>OX387239.1:3889042-8689042 GCA_947561735.1 Cenchrus americanus
GGCGGGTGCACCTCGCGTTCGCCGACGCCGCCGACGAGATGCGGGTCATGTTTCTCTCGCGGCGACGCCGGGGTGAGGGTCGTCAGGTACGGGTTGTTGGAGGAAGGAGGGGAGAGGGAATGGACGGAGGTGGGCACGGAGGTGAGGACCTACGAGCGGAAGCACATGTGCGATTCCCCGGCCAACAGCAGCGTCGCCTGGAGGGATCCGGGGTTCGTCTTCGACGGCCTCATGAAGGGATTGCAACCCGGAAGGAAGTACTTTTACAAGGTATATACGTACGCACTCTGCATATCTTCTTGCACGGCTGTAAACTTGGAATGGTCCAATCTTTCTAATAATTTGGGATGGGAAATCTAGGTTCCCTGCCATTTTGATAATAATTAGAGAAGCACAAATTTTACTTCTGTCAGTTTGCCTCGGAAAAGAAAACACAGGGCAGGGGTCATTTTAATATCTTAGGATTTGCAGGAACTGAAAGATGCTGAATATGATCATTACAAGCTTTCTGTACTTTAAATTTGAATGTTTAAACTTTAGAATAGCCTTGCTCTTGGGACCTATTCTTTGCTTGTTGCTTCACATGGATGTAGCTTTGTATGATCTTTTTCTTTATGATTCTGGGTACAAGTTAATCTCTGTATCAATTTGATTAAAAAATCGTGATTTCGCTTTATCAATTTGTCTCGGGGGAAAGGGTGTGCTTCTTTGAGTCATTTAAGCTGCAGCCTGAAGTTGCAATTGCAATCAAGTCAGCTTAGGCCTTTATAATTTAGGATTTGAGATATGGAGTGAACCTGATGGGTTATAGTGTTGCAAAGATGGGATTTTGGTAGATTCATATGCGACTCAGTAAGCTCTTGATTTTTTGTTTATATATTGAAAATCTTGCCGTTTAATCGAACTGATTATTAGGTGTTCAGCATTAACTCACACTGGAAAAATTAGCAATTCAACCAACTATATTGGTGTAGCTAACAGCATCACCATACATGAGCATTCCATTGAAGAACTGAAGAAGTTAGAATACTGGTGACTGAAGTACAGGTTTCTTCAAATTTAGGTTACCTGAATGCTCAGTAGGCACTACTTCTGTTCAGAGTTTGAACATCAGATCTTTACTTGGTATCATAATCTTTAAATTAATTTATTTAGTTTGTTCTGAATACTAGAATTAGAATCCAGTTATGTGGGGAGTTAAACACCACTGGCCTTTTCTCCTGAAGAGCATGCTTTTTATGTAGATTCGTCTTATTTCTTAAATTTAATCAACTAAACTATTTTGGCAGGTCGGTAGTGACACAGGAGGATGGAGCAAGACTCACAGCTTTATTTCACGTGACAGTGAAGCCAATGAGACCAACGCATTTCTTTTTGGTGACATGGGAACGTATGTGCCTTATAACACCTACATTCGCACACAAGCTGAGAGCTTGTCAACGGTGAAGTGGATCCTCCGTGATATAGAAGCCCTTGGAGATAAACCTGCCTTTATTTCACACATTGGGGACATCAGCTATGCTAGAGGTTATTCTTGGGTATGGGATCATTTCTTCAGCCAGATTGAGCCTATTGCTGCCAATACCCCATACCATGTCTGTATAGGTAATCATGAGTATGACTGGCCATTACAACCTTGGAAACCACGGTGGGCTACATATGGAAAGGATGGTGGTGGTGAGTGTGGAATACCATACAGTGTCAAGTTCAGAATGCCTGGCAATTCTATTCTGCCTACTGGTAATGGTGGTCCAGACACCAGGAATCTTTATTACTCCTTTGATTCAGGTGTGGTGCACTTTGTGTACATGTCAACTGAAACTAATTTTCTTCAGGGCAGTGAGCAGTACAACTTCTTAAAAGCAGACCTTGAGAAGGTGAACCGAACTAGAACACCATTCGTCGTTTTTCAGGGCCACCGTCCCATGTACACCTCGAGCCATGAAACCAAGGATGCTGCTCTGAAAAAGCAGATGCTCCAGAATTTGGAACCACTTCTGGTGACATACAACGTGACAATTGCACTATGGGGACATGTCCACAGGTACGAGAGGTTCTGCCCCATGAAGAACTTCCAATGTGTCAACACTTCGTCAAGCTTCCAGTACCCTGGTGCTCCTGTGCATCTTGTGATCGGGATGGGAGGTCAGGACTGGCAACCAATATGGCAACCAAGGCCTGACCACCCTGATGATCCCATCTTTCCGCAGCCTGAGAGTTCCATGTTCCGTGGTGGTGTGTTTGGATACACAAGACTTGTAGCAACAAGGGAGAAGCTAACACTAACGTACGTGGGGAACCATGACGGGCAAGTCCATGATGTGGTGGAGATATTTTCCGGCCAAGTATCCGGTGACAGTAGTGTTGCTGAGTCGGTGGATGGTGCAAAGCTCAGCACTGGAGTCAGCACGGCGCGAAGGATTTCTCCGTTGTACTTGGAAATCGGAGGCAGTGTAATGTTTGCACTGCTGCTGGGGTTTGGTTTTGGATTTCCTTTCAGGAGAAAGAAAGAAGCTGCAAAATGGACTCCAGTAAAGAACGAGGAATCTTAAGTTGTGTTTGAATCAATACTTCGGCTTATTTACCAGAATAGACCCCAACACGGTGAAGTTACTTTTGACATTTTCGGGGGCTCTGTATCCTTGTCACACGTGTGTGTGTGTGTAGTTATGTAAGATGATGCCTTTGTATGTGATAGTCTCAGGCAATGGAGTTTTTTTTTTTATCTGCATATCTGTTGTCGTGATTGTCCAGTGTATAGGCATTTAATAAGTGACATAATGTTGGCAGTCTATTGGCTGACTGGAGTGTTCAAACTGTACCATAATGCAACATGATTTGTTGAGTCGTTGTGCCTGTGTTGTGTTCTACAGTAGCGTTCAATTGAGCCGCAATGATCCCGGCATTTGTGATACAAATATAGCTGAGTTGATCTGTGAAACGTTGATACAGTGCTTTTGCAAGACGAACACACGAGAGCATTCTTGTTTGCACATGCCAAGCATCATCTGTGTCTGATTTGTTCAGACTCAACAAGAACATCTTGGAGGAAACAGAGACACCAAGACTCGTGCATAAAAATCTGATGACAAATCGTTCAGAGAATGGAGGAAACATCCAACGTTTCGCAAAGATTGGCCATTGTGTCTCTGTCCCTGAATTCTGTATGTACCATGTGCTTCAATTTATTTGCAACACACAGCATCATGTCTTGACAAAGACCCGTAGAGTTTGGTGAAATGGCTATTCATCAAGAGCAGTTGGACGACTCCGTCGATGCTCATGTCATGATTACCCGGGGATCACACAATCTCTGACGAGGTGCATCTGCAGGCGGATCGATCGGCGGCGGCGGGGGCGATGGTGTCGTCGTCGTCGAAGAAGAAGAAGAAGGTGTGCGTGGTGGGGGGCGGCGTCGCGGGCCTGGCGTCAGCTCGCGAGCTGCGCCGGGAGGGTCACCACGTGACGGTCATGGAGCAGAGCGCCGGCGTCGGCGGGCAGTGGCTGTACGACACGAGGACCGACGGCGGCGACCCCCTCGGCACCGCCGGCGCGCACAGCAGCATCTACGCCTCCCTCCGGCTCAACACCCCCACGGAGGTCGTCGGCTTCTCCGACTTTCCCTTCCACCCCAAGAGCGACGGCGGCGGCGACGCCCGGCTCTACCCGTGCGTGCCACGGCGAGTTCCTCAGGTACATCATCACGGACTTCTGCGACGCGTTCCGGCTCACGGACGCCGTCAGGCTCAACACCAGGGTCCTGCGCGTCGGCCCGGCGCCGCACGCCGGCGACGGCGGCGGCGCCATGCGGTGGCTGGTGAGGTACGCTGCCAGTAAGCAGGGCGAGGGGGAGCGACGACCGAGGAGGCGTTCGACGCCGTCGTCGTCGCCGTCGGCCAGTACACGCAGCCGAGGCTCCCGACGATCAACGGTATGGACAAGTGGAGGCGGCGGCAGCTGCATTCGCACTCGTACCGCGTCCCCGACTCCTTCCGTGGCGAGGTCGTCCTGGAGCTTCGCAAGGTGGCGAGGGATGTGCACGTCAGCGTCAAGGCCGTCGCCGGCAGCATCTCCGCCGGCATGTCCAAGGCGGTGGCCAAGAACCACAACCTGCAGTGCACCTGAACCCCGAGGCAACGCAACGCAACTGCCCGTCGTCCGACATCAAACCCATTCCGGCGAGAGTTTGTGATCAGAGTTGCTTTGATTTGGCATCGCGCAGATCGATTGCTTGCGCGAGGACGGACGGCCGGGTGGTGTTCGCCGACGGCTCCACCATCGTCGCCGACGCCGTCATCTACTGCACCGGGTACGACTACTCGTTCCCGTTCCTTGACACGGGCGGGCTCGTCACCGTCGACGACAGCCGCGTCGGCCCGCTGTACGAGCACACCTTCCCGCCGGCGCTGGCGCCGTCGCTCTCCTTCGTGGGCGTGCCCAAGATGGTGGCTGCGGTGCCGCGGTTCTACGAGGCGCAGGCGAGGTGGGTGGCGCGGGTGCTGTCCGGCCGGAGCGCGCCTGCCGTCGTCGGAGGAGATGACGCGCTCCGTCGAGGAGTACCACCGCGGCAGGGAGACCGCCGGCGTGCCCAGGCGCCTCTCTCGCATGCCATCGCCTTCGACTTGGAGTACTGCGACGAGTTCGGGGAGAAGCACTGCGGCTTCCCGCGGCTGCCGGAGTGGAAGAAGGAGCTCGTCTGGTCCGCCGTCAGATCATCGCGCGACGACGCCGAAGGCTGTGCCGCGACGACTACCACGACAGCGACCTCGTCCGGGAGGGATTGCTCCGCCAGGGCTGGCTCACTGGACGTGCGGCAAAGGACAAAATCGACGGCGGCGACACAAGAAGGGAAAGGGTACCAAAAGTCATTCTGGAATCTGTGATGCGCTTGGTGTAATTTGATTACTCTATCTATCACAAATTTTTACGCCCTCCGTTAAAAAAATACTTGTCGCGATTGATTTTTTTTTCTACAACTTTGACCATTCGTCTTATTCAAACAAATTTGCAAGTACAATTTATTTTGTTTGCTATATGTCTTAATGTTGTATGTATTTTAAGCTTGACTTATCGTTTTACATGTTTGCGATAATTTTTTTACTCGATCAAATGCGCGTAGAAACCCGTGAATCCTCTTGTTGGGAAGAAACAGCTGCTTCGCTAGGCCCTCCGGATCCGATGTGCTGCAACCATGCAGATCGCGACCCCAACATTCCCACGCTCGGTCCGCTCCTGGCGAGCAACCTTGGGCCACCCCCCCTAGCAGGCGGGCTTGGGCCACCGCCACCAAGCGGCCATTCCGGGGCTTCCGCACCCATGCCGGCAAGCCCAGGCCGCCGCCCCTTGGTTGGCTAGCTTGGGTTGATGTGCCGCTTTGCTGCTCACGTCCTTTCTTCTGTGCTCGCATGAGGGCATCGTCTGCCCGCCAAGCCCATTGTGAGCATCCCGGCAATCATGGAAGTCACAGTAACGTTTCTCTTTAACCCCATCGGGCCGAAGCATAGAATGCCCTTCAGGCAACTTGATTCGGCCTTCTTTTACCAAGAACTCAAAAAGTTTATCAGCTTTGGTGACGTCGAAGTCATATGTGCCCTTGGTTTGCTTGATCCACCGCTGGTTCATAGTCAAAGGTTCCTTGCCCCACATGATCTCAGCGGCGGCCACTTCCTCGTCATCATCAGAATCTCCCATCTGGTCGGCTCTCTCGAGTAACTGATTGTATATGTCAGCTATGTCATTGTGCTTGGCAAACCTTGTGTCCTTCTTGAACCCATAGGCCTGGTTGCTCATTAGTGACAGCTTTTGCCATAATTGACCTAGGTTGTCAAATTCCATACCAAACAACTTCTCTCGTACAGCCGGCAACATCCCTGCAACGGCCATATCAGCCAGCTGATCATCTGGCAGAGTCAAAGAGAAGCACATGCCCTTGACATCCCTGAATCTCCTTAGCAACTCCAGAGGCGTCTCATTGTGCCTCTATTTTAAGGTGGTCAGGTCGATTAGCTTCTTCACTGTGCTTCCACTGAAGTAATAGGTGTGGAACTTTTGCTCCAGCTCCCTCCATGTGCCAACTGACTGGGGAGGCAACGAAGGCCCGTCAATGATAGAGGGAAATATATAACCCCGAACGCCTCATCAGCTGAGGCCTCTCCAAGCTGCATCAAATAACGAGCAATGTACTCCACCGTGCTTGTATCATCCTGCCCAGAGAACTTCGTAAATTCCGTAGGAGGCTTCACCCTTGGCGGCAAGATTACTCTGTAGTACCATTCCGGGAAGGGAGGCGTGTAAGCTGGTCCTTGCATTTTAGGCTTGAGGCCGAATTGATTTTGCGTCAGATCGGCCATCTTCCGAACCAGAATATCATCTTCCTGCACTCCTGCAGCTGTGCCGTACCCAGGATTCGGGAGAGCGTCAATGGTGCCATAATCCATAACCTCGTGGTAACCCCCTCCGTACAAGTTTCTCTGCAACCTGTTACTAGCTGGAGCGGTACTCCAGACGAGCCGAACGCCATTTCCCCATATGTAGGCTGATATGGGTTCGGCTGTTGAACTGGTTGACCTGCATTGCCTTGCAGAGGTGGCTGGACTGGCTGTCCCCCTACGGCTCGTAGAGGAGGTTGCATTGGCTGACTTCCAGCGCTTTGTGGAGGAGGCTGGATTGGCTGGCTCCCAACGCTTTGTGGAGGCGGCTATGTCGGCTGGCTCTGCAATGGTGGTTGAGCTCCCGTTGGTTGAGCAGAACTGGTTTCCCCGACTTCTGCAGAATATGCGTGAGGGGATACTCGACTGAAAACCTGTTCCATGCCTGGGCCAAACACACCCACCATCATTTGCTTGAACATGCTCAGGAAAGCTTTATGATGCCTACCCAGCACAGCTTCCGCAGAATCCCGAAACGCCTGTAGAGCCTCTTCCTTCTCTTGAAGAGTCGTAGCATCAGTTTCTCCTGACAGCAGGACCCTGGGCATTTCAATTTTGAGATATGGAATACCACTCCTGTTCTTCTTGAACGACATCAAGCACTTCAACTGGAATTGATCTGTAGAGTCTTTCAGCTGTTGCAGTTGCTCTGGAGAAAGGTCATCAACGGTGACGTCCATAACGTCGCTGATCTCAGGCATCTTGATTTCAGCTAGAATGGTCCCACTGGGCGTGCCAAAAAGTGTGTTGACACAAAATCCGCACCCTGCGTCAAGCACACAGCAAGCCGAACAAGCTAGCTTCACACACGAGCAGATTCCAAAGTGTGCAAGTCAATTTTCCCTGAAAATTAACAAAAGATGAAGTAGTTAAATACCAAAGCTTGGAACTTGCTGGGTGGTACCCGACAGTTCCATATTTACGGCTAGAAAGCCATGTAAGATGACATATAGCTATGAAAAGCTATCTGCCAGCAAATTAGAAACCATTCGGGAGCTTTAAAGCGCAAAATAGAACATAGCCGAACGTATGATGCAAGCATGATTAAAGAGATAACTGATTAAAGAGATACTGTAGGGAGAAGAACTCAATTTGCATTGAGCCGTATCATTTCGCCCTGCTCTGTGATCAAGGTATGTCCTTGGAGATGGAATGCTTCATGCATGGCCTCCAGTTCATCATGAAGGTGTTCTGATTTACCCCTTTCTCTTCTCATTAAACTTGCCTGGTCATGCAGAGCTAGCTGAAGAGTCATTCTGGACAGTGCGCCCATTCCTGTTGGTCCACAGATGAAATAGATCATGCGTGACAGTTGGGAGCAAGACAATTTGCACTGATGCAAACTGATCTCCATACAGCTGTCTTGTAGTCAGCAGCTGATGGTTCAGTTGGAAGTGCACTTTTGGTCCGCAACTGTTTCAGTTTGGTAAGCTGAAATTCATTGTCTTGTTGTTGACATTTTATTTCCCCTATCTTTTATCTTAAGTGACGCTTGATTTACATTTCTCTTCTGTTGGACAGATCACTGAAGAGACGCCGTTCAGAGTTAAAAGCTGGCTCTCGCACATTCTGAACATTCAGCCGTCTGATCTGTCAGCTCTGCTTAGCTAGCTCATGGTATACCGTTTGCTGTTGACACATCCATGGCCTCCAGTATATATTCCAGGAAACAGTTCTAATTTCCATCTTTTCCTTCTCACAAAGGATGCCTAATTTGAGCTTTCTCACAGTGCAGAGTTAATTCTGCAGTGTAGTATCTATTGGAGGCTTGCTTGGATCCGCTTCTTATACGAGATTTGGTTGGAGGGGGGGTTACTGAATAGCATGCATATTGCAATCATGCTGATTAGTCGATCGGAACGAAGAATGCTTTTGTAAGAGATTGCTCTTTGGGTTTTCACTTGGTTCATTTGTAATATGCTGGTTTTCTTCTTGATCGGCCAACACTCTGAACCACTCTGTTTGTTGTCTCAAAGGCCTCACTAAGTTGAGGCATTCAAGTAATGAACTAATGATATATTGATCATGCTAACGAACTGTTTCATCATGATGATTAATATTCATCATTATTACCAATCACCTCGATCTCTTTGTTGAAGCATACGATTTGTAAGGTAAATCTTCTAGCTATGATTCAAATATTGCGTCATCATCAATTTGGTTACATCATGCCATTATAGATTTCTAGTAAAATATTTTATAGCGTTGCATGGCCTCTACACCATTTTGATTTCCTCCTGTTTGTCCTCATAAAAACTTTCCTGGTCATGCAGAGATAGATGAATATTCATTTTCGACAATGCACCCATTTCTGATGGGCCACAGGATCAGGAGATCCTGGTCGATTGTTGGGAGCAAAAAAAATAGCATAGTCAAAAACTGATCTCTATAAGCAACTCTGATCAGTGCCTTACCGGTTTCTGCCTAGTTTCAGTTTGGTAAGCTCGAAATTGTTGTCTGGTCGTGAATATTTTGTTTCACCTCTATCATCTCTTTAGTAACACTTGACTCAAATTTCTTGCCAGTGTACCTGCTTATCTTTTCTGTTGGAGATCCTTTTCACATTGGCCGGGTGAAGAGATCCTTTTCAGGGTGAAACATTGGCTACCCACACATACTGACATATGTCTCATTGCCTGTCTGATCTTTCAGCTCTGGTCTTCTCAGCTCATGGTAAGCCATCGGCTCTGGACAACTCCTTGGACTGGTCAGATCAGGAGAGTAGTTGTCAATTGCAGAGACAATTACTTCTTATCAGAGTAGTTGCCGATTAGTTGCAGTGCAGTGTAGTTGTTGCTTCCACACAACTCATCTGCTTGCACATGTTATGTCATTGCCTGTAGAAACTACAAAACTCCATGACATGTAGTTAATCCAATCTCAGGCATCCCTTTTAATTTTCTTAAGTTAATATAGTCTGTTGATTCTAATAAAGTTGCTTGAGGTAGTGCACATACAGAAGCGTGTAGGTAGTACAGATTTCACTCACACCAACCTTGTGTACTTTCAGGTATGTTCGTACACGTTTGGATCGACATCATCCAGTTTGGTCAATCATACGATCAGTGAAAGTGGGTTTTCATTGCTGGTGGATTTCCATGAAGGATTCACTGAATGGCAACCATATTATTTTCATTGGCTGGCTCATGCATCCAAAAGGTCCAAGAAATCATTACAGACGAAGCGATACACATACTAGGTGTCAAGCAAGACCTCCAAGAGCTACAACAAACTATGACACACATACAATGTTTTCTCAAAGATGCTGATCGCAGAAGGATTGAAGATTCAGCAGTTAGTAATTGGTTTGGTGAGTTGAGAGATGCTATGTATGATGCTGATGATATCATCGACTTGGCCCGGTTTAAAGGAAGCAATTTATTAAGGGAACATTCATCATCATCATCATCAAGAAAATTATTTAGATGCAATGGATTTCCAACTTTCTCTTGCTTTTCCACTATCAAGACACGTCGTGAGATTTCTATACAGATTAGAGGGCTCAATAAAAGAATAGAGCGGATTACAGAGTTCGGTACAAAATTCAAGTTTGAAACAGAACCTGCTGACAGAATTTCAGAGTTTAATATGAGAAAAACATCCCACCTGGTAGAACCCAATCTTGTTGGAAAGGAGATCAAACATGCTACCAATATATTGGCAGGGTTGGTGTTAGAACACAGGGACAAGAAGGAATACAAGATAGCAATTGTTGGAACAGGAGGAATTGGAAAAACAACACTAGCTCAGAAATTATACCATGATCAAAGAGTGAAGGGTAACTTTAACAAACATGCATGGATTTGCGTTTCCCAACAGTACTCTCAAGTTTATATTTTGAAAGAAATACTTCGAAATGTTGGAGTGTACAAAGAAAATGGTGAAAGCATTGCAGAGCTTAAAGCCAAACTTGCAGAAGACATCGAAGGGCACAACTTTTTTCTAGTGTTGGATGACATTTGGGAGTCTGATGTATGGACCAACTTGCTAAGAACTCCACTCAATGCTGCAGCTCAAGTCACAATTGTAACAACAACTCGACATGAGATAGTTTCAAAGGCAATTGGAGTGGAACACATGCATCGAGTTGAATTGATGTCAGAGGAAGTAGGATGGGAGCTACTCTGGAAGAGTATGAACATCCCTTACGAGAAAGAGGTTCACCACTTGCGGGACAAAGGAATGGAAATTGTTCGGAAATGTGGGGGCCTTCCTCTTGCAATCAGGACTATGGCTAGTGTTCTTGCAGTGAAGGATACAACAGAGAGTGAATGGAAGAAGATTCTAAGCAATGATGCTTGGTCCATGAGCAATCTCCCTCCTGAACTTAGAGGTGCTTTGTACTTGAGTTATGACCAGCTGGCACAATACCTGAAGCAATGTTTTCTTTACTGTGGTTTGTATCCTGAAGATTCATCAATGCACCGTGATCATCTCATTAGGTTTTGGATTGCTGAAGGCTTTATTGAAAAGCAAAAAAATCAATTACTGGAAGATACAGCAGAAGAATATTACTATGAGTTGATCTCAAGGAACCTCCTTATACCAGATCCTCTGCATGCAGACCATAGCTGGTGCAAAATGCATGATCTATTAAGGGAGCTTGCTCATCATTTATCAAAAGAAGAGTATTTCCATGGGGACCCACAATTACTACAGGGTAAGAGTATAACTAAAATACGTCGTGTTTCTGTTATAACAGACAGTGATATGATTGTGCTACCAAATTTGGACAAACAACAACTCAGAGTGAGAACTTTAATAGATTTCTCTGGCAAGTCAAATACAATAGAAGATTTCCTCTTCAAAAAACTTTCACATGTCCGTGTTCTAGATTTATCTCAGGCAGATATACTAGAGATTCCACATTATATTGGAAGGTTGATCCATCTACGCTTACTTGATCTTAGCCGCACCAGAATAATGTGTCTGCCGGAGTCCATTGGTTTACTTAAAAATCTTCAAACATTAGACTTATCCAGTTGTCATGTGTTGCACAATCTTCCTCCAGGACTTACCAAACTATGCAACTTAAGGCATCTAACCCTTGAGGACACACCAATAAATAAGGTTCCGAAAGGTATACACAGATTAAATTTTCTGACGTGTTTAGAAGGATTTCCAATCCGCGATGTCTATAATAACAGTACAACAATGCATGATGGGTGGGACATAGAAGAACTGGGACCCCTTCAGCAGCTGAGGAGGCTTGATGTGATTAAACTTGAAAGAGTTGTTTCTTGCAGTGAAGATTCATTGCTAACAGACAAAATATATCTCAAAGAACTAAATCTACATTGTACTGAGCGTACACATGATCCATATTCTAAAGATGATATAATAAATATTGAGCAGACCTTTGAGAAGCTAATCCCTCCACACAACCTAGAATATCTATGGATTTATCAATTTTTTGGTCGAAGGTATCCCACCTGGCTAGGAACTACTACTCATTTGCCTTCACTGAAATACTTGAAGCTCTTAAATTGCAAATCATGTGTGCATCTTCCTGCAATCGGGCAGCTCCCCAACTTGAAATACCTGAGAATTGAGGGAGCAACTGTAGTCACCAAGATTGGACCCGAATTTATTGGCTGCGGGGTGGGTAATCACGGATCTCTAGAGGGAGTTGCTTTCGCCAAGCTTGAAACGTTGGTCATTGAGGATATGCCCATCTGGGAGGAGTGGACCTTTGTTGTTGAAGAAGAAGAAGCAACACCAGCAGCAGGTAAGGAAGGGGGTGAGGATGGAGCTGATGCAAAGCAAAAACGGGAAGCCCCACCTCCAAGGATGCAGATGCTGCCCCGTTTGAAGAAGTTGCAACTTGACAACTGCGCCATGTTGAGAGCCCTCCCACGGCTGCTTGGACATCAGGCCACCAGCTTGAAGGCGCTCCTATTAAGGGATGTGCACAACATAAAGGTGGTTGAGAACTTGTCATTCCTCTCTGAGATGCTTTTACTTGTGGATTGTGAAGGCATAGAGAGGGTCTCGAATATTCCTCAAGTGAGACTGCTCCATGCAAATCTCTGTCCCAACTTGAGGTCTATTGAGGGCTTGGACAGCTTGCACCAGCTGTTTCTGGCAGAGGATATGCAAGGTGTCTCCTCCCGATGGCTTCCTGGACTCCAAGAGCAGCACCGGCAGCTGCACGGGGAGAGGACATGGATGTCTACAACTGGACGTGATGATAACTGTATAGTGTATACAACTACGAGTAGGCATCATTATTAGCTATTGACTAGTTATATATATATATATATATATATATATATATATATATGTATGTATGTATGTATGTATGTATGTACTTGTGCTTCATGAAAAGGAAGGATTCTGTTTCGATACTATGAAGAGGGAGTTTATCGACCAAGCATCTAAATGCATGTGGACCTGTACTTTTGTATCAAGCTACAGGATGTTGGCTGCATGGCGGGGCACAACAGGGAATACTTGTTTGTTTCTTCTCTTCTGAAACTACTCTGTTTTCTTCACAGCTACTCTGTTCCGTGCATGTATTCGATGTACTCCGTACTTTGTTAATTTGTAATATGAACAACCCCATCTGCTGTCGGCTTGTAATAAAATGTGAGCTACTCTGTCGGTTTGTACTCTGTTGTTGTAATTGAGCTCATGCTTGTTTCGGTATTAATGAACCTTCTGTAAACCAATCAAGTGGTACTGTGAGCTTATTTAACGATGAGCCACAGGGTCCTTTTGTCATCCTCTGCTCGTTGCACTGATGCATCTTGCCAACTGCCCGAAGCTGAGAGCTCTCCCGTGGCAGCTTGGACTGCAGGCCACCAGCTTGAAGAAGCTCCAATTAAGAGACGTGCACAACATGAAGGTGGTGGAGAACATCCCGTACCTCTCTGAGACGCTTGTGATTGCAGGTTGTGAAGGCCTAGAGAGGGTATCAAACATTCCCCAAGTGAGACTGCTGCGTGCATAGCTCTGTCCCAACTTGAGGCGTGTTGAGGGCTTGGACAGCTTGCACCAGCTGTTTCTAGCAGAGGATATGCAAGGTGCCTCCTCCCGATGGCTTCCTGGACTCCAAGAGCAGCACCGGAAGCTGCACGGAGAGGACATGGATGTCTACAACTGGACGTGATGACGACTGCATTTGCATACACCTAAGAATACGGAAGGTATATAAGTCGTTCCCCTTGGCTAGATATTTGATATACGTACTTGTGCTTGGTGAAAAAGGATTCTGTTTTGATATTATGAAGAGTCTTTACAGATTAGTCCTAAAAATTGTTTTAGCCATAACTTCGTCGTTTTAGCTCCGTTTTTAGCGTTCTTTATGTCCACGTGATCGTCTCGACGAGTAGAATAGTTTTCTGTTGCTTTTATTACTGTTTGAGATGATTGGTGTACTGTTTCTTATTTGTTTCCATTGTATGCTTGTATGTGATGTGTGGAGCGTAGCGTACGAGCAATTCGGGGACTTCGCTGCTGTTGAAGAGTATCAAGACCCTGAGCAGTTTCCGGTGCTGGTAGAAGGCAAGTCCTTGCTGCATTCCCGTTAAATTCCTATTACAACATGCATTTTAATTACACTGTTGTTTATTATTGCTATGCATTAAATTGATGGGTCCTATTGTTAAGGTTCGACTAGTTTTGTTATCTTATGCCTTGATCAACCTGGGTTTACTTTATGTTGGGTAGCACATGCTAGCGCTTTACGTGGTTTTGGATGGTTTAATGAACACTTGTTAATTTGGATTTATTTATGCTGTCATTCATGTAATGCAAGAACACTTTATGCTTGTTAATCGGAACATGGAGAACAACCCAGGAAAACAGTACTACCACAAGACATATGGCTCTGTCTTGGCTTATTAATTAGTGAACTAGGTGTTAGGTATGCTTTACCTGATAAGGGTTGGGGGTTGCCGGTAGTTGGTGTATAACTCGGCCCTCATACTGATCTGCTCTATGGTAGCTTCACAGTTGAGAGAGGTTTATGCATTGCGCTGTCAAGTAACCTAGCGGGTAGCCTACATCTAGGGATCTTTATAACGGCCTCGTAGCATCCCTATGCAATCACACCTCGGTAGTGTGGTATGATGCCTAGCTAGCATCGCATGGTTGGGTCTAAAACTCTTTTGGGTTTTTACGCGACTTGTGGGTAAAGATGTACAACCTCTGCAGAGTGTAAAACTAACTAGTTAGCCGTGCCCACGTTCAAGGGCGGCCTGGACCCTCACATGATTAATTCTATGGAAGATGGAACTTTTAAATTTGTGCACTACATTTTATGGATCTGTTGCATTTTATTATCTGGGTTTGGTATTTACTTACACTTGCTAGTAACATTTGCTTAATAAAACTTGACCAACTAAAATGCTGACTTGCTTATGAACCATCAGCTTCCACCATAAAGCCTTGCATGTTGTTATAGAACTTTTCCCTTGTTGAGTACGACATGTGCTCATGCTTGTTGCTCCTTTATTGCATCTACACTACCCGGCTGCTGCTCAGATGGGCGTTTTGAAGACTACAATGATGAGTTCGATGGGTTTTAGGCGTTCGTTCTCCAGTCAGCTGCCTGTGGAGGACTTCTGCGTGTGTTTCTTTTCCGCTGTTATCTACTCGTACGATTGTTTAGTTGAGACATTCGGTCATGTAATAACTGTTTAATACTCTCTTTACGCTTTACACTGTGTTTTTGGTATTCACTGCGTCGATGCATGTGTGTAACTTGATCTTGGTGCACATGTATTCTTGCATTCGGGTATGCCCTTAAATCCGGGGGTGACAGTTAGCCTCCTTTGGTGGTCCACTACGGGCTTAAATTGGTCTTCCATTGGTATACGATGAGTGCAAAAGGCTGGGCTAATACCTTTGAGATCATTAATCGAATATCCAATCACCTTCCTATGTTTTTTCAATAAAATCAGCAACTTCTCATTCTCTTCGGGGCTCAACTCGTCGCTCACGATGACTGGATAAGTTTTGTCTGGGCCCAAAAATTCATACTCTAATCCTTTGGGCAAAGGTTTAAGGTCTACCTCGGGCGCTTGTGGCTCCTCGGGTTTAATCTCTCCTATGTCTTCGAATTTTTCTTCCTCCTCGCTTCCATCATGTGGTTCTAAGCCTTTTGTTGCTTCTTCTAGTTCTTCATCTTGTTGATTACTAATTTGATTTTCCATCGCTCTTTGCAGCGGGTCTCTAAGGGTTTCAACAAAACAAAGGCTATCTATCTCCTCTACTTCTTCATCTTCGGGAGGAAAGGGTGTAAGGTGTTTAGAAACACGAAGAAAGTTATATGTGTACTTTGTTCCATTAAGGTTCATTGTTACTTTGCCTTCTCCAGCATCTAACACGACATCAACCAACTTAAGAAAAGGCCTACCTAAGATTATGTGACAATGATTACTATGGTAAGCATCAATAACAAAGAAATCGGTTGGTATACATTTTCCAGAGATTTTTACTTTCATGTTGCAAGCAATACCTAGAGATTTAATAGTTCTACCATCTCCCATAATCAATTTCGTTGATGTTGGAGCTAAGTCTAGGTTGTGGTCTTGAACTTTAACATAAATTTTAGAAGATAGGACACTTACTTGGGCTCCGATGTCGCATAAAGCTTTGCATTGAACTCCGTTGATCTCGCAACTCAAGTGTGGTGTCATCTTCTCTTCTTCCTCGAATCCTATCGCGTAAATTTCGGCGAGGGTCGTAGCGAACATGGCCCCATTTGCCATTTGTTCGAGTTGATTTTGGTGATTCATGCTAACACAAGTAATGGGACTAACCTCATTGTCTAGCATGTCTTTGTAGGCATTCCTAGGTCCCATGGATGTTACCACAAGTTAACATACCATGCCCAAGCTAACATGTCATGCCACAAGTTAACACAACATGGACATGTTAGGTTTCTTACAGCAAATTTGAGGACTTAGTATATATTTGGAGGCTATAAGTAATGGCATGTTAAGTATGTTAAGTTGAAGCAAAGATCCAAGTTGAAGACGCGAAGAAAAGAAGGAAAAGGACACCGTCGGATGAACCGACGGTCCTTCAATTACAAGCGTCGGTGCAATCGTCGGACGAGTTGGTGCACGGGGTGAAACCCTAGGTACCATCGGATGAACCGACGGTCCCTTTTTAGCAAGCATCGGACGAGTTGCGAGAGGAAGAGCAAGGAAGAGCGTAGCACCGGATGATCCGACGGTCCGAGTGAGGACCCCGTCGGTCTATCCGACGCTTAGTTTGAATTCATACGGAGCCGCGCCAAGACGAAGCCTTCAGGCACCGGATGATCCGACGCCTTGGTCGGGGGTTAGCGTCGGTCTATCCGACGGCCTGTTGGAAGCTAACGGTGGTGACTTGGACGCGAGGCCTTCAAAGCCGGATGATCCGACGTAGAGTCGGAGCATAGCGTCGGAGCCGGTTGTGTCGAGAGAACTTCAACGGCTACGTGACGTGGGAGGGGCACCGGATGAACCGACGCCCGGAAAATATAGCGTCGGATCATCCGACGGTATCTTTTTCAGCACTTTTAGCCAACGGCTAGTTTGATTCCTTGGGTTATTTATGCCCCCTCCACTCACCCATTTGAGGTTGCTGGATTGGGTGGAAGTGCGAGAGGAGTTCAAGACACATTGAAGATCATACCCAATCCATCCAAGTGCTTAATTGCTCATCCTTAGACTAGTACATGCTTTGTGTATGTGCTTAGTGCTAGGCTTAGTTTAGAGCTGAGTGAGTGCAAGGTTGTGCCAACCTTGTGAGGTGATTCTTGAGTGAATCCGGTTGTACAAGGTTCGCCGGAAGCCTTGGGGTCTAAGTGGCTCACCGGCAATCGCCATCGACCCTCCGGCTTGGTGTGGAGCGGCGAGGACACTTTGTGCGGGGGACGTGGAGACCCCCTTCCTTGGTGGAGAAGCTCCTTAGTGGAGGTAGCATCAAGGTGACCAAGGGAGCTTGACAAGTGCCTAAGTGGATAGCCTTTGTGGCAAGTCAAGTGGTGCTCATGGGACGGACTTGGTGACCGGGAAGCAATACTCTTGTGTGAGTGCTTCAACAACGTGGACTAGGGGTGGCTTAGTGCCTACCAATACCACGGGATAAATCACGTGTCAAGAGTTTGCTTCCTCTCATCCCCTTTACGTTTCCGCATTTACTCTATTGCAATCTTTGCTTGCCTTTACATTCCTAGAGTCGTATCATGCTAGGATTGGCTATAGGTTGCAAACCTTTGTTTGGGATGGGAGTTTCACACTAGAACAACCGTAGTTGCACATATAGATAGTATGTTCTAGTTTAACTAAGTGTAAAATTTAGTGAGCCTAAGGTTAAGTTTTCAAGTTGCCTAATTCACCCCCTCCCCCTCTTAGGCTAACGAGCATCCGATTCCTTACAAGTGGTATCGGAGCCGGGACTCACTTCCTTCACAAGGATACGCCAATTCGATTGATAATTTGTGAAAACCGGCTCATTGGAACGATTAGGCTTCACCGCCTAGTGAGTTGCTCTATAGAGGAATGAAAGGGGTGGATACCTTAGGTTTGGATCCACATTTCGATGGCACGGGCTATCCTCGGTGGAAGGTTCTCATGGAGGCCTATCTCCAAGCAAGGGACCTTGATGTTTGGAGAGTCACCGATGAGGGCATGAAAATGGTACTAGAAAAGAATACAATTTGATGTAATTGCTAAGAGTATCATTTTGTCCTCACTAGATGTAGGCGTTTTCAATAGAGTTTTTACGTGTGAAAATGCTCATAAGCTATGGAAAACCATCAAGGAGCAATATGACGGTTCAAAAGAAGTTGCTAATGTACGCTACAGTTGTCTCCTTGAGGGATTCAATAGCTTTAAGCAACTTGCTAATGAAAATGCCGAATCTATGTACTCACACCTAAATGTGCTTGTCAATGAGATCAATGCTTTAGGTGTGAAGGACATCTCGGACTTGAACATCAACCGTAAGATTCTTCAAAGTCTTCGGAAGCCCGATTATGACTTGGTGAAGGCTATAATCTACGAGAAGAAGCTCGAAGATTTGAAGACATCTCATATCTTGAGCTAGATCATGGAACATGAGCTTCAACTCATGCCCAAGTCAAAGAAGGCGCCCCAAGAAAAGCCCCAAGAACCATCCTCTCCAACTACAAGCCATGGCATCTCAAGCCGACAAGAGAAGATGTTGAGTAGGATGGCTACTCATGGAAGCTCAAACGAGGATGATGGTAATGATGGTGACGATGGTGATTCCTCAAGTGATGAAGAGGTTGAATCCATGGTGGCCGAGTACTTGAAGAAGATCTTCACGTATGTGAAGAAAGTCAACATGTACGGCTACAACGTCCACTTGAGAGAAGGGCGTCACCATCAACACATCAAGTTCACAAAGATCAAGCACAAGCCCAAGAGGAAGGTGGTCAAGGAGAGGAGACCAAGGCAAGAAGCAACAATGGCCGTCCGTTGATGGTGAAAATCCATCAACCTAGCCATAAGTTTACCTTCGGTGTTGGCGTAAGTTTTATACCTTATCCATTGGTACTAACCCCCGTGGTAAGTTCACGTGTGCATGTCGGTTTTGGAGTTTAGTGTTTATGCGGGATTTTAGCGTTGAATGCAAGACTTTAGCGATAAGATCATCAAGCACCTTATGACAAGACCTTGAAGCCCGTACAAGTCATGCAATGAAGTGAACTTAACTCCAAGAAGTCGGGGACTTGATCCGAGAAGATGACAAACTCCGAGGACCTAACCGAGAAAAGTGCTTGAATCTTGCAAGACAAGGAGTTATGCCCAATTCGGAAAGAAACCGACGACATGGACCTACATGCGAAGGGGGAAACATCCAGGAAGCAAGGGAACCGACGTAGAGCAAAGGAGGCCGCGGGGCCGGGCTCGGATGGGCCCGGGCCGGCCCGGGCCGGTCGGCCCAGCCCTGTCCAGGGCCCAGTGATGCTCCCCTTTGCCCTAGCCGCCATTCGGGCTATTTATAGCCCCCTGACCGAGAGCCACGCATCATACAATTCGTCATCGACCGCCGAGGAGCGAGAGAAGAGAGGGACACCATCCGGAGAGGAGAGGGTCGAGCTAGTTGACTAGGGTTTCCCTAGCCGACGTGGGAACCTTGCACGAGAAGACCACGTCGGAGTTCCGGAGCTAGAAGAAAGATCAAGGAAGGATCCCCGTGGTGATCTTGTGTATGTATCATTGTCATAGTTGAATTATCAAGTCGAATCTATTCTTAGCGATCAAGTATTTACTCGAAGATTTCGTTTTTCGATCGGCTTTGCTTATTCCAATTCTATTCTCGAGATAGATTACATAGGGTGTTCTTGTAGCCGCGGTGGCTAGAGGTACACGCCGGATCCTCCGAAAGAATCTCGACTTGTCTTTTGACTCGCCCTAGACTCCCCGCATGTGTAGGGATACGTTGTGACGAGAATGGGGGTTCCGAAAGGCGAGATGTTTTCGGATTTGGACGGGAAACCACGGTTTAAAGAGGCTTCTTATAAGATTCGATTTGCTACTTCTTCTCTTGCTTGGAACTTCAACAAAAGGCTTACCCCGATCTCTCTAGATCGGTTTATCTACCCAATCTTACTTTGTTATCTCCGGTCTTTAGTAGATTAGATTAGCTTCGTGTCTTTTATCTAGATGCATTAGGGTTTTACCAAAGATTGAAGTTACTTGGCTTTACTAGATCAACTCTTGCGTCACACATTTGTTCCACGGATTCGATACATTGGGTTCATCACTCGAGGGAAGAAGGGTCCCTTGACTACGACGGGAGACTTGTCCGCATGCAAGTCATAAATGAACTTTGATACAACTATGAACCGTCAACAAGCCCCTTTTTACGGCGGCGTTGCCGGGGAACAAGTGATCAAGATTTGATTTTTTATTGCCTTTTTGTAATTTTCAGTTTTCTTTTAGTTTTTCTTTTTGCATCTACTAAACTTTGATCATCCTCAAAATAAATCTAATCTAGTTTGTCTAACCCTAGTTTTTATAGATTTGTTTTTACTTTCTAGGTTTTGCATATTTTGTTTATTGCTAACCCTAACGAGAGATGGACGGCTACCTCTCCAACAAACCCGATAATTTTGTAGATGATCCGAAGAAAAACTTTACGGTGCAAAGGAGACGTGAAGCACATCAAGCTAAAAGTCGGGTTTTGTAGATTCGGAGTCGGAAGACAAAGGATCGAAGGAATCTCCGAAGAATTCACCACCTCAAAGTCCTCGGGAGAATCGACTTCCACCGATGGGTGACCAACCACCGCAAGAACGCAAGATTGGGGAGCTATGCACCCGGACATCATCGACCTACCAATCTTGAACCTTGAGGAGATCGGAAGACCGTTCGAGATCAAGACCTCAACAATCCACATGGTGCAACATTCACCCTTCACCGGCTTTGCAATGGTTCAAAATCGTAACATGTTGATGAAGGCTTTCATGAAGGAATACTACTCACCGGGTAAAACTCAAAGCTTGCGTAATAAGATTGCCACCTTTGTTCAATATCCTACGGAGACTATCTCGGAGGCATTCGAGCGCTTCAACGTGTACACTTGGGCGGTTCCACATCACAAGTTCCCGAAGGAAGACCTCGCGCAAAAGTTCTATCAAGGACTCACCATGGCGCCAAGGACGATCATCGATGCATCGGCGGGAGGGTCCATCATCGAACTTATGCCGACGGAAGCTTTCACTCTATTCAAGAAGGTCGCGGATAATGACACATGGGCGTCATCCGGGCGCCTACATCCGGTTCAACCCGCGGGGAACGTCAAGGGAGTCTTGCAAGTGGAGAAGGAGAACATACTTGAAGGCAAGATCGACTCGCTCATGAGGAGGTTGGTGAAGATCGAGATGGAAAAGAAAGAGGCTCAAGACTTGAAGGCCGCCGAAGCAAGGTCCACATGTGAAGAATGTGGAGAGTATGGCCATGTCCGCAAAGATTGTCGGAGGAAGCCAAAACGCTCGACTACATGAGGAAGGGAGAATTGCCGAACTTCCGCTACGGGCAAGGTAGACCTTAATTTAATGCAAGCTCATATATTCCTAATGCGGTTCCGCTTCATATACAATTAAAGGAGTTCATGGACGAGCAAGCTAAGATCAACAAGGACACCGTCACCAAGTTCAAGACAATAGACAAGGTGTTGGAGAACATCGATAGCAAAGTGACGGAGGTCGGAAGTTCCAATCATCAAGTGCTCAACATGATGAAGATGCTCGAGACACAAGTTAGACAACTTGCGGGGCGCCTCACTAATGATGAAGAGAAGCTTCCGGGACAACCCAAAAGTCCTGAATTAGCGAAGGCCATTCAAACACGTTCGGGAAAGGAGACCGAGGATCCGGAACGTTCCGCGGGAGCAAGGAAGCTTAAACCATCCGCCGAGGCGGAGGTAATCGCAAAGGAGAAGGTTACGGGGATCGTCACCGAAGAGCCCGAATTTGAGATGCGGAGGAAGACACGAGGATACCGCAACTCAAGCCACGCTTCTTCCAAGGTAAACTTGACAACCACTTTGAGAAGTTTGTGGAAGTTGTGCGTAGACTTAGCATCAACATGCCATTACTAGATGGCCTACAAGTACCTACATATTCTCGTTACTTTAAATACATACTTGCAAATAAATATGAGATAGCAACACTCGGGGTAGATCATGTCAATATGTACGAGGAATGTAGTGCCGCTATTGCTAATGGGCTAGAAAAGCAAAAGGACCCCGGTGCCCTACAATACCTTGTTCCGTTGGTTCTTTCAACTTCGAGAAGGCGTTATGCGACCTTGGAGCAAGTGTGAGCGTCATGCCGAGGGATGTGTTCGAGAAGCTACGCCTACCAATAGAGCCTACGGGTATATGTTTGGAGTTGGGAGATAACTCCATTCGCTATCCCTTGGGCATTGCCGAAGATGTACCCGTGAAGGTCGGACACCACTTCATCCCCGTCGACTTCGTGGTGCTCGAGATGGGAGAGAGGGAGAAGCCGCCGCTCATCCTTGGGAGGCCTTTCCTCAAGACCGTGGGAGCTACTATTGATGTTGGCAAGGGGGAGATCATGTTCGATATCAACGGAAAAAGGAGTTCCTTCAAGTTCCGTCCAAGAATCAAGGCATGCAACATGATTGGAGTGAAGGGAGAACCAAAGAAAAAGGAGGGGCTGAAAAAGAAGGAGCCGAAAAAAATGAACGTAAAGAAAATCAAAGAAGGTGTTGCATCCGTCAAGACAAAGGAAGAGAAGCCGCCTGTGAAGACCAAAAAAATGACTAAGTCGGAAGACAAGCCCGTGCCCAAGATGGTGCGGAAGTGGGTACCCAAGATTGCAACGCCCGCAAAGAGCGTTGATCCGAAGTAATCAAGTGAAGAAGTCTAGCTATAGACTATAAACGAAGCGCTAGGCGGGAGGCAACCCGTTTCGTCGAGTCAAGAATAAGCTACCGGGAGGACAACTCGATTCCAGGTTTTTCGAGTATTTTTAATAATTTAGTTTTGAGTTTTATTATGCAAAGACATTAGACTTAGAAGTGGTTGAACAATATTAGAGACATAATTCTTGATTGAATATTGTGCTTTATCATAAACCCTTTGCATGAACCCTCCTATGTGTTTGTTTGTTCTTTTTCGAGAAACCACAACCAAATAATTTCAAAACCTAACTCAACCTTTCACCCTCATTATGGTGCTGTGGTTGACTTATTTTTCATGCTAAAAACACACGAGTAGAGCCACGACTTATATGTAGGTGTTAATTAAATTTCAGCATGTGGTAGGACTCGCGTGAACCTAGAAACTAAACTTTTGGTTGGTTTTAAAAAAATCTATATCCTTGGTTTCCCTAAAATTAGAATTTTTCTAAGCCTTATTTAATTTTGTTTTATTCAAAATATCTCTTATTTATCCAAAATTAGAACCTAAACCTATGCCCCCATGATCAAGCCGGGAAAAGTTCGCTCTCAACCGATGAAGGCAAACTATACCGGTGAGACCGATATCAACGTAGTCGGAAAACATTTTTGACTTACATTTGTTTTTAATGGTTAAAAAACTTCTCTAAATTTATGCTTGAGCTCTTGCATGGCTCCGAAAAATATTTTTAAATTTCGAATTAGAGGAGTGCTTAACCTTAAACACACCTAAAGGGAGGCAATCTAGTTTGAATTAATCATGCATGCACCATTGGATACCCTTTCATCAACTTTCATCAAGTCCACATGCAAAGCACAAGCATGGTGGGCAGCAAGCATAAACTTTGCAGGAATTTCATGGTGGCATGTGAAGCAAGTGGAGCTAGGGAGCATGGACATGACTCAAAGCATGAAGCATCAAGTGGAAGGACCAATAATGCAAGAAAAGGAGTGGACGAGAGCGTTTGGGCGGTGCAACTCGTGGAGCACGCGGGCGGGGAAAGTTGCGAGAGGAGAAATGATCGTCTTTGGAAGAAAGCCGAGGTGGGGCGGAGCACCGGGCCACCCGGCCGGCCGGCCTCCCCCTACTTAAGGAGCCCCCCGGCTCCCGTTTTCTGCGAGGCAAGCTTCCCTCTCCTTGCTTAGTTTGTGTGTTCAAGTTTGTGTGCCCGGAATCTCCGTAGACATAGCCAACCTTCCCAAGCTTGATACCTCAAAAAAATCCACCACCTTAATCCACTCAAAGTCCACATCCAAAGTAAGATTTTAAGTGCATAGTTACCGGTTGCAACCTGGAGTTTTAGTGGAGAGAAGAGTGCAGCAACCATGTGGAAGAAAACCACAAGTCTCTTCTCCAAGAAGAAGGGTTCATCGTCATCCAAGCCGTCGTCGACGACGTCTTCGAGGAGGCACTCGGTTTCCGAGTCTCCCGGAGCATGGAGACGGACACGGCACCACCAAGGAGGAACGATGCTCTCCTCCTTGGTGGTATGAGGGCAACAAGGAGCACGTCCATGAGGTTTACCGAACCTCAAGGGCACACGGAGGAGCCGCCGTGCCACCTCGACGATCGACCCGTTCGACCGCGCCACCTCCATACACTCGATATATTCCTCGTACGGCTTCATCATTTTGTCGGAGGAGGAGGAGGAGATGCTCTCTCGTCTTGAGAAGAGGCTTGTGCCCAACGTCGAGTTCGACGACCAAGCACTCTACAACTTGGGTTTCGACAACGACATATGCTACATGTTGGGGCACCTTGGATGGGTGAAATACTCCAACGGAGTGTCGGCGGACACCCACAAGGAGTTCGCCCCGGAAATCTTGATGACCATTGTACCTATCCTTGATGATGGGGTGCAAAGTTTATCATTCCGTTTGGAGGGAGTCCAACAAGTGGTTCCCTACGAGCATGTTAGGGAGCTACTTGGATTCCATAAGGGAGCTCCGAAGAAAGTTGACATGCCACCCGGCATGTTAGATGGATTTTGGAATTTGATCTCCGGAGAAGCCCACCAACAACGCAATTGCATCCGCAACCCCATTATCCGAGTATTCCACTCTTGGATGCAAGAGGGTATTGGGGAGGATGAGGGAGACGAAGGTGACCGACACGGAGTTGAATTGGCTCTACTCGGCTTAAATTGCCAAGCAACCAATGGACCCCTCTTACCTTATGATCAACCGTTGGTGTTGCGAGGCAACATCGGGAGCGGGACATATTGGTTCGGGGTGCTACCTCTCTATGTTGGCCTTCTCCCTACGGCCGACGATCACAAGAAACCCCGAACATCTTTTGCGTGGTACCTCTCTCGGCATTGAGTATTTGCGACAAGGCAAATACATAAGTGGAAATGAGAGAGGAGGTTTTCGTTTGGCCACGGTGAACCTACCCCTTCCGGATGCAAGGCTTAGGCTTTTCATCGAAGGGAGGGAAGATAAGTTGGAAGAGGGATTCCTTGTCCTGGCAAGGAAAAACAAAAGAGGAAGAATCGTAGAGGAGGGAACATCCTCCGCACAAGCGAGTGGTGCACAACCCAATGTGCCACCATTCAACGGGATCCCTCCTCCACCAAGTTATTACGAGAGGGCCACAAGAGCAAGCATGGGGGGGAGGTGCACCGGTACCCCCACCAAATTATGTGGTGCCCAATGTAAACTTCGCGGAGCCCTACGCACAATATCCCCAACCACAACAAAGCATGGCCATAATTGGAGGGTATGTTGAGAGAAACGCCCAAAACGTCGTAGCCATCCAAGCCAACGCGGCTCAACTTGGTGAAGGCAATGCAAATATTGCCTATGAGCTTGGACGCCTTCACCTAGTGGAGCCGAATCAATTCGTTGGAGGGAATGTCCAACCCTACTACGAGCAAGGGTACTACTATCAAGATCATCAACACCAACCACCGGCGGAGGACTAGGAAGATTATGGAACTTTAGTTTTCTTTTCTTTTCCCTTTCTCTCGTAATTTTCAGCTTTTGTTTTTTGTGTGTTTGCATAATATTTTCTGTTTTTATTTAAATTTCAGCAAGTGTGTTTGTTTATTTTCAGTTTGTATTTCAACTTGATTTCATCATTAATAAAGATACCACCTTGTTCTCACCATTGGAAAAGTTACAAAAATTTGTGCCATAATGATATATGATTATAATTGCCGTTTTGTTTACCTTTGTAATTGATTTATGCATGTTAAAGCTAGTGCTCTCTTAAAATACGAATCTGAATTTATTTAAATGCTAGCTTAATCTTTAGTGGAGGTTATGATTAAAATAAAGACCCACAATGTTATATGTGCTCTCAAGTTATGAATAGATTGAAGATGGTTTTTATGCTAAAAAATATCGCTAACCTTGTCATAAATATCACTTGTGTGTTGCTCAACCCATCCGAGCCTAATATATATTTGAGTGCATAAACCTTAGTGTACAAGATTTATTTTTGAGTGAGTTATTGCAGGCCATGATTTCTCCGGCTCGAGACTAAGAAGCTAGTCATTCCGTTTTTGCGTATCTATCTTTTTGCTAGCCTTTTATCCATGCATTTTGTATCCCCGCATCGGAGATCTCACAAACCTCGCCGGATATCCACCCTTAAAACCAAATATCATCTTTTGTGTTTACCTCCTTGACCACAACGTATCATTGAGAATGGATCATCAATTCAAGGAAGATCGCAAGACGGTGCCAACATTGAAGAATTCAAGTATCTGTCCAAGGAAACATATTTCCGGTACCTACCTTATTTATCGCCTCTTTGCTCGAGGACGAGCAACGTCTAAGCATGGGGGAGGAGGTAGGTACGATGCAATTTTAGAGTTCAAAGGGGAGTAAATAAAAAAAAATTCAAAGGGGAGCAAAAATAAAAAATGAAAACTCCAATGTGAAAATCTCGTGACCGAATGTATGACAAGAAAAAAATGAATGAATGAGAAAAAGAAAGAAAGAAAGAAAGAAAAGAAGGAGAAATATGAGAAAGAGAAAAAATATGAGTATGCGTAAAGTGAACTCCCCTGTTCTCTAAAGTGCATTAGGAAATTCAAGGCTTCAAGATTAAAAGATCCATTCTCATTTTCCAACCATGTGCAATCCGATAACGAGGACTTCCTTTGTGCCTCGGGATCACTCTTTGCCCTTTGCGCATGTCTACTCATCTCAAGTGTGTGTATTTTTCTCTTTCCCCTCCTTGATATAACATTATTTTCCAATGACCTTTTTGACGAGTCTCGGTAAGACCATGAGAAGCTTGTCTTGTTTTGACAACACCTCATTTATAAAATCTTGGTAGGACTAAACTTTCCCAAAGCTCCATATAAAGCCTACCACACATATATGTTATGAGAGGGAAAGGAGTAGAATATATAGGCTTGAGAGACAAGTGAGATGAGAGTTCATGAGCAATATGCAAGATGATTTAAATTTGTGAACTTGGTTTAGCTTTTCTTTATCTCATTCTTTATTTCAAAAATTCGAGATCTATTTAAACTTTGTGAGCATATTAATACTTGTGGGATAAGCTTAATTAAGAATCTACCCTCCATAGAGATGAAGTCTAGTACATTATGGACCTTTAATGAATTGAAATTTTGAGAGCATTATGTTTTCTCATGTGTGATCAAGTGCAAAGTTTGAACATTCTTTTGGCAACGATGATATCCATCGAAGGCTTACTCGAGGACGACCAAGGTCTAAGCATGGGGGAGATGTTGACGGTGAATATCCGTCAACCTAGCCATGAGTTTACCTTCGGTGTTGGCGTAAGTTTTATACCTTATCCATTGGTACTAACCCCCGTGGTATAACAAGTTCACGTGTGCATGTCGGTTTTGGAGTTTAGTGTTTATGCGGGATTTTAGCGTTCAATGCAAGACTTTAGGGATAAGTTCATCAAGCACCTTATGACAAGACCTTGAAGCCCATTCAAGTCATGCAATGAAGCTAACTTAACTCCAAGAAGCCGGGGACTTGATCCGAGAAGATGACAAACTCCGAGGACCTAACCGGAAAAGTGCTTGAATCTTGCAAGACAAGGAGTTATGCCCAATTCGGAGAGAACCGACGACATGGACCTACATGCGAAGGGGGAAACATCCGGGAAGCAAGGGAACCGACGTAGAGCAAAGGAGGCCGCGGGTTGGGCCTGGATGGGCCCGGGCGGTCGGCCCGGCCATGTCCGGGGCCCGGTGATGCTCCCCTTGGCCCTAGCCGCCATTCGAGCTATTTATAGCCCCCCGACCAAGAGCCACGCATCATACAATTTGTCATCGGCCGCCGAGGAGCGAGAGAAGAGAGGGACACCATCCCGGGAGAGGAGAGGGTTGAGCTAGTTGACTAGGGTTTCCCTAGCCGACGTGGGAACCTTCCACGGAAGACCACGTCGGAATTCCGGAGCTAGAAGCAAGATCAAGGAAGGATCCCGGTGGTGATCTTGTGTATGTATCATTGTCATAGTTGAATTATCAAGTTGAATCTATTCTTAACGATCAAGTGTTTCCTCTAAGATTTCGTTTTCGATCGGCTTTGCTTATTCCAATTCTATTCTCGAGATAGATTACATAGGGTGTTCTTGTAACCGCGGTGGTGTCACACCCGACATTCCGAAGAAAACCAAGTGCATACCTATATGCATGCCGGGATCAAGTTTCATGCATATAGTGACATAAAAGTGAATACGAAACGGTATCACGTATGAAAAAGAAAGATTATCGAGAGATTTACGCTTAATCCGGAAACGAAGGCACCAAACATCACGGGCAATCGGCGGGGGTTGCGTACGCCTAGCTCCGGCAACATCTTCAAAGCGACTTCCTCTTTACGAGCAACATTGTTTATAGCAAGGGTGAGCACTTGTCGTACTCGGCAAGTGTGGGAAAAAGATATGAATGCAAAGGCTTTATAGTGGACTGGGCTATAAGCATTTAAGCAATTTTAGTTGGTCAAGTTTTATTAGCACCGATTACTAATAAAGTATAAGTTTATACCAACCCACATTAAACATAAGGTAAGAAATACGCCATAAGCACATGGCAAGCATAACCACGAGAGAGAGAGTGATTTAAGTCCATCTTCAAGTTCAATTATCATGTGAGGGTCCGGGCCGCTCTTGACCGTGAGCACGGCTAATCGATTAGTTTTACACTCTGCGAGAGGTCGTACATCTTTACCCACAAGTCGCGTAAAAGTCCCGAAGAACTTTAAACCCAACCATGCGATGCCGGCCAAGCATCATACCACACTTCCGAGGTGTGATTGCATAGGGACGCTACGAGGCCTTTACAAAGAGTCATCCCGTGCGTATTAGTCCATAGTAGTATGTCATAGAGGCTATCTTTCGTACCACACTTCTATTACGGACGGTAAGCCATAGAGTCTTCCGTTCCATCACCGCTCCGGAATAGAAGAGCCATAAAAGCATTCCTCCGTCCCCAACCTACTATGCGAGTAATAACCACACAAAGACTTCCCTAATTAATCGGCCAAGACCGAGCCATATAGTCCTTGTGGTTGCACTTTGTTGTCTGGGTGGTTCTCCATGTTCCGATTAATCATATGGTCTTGTATTAAGCATCCAAAGATATAGCATAAAGGTATAACATGATTCATCATTAATGTTCATTAAAACCACCATAACCCCGGTACAGCAACTAAGCATAGCTACCCAACATAAAGATAGACCCGTTTGATCAAGGCACGGGATAAATAACACTAGTCAAACCTTAAACATGGGTCCCATCATATTAATGCAAGCATATGCAATGAGTGATTAAATATAGTTCTTAGGACAAAAGATCAAGGACACACTTGCCTTTAACCAAAGAGTAGTTGCTCGGAATATCTTCACCTTCACACTCTTCCAAAGCTCTCGAACCACGCTCGTTCTACTCGCATCAATCATCAGGCACAAGCATGCAAAGCAAACACACGAGTACAACTAAGAACAATACACCAATCGAAAGAAAGCTTTAAAAGAACGCACTAAAGGATAGGCTTGATTAGATGGATCACTAAAGAACACAAAGGGTGCTTGGAAAGGCTTGGTTAGCTTTAAAGAGATGGTCGCGGAAGATTGAGCAAGAACCGGAAAGATCACACTTAGATAAAGCTTGAGAAAAGAACGTCTAACGAACGTTTTGCATATATGAGAGAACAACGATATGAGCTAGGTTCATTTTAATTAACAAAACAAATATAAAGGATATTTCAGAAATAAAATACCCTATGTTGGCATTAAGGCAATATTAAACTTTATTTATGAAACCGGTGTAAAGAACTAGTCAAGTTTTATTAATAAAGATTCATATATGAATTTAACCGATTAAACATTTAATTTAGAAAAACTAAACTATATGAACAATCTAAACGAAACTTTGTAATTCGAGTAGATCATATTATTATTAAAAACACTATGGCATTGGCATTAATCAAATTAATATTTATTGTAAAAGCCGATGTAACAGCCTAATCAAATTTTAATTCGAAAAGATTAATTAACCATTAAACAAATTAACATTTAGTTTACGAAAACTGAGATAAAGATCTAATTAACTTTTATGTACAAAAACATGTGATAGAAACATTAATCAAATTAAATTTGCTTGTGAAAACGACATATAGATCTATATAGCTTTTATTTGGAAAAGACATGCATAGCTAGTCATTAATCAAAATTAATATTAATTTTATTTTCAGAAAACAAAACATGGTGAAAACACTCCACTAACGCGTGCTTTACATTATTATGGACCTAACGCAACTTGAACGGATTAAATCGGAGCTAAAACGAAGATTTGGTGAGCAAAACAAGATTGCAGGGACCTAGTCGCGATTAACCGTAGATTTCGGGGAGTAGCAAGGAAGATTCCCGAGACACGGTAAACGAGTGCTCGTGAAAAGGATAAAACTCGGGGTTAGATCTATAAAAGAGCCTTGGATGGATCGATCTCGGGAACCTAAAGTATCTAGGGGGGTTTCAAAGAAAGGTACAAGACACGGGAATTCGAGTTGCGATTATCACGTGCTATAGGGGGTCATCCGCAAAAAGGACCTTCTCCTTCCTTGGACGGGGCGCGGGAGAGACCGGGTATGCCGGCGGTGCGGAGTCCGGCGGCGCCGGCGACCAAGGCTACCTAGGGTTCCGGTGAGGCACAAAATCGAAAGAGCGGATCGATTGGAACGGGATGGTGTGCTCACCGCCGTTGGGGAGGAAGGGACGGGATCGAATTTTTGGTGAAGACGGCGCCGACGGTGGAGTACGGGGAGCGGCCGGTCCACAACGCGATGGCGGCGCTGCGGGTGCTTCCCACGCAGCGGAGGGAGGGGGTGGGGGATGCCCGGCTCGACCTCGCGAACTTGCGGCGGCGGTGGTTTCCTCCGGCGGGACTTCACGCCGGCGAATCGGGGCGGCGGCGGCGGCTGCGGCGGGGGCTAGGCGGCGGTCCGGCGGCTTCGGGGCGGCGCGCGCGGGCGGCGGCGCGCGCTAGGGCACGCGCGGGGGCGGGCGGGCGAGCACGCGCGCGCGGGGCTCGGCGCCGCCCTTTTATGGGGGCGGCGCGGGGCGGCCATGGCGGGGAGGCGGCGGCGCGGCCGGGCGCGAGGGCGCCCCACGGTCGATGGGCCTTGCGCGGGCGCGGGCCGGGCCGGGCCGGCGCGGGCGCAAGCGGGTTGGGTCGGGCCTTGGCCCGGCCCAATCCGGTAGGATAGGGTTTTTTTTTCAGAATCTATTTCCAGTGCGAAAAATAATCCAGAAAAAATTCTGTAAATTATTTTAAGGCACGAAAAATACTCAGAAAATCACAAAAATTCCAGGAAAATTCCTAGGGATAGATTAAGACACGAACAACCCAAATAAAGCATTTGGTGCTCACGAAAAAGATTTTAGAGCCTTCTAATAAATAGAAAAATGCTCGGAGAAAATGAGAATAAATTCCAGAAAATTCCGGAAAATTCTCGGAAGGTTTTGGACAGCTCCTAAACGCATTTTTTGAAACCTTTTCGCACTCAAGAACCACTAGATGCATCGGCATGAATGCAACACTCATAACTTTTATTTAATTTAGAAAATCAAACAAAGGATTTTTCCTATACTATATTCCCTGTAAAGAAAATAAATGTTGGAAAAATTTTAAAATTATGAGAAAATTGTTATTTAATTTTTTTTCTATTCACATCCTGAAATTGGAAATTTCAGGGTGTGACAAATCTACCCCCCTTAAAAGGAATCTCGTCCCGAGATTCGAAAAAGGCTAGCAAGAGACAAGGGTTTATTTCAACTCTTTTCATATCCTTCGGCAATATTCTTCCTTTCATATTACAGAAATCTTTCCACAGCCTAACTTATATTATAATCCTTAGGTATCGGGGGTCTTGTCTTGCTTGTGTCGTTGTCGCCATTCTTTCTTAAAATGACGATCAAGAAATTTCTTCGGGCATCCGTTGATAAAGTGCCCACCGGACTTTGCAATAGAAACAAGCTTTACTTTCCCTAATGTTTCGACGATTCTGTGGTGTCTCATAAATCACTGGTATTGTGACACCATGAGGATATTCTAGATATGCATCTTCATTGTGATCTTGAGAAAAACCTTGGGCTTGAGACATATGATGTAGGTGGGAATTGTTATTAGCTTCCCCTGGATATTCCCGTTTTCTCTTCTTACTCATGATCTCCTGTAGCTTGCTTTCTAGCCCAACGACTTTGTTGATTAAATCTTGTAGACTTGAATAATCGTGTAAGCTTAGTATACTTTGAAGATCTTCATTCAACCCTTTGATGAAATGCTCTCGTTTCCTCTTATCACTCTCGACCGATCTTGGGGCATATAAAGATAAGCGAATAAACTTATCCCCGTACTCGATTCTTGTCATCTGTCCTTGCTTTAAGTTTAGGAACTCCTTCCTCTTGAGCTTCATCGCACTCACCGGAGTATGGTGTAAGATAAAGTTGTCTTTGAATTCCTTCCACACAATACTCTCGGGTTGCGATGTCCATTGATGTAAGAATTCCACCACTCGAAGCTGCTCCCGTAAGTTGCCAAGATGCATACAAAGCTTTCTCTCCATCATTGCATTGTACCATATCTAGCTTCTCTTCAATTGTCTTGATCCAGTCTTCAGCTTCTAAGGGATATGTGGTACTGGAGAACATTGGCGGCTCGGCCTTCATGAACTCGCATACTTATCCTCGGGGTGGAAATGATGGCGCATCTTGGTTGTATCCATAGTCATCACCGTTCTCGTAGCTTTCTCCTTGGTTACCTCCTTCTTGGTTTTCCATCTGGTTGGTAGGTAAAGATATTATCAGAAGGGAACAAGAGTAGTGCAAAACGGGTGGGGAGAACAAGGAGGTGGGAGGTACAAAAGAAGAACCCAACTAAGCAACGATGTTATTGCGGATGTAAGACCCACAATACACCAACACTCACTTCAAAAAAACGAATCAATCAAGTTCATAAAACCAAGCATCATCATGCAAGCACACAATTCCACCAATCAAGGCATAGCTAAGGGAAACGACACTACACGTTGTTACCGAAGTCAAAGGGTATCCTCCTAATAGATCAGATATAGCTCCCAGCAGGGATCTCCATAAATAATGGATTTTTCCCAGATGAAGGAGTACGAAATTATGAGTTCAACCCAACTGGAATCACCTCAATCGGAGGTTCAGAACTCGAGATATGAATTAAACAAGATGGCTATGTCAGCAGTGTTGGCAGATTCTGAATGATCCACTAATTCGTAGGTATCTCCTTGGATACAAAACGAATACTGCTGAATTTTTGACAGAGCAAAGCTGATGAAATTCCTGAACTACTCCAATTGGATTTACCTCAATCGGAGGTCTATAGCCCGAGATATAGAATATTGAAGGTAACTAGGTCAGCAGAGTTTTACAGATTCTGTTAGCTCCAATGTTTCGGGCATAGCTCCTGGAACATATACAGGATAGGGCTGAATTTTTGACAGAAATTCACTTATGAAATTTAGGAACTAACCCAACTGGTTTCATGTCGATCGGAGTTCCGTAGCTCGAGAAAGAATTAAAACAGCGCTGATGTGTCAGAGAGCTGCGCGAATAGATGGAATGTTAAGGGTAACACTTCCACCAATGAATCAAGGGGGTGTTATTGCTTGAGAGAATGGACAGACGAGATCGAAGAAATGTTCAAGGGGAGTGAAGATAAATATACAAGAATTCATGGTTTGGACAAAAGAAGATGGTTAAGAGGTGAGATCCTTCATCAGAGAGGTCAGGGATAAGGTGAGGAGGGATTGCAAAACAAAAGAGACATTAAGAAACGACCAGTGCTAACTAGGCTTACGTCCTACGGTCGATACGGCTACGATACCACTCTGTCACACCCGACTTTCCGAAGAAAACCAAGTGCATACCTATATGCATGCCAGGATCAAGTTTCATGCATATAGTGACATATAAGTGTACACAGAAACAGTATCATGAAAGAAAAAGAAAGATTATCAGAGATTTATGCTTAATCCTGGAAATGAAGGCACCAAACATCACAGGCAGTCGACTGGGGGTTGCGTACGCCTAGCTCCAGCAACATCTTCATACAAGCTTCCTCTTTCTGAGCAACATTGTTTATAGCAAGGGTGAGCACTTGTCGTACTCAGCAAGTGTGGAAAAAGATATGAATGCAAAGGCTTTATAGTGGACTGGGTTTTAAGCATTTAAGCAATTTTAGTTGGTCAAGTTTTATTAGCACCTGATTACTAATAAAGTATAAGTTTATACCAACCCACATTAAACATAAGGTAAGAAATACGCCATAAGCACATGGCAAGCATAACCACGAGAGAGAGAGTGATTTAAGTCCATCTTCAAGTTCAATTATCATGTGAGGGTCCAGAGCCGCTCTTGACCGTGGGCACGGCTAATCGATTAGTTTTACACTCTGCAGAGGTCGTACATCTTTACCCACAAGTCGCGTAAAAGTCCCGAAGAACTTTAAACCCAACCATGCGATGCCGGCCAAGCATCATACCACACTTCCGAGGTGTGATTGCATAGGGACGCTACGAGGCCTTTACAAAGAGTCATCCCGTGCGTATTAGTCCATAGTAGTATGTCATAGAGGCTATCTTTCGTACCACACTTCTATTACGGACGGTAAGCCATAGAGTCTTCCGTTCCATCACCGCTCCGGAATAGAAGAGCCATAAAAGCATTCCTCCGTCCCCAACCTACTATGCGAGTAATAACCACACAAAGACTTCCCTAATTAATCGGCCAAGACCGAGCCATATAGTCCTTGTGGTTGCACTTTGTTGTCCGGGTGGTTCTCCATGTTCCGATTAATCATATGGTCTTGTATTGAGCATCCAAAGATATAGCATAAAGGTATAACATGATTCATCATTAATGTTCATTAAAACCACCATAACCCAGGTATAGCAACTAAGCATAGCTACCCAACATAAAGATAGACCCGTTTGATCAAGGCACAGGATAAATAACACTAGTCAAACCTTAAACATGGGTCCCATCATATTAATGCAAGCATATGCAATGAGTGATTAAATATAGTTCTTAGGACAAAAGATCAAGGACACACTTGCCTTTAACCAAAGAGTAGTTGCTCAGAATATCTTCACCTTCACACTCTTCCAAAGCTCTCGAACCACGCTCGTTCTACTCGCATCAATCATCAGGCACAAGCATGCAAAGCAAACACACGAGTACAACTAAGAACAATACACCAATCGAAAGAAAGCTTTAAAAGAACGCACTAAAGGATAGGCTTGATTAGATGGATCACTAAAGAACACAAAGGGTGCTTGGAAAGGCTTGGTTAGCTTTAAAGAGATGGTCGCGGAAGATTGAGCAAGAACCGGAAAGATCACACTTAGATAAAGCTTGAGAAAAGAACGTCTAACGAACGTTTTGCATATATGAGAGAACAACGATATGAGCTAGGTTCATTTTAATTAACAAAACAAATATAAAGGATATTTCAGAAATAAAATACCCTATGTTGGCATTAAGGCAATATTAAACTTTATTTATGAAACCGGTGTAAAGAACTAGTCAAGTTTTATTAATAAAGATTCATATATGAATTTAACCGATTAAACATTTAATTTAGAAAAACTAAACTATATGAACAATCTAAACGAAACTTTGTAATTCGAGTAGATCATATTTTTATTAAAAACACTATGGCATTGGCATTAATCAAATTAATATTTATTGTAAAAGCCGATGTAACGACCTAATCAAATTTTAATTCGAAAAGATTAATTAACCATTAAACAAATTAACATTTAGTTTACGAAAACTGAGATAAAGATCTAATTAACTTTTATGTACAAAAACATGTGATAGAAACATTAATCAAATTAAATTTGCTTGTGAAAACGACATATAGATCTATATAGCTTTTATTTGGAAAAGACATGCATAGCTAGTCATTAATCAAAATTAATATTAATTTTATTTTCAGAAAACAAAACATGGTGAAAACACTCCACTAACGCGTGCTTTACATTATTATGGACCTAACGCAACTTGAACGGATTAAATCGGAGCTAAAACGAAGATTTGGTGAGTAAAACAAGATTGGAGGACCTAATCGCGATTAACCGTAGATTTCAGGGAGTAGCAAGGAAGATTCCCGAGACACGGTAAACAGTGCTCGTGAAAAGGATAAAACTCAGGGTTAGATCTATAAAAGAGCCTTGGATGGATCTGATCTCAGGAACCTAAAGTATCTAGGGGGTTTTCAAAGAAAGGTACAAGACACAGGAACTCGAGTTACTGATTATCACGTGCTATAGGGGGGTCATCTGCAAAAAGGACCTTCTCCTTCCTTGGACAGGGCGCAGGAGAGACCGGGTATGCCGGCGGTCTGGAGTCTGGCGGCGCCGGCGACCAAGGCTACCTAGGGTTCCGGTGCGGCACAAAATCGAAAGAGCGGATCGATTGGAGCAGGATGGTGTGCTCACCGCTGTTGGGGAGGAAGGGACGGGATCGAATTTTTGGTGAAGACGGCGCCGACGGTGGAGTACAGGAGCGGCCGGTCCACAACGCGATGGCGGCGCTGCGGTGCTTCCCACGCAGCGAGGAGGGGGGTGGGGGATGCCCGGCTCGACCTCGCGAACTTGCCGGCGGCGGTGGTTTCCTCCGGCGGGACTTCACGCCGGCGAATCGGGGGCGGCGGCGGCGGCTGCGGCGGGGGCTAGGCGGCGGTCCGGCGGCTTCGGGGGCGGCGGCTGCGGGGGCGGCGGCGCGCTAGGGCACGCGCGGGGCGGGGGGCGAGCACGCGCGCGCGGGGCTCGGCCCGCCCTTTTATGGGGGGCGGCGCGGGGCGGCCATGGCGAGGAGGCGGCGGCGCGGGCGGGCGCGGGCGCCCCCGGTCGATGGGCCTTGCGCGGGCGCGGGCTGGGCCGGGCCGGCGCGGGCGCAAGCGGGTTGGGTCGGGCCTTGGCCCGGCCCAATCCGGTAGGATAGGGTTTTTCTTTTTTTTTTTCTGAAACTATTTCCAGTGCGAAAAATAACCCAGAAAAATTCTGTAAATTATTTTAAAGCACGAAAAATACTCAGAAAATCACAAAAATTCCAGGAAAATTCCTAGGGATAGATTAAGACACGAACAACCCAAATAAAGCATTTGGTGCTCATGAAAAAGATTTTAGAGCCTTCTAATAAATAGAAAATGCTCGGAGAAAATGAGAATAAATTCCCGAAAATTCGGAAAATTCTCGGAAGGTTTTGGACAGACTCCTAAACGCATTTTTGAAACCTTTTTGCACTCAAGAACCACTAGATGCATCGGCATGAATGCAACACACATATCTTTTATTTAATTTAGAAAATCAAACAAAGGATTTTTCCTATACTATATTCCCGTAAAGAAAATAAATGTTGGAAAAATTTTAAAATTATGAGAAAATTGTTATTTAATTTTTTTTTTCTATTCACATCCCGAAATTGGAAATTTCGGGGTGTGACAGTGGCTAGAGGTACACACCGGATCCTCCGAAAGAATCTCGACTTGTCTTTTGACTCGCCCTAGACTCCCCGCATGAGTAGGGATACGTTGTGACAGAACGGGGGTTCCGAAAGGCGGATGTTTTCGGATTTGGACGGGAAACCACGGTTTAAAGAGGCTTCTTATAAGATTTGATTTGCTACTTCTCTTGCTTGGAACTTCAACAAAAGGCTTACCCCGATCTCTCTAGATCAGTTTATCTACCCAATCTTACTTTGTTATCTCCGGTCTTTAGTAGATTATATTAGTTTCGTGTCTTTTACCTAGATGCATTAGGGTTTTATCGAAGATTGAAGTTACTTTGCTTTACTAGAACAACTTTTGCGTCACACATTTGTTCCACGGATTCGATACCTTGGGTTCACCACTCGAGGGGAGAAGGGTCCCTTGACTACGACGGGAGACTTGTCCGCTTGTAAGTCATAAACGAAATTTGATACAACTATTAACCGTCAACACCGTCCGCGAGTGGACAAGTGGTGGATCAAGTTCTTCTAGCTCAAGCGATGAATCAAGAAAGAACTTCACCACCCGCTTCATGCAAGGTCCTTCATCATCACACATGTGCCTTATGGCCAAAGGTATGGAAAGCAATGTAAGTGATGACGAATCCGACACCACCGCTCTCAATGATCTTGTTGAGCTAATCCATGAGCAAAATGGAATGCTTGAGAAACAAGCTAATGAAATTAAAGAACTCAATGCTCTCAATGATCTTAGTGACACCCTTGCTACAAATTATGAAAATTTGTTGTGCAAATTCAAATTGCTTAGCAAGGAGTGTGAGGAGCTAAAATCTAAGCTTGAGAGCAATGAGACTAGAACAAGTAATTCCTTTGAGTTTGATGAAACATCTATCCCTTGTGCAATTCCTATCTCCAAGGTAGATGCTTCAACTTCTTGCATTGACTTAATTGATGAATCTTGCTCACCATCTTGCCATGAGAATGTTGTTGTAGAAACATGTCATTATCTCATAGGCAAGAAAAATGATGAGCTCAAGCTAGAAGTGAAATGGCTCCGAGAGAGGTTGGCAAACTTGATGGGCAAAGGCAATAATGATGAAGAACAAGTGGACATCTCTCAAGACATGAAGAGCAAAGTCCAACCTTATCAAGATAACCGTGATCCCATGGTGAAGAAGCTTGAGAAGGGGGCAACCGTGACTTGCTACAAGTGTCATGAAGAAGGGCACAAGTTCTACAAATGCCCTCAATTTGTCAAGAAGATGGACAAGGGCGCAAAGAAGAAGTTGAAGCCCACCATCAAGAGCTCTCTCATCTACAAGCAAGCCCAACCGCAAGAACAAGACAAATAGCAACACCTACGTTATCAAGAAGAAGGCAAATGGCAAGGTGGTTGCTCACAAGGTTGGGAAAATGAAGTAGGAGCGGGGTAGGAACCAACCCATTTGGGTGCCGATGGAAGTCATCACCAACATGAAGGAGCCTCAAATGGTTGGGTTCGAAAGGCCACTTGAAGGCCTTGAGTGCGGGGACTTGGGAGGCTTGGTACAATCAAGATGAGAAGATTCAAGCCTATAAGCCAAGCTTGCAAATTGGACATGTGTTGCCCATGTTCCCCGGTTGAGGTAATGGGAACTAGTACCTATCCGTCGTATCATTGTAGCTCCATTGCCTTGTTTACTTTGCATTTGTTGCAATATTTACATATGGTAGGTTGCTTATGTCATGTGCTAACCCATGAGCAATCTACATGGTTTAATTAGTGTGTAGGAAAGCTACACTTGTTCTTTCATGGTGCATGTTTTCATATATATCTTTTTGCATCATGAGCAAGCTATAGGGTTAGCTTCCCTTTTGTTATAATAAACAATGTGCATACATTTGGTTGGTGATTCAAACACTAAATGCACACATTTAGGGGGAGCTCATCCTATGGTTTGGTTATGGGGCTAACATTGTTTCAAGCTTATCTTATGTAGTCCCTTAGCGACGTGTTCGGTGCGGTGTTTCATTCTAAGAGAATGCTATTTCACCCTCTATGTGATCTAACATCTCTAAAAGAGTGAATATAGCAATATGAGCTTCATACTATTGAGTCATGTCATGCGAGCTTATGTCTCTATATAAGTTCAAAGGCAATGTACTCATATATTCCTAATCCTTGTGGTACCCCAAGTGTCTTCTATGGAAGCTTCTTTCAAGTGGTGTCACAAAGTGATATCATTTCCAAGTGGCTCATCTCAATGTGGTGCCAACAAGGTAGAGAGGATACACCCCCGGAAGTATGCAATGATCAAAAGACTACAAGTGATATCTACAAGTGGTAATGTAACAAGAACCCATTTGTCTTATCTCTTGTCCTTTAAGCTACCTCCTTGCATGATATGCTCTAAGCTTCCATGTCTTACAAGTTTGTAGTTGTGCACTTGTTTCTCACTACCCTTATTCTACAAGTGGCATTCTTTTTGTGCACACACTTAGGGGGGGCTTAGTTCGTATCATGCTAGTCTCATGAGCTTGTGATCCACCTTAGTTATTCTCACATGTGGTATCTTCATTGATATCATACATATGGATCATGGTTCATGCGTCTTTCTCCCTTGCATTTAACATCTCTCCTTTGAGCTATGATTGCTAGGTCTTGCTAGTTTTCTTGGACCCTTTTGCTTCGGGACTTTTTGGAGTTTTTATTCCAAATGGGGAGAATGTGGGACCAAAGCAAGCTTGTGGCTTAAGCTTACAAGTGGGTTCAAGGATGCTTACAAGTGGTTTCAAGGATATGAGACCAAATGGGGAGAATGTGAACATAAGATCAAAAAGGGGGAAGTTTGATCTAGGGGGAGTTTGGATGATGGTAAGCGTCCAAGCAAGAGTAAGTGGTCCTCTAATTTTGTCATTTTTTGCAAATTTATGCTTGCTTTTCTTGTGTTGTCATAAATCACCAAAAAGGGGGAGATTATAGCGAACATGGCCCCATTTGCCATTTGTTCGAGTTGATTTTGGTGATTCATGCTAACACAAGTAATGGGACTAACCTCATTGTCTAGCATGTCCGTGTAGGCATTCCTAGGTCCCATGGATGTTACAACATGTTAACATACCATGCCCAAGCTAACATGTCATGCCACAAGTTAACACACCACGGACATGTTAGGTTACTTACAAGCAAATTTGAGGACTTAGTATATATTTGGAGGCTATAAGTAATGGCATGTTAAGTATGTTAAGTTGAAGCAAAGATCCAAGTTGAAGACGCGAAGAAAAAGAAGGAAAAAGGACAACGTCGGATGAACCGACGGTCTTTCAATTACAAGCGTCGATGCAATCGTCGGACGAGTTGGTGCACGGGGTGAAACCCTAGGTACCATCGGATGAACCGACGGCCGCGCTTTTTAGCGGCGTCGGACGAGTTGCGAGAGGAAGAGCAAGGAAGACCGTAGCACCGGATGATCCGACGGTCCGAGTGAGGACCCCGTCGGTCTATCCGGCGCTTAGTTTAAATTCATACGAGCCGCGCCAAGACGAAGCCTTCAAGCACCGGATGATCCGACGCCTTGGTCGGGGTTAGCGTCGGTCTATCCGACGGCCGTTGGAAGCTAACGGTGGTGACTTGGACGCGAGGCCTTCAACACGGATGTTCCGACATTGCGTCGGAGCATAGCGTCGGAGCAGCTTGTGTCGGAGAACCTCAACGGCTACGTGATGTGGGAGGGGCACCGGAAGAAGCGATGCCCTGGAAAATATAGCGTCGGATCATCCGACGGTATCTTTTTCGGCAGACTTTTAGCCAACAGCTAGTTTGATGCCTTGGGCTATTTATACCCCCTTCACTCACCCATTTGAGGTTGCTGGATTGTGTGGAAGTGCGAGAGGAGTTGAAGACACATTGAAGATCATACCCAATCCATCCAAGTGCTTAATTGCTCATCCTTAGACTAGTACCGCTTTGTGTATGTGCTTAGTGCTAGGCTTAGCTTAGAGCCGAGTGAATGCAAGGTTGTGCCAACCTTGTGAGGTGATTCTTGAGTGAATCTAGTTGTACAAGGTTCGCGAGGAAGCCTTGGGGCCTCGGTGGCTCACCGGCAATCGTCATCGACCCTCCGGCTTGGTGTGGAGCGGCGAGGACACTTTGTGCGGGGGACGTGGAGACCCCCTTCCTTGGTGGAGAATCTCCTTAGTGGAGGCGGCATCAAGGTGACCAAGGGAGCTTGACAAGTTCCTAAGTGGCTAGCCTTTGTGGCAAGTCAAATGGTGCTCTTGGGTGAGACTTGGTGACCGGGAAGCAATACTCTTGTGTGAGTGCTTCAACAACGTGGACTAGGGGTGGCTTAGTGCCTACCGATACCACGGGATAAATCACGTGTCAAGAGTTTGCTTCCTCTCATCCCCTTTACGTTTCCGCATTTACTCTATTGCAATTTTTCCTTGCCTTTACATTCCTAGAGTAGTATCATGCTAGGATTGGCTATAGGTTGCAAACCTTTGTTTGGGATGGGAGTTTCACACTAGAACAACCGTAGTTGCACATATAGATAGTATGTTCTAGTTTAACTTTGTGTAAAATTTAGTGAGCCTAAGGTTAAGTTTTTAAGTTGCCTAATTCACCCCCTCCCCCTCTTAGGCTAACGAGCATCCGATTCCTTACGAGAGGTGAGCGTATGGTGATGCTTCGGGCTTGATCCCCATGATTCTCTTCACGTCGGCTATGTGTTCCGGATCCACTATTTCATCTCCAAAGAGTTTTTGGAAGATCTCACCGGTGGTTTCAAGGTCCTATGAATTTTCCGCTTTCTTCTCGGTGGGAAATCCGGTTCCAATGCTCTCGCCATTCCCTTTTTATTAGGGAACGGTCTTCTCTTGTCGAATACTTCTCTGTAATCAATAGAAACCCAATCCATTAGCTCGAACTCCCTTAGTGGCTTCGCGCTCGACATGCTTCTCTTGTTTGTCTCATTTGGTACAGCGAAGTCGATGCTTGTGGTAATTCTTGACTTGATGTGTTCTTGTTCAAGCTTTTTCGTGATCGGTTCCTCTTTTGTGACTTCCGGGGTTGCCTCTTTAGAAAATTCAGCACACTTCTTCTTCCTCAAATTATATTCCGGCTCTTCTTCGCAAGTCTTGTTTCCCAATCTCTTCGCATGGTGGCCGCTTTACTAATTTTTTGAAGAAGTTGGGCGGCTTCCGTGAGTGTTTTCTCCATGAGATCCCCACCGCACACATTTCTACATGTTGCATGCAACTAGGGGTTAGGGAAAAGAAAAATGTATGCAAGAGTACATCACGGAGAAGCCGAGTCTTTGTCCTTGTTCGATCAACCCATTAAACCTATCCCGGGCTTGGTCTATCCCTTCCTCTTCTCCTTGCATGAAATTGATCACTTGCCTCCTCGGATGTTGAACCTTGCTAATTGGAAAGAACTTCTCGCAAAACATCTTCGTCAACTTGTTCCAATTGCCTTCAACTTCAAAGGTCGCAAACGAGTACCATGTCTTTGCTTTGCCGGTAAGTGAGTAGGGAAAGAGATTCCATTTGAACCATTCGTCGAGGACTCCTTCTTGGCGCACCGTGTTGCATATCGTCATTAAGTTGCTTATGTGTCTATATGGGTTCTCCATAACCATCCATTCAAACGGGTTTGCCGCCACCATCTCGATGATCTTGGATTTAATCTCATACTTGGTCGCTTCGAGCTTCGAATCCGACTCTTGTACTTTTATGTCTTCACATCGTGGGCTAGCGTAATCCCTTAATGATTTCTCCGGTTCTTCCACGGGTAGATTGACGAACACCATCTAGACAATAAGATAAAAAAACAAAAACGAAACAAGCGTTTTTCTAGATAATATATGTTAGATATAGCAAACGAAAGATAAACTAAAATATAAAACTAAGTTAGATGCAAATCAAATGATGTAAACTAGCTTGCTCCCCGACAATGGTGCCAGAAAAAGGGGCTTGTTGACGGATAAAAGACGTATCCCTCTACGATCCGCAAGCGTACGGATCCCACACCTTTTTCACCATGGGATTGCCAAGGTTCTTGTCAATCCGCGGAGAAAGGGGATTACAAGTGTTTAATCTACTTCTACGCACTAGCTACTAAACCCTAACTATTATTATACTAGAAAACAACTAGACTACACTAGAGAGAACGATTAAGATATCAAAATAAAAGACACTCGCCCATGGGTCTACGATCATGCAATCAATTAAAGACATTAAACCAATCTAATCTATCGGGGGCTGTGACCACGGTTTCGCCCTTTCCCTCCTCTCGTACTGTCACTACGCGAAGGTATTCATGACTAGACCTATGATGGACACGGCGTATTGAATGGATCCAAGGAAGCATTGGGGCCCTTACTCCCTTTACGGCATGGTAGTTCAACACAAGATGATAGATAGATAAACCGAAAAAGTATGATTACATCTCAAGATCGATTACAACCCATTGACGAACAAGGAGATTACCCCATCAAGGTCTTGGACATAGCACCACCGATCATGGTTTCTCTTCCGACGGTGTCTTCCTTCTTCTCCACGTGAGGGTGCTTCCTTCGATGTGGGCGATCTCCCTCCGGAGATCTCCCTCCTCTCTCTCTAGATTATGAATGGCCTCCGGTGCGAATGGCTCTCTCCCCCGTGAATGGCGGCGCCTCCGGGGTTTTAGGGTTGAAAATCCTTCGGGTGCAAGGAAAGGGGGCCAAATCGACCACCGGAGTGGGGCTGGGCCGGCCGGCCTGGGCCGACCGGCCCGGAGCCCATCTCGGCCGGTTCGGTCGCCCCTTCGCTCCTGTGGGTCCTCGGGTGATTAGGCACTTTGCCCCCTCCACTTGCATGATTTTGACGATGTCATCCTCGCGTCCAAGATGGAGGTTCTCCGCGCATGAAGTTCGGTCTTTTACGCTTCAATCCCCGGGGGTGTTCCTCGTAACACTTCGGTCCTTGCCACCATTGGAAGTGATTTCATCAAGCTCATGAACACGAACAAGACTCCATAAATGCTCCTTTGAACTTGTTGCGAATCCGTCCTTTATGTCCATGTTTTCCTACATAAACACAACACTTCCAAATGCATGCACATAGATGAACTTGTTATATGATTAGTGTGCCTAGTGGCGGGTTAGTTCCATAATCAAATCCAAACCAAAGTGTAATGAACATGCTTGGTGTACCAAAATACACCGTCAACATCTCCCCCACGCTTAGCTCTTGCTCGTCCTCGAGCAAGTACTCGTAAAAGAACTTCGTCCAAAGTGTTGTAATCGTGTACCGCTAACCCTTCTTCACAAGTTAGTCAATCCTTTCATCTTTAATACATAAACATAAAGTAATGATCATCAAACATAAACATGGGCGTTTAGAATCTTTACCACGTCAAGATTTACCCCACAACTCAAACTCTTCACTCGAAGTCTTCAATTTCAGCCATGCTTACTTCTTTGCTTCCATCGGAGGGTTTTTCTACGTTTTTTTCAAACAAAATTCCTGCAACAAGTATTAGACAAAAACCTTTCTCCAAGCTCTCTCAATTCACTCATATGAGGTGGCTATCCTAAACCAATTTTATAAAACTCTCACCTCCCATAAGTCTCTCATATAACATGTAAAGTGGAGCTATAGGTAGGGCTAGCGCAATCAACACAAGTATCGTCAAACTAAGAACTTCCTCTAATGGTTGTTTACCTTTCAAAGCCAATGATCATGAGAATTAACCGTATGTAGAGATATCAAGGTTGAGAAGATTTAGAATGGTGGACATGTGCAAGGGCAAAAGAAAATTATGACTACAAGGCACCGATGACGTCCTCATTGTCGGATTGCACATGGTTGGAAAAGAATGAAAGTTTCGTCTCTCGGCAACGTGACATCCTTCCTTACACTTTATTTTTCTTTTCTTTCACTTGATTCAGCCCTCTCATATCCTAATTGCTACCTCCTCTTTTCTCTTTTTCCTCATTCATTCTTTCATTCTCATATTTTTCTCTTTCTTTCTTTTCTATATTTTTTTCTTTCTTTTCCATACTCATACTTTTCTCTTTATTTTTCCCTCTCTTGACAACTTTTCAAAGCTCTCAACTCCTCTCTTTATCGCATGCATACAATCTGAAATTTTAAATAAATCATGCTAGAGACGAGACGAAACTTTTGAAAGTAGGTTGTGTTCATGGAATGCAATGTACAAAAGAGATGTATAGGGTTGGGTATGGAATTCGGCGATGTACGGGACTTCCGATGTGAAAGTCACGTTACCGAATGTATGACGAGGCTAGCAACAAAATATAAGTACAAGGACATGATCATTGCTCGAAATTAAAACTCCCAAGAGAGAAGGATCCTAGCCTAACTCATCATGCTAATCACACTTATGGTGGAGCAAAAAATAAATTGGCTTTGTATAGGATTTTTTCCTTACTCTCAACTTGGAAAAAGAGGTTTTGCTAACCTTTATTACAAGGGTTTTTTAATAATTTTCAGAATTGAAATCCTCCAGCTTTTAGCATTGAACAATAATCTTGTCATTTCGTACCAGTTTTTGGTGTTAACAATAATCTTGGCAATTGTCTCACAGATTGTCATTGATGAGTAACCAGGCTTATGGCTTCAAGAAAGACTCCAGGTTTGCCAAACACAGTGATATAGCTGACATCTATAATCAATTCCTCGAAAGGGATGATCAGGGAGAGGAATTTGATGATGAAGAGGAGATAGCTGCAGCTGAAATAGTGTGGGGCAAAGAGCCATTAACAGTGAATCAAAAGTGGATAAAGCAAGCCAAGGGCACCTATGATTTTGATGTGACCAAGGCTGATAGGCTCTTTGAGTTCCTCATAAAGGAAGGCCGAATCAAATTGCCAAAAGGGCATTCTATGCTTCGGCCTGATGGAGTGAAAGAAAAGAGATACCGTGGGTTTCATGACAGGAATTCTCACTCCATCAATGAATGCAGGGTTTTCGGGATGAGAATTCAAAAGGCTATCCAAGAAGGTCATCTAAAGTTTGATAATAAGATGAAATAGATGGCAATCCTTTTCCTCGAACATGATTGGATTCTCGGTCAACATGGTGACTGGCCGAGGAAAAAGGAAAAGTGAAGGTTTTGACTTCGGCGAGGGCAAAACGAGGATGGATCGATTGACCCGCTCAACAAGTGACAAGTGAACAAATCCACAAGGGTGAGCCTCGCATCCCGAAAAGTCAAATTGAAGTGGGTGAATCTTCCAAACCTAGGGTGACTTCGCGTATCCTCCTCAACAAGTGGCGGCATCGGCAAGAAAAGGAGCGCTACCGAAACAAAGTTACGAGGAGGAGAAGCGAAGATTTGAAGAAGAAGTGCACGGGGAAAGAACGAGAAGAATATGCGCGAGAACAAGATCATGCGCATTGGGGATGTGCTTCCTTCGAGCACTTCGCCGGAACGAAGGTTTAAAGCTCCCCACGCCGAACAATTGTCTCGAATGCGGTGACAAGTACACCGAATACGGGCGAGGATATCGTTAATCGCCGATCCGTCCATGAAAGAATTGGAAGGATACATCCTAGTGACGGTCGGCGTATAAAATAAATGAGATTAATGATCAACCAAGGAAGAGATATGCTGATCACAAATGGATTGATCATGAAGAAGAAGAAGAAGAAGAAGAAGAAGAAGAAGAAGAAGAAGAAGAAGAAGAAGAAGAAGAAGAAGAAGAAGAAGAAGAAGATCGTGAATATGTCCGGCGAAAGGACGGTGGTGCCCTTTGGTTTGAGAAGCCAAAAAGAGAAGGGTTCAACGCTTGAGAAATCGGGGAGCCGAAGTAGGCATGAACAAAGAGGAAGCGAGGTGTGGTGTCCAAAAGATTAGCTTGATGGATCTAGTCGTTCGGCCCTACGTGCATGGTATGCTTCTTGCCGAATGAGTTCATGGCTCCGGCTAATCGGATCGTGCATGAGGAAGCGTTGCCGGACATTGATGAAGGCGAGAAATTTGGGCCGATGCCGCAGCCTAGTGTTGGCCAAGCAAGCTACTTTTGACAAGCTAGCCAAAAATCGGCACATGAGACCGCTATACTTAAGAGGATATGTCAACGGGAAGCCATTGACCAAGATGTTTGTTGATGGTGGAGGCTGCGGTTAATGTGATGTCGTACACTACATTCGGGAAGCATGGCATGGGCCCTGCAGATTTGACGCCAACAAGTATAGTTACGAATGATTTTCTTGGAAATCCTTCGGATACGAAGGGTCGTGAACATGTGGATCCGATGATCGGGTCCAAGACTTTGCTTACGACCTTCTTTGTCATTGAAGGCAAGCGGGCATACGGCTTGCCGCTTGGAAGGGACTCGGATTCATGCAAATTGTTGCATTCCATCTACGATGCATCAACGGCTTGTTCAATGGGTAGATGATGAAGTAGAAGTTGTCCAAGCGAGACGATTCGATAAGCGTGGCCAATGTTGAACCAACCTTTTGGGAGTATCGGGGTATAGATTGCTTCTCGGGGAAAGGACTGGGGTGAAGGTCTGTTGAACCGATTAGCATTGATCAACGGTCAATCCAAGCAATCGGCTCTTATAGCAATTTTTAATGGAGAATCCAATTGATGGAACTGATGGAAAGTTAGGACGTGGATCTATGTCGGCTGACAAACTGGAGGAAATAGACATTGGAGATGGTGACAAGCCAAGGCCGACATTTATCAGTGCTAACTTGGATCCAGTTTTTAGAGAAGAGTTAAGCAAGTTGCTAAGAGAATATAAAGATTGCTTTTCTTGGGATTATTCGGAGATGCCTGGTTTAGATCGTTCTATTGTTGAGCATCGTCCATGCGGATATGCCTTGATAGGATATTCGATATTGTTCCGTTTACAAGAAGAACGGGAAGATGAGGGTTTGCATAGACTTTAGAGATCTAAATAGAGCTACACCCATGGATGGGTATCCAATGCCGTTGCTGATTTGTTGGTTGATGCGCTCATCGGGCACAAAGTTATTAGCTTCATGGATGGCAATGCGGGATACAATAAAAATTTTATGGCAATAGAAGATATATCAAAGACGGCCTTCGGATGTCCGGGACATATAGGTTTGTTTGTGTGGATTGTCATGACATTTGGGTTGAAAAATGCTTTGGTGCAACTTATCAAAGAGCCATGAATTATATTTTTCATGAGTTTATCGGCAAAATTGTGGAAATATACCACTACAAAAATATCTCGTAGTCTATGACGGTCAATTTTCGTCACGGATCATCAAAATCTCGTCATAAAATGACATCTATGACGAAATTTGAGAACGTCATGTATTGAGCGTCACGGATCCCTTCTCGTGACGTCCTTAAATTTTCATCATAGATTAGCGTGATCCATGACATTCTCAAGGCGTCATAGATTGGTGTAAAGCCCATTGAACCCGGCCCGAAGCCAAAAATCTGTGACGAAAGTGATCGTCATGGATTGACTCGCCACGTCACTTGTAGAGATGATGTGGAAGATGAAGTGACGATTATGTGGCAGATGCTGTGGTGATTATGTGGCAAATGACGTGGCAATGGTGTTTTAAAAACATGGCGCTGACGTGGTAGCCACATGGCGCTGACATGGTAGCGACGTGGCGCTGACGTCGCACCACGTGGCGCCGACGTGGCAGCCTATGTGGACGATTACGTGGCAGCCTACGTGGACGATGACGTGGCAGCCGACGTGAAGTGGATCACATTGTGGGCCAAAATTTCAGCCCATTTAATTTCAATCGAAACCATTCCGGCCCACTAAAAATACACATCACAATTTAATACACTTCAGCCCAACAATCATTTGAAAGGAAAATCAAATTCAGAACTCCAAGATAAAATTAGCAAAAAGCCCATAATGACATTAGCAAATCCAACAGATCACTTCAAACTTTTTATACGGGGACACATAGACGGATCTAGCAATACATGTCGGACTTAGAAGCATTATTAAAAATATGGAGATGAACATCTTTATTCCTTGCATATGATCTGAAAAGAAAACATTGTCAAAATATCAAATACTGTCAACAATATTTGCAACAAAAAAAAGACTACTATCAAACTGTAACAACAAATAAGAGCTTCTAAGTAGTATCGAATTTGAAGAGGTCAATGTAATATCAACTTAAAGAAATATCAATTTTACATGGAAAAATTTACCAACTCTGAAAAACATGCATATCCACAAATGGCATTATCAGTGCTCAGTGACCACATCTATAATCACTATTAAACCATATATCTCAATAGGACACATGACAAATGTTTAAACTTTAAACTGTTGGGTCTAGGAACAATTCAGACAAACCAAAGCAGTAGGTAAAGATTAAATTAATACTTGGCATTGAGATTAATGTAGCAAAGAATAATTTAACACTACGGAGCAAAGAATAGCACTAACAATGATTACTATAATACAACAGGAAGGACATTCGAAAGAACTATGCCTTAATTTATAGGTGCAAGAGTGAAGCAATACCTTTCTAGCATTATAGGTTGAACAAAGTTGCTTGCATCACAAATGTACTCCTTGCCACCGGAACCAGGACTGCAGTAAATAAGACCAAGACATGGAACATGAGTAAATGGTGAACGAGATACATGAAAGAATCACATGACAATTTGAACCTTTTTTCTAGTAATGATTGTAAATACTTAAGATTTTCACATACTTCAGAAATAAACATATTCTTGTCCTTCCATTCCATCATGTGAGACAAGAAGCACCTCTGGTACTTGGCTGCAATGGAAGCAGAGATCAAAACTCAAAAAGAAGTAAATAAAAGTTGGGTTGTTTGCTGAAACCGAAAACAAGACAAAAGTACCAGGAGAAAGAATTCACCATTATTTTACTGCTGATATGCATGCTTGATATGTGTAACATGCAAAACTGTAATATTTTACTGCCTCATGAAAGTTAACTTTGTTGCCAATAACTGAGACATGGCTTTCCAAATTACGATAGCAATCAACATGGGAGACTATATACAGGAAGAACTTAATGGATTAACTAGTCAGTCCTATCATTTTAACACAAGGGTTAGTCTAAACCCTCACAAGGATCAAGATATCCTGTCAGGCAAGTGCAACTCTGAACTGTCTAAACATTGATTTGCAAAGCTATGATGCATACCAGCTGCCTAGCTGAATACTACAAACTGCAACCTGCAAAATCGATCCAAGAAGCTACATGTGGCAAGCTATGATCCAATGACAAAAAATGATCCAAAATGCAAAATCGATCCATGATGCAAAAAATGATCCAAGAAGCCATGTCACTAAACAATTATCACAATGACAATTATGTGTAGCTACATGTGGCAAGCAAATTTACCTAAGAAAAAAAGATAGCTGACATTCAACAAATGTAACCGCTATGCATGGGCAAGGTTTTTCTCCAATTTTCCTAAAACTAAGAGACCAAATGTTATCTATTTGTTGCAGTGGACAGACATATATATCAAGCTCATATAATTACATTGCAGTGGCCGTAGAACAGAATAGCTAGCATGTAAGTGAATCTAACGAGCTAAGCTTATTAAACAGTGCAAAACTAAAATACGTCTATCACTTTCCATGAATAAACAAAGGAGCAGACTAGCAAAAGTTGAGAATAAGAACGCGTTAGAAATGTGCGTCCTCGCGCCGTGGTCGCGCGGCGCCCGCTTTATCAGAACAAACAAACAGATAGCAGTGAGGAGGGGAACAACATGAGCTGAATCCGAAGGGGAAGGGGGAAATGTGCTTCGCTCCACATCAGTAGGGAGGCAAGGAAGCGGGAGGGGAACAAGCAGCGGCATCTTGAGCTTGCTCCCCGCCGTCGAGGCGAGGCCGGCGTGCATCTCGACGACCATGGCATCGACGACCCGGGCGCGGGCGGGCGAGCGGCGTGGCGCGGCCCTCCTCGAACTCCCCGAGCGGCGCGACGGCGTGGCGCCGGCGGGACCGCGCGGACACCCCGCGCGCGACGAGCGCGCGCGGCGATCGCGCGGGTGGCCGCCGCGCGCCCCGCCGCCGGCCCGAGCCCGCTTGTACTCGGCCGAGGAACGGAGGTGGTAGGCGAGAGGACGCGAGGGGGGAGAGCCGAGTGGCTACCGGCTCCATGGGGAGGTGGCCATGGGGAGGCGGCCGGGAGTGGTGGCGGTCCGGCGGATCCGAGGAGACGGCCGGCCAAGGAAGAGGCGCGGCGGGAGGCCGCCGGATGGGGGCCGCGGCGGGGGGGAGGGGGGAGGGTGTGGATGGGGTCATGGGGAGGAGGGGCCCGGGGCCGGTCCGGGAGGAAATGTGTTAGGGTTTGGGATGCGGTCGCTTATATACTTTGCGAATGCGATCACGGTCGTCGAATCGGCGATGGACGGTTGGAAATAGTTGGGCCATTTGGGCCACGGAGGCTTGGTTTCATTCTTCCTCTACTTAGCATTTTTCGTTTTCTTTTCTTATTTTATGCACCATTGTGAAGTATCACACACAAATAATAATCTTATATGTATTATTAATTTTTTAAATAAAATATACTACATATAAGTTGTTATTAAGAAGTTCCGTAGTTTACTCACTCATCTACCATTTTCTACGGTTTAAATGAATTTCTCAGTTTTATTGAAAATAATAAAAATTTGAACTACATGTATATCACGTAAAATTTATAAAATTCCTAAAAAATTAAGAGTACATTTTCTCTAGTGTAGCTCATATCCCGAAAACAGATCAAAATTTAAAGTGTATATAAAGGATAATTTGAACTTGTACTAGTCTCCTTGTACTAGTCTCCCGAATAGATTTGCTATTTTTTATCATTCAAAATGAATTTCTAGATGTTTACCGAAAGTAATTCCAAATTGACTTATATGTACATCTAATAAGTTTAAAAAATTCTAGGCCACATCTAGGAGATTGACGAAAAATTCAAATGGCTTGTAGGGAAATTTCAAACTTCTACTAGTCACCTTGTTATAAAATAATGATAATAATAAATAAAACTTATCAAAAAATTATGTAACTTGTCACGGGATCATTTTATCGTTGTATAAGCTTGACAAAAAAAGTTTCATATGATTTTGTGAAAATTGGACTATACAGTGTTCATAAACTAGGTAGATCATCACATTGTTTCATACAACTCAACTTAAACTTCAAAGTTTGTACACACTCAAATACTTTCTTACCCATGGGCACCTCAAATTTGGATGCAACCTTGTGTTGACCATAACATTAGAGAATATTAAGTTATATTAGCAATTATTATGAGAAAACATGTTTTTTTATATTTTTTCTTTTTAGTTGGAAAAGATATGTTGTATGAAAAGCGAGTCAAGAAATAGTAATTAAGATACAAACAAATGGCACCGATTAAAACATCTCGATTTTAGAAAAAATTAGGAAAAAGAATCAACTGATTTGTAGTTCGTATGAGGAACAAAAACAGTTTACAAGTTTTATTCGAAGATTAAAAACAGAAATTGCACTTGCTATGAACTGAGATGAACAAGTGTGTTTTCTCTTTTTAATCTTTGTCTAAAACTCGTAACTAGTTTTTCTGCCTCATACTAACTCCAAATTGGATGATTCTTTTTTCTAAAATTTTTTAAAATCATTCTCTACCAAGATCTACAACTTTAACAAATGAAAAATGGTTTTTCTATATAGTTGTGCAAAAATTTGATTTTTCTAATTTTTAAATCACTAATGAGTACACCCTTGTGAACAAAGTTGCAAAATTGTTATCTTATAAACATTTGTGAGTTTTCATTACCAATTGTTGTGCAAAAACTTATTTTTTCATTTTTTAAATAACTAATGTGTACACCCTTGTTCGTTTTTCACTACCTCATAGTAAATAGAATAATTCTATTAACACCTCAATTCTTGGTCATGTACACCTCAATTCTACACATAACCTTAAATTTACTCTTCTATTAACAAAGGGGGTCACAGGTGTCGTATGGACCTCCCCGGGCCCGCTACCTCGGTGGGTACCGGGACCGACTACTCGGTGGGCCCACGGGACTACCGGCTCGCGCTACACGGCACACGATGGCGTGGAGCACAAGGACTATGGAGAAGTACTCGGTTAGGAAGCTGTACATGTCCCGCACTGTATGGAAGACTCCTAGACGTACCCGACTAGTATTCTCTCCCTACTCCGACTTGTAACCCTGCCTCCTGGGCTATATAAGGCGAGGCAGGGACCCTTCTCTAGCATCCAATCTCATTGAATCTCATCTCACGGCGTACTATTACACCATCCTGTAATCGTACCCTATCAATCCAGAGCTACGCAACATACAGGACGTAGGGTATTACGCACCTCGCGGCCCGATCCTGTCTAAATTGTGTGCCACGTGTCTCTTCCTTCGAGTTACCGATCTCGGTGAGGCCACATTCATCTACTTCGGGTACTCCCCTTAGTAGGTTGCCGGTCTAAAACACCGACACACAGTGCCATTTATTATGCAAACAATATATTTTTCTATTTTAAAATACCTAATTAAGACACATTTATGAATTAACTGAAAAACTAATTATCTTATATACCCCAAATATATTTTTTGCATGTAAAAGAACACATTTAAGTTGTCTATTAGAAGTTTCAAGGTTTTCGAACAAAATGCTATTTTCTATCATTTAAATGAATTTATGCAGATTTATTAGAAATAATTAAATGTTGAACTCATGGATGGCAAAAAGTCTAGTGGTGACCCTCCATTTTCGCAAATTTGGGCCGGCCTTTTTGGCCGTGCCTTTGGGCCGGCTTTGTTGTGCGGCGTGGGCTGGTTTGGTTGTCGGGGTGGGTTTCCTAAGCACGTCAAGTAGTTAGAGGGCCGCCGGCGAGACTTTGACTCGGTTAGCAAGCCCAAATCACTTTGACACCTATTCAATTTTTGCGAAAGTCTAGTTTTCGTCCCTAAACTCGTAACTACACAAAGCATATCCTTCAACCTTTGAAATTGTAAAGATTACATCTAGAACTTGGTTATGCGTAGTTTTATAAATGATTTTGTCTTTTTCTTTTTTATTTTTTCGACTAGATATTTAGAAAATCATAGTAAATTATAAAAAATCATAAAATGGAAATTCAATTTTATTTGCCACTATATATGTATATCTATATATTGAATATATAATATTATATGCTTTTGAAAAAATTTAAATTTAGATTTTTAAATTTAAGACTCGTTATTATCTATAATTCTTTTCATACATTATATGATTTTGTAAATTTATTAATCATGAGGAAATGTTGAAATGCAATGTGGGTCGGATTATGATGAAATTGGCGCAACGTCATGGTGCTTGGACTTCATATTGGGATTTCATATCCAACACTCGCTAATCCATGACGAAATTTGACGGTTGTCATGGAAGTAATGTGATCGTGACGAAATCTATGACGAAATTGGCGTAACGTCATAGAGTTTAGACTTCATATCGGGCTTCATATCCAAGACCTGTGAATCTATGACGAAATCGACCGTTTGTCATGGATGCGGTGTGATCTATGACAAAATAAATAAACGTCATGAGAATTTCATCATGGATCAAAGGATTTCTTGTAGTGTACATTGATGATGCCGTGATCATTCATTGGATCATGAATCACACTTGGTTGATGTTAGTAAACCTCTCGGAGTGCACTAGGAAACATGGGCTTAAGATGAACCCGAACAAGTGTGCCTTTGGAGTTTCAAATTTGGAGAGTTCCTCGGGATTTTTGGTACATGAAGGAGGAATAGAAGTTGGCAAAAAGAGTATGAAGGCTATTGATGAAGTTGTTCCTCCAACCAATCTTAAGGAATTGCAATCACTGCTCGGCAAGATCAACTTTGTGAGAAGATTTATTTCAAATTTGTCACAAAAGGTGTTGCCTTTCTCTCCAGTGTTGATGATCTAGAAGGATCAAAAGTTTGTATGGGGTGACAAACAACAAAAGGCTTTCGATGAGATCAAGGATTACACGATGGAACCACCTGTATTGGTGCCTCCTCAATTGAACAAGCCTTTTATGTTGTACGTGGCGGCCGATACCCAAACCATTGGATCGGCCCTCAATTGAAGGTTGCTTGATCTTGAAACAAGATATTCAGCCGCAGAGAAACTTTGCTTGTGTGTTTATTACTTGTGTACAAAGTTTCGACACTATTTGTTGAAAGCCGAATGCGCTGTGTCTTCAAAGTTTGATGTAATTAAACACATGTTGTCTATGCCAATTTTGAATGGAAGAATTGGCAAGCGGATTTTGGCCTTATCTGAGTCTCAGTTAAGGTTTGAATTGGCAAAAGTTGTTAAAGGACAGATCATTGCCGATTTCATTACTGAGCATCGTGACCCATCAATTAATTTACTTCAGATTACTCCTTGGGCTTTGTTTTTTGATGGATCTTCGTGTGGCAAAAGTGGTGGAGTAGGAATTTTATTAATTTCACCCAAGGGAGAGATGTTCGAATTTGCTATTCCTATTGAACCTATCGTCACCAATAATCAAGTCGAATATGAAGCATTGCTCGGGGGCCTCCAATATTTGAAGGAAGCAAAGGCTATTTCGGTTGAAATTTATGGAGATTCGAGCTAGTTATAAAACAATTGAATGGCCAATATGAATGTAGAAATGATATCATTAGGAATTAATATGAAGAGTACAAGGAGATCTTGAAAAGTTTTCGGTTAGTGATTCTACAACATATTCCTAGGGAACACAATGAAGAGGCAAACGGGTTGGCTCAAAGTGCTTCGGGTTATAGAGAAAGTCAAGAAGTATTTGCTAACGATGTGTGTGCTTCCGGGAGTGATCTAGCAGAAGATGATTGGAGAAAAGAAATTGTTGATTATTTGGAAAATCCATCCCGAAGGGTCTCTAGGAAGCCAGGTATAAAGCTATAAAATTTGTTCTTCTTGATGGACGTTTGTATTACAAATCATTGGATGGGGTGTTGCTACAATGCCTGGGTCAAGAAGAAGCAAAGAAAATGAGGAGTGAAGTGTACGATGGGTCGTGTGGAGCACATCAATCGGCTTATCGAATGAAGTGGGTTATCGAGCACACCGGATGTTATTGGCCGACGATGCTTCGGAAGATTGCTTTGAATATTACAAAGAGTGTCAAGATTGTCAAAAGTTTGGAAATATCCGGAGAGTTCCAAGCATCAACTTTGAATCCTATTGTTAACACCAAAATTTGGTAAGGAGTCCGACTTGTGGGTCCAACTCGATGAGAAATCCGTCCGGCGGAAGGAAGGTTTCTTCGTACGCATTCGGCGGAAAAATGCGGTCCGCTATCCGCTTCCGTTCGGCAAGGAAGCCGTTGAGCTGATTTTGCGGGATTATATGGTGACGTGGCTCGGGCAGAAAAGACGAATGGATGGATAAGCAATCAAGCTTAGAGATAAATTAGGTATCAAATCCATTCGAGGTCGTGCTTGGCAGGGTATAAATATGAACCCTGAATGTATGTAACGGATACGAAATCATTCTCAATACAAACCGGCTTTACGCCAAACCCTAGAGTCCATTCTTACGTCGAGTTCTTCAAGAGGGTTCATCGATCCGTCGACCTCCGTGAGTACCGGCAACCTTGTATCATGTCTAGTATCATGCGGTGGATTTAGATCCGATGCAAGTAGTCTTGTAACCATGCTTAGTGTCATGCGGTAGATTCAAGCTTGGTTCAAGAAGGTTTCTTGTTAGGTCATGAGCCATGCGGTAGGCTAAGATCTAGCTTGAAGCTAGTTCCGGCTCTATTGAATTTTGGCAAGATTCAATAGATTCATTAAGTTACCCCGTGTTGCTTTGAATTTTTGCTTTATGTTTAAATTCATGTAACACCTCTTTGCCCAATCTAGATGGGTTTGGATCGGCTTTATCCTTTTCGATGATCCTTATGCGAATCAAGTTCGTGCTTTTGGCTAAATTAACACGTGGATCACATGCTTTTTGATAGCCAAAACCGGATCGATCTAGGTTGTTACGTGTTGCGGGTTCAAGCTTGCCAAAGCTTGTATAAATCTTGAAAGAACTGGGTATCACGCGGTAGATGCAGGTTTTTGGGTTGCTTTGGAGCTAATCATCCGGTGGATTAGATTTCAAATCAATCTGATAGATTTATCTTACTTGGTAATGTTCGTTCCTTCTTCATGGACCCCGAATCGGTACATTCGGCCGTGTTCGGTTATGTTCTTCATGAGTAAAACACGTGCATGATTCATGCTTTAAATATTGTATGCTTTTAGTTGTCCATATTTAGATCGTATCATGCGGTTGATAGATCCATTTGTGGAAGGTGGCACGATCCCAAGCAAGTTGTATCATGCGGTGGATAGATTTGCTTGGTGTCGTACCCGACGGGTTTTAAAGTAACTAGACATACGGTAGACTAGTGCTTTGGATCTATGCATGCTTGTTTATTGCATATTTGTGCTCGCGCTTTTACATCATTTGTTATTTAATGTTGATCACCACGGGGATCGGTCACGGTCCTGCGCACGTGCATCTTTATCCAAACAAAGACCGATTCGTCGTCATGTTAACGTCATCTATTCGGCTATGTTACTTTTTCCTTTTAAAGCTCCCGAATAGTTTCGGTTTCTTTGTGAGATAGCTTTCTATAGCTATATGTCATCCCATTTGGCTCTATAGCCGTAAATATGGAACTGTCTGGTACCACCCGGCAAGTTCCAAGCTTTAGAATTTAACTACTTTGTCTTTTGTTAATTTTCGGGGGAAAATTGACGGCACGTCTTGTGATCTCTTCACATGTGAAGCCGACTTGTTCGGCTTTGCTGTGTGCTTGGCGCTAGGTGCGATTTCGCATCAACACACTTTTTGGCACGCCCGGTGGGACCACGACTGAAAATCAAGATGCCCGACATCGGGGATATCATGGATGTGAACGTCGAAGACCTCTCTCCGGAATAGCGGCAACGGTACAGGATGCCGTGGACCAATTCCAACGAGAGGTGTTTCTTTGTCATTCAAGAAGAACAGGAGTGGCGTCCCATACATGAAAAATGAGATGCCCGGGGTGTTGTTGCCGGGGAGAGAGTGACGCTACAACCCGGCGGAGGAGAGGGAGGAATGCATGCAAGCGTTCCGAGATACCGCGGACCACGTCTTAAGCGAGGCACCATAGAGCTTTCCCGGGTGCGTTAAAACAAATAATGGTGGTTGTCTTCGGTCCGGGCATGGAGCATGTGTGCAATAAAACACCCTTTCAAGGAGGCACCATGGAAATGGGTGAGTCCGATTCTCAACCGCCATTGCGAGCCGGCCCGGCCCGGCCTCCTCCGCGAGCGTCGGGAACCAAGCCTTCCGGCCTCCTCCACAAGGTGCCGGAGGTCGGCCCGGTTCGCCCCCCTTTGCAGGCCGCGGGGAGGGCGACCGGTTCGGCCACCACCACGGGCGGCGCGGGTCAGCACGTGCAACGGCCCGAACCCATACCGGCCCACGTACGGGGAGCTGGCATTCGGCTCGCCTGGAGCCCCACTTGCTTCCGGCTACAGGATTGCCCCGGCCAACGACAACGGTGCGTGCGAGAGGAATTTGTACGGCGGAGGCTACCACGAGGTGGCGAACTACGGAGCCATCGATGCTCTCCCGAATCCGGGTTACGGACCAGCTACGGGCGCGCGGGGAGGACGATATCCCGGCGCGAGAAGATGGCCGACTTGATGCGAATCAATTCGGCCTCAAACCAAAAATCCAAGGACACCGCCTACACGCCTCCGTTCCCGGAGTGGTATTATAACGTGATCCTACCGCCAAGAGTGAAGCCTCCGACGGAATTCACAAAGTTTTCGGGCGAGGATGACACGAGCACGATGGAGCATATTGCTCGCTATCGGATGCGGCTTGGGGAGTGCTCATGCGAAGAGGTGTTCGGGGTCGGATATTTCCCCATGTCACCGACGGGCGCGGCGTTCCAATGGTTTTCATCTTTGCCCCCTTAATCGGTTGGCACATGGAAGGAGCCGGAACGGAAATTCCACGCCCACTATTTCGGTGGCGGCGCGGAAAAGAAGGCGATCGACCTCGCTACCCCGAAACGGAGGCACGGTGAGACACCCTTGGAGTTCATCGGGAGGTTCGAGAGAAGTCAAGGGCATGTGTTTTTCGCTAAATGCGCCCGATGACCGTTGGCCGACATGGCCGTTGCCGGGATGCCGCCGGCCATGCGTGAAAAGCTGTTCGGCATGGAATTCGATAACACGGGTCAATTGTCCCCGTGTCGTCGTTGATGAGCAATCAAGCCTACGGTTTCAAGAAAGATGCCGGGTTCGGCAAACAAAGACGACGTGGCGGAGGTCTACAATCGGTTTCGCACAAAGCCGACCAAACGGAGGATTCGATGATGTTCAAGATGTGGTTGCGGCGAAATCATGTGGGGGAAGGAACCATTGACCATGAATCGGCCGGGTCAAACGGACGAAAGGCACCTACGATTTCGATGTCACTAAAGCCGATAAGCTATTTGAGTTCCTGGTGAAAGAAGGCCGAATCAAGTTGCACGAAGGGAATTCCATGCTTCGGCCCGATGGAGTAAAGGAGAAACGTTATTGTGGTTTCCATGACAGAATTTGCACTCCATCAATGACTGCAGGGGTCTTCGGGATGAGGATCCGGAGAGCTATCCGGGAGGGACATCTCAAGTTCGATAACAAGATGAAACCGGACGGCCACCCTTTTCCCCGAACATGATAGGCTTTTCCGTCAACATGGTGACGGCCGAACGAAGGGCAAGGTCAAGGTCTTGACTTCGGCCCGAGCAAGGCGAGGATGGAGCAAGAGACCCGAACGTCAAGTAACCTTGGAGCAGGTGCATGGTGAAGCCCCCCGCGTTCTCAAGATCCATGTCGAGATCGGGGAATCATCCGGAGCCAAACCCGGGGTGACCACGCGTATCCTCCTCAATAAGTGGCGGCGCCGTACGGGAAAAAGAGTGCTACCGGAAACGAAAGTACGAGGAGGAGAGGCGCGAGGCCGAAGAGGAAGCGCGTAGGAGAGATCTAGGGCAATATACGCACGAGCGAGGAGCGCGCACACGCGGGGGTGTGCATTCTTCGTGCACCGCCGGAACGAAGGGTTGAAACTCCCCACGCCGAGAAATTGCCCCGAATGCGGCGACAAGTATTTTGAGTATAGGCGAGAAATCGCCAATCGCCGACCCGTCCATGAAAGAATTGGAAGGGTACTTCCTAACGAGGATCGGTGTCAAAAAATTGAAATCATTGATCATCCCAGGAAGAGACAAGTTGATTTAAGGTAGGCTGATCAGGAGGAAGACGAGGACGAGTACATCTGGCAAAAGGGGCAATGGTGCCCGCCTGGCCTAAGAAAGAGTCAGAAAAGGAGGGTTCAACGCTTGAGGAACCGTGAACCGAGGCGAGCGAGGGATCCAGACAAGACAGGTGTGGCATCCAAAGGATAAACCTGAAGGGTCAAACCGTTCGGCTCCGGCGTGCATGGTATATTTTTTCGCCGAATGAATTTATGGCTCCCGCTAATCGAGGTTGTGCGAGAAGAGGCGTCCCCGGACGATGAGCGATTGAGGGACCGATGGCGCGGCTAGTGCTAACCAAGCAAGCCGTCTTCGACAAACCGGCCAAAAATCGACACATGAGGCCGCTATACTTGAAGGGGTATGTCAATGGCAAGCCATTGACCAAGATGTTTGTCGACGGTGGAGCGGCGGTCAATGTGTTGCCGTACACCACTTTCGGGAAGCTTAGCATGGGCCACGGCGATCCGACACCTACAAGCATAATACCGAACGATTTCGCCGGAAATCCTTCGGACACCAAGGGATGCGCCCACGTGGATATGATGATCGGGTCCAAAACATCGCTCACAACCTTCTTCGTCATCGAAGGTAAAGGAGCCTATAGCCTACGCTTGGACGGGGATCGGATTCACGCCAGCCGCCGCGTCCCATCTACCATGCATCATCGGCTCATCCAATGGGTAGATGATGATATTGAGGTGGTCCAAGCGAGATGACTCCGTGAGCGTTGCAAATGTGGAACCGACTTTCTAGGAGTATCAAGGCATTGATTGTTTCTCGGGGGAAAGGCGGGGAGAAGGTCCTGTTGAGCACGTCGGCGGCGATCAACGGACCGATTCAAGCGATCGGCTCTTATAGCAATTTTTAATGGATAACCCCGTCGATGGTACCGATGGCAAATTAGGGCGAGGATTCATGTCGGCCGATAAATTAGAGGAAGTTGACATTGGAAGCAGTGACAAACCAAGGCCGACATTCATCGGTGCAAACTTGCAATCGGACTTCGGGGGAGGAGTTAATCAAGCTACTTAAGGAATATAAAGATTGCTTCGCACGGGATTATTCGGAGATGCGGACTGGACCGTTCCATTGTTGAGCACCGGTTGCCAATCAAATCTGGTTTTAAACCATACAAGCAACCTCCCGGAAAATCTACAAACACGAAGTATTGGCCGATGTGAAGAAAGAAGTTGAAACATTACTTGATGCAAACTTCGTTCGGCCATGCGGATACGCGGAGTGGATCTCTAATATTGTCCCTGTCTACAAGAAGAATGGAAAGATGAGGGTCGCATAAATTTCGGGGATTTGAACGAGCTACTTCGATGGATGGTTACCCCATGCCCGTTGCTGATTTGTTGGTTGACACCGCCGTTGGGCACAAAGTTATCGAGTTTCATGGATGGCAATGCGGGATACAACCAAATTTTTATGGAAATAGAAGATATATCAAAGACGGCCTTCGGATGTCCCGGTCATATAGGGCTTCGTTTGAATGGATAGTCATGACATTTGGATTGAAAAATTCCGGTGCAACTTATCGGCGAGCCATGAATTACATCTTTCACGAGTTGATCGGCAAAGTTGTTGAAATTTACATTGATGATGTCGTGATCAAGTCCCTAAGTCATGATACACATTTGGAAGACGTAAAAAGAACCTTGGAATGCACCCTAAAGCATGGTTTGAAGATGAATCCAAACAAATGCACTTTTGGGGTATCAGTTGGAGAGTTCTTGGGGTTCTTAGTCCACGAAGGAGGGATCGAAGTTGGCAAGATGAATCCAAACAAATGCGCTTTTTTGATGGATCATCATGTGGCAAAGGTGGGGGAGTAGGGATTCGCTGATTTCGCCTAGAGGTGAGATGTTCGAGTTTGCTATCCCTATACGACCCATCGTTACAAACAATCGGGCTGAGTACGAGGCATTGCTTCGGGGGGCTTCAATATTTAAGAGAAGCCGGGGCCGTTTCGGTTGAGGTTTATGGAGATTCAGAGTTGGTGATCAAGCAATTGAACGGCCAATACAAATGTAAAAGTGAAGCGTTGAGGAGTTACTACGAAGAATGCAGGGAGATCTTGAAGAGCTTTCCGTTGGTGACTCTACAACATATTCCTAGGGAACATAACGAAGAAGCGAACAGGTTGACTCAGAGCGCCTCTGGTTATAAAGAGAGTCAAGAAGCGTTTGCTACAAGCATATGTGCACTGGGAACGGATCTTGCGGAGGATGATTGGAGAAAAGAGATCGTTGACTATTTGAAAGATCCATCCCGAAAGGTCTCTAGGAAGCTCAGGTACAAAGCCATAAAATTCGTTCTTCTGGATGATAATTTGTTTTACAAATCATTAGATGGGGTGTTGTTACGATGCCTGGGTCCAGAAGAAGCCAAAAGGATGATGAGTGAAGTGCATGATGGGATATGTGGAGCACACCAATCGGCCTACCGCATGAAATGGGTTATCAGGCAAGCTGGGTGCTTTTGGCCGACGATATTGGAGGACTGCTTTGAGTATTACAAGGGATGTCAAGACTGCCAGAGGTTTGGAAATATTCAAAGGGTTCCTGCATCAGCATTAAATCCCATTATCAAGCCATGGCCATTCAGGGGCTGGGGTATAGACCTGATTGGCCAGATTAATCCACCATCCAGCAAGGGGCATAAGTTTGTGCTTTTGGCTACAGATTATTTTACTAAATGGGTTGAGGCAATTCCACTAAAGCAGGTGACGTCGGAAAACATGGTTGAATTTGTCAAGGAACACATCATCTATCGGTTTGGAATCCCTCAGACAATCACAACTGATCAAGGGGCCCAATTCGTGTCCCTGGAGTTCAAAGAGTTTGCCGAAAGCATGGGCATCAAATTGTTTAATTCTTCTCCCTATTATGCCCAAGCTAATGGTTAGGCAGAGGCTTCTAATAAGATCACGAACAAGCTTATACAAAAGAAGATCGACCAGAAGCCAAGGAGGTGGCATTCGGTACTCAGTGAAGCATTATGGGCTTACCAAATGGCCCCTCATGGAGCTACGAAAACATCTCCTTATGAATTGGTTTATGGACACCATGCGGTTTTGCCTTGGGAAATACAATCAGATTCTAGGAGAGTGGTTTTGCGAGAAGGATTTAAGCTCCAAAGATTACAGTGGCTTAATGATGGATGAGCTAGAAGATTTGCACATGATCCGTCTTAGGGCCCTGGAAAACATCGAAAAGAACAAGCTGCGGGTTGCCAAGTATTACAACAAGAAAGTAAAAGTCAGGCAATTTGTAGAAGGGGATTTGGTTTGGAAAGCGTTATTGCCGATTGGGACCAAATACAGTGAATTCGGCAAATGGTCCCCTAACTGGGAAGGACCCTATGCGTCCCTGGTAATGCGTACATGTTAAAAACTTTACTAGGAGAAGAATTTTTACGCTGCAATAAATGGGTGATATTTGAAGAAATATTATCCTAGTATTGAAATCGATCGGTGATCACCAGCAGTGGGATTACATGCATCTGATACAGGAATAGCCAGCGCTCAAGAACGAGGCCGCCTTTAGAACAAAAATTCCCAAACAGAAGGAACGGCCAGTGCCTAGATGCATTGCCCTTAGCACAAAATTACATTACAACTTGCTCCTTGCAGGTTTACATCCAACAACCTTGGCGATCGGAACTTCGAGAAGGCGGGAAGCGAAGGCCCCGGAGTAAGAAGCGGAAGTATGATTCAATCTTTTCTTTGCTTCTTCGGCTGCTCCCTCTTCGGTTGCTCCGGGACCACCGTGACGGCAACTTGGAATGCACGGGGGTGTCCATGATTTCGTTGCCTCCACCAAGCTGTCCTAAGCCGCTTTCGGTGTTATTGTACCCATCGGAGACATCCGAGACAAAGGAGTGGTCATTAGGGGCAAAGATCCAAATGTGAACGCAATGTCAAGAAGGAGCCGGAGACATTTACCTCCTACTAGTGCCTCCAAAGCCATGCGACGCTCGCGCTCGGTCCGGCAACGAGCCGTGATGTCCCCGAGGTCATGCTCCGGTGCCGAACGCGGCGGCGCGGTTGATGGGCCGGTTCTCTGCTCGGGCGTGGCATCCTTGCTTCAAGGGAAGAATCGGAGGAGATGTACTCGGGGCATGTCTTCGGTCCCGATGATTTCCTCGGGAAGCGGATCAAGGCCGAAAGAGGAAAGATGGGGAAGAGGTAAAACGCGAGATTACCCGAAGAAACAAGGAGCAAATCAAGGGAAAACTCACTCTCGAATCGTGCGTTTCTTCGGAGTGCTTTGCTCTCCGGGGTTGCTTGCCTTTGTCCATGGCCTTGGGGTTTTTCCTTTGAGGATAGGGGAGGAGATGAGAAGTGATGGATGAGTGTGCGAGTGGATTTGCGGGGCATCTCGGCGGACTATTTTATTGACCGAGGGAGTGCATTCGGAGTGATGACCGGCCGGCGTGCACTATTGGAATACCAAGCGGTAGGGTTTTCTTCCCTAATGCGAAGGGTTTTCGTACGAACAAAGTGCTTACGGATTGCCGATTCGGGGATCTTCTCGCGGATTTTGCGCCAAGGGGCATCCGTTATCGCGTGTTCGGCTCGAGCAAGTTCCCGAGTATGTTTAAAGAGAAACAAGATCCACGGATGCAAACACGGGAAAAATCGTTGTAGTACAAGCACGGAAATTAAAAGTTCTTTATTTATTGCCGATATCAAACATCCCTAATACAATCTAGTCAAAGAGCACGTTTAACACGGAGCGGGGATGAGTGAGTTCGGCAATGGCGTCGCCGTGGCCATCGAGGCGCTCCGGGATGATCTCGATCTCCTCGATGTTTTACGGTGCGCCACCCGGAAACCGCGCGGCCTAGTGGAGTAGTCGACGTCGGTATGCGTCGCCATGGCGGCCGTGCCCAAAGTGGTGCCCAAGCGGATGCCATGGGTGGCCACTTCATCCACGTGGTGCTCCACCGCGGCAAGGCGTTCCGCCGGTGTGTCTCCGCGGGCGTTCACCTTGTCGGCCAATTGCTCCACCAAGCATCTTTACTGGTTGAGCTCGGCGTCACGGGCTGCAAAGTGCAAGAAAAAGGTGATTAGCATCAAAAGCCGGATTGGATCAAAGAGCGGTTTCGGAGCCGTACCGTCGATGGTCTCCAGCAGCTGCTTGCGCTGGTCTTCCCACTCCAATTCGGCTATGCCAGCCTTTTTGGAGACATCTTCCAGCTCGCGCCGGGCCACCTCCAGCTCCGCCTTGAAGCGGAGAGCGTCGAGCTCCCCGTAGGGCACGGGGGAGTAATGGTCGGACTCCGAGGAGTCGTCCGATAGGGGCTGACCGGCCGGCGCAGAGGATGGATTCCATTGAATCGACCCGAAGCAAGGAGGATTGTCGAAACAAAAGGGGGTCAAAGATGAATCGTAAAAGAAGAATTGACGATCATTGCCTCCCGCGCGCACCGGCGCGGCTCCCCTCCGCCTCATCAGCGGCGCGGCGCCGGTTGTTGCTGCTCGTCATGCTTCCGGGATTTGCGCCGATTGAAAAAAAGAAGATTTGAGATTGGCGAAGATTTCGAGCTAAAGGCTTGGTGGAGAGCTGGGGGCACCTACGGTTTTCATTTATAGGCACGGCAAGACGGATCGTGGCCTCGGGTCGTGGCTGCGGATCGTGGCGCATATCCCAAGAAAATTGGAAGGTGGAGAGGTTTCCTCGACCAATGCGCCGTCGGGTCGTTTGGAGTTCTAGGGCCGAGTCATATTCGGTTGATTGGCTCGGTGAAGGGAGTCGAGTGCCGTTCGGGTATTGGCACTTCTTTACCGAATGGGTCGTTCGGCGTTGCGATTAAGGACGTGCGAGAGGAAAAGAGAAATAAAATTGCAAGAGCAAATGTTACAAGAGCGATCGGTTCGGTTACACATCGATCGAAACATCTAGATGTTCAAATACTTCGCAATTACATTGGAGGCGTTCGATGTTGCTTGGTGAAAGTTCTCCATCCGTTCTTGATAATCTTTACGGGCGTCGGACGGGATGGTGAGTTCGCATCACATTGATTCACCTCGGCTATGGGCGATGTTGCTTCCTCTTGGATCTTCTCTATCGGTACGGGGAGTTCGGCTATTTTCTTGTCATCGGCCTCTATTTCGGCTCGACAAACTTCTCGGTCCCGCCTCCAATGCGGCTTTTACGGCGATCTTCAATTCACGAGCACTTGCGGATTGGCCAACTCTTTGTGACTCTCGGTCCGAGATTGTGCTCCCTTCACGGCTCGTTCGGCTTTGGCCCTCTTCGTTCAACGGTACCGGGCGGGAAGACACCTTTCTCGAGCTTGTCTTATGGGCACGTAATGAATTTCCGGACCGCAGTTTGGATTCAAGTGAGGCATTGATGTCCTCGGGGAGTTCTCGGCCGATGGGTTCAAGCATTTCTTCAAAGTGATCAAGATCTTTGAATTGATCTCGTGCATCTCTTTGCGATCGGGCGAAAATTTCCTTGAGTTTTTCTTGCGCTATCTCTCGACAAAGTTTGAGGCACTCCTTCCCTTGTCTCGGCAATCGGATTGTTCCCCATTGATGGGTTTGATGATGACGGAGCTCGATCCGAGAGAGCAATATTGCCGAGTCGGGAGTATTGGAAGCAAAGGATAACAAGATTAGGTGCAAATGTTTACCTCATGCCCGACTTCCCGAGCCGGAGCGAGATTTTGTTCGGGGGCGACCCCCGGAATTACCGGTGAAGGGGATGTTCCGGGCAAAGCCGAAGCTTCGTGTGAGAGGGTGAGACGAGTCTCTGGTAACCACGAAGCTTCCGGGCTGGAGAGAAGATGGATTCGCCTCTCGCCGGGATTGATGTTTCCTCGCGCCGCAGGTGAGCGAGCCCTTGGAGGACTTGGAGGATCCGGTTGAAGGGGGGAGTTCATCTCTGGCGAGTCTGGTATTTCTGTCTGAGCAGGGGGTGATTGAGTCCCTGATGAAGATGAGATTTCTACTTAGACAGGTGGCTCAGCCCTGGGTGGACTTGCTTGTTGAGATATTGGGACATCCACAAGTTGATCCACCATCGCTTCCTCTGAAAATACCAGATCAAGGATGAGTGCCAGTGTTGATCCTTAAGGGAAAAGAGTGATAGAAGTCATACCGATGGATGGAGCATTGGCGAGGTTATGAGATTGAAGGCTGTTGAGTTCTAGTCTGAAATCACACAGGACGAGATTTATCAGAAAAGAGTAATCCTGTGATCAAGAAAGAGAGAATTTTACCTCAATGAGGACTTTCTTGATGGTTCTTCTCCTCTTAGCATTTGGAGGTGCAATCAGAGACAAGCCTTGCCTCTTGTCAGCAGTAATGCTGGACAGAGTTGGATCTGTTGTGGCATACCTAGCCATTAATTGAGCCAGGGTTGGTGATCTAAATCCCAATGCTGAGATTGGGCCTACTGCATTGTAAGCAATCTCCCTGGCTAGAGGGGCGGGCTTTGTGTTCGTGGGTAAAGAAAACAAAAATCGGGATCATGGTTAGAGGAGGAAATGTCGATTTGAGGGTTAATCGTGTTACCTCCGAGGTTGGTTGAAAATCGGGCATCGGTTCTATACGAGAACAAATGCACGGGCTCACTAAAGATATGGTCATGGAATTCCCGCCACCGGGAGTTGAAGGTGGGGTGAGCTACCGTTGTAGGTGTGAAAGGCCGGTATAAACGGATGGACCGCATACATATTGGAAAACCCCGTTGGTCCGAGTAAGATCTTTGATTTCCTCTCGGCTTGAGGAAATCATGTAGAAATAGCCTTGGGGGCATCCGGCCACATCCAAGTTGCCGAGCCATTATGTTGGGCTGATATTATTCATAAGTATCGTGGTTCGACCTCCCTCCACCGAATTCAGCGGCGAGAATGCATGGATGGATGATGATATTGAGGATCTCCGAAATCTTCCCGGCTTGGTGTCCGCGCTTCAAATTAGAACTCACAAGGGAGAGTTAAATTATCATTGTCCAAATAAGGGAGCCGAGAGGATTTGGGAAACCTTTGAAGAAGAGCTCGAAGAGGCGGGCCGACATTCTCGCTTGATGAGAACAGTTGAAGCGACTTCTCCATAGGTATGGCATCCTTTGGTGATTTGGGGTTCTCCTTCATGATGATTGGATGAAGGGAAGAGCCGGGTGTTCGAGGTCAACACCAACAATCCGGTGCATGTGCGGTTGCGGTCACATTTGTACAAACCACCAAGGACCATTGACACACGCTATCCTCCGGCCGGTGTACATTTGGGTGACGAGTTTGATGAAGCATTTGGTACACACCGCCCAGGAGGTATTTCCCGAGGGGCGGACGATTACCATTGGCTAAGTGTGAAGCCATTGCAATGTGATTCAGGGTAGGCTCATTGGCTTTACCACAGAAGATGAACCTGCACAGCCACATGTTCAGGAATGCCCTGTATTCGACTTCACTAAGGGGTCCGTCCTTCATATGGTTCTGGATATAATTTTTGTATCCTCTCCCTGGTTTCACCCCTGTTTGTCTTGTGGAACCTTTGAAATCCCAGGGGCGAACAGATCCTGTAATGTCAAGGCCGGTAATCATGTATACATCGGCCAGAGTTGGGGACATTGGGCCGTAACCAAAAAGGAAGGTGTTGACCCATTTGACCGAAGTGGCAAGTTGCTATCAAGAGGTCTTCGTTTTTAGGGGTCTCGACCAAAGGCAGCTCCAAACACCGAGCAATGCGGAGGGTGTCCCAATTTTGGGTCCCGGCACTCTTATCTGCGAGAATTCTTTGGTACCAATTTTTTCGGCCACCGCAATTGGGGGCAAGGGCCGTTCTTGAAAGCATCCTGCCACCGGGGGGGCTTGGTTAGAGCCGCTTTGAAGGGGATCCTTTGGGATTCAGCTGCGATAAATTCTCGAGGATCGAAACTCCCACAGGACCAAGGAAGTAGGATCTTGAATTGGCCTCAGTACGGATTAAAAGCTCGGTGGAGAGATCCGAGGGAAAGCGGAGAAGAAATCTCGGGTAAAATTGAAAATCCGAATGCCGAGTGAAGCTTATGGTGGAGGAATTTACCGAGCAGCTTGATTTTGGGCCGCCATTGGCGGTTTGAGCTCGGAAAAAGGGGATCTAGGGTTTGGATCTAGACGAAGATTCGGCGGATTGCGAAGAGAGAGAACGGGTGTTGAACGATTCGATTTGAAGACGTTGGTAGGCCGGAGTCAATTCCAGAATAAAATCACTTTTATCCCGTAATTGAAGGGGCATGTGTTAACACCAAAATTTGGTAAGGAGTCTGACTTGTGGGTCCAACTCAGTGAGAAATCCGTCCGGTGGAAGGAAGGTTTCTTCAGACGCATTCGGCAGAAAATCTGCGGTCGGCTATCTGCTTCCGTTCGGCAAGGAAGCTGTTGAGCTGATTTTGCAGGATTATATGGTGACGTGGCCCGAGCGGAAAGGACGAATGGATGGATAAGAGATCAATCTTAGAGATAAATTAGGTATCAAATCCATTTGAGGTCGTGCTTGGCAGGGTATAAATATGAACCCTGAATGTATGTAACAGATATACGAAATCATTCTCAATACAAACCGGCTTTACGCCAAACCCTAGAGTCCATTTGTCGTGTCGTCGAGTTTTTCGAGAGAGTTCATCGATCCGTCGACCTCCGTGAGTACCGGCAACCTTGTATCATGTCCGGTATCATGCGGTGGATTTAGATCGATGCAAGTAGTCTTGTTATCATGCTTATTGTCATGCGGCTCATGATCTAACAAGAAACCAATCTTGAACCAAGCTTAAATCTACCGCATGATACTAAGCATGGTAACAAGACTACTTGCATCACGGTCTAAATCCACCTGCATGATACTAGACATGATACAAGGTTGCCGGTACTTACGGAGGTCGACGGATCGATGGCTCCTCTCGAAGAACTCGACGACTCGACTAAAGGACTCGAAGGTTGGCACGGGGCCGGTTTGTTGTGAAATTGTTCGATTCCTATTACAATCACTAAGGGTTCATATTTATACCCTTGTCCTAACACGACTCCTAGTCGACCACGAGTACAACATTTATTGCCTAAATTAATGCCCCGGCGCCAATGTCCATCTTGCACCCGTCATCAATTTGTTCCTTCCTTATATTCAGGCCACGTCATCACGTATTCCCAAATGCTTCCTCTTCCAAGCACAAACAGCCCTTCTGCCGAATGATGGCGTGCTCCCGATCGCAGGCATCTTTACCGAATGCTTTGAGGAAAATTTCCTGTCGAATGGTGTTTCCTTACCAAAACTCGGCCCACAAGTCGATCTCTTTCTGTACCAATTTTTGGTGTTAACACATACTATCTTTGCGGATGAACTGTTGGAATGCCCTCCTAATGACGAGGTGATGAAACTCGGACAATCTCAAGGATAGATGTTACGGTGGAGAAGGTGTCGGATTGACATCAAAGGAGCACCAACATGTCTATCTCGTTCACGGGCTATTGTACGGATACCTTATAGTTCACATAGTACGGTACGCAGGTGCCTTCCTCGGATGGTTCCCCTCCTCCTCCTCCTCCTCCTCAATCCCCACACGTTCCATCCCCACATTCGGAAGGTACACAAAATATTCCATCCCCACCTACTCCTAGTCCCGAAAAAACGAGAAAAACATGCATCCCCACATCCGCAAGAGACACCAAATATTCCATCCCCACCACCACGTCCACCACCTCCTCCTCCTTCTCCTCCTCATGAAACAACAAAACCTACACCCCCAAACGGAAGCACGGTTTTGAACCATCAACAAACACCAAGTGCACAAGATGTTGATGTGCTCTAGGTATGCAAGACTAAGTGTGTGAACCAAGATCGATATGTTTTCCCTCCCGCGCACCGTGAATCGGACGAAGGTAATCGTATAAAGAACAAGTGGAACACCATACATGAAGCTACGAGCGATGCATCCCCAAACCAAGCCCGGCCGACAAATAAGAGCGAGGCACCATCAATAAGAATATGATAGCAAATAGATCCAAAACAAAGGTTTGGTGCTTACATTTCAAGATCCCCGTTCAACCCCTAGGTCAAACAAGGACTTTACCCCATAATGCTACACATTGTAGCGCTGGTCATGGTGTAGAATCCTTCGAAAAGTAGATGAAGGCTAATGACGGATAAAACTCGTATAAACCTACAATCCGCAAGCGTACGGACCTACACCTTTTTCACCACAGGGGATTCTTTAGGTTCTTTTCAATCCACATAGCAAGGGGATTGCTAGCGCTTAACTAAGTACTAATCTAGTTGATGGGGAACCTTTGAAAGGGGTATTATTCTAAAGGTAAAGACAATCTAACCTAAGTTGATCAAACAAATCTAGGGTTAAACTAGATGGTAAAGGGTGGACACAAGAGAGGGAGGTTAAGATAGATAAGCGTTCCCTCCCTAGGGTTTAGGAACACATGAAGATGCATCTAGTACATGAAAAGGGAGTTGCCTACACTAGCTTCATGGCGATTATGCGTCCGCTAAGCCTTTTCCCTAAATCATCTTGTCACTACGCAAGGTAATCAAGCACTTTCACGTATAACCCCATCTATGCCTAAGCATCCATAGGGTTAAGCTAATCACCACGATTACCACAAACCCTACTAAGACCACATGTTGCGCAAACATATGTAAACAAAGCATACGCGAAGAAATAGACCATAAAACATTGATTGGCATAAGGTTCATTAGATTACATATCATGCATCCATCTAACCCTAGGGACGAACGGAGACATTACCCCATCATCTTACACGGATTGAAGCACATAGGGGTGATGGAGACTCCGGAGAACGTCGTCGATGAAGATGGCGGTGATGAAGCTTGGAACACCCCTAGGCCAGCGGCTTGAAGTCCTCCTCTTGCTTCCTTCCCTCCGCCGGCGTTGATCCTTGCGACGAGCTCATCTAACTCTCCCCCTCATCTTGCGGCGGCTCTCCGATGAATGGATGTCAATGGGTAACCATCTTGGGGCGCCTAGGGGGTTGTATTTATGTCCTTGGGTGCCTTTGGGCGTGCTCCACCTTGCCTTGCACAAGATCTTCCTTGGGAGAGAAGCAAACTTGGTTTCCATAAAATCAGCCAGATTTTCCTGATTCGTGATCCTTCCTTGCCAGCGCCATATCTCCCACGTCTGGACACCAAATAATGCAAATTCAGTGTCCACGTTGTGTTCCACGAAATTATATTCAACTTTGGTATTCATTTCTTTCCTTAGAAACGAAGATAAGATCTCCAAATCGACCTTGGAAGATAATCTGTTCTGATTTCGGACTGACTGCGTAGCAGGGATTTCGGGGGCTATATCTCCTAGCTCCCTTATCCGAATTGGGCCTTCCACATGTCCAAATCGAAGGTATCGTCGAGGCCCACAACTTTGGTAGTCAAACTTTTGCCATTAAAGACCGTTTAAGTCTTCGAATCTGTACCGAAAGATCATGCTGTCCTAAGCTGCGAGAATATCTCTCGGGTTGAGTTGATCTCGTTGGTCAACATCCAAGTCTCCGGAGTTTTGCGTGTTGATGCTTCGGTCCTTGGGTTGTTTGGAGTCTTGTTCACTTCGTGTCTTGACTTGTGACGGGCTTCATGATCTTCTCTTGAAGTGCTTGATGAACTTATCCCGAAAGTCTCCTCTTTAACGTTAATTTCTTGCATAAACAACAAACCGCAAAATCGACATGCAAGTGTGAACTTGTTACATCATTAGTATGCCTAGTGGCGTGTTAGTTGCAAATCATAATCGAAACCAATGTATAACAAGTACTCTAGGTTGACGGAAATTCACCGTCAACATCTCCCCCATTCTTAAACTTTCCTCGTCCTCGAGTAAGTAATCCTTGCTTAAAAGGGAAATCGGTGTTACCTTCCAATGTTGTCCCCGCACTTAGTCATTCATGACGAGACAAATTGCTCTCTCTTCAAAATTTATTTTTAAAGTTCAAGTTGTGACCGACTTCTTTATCATTATGGAAGATAGACTAACAATAAAGAACAAACCACATTTAATAAACATGATGCTCTCAAACTTAAGTGAACTTCAACCCATTACTTTGTCACATGGAAGAATTTTCAAAAAGATGCATATCCAACATAAGTGAAAATCTCTTGCAAAAGCTCATGGAAACACTCATCTCATCAAGTCATCGAAGCCTATACTAGATTAGTTTCAACCTATTCTACTCACATGTGATAGTGGAAGGCTTATGTGGAGCTTAGAAGGTTAAAAACAATCCTAGCAAAACATACATCTGAAATAATGTCAAATTAAGAGAGAGGTCTATTGGAATTACCGAGACTCGTCAAAAAGGCCATGGAAAATAAATGTTAGAAAGAGAGATGGATGAAACACACACATTTAGATAGGTGGACATGTGCAAGTGGCAAATGGATGATCCCGAGGCACGAGTGAAGTCCTCGTTATCGGATTGCACATAGTTGGAAGATTGGAGTACGGATTTGTCATCAAGGCACTTGAGAACTTATGAAGCAAAAAAACCGAGGAGCATTTTTATTATTTTTCTTAATTTTATTTTATTTCCTTCTCATTTTTTCTCTTTCCTTTTTTCTTACTTCTTCCTTTTCTTTTCTTACTTTTCTTTTCTTCTCATCATATATTTTTTTCATTTTTCATTTTTTGCAACATAATACTTACATAGCATTTGTCGGAGATGATGTGATGAGTCCTCCCCCATGCTTGAACGATGCTCGCCCTCGAGCATAAAAGAGAGGGGAAATGACTCCTAAAGTAAGTACAAATTCCATAATCTTGCGGAATATTTGAATCTCCATTGAGAATTTTACTCCATACTCAAATTGGGTTGTGGACAAGGAGGTGGTCACAAAAAGATGTTTTTTTTTGTTTTAGGATGGATGCCCAGCGAAATTTGTGAAATTTTCGTTGTGAAAACCCACAATGCATGCACAAAAGGCTAGCATGAAAAAGTTACACAAAGGAATGACCAGCTTCTTAGTCTCGAACCATAGAAATCAATCCTAATCCAACTCATCAAAACATATGTTTGCAATCTACGGGTTTTGTTATCATAAAACATACATGTATAAGGCTTTGGTAGGTAGAACTTTGCAAGAGCATCACAATATGTAGATAGCATAAAAGTTAATTTTTAATAAAAACAACAAGTTTATCCATAAACTTAAATTAAAGAGCAAAGATATGTATGTGGGTCTAGAGCATAGTCTTTTCACCTCCACAAATAAAAGATCTGGTATTTAAATTAATTTCAGATCATATTATAGAGAGCAATTAGCCAAGACATGTATAACTTCATGTAGGTAAAACAAAGCGACAACTTTCATCATCTTTCCGTAAGCATAGGCAATATAAAACATCGAGGTGAACACATGGTCATGCCTATCTATTGAATGTAAAAGAAACCTATGTTGTCCTCCTAGTAGCCATGTTATTGTTGGAAGAGAAAAACAAAAGTTGCACCTAGTTGAGGTTGAAGGCATACTTACAAGCATTTGTGTTTGGAAAAGAGAAGGTCTATGGAGGTGTTACCATCCTTTGTAGTACTCGTTGCCTTCTCCCGACACCTCCATGTATCAATGTGGCTTTTCTTTTCTCTTGATTCATCAACGCTCCTAAACTTCTGAATTTGATCTTGTATGCTTAATGAAGTCATTGATCACCCTTCTCTTCAATGTTGTCATCACCATCTCCTCTTTCTTGTTCTCATCGTCTCCTTATTGTCTCTTTTTCATGGATTTCCCCACTGTCCAGAACAGAACATATATCGAAATATAGCTCTATTGAAAAGTTTATGAAATTACCTTTCCAACATGTGGTCATTCATCGAAAACGAGAGATCAAACAAGGGAGCTATGTCTGTTTTACTTCAGCGTCGTGTGCTGTCCAAAACTGATTTCAGGACGTATTGTACTCGGTGATTCGAGCATAACCGCTTGTAGGAACATCCGATTGTCTTGATTCTTGATTTGTTGGAATCGTAACTTCATGGATCTTCTAAATATCCAAAAATATTCAGTGTTTTCCCTTCGAGACCGCGCAGAATTTTGATGAGATCAGTGGCTTTTTTCGCATTGATCCGGTGATATTAAATTCTATCTTCTAGAGCGTCATGTTGCACTTCCGTGTTGAAGATTCAGGGTCTCCCCCATGCTTAGCATTTTGCTAGGCATGGAAGAAGAAGACAAAACATTTTTATCTTATCCATCCTTCAATTTTCTTGTAGTGAGAGTCTCTATCTTGCCTACAAGACGTTTTAAGCGCACATTCTACCCCCAAGGTGACGGTTGGGAGTAGATAGAATTGCCAACAATCCAACAATACATCCTAAGAATCTTAACTTGTGGCATAATTAGTCTAATAAGGAATAAAAGCCTAATGAGTGTACGTGGTGCAAGGTGTATGCACATGAGAGGAGAGCATATAAACAAAGACAATGTTTTCACCTAGTTCTAAACACCATGTTTATAACTAGGTTGCCGAATTTCTCCATAGCCATAAAGGTTTATTTATCAAGGGTTAAAACACCATGTCTATCTCTAAATCAATAACTCTTATAGAACAAGAAAAATTAAGCATATTGCAAAGCTTATAAACTAACTAATGCAAAATGAAAACACATGAAAAACTAGCAAGGTTTATCGAACTTAATGATGATGGTCCGCAATCATGTTTAAACACCACGTTTACACCAGATCACAAAATTAAAATGCCCAGCTGGAGCATTAACATGGATATGAAAGCACACATCATTGAGCCTTAAAACAACCAAGCCAACTATATGCAAAACATGTACATGCAAAGAAACATCACGTTGATAACAAAATGCAATGCATGCAAATAAATAAATATGATCATTAACATGATGGTGGTTCTAAAAAGAAAATTAAACTTAGATTAATTAGCCACAAGTTGATCATCATAAGATGGTGCTATTCTTTATTCTCTCTAAGAAAGGAATAAAAACATAAAGGAACGGGTTGCCTCCCGAAAAGTGCTTCATTTAAAGTCATAGAGCTCGACTTTCTCACATACCTTCTTTTCATCGCATAGCCATGGTGCTTAATGCAAGAATAAGAGGTACCAATGCAGCTTTAATTTACTTCCCATGTTTTGCTTGATCACTTATAGAATACTTGCCCAAGGCATCCTTTTGTTTCATCGCTATCTCCTTCTTTATCATCCTTCGGTGCTGCCTTCACTCCATGAATTTTTTCTTTAATGTACAGAACAGAAAGTGTACCCAAGATCTACTCCATTGCACAGTACACAACATTTCCTTTCCAACGAGTCTTTATTTGCCCGAATCGGACTCCGGACAAGAGAGTTACGTCCGTTTTACTTCGGCGATGAAATCTGTCCTGAAATTTCAGAACGCGCAACGCTCAATATTTCCTCTATAACTCCTTGCACGGGTCTTCAAATTCGTTGGTTCTTGATGTGTTGGAATGGTAACTTGATGGAGCTTCTGAATATCTCATTTTCTTCATTTGTACACCTCTGAACAAGCTCTCAAATTTATGAAGACAGCAGCATCCATTGCGGGGGATTTGGAGAGGTTGATGATTTATCTTGCAACTCTTTTAGGAATGACTTCTTTTTTCATTATTTGAGCCTTGTCTACATGGTTAGTTAAAATCGGGCCTTCTCCCTATATGTGCTTATTTAAGGTCATTAGCTTCACCAAGCACAAAGCATGATCGAGATTTACAAAACTTATTGTAAACATACGCGTCCATAATTAACACCACATGCGAATTGTAGCAACAAGTCAAGGTGTAAATAAAAGTAGCATATGTTTGATGCATATCTCTTAGCTCATCATTAGGCAAAGGTTCTTTAGGTGTGAGATTAATTGGATCAAACATAAATGTTTCCTCTTTTTCATTCTCAAGAAAATCTAGCATATCAACATGATCATTATTGGAACAAGGCATAGAATTTAAACTATCATTCATACTATTGGTTGAGCATGAGTATTTGAATTTATCAACATCAACCAATAATATCCTAAGATTTCAGCGTGTACCTTGTCCTTAGAGCGTTTTCAACAAGAGTGATATTTGGTTCATCTAGCGGTGTTAAAGGCGAATCAATCTCAATGAGTGAAGGTGTCTCTTTGTTACCTTTTTGCACCCCCTCCATCTCATCATGTGGAACGTGTAATCCATCAACTACATTTGCATTTGTCTTTTCTTTGAAGTCTTCATTGTCATCCCAATCTTTGTCTTCAAAGCCTTGTATGTTACTTTCTTTATCTCCCGTGTACCACATGTCGTCAAGATCGCTCATCGTTGATTCACTCTTTTCTTCATCCTTGAGTACTTCCATGTCTTGCCTTGCTAGTGTGTGGGCTTCAATAGCACACAGGCTATAACCTTCTAGCTTGAGTCCTATCTTCTCCCATTTATCCCTCGAGTCACTAGGCTCGTCACGGTTGTACTCTCCTCTTTCTTCATCATAAATTCTGGAGTTGTCAAACCGGTCGATCCATCATTCATCTCCTTCTTCTCTTTCTTCTTCAAATATCTTTTGGATCGACTCTCCACTCATCTCTTGATCAAATATATCTTCAACTAGTTTGGCAACGTGTCGGCATTCCTCCTTCCTTCGGTAGTTGATTAGTGGGGCAAAATCAACTTGAATCCAACCGGATTGATTGAACTCCGTAAATGGTCTAGCATTCCACATACTTCGGCCTACATTCATGTTAGTTTCAACATTTTTAACATCCGAAATGACTTCTCTTACCTTGGGAAGTGGATCTTCAATTTTTTGTATGGTCGGTTCATCTTCCTTGACCTTCGTTTCATCTTTTTCAGAAATTTCAGCAAGCACCTAGGGCTTGCTTTTGTCGTTTTGCTCCTCGTCGACAACGATCTTTGCCAATCTCATTGTGTTCTTTATCCATTACTTATCCTTTGTAAGATTTGTGCGGCTTCACTAATTGTTTTATCCATTATATCACCGCTTGCACACATTCTTACAAAACGAGACGAGTTAGGGGTTTGTGAAAAAATAAAAGGTATGCAACATCAAGTCACCGGAAAATCCCAAGTTCGGGCCTCGCTCAAGTAGTTGATTAAAGCGGTCCCATGCTTCATCAATTCCTTCATCCTCTCCTTGCTTGAAAGTGAGCACTTTCCTCCTTAAGTCTTGAACCTTGCTTATGGGAAAGAACTTCAAAAGAAACATCTTCACTAGCTCATCCCAATTTCCTTTTTCTTCAACGGACGCAAGTGTGTACCATCTTCGCGCTTCATCTTCGAGAGAGAATGGAAAAAAGATTCCACTTGAACCAAGCGGTCGGAACTCCTTCTTGTTGCACCTTGTTGCATATCATTGTGGATTCCTTAATGTGTCTATATGGGTTGTCATCCTCCAATCCTCTAAATGGTTTTGTCGCCACAAACTTGATGATTCCAGGCTTCACTTCATAGTGGGTTGTAGCAAGCGCCAAATCTGATATTTGCATCTCAATGTCTTCCATTGACAGCATTGCTAGCTCCCTTAGCGACATCTCTTCGTCTTCCAATGGTGAGGTGAACAAATCCATCTAGGCACAAGAAAAGTAGAAAGAAAAACAAAAAAAGATTTTTTTTCTAGAAAACAAGGGTTAGGTGTTAGTAATCAACAAAATTAATACTAGATTAAACATAGCAAACCGGCTTGCTCCCCGGCAATGGCGCCGGAAAAAGGGGCTTGTTGACGGATAAACTCGTATACACCTACGATCCGCAAGCGCACGGACCTACACCTTTTTCACCACGGGGGATTCCCTAGGTTCTTGTCAATCCACAGAGCAAGGGGATTGCTAGCGCTTAACCAAGTACTAATCTAGTTGATGGGAAACCTTTGAAAGGGGTATTAATCTAAAGGTAAAGATAATCTAACCTAAGTTGATCAAACAAATCTAGGGTTAAACTAGATGGTAAAGGGTGGACACAAGAGAGAGAGAGGTTAAGATAGATTAGTGTTCCCTCCCTAGGGTTTAGGAACACATGAAGATGCATCTAGTACATGAAAAGGGAGTTGCCTACACTAGCTTCTTGGCGATTATGCGGCCGCTAGCTAAGCCTTTTCCCTAAATCATACCGTCACTACGCAAGGTAATCAAACACTTTCACGTATAACCGCATCTATGACTAAGCATCCATAGGGTTAAGCAAATCACCACGATTACCACAAACCCTACTAAGACCACATGTTGCGCAAACATATGTAAACAAAGCATATGCGAAGACATAGACCATAAAACATTGATTGGCATAAGGTTCATGTATAGATTACATATCATGCATCCATCTAACCTTAGGGATGAACGGAGACATTACCCCATCATCTTAGACGGATTGAAGCACATACGGGTGATGGAGACTCCGAATACGTCGTCGATGAAGATCGCGGCGATGAAGCTTGGGAACACCCCTAGGGCAGCGGCTTGGAGTCCTCCTCTTGCTTCCTTCCCTCCGCCGGCATTGATCCTTGCGACAAGCTCATCTAACTCTCTCCCTCATCTTGCGGCGGCTCTCCGATGAATGGATATCAATGGGTAACCATCTTGGGACGCCTAGGGGGTTGTATTTATGTCCTTGGGGTGCCTTTGGGCATGCTCCACCTTGCCTTGCACGAGATCCTCCTTGGGAGAAGCAAACTCGGTTTCCATAAAATCTGCCAGATTTTCCTGATTCGCGATCCTTCCTTGCCAGCGCCATATCTCCCACGTCCGGACTCCAAATAATGCAAATTAGGTGTCCAGGTTGTGTGCCACAAAATTATATTCAACTTTGGTATTCATTTCGTTCCTTAAAAACGAAGATAAGATCTCCAAATCGGCCTTGGAAGATAATCTATTCTGATTTCGGACTGACTGCGCAGCAGGGATTTCGGGGGCTATATCTCCTAGCTCCCTTATCCGAATTTGGCCTTTCACTTGTCCAAATCGAAGGTATCGTCGAGGCCCACAACTTTGGTAGTCAAACTTTTGCCATTAAAAACCGTTTAAGTCTCCGAATCTGTACCGAAAGATAATGCTGTCCTCGCTGCGAGAATATCTCTCGGGCCGAGTTGATCCCGTTGGTAAACATCCAAGTCCCCGGAGTTTTGCATGTTGATGCTTCGTTCCTTGGGTTGTTTGGAGTCTTGTTTACTTTGTGTCTTGACTTGTGACGGGCTTCATGATCTTCTCTTGAAGTTCTTGATGAACTTATCCCGAAAGTCTCCTCTTTAACGTTAATTTCTTGCATAAACAACAAACTCCAAAATCGACATGCAAGTGTGAACTTGTTACATCATTAGTATACCTAGTGGCGGGTTAATTGCAAATCATAATCGAAACCAATGTATAACAAGTACTCTAGGTTGACGGAAATTCACCGTCAACAAAGGCCACGAGTGCTCCCTTTGAGATCCAATATGCTTCTTGTTCTCGGCCTTGTGGGGGCGGATGACGAATGAATTTTCTCGTGGCTCTTTGCATCCAAACTCTTAATAATCCGATGGGGTACTAGGTCAAAGGGGAGGTTGAACCGGGTCGAAAATGGGCCAAGCCGGTCGGTATGGGCCGGTCGACCTAGGGCCATTTTGGCCCGGTTCGGCCCCGTTTTTCACATGCGAGCTTCTCGTGTAATTGTTGATTAACTCCCTTATGCATGTGGGCTCTTGACGTTGTTTTCTTTGCGGCTTAGATAAGGGTACTTGTTGCACAAGCTCCTAAATCTTCTCGCTTAGGTCCCCGGAGTTTTATGGCTTCATGCTTTGTCCTTGGGTCAATTGGAGTCATGTTCACTTCGAGTCATGACTTGTGTCGGGCTTCATTATCTTCTCATAAAGTGCTTGATGAACTTTACCCGAAGTACTTCTTTACGTGCTTAAATCCCGCATAAACAACATACTCCAAGAACCACATGCAAGAGCGAAATTGTTATATCAAGGGGTTAGTACTATTAGATCGGATATCAAATCAATGCCAACATTGAAACTAAACTCATGGCTAGGAGCGTCAAAGTCAACCCTCAACACATATCAAAGGTGACTTTTGGCTTTCGAACTCTCCCCTAATTCTTGGGCATGTTGAGCTTCCGGTTCCAATCTCGGCCGCTTCGGAACAAACATCTTTGGGCGGCCATGTGTAGGGGTGGTCCGACCGCCGTGTACCATCACTCCCTCTACCATCCGGGGGTCTTTTCATATGTCACTTCCCTTGTCAACTCGTTTTCCCCTCAAAACGGGCTTAGCTTCCCCGACCATCACATTCTTGTGTTTTGTAGCTTCGGCTTGATGCACCCGAACCGAGACCTTAGGATGTTGCAATTCCATGGTATTGACGGAAAAGGTTGCTTGTCCACTTGCATCTCATAAATCATGAAACGACCTTCATTAATGGCTGATTTAATCGATGACGAAACACATTGCAATCGTTAGTGGCATGAGAATAAAATTTATGAAACTTATAATATGCACGTCATTCAATTTCATCAAGTGGAGGCATAGTATGAGAAATTTTAATGTTTCCATGTTTCAAGTAATTCATCAAAAATACGATCACACTTCAAACATCAAAAGTAAATTTTAGTTCTTCTTGCCTTTAGTAGCCGGCTTAAGAGATGCATAAGAACTAGCTTTAGCCTTCGAGGCCACACAAATTCAGCAACATAAACCTCATTCTCGTCATTAGAACTATCGAATCATATTTAATCATATGTAGATTAGACCGACAAGGTTTAGAGTGTTCTTTTTCTTTATTCATTCGATTTTCAACAACTAAAGCTCTTCCTTGAAATTGTGCAACCGAAAGAAAATCAGTGCCCTCTATTTTATCTCTAACAGATTACCTTAAGCCTTTCGGATAAATGTATTCAAGCTCCATATTAGTAATTGACAAATTAAAGCAACGATTCTTAGTTTCTTTACACCTTTTAATGTTGGCAGAGACGAGTATCATCTCTTCCTTGCCTAACCGATGTTAAATCTGTCAATTTTAATTGTATGCTCCCACTATAAAAGTGGACATGAAATTTACGCTCTAACATATCCCGAGATATAATAGAACCAGGAGCAAGCAAAGAAAACCAAGCAAAAGCGGTGCTAGTTAAAGATAAGGAAAACAAGTGTACTTTCAAAGCATTATAGACACCAGCTTCATCTAGTTGTATAGTGTATCGACTAATATGCTCCCATGTGGTTCGGTCATCATCACCAATAGATTTGATTAAATCGTGCATACGCCAACCACGTGGGAGACGAAATCTATCAAACTCATGATCATATGGCTTTTGATACAAATTAGTATTGCCAACATAAACACCAAGTTTGGTTTTAACCACATTAGCCAAATCATCCTTAAATCTATTAAATTCCGCCCAATTAAGATTATTTGGACGTGGTGGCCGAGGATTCTCCAAATTCATCTTATTTAATAAGGAGCTATCTTAGCCCGAGCTAGCTCGTAACTTTCAAATACATCATCTAGAATAATGTTCTTGAGGGCCGATGTATTTATTGCCGTACTATAATGAGGTCCAACATTACTAATTGTATTATAAGAAGTAGGAACCATTTGGATTTGGCATGACAGAATGTGGCATAGGCAGATTGGGCACCATCTCCATTGCACCGATCCGACCTAGGCACTCGTGCCGGTTGAACCGGTGTGGCCATATTTGGCCCGTGTAGTTGAAACTAGGGTACTAACCGGATGTCGGATTTGGTGTCATACCATTGGCATGATTAGGATTGTTAACGAGCAAATGAGCTAAGCTAGGAAACGACTCTTGAGGATTAGCTTTATAAGCACTACTATTAGTTTCATTATTAGTATAGCCTATACTCCTATCTTTTTCAATATCATATAAACATTCTTAACGAGCAATATGCGAAGCAAGTAATTCATCACTTTCCTCTGTAGCTTACATAGGAGAAGGTTCAGGTAGGGGTTTCTTACTTACAGTGTGAATTAACTCGACATTGTTGTCATTTACTTTGATCGCAAGAAGCTCGAATTCTTTCAATCTTGCCACCTTGCTGGATCGATCCTTCTTGACGCCAGCTAGGAATTGAACTTGCATGTACTCTTGTAGCACCTTGAACTTCTGCTGCTCTTTTGGAGAGAGATCTTCCAGGGATGCGGTGACAATGTTGTTCATGTCGAGATCACACCGAACATCCATCCGGGTGAGGTTTGATTGAACGATTTTAGGAACCCGATATTTCTTCCCTAGTGAAGTCGCTAAAAGTGTGTTGACACTTTTTCTCGGTCGAACACACGTGTGCGCTAGATGGCACGGTCGTCGAAAATCACCTCGGTGAAACTTCCAAAGCACGGGCCGGTCTAACCACCCGGGGGCTGGTGTAACCGCCCCGGGCGAGGAGGAATGCTGAAAACCTAGATTTGCTGCTCCAGGAGGGACCTCGTCGGGAACAAAGTGCGCCTAAGGTTGTCCCGATATCGGCAGAGCCACTCGTAACTTTCCTCACCCGCGGTGGAGACGAAGGAGGAGAGCAAAGGAGGTTGGAAAAAGTTAGGGTTTGAGAGAAAATAAGGTAAAATTGATGATCACGATTGGATGATACCTCTCAATCGGCCACGACCCTTTATATTTATAGGGTGGGAGGACTTGCCCCCGCAAACAATGCTATACAACTCGGAATCAAGCCAAACTCGTGTCGGACCGGCTACGGCGCACCCCCGGTCTAACCGTCCGGGAACCTGGTCCGACCGGCCCGCGACGCCCGACACGACTTTTTGCCAATTTTGAGTGTAAACAAAAACAAGAATTTTGCTAGCAATTAGGTCTACCTTGAAATGTACGTAAAATACTTGCCCCGCCCATTTCACCTACCTCATACCCGCTATCCCAAAAGGCAAATAAAATAAACGCACGTTGAGCGGAAAAATGCACCGCGAGAAAAGCTCGGCCAAAAGAAAAATCATGTTCAGGAATCTAGGCACGAGAAGTGAGAAACGGTAGGACGTCCCTGCGTGTCGCTAGCATGTAGTACGTCCGGTCTGATTTATAGAATCAATTAACACTACATACAAGCCAAAATGGCTGTCCGAAACGTCGTATAAATATGACCGGAGAGAGTGTATGTAGTTATTTATTAGTCTCGCGTGACGTTAGCTAGTTGATATAGCTCGCCGCTACTCGGTCCTAGCGAACGAGCGCCAAGTACGTACATGTGCATCGGGACTGCGTGGCCACTTGTCTAGCGCACTGGGAGGCTTGGTGCACATGCTCGGTTCCGTGTGGAACCGTTGAAAGACGCGTGCAATGATTCCCTGTGCCGTGGAGATGCCAGCTCGATTAGGCTTTCAGTTTAGATCGAAGACCCACGCAGACAAATTAGTTAGTGAAGGTCTCAATCTAATATACCATGCAAGACCCATGGAGTCAAATAAGTTAGTGAACGAAAGGGCTCAGGACTCGCAACCTAGACTCTATACTAGAGTCTAGAGTCTGTAGTAAGTAATTATACCGCCACATACTCCCTCCATCCCGCAAAGAGTGTTCACTTTGAATTTTTTTTTTTCAGTCAAACTATTTGAAGTTTGACTGAGTTTATAATGAAGAATATGAATATTTATAACATTAAATAGGTATGTTATGAAAATATATTTCATAATGAATCTAATAAAACTTGTTAGGCATCAAAAGTATTGACATATTTTTATATAGACTTAGTCAAACATAAAATCGTTTGACTGAAAAAAAAAGTCAAAGTGGACACTCTTTACGGGACGGAGGCAGCAGACAATTTGCTGTTGTGACAAGCAAGTTAACGATAAGAGAGGTGGAAACACGAAACCAAGTTTAAGTTAGACACCAAGTCTATACGCAAAACGAGACCTATGTGGATCTCGTGTGGCTGCCCACATGCTCAATGTGTCCGCTTATTTAATAAAATGAGAGTAGAAGATTCGAGAGGAATATTAGATAGGCTCCATAATCCAAAATATGCATTGAAAATCATTGTCCTTACTACTCCAGTACTTAGTATGGCATGTACAATGCTTGGAAGAGAGAAGAGAGAGTATAGATATATGGAGTACCGCAAAAGGGCCCGTAGCCTAGTGGTTACAAGAGCTCCGGTAGCACCTCGAGCCCCGGGATTCGACTCCCCGTAGGAGCGAATTTCTCAGGATTTAACGGCGTTTGTGCTTTCAGTGGTAGGTGACGTTTCCGTCGAGAGCGAGGCACATGTGGTGACTTCGTTAATCTTGAGGATTTGCCGGCACAGCTCTTCGGAGATGCTCCTAGGGGGTAGGGTTTGCGTGCGTGTATTCATAGGGATGAGTGTGCGTCCGTTGTGGGTGTCTCCGATGTATTGTGTAATTCGCAAAAAAAAAAGATATATGGAGTACCATAAGAAGGTGCTTGCTGAAGGTACCTTTACACTGCATCTTATGCACATATATATATAGCTTGATATAAGTAGATGTCTTAATTTTTGATTAAAACAAATGGTCAAAGTTGCAAAAAAAAATCAATAGCGACAAATATTTTGAAACGGAGGGAGTATTATTTATTCTCGCGCGCGTGGCTAGCTATTGCTACCTAGTACTATGTGCATTGGGACTGCGTGGGCACTTGTCCAGCGCACTGGGAGAGGCTTGGTGCACATGCTCGGTTCCGTGTGGAACCGTTGAAAGACGCGTGCAAGTATTCCCTCTGCCATGGAGATGCCAACTCGATTAAGTTTTCGGTTTAGATCGAAGACCTAGACGGTCAAATTAATTAGTTAGTGAAGGTCTCAGTCTACTATACACGGCAAGACCCGGGAGTCAAGATAATTAGTGAATGAAGGGCTCGCACTCCCAACCTAGCCAGACTCATTAATTATACTATCACGTAGGCAATTTGCTGATGTGGTAAGCAATTTAATGACGAGAGATGTGGAAATATAGAAACCAAGTCTAAGTTAGACACCAAGTGGATCCGGTGTGGCTGCCCGCATGCTCAATGTGTCCGCTTATTTAATAAAATAAGAGTAGCAGATATGAAGGAATAGTAGACAGACTTCATAATAAATCTGCATTGGAAACCATTGTTTTTGGATAGAGTCTTCGACATACACCTTCCGGTTTGGTAAATGAAGTCATTTAGGACGGCGACATACGAGTCTCCAAAGCACAATTTTGACTTTTTAATTATATAAAGATATTTATTAAAAAACTAACATATGTATACTTTTAAGAAAATATTTTGCAAAATAAATCTATTCATGTAGTTTTCACATTTCCAAACTTAGCGACCGAAAAGTTATTCATGATTTATATTCCGAATGTTTGACTCAAACTTGTCCAAAACGACTTCATTTACCAAACCGGAAGGAGTATAGACTCTATGAGTAGAACGTAGGTTGAGAATACCTAACTACTCCGGTACCTAATTTGGTCCGTACAATCGCCGTGTTCGTTTGGCTTATCACCACCACCAACAAGATTTTCTTCTCTCACAACAAACCAATCACCAAAGAATCAGCCAAGAAGTACTTTTCTCTCGGAATAATTCAAAGACCTACCATCACCACCACCAAACAAACAAAGCAGCGAATGCTCGGAAGAGATCGAGAGTATAGATATACGGAGTACCATAACAACGTGAAGGTGCTTGCAGAAGGTACCTTTACACCGCATCTTATGCATATATATATAACTGGACGCCGAAATTTTTTTGTCTTTCAATCCATGCCATCGGAATCCATGCGGAGTTGTGGGCATCTCTTTTGATGGAGAAGCTCCATCTTTGGTTGCCCAAAAAAGACACCTACTACACATTATGCACATATACTGTAGCTGGCTTGGTGCGAATTATGTGTGCACGTGGTTGTTAATTTTACAATACTATGGCTACACGGTGATCTGCACAAGCTCTGTTCCGTTGCGTGTCGTGGAACCGTTGAAAGATGCATGCATGTCGTTCGCTATGCCATCGAGGTGCGATCTCGATTAATATTCCACTTCAGATCCAAGATTGGATCGGATCTGGGATGTGCAATTAACTAGCGAAGGTCTGTAGCTAAGTCAAACTGCAAGTCCGCAAGACCCAGGCTGTCATATTAATTGGTGAAGGACTTAATTAATAACCACTATACTACTCCGCCGGTACATAGTTACTCCCTCCCTCCCACAAAGATCGTTCATTTAGAAAATTTAGGACATGCTAATAGTTGTGACAAATGACCTTATTGCCCCTAATTAATCACTCATTGGAACTTGAAAAGATGCATCAAATAAGCATTCCATTGGCTCTTTGTGTTTCTCGATGGAATATTTTCTTGGTACTTGGTGTTAGTTTAATGACAATAGCATTTACTACGAGCCAAAAGAAAACTCTTTGTGGGACAAATTTTGAAAGCTACTCCCTCCGGTTTGGTAAATGAAGTCGTTTTGGACATGATTTGAGTCAAACATTGGGAATATAAATCATGAATAACTTTTATGTCATTGAGTTTGGAAATGTGAAAACTACATGAATATATTTGTCTTGTAAAATACTTTCATAAAAGTATACATATGTCAGTTTTTAACAAATATTTTTATAAAAAGAAGAAGTCAAAGTTATACTTTGGAGACCGTGTCGTTGTCCTAAATGACTTCATTTACCAAACCGGATGGAGTATATGAACAGTCTTTGCGGGACGGGAGGGAGTAGGTCTATATATATATATATGTATATATAATCGCAAATGCTAAACAGAGAGGCCTCTCCATTTAGACTTAAATGGAGAGCCCTCCGAGGTTACTTCTCCCAACACAAGTGTTACTTCTCTCAACACAGTACAAATACACGGGGAGCAAGTCACTTGCATGCTTATTCTCCAACTCCGGCGGGTTGTGGGCGGGGCGTCCGGCGGCGGGGCGCCACCGGCGCGGGAGGCGGTGGAGGGAGGCGGCCTTAGGATTTGGGTTAGGGTTTGGGGTTTCGGGGTTGGGGGATCCTCCATCGCCACCGGACCTAGAGGCGGGTGCGAGGGCGGCCGCCGGACCGGCGGTGGTGGCGGGGTGTGGGCGGAACGGCGGGTGGTGGCGACGCCACCCGCCGGGGTGGTGGAGGAGGCCGGTTGGGCGGTGGTCGGCGGCGGGGGCAAGCGGTGGGAGAGATTAGGGAGGGTGGGGTCGAGGGGGAGGGGCGGTTGGTGGGCGGTGGAGGAGGCCGGCGGTGGTGGGGGAGCACACCGGAGAGGAGGGAGATGATTGCGGTGGTACTCGCCGGAGATGGCGATGGGTCCCACCTCGATTCGTGCCGGCCGCGGCCGGGGGGGGCGGTGGAGGCGGCGGCGCGGCCGCCGGAGCCGAACGGGGGTGAAGGTGGCGGGGGCGAGGCGCCCCCCTTGATTCACGCCGCGCGACGACCCGAGGAGGAAGACACCCCGCGCGGCCACAACATCGTGACGATAACGCTAGGTTGGTGGGGCCCACGATGGGGTCTTCTGTGGCTGGGGGTTCTCGCGTTTGGACTAATTGGAGACCCCTCTCCGTGTAGGCGTGTCCATATATAATTACTGGAAAGAGAGTGTACAGTACCATATAAGAAGGCGCGCAGCTAAGCTAGCAGCTTTACACAATTACACTGCATCCTTCGCTCCACACTCTTGTCTTCCAAGCAGGCAAAAAAAAAAAAAAAAAACGCCGCCACCGCAAGCCCGGCCGCCGGAGGCACCCAAGAATGGCCGATTCCGCCGTGAACTTCGTGGTGGGCCGGTTGGCCGACTTTGCGGCCAAGGAGTCCAAGCTCCTCCAAGAGGTTGGCCGCACCGAGGTGGTGCTCCTCAAAGACAAGCTCCAATGGCTGCAGACGTTCGTCCAGCTAGCCGACCACAAGCGTCGCCTGGAGGGCAACGCGTACGTGGACGTGTGGGTGCAGCAGACGCGGGAGGTCGCGCTGGATTCGGAGGATGTGGTGGACAAGTTCCTTGTCCGCGTGAACCTGGATGAGCATCTGCCCGTGTGGTGGAAGTGTCTCAGGTTCGTGGGCGGCTGCTTTACGCAGATCTCCGTCCGGCATGAGTTGTCCGGAAAGATTGCCGTGATCAGGGCGAGGCTGGACCAGATCTCCCAGCACAAGGAGGCCTACATGAAGGACTATTCTTCTAAAGCAACAAGCCTAGTATCTCGGTCGCTCTCCACAATTGATGGATGGTACGAGTCCTACACACCACATCTCATGCATTTATTACTCCTTATATGCCCGATCCTTCCGTCCACACCACTACCCAAAATTGGCAAGAAGCCGTGAGTCAAAAGCCGTGAGCCTTATCCTCGCTCACGACAAACCCGCGAAGAAAAATTCTTCCATTTCTCTCCAATCTTTTTCTGACCTTCAAACACGTCTCCACATACTGCATGTTCAAATTTGGAACATTCTTAGCTATGTTTGTTATATTTAAGAACTTTTATTTCATTCTAGATATTTTTTTCCTATACGCCCGATTTTGTCACACCTAGTTTTTAAGGAAACAAACAAATTATATATGCGATCTAGTTTCATACATATAGTTGACATAAGTTAATCACTACGGGGAACCGATTGTTTGCCGTGCGTTTCGGGCGCACGGCAAATAGCAAGAAACGCACGGCAAAGCCTTTGTCGTGCGTTTTTCTCGGCCACGCACGACAAAGGGCGCACGGTAGATTTTTGCATGGCAAAGGGCCTTTGTCTTTTGTATTTTCTCGAAACGCACGACGAACCATTAGCCGTGTGGCAAACTTAGCGCACAACAAACATTTTTTAAACCAAATAAAACATTGTCGTGCAACACAGCTTGACGCACCGTAAACATTTTTTAAAATTAATAAAAAAAATTCAATTCCCCCACCGCCGCCGCAGGCACCACCACCACCATCCCGCCTACGCGGGTACCACCGCCCACCACGCGACGCCTGCGCCCCCACACCACCATCCCGCCTCCGCGCCCACCACCACGCGCCGCCATCGCCACCGTTCAACAAAACAGGGAGATGAGAGAGAGAGAGTACCTTCGGCACCCGGAGGATGAAGCTTGGGTGCCGACCGTGGGATCTTGGGGAAGGACGCCCGGCCGCCGGATACCGGGGACTTGGGCGCCGGGCCGCCGCATTTGGGCGTGCCGCCCGGACCTCGGGTCGCCGCCGGATCTTGAAGGAGGAGAAGGTCGGGCCGCACCGGATCTTGGGGACGAAGGCGCGGGCTGCAGGATCTTGGAGACTTAGGGGCGCGCCGGATCCGGAAAACTTGGGGGGGTGCCACCGGGTATTGAAGGACCGGGCGCCGCCGGGATCTTGAAGGAGGGGGTTCCACCGGGATCTCGAAGAGGAAGGCGCCGACCACCAGGATCTCGAAGAGGAAGGTGTCGGTCGTCGGATCTTGGGGGAGGGTGTCGATCGGGAGAGTAGGGAGTACGGGCGCCGGGCGCCAAATCTTGGGGAGGGCGCGGACAGGGAGAGGAGGGAGTGGAGGGCACCAAGGCAAGGGATGGGTGGCGGCCCGTGGGAGAAGACGAGGAGAGAGAGGCTACGGTGGGAGGGGCGACGGAGGCGGGTAGGGTTTGCGGTGGGAGCGTTCGGGTTTCGCGGTTAGTATATATTCGGCCAACGCATCGCCCCCCACCGTCGGATGCCGCGGACACCGAGATCGAGGCGGGGGCGGGGACGCCGCGAGTGGGGCTAGGTAGGGACGCGGCTGCTCGGGGAGGCCTTTTTTGTGCGTTGACTTCCGGGCGCACATCAAATGATATTCTTCGTTGTGCGTCCGAGCAAAGATGCACGGCAAAGATCTTTGCCGTGCGCTTTTTAATAGTGCGCACGACAAATAATTTTATAAAATTCATAAATTATCAAATAAATTTGAAAACATTAGAAAAATTAACACAAATTAAGTTATGTTGTCCTATTGCTTATAGAAATAAGTTTTGAAGTCGAACTCAAATTGTAGGTCGCGTCACTTACAAATCCGACCATATCTTTCGTAACTATGAAACTTTATCGGAGATGTCTCGACTTCTAATGATCGTACATGAAAATTGTTCAAAACGCATTCATAGTTTTACTACATCCTCCGGATATGATATCAAGAGATATGTACAAATCTCTTAGTTTTTAAACTTTAATTTATGTTTTTTAGAATTTTCAAATTATTTGGACGCACGATCATGGTCGTGTTTCCTAGTCAAGATGTTCAAATTTTCTTTTGATTCCATGAAAATGATCTTAAATTGGGCTAAATAACACGAATATCATTTTTTCACTCAATTTATTCTATTATTTGCATCACTTGTAGTTCAGTTTTGACTTCTCGTAACTATGAAACTTTATCGGAGATGTCTCGACTTCTAATCATCGTACATGAAAAATGTTCAAAACGCATTCATATTTTTACTACATCCTTATGATATCACGAGATATGTACAAATCTCTTAATTTTTAAACATTAATTTATATTTTTTAGAATTTTGAATCATTTGGACACACAATCATGGTCGTGTTTCATGGTGAAGATGTTCAAATTTTCTTCTGATTTCATGGAAAAAGGTCTTAAATTGGCCTAATTAACATGAATATCATTTTTACTCATTTGATTCTATTATTTGAATCACTCTTAGTTCAAATTTGACTTCTTTGAAAAAATTGCTTGAAATACAATTAACTAGTTAAGTATAGCAAATGATTACACGAATGTACCAAATTTTAGCATGTTGTATCACATGTCGTATGCATAGAGTTGAAAAAGATTTAAAGGTGACGAGATTTTTTTTAGGAGCAATTGGATTTGTGTCCTGGGGAAAATACTTCAAAGTAAAAAAAATATTTTGCCGTGCGTATGAAAGAAAGCGCAAGGCAAACTCCTAGGTTTGCCATGCATCTATGAAAAATACGCGCGACAAAGTTTTTTTTTAAAAAAACGATGTTTCTTCCTCGGAGCGTGGAAGGGGGACACAATAGTTTTTCATGCGTCGCGTGGAGAAACATGGCAAACAAGATCTTGGCCGTGCGTTTTATTTTCGGCGCACGGGAAAGAGCTTGTTTGTCGTGCGCCGTAAATAAACGCACGACAAAGATTTTGACGCACAACAAACACGAGTGTAGAATAAAGTAGTGATAAAACCATTAAAACTTATTTTGATGACTAGTTAATAATTATAAAATGATGTTAATTCAATATTGTTACCTTTTTTCGAATTAAATTCAATATTTGTTACCTAAATAATTATGCTAGTCTAATATCACTAGTGATATAGAATAATAAATTTTAATATGACTATATTATTTTTAATTAATAAATTATATTTACCCACTAGTAGTAACATGTTATTTTACTCATCAATAAAGCAAATCTATTCGTTTTGTATTGGTATCCGGTAAGATTCGTATTTGAATTTATCCGACAAGATTCATATATATTCATATTGAATTCCGAATCCATCCCTACGTGCGAGGGCAACGGTTGGGGAAGAAGACGTGAGTGGGAGACCATGGGGTCAAACGAAAGTGGAGCATACTGCCCCCCACATAGTCCGGCTCATCAAAATTTAACATTTCTGCATAAGCCATATATTCCTTGGATTCGCAGTGTTTTCTAGTAGCCTAGTGCAACACTGATTTGCTATTATTAACGACTACGATCCATGCATGCAGGGGCAAAGCAACGAAAATCTCGGGGTTGCAGACGGAACGTGGATTGCTTGTGTCCCATCTTGTTGGATGCCAAGGTAGTGCTACAATGACAATGAAAAGATTGGTGGTGACCGTCGTGGGCGAGAGTGGCATAGGCAAATCCACGCTCGCGTGGACTGTGTTCAAAAGCGACGTGGTGAACAAGGCGAATCCACGCTTCGTACATTGTGTTTATCTGAATGTCACACCATGCGCCGCAGAGAATGATATATTATACTCCATTTGCAAGCGTGTGACCGGTAATGCTGCTGGAAGCACAGAAGAAATCCATGGCGCCCTGTCGAGGAGTCTGAAGGGGAGAAGATATCTGATCGTGGTGGATGGGGTCACCAGGGCCTTGAACTGGAGTTTCGTGCTGGACGCCTTGCCCGACAGCGACAACGGAAGCAGGGTAGTGATCGTCACTTCCGTCACGGGCACTGGCGGCCTAGGTACTACTGATGAGTTTGTTGCTGTTCCAGTAGCCAAGCTCGGTGCGCAAGACAGCAAGACCCTGTTTCGCCTCCATGCTTGTACTTCGGTGGTCCTTCAAGAGTCTCGTCGTGGGCATGGCGCCAGAGGCTGGTCAGCCGGAAGGGAACCTGAGGCACCACCACCATTTGGGAGGGCTTCTCGCCCGCCGCTCCTGCCGCGTGGGCGGGGAGCCGGTTCTCGCGGCCCGGGCTCGTCCGCCACAGGGGCACAAGCCGCTCCGACCCAGCGCCCGTTTCCATTTGGTGCTGGTCCGAGACCGGGTCCGGAGCCGGAGTTTACAATGGACCTGGCGGCGGCGGCGACGGAGCCGGAGTTTACAATGGACATGGCGTGCAACGACATGTTTGCCATAACCAATGGCCTCCCTCTGGCGATCGTGCTACTGGGCCGGCTCCTCGTGAGGAAAGAATTCCCTGGTCAGTGGGCACAGGTGCTCAAGCATCTCAAGGAGATGAAGCAATCCAGGCGTCTGGAGGGTATACTGGCACTGTGCTATGAGGATCTTCCGCATTACCTGAGGCCATGCTTCTTACATTTCGCTATGAGGCCGGAGAACACCATCATGAACTCAAGGATGTTGGTGCGGATGTGGGCCGCCGAAGGGTTCCTCAAGTCGGCCGAGGGAGAAACAATGGAGGATGTCGGTCGCTTTTACCTCAAGGAGCTTATTTCAAGAGGTATGATCCATCTGATCAACAAGTCGACCGAAGGGGAGGTACACCGTGTCACTATCCATCAGCAGCTGCACGCCATGGCACGGTCAGAAACACAAGAAGCTACTTTCCTGGATGTATATGGTCCCACATCTATTCCATCGCCCACAACTGTTCGCCACCTCTTCCTCCAGAACATGAGGGGTGGTGCCAACATCATTCATATGGGTTCTTCGCTCCCTAAGCTACGATCGGTCTTGTGTGACTTCCCAGAGGACAGCGATGACTCTGGCCCCACCCCCACAGTGGGCCATTCTATTGCCAACAAATATCTCAGGTATTTCGGAGGATCCCAGCTGCTCCGAGTGATGGAGCTCAAAGGGTTGCAAGTCACAGAGGTGCCTCGCGTAATCGGGAGCCTGATCCATTTGAGGTACCTGTGCATCCGGAGTAGGTCCTTGGCGGAGCTCCCATCGAGCATCGCCAATCTGACCAACCTCCAGACGCTGGACATATCAGGAAGTAAGGTGGAGAAGGTTACCGGAGCGTTCTGGCGGAGGATCCCGGCGCTGCGCCATGTCCTCGCGGAGAAGCTACGGGTGCCCCGGACTGTAAGGCTGCTCAACAACATGCAGGGCCTCAAGTGCGCAGCTGGCATCCATCCATGGCACGGTACCAGCCCAGTGCACAACATGATCAATCTGCAGACACTGGTCCTCTCGGGGTTGACCTCTCATCACTGGCCTGCACTTCTGGGTGCATTGGGTAAGCTAGAGTCACTTCTTTACCTGAATCTTCGAGGAACTGACATACCATGCGCCCTGTTAACAACATTTAGCCTGCGGCGTCTACATACCCTAGAGCTGACTGGAAAGATGGACATCCAGGGAGAACAACAGCAGTACGCGCTGCCAAGCCTAATAAAACTGGTGCTCCAGGATTCAATGGTGACTCAGGATTTCATCAACAAGATAGGCATGCTCCCGTGCCTTGCAACGCTGGAGTTGTCTGGTGGATCGTATGCTGGGCAGCAACTCGCTTTCTCTCCAAGTGGATTTGCCAAACTGAAGAACCTTAAGATCCGTAACTTCTCTCAAGATCTGGAGTGGACGATAGGGCCACAGTCTCTTTCCATGGTCACACACATTACTGTCGAGAATTGTACCAGCTTGAGACTCAAGATCCAAGGGAAACACATGAGCCTCAAGAATTTCGTGCTCTGCAACATGCCTCAGGATTGGGATGCGCAGGAGGGAGGAACTTTACTTCATGATAAGGTCACCCGTACCACCTTTGCAAGAAATCAGGATACGACGGATGCTGGGGCGGAGCAGAGGCATTGCCCAATTGCCCTCAAGAAAATCTTTTGTTTACATTAAAACAAAAGCTGATAGGAATTGCAGCCCATAGTAAAGAACCTCAACACATATATATCCGGCCAGAACTTCAACACGTATCAGGCAAACCGGCCTTCCAGCTAGTCCAAGGATCAAGGACAACAGCATGGCAATGTCTCACGAAGCATCGATCGGCAATCATTTAGAGAAATCCAGCATCCATCGCACACCTTGTTGTGTACCCTATTCTTTAGTGTAGCTCTTAAAAAACTGTGTACTTTTTGTTTCTAGGTATCTTTGTATCCATATATTTTGACACTAAATGGCCCTCCCTTTTTAATGATGTTATTGACTCCCTTGATCTTAGGGAATTTGTCATGACAGATCGCCGGCTTACTTGGGCGGGTGCGGGGGGATAATCCGACTTATGAAAAGCTGGATAGAGTTTTAGCTAGTACGGAGTGGGAGTTAAATTTCCCCTTGGCTAAGGTCGAAGCTAGAGACCGGAACATTTCAGATCATACTCCACTAGTTGTGTCCACAGGTGCTTCCACTCACCAGTCCGGATCCAGACCCTTTCGATTTGAGAGGGGATGGCTCCTAAAGGAGGGTTTTTACGAGATGGTTGCAAATATTTGGCGATCAGGAAACTATGGTTCTTCTCCCCTATAGAGGTGGCAATCCAAGATCCGCAAACTTAGGCAACATCTTAGAGGCTGGGCGTCAAATTTGGTGGGCTCCTATAAAAAAGAGAAAGAAATACTCTTTTGGCCCTACTGCAGGATCTTGATAAAAAAAGCAGAAATTAATAGGCTTTCTGATCATGAAATCGATTTAAAGCACCATCTTAAAGAGCGGCTCGTTTCTCTCTTGAGGGAGGAAGAGATTAAGTGGTATGAAAGAGCTAAGGTCAAAACTCTCTTGAGGGGACGCTAATACAAGGTTCTTTCACCTTGTTGCCAAATGCAAACACCGTAAGCAGCTTATTTATAGGCTCGAGGATGACAATGGTGTTGATGTTAGTTCTGACCGTCTTAAATGCCACATCACGAATTATTACAAAAATCCGTTCGGGTTCCCGGAAGCGGACGGAAATCACCTTGATGGAGGATCAGATTCATGATATTCCACAAGTATCCAATGAGGAAAATGAAATCCTCATTGCCGATTTCACAGAAAATGAGGTGAGAGAGGCGGTCTTCCAAATGGAGCATAACAAGTCTCCTGGACCAGATGGCTTCCCAGCTGAATTCTATCAGGTGTTCTGGGGGGTGATTAAAGATGACCTTTTGGCTATGTTCCATGATTTCCATAAGGACAGTCTTGACCTTTTTAGCCTAAACTTTGGGATCATTACTTTAATTCCCAAAATTGAGAATGCCACTAAGATTCAGCAATATAGACCGATTTGTGTCCTCGACGTTAGTTTCAAAATTTTTACTAAAGTTGGAACTAACAAAGTGAATAAAGTAGCAAGGATGGTGGTGAGCCCAACACAAACCGCCTTCATGCACGGTAGGAATATCATGGAAGGTGTTGTTATTCTACATGAGACCATCCATGAACTTCATACCAAAAAAATCTAATGGAGTCATTTTTAAGATTGACTTTGAAAAGGTCTATGATAAGGTTAAGTGGTCATTTCTCCAGGCAGAATTTACGCATGAAAGGTTTCTCACCTAAATGGTGTAGATGGATCCAAAACATGGTTTCGGGAGGGAGTGTGGGAATCAAAGTTAATGATAACATTGTACCATACTTCCAAAGGAAACGGGGGCTCGAGAAGGGGATCCAATGTCTCCTATCTTATTTAACATCGGCGCGGACATGCTAGCGCTCGCTCATTAATCGAGCAAAAGCGGATGGGCAAATTAGAGGGGTGATACCCCATCTAGTTGATGATGGTTTCTCTGTCTTACAATACACGGATGACAACATAATCTTTCTAGACCATGACCTTGAGCAAGCTAAAAATGCGAAGCTCCTTTTATGTGCTTTTGAGCAGCTTTCGGGGCTGAAGATTAACTTCCACGAGAGTGAAGTCTTCGTTATGGTGCGGCCGGAGAGATGGAAGCTTCCTATACTTCTCTCTTTGGTTGTAATTCGGGAGATTACCCTTTCGGATATTTAGGTATTCCGATGCACCATAGACAACTCCTAAATTCCGAATGGAGTAAAGTCGAAGAAAGCTTCCAAAGAAAAGCTCTCGTGTTGGAAAGCAAAATATCTATCCTATGGGGGGAGGTTGGTTCTCATGAATTCGGTGTTAAGTAGCCTACCCATGTTCATGATGTCCTTCTTTGAAGTTCTTAAGTGAGTTCTTAAAAACCTGGATCATTTCAGATCCAGATTTTTTTGGCAAGGCTATGCTATTAAACATAGATATAGACTTGCCAAATGGGACATCTTGTGTCGCCCCAAAGATCAGGGTGGCCTTGGGATTTTGAACTTACAACTACAAAACAAATGCCTGTTGGCTAAGTGGTTAGTGAACCTTTTGAACACCGAAGGGACTCGGCAATCTTTGCTGAGGAACAAGTATTTGAGAACCGAATCCTCACGCAAGTATCATCAAAACCAAATGACTCTCACTTTTGGAGAGGACTCGAATATCGCTTCTACATTCGCATTGGCCGTTCAATTGTTTTATAACCAGCTCCGAATCTCCATAAATTCCAACGTAAAACGATCCCGGCTTCTTCCAAATATTGAAGCCCTCTAAGTAGTGCCTCGTACTCGGCCTTGATTGTTTGTGACAGTAGGCTGAATAGGGATAGCAAACTTAAACATCTCACCTCTGGGTGAAGTTAATAAAATCCCTACTCCACCATCTCTGCCACATGATGATCCATCAAAGAACAATGCCCACGGGGTAATTTCAAGCAAATAAATTGACGGATCGCGATGCTCAGTAATGAAGTCGGCAATAATCTGACCGCCAATGGCTTTCGCCGATTCAAACTTCAGCTCAAACTCAGATAAGGACAAAATCCACTTGCCAATCCTTCCATTCAAAATTGGCATAGATAACATATGTTTTATTACATCAAACTTTGAATATACAACGCATTCGGCATTCAACAAGTAGTGCCGAAACTTTATACACGAGTAGTACACACACAAGCACGGCTTCTCCCTAGCCGAATACCCGGTTTCGGGATCAAGTAATTTTCGGCTAAGGTACGCTACTACTCGCTCCTTTCCTTCCAATTCTTGTATAAGGGCCGATCCAATGGTTTGGGTATCGGCCACCACGTACAACTTGAAAGGTTTGTTAACCGTGGAGGCACCAAGACCGGTGGTTCCTTCATGTATCACTTGATTTCATCAAAAGCCTTTTGTTGTTCATCACCCCATACAAACTTTTGATCCTTCTTGATCTTCAACGGCGGAGAAAAGGGCAAAACCATTTGTGACAAATTTGAAATGAACCTTCTCACAAAATTGATCTTGCCAAGCGGTGATTGCAACTCCTTGAGATTGGTTGGAGGAACAAGTTCGTCGATAATTTTCATGCTTTTCTTGCCAACTTCAATCCCTCCTTCATGTACCGAAATCCCAAGAATTCTCCAGTCGATACTCCAAAGGCACACTTGTTTGGATTCATTTTCAACCCATGCTTTCGGGTGCACTCCGAGTTCTCTTTACATCCTTCAAGTGTGAGTCATGATTCAAAGATTTGATCACGACATCATCAATATAAATTTCAACAATTTTGCCGATCAACTCATGAAAGATAATTCATGGCCCATTGATAAGTTGCACCGGCATTTTTCAACCCAAATGTCATGACAATCCACTCAAATAGGCCTATATGACCAGGACATCTGAAGGCTTTCTTCGATATGTCTTCTATTGCCATAAATATTTGGTTGTACCTCGCATTACCATCCATAAAACTAATAAACTTATGTCCAGAAGAAGCATCAACCAATAGATCAAAGCAACGGGCATTGGGTATCCATCCATGGGAGTAGCTCTGTTCAAATCTCCGAAATCTATGCAAACCCTCATCTTCCTGTTTTTCTTATAGACGGGGACGATGTTAGAGATCCACTCCGCATACCGCATGGCCGAATGAAGTTTACATCAAGCAATCTTTCAATCTCCTTCTTCACGTCGGCCAATACTTCATTCTTGTAGATTTTTCGGGGAGGTTGCTTATAAGGTTTAAAACCAGGCTTGATTGGCAACCGATGCTCAACAATAGAACGATCCAAACCAGGCATCTCCGAATAATCCCAAGCGAAGCAATCTTTATATTCCTTTAACAGCTTGATTAATTCTTCTCTGAAACTTGACTCTAAGTTAGCACTGATAAATGTCGGCCTTGGCTTGTCACCATCCCCAATGTCAATTTCTTCTAATTTGTCGGCCGACATGAATCCACGCCCTAACTTTCCATCGGTTCCATCAATCGGATTATCCATTTAAAAATTACTATAAGAGCCGATCGCTTGAATCGGCCGTTGATCACCGCCGATCGGTTCAACAGACCTTCACCCAGTCCTTTCCCGAGAAGCAATCAATGCCTTGATACTCCCAGAAGGCTGGTTCGACATTAGCTACGCTCACTGAATCATCTGCTTGGACTACTTCAATGTCATCATCTACCGACCGAACAAGCCGTTGATGCATGGTAGATGGGATGCAACAGTTGGCATGGATCCGGTCCCGTCCAAGTAGCAAGCTATAGGCTCCTTTGCCTTCAATAATAAAGAAGGTCGTGAGCAATGTTTTGGACCCAATCATCGGGTCCACGTGCACGCGACCCTTGGTATACGAAGGATTCCCAAGCAAAATCATTCGGAATTATGCTTGTTGGCGTCAAGTCTCCGGGCCCATGCCAAGCTTCCGAAGGTGGTGTACGGCATCACGTTGACTGCAGCTCCGCCATCAACAAACATCTTGGTCAATGGCTTGCCATTGACATATCCCTTTAAGTACAACGGCCTCATGTGTCGATTCCGACCGACTTGTCAAAGGTGGCCTACTTAGCCAACACCGGTTGCTCCATTAATCCCCCAAGTTGCTCATTCTCATTGACATCCGGAGACACCTCCTCCTTTACAACTTGGTTAGCGGGTGCCATGAACTCATTCGGCGAAAGTACACCATGCACGCTAGAGCCAAACGACCCGATCCATCGGGCTTATCTTTTGAGCGCCATAGTTGTTTCCTCTTGATCCCCGCTCGCTTTAATTCTTGGTTCCTCAAGCGCCGAACCCTTGTCTTTTGGCTTCTCCTCTAGCCGGGCGGGCACCACCGTCCTTCTTGCCGGATGTACTCGCGCTCTTCTTCTTCCCGATCAACCCACCTTTGGTCGGCTTGCCTTTTCCTTGGGTGATCATTGACCTCATTTATTTTTAGACGCCAACCGTCATTAGGATGCATCCTTCCAATTCTTTCATGGACGGATCGACGATTGACGCATCGCCCGTATTTAGAATATTTATCATCGCACTCAGGGCAATTCTTCAAGGTGGGGAGCTTCAAGCCCTCGTTCCAGCAGTGCCTAAAGAATGCGCATCCCCAATGTGCACGTTCATGTTCCCGTGCATGCTCTTCTAGTCCTCTTCTGCGCGCCTCTTCTTCAAACCTGCGCCTCTCCTCTTCATATTTTTGCTTTTGGTAGCGTTCCTTTTCCCCGCCGACGTTGCCACTTGCTAAGGAGAATGCTCGTGGTAACCCCGGGCTTGGACCCTGCACTACAAGAAACTATTTAATCTGCGACGTAACCATTCTGTCACGGATTAAATAAAATTCGTCGCAAATCAGCATCCGTGACGATTTACATTTTCGTGGTGGAATGAGCGTCATTGATTAAATCTCTCGACGTTTCCTTCATAAACGTCGCGATCTATGACGTATCCGGATCGTCACGGAGTAGCCCGAGGCCCATGCAGCCCAACCCCTAACCCATTATCCGTGACAAAATAAATCGTCACGATTGCTGCTGACTTGATGTGACATGGCTGTTGACTTGGATGCTGACGTGGCAGCCTATGTGGCAGCCTACATGTATGCTGACGTGGCTGCCTACGTGGAAGCTGACGTGGCTGCCTACGTGGACGCTGACGTGGATGCTGACGTGGCAGCCTACGTGGATGCTGACGTGGCAGCCTACGTGGCTGGTGACGTGGCAGCCTACGTGGATGCTGACATGGCAGCCTACATGGATGCTGACTTGGCAGCCTACGTGGATGCTGACGTGGCAGCCTACGTGGATGCTGCCGTGGCAGCTTACGTGGACGCTGATGTGGCTGCCTACATGGATGATGACGTGGCAGCCTGTGTGCATGATGACGTGGACACATTGCTAGCCCACTAAATATTCACGACCCACAAAATTCTGCCCACCACAGCCCATTTCAGATTACAATTCCAGCCAACAAAGCCTATATCAGATTTATAATTCCAACACAAATTAGCAGAAAAGGCCATAAGAACATCTTCAAATCCAACATATCACTTAAAGATTTTATACAGGGACAAGCATACACTGATACACATCTAGCATTACATGTTAAACTTCGAAGCATTATCAAAATATGGAGATAAACATCTTTATTCCTTGCAAATGATCCTCAACCTGAAAAGAACACATTATCAAAATGTCAAATACTGTCGACAATATTTGTAATAAAAAGAATTGTGAATGCATGGACTACTATGAAACCGTAACAGCAAATAATAGCTCTAAGTAGTATCTTGTTTGACTAGGTCAATGTAATATCAACTTTACATGGAAAAGTTACCGAACTGCGAAAAACATGCATAGCCACAAATGGCATTATCGGTGCTCGTGACCGCAAAAGGCCAACAAGTACTATACGAGAAATAAAAACTCGATCTTGCGACAAATACTTGACACCGAAAAAACATGCATATCCACAAATGGCATTATTAGTGCTCGGTGACCGCAAAAGGCCAACAATACTATACAGAAATAACTACTTGATCTTGCGACAAATACTTGATCCAATATCTTTGCATCAAACACTTCAATAGGTAGAAGCGAAGGCGTGTATATTGGTATAAGATGCGAGAGGACTCACTTGATGCGGCTCCATTATTTGGCTCCGGCGCTCCATCTCTCGCACTCGCGTAGCAAAACTCAAAACAAATCGTAGTCACGTTCAATATATGTGCGAGTGCAATTCGGTGATCATCCTACAAGACTAGCATACACTTAGCAAAGACAACAATAGCTCCACTCTTTAATACAGTACATGAAAAGGAAACTCTAGCTCATGAACAGTAGCCAAATTTAACAATTCAAAGTAACAATAGCCCAAATCTTTAATACAGTAAATGAAAAGGGAACTCTACATATCTAATCACAGTTTTAATTGTCATACAATTAAATTAGGGAATTGGCGATGAATTTGACAGGAAAAGCCATAAGCCATATGGTCTAGGAAAAATGAGATACAAATAGACCAACTCAATGCAAGTAGATAATAGTGAAACCACACATCTCACAGGTTACCAACAAGGTCACAAATGCTTAACACTCAGGTATGATCATAAGCTCTATGCAAACTAACAAGTACCTTGAGTGGCGGGTACACTAAGTGAGCCGATTCAGCGTGAGCTCGCTAAACTCCAATCCACAAACCTGCAAACCCAACATAAAGGCAATCAGCACACGACGACAATATCTAAGCTTGAGAATATCTGAGCTTGAGAATGTCATGAATGTGAAGGTCAGATTATATAAGAAAACATTACCCTATTATAGTAAAATGTGACAAAGACTTGATGTGTTTCCCTTTGAAGGTGTACACTGTTGAATGTGAATTAGCACTAGCGCAATACACAATACGCAATACAGCACCTGAGAACCTGCTGGCCTGTCATTTGCAATTTGCAAATGCCTCGTGGAATATTATAGACGGCCATGAACAACTAATTAGCCGACAAACCGTATCCTACGGCACAATCTTTTCGGCGTTGCCATTCGCAGAAGCTGGCACGCTACAGATCACAGTGATGAACAAACAACACAAGTAAATGGATCTATCAGCAAAGTGAACCCCGCTGCTCATCAGTTCTCTCGATTTCTAATGACACAAATTCTAATGACAAATGACAGACGACATAATAAACTGCTAGTAATTGCTAAAGAATAACCAGCCATTGGCACCACAACTACGGAGCCCGAGATTTCTTTTGGACATTTTGCTCAATAACGAGAAAAACAAAACGAGAGATCGAAACAATCTTTGCACATCCGCACACAAAGGATTTAGTACACTTGAAGAGCAATTTAAGAAAAAAATAAAATTACGGAGGTCTTTCGCAGTACTCGGTAGTTAGCATAGACGGCCGTGCTCGGCTTAAACAAGATAGAGACAACCTCAAGTAGCAAACAGAATGTCATCATTTACAATTAATAAGAATGCATCGACTCTGATGTTTAGCACAGAGCACGACAGCCCACGGTTCCGTGAGAACAATCTTGGTCAAAAGTTGACCCAGTGCCAGTGCGGTGCAACCTCTAAAATAAAGCAGGCAATCCCCTGCCTCAGAATTCAGGCAGGTTTCACGACTTCAAGAGAATTCAGAATCAATTTGGTACACAAGGATCCCTCTTGTTCTAATCTTTATAAATAAGTTTGTCTTGTAGCAACCTAAGCACCCAAGGAAACAACCAGATGCATCTTCTGAGGAGAGAAGATAAACTAATTTTGATATATATGAATTGTTTTAGCTAGTGCAGGAGTATCGATCATTTCAAGTAGTTTATCTACTTTTCATCTCCTGAGGACTGGTATGCAGTGCAGGGGTGAGAACTGAGGAGGTGCAGGTACATGAATTTAAGCATGCATCCATGCATCAGTTACCAAAAAAAGCACAATATACTATTTCAGCAAGTGCACAGTGGATCAGATACAAACTTATCTACTTTGCATGCAGGGCTACAGTACTCGAACATCTTGCCGGTGCTGGAGAATAATAAACAAATTAATATCTGATATCAGTGATTTTGCTAAATGAGAACATAAGCCTCCCAAGCTTTGCAAGTGTATAGACACAAATGGAAGAAATACTACTGATAGTTGACACTCATCTTTAACAGAGGGAAACGATGCAGAATTAAGCAGGATAATGATCATTCGGGAGGAAACAGGTCGGAAGAATTGAGTAGGAATAAGACATGATAATATCTGAAAAAAGTTTTGACTAAGTGATTAATGCAATAACAGAAATTACAACTTACTGGATTGGACTTCAAAGATGTTAGAGTGCTTGATGCACTGAATCCATTTGAGGCTGATGCTTCCATAAAAGAACTGGTCCGTGCAGGACTGCCAACCTACAACGTAAACCAGAAGGTTTGTGAGACATGCACGAGAAAGATATCATATGAGTGTTTTGTGGACTATACAGGAGAGGGTGACACCTTTAATTTAGTGTTCTCTATATGCATCCGCACGCATTGAATGAAATACAGTGTAACATCATTGAAATCAGTTATATGCCTGAAATGAAATCCTTATGTCATATGTATGCTGCACTGCAAGAGCAATTCAATTTAATTGAATTTATTTCAAGGATACCTAATTGAGAAAGCATTAGCGCGCTTCCTCTCTTGAAGTCCCTTGAGGCTACCAATCACCGCGACATACATACCATTCCTTGATAAGCAGGATGAAATGGAGAAAGAGAAAAGTGACGATCCCTCCACAGGAAAGCATGATTACTAGGCTTTAGGAACAATATGAAGGTTATAGCTTGTACTTACTGAACAGCAGCAGTTTCAGAAGAATCGGATGTCTCATTCACCCTGTAAAACAGAAGCAGAAAAAAATTACTATGAGCAAGGAAACCTATTACTTGCACGTACAACCAACAAGAGAGCCCATGAAAACCTTGGTTGAATCTTAGGGTGGTTGGCCAACACTGAAACTGATGCCTATAGGCTATACCCCTTTTTGAAAGGAAAAAAAGAGGACAAATGCCTCTATAAGTTCACGAAACACACACACACATCTGCACTGCATTCTATTTAATCAATCTGTGTGACCTTTACATTAGAATAGTCGCATTCCCCTAAAACACAGTGTTTAACTATCAAGCACTAGCAATTAGCAAATGGCTAAGACTTGTACAGGGTAGCATCAACATATTTCGAATTGTTGCGTGCTTTGATTCTGATAACAGCTAGCAGCATCCTATTAAAAACTAAACTTGCACTCTAGAACCAGGAAAAAAGAACATTGAAATCTAGAGCAAGTGATTCATGCAAATGGTCTCACCATCTAACGAAATCGAGGCGGTCGGTGCCATCATCGAGCGTGAATGACACATCAGTCGCCCACTATTGTTAACTGTTACATTCACTGATTCATCTCACAGTTTCACTCACCCACACCAGCAACCAACTGCGGTAAATTTTTTTTTGCCGGAGTACGGTACCAACAGCAGAGAACTACCGGATACCGCAAGCGAACTACCCGCCCACCTATCGCTACCTTGTTAACACCAACAGTTCAAATTCACATTCACTGATTCACCCAAAGCAATTGAACGAGGGGGGAACAGAATCAACTACCAGGTTTTAAGGTTTGGTTGCCCACACCACACGCAGGTTCGTCGTTGACAGGACATATACGTAACAAGCAAATCAAAGCAAGCGGTGGTACTGACCGGTGCAGGGTGCGGGTGCGGAGCTTGGTGGTGGCGTACTCGAGCACGACGTAGGGGTCTTGTCGGGTGAAGAACTCCGTGTCTCGCAGCCTTCCGCACCCGGTGATCGGCAGGCACAAACACAAACACAAACATCGGAGGGGGGGAAATTCGATCGGCAAGGGTTTCGGACCTCCAAGATGGGGGCCGACGGGGGAAAATCTCCCGGTGGCGCGCGGGTTGCGGAGGAGAGGAGGAAAGGAAGGGCGAGCGGGCACCTCTCCGACTTCCGGGATCAGCCCATGGATTGACAAACAAATGCCTGGCTCTCCGCAATCTGGATCGAGAATCAGCGAGGCCGACGGATCGAGCGGATGGGAAGCAGTAGCTGTGAGGAGAAGTAGAAGAAGGGGGGACGGACGGACGGACGAACCGGCGCATGTCTTCTCCTTAGTGAGCTTGTAGATGAGCACCCCGATCCCGATGGCATGGGCGGCCTCGGCGGCGACGAAGAGGTTGTCGTGGTCGTGGATGATGAAGCGGATGAAAATGAGCGCGGCCATCCCGGCAACGATAGCAAGGAAGGCCTTGACCTTGGGCGGCTGGCGCCGGACCCAGGCCATGACCGCGGCCAGCGGCCTCCACGACGAACCCCTCATGTCCCCCCACGGCGTGCGCTGGTGGTCGATCGGTGGAGGCGAGGGAGACGGCGAGCTCCGGCAGGCTCCGACACGTGTGCGAGGAGCAGGGAGCTAGTAGCGAGAAGCGAGCGAGTGAGGAGGGCAGCGATAGAGAGGGGGAGGAGGAGAGCGGTGGGAGGACGCCCGGATCGGTGCGGAGGCCGGCGGATCTGCTGTCTGTGACTTTGGAGCGATAGAGAGGGGGAGGAGGAGGGGCGGGGATGGAAGGAGGAGGTGGGGCGGGGAGAAAGGATAAGGCAGAGGGGAGCTAGGGTTCCACCCAATTTTATACCAAGGAAATGCGACCGGAGCCGTCGGATCGGCGATGGACGGCCACGCATTGTTGGGCCTTTGGGCCGAACAAAGCCTTGTGCCATTCATTTTCTACTTAATATTTTCCTTTTCTTTTTCTTTTTATTGCATCATTGTGAAGTAGCACATACAAATATATTTGACTAAGACTGCATATTTTTATAGTAGCACATACAAATATATTTGACTAAGACTACAAATATATAATATATCTTGTATACTCAAATATATTTTTGAAAAGTACTATACTGCATCTTATTTGTTTTGTAGTAATCTTAATAGTTATAGAACCGATTTACTAGTTTTTATAGTTTAAGTAAATTTATATATCTTTATTGAAAATAATTCCAAATTGACTTATATGTACCTCTAATAAGATTAAAAAAAATAAAAAAATAATATTTAGGCTTCTATGGTCCATTCTAGGCCACAACTAAGAGATCGACGAAAAATTTAATTGATTTGTAGGGAAAACTTGAACTTCTACTAGTCACCTTGTTGTAAAATAATGATAACAATAGTTAATTTTGTTCAAAACATTCTACAAATTGACATGAAACCATATTTTAAGGGTATAATGCTCCTATAAAAAATTCATATGGTTTTGATAAAGTGAGATTATATATGTTCACAAATATGACACAAGACTCACATAGTTTCCTACAATTGAAAACAAACTTTGAGATTTGAACAACTAATAACATGACCAAACTTGTATGCACCTCAATTTTTGACACCATCTCATGTTGACCATAAAATTAGAGAATATTAAGTTATATTAGCAATTATTATGAAAAAACATGTTTTTTATATTCTCTTTTTAGTTGGAAAAGTTATGTTGCATGAAAAGCAACAAAGAAATAGTAATTAAGATACAAACAAATGGCACCGAGTAAAACATCTCGATTTTAGAAAAAAATAGGAAAAAGAATCAACCGATTTGGAGTTTGTATGAGGAAGAAAAACAGTTTACAAGTTTTATCCGAAGATTAAAAACAGAAACTGCAATTGCTATGAACTGAGATGAACAAGTGTGTTTTCTCTTTTTAATCTTTGACTAAAACTTGTAACTAGTTTTTCTGCCTCATACTAACTCCAAATTCGATGATTCTTTTTTCTAAAATTTTTTAAAATCATTCTCTAGCAAGATCTACAACTTTAACAAATGAAAAATTGATTTCAACAGCAGTTTATTAGGGGTAATTCAAACTTACATCTCGAATTTACACTATCATAATTCAAATAATATCATAAAATGCTCTAATGGATCTACGAATTGACGTGGTAACATAATTTGGGTCCATGGACTTGTGATCAAACTTTCAAATGATTCCGGTAATAAAGAGAACCTACGTTGTTTAGAAATGGATATATGTCTCACATATTTTCATAAAACATTACTTGAACATTGAAGTGTGTCATACCTTTCGAAATTTTCGAATTCATATGCACTTCAAACTTTACCATAACCTTGTGTTTATCGTAACATTAGTAAATATGAAGTTATGTTACCATTTCTTATTGGAAATATCTTTTGTTTATTCTCTTTTGGTACAAGAAAAGAAGTTGTATGAAAAACATAAATGTAATAGTAATTAATATGAAAACTAGTGATATTACGTGAAAGATTGTGATTTTACAAAAAAACAGAAAAAAGAATCAATGAATTTGGAGTTAGTATGACCGAGAAACACTAGTTTCAAATTTTAATTGTAGATTAAAAAGAAAAAACGATGGGGGAAACGAGCTCACGGTGCGCCACGTGGTCCCCTGCGAAGCAACTCGACCAATCCAATGGTGCCACGTGGTCCCAAAGCTCCGGCGGTCGATATATGAAATGTTTATTGCCATTTCAAATCACAAACATCGCCCTAGCATAGTGGTAAGGCACCTCAACCTTATCTTCGCAACCCGGGTTCGATTCCCACCCACACCCTATTTTTTGCATCCCGGTTATATTCCGGAGGCCACCGCAGCTGGGCCAAGTGGCGCCGGCGGCCCATATTAGTGTGGTGCGCAACCGGGCCAATGTAGCTCGTGTGGTGTGTGGCGGCCCATGGACTACGGCTTCCGGGTACATAGGTTCAAATGCATTTAAATGTTAGACACAATCATAAACAACGTTGTAGCCCGGTGGTAGAAGAGCGCTTGGGTTCGGTGCGTGAGGTTGGGGGTTCGATTCCCCCCGGGCTTCATGTTTTTCTTTTTTTACGAGAAATTCATGCCTTAGGTGAGGTGGCGCTTGCGTGGCAGTGAGGTGGGCCCTAGATGCTTGCGTGGCAGTGAGGTGGCATCTGGGTGAGGTGGCGCCTGCGTGGCAGTGAGGTGTGCCTCTGGCGCTCACGTGGTGGTGACGTGGTGCCTGCGTGGCAGTGTGGTGAGCCCAGGGCGCTCGCGTGGTGGTGACGTGGCGCCTGGGTGAGGTGGCGCCTGCATGGCGGTGTGGTGGGCCCCGGTGCTCGCGTGGTGGCGACGTGGCGCCCGGGTGAGGTGGCGCTCGCGTGGCGCGTGTGGTGGGCCCGGGCGCTCACGTGGTGGTGACGTGGCACCGCGTGGCAGGTGGTGGGCCCGGGCGCTCACGTGGTGGTGACGTTGCGCCCGGGTGAGGTGGCGCTCGCGTGGCAGTGAGGTGGGCCCCGGCGCTCACGTGGTGGTGACGTGGCGCCCGGGTGAGGTGGCGCCTACGTGGCAAGGTGTGGTGGGCCCGGGCGCTCACGTGGTGGTGACGTGGCGCCCGGGTGAGGTGGCACCGCGTGGCGCGTGTGGTGGGCCCGGGCGCTCACGTGGTGGTGAGGTGGCGTCCGGGTGAGGTGGCGCTCGCGTGGCGGTGGTGGGCCCGGGCGCTCACGTGGTGGTGACGTGGCGCCCGGGTGAGGTGGCGCGTGTGTGGCGGTGTGGTGGGCCCTTGGCGCTCACATGGTGGTGACGTGGCGCCAAGGTGAGGTGGCTCTCGCGTGGCGGTGAGGTGGGCCCCGGGCGCTCACGTGGTGGTGACGTGGCGCCGGGGTGAGGTGGCACTCGCGTGGCGGTGTGGGTGGGTCCTAAGTGCCGGTGAGGTGGTCGTTTTTTACAGATCGCGATGAATCTGCTAAAATGTCACGGTGTTGTGGGCCGTATTGCGACGAATTTAACAAATCGTCGTGTGATTTGGGCTTCAATATCCATCCATGCACGTCCGTGACGAAAAAATATGAATACGTCGTAGAATCGCGACAAACTAAACAAATCGTCGCATTGTTTGTGACGAAAAAAAGGAATACGTCGTAGAATCGCGACGAATTTAACAAATCGTCGTAGTGTTTTGGGCTTCGATGCACATCCGTGACGAAAAAAAGGAATACGTCGTAGAATCGCGACGAATTAAAGAAATCGTCGCAGTGTTTTGGGCTGCAATGCACATTCGTGACGTTTTCGAAAACGTCGCGGAGAATGCGTCACGCATTAAATAGTTTCTTGTAGTGCTGGATGATTCCCCAACTTCAATGCGGCTCTTCAAGACGCGAGGAGCTTCTTTGTGGACTTTCTCCACCGTCGGTTATCGTGTAGGATCCACCGATCCATCCCGTTTTGCTCTAGCCGAAGTCGGGACCTTCACTTTCCCCTTCTCCTCGGCAGTTACCATATCGACAGAAAAGCCAACCATGTTTTGAGGAAAAGGGTGGCCATCCAGTTTCACCTTGTTATCAAACTTCAAATGCCCTTCCTGGATAGCCTTTTGGATCCTCATCCTGAAGACGCTGCAATCATTAATGGAGTGAGAGTTTCTATCATGAAAACCATAGTAACGTTTCTCTTTAACTCCATCGGGCTGAAGCATAGAATGCCCTCAGGCAACTTGATTCGGCCTTCCTTCACCAAGAACTCAAAGAGCTTGTCAGGCTTGGTGACATCAAAGTCATACGTGCCCTTGGTTTGCTTTATCCACCGCTGGTTCACAGTTAAAGGCTCCTTGCCCCACATAATCTCAGTCGCGGCCACTTCCTCGTCATCATCAAATTCCTCCACTTGATCAGCCTTTTCAAGGAACCGGTTGTAGATATCGGCTATGTCACGGTGCTTGGCAAATCTGGAATCCTTCTTGAAACCGCAGCTCGATTGCTCATCAACGACGACCTGCGGGACGGTACCGACCAAGGTTGTCAAACTTCATGCCAAACAACTTCTCCCTAATAGCCGGTAACATTCCAAAGAACGGCCATGTAAGCGAGTTGATCATCCAGGCAGAGTCAAAGAGAAGCACATGCCCTTGACCTCTCTGAATCTTCTGAGAAATTCCAGGGGCGTTTCATTATGTCTCTGTTTCAAGGTAGCCAGATCAATAAGCTTCTTCTCAGTGCTACCACTCAAATAATGGGCATGAAACTTTTGTTCCAAATCCTTCCATGTGCCGATTGACTGAGGAGGCAAAGAAGTAAACCATTAAAATGTTGGGCATGTTAATGACAGAGGGAAATATCTAACCCTGAATGCCTCATCAGCTGAAGCTTCTCCAAGCTGCATTAAATATCGGGCAATATGCTTTGCGGTGCTTTAATTGTCCCGCCCGAGAGAACTTTGTGAACTCGTAGGAGGCTTCACCCTTGGCGGCAAGATCACCCTATAGTACCACTGCGGGAAAGGAGGTGTATAAGCTGGTCCTTGCATTTTAGGATTAAGGCCGAACCGATTTTGCATCACATCGGCCATTTTCTCGCACCATGAGATCATCATCTTGCATTCCCGTAGTTGGACCATACCCGGGATTTGGGAAAGCATCAATAGCGCCATAATCCATAACTTCGAATATCCCCCACCATATATATTTTTCTCGCAGCCCGTTATTGGCCGGGGCTATCTTGTAAGTAGAATTAGGCGGCATTCCGGACGAACCGAACGCCGTGTCCCCATATGTAGGCCTCTTAGGCATCGCCTGATACGGGTTCGGCTGTTGAACTGGTTGACCTCCATTGTTTTGCAGAGGTGGCTGGACTGGCTGACTCCCAATGCTTTGTGGAGGTGGCTGGATTGCTTGGCTTTGTAGTGGTGGTTGAGCTCCCGTATCTCGAGGTGGTTGAGCAGAACTGGTCTCTCCAACCTCTGCAGAAGATGTGTGAGGGGATACTCGACTAAACATCCTCTCCATGCCCGGCCAAAAACCTCAATCATTATCTCGCTTGAACATATGCAGGGAAAGAGTATGATGCTTGGCCATTACAGTTTCTATAGTCTCCCGAAAAGCATTCAGAGCCTCTTGTTTCTCTTGAAAAGATGTGGAATCAGGTTCCCCTGGCAACAGAACCCTGGGCATTTCAGATTTAAGGTACGGGACGCCACTTCTGTTCTTGCCGAATGACATCAAGCACTTCGCTGGAATTGGTCAATGGCATCCTTCAGCCGCGCTTGTTGTTCTGGAGACAGGTCATCAATGGTGACGTCCATGATGTCGCCAATTTCAGGCATCTTGATTCAACTAGAGTGGTCCCACCAGGCGTGCCAAAAAGTGTGTTGACGCAAAAACGGCACCTCACACCAAGCACACAGCAAGCCGAAAGGAGCTGGCTTAACACGCGCGATGAATCCTGAAAGCGTGCCAGTCAATTTTCCTGAAATTGACAAAGTAAACAAAATAGTCAGATAACAAACTTGGAACTTGCCAGGTGGTACCAGACAGTTCCATATTTGCAACTAGAAAGCCAATCAAAGTGATATATAGCTACAACAAGCTATCTATCAACAGTTCAAATAGCATTCGGGAGTTGTTATACATGAAAACATGAAATAGTCGAATGGATGATGTAAGCATGACGATAGATCGTCTTTGTTTAAATAACGTTGCTTGCACAAGATCATGACCGATCCTCAAGGGTAAATAACAATTAAAATAAATAAAGTAAAAGCAAGATTATAAATATGAATTAAACAAGCATGCATAGGTCAAAAGCACTAGTCTACCGCATGTCTAGGTACTTTCAAACCCGTCGAGCATGACACCGAACAAGTTAATCCACCGCATGATACAACTTGTTTGAAATCACACCACCAACCACAAAGAGATTAATCCACCGCATGATACAATCTAAATATGGAAGGCTAAAAGCACACATTATTTAAAACAGACTTATAAGCACGTTTTATCCATGGAAGCATAATCGAATACAAAGGTATGCCGAATCGGGATCCATGGAGAAGGAACAAACATTACCAAAGATGACAAATCTATCGGATTGAATCGAGATCTAATCCACCGGATGATTAGCTCTAAAACAAACCAAAAACCCGCATCTACCGCATGATACCCGGTTCTTTCAAGATTCACACAAGATTAGCAACCTTGAACCCGCAACATGTGACAACTTAGATTGATTCGGGTTCAGCTATTAAAGAACATATGATCCACGTGCCGTATTAAGCCAAAGATATGAACGTGTAACATAAAAATCACCGGACAAGATAAAGCCGATTCAAATTAATCTAAATTGGGCAAAAGAGTGTTACATGAATTTAAACATAAAGTAAAAACTCAAAGCAACACGAGGTAGTGGTTCTTTCCATTTAGCTTCAAGAGAAACCGTATAAGCATGTATCTCATCAATTTTCTCATGCAAAACGGGGCAAGAAGTTCAAGTACCTAGCAAAGCGAGATCTAGCCTTAAGCTCAGCCACTTCAACCCTAAGCACATCTAGTTCCTCACACTTGGAGGCATGCTTTTCCTTAAACAAAGAAAGATCAGCAAGGAAAATAGGACAATCAGTACATTCAACTTCATCAGAAACAACAAATGAAGCTTTCAAGGAATCAATTTCAAGCTTAGCATTCAAGTTTTGTGTTTCTAACTGAGCCACTCTAGTCCTAGCATCCTCAAGTGAAGCCCTAAGCTCTTTCCTCATTTTCTTAGCCTCTTTAAGCATGTCATCACGATTATCAAGCAACAAGTCAAGCCGTTCATTCTTCTGTCACAAGAAGGGAAGTTCATCATGCACCTCGTCGTCGGAATCGGAATCCGAGTCGCTCCGTGTGCTCTTCTTGCCGCGGACCTCGGCTCCATGGTGCGAAGCCGTCTCTAGCGAGCGGCTCGGCCCGCTCGGGTTCTTGGACGACTTCCTCGCTCTTGCGACGATCACCTTCATCTTCACTATCGCTTGAGCTCGAGGTGGAGTACGCGGACCCGGAGTCGACATCGCTCGCTCCAACCATCGCTCGAGCCTTGCCTCGGCTCTCCTTCTTACTCGATCGTCGCTCGTTCTTGTACATGTTCTTGTGTTTGCTCTTGTGGTCACGCCTCGGCGGTACTTGCCATCCGTTCTTTACTTGTGCAAGTAGCCATCCTTGTTCTCGACCTTCTCCGGGCGATCGGTGACAAAGTGTCCCGGCTTGCCACACCGTAAGCATGTCATCGTGTTCCTCCTCATGTTCACCGGTTCTCGTGCGGCCTCTCGAACCTCCTCGTCGGCAACGCCGGCTCATCCTCTCCAAGCACGTCGAACTCCTCATCTGGCATAGACATCAAAGAGGACAAAGAGAACATCCTAGTGGATGGGTTAGTGTTAGCCTTTCCTTTTGAACCACCAACGAGGGAAAGACTATGAGAGTCGGTCGGGCCCTCGAGCTTGGCTATCATGCCCCTATCCACCACGGCCAACTTGAGCTTCGAGAACGGCTCGTTCACCGTCGAATGTCATCCTTCTCCGACTCGACAATGGCCTCGAACTTTCCACCCCAAATCGTACGATCCAAAGAGTGTAAGAGCTTGACAGCTCTATCATGATCATCGTACGGGAGCACGTCCACATTGGCCCTCATGTTGTTCACAACCACCGTGAACCTTTGAAACAAGGCATCGATGGACTCTGCGGGGAGATGAGTGATGTTCTCATACTCTCTCCGTAAGTCGCATACATCCGAGCCCGAACTCGTGCATTCCCAACATGAGATTCCTTCAACACCGACCGGATTCTACAAGCCAAGTGCTCGGTGTGCACCCGATCGAACTCGGCCGACACAAAGCATGAAACAAGTAGTCGACCGCCTTGTTGTTGGCGTCGAACATGTCTCTCGATCCGGAGTGAGGAAGTTCATCGGCTAGACATAGCCGTTGTCCACCGTGATATCCCAAAGGATCTAACCCTTTCCACGGAGGAATGCCGCCATCCGCTTACTCCACATCCGGTAGTTCTTCCCATCGAAGTGTGGAGGACCCGAACCCCGTTCTATGCCATCTTTGGATCTTAGACTAGCTAGAGTCAATAAAGACCCGAACCGGCTCTAATACCAATTGAAGGACCAATTAGGCGACCGGAGAGGGGGGGGGGGGGAGTGAATGGGAGCCGAAAAAAAATATTCTCGAAGGAGATTGAAACTCCAACAAGATGAACTCGCTTCGTCGAACCCCCGAAAACACACGCTCCACACTTCTACCTTCCGTTTGCCAAAACCACGTAGCCACTTGAGTGCTACCGGTTCTAGGAACAAACACTACCCGAGAACCTCAACTCCTACGCACCCACGACGGTGGAAACAACTCGAAGCCGGCTGTCCGGAGGGCGGTTAGACCGGGTATGGGGGCGGTTAGACCGCCTCCACCGGGCAACCAAGAAATCCTCCGAAACACCTCTTCCGAGCACCAAAATGCACCACGGTTTCACCAACGAGAGAACTGCGGGTCAAGGCCAAGCAAGCTACTAGGAAATCTTGGAGAAAACCAAAACTTCACCAAGGGTCCTAGGGGCGGTTTGACCGGCTACCAGGGGCGGTCTAACCTCATGTACCCGAGCAACAAACTCCAAGCAAGAACTCCTAGCAAACAACACGAAAGTGACGCAAGATTTCACCTGAACGCTCCTCTGATGAAGGCATACAAACTCACAGAGGAAAGCTCGGAAAAATCAAAACTTCGACCTGGAAGGCCCAGGGCGGTTAGACCGCGCCTCCCGGGCGGTTAGACCGCCCCTTCTAGAAAACCTACCCGCGAGTCAAACCTCAACTTCCCATTGCTCGATCTCCCGAATCACTCAACGGATTGCAGCGAAACTTCGGGAATAGTTGGGTTACCTCCTGTGCAACCTCTACCTCAAAGGAATCGACCCGAATCTCTAAGAATCAAGAGGAATCGAAGAAATCACCCCTCTAGGGCAAGAACTCGAGCAACTCGAAAAACCACAAAATTGAGTTCGATTCAAGGGGGATTTGAGGGCAAAGTCACCAGCCAAAGAGGCACTAGGTCCTCATATGTGACACCCAACAAAAACCTCAAGAAATCATCCTCAAAACTCCGCCAACAAAAGCACAACAAAGAGCTCCGAAAATCACCACAAAGAAGAATGGGAAAAACACTTCACAACCTTGAGGAACAACGCCGAACCATCTATACATACCATGAAGGTTCGTACAAGGTCTAGCTTGCCACCCATACACCCATTCCTCTCTCTAGATCTCATATGAAGCTCTCAAGCTAGTCCTAGGAAAAACTAGAGGAAAATGAGAACAAATATGGAAAAACTAATGAGCTAGGGTCCCAAGAGTTGACTGCCATCCTCTCACCTCTTAGGTAATATAGAGGCACCCAAAAGACTAAACTACCCTTACTTAATAACTAGGGATACAAGCCCCTTAAGGGCAAATTTGGAAGTCTTTAGATTTTCTTCATCGGACGGATGCCGGCGACCGCAACTCGCTTAGCCTCGACGCAAGCCTTGCGATCCCGACGCGTGTACTCCACTTCGAAGCATCTCGGCGCCGGCCGACCAAGGCAGCCGGACCGTCCCCTAGGGCGGTTAGACCGGCCCCGGCGATCTTACCGGCCCAAGCGGTCCGACCGCCCCCTCCGGGCGGTTGAACCGGCCCGGGTGGCCGCACCTCCTTGTAGAGTCTTCGACCTCGGTTTTGTGGCTCGACCGAGTAACCCAGTGGTTTTCTGGTGAACCATTGCAAACCCCGCGAACTCGGTGTAGCCTCCGCCAATCTCCACTCATGACTTGGCTCCCACGTAGTGCCGGCTCGACCTTGGTTTTGAGGCTATACCAAGAAACCGTCCACGACTTCGTCCCGCTTGTTCTTGCCACCATGCGGCCCGCACTTGACTCTCCCGGCCACCGGGTCCCTCAAACTAAGCCTACTTGTCTTGCCCACACCGGAAGCCTCACCGGCGATGATCTTTCGCGCTTGTTCTTCACCCGCACCAACACCGGTCAAGCCGCAACCTCGCACCTGTAATACTATGTCAAGAGTCAGCCCACACAACATTGTCAATCACTCATCACACAAGGAAGAGACCATCCACCGGTCCTCGAACCACACATGGTCCTCACGGTGTTGATCTATACTTTGTGGAATGTGTGGAAAAAAAAAGAAATATAAGAACTTTTGAAGCCAAGGAAGTCTCCCCTCTGCAAGTCTACAGATTCATTCATGAGGAAATGGACCTACGAAAGCAAGCTTGTGAGAAGCCGAGAGTGCATTAATTTCCTATGTTAATCTTTCTTTTAGAGCCGGGAGTCCCTATCTTTTATGTAATAAACCACTATGTAAGACTTTTCTTGCTTCTCCTTCTTAAATGATATGCCAATGCTCCTGCCCTTTATTTAAAAAACTATAATGTTCAATTGCCCTAAAAAATATTGCTATAACATCACGCATCTCCTCTTTGAATTCGGGGTTTTGTCATAGTACGTCAAATGCAATTGTCATGCGGTCGGTTTTGTTTGTTGAGTAACTCCATCTTTGTTCGAAACTCATTCCGGGCTTCTAAGCCTTTTGAAGCAGCTTTTTATGCCTCCAACTCCTGCCTCCAATGCCTTAATGTAAAAATAATCCCTTTGTTCTCAATTACTATTTTTATGGGTTGTGGACGAGGTGGTGGGAGCAGCCGGACACGGGTGGTGGGAGCGGCTGGACGCGGGTGGGCCGAGTAGACGGCAACATGAGAAGAGTTTCGATCGGGGAGTAGTGGTTAGTAAGGCGATGGTCGGAGGAAGCGAATTCGATGGTAGAGCTGCCGGAGATGAGGGAGGAGGGTGGCGCGGGGGCAAGTTGAGGAGGCAAGAAGCGAGATAGGGCAGAAGAGGAGGAAGGCGAGCGGCGCGTGGTTGGGGACCGGAGTAGCGTGGGGAAGAAGAAGGTCCTCTTATGCACCTTGCTGGGCCGGGTCGGCATCATGTGTTGTTTTTTCACTTCGAGAATAACCGGTCGCATATTTAAATACTTCGTAAATAATACTTTACTAGCGAAGTGCCCGTGCGTTGCTACGGGCATTAGACACTAATGATTGTATCTTCCCATGTACTTAAAGTAAATGAAACATTTCTTCCATTGCAAATACATATTTTAAATTTTGAAATTCACAATTAATAATAAGAACAATTAAAGTAACCATATGCTTAGTAGGTAGGTTAGGTATTGTGGTACGGTGATAAGCAACTATGCCCGTGCGTTGCAACGAGATACACCATTACTTGTTTCCTCGTTATTCGTCTTGGTCGTCTTGTCACCCCGCGGCTTCCCGACCTCACCGTCATCTCTATCCCCGTGCCTTCCCAACCTCGCCGTCATCTCTATCATACTACAACCTCGTCGTCGTCCGCACTACCCGACTACCTCGTCTTCCCTAGACGCGCTATCATTCATATCGCGCATGCGCCACCCCGACCCGACCCGCTATCGTACGTGCCTCCCAACCTCACCATCATCCACCCCGTCCATGTCATCATTATCGTCTCGCTTGACCTCACCGTCTTACCGGCGCCACCCGACCTTGCATGTCATCATCCGCCCCGACCACGCCATCATCCTACCTCCCCAACACCTTCCCGACCTCATCATCATTCACGTCGCGTCCACTCCAACATAATCTCATCACCGCCATTGTTCATGCCTCTCGAACCTCACCATCATCTTTTCGACCCCGCCTTCCCTAGTCATGTCATTGTTCTAATCGTGCACGTTAAAGCGTGACCTTTCTTGTCGTCATCCACGCCTTCCGGCCTCGCCAAAGATCCACGTCACATGTACAAATTTCCGACTGTTCGTTTGGCCGGTGGCTCGTGGCTAGTGCTGATTGGTTCCGAGAGAAAAGTACCGCCTGGCTGGTTGAAGGGTAGAAATATAATTTTGTTTCTCTCTCGGGGTTCATGATGTAAGTTGGAAATTTCGGTGGCGTGATATTCTCTTTGCATGAAGTCCGGTCCTTTATTCTTCAATCCTGCGGGATGTTCCGTTGTAACACTTCGGTCCTTGCCACCATTGGAAGTGATTTCATCAAGCTCATAAACACGAACAAGACTCTTGATTTCTCCTTTGAACAAATCTATTATTTACGGTGATGTTGTTCACCCCCCCCCCTTAATCCATTGCACAACGTACGAACCCCTATTAGTGTAAGTGTTGGCACGTGAATCGGGTCTATTCTACTCCGCAATGTGGGCTTTAATTGATCAACGTGGGCTATAATTGAATCAGGTCTATTCTACTCAACGTTGTGGGCTTTAATTGATCGGCGTTGGCTCTAATTGAATCAGGTCTATTCGGTGTGTAACCAGATTTGAACTCTATCCCTAGAAGGATGTTGCTTGATTGACTCGATTCGGTGGTGCCTCCGTACTTGGTGATGGCGCGGGCGTGGACATGTCGTGCTTCCTCGTCGTAGAGAGCAGAGGATGGAGAAGATGAGAGGTTGATAGTGAACCGACATGCAAGTCCCACACACTAGAGCAGGAGAGGATAGCACCTGGTAAAGACAAGGGCATTTTGGTCTTTTTCCATCCCAAACCACATTGGTGATTGGTATAGTTGAGATAGCATCACACGTCAGCAAGAGCAGCAATTTTGTTGCCTCGCGCGTGACAAATATGTAGCAGGCAAACTAAAGATTCCATCCGAGGAAGCGACGAATCTAAAAGTGGCAAAAGATTAATATCCCGATGGTGGAGGTCCTTGATTCCACTCGATTCCCCGTATCGGCCTCTTACGGGAACTCCTATAAGGTTTGCAGTTCGCCGGTGCGGGGAGGGGGTTTTCCGAGTAAAATTTGGCAAACTCTTGGAGATGCTCTTAGCATATCTTTTTCGAAGTTTGTAAAACACAAGATTTGTCATGTAAAATTTGGCAAACTACCGAGAGATGCTCATCTACAAGAGTTTGGCAAATTTTAGTCACCAAATTTTGTGTTTTGCCAACTTCTAAAAGGATATGCCTAGTAAAAAATAAACTCATCTCCAACGGTTTGACATAATTCACTTGTCAAAATAATATCTAACTTACATTAGGAAAATACACTTATGCATGTACGTACCACGTCAAACCACCGAACTTGCATTCAATGTGGATTGATGAACAAACACCTACTTCCTTCTTTTCAAATTATAATTCATATTCATGTAGCGAATTCATCTTATTAAAAAAGGGAGTGTCTATAGCTCACCCATGCAATTTAGAGGGCCTCTCCGAGATGGACACCCCGGATCGAACCCCCTCCACCTTATCCATCCAGCCTCCTTCCTCCCCCACCTTCTTCCTCCTCCCGACGCCGCCCCACCCGCCGCCCGACCTCGCCGCCCCGCGAGCCGCCACCTCCGCCGGGCCGGCCTGCCGCCGGCGGCCCTCCTTCTATGGCCGGCGATGACAGCAGCCCCACCCCCGAAACCCCGAACCCTAACCCCGGAACCCTAACCCGAACCCTAAACTCGCCGGAGTAGCTCGCCGGAGTTGGAGAAGAAGGAGGTGGGATGAAGATGGAGCTGAAGAAAAATTCGTCGAGGAGAAGCTCCAAATCACCCGGGTGAGCTATTGCTTTTCCCTAAAAGGAAATTGCAAACACAGTCAATTCTTGGGTGACTTCCTTTAATAAACAAACCACAATAATGCATAATTTTTTGAATAAGATGTGGTTAAATTTGGAATTGGAAAAAATAAACGATATATAATTTGAAAGGTGCACATTATTATAAGTCTAGTAGTGGCTATTTTGCATGACCACCTTGCTTAGCTAGCTAGCAGCGCCCGGGCGGCATAACGCACGCCGTTGCTACGGCGGCCGTCGTCACTGAATAGTCCCGTCCCGAGCACCCAGCCCTCGATCATCTCCTGCGCCACGCGCCCGTTATCCGCCGGCACCAGGTGACCAGCCCCGTGGACGACGACGTGCGAGAGCACGCCCGATCACTGCACGTAGCCGGCGAGCTCCCCGTCGCCGCTTAGCCACACGGCGCGCTCGGCGTCGACGAATGCGCGCAGGCCATCCCAGCGCACCAATCCCAGCCACGCCTTCGTGGCCATGACGCTGTCCCTGAGGTCGCGGATGCCCTGGTACAGCAGCACGCGTGCGCCCCGCCGCTGCAGCAGCGCCTCCACCTGCGGCAGCGCGCTCTTCATCGTGTCGGCGTGCATCGCCGCGGCCATCGCGCCGGCGCACATCTCCCACGCCACGTCCCGGCGCGCGCCGAGCGCCGCCTTGGCCTCCGGCTGGTTCAGGAACGCCGCCACGGGCCCCGTATGGTACGGCCTCCGCTTCGCTCCCCAGCCGCGTCAGGACCAGATGCTTGGCATCCGCCGCCTCGCACCACCGCCCCGCCCGCGCCAGCGACACCGCCGCCGCCTGCAGCGCCTCGAGCTCCCGCTTCTGCCGCGCGTTGAGCCCCGCGGAGTAGGCCCACCACGCGTGCGTCGCCACCTGCGCGACCGGGTGTGTGTACCCGTTGCCGATGGCCACACTGCGGAGGTTCACCCGCTGCCCCACCACAGCGTGGGGTTGGCGTCCAGGATGTGCGCCCCCGCCGCAGGGACGAACTTGCCGGCGTAGCTCTCGCCGGCGAGGAACAGCGGCCGCGCGCGGAGGCTAGGGTCGAGGTCGAACAAGGACTGCAGCGCGGAGAGGAGGTGCGCGTCGACGACGGGCTGGTCGGTGGGGATGTCTGCCGTCGACGGTGCGGCGCTGAAGCCGGTGCCGAGCGGGCTCTCGACGAAGATCGAGGAGCCCGAACCGGCGGTTCCACATGAAGGGGTTGCGCGAGAGGGAGGCGCCGTCGGGGTTGACGAGGTAGGGACCGAGCTCGAAGAAGTCGCCGACGAGGCCGGACCAGCCGGGCCCGCCCTGGAACCAGAGGAGGTGCGGCGTGGAGGGTGTGGCGGCGTGATCGGGTCTGTGGCCTCGTCGAAGACGAAGAAGAATAATGTAACCGCGCCGCGATCCGGTCAGTAACAGATGCGAGGGTGACGGATTTAGAGGGGTAGGGGTGAACGACAACACCACATTTAATAAATTGGTATAGACTATACTAGTAAAATGCATGTGCCACATGCACGTGTTTAAAAATAGTTGTAACCAAAATTAATATTTATGTAGTAAGTCATGTGTGCTGCACGTGTTTAAAGATCCAGAATAAACAAAAAAAATATTTTACATGTATTTAGCAAGTTGCGCTGTTTGTCGGTCGAGCAGAGTTGTTTTGTCGTTTTTGAGCACTCAAGCGAAGTTTTGAGCCGTGGGTAGGTGTTACACGCCTATTTTTTTTAAATATATAGAATAAAAACAATTGTATTTAATATATATATTAAATATATATAGATATATATATATATATATATATATATATATATATATATATATATATATATATATATATATATATATATATATATATTATGCACACGGGTGCATTCTCTATAGCGAATGCACACGGGCGCAACTAGCCGAACCAACCAGGGCTTCCTTAACCGGTGGTGGGGGGCGCGCGGGCCTGGTGGGTGGCGCGGGGCGCGGAACCGCCGTCATAACCGCACCCCACGATCTCCTTCGTTAACCACCCACGTTGGGCCCGCTTATTACAAACTCCTCCCCGTCACTCTCTCATTCAATTCCCCCGACCCGTTACCACTCTCTCCACTTTCTCGTCTTCTCCGCTTCAGCTCTCGCCGGCGAAGAGAGGCGCAGTGGATTTCTCGTCGGCTTTGAAGCGGAGCGATCGCCTTCGTGAAGCTTAGCGCTCGTCGGGTTTCCGAGCGGCGAATCACCCCCTCTCCACCGCGCCGCATTCCCGTCGTCTTCCTCTTTCTCCCCGCGCGGGGGGGGGGGGGGGGGGGCGAAACCCGTGGGGGGCGGCGTGGTGAGGCGGGAGAGACCCTAGCGCCGTTTCCCCCACTTGCGTTCACGATACACATCTTCGTAGCTATTTGCTCGCGGGTATGCCGCCCGACCTCTCGCCCCTGTCATTTTTTTCCGTTAGGGTATATATGTGGTCTGTGTGATTATTCATGTTTCGACGGATTTTTGTTTTTCGAGAGCCCCGGGGGTGAATGAGGGCGTGAATGATTTTTGTTATTCATTCGGATGATATTGCTTGCTACTTTTTTCGTTAGGGTTTTTCTTGACTATTTTTTTGTGTTTTCCATTCATTGGATTTTTCATTTTCGATCGGACGCGGGTATGTGTAAAAATCGCATGCGCTCCCGTCGTGTTATTTTTTTACTTTTTTCGGTTAGGGGGGTTTGATTGATTCATTGTTAGCAACCGTTGCATCACGAAGTTGCAATCGTCCTATTAGTGAGTTTGCAACCGGTCAATTACACTAGCAACATTTATTGCGAGTCTTGTAGCTTTCTGTCACATTTTTGTTTGCAATCGTTAATTGCGGGAGGTGCAACTATAATCACGAGCAGAAGTTGTAATCGTCTTAGTACGCATGGCTTTGATTGATTCATTGTTAGCAACCGCCGTATTACGAAGTTGCAATCTCCCTATTTCTAGAGTTGCAACTGTTAAGCGCACACGCAATCTTGTTTTTGTATGTGTTGTAGCTTTTTTTGTAGCGTTTTTTTGTAACCGGTTAATTGTTGGAGTTGCAACCATAATCACAACAGAAGTTGTAATCATCGTATTAGACAGGAATTTTTTACGTATTTTTTTTGTGTAGCAGTTTGATATTGTGAGAACTGTATCCTATTTTCTTTATAGGTTGCAAGTATTTGCATTTTACAGGATTTGCAACTTTGTCTAGTATTAAACCTTTTTTATTAGCATTAGCAATTTTTTTTGTTACTGGTTTTATAGGAGTTGCAATTGCCTTATCATAGAAGTTGCAAACTGTGCAATTTTAGATGTAGCACTTGTGGTTTTATTTTTTGTGTTTGCAACTTTATTATTTCACATGAGTTTGCAATTTGTATTTTTTTTTGTTAGAGATTTGCATTTTTGGTTTTCATTTAACACTAGCAGTTGTTCCTTTTTAGGTTTCAAGCTTTTTTTGATGATTGTTTATGTTCATATATTTTTTATTTCAGTTGTTATACTTTTTACAATGGAGCAAGGCGGTCAGCAAGGTGAACAACAAGGTGGTCAAAATACTCGATCTTCTCCTCGATTGTCTGAGAAGAGGAAGGCCGATGAATTACAAAGACTCCGTTAGAGGCGGAAAAGGCTCGGGTTGCCAACACCGCCATCGGCTAGCACCGCCGAAGAGCGAGGAAGATGAAGAACAACATGATGAAGATTTTGCCCCAGACGGTGAAGGCTCTGGACACGATGACGGCGATGATGCCGCTCTGGCCGCTGTTGGCGATGGTGACAAGGGCAAATCCAAGCCACAATCCATGCGATGCTCCCCTGCGAGTTTTATAAAGCTTATCAATGCTTTACCAAACGATCTTAAAGGTCAAGTAGTTGCAACGGAGTTTCGGGGGTCTTCTGAATTTCAAGCCTAATTACCTTAAGAGGGATGTTAGCAGCTGGCTGATGCGGAAGTTCAATCCAGAGACAATGAAGCTTGAGATTGGTGGCGGCAAAGAGATCAATGTCAGCCATCACGCTGTGTGGTGTGCCATGCAGATTCCAAATGCTGGAGGTGACCCGCTCCCAATGTCTGATGCAGATGCCCGTGCTGAGCGTGATCGGCTTGGCTTACAGATTGTTGGTCCTTCTTACAACTCGAGGAAGGGCATTATTGTGAAACACATAAATGCTGGACTGAAGAACCGTTCATTGACTGGGGAGCTTGGTCTAAGAGCTTTTTTCATGGCTCCTTTCCAGTGTTTGCTGTTCTCAAACACTGACACCAAGATCAGGCTCGATGATGTGAGATACACCCAGGATATTCATAACATTGGCACTAGGAATTGGTGCAAGGCAGTTGTTGACAGGCTCAGCGTTGCTGCTCGATTATACAAGCTGGATTATGCTCGAAAGGCATCAATGCACCCGTCGGCAGATGCACCATCTTTCTAGTGGTAAGATCAAGTCGGACATCCATCTTTTCCTGCTCTTTTTTGTTTGATTGCTTTTTTTGCAACCGTGTACATCTTGTTGTTGCAATCATATATTTTTTTCTTGTTTCAATCGGCATTGCACCTTTTTGCAATCACACACTCGTTTAGTTTCTTTTTGTCCCTTTGCGAGTCACGAAATAAACCAGCGAGTTTTTGTAATCACACACTTTAGTTTTTGCAATCACTTGCTACCCGGGCTTGCAATTATATTCCAAATAACCAAGTAGCTTTTCAACCACATACAAAGTCGGGTTTTCTTTTTTTTTGCAACCACACATAATTCTTGTTTGCAATCGATCACGCCAAATAGTTGCAATCACACACCGGTTCGAGTTTTCTTTTTATCCCTTTTGCGATCACGAAATAAACCGGCGAGTTTTTGCAATAACACACTTTTCTTTTTGTCCCTTTTGCGGTCACGACTAGGTTCTATGTAAGCCTTTTTGTTTTTTTTCATCGTCCGTTTTTTTAATACAATACAGCAACCTGTTGAAACAACAACATTTTTTGTTGTGACTGATCTAGTTTTTTTAATGGGCCTTTCCCCCCTGTGTGCAGTGGAATATTAAGGGTTGCGACGCAGTCCTCAATGAGGATAAATTCGAGACAGAAGAATTCAAAATTGTCTGGAACCACCTGATGACCGAGTGCATAAACTACGATCTGTCAAGAGCAAAACTGGTTAGCAGATATCTTTTTTCTCAAATACAGTCTGTTTTTCTTGTAACATTTTTTTCAAAGTTGCAATTGCAAAATTATAATCTTCAACCCTTTTTTCATTAATATTTTTTTGAGTAATTGCAATCACAAATGAAGTTGCAATCACACATCAACACTATATGTAATCAATACACTAATCATTTTTTTGTCCCCTGCACTCTTGTTTTTTTGCACCAGATCTTTGTCCCTATCCAACTTTGTGTATTGTTTCAACTTCATGCATAATCGCATTGATGTGCTGAACTCGAACGACTACTTCATGAAATGCACGGATCCTGTAGAACGTCACAAGCATGTGTTTGCAAAAATTTCAATCATAGATGCGGCTTTCCGGAAGTTGTCCAACTTCAAGCCGCCCGAGTTAGTGGGTGGAGGAAGCCTTTCATCGAAGTCCCCAAGCAAGTGGCCCCAATGATTGCCTGTTTTTTTGTCCGGAAGTACATGGAGTACTATGACGGGAACAAGCCGAGCGAGGAAATCAACCCGGTAATGCGTGATGTGAACTGATCCATTTTTTACATCTTTTCTCTTTTTTTTCTATGTTTTACGTATGTGCATTTTTTTACCGTCTTGTCGAAATGGCTATATTTTTTTAATGTGTGTTTTTTATGCTTGTTGCGGTTCAACGGCGTCATTTACAGATGTGAGATGCTGCACTATCAAATCTTCCACCCCCTCAACCAGGCCGATCTCCCTGCAATGCTGGACAAGTACAGAATTGGGGGACGCCGTCTTGATCTCGAAGATGACAGCAGCCAGTCTGTGAACTTTTAGGATCCTTGGGATAAAAAAACATGTTATATCTGTGTGTGTTTATCTGCATTTGTACGCGACATGTTATGCGTGGCAGTATGAAAATACTCTATCCTGTGATGTGGCAACTTTTACGTCCTTTTTTTGTTTGAATTTGTGAATTGGAACTCTGGCAATGTATTTTTGTGCACCTTCTTTTTTTATTCGGCATGGAGTGTTTTTTTGCAATCCCACCTTTACCTGTTTTGCAACCACACTGCGATAAAATTGCAATCACGCACATGTTTGTTTCGCAATCGTGTTTTTTTTGCAATCGCAAGCACATCGACGGTTTGCAACCACACCGTCAAGGATGTTTGCAATCACATGTATTTTCACCAAGTTGCAACCACATCAAGCAAAGACCAAACTAGTCACATTAAGCTTTTTACCAGGTTTTTTGCAATCGCAATCACACTTTGCTATAAGGGGTGCAATCACACTTTGCGACATGATTTGCAATCAACTACATTACGGTTTGCAAGCTGTCTTTTTCTTTGCAATCGCAGCACATCGATCGTTGCAAACACACGGCAAAGGATGTTGCAATCACCGGTATTTTGACCAGGTTGCAACCCATCCGGCAAAGACCACCCTAGCCGCAATCTTACGGTGTCGTGGCACGGAGCTTTTTTTTTGAAACCGGTGTTTTTTTACCCGTGTTTTTTTGAAAGCTGTTTTTTTTTTGCAAAATCACGGCTCTAAGGTTGCAATCACCTTGCTATAAGGGTGCAAGCAATCACCCACATTACGGGTTTCACAAGCTTGTCATGTTTTTGCAATTGCTACACATCACTGTTGCAACCACATGTAAAGAATGTTGCAATGTCTGTATATGCACCGAGTTGCAACCACCAACCTAGTCGCAATTTGACGGTGTCATGTTATGGAGCTTTTTTTTTGAACTGATTTTTTTGCGGACGCATTTTTTTACCCGTGTGTTTTGCAAGCTGTTTTTTTTTGCAATCGCGATCTCATGTTTTTTTGCATCTCGTTCTTTTCTTTTGTTGCAATTACATTACGCTAAGGGTGCAATCATATTCCAAATAATCAAGTAGCTTTGCAAGCACACGGACAAAGTCGAGTTCTTTTTTTGCAACACATATAACTCCTGGTTGCAATCACTCACGCAAATTAGTTGCAATTACACATTGATTCAGTTTTCTTTTTCTTTTTTTGCAGTCACAGAAATAAACCAGCAGATTTTGCAATGAGACACTTTTGTTTTTTGCAATCACTTACTACCCGGGCTTGCAATCATATTCCAAAACAACCAAGTAGCTTTGCAAGCACACGGACAAAGTCGGGGTTTCCATTTGCAACACACATAACTCCTGGTTGCAATCACGATCGCCAAATAGTTGCAATCACACACCGGCTTAGTTATTTTTTTTTCTTTTTTTCCAAACACATTTAAGCGGTAGTTGCGAACCACACACGCACCTATACTTGCAATGACAACTGCTATAAGGGCGCAAGAAATCACCTACATTCTGGTTTTGCAACTGTCATTTTTTTTGCAATTGCTGCACATCAGATGTTGCAACCACATGTAAAGGATGTTGCAATCACCTGTATTTTTTCACAAGGTTGCAACCACATCAAGTAAACACCAACCTAGTTGCAATCTGACAGTTTCATGGCATGGAGCTTTTTTTTGAACTGGTTTTTTTGCACCCGCACTTTTTTTACCTGTGTTTTTTTGCAACTGTTTTTTTGTTGCAATCGCAGTTACATGTTTTTTTTTGCAATGTTTTTTTGTAATCACACTGTGCTAATGGTGCAAACGCTAAAATGCGACAAGGTTTGCAACCACTTACATGCTTGGGGGTTAGCAAGCTGTTTTTTTTGCAATCGTGGCACATCAGTGGTTGCAACCACACTGTAACCTATTAAGCAATCAATCGTATTTTCATCTGTCTTGCAACCACATCAAGCAAACATTAACCTAGTTGCAATCGACGGAGTCATGCTGTTTTTTCATTTTTTACGAACAGTTTTTTGCAATCGGACACATTCATTTTGGGGGCTGCAAAAAACGGTGTTTTTTCAATATTTTGTAATCACGGTTGCAATCGGATAGTTTTGTTACCCGGCAGTTCTTTTTTTTCAAACCGGATGCTATTTTTGGATAAATTATATTGGATTCATTCGATTCATAGTCATCCATGTAGTCAACATCGCGCGAGGTCGCTCTTCTAATTCGAGCAATCGCGCCATGTGCTTGCGGCTAGCTGTGAGAACTACACTGCACTCGGATTTTTGTGTTTCATCTCGCTTCACTTTGCCCTTCCCGATCCCCGTTTTGTCCGTTTTTTACTCTTGGGCGGCCTCTTTTTCTATGAGCCCAACCTTCAACTTTTACACCTCTTTTTTTTGGCTTTGTTTTCTGCTTTGCTTTGCTTGTTTGGGTTTTGGGGGCATGTTGTCTTGTAGTGCCCCCTAACATGACAGATTTGGCACTCCTTCACACCCTTACCTCCACTCGTATGTCTTTGTAAGGATTATCGGGTATCATAATGTTTTTGGAGGATTTTCTTTGTTGACGGGCTTCCTACCTTTTGTGCTAGACATGGGTGGTTCAATCACTATCACACCGCCCAGGGTAGTTGCCGAACCAGGCACATGGTTTATTTTTGGTGTGGCAGGGTTACTAGGATTTATAGCAGTTTCCACAGTGGCGTCACCACTTTCATCTGTTGGTCGGACACAAACTAGACCCATCTCGTTATCCCCATTTTCATGCAAATCACCACTTTCCATCTCACAAGCAGCAGTCTCTGCTGTTTGTAGAAGTTCAATACCGGGAGTTATCATGTCGATGTGCGGACGGTCTCGAAGCATAAGCACGGTCGGATTTGCTTCCCGCTCTACACGGGCGCATTAACTTGGGCGGCGGCTTTGACATTCTCGTTTGCTCTTTGTCGGCATGAGTCGCAACCCGAACATCGTGCTGTCCCATGGAACTACGGATCTCGCATTACGTGTGTATCGCCGCGAGAATGTACTTTTACGGTATGCTTTGCACTTGCGAGTGGGTGAATGCTTTGATCACATGCATGCAAAACAACCCTATGTGCTCCCATTGCATGCATTCGCATTTATATATACCCTCTTTTTTGTCAGCTAGCACCTTGAATGCGTGTTGTGCCCAACAGAACACTCCTGTTCCTTTTTCATGCTTCACCAAGTAACCGCATTCAACATCTGGATCAGGCTCAATCACAAACGTTGTACTGTTAGCATATTCCCTCTTGTATTCATTATACACAGCCCGTGTGTACATCCTGTTGTTGCTCATCAAACCGTGATTTGCATGCCACGACAACCTCGGCCCGCACATCAGAATTTTGAATTTCGGTTTCATCATTACATTTTTATTGCAACCGCGAGACATATCACAATGCAATCACATGTAACACGTTGTTGCAAACGATCACGGAGCTCATTTCAACGGTTTGTGCTTAATACATTTTTTTTTTTTTTTTTTGTGCAGATGCAAGCACATCGACTATATTGAATTCAAAAAAAAATAGGTTGTGCAATCACACACTTTAGTTTTTTGCAATGACACACTATCCAGGCTTGCAATCATATTCCAAACAACCAAGTATCTTTTGCAAGCACAAATACAAAGTCAGGTTTTTTTGCAACACACATAACTCCTGGTTTGCAATCACGCACGCCAAATAGTTGCAATCGCACACTTGTTCAGTTTTTCTTTTTCTTTTTTGCAGTCACAGAAATAAACCAGCAGATTTTGCAATCAAACACTTTAGTTTTTTGCAATCACTTACTACCCAGGCTTGCAATCATATTCCAAACAACCAAGTAGCTTTGCAAGCACACAGACAAAGTCAGGTTTCTTTTTGCAACCGCACATAATTCCTGGTTGCAATCACGCACGCCAAATAGTTGCAATCACACACTTGGCTCGGTTTTTTTTCTTTTTTTGCGGTCACGAAAGAAACCGGCCGTTTTTCAATGACACACTTTAGTTTTTTGCAATCACTTACTACCCAGGCTTGCAATCATATTCCAAACAACCAAGTTTCTTTTTTCAACCACACAGACAAAGTCAGGTTCTTTTTTTGCAACCGCACATTTTTCCTGGTTGCAATCACGCATGCCAAATTGTTGCAATAGCACACTTGTTCAGTTTTTCTTTTTCTTTTTTTGCAGTCACAGAAATAAACCAGCTGATTTTGCAATCAAACACTTTAGTTTTTTGCAATCACACACTACCCAGGATTGCAATCATATTCCAAACAATCAAGTAGCTTTTCAACCACACAGACAAAGTCAGGGTTTTTTTTTGTGCAACCACACATAACTACTGGTTGCAATCAGTCACGCCAAATAGTTGCAATCACACACTGGTTTAGTTTTCTTTTTCTTTTTAGGAGTCACAGAAATAAACCAGCAGCTTTCTGCAATCACTCACTTTAGTTGCAATCAGTCACGCCAACTAGTTGCAATCACACAGTGGTGCAATGACTAACTAAAAATTATCAGTCTTTTTTTGCAATCACACACAATCAGTTGTTGCAAACAGACATATGTTTTCTTGCAATCATACATAAACCAGTGCGTTGTAATCACTGAACTAATAGGGTTTTGCAATCATATGTTTTGGGGTTTGCAGTTTTAAGAATACCTGTGAGTAGTGCGACTCCCCAGCATCCATGTGGTCTGTGTGCTGAACAGAGTCAAGTACCCTCTTTGCAAACATATGCAATGTTGTCACACGCCAACATATCCATCTTTCAATACTTTGTTCGGCTCTCGGATCTCCGGGTTGAAGTCATTCTTCCGTAGTACATGCCCTTAAAATATCTTGCAATCCATCTTTTCCTTTTACGCTACAATGCTACAATCGCTGGGTGTTCCCCTATGCCACATTTATCCATTAGCTTCCCCCACTCTACCTCAAATTGTGTAGGACCCGAGAGGATAATTTATCGAGACTCCAGCTTTTTCCTTCGATTTTTGTCCCCTGTGCACCTTGTACAACTCCTCGAGTTCATAATCCCACGTCCTTATTATGTGCCACCGGCAATTTCTGTGTTGTGAGTTATCAAACACAATTTTTATCGCCTCCCTCATTGCCGCATCTTCATCTGCAGAAACATCAATTTTTTAAAATCAGTTCCTTTTTTCCTGTGAATAAAATGTTTTTTTGCAATCCAAAACATACGATGATTGCAATAAAAAAATAGAGTTTAATGTTGCAAACGTTGCAACCACACTACACACTACAGTTGCTTTTTTTTACAGCAATCATTATAGAATAAATCAGAATATGCCCCCCTCCCCTCTCCCTCAAAATATGCACTGTTAGAATCACAAAAGGCGCCTGCCGCCCATGCGGCTTTTGAATGACTCGAAGAGCCATCCGAAAGTGTCGGTTGTCTCATCCCGAAGAAGCGCTTGCCCAAATGACACATTTTTCGGATTGTTGCCGCATCCGACAAACATCGCCGGTGGCATTTTCTTGCTTGTTAGTTTTGTGGGTAGTGTCAAAAGTGATGACGTCTACAAAATCCACGTATTACGCACGCCGACTTGCATGGCTCCAAAAAATGCTTCTTAGCACTTTCGTCTTTGGGTCAAAATCAACATCCCGGTAGAATGCTTCATTGTTCTGCTTACACTCCCTAAAAAACTGGAATAACTTCTCAATGTCCCCATCCCTGTCCTCTCGCGTCTGCTCAGCTTTCATGCACCACAAGCGAATGAAAAAACATTTTAAGCATACAAAATAGGGTTTTTTGCAATCACAAAAACGACCCTGCTGTTTTTTGCAATCACAAACTACCCAGGCTTGCAATCATGATCCAAATAATCAAGTAGCTTTTCAACCACACAGACAAAGTCAGGTTTTCTTTTCTTTTTTGCAATCACACATAACTACTGGTTGCAATCACGCATGCCAAATAGCTGCAATCACACACTGATTCAGTTTTTCTTTTTTTTTTGCAGGCACATAAATAAACCAGCAGTTTTTGCAATCACATACTACACAGGCTTGCAATCATATTTCCCAAAACAACCAAGTAACTTTTTGCATTTTTACACTGCCCCCAGGCTTGCAATCATATTCCAAATAACCAAGTAGCTTTGCAAGCACACAGACAAAGTCAGGTTCTTTTTTTGCAACACATATAACTCCTGGTTGCAATCACTCACGCAAATTAGTTGCAATTATACATTGTTTTAGTTTTCTTTTTCTTTTTTTTTTGCAGTCACAGAAATAAACCAACAGATTTTGCAATGAGACACTTTACTTTTTTGCAATCACTTTACTACCTAAGCTTGCAATCATATTCCAAACAACCAAGTAGCTTTGCAAGCACACAGACAAAGTCAGGTTTCTTTTTTTGCAACCGCACATAATTCCTGGTTGCAATCACGCACCCCAAATTATTGCAATCACACACTGGCTCAGTTTTTTCTTTTTTGTTTTTTTTGCAGTCACGAAATAAACCAGCAGTTTTTGTAATGACACACTTTAGTTTTTTGCAATCACTTACTACCCAGGCTTGCAATCATATTCCAAACAACCAAGTTTCTTTTTTCAACCACACAGACAAAGTCAGGTTCTTTTTTTTGCAACCGCACATTTTTCCTGGTTGCAATCACGCACGCCAAATTGTTGCAATCACACACCGCTCGGTTATTCTCTTTTTTTTGCAGTCACAGAAATAAATCAGCAGTTTTTGCAATGACACACTTTAGTTTTTTGCAATTACTTACTACCCAGGCTTGCAATCATATTCCAAACAACCAAGTAGCTTTGCAAGCACACAGACAAAGTCAGTTTTCTTTTTTTTTGCAACACACATAACTCCTGGTTGCAATCACGCACGCCAAATAGTTGCAATCACACACTGGCTCAGTTATTCTTTTCTTTTTTTTGCAGTCACAGAAATAAACCAGCAGATTTTGCAATGACACACTTTAGTTTTTTGCAATCACTTACTACCCAGGCTTGCAATCATATTCCAAACAACCAAGTTTCTTTTTTCAACCACACAGACAAAGTCAGGTTTCTTTTTTTTTGCAACCGCACATAAATCCTAGTTGCAATCACTCACGCAAATTAGTTGCAATCACACATTGGTTCAGTTTTCTTTTTCTTTTTTGCAGTCATCGAAATAAACCAGCAGATTTTGCAATGAGACACTTTAGTTTTCTTGCAATCACACACTACCCAGGCTTGCAATCATATTCCAAACAACCAAGTAGCTTTTCAACGACAAAGACAAAATCAGTTTTCTTTTTTTGCAATCACTCATGCCAAATAGTTGCAATCACTCATTGGTTCAGTTTTTCTTTTCTTTATTTGCAGTCACACTAATAAACCAGTAGATTTTGCAATCACACACTGTAAATAGTTTTCGCAGTCACTTACGACCCTGCTGTTTTTGCAATCACACACTACCTCAGGATTGCAATCATATACCAAAATAACCAAAAAATAACCAAGTATGACTTTTTTGTCATCTGACATATGACTTACATGTTTTGGATGTCCTTCTCTGTGAATGGCCAGTTTTGACGTCCTCCATACAATTCTGACATCACATTCATCGCAGCCTGGTTTGGCATGCCACTTTGCTTGACATGATTGCAAACAAGTCATCCATAGCGGTTTCCCTCGCTTATGAGCATGCATATATCTAACCATCTGGTCGATGGCTGAAGTTTATGGTTGTGTGCTTCCCCGATTCCGTCGAAGTACCGCATTTTGCGTTTTTTTGTCCTCCTTAACTTTAGCATATCTTGGGCAACCAATTCTCATCGATCTTTTATCGGTTTGTGGTTCATCATTTTCCTTGCCTGGCTTCATAAAACCACGACGGTTGCAAACCCAGTGTTTAGTCTCTTTACTAGTCCTCATGGTTCTCACACTGAATCCAGCCATTTTTGCATAATCAAGGTAAAATTGGTGTGCTGCTTCTATTGAATCAAACTCCTGCCGCGCCCTTGGGACAAACACATCAAGCATGTTTGCATCCTGTGTGGAGAAAATAACCAACCATAAGTTTTTTTGGCCTTTTTTGTTTTTGCAATGCACATGGAAATAATGTTGCAACCAAACAGCATTATACGTTGCAAACAAGCGCAATATAATAATTGCAGATTAGCGCACACAGCAGACTACTACCCCCTTTTTTGTTTTTGCAATGCACATGGGAATAATGTTGCAACTAGACAGCATTACACGTTGCAAAAAAGCGCAACATAATAATTGTGGATTAGCACACACAGCAGACTACTACCCCCTTTTTTGTTTTTTTCAACGCACATGAGAATCATGTTGCAACCAGAGGGCACCCTACGTTGCAAACAAGCGCAACAAAATAATTGCAGATTAGCACACAGAGCAGACTACTACCCCTTTTTTTGTTTTTGCAATGCACATGGGAATCATGTTGCAACCAGACAGCATTACACGTTGCAAACAAGCGCAACATAATAAATGCGGATTAGCACACACAGCAGACTACTACCCCTTTTTTGTTTTTTTGCAACGCACATGAGAATCATGTTGCAACCAGAGGGCACCCTACGTTGCAAACAAGCGCGACAATTTGTTCCAGCGGCAATCTACTAGAGGGCACCCTACTTTTTTTTGCAATCGCACGCGAGATCTCTGATTGCAACCAGAACCCACCAAAACTTTCGCAACCACCAAAACTTTCGCAAACATCACACACAAAACACTGACAATGAAACCTCAAATCATCCCGGATCTTTGGGTTTTGCAACCAGAAGTTTGCAAACCAACAGCAAACTAAATAGCAGAAACGAGGTTTAACGTTTCCGTGTGTGATTTTTTCCGTTACCGGGATGAACAACTCCGACGGATCAGGTGTGATCATTGAGCCAGGCGGAATCGACGGCGGAGGCGTCAGCAACGTCGCGTGATGCAAGGGATCACCCGATCCGCAGCCCCGCGCCCCTGCTGTGGGCGTTACTGACGTAGGAGGTGCCGCCGGCGCAGATGCAATCGGCGGCGGTGCCGACGATATCGGCCGAGACCCAGTCGTCGTAACAACCGCCATCTGCTCCGGGACCACGTGCCGCCCCGTCTGTGGTGATCCCAGGCGCGGAAGCGACGGTGGAGCCATTGGTTTAGGCGAGGAGCGGCTCGGCGATCCGAGGCGTGGAGGAGACGGCGGAGCCATTGGTTTTGATTGGGCGGGGGGTGGGAGACCCGATGGCGATTTTATGAGGGGGGCATTGTCGGAGGTGGGATATCGCGCTCAGTGGGGTCTCCTGGTCAGACCCGGTCGGGCGGGGGGCGGGGTGGGAAGCTGGGGCTCGGTGGTTGGGGTCTGTGCATTGGCGAACTAAAATGCACCCGGTCGTCGTATATATATATATATATATATATATATATATATATATATATATATATATATATATATATATATAGACACGATCGTTATTAGATTTCAATTTTAATACAGTTCACAAATACTGTTATTTTTTAAAATATATAGAATAAAAAGTGATCTTATTAGATTTCAACAAATACCGTTACAAGAACGCAATTTACAAATTCATACAAGGACACGTCAAAAACTTTAACTTTTAGGCCTTGTTTGGTAGGGCTCCGGCTCCAACCACGACTCCACCCGGACCCCCGCCAAACGGGTGCAAATGGAGCAGCTCCATCCTTGAAGCCACACCCGAAGCCCGTTTCGGCTTCCACGAGAGGAGGCGGAGCCACGAAAACGTGGCTCCATCCGGCTCCGCCTCACCCTTTCCCCGCCTTGCCCCCGGTGACGGACGAGGCGTGTAGGGGTGGCCGGGCACCCCGCTCTCGACGGTGCAAGGCGGAGAGTGTGGCTCTTGATTTGGGCAAGAAGAGAGGCGGCGATTATAGCGAGGCGACATCATCACCGAAGAAAGAGATATAGGAGAGGTAGAGATCCGACGAGAGAGAGAGGACGAGAGGACTCACCGCCTACGCCGCCGGCCTCCTGCACGGCCTACACTAATCCCGTCGTGGACCGTAGCCATCGATTTTGAGGAAAACGAGAGAAAACACGAGAACGGAGAGAGATGCGGAGAAAGATGACCGAGATGCAAGATCGGTCAAGAATGAGTGGGGTCCACCGCGCCGTGCGTGTGTTGGGCACTTGTGCTAGGCTGCAGTTCGGCGCTTTGGTGCGGGCGTGCGGCTTTGTAGCTTGGTGAGCGGTGAATGCATTTGAAAAAAAACAGTCAACTTATTTTAAAAAAACTAAAAAAAGGAAAGAAATTTTAAAAAAAGAAAAATATAGGCAAGGGTAATTTTCTCTTTTACAATCTCAATCCAATTGGTGAAACCGTTTTGCCAAACGTTTTTTAAAACGGCTCCAACTCCACCGGAGAAGCCACTCCACCATAGGAGCCGGAGCCGGATATGTTTTTTGAGGACCCGAGCCCCGCCAAACGGGCCTTTAATCTTGGCCGCGAAAGACGTGACCCGTGATATACGTAATCAAACACGTACTTTAGGGTAGAACACGAATACTTCATTTTGGATTCGTTTATGTTGTATTGAATAATGTCTATAGCTCTTCCCCCCGAGTCTTCATCATCATATTCTTTGTCGCTTCATTCTCGCCCTCACGTTGCGATTCACTTGTCATCCTTTTCTTTTTTTGGAGCTATCGTCATCCTCTTCTTGATGTGATTTGTCCAACTCCGGATTGATCTCATGGCTGTCCTCTCCATTAAGCATCTCAACTTCTACTTTCATTTCGTGTTCGCATGACACCTCATTGATAACGAGGTGGTGAAATCTCTCCCCGCACCATATTAGAATTAACACATGACAACTTGCTCTAGATGTAACATTAAATGAGTTGCGGTTGCATCGAACGAAAGTACGGTCTTGGGGGTTACCCGAAAAATTCGAGAGAGAGTTAGAGCGCCGAGAGAGAGAGTTCTTAACACGTTCAAACACAAAGTTAGAGCGCCAAGAGACGGTGATTCTCCCGGCGGATTGCACAAGTTCCCAAAAATGCGAATCCGTTTACACGTGCCCTCGCGTCCCTTTTTATAGGGAGATGAAGGGACTTTTACATTCCTAAAACACCCTCAAGCTCGAAGAATATTCCTAATGTGAACGCATACAAGAATATATTTTTCATCTAACATATTTACAAGCCTGCCACCAGTTCACACTCAAAACCCGGACTTTTTGGAACGACAACTTTGACTTCGCTTCTTCGCCGGTTCGTGAATATCTCCGTGCATGACTTCCGAACTGGATTCCCGACAGATTCCCGAATCAGCCGCCCTTCGAGGTTCGCGCCTCCGCCAGCTCGAGGTTCCGGGCTTCTGCGTGTTCGTGGCTCCGCGTCTTCCCCGAACCAAGATCCCCGAAATTCGCATGTTTGCGAATCTGAAGCTTCGTAAGTTCCGATTCCCGAAAATCGTGAATTCATTGTTCCTGAAAAACATATCTCAAGAACTTTGTCAAACTCAACGTTTCGAGGGTGACGGGTTTTCCGAATTCCCCAACACTAGCCCCTTGGGGAAGCGGGTTGACTCCGACGATCCGATTCCACGAATATTTTGGAAATTTAGTAAAAAACATCACCCTCGGAACGTCGGAGGGGACACGCGTCGCCCGGAAACGCTACAACGGTCGATCCAGGGCGGGTTTCGCGGAACTAACCCCCCCCTCCCTATAAATAGGAGGCTTCCGCTGTTAAAAATTTTTACGGCTCTCTTGCTTTTGTTGCAATTTGTAACTCTTTACGTTCGCGGAATCTCGTCTTTTTCTTAAGAATTTGCGACCTTCCGGCTTTCTTCGGATCTCTCTAAGGTGTTGTTTATTTCGCTCTTTAATTCTTACCTGTTCTTTTTTGCAGGTAGATTATTTGTTTCGTAGGTTTTATTCACGAATGTTGTTCTCATTTCTTCGTACCCGTAACTCGTTGGTTAGGTGGCTCGAGTCAAAAGCACCGCGAGACCCATGACTACCGAGGAACTTGTCGCGGTGGTCTCCCAGTTGATCCGATTGTTGAAGGTCCTGAGAATGCTGCACCAACTGAAGATGTAGGTTCTCCCAGTGGCTTCAGGAGTCACGAGGATGGAGAGGTCCGAACGGACGACGACGAGGATATCGGGGATGTGGACGCCGGCATCGGCGATCTGGTTAAGGCAAAGCCTGTAGGACCGCTGCCGCCCTCTCTTGTCTTCGGAGAGTCTAAAGTCACGGCCAACATGATTCGGGAATATGAAGCAATTTGGGTTCTTCCCTTCGGGCACCGGGCGAGCCCCATGTAACACCCTAAAATTCCATCACCAAATTAATATAACCAACAAGGTGTTTTAGTTTTAATTTTCTAAGGATTAAATAAATTATCAAATAAATTTGGCCTTTAAAATATTTAAATATCATTTTAATAATTTTAGAAGCAATAAGTGCTTGTGCATCATGATTTGAATGCATGAGTTTTGGATGTGGTGTGGTTTTACAAGTCTCAAAATACTTGTGAAAATTCTTAAAAATAATTGTGAAAATTTGTGTAAAAGATTTGAATGTAAAAAGTGTTTGAAAATGATTTGAAAAAGAAAAAGAAAAAAACAAACCCAACCCACAATCTCACCCCGCGACCCATCCCCGCTTTCGGCCCACAACGGCCCACATGAACCCCGCGTGCCTCCTCTCCTCTCTCTCTCTCTCCCTCTCGCCGACAGGTGGGGCCCACCTGTCGGGCTTGTCTTCCACCTCCAGCTCCCCCTCCCCTTCCACCGGCCGCGCCGCCGCCGGCCTCCCCCGCCGCATCCCGGCCGCCCCGCGCCCGTCCGCCTCCACCACTCACTAGTAAATGGTGTCGGCCCCTCAACCACCGCCGCCCGGACCCTTCCCCTTCCCCTTCCGCCGCCATCGCACCAAACCACACCGCCCCTAGCCATTAATGGCGGCCGCCCACCGACCTCGCCGCCACCGCCTTGCGCCTCCTCCCTTCTTCAATCCTCCCCATCAAGGCTCAATAAAACTCTCCATTCACTTCCCCGCCTTTAATTCCGTCCGTTACTCCTCAATCAAGCCATTCCCCCTCTTGAATGCTTTGAAACCGCCGGCCACCGCCATGGCCATTGATGGCCATTACTCGGCCGTCGCCCCCCTCGCCTTCCTCGCACTATAAAACCGAGCCCCGAGCCCCCGCGGCCGTCCCTTTGCACTCTCCCGTGCTCCCACACCCTCTCCCCGCCTCTACACGCGCCGCCACCGCGGACCGCCGCCATTAATGGCCGCCACCGGCGAGCACCCGCCACCACCTCGGCCGCCCTTTCCCCTCCCCCGCCTACGCCCTATAAAGGACGAGCAACACCTCCTCTCCATCCCGTGCCTCTCCCCTCTCCTCCTCCCTCACCGTAGCACGGTCCCCGCCGAGCCGGAGCGCCGCCGCCGGAGCCGCCGCTCGATCTCGTCCACAAGCGCTCTTCTCTCCCCTCCGAGCCCCCGGTAAGCTTCCCCTCCTTCCCCTCTTCGCGTAGAGCCTTTCCGCGTTCAAATCCGAGGCGGGAGCCCCGTTTGGCCCTCCTCCGGCGAGCTCCGCCGCCGTCGCCGGCGCGCGCGCGCCGGGCGCCGCCGCGGGCCGGCCGCTCCCCCACCGGCCTCGCCTACACACGATCGGGGCCGTCCGATCGGCGCGGACGGCCCGGATTAAAAGAAGGGGGCGTACCCCTTCGGCGGTCCATCGTGGACCGGTGGGCCGGGTCCACGAGCGCGGTCCACGAGCTCGCGCGTCACCGCCGCGTCGGCGATGACATCGGCTTGCGTCGGCCGCGTCAAACCGCGGCCCTCCACGTCGCGCCTCCACAGCTCACCCGCCGGCCGCCCGAGCGGTTTTGCAAAAAGGACCCCGAGATTCTAGAATTCACAAATATACCCTTCCACCTATATAAAAGCCTTCCAAGCGAGGTCCTTGTTTTTATGTTTTGAACCCCGAACTCCGTAGTTTTCATGTTCGGCGGCCAGCCTTAACTTTTTACATGTTAGACCTCCTAGTTTCACACATAATTATGTCTAGGTCCCCGGAATCTTGCGAGAAAACCGCCTAAACTTCCGGATATTTCACAATTTAATCCCCGAACCTTGTTTCAACCATATCTTTTCCGTCCTAGCTCCGTTTTAAGTGTTCTTGGTGTCCGCGCGACCGTCTTTTCAAGCCCGTCGGTTTTAGAACCTTGTTTAGTCCATAGATCTAGCGTTCTAGCTCCTTTTCCACCGTTTCAAGTTGCGTTAGGCTCATATCAACTAAAACTACGTGATAGGACCAATGTTGTACATGTTCTTTGTTTTATATTTTATTTTATTTCAACATCAAATATGATTAAATCCTATTACACATGCTTTTCTAATTAAAATCTAATTAGAAGTTTAACACGTGTTTTCATAAGAAAGTTAATATGAATAATACTAATTAAATATTTCTTTTAATTAAAAGTTAATTAGATGTATACCTCGGTTTTTATAATCAAACTTAATTTGATTAATGATTATGCAATTTGCTTTCTACTAAAATGTAACATAGGCTATATCCTGAGTTTTCCTAATTAAATGTTAATTTGCTTAAAATGAATATAAATGTGTTTTTAAATTATAATTTGATTAGAATAACTCGAAATACAAAGATAAGCGCCTAGTTGCTTTTAAATTCTTCTTTTAAAATTAAATGTTTAATTTGCTTAAATCATACTTGAATATTTATAAGTAAAATTGGACTAGGCCTACATCGTATTTTAAATACAAATATAACTTGCTTAATTATAAATAGGGTATTTCTCTGAAATAACCTATACACATGATTTTACTTAATTAAAAGATAACAAACACATAGCTAGCTCCGTTTGTGATCATATAAACCTCCCGATAGTTCCGAGTGTTCCTTGTGTTCGCTTTCCTAAACCCAAACCTTGTTTTCCCTTTAAGCTTTTCATGCTTGGTGTATTGTTTTGTTTATTGTATGTATTCTTGTGTGCTCGTAGACATCGTGCCGGTTTCAAGCGAGCAACCGGTTGAAGTAGATCAAGAGCAAGTGTTTGAAGAAGAAGAACCTTAGTGTTTAAGGAAGGAAAGCAAGTGGTCTTCTCCCCCGCATGTTCTATTTTTGTCCTATATAACCGCATTACAATTAAGTTTACTTTTATGATGATATTGCATTAACTTGATGGGAACACCCTTTTTAAGGACTTACTTAGACTTTTGGGTAGAGCCTTTCCGCGTTCAAATCCGAGGCCGGGAGCCCCGTTTGGCCCTCCTCCGGCGAGCTCCGCCGCCGTCGCCGGCGCGCGCGCCGCCGGCGCCGCCGCGGGCCGGCCGCACCCCCGCCGGCCCTCGCCTACACACGATCGGGGCCGTCCGATCGGCGCGGACGGCCCGGATTAAAAGAAGGGGCGTACCCCTTCGGCGGTCCATCGTGGACGGTGGGCCGGGGTCCACGGGCGCGGTCCACGAGCCTGCGTCACCGCCGCGTCGGCGATGACGTCGGCTTGCGTCGGCCGTCAAACCGCGGCCCTCCACGTCGCGCCTCCACAGCTCACCCGCCGGCCGCCCGGCGGTTTTGCAAAAAGGACCCCGAGATTCTAGAATTCACAAATATACCCTTCCACCTATATAAAAGCCTTCCAAGCGAGGTCCTTGTTTTTATGTTTTGAACCCCGAACTCCGTAGTTTTCATGTTCGAGCACCCAGCCTTAACTTTTTACATGTTAGACCTCCTAGTTTCACACATAATTATGTCTAGGTCCCCGGAATCTTGCGGGAAAACCGCCTAAACTTCCGGATATTTCACAATTTAATCCCCGAACCTTGTTTCAACCATATCTTTTCCGTCCTAGCTCCGTTTTAAGTGTTCTTGGTGTCCGCGCGACCGTCTTTTCAAGCCCGTCGGTTTTAGAACCTTGTTTAGTCCATAGATCTAGCGTTCTAGCTCCTTTTCCACCGTTTCAAGTTGCGTTAGGCTCATATCAACTAAAACTACGTGATAGGACCAATGTTGTACATGTTCTTTGTTTTATATTTTATTTTATTTCAACATCAAATATGATTAAATCCTATTACACATGCTTTTCTAATTAAAATCTAATTAGAAGTTTAACACGTGTTTTCATAAGAAAGTTAATATGATTAATACTAACTAAATATTTCTTTTAATTAAAAGTTAACTAGATGTATACCTTGGTTTTTATAATCAAACTTAATTTGATTAATGATTATGCATTTTGCTTTCTACTAAAATGTAACATAGGCTACATCCCGAGTTTTCTTAATTAAATGTTAATTTGATTAAAATGAATATAAATGTGTTTTTAAATTATAATTTGATTAGAATAATGCGAAATACAAAGATAAGCGCCTAGATGCTTTTAAATGCTTCCTTTGAAATTAAATGTTTAATTTGCATAAATCATACTTGAATATTTATAAGTAAAATTGGACTAGGCCTACATCGTATTTTAAATACAAATATAACTTGCTTAATTATAAATAGGGTATTTCTCTGAAATAACCTATACACATGTTTTTACTTAATTAAAAGATAACAAATGCATAGCTAGCTCTTTTTTGTGATCATCTAAACCTCCCGATAGTTCCGAGTGTTCCTTGTGTTCGCTTTCCTAAACCCAAACCATGTTTTCCCTTTAAGCTTTTCATGCTTGGTGTATTGTTTTGTTTATTGTATGTATTCTTGTGTGCTCGTAGACATCGTGCCAGTTTCAAGCGAGCAACCAGTTGAAGTAGATCAAGATCAAGTGTTTGAAGAAGAAGAACCTTAGTGTTCAAGCAAGGAAGGCAAGTGGTCTTCTCCCCCTGCATGTTCTATTTTTGTCCTATATAACTGCATTACAATTAAGTTTACTTTTATGATGATATTGCATTAACTTGATGGGAACACCCTTTTTAAGGACTTACCTAGACTTTTACCCACAATCCTTGGATCAACCCGGTTTAACAAATGTTTTTGGGTAGAATATGCTAGTTGCTCAACTTGGGTTGGATAAAAGTGGTTTTCCAAGATAAAGGCTTGTATGTTTAATGATGATGCTTTTGGTAAGACAAGATCATGTGATTTAATCGGAACATGGAGAACCACCCAAGAAAACATGCGCGATTGATCCGATGGCCCTTTTCCGAAAGGAGCAGAGGGGGATCCGAGTTGCGGGGGTATAGCCCGTTCCTTTTGGGGTAGAAGCCTTTGCTAAGGTGCGACCACTAGGGAGGGTTATGGTCCTCCCCGATCCGTAACTATGCGGGTCGTTAGTCTTTTGTATACCTTTGTAAAGGCTTCGTAGCGTCCCTATGCAATCACACCTCGAAAGTGTGGTATGATGCACGATCGCATCGCATGGTTGGGTTCAAAGTTCTTCGGAACTTTTACGCGAACTCGTGGGTAAAGTGTGCAAACCTCTGCGAGTGTAAAGCCGATCGATCGGCCGTGCTCACGGTCATGATCGGCTTGGACCCTCACATGATTAATGAACTTGAAGATGAGAATAAATCGTGGTTTGGTGAAGCTCGATGAGCTTTGGGTTGTTTTGCTTAAAAGTTTCTTAAGTGGGTTGGTATATACTTACATCTAGTAATTAGGTGTTCTTTAATTAAAAGTTTGACCAACATTAAAATGCTAAACGCTCGCAAAACCATAGCCTATCCTTGATAGCCTTGTATCTTCCCCCACTTGTTGAGTACCAACCATAAGTGTACTCGGCCTTGCTTACCGTTGTTCGAAGAGAACAATGGTGAAGAGTTCTACAATGACTTGAGGAGTTCGAGGCTTGTGTCTCCCCCGATCAAGTGCACGTGGAAGCGGAAGACGAAGACTCGCCGTGTAGTTATCGTTTTCCTATGTTAAAGACCTTCGTGTCTTCCGAATGAGTGTAGTAAGTTGTTAAACCCCTTGTTACGTTTTTTTGTCTATGATATTACACTCATTTCGTCTATCATATATGTGGAACTAGATCCTAGCACACATATGAGATGCATCCGGTTTCCCTCCGGAAATCGTGTGTGACAAAGTGGTATCGGAGCGTGTTGACCGTAGAAACGCGACCTTAGCTAGAAATTGTCGAAAATTAAGGATTCATGTTCTAGAAAGCCATGTCATCCTTCAAAATTATCTTATTTACGTATAAAAATCTAATTTATCCTTTGTTCTTTGACAAAACCCATCAATTGTTTTTTGATCTATACCGAGTTCGGTTTCTTGTTCCGTAAGTTTGGATCTACCACCGGTGTTTCCTAGTATAAGTTCTTAGATAGCCTACCCTCTTATTAACTTCGATAGAATCGTTCTTGTGAGGACGTGCGATGTAAATGCTTGATTGTTTGAACTCATGTTTGATTTGGAGTTTTGATTGTGTTAGTTGTATTGTGGAGTGATGGCCACAAATGCAACAAGGAATAAATGGTTAGGTTAATAGAGATAGTTTGGGTTCAAATCTGGGTTATCCTTATCTTCCATTCAAGTTGGTTGGAGGATGTCAGAAAATCAAAGTCTAGAAGCAACACCAACATCAACAATAAGAAATCTACGAATGAATATAGACATCAACATATGAAAGAAGTTAAAGAAAAAGATGGTCAATTTCTTTCATCCCTATTATTCTCCTCTCTACCACAATGTGATTCTAATCACAAAAGATGGATATGATATCAATAATTTTACCTTGCTCCTCAATTTGTTTATTTCCAAGCTCTTCTGAGCTTACCTTTATCACACAACCAGATGGCGAGTCCCAATGGAAATCACGAAGATAAAGACAATAAAGGAAACATCGACATTCCATCTACAACCTCAGCATTTGAACGCAAGATGCTAGAGCATATGGCAACACAAACTCGGACTACGCAAGCAATGACTCAAACCATGGTTAATATCCATCGGTATATTATAGAGCGAAGCATCAAATCCTAAGAATTCCAACCTTGTTTTGGGTGAAACCGTCAGATTCCAATTGTTTCATCGTCATTGGATAAAGAAAATCTACCAGTCATGCAAGCTCAAGTCTTACAAGGACAAAAGGAGATCAACACATCATCCATTCATCCCCTCATAACACAGAGATAACCAAAACTAGAGTTCCTGCCGGACCAGTAAAGAAGCAAGTTGTAGAAGTATGGAATCATCAAAAAAATAAGAGAAGTCATGGAGCACCAGAGTTGTGGACGAATGAACAACATGAACATATGAAGATTACAGGAACATGTCAATGTTGTGAGCATTATGGTCGTTCTTGTCTCCAAAAAGAAGCCAGCCTAATGACAGATGAGGCTAGACAATGTTACCATTTGGATATCAATAAGAAGATGAAGTTATGTACCAAAAATCCAAGTCCTAGAAAAAGTTGCTCAAGCCGTAGATAGTAATCAAATTATCAACCTTGAGGATTGGAATATAACTTTCAAAGCATTTCATCCGATAGAATCGGACAACTCAAGAAGCATGCAAGTGAAGAAAGCCAAGACAAAGGTATTAAGAGACTATGTTTCAAATGAGGTGAAGAAGGCCACTATGTTAATAATTGTCCAACAAAGTGTAAGGGGATTTTGCCTAGTCACGATGGATCATATTGCCTCAAGCATGGAGAAAATGGACATCTTGCTAGATGGTGAACAAAAGAGGATGGTAATCAACCCCAAGATCGAAGTCTCAATACCCTTACTTCTAGTCAAACATGCAATCGCCAGGATACTAAAGCAAGAAAAGTATGTTTCTATTGTAACAAAGAGGGACATTTCATAAGTTAGTGCCCCAAGAAGCTTTTGGATCAAAAGAAGAAAAAAAGATTTGAAGAGTGATTCCAAATAGCCGAAAAACGGAGTTAACACAGCTCTATTCAAATCATTTTATCAAGACGACAACAAAATTCTACCAAGGCAAGTCAATGAAGCTTAGGAAAGGAATGGACAATCACAAGCAGAGTTAGATGTTTATAAAGTGAGTTGTGAAGAATAAAGAATTATGTTTATGGAGCTTGTGTAAAACAAATTATATGGAAGCAAGATAAGCGAGTGTTGGATGCTAAACACCCGAACCCTTGTTTCATGATAGCCTTTGTGAATCTCGGGATGAGAATCTGTCTTAAATTGGAAGTTCAAATTGCTTCATCTTTTTGAGTTCATCTCTTCATGCATTAGTTCACTATTCCTATATGAGATACCTTTCTCTAACAATCAAATGGTAAGCACTAGGTCAGGAGGAGGACAAGACATTCCATCTGTTGTCTATGCTCATATTGCTATCAGCAGAATCAAGCACCACCCCCACCCCTCAACCGAGCAATGGATCCAGTAACGCAACAGTTCCTTGTCACTCAGATGCGGCTAATCCAAAATCCGACTGCCACTATTTCAAAACATTCAAGCTCAGCAAAATCAGTCACCACCAGCAGCACCACCAGCACCAGTGGACAAGCATAAGGAATTCATGAGTCACCGTCCTCCCACATACTCCTACTCAACCGATACATTGGATGTTGATGATTGGTTAAAGACTGTCACCAAGAAGTTGGAGATGACACGGTGCAATCGATCGAGAGATGGTCTTGTATACAACAGTCGTTTGTAAGGATTAACGGCCGAATGGTGGAATGAGTACACCGTCACACATGTTGTACCTAGAACCATCACCCGCGGGAGATCGGAGATAGTTTTTGCGTGCATCACATTCCCTCTAGTGCGATCAAGCTTAAGCAAAGGGAGTTCCTTGCTCTAAAGCAAGGCAATATGTCGGTTAATAAGTATCCGGACAAGTTTACTCAGTTATCTCTATGCACCAGATGAAGTTAATACCGACCCAAAGAGGCAAGAATGCTTCCTAGATAGTTTGATAGAGCCACTCAACTATCAACTACGAGTCACGGACTTCCGGATTTCGCTACATTACCGAACAAAGCTATATGCCTTGAGAACAAATGTCTTGGTGAACAGAATCGCAAGTTCCAATCTCGTGGACAATCAGCAACATACGTCCCCGCTTCAACTCATCACAAAGACCTCGGTCTAGTTCTGGTGGATCAAGTGGAAATTATTTGCAAAATTCTCAGTCGCAGCGTTCAACCCAGCGGTTCCAGGCATTTCAGCCAACAAACACCACATGTTCCAAATCATCATCGAGATCGCTCAGGTGCACCAGTACGAAACAAGTCCCCAGTTCACCCTAATGGTTGTTTCAATTGTGGAGAATTGGGACACCATGCCAGCATCTGCCCAAATCGTAACATCTAGACTCCCAAGAAAGACAATGGACAGAGGTTCGGACAACCATCATCTCAGATATGTCATGGAAGAGCAAATTCTCAGATCAATAAGGGTCAACGGAATTACGTGCGTGACAAAGTGAACCACGTGACAGCTGAACAAGTTCAAGACACTCCCGGTATTGTGTTGGATACGTTTCCTATCAACTCTGTGCCTATAACGATTTTATTTGATTCCGAAGCATCACATTCATTCATTGCTGAATAATTTGTGGCAAAGCATAATATACCTATGAGTTCTATGAAGACACATTCGTTGGTTAGTTCCCCGAATGGTGAAATGAAATCTGCATATGTATGCTCAAAAGTCAATCTTAAGATTAAGGGAATAAATTTTCAAGCTGATCTAGTAGTACTTACATCTAGTGGAATAGATGTGATACTTGGAATGATCGGTTAGGCGAATGTGACAGAATAATTCTGTGTGCCAAGAAGTCAGTACTCTTAACCAGCCCCAAGGAGATATAATTGAGGTTGTCTCTATTGCCCCATCCAAAGAAGAAGGCAAAGTGAATCAAGATTAACGAAAGTAGGTGAAGGAGCTATGCCCGATGGAAGAACTCGGTGTACAAGATGGACTCGAACAATACCCTTAGTTCTTCAATCTCTCGGAATCTCGGGACGAGATTCTTTTTAAGGGGGTAGATTTGTAACACCCTAAAATTCCATCACCAAATTAATATAAGCAACAAGGTGTTTTAGTTTTAATTTTCTAAGGATTAAATAAATTATCAAATAAATTTGGCCTTTAAAATATTTAAATATCATTTTAGTAATTTTAGAAGCAATATGTGCTTGTGCATCATGATTTGAATGCATGAGTTTTGGTTGTGGTGTGGTTTTAAAAGTCTTAAAATACTTGTGAAAACTCTTAAAAATAATTGTGAAAATTTGTTTAAAAGATTTGAATTTAAAAAGGGTTTGAAAAAGATTTGAAAAGGATTTGAAAAAGAGAAAGAAAAAAAAACAAACCCAACCCACCATCTCACCCCGCGGCCCATCCCCGCTTTTGGCCCACAATGGCCCACCCGAACCCCGCCCGCCTCCTCTCCTCTCTCTCTCCCTCCCTCTCGCCGACAGGTGGGGCCCACCTGTCGGGCTTGTCTTCCACCTCCGGCTCCCCCTCCCCTTCCACCGGTCGCGCGCCGCCGCCGGCCTCCCCCCGCCGCATCCCGGCCGCCCCGCGCCCGTCCGCCTCCACCACTCAGCAGTAAATGGTGTCGGCCCCTCACCACCGCTGCCCGGACCCTTCCCCTTCCCTTTCCGCCGCCATCGCACCAAACCGCACCGCCCCTAGCCATTAATGGCGGCTGCCCACCGACCTCGCCGCCACCGCCTTGCGCCTCCTCCCTTCTTCAATCATCCCCATCAAGGCTCGTAAAACTCTCCATTCACTTCCCCGCCTTTAATTCCGTCCGTTACTCCTCAATCAAGCCGTTCCCCCTCTTGAATGCTTTGAAGCGCCGGCCACCGCCATGGCCATTGATGGCCATTACTCCGCCGTCGCCCCTTCTCGCCTTCCTCGCACTATAAAACCGACCCCGAGCCCCCGCGGCCGTCCCTTTGCACTCTCCCGTGCTCCCACACCCTCTCCCCCCCCTCTACACGCGCGCGCCACCGCGGACCGCCGTCATTAATGGCCGCCGCCGGCGAGGGCTCGCCACCGCCTCGGCCGCCCTTTCCCCTCCCCCACCTACGCCCTATAAAGGACGAGCAACACCTCCTCTCCATCCCGTGCCTCTCCCCTCTCCTCCTCCCTCACCGTAGCACGGTCCCCGCGAGCCGGAGCGCCGCCGCCGGAGCCGCCGCTCGATCTCCTCCACCGGCTCTCTTCTCTCCCCTCCGAGCCCCCGGTAAGCTTCCCCTCCTTCCCCTCTTCGCGTACGGCCTTTCCGCGTTCAAATCCGAGTCCGGGAGCCCCGTTTGGCCCTCCTCCGGCGAGCTCCCGCCGCCATCGCCGGCGCGCACCGCCGGACGCCACCGCGGGCCGGCCGCTCCCCCGCCGGCCTCGCCTACACACGATCGGGGCCGTCCAATAGGCGTGGACGGCCCCGGATTAAAAGAAGGGGCGTACACCTTCGGCGGTCCACGCGTGGACCGGTGGACCGGGTCCACAGGCGCGGTCGACGAGCCTGCATCACCGCCGCGTCAGCACTGCATCAGCGATGACGTCAGCTTGCGTCAGCCCGGTAAACCGCAGCTCGCCACGTGGCGCCTCCACAGCTCACCCGCCGGCCGCCCAGGCAGTTTTGCAAAAAGGACCCCCAGTTTCCAGAATTCACAAATATACCCTTCCACCTATATAAAAGCCTTCCAAGCAGGTCCTTGTTTTTATGTTTTGAACCCTGAACTCCATAGTTTTCATGTTCAGCAGCCCACCCTTAACTTTTTACATGTTAGACCTCCTAGTTTCACACATAATTATGTCTAGGTCCCCGGAATCTTGCATAAAACCACCTAAACTTCCGGATATTTCACAATTTAGTACCCGAACCTTGTTTCAACCATATCTTTTCCGTCCTAGCTCCGTTTTAAGCGTTCTTGGTGTCCGCGCGACCGTCTTTTCAAGCCCGTCGGTTTTAAAACCTTGTTTAGTCCATAGATCTAGCGTTCTAGCTCCGTGTCCACCGTTTCAAGTTGCGTTAGGCTCATATCAACTAGAACTACGTGATAGGACCAATGTTGTACATGTTCTTTGTTTTATATTTTATTTCATTTAAATATTAAATATGATTAAATTCTATTACACATGCTTTTCTAATTAAAATATAATTAGTGTTCAACACGTGTTTTCATAAAAAAGTTAAAATGACTAATACTAATTAAATATTTTTTTAATTAAAAGTTAATTAGATGAATACCTTAGTTTTTTATAATCAAACTTAATTTGATTAAATGATTATGCAATTTGCTTTCTACTAAAATGTAACATAGGCTACATCCCGAGTTTTCTTAATTAAGTGTTAATTTGATTAAAATGAATATAAATGTGTTTTTAAATTACAATTTGATTAGAATAACTCAAAATATAAAGATAAACGCCTAGATGCTTTTACATGCTTCTTTTAAAATTAAATGTTTAATTTGCATAAATCATACTTGAATATTTATAGCGCCCCGATCGCCGTGAACACTGCCGAATTTAATCACCGAGCAAGTAGGGATTAGAACTGCTAGACTCGCTTTTCATCTTGCCAACACTATACTTGGGGGCCGCGACATCATCGAGGAATTTGTTCTTCGCCCGAATTTGACCGATTTCTAGTGGTTGGGCCCCCACCGAGATCGTGTATTTCAACGTCAATCGGGCAGCTCAAGGAGTGCCTTTCCAGAAGTTCGGCATTAAGCTACGAGAAGGTCAAAGCGCTAATGCTTTCATGGTCGAAGTTGAAAAGAGAGTGAATCTCATGATAGGTGAATATACCATGAATGAATACAAGGCGTACAAGGCGCTGGTAAAACACAAGAAGAGAATTAACCGCATGTTTACTGAGGTCTGCGGAGACAAGCCTTTCAATTCTCGAAGCCCAGGTCCCAAGTTGAAGGTTCCCGCAATTGCTGTGGCTAGTTGTTCAGCTGCTCCTATAAATGCCCCACGAAGAAGATCTTCGAAATGAGGTTCATCAACTGTCAACGAAAGCACTTCCTCTGGCGTTAAGCCCTCTAAGACAAGGTCTTTGGAGTCGTCGAAACGCAAGCGCAAGACCTCCTAACGAATTTCGGATGTCGAGCTTCGGGCGGCTTCCGCCTAGCCCGGTTGAGCCGCAAGAGGTTGAAGAAGGTGGTGAAGAAGGTTTCTTCTTCCGGGGTTTGGAGGGTTCCATCTCGCTTTTGAAGACGATCTCTTCGTGGGAGCGGATAGCCAGAAAGGTTCTTGCTTCTGGCCTCTGTTGAGATTTAACATTCGAGACAATTGACCGTCGGGTTCTGAGAATGAGTTCGTGGATATTGATTCTTTTTCGAATCTTGCTCCCGAAGTTTGTAAGGAGGTCGTACTTGTCATTGCCGCCGAAGCCCCCGTTGCCGCTCGAAGCCCCCGCCGCCGCCGAAACCATTGTCGCTATCGAAGCCCCCTCTCTCGCCGAAGCCCCCGCCGCCGATGTCTCTCTACCCACTCGCTCCCGCGAAGAAGCTTCCCCTGAGTTCACCAAGGAGCTCGAACTCACCATTCAAAGGGGGAAGGATCCCGTCGAACGTGCTCCCTTGCTCGAAGTTCGGGAAGTTGTTCCCGAAGATCGTGCCCCCCTCTCCTTCTTTGGCGCATTTAACAAGAGCTTTGGTACGTCTCATCGCGGTGAGCTATTAAGTGTTGGTTTCAAGACAACTAGCATCGGGAGCCGGACGTCCAAGATTTTAACACCGTGGAAATCGCCGTACTTGTTGATGAAACGGGGAGGGGAGGGCTCGGAACAACCGGAGGAGTTGCTCGGGACTTTGAGAAGGGGCTTCAATCTGCTCCCGAAACCACTACTTCGTCACGGGGTAAAGTTTCTTCAAGTTCGACGAAGAAGGTGAGGACCGGGAGCGTCCCGGTGGTCGATGGATGACCGCTCCTCAATGATGAGTGATTGACAACGGGTGTTGGGACCGACTCTTGGCTCGGTGCGCGGGTGTAGGCCGTGGCCTAGTTCGTGTTGTTGCAGGTGAAGAACGGGCGCGAAAGGTCTTCGGCCTTGAGTGGCCTCCGGGAGATGGAGAGACAAGTAGGCTCGGTTCGAGGGACCCGGTGGACAGCGGGACTAGGTGCGGGCCACATGGTGGCGATACGAGCAAGACGAAGTCATGGACAATCGAGCCGGTGCACGGTGGCGGTCGAGTCAAGAGGCTTGGCGGGAGGCCGGACCGAGCACGCGGGGTTTGGTGGTTTGCCCACAAAACCATCGGAGGACGGTTTCTTGGTTTGGGCCTCAAAACCAAGTCCGAGGGCCCAACACGACGGAGACGGGATCCGGGCGTGTCGGGAAGCTTCGAAGCGGAGGACACGCGGCGGGATCGCATGGCTTGCGTCGGGAGGACGCGGGGTGCGGCAAAGGCGTGGTCGTACGATGGCAAGACCCACAAACATTACCTAAATGCCCCTGCGTGGGTTGTATCGCCAGTGGTTGGGTTAGGGGTAGTCGAGTCATTTACCACTCCGGCGGGACTTGATATATAAGCCATGAGTGTGTGTGGATGGCGCTCCCCCTCTGCGACTTAGGGTTTCATTCCCCCTCCCATTTCTCATTTTCGTAGCTATTTTCTTCTCCATTTTCTCTAGGCTAGCATGAGAGCTTCATGTGAGATTTGTTGAGAGGCATGGATGCTAGGGCGGCATGCTAGACCTTGTGAATCTTTCCTGGTTTGTATAGAAGATTCGGAGTTGTGTTTTTCGTGGTCTTTTTGTGCTTGTTTTCGTGTCTTTGTTCTTGGTGTGATTTCGCGAATTTGAGTTGGTTTCTCCCTGGATTTCTTTGAGGGAAACATGGATGGATGCCTTGCGCACCTTTGGTGATGATCTTGACCCCTCATACGCCGGATTTGGCCTTCGATTCGTTGACTTTTGGATGAACCCTAGGTCTTTGTGTTCTTGGCAAGGATTTGCGATTCCGAGAGTTGTAGGGAGTTTGAGACCATAATTTTTGGGGCATAACCTCTCCTTGGGGTGTTCATCATCTCCCCAAAATTTCGTCTCAAGACTCCAAGTGGTTTGGGAGATCCTTTGATCTAAAGTTTGGGGCGATTTCGCGGGCAGTTTTCTGGGCTGTCCCGGTGATCCGGTCACCTGTGTCGGGTGACCCGAAGGGGGTAGGTTGATCCGGTCACTTGTGCCTGGGTGACCCGGTGCGGTTCTGTAAGGCTCTGGGTGACCCGATCACTTGTGCCGGTTGACCCGGTAGGTCTCAGCCTTCTTCGTTGATTGCTCAAGTTCTTTCATGTTTTCTTCCGCCTTGCTTCCTAGCCTTTCAAGCTTTGTTCCTAAGGTATCAAGAGAGGTTTATGTGTGTTTCCACTTGTTTGTGTGTGACTCGGAGTTGCGATTGGGATATAGGCCGAATTCTTTTGAGAAAGAATTTTTATCGGCTCCCATTCACTCCCCCCCCTCTACGGTTCGCCGTTTCGATCCTTCCGAAGGTCACCATGCGAACTTAAGCAAACAAGGTTCGTTTCTTTTCATTGCCTTTCGTACTTTTCGGATTCTCGAATTTTTGATTTAAGATTTATTTACGAAATTTTTCGAATTCAAGGACCTTCTTCGTTCTTACCCTCCGTCGAAGCCGGCGCGTTTTCAAGAGGACTATGCCCCGAAGTATTCCATGCTCGGGAAAGTTGCTTGTCGAGCGACTTGTTGACCAAGGAGAAGGCGAACAAGCAACTTTCTCGAGAGTCCAAGGAGCTCAAGCGCGGCTTCGCTCTTTCTCGGTCCGCGAACCTTGATCTAGAGAAGAAGGTGGCCGAGCGGCGGAGGCTACGAAGGTCCGTCGGGACAAAAAGAAGGTTGTTGAGGTAGCGCTCGAGCGGTACCCAAGAAGGAGCCGAAAAAGTTGTAGAAGACTCATGAATACGATCTTAGTCCGATCGAGAATCTTCGTGAGAAACATGACATGGCCTCGATAGTTGCCGAAGACTTGCGTGTTAACAACGCCAATCTCGCTAAGTCCTTGAGCACAAAGGATCGAAAAATTAAGTTAACGGGATGACGCTTCGAAAAAGAACATGTCCGATATTTTGGAGAAGCTGAAGCTCTTATTCAAGGAATACAAGAAATCGCTGAACGAATTTGGCGTTCGTCCTGCCCCTCTTCCGGCTGATCTTGGAATTCCCGAATTCATGGAGTGGATGAAAAAAGAGTTCAAGGCTCTCTCCGAGGTTATCTCCGACGCCGGCGATTTCGTAGCGGCCTTCTCTCGTCGAGAGTATCCCGAAAATTCTTCATGACTTCGACCGCGCCGATCCGGATAAGTTCCGCGAAAAAATCTCTCGATTTCCGGCGCCACGAGCACTTAAATAATTCGGGCGAACGAAGATGTCCGGGCTATTAAGAACGAGGGAATTCTGGTTTGCCGGTGGAAAAGAAGTCGTCAAGGTCATCGCATGTGCTAAGCTTGCCGAGGTAAATTTCCGTACGGTTTCGTCGCCAACGCTGGTTCGTTACATTTTGTTTCTTGAATTCCCCTTACATTTGTTTCTCTATCTCTTTCAGCTGAACGAGGAAGAAAATCGTGAGAATGTCGCTGCGTCCCCCGAAGAGTCTACTACCGACGGAGATTCTAGCGATTCGGGCGAAGAAGGTTCGAGTAGCGAAGCAGCGGTGACGAGGAGAGCGACAACGGCCAAGCTTCTGAGCGCGATGAGAGTTCTCCGAAGGTTGACGTCATGGGCTAGATGTTTTATCCGAACTATGCACACCTTCGAGGCTGCCTCTGTACATTTGTACATTCACTTAGTTTTTCTGAACAATTGTTTTGTAAACTTTAACTGCGCGCAGTCCCGCAAGCCGGGCTCGCGCAGACGTGATGCCACTACGAATTCATCGGGATAAGATGTTTGTTAGCGGCGAAGCGTGGCATTTGTTCAAACAAGCTCATCCCGAACAAGATTTCTCTCGATTTTTAGCTCGAAACTTCGCTTAAATTTTCTATGCGATGCTTCGATCTTTCTTCATTTTTCTTGTTTTGTAAGAAGGAAAGTTCGCGCCCACGACTTCGTGCTCCGCGAATATCCCGAAGACAGAGCCACTTAGCCCCATAGCGGACGCGCTCGGCTTCGCTTATGCTAGCGATGTTGCCGAAGGCAATAGCCGTAAACTAGGACATGTTGTCGAACTTTCGTTCTAGATTTTGTACTAAGCTCGCTGTAATCGTTGATGAACTATTTCGAAATTTTTATGCAAATAAGGCAATGAAGGCGTTTTTCTTTGAAAAAACGTCATCCTCCCCCACCTTGTCGTTCCGCAAGAAAATTTCTAGGCAAGTTGACGAAGTTTACTATTCGAGTATTTTGATCAAACACGCTTCTTTGGAGAAATCTTCGTAAGTTTTGAAAACTTCAACCGTTGTTACGCAAGTCGACAAAATTTGTTCTCGAATTTTGTGGACTTGATCCGCTTGGCATACTTGCCTTTGTTGATATTGCAACCCTCGGTTGCTTCAACCGTGACTTTCTACGAATTTCCACACGAGCCCCTTGCCCTTTATCAGAATGATTTTATCGCGAAAAACTTTCAGCAATTTGCGTTAAGGAAAAATTTTTAAACAACGCCTCACACATTCACCCATTGTTGTCTCAAGCCCTTTCGGTGGAAATCCCTTCGTGGATGGGATTTTAGGCCACAACTTGTTCTTTGTCTCGGGCCTTTTCGGTGGGAATCCCTTCGTGGATGGGATTTTAGGCCACAACTTGTTGTTGTCTCGGAGCCTTTTCGGTGGGAATCCCTTCGTGGATGGGATTTTAGGCCACAACTTGTTGTTGTCTCGGGCCTTTTTTTCACAATTTTATCTATCGGGAAGCCTTTCTCACGAACTTTTTCTTTTTTCACGATGGAATTCTGGCTATCACGAAGCCTTTCTCACGAACTTTTTTCTTTTTTCACGATGGAATTCTGGCTATCACGAAGCCTTTCTCACGAACTTTTTTCTTTTTTCACGATGGAATTCTGGCTACCACGAAGCCTTTCTCACGAACTTTTTTCTTTTTTCACGATGGAATTCCGGCTACCACGAAGCCTAAACTTTTTTCTTTTTTCACGATGGAATTCTGGCTATCACGGAGCCTTTCTCACGAACTTTTTTCTTTTTTCCATGATGGAATTCTGGCTATCACGAAGCCTTTCTCATGAACTTTTTTCTTTTTACACGATGGAATTCTGGATATACGCAATTTGGGGGAAGACTCCTTTATACATATATCATAAAGAGTATTTACATAGGATCCGCCTCGTTAAAAACCTTGCCTCTTGATTTAGAGCCCCTTTGCAAGAAAAAGAGTACGGTCCTCCTTATTCTAATACGACTAGGGAAAGAAAAGCTAATGTTTTTTTGAAATCTCTTATAGACACGTGATTCGGATTTTTTAGTTTTTTAGAATACAAACTTGCGAAAATTGAAAAACTACTATATATTACATCTAGCTACAACTGGGGTTTTCATGGGTAATACCTTTTCAGGCTGTCAGCATTCCACGAATATGGCAACTCTTCGCCAGTTTGCTCCATTAAGCGAAAAGCCCCTGGCATGTCTGTTTCCCTGGCGATGTAAGGCCCTTCCCAGGACTCATGAAGTTTTCCTGGGTTCTCCCAGTTTTTCTTCCTTTTCAACACCGGATCACCGAGTTTTGATGTCCTTTCGGACCACCTTCTTGTCTCTCCATGCCCTTGTCTCTCGTTTGGTACTTCTCAATGTTTTCAGCAGCTTCAAGGATTGTCAGCTCGATCATGTCTTTTTCCACTTTCTTATCAATTTCCTCGATTTCTTTTCCTTTCAAGACTCTCATGCTTTCATTTTTAATTTCCTCCGGTGTCATTGCCTCAGTGCCGAAAAGTAGGTGAAAAGGCGTGAAACCTGTTGCTCTCGACACTGTAGTGTTGTGAGACCAGATCACCTTCGGTAATTCATCTACCCACTTTCCCTTCTATTGGTCGAACAAGCATTTTTTGATTCCCGAAAAAAATCGAGGCTATTAGCTCTTTCAACCGCTCCGTTGACCGTGGGTGGTATACCGACAAAAATTTCGCCCGAGTGCCCAAGGTTTTGCAATACTCTTTGAAGGTGTAACATTCAAACGGTTTGCCATTGTCAACGATTAGCTCTCTAGGAACCCCGAATCCGCCGACTATGTTACGCCAAAAGAATTTCGAACTATTGTTGCTTTGATATTCGCAAGTGGTTTTGCCTCCACCCACTTTGTGAAATAATCGACCGCAACAATTGCGAATCGACAATTGCCCCGAGCCGTTGGCAATGGGCCCACTAGATCCATTCCCACCTTTGCGGTGGTCATGTCGGTGGAATTAAGTGAACCGGCATTGAAGGAAAATTCGTTGATTTGCTTTGTTTTCGGCATGCTTCACATTGCCAAACTAATGCCTTGGCGTCAATGTCGATGGTGGGCCAATAGAATCCCCGCTCTATTGCCTTTCCGGCCAAAGCCCCGGTGCCTATGTGCGCACCACGGAATCCACTATGAATTTCCTTTAGAAGCTCTAGGCCTTTTCGGAGGTGATGCACCACGGCAAAGGCTCGGTTACTCCTAATTTGCATAGTTCTCCGTTTACCACTGTATAGCCCCGTGCCCTTTGTTTCAATCTTTTTTCTTCCAACTCATCTTGTGGCTCATAGTGGCCTCCGAGATAGGCCATGATTTCGCTCTCCAATCTGGAGTGTCTACTACATTCATGATTCTTGGTCTTGAATCATTGATGGATGGATCCCCGATGATTTCAAAAAACACATCAGGAGGTAGCTCTTGATTTCTGGCTGCTGCTTTCGCCAGTTCGTCTGCCTCATTATTGTCATCTCTTGGGATATGCTTTACCGAGTACCCTTTGAAGTGCTTTTCCATTTCTCTGACTTTTTCTAGATACTTCATAAGAACAGGATTTCTTGCTTCACTTTCTTTCTCGATATGTTCTTGAATTACTTTCGAATCCGTTCTGATTATGAAGGTCTGCTGCCCCAAGGCTTTCATTTTTCTTAATGCCAACAGAAGAGCTTCGTATTCTGTTGTGTTGTTCGTGGAGTGTTCATTGTTCGCGAATATGAGCCGGGCTGCATATCTTATGACTACGCCTGTTGGGGACGTCACGACAGCCGAAATTCCAACCCCCTTGTAACACCAAGCCCCATCACACTTACTATCTAAGGTTCAGGTACATTTTCCTCAAAATTCTGAACAGTTGAAGTCCAATCCACGACAAAATCTGCCAGAACTTGCGATTTTATTGCACTTTTTCTCTCGAAGTCTACCACATACTCAGAGAGTTCAGCGCCCCACTTGATGATTCGGGTGGATGCCTCTCTATTTGCGAACAGATCATTCAGCGGCTGGTTGGTGATGACTCTTATCCTGTGACCCTCGAAGTAGTGCCTTAGCTTCCTTGCTGCCATAATGACCGCATATGCGATTTTTTTCAGTTCAGAATAGAAGATCTTGGAGCCGGACAATACTTCGAAGTGAAGTATACGGGAATTTGTTTGGGCTTCTCGTCTTCCTCCTTTTCTTGCACTAGCACCGCACTTACCGCCGAACTTGATGCAGAGACATATAGCGAAGTGGCGATTTTGGTTCGGGAGGACAGAGCTTGGTCATATTGGACAAGTAATCTTTTAATTCTTGGAATGCTAGCTTCGAGGTTCAGACCACTGGAAGTTCTTGGCACTTTTGAGGACTTGGAAGAATGCTAAGCTTCTTTCTGCGGCTTTGGGAATGAATCTGTTAAGGGCGGCCACTCTCCCTGTCAGCTTCTGCACATCTTTCACTGAAACTGGGTCCTTCATTTCCACCAAAGCCCTGGTTTTGTCGGGATTCGCCTCTATGACTTTTGTTGAAACTAGACATCCGAGAACTTTCCCCTTGTGAATGTCGAATACACATTTCTCCGGATTCGGCTTCGCATTTGCCGCTCTCATATTCGCGAGTGTTTCCGCCAAGTCACCGATGTGGTCTTTCCTCCGGACACTTTTGACGACTATATCGTCCACATACGCCAAGATGTTCCTCCGTAATCGGGGATGAAGTACTATTGCTATCATTCTTGAGAATGTACATCCCCGCGTTTTTTAGCCCCCCGGCATTCTCGCGAAACAAAATGTTCCGAATGGAGTGATGAAACTTTTTTTTTCTTCGTCCTCTTTACGGACCCCGAACCGATGATACCCGGAGAACATGTCCGGGAGTGAGAGAATTTCACCGTTGGCTGCATCATCTACAATTTTGTCTACCCTTTCCAAGGGGAAATCGTCTTTTTTGCATGCCATGTTCAAATCGTGAAGTCCACACACATTCTCCACTTTCCATTTTTCTTCTTGGTCGGTACTGTGTTGGCTAGCCAGACTGGATACTTTACTTCTCTGATTACTTGTGCGTCTTGCAATCTCTCGCACTTCGCTTCCACTGCTTTCACTTTTCCTCGGACATTTTCCGAAGTTTCTGTTTCTTGGGAGGTATTTTTTCGTCTGTTTCCAGGGCATGTTCAATGATGTCCCTGTCAACACCTTGCAGGTCCTTAGCTGACCATGCGAAAACATCTTTGTTTTTGTACAGGAATTGTACGAGGTCCCTGTCCTCTTCGGCACTGAGGTTAGCCCCTATTGTGACTGCTCTATCGGGCATGTCATCCAGATACACTTTCTTGGTTTCACCATCTGCGGCTATTTCAATTCTTTCTTTATCCCGCTTGGCATCTTCGTAAGTTTCTTTCTTTTTGTCAGCTGTTTTCAGCTGGTACACGTTTGTCTGGCCAGGCGTGTGGCCTTTTTCTATGTTTCTGGCCTCTTGTTGATTGCCGAACACTGTAATGACCCCTTTGGGTGCGGGCATTTTCATGCATAAGAACTGCTGCCTTATGACTGCGTCGAACTTGTTCATGAAACCTCTGCCGAAAATCGTGAGATACAGGTGGTAAATGTCAACCACATCGAAGGTGAGACTCTCCATTCCGGCATTTTCGAGACCTCCGAAGGAAACGGGGAGTGATATCTTTCCAACGGGCTTGATTGGCTTTCCTCCGAATCCTTGTAGCGGGTACTCGGGGGGTCCAACATGTGTCGGCTCGGATTCATCTTTTCGGAAGTCTTCAAGAACAAGATATCCGTCGAACTTCCATTGTCAACTAGGACTTTTCCTATGACCCACCCAGCTATGTTTACCTCAATGACCATGGCATCATTGTGAATCGCGATTTCAGCCTGAAATCTTCTTCTCGTGAAGGTGATTGGCACCTTCGCCCACTCCGGACGTGCGGCTGGGCCGTCATTGATGATGGTGTTCACAGACCTGAAGTAATTGCTTCTTTGCTTCTTGGTCTCGAATTCCATAGCTGACCCACCTGTGATTGGCATGATAGTCCCGAAAGATGGCAATGCTTTGGAGTTCTGAGGTCCTGCACTTGACTGAGGCCTTGACGAACTTTCTGGAGGTGGTGGCAAGATTTCCCGAATCGGTTGCGGTTCTTTGGATTGATTGGATTGCTTGCGACCGAGGGAAAAATTGCTGCGACGGCCGCCACGATGACCGTGGTTGCGGGAATTGCTAACCGGGATTGCGGATTGCGGTCGCCAAAAATTTGGGCGAAATTGGCTTGGCATTGAGGATGCGATGCTCATTAGCGCTTTTTCTTGCTGAATTCTTGCCATGTTCTTCTTCGTTTACGGGCACCCTTCGGTCCGTAGCCCCTCCCATGATGCGGCAATAGAAGTAAGGATCTTTCGGGTTATGGTTCGTAGGTCTCGGGGGTCCTCTTCCTCTCCCCCTTCCTCTCGGAATGAACCCTCCTGCGGTGCTTGGCCTTTCGCTTTGCTCGGGTTGTGGATTTCCGACATTGTTGACATTTCGCGGATCTTCGGGATTGTGCTCTCCATGTCATCTCTCTGTTGCCTCGCCTTGCCTCGTTCCCCTCGGCTACCCTCTTGCGATGGTCATCATCGGACAAGATGTATTCTTCCAATTCACGAAAAAGTTCCTCAACCGTCTTGGGTTTCTTTCTAGTGAGCAGGTGAAGTCGTTGGCCCCGGAGTGAGGCCCTTGATTAATGCATTAATTGTTGTTTTTTCATCGGCTTCGGGGATTTGGGATCTTTGCTCGCACGAACCTTCTCACGAAGTTCCGCGGTGGCTCTCTGTCTTTCGCTTGCGTTGTACAAATCTGATGCTTCAGCGGTTGTGTCGTGGAACATCCGGAACTTTGTCTTGAGATCTACCCAGCTGTAGACTGAGTGTGGAGGCAGCAAGGAGTACCAATTCAGTACTGGTCCTTCGCAAGCAATGATGAAGGATTTGGCCAGTGCAACATCATCCCCTCCTGCTGAATTCACAGCTGATTCATATCTCATGAGGAATTGCCTAGAGTTTCCGAAGCCGTTATATTTGGGGAGAGAGACGGCTTGAACTTCGGCGGCCAAGGTCTTGTTTGCAGCCCAATAGACGACGACGACTCGAATCCACGAAGTGTGAGATTTCGTTTCCCGCGAAGAGGTTTTCTTTCGGGGATTCTCTTGCCGGCCCGGATTTCGGTGTGGTGATTCTGGCCACGGGGAACCTGTTCCCTTGTTTTTTCATCTCATCGATTTCTCTCTGTATCACTTCAATTTGTTTTTTTGCTTTGTTTAGTTGTTCTAGCTTTTCGGAGATCTTTCTTTTCGCTTGCAATTGACTTGCGAATCTTTCCTTGTCTTTCTGCAGCTGCTGTATCTTTTGTTGAACCCTTTCTAGCTCCCTGTCTATAGTGTCATCATCATCATCGACATTCTCAGATTCTTGCTGTTCAGCAGGTTGTTCTTTGGTGTGAGCCGTCTTCTCTGCTCTTGCCTTCATCAGAGCTTCGAGCTTTGCTCTCCGCTCTTGATCTGTTGGGTTAGAAGGTTCAGGAACGAAAGAGGTTTCATTCCTTTGAGAAGGATGGTGATCATCCCGATTTGTCTCTGCCGGAACGTTCTTCTTGGATTTCTTCTGTGGTGGCATCGTGAGCTTTTCTTCGGCTGAAACACGGTGGGCGTCAATGTTGGGGGGTTACTCGAAAAATTCGGATGAATCCCCTAACACGAGAGAGAGAGAGAGAGAGAGAGAGAGAGTTCGAACACGTTGAAACACAAAGTTCGAGCGGCAAGAGACAGTGATTCCCCCAACAGATTGCACAAGTTCCCAAAAATCTGAATCCGTTTACACGTGCCCTCGCGTCCCCTTTTATAGGGAGATAAAGGGACTTTTACATTCATAAAACACCCTCGAACTCGAAGAATATTTCTAATGTGAACACATACAAGAATGTCTTTTTCATCTAACATATTTACAAGCCTGCCACCAGTTCACACTCAAAACCCGAACTTTTTGGGACGACAACTTTGACTTTGCTTCTTCGCCGGTTCGTGGATATCTCCGTGCATGACTTCCGAACTGGATCCCCGACAGATTCCCGAATCGGCCGCACTTCGAGGTTCGCGCCTCCGCCGGCTCGAGGTTCTGGGCCTCTGCGTGTTCATGACTCCGCGTCTTCTCCGAACCAAGGTTCCCGAAATTCGCATGTTTGTGGGTCTGCAGCTTCGTAAGTTCCTGATTCCCGAAAATCGTGAATTCCTGTTCCTGAAAAACATAGCTCAAGAACTTTGTTAAACTCAACGTTTCGAGGGTGACGGGTTTTCCCGAATTCCCCAACATCTAGTAAGGCTTAAGTGTCCAGGAGATAAAATTTACCATGACTTAAGATTTTGCGTAACAAATGAAGAGGCTCCCGAGAGAGCATGTGGATCTGGTTATTCCCTTCTACAATTCGGTGAAGCAAATCATGCGTGAGGCAAGTTCTTTTACTTTTCGTTTTTAACTCTTGGGCATTCTATAACGGCATAAAAGTCTCTCGTGCATTCTATAACCAGCTCTCGTGCATAAAAGTCTTTAACAAACGAGGCTACTAAACATCAACAATAGCAAGCAACCGTTACATGTTAAATAGTACAAAGATCCTATAGTCAAACTGGGTGATCGACACTCTCAAGGTCAAGTGATCGATTACTTAGTGCATTCTTCATTACATTATATAACCGAGCTTTGGTTGTTTTATTTTTTTTCTTAGCACACCTTGTAAGAACATTACCGTGATGTTAGCTTCAAACTTGATCGGCCTTCAAAAATCCCATCCTCGGTATATGTCAACCTTTTCCTTTGCTCGCAAATTGCAGCTGCTATTTTGTGAATACATTATTTCGGGTTCAAGTGTAGGAAACATGCAAACAATGCGATGAATATAAAATATTTATACCTCATTAACCATCTTAGGTTTATGCGTTGATGTACATTTCCTTTATTTTGGATTTTGGAGGATGATGGCATATCCCTCTACAAAAGGAGAAAAAAGGGGGGATGGTTATTGATGTTTCAGCACTAAAATAATTACACATGAGCATAGTATTACATGTACTCCAGAAGGCCTTGGATATCTTGATATTGTGCTATGCGGTTGTCACACCCTCGAAATTTCCAATTTCGGGATGTGAATAGAAAGAATAATTAAATAACGATGTTACCATAATTTCAAAAAATTTCCAACTTTTATTTTTCTTTACGGGGAATATAGTATAGGAAAAATACATTGTTTGATTTTCTAAATTAAATAAAAAGTTGTGAGTGTTGCATTCATGCCCACGCATCTTGGTGTTTCTTGAGTGCAAAAGGTTTCAAAATGTGTTTAGGCGCTACCCAAATCCTTCCGAGAATTTTCCGGATTTTTCGCGATTTATTCTCATTTTCCTTGAGCTATTTCTATTTATTAGAAGTCTCTAAAATCTTTTTTCATGAGCTCCAAATGTTTTTTTTTGGATTGTTCATGTCTTAATCTATCTCTAGGAATTTTCTTGGAATTTTTGTGATTTTCGGAGTATTTTTCGTGCCCTTAAACAATTTCTAGACTTTTCCGGAATTTGTTTTCGCATTAAAAATAATTTCAAAAAAAGAAAAAAAAAACCTATCCTACGGAACGGGCCGAGCCCGAAGGCCCGACCCGCTCCGGCCGCCCTCCAAGCCCATCGGGGCCCGGCCGCAAGTAGCAAAGCCGGCCGCGCGCGGCCGCCACCTCTAGGCTCGGCGGGCGTGCCCGCCTCGCCCCGCGCCTATAAAGGCAAGGGAGCCGAGCCCCGCGCGCGCGCCCCGTGCCCTAGCCGCTTGCGCGCCGCCGGAAGCCGGCCGGAGCACCACCCCGTGCACCGCCCGAACCGAGCCGGGCGCCCCGGACCGAACCGCCGCCGCCGTGTTGTCCTCCGATTTCCCGTCACCTCCCTTAGTCTCGGTCATAGGTGGGCACACCTTTGCGATCCCCTTGGTCTCCTCTCTCCGTTTTGCATCTCACCCAAGCCCCTAGCTCGCTTGGAACTCCGTGGATTTGATGCACCGGGGAAACTTCCCGTACATGAGAAGCTCCCGTCCGTGTTCCCGTCTCGGGAGGTTGAAGATTAGGCCGGTTTTGCATCTAAGCTTGTGTCTTTTTAAGTAATCCATATGCTCTTTCATGTATCTTGCTACCTTTGCGCATAACCCCGTGGAAAAATCCCACCCTTCGCACATAGACCCAATAGAGCACTTTTATAGATCTTACCCCGAGTTTTATCCTCTTCAAGAGCACGCGTTTCTGTGTCTCCGGAATCTTTCGGCCTACTCCCCGAAGTCTATAGTTAATCACGAACGAGGTCCTTTTCATCTTGTTTTCCCCATATCTTTCTCGTTTCAACTCCGTTTTAATCCGTTCAAGTTGCGTTAGATTCATAATAATGTAAAGCACGCGTTAGTGGTGTGTTTTCACCATGTTTTGTTTTCTGAAAATAAAATTAATATTAATTTTGATTAATGTCTAGTTATACATGTCTTTTCCAAATAAAAGTAATATAGATCTATATATCGTTTTTTCATAAGCAAATTTAATTTGATTAATGTTTCTATCACATGTTTTTGTACATAGAAGTTAATTAGATATTTATCTCGGTTTTCGTAAACCAAATGTTAATTTGTTTAATAGTTAATTAATCTTTTCTAATTAAAATTTGGTTAGGCTTTTACATCGGCTTTTATAATAAATGTTAATATGATTAATGCCAATACCATAATGTTTTCAATAATAATATGATCTACTCGAATTACAAAGGTTCGTTTAGATTGTTCATATAGTTTAGTTTTTCTAAATTAAATGTTTAATCGGTTTAATCAATACATGAATCTTTATTAATAAAACTTGACTAGTTCTTTACACCAGTTTCGTAAAAAAAGTTTAATATTACGGTAATATCAACATAGGGTATTTTATTTCTGAAATATCCTTTATAATTGTTTTGTTAATTAAAATGAACCTAGCTCATAGCCTTGCTCTCTCATTTATGCAAAACGTTCAATAGACGTTCTTTTCACGGCTCTCTAAGTGTGATCTTTCCGGTCCTTGCTCAATCTTCCACAACTATCTCTTTAAAGCAAACCAAGCCTTTCTTCCTCTAAGCACGGTTTGTGTGCTTTAGTGATCCATCTAATCAAGCCTATCCTTTAGTGCATTCTTTTAAAGCTTTTTTATGATTAGTGCTTTGTTCTTAGTATATGCTTGTTTGTTTGCTTTGTGTATGTTTGTGCCCGATAATTGATGCGCTTAGAGTGAACGCCGTTTGAGAAGCTTTGAAGAGCAAGAAGTTGAAGATATTCGAGCAACGACATTATTTTGGTAAAGGAAAGTGTGTCATTGATCTTTGTCCCAATAACTATGATTAATCACTTTGCATTGCTTTGCATTAATATTGATGGGTCCTATTAAGGATTACCTAGTTTTTATGATCATTCCTTGTCAACCCGGGTTTATCATTGTTGACGGTGAATTTCCGTCAATCTAGAGTACATGTTATACATTGGTTTTGATTATGATTTGCAACTAACCCGCCACTAGGCATACTAATGATATAACAAGTTCACACTTGCATGTCAATTTTGGAGTTTGTTGTTTACGCCGGAAATCTACACTAAAGAGGAGACATTCGGGATAAGTTCACCAAGCACTGTGGAAGAAGATCATGAAGCCCGACAAGAGTTAAGACACGCGATGAACATGACTCCAAATGACCCGAGGACCGAAGCGTCAACGTGCAAGTCTTCAGGGACTCAACCAGAAAACAGCGAAGCTTGCATGGCAAGGATTCAAGCCTTAACCGTGAAGGAACGACGTCAAAGGCCCACATGCAAGTGCACACTAATAAGGGATCACGCGAGAAGTAACCGGGGAGGAAACCGGGCCGAACCGGCCGTAGTGGGCTGGGCCGGCCGGCTCGGGCCGACCGGCCCGGCCCACTCCGGGGTCGGTTCGGTGCCCCCTTTGCCCTAAGTCTTCATCTATTTATTCCCTCCGCCGCCGTCGGCCGCCACATCGAACAAATCATCCTACCGACGCCAATCACCGGAAAACCGCGCCCGCAAGATGAGGGAGAGAGTTAGATGAGCTCGTCGCAAGGATCAACGTCGGCGGAGAGAAGGAAGCAAGAGGAGGACCGCAAGCCGCCGGCCTAGGGGTGTTCCCAAGCTCCATCGCCGCCATCTTCATCGATGACGTTCTCCGAGTCTCCATCACCCCTATGTGCTTCAATTCGTGTAAGATGATGGGGTAATGTCTCCGTTCATCCCTAGGATTAGATGAATACATGCTATGTGATCGCTATTTGATTCGTGGTTTCAATCTTTTGTTTTCATGTTGATGATGCTTTGATGATTAAGTTAGGCCACCGTGTTTTTCGGGCGTATGATATCCGCTACTCCCATAGATTCCATCAACATACCATGTCCATCATAGGTCTAGTCACGAATAGCTTCGCGTAGTGACGAGTACGAGAGGAGGGAAAGGGCGAAACCGTGGTCACAACCCCCGGTAGATTGGTTTACCGCTTTCGTGTAGTAGATGCATACCATGTTATACTAGATCCTAGGGAGGGAACACTTATCTTTCTCACTCACTCTCTTGTGTTCACCCCTTTATCATCTAGTTTAACCCTAGATTTGTTTGATCAACTTAACTTAGATTAACTTAGGTTAGATTGTCTTTACTTTTAGATTAATACTCTCTTTCAAAGGTTTTCCATTCGACTAGATTAGTACTTAGTTAAGCACTTGTAATCCCCTTGCTCCGCGGATTGACAAGAACCTTGGGAATCCCGTGGTGAAAAAGGTGTAGGTCCGTACGCTTGCGGATCGTAGGTGGATACGAGTTTTATCCGTCAACATGCCCCTTTTTCCGGTGCCGTTGCCGGGGAGCAAGCCGGTTTGCTACGTTTAATCTAGTATTAATTTTGTTGATTGCTAACACCTAACCCTTATTTTCTTAAAGAAAGAAAAAAATCTTTTTTGTTTTTCTTTCTACTTTTCTTGTGCCTAGATGGATTTGTTCACCTCACCATTGGAAGACGAAGAGATGTCGCTAAGGGAGCTAGCAATGACATCAATGGAAGACATTGAGATGCGAAATCAGATTTGACGTTTGCTACAACCCACTATGAAGTGAAGCCTAGAATCATCAAGTTAGTGGCGACAAAACCATTTAGAGGATTGGAGGATGACAACCCGTATAGACACATTAAGGAATTCACGATGTTATGCAACATGGTGCAACAAAAAGGAGTTCCGGCCGCTTGGTTCAAGTGGAATCTTTTTCCGTTCTCTCTCGAAGATGAAGCGAGAAGATGGTGCACACTTGTGTCCATTGAAGCAAAAGGAAATTGGGATGAGCTAGTGAAGAAGTTTCTTTTGAAGTTCTTTCCCATAAGCAAGGTTCAAGACTTAAGGAGGCAAGTGCTCAATTTCAAGCAAGGAGAGGATGAAGGAATTGATGAAGAATAGGACCGTTTTAATGAACTACTTGTGCGAGGCCCGAACTTGGGATTTTCCGGTGACTTGATGTTGCATACCTTTTATTTTTCACTAACCCCTAACTCATCTCGTTTTGTAAGCATGTGTGCGGGCGGTGATATAATGCATAAAACAATTAGTGAAGCTGCACAAATGTTACAAAGGATAAGCAATGGACAAAGAACACTACGAGATTGGCAAAGACGTTGTCGAGAGGAGAAAAACGACAAAAGCAAGCCCAAGGTGCTTGCTGAAATTTCGAAAAAGATGAACCGAAGGTCAAGGAGGATGAACTGACCATACAAGAAATTGAAGATTCACTTCCCAAGGTAAGAGAAGACATTCGGATGTTAAAAATGTTGAAACTAACATGAATGTAGGCCGAAGTATGTGGAATGCTAGACCATTGGCGGAGTTCATTCAATCCGATTGGGTTCAAGTTGATTTCGCCCCACTAATCGCCTACCGAAGGAAGGAGGAATGCCGACACGTTGCCATACTAGTTGAAGATATTTTTGATCAAGAGATGAGTGGAGAGTCGATCCAAAAGATATTTGAAGAAGAAAGAGAAGAAGGAGATGAAGGATGGATCAACCGGTTTGACAACTCAAAGATTTGCAATAAAGGAAGAGAAGAGTACAACCATGATGAGCCTAGTGACTCAAAGGATAAATGGGAGGAGATAGGACTGAAGCTAGATGATAGCTTGTGTGCTATTGAAGCCTACACACTAGCAAATCAAGACATGGAAGTACTCAAGGATGAAGGAAAGAGTGAATCAACAATGAGCGATCTTGACGACATGTGGTACATGGAAGATAAAGAAAGCAACATACAAGACTTTGAAGATGAAGATTTGGTTGATAAAGAAGACTTCAAAGAAGAGATGAATGCGTACATAGTTGAAGGATTACATGTTCCACATGATGAGTTGAAGAAATTGCAAGATGGTGATGAAGAGGCAACTACACTTGTTGAGATCGATTCGCCTTCAACACCGCTTGATGAACCAAATATCACTCTTGTTGAAAAGGCTCTAAGGCCAAGGTACGTGTTGAAATCTCAAGATATTATTGGTATTGATGTTGATAAGTTCAAATACTCATGCTCAACCAATAGTATGAATGATAGTTTAATGTCTATGCCTTGTTCCAATAGTGATCATGTTGATAGGCTAGATTTTCTTGAGAATGAAAAAGAGGAAACATTTATTTTTGATCCAATTAATCTCACACCTAAACAACCTTTGCCTAATGATGAGCTAAGTGCTATGCATGAAACATATGCTTCTTTTATTTACACCTTGACTTGTTGCTACAATTCACATGTGGTGTTAATTATGGACGCGTATGTTTACAATAAGTTTTGTAAATCTCGATCATGCTTTGTGCTTGGTCAAGCTAATGACCGTAAAGAGGAACATGTCGGGAGAAGGCCCAATTTTCACTAACCATGTAGACAAGCCTTGAATAATGAAAAAAAGAAGTCATGCCTAAAAGAGTTGCAAGATAAATCATCAACCTCTCCGAATCCCGCGATGGATGGTGCTATCTTCATCAATTTGAGAGCTTGTTCAGAGGTGTACAAATGAAGAAAATGAGATATTCAGAAGCTCCATCAAATTACCGTTCCAACGCATCAAGAACTAACAAGTTTGAAGACCCGTGCAAGGAGTTATGGAGGAAACATTGAGCGTTGCGCGTTCTGAAATTTCAGGACAGATTTCATCGCCGAAGTAAAACGGACGTAACTCTCTTGTCCGGAGTCCGATTTGAGCAAATAAAGACTCGTTGGAAAGGAAATTTTGTGCACTGCGCAATGGATTAGAGCTTAAGTATACTCTATGTTCTGGACATTAAAAAAATTCATGGAGTGAAGGCAGCACCGAAGGATGATAAAGAAGGAGATAATGATGAAACAAAAGGAAGCTTTGGGAAAGTCTTCTATAAGTGATCAAGCACAACATGGGAAGTAAATTAAAGTTGCATTGGTACCTTTTCTTCTTGCATGAAGGGCCATGGCTATGCAATGAAAAGAAGGTATGTGAGAAAGTCCAGCTCTATGACTTTAAAGGAAGCGCTTTTCGGGAGGCAACCCGTTTCTTTACATTTTTACTACTTTCTTAGAGAAAATAAAGAATGGCACTATCTTATGATGATCAACTTGTGGTTATTAATATAAGTTCAGTTTTCCTTTTTAGAACCACCATCATGTTCATGATAATATTTATTTGTATGCATTGCATTTTGTTATCAATGTGATGTTTCTTTGTGTATACATGTTTTGCACATAGTTGGCTTGGTTGTTTTATATACTTAATGATGTATGCTTTAGTTTCCATGTTAATGCTTCATAGGTACCTATGGGTATTTTCCTTTTGTGATCTTGTGTAAACGTGGTGTTTAAACAAGATTGCGGACCATCATCGTTAAGTTCGATAAACCTAGCTTGGCTTTTCATATGTTTTCATGTTGCTTTGGTTAGTTTATAAGCTTTGCAATGCGCTTAATTTTTCTTGTGCTATAAGAGTTATTGATTTAGGGATAGACATGGTGTTTTAACCCTAGATATATAAACCTTTATGGCTATGGAGAAATTCGGCAACTTAGTTGTAAACATGGTGTTTAGAACTAGGTGAAAACATTGTCTTTGTTTATATGCTTTCCTATCATTTGGATACACACCTTGCACCACGTACACTCATTAGGTTTTTATTCCTCATTAAACTAATTATGCCACAAGTTAAGAATCTTAGGAGACATTGTTGGATTATTGGCAATTCTATCTACTCCCAACCGTCACCTTGGGGGTAGAATGTGCTTAAAACGTCTTGCAGGCAGGATAAAGACTCTCACTACAAGGAAATTGAAGGATGGCTAAGATAAAAATTCTTTGTCTTCTTTTTCCATGACTAGCAAAATGCTAAGCATGGGGGAGACCCTGAATCTTCAACACGGAAGTGCAATATGACACTCTAGAAGATAGAATGATAAAGATCGTTAACATCTCCGGATCAATGCGCAAGAAGCCACCAATCTCATCAAAATTCTGCATGGTCTCGAAGGGAAAACACTGGATATTTTTGGATATTTAGAAGCCTGATGAAGTTACGATTCCAACAAATCAAGAATCAAGACAATCGGAGGTTCCTACAAGCGGTTATGCCCGAATCACCGAGTGCAATACATCCTGAAATCAGTTTTGGACAGCACACAACGCTGAAGTAAAACGGACATAGCTCCTTTGTTTGAACTCCGTTTTCGATGAATGACCACATGTTGGAAAGCAAGGAGATGATGTGAACAATAAAGAGATGGTGATGACAACATTGAAGAGAAGGGTGACCAATGACTCCATTAAGCATACAAGATTAAATTCGAAGTTTAGGAGCATTGATAAATCAAGACAAAAGCAAAAGCCACATCGATACATGGAGATGGCGGAAGAAGGCAACGAAGAATTACAAAGGATGGTAACATCTCCATGGACCTTCTCTTTTCCAAACACAAATGCTTGTAAGTATGCCTTCAACATCAACTAGGTGCAACCTTTTGTTTTTCTCTTTGAAAAATAACATGGCTACTAGGAGGACAACCTAGGTTTCTTTTTACTTTCAATAGATAAGCATGACCATGTGTTCACCTCGATGTTCTATATTGCCTATGGTTACGGAAAGATGATGAAAGTTGCCGCTTTGTTTTACCTACATGAAGTTATACATGTCTTGGCTAATTGCTCTCTATAATACGATCTGAAATTAATTTAAATACCGGCTCTTTTATTTGTGGAGGTGAAATGACTATGCTCTAGACCCACATATATATCTTTGATCTTTGATTTAAGTTTATGGATAGCCGGATAACTTGTTGTTTTTATGAAAACTTAACTTTTATGCTATCTACATATTTGTGATGCTCTTGTAAAGTTCTACCTACCAAAGCCATATACATATATGTTTTATGATAACAAAACCCGTAGATTGCAAACTTATGTTTTGATGAGTTGGATTAGGATTGATTTCTATGGTTAGAGAGCGAGAAGCTGGTCATTCCTTTGTGTAACTTTTTCATGCTAGCCTTTTTGTCCATGCATTGTGGGTTTTCACATCGAAAATTTCACAAACTTCGTTGGGCATCCACCCTAAACCAAAAACATCTTTTTGTGATCACCTCCTTGTCCACAACCCAATTTGAGTATGGAGTAAAATTCTCGATGGAGATTCAAATATTCCGCAAGATTATGGAATTTATACTTACTTTAGCAGTCATTTCCCCTCTCTTTTATGCTCGAGGACGAGCATCGTTCAAGCATGGGGAGGAGTCATTCTCTAACACAAATGCTATTTAAGTATTATGTTGCAAAAAGTTTTGAGGAGCAAAAAAAGAAAAAAAAAGAAAAAAAGAAGAAAAAAATGAAAGAAGAAAAAAATTATTATGATGAGAAGAAAAGAAAAGTAAGGGAAAAAGGAAGAATAAAGAAAAAAGAAAAAAAGAAAGAGAGAAAAATGAGAAGGAAATAAAATAAAGAAAAAAATAAAGATGATCCTCGGTTCTTTTTGCTTCATAAGTTCTCAAGTGCCTTGATGACAAATCCATACTCAAATCTTCCAACCATGTGCAATCCGATAACGAGGACTTCACTCGTGCCTTGGGATCATCCATTTGCCACTTGCACATGTCACTTATCTAAATGTGTGTGTTTCGTCCCTCTCTCTTTCCAACATTTATTTTCCATGGCCTTTTTGACGAGTCTCGGTAATTCCAATAGACCTCTCTCTTAATTTGACAATATTTCGGATATATGTTTTGCTAGAATTGTATTTAACCTTCCAAACTCCACATAAGCCTTCCACTATCACATATGAGTAGAGTAGGTTGAAAATAATCTAGTATAGGCTTGAGTGACTTGATGAGATGAGTGTTCCATGAGCTCTTGCAAGAGATTTTCACTTATGTTGGATATGCATCTTTTTGAAAATCTTCCATGTGACAAGGTAATGGTTTGAAGTTCACTTAAGTTTGAGAGCATCGTGTTAAATGTGGCTTGTTCTTTATTGTTAGTCTATCTTCCATAATGAAAAAGAAGCCGGTCACAACTTGAACTTTAAAAATAAATTCTTAAGAGAGAGCAATTTGCCTTGTCATGAATGACTAAGTGCAGGGACAACATTGGAAGGCAACACTGGTTTCCCTTTTAAGCAAGGATTACTTACTCGAGGACGAGCAAGGTTTAAGCATGGGGGAAATATTGACGGTGAATTTCCGTCAACCTAGAGTACTTGTTATACATTGGTTTCGATTATGATTTGCAACTAACCCGCCACTAGGCATACTAATGATATAACAAGTTCACACTTGCATGTCGATTTTGGAGTTTGTTGTTTACGCGGGACCTTTCCAGATCTTGCAACGAGTGGGAGAGGTAGCGTACCGACTTGAGTTGCCAGCGCAGCTTGCAGATGTGCATGATGTGTTCCATATCTCTCAGTTAAAGAGAGGTCTCAAGCCTCATGATAAGGAACCATTGCCTATGGATGGGTTGGATGTGAAGGAGGATCTCACCATCACTGAACGGCCTATCAAGATTCTGGACAGATTGACACGGGTTACAAGAAACCGGACTTTCATAATGTGCAAGGTGCAGTGGAGTAATCATGCAGAGGATGAGGCAACTTGGGAAAGAGAAGAGGAGTTGAAAGCAGAATATCCACATCTCTTTGATCCATCCGAATCTCGAGGACGAGATTCATCTTAAGGGGGGTAGGATTTGTAACACCCTAAATTCTAACTCCTGAATTTAATTAAAATTTGCTTAGCAACATTTCGATCTCGCTTAAGGAATATAAGGTTGTTGTGCTTTTATAGGCATTTAATTGTTTTTATTAATTAATTAATGAAATATAGGAGTTTACTGTTGCATACATGCTGGTGCATTGCTTTTGGTTGTTGGATTCAAATCTCGGTTTGAATTCGAAGTTTGTTTGAGGTTTAAAGAGGTTTGGAAAAGATTTGTAAATGAAAAAGAAAAAGGAAAAAAAAAGAAGAAACAACCGCGGCGCCCCCGGCCCACCCTCGGCCCGGCGGCCCACCGCCGGCCCACCTCCGTGCACCGCAGCCTCCCCGCCGCCGACGCCGACGGCGGGGCCCGCCCGTCGGCGTCCACCTCCCGCCGCGCCCGTCTGCGGTTCGGGGTCGAGTCCGACCCCGACCGCGCCGCCGCCGCGGGCCCGCGCGCGCAGCCTCGCGCCGCCCCTTTTTAAGCGCGCGCGCCTTCCCCGTGCCGCGCCGCACCCTCACCCCGAACCCTAGCGCCGCGCACCGCGCCCCTAACCCTAGCCGCGCGGCCGCCGCCACCGCCGCCGCCTCGGTCCGCGCCGCCGACCCGCGCCGTCGCCGCCTCGCGCGTCGATTTGGAGCCGTCCCGGAGCTTCGCCTAAAGGTGAGGAGCACCCCGGCGCCGTCCGCTCGGGTTCCCGTGCGCCGCGGCACCGGCTCGCCGTCGCCGGTCTTGCGCCGCCGCCGTGACTCGCCGGCGCCGCCGTTCTCCGCCGTCGCCGCGCCGTGAGGCCTCGGTCAAGTTCGCGTGCTCGCGTTCTTCGTCTCGGTGTTTTCCCCGTGCTCTTTGGGGCACCCTAGCCCCTCGCGCCGCATCGCGCCGCCGCTCGCCGCCGCGCGAAGCCACGCCTCGCTCGCCGCCGGCCGCCTCCCGCCCGCCGCCCCGCTTGCGCGGATCCCGGACCGCCGGATCCCCATCCGACGGTCCGGGACGCGTCAACGTCCCGGTCAAAGGAGCCCCGCCGGTCAAACCCGCCGCATTAGATCCACACCGCCCGATCGTGATCCAACGGGTCCGATCCATCCCCTTATCCTACCGCGCGCTTTTGCAAATAAAACCCCGAGTTTTCCCTGTTTCACAAAAATACCCTTCCACCTTATAAAACCCTCACGTTTTAGTCCTGTTTTCTTCTGTTTTAACCCGAAGCCCTAAAATTCTTTACAAATAAGTCCTAAAACTTGTTTTAATCATAACTTTGTCGTTTTAGCTCCGTTTTTAGCGTTCTTTATATCCACGCGATCGTCTCGACGAGTAGAATAGTTTTCTGTCGCTTTTGTTACTGTTTGAGATGATTGGTGTACTGTTTCTTATTTATTTTCATTGCTTGCTTGTATGTGATGTGTGGAGTGTAGCGTACGAGCAATTCGGGGACTTCGCTTCGTTGAAGAGTATCAAGACCCTGAGCAGTTTCCGGTGCTGGTAGAAGGCAAGTCCTTGCTGCATTCCCGTTAAATTCCTATTACAACATGCATTTTAATTACACCGTTGTTTACTTTTGCTATGCATTAACTTGATGGGTCCTATTGCTAAGGTTCGACTAGCTTTGATATCCTATGCCTTGATCAACCGGGTTTACTTTATGTTGGGTAGCACTTGCTAGCGCTTTACGTGGATGTGGTTGGTTTAATGAACACTCGTTAATATGGCTTTACTTATGCTATCATTTCATGTAATGCAAGAACACTTTACTTTGTTAATCGGAACATGGAGAACCACCCGGGAAAACAAGTACTACCACAAGACATATGGCTCTGTCTTGGCTTATTAATTAGTGAACTAGATGTTAGGTATGCTTTACCTGATAAGGGTTGGGGGCTGGCGGGTAGTGGCGTATGGACTGCTCGGGCGCGGGTGTGGGCTTAGCTAAGACACGGTACTCGTCCGGGAGCTTTATACGTTGCACCGACCGGGTAACCTAGCGGGCGACCTTCATCTGGGGATCTTTGTAACGGCCTCGTAGCGTCCCTATGCAATCACACCTCGGAAGTGTGGTATGGTGCCTTGCAAACACCGCATGGTTGGGTCTAAAACTCTTTTGGGTTTTTACGCGACTTGTGGGTAAAGATGTACAACCTCTGCAGAGTGTAAAACTAATCGATTAGCCGTGCCCACGGTCACGGGCGGCCTGGACCCTCACATGATTAATTCTATGGAAGATGGAACTTTTAAACTTGTGCATTACATTTTTTTGGATCTGTTGCATTTTATTATCCGGGTTTGGTATATACTTACACTTGCTAGTAACAGTTGCTTAATAAAACTTGACCAACTAAAATGCTGACTTGCTTATGAGCCAACAGCTTCCACCATAAAGCCTTGCATGTTGTTATAGAACTTTTTCCTTGCTGAGTACGACATGTGCTCACGCTTGTTGTTTATGTATTGCATCTACACTACCCGCCGTTGCTCGGATGGGCGTTTTGAAGACTACAATGATGAGTTTGATGGGTTCTAGGCGTCCGTTCTCCGGTCGGTACCGCCCGTGGAGGACTTCTTCGTGTGTTTCTTTTCCGCCGTTAGCTACTCGAACGATTGTTTACTTGAGACATTCGGTCATGTAATAACTGTTTAATACTCTCTTTACGCTTTTACACTGTGTTTTGGTATTCACTGCGTCGATGCATGTGTGTAACTTGATCCCGGCGCACATGTATTCTTGCATTCGGGTTTGTCCTTAAATCCGGGTGTGACAAAGTGGTACCGAGCCGTGTTGATTGTAGGACGTTAGCCTAGTTAGAACTCGGTCGAAAATTAAGGATTTTATATCATTAGAAGCCACACATAGCTTAGCTTGCTTTATTCTATTTTATTACATCTAATCTTGGTTTAATCTTATCCTTGTTTGCTTTTGTTATCTAAGCTTGGCCTTGTCTCTTTTAGTAATCGCACCTTGTCTCATCTATCTTAGATGGTTCGCCGGTACCGAAGACCACGCGTTCGGTGCCTACCGCTTTCCTAGGTACACGGAGGACCGGGACTTCTCTCGCTACTCAACCGACAAGTGAGGAGCATCGGGGAAGCTTACGGGAGAGGGAAGTGAAGCAAGCTCTGCGAGCAAGCTCCACCGCCCGCTGTCATTGAGCTGTCGGATGACGAGCCCGAAGAGCCAGAGGAAGAGCAAGAGCCTGAGGAGGAGCCAGCTGAGGAGCCAGAGCAAGGAGATGATCCGGAAGACCCCTCAGATCCTGAGGACTCTGACCCAGAAGATGGAGATGCTGAGGATCACCCTGCGCCAGAGAAGTGGAAGGTGGTCATTTGTCACCACGATGGAGGGCATGCACGCTTTCCGTCTAAGTTGAGGAGGCTCTTCCAGCGTCTTCAGCTGAACGTGACGATCGACTACGTGGGACTGAAGAGGACTCACCCTCGCTACCCGACCCAGTGGGATGTGTCTGTGCGCATCCTGGAAGATAACCCGCTGGATGGAGGGCCGTACGAGGTTATTGTCCATCAAGCTCTAGCTACCGAGCTACCTTCGCCGCCGGAAGAGATGATGCGGCTAGGAGGGCTCTATCCGCATGGTGCTACGAGGAAGCTCATCACCTCACCAACTGCGGGTGGGGAGATCTACCCCGCCGTCGCTGCGGAGCCGTGGGCGGTGAAATTCCAATGGCCAATGAAACTGCGGGAGCACGCTATGCCATGCAAGTGGGCCACGTAGCGGCTCTCAATACCAACTTGGATGACACTCTCATGGAGCTTCAAGATCTCCGTGACCAGCAAGATGAAGACCGCGCAGAGAGATCAAGAGGCTCAAAGCGGTGATCGCGAGCGAAGATGAAGATGAGGTGCGGGATGATGGAGAGGACCGGGCTCGCCATGTCACCAAGACCGCAAGGACAAGCTATGGGTCACTTGGATCCCGCACCGGGATTATTTGGCCATAGGAGTTAGGTGTTAGAAGTCTTTATCTTTTCGTTATCGAGTCCGTAAACGTTAGAACGCCACGTTGGGTCGATGTGTTAGATAGTGGTGTGCTTGAGTGCTTGGTTTGTGAACATCGTGATTTGGATTTTTGGTTGATCGAGGGGTTCTCTAAGATTGTGAAGCCTCTCACCACCTTACCGGAGAAGGATAGAGAGTTCAAGTGGACCGATGCCTGTCGGCGAGTTTTGAGGAGTTGAAGCGAGAGGTTGACGACCGCTCCGGTGCTTGTGATGCCGGACTTGCGAGAAGGGCTTTGATATCTACCGTGATGCATCGAGGCAAGGTTTGGGTTGTGTTCTTATGCGGGAGGGACACGTCATAGCTTACGCATCAAGGCGGTTGAGGAAGCATGAGCGAGAACTATCCTACGCATGATCCGGAACCGCGGTACCGTGGTTCATGCGTTAAAGATTTGGAGAGATTACATCATGGGGACCAAGTGTCGGATCTACACGGACCACAAGAGCTTAAAGTACATCTTCACTCGAAGGATCTTAATCCGAGACAACGCCGATGGTTGGAGCCGATCAAGGATTACGATCCGGACATACAGTATCATCCCGGGAAGGCTAATGCGGTTGCGGATGCTTTGAGTCGGAAGGGACGAGGCCAATGCAGCTTTGGCGTTCCGGATGCCCGATGAGCCGATGAGGGAGTTCGAGGGACTCAATGCGGGGATAGCCGCCCACACCGAGGGAGTCACTTTGGAGGTAGAGTCTACTCCGGAGCGACAGATTCGTGAAGGACGGTGAAGGATGAGGAGATCAAGGAGATCGGGGACACCATGGAGAGGGGCAAGGCCCCGGATTTCACCGAGGACGATCGGGGAACGATATGGTTCAAGAATCGGATCCGTGTGCTCGATGTGGGAGATCTCCGGAAGACGATCTTGAGAGAGGCTCATGATTCGGCTTATTCCATTCATCCGGGCAAGACAAAGATGTATCGGGATCGCGAGAGGTATTGGTGGTATGGGATGAAGAGGGATGTAGCCGCTCACGTTGCGTTGTGTGACACGTGCCACAAGGTCAAGGCTGAGCATCAGAGACCAGCAGGATTGCTGCAGCCATTGAAGGTGCCAGAGTGGAAGTGGGAAGAGATAGGCATGGATTTCATCGTTGGGTTGCCCCGTACTCGTGATGGATATGATTCGATATGGGTTATCGTGGATCGTTTGACAAAGGTTGCTCACTTCATACCAGTGCGTACTACTTATACAGGGGCAAAGCTAGCGAGTTGTACATGACCGGGATCGTATGCTTGCACGGTGTTCCTAAGAAGATAGTTTCGACGAGAGGAACTCGGTTCACGTCACGTTTACGGGGAGAAACCGCATGAGTCTATGGATACGAAGTTGAACTTCGGCTCGCCCTATCACCCGCAGACAGATGGTCAGACAGAAAGGACAAATCAGATTCTAGAGGACATGCTGAGAGCTTGCGCCCTCAAACATGGTGAGAGTTGGGACAAAAGCTTGCCGTATGCTGAGTTTTCTTACAACAACAGCTATCAAGCCAGTCTGAAGATGGCACCCTTCGAGGCCCTGTATGGGAGAAAGTGCAGGACACCCTTGTACCGGAGTCGGACGAGTGAGAGTCGGTTGTTTGGGACGGACATCATCAAGGAGGCCGAGAGGCGGTGTTCGGATCATCGGAGAGAACTTGAGAGTTGCTCGGTCCGGGCGGGAAAAGTTATGCGGACGGGAAGAGGAGAGATGTATCTTTCCAAGAGGGCGATTATGTGTATCCGAAGGTGTCACCTATCGAGGTTTGCGCGAGGTTTAAGGTAAAGGGAAAGTTGTCTCCTCGCTACATCGGACCTTTCCAGATCTTGCAACGAGTGGGAGAGGTAGCGTACCGACTTGAGTTGCCAGCGCAGCTTGCAGATGTGCATGATGTGTTCCATATCTCTCAGTTAAAGAGAGGTCTCAAGCCTCATGATAAGGAACCATTGCCTATGGATGGGTTGGATGTGAAGGAGGATCTCACCATCACCGAATGGCCTATCAAGATTCTCGGGACGGATTGACACGGGTTACAAGAAACCGGACTTTCATAATGTGCAAGGTGCGGTGGAGTAATCATGCGGAGGATGAGGCAACTTGGGAAAGAGAAGAGGAGTTGAAAGCGAGAATATCCACATCTCTTTGATCCATCCGAATCTCGAGGACGAGATTCATCTTAAGGGGGGTAGGATTTGTAACACCCTAAATTCCAACTCCTCAATTTAATTAAAATTTGCTTAGCAACATTTCGATCTCGCTTAAGGAATATAAGGTTTCGTGCTTTTATAGGCATTTAATTGTTTTTATTAATTAATTAATGAAATATAGGAGTTCTTCGTTGCATACATGCTCGGTGCATTGCTTTTGGTTGTTGGATTCAAATCTCGGTTTGAATTCGAAGTTTGTTTGGTGTTTAAAGAGGTTTGGAAATAGGATTTGTAAAAGAAAAAGGAAAAAAAAAGAAGAAACAACCGCAGCCCCGGCCCACCCTCGGCATGCGGCCCACCGCCCGCCCCACCTCCGCGCACCGCAGCCCCCCGCCGCCGACGGCGGCGGCGGGGCCGCCCTGTCGGCGTCCACCTCCCGCCGCGCCCGTCTGCGGATCGGGGTCGAGTCCGACCCCGACCGCGCCGCGCCCGCGGGCCCGCGCGCCGAGCCTCGCGCCGCCCCTTTTAAGCGCGCCGCCTTCCCCGTGCCGCGCCGCACCCTCACCCCGAACCCTAGCGCCCGCAGCCCGCGCCCCTAACCCTAGCCGCGCGCCGCCGCCACCGCCGCCGCATCGGTCCGCGCCGCCGACCCGCGCCGTCGCCGCCTCGCCGTCGATTTGGAGCCGTCCCGGAGCTTCGCCTCAAGGTGAGGAGCACCCCGGCGCCGTCCGCTCGGGTTCCCGTGCGCCGCGGCACCGGCTCGCCGTCGCCGGTCTTGCGCCGCCGCCGTGACTCGCCGGCGCCGCCGTTCTCCGCCGTCGCCGCGCCGTGAGGCCTCGGTCGGGTTCGCGTGCGCGCGTTCTTCGTCTCGGTGTTTTCCCCGTGCTCTTTGGGGCACCCTAGCCCGTGCGCCGCATCGCGCCGCCGCCGCCGCCGCGCGCGCGCCGCGCCTCACTCGCCGCCGGCCGCCTACCGCCGCCGCCCCCGCTTGCGCGGATCCCGACCGCCGGATCCCCATCCGACGGTCCCGGGACGCGTCAACGTCCGGTCAAAGGAGCCCCCGCCGGTCAAACCCGCCGCAGTAGATCCACACCGCCCGATCGTGATCCAACGGGTCCGATCCGTCCCCTTATCCTTAACCGCGCGCTTTTGCAAATAAAACCCCGAGTTTTCCCTGTTTCACAAAAATACCCTTCCACCTTATAAAACCCTCACGTTTTAGTCCTGTTTTCTTCTGTTTTAACCCGAAGCCCTAAAATTCTTTACAAATAAGTCCTAAAACTTGTTTTAATCATAACTTTGTCGTTTTAGCTCCGTTTTTAGCGTTCTTTATATCCACGCGATCGTCGCGACGAGTAGAATAGTTTTCTGTCGCTTTTGTTACTGTTTGAGATGATTGGTGTACTGTTTCTTATTTATTTTCATTGCTTGCTTGTATGTGATGTGTGGAGCGTAGCGTACGAGCAATTCGGGGACTTCGCGTTGTTGAAGAGTATCAAGACCCCGAACAGTTTCCGGTGCTGGTAGAAGGCAAGTCCTTGCTGCATTCCCGTTAAATTCCTATTACAACATGCATTTTAATTACACCGTTGTTTACTTTTGCTATGCATTAAATTGATGGGTCCTATTGCTAAGGTTCGACTAGCTTTGTTATCCTATGCCTTGATCAACCGGGTTTACTTTATGTTGGGTAGCACTTGCTAGCGCTTTACGTGGATTTGGTTGGTTTAATGCACACTTGTTAATATGGCTTTACTTATGCTATCATTTCATGTAATGCAAGAACACTTTACTTTGTTAATCGGAACATGGAGAACCACCCAGGAAAACAGTACTACCACAAGACATATGGCTCTGTCTTGGCTTATTAATTAGTGAACTAGATGTTAGGTATGCTTTACCCGATAAGGTTTGGGGCCGGCGGGTAGTGGCGTATGGACTGCTCGGGCGGGCGGTGTGGGCTTAGCTAAGACACGGTACTCGTCCGGGAGCTTTATACGTTGCACCGACCGGGGTAACCTAGCGGGCGGCCTTCATCCGGGGATCTTTGTAACGGCCTCGAAGCGTCCCTATGCAATCACACCTCGGAAGTGTGGTATGGTGCCTTGCAAACACCGCATGGTTGGGTCTAAAACTCTTTTGGGTTTTTACGCAACTTGTGGGTAAAGATGTACAACCTCTGCAGTGTAAAACTAATCGATTAGCCGTGCCCACGGTCACGGGCGGCCCGGACCCTCACATGATTAATTCTATGGAAGATGGAACTTTTAAACTTGTGCATTACATTTTATGGATCCGTTGCATTTTATTATCCGGGTTTGGTATATACTTACACTTGCTAGTAACTTTTGCTTAATAAAACTTGACCAACTAAAATGCCGACTTGCTTATGAGCCAACGGCCTTCCACCATAAAGCCTTGCATGTTGTTATAGAACTTTTTCCTTGCCGAGTACGACATGTGCTCACGCTTGTTGTTTATGTATTGCATCTACACTACCCGCCGTCGCTCGGATGGGCGTTTTGAAGACTACAATGATGAGTTTGATGGGTTCTAGGCGTCCGTTCTCCGGTCACCGCCCGTGGAGGACTTCTTCGTGTGTTTCTTTTCCGCTGTTAGCTACTCGAACGATTGTTTACTTGAGACATTCGGTCATGTAATAACTTCGTTTAATACTCTCTTTACGCTTTTACACCGTGTTTTGGTATTCACTGCGTCGATGCATGTGTGTAACTTGATCCCGGCGCACATGTATTCTTGCATTCGGGTTTGTCCTTAAATCCGGGTGTGACATAAGTTCACCAAGCACTTTGGAAGAAGATCATGAATCCCGACAAGAGTCAAGACACGCGATGAACATGACTCCAAATGACCCGAGGACCGAAGCGTCAACGTGCAAGTCTTCGGGGACCCAACCGTAAAACGGCGAAGCTTGCATAGCAAGGATTCAAGCCTTAACCGTGAAGGAAACGACGTCAAAGGCCCACATGCAAGTGCACGTGAATAAGGGATCACGCGAGAAGCAACCGGGGAGGAAACCGGGGCCGAACCGGGCCGAAGTGGGCCCGGGCCGGCCGGCCCGGGCCGACCGGCCTAGCCCACTCCGGGGTCGGTTCGGTGCCCCCTTTGCCCTAGGTGTTCATCTATTTATTCCCTCCACCGCCATCGGCCGCCACATCGAACAAATCATCCTACCGACGCCAATCACCGAAAACCGCCGCCGCAAGATGAGGGAGAGAGTTAGATGAGCTCGTCGCAAGGATCAACGTCGACGGAGAGAAGGAAGCAAGAGGAGGACTCCAAGCCGCCGGCCTAGGGGTGTTCCCAAGCTCCATCGCTGCCATCTTCATCGACGACGTTCTCCGGAGTCTCCATCACCCCTATGTGCTTCAATCCATGTAAGATGATGGGGTAATGTCTCCGTTCATCCCTAGGATTAGATGGATACATGCTATGTGATCGCTACTTGATTCGTGGTTTCAATCTATTGTTTTCATGTTGATGATGCTTTGATGATTAAGGTAGGCCACCATGTTTTTTCGGGCGTATGATATCCGCTACTCCCATAGATTCCATCAACATACCGTGCCCATCATAGGTCTAGTCACGAATACCTTCACGTAGTGGCTCGTACGAGAGGAGGGAAAGGGCGAAACCGTGGTCACAACCCCTAGGTAGATTGGTTTACCGCTTTCATGTAGTAGATGCATACCATGTTATCCTAGATCCTAGGGAGGGAACGCTTATCTTTCTTACTCACTCTCTTGTGTTCACCCCTTTATCATCTAGTTTAACCCTAGATTGGTTTGATCAACTTAACTTAGATTAACTTAGGTTAGATTGTCTTTACTTTTAGATTAATACTCGCTTTCAAAGGTTTTCCATTCGACTAGATTAGTACTTGGTTAAGTGCTAGTAATCCCCTTGCTCCGCATTGACAAGAACCTTGGGAATCCCGTGGTGAAAAAGGTGTGGGTCCGTACGCTTGCGGATCGTAGGTGGATACAAGTTTTTTTCCGTCAACAATCATTTATGTTGGGTAGCTATGCTTAGTTGCTATACTTGGGTTATGGTGGTTTTAATGAACAATAATGATGAATCATGCCGTACCTTTATGTTATATCTTTGTTTGCTTAATACAAGACCATATGCTTAATCGGAACATGGAGAACCACCCGGGAACACCGTACAACCACAAGACACATGGCTCGCCTTGGCTGAATAATTAGAGACTTTAGTGTTGTAGCAACCTTACCCGAAAGGGACAAATGGGGAGGCGTTGACGGAGTATAGACTCGCTCTAGTAGGGAGTTGGGCTTTGCTAAGACACGGTACCTACTAGGGGCCTTTATGCCCCGCTTCGTCCCGAAACCTAGTGGGCCGTTGCGCATTGGAGGATCTTCGTAAAGGCCTCGTAGCGTCCCTATGCAATGGCACCTCGGTAGTGTGGTATGATGCTTGGCCAGCATCGCATGGTTGGGTCCAAAACTCTTCGGGGTTTTTACGCGACTTGTGGGTAAAGATGTACAACCTCTGTAGAGTGTAAAACTGACTAGTTAGCCGTGCTCACGGTCAAGAGCGGCCTGGACCCTCACATGATAAGTGAACTTAACGATGAACTTAAATTGTGCTCTCTGGTTATGCGTTGGCCATATGCTTATGGCGTATTTCTTACCTTATGCTTAATTCCGGGTTGGTATGAACTTATACTTTATTAGTAATCGGTGCTCATAAAATTTGACCAACTAAAATGATAAATGCTTTGAGCCGATCCACTATAAAGCCTTTGCGTTCATATATTTTTCCACACTTGCCGAGTACGACAAGTGCTCGCCCTTGCTATAAACAATGTTGCTCGAAGGAGGAAGCTACTCCGAAGTATTGTGAAGATGTTGATGAGTGCTAGCCGTGCGCAACCCCCGCCGATTGCCTGTGATGTTTGGAGCCTTCGTTTCCGGAATAAAGCGTAAATTTCGATAATCTTTCTTTTTCTTACGTGATATCGTTTCGTATACACTTATTTGTCACTATATGCATGAAACTTGATCCGGCATGCATATAGGTATGCACTTGGTTTTCTTCGGAAAATCGGGTGTGACAGCAGTTCTTTCAATGATTTTCTTTCTTCAATCACTCGTCTAGAAATCACGGGTTTGAATGGTCCGAAGAAGGAGCCAAATCTACGGGTAAAAAAGTCGGACAAAGAACAAGACTATATAACAACAGTATGGTAGGATATTACAGTGTTTGTTAAAAGTTCCCCTTATTCATGAAAATACTGTATGTTGCTCGCCTCAATTCAAAAGAAATTTGGTTCACAAACATCATAACCACCACTAAAAAATACATAGTAGCTAGTAAAACATGAATTTTCCAGTGGCACACAACTAACAAAAAAGTGTGATGATCACCAGTATATGAACTTTCAGTTCTGTGAAAGACTGATAGGAGACATTTCATAAAGGAACAATTATTTTACTGGATGGTGTTGACTTAAAGAAAATATTTTCATTGAAGAAAGAAAGAAAGAAAGAAAGAAAGAAAGAAAGAAAGAAAGAAAATGCTACTGACGAATGTGAAAGAGGTAACATGCTTATTTGTTCTCCGTTGGAGGTACCCTATCATGGGAAGAAGATGAAGCTCATTCAGTAAATTTTATGAGTATGTGAGCTTTGTAAATCAACTTATGCAAATGAATCATGTTGAAACACTGTGCGCAGGATCTGGAAATGAAGTATGGTTTTGCTCTCGCTATGTTGGCCTCCTATTTGTAGTACTGAACAGAAAAGATTAAGCAGTTTTTCATCGTGGCAAGAAAACCTGGAGAGTTTTTTGAACTCATATTGGTTGTCGTTTTTCATTCCCTAGCTGTCAAGTAGAAACGGAGGTACCACAGTGGGAATTCAGAGGATTATACAGGAGCCCTAGGTGTACTGCTACTGCATATTACACTGCTGAACTTATCCAAGATCCAATAAAATGCAAGTATGTGTATGTGAAATATGTGCATTTGTTTTAGTACCATCGGCGTCTAACTTGGCAGCGGATTTGCAAGATCCCAAAAAACCAGTGACAGGTGCAGTATCCTTTTTCAGGAGCGGCGGCGCAGCCGGTTTCATTGTCGCCCAATTCCAGCTTAAACGATTATGAGCAAGCACCAATCAATATTCACCTAGTTTGATTGCCTTAATTATGCTGATTGATTTAGGCCAGACAGTGTGATGAATCATGCAGAATTTGCAACCCAAGAAAGTGTCAAATGAATAATGCAAATTGGATGGTGACTCACTTGGCCAGCATGACCTTGGCGAACGCGAGCTCGTCGTCGGAGAGGCGCCCGCCGAGGTTCTGGAGGAGGTAGCGGAGCTCGCCGCGGGAGATGAAGCCGTTCTGGACTGGTCCTGTTCGAAGACGCGGAAGGACTCACGGAGCTCGTCCTCGTCGGTGCTGTTGGCCTCCCGCATCTGGCGCGCCAGGAGGGTTAGGAACTCTTTGAAATCGATAGTGCCGCTGCCGTCGGTGTCCACCTCCTTGACCATCTCCCGCAGCTCCTCCTCCTTCGGGTTCTGCCCCAGCGAACGCATCACTGTGCCAAGCTCCTTGCTCGTGATCGTCCCTCCATTTGCATGCATTCTTAATGTCAGTTGCAGTTCATCTCCCGATGAACAATAATGCAAAATTGCAAATGCAAATCCGATTCAGAAATATCATATCGTCGCCATCTTTGTCGAAGAGGCCGTCAACGACGGCGGCGCCTGTGCAGAACAGGGGCTCGGCGTCCGCGCTTCCTTGGGAACAGGGGCTCGGCGTCAGTGCTGTGCGCGCACCCCTGCCTCCTCTCGTCGTGTCGCTCGCCGGAGCAGCCACCGTCCACGTCGCCCCCAATTCCCGCTGGAGATCAGCCAGGGAGAGAACGGGGGCTGGGGCGGACCGACGCGCGGTGCAGGGAAGGGGCCACTGCTGGACCTTATCTTCCATCTCCATGGTGCTGCGAGGAGGAAGGAGAGGGTGGTGGTGGCGGCGGCACGAGTGCGGCAGGGCAAGCAGTGCCCGAAGGGAGGAGGAGGGGATCTGGGGAGGGGATCAGGGGAGCGGACGGGCTTCGAGGCGGCCGCCTCCCTGCTGCCTCAGTCCGCCGTCGAGCAGTGGGGTCCCACAGAACCTCCCCTGCTCCCACTCCGCCGCCTGGAGGTGGTCGGTATGGGCCTCCCCTGCTCTCCACCGACGGTGCCTGGACCTCCCCGCCATCCTCGCCTCGACCTGCTGATCCATCGACAACGGCGGGACTCGGCGACGTCGAGCGGCGGCGCTGAGCGGGCCTCGGCGACCTCGAGTGGCGACGCTGACCTCGCCCTTGCCATGGAGGTCCCGACGGAAAAATCGCGAAACGTGGACGGGACCATCGGCTGGGTGGGTGTGGGCCTGACGAGGTAGGGTGGGTAGGAGCGCGGTGGGTGAGAAAAACGTGCGATTTTTGGCCGAAACACTCTCCAAATCGCGATCTTTTCGCGACATCATAAGACTTCCACCTTATCCACTTCCAAAAACATTTGACGGGTGGATCCGACGTGAGGGGTAAGGCGGGTTCGATTTGGGTAACAAAAGTTTTCAATTGTCTTCGCTCCTTATAGTTTAGATAAATAAGAATTTTATTTATTGTGACCTTTTAGACACGTGCGTGGTGCACGTGCATTTTACTAGTATATATAGGATTTCCCCAAATCAACTATCCTCCTGCGTGCCATCTAGGAAATTTCCACATTTTATTTCCACCAGTTACATACCATGGCGACCTCGTCGCCGTCGGCCCGTCGCTGGGATCCTAGCGTCCTCCCGGCTCCCGCGCGGCCACACCCTACCAGTGGCGGAAGGAGACACCACTCGGACTCTGGAGGCGCACAAGACGGAACGGGTTGCCCCGTGTTGTCATTCGCTAGGTGAGAATCGCCGCGCTGCTTAGCGTCGAGGAGGCGGGCTGTAGCTTATTTGCTGCTGTGGCTTCAGGTTACCTTCAGTTTGTTTTCTTCGCAGGCTGCTACGGGTTGCTCATCAATTTGTAAATTATTCCGACCGGCTCGATGAGAATAACGTACCCATCACCAATTTTTCCAGTGCCAAATTTTATCTAATGTTAATGTTACTTTCCCATGTAGTGAACATGGCCTCATATGCCATTTGTTCGAGTTTGATTTTGGTGATTCATGACAACATGATCATTGGGACTAACCATATTGTTTGAGCATGTGTTTGTAGACATTTACGGGTCTCAAGGATGCAAGAAAACCCCATGCAAAAATGCCAAAACAAAGGGTCAAAATCGAGCAAGAAATGGAGAAGAGAAGACATCGTCGGATGAACCGACGATCCCTCAAATACATGCGTCGGTGCAAGCGTCGGACGAGTTGGTGCACGGGGGTCAAACCCTAGGTACCGTCGGATGAACCGATGGTCCATTATTTAGTAGCGTCGGACGAGTTGCAGAGGAAGAGCAAGGAAGACAGTAGCACCGGATGATCCGACGGTCTGAGTGAGGACCCCGTCGGTCTATCCGACGCTCAGTTTGAATTCATGCAGAGACGCGCCAAGACAGAGCCTTCAGCACCGGATGATCAGACGCCTTGGTCAAGGCATAGCGTCGGTCTATCCGACGGTCTGTTGGAAGCTAACAGTACCGACTTGGACGCAAGGCCTTCAGCACCGGATGATCCGACGTGGCATCGGAGCATATCGTCGGAGCAGTTGTGTCAGAGAACCTCAACGGCTACGTGACGTGGGAGGGGCACCGGATGAACCGACACCCCGGAAAAGCATAGTGTCGGATCATCCGACGGTACCTTTTTCGGTAGACGTTAGCCAACGGCTAGTTTGATGCCTTGGGCTATTTATACCCCCTCCACTCACTCATTTGAGGTTGCCTTGGATTGTGTGGAAGTGCAGAGGAGTTCAAGACACATTGAAGATCATATCCAATCCATCCAAGTGCTTAATTGCTCATCCTTAGACTAGTACATGCTTTGTGTATGTGCTTAGTGCTAGGCTTAGCTTAGAGCTGAGTGAGTGCAAGGTTGTGCCAACCTTGTGAGGTGATTCTTGAGTGAATCCAGTTGTACAAGGTTCGTCGGAAGCCTTGGGGCCTAAGTGGCTCACCGGCAATCATCATCGACCCTCCGGCTTGGTGTGGAGCGGCGAGGACACTTTGTGCGGGGGACGTGGAGACCCCCTTCCTTGGTGGAGAAGCTCCTTAGTGGAGGCGGCATCAAGGTGACCAAGGGAGCTTGACAAGTGCCTAAGTGGCTAGCCTTTGTGGCAAGTCGAGTTGGTGCTCTTGGGAGAGACTTGGTGACCGGGAAGCAATACTCTTGTGTGAGTTCTTCAACAACGTGGACTAGGGGTGGCTTAGTGCCTACCGATACCACGGGATAAATCGCGTGTCAAGAGTTTGCTTCCTCTCATCCCCTTTACGTTTCCGCATTTACTCTATTGCAATCTTTGTTTGCCTCTACTTTCCTAGAGTAGTATCATGCTAGGATTGGCTATAGGTTGCAAACCTACTTTTGGGATGGGAGTTTCACACTAGAACAACCATAGTTGCACATATAGATAGTATGTTCTAGTTTAGTTTTGTGTAAAAGTTAGTGAGCCTTAGGTTAAGGTTTTAAGTTGCCTAATTCACCCCCTCCCCTTCTTAGGCTAACGGGCATCCGATTCCTTACAAGTGGTATCAGAGCCGGGACTCACTTCCTTCACAAGGAAACACCAATTCGATTGGTAAATTGTGAAAACTTGCTCATTGGAACGGTTAGGCTTCACCGCCAAGTGAGTTGCTCTATAGAGGAATGAAAGGGGTGGATACCTTAGGTTTGGCTCCACATTTCGATGGCATGGGCTATCCTCGGTGGATGGTTCTCATGGAGGCCTATCTCCAAGCAAAGGATCTTGATGTTTGGAGAGTCACCGATGAGGGCATGAGAAATGGTACTAAGAAGGAAAAGCAATTTGATGTAATTGCTAAGAGTATCATTTTGTCCTCACTAGATGTAGGCGTTTTCAATAGAGTTTTTACTTGTGAAAATGCTCATGGGCTATGGAAAACTATCAAGGAGCAAAATGAGGGTTGAAAAGAAGTTGCTAATGAACGCTACGGTTGTCTCCTTGAGGAATTCAATAGCTTTAAGCAACTTGCTAATGAAAATGCCGAATCTATGTACTCACGCCTAAATGTGCTTGTCAATGAGATTAATGCCTTAGGTGTGAAGGACATCACGGACTTAAACATCAACCGCAAGATCCTTCAAAGTCTTCGGAAGCCCGACTATGACTTGGTGAAGGCAATCATCTACGAGAAGAAGCTCGAAGATTTGAAGCCATCACATATCTTGAGCAAGATCATGGCACATGAGCTTCAACTCATGCCCAAGTCAAAGAAGGCGCCCCAAGAAAAGCCCCAAGAACCATCCTCTCCAACTACAAGCCATGCTCTCTCAAGCCGACAAGAGAAAATGTTGAGTAGGATGGCTACACATGGAAGCCGAAGCGAAGATGATGGTGATGATGGTGACGATGGATATTTCTCAAGTGATGAAGAGGTTGAATCCATGGTGGCCGAGTACGTGAAGAAGATCTTCAAGTATGTGAAGAAAGTCAACATGTACGGCTACAACATCCACTTGAGAGAAGGGAGTCATCATCAACACATGAAGTTCACCAAGATCAAGCACAAGCCCAAGAAGAAGGTGGTCAAGGAGAGAAGACCAAGGAAAGAAGCAACCTTCGCCATCCGCGAGTGGACAAGTGGTGGATCAAGTTCTTCTAGCTCAAGCGATGAATCAAGAAAGAACTTCACCACCCGCTTCATGCAAGGTCCTTCATCATCACACATGTGCCTTATGGCCAAAGGTATGGAAAGCAATGTAAGTGATGACGAATCCGACACCACCTCTCTCAATGATCTTGTTGAGCTAATCCATGAGCAAAAAGGAATGCTTGAACAACAAGCTAATGAAATTAAAGAAGCTGAATGCTCTCAATGATCTTAGTGACACCCTTGCTACAAATTATGAACATTTGTTGTGCAAATTCAAATTGCTTAGCAAGGAGTGTGATGAGCTAAAATCTAATCTTGAGAGCAATGAGTCTAAAACAAGTAATTCCTTTGAGCTTGATGAAACATCTATCCCTTGTGCAATTCCTATCTCCAAGGTAGATGCTTCAACTTCTTGCATTGATTTAATTGATGAATCTTGCTCACCATCTTGCCATGAGAATGTTGTTGTAGAATCATGTGATTATCTCATAGGCAAGGAAAATGATGAGCTCAAGCAAGAAGTGAAATGGCTCCAAGAGAGGTTGGCAAACTTGATGGGCAAGGGCAAGAACGATGAAGAACAAGTGGACATCTCTCAAGACATGAAGAGCCAAGTCCAACCTTCTCACGATAACCATGATCCCATGGTGAAGAAGCTTGAGAAGGGTGCAACCGTGACTTGCTACAAGTGTCATGGAGAAGGGCACAAGTTCTACAAATGCCCTCAATTTGTCAAGAAGATGGACAAGGGCGCAAAGAAGAAGTTGAAGCCCACCATCAAGAGCTCCCTCATCTACACCAAGCCCAACCGCAAGAACAAGACAAATAGCAACACCTACGTCATCAAGAAGAAAGCAAATGGCAAGGTGGTTGCACACAAGGTTGGGAAGATGAAGGAAGAGGGGGTAGGAACCAACCCATTTGGGTGACCAAGAAAGTCATCACCAACATGAAGGGCCCTCAAATGGTTTGGGTTCCAAAGGCCACATGAAGGCCTTAAGTACGGGGACTTGGGAGGCTTGGCACAATCAAGATGAGAAGATTCAAGCCTATAAGCCAAGCTTGCAAATTGGACATATGTTGCCCAAGTTCCCCCGGTTGAGGTAATGGAAACTAGAACCCATCTCTTTCTTCATTGTAGCTCCATTGCCTTGTTTAGGTTGCATTTGTTGCAATATTTACATATGGTAGGTTGCTTGTGTCATGTGCTAACCCATGAGCAATCTACATGGTTTGATTAGTGTGTAGGAAAGCTACACTTGTTCTTTCATGGTGCATGTTTTCATATATATCTCTTTGCATCATGAGCAAGCTATAGGGTAAGCTTCCCTTTTGTTATCATAAACAATGTGCATACATTTGGTTGGTGATTCAAACACTAAATGCACACATTTAGGGGGACCTCATCCTATGGTTTGGTTATGGGACTAACATTGTTTCAAGCTTATCTTATGTAGTCCCTTAGCGACGCGTTCCGGTGCGGTGTTTCATTCTAAGAGAATGCTATTTCACTCTCAATGTGATCTAACACCTCTAAAAGAGTGAATATAGCGATATGAGCTTCATGCTATTGAGTCATGTCCTTGCGAGCTTATGTCTCTAAATAAGTTCAAAGGCAATGTACTCATACATTCCTAATCCTTGTGGTACCCCAAGTGTCTTCTATACAAGCTTCCTTCAAGTGGTGTCACCTAGTGATATCATTTCCAAGTGGCTCATCTCAATGTGGTGCCCACAAGGTAGAGAGGATCAACCCCCCGGAGGTATGCAATGATGAAAAGACTACAAGTGATATCTACAAGTGGTAATGTAACAAGAACCCATTTGTCTTATCTCTTGTCCTTTAAGCTACCTCTTTGCATGATATGCTCTAAGCTTCCTTGTTTTACAAGTTTGTAGTTGTGCACTTGTCTCTCACTACCCTTGTCTTGCAAGTGGTATTCTTTTTATGCACACACTTAGGGGGAACTTAATTTGTATCATGCTAGTCTCATGAGCATGTGATCCACCTTAGTTATTCTCACATGTGGTATCTTCATCGATATCATACATATGGATCATGGTTCATGCGGCTTTCTCCCTTGCATTTAACATCTCTCCTTTGAGCTATGGTTGCTAGATCTTGCTAGTTTCCTTGGACCCGTTTGCTTTGGACTTTTTGGAGATTTTATTCCAAAGGGGGAGAATGTGAGACCAAAGCAAGCGTGTGGCTTAAGCTTACAAGTGGGCTCAAGGATGCTTACAAGTGATTTCAAGGATATGAGACCAAAGGGGAGAACGTGAACATAAAGATCAAAAAGGGGAAGTTTGATCTAGGGGGAGTTTGGATGATGGTAAGCATCCAAGCAAGTGTAAGTGGTTCTAATTCTGTCGATTCTAGCAAATTTATGCTTGCTTTGGTTGTGTTGTCATAAATCACCAAAAAGGGGGAGATTGTAGCGAACATGGCCCCATATGCCATTTGTTCGGAGTTTGATTTTGGTGATTCATGACAGCATGATCATTGGGACTAACCATATTGTTTGAGCATGTCTTTGTAGACATTTCTAGGTCCCAAGGATGCAAGAAAACCCCATGCAAAAATGCCAAAACAAAGGGTCAAAACCGAGCAAGAAATGGAGAAGAGAAGACACCGTCGGATGAACCGACGGTCCCTCAAATACAAGCGTCGGTGCACTCGCCGAACGAGTTGGTGCACAAGGTCAAACCCTAGGTACCGTTAGATGAACCGACGGTCCATTATTTAGTTGCGTCGGACGAGTTGCGAGAGGAAGAGCAAGGAAGACAGTAGCACCGGATGATCCGACGGTCTGAGTGAGGACCCCGTCGGTCTATCCGACGCTCAGTTTGAATTCATACAGAGACGCGCCAAGACGAAGCCTTCAGCACCGGATGATCCGACGCCTTGGTCAAGGCATAGCGTCGGTCTATCCGACGGTCTGTTGGAAGCTAACAGTACCGACTTGGACGCGAGGCCTTCAGCACCGGATGATCCGACGTAGCGTCGGAGCATAGCGTCGGAGCAGTTGTGTCAGAGAACCTCAACGGCTACGTGACGTGGGAGGGGCACCGGATGAACCGACGCCCTGGAAAAGCATAGCGTCGGATCATCCGACGGTACCTTTTTCAGTGGACGTTAGCCAACGGCTAGTTTGATGCCTTGGGCTATTTATACCCCCTCCACTCACTCATTTGAGGTTGCTTGGATTGTGTGGAAGTGCGAGAGGAGTTCAAGACACATTGAAGATCATATCCAATCCATCCAAGTGCTTAATTGCTCATCCTTAGACTAGTACATGCTTTGTGTATGTGCTTAGTGCTAGGCTTAGCTTAGAGCTGAGTGAGTGCAAGGTTGTGCCAACCTTGTGAGGTGATTCTTGAGTGATTCCGGTTGTACAAGGTTCGCCGGAAGCCTTGGGGCCTAAGTGGCTCACCGGCAATCGTCATCGACCCTCCGGCTTGGTGTGGAGCGGCGAGGACACTTTTTTTTGAACGAAAACCGTGGGGCAACGCCCCCGGCAACGGGAGAAATAAATTAAAAAGTCGTGGAGCGGCGAGGACACTTTTTTTTGAACGAAAACCGTGGGGCAACACCCCCGGCAATAGGAGAAATAAATTAAAAAGAGGAAACAAAGTTACAAAGCGGAGGGACTTACGTCCGGCCCAACCGGCGGTTAGGCAATGAGGGGGGACTAGCAAAGAAAGAAACAACGGAGAAAAGACTACGGGAGCTAGAGGGGGAGGGGGCAACCCGATAACGAGAGCACTACAAGAAAAGCTATAGAGCACTAAGCCGTTTTTGATCGAAGGATGAAGGTTTGACTTGAATCTGCAAAAATGCTCCGGAACTAGTGCTTTGAAATTTGCCTTCCGGACCGCGAGATGTGGAGGCTTGCCGTCAAAAATGACTTCATTTCTCTCGCTTCCAAATACACCAAGCACCAATCAAGAAGATCTCCATGAAGAAAGGCAGCCCGAAACAGTTCGGCTTGCAAGATCTTTCCCGGTGCGCTCTCTTTCCCCGAGGTATTCTTGCTTTGTGTTGTGTAGTTCAACTTCACGCTATGGTTGTCTTCACCCTTTCTAGTTCTATCCTCTCGTTCGCTCTTTCCGCTCCGTCGATCTGTTGCTTCGATTCTTGGGCTTGCTCCGATAAAGGTGGTCTAGGCCTCGAGGTATATGGATAGGTGGGAGACTGCCTCTTCTAAGTCTTCTTCCTCTCGTTCCAAACCTCTCATGCGATCAATCCACGAGCGTCCTCTTCCTCCGGAGGGTGGAAAGAATCCCATTGGAGTCCTTCGGAGGTGTTGTCTATAAACCACTCGTAGGCCGACGCGAGGCCTTCCGAGCGGCCTTGGGGTAGGTGTCGGCAAAGCGAAAACCGGTGGCGTTGACGAACCATGGCTCTATGTCGGGGTAAAGCGTGCTCCTTCCCACAAAGATCGGCGGCTTACACCGAGGGGTGCCGAAGCGTTCGTACTCCCGGTAGACGAACTGCGGCGGATCCCTTACTCCGACGCGCTCTAGGCTGAGTAGCAACGAGGTTAGGGAGGCCGAGCTGGACGGGGCAAATTCCTCCGTTCCACTCGAGGTTAGGCATCTGGAAACAGGCAAGAATCAAGGTAAGGATTTGGACAAAGGTGAGTTTAGCAAAGGAAAGGTTAGAGAGGGCCAGAGGAGGTCTCATATCCTAGGGGTCATGTCCTACGGCCAACCTACGGCTCTGATACCACCTGAAGCGTCCCCTCATCAGAGGTGACTAAATGTGCCACAAATACCAGTCCCAGGAGGCTGGTAACACATTTATTATAACAGGTGGAAATCAGTCTTTTACATCACGGCGACACAAAGGGCACGGTAGTGCCAATGCTACAAGGAACAACACAAACGCTAACGACCACACTACAATAGCAAAGGCTTCCATAGCCTCCTCAGAGTACCACACCATGGAAGCTTTCGGTAGGGCCCTGGGTACACAGGCATGGTTGGGTGTAGGGCAATGACCTACTCAACGTCTTCTGGAATGTAATCGGGATCCTCCTCTGAAAAATAGTTAGTAAAACAAGGGTGAGCACATACGTACTCAGCAAATCCAACCCCACCCACGGAGGGGCTTATAAGCAGAATCATGCAAAAGGTATAACAAGGATCAGGTTAAGGTTCATTTAGCAAACTTACTCATGCAGGGATTCTTTTCAAAAAGGTTTTCGCAAATCATTTTCATAACCCAAGTAACTCAACTGCTTTAAGAAAACCACTGTGGAACTACCGGACTTCCCGTCCGTCGTAGCCCAGGCACACAGCCACACACTTCACCCAGAAAACAACTCACGCTAGAAAACATCCCATCCCAAACACTAGTTTTTGTGACCACACCGTGACTCGTCCAATACCGTGGACACGGCTATTCGAATAGGTTTGACACTGCAGAGGTTGTACATCTTTACCCACAAGTAGGGTACCGTTACACGGACACCTCGGTGCGGTACGGATCCTATCAAAGCCATTACCCACCTTAGCTAACACTACGAGCCACCACGGAAGCACCCAAGGGGTTATCCCACATAACCGGGCGTACCTCACACGGAGCGTACCCCTACTCCTTGGTCTCCCGCTGCTCACCCGCACACCCGGATGGCAAGTAGATTAACTAGTGGGGTTTATGCTAAGCCGTTGCCACATACAACGGTCGAGTGGTTGTACGATGATTTGGGTCAGGTGAGATGTCACGCAACCCGGTCCTTAACCGACAAGATGGACAACTCCCAACACACTCAACCACACAGGTACGAGCTCACCCATACTCCTGACACACACGTCCATCCCGTCTACCCAGATCTTTACTCATTTTCCACACATATCCCCTTTTGTTTTTAAAGCACTCACACGTTTTAAAAAGCACACACACACATTTTTAAAGCACTCATTTAGGCCAAAACAAGGTTCAATCATAGCAATCAAGGGTGGCTATCCTACCATGTTTTGCAGTAAAACAATATGCAATTTATAAAACGGGTATAGGTTGTATTTATAAAACTAGGACAGAAGCATGCATCAAAGGATGAGATTGGACTTGCCGTCTTCGAAGTCTTCGGGGAGTGCCGGCTCGGCGTTCGGGACCTCGGGCTCCTGCTCGCAGTAGTCGGCTTCGATCTCCGGCTCGGGGTACCTTCCTCCGTCTACTCCGTCGGCTATAGCACTCACACAAGCAAGCAAGCAGTATTAGCACACATGTTTCCGGCCGAGCTCGGGGAGGGGAAGTGAGCGGAGGAGGGGTATATATATAGGCGTGGTAGGGTTTGATCTTAACCGAGAAGGAAGGGCGTGTATGAAAAGGGGCTAGGTTAAGGGGGGGTTATAGATATTAAGGACCCATTGGTAATTTCCATTAATGAGGGGGGACTAGGCGTGATTGGGATTAAACCCGCGCATGAAATGTTGTGTTAGGGAGGGGTTCATAATTAACTAGGGTTGGTTTGAATTAACAGGACCTAAACATACTTTTTAGGTGGGGTTCAATTAGCCTAGGGGTTTATCTAGAATTAACAGGGGTGTTTTGGTAAAGAATCTAAAGTTTTGGGGGTTGGAAGGGAAAGGAATGGGAGAAAGGGGCTCGGTTTGGGGAAAAAGGAAAAACAGGGGGGGTCTTTGGCAAGATTGCCATCTTCTTCCTCCCCCATCCGTTACCAAACAGAGAGGAGGATGGGGCGCGGTATGGCCGGCCGGCAGGGGGCCTGCCGGCGGCTCCCCGTCGCGGCGGCGGCCCGGAAACGGGGGGGGAAAAGAGAGAGGAGGGCGAGGGGGAACCTATTCCCGTGCTCACCTTGAGCTATTGCGCACGGTGGAGGCGGTTCCACGGGGGAGGCGGAGGGCGGCGGTGGCGCTGCGGGTGGCGGCGGCGCGGTGCTCGAAGGGCGGCTCGGGGGGGTGCTCGGTTTTGGTTCGGTGCGGCGAGGTGGTGGTGGTGTCGTCCTTAAATAGGCGACGGAGGTCGGTTCGGGGGAGGGGAGATATTTTCCCAGCGAGACCGCCGGCGAGCTCGGGGAGCTTCGCGAACTCCGGCCGGCTCCCAGCGGCGACCGGCGATGCGACAGCTCGGAGTGGTACGGGTCGGCGTGTACGGGGGAGGTTAGGCCGCGGATGTGACCTAGCGTGCGGGCGGCGGTAGTCGGGGGAGCTCGGGCGGGGAGTTAATGGCGTCGGCGGGTGGGTGGCCGGCCGGTCACCGGCGAGCACGGGGCGGGCGGGGGCCGGGGGTGGCGTGCGGGAGGCGGTGGTGCTGCGGTCCGGTGGCGTGCGGCGGGGGTTGGTGCGGCGCGGGGCCCCGGTCGGCGGCGGCGGGCGCCGGTCGGGCGGCGCGGCCCGGCCGTGCGGGAGAGAAGGAAAGGAGAAGAGAAGAAGAGGAAGGAGAAAGGAAAAGAGAGAAAAAGAAAAGAGGGAAAAAGAAAAAGGGGAAAGGAGAAAAAGAAAAGGGGAAAGAAGAAAAAAAAGGAAGGGAAAATAGGGAAAATGTTTTGGGAAAAATCCGGGAAATTGTTAGGAAAATTGGGAAGGGGTTTTGCGGGGTTCTTTTCTCGGTTTTTCGGGCGTCGGCGCATTTCCCGGGATGGCGGCGATGGCGAGGCGGACCGGTTACCGGGACCGCGGCGTGCGCGGGATTCCGGCCGGTGGCCGACCGCGACGTTGGGAAGGCGCGCGGGGGTGCGGCCGGGGTGCGGTGCCGGCGGAAATCGCGGCACGCGCGTCGGGGAGAGAGAGAGAGAGAACAACGGCTAGGGTTTGAATGGTAACTGAGCTCGGCGGATCGGTTTTTGAAATTACGCATGATTTAGTAGGTGATTTATTTAAAGCTAAAAATGCGGGCGTTACATTCGCGTAGTGACGGTACGAGAGGAGGGAAAGGGCGAAACCGTGGTCACAACCCCCGATAGATTAGTTTACCGCTTTCGTGTAGTAGATGCATACCATGTTATCCTAGATCCTAGGGAGGGAACGCTTATCTTTCTTGCTCACTCTCTTGTGTTCACCCCTTTACCATATAGTTTAACCCTATATTTGTTTGATCAACTTAACTTAGATTAACTTAGGTTAGATTGTCTTTACTTTTAGATTAATACTCTCTTTCAAAGGTTTTCCATTCAACTAGATTAGTACTTGGTTAAGCGCTAGTAATCCCCTTGCTCCGCGGATTGACAAGAACCTTGGGAATCCCGTGGTGAAAAAGGTGTGGGGTCCGTACGCTTGCGGATCGTAGAGGGATACGTCTTTTATCCGTCAACAAGCCCCTTTTTTCGGCGCCGTTGCCGGAGAGCAAGCCGGTTTGCTACGTTTAATCTTGTATTAATTTTGTTGATTGCTAACACCTAACCCTTGTTTTCTAAAAAAAAAAAAAAAATCTTTTTTGTTTTTCTTTCTACTTTTCTTGTGCCTAGATGGATTTGTTCACCTCACCATTGGAAGACGAAGAGATGTCGCTAAGGGAGCTAGCAATGCCGTCAATGGAAGACATTGAGATGCGTAAATCAGATTTGAGGTTTGCTACAACCCACTATGAAGTGAAGCCCGGAATCATCAAGTTAGTGGCGACAAAACCATTTAGAGGATTGGAGGATGACAACCCATATAGACACATTAAGGAATTCACGATGTTATGCAACACGGTGCAACAAAAAGGAGTTCCGGCCGCTTGGTTCAAGTGGAATCTTTTTCCATTCTCTCTCTAAGATGAGCGCGAAGATGGTACACACTTGCATCCGTTGAAGCAAAAGGAAATTGGGATGAGCTAGTTAAGAAGTTTATTTTGAAGTTCTTTCCCATAAGCAAGGTTCAAGACTTAAGGAGGCAAGTGCTCAATTTCAAGCAAGGAGAGGATGAAGGAATTGATGAAGCATGGGACCGATTTAATGAACTACTTGAGCGAGGCCCGAACTTGGGATTTTCCGGTGACTTGATGTTGCATACCTTTTATTTTTCACTAACCCCTAATTCGTCTCATTTTGTAAGCATGTGTGCAGGCGGTGATATAATGGATAAAACAATTAGTGAAGCCGCACAAATCTTACAAAGGATAAGCAATGGACAAAGAACAATACGAGATTGGCAAAGATGTTGTCGAAAGGAGCAAAATGACAAAATCAAGCCCAAGGTGCTTGCTGAAATTTCTGAAAAAGATGAACCGAAGGTCAAGGAAGATGAACCGACCATACAAGAAAGTGAAGATCCACTTCCCAAGGTAAGAGAAGTCATTTCGGATGTTAAAAATGTTGAAACTAACATGAATGTAGGCCGAAGTATGTGGAATGCTAGACCATTGGCGGAGTTCAAGCAATCCGGTTGGGTTCAAGTTGATTTCGCCCCACTAATCAACTACCGAAGGAAGGAGGAACACCGACACGTTGCCAAACTAATTGAAGATATATTTGATCAAGAGATGAGTGGAGAGTCGATCCAAAAGATGTTTGAAGAAGAAAGAGAAGAAGGAGACGAAGGATGGATCGACCGGTTTGACAACTCAAAGATTTATGATGAAGGAAGAGAAGAGTATAACAGTGATGAGCCTAGTGACTCAAAGGATAAATGGGAGGAGATAGAACTCAAGCTAGATGATAGCTTGTGTGCTATTGAAGCCTACACACTAGCAAATCAAGACATGGAAGTACTCAAGGATGAAGAAAAGAGTGAATCAATGATGAGCGATCTTGACGACATGTGGTACACGGGAGATAAAGAAAGCAACATACAAGACTTTGAAGATGAAGATTTGGTTGATAAAGAAGACTTCAAAGAAGAGAAGAATGCGTACATAGTTGAAGGATTACATGTTCCACATGATGAGTTGAAGAAATTGCAAGATGGTGATGAAGAGGCAACTACACTTGTTGAGATCGATTCGCCTTCAACACCGCTTGATGAACCAAATATCACTCTTGTTGAAAAAGCTCTAAGGCCAAGGTACGCGCTGAAATCTCAAGATATTATTGGTATTGATGTTGATAAATTCAAATACTCATGCTCAACCAATAGTATGAATGATAGTTTAATGTCTATGCCTTGTTCCAATAGTGATCATGTTGATAGGCTAGATTTCCTTGAGAATGAAAAAGAGGAAACATTTATTTTTGATCCAATTAATCTCACACCTAAACAACCTTTTCCTAATGATGAGCTAAGTGCTATGCATGAAACATATGCTTCTTTTATTTACACCTTGATTTGTTGCTACAATTCACATGTGGTGTTAATTATGGACGCGTATGTTTACAATAAGTTTTGTAAATCTCGATCATGCTTTGCGCTTGGTCAAGCTAATGACCTTAAAGAATCATATGTTGGGAAAGGCCCGATTTTCACTAACCATGTAGACAAGGCTTGAATAGTGAAGAAAAAAAGAAGTCATGCATAAAAGAGTTGCAAGATAAATCATCAACCTCTCCGAATCCCGCGATGGATGCTGCTGTCTTCATCAATTTGAGAGCTTGTTCAGAGGTGTACAAATGAAGAAAATGAGATATTCAGAAGCTCCATCAAATTACCGTTCCAACGCATCAAGAACCAACAAGTTGGAAGACTCGTGCAAGGAGTTATGGAGAAAACATTGAGCGTTGCGCGTTCTGAAATTTCAGTACAGATTTCATCGCCGAAGTAAAACGGACGTAACTCTCTTGTCCGGAGTCCGATTTGAGCAAATAATGACTCGTTGGAAAGGAAAATTTGTGCACTGTGCAATGGAGTAGAGCTTGAGTACACTTTCTGTTCTGGACATTAAAAAAATAATAGAGTGAAGGCAGCACCGAAGGATGATAGAGAAGGAGATAAAGATGAAACAAAAGGATGCTTTGGGCAAGTCTTCTACAAGTGATCAAGCACAACATGGAAAGTAAATTAAAGCTGCATTGGTACCTTTTCTTCTTGCATGAAGGGCCATGGCTATGCAACGAAAAGAAGGTATGTGAGAAAGTCGAGCTCTATGACTTTAAATGAAGCGCTTTTTGGGAGGCAACCCGTTTCTTTATATTTTTACTACTTTCTTAGAGAGAATAAAGAATGACACCATCTTATGATGATCAACTTGTGGTTATTAATCTAAGTTTAGATTTCCTTTTTAGAACCACCATCATGTTCATGCTCATATATATTTATTTGCATGCATTGCATTTTGTTGTCCTCGTGATGTTTCTTTGTGTATACATGTTTTGCACATAGTTGGCTTGGTTGTTTTATATACTTAATGATGTATGCTTCAGTTTCCATGTTAATGCTTCATAGGGCCCTATGGGTATTTTCCTTTTGTGATCTTGTGTAAACGTGGTGTTTAAACATGATTGTGGACCATCATCGTTAAGTTCGATAAACCTAGCTAGCTTTTCATATGTTTTCATGTTGCTTTGGTCAGTTTATAAGCTTTGCTATGCGCTTAATTTTTCTTGTGCTATAAGAGTTATTGATTTAGGGATAGACATGGTGTTTTAACCCTAGATATATAAACCTTTATGGCTATGGAGAAATTCAGCAACCTAGTTGTAAACATGGTGTTTAGAACTAGGTGAAAACATTGTCTTTGTTTATATGCTTTCCTATCATGTGCATACACACCTTGCACCACGTACACTCATTAGGTTTTTATTCCTCATTAAACTAATTATTCCACAAGTTAAGAATCTTAGGAGACATTGTTGGATTGTTGGCAATTCTATCTACTCCAAACCATCACCTTGGGGGTAGAATGTGCGTTTAAAACGTCTTACGGTGCAAGATAAAGACTCTCACTACAAGGAAATTGAAGGATGGCTAAGATAAAAATGCTTTGTCTTCTTCTTCCATGACTAGCAAAACGCTAAGCATGGGGGAGAACCTGAATCTTCAACATGGAAGTGCAACATGACACTCTAGAAGATAGAATGATAAAGATCGTTAACATCTCCGGATCAATGCGCAAGAAGCCACCAATCTCATCAAAATTCTGCATGGTCTCAAAGGGAAAACACTGGATATTTTTGGATATTTAGAAGCCCCATGAAGTTACGATTCCAACAAATCATGAATCAAGACAATCGGAGGTTCCTACAAGCGGTTATGCCCGAATCACCGAGTGCAACACGTCCTGAAATCAGTTTTGGACAGCACGCAGCGCTGAAGTAAAACGGACATAGCCCCCTTGTTTGAACTCCGTTTTTGATGAATGACCACACGTTGGAAAGGTAATTTCATAAAATTTTCAACAGAGCTATATTTTGATATATTTTCTGTTCTGTACAGAGGGGGAAATCCATGAAAAAGAGATAGCAAGGAGATGATGAGAACAAGAAAGAGGAGATGGTGATGACAACATTGAAGAGAAGGGTGACCAATGACTCCATTAAGCATACAAGATAAAATTCATAAGTTTAGGAGCATTAATAAATCAAGACAAAAGCAAAAGCCACATCGATACATGGAGATGTCGGAAGAAGGCAACGAAGAATTACAAAGGATGGTAACATCTCCATGGACCTTCTCTTTTCCAAACACAAATGCTTGTAAGTATGCCTTCAACCTCAACTAGGTGCAACCTTTTGTTTTTCTCTTCAAACAATAACATGGCTACTAGGAGGACAACCTAGGTTTCTTTTTACTTTCAATAGATAAGCATGACCATGTGTTCACCTCGATGTTCTATATTGCCTATGCTTACGGAAAGATGATGAAAGTTGCCGCTTTGTTTTACCTACATGAATGTCACACCCGATTTTCCGAAGGAAACCAAGTGCATACCTATATGCATGCCGGGATCAAGTTTCATGCATATAGTGACATAAAAGTGAATACGAGAAAACATAATCACGTAAGAAAAAGAAAGATTATCGAGAGATTTACGCTTTATCCCGGAAACGAAGGCACCAAACATCACGGGCGATCGGCCGGGGGTTGCGTACGCCTAGCTCCGCAACATCTTCAAAGCAGACTTCCTCTTTTCGAGCAACATTGTTTATAGCAAGGGTGAGCACTTGTCGTACTCAGCAAGTGTGGAGAAAAGAATGAATGCAAAGGCTTTATAGTGGACTCGGGCTATAAGCATTTAGCATTTTAGTTGATCAAGTTTTATTAGCACCGATTACTTATAAAGTATAAGTTTATACCAACCCACATTAAGCATAAGATAAGAGATACGCCATAAGCATATGGCAAGCATAACCAGAGAGAACGATTTAAGTCCATCTTCAAGTTTAATTATCATGTGAGGGTCCAGGCCGCCCGTGACCGTGGGCACGGCTAATCGATTAGTTTTACACTCTGCAGAGGGCGTACATCTTTACCCACAAGTCGCGTAAAAGTCCCGAAGAACTTTAGACCCAACCATGCGGTGCTAGCTAGGCACCATACCACACTTCCGAGGTGTGATTGCATAGGGACGCTACGAGGCCGTTACAAAGATCCCCAGATGTAGGCTGCCCGCTAGGTTACCTGGTCAGTGCAACGTATAAAGCTCCCGGACGAGTACCGTGTCTTAGCCAAGCCCACACCTACGCCCGAGCAGTCCATACGCCACTACCCGCCGGCCCCCAACCCTTATCGGGTAAAGCATACCTAACACCTAGTTCACTAATTAATAAGCCAAGACAGAGCCATATGTCTTGTGGTAGCACCGTTTTCCCGGGTGGTCGCTCCATGTTCCGATTAATGCACAGTGATCTTGTATTAAACAGAGATATATAGCATCGAGGTAAAGCATGTTCATCATTGTTATTCATTAGAACCACCATATCCCAAGGTATAGCAACTAAGCATAACTACCCAACATAAAGATAAACCCGTTTGATCAAGGCATAGGATAAATAACACTAGTCAAACCTTAAACATGGGTCCCATCATATTAATGCAAGCATATGCAATGAGTGATTAATTATAATTCTTAGGTGTTGACGGTGAAAATCCGTCAACCTAGCCATGAGTTTACCTTCGGTGTTGGCATGAGTTTTATACCTTATCCATTGGTACTAACCCCCGTGGTATAACAAGTTCACGTGTGCATGTCGGTTTTGGAGTTTGATGTTTATGCGGGGATTTAGTGTTGAATGCAAGACTTTCGGGGTAAGTTCATCAAGCACCTCATGACAAGACCTTGAAGCCCCGAACAAGTCATGCAATGAAGCAAACTTAACTCCAAGAAGCCGGGGACTTGATCCGAGAAGACGACGGACTCCGGGGACCCGACCGGAAAAGTGCGCGAATCTTGCAAGACAAGGAGTTGAGTCCAATTCGGAGAGAAACCGACGACATGGACCTACATGCGTAAGGGGGAAACATCCGGGAAGCAAGGGAACCGACGTGGGGCAAAGGAGCCCACGGGGCCGGGCCTAAATGGGCCCGGGCCGGCCGGCCCGGATCCGGTCGGCCCGAGGCCCATTTTGGGCCCAAATTCGCTCTCCTTTGCCCTAGCCGCCAATCGGGCTATTTATAGTCCCCCGACCGAGAGCCACGGGGGGGAAGATTTCGTCTTCGGCCGCCGAGGGAGCAAGAGAAGAGAGGGACACCATGTCGGAGAGGAGAGGGTCGAGCTAGTTGACTAGGGTTTCCCTAGCCGACGTGGGAACCTTGCATGGAAGACCACGTTGGAGTTCCGGAGCTAGAAGCAAGATCAAGGAAGGATCCCGGTGGTGATCTTGTGTATGTATCATTGTCATACTTGAATTATCAAGTTGAATCTTTTCTTAGCGATCAAGTGTTTCCTCGAAGATTTCGTTTTTCGATCGGCTTTGCTTATTCCAATTCTATTCGCGCGATAGATTACATAGGGTGTTCTTGTAGCCGCGGTGGCTAGAGGTACACGCCGGATCTTCCGAAAGAATCTCGACTTGTCTTTTGACTCGCCCTAAGCTCCCCGCATGAATAGGGATACGTTGTGACAGAACGGGGGTCTCGAAAGGCGGATGTTTTCGGATTTGGACGGGAAACCACGATTTAAAGAGGCTTCTATTAAGATTCGATTTGCTACTTCTTCTCTTGCTTGGAACTTCAACAAAAGGCTTACCCCGATCCCTCTAGATCGGTTTATCTACCCAATCTTACTTTGTTCTCTCCGGTCTTTAGTAGATTAGATTTGTTTTGTGTTCTTATCTAGATGCATTAGGGTTTCTCTTTTACCAAAGATTGAAGTTACTTGGCTTTACTAGATCAACTCTTGCGTCACACATTTGTTCCACGGATTCGATACCTTGGGTTCACCACTCGAGGGAAGGAGGGTCCCTTGACTACGACGGGAGACTTGTCCGCTTGCAAGTCACAAACGAACTTTGATACAATTATTAACCGTCAACAAGCCCCTTTTTCCGGCGCCGTTGCCGGGGAACAAGTGATCAAGATTTGATTTTTTTTTATTATTGCCTTTTTGTAATTTTCAGTTTTATTTTTGTTTTTCTTTTTGCATCTACTAAACTTTGATCATCCTCAAAATACATCTAATCTAGTTTGTCTAACCCTAGTTTTCATAGATTTATTTTTCCATTCTAGTTTTTGCATACTTTGCTTATTGCTAACCCTAACTAGGAGATGGTTGGCTACCTCTCCAAGAAACCCAAACTTTTTTTGTGGATGATCCAGGAAAACTTTACAGGCAAAGGTGACATGCAACACAAGCTAAAGGGGTGGAAACCCTAGATTCAAAAGTTGAAGTCGAAGGACCGTCGAAATCTCCAAGGGAATCACCACCTCCAAGTCCAAAGGAAGATCAACCTCAACCACCGGAGTGCTGCGCACCCCGGACATCGTTGATCTACCTATCATAAACCTTCAAGACGCCGGGAGGCCGTTCAAGATCAAAGTCTCAACTATCCGCATGACGATTGCGAGAGCTGAATGCATACGAGTCGGATTCCTTGAGTGGCATATCGGTTTACTTAAGAGGAGGATGGAGAAGATGGAGATGGAGAAAGAAGCTCAACACCTAAAGGCCGCCGAAGCAAGATCCTCATGCAAGGAGTGTGTGGAGTACGACCATGTCCAAGGACGCCGTCACTAAGTTCGAGGCTATAGAGAAAATATTGAAGAATTTAGATGGCAAGGTGACGGAGGTCGGAAGCTCTATACGTGAAGTGTTCATCGTGATGAAGATGCTAGACGCAAGTGGGACAACTTGCCGGCGTCCGATGGGTAACGAAGAAGAATATCCGAGACAACTCCAAGGTCCCAAGACGGCGAAGGCTACTCAAGCTCATTCGGGAGAGATGAAGGATCACACTAGAGACCATGAAGATCACGACCGAAGGACCGGAGTTCGAGATGCCGAGCCACAAGGAAGTTGTTGCATCCGTCAAGACCAAAGGACAAAGCCAGCTTGTGAAGACCAAAAAAATTGACTAAGCCAAAGCGGGTACCCAAGATTGCAACGCCCACAAAGAGCGTTGATCCGAAGTAATCAAGTGAAGAAGTCTAGCCATGGACTATAAACGAAGCGCTAGGCGGGAGGCAACCCGTTTCGTCAAGTCAAGAATAAGCTACGGGAGGACAACCCGATTCCGGGTTTTTCGAGTCTTTTTAATAATTTAGTTTTTGAGTTTTATTACGCAAAGACATTAGACTTAGAAGTGGTTGAACAATATTAGAGACATAATTCTTGATTGAATGTTTGCTTTATCATAAACCCTTTGCATGAACCCTCCTATGTGCTTGTTTGATTCTTTTCTTTTCGAGAAACCCTCAACCAAATAATTTCAGAACCTTAACTCAACCTTTCACCCTCATTATGGTGCTGAGGTTGACTTATTTTTCATGCTAAAACCACACGAGTAGAGCCACGATTTATGTTTAAGTGTTAATAGAATTCAGCACGTGGTAGGACTCGCGTGAACCTAGAAATCAAAACTTTTGGTTGGTTTTAAAAATCTTTATCCTTGGTTTCTCTAGGATTAGAATTTTTCTAAGCCTATTCTAATTTTGTTTTATTCAAAATCTTTCTTATTTAGCCAAAATTAGAACCTAAACCTATGCCCCCATGATCAAGCCGGGAAAAAGTCTGCTCTCAACCGATGAAGGCAAACTATACCGGTGAGACCGAAATCGACGTAAAAAAAAATATTTTCGACTTGCATTTGTTTTTAATGGTTTAAAAACTTCTCTAAAATTATGTTCGAGCTCTTGCATGGCTCTGAAAAATATTTTAAATTTCGAATTAGAGGAGTGCTTGACCTTAAACACACCTTAATGGAGGCAACCTAGTAATCATGCATGCACCATTGGATTCCCTTTCATCAACTTTCACCAATTCCACATGCAAAGGACAAGCATGGTGGGCAGCAAGCATCAACTTTGCAGGAATCTCATGGTGGCATGTGAAGCAAGTGGAGCTAGGGAGCATGGACATGACCCAAAACATGAAGCATCAAGTGGAAGGACCAATAGTGGACGAGAGCGTTTGGGCGGTGCAACTCGTGGAGCACGCGGGCGGGGAAAGTTGCAGAGGTGAAATGATCGTGCTGGAAGAAAGACGAGACGGGGAGGAGCACCGAGGCCGGCCTCACCTACATAAGGAGCCCCCCCGGCTCCCGTTTTCTGCAGGCAAGCTTCCCTCTCCTTCCTTTGTTTGTGTGTTCAAGTTTGTGTGCTCAAAACCTCCGTAGACATAGCCAACCTTCCCAAGCTTGATAGCTCAAGAAAAAAATCCACACCCTTAATCCACTCAAAGTCCACATCCGAATCAAAGAGTTTAAGTGCCTAGTTACCGGTTGCAACCCGGAATTTTAGTTGAAGAAAGAGTGCAGCAACCATGTGGAAGAAGACCACAAGTCTCTTCTCTAAGAAGAAGAGTTCGTCGTCGTTCAGGCCGTCATCAACCACGTCTTCGAGGAGGCACTCGGTTTCCGAGTCTCCTCGGAGCATGGAGACGGATACGGCACCACCGAGGAGGAACGATGCCCTCCTCCTTGGTGGTATGAGGGCTGCAAGAAGCACTTCCATGAGGTTCACCGAACCTCGTGGGCACACGGAGGAGCAGCCCGCGCCACCACGACGATCGACCCGCTCAACCGCGCCACCTCCTTACTCCCCGACATACTCTTCGTACGGCTTCATCATCTTGTCGGCGGAGGAGGAGGAGAGGCTCTCTAATCTTGAGAAGAGGCTTGTGCCCAACGTCGAGTTCGACGACCAAGCACTCTACACCTTGGGTTTTTGCACCGACATATACTATATGTTGGGGCACCTCGGATGGGTGCGAGTTCTCCAACGGAATATCGGTGGACACCCATTTGGGGTACGCCTTGGAAATTTTGGTGACTATTGCACCCATCGTTGAAGATGATGGGGTGCAAGGCTTGTCATTCCGTTTGGAGGGAATCCAACAAGAGGTTCCCTACGAGCACGTTAGGGAGCTGCTTGGATTCCACAAGGGAGCTCCGGAGAAAGTTGACATGCCACCCGGCATGTTAGCGGGATTTTGGAACATGATCTCCGGAGAAGCCCATCAACAACGCAATTGCATCCGCAACCCCATTATCCGGATATTTCACTCTTGGATGTGCAATAGGATATTGGGGAGGATGAAGGAAACAAAGGTGACCGACACGGAGTTGAATTGGCTATACTCGGCTTTAATTGCCAGGCAGCCAATAGACCCCTCTTACCTCATGATCAACCGTTGGTGTTGTGAAGCAACATCGGGGGCGGGTAATATTGGTTCGGGGTGTTACCTCTCCATGTTGGCCTTTTCCTTGCGGCCGGGGATCGCAAGAAACCCCGACCACCTTTTGCGTGGTACCTCTCTCGGCATTGAGTATTTGCGGCAAGGCAAATACATTAGTGGAGATGAGAGAGGAGGTTATCGGTTGGCCATAAGTGAACCTACCCCTTCCCAACGAGAGGCTTAGGCTTTTCAACGAAGGGAGAGAAGATTGGTTGGAAGAGGGACTACTTGTCCCCGCAAGGAAAAACAAAAGAAGAAGAATCGTAGAGGAGGGAACATCCTCCGCACAAGCGAGTGGAGCACAACCCAATGTGCAACCATTCGGCGGGACCCCTCCTCCGCCGAGTTATTACGGAGGGCCACAAGAGCAAGCATGGGGGGTGGTGCACCGGTACCCCCACAAAATTATGTTGTGCCCAACGCTAACTTCGCGGAGTCCTACGCTCATCATCCCCAACCACAACAAAGCATGACCATTATTGGAGGGTATGCTGCAAGAAATGCTCAAAACATCGCAGCCATCCAAGCTAACGCAGCTCAACTCGGTGAAGGCAACGCAAATATCGCCTTTGAACTTGGACGCCTTCACCTTGTGGAGCCAAATCAATTCGTCGGAGGGAACGTCCAATCATATTATGAGTAAGGGTATTATTATCAAGATCATCAACATCAACCACCGGCGGAGGACTAGAAGATTTAGGAACTTTAGTTTTCTTTTCTTTTCTTTTTCTCTGTAATTTTCAGCTTTTGCTTATGTGTGTTTGCGTAGTATTTTCTGTTTTTATTTAAATTTCAGCAAGCATGTTAGTTTATTTTCAGTTTGTATTTCAACTTGATGTCATCATTAATAAAGACACCACCTTGATTATATCATTGGAAAAGTTACAAATTCGTGCCATGATGATATATGATTATATTTGCAGCTTTGTTCATCTTTGTAATTGATTTATGCATGTTTAAGCTAGTGCTCTCTTAAAAATACAGATCTGAATTTATTTAAATACTAGCTTAATTTTCAGCGGAGGTTATGATTAAAATAAAGACCCATAGTGTTTTATGTGCTCTCAAGTTATGAATAGATTAAAGATGTCTTTTATGCTCAAAAATATTGCTAACCTTGTCACAAATATCGCTTGTGTGTTGCTCAACCTATCCAGAGCCTTATATATATTTGAGTGCATAAACCTTAGTGTACAAGATTTATTTTTGAGTGAGTTATTGCAGGCCATGATTTCTGCGGCCCGAGACTAAGAAGCTGGTCATTTCGTTTTTGCGTATCTATCTTTTTGCTGGCCTTTTATCCGTGCATTGTGTATCCCCGCATCGGTGATCTCACAAACTTCGCCGGATATCCACCCTTAAACCAAATATCATCTTTTGTGATTACCTCCTTGACCACAACCTATCGTTGAGAATGGATCATCAATTCAAGGAAGATCGCAAGACGGTGCCAACGTTGAAGATTTCAAGTATCTCTCCAAGGAAAAATATCTCCGGTACCTACCTTATTTTTCGCCTCTTTGCTCGAGGACGAGCAACGTCTAAGCATGGGGGAGGAGGTAGGTACGGTGCAGTTTTAGAGTTCAAAGGGGAATATTTAAAAAAATGATGATGAAAGAAAAAAAAATCCAGCGATATTCATGACTTTCAAGGTAAAAAAATAAATAAATATATATATGAAAGAAAGAAAGAAAGAAAGAAAAGAATGAGAAATATGAGAAAGAAAAATGTGCGTAAAGTGAACTCCCGGTTCTCTAAGAGTGCATTCAAGGCTTCAAGTTAAAAAGATCCATTCTCATCTTCCAACCATGTGCAATCCGATAACGAGGACTTCCTTTGTGCCCCGGGATCACTCTTTGCCATTTGCACATGTCCACTCATCTAAAAGTGTGTGTATTTTTCTCTTTCCCCTCCTTGATTTAACATTATTTTCCAATGACCTTTTTGACGAGTCTCGGTAAGACCATGAGAAGCTTGTCTTGTTTTGACAACACCTCATTTATAAAATCTTGTTAGGACTAAACTTTCCCAAAGATCCATATAAAGCCTACCACATATATATGACAGGGAAAGGAGTAGAATATATAGGCTTGAGAGACAAGTGAGATGAGAGTTCATGAGCAATACATAAGATGATTTAAATTTGTGAACTTGGTTTAGCTTTTCTTTATCTCGTTCTTTATTTCAAAAAATTCTGAGATCTATTTAAAACTTTGTGAGCATGTTAATACTTGTGGGATAAGCTTAATAAGAATCTACCCTCCGTAGAGATGAAGGCTAGTACATTATGGAACTTTAATGAATTAAAATTTTGAGAGCATTATGTTTTCTCATGTGTAATCAAGTGCAAAGTTTAAACATTGTTTAGCAATGATGATATCCATCGAAGGCTTACTCGAGGACGAGCAAGGTTTAAGCATGGGGGAGATGTTGACGGTGAAAATCCGTCAACCTAGCCATGAGTTTACCTTCGGTGTTGGCATGAGTTTTATACCTTATCCATTGGTACTAACCCCCGTGGTATAACAAGTTCACGTGTGCATGTCGGTTTTGGAGTTTGATGTTTATGCGGGGATTTAGTGTTGAATGCAAGACTTTCGGGGTAAGTTCATCAAGCACCTCATGACAAGACCTTGAAGCCCCGAACAAGTCATGCAATGAAGCAAACTTAACTCCAAGAAGCCGGGGACTTGATCCGAGAAGACGACGGACTCCGGGGACCCGACCGGAAAAGTGCCGAATCTTGCAAGACAAGGAGTTGAGTCCAATTCGGAGAGAAACCGACGACATGGACCTACATGCGAAGGGGGAAACATCCGAGAAGCAAGGGAACGGACGTGGGGCAAAGGAGCCCACGGGGCCGGGCCTAAATGGGCCCGGGCCGGCCGGCCCATCCGGTCCGGTCGGCCCAGGCCCATTTTGGGCCCAAACTCGCTCTCCTTTGCCCTAGCCGCCAATCGGGCTATTTATAGTCCCCTGACCGAGAGCCACGGGGGGAAGATTTCGTCTTCGGCCGCCGAGGAGCAGAGAAGAGAGGGACACCATGTCGGAGAGGAGAGGGTCGAGCTAGTTGACTAGGGTTTCCCTAGCCGACGTGGGAACCTTGCATGGAAGACCACGTCGGAGTTCCCGGAGCTAGAAGCAAGATCAAGGAAGGATCCCGGTGGTGATCTTGTGTATGTATCATTGTCATAGTTGAATTATCAAGTTGAATCTTTTCTTAGCGATCAAGTGTTTCCTCGAAGATTTCGTTTTTCGATCGGCTTTGCTTATTCCAATTCTATTCGCGCGATAGATTACATAGGGTGTTCTTGTAGCCGCGGTGGCTAGAGGTACACGCCGGATCTTCCGAAAGAATCTCGACTTGTCTTTTGACTCGCCCTAAGCTCCCCGCATGAATAGGGATACGTTGTGACAGAACGGGGGTCTCGAAAGGCGGATGTTTTCGGATTTGGACGGGAAACCACGATTTAAAGAGGCTTCTATTAAGATTCGATTTGCTACTTCTTCTCTTGCTTGGAACTTCAACAAAAGGCTTACCCCGATCCCTCTAGATCGGTTTATCTACCCAATCTTACTTTGTTCTCTCCGGTCTTTAGTAGATTAGATTTGTTTTGTGTTCTTATCTAGATGCATTAGGGTTTCTCTTTTACCAAAGATTGAAGTTACTTGGCTTTACTAGATCAACTCTTGCGTCACACATTTGTTCCACGGATTCGATACCTTGGGTTCACCACTCGAGGGAAGAAGGGTCCCTTGACTACGACGGGAGACTTGTCCGCTTGCAAGTCACAAACGAACTTTGATACAATTATTAACCGTCAACATTAGGACAAAAGATCAAGGACACACTTGCCTTTAACCAAAGTAATGTCATTGCTCGAATATCTTCAACTTCAAGCTCTTCCAAACTTCTCGAACAGCGTTCACTCTACTTGCATCAATCATCGGGAACAAGCATACAAAACAAACAAACAAGCATATACTAAGAACAATACACCAATCAAAAGAAAGCTTTAAAAGGACGCACTAAAGGATAAGCTCGATTAGATGGATCACTAAAGAACACAAAGTGTGCTTGGAAGGGAAAGGCTAGGTTAGCTTTAAAGAGATGGTTGCGAGAAGATTGCGCAAGGACCGGAAAGATCACACTTAGATAGAGTTCGATTCTATTGGTTACGCAAGCGCAAGAAACGCGAGAAAAAAAACTAAGCTCGAAACTATCGTGAGATCATTATCAAACAACAAGAGACTACGTGTTTGCTCATATCTTAATTTAAGAAATCATTTGAAAGAATATTGTAGAGAAATACTCCATTAAACAAGTTACATTTAATTAAAGAAATCATGATGAACCTAATCATATTTTATTTATAACATTCGTGTAGAAGTTATGTCAAATTATCATTTACTTTAGAGAGACAAAGCAAGTATAGGATATCTAGACGAGTAACTTTATGCCACGTGTTCAACTAAACATATTTAATATTGAAAAGACATTTATGGTGTCATTAGGCATATTAACTCTATTAGGAAAACCGATGTTTAACTCTAACATCTTTTATTTAGAAAAACTAGCTATGAATAGGGATTAACCAATTACATCATGATTAAAGAAAACCGGATTAGAACCTAATCACTTTTTATTTATAAAAGCAATGGAATAAAAATTAGTCATGATTAACATGAAACTTTTATGTAAAATAAGTAATAGGTGCTACACATACTAACGCACAAGTTATGGTGAAACGAACTAGAACGACACAAACGTACTATAACAGTACAAAATTAATCTACACGTTAGAAGGAACATGTTAGTGAAGGAATTACTGAGATCGGAATTGAATTGAAAAAGATATGGATTTTAACAAGAAGAGACAATTGATTGAACATACGCAATAATGATCTCACCATGAGGCAAAAATTCATCGAGAAAGGAAATATAAGAATATATAAACCACAACAAATATCTATGGATGAATAAAGAATTATTCTATAGATCAAAGACAGTCCTAAAGATCACTGAGTTTTGCTTGGTTGAGGTCTCAAGATTTATGAAGCTTTGATATATGCGGAACAAATACAAAACAACCATCTTGATTATTCTGTTAAAGGAAAAAGCCCAATTAATACATAGGCGTGATGTCAGCACGATGTCATCACTAGCAAGATAGAAAGATGCACGAACCATGACTAGTTTGCTTCTGTGCATAAACGTGCCCTCCTTGCTTGACTTCTGGGACGGTGATTAGCTCATGATAGCTTGCAATAACTTTGTCGGGGCAGTCAAGGCGGTTCAAAAGATTTAGCTGGCTATAGCTTGTGCTCGCCGGCGTGGAACAAAGGCGTGCTGGCAAATGCATGTTGCACAGAAGATAAGTAAGCAGGAGATGATTCAAGGCCAGTGGAGAGATAAGTTTTGGGTGCAAAACGTACAGAAAGGAGACTCAGCGAAGAACGTGATGGCATGCTCACCGACGATCTGCAAACATCGATCTGGACAAGAAGCCAGTTCGACCAGACGTGCTCCGGCCGGCAGCAGATGGACGGCGATGGCTCGAGCTTCGTGTAGTCGGTGGCGCTCCGACATCTTAGGGGCTTCGAGACCTTGCGGCAGAGGTCCATCTTGACGAGAGGAAACTAGCGCTGCTCGATCGGATCTCTGCGGTGGTGGTGCTTCAGATCATGAGAGATAAGGATAAGATGCAAAAGGACACGAGGAGGAGATTGGCACGCTGGTGTTCTCACCAAAGCAAAAGCTGAACGACGGCTTGGCGACGACGTCGACAACGGGTGGACGAAGAAGCCTGGACACGGTGGCACATATCAATACACCGCAAAGCATGCACGATGTGGATGGCGGCTGGCTCGGGTCCCCGCGGTCGGCGACGTTCTGGTGACGAGCGGACAATGACGAGCAGCGGCGGACACTCGGCTTGACGATGTGGAGATCCCGGTGGCATTGGCTTGCTCTCCTGGCCGGTGGAACAGGCGACGGCCAGCGGGCTCCGCTCGGCTCCGCGGCTTCCGGCGGCAGCGTAGACTCATCGACGATGGGCGAGGGCGGCAACAAGACGTGTAGAGTGACAAGCAGCGGCGGCGGCGGCGGCTGAACGATCAAGGTATAGCTAGGGCACAGGATTGCCGGTGCAAAACTGATTATAAGGAGAGGATAATATGGCTGGACAGTGCACGGTGTTGGGCCTGGCCTGAACGTGCTTAGCTCCGATCGCGATCAAAGCTGTTGTGTTGGAGTCCGAGTTGAGATCGAGTTGGACCTCCATCTGACTTTGTTGTGAGGGAAGCTGATCCAAGTAAGCCTGGCCTTGCAATTGGACACAACACCATCAACGTCTGGCATTTGGTTGAAATAAAGAAAAGAAATGGGCCGCAGATAGGAGACCAAGTAAATAGACGACGGGCTTGCATCTGATTTGGGAGAATATATATTGCTTTCATCATTGATAAAAGAGCAAAGACTTGAGAACATTTGTAAAGGACTAGATTGCAGAAGCTTAGAGTGTCGGCCATGATGGATAGGGCTCTCGGACTATGGCGGCTTAAACACAATTAACAACGCCATGGATCCATATAAATTGTTTGGAGCTCGTGAAAAGAATTATAGAACAACCTTCCCAAAGAAGGAATAGAACATGAGAATAAAAATGAGGATAAATACCAGAAAGAGCTAGATCTTCTCAGAAGAACGTATTCGAGATTTAGAAGCATTTTTTTTAAAAGAAACTTTACACACAAGAGACACTATGATGCGTTGGCATGAATGCAACACCCTCAACTTTTATTTAATTTAGAAAATCAAACGAGATTTTTTTCTTATGCTATATTTCCTATAAAGAAAAATAAATATTGGAAAAATTTTAAAATTATGAGAAAATCATTATTTAAATATTCTCCCTATTCACATCCTGAAATTGGAAATTTCAGGGTGTGACAAATCTACCCCCCTTAAACGGAATCTCGTCCCGAGATTCGAAGAAGGAAGAAGCAAGGAGGAGGGAGATAAACACGAACATTGCGATCGAAGTAGGTAGGCGATCATCCTCTTTTGTCGTCTGGCTTGTAGGATCTTAATTCCTCATCTTGTCTTGTTCATTGGGGTCTTCATCAGAGTGAGCTAGATGGGATAAAAGCAAGCACAAGGTGGGAAGGAAGGTAGAGTGATGTCTTTTTTCTTCATCTTGCATCTGCCTTTAACTTCCTTCCGGTAACACCTCTAGTGAGTTGAAACAAAGAAAGATGGCAAGGATGTGGGAGGTACAAATGAGAAACCCAACTAGGCAACTGATGTTATTGCAGATATAAGACCCACAATACACCAACACTCACATCAAAGAAGCGAATAAATCAAGTTCATAAAACCAAGCATCATCATGCAAACACTGAATTCCACCAATCATTGCATAGCTAAGGGAACGATACTACACGTTGTTAATACAGTCAGAGGGTATCCTCCTAATAGATCAGATGCATCTCCTAGCAAGGATATCCATAAATAATGGATTTTTCCCAGATCAAGGAGGCCAAAATTATGAGTTCAACCCAATTGAAATCACCTCAATCGGAGGTTCGGAACTCGAGATATGAATTAAGCAAGATGGCTATGTCAGCAGTGTCGGCAGATTCTGAATGCTCCACTAATTCGTATGTATCTCCATGAATACAAAACGAATACTGCTGAATTTTGGACAAAGTGAAACTTATGAAATTCCTGAACTACTCCAATTGGATTTACCTCAATCGGAGGTCCATAGCCCGAGATATAAAATAATGAAGGTAACTAGGCCAGTAGAGTTTACAGATTCTGATAGCTCCAATGTTTCGGGCATAGCTCCTGGAACATGCACTGGATAGGGCTGAATTTTTTTTATAGAAATTTACTTATGAAATTTAGGAACTAACCCAACTGGTTTCATGCCAATCGGAGTTCGGTAGCTCGAGATAAAATTAAAACAGCGCTGATGTGTCAGAGAGCTGCGCGAATAGATGGAATGTTTAGGGTAACAATTCCACCAATAAATCAAGGGGGTGTTTATTGCTTGAGAGAATGAATAGGAGAGGTCGAAGAGTTGTTCAAGGAGAGTGAAGATAAATATACAAGAATTCATGGTATGGAGAAAAGAAGATGGTTAAGAAGCGAGATCCTTCATCAGAGAGGTCAAGGGTAAGGTAAGGAGGGATTGTAGAACAAAAGAGGCATTAAGAAACGACCAATACTAACTAGGCTTACGTCCTACAGTCGATACAGCTCTGATACCACTCTGTCACACCCGATTTTCCGAAGGAAACCAAGTGCATACCTATATGCATGCCAGGATCAAGTTTCATGCATATAGTGACATAAAAGTGAATACAGAAAACAGTATCACGTAAGAAAAAGAAAGATTATCAGAGATTTACGCTTTATCCTGGAAACGAAGGCACCAAACATCACAGGCAGTCGACTGGGGGTTGCGTACGCCTAGCTCCAGCAACATCTTCAAAGCAGCTTCCTCTTTCTGAGCAACATTGTTTATAGCAAGGGTGAGCACTTGTCGTACTCAGCAAGTGTGGAGAAAAGAATGAATGCAAAGGCTTTATAGTGGACTGGGCTATAAGCATTTAGCATTTTAGTTGATCAAGTTTTATTATCACCTGATTACTAATAAAGTATAAGTTTATACCAACCCACATTAAGCATAAGATAAGAGATACGCCATAAGCATATGGCAAGCATAACCAGAGAGAACGATTTAAGTCCATCTTCAAGTTTAATTATCATGTGAGGGTCCAGGCCGCCCGTGACCGTGGGCACGACTAATCGATTAGTTTTACACTGCGCAGAGGGCGTACATCTTTACCCACAAGTCGCGTAAAAGTCCCGAAGAACTTTAGACCCAACCATGCGGTGCTAGCTAGGCACCATACCACACTTCCGAGGTGTGATTGCATAGGGACGCTACCAGGCCGTTACAAAGATCCCCGGATGTAGGTCGCCCGCTAGGTTACCCGGTCGGTGCAACGTATAAAGCTCCGGACGAGTACCGTGTCTTAGCCAAGCCCACACCTACGCCCGAGCAGTCCATACGCCACTACCCGCCGGCCCCCAACCCTTATCGGGTAAAGCATACCTAACACCTAGTTCACTAATTAATAAGCCAAGACAGAGCCATATGTCTTGTGGTAGCACCGTTTTCCGGGTGGTCGCTCCATGTTCCGATTAATGCACGGTGATCTTGTATTAAACGAGAGATATATAGCATCGAGGTAAAGCATGTTCATCATTGTTGTTCATTAGAACCACCATATCCCAAGGTATAGCAACTAAGCATAACTACCCAACATACGAGATAAACCCGTTTGATCAAGGCACAGGATAAATAACACTAGTCAAACCTTAAACATGGGTCCCATCATATTAATGCAAGCATATGCAATGAGTGATTAATTATAATTCTTAGGACAAAAGATCAAGGACACACTTGCCTTTAGCCAAAGTAATGTCGTTGCTCAGAATCTTCAACTTCAAGCTCTTCCAAACTTCTCGAACGACGTTCACTCTAAGCGCATCAATCATCGGGCACAAGCATACAAAACAAACAAACAAGCATATACTAAGAACAATACACCAATCAAAAGAAAGCTTTAAAAGGACGCACTAAAGGATAAGCTCGATTATATGGATCACTAAAGAACACAAAGTGTGCTTGGAAGGGAAAGGCTAGGTTAGCTTTAAAGAGATGGTTGCGAAGATTGCGCAAGGACCGGAAAGATCACACTTAGATAGAGTTCGATTCTATTGGTTACGCAAGCGCAAGAAACACGAGAAAAAAAACTAAGCTCGAAACTATCGTGAGATCATTATCAAATAACAAGAGACTACGTGTTTGCTCATATCTTAATTTAAGAAATCATTTGAAAGAATATTGCAGAGAAATACTCCATTAAACAAGTTACATTTAATTAAAGAAATCATGATGAACCTAATCATATTTTATTTATAACATTCGTGTAGAAGTTATGTCAAATTATCATTTACTTTAGAAACACAAAGCAAGTATAGGATATCTAGACGAGTAACTTTATGCCACGTGTTCAACTAAACATATTTAATATTGAAAAGGCATTTATGATGTCATTCGGCATATTGACTCTATTAGGAAAACCGATGTTTAACTCTAACATCTTTTATTTAGAAAAACTAGTTATGAATAGGGATTAACCAATTACATCATGATTAAAGAAAACCGGATTAGAACCTAATCACTTTTTATTTATAAAAGCAATGGAATAAAAATTAGTCAAGATTAGCATGCAACTTTTATGTAAAATAAGTAATAGGTGCTACACATACTAACACACAAGTTATGGTGAAACGAACTATACAACGGCACAAACGTACTATAACGGTACACAACTAATCTACGTGTTAGGAGGAACATGTTAGTGAAAAATTACTAAGATCGGAATTGAATTGAAAAAGATATGGATTTTAACAAGAAGAGACAATTGATTGAACAAACTCAATAATGATCTCACCATGAGGCAAAAATTCATCGAGAAAGGAATTATAAGAATATATAAACCACAACAAATATCTATGGATGAATAAAGAATTATTCTATAGATCAAAGACAGTCCTAAAGATCACCGAGTTTTGTTTGGTTGAGGTCTCAAGATTTATGAAGCTTTGATATATGCGGAACAAATACAAAACAACCATCTTGATTATTCGTTAATGGAAAAAAAACCTAATTAATACATAAGCATGATGTCGGCACGATGTCATCATCGGCAAGATAGAAAGATGCACGAACCATGACTAATTTGCTTTCGTGCATAAATGTTCCCTCCTTGCTTGACTTCGGGACGGTGATTAGCTCATGATAGCTTGCAATATCTTTGTGGGGGCGAGCAAGGCGGTTCAAAAGATTTAGGCGGCTATAGCTTGTGCTTGCCGGCGTGGAACAAAGGGTTGCCGGCAAATGCATGTTGCACGGAAGATAAGTAAGCGAGGAGATGATTCAAGGCCGGTGGAGAGATAAGTTTTGGGTGCAAAACGTACGTAAAGGAGACTCGGCGAAGAACGTGATGGCATGCTCACCGACGATCCGCAAACATCGATCCGGACAAGAAGCCGGTTCGACCGGACGTGCTCCGCCGGCAGCGGATGTGTAACACCCTAAATTTCAACTTCTGAATTTAATTAAAATTGGCTTAGCAACATTTCGATCTCGCTTAAGGAATATAAGGTTGTTGTGCTTTTATAGGCATTTAATTGTTTTTATTAATTAATTAATGAAATATAGGAGTTTACTGTTGCATACATGCTGGTGCATGGTTTTTGGTTGTTGGATTCAAATCCTGGTTTGAATTCAATGGTTGTTTGTATTTTATTTGGTTTGGAAAAGATTTGGATTTGAAAAAAAAGAAAAAGGAAAAAAAAGAGAAAACCAAACCGCCCCAACCCGGCCAGGGCCGCGGCCCACAGCCCCAACCCGGCTCCCCTTGCGGCCCACCGCGCCCACCGCTGGGCCCGGCCGGCATCGGCCGAGGGCCGACACGCGGGACCCGCGTGTCATCCCCCACCTCGCGGCCGAGTCCGACCCGGACCGCGTGCGCCGCGCCTCCGCCGTCTTCGCCTCGGGCCCGCCTCCCGAGCCGGGCCCACGCCGCCGGCGCCTCGCACCCCTATTTAACCGCCGCCGCGCAACCCCCGGGGCCCTCGCCCGTAACCCTAGCAGCCTCCGAGCCGCCGCCGCCAGCGCCCAAACCCTAGCCGGCCGCCGCGCTCGAGCTCCGCCGTCGCTGTTTCCCCGTCGCCTTGAAGCTGCAGTCCAGGACCGCCGCGCGGTGAGGAACCTTCTCGTGTGGTTCGTTGGCGCTCTCGTGCACCGCGTCGCCGGATTCATCTTCGCCGGAGCGCCGCCGTGGTTTTTGCTCGCTGTCCGCCGCGTCGGGCCGTCCTCGCCAGTCCTGGAAGACGCCGCGGTGTTCGCCAAGCACTCGTCAACGTCTCGGTGCAAATTCCGCAGCAAATGGTGCACCCCAGTGCCGTTTTGAGTTTGCGCCGCCGCCCGCCGTCGCTGCACCGCCGCGCGCGCGCCGCCGCCGGCCGCGCGCCCGCCGCCGCCGCGCTTGCTCGCGACCGGAGCCGCCGGATCGCAAACCTACGCCTCAGATCGCGCCGCGCCGCCGGTCAAGCCGGCAGGTACCGGTCAAACGCGCCTAACCCGCCGCGCCTAGCCCTGGCCGCCCGATCTGGATCCAAGGGATCAGATCTGCTCCCTTATCTTTAACCGCGCGTTTTTGCAAATAAAACCCCGGGTTTTCCCTGTTTAACAAAAATACCCTTCCACCTCTTAAAACTCTCACGATTTAGTCCTGTTTTCTTCTGTTTTAACCCGAAGCCCTAAAATTCTTTACAAATAAGTCCTCAAACTTGTTTTAATCATAACTTCGTCGTTTTAACTCCGTTTTTAGCGTTCTTTATGTCCACGCGATCGTCTCGACGAGTAGAATAGTTTTCTGTCGCTTTTGCTACTGTTTGAGATGATTGGTGTACTGTTTCTTATTTATTTCCATTGCTTGCTTGTATGTGATGTGTGGAGCGTAGCGTACGAGCAATTCGGGGACTTCGCTCTTTGTTGAAGAGTATCAAGACCCTGAGCAGTTTCCGGTGCTGGTAGAAGGCAAGTCCTTGCTGCATTCCCGTTAAATTCCTATTACAACATGCATTTTAATTACACAGTTGTTTACTTTTGCTATGCATTAAGTTGATGGGTCCTATTGCTAAGGTTCGACTAGCTTTGTTATCCTATGCCTTGATCAACCGGGTTTACTTTATGTTGGGTAGCACTTGCTAGCGCTTTACGAGGTTTTGGGATGGTTTAATGAACACTTGTTAATATGGCTTTACTTATGTTATCATTTCATGTAATGCAAGAACACTTTATACTTGTTAATCGGAACATGGAGCGACCACCCGGGAAAACAAGTACTACCACAAGACATATGGCTCTGTCTTGGCTTATTAATTAGTGAACTAGATGTTAGGTATGCTTTACTTGATAAGGGTTGGGGGGTGGCGGGTAGTGACGTATGGACTGCTCGGGCGCGTGGGTGTGGGCTTAGCTAAGACACGGTACTCGTCCGGGAGCTTTATACGTTGCACCGACCGGGTAACCTAGCGGGCGACCTTCATCCGGGGATCTTTGTAACGGCCTCGTAGCGTCCCTATGCAATCACACCTCGGAAGTGTGGTATGGTGCCTTGCAAACACCGCATGGTTGGGTCCAAAACTCTTTTGGGTTTTTACGCGACTTGTGGGTAAAGATGTACAACCTGCGCGAGTGTAAAACTAACTAGTTAGCCGTGCTCACGGTCAAGAGCGGCCTGGACCCTCACATGATTAATTTTATGGAAGATGGAACTTTTAAACTTGTGCATTACATTTTATGGATCCGTTGCATTTAATTATCCGGGTTTGGTATATACTTACACTTGCTAGTACTCGTTGCTTAATAAAACTTGACCAACTAAAATGCCGACTTGCTTATGAGCCAACGGCTTCCACCATAAAGCCTTGCATGTTGTTATAGAACTTTTTCCTTGCCGAGTACGACATGTGCTCACGCTTGTTGTTTATGTATTGCATCTACACTACCCGCCGTCTGCTCGGATGGGCGTTTTGAAGACTACAATGATGAGTTTGATGGGTTCTAGGCGTCCGTTCTCCGGTCACCGCCCGTGGAGGACTTCTACGTGTGTTCTTTTCCGCCGTTAGCTACTCGAACGATTGTTTAGTTGAGACATTCGGTCATGTAATAACCGTTTAATACTCTCTTTACGCTTTTACACCGTGTTTTGGTATTCACCGCGTCGATGCATGTGTGTAACTTGATCCCGGCGCACATGTATTCTTGCATTCGGGTTTGTCCTTAAATCCGGGTGTGACAAAGTGGTATCGAGCCGTGTTGGTGTAGGACGTTAGCCTAGTTAGAACGGTCGGAAATTAAGGATTTTATAACATTAGAAGCCACACATAGCTTAGCTTGCTTTATTCTATTTTATTACATCTAATCTTGGTTTAATCTTATCCTTGTTTGCTTTTGTTATCTAAGCTTGATCTTGTCTCTTTTAGTAATCTGCACTGTCTCATCTATCTTAGATGGTTCGTCGGCTGAAGACTACGCGTTCAGGTGCCTACCGCTTTCCTAGGTACCTGGAGGACCAGGACTTCTATTGCTACTCAACTGACAGTGAGGAGCATCAGGAAGCTTCTGGAGAGGGAGGTGAGGCAAGCTCTGCTTCAGAGCAAGCTCCACCGCCCGCTGTCATCGAGCTGTCGGATGACGAGCCTGAAGAGCCAGAGGAAGAGCAAGAGTCTGAGGAGGAGCCAGCTGAGGGGCCAGAGCAAGGAGAAGATCCGGAAGACCCCTCAGATCCGGAGGACTCTGACCCAGAAGATGGAGATGCTGAGGATCACCCTGCGCCAGAGAAGTGGAAGGTGGTCATTTGTCATCACGATGGAGGGCATGCACGCTTTCCGTCTAAGTTGAGGAGGCTCTTCCGGCGTCTTCACCGAACGTGACGATCGACTACGTGGGACTGAAGAGGACTCACCCTCGCTACCCGACCCAGTGGGATGTGTCTGTGCGCATCCTGGAAGATAACCCGCTGGATGGGGGGGTGTACGAGGTTGTTGTCCATCAAGCTCTAGCTACCAGAGCTACCTTTGCAGCCGGAAGAGATGATGCAGCTAGGAGGGCTCTATCCGCTTGGTGCTACGAGGAAGCTCATCATCTCACCAACTCTGTGTGGGGGGATCTACCCCGCCGTCGCTCTGGAGCTGTGGGCAGTGAAATTCCAATGGCCAATGAAACTCTGGGAGCACGCTATGCCATGCAAGTGGGTCACGTAGCCGCTCTCAATACCAACTTGGATGACACTCTCATGGAGCTTCAAGATCTCCGTGACCAGCAAGATGAAGACCGCGAGAGAGATCAAGAGGCTCAAAGCGGTGATCGCGGGCGAGGATGAAGATGAGGTGCGGCCGATGGAGAGGACCGGCTCGCCATGTCACCAAGGCCTGCAAGGACAAGCTATGGGTCACTTGGATCCCGCACTAGGATTATTTGGCCATAGGAGTTAGGTGTTAGAAGTCTTTATCTTTCTGCTATCGAGTCCGTAAACGTTAGAAACGACACGTTGGAACGATGAGTTAGATAGTGGTGTGCTTGAATGCTTGGTTTGTGAACATCCGTGATTTGGATTTTTGGTTGATTGCAATGTGTTGTGGATTAATGCCACAATGACATTGGTTTAGTAATAGAGTTTGATTAGTGGGTTTAAGTTCTGTTCCACCTATCTTTTATCTTATAATTTCGTAATTCTTTATCTATCATATTTTATCTATCTTAAGGAGTATTGTAGTGCTGAATCTGTTCGCGTTACTTCCTGACACAGCAGTACTGTTTTAATTTTATCTCGAGCTACAGAACTCCAAATTAAGTAAAACCAGTGGGGTTAGTTCACAAATTTCATATCTGATTTTCTGTCAAAAATTCAGCTATATCCAATTAATATTCTGGGAGTTATGGACGAAACATTGAGCTAACAGAAATCTGTCAATTCCTGCTGACATACCTGTCTTCATTATTTTATATCTCGAGTTGTAGACCTCCGATTGAGGCAAAACCAGTTGGGTTAGTTCAGTAATTTCATACACCATATCTCCAGAAAAATTCGTGGTTTTTGGTTACTGGAACAGAAAGATATCTTGGTTTCTTTACAGCTATCAGAATCTGTCTTATTCTGGAATTCAGCATTATTATCTTTTCAGCTTTTCAATTGTTATCATCATCTAAATCGGTGTTTCTAACGCTCGGATGGTAAACACCAGGTCCGGATCAGGGGTTGATCAGCCTCCGGTGGTTCGTCAAGGTCGAGGCAACGGTTCGAGCAGTGCACCTCCACCTCCACCGCCACCAATGGATCCTATGCGGCAGTTCTTTCGGAATCGGTGCGGCCTCTTGCGAGAACTTGACGGACACCGTGGCCAACCTGCAGGCTCAAGCTAATAATCCGCCACCACCACCACCACAGCAGCCGGCGCCTATGAACAGGCACCGGGAGTTCATGAGCCATCGTCCACCGGTTTTCACACATGCTGCAGATCCACTTGACGCCGATGATTGGGCGAAGACTGTGGGCAAGATGCTCACCACGGCTCAGTGCGATGACAGAGAGAAGGTTCTGTTTGCTGCCGGTCGACTCCGGGGATTGCAGGAGCTTGGTGGGATGCTTACACGACCGCCCATGCTGCACCCAACACCATCACTTGGCAGGAGTTCACCGAGAGCTTCCGGAACCATCATATTCCTGCTGGGGTCATGAGACTTAAGAAGAAGGAGTTCCTCTCTCTCAAGCAGGGAGGGATGTCAGTGGCTGAGTATCGGGACAAAGTTCATTGAGTTGTCTCGCTATGCACCGGAGGAGGTAGCGGATGATCCGAAGAAGCAGGAGCGCTTCTTGGAGGGTTTGGCTGGACCGCTTCGTTACCAGCTGACGTCACATACCTTCCGGACTTTCCGGCGGTCGCTCGACAAGGCTATTGTTCGGGAGTCCATGCGCGAGAGAGTTGGGGGAGTTGAAGAGGAAGGCTACTACTCCGGGGCGGTCCGGGAGCCACACTCGCCCCCGTTTTACTTCACCGCTAGGAGCCCCGTTCCGTCCGGGAGGCCCGTCGGGGAGGTTATGGCCGGCGGCGGCGGTATCGGTACCGGCCGCGGCGGTTCCGGCGGTTCCGGCGCACTCCTCGGCGGTTTCCGCGCCCGGGACCGCGGACTCCACGCCCCGCTACCCTCGGCACCGTCCGATGACTCCTATTGGTACGCCCGTGAGGCCGGGCGCCCCACACACTCCCGCGGGCAACACTTGTTTCAAGTGTGAAGAGGTCGGGCATTATGCTAATGCCGTCCTAAGAGGCACCCCCCAGGCACCCCCGTGCAGAACCAGCGGATGCAGCGGTTGAGGAGCGGGAACCGGACTCCGCGAGCAACAAGAGGCCGCGAGAATCGGGGCGGTGGCGGGGGTGAATCACGTGAGTACCGAGACCACTCGGGGAGAATCCACACGTGGTGCTTGGTACGTTCTTTGTCAACTCTATCCCCGCATCAGTATTATTTGATTCTGGAGCGTCCCATTCATTTATATCCGCTCGGTTGTGGCAAAGCATAGCATACCCATGTGTCCCATGAAACAAACCATGCTAGTTAGATCACCGGGGGGGGATATGAGGTCTTTATACATGTGTCCTAATGTTAGATTAAAGATCATGGGAGCAGATTTTTGGGCAAACTTGATAGTGCTGGAATCGAAGGATCTTGATGTTATACTGGGTATGGATTGGTTGGGCACTCATGATGCAACGATACAGTGTGCTAAGAGGACCGTTCTTCTCACTGGTCCTAGCGGGGAAAAGATTGAACTTGTGGCTGATCCACCGTCAGATGCAGGAGGTTCTGTACAGCAGCTGGATGGCAGAGCTTTGGAGGATATCAGGGTGGTTAATGAGTACCCGGACGTGTTTCCAGAGGAGTTGCCAGGTATGCCACCTGACCGAGATGTTGAATTTGTTATTGATCTATTACACGGTACCGCTCCTATTTCTAAACGTCCATATAGAATGTCTAGTACACAATTGATAGAACTTAAGAAACAGATTAATGAATTGTTGGAAAAGGGGTTTATCCGTCCTAGTTCATCACCTTGGGGAGCACCGGTTATCTTTGTTGAGAAGAAGGATGGTACTCAGAGGATGTGTGTGGATTATCGATTGCTTAATGAGGTCACTATCAAGAATAAGTATCCATTGCCTCGCATTGAAGACTTGTTTGATCAGATGAGAGGTGCTAAGGTGTTCTCTAAGATTGATTTGCGTTACGGTTATCATCGGATGAAGATCGGATGGTCGGATATTCCTAAAACGACATTCACCACCGGGTATGGACTGTATGAGTATCTTGTTATGTCCTTTGGGTTGACAAATGCACTCGCCTACTTTATGTATCCGATGAATAAGGTGTTTATGGAGTACTTGGATAAGTTCGTTGTGGTGTTTATTGATGATATCCTGGTTTACTCTAAGGATCGAGGAGGATCATGCGAGCATTTGAGGCTTGTTTTGCGGAAGTTGAGAGAGCGAGCGGTTGTATGCCAAGTTCAGCAAATGTGATTTACTGGCTGAAGGAAGTCTCTTTTACGGGGCATATCATCACGGATGGAGGTATCGCGATCGATCCGGCTAAGGTAGAGGATGTGTTGAAGTGGGAACCGCCGAGGACGATTAAGGAGATCGGGAGTTTCCTTGGACTTGCGGGGTACTATCGACGGTTCATCGAGGGGTTCTCTAGGATTGTGAAGCCTCTCACCACCTTGCGGGAGAAGGATAGAGAGTTCAAGTGGACCGATGCCCGTCGGCGGAGTTTTGAGGAGCCGAAGCGAGAGATTGACGACCGCTCCGGTGCTTGTGATGCCGGACTTGCGGAAGGGCTTTGATATCTACCTTGTGATGCATCGAGACAAGGTTTGGGTTGTGTTCTTATGCGGGGAGGGACACGTCATAGCTTATGCATCAAGGCGGTTGAGGAAGCATGAGCGAGAACTATCCTACGCATGATCCGGAACCGGCATTCGTGGTTCATGCTTTAAAGATTTGGAGACATTACATCATGGGGACCAAGTGCCGGATCTACACGGACCACAAGAGCTTAAAGTACATCTTTACTCGAAGGATCTTAATCCGAGACAACGCCGATGGTTGGAGCGATCAAGGATTACGATCCGGACATACAGTATCATCCTGGGAAGGCTAATCTGGTTGCCGATGCTTTGAGTCGGAAGGGACAGGCCAATGCAGCTTTGGCGTTCCACCGCCCGATGAGCCGATGAGGGAGTTCGAGGGACTCAATCTGGGGATAGCTGCTCACACCGAGGGAGTCACTTTGGAGGTAGAGTCTACTGCGGGAGCGGACAGATTCGTGAAGGGCGGTGAAGGATGAGGGGATCAAGGAGATCGGGGACACCATGGAGAGGGGCAAGGCCCCGGATTTCAACGAGGATGATCGGGGTACGATATGGTTCAAGAATCGGATCCGTGTGCACGATGTGGGAGACCTCCGGAAGACGATCTTGAGAGAGGCTCATGATTCAGCTTATTCCATCCACCCAGGCAGTACAAAGATGTATCAGGATCTGAAGCAAAGGTATTGGTGGTACGGGATGAAGAGGGATGTAGCCGCTCACGTTGCATTGTGTGACACGTGTCATCGCGTTAAGGCTGAACATCAGAAGCCAGCAGGATTGTTGCAGCCGTTGAAGGTGCCTGAATGGAAGTGGGAAGAAATTGGTATGGACTTTATAGTTGGGTTACCACGGACACCAGCTGGGTATGATTCGATATGGGTTATAGTGGATCGCTTGACTAAGGTAGCTCACTTCATTCCAGTTAAGACTACTCATTCAGGAGCGAGGTTGGCAGAGTTGTACATGTCTCGTATTGTGTGCTTACATGGTGTGCCTAAGAGGATTGTATCGACGGGGGTACTCGGTTCACATCGCGTTTACGGGAGAAACTTCATGAGTCCATGGATACGAAGTTGCATTTCGGTTCGACCTATCATCCACGGACGGATGGTCGACCGAGAGGACGAACCGGATTCGGAGGATATGTTGAGAGCGTGTGCTCTTAAGCATGGTGGTAGGCGGGACAAGAGCTTGCCGTATGCCGAGTTCTCTTACAACAACGGCTATCAAGCCGGTCCGAAGATGGCACCCTTCGAGGCCTTGTATGGGAGAAAGTGCGAACACCGTTGTACCGGAGTCGGACGAGGTGAAAGTCGGTTGTTTGGGGCGAGACATCATCAAGGAGGCGGAGAGGCGGGTTCGGATCATCGAGAGAGAACTTGAGAGTTGCTCAGTCCAGGCAGAAAAGTTATGCAGATGGGAAGAGGAGAGATGTATCTTTCCAAGAGGGCGACTATGTGTATCTGAAGGTGTCACCCATCAGAGGTTTGCGCAGGTTTAAGGTGAAGGGCAAGTTGTCTCCTCGCTACATCGGACCTTTCCAGATCTTGAAACGAGTGGGAGAGGTAGCGTACCGACTCGAGTTGCCAGCGCAGCTTGCAGATGTGCATGATGTGTTCCATATCTCTCAGTTAAAGAGAGGTCTCAAGCCTCATGATAAGGAACCGTTGCCTATGGATGGGTTGGATGTGAAGGAGGATCTCACCATCACCGAACGGCCTATCAAGATTCGGGACGATTGACACGGGTTACAAGAAACCGGACTTTTATAATGTGCAAGGTGCGGTGGAGTAATCATGCGAGAGGATGAGGCAACTTGGGAGAGAGAAGAGGAGTTGAAAGCGAGAATACCCACATCTCTTTGATCCATCCGAATCTCGAGGACGAGATTCATCTTAAGGGGGGTAGGATTTGTAACACCCTAAATTTCAACTTCGAATTTAATTAAAAAATTGGCTTAGCAACATTTCGATCTCGCTTAAGGAATATAAGGTTGTTGTGCTTTTATAGGCATTTAATTGTTTTAATTAATTAATTAATGAAATATAGGAGTTTTCTTGTTGCATACATCTTTGGTGCATGGTTTTTGGTTGTTGGATTCAAATCCTGGTTTGAATTCAATGGATTGTTTGTAGTTTATTTGGTTTGGAAAAGATTTGGATTTGAAAAAGAAAAAAAAGGAAAAAAAAAGAGAAAACCAAACCGCCCCAACCCGGGCCGCGGCCCGGCCCCAACCCGGCTCCCCTTGCGGCCCACCGCGGCCCACCGCCGACCCGGCCGGCATCGGCGAGGCCGACACGCGGGACCCGCGTGTCATCCCCCACCTCGCGGCCGAGTCCGACCCGGACTCGCGTGCGCGCGCGCCTCCGCCGTCTTCGCCTCGGCCCGCCTCCCGAGCCGGGCCCACGCCGCCGGGCGCCTGCGCACCCCTATTTAACCGCCGCCGCGCAACCCCCGGGGCCCTCGCCCGTAACCCTAGCGAGCTCCGAGCCCGCCGCCGCCGCCGCCGAAACCCTAGCCGGCCGCCGCGCGCTCGAGCTCCGCCGTCGCTCGTTTCCCCGTCGCCTTGAAGGCGCCGTCCCGGAACCGCCGCGCGGTGAGGAACCTTCTCGTGTGGTTTGTTGGCGCTCTCGTGCACCGCGTCGCCGGATTCATCTTCGCCGGAGCGCCGCCGTGGTTTTTGCTCGCTGTCCGCCGCGTCAGGTCGTCCTCGCCAGTCCTGGAAGACGCCGCGGTGTTCGCCAAGTACTCGTCGCCATCTCGGTGCAAATCCCGCATCAAATGGTGCACCCCAGTGCCGTTTTGAGTTTGCGCCGCCGCCCGCCGTCGCCGCACCGCCGCGCCGGCGCCGCCGCCGGCCGCGCCCCCGCCGCCGCCGCGCTTGCTCGCGACCGGAGCTGCCGGATCGCAGATCTACGCCTCGGATCGCGCGCGCGCCGCCGGTCAAGCCGGCATGTACCGGTCAACCGCGTCTAACCCGCCGCGCCTAGCCCTGGCCGCCCGATCTGGATCCAAGGGATCAGATCTGCTCCCTTATCTTTAACCGCGCGCTTTTGCAAATAAAACCCCGAGTTTTCCCTGTTTAACAAAAATACCCTTCCACCTCTTAAAACTCTCACGATTTAGTCCTGTTTTCTTCTGTTTTAACCCGAAGCCCTAAAATTCTTTGCAAATAAGTCCTAAAACTTGTTTTAATCATAACTTCGTCGTTTTAACTCCGTTTTCAGCGTTCTTTATATCCACGCGATCGTCTCGACGAGTAGAATAGTTTCCTGACGCTTTTGTTACTGTTTGAGATGATTGGTGTACTGTTTCTTATTTATTTCCATTGCTTGCTTGTATGTGATGTGTGGAGCGTAGCGTACGAGCATTTCGGGGACTTCGCTTTGCTCGTTGAAGAGTATCAAGACCCCGAGCAGTTTCCGGTGCTGGTAGAAGGCAAGTCCTTGCTGCATTCCCGTTAAATTCCTATTACAACATGCATTTTAATTACACTCGTTGTTTACTTTTGCTATGCATTAAGTTGATGGGTCCTATTGCTAAGGTTCGACTAGCTTTGTTATCCTATGCCTTGATCAACCGGGTTTACTTTATGTTGGGTAGCACATGCTAGCGCTTTACGTGGTTTTGGATGGTTTAATGAACACTTGTTAATATGGCTTTATTTATGTTATCATCTCATGTAATGCAAGAACACTTTATACTTGTTAATCGGAACATGGAGCGACCACCCGGGAAAACAAGTACTACCACAAGACATATGGCTCTGTCTTGGCTTATTAATTAGTGAACTAGATGTTAGGTATGCTTTACCCGATAAGGGTTGGGGGCGGCGGGTAGTGACGTATGGACTGCTCGGGCGCGGGTGTGGGCTTAGCTAAGACACGGTACTCGTCCGGGAGCTTTATACGTTGCACCGACCGGGTAACCTAGCGGGCAGCCTTCATGCGGGGATCTTTGTAACGGCCTCGTAGCGTCCCTATGCAATCACACCTCGGAAGTGTGGTATGGTGCCTTGCAAACACCGCATGGTTGGGTCCAAAACTCTTTTGGGTTTTTACGCGACTTGTGGGTAAAGATGTACAACCTCTGCAGTGTAAAACTAACTAGTTAGCCGTGCTCACGGTCAAGAGCGGCCTGGACCCTCACATGATTAATTTTATGGAAGATGGAACTTTTAAACTTGTGCATTACATTTTATGGATCTGTTGCATTTAATTATCTGGGTTTGGTATATACTTACACTTGCTAGTAACTGTTGCTTAATAAAACTTGACCAACTAAAATGCTGACTTGCTTATGAGCCAACAGCTTCCACCATAAAGCCTTGCATGTGTTATAGAACTTTTTCTTGCTGAGTACGACATGTGCTCACGCTTGTTGTTTATGTATTGCATCTACACTACCCGGCTGCTGCTCAGATGGGCGTTTTGAAGACTACAATGATGAGTTTGATGGGTTCTAGGCGTCCGTTCTCCAGTCAGCTGCCTGTGGAGGACTTCTACGTGTGTTCTTTTCCGCTGTTAGCTACTCGAACGATTGTTTAGTTGAGACATTCGGTCATGTAATAACTGTTTAATACTCTCTTTACGCTTTTACACTGTGTTTTGGTATTCACTGCGTCGATGCATGTGTGTAACTTGATCCTGGCGCACATGTATTCTTGCATTCGGGTTTGTCCTTAAATCCGGGTGTGACAAGATGTACGGCGATGGCTCGAGCTTCGTGTAGTCGGTGGCGCTCCGACATCTTAGGGGCTTCGAGACCTTGCGGCAGAGGTCCATCTTGACGAGAGGAAACTAGCGCTGCTCGATCGGATCTCTGCGGTGGTGGTGCTTCAGATCATGAGAGATAAGGATAAGATGCAAAAGGACACGAGGAGGAGATTGGCACGCTGGTGTTCTCACCAAAGCAAAAGCTGAACGACGGCTTGGCGACGACGTCGACAACGGGTGGACGAAGAAGCCTGGACACGGTGGCACATATCAATACACCGCAAAGCATGCACGATGTGGATGGTGGCTGGCTCGGGTCCTCGCGGTCGGCGACGTTCTGGTGACGAGCGGACAATGACGAGCAGCGGCGGACACTCGGCTTGACGATGTGGAGATCCCGGTGGCACTGGCTTGCTCTCCTGGCCGGCGGAACAGGCGACGGCCAGCGGGCTCCGCTCGGCTCCGCGGCTTCCGGCGGCAGCGCAGACTCATCGACGATGGGCGAGGGCGGCAACAAGACGTGCAGAGTGACAAGCAGCGGCGGCGGCGGCGGCGGCTGGACGATCAAGGTATAGCTAGGGCACAGGATTGCCGGTGCAAAACTGATTATAAGGAGAGGATAATATGGCTGGACAGTGCACGGTGTTGGGCCTGGCCTGAACGTGCTTAGCTCCGATCGCTATCAAAGCTGTTGTGTTGGAGTCCCAGTTGAGATCGAGTTGGACCTCCATGTGACTTTGTTGTGAGGGAAGCTGATCCAAGTAAGCCTGGCCTTGCAATTGGACACAACACCATCAACGTCTGGCATTTGGTTGAAATAAAGAAAAGAAATGGGCCGCAGATAGGAGACCAAGTAAATAGACGACGGGCTTGCATCTGATTTGGGAGAATATATATTGCTTTCATCATTGATAAAAGAGCAAAGACTTGGGAGCATTTGTAAAGGACTAGATTGCAGAAGCTTAGAGTGTCGGCCATGATGGATAGGGCTCTCGGACTATGGCGGCTTAAACACAATTAACAACCCCATGGATCCATATAAATTGTTTGGAGCTCCTGAAAAGAATTATAGAACAACCTTCCCCAAGAATGAATAGAACATGAGAATAAAAATGAGGATAAATACCGAAAGGGCTAGATCTTCTCCGAAGAACGTATTCGAGATTTAGAAGCATTTTTTTTAAAAGAAACTTTACACACAAGAGACACTATGATGCGTTGGCATGAAATGAAACACACACAACTTTTTATTTGATTTAGAAAATCAAACGAGATTTTTTTCTTATGCTATATTTCCTATAAAGAAAAATAAATATTGGAAAAATTTTAAAATTATGAGAAAATCGTTATTTAAATATTCTCTCTATTCACATCCCGAAATTGGAAATTTCAGGGTGTGACAATGAAGTTATACATGTCTTGGCTAATTGCTCTATATAATATGATCTGAAATTAATTTAAATACGGCTCTTTTATTTGTGGAGGTGAAATGACTATGATCTAGACCCACATACATATGTTTGCTCTTTGATTTAAGTTTACGGATAGCCGGATAACTTGTTGTTTTTATGAAAACTTAACTTTTATGCTACCTACATATTTGTGATGCTCTTGCAAAGTTCTACCTACCAAAGCCATATACATATATGTTTTATGATAACAAAACCCGTAGATTGCAAACATATGTTTTGATGAGTTGGATTAGGATTGATTTCTATGGTTCGAGACTAAGAAGCTGGTCATTCCTTTGTGTAACTTTTTCATGCTAGCCTTTTTGTCCATGCATTGTGGGTTTTCACATCGAAAATTTCACAAACTTCGCTAGGCATCCACCCTAAACCAAAAACATCTTTTTGTGATCACCTCCTTGTCCACAACCCAATTTGAGTATGGAGTAAAATTCTCGATGGAGATTCAAATATTCTGCAATATTATGGAATTTATACTTACTTTAGCAGTCATTTCCCCTCTCTTTTATGCTCGAGGACGAGCATCATTCAAGCATGGGGAAGGAGTCATTCTCTGACACAAATGCTAGTAAGTATTATGTTGCAAAAAGTTTTGAGGAGCAAAAGAAAAAAAATAAAAAAAAGAAAAGATGAACAAAAATATGATAAGAAGAAAAGAAAAGTAAGAAAAATAGGAAGAATAAAGTGAAAAAAAAGAAAGAGTGAAAAATGAGAAGGAAATAGAATAAAGAAAAAAAATAAAGATGCTCCTCGGTTCTTTTTTCTTCATAAGTTCTCAAGTGCCTTGATGACAAATCCATACTCAAATCTTCCAACCATGTGCAATCCGATAACGAGGACTTCACTCGTGCCTCGGGATCATCCATTTGCCACTTGCACATGTCCAATTATCTAAATGTGTGTGTTTCGTCCCTCTCTCTTTCCAACATTTATTTTCCATGGCCTTTTTGACGAGTCTCGGTAATTCCAATAGATCTCTCTCTTAATTTGACAATATTTCGGATGTATGTTTTGCTAGGATTGTTTTTAACCTTCCAAGCTCCACATAAGCCTTCACTATCACATATGAGTAGAGTAGGTTGAAAATAATCTACTATAGGCTTGAGTGACTTGATGAGATGAGTGTTCCATGAGCTCCTGCAAGAGATTTTCACTTATGTTGGATATGCATCTTTTTGAAAATCTTCCATATGACAAGGTAATGGTTTGAAGTTTACTTAAGTTTGAGAGCATCGTGTTTATTAAATGTGGCTTTTTCTTTATTGTTAGTCTATCTTCCATAATGAAAAAGAAGCCGGTCACAACTTGAACTTTAAAAATAAATTCTTAAGAGAGAGCAATTTGCCTCGTCATGAATGACTAAGTGCGGGGACAACATTGGAAGGCAACACCGATTTCCCTTTTAAGCAAGGATCACTTACTCGAGGACGAGCAAGGTTTAAGCATGGGGGAGATGTTGACGGTGAATTTCCGTCAACCTAGAGTACTTGTTATACATTTGTTTTAATTATGATTTGCAACTAACCCGCCACTAGGCATGCTAATGATGTAACAAGTTCACACTTGCATGTCGATTTTGGAGTTTGTTGTTTACGCAGAAATCTACGCTAAAGAGGAGACTTTCGGGATAAGTTCATCAAGCACTTCAAGAGAAGATCATGAAGCCCGTCACAAGTCAAGACACGAAATGAACAAGACTCAAAACAACCCAAGGACCGAAGCATCAACACACAAAACTGCGGGGACTTGGATGTTTACCAACGGGATCAACTCAGCCCGAGAGATATTCTCGCAACTCGGGACAGCATGATCTTTCGGTACAGATTCGGAGACTTAAACGGTCCTAAATGGCAAAAGTTTGACTACCAAAGTTGTGGGCCTCGACAATACCTTCGATTTGGACATGTGGAAGGCCCAATTCGGATAAGGGAGCTAGGAGATGTAGCCCCCGAAATCCCTGCTGCGCAGTCAGTCCGAAATCAGAACAGATTATCTTCCAAGGCCGATTTGGAGATCTTATCTTCGTTTTTAAGGAAAGAAATGAATACCAAAGTTGAATATAATTTCGTGGCACACAACCTGGACACCGAATTTACATTATTTGGAGTGCAGATGTGGGAGATATTGCGCTGGCAAGGAAGGACTGCGAATCAGGAAAATCTGGACGAGGCTGATTTTATGGAAACCAAGTTTGCTTCTCTCCCAAGGAGGATCTCGTGCAAGGCAAGGTGGAGCACGCCCAAAGGCACCCCAAGGACATAAATACAACCCCCTAGGCGCCCCAAGGTGGTTACCCATCGAACAAATCATCCTACCGACGCCAATCACCAGAAAACCGCCGCCGCAAGATGAGAGAGAGAGTTAGATGAGCTCGTCGCAAGGATCAACGCCGGCTGAGAGAAGGAAGCAAGAGGAGGACTCCAAGCCGCTGGCCTAGGGGTGTTCCCAAGCTCCATCGCCGCCATCTTCATCGACGACGTTCTCCGGAGTCTCCATCACCCCTATGTGCTTCAATCCGTGTAAGATGATGGGGTAATGTCTCCGTTCATCCCTAGGATTAGATGGATACATGCTATGTGATCGCTACTTGATTCGTGGTTTCAATCTATTGTTTTCATGTTGATGATGCTTTGATGATTAAGGTAGGCCACCGTGTTTTTCGGGCGTATGATATCCGCTACTCACATAGATTCCATCAACATACCGTGTCCATCATAGGTCTAGTCACGAATACCTTCGCGTAGTGACGATACGAGAGGAGGGAAAGGGCGAAACCGTGGTCACAACCCCCGATAGATTAGTTTACCGCTTTCGTGTAGTAGATGCATACCATGTTATCCTAGAACCTAGGGAGGGAACGCTTATCTTTCTTGCTCACTCTCTTGTGTTCAACCCTTTACCATATAGTTTAACCCTATATTTGTTTGATCAACTTAACTTAGATTAACTTAGGTTAGATTGTTTTACTTTTAGATTAATACTCTCTTTCAAAGGTTTTCCATTCAACTAGATTAGTACTTGGTTAAGCGCTAGTAATCCCCTTGCTCCGCGGATTGACAAGAACCTTGGGAATCCCGTGGTGAAAAGGTGTGGGGTCCGTACGCTTGCGGATCGTAGAGGGATACGTCTTTTATCCGTCAACGAGTTGATATATCGAAATCTCCTCCAACCAAATTATTTAAGGGCTGCTCTTGAACAATGCAAAATGCATGATCTACTAAGGCAGCTTGTCCGTCATTTATCGAGAGAAGAATGTTTTGTTGGTGACCCAGGCATCAAGAACGGTTAGCGTAATTAGCAAAATCAGACGTATTTTAGTTGTCACTAAGAATGATATGGTGGTATTACCTAGCATGGATAAGGAGCAGTATAAATTCAGAACTTGGAGGACATCATATGGAAAGTCATTAAGAGTTGATAATACAATATTTAGCAAACTTCGATGTATTCGAGTTTTGGATTTGACTGACTCTGTTATACAAGTAATTCCAGATTGTATTGGAAGATTAATTCATCTGCGGTTACTTGATCTTGATGGAACTGACATATCTAGTCTTCCTGAGTCCATTTGTTGTCTCATCAGCCTTCAGGTATTAAACTTGCAGAAATGTGGTTCTTTGGATAGTCTCCCTTTAGGAATAACTCGGTTATGTAAATTGAGACGGCTTGGTCTTTCTGGATCACCAATAAATAATGTTCCGAAAGGGATAGCTAAACTGAAGTTCCTCAAGGATTTAGAAGGATTTCCAGTTGGTGGTGGCAGTAATAATAATGCTAGAACACAAGGTGGATGGAACCTGGACGAGCTGGGTCCTCTTTTGCAGCTGAGCAAGCTTGATATGATTAAGTTGGAAAGAGCATCTCCTTGTAGTACAGATTCATTGTTAGTGGACAAAAAGTTTCTCAAAAAATTAATATTACGTTGTACTAAGCGTACAGATGGGACATATAGTGAAGAAGACGTAATCAATATTCAGAGGACTTTTGAGAAGCTTATCCCTCCTCGGAGTATAGAACATATAAGTATTTTTGATTTCTTTGGTCAGAGGCTTCCCATCTGGCTTGATACTGCTACTCATTTTCCATCATTGAAGTACTTGAATCTCCTAGGTTGTAAATCATGTGTGCATCTTCCAGCAATCGGGCAGCTCCCCAACTTGAAATTCCTGAGAATCCAGGGAGCAACTGCAGTCACCAAGATTGGACACGAGTTTGTTGGCTGTGGGGTGGGTAACCACAGATCTGCAGAGGGAGTTGCTTTCCCCAGACTTGAATCGTTGGTCATCGTGGATATGCCCAACTGGGAGGAGTGGACCTTTCTTGTTGAAGAACAAGAAGCAACAACAGCAGGTAAGGAAGGGGGTGAGGATGGAGCTGATGCAAAGCAAAAACGGGAAGCCCCACCTCCAAGGATGCAGATGCTGCCCCGTTTGAAGAAGTTGCAACTTGACAACTGCGCCATGTTGAGAGCCCTCCCACGGCAGCTAGGACAGGAAGCCACCAGCTTGAAGGAACTACTACTACAGAATGCGGACAGTTTTCGGGTGGTAGAGGACCTCCCTTTCCTCTCCGACCGTCTTTTTATCTACAACTGTAAAAGCCTTGAGAGGGTCTCGAATATTCCCCAAATGAGAGAGCTGCGAGCTGCGGGCTGTCCAAACTTGGCTACTGTTGAGAGAGTGGACAACCTGCGGCAGCTGTTTCTGAGACAGTTGATGCGGAAGGTCTCCTCACTGTGGCTGCCTGCCCTTCAACAGCGCCACCAGCAACTTCACGGAGAAGACCTGGATGTCTACATCTTGACATCACGGCTAACAATACCCTGCTTTGGATATTGACTGTGGCTCACTGTGGCAGGAGCAGGACATGCAAAATGTGTCGAGACGTGGGTCAACCAATGTTTTTAATGTCGCAGGCTGCATAAGCTTTGCCGATGCCGTGTGAAACAAGAGACGACGCAAGCCGTTCAGGCTTACTACATTCCCTAGCTGCAGCTCTGAACATCTAATGGAACTCTGTTCTCTTCGTAGCAACTCTGTTTTTCATCATCATCTGCTTTGTTCAGACTTGTTAATTGTTTTCGTAGGCATAGACTGCTGCTCTAGATTTCATCATTTGCTTTGTTGTCCGGTCTGTCCATTAATTTGTCAGCGGTATGGTTGGTGATGCATCTAATAATTGGTCTGGTAACGTATTGTGTAAACCTGTACCAGACATGCACCTTTTTTTTAATAAATTTAAGATCAGATGGACACTAGAGCCGTTGATCGGGCGATGGAAGGCCAATAGCCATCGAGTATCAATGTACTAGCAGCCATGTTAACTTATAATTTATGGAACATTTTTATGACACAGGTATCTTGAAAAACAAATTAAATGTAATAAACAAGGAGAAATACATTTAAATTCTAGAAATGTATCTAATAGTTTACAAATTATCATTAAGTATTATAAACAAATATTCTAAATCAATGTTTGAGACAAATACACTAAAACATACTAAATCATTTCAAAAAGATAAAAGTTAGATATTGATCATCTTGAATTTTGATAAAGACAACAAAGTTGTTTATGGTCATATACATGCCTTCAAATGAACACCAAGTGAAACAAATCATTACCTTAATCTGATTTTCGTGATTAAATATCACTGGGATGCTCTTAAAGATGTGTTATGGTTCCTTAGCCAAATTTTTGAATTTTCAACGAGTTTTGGGTATTATTAAATTTTGAATACTATATGGTTAGCTTATTATTACACTCTATTGTACCACAAGCATACCATGTGTATACCACATTCATCGCATATCTCAAGGAAGAGGTACAACTTTTTCTAACAGGTAATGAATTTGCTTCGCAATTTGGAATAATCCTAATATGATGAGCTATTTGCTAGTCGATTTGGTATATACGTAAGAAAATATGAAATTTACTTTGCGGCTCACCGAAACAGCCAGGGAAATGACTTGTCTCTGTTGGGGGTACCCGAAAAATTCGGAATACTACCCTAACACAAGTGACAGTTATCAACACGTTCAATAGCACAGTTAGGGCGCAAAGAGACTGTAATTCCCCTTGCAAGTAGCACAAGTCCCAAAAAAGTCTGAATCCGTTTACACGTGCCCTCGCGCCCCCTTTTATAGGGAGACGAAGGGACTTTTACATTCCGATAACACCCTCGGGCTCGGAGAATATTCCTAGTGTGAACACACACAAGAATGTCTTTTCCCCCCTTACACATTTACAAGTCTGCCACTAGTTCACACTCTAAACCCGGACTTTTTGGGACTACAACTTTGATTTTGCTTCTCCCGTGATTCGTGAATGTCTTCGCCCGAAATTCCCGAATTAGGTCTTCAACGGATTTCCGAAATGGCTTTTGCTTCTCAACGGGTTCGTGCGTGTCCTTGCGCCCGAGTCCCGAACAGAGTCGTCACCGCATTCCCGAATCGGCAAATCTCCGAAGTTCGGACCATCAACGTTGAGATTCCGGGCTTCCGCGTGTTCATGACTCGCCTCTTCACCGAATCAAGGTTCCCGAACTCGCACATTCGCGAATTCGAGACTTCGCGGGTCCCGGACTTCCTAGATTCGCGGATTCCCCGCTCCCGAAAAACATACCTTGATAATTCCGTTAGACTCGACATTTCGAGGGTGACGGGTTTTCCTGAATTCCCCAACACTAGCCCCTCGGGGAAGCGGGTTGACTCTGACGATCCGATTCCACGAACCTTTCGGAAATTTAGTAAAAAACGTCACCCTCGGAACGTCGGAGGGGACACGCGTCACCCAGGGAGCCAAAGGTGGTTAAATCGAGGCGCACTTCGCGAAACTACCCCTCCCCGGCCCTATAAATAGCGGGCATGCGCTGTTTAAAAAATTTTTTACCGCTCTCGCGCTTTTACTGCTCTCGCGCTTTTCACGATTCTCGCATTTCTCTCTTCGCTGATTCTGGCTTTCTGGTTGAAAGCTTACGAACTCCAGGCCTTGTTCGTGCTCTTCTAAGGTATTTTTATCCATGCTTTGTTGATTCATTACTTCGCTAAATTTAGGTGTGGAGACATCGCGAATTCGCGAGTTTCGTTTTCGGACATTGTTCTCACCCGTTTGGATGTTCGTGTTTATTAGGTGGCTCGGGTTAAAAGTACAGCTAGGCCCATGACTACTGAAGAGCTGATCGCTGCCGGTCTCCCGCTCGATCCAACCGCCGAAAGTGCGGATCGTGATGCTCCGGCCGAAGATGTTAGTTCACCCAGCGGTTCTCGAAGTCGCGAGGACGGAGAGGTTGGGTCCGACGGCGGCGAAGACGTCGGGGATGTGGACGCCGGTGTTGACGATCTCGTCATGCTTAGGACTTCTGGCCCACTGCCGCCCTCGCTCGCCTTCGGAGAGTCGAAGGTCACAAGCAACGTTATTCGCGAGTACGAGAAGGCCGGATTCTTCTCTCCTGGCGCTGGGCGTGCCCCACTTGATGAACTGACTCCTACTCCGAAGGCCGGAGAAATTGTGGTTTTTCGAGACTTCTTCATCTGTGGGCTGCGGTTTTTTTGTGATCCAATCTTGCCAGCAATTCTCGATGCATTTTCGGTGAAGATCCACCAACTTACCCCGACGTCCTTCCTCGAAATGTCGAAGTTTATTTGGATCTTGAAGACCTTTGGCTGCAATCCTATTGTCGATGGTTTCACTCGGTTTTACGAATTGGTGATCATCCCCGAAGTCATCAAGGGCGACGATGGGCAGTTTTACCATAGTCAGCACGCGTGCTGCACCTTCAACACGCGACGCCAGAACACCCGACAGGGGATCACTCGAATCCAGATCGCTCCCTGCTGCAAGAGCAACCTCACCGACGATTGGAGATCTTATTGGTTCTACTTGAAGGTTGATGAGCCGAAGATGTCAAGCCCGATCGCGCCCCTCACGGCAGTAAATGTAGGAAGATACAACCGGCGGGCCTTAGGAATCAGAAGTTGCAAAAGTGCATTTCATCTAGCCAGCACGATACTCAGCGGCCGTGACATTATCAAAGAATTTGTCGCCGCGCGAATCTGGCCTATTTCGAACGGCCGGTCCCCCCGTCGAAATCGTACACTACAACGTCAAGCGGGCGATCGGCGGGTTCCTTTCCCGAAGTTCGGGATTAAACTTCGCGAGGGCCGGAGCGCCAAGGACTTCATGGACGAAATTGAGAAAAGGGTCAACGTCATGGTAGGCGAATATACCATGAACGAGTACAAAGCATACAAGGCCCCGGTGAAGCACGAGAAGAAGATCAATCGCGTCTTTTCGGAGATCCGCGGTGACAAATTTTTCGGCTCTCGAGGCCCCGGTCCCAAACCGAAACTTCCCCGCCGTCGCCGTGGCCGGTGCTCGGCCCGCCCCCATCAACGCTCCCCGAATCAGATCGTCGAAGCGCGGCTCGTCGCCTGCCACCGAGGGAACCTCTTCGGGAGTAAAGCCTTCCAAGACCAGATCTCTTGAGTCGTCGAAGCGGAAGCGAAAGACCTCCGAACCTCGATCCTCGGAAGCTGAACTCCAAGCTGCTTCAGGGCTTGCCCAGATGAGCCGCAAAAAATTGAAGAAAGCTGTGAAGAAAGTTTCCTCCATCGGAGTTCGTCGAGTCCCATCCGCCTTTGACGACGACACTCTCGCGAAGACAGATAGCGTCAAAGGTGTTTTCCTCTGGCCACTATTTAACTTTCGAGACAGTTGTCCTGCTGGTTCCGAAAATGAATTCGTGGACATTGACTCCTTTTCAGATGTTGCTCCTGAAGTCCGAAGGGAGCCGTCTCCCCGCCGCCGCCGAGAAGCCCACTATTCTGCCGCCGAAGCTATTGTTCGCACCGAATCCCCCCGCCGCCGCGCACCCCGCATTCTTGAGGTCGCCGCCGCCGATCAAGTTTCCTCCGACCCGCCGGGACCTTGAGCGCACCATTCAAAGGGATGGCCATTCTTCCGAAAATATTCCTTTGGTCGAAGTTCGGGAGGTCGTCCCCGAAGACCAAGCGCCTTCTCCTTCCCCGGCTGCCTTTAACAAAAGCTTTGGTACGTCTCATCGCGGCAAGCGTTGCGTGTTGGTTTCGAGACAATTGGCGTCGGGGGCAAGACGTCCAAGTTTTTAACTCTATGGAAATCGTCCACAATTGTTGATGAAACAGGAGAAGATGCGTCGGAACGACCTGAAGAAGCCGCTCAAGGCTCCGAAAAAAGGCCTCTTTCTATCTCCGAAACTACTCCTTCATCTCAGGGGAAGGCCTCTTCGGGTTCGACTAAACAAGTCACCATGCAGCATTTTAGCAAGCAAGGTTCGTTGATTCTCACTGCCCCCTTGTGCGATTCGTGATTGTTGAATCTTCACCTGAGATTTATTCCTGAATTTTTCAGAATTCAAGAATCTGTTGCATTCCTACTCTCCTTCGAAACTTGCGCGCTTCCACGAAGACTATACTCTCAAGTACTCTATGCTTGGGAAGGTTGCCATAGAGCGGCTTTCTAAGCAGGAGAAGATTAATGAAGAACTTTCTCTGAAGTCCAAGGAGCTAGAGCGTAACTTTGGCCTCGCGGAATCCACGAACCTGGAGCTGGAGAAGAAGGTAGCTGAGCTGGCTGAGGCTTTGAAAAGGAGTCACGACGAGAAGAAAGTCACCGAAGCCGCGCTCGAGGATTCCAAGAAAGAACTGGAGAAAGTTCGGAAATCTCACGAAGATGACCTAAGTGTGATCGAGAAACTTTGGCAACAACAAGAGCGTGCTGCAAAGATTGCCGAGGATCTTCGCATCAACAATGCCAGCCTCGCTAAGTCACTAAGCTCAAAGGATCGGAAGATCGTGGATCTTGAGAAGGCGCTGGTAGAGCAAGGTGAATCTTCGAAGAAAAACATTTCGGAAATTTTGGGGAAGCTGAAATTGCTTTATGCTGAGTACCAGAAGTCCCCGAATGAGTACGGTGTTCGTCCGACCCCTCTCCCGGATGACATTGATATCCCCGATTTCATGGATTGGCTTGAGGAGGAATTCAAGGCTCTTCCCGAAGTGACCTGCGGTGCCCGCAACTTCGCCGTATCTTTTCTCGTGGAGAGTGTTCGAAGGTCCTTCACGATTACGACCGCGTGGACCCGGCGAAGTTTCGCGCGAATCTTTCTCGTTCCCAAGCGTTACCAGTGATACGATACTTCAAGACAACCCTGACATTGTGGCTATAAAGTTAAAATTCGCGAAGGAATTCTGGATGGTTGGCGGGGCGGATATGGCTAAGACTGTTGCGCGGGCAAAGCTTGACGAGGTAATTTCTTTTTGCTCGATTTCGTGACTTATGTTCGTCGCAGGTGTTCCAGTTTCTTAAGATTTCCTTACTCTTCTCTTCCTTTCACAACTGAGAGAAAAGGAGGAGCGAGAATGTGTCGTCGCGTCCCCCGAAGGATCGACTTCCGGGGAGAGTTCGGGTGGATCCGGCGAGGACGGCTCGGGCGAAAGAAGCGGCGGTAGCGGCAGAGTGGCGGCGCAGTGATGATGGCAACGACGGTGGACAAGTCCCCGAACAAGAAGAAGATTCGCCGAAGGTGGATGTTACGAATTGAGCGACATGTCTAAACTCTTTTTGGGTGAATTCGAGACTGGCTTGTAGACTTATGTAGATTCATTAAACTTCTCTGAACAGCTGTTTTGTAAATTTTAACCTGCGCAGGTCCTGCAAGCTGGGCCTGCGCAGGACGTGCTACCACTTCGGATTCATCGAGACGAAATGTTCGTTAGTGGTGAAGCGTGGCGCCTGTTCAAACGAGCGCATCCTGAACAGGATTTTTCCGATTTTTGGTTCGAAGCTTCGCTTAAGTTTTGTATAGGTTGTTTTGACCTCTCTTCGTCTTTCTTACTTCGCAAGAAGGTTCGTTCCGTGTCCCCCACTCCGCCGTCTGACAAGGTTCCCAAGACGGAGCCCCTTAGCCCCTTAGCCGACGCCTCTGACTTCGCCTACGCTTGCGATGTGGCTGAAGACAATGTTTGTAAACCGGGACATGTTGTTGAGCTCTCGTTTTGAATTTTACGCCAAGTGTTGTAATTATCGAAGAACTATTCGGAAGTTTTGATGCGAATAAGGCAATGAATATGTTTTTTCTTTGAAAAAACGTCACCCTCCCCCACCTTGCCGTTTCGCATGAAAACTAGATTGCGGTGTTCACGAACTTTACTATTCTCGAATTTCTAGCGTATCTTTCTAGGAGAAGTCTTCCTTAGTTTTTGCAAACCTCGATTGCTATCGCGCAAGTCGACAAAATTTGTTCCGAATTTTGTGGACTTGACCCGATCGGCGACTTGCCTCGGTTGATACAACAACCCTCGGTTGCTTCAACCAAGGTTTTTCTGCGATCGTCTGATGGAGCCCCTTGCCCTTTTCTTACAATGATGATACTTGAAAAATTTTCAACAATCTATACTGAGTGATAATACACAGGCAAGTCCTTAGACATTCGCTTTCTCGAAATCATCATGCAAATTTTCTGATGGGAATCCCCTCGTGGATGGGATTTTTCTAGGCCACAACTTGTTGTTGTCTCAGGCCTTTTCAGTGGAAATCCCTCGATGGATGGGATTTTTCTAGGCCACAACTTGTTGTTGTCTCAGGCCTTTTCGGTGGGAATCCCTCGATGGATGGGATTTCGGCTATCAGGAAGCCTTTCTCACGAACTTTTTTCTTTTTTCACGATGGAATTTCGGCTATCACGGAGCCTTTCTCACGAACTTTTTTCTTTTTTCACGATGGAATTTCGGCTATCACGGAGCCTTTCTCACGAACTTTTTTCTTTTTTCACGATGGAATTTCGGCTATCACGGAGCCTTTCTCACGAACTTTTTTCTTTTTTCACGATGGAATTTTCGAGACACAAAATACGAAACATGCAATTTGGGGGAAGACTCTTTTCATATATATATCGGAAAGAGTATTTACACGGGATCCGCCTCGTTAAAAACCTTGCCTCTTGATTTAGAGCCCCCTTTGCAAGGAAAATAGTACGGTCCTTCTTATTCTAGAACTACGATTAAGAAATAAAACTAGTTTTTTCTCCGAAATCACTTATAAATACGTGATTCGGGCTTTTATCTTGCTAAAACGTGAACTTACGAAAATTGAAAAACTGCTATCTACTACACTTATGTACAACTAGGATCTTCATGGATAATACCTCTTTAAGCTATCGGCATTCCACGAATACGGCAACTCCTCGCCGATCCGCTCCATCGGGCGAAAAGCCCCCGGCATATTTGTTTCCTTAGCTATGTAAGGCCCTTCCCATGACTCATGAAGCTTTCCCGGGTTCTCCCAATTTTTCTTTCTTTTCGAGACAAGATCACCAGCTTTGATGTCCTTCCGGACCACCTTTTTGTCTCTCCATGCCCTTGTCTCTCTCTCGGTATTTCTCAATGTTTTCTCGCTGCTTCAAGGATTGTCGGTTCTATCATGTCTTTCTCCACCTTCTTGTCAATTTCCTCTATCTCTTTTCGTTTCAAGACTCTCATGCTTTCATTCTTGATCTCCTCGGTGTCATAGCCTCGATCCCGAAGAGCGGGCGAAACGGTGTGAAACCCGTTGCCCTTGAAACCGTGGTATTGTGAGACCAGATCACCTTTGGAAGTTCATCCACCCACTTTCCCTTTTTCTGATCAAATAAGCATTTCTTGATTCCCGAAAAAATCAGGCCATTGGCTCTTTCAACTGCTCCGTTGGACTGTGGATGATAAACTGACGAAAATTTCGCTTGTGTGCCTAGGGTTCTGCAATACTCTTTGAAGGTGTAGCGGTCAAACCGTTTGCCATTATCAACCGTTAGTTCTCTAGGAACTCCGAACCGCGCGACTATGTTCTCGCCAAAAGAATTTCTGCACCGTTGTCGCCGTGATGTTCGCGAGTGGTTTTGCTTCTACCCATTTCGTGAAATAGTCGACCGCTACGGCCGTACCGCGAACCGGCAATTACCCCGAGCCGTTGGCAACGGGCCTACTAGGTCCATGCCCCATCTTTGCAGAGGCCGGAGTTGGAGGAATTAAATGAACCGGCATTGAAGGCGCATTCTCGCGATTTCCCGTCTTCTGGCATGCTTCACATTGCCGAACCAACATCTTGGCGTCGATGTTTATGGTTGGCCAATAGAATCCTTGTTTTATCGCCTTGCCAGCCAAAGCCCTGGTGCCTATGTGTGCCCCACAAAATCCACTGTGAATTTCTTTTAGGAGTTCACGACCTTTTTCGGAGGTGATGCAGCGTAGCCAAGGCTCAGTGACTCCTGATTTGTACAATTCTCCATTTACCACTGTATAGCCCCGAGCCCTTTGCCTCAACCTTTTCTCTTCCAGTTCATCTTGTGGTTCGTAATGTCCCCTTAGGTAGGCCATTATTTCTACTCTCGTCCGGAATTTCCACCATATTCACGATTTGAGTTCTTGAATCTTTGATGGAAGGTTCTCCGATGATTTCAAAGAACACATCCGGTGGTAGCTCTTGATTTCTCGGCCGCCGCCTTCGCCGCCTTATCCGCCTCATTGTTGTCATCCCTTGGGATGTCTTTGGACTCGAATACCCCCGAATTGTCTTTCCATTTCTCTCGACTTTTTCAAGATATTTCATGAGAACCGGATTCCCGGCCTCGCTTTCCTTCTCGATGTGTTCCCGGATTACTTTCGAATCCGTTCGATTATGAAGGTCCGCTGCCCCAAGGCTTTCATTTTTCTCGGTGCCGGCGAGTAGAGCTTCGTACTCCGTTGTATTGTTCGTGGAGTATTCATTGTTCGCGAATACGAGCCGTGCCGCATATCTTATGACCACGCCCGTCGGTGATGTTACAACAAAGCCGAAATTCCAACCCCCTTGTAACACCATGCTCCATCACACCGCACTACCCAAGGTTCGGGCATATTTTCCTCCGCATTCCGAATAGGTGAGGTCCGGTCCACGACGAAATCTGCCAGACTTGCGATTTTATTGCACTTCTTCTTTCGAAATCCACCACATACTCGGAGAGTTCAGCACCCCACTTGATAATTCGGGTAGATGCCTCCTCGTTCGCGAACGGGTCACTTAACGGTTGGTTGGTGATAACTCTTATTTTGTGGCCCTCGAAGTAGTGTTTTAGCTTTCTTGCTTGCCATGATGACCGCATACGCGATCTTCTCCGGTTCGGAATAGAAAACCTTGGAACCGGACAATGCTTCGAGAGGCGAAATATACAGGAATTTGCCTCAACTTTCCTTCTTCTTCCTTTTCCCGTACCAAAGACCGCGCTTCTGCCGAATTTGATGCAGACACATACAGCGAAGCGGCGATTTTGGCTCGGGAGGACAGAGCTTGGTCATGCTGGACAAGTAGTCCTTCAGTTCGCGAAAAGCCTGCTTCTGAGGTTCGGACCACTGGAATTTCTTGGCACTTCTGAGAACTTGGAAGAATGGCAAACTTCTTTCTGCAGCTCTGGGAATGAATCTGTTGAGGGCAGCCACTCTCCCTGTCAACTTCTGAACATCTTTCACTGAGGCTGGCTCTTGCATTTCCATCAGAGCCTTTATCTTGTCAGGGTTTGCTTCAATGCCTTTCGTTGAAACTAGGCATCCAAGAACTTTCCCCTTGTGAATTCCGAACACACATTTTTCTGGGTTTAGCTTCAAGTTTGCTTGTCCTCAAGTTCGCGAACGTTTCGCCAAATCACTGATATGGTCCTTTCTCTGAATACTTTTGACGACTATGTCATCCACATATGCCAAGATATTTCTCCGAATCTGCTCGGTGCGGTACTATTGCTATCATTCTTGAAAACGTGCACCCCGCATTCTTCGACCCCTCTCGGCATTCTTACGAAACAAAATGTTCCGAAAGGAGTGATGAAGCTTGTCTTCTCTTCGTCCTCTTTGCGAACTCGATTTGATGATACCCGAGAGAACATGTCCAGGAGCGAAAGCATCTCACCGTTGGTCGCATCATCCACGATTTTGTCTACCCTTTCCAAGGGAAAATCGTCCTTCTTGCACGCCTTGTTCAAATTGGTGAAGTCGATACACATTCTCCATTTGCCATTTTTCTTCTTGGACCGGCACGGTGTTGGCTAACCGACCGGGTACTTGACTTCTCCGATCACTTGGGCATCCCGTAATCTCTCGAACTTCTCGCTTCCACCGCCTTGACCTTTTCGTCGGACATTTTCCGAAGTTTTTGCGTCTTGGGCGGTAACTTGTCATCCGTTTCGAGGACATGTTCGATTATGTCTCTGTCAACGCCTTGCAAATCTTTGGCTGACCATGCAAAAACAACCTTGTTTCGTTCGTAAATCGTATGAGTTCATCATCCTCTTCGCCGCCGAGGTTCGCCCCTATTATGACCGCTCCGTCGGGCATGTCGTCCGGTACACTCTCTTTGTTTCATCTTCCGCGGCTATATTATTTTTCTCTTTGTCCCGCTTCGGCTCTTCATAGGTTTACTTTCTCTCTTGAGTGCTTTTTCACCGATACACATTCGTTTGACCGGGCGTGTGGCCCTTTTCTATGTTCCTGGCCTCTTGTTGATTGCCGAATACCGTGATAACCCCTTTGGGCGCGAGCATCTTCATGCATAGGAACTCGTTGCCTTATGACAAAGATCGAACTTGTTCATGAAACCCCCGCCGAAGATCGCAAGATACGGGTGATATATGTCAACCACATCAAAGGTGAGGTTCTCAGTTCTGGCATTCTCAAGATCTCCGAAAGAAACCGGGAGTGATATTTTTCCAACCGGCTTGATGGGCTTCCCGCCGAACCCCCGCAATGGGTACTCCGGTGGGTCCAACATGTGCCGACTCGCATTCATTTTCTCGAATGTTTTCGGGAATAGGATGTCCGCCGAACTCCCGTTGTCCACCAAGATTTTTCCTATGACCCATCCAGCAATGTTGACTTCAATCACCATGGCATCATTGTGGATCGCGGATTTCGACCGAAATCTTCTTTCGTAAAGGTGATTGGCACCTTCGCCCACTCCGGCGGGCGTTTGGACCATCATTGATGATGGTATTCACGATCCGAAGTAGTTGCTTCGTTTGCTTCTTTGTTTCAAATTCCATGGTAGATCCACCGTGATTGGCATGATAGTCCCGAACGATGGCAATGCTTTGGAGTTTTGAGGTCCCGAACTTGACCGAAGCCTTGATGAGCTTTCTCGGGAGGCGGTGGCAAGATTTCCCGAATGGGTTGTGGCCGCTGGATCGACTGTATCGCTTGCGACTGAGGGAAGAATTGCTGTGAAGGCTGCCGATTGCGATTGTGGAAATTGCCGAACCGGTACGAGCTTGACCGCGAACTCGCGAATCGCGGCGGCCGAAGTTCGGCCGAAACCGGGTTGGCATCGAGGATGCGATGCTCATCGTGCCTTCTCTTGTTGGATTCGTGCCATGTTCTTTTTTGTCTCGGGGCACCCTTCGGTCTTGTGGCCTCTTCCATGATACCGGGCAAGTAGAAGTGGGGATCTCTTGGGTTGTGGTTCGGAAGGTTTGGGGTTCCTCTTCCTCTCCCCCTTCTTCTATGATCGAATCCTCCCCCGGCACTTGGCCTCGCTTTCTTGTTGTTGCCGAGGATTTCCAACATTGTTTACATTTTGTGGATGCTTTGGGGTGGTGCCCTCCAAGTCATATCTCTGCCGCCCTGTCTTGCCTCGTTTCGTTCGGCTACTCTCTTGCGGTGGTCATCATCAGACAGGATGTAATCCTCCAATTCCCGAAATAATTCTTCAACTGTCTCAGGCTTCTTTCTTGTGAGGTGGGAAGCCGTTGGCCCTGGGGTGAGACCCTTGATCAGTGCCTTGATCGTTGTCTTGTCATCAGCGTCGGGGATCTGAGACCTCTGTTGCATGAATCTTCTCACGAAATTTCGCAGTGGTTCCCTGTCCTTCTGCTTGCAGTTATACAAATCTGAGGCTTCGGCTGTTGTGTCATGGAACATCTGAAACGCTTGCATGAACTTTGTTTTGAGATCTACCCAGCTGTAGATCGAGTGTGGAGGCAGCAATGAGTACCAATTCGATCGGTCCTTCGCAAGCTATGATGAAGGATTTGGCGAGTGCAACATCATCTCCTCCCCGCCGAATTCACACTGACTCGTATCTCATGAGAAATTGTCCGGAGTTTTCGAAACCGTTGTACTTGGGAAGAGAGACCGGCTTGAACTTCGGCGGCCAAGGTGCTGTTTGCAACCCTATTGACGGTGGTGATTCGAGAATCCACGAAGTGTGAGACTCCGTTTCCCGCGAAGAAGTTTTCCTTCGGGGATTCTCTTGCGAGCGCGGGGTTCCGCTGCGGTGTTTCTTGCCACGGGAGCCGTTCTCTTGTTCCTTCATTTCGTCAATTTCTCTCTCGTATTGCTTGTATTTGTTCTTTTGCTTTGTTCAGTTGCTCTAACTTTTCGAGAGATTTTTCTCTTCGCCCGCAACCGAGCCGCGAACTTTTCTTTGTCTCTCCGTAGTTGTTGAATCTTTTGGTGGACCATGGCCACCGTCCGTCTATGGCATCATCATCGGCATCAACATTCTCGTGCTCTTGCCGTTCGGTAGGTTGTTCTTGGGTGTGAGCTGTCTTTTCTGCTCTTGCCTTCATGAGGGCCTCGAGCTTTTCTCTTCGTTCTTGGTCTGTTACGTTCGAGGATTCAGGAACAAACGAGGTTTCATTTCCTTGGGTGGGAAGGCGATCATCCTGGTTTGCCTGTACTGGGGCATTCTTCTTGGATTTCTTTTGAGGTGGCATCGTGAGTTTCTTTTTCGGCTGAGACACGGTGGGCGCCAATGTTGGGGGTACCCGAAAAATTCGGAATACTACCCTAACACAAGTGACAGTTATCAACACGTTCAATAGCACAGTTAGGGCGCAAAGAGACTGAAATTCCCCTTACAAATAGCACAAGTCCCAAAAAAAGTCTGAATCCGTTTTCACGTGCCCTCGCGCCCCCTTTTATAGGGAGACGAAGGGACTTTTACATTCCGATAACACCCTTGGGCTCGGAGAATATTCCTAATGTGAACACACACAAGAATGTCTTTTCCCCCCTTACACATTTACCGACCGCCACTAGTTCACACTCTAAACCCGGACTTTTTGGGACTACAACTTTGACTTTGCTTCTCCCGTGATTCGTGAATGTCTTCGCTCGAAATTCCCGAATTAGGTCTTCAACAGATTTCCGAAATGGCTTTTGCTTCTCAACGGGTTCGTGCGTGTCCTTGCGCCCGAGTCCCGAACGAGTCTTCACCGCATTCCCGAATCGGCAAATCTCCGAAGTTCGGACCATCAACGCTGAGATTCCGGGCTTCCGTGTGTTCATGACTCGCCTCTTCACCGAATCAAGGTTCCCGAACTCGCACATTCGCGAATTCGAGACTTCGCGGGTCCCGTACTTCCTAGATTCGCGAATTCCCTCGCTCCCGAAAAAACATACCTTGATAATTCCGTTAGACTCGACGTTTCGAGGGTGACGGGTTTTCCCGAATTCCCCAACAGTCTCCTTGGAGGGGTTTGGCCAAAACAGAAGTAAATACCTTGTTTCCTTGTCGGTTCAGCAAAACAGCCATTGAAATGCATGGTTTCCTTGGGCGTTCACCATAACTACCAACTGGACGGGTCTTTTTACTATTGGATGATGGCCATTGTTAAAACTTCACTGCTAACCATCAAAATGAAAACCAGGGTACTGAGATGGTGGCGCTTGGCCGATAGTATGCTGCTGTCATCGAGATGATTATTATCCACTGATTAGGATTTCTTTTTCTTTTTAGAAAATGGAATTATTTCCTCCTCAGGGGCTCAGGGACCGCGTACAGATACAGCCTATTTTTTTATAGCAAAATTCAGCTTCTAAACTAAGTAGGATATAGATGCAAGGTGTTGGTTGCAGTTCCTCATGCAGTTAGCTGGTCATATAAAAAAATTCAAAATGCTGTTATTCTACAGATCATGTTAATCAAGTCCCTATATTTTAAATAAATAGCAGCCAGCCCCAAGAAAATCGCAGACGCTCACTTGAGGACATGAAGTGCAAACAGTTTCAAGAGCACCCCGCCATAAATGGCGATCTACAAAAAATTATAGGGGTGAACAATTAATTGTGAAACGAACCCTCCTTAATCAACTAATTTACATGAAGCTACTGGGCTGTCAGGAACTTGAAAATGACACGGAGCAGTTTGAGACTACCAGGGAGCTGGGCTTAGTCGCTTAGAGAAAACAAAATTTATGAACACGGTGGGGGGGTGTAGGAGAAAAACATTGGTGCGTGGATTTATGAACCTCTTTTCGAGATCAGAACAGCATGCGTGAAATTCAGTGGTCAAGGCTTCTGACAGACAGCCGATCGCACAGGAATCTTGCGTGCTTGCGGGAATCTCGAAGCAGTGTTCCGTACGAGAGTACCTCTGGGCTGTGGCCCACACCGCACTGGTCACTGGGTTATGAATGGAGTACCGACAAAATGACAAAATGAGTTTTTTTTACCTCCGGACAATAATTCAGATTTCACAATGGTAGTATCACCCACTTTCCACCACAATTTACTATTCATTATCCGATGGCTGGTGCTGCGAATATTTCCAGTGGTTTGACCAATGAATAACGACGGACCAGGAAAAGGTTGAAATGTGTTATGTGGAGCTGTACGAAAAAAAAGTGCATCAACATGAGCGCGTAATATGTACATTATAGCCGATGCAAGAAGCTGGATCTGTGGTCAGAGTGCTATGTCCACATGAAGCAACCTAGGATCCTAGGTGGACAGTTTAGAAAAAAAGAAAAATTAAAGAAGTCTCCACATGAAGCCACCTAAGATCCGAGGTGGACACATAGGAAGAGAACAAAATTAGCCACACCATTATATCTGTGACAAAATTACCTAAAATTTGTTAAGTATGCATTATATCTGTGACACAAATTAGTTAAGTATGCATTATATATGTGACACATATCCAATTATATCTGTGCCAAAATTACCTAAAATTTGTCTTACTATTACTAATTGGAGGCTCCTTTTGAGGTCTCCACGTGAAGTTGCCTAGGATCCTAGGTGGACAGTCTAGAATAAAAGAAAAATTAAAGAAGCCTCCACATGAAGCCACCTAGGATCTTAGGTGGACTCTTAAGAAGAGAATAAAATTACTCATCTTTACCATTATGCATACTTAACTAAAATAACCCCTTATATCCATGTCAAAAATATATAAAATTTGTGTTTTGTAAAATTAATCTAAATCAGTTCTCTAAACTCTCCATCCATTCAATTATTAAAACATGATGTCCACCCACCTATAATCTTCCTATGCAATCTTAGACTCCCAAGATGCTCCCACACATAAAATTGGCCTTCTAAAACCTTAGTGGTCTTTGGATGAGCATGAAAGCTGTCGCAACCCATAATACATAGTAACCCACAAGGTTGCCATAGACCGAGCAGATCACAAGCAGTCAATTAAGGACAGAGCGCTGGCTGCAAGCGAGCGTGGTATCCATGGCACAAGCAGTAGGAAGGAGTCAGGCGATGCACTAGGACGCGTTGTCGTTCAGCATGTAGCAAATAGTAATGATCGAGAATAATGTAACGAATTGTTATATTTGAGATTGGGAGAAACCACGCATGCCTATTGATGGAGAAAAGTACAAGGTCTGTATTCCTGCATATTTTCAGTGGTCACCAGATAAAACTGATTTTACTAACCAAAATATCAAGTTTTTATGGCTTATGATGGTAGGGCTTGACGGACATATGTGGTGGAAAAGTAGTTGACACAGTTAAGATCTAAAAGAAGAATGCACATGTGAGTAGAAGTATATCTTCGCTAGTCGCTAGAAATTAAAGGTCTTTTTGCCTCTGTATAGATACAACTAATTTTGACCTCTCTTTTTACATTTTTTACATAATTTCCATGAAGCAGACAATTTTAGTACAAACAACTTTGCATGGTCGATTGATTCTTACTTAATTAAATATATTAATTGGGCACCAGTAGTTACATACTTACATAACAATTTCTTGCATTTGGGAAAAGTGATGAAACATTACGCAATTACATCGAGGTGATCTAAGAGGTTCCATGTATGTATTATTATGATTAATGTGTTAAAAAAAAGATGGCGTATCTACAAAGAAGCAACGAGAAAGATAGACATTAATGGAGCATTTTTTTACTCCCTCCATCTATGTTTACAAGCTATTTACATGACTTGGCACGATCTTTCAAATAGTAATTTAATAATTAATTTATCTTATATTATATCTATTTTTATTATAAACCTATTATCATTGTAGAATATATTTGATTCTATTGTAGAATCCTCATTTGCATGTGACTTATGAAAAGAAATGGTATACTATATATGTACACTCATATATAAAGCTTAATGGTATTGCCGCGTAATTATGACATTTCTAACCCATATACCTTATGTTTAAATATATCAAAAATATGTTCCTACATAGTATAGAAGGTACATTTCCCATATTTCAGATAACATTTTCCTATCCATAAGAAAATTGTAGAAATGTAGTTGATATAAATGATTCTCTTCGCATACAACATATATATAAAACCACATTGTTCAATTATTTGGGTTGTTCACTTATATTAAACGAATAGTACAGAATTGGAATTGTACAAATGGAAAAAATGTGAAGTGTTTTCCTTCTAATACTCCCTCTTTTTTTTACATATCACATTTTAATTCCCCGGACCCCCACCTTGTGTGAGAGCTTTCACGTTGGGTACTCGCTTTTTCATCACATTTGCTTTGTCCTAAATCAAATATATCAAACTTTGATCGAGATTATTGAAAATATAACAACATCAGTGATACCAGATTTGTATCATCAAATTCATAATGGAGTATGATTTGATAATGCATATATATCGTAAAATAATATTTATATCTATAAACTTCGTCAAAGTTGGACATATTTGATTTGTGATGAAGCAATTGTGATATATAAAAAAGAAGGATGTACTAGATCTTCAACATTAAGTCATTTTATTAAAGTATTCTACTACTCACTCTACAACAAAATGATCACATTTTGTGGTAGCTTAAATCAGATTGATTGGTGCAAGGTTTTGGACAAAATGCTGGATATATGGAAAATTATTAAGGACATTTTTGGGTAATAAACTAAATGTGTAGTCATTTATATTTATGTACTGTTACCCCTGTTCTACTGGCTGGTGGTTGATAAACCAAGTGAATAATTATGTTCAAGTTGCTAGCCCGTGCGGTGGCACGGGTTGATGGACTAGTTTTTCTAAAGATGAACCTCTGATTCTGTCCAGAAGGCAGAAGCGAAATTCAAAAAATTATCTGTAGAATTTTGGTGGCTGACTGCAGAAATTCAGTTCCGTGGAATTCAGCACGGGCCTCCTACAAAGGAATCTCTGAAAATTTTACTCCTCTGCTTCTCCACAGCGCTTCCATGTGATCCACCGAGAGCTCCCAGCCTGAGCCTGCTCTGCCTCGTGCGGTCGTGCCCAGCAGAGCGCCGTCACCGCTGCCTCTGCTGGGGTCACCGATGCTGAGGTCCAACCCGGCATTCGAAATTCCGTAGATGCTTGCTGTGGTAGCTAGCGGCGAGGGGAACTGCAATCTGTTGACATGGCTAAAACATACAACCCATTGATGGAGCGAGGAACTCATGCCAGGAGACGCCGCCACTGGTACCAGATCCACAGTGCGTCGTTCTCCATCAGGATCTTGAAGCCGTCCTCTTCGAGTTGTCCCATACACACCTCGTCGAGTGCCTAGTATTCACCGCTCTTGAGCTTGAAGAGGATCTTGTCGCGCCCTTCGATTCCGACCATGGAGCTGTCTCCAAAGCGCACAGTCCCACAGACTCCGGAGTTGATCTCCGAGAAGGCATCGTGCTCCCTTGTCATGTGGTTCGTGGCCGCCGTGTCGAGGATCCATCTTGCGCACCCCCCTTCTCCGTCCTTCTCCTACCTTCTTCTATCTCGGCGGTAGAGCAGAGGAAAAGGGGGAAAACCCCAAATGCGCCATGGCTTGCAAGAGGGGCTCAGTCCCGGGGGTATAGGCGCTCGGTCAAAGTGGCCCGAGGGCAAAGATATGGCGGGGCGCCCTAGTTGGCCGGCAAGGCGAGGTCGTCGATGTGGGTGGCGGTGTCGCTTTTGGCATAGCTGCGGAGGGCATATGGGTCTTTTCCCCTGGGGAACCCCCGAGGTGGACACACAGGCGCACCCTAGCTCGACGTGCGTGCCAGCCGGCGGCGCGGCGGCGTCCCGCAGGGAAAAGTGAAAGGGGGAGAAAATGTGGGGATGTCATGCGGGGTCCGCCCGTCATTGAGAGAGAGGAGGGAAAGAGGTTAGGTGGACTGCTTTGGGCCGGCTTGGCTGGATGGGTGGGCCTGGTATGGAAGCTTAAGGCTGTTTACTGATCCAAAGTAAAGAACCGGAGGACCTCCATCAGACTTCGTCGAATGGGTTCAGGCCCAAGTTAGATTGTTAGGGTTTTGGAATTAGTTTTGAACATTAGTTTATGTATTTAGTTTGAATTTGAATTACTTTCAAATTCAAACCACACACAATTTAACTAAAAATAAAAACCAAGAAAACCAACTCACATATTTTACCATAATTTGAATTTATATTTTTATATATGGTTTTATTTGTGGAGAATGTAAAAGGGATGGCTTGCACTTGGGTTGAAAATGGGTAGCACTCATTGACAAACAAAAAGTTTTAAATTTTTTGAAATTTTCACACCTCCTACATCCTGGTATGTTACAACTGTAGCTTTAAAATTTTCTCCAAAGTCTTGACTAACAGACTAGGAAGAGTCTCACATAGACTAATCTCTTCTAACCAAAGTGGTTTCATTAAAGGGAGGTACATTTTGGAGAGTGTACTGGTTGCACATGCGTTAGTGCATAGTCTTCATATAAGAAGTGACCCTCGGTTGATTTTAAAGTTAGATTATGAAAAGGCTTATGATAGAGTTAGCTTCAAGGGGCTTTTGTAGTAGATGGGTCAATTGGATGATAAATCTAGTGACAAGTGGATAGTGGGTGTTAACCTTAATGGGGAGGAAAGCCCCTATTTCAAACCTGGTAAAGGTCTGAGGCAAGGGGACCCTGTCTCACCCCTCCACTTTAACTTGGTCGGGGATGCTTTAACTAAAATGTGGAGAAAAGCCACTAGAGATGGACACATCAAGGGGTTGTTGACTGACTTCAAAGACGGAGACATTTTGTCTTTGCAGTATGCTGACGATACAATTGTGTTTACTGACCCTGAACCACAGAACTTGAAAAACCTCAAATGTAGCTTGGTGTGGTTTGAGAAACTCTCTGGCATGAGAATTAACCTTCACAAGAGTGAGTTCATTCCTTGCAATCTCACTAACGATCAAATTCATGTAGAGGTCACATCCTTGGATGCCCAATGGGCTCCTTTCCTATTAAATACTTAGGTGTGCCTCTCCATTATGACAAGCTGAGAAGAGAAGACATTCGACCTTTAGTAGATAAAATTCTTAATAGAGTAGCTAGTTCGAAAGGCAAACTTCTCTCCGAGGCTGATATGGTTACTTTAATCTATAGTTGTTTGGCTAACATTCCTGTATATCTTCTCTCCTTTTTTAAATTTTCGAAGTGGGCAATTAAGTCCCTTGACACCCATCTTGCCAACTGCCATTGGAGTGGCTCAGATGGCAAAAACAAATATCATCTAGCTAATTGGGAGAGTGTTAGTATGGCCAAAGATGTTGGGGAACTAGGGGTCCCAAACCTTTGGGACTTGAATATTTGCATGTTGGCATATTGGGTTAAGAGGTACCAGGAGGGGGGGGGAGAAGCTCTGGAGAGAGCTAATAGACATTATGTACCAAACTACTCAGCCAAATATCCTATATACTAGGAATACTAATAGTTCTCAATTTTTTAAGGGTTGTCAGTATTGGGTACAAATGGAAAATTGGGAATGGAAAGAAAGTTATGTTTTGGGAAGATAATTGGTTGGGCAATGCTAGTTTGGCTGTACAGTTTTGGGATATGTATTTGATAGTTAATGAGAAAACCAGAACAATAGCTGATCTTTGGGATGGTTATAACCTGAAATGTACCTTCAGGAGAACAGTGGATGCAAGATTAAGCAGGTTAAGGTTAGAGATAGTCCAAATTGCCTCTACTATTTCTCTTAGTGAAGAGGAGGATGCTCTTAACTGGAAATTCAATTATAATGGGCTTTATTCTTCTTAATCCTTGTATAGGATCATTAACTTTAGAGGAGTTATCCCAGTTCACTCTCCAAGTGTGTGGGCTCTGTATATCCCCCCCTAGAGTTTAGTTTTTTTGTGGCTCCTCTCTAATAACAAGAATCTTACTAGAGATAACTTAGCAAAAAGGAAACAGGTTCATGATAAGACTTACTTGTTTTGTGGAGAGCTAGAATCAACCTTCCATATTTTCTTTGACTGTGTGGTAGCAAGACAAATGTGGTGTAGGATTTCCTCTGTTGTTGGAAGAGTGATTGAGACGTCCTTTGAATCTATTGGCATTTGTTGGTTGAGTAATAATAGATTCTTGAATGTTAATATAATCTCTTCTGCTGCCCTCTGGTCCTTTTGGAAACTGAGGAATGATCTTTGTTTCCAGAACAAAATGTGGAGGAATATGGAGGGTCTACTTTTGAGAGTTGTATCTCTTGCATAGAATTGGATAATTCTATGTCTAGAGGAGAAAAAAGGAAGAACTCCCATATCTCAATGTGCGGCTAACCTTGGTGGCAAGAAAGCCAGAAGCCTTGACGAACACATGAAGTTGGCAAAGCCATTATGCATGTGACAGTGGCTGGTGCAGATCCAAGAGATGGAGAAGATGATGATTCAGGAGCTGAGGTGAAAAAAGAAGCAGCGGCCGTGTGGGGCTTGGATGTGTTGTTGCCCAGTGTTGAGGCGTGTTTCTTAGTCTCTGTTCCTTAATTTCAGTAGTGGTGTATGTGCCGGCTGAGTCTGTTGCTCTATGCCGATGTATCCCGTTCCTTGTGTCTTGTGAGGGTTTGGGAAGTCCCTTGGGTCGTTTGAACTGTAAAACTGGTTGAATCTTTTGTCTTTTAAGTAAGGCAGGGGCGTTTGGCCCTCGAACTCTAAAAAAAAAATTGTCCCTGCATTGTAAGACCTTTCTTTGATTTAATATAACCAGTAGGGATTTAGCCTCCTGTTACCATTAAAAAAAACTCTGCAACCACCACTTCTGTTTTCTGCTTGTATATGTCTGAATAAACGCTGCGCTATGTGATTCTGTGGATTGTGTGACGTGGGGTGCATGAGTTTAGACTACTTTGCTTTTTAATTTTGTGAACTAACTTTTCTACGAAGTTTAATTCGATTTTGTAGATTATTTTCAGGGGAGCTTTCTGGCTATGCTTCTGGGCCCAGTTGCAGCATAAGGAGCAGGCTAAGGATACCCTCGTCGCCATGAGCAGAAAATTAGAAGTCGTTGCTCTACAGATTGCTAATAGAGGTTGGAACAATTTTTTTCATTTACCTTAGTCGGGGGTTGGTTGTCCATTACTGCTTTTTTTACCCTTTTGTGGTAGGTTCTTTTGAACTCTGTAATATTTGACTGTGTACATCTTCGTATCTGGAAGCCGGATTTAATTATCCAATATCTAAAAAAATAAATTCTTGATATGCTGCTACAATATATCTGCATTGAGCTTGTGTATTCTCGCAGCAGATTTGTCCCTTCCTGTTGCATAATCCTGTTACTGGAAGCTACATGCTTCTTGGATCAGTCTATTTCTCTGAACAGAGGTTCACTTACTATACTGAATCAAAGAAAACTATTGCTTTGGCTTGCTATTTCACGAATCCTTTTAGGGGCCGTTATTTATTCATTCTAAGGCAGGATTAATTTTTTTTCCAAAAAATCATCATGCTAAGACCTGCGAAAATCTATTTTGAAGGATCCGACGGTTGAAATTAATTTTATACTGCCAGTTTTTAAGGGTACTATGAGTAATATTTATAGGTAGTATGAGTAGTATAAGGGTATTTATGTAATATATGAAATCAACCATAAGAAATCTTTTATCTAACCTTATCTTATGCTGGTTAACATATCTGGAGAAAATTACCATTTTATATTTGGAGCAAATTATCATTTTGCCAATAGCAAAAAGAAAAAAACAGTTTTAGTACCATACTACATTAGGGTATTATTGTGCATCATAAAGCCTGGAGTGCCTATTGTGGTCGACCACGCTATTGCTGTACGCTGTAGCTAACGGCGTCATCTCCGTGTGCCTCCGCCATAGTAGTTGCATGCGTATCAGGCAGCATGGGCGTGGCCATCCTACAGATGAATCTCCAAATAATGAGATATATTTCCCCTCTCCTGTTTCTTTTCAGCGTGTGTGCTAGTGTACATTCTTGTCACCACTTCCACTTTCCAACGGCTCCGATGGTGCTCAACCTGAGAAGGACCAAGTTTCATTGCTACTCTACCGAATCTGCGAGTCCGGTATGTTAAACTGCATTAGCTAGTATGTCGCGCCTCTTGATCCCATTTTCATGTTCCTCGCTCTACGTGGGGGAAAAAACTGAGGGCTTGTTCGCTTCTATGGGATTCAATCCGGCCGGAATAACAGATATATCAAGAAATTTGTGATATAGACTCGGATTCATTCCAGATTGAGATTTAATTTACTCATTATGATAGGTAGAACAAGAGACCGAAGAGCCGGATTGATTCCACACCTCTTGACTAGTGGATTGATTCCGAGTCTCATGGTGTGCCTATCATGAATAAACTAATTTTCGACCTGGAATGAATTCGGATCTCTTACAGTATCTATCATGATTTTCGTATTACATTTATCAATTCCGGTTGGAATCAAACCGATGGAAACGAATGAGGCCCGAAGGCATGCTAGCTGGTTGCATGTGTCCGTGTGGAATCTCGAGGGCAGCATTTCGAACAACCAAGATGCTGACTGACCATAGCAACTTAATTACTCTATCATCACCAATCTTTGAAGCAGTTTGCATAACTATTTACTGACCTGATGAGTAGACTGCATCTCGATGTTAGTAATAATTCAACAAAACTGAGGCAAATGGTTCATACCAAATGAGGCAAATGACCAAATAAAGCGTTTTAGTATTTACAACAGAGGCTAGACTGGTTCCGTATCTTGCATGTTAAAATATTTATTGATATGGTCAACTATGGAAGCGGGTTTCAGTGTTTCACATGTGCTCGTCGAATCTCGAGGTATACAGATGGCATGGGAATGGGATACTAATCCTATGAATTACTAAAAGCACTTATTGACCCTGGACATTAAGTCCACCTATAGGAAACTCATTGGCATTTTCCCCAATATTCAAACGCACCAACAGTCTAAACGCATCAATGCAGAGGATGCAAGGAAGAGCCTTTTGCTAAAAGTGCTCCCCAGTTTCCATTTACTCTTCCGCTGTTGCATCCTGGTCTCCAGTTAGTCATCAAGGTGTTTAGATTTCCTCGGTTGGGCCCATCGCAACACTTATCTCTTCACGCAGCGATAGCAGAAGCGAGATAACTGGACAACGCCGGCATTGCTGTTGGATAACTGATTAAAGAGATCCTGTTGGGAGAAGTACTCAATTTGCATTGAGCCGTATCGACTTTTGGAGCAAGTGCCCTCTAGTTTCAGTTTTCTCCTCCGGTGTAGGCATCATTGTAGCGAACATGGCCTCATATGCCATTTGTTCGGAGTTTGATTTTGGTGATTCATGACAACATGATCATTGGGACTAACCATATTGTTTGAGCATGTCTTTGTAGACATTTCTAGGTCCCATGGATGCAACCGCACACAATGCAAAGCATGACAAAAGAAAAAATATGAAGCCGGGATAAAGAGAGGAATGAATTGGACTTGTCCTATGAATAAATTATTCTTAGATCAATCAAATGGTATTAAATGCTACAGAATCATGAAGATTATTCCACAAGCTTTCCATAGAGTCCAAGATCATCAAAATCGGAATCCGGAGTGAAAAGTTATGCCCAAATTAAGATGTGCTGAAAATAGGGCACAGGATGATCCGACGGTCCCATTTTTGTGAGCACCGGATGAACTCCTGAGAAGAAGAAAACAAGTGTATAAGCACCGGATGATCTGGTGGTACCATCGGATGATTGCATCGGTTCATCCTATGCTTTTTCGGGAAACATACAGAGAGGTATTCGCGCAGAAATGGCTAGCACCAGATGAACCGACGCTATCATTGGTTCATCCGACACTCAAAAATGCTCAAATACTCAGGATTTTTTCAGAATCTCGTAGAGAATTTCATAATCTTTCCAACAAGTACAAGATCACCCAAAACGGAGTTCGGAGCAGAGAGTTATGGCCAAAATACGGAAGGGCATATGGCAGCACAGGATGATCCGACGCTACATAAAATGACACCGTCGGTTCATCCGACGGTATATCTTAAATAGCCGTTAGAGCAACGGCTATATTGGTGTGTTGGCCTATTTATACCCCTTCAACTCTCCCATTTGAAGGTGCTGGATTGTGTGGAAGTGCAGAGGAGTTCAAGACACATTCAAGATCATATCCAATCCATCCAAGTGCTTAATTGCTCATCCTTAGACTAGTGCATGCTTTGTGTGTGTGCTTAGTGCTAGGCTTAGCTTAGAGCTGAGTGAGTGCAAGGTTGTGCCAACCTTGTGAGGTGATTCTTGAGTGGATCCAGTTGTACAAGGTTCGCCGGAAGCCTTGGGGCCTAAGTGGCTCACCGGCAATCGTCATCGACCCTCCGGCTTGGTGTGGAGCGGCGAGGACACTTTGTGCGGGGGACGTGGAGACCCCCTTCCTTGGTGGAGAAGCTCCTTAGTGGAGGCGGCATCAAGGTGACCAAGGGAGCTTGACAAGTGCCTAAGTGGCTAGCCTTTGTGGCGAGTCAAGTGGTGCTCTTGATAGAGACTTGGTGACCGGGAAGCAATACTCTTGTGTGAGTGCTTCAACAACGTGGACTAGGGGTGGCTTAGTGCCTACCGATACCACGGGATAAATCGCGTGTCAAGAGTTTGCTTCCTCTCATCCCCTTTACGTTTCCGCATTTACTCTCTTGCAATCTTTGCTTGCCTCTACATTCCTAGAGTAGTATCATGCTAGGATTGGCTATAGGTTGCAAACCTTCTTTTTGGATGGGAGTTTCACACTAGAACAACCGTAGTTGCACATATAGATAGTATGTTCTCGTTTACCTTTGCACAAATTTAGTGAAGCCATAGGTTAAGGTTTTTAGTTGCCTAATTCACCCCCCTCCCCCTCTTAGACTAACGGGCATCCGATTCCTTACAAGTGGTATCGAGCCGGGACTCACTTCCTTCACAAGGAAACGCCAATTCGATTGGTAAATTGTGAAAACCGGCTCATTGGAACGGTTAGGCTTCACCGCCTAGTGAGTTGCTCTATAGATGAATGAAAGGGGTGGATACTTTAGGTTTGGCTCCACATTTCGATGGCACGGGCTATCCTCGGTGGAAGGTTCTCATGGAGGCCTATCTCCAAGCAAGAGACCTTGATGTTTGGAGAGTCACCGATGAGGGCATAAAAAATGGTACTAGGAAGGAAAAGCAATTTGATGCGATTGCTAAGAGTATCATTTTGTCCTCACTAGATGTAGGCGTTTTCAATAGAGTTTTTACTTGTGAAAATGCTCATGAGCTATGGAAAATCATCAAGGAGCAAAATGAGGGTTCAAAAGAAGTTGCTAATGAACGCTACGGTTGTCTCCTTGAGGAATTCAATAGCTTCAAGCAACTTGTTAATGAAAATGCCGAATCTATGTACTCACGCCTAAATGTGCTTGTCAATGAGATTAATGCCTTAGGTGTGAAGGACATCACGGACTTGAACATCAACCGCAAGATCCTTCAAAGTCTCCGGAAGCCCGACTATGACTTGGTGAAGGCAATCATCTACGAGAAGAAGCTCGAAGATTTGAAGCCATCACATATCTTGAGCAAGATCATGGCACATGAGCTTCAACTAATGCCCAAGTCAAAGAAGGCGCCCCAAGAAAAGCCCCAAGAACCATCTTCTCCAACCACAAGCCATGCTCTCTCAAGCCGACAAGAGAAAATGTTGAGTAGGATGGCTACTCGTGGAAGCTCAAGCGAAGATGATGGTGATGATGGTGATAATGAAGATTCCTCAAGTGATGAAGAGGTTGAATCTATGGTGGCCGAGTACGTGAAGAAGATCTTCAAGTATGTGAAGAAAGTCAACATGTACGGCTACAACATCCACTTGAGAGAAGGGCGCCATCATCAACACATCAAGTTCACCAAGATTGAGCACAAGCCCAAAAGGAAGGTGGTCAAGGAGAGAAGACCAAGGCAAGAAGCAACCTTCGCCGTCCGCGAGTGGACAAGTGGTGGATCAAGTTCTTCGAGCTCAAGCGATGAATTAAGAAAGAACTTCACCACCCGCTTCATGCAAGGTCCTTCATCATCACACATGTGCCTCATGGCCAAAGGTATGGAAAGCAATGTAAGTGATGACGAATCCGACACCACCTCTCTCAATGATCTTGTTGAGCTAATCCATGAGCAAAAAGGAATGCTTGAACAACAAGCTAATGAAATTAAAGAACTCAATGCTCTCAATGATCTTAGTGACACCCTTGCTACAAATTATGAACATTTGTTGTGCAAATTCAAATTGCTTAGCAAGGAGTGTGAGGAGCTAAAATCTAAGCTTGAGAGCAATGAGACTAAAACAAGTAATTCCTTTGAACTTGATGAAACATCTATCCCTTGTGCAATTCCTATCTCCAAGGTAGATGCTTCAACTTCTTGCATTGATTTAATTGATGAATCTTGCTCACCATCTTGCAATGAGAATGTTGTTGTAGAATCATGTGATTATCTCATAGGCAAGGAAAATGATGAGCTCAAGCAAGAAGTGAAAAGGCTCCGAGAGAGGTTGGCAAACTTGATGGGCAATGGCAAGAATGATGAAGAACAAGTGGACATTTCTCAAGACATGAAGAGCCAAGTCCAACATTCTCAAGATAACCGTGATCCCATGGTGAAGAAGCTTGAGAAGGGTGCAACCGTGACTTGCTACAAGTGTCATGGAGAAGGGCACAAGTTCTACAAATGCCCTCAATTTGTCAAGAAGATGGACAAGGGCGCAAAGAAGAAGTTGAAGCCCACCATCAAGAGCTCCCTCATCTACACCAAGCCCAACCGCAAGAACAAGACCAAGAGCAACACCTACGTCATCAAGAAGAAGGCTAATGGCAAGGTGGTTGCACACAAGGTTGGGAAGATGAAGGAAGAGCGGGGTAGGAACCAACCCATTTGGGTGCCCAAGGAAGTCATCACCAACATGAATGGGCCTCAAATGGTTTGGGTTCCAAAGGCCACTTGAAGGCCTTAAGTGTGGGGACTTGGGAGGCTTGGCACAATCAAGATGAGAAGATTCAAGCCTATAAGCCAAGCTTGCAAATTGGACATGTGTTGCCCAAGTTCCCCGATTAAGGTAATGGAAACTAGAACCCATCTCTTGTATCATTGTAGATCCATTGCCTTATTTAGGTTGCATTTGTTGCAATGTTTACATATGGTAGGTTGCTTGTGTCATGTGCTAACCCATGAGCAATCTACATGGTTTGATTAGTGTGTAGGAAAGCTACACTTGTTCTTTCATGGTGCATGTTTTCATATATATCTTTTTGCATCATGAGCAAGCTATAGGGTAAGCTTCCCTTTGTTGTCATAAACAATGTGCATACATTTGGTTGGTGATTCAAACACTAAATGCACACATTTAGGGGGAGCTCATCCTATGGTTTGATTATGGGACTAACATTGTTTCGAGCTTATCTTATGTAGTCCCTTAGCGACGCGTTCCGGTGCGGTGTTTCATTCTAAGAGAATGCTATTTCACTCTCAATGTGATCTAACATCTCTAAAAGAGTGAATATAGCAATATGAGCTTCATGCTATTGAGTCATGTCCTTGCGAGCTTATGTCTCTATATAAGTTCAAAGGCAATGTACTCATACATTCCTAATCCTTGTGGTACCCCAAGTGTCTTCTATGCAAGCTTCTTCCAAGTGGTGTCACCTAGTGATATCATTTCCAAGTGGCTCATCTCAATGTGGTGCCAACAAGGTAGAGAGGATCAATCCCCCGGAGGGATGCAATGATCAAAAGACTACAAGTGATATCTACAAGTGGTAATGTAACAAGAACCCATTTGTCTTATCTCTTGTCCCTTAAGCTACCTCCTTGCATGATATGCTCTAAGCTTCCTTGTCTTTCTAGTTTGTAGTTGTGCACTTGTTTCTCACTACCCTTGTCTTGCAAGTGGTATTCTTTTTATGCACACACTTAGGGGGAGCTTAGTTTGTATCATGTTAGTCTCATGAGCTTGTGATCCACCTTAGTTATTCACACATGTGGTATCTTCATTGATATCATACTTATGGATCATGGTTCATGCGGCTTTCTCCCTTGCATTTAACATCTCTCCTTTGAGATATGGTTGATAGATCTTGCTAGTTTCCTTAGACCCGTTTGCTTTGGATTTTTTGGAGACTTTATTCCGAAGGGGGAGAATGTGAGACCAAAGCAAGCGTGTGGCGTAAGCTTACAAGTGGGCTCAAGGATGCTTACAAGTGATTTCAAGGATTTGAGACCAAAGGGGGAGAATGTGAACATAAGAGCAAAAAGGGGGAAGTTTGATCTAGGGGGAGTTTGGATGATGGTAAGCATCCAAGCAAGTGTAAGTGGTTCTAATTCGTCAATTCTAGCAAATTTATGCTTGCTTTGGTTGTGTTGTCATAAATCACCAAAAAGGGGGAGATTGTAGCGAACATGGCCTCATATGCCATTTGTTCGGAGTTTGATTTTGGTGATTCATGACAACATGATCATTGGGACTAACCATATTGTTTGAGCATGTCTTTGTAGACATTTCTAGGTCCCATGGATGCAACCGCACACAATGCAAAGCATGACAAAAGAAAAAATATGAAGCCGGGATAAAGAGAGGAATGAATTGGACTTTTCCTATGAATAAATTATTCTTAGATCAATCAAATGGTATTAAATTCTACAGAATCATGAAGATTATTCCACAAGCTTTCCATAGAGTCCAAGATCATCAAAATCGGAATCCGGAGTGAAAAGTTATGCCCAAATTAAGATGTCTTGAAAATAGGGCACGGGATGATCCGACAGTCCCATTTTTGTGAGCACCGGATGAACTCCGAGAAGAAGAAAACAAGTGTATAAGCACCGGATGATCTGGTGGTACCATCGGATGATTGCATCGGTTCATCCTATGCTTTTTCGGGAAACATACGAGAGAGGTATTCGCGCACAAATGTCTAGCACCGGATGAACCGACGCTTTCATCGGTTCATCCGACGCTTAAAAAATGCTCAAATGCTCAGGATTTTTTTTAAAGAATCTTGTAGAGAATTTCATAAGCTTTCCAACAAGTACAAGATCGCCCAAAACGGAGTTCGGAGCAGAGAGTTATGGCCAAAATACGGAAGGGCATATGGCAGCACGGGATGATCCGACGTTACATAAAATGACACCGTCGGTTCATCCGACGGTATATCTTAAATAGCCGTTAGAGCAACGGCTATATTGGTGTGTTGGCCTATTTATACCCCTTCAACTCTCCCATTTGAAGGTGCTGGATTGTGTGGAAGTGCGAGAGGAGTTCAAGACACATTGAAGATCATATACAATCCATCCAAGTGCTTAATTGCTCATCCTTAGACTAGTGCATGCTTTGTGTGTGTGCTTAGTGCTAGGCTTAGCTTAGAGCTGAGTGAATGCAAGGTTGTGCCAACCTTGTGAGGTGATTCTTGAGTGAATCCAGTTGTACAAGGTTCGCCGGAAGCCTTGGGGCCTAAGTGGCTCACCGGCAATCGTCATCGACCCTCCGGCTTGGTGTGGAGCGGCGAGGACACTTTGTGCGGGGGACGTGGAGACCCCCTTCCTTGGTGGAGAAGCTCCTTAGTGGAGGCGGCATCAAGGTGACCAAGGGAGCTTGACAAGTGCCTAAGTGGCTAGCCTTTGTGGCGAGTCAAGTGGTGCTCTTGGGAGAGACTTGGTGACCGGGAAGCAATACTCTTGTGTGAGTGCTTCAACAACGTGGACTAGGGGTGGCTTAGTGCCTACCGATACCACGAGATAAATCGAGTGTCAAGAGTTTGCTTCCTCTCATCCCCTTTACGTTTCCGCATTTACTCTCTTGCAATCTTTGCTTGCCTCTACATTCCTAGAGTAGTATCATGCTAGGATTGGCTATAGGTTGCAAACCTTCTTTTTGGATGGGAGTTTCACACTAGAACAACCGTAGTTGCACATATAGATAGTATGTTCTAGTTTACCTTTGCACAAATTTAGTGAAGCCATAGGTTAAGGTTTTTAGTTGCCTAATTCACCCCCCTCCCCCTCTTACGCTAACGGGCATCCGATTCCTTACAATCATATCGCCCTGCTCTGTGATCAAGGTATGTCCTTGGAGATGGAATGCTTCATGCATGGCCTCCAGTTAAACAAGATGTTCTGATTTACTCCTTGCTGTTCTCAGACAGTGCGCCCATTCTTGTTGGTCCACAGATTAAATAGATCTTGTACGAGTGTTGGGAGAAAAATAATTTGCACTAATACAAACTGGTCTCCATATGCAACTCTCGTCAGTGCCTTACCTGGTCAGCTGATGGTTCAGTAGGAAGTGCTCTTTTGGTCTTCAACTGTATCTGCCTTGTTTCAGTTTGGTAAGCTGAAATTCATAGTCTTGTTGTTGATATTTTGTTTCCCATCTCACTTAGGTCATGCTTGATTTACATTTTTTCTGTTGGACAGATCACTGAACAGTGAAGAGACACGTTTAAAGTTAAAAGGTGGCTGTCCCACATACTGAACATGCGTCCATCCGATCTTCCAGCTCTGCTCTGCTCTCTCCTGGTACGTCATTTGCTTTTCCTTTTGGTATATATCAGAGAAGTAATTCAAATTCCCATCTAATCCTTTTCAGAAAGGATGCCTAATTTGAGCTTGTTCACAATGCAGAATTAATTCTCAAGTGTAGTGTCCATTAGAGGATTAGTCGAGAATCTTATACAAGATTTGGGAGCACGAGTATTACTGAATAAAGCACTAATATTGCAATCTTCCTGATTAGTCGGAGCAAAGGACGCTTTTGTAAGAGACTGCTCTTTGGGTTTTCACTTGCTTCATTTGGGATCTGCTCCGCTCAAGGTACGTTTAAAAGATAACTGATTGGATAACTGATTAAAAGAGATCACTTGTTTCCTATTGGATAACTGATTAAAAGAGATCCTGTTGGCCATTTCGACTTTTGCAGCAAGTAGCCTATAGTTCCTGTTTGCTCCTCCAGTGTTGGCATCATTTCTTCCTGCTCTTTGATCAAGGTATGTCCTTGGAGATGAAATGCTTCATGCATGGCCTCCAGTTAAACAAGAAGGTGTTCTGATTTACTCCTTTCTGTTCTCATAAAACATGTCCGGTCACGAAGAGATAGCTGAACAAAACAATTTGCACTGATGCAAACTGGTCTCCATACGCATCTATCATCAGTGCCTTACCTGTTGTCCTGTAGTAAGCTGATGGTTCAGTAGGAAGTGCACTTTTGGTTTTCAACTGGTTCAGTTCGGTAAGCTCAAATTTATTGTCTTGTTGTTGACATTTTATTTCCCCTATCTTTTATCGTAAGTCACGCTTGATTTCTTCTGTTGGACAGATCACTGAAAAGACACCGTTCAGAGTTAAAAGCTGGCTCTCGCACATACTGAACATTCAGCAGTCTGAACTGTCAGCTCTGCTCTGCTCAGCTAGCTCATAGTGTACCGTTTGCTGTTGACAGATCCATGGCCTCCAGTATATATTCCAAGAAACAGTTCTAATTTCCATCTTTTCCTTCTCACAAAGGATGCCTAATTTGAGCTTGCTCACAGTACAGAGTTAATTCTGCAGGTAGTATCCGTTGGAGGTTTGCTTGGATCCGCTTCTTATACGAGATTTGGTTGGAGGGGGGGTTACTGAATAGCATGCATATTGCAATCATGCTGATTAGTCGATCGGAACGAAGAATGCTTTTGTAAGAGATTGCTCTTTGGGTTTTCACTTGGTTCATTTGTAATATGCTGGTTTTCTTCTTGATCGGCCAACACTCTGAACCATTCCACATTGAGGCATTCAAGTAATGAACTAATGATATATTGATCATGCTAACGAACTGTTTCATCATGATGATTAATATTCATCATTATTACCAATCACCTCGATCTCTTTGTTGAAGCATACGATTTGTAAGGTAAATCTTCTAGCTATGATTCAAATATTGCGTCATCATCAATTTGGTTACATCATGCCATTATAGATTTCTAGTAAAATATTTTATAGCGTTGCATGGCCTCTACACCATTTTGATTTCCTCCTGTCTGTCCTCATAAAACTTTCCTGGTCATGCAGTGATAGCTGAATATTCATTTTTGACAATGCTGTTAGCCCAAAAGGATCTTTTCCATTCACCACACCCACTAAAGGGGTCCTCGGTACACATATATAGACTGCCAACCAAATGGTAGCTTTGAGGCTAAGCATAGGGGTAAAATAGAAATAAAACTACTAAGCTACTAGGCTTACTAATAACATTCTCCCCCTGAGTCTAGCAGCTAATACATAGAGCAATAGAGCTTAAGTGCAGTTAGGCACGCCCATAGCACAACAAAACCATTTATTCTTGATTCGACGGCGGAGAGGTGTTCCTAGAACAGAGCCGCCTCCTTGTCATGCTTCACGACCTGCTTGATGTGGGCCCGACCGCGTCTCGGTGGTGGCACTCCCCGGCCCGGTGGCCAATCCCACCACAATTGTAGCATTTGTTGTCCCGGGTGGCCTTGCGCTCACCGGTGGCACCACTCTAGGTACCTCCGCACGCACCACCCTTGGCACCTCCGCATGCGCGATCGGCGCATCCGTGCGCCATGTCGCGCTCGCGACCGCATGTCGAGGAAGAAGGCTCCCCCGTCTTCCGCTCCTCCTCGCGAGCTGCTCCTTGGTGAAGTAAAGCTTCCCAACAATGAAGACATGCTCGCCAAGTGAAGGCTTATCGGAGTTTGAGGTCGAAGTCGAGGACGGAGCATCCCCGGCTCCGGAGACGCTCACCGTCCCGATGCCGCCACACCAACGCCTCCTACGTCGCGGCCGGCTCCTCCGTGCCGTCCTTCGTACCTTGGTGTCGAAGTCGCCGGTGCCGGCCCGCCGATGCCTCCTGCGTCGCGGTCGCTCCTCTTCGCCCTTCTCCGCACCTCGAGTGGTGGTCGGAGTCCCGGACGGAGCTCCTCCGGCTCCGGGGACGCCACCCGTCCCGATGCTTGGCCCGCCCGCACCTCCCGTGTCGTGGCCTCGCTTCTCCCGTGCCGCCCGCACCTCATCCTCGTCTTGTGCATCCTTGGGCACCTCCCGTCGATCGCCCCGCGACCCGAAATGGTCGCCCCGTGCCTCGCCACCGGTCGGCACCTCGCACCGTCCGCCACATCACTCCTCCGCCGGTGCCTCGGGCTCGTCGCCCGGGCTGCGGCGCCGCAAGCTACCTCGCAAGCTCCACCGCCTCCCGGCTCAAGTTGGGTAAAGGTGTCCTAGGAAATGCACGCCGCCACGGTTGCGCGCACCACTGCAGTATCCAAGACCACCGCACGTGCTGCTCGAGCCACAACCACCTCTTGCGCCTCGACTTCACGCGGACTCACCGCCGACGCTACCACAACATCCTCCTCTTCCGCAAAGGCCTTCGCAACCCGTCGCGCCTAACGCGCCCCGCGCGTCTCCTCCTCGAGCTCGACGAGAGCAGCAGCATGTCGTAGCTCTACTTCCCTCTCCCCAAGTAGCACCGCTTGCTACTCCTCTTCCTCCTCGCATGCATCGGCGGCACGTCTCGCTAGACACCGCCGCACCGCTGCCTCCTCCTCGACCATCATGCACTTGCTCATCTTCCTCGCGTGCCCCGCATCACTCCGCACGGCCCGCCGTCACCTCCCGTCACGCCGCCGTCGCCTTAGTCTCCTCAACCGCCGCCCTCCTCCTCACACTAGACGCCACCAAGCTGAGCGAGGAAGGTCGTGAGGAGACCTGAGTGTGAATGGAGACTACCGGAGTCATTCCTGTGCTGTCCACGGCCGCTGGAACTCCGTGTGAGCCGACCATGGAAGAAGAAAGGAGTCACCTTGGGAAGGAGTCGCCGGGTCCCTGACTCGTCGCCTTTGTGGAGCCCCCGCCGCATGCACCTAGAGCTCCCCTACGGACTGCGCAGGAGCTCGCTCGTGCCCGCCGTCGCCGACCGCATAGGAGCCCTTCTCTCCGCGTGCCGCCTAGTCTATAACCTCTACTCTGCTCCTCCGTCCTACACATAGGGGCACCGCCCTACCCGCGTTCTTGGAGCAACCAACCGTGAGGGATCCGCGTCGCAAGAGCTCCGCCCGAGCCCGCACGCGCTAACCTTCGCCGCGGTGTTGCTTTGTCGTTGCACATGGCGCCGCCATGCACGTCACCTCCGCGCACACGACCCGCGAGTTGCCTCCCGCACGCGGGGCCCTGCGCCACCGGAAGTTGCCGGTCAACACCCCCGCCTAGAGCCACACGCGTGCACACCGTCACCTCTCCTCCCACGCTAGAGTCCGCGCCTCCTCTCGCACTCGTGCCGAGTCGCTTGCCCGTGCGTCCCGTCGCGCCCTGCCGCATGAGAGGGAGCGGCCGTGTCAACAACCGCCGCGTCCGCGCCCAATCCGCCGTCGCCACCTCTCGATCCCTCGGTCTTTCCGCCCGATCGGCGGGCGCCGTCGCCGGATCCGGTCGCGGGGAGGGTGTGCGAAGGCCGCCGGCCGGCCGGATCCGGCCGGGATAGCTACGCCACCGGCCGGGTGGGACCCACCACCGCCGGGGTAGGGTTTGGGGGCCGGGAGGAGCACGGGAGAGATAGAGGGGTGGGAAAGGGTAATACTCCCGATACCACTTGTTAGCCCAAAAGTATCTTTTCCATTCACCACACCCACTAAAGCGGTCCTTGGTTCACATATATAGGCTGCCAACCTAGAGGTTCCTTGGTGGTTAAGCATAGGGGTTAAAATAAAATAAAACTACTAGACTTACTAATAACAAATGCACCCATTTCGATGGACCTGGTCGATTGTTGGGAGCAAAAAAAAAAGCATAGTGAAAAACCGATCTCTATACACAACTCGATCGGTGCCTTACCGGTTTCGCCTAGTTTCAGTTTGGTAAGCTCGAATTTGTTGTCTGGTTGTGAATATTTTGTTTCACCTCTATCATCTCTTTAGTGACACTTGACTCACATTTCTTGCCAGTGTACCTGCTTCTCTTTTCTGTTGGACAGCCGGGTGAAGAGATCCTTTTCGGAGTGAAACATTGGCTCACACATACTGACATATGTCTCATCGCCGTAGGATCTTTCGGCTCCGTTCTTCTCGGCTCGGCTCATGTCTTCGGTTCATGGTAAGCCATCGGCTCTCACTACATTTCTTGCCGGTGTGATCTTTGGACCTCTCCGGTTGTCGGTGTGTCGGGATATAAATATTATTTGGTCATTCTTGATGATTGCACTCACTACACCTGGACTTTTCCTTTGCGCCTTAAATCTGATACTTTTGGCGTCCTCTCTAACTTTTTCTCCTATGTGCGCACGCAGTTTGCCTCCGCCATCAAGGCAGTTCAGTGCGACAACGGCCGCGAGTTTGACCACTCCTCGGCCCGCACGTTCTTCCTCACTCACGGGGTCATCTTTCGGATGTCGTGCCCATATACCTCCCAACAGAACGGACGTGCCGAACGCACTCTTCGCACTGTGAACAACATCGTGCGGTCCCTTCTGTTCCAGGCCAGTCTTCCTCCTGTTTATTGGGCTGACTCTCTTCATACCGCCACATATCTTCTCAATCGTCACCCAACCAAAACCTTAGACGGCCGCACTCCCTACCTCGCATTACATGGCACACCACCCTCCTACACCCACCTTCGAGTCTTTGGTTGTGCCTGCTACCCCAACCTTACGTCCACAGCCCCCCACAAACTATCCCCTCGCTCCACCTTGTGTGTATTTCTCGGGTATTCCTCTGATCATAAAGGGTACCGATGTCTCGATCTTCACTCCAACCGGATCATCGTTTCTCGTCACGTTGTCTTTGACGAAACTTTGTTTCCATTCTCCGCGATGTCCTCTACCCCGTCGGACTCCCACACACTCGATTTCTTGGACGATGCAAATGATTCTTCTTTGCCACATTGGCCAAGAATTGTGACCTGCAGGTACTCGTCTTCCGGGGGCTCGGACGCTGCTCCGGGCGCTCCCCGGCCATAGCGGCCGGCTCCTCGCCGACCACGGCCGGGCGCGGCCGGCCACGGCCACGGCGGCTCGGCTGCCGGTACCGGCCACGGCCGGGCGCGGCCGGCCACGGCCCCGGCCGGCTCGGCTGCCGGTGGCCACGGTCACGGCGTGGGCGGCTCCCGGCGGCCCACGGCCGGCCCCGGCGGCCTCGACGGTGGCCGGGGGTGGCCCGGCCGTCCCCAGCGGTCTCCCAGGCCGCTCCCTTGCTGGCCCCGGTGGCCGCACCACCTCGACGGCTCCTCAGTCGATCGACCCCGTCACCAATGCGCATGGGATGCGCACCCGTGGCAAGGATGGTTTTCGGCAACCAGTGGATCGTCTCAACCTCAACACGACGATTGCCACTGCCTCTCCAATGCCTACTTCGTCCGCCTTTGCTCGTCGGACCCGGCCTGGCGTCTCGCTATGCAGGATGAGTTTGATGCCCTACTGAGCAATGAGACCTGGACATTGGTGCCCCGCCCCCTGGTGTCAACCTCGTAACTGGCAAGTGGGTTTTCCGTCACAAGCTCAAGTCTGATGGCTCTCTTGACCGCTACAAGGCTCGCTGGGTCCTCCGTGGTTTCACACAGCGCCCTGGGGTTGATTATGATGAGACATTCGGTCCAGTTGTCAAGCCAGCCACTATTCGGATGGTCCTCACCCTGGCATTGTCCCGCTCTTGGCCGATCCATCAGCTTGATGTGAAGAATGCTTTTCTCCATGGCACTCTGAATGAGACGGTCTACTGTGTTCAGCCGACTGGGTTTGTTGATCCGTCCAAGCCCCAGCATGTTTGCCGTCTGAACAAGTCCTTATATGGTCTGAAGCAGGCTCCCCGCGCGTGGCACGATCGTTTTGCCTCCCACATTATCTCCCTTGGTTTTGTTGAGGCCAAGTTAGACACGTCGCTGTTCATCTTCTCCAGAGGTGCTGATATGGCTTTTCTCCTCCTCTACGTTGATGATATTGTGTTGACTGCCTCCTCCGTGGATTTTCTTCACCGGATCATTGCTGCCCTCCGCCGTGAGTTCTCTATGACTGATATGGGTCCTCTTCACCACTTTCTGGGAGTCAGTGTTCAGCGCCGCGGTGACACCCTGTTCCTTTCTCAGCGCCAATACATGTTGGACATTTTGGAGCGTGCCGGTATGAGTCAGTGCAAACCGAGCAGTACTCCCGTGGACACTCACTCCAAGCTTGCTGCAGATGGCGTCCCTATTGCTGATCCTACTCAGTACCGCAGTCTTGCTGGAGCTCTTCAGTACCTTACTTTCACCAGACCTGATATTGCTTATGCTGTTCAGCAGGTCTGCTTGTTTATGCATGATCCCCGAGAGCCTCATCTCAGCGCGTTGAAGAGGATTCTCCGGTACCTCCAGGGTACATTGGATCTTGGCTTGCACCTTTCCAGGACGTCTCCGCCGATCTTCTTGTCTACACCGATGCAGATTGGGCCGGTTGTCCAGATACACGCAAATCCACCTCGGGTTATGCCGTGTTTCTTGGGGACAACCTCATCTCTTGGTCGTCTAAGCGTCAGCCTACAGTGTCCCAGTCCAGTGCAGAGGCGGAATATAGAGCTGTGGCAAACGGAGTCGCCGAAGCATCTTGGCTGCGCCAGCTTCTCACTGAGCTTCGCTGTCCTCTTCGTCGCGCTACAGTGGTGTACTGTGATAATGTCAGTGCCATGTATCTCTCCACCAACCCGGTTCAGCATCAGCGAACCAAGCACATAGAGATTGATCTACACTTCGTCAGAGAGCGAGTCGCCCTAGGTGAAGTCCGCGTCCCGCATGTTCCTACTACGTGCCGCACGCCGACATCTTCACCAAAGGTTTGCCGACGTCCGTCTTCACCGAGTTTAGGTCCGGTCTCAATGTCCGCGATGCTCCCGGTTTAGGCTGCGGGGGGAGTGTTGGAATGTAATCGGCACATATGGCAAGTGGGCCTCGTCCACAAGCCTATATATATGTATGACCATCAATCACGGTAATGCATTGTGTATTTCCCCTAATCACTTTCTATCATGGACAACACCTCGGAGTGGTCGGATCGGGAGAGTAGTTGTCAATTGCGAGACTAATACTTCTAATCCGAGTAGTTGCCGATTAGTTGCGGTGCGGTGTAGTTCGTTGCTTCCACACAACTCATCCGCTTGCACATGTGATGTAGTTGCTCGTGGAAACTACAAAGCTCCATGGCATGTAGTTAATCTAATCTCGGGCAGCCCTTTTAAAGTTGATTCTAATAAAGTTGCTTGAGGTAGTGCACATACGAAGCATGTTGGTAGTACGATTTCACTCACAAGCAACCTTGTGTACTTTCGTGTACGTTCGTACACGTTCCGCTTTGGTCAATCATACAATCGGTGAAAGTGGCTTTTCATTGCTGGTGGATTTCGGTGAAGGATTCGGTGAATGGCAACCATATTATTTTCATTGGCCGGCTCATGCATCCAAAAGGTCCAAGAAATTATTACGGACGAAGCAATACACATACTAGGTGTCAAACGAGACCTCCGAGAGCCGCAACAAACTATGACACACATACAATGTTTTCTCAAAGATGCCGATCGCAGAAGGATTGAAGATTCAGCAATTAATAATTGGTTAGGTGAGCCGAGAGATGCTATGTATGATGCCGATGATATCATCGACTTGGCCCGGTTTAAAGGAAGCAAATTATTAGGGGAACATTCATCATCATCATCATCGAGAAAATTAATTACATGCAATGGATTTCCAACTTTTTCTTGCTTTTCCACTATCAAGACACGCCGTGAGATTTTCGTACAGATTAGAGGGCTCAATAAAAGAATAGAGCGGATTACGAGTTAGGTACAAAATTCAAGTTTGAAACGGAACTCGCGAGTTTAATATGAGAAAAACATACCACTCCGGTAGAACCCAATCTTGTTGGAAAGGAGATCAAACATGCTACCAATATATTGGCGGGGTTGGTGTTAGAACACGGGGACCGAGAAGGAATACAAGATAGCAATTGTTGGAACGGGTGGAATTGGGAAAACAACACTAGCTCGAAATTATACCATGATCAAAGAGTGAAGGGTAACTTTAACAAACATGCATGGATTTGCGTTTCCCAACAATACTCTCAAGTTTCTATTTTGAAAGAAATACTTCGAAATGTTGGAGTGTACAAAGAAAATGGTGAAAGCATTGCGTAGCTTAAAGCCAAACTTGCGAGAAGACATCGAAGGGCACAACTTTTTTCTAGTGTTGGACGACATTTGGGAGTCCGATGTTTGGATCAACTTGCTAAGAACTTTACTCAATGCTGCAGCTCATTTAACAATTGTAACAACAACTCGACATGATACGGTTTCAAAGGCAATTGGAGTCGAACACATGCATCGAGTTGAATTGATGTCGCAGGAAGTGGGATGGGAGCTACTCTTGAAGAGTATGAACATCCCCGATGAGAAAGAGGTTCACCACATGCGGGAGAAAGGAATGGAAATTGTTCGGAAATGTGGGGGCCTTCCTCCGGCAATTAGGACTATGGCTAGTGTTCTCGCAAAGTGAAGGAGACAACCGAGAGTGAATGGCGGAAGATTCTAAGCAATGATGCTTGGTCCATGAGCAATCTCCCTCCCGAACATAGAGGTGCTTTGTACTTGAGTTATGACCAGTGGCACAACACCCGAAGCAATGTTTTCTTTCTCGTGCTTTGTATCCCGAAGATTCATCAATGCACCGTGATGATCTCATTAGGTTTTGGATTGCGAAGGCTTTATTGAAAAGCAAAATAACCAATTGCTTTGGAAGAAACAAGCAGAAGAATATTACTACGAGCCGATCTCAAGGAACCTCGCTCCTACCGGATCCTATGTATGTAGACCAAAGAATGTGCAAAATGCATGATCTATTAAGGGAGCTTGCTCATCATTTATCAAAAGAAGAGTGATAAGATTGCTCCCACAATCACCGCAGGGTAAGAGCATAACTAAACTATGTCGTGTTTCGTTATAACAGACGGTGATAAGATTGTGCTACCAAATTTGGACAAGCAACAACTCGGGGTGAGAACTTTGATAGATTTCTCCGGCAAGTCAAATGCAATTGAAGATTCACTCTTCAAAAAACTTTCATATGTTCGTGTTCTAGATTTGGGTGTTCCACATTATATTGGAAGGTTGATCCATCTACGCTTACTTGATCTTAGCCGCACCAGAATAATGTGTCTGCCGGAGTCCATTGGTTTACTTAAAAATCTTCAAACATTAGACTTATCCAGTTGTCATGTGTTGCACAATCTTCCTCCAGGACTTACCAAACTATGCAACTTAAGGCATCTAACCCTTGAGGACACACCAATAAATAAGGTTCCGAAAGGTATACACAGATTAAATTTTCTGACGTATCTACAAGGATTTCCGGTCTGTGATGTCTATGATAGCAGTACTGCAATGCAAGATGGATGGGACCTAGAAGAACTGGGACCCCTTCAGCAGTTGACAAGGCTTGATATGATTAAACTTGAAAGAGTTGTTTCTTGCAGTAAGGATTCATTGCTGTCAGACAAAAAATATCTCAAAGAACTAGGTTTACATTGTACTGAGTGTACACATGTAATAAATATTGAGCGAGACCTTTGAGAAGCTAATCCCTCCACACAACCGGAAGATCTAGGGATTTATCAATTTTTTGGTCGAAGGTATCCCACCCGGCTAGGTGCTACTACTCATTTGCCTTCCCCGAAATACTTGAAGCTCTTCAATTGCAAATCATGTGTGCATCTTCCTTCAATCGGCTGCTCCCCAACTTGAAATATCCGAGAATCCGGGGAGCAACGGCGGTGACCAAGATTGGACCCGAATTTATTGGGCCGTGGGGTGGGTAATCAAGTATCTCCAGAGGGACTTGCTTTCCCCAAGCTTGAAGTGTTAGTCATCGAGGATATGCCCAACCGGGCGGAGTGGACCTTTGTTGTTGAAGAAGAAGAAGAAGCAACGAGAGCGGGGTAAGGAAGGGGGAGATGATGGAGGCGCTGCGAAGCAAAAGGTGGAAGCCCTACCTCCAAGGATGCGAGCTGCTGCCTCGTTTGAAGAAGTTGGAACTCATCAAGCGCCCCAAGCCGAGAGCTCTCCCACGGCGGCTTGGACGAGCGGGCCACCGGCTTGGAGGAGTTCCAATTAAGAGACATGCACAACATGAAGGTGGTGGAGAAGTTCCTATTCCTCTCTCGAGGCACTTGTCCTTGCGGGTTGTGAAGGCATATAGAGGGTCTCAAATATTCCCCAAGTGAGAGAGTTGCGTGTACGGCTCCGTCCCAACTTGGAGGCGTGTTGAGGGATTGGACGACTGCACCACCAAGTTTCGACGGATGATATGCAAGGTGTCTCCTCAGGGTGGCTTCCTGGACTCCAAGAGCAGCACCGGCAGCTGCACGTAGAGGACATGGAAGTCTACAATTGGACGTCGTGATGACTGTATAGTGTATACAGCTACGAATACGCAAGGTATATATATTACGCGTTGGCTAGATATTTTAATTCGTTCTCTGTTTTGTCTTCATTAATTATTACCCATTGACTAGTTATATATGTGCTTGTGCTTCGTGAAAAAGGATTCTGTTGATATTATGAAGAGGGGGGAGTTTATCGGCGGCCAAGCACCTACATGCATGTGGACCTATACTATTGTAGAGCCTGCCGCAGGTCATGAAGCTACGGGATGTTGTATGCATGGCGGGACATGGATTATTATAGGATCACTGGTAGAGAAGCACGACAATGAATATAAGCTTATGATGGAATTAATACTCGTTTGTTCCTTCTCTTCTGGAACTACTCTCTTTTCTTCGCAGCTACTTTGTTGTGTGCGTGTGTGAATAAAATGTGAGCAACTACTTGAGTTTCTCAGTTACTTCGGTGATGAGCTATTCGATGTACTGAGTATCTGAGAATTTGTAATATGAACAATAACAATCACATCTGTTGTCGGTTTGCTGCACGCTTTATGTTGCTTTTATAAATTGACCACGTTTTGAAGTTTATTGGGCCGCGGATCCATTTTCTCGCTCCAAGCTGATATGTCGGCTCGGTTCCGGAGTGTCGATCGCAGTTACTACAAGTCCGACCAAATGCACGGATGTATCTTCCACAGGCCACACTGCATTAAGTTGTTGGCTTGGGCCTGCAGGTTGGCTACGGTGTTGGTCGGGTTCTCCAAGAGTTGTAGCGATTCTGGAAGAACCGCGCATGGCCGGATCCATTGGTGGTGGTGGTGGGGGTGGTGCACCGCCCGAACTGCTGCCTCGTCCCTGGCGTATCACTGGAGGTTGATCAACACCTGACCCGGACCTGGTGTTCACCATCTGAGTGTTAGGAACATTGACTTAGATGATTGCACAAAGAGAAAAGCTCAAAAGATTAAGCAGCGCAGATTTCCAGTTTAAGACAGATTCTGTCGACTTCCAACATTCAGGTATAACTCTCAACGTGGATAACCAAAAATTATGAGCTTTTGAACGGTAAAAGATAATGAAATTACCGAACTAGCCCAACTGGAATCATCTCGATCAGAGCTCTATAACTTCAGATATAAAATAAACAAGTCGGGTATATCAGCAGTGTTAACAGATTCAAGTAGCTCCAAAGTTTCGGGCATCACTCTCTGAATATGTAATCAAAATTGCTGAATTTTGTATAGAAAAACACCCATGAAATTTCTGAACTTCTCCAACTGGATTTGCCTCAAACGGAGGTCTATAGCCCAAGATATAAAATAATGAAGTTAATGTGTCAGCAGAGTTTTACAGATTCCGACCGCTCCCATGTTTCATGCATAGCTCCGAGGATATGTATTGGATGTTAGATAATGTAATTGATATGTAATCTAGATATGCGTCGGTTGGTTTGGTTGTTTAGATTAGGATCTTGTAGATTGTTGTAACAACCAGATTATCTCAACCACCAGCCGATGCATCTAGTTCCTTGGTGTACAAGCCACTTGAGGGGTTGTTCCTCAATATATAAACATGAAGCCGCCGGCCAGGGAGAGGCACGGCGTTCCTCCCAAACTTCCGCTCCTCTGATCATTTTACATGGTCATCAGAGCCTAAAACACATCTCCAAATACATCTATACCCATAATCTCGAGCCACAACCATGACTTCCTCCATTGCCAATCCGTTCTTCGGCGTGACGGTGTCCGAGAAGCTATCTCGCACCAATCATGCCATGTGGAAGCCTCAAGTCCTCGCTGCTGTCCGAGGAGCTCGTCTTGAAGGGCATCTCACCGGCGCTACACCGATGCCTGACGTGGAAATCGATGGCAAGAGTTCTGATGGGAAGGATACCAAGGTGTCCAACCCGGCTTATGAAGAGTGGTTCTCCAGGGATCAACAGGTCCTTGGCTTCATTCTTGGGTCATTGGCCCGGGAAGTTCTCTCTCAGGTCGCTGCCAAGGAGACGGCGGCGGACCTTTGGTCTGCGGTTGAAGACATGTTCTCTTCGCAGAACCATGCGCGTGCGCCGAACACTCGCCTCGCCCTCGCAACCACGAAGAAGGGCACCTCGACGATCTCTCGAGTACGTCGGGAAGATGAAGGGGCTTGGAGATCGGATGATAGCTGCCGGACGGCGACTTGCGTAAGAGGAGCTTGTCGAGTACATTCTCACGGGACTTGACGAGGATTTTAACCCGATTGTATCCGCCCTCATCGCCGGGGAAAGAGACGGTAGAATCGTAAGTGAAGCGTTTCAGCAGCTACTTGCATTTGAAACTCGTATGGATATGCTAGGTCTTGGCGGATCTAGTTCCTCGATCAACACGGTGAATCGTGGTGGTCGCGGGAACAATGCCGGGCGCGGCCACAACAACGGCGGTCGCAGTGGCAGCGGTCGTGGGTACAATGGTGGAGGCCGCGGCAATGGACGCGGCAATTTCAACCAACGCCAAGGCAGCAATGGTGGCGGTGGACGTGGTAACCTTTTCAGGACTCCTGGTACCGGCGGCAACAACAGCAAGCCTGTTTGTCAGGTATGCTTCAAAAGTGGACACACTGCAGATCGGTGCTGGCACCGGTTTGAGGAGAACTACGTCCCTGAAGAGAAGCACGTGTCGGCGGCCATGAACTCCTACAACGTCGACACCAATTGGTACACTGACACAGGCGCCACCGACCACATCACGGGCGAATTGGAGAAGCTGACGGCTCGTGACAAGTATAATGGTGTGGAGCAAATCCACACTGCAAATGGTGCAGGTATGCGCATTAGTCATATGGGTCAATCTACAATTCATACCCCATCTCGCAATCTGCATCTTAAAGATGTTCTGCATGTTCCATCTACTAAAAAGAATCTTATTTCTGTTCATCGACTTGCTTCCGACAATAATGTTTTCCTTGAATTTCATCCTGATTATTTTCTTGTCAAGGATCGGGACACGAAGAGCACTCTTCTTGAGGGACCATGCCGCAAGGGGCTTTACCCTCTTCCTTCTTCTTCGTCGAAGCAAGTGTTTGGAGTCAATAAGGTGTCTATTGATAGATGGCATAGTCGCCTAGGACACCCCGCTATTCCTATAGTTGAGAGAGTTCTTAGGGATAATAAGCTTCCTCATTTGTTAGAATCAAATAAACATTCGGTGTGTGGTGCTTGTCAACAAGCCAAGAGTCATCAACTTCCTTATTCAATTTCCACAAGTATTTCTACCCAACCTTTGGAACTTGTTTTCTCTGATGTTTGGGGGCCAGCTATTGATTCGGTTGGGAGATATAAATATTATGTGAGCTTTATCGACGACTTTAGTAAATTCACGTGGGTCTACTTGTTAAAGAATAAATCTGAAGTCTTTCAAAAATTCCATGACTTTCAGAATCTGGTTGAGCGGCTCTTTAATAAGAAAATTATTGCCGTTCAGTCTGATTGGGGTGGAGAGTATGAGAAGCTAAGTTCCTTTTTCACCAAAGTAGGCATAACCCACTTAGTCTCCTGTCCTCATACACATCAGCAAAATGGCGCTGCCGAAAGGAAACATAGGCACATTGTGGAAGTTGGTCTTTCCTTACTTGCCTATGCACATATGCCTCTAAAATTCTGGGATGAAGCGTTCCTTACAGCTACCTATTTGATTAACCGGATGCCGAGCAAAGTTATCAATTTTGACACACCCCTTGAGCGCCTGTTTCATACAAAACCTGATTATGAGTCCCTACGCACCTTTGGGTGTGCTTGCCGGCCTAACCTGCGACCCTATAATAATCACAAACTTTCTTTTCGTTCCAAGGAATGTGCCTTCCTTGGATATAGTAATCTTCACAAGGGGTTCAAATGCCTAGATATATCTACAGGCCGGGTATATATCTCAAGGGATGTTGTCTTTGATGAGAACGTTTTTCCTTTTGCAAAACTCCGTCCCAATGCTGGAACAAGACTTAGGTCTGAAATCCTCCTTTTACCATCTAACTCTCTCAATCCATCGAATGGGGGTGAATCTGTAGATGATTCTGTGATTAACAGTGCTAATCCTGAAAGCTTTTGTACAAGAAATAATGAGCTGCAGGAAGAAGCAAGGCTGGGCGCTGATATCGGAGATGATCATCTACCGGGATCCGCTTCGGGATCCGTGCCAATCATTGGCGCAGGAGGCTTTGGCGCGTCCGTAGCCCGAGCCGCGCCCGCGTCCCGGTCCGGCGACGACACGTGTGGCTCCTCCGGCGGGTCGAAAACGCCAACGCCGGCGCACCTCTCCGCGGACGACGCGTGGCTCGACCGGGCGCATCCCCCGACGGCCCGCAGCCGCTCCGCACCAATCGACGACGGCCACGCCCCTCGCCTCGGCACACCCGGGGACACGGGCGACACGGCCGCCCCTGCGGCGGGCGGATCCGCGCCGGTGCCCCGCGGCGGGCGGATCCGCATCGGCTCCCGCGGATGGATCTTCCGCGGCTCCCCGCGGATGGGTCTTCTCGCATCGGAAACTCAACAAGCAACGGGAACAACAGATTCGTCCTCGCACGCGTCTTCAAGGTGGAATTCGCAAGCCTGAGGTATACACTGATGGTACTATACGTTATGGTCTTTTAACAATAACTGGTGAGCCTAGTACAGTAGAAGAAGCTTTGGGAAATAAAAATTGGAAGGAAGCTATGGATGTTGAGTACAATGCCCTAGTCAAAAATAATACTTGGCGTCTTGTTCCACCTAAGAGAGGGAGTAATATCATAGATTGCAGATGGGTCTTTAAAGTTAAACTCAAGGCTGATGGCACACTAGATAAGTATAAAGCTCGTTTGGTAGCTAAAGGATATAAACAAAGGTTTGGAATAGATTATGAAGATACCTTTAGTCCAGTGGTCAAAATGGCTACCATTCGTGTCATCTTGTCTATTGCCGTTTCACGAGGTTGGAGTTTAAGGCAGTTAGATGTGCAAAATGCTTTTCTTCATGGTATATTGGAAGAGGAAGTTTATATGAGGCAGCCACCTGGATATATAGATAAGTCTCGTCCTGATTTTGTATGCAAGTTAGACAAAGCTTTGTATGGTTTGAAGCAAGCGCCACGCGCATGGTATGCAAGACTTAGTGCTAAGCTCATTGCTCTTGGTTTTGTTCCCTCCAAGGCTGACACTTCACTCTTCTATTTTAACAAGCATGGTGTTACGGCTTTTTGTACCGATATATGTTGATGATATCATAGTAGCTAGCTCTACTCCGAGAGCTACATCCGGTCTTTTACATAGCCTCGAGGCAAGACTTTGCATTAAAAGATTTGGGAGAATTGCATTATTTTCTCGGGCATAGAAGTTAACAAAGATGCGGGTGGTTTAAAGCTAACTCAAGATAAGTATGCCTCGTATTTATTAAAAAAGGTCAACATGACTAGTTGCAAACCGGTGAGTACTCCTCTCTCAACCAAAGTGAAAAGCTTTCGGTCTATGAAGGCACTCGATTGGCGCCAAATGATGCAACAAGGTACGAAGTATTGTGGGGGCATTGCGGTATTTAACTCTCACCAGGCCCGACATTGCTTTCTCTCGTTAATAAAGTGTGTCAATTCCTTCATGCACCTACTGATATACATTGGGCTGCAGTTAAGAGAATACTACGGTATTTGAAAGGAAATACAAGGATAGGTCTCAAAATTCAGAAGTCCAATTCTATGATGATAAGTGGCTTCTCAGATGCTGACTGGGCAGGTTCAGTGGATGACAGGAGGTCAACAAGTGGATTTGCTGTCTTTCTTGGAGCAAATCTGGTTTCATGGAGTGCAAGAAAGCAAGCTACGGTATCCGTGTCCAAGATGCGAGGTCGAGTATAAAGCCGTGGCTAATGCAACAACTCGAGATCATGTGGATTCAAACTTTACTCAAAGAGATTGGAATATCAAGTCCTAGAATGGCAAGGATATGGTGTGATAATATGGGAGCTAAGTATTTATCTTCAAATCCAGGTGTTCCATGCTAGAACTAAACATATTGAAGTAGACTTTCATTTTGTCGAGAGAAAGGGTCTTGAGCAATCGTTACAAATAGATTTTGTGCCAACGGGAGATCAAGTGGCGGATGGTTTCACCAAGGCTTTGGCTGTGAGACAATTAGAAAATTTTAAGAACAATCTCAACCTCACGCGGTTGTGATTGAGGGGGAGTGTTAGATAATGTAATTGATATGTAATCTAGATATGCATCAGTTGGTTGTGTTGTTTAGATTAGGATCTTGTAGATTGTTGTAACAACCAGATTATCTCAACCACCAACCAATGCATCTAGTTCCTTGATGTACAAGCCACTTGAGGGGCTTTTCCTCACTATATAAACATGAAGCCGCCGGCCGGGGAGAGGCACGGCGTTCCTCCCAAACTTCCGCTCCTCCGATCATTTTACATTGGATGGGGCTGAATTTTTGATAGAACATTGGTTATGAAATTTGTGAACTAACCCAACCGGTTTTGCATCAATCGGAGCTCGTAGCTCGAGATATAAACAAACACTACCGCTTGTGTCGAAAGTTGGCGATAACAGATTTGCAGCAAGATGGATTCCAAAGTAGATGAGTAAAGATTTAATAAAGGATTAGGAATGTGTAAGGTTAAAGGAGGGTTGAGACAAAGATTAAACCCACTAATCAAACTTATACTACACCAATGTCATTGTGGTTATCACCCCACAACACATTGCACTCAATCAAAGATCCAAATCAAGCATTAACACAAGATCAAGCATGCAAACACACCACTAAACTAAGCACACCTAATCGCCGATCGTAACTAGCGACTTCACAAGGACAAGCCTAAAGAACCTAGATCCTAAGGAAGATCTTCGACTTGAACATGATAGGGTCATTAGATAAGCGAGAATACTGCGAGCACGAATAGGGTAAATATAGGGAAAGGTTAGAGAGCATAGAATAGGTGCTAAAGATTTCCTAAAGCAAGGACAAGGTAACATAGAATGAAAAGATTGGCCAAGATAAGATAGGTAGCAAGTAGAATACCAAGGATGGGGGTAAAATCAAGGATAGGTATATTAAGAATGGAATTAAAGCATAGCACGGAGTAAGTATGGCTACTAGATGGTTATAATCCTTAAGTTCGACCAGTTTCTAACTAGGCTAACGTCCTACGATCAACACCGCTTCCGATACCACTTTGTCACACCCGGATTTAAGGGCAAATCCGAATGCATAGAACACATGTGCGCCAGGATCAAGTTTCACACATGCGTTGACTCAGTGTATACCAAAACACAGTGTAAAAGCGTAAAGAGAGTATTAAAACTTTATTACATGACCGAATGTCTCAAAAACGTAACATAAACGAGTACTAGCAGCGGTAAATGACGTCTCCACAGGCAGCTGACTGGTGGCACGCTCGCCTAGAAACCACCGAACTCTCCAGGAAAGTCTTCAAAGCGACCGTCTGAGCAGCAACCGGGTTGTGTAGATGCATATAAAAGAACAACAAGCATGAGCACATGTCGTACTCAACAAGGGAAAAGATCTATAACAACATGCAAAGGCTTTATGGTGGAAGCTTGTGGTTGCATAGCGATCAAAGCATTTTAGTTGGTCAAATTTTATTAAGCAAGCTATATTACTAGCAAATGTAAGTTTATACCAACCCAAAGAATAACATAAGCATCATCATCATGAACGAAAATAAATGCAACAAGTTTAATCCATCTTCCATAGTTTAATCATGTGAGGGTCCGGGCCGCCCGTGACCGTGGGCACGGCTAACTAGTTAGTTTTACACTCGCAGAGGTCGTACATCTTTACCCACAAGTCGCGTAAAAGTCCCGAAGAACTTTAAACCCAACCATGCGATGCCGATCGTGCACCATACCACACTACCGAGGTGTGATTGCATAGGGACGCTACGAGGCCGTTACAAAGATCCCCGGATGAAGGTCGCCCGCTAGGTTACCCGGTCGGTGCAACGTATAAAGCTCCCGGACGAGTACCGTGTCTTAGCTAAGCTCACACCTACGCCCGAGCAGTCCATACGCCACTACCCGCTGGCCCCCCCCCAACCCTTATCGGGTAAAGCATACCTAACACCCGGTTCACTAATTATTAAGCCAAGACAGAGCCATATGTCTTGTGGTAGCACCGTTTTCCGGGTGGTTCTCCATGTTCCGATTAACACGGGTGATCTTGATTAATGAAAGGTACAACATAAGTATAGCAAAATTAACATTGTTGTTCATCCAAACCACCATAAACTCAAGTTGAGCAACTAAGCATGGTCTACCCAACATAAACATAAACCCGGGTTGATCAAGGCACAAGATAAACAAAACTAGTCAAACCTTAATAGTAGGACCCATCAATTTAATGCAAAGCAATAATAAATAACGGTGTAATTAAAATGCATGTTGTAATAGGATCAACGGGAATGCAGCAAGGACTTGCCTTCTACCAACGTGTGCTGCTGCTCAAGACCTTGGAAATCTTCAACTCCAGCGTTCTCCACGAACGAACCGTCTTCTACGCACCACATCATTCACATACAAGCATACAATGGAATAAAATAAGAAACAATCACCAAACAGTACTAACAGAACTAAACAGGGGCAAAAAGTCGTTCTACTCGTCGAGACGATCGCGTGGATATAAAGAACGCTGAAAACGGAGCTAAAACGACAAAGTTATGATTGAAACAAGTTTTAGGACTAATCTGCAAATAAAAATTAAGTTTTCGGGCTAAACTGAAGAAAACAGGACCTATTCGTAAAAGTTTCTTAAGGTGGAAGGACCGGGTTGCAATTCTGTAAAAACTTAGGGCTTTATTTGCAAAAACGCGCGGTTAAGTCTAAAGGCACGGATCGATCCGTTGGATCGCGATCGGGCGGGTGAGATCTAATGCGGGCGCGGGTTAAAGGGTTGACCGGCACGGGGCGGCTTTCACCGGGGGAAGTGATGCGACCTAGGCCGCCGGATGGCCATCGGACGGCTCCGATCTTGCGCAGCGACCCGGGCGACGACGGTGGCGCAACCCCGGCGCGCGCGGCGCGCGGGGCAAAGAGCTCGCCGGCGCAAAATGAACAGCGCTACACCGCGCGATGTGGCTCGCGGTTTGCACCAAAACGACGCGCACGCGCTCGCGAACTCAACGGGGGTCTCCCCCGAAGCGGCGGCGACGGCGTGCGGCGACCCACGGCGAGCAATGGCGGCGGCGGGGCTCCGGCGAGCACCGGCACGGTGACGTAGGGCACGAGCACGCCCTCCGGGGACACCGGCGGCACCCTTACCTAGCGGCGGAGATGCGGAGACGGCAAAGCACGACGACGGGAGGCGGCGACGGCTCGGGTCGACGGCGGCGGCGCGACCCTAGGGTTTGAGCGGTGGCGGCGCGGGGGTGCTAGGGTTTTAGGGGTACGGGTGGCACGGGGGAGGCGGCGCACCTAAATAGGTGGCCGAGGAGGCACCGGCTCGCGGGCCCAAGCTCCGAATCGCGCGGCGGCCGGACTCGCGCTCGACCCCCGAGTCCGAGACGAGGCGGGCCGGCGGCGCGCGGGAGGCCGCCGACGAGCGGGCCCCGCTCGTCGGTGGCGGGGGGGTGACGGCGCGGCGTCGGTGGGCTAGGCCGGGCCGGGAACGTTTGTCGGGCCGAGCCGATGCGGGCGCGCGCGCGGACGCGAGAAAAGACCGGGGCCGCGGGCGGACTTCGCGGTGATGGGCCGGCAAGCAAACGGGCCGGGAAGCTAGCTTCTCTTTTTTTTTTCTATTTCTATTTCCTCTTAAAGCAAGTAAACACAATTGAATTCAAACCAGGATTTGAATCCAAACACCCAAAAACAATGCACCGGCATGAATGCAACACACATAACTTTTATTTAAGAAAGGATTTTTTTCCTATACTATATTTCCTGTAAAGAAAAATAAAATCTGGGCAAAATTTTAAAATTTAGAATAAATCGTTGTTTAATTTTTTTCCTATTCACATCCTGAAATTGGAAATTTCAGGGTGTGACATAAGTGTTCCGAGACACCGCGTTCGTGTTCGCCGTAATACAAAGGTCTCGACATTCATGGACGTTCGAACACTTGCGGTACCGCGTGGAGGTTAACCGAATAGTTGAATATTTTGGATCTTCAATAAACGGTCCACTAGCCACTTGCGGTCGCTAAGACCACCATTGCCCGATCCCGACCCAACCATCACGGAGGCAATAATGTCTTTGCTTAGCGAAGGCAATAATGGAAGTGAAGTTAAGGACGGCACGGTTGTTTGAGGAGACCTTGACCTCGAGAGGCTACCGAGTCAAGTCGCCGGTCCCCACTCACCGGCGGAGCGAGAGCGCGTCGTCGTTGGGGAATTCATGAAAACCCGTCACCCTCGAAACGTCGGGGCTAATGAAATTTGTGATCCAAGTTTTCGGGGACAAAGAACTCACGAAGGTCCGGAGTCCGGAATTCGCGAAATCTCGAAGTCACGAATGCGCGGTGGGAACCGGACTCCCGAACTCTTGAAGTCTCGGAGTCGCGAACGCGTGATGGTCCGGAATCTTGAACTCTCGAAGTCTAGGAGTCGCGAACGCGCGATGGGCCGGAATCTTGAACCGCGAAGTCTCGGAGTCGCGAACGCGCGATGGTCCGGAATCTTGAAGCCGCGAAGTCTCGAAGTCGCGACTCGAGAAGCCTCGAAGCCATGAACCCGCGAACCACGAACTTCGGGAGTCTACGAAATTTGGGAATCCGCCGAAGGTCAAGTCCGGGAGTCATGGCGCACGAAGATTACCCGAACGGGGAAATTCACGAACCAGTAGGGAAGCAAAGTCAAAGATATCGTCTCAAAAAGTCCGAATTATCGTGTGAACTAGTGGAAGACTTGTAAATGTATAAGGTGTCAAAGACATTTGTGTATGTGTTCACACTAGGAATATTCTTTGAGTTCAAGGGTATTTTTAGAATGTAAAAGTCCCTTCGTCTCCCTATAAAAGGGGGCATGAGGGCACGTGTAAGGGGGACACACTCGGGGCTTTTGCGGTCTTTGGGAGATTCTTAGTCTCCTCTTGCATTGTTACACTACTTGAACGTGCTCACCGTACTTTCATTCGTTTTCGGTGATCTTATCCGGATTTTCGGACACCCCCCAACATTGGCGCCCACCGTGTTTCAGCCGAAAAACAACTCACGATGCCACCACAAAAGAAGTCCAAGAAGAACATTCCACCGAGACGAATCAACAAGACCACCATCCTCTTGAAGCGAATGAAATCTCTTTCGTTCCCGAACCTTCAAACATCACAGATCAAGAACGGAGAGCAAAACTCGAAGCTCTGATGAAGGCAAGAGCTGAGAAGACAGCACACATTCAAAAACAACCTACCGAACAACAAACGCATGAGAATGATGATGATGATGATGATGATGACGACACCATGGACGAGGGAACCGGAAAGTGTTCAACACAAGATACAAAGAAATTTGCAGAAAGAGAAAGAAAAATTTGCAAGCCAATTGCAAGCAAAAAGAAAGATCTCCGAAAAGTTAGAATAGCTCAACCAAACAAGAGAACAAATCGAAACAATACAGAGAGAAATAGATGAAATGAAAGAACAAGAAAACGAGTTCAATGTGCCAAGATTCACCACATCGAACTCTAGACCAACTAGAAGAACCCCGAAAGAAAATTTCTTCGCGGGAAATGGAATCTTACAGTTCGTAGACTCGGATCACCACTATCCATAGGGCTGCAAACTGCACCATCACCGCCGAAATTCAAGCCGGTTTCTCTCCCAAAATATAACGGCTTCGAAATTACGGGCAGTTCCTTATGAGGTACGAATCGGCCGTGAATTCAAGCAAGAGGAGATGATGTTGCACCGGCCAAATCCTTCATCATTGCTTGCGAGCTGGGTAGATCTCAAGACAAAATTCATGCAAGCATTTCAGATGTTCCATGACACAACAGCTGAATCATCAGATCTGTACAACTGCAAGCAGAAAGACAGAGAACCATTGCGGAACTTCGTGAGAAGATTCATGCAGCAGAGATCACAGATCCCGGAAGCTGATGACAAAACAACGATCAATGCACTAATCAAAGGTTTGACTCCAGGACCAACAGCTTCGCATCTGACGCGAAAGAAACCCAAGACGGTTGAAGAACTTTTTCATGAACTAGAAGAGTACATCTTGTCCGATGATGATCATCGCAAAAGAGTGGCTGAACGAAATGAAGCCCGACAAGGCAACAGAGAACCGACCCGGAGAGCGCAATCCCAGAATCCACGAAATATCAACAATGTGGAAAATCCTCGGCCCTGACCAAAACAACAGACCTAGTGCAAGAGGAGGGTTTGAACCCGGAGGAAGGGGAAGAGGAAGAGGACCCCCGAGACTCACGAATCACAACCCAAAAGACCCGTACTTCAAATGGTCCTCCCACCATTTGAAACCCTTTCATATAAGTCATGGTTATTATGGTTAGGCCCCTAACCTTTCAAAGTTCTCTCACCGGCGGTCCATCCCATATCTTTTACAAGTTAAACCTTGGGTTTATACACATAATTGTGTTTAGGTCCCTGTTTTCTTGCGGATGTGCCCCGGAAGCCCAAGTTTTCTTACAATCTAGCCCCTGAACCTTGTTTAACCCATATATTTTCCGTCCTAGCTCCATTTTCAGCGTTCTTGGTGTCCACGCAATCGTCTCAACAAGCACGTTAGTTTTAGAAGCTTGTTTTAGTATTTTAGTAATGTTTGATGTAATGTTTTATTTATTGCATATTTTCTTGCATGATCGTAGACATCGCGCCATTCAAGGAAGAACAAGTGTAGAGCTTTGAAGTAAAGGAAAGTAACCTATCATTAGAGAACGACAAGTGACCCTAAGCACCCTTCTACCTATGCTTTAATCAAGAATACAATAAATTAATTGGAACATGGAGAACCACCCAGGAAAACAGTGCAACCACAGTCCACATGGCTCTAGCTTTGCCAATTAATTAGGTGTGCGATTGTATTGATGACCTTATCCGAAAGGAACACGGGGGCCTTGGGGTTGCGGGGGTATAGCCCGATTCTTTTGGGGCAGCAGACTTTGCTAAGGTGTCGACCACTAGGGAGGGTTATGGTCCGCCCTGAGCTGTAATTGTCGTGGGTTGTTTGTACATTTGGATATCTTTGTAAAGGCTTCATAGGGTCCCTATGCAATCACACCTCAGAAGTGTGGTATTGTGCCTGATCAGCACATGTGTGGTTGGGTTCAAAGTTCTTCGGAACTTTTACGCGAACCGTGGTGAAAGTGTGCAACGTCCGCAAAGTATAAAACTGATCGATCAGTCGTGCTCACGGTCAAGAGCGGCCTGGACCCTTACATGATTAATAAACTTAAAGATGGTTTTAATATTGATTTCCTGTTATTCTTGTGGCCTTGCTGAGTACCAACCATAAGTGTACTCATCCTTGCTTACGCTATTCGGAGAAGAACCCCGGAGTGGAGTACTTCATCGACTACGAGGAGTTCGATGATGCGATCAACAAGTCGATGCTCGTGGAAGATGAAGATGGAGTCGCGTCTTCATAGTTATCGTTGTTCGTGTAAAGATATTTGTGTCTACCCTCGTGAGTGTAATAAAAGTTAATAACCCTTTTCTATATGTTTTGAGCATTGTTTTGTGATATTACACTCATGAGTCTATCATATGTGTGAAATTAGGATCCCGACACACATATGAGATGCATTCGGTTTTCTGCAGAAAAATGGGTGTGACAGAAGACCACTTGGACTCACATTAGTACTAGGTAAAATGCCAAGTACTACTAATGCCTCCTCGCATTAGTACCGGTATTAGGGGGTTGGGAGTAGGGAGTGTGCCTGAAGGGAGCTTTATAAAAAAAATGGAAGCTTTTAAGCAGCGAGGGCTCTCTACTTTCCAACAGCAGGACCTTCTGCTTCTCATTCACCGTGATGCCATAAATGATGTTACACATTTTTGGGCAATAGCTACAGTCTCGTTCAAAGAGTACGCTCTTCTCATCGGTGACCATGCAAAACCTATGAAGTTGTTCCTTACAATGTTTTTTTTTGTGTGAACATACTCGTTACAATGTGAGTTGCAGAGATCTCACTGGATTCTGGAATCTAACCACTTGAGGAAAAGGTCACGTAGAGTACTAATAAATAATTCTATTGCTATTGCGCCTGATACTTATTAATTAATAGCGATTCCAATAAGCAAGCAAAAGCTGTGTTACGTCTTAGTTTACATTTTCCTCCTTTAGCAGCAAGTTGTCACCACTTTCCAACTGCCCTACTGCACATGGGGTGTCGTTGGCTCCAGAGAAAGCTCCATGCTAGTTTCTTGATAGAGCTTAAACAAGTTCACATAGAATTCCATTGTGCTTTAGTTGATTTTTCGGGCCTTTGTATTCATATATTTTTATGAAAAAAGTCACATTCGGTGTTCACCCACATCCCTGTGCGGTTCCCGTAACTACTCCCTCCATTTAAAATTGGTCGTTCGACTTTTTCGTGCTCAAGTTTGACCGCTCGTCCGCAACAAATTTAATCCATTCTCGAAGAACTTTGTCACACCCTGAAATTTCCCAATTTCAGGATGTGAATAGAAAGAATAATTAAATAAGAGTTTTCTCATAATTTTAAAATTTTTCCAACATTTTTTTACAAAAAATATAGTATAGGAAAAATTCTTGTTTGATTTTCTGAATAAAAATAAATTGGTTCAATGTGAGTGTTGCATTCATGCTGATGCATCTTGGTGCTTCTTGAGTGCAAAAGGTTTCAAAAGTGCGATTATGTGCTGTCCAAAACCTTCCGAGAATTTTCCGGATTTTTCAGGAATTTATTCTCATTTTCCCCCGAGCTAAATCTATTTATTAGAAGGCTCTAAAATATTTTTCATGAGCTCCAAATACTTTATTTGGATTGCTCATGTCCTAATGTGTCTCTAGGAATTTTTCTGAATTTTTTGGGATTTTTTAATTATTTTTCGTGCCTTAAAACACTTTCTAGTATTTTTTGGATTTGTTTTGCACTAAAAATATTTAGGAAAAAAAAGAAATCTTATCGTTTTGGATTGGGTCGAGCCCGAAGGCCCGACCCTATCCGGTCCGCCTCAGCCCGGCCGTGGGCCCGCCGAAGCCCATCCGGGCTCGGGCACCACCGCCGCTAGGCACAGGCAGGCCGCCGTGGCGAGCACCGCCGCCGACCCTCGGCCTTGCGTGTGTGCCACGCCGGGCGCAGCTGCCCATGCCGATAAAAGGCGGGTCCCGAGCCTCCTCGCGCGTCCCCTGCACCCTCCGCCGCCACCCGCCGCCCGCATCGCTTTGCGCCACCGTCCAGACAACCGAGGCCGATCGCCGCCGCCGGCCGCTCACCGATTCGTCGTGCGAGGACGTCGACGAGCAAAGTCGAGCCCTCCAAGAGCTCTAGGACGCCGAGCAGGAGCCGTTCTGCCGGTTCGCATGGCCAGAGGCCCAACCGGAGCACTGCCATGCCCTGAAGACCGAGCCGTCCGCCGGCGCCCTCTCCTCCAAAATCCGGTGCCTCCCGTCGTGCTCCACCGCCGGTGAGAACATCCTTGAGATCCCCTCGTTCCCCTCTATCCGTTTTGCGCCTTGGCCGAGCCCCTGGCTGCCCTGGAGCCCTGGCGATTGAAACATCCAGGAGCTCCTGTACGCCATGAACTCCCCTGTGCGTGCCTGTCTATAGAAAAGAAGATGACCCTTTGTTTTTCGTTTAGACCCCTAAAGTTTCTGGTGATGTTTAGATCTTTTTATATCTCTTGCAGATCTACGAAAACCCCCTAGAAATATCCCACTTTCACACATAAAGCCCACCCACGTTATTTTCCAGATCTAATCCTGTCCTTTATTCTTTTCGCAAGCACTATTCAATGTGTCTTGCAGATCTTCTCTGCTAGCCCCTGTTGTCTATAATAACTTCTAGGTCCCTGCTACCTTGTTTATCTCATAGATTCTTTGTTTTAGCTTCGTTTTAATCCGTTCAAGTTGCGTTAGGTTCATAATAAAATAAAGTACACGTTAGCGATGAGTTTTTATCATATATGTTTTCTGATTTTTTTAATATTAATTTTGATTAATGCTTAGTAAACATGTCTTTTACAAATGAAATCTATTTAGTGTTGTATACCGTTTTTCATTGTAAAAATGAATTTGAGTAATGCTTATTTCACATGCTCTTCTGAATAAAAGCTAATTAGATCTTTATCTCGGTTTTTGTTAAACAAACATTAATTTGTTTAGTAGTTAATTAATCTTTTCTAATTAAAAGTTGATTAGGCTTTTAAATCATCTTTTATAATAAATGTTAACTGGACTAATGTCAACATGCATGTGGTTTCTAATAAAGTTTGTTTAGCTCGACACTTCACATGCTTTAACTCGATTAGTTGTTCTAACATTTCTAAAGTAACCTTTAACTGGCATAATTGATACATGAACAATTATAAATAAAAATTGACTAGGTTGTTTACACCAGTTTCTTCGAATAAAGTTTAATCTGAGCTAATGCCAACATAGGGTATTTTATTTCTAAAATATCCTTTACATTTGTTTTGTTATTAATTAAAATGAATCCTAAGCTTGTAGTATTTCATGTTCATAAATGCAAATCGTTCGTTAGACGTTGTCCGTCGCCCTATATCTCGGTGTTCTTTGTTTCCTAGCTAGTGATCCTTTTCCTAGTTCTCTCTTGTTGAATCAACTATGTTCTTACACCTAATCTGTAGCGAACATGGCCCCATTTGCCATTTGTTCGAGTTGATTTTGGTGATTCATGCTAACACAACTAATGGGACCGACCACATTGTCTAGCATGTCTTTGTAGGCATTCATAGGTCCCATGGATGTTACCACATGTTAACATACCATGCACAAGTTAACATACCAAGCCCAAGCTAACATGTCATGCCACAAGTTAACACACCATGGACATGTTAGGTTACTTACAACAAATTTGAGGACTTAGTATATATTTGGAGGCTCTAAGCAACGGCATGTTAAGTATGTTAAGTTGAAGAAAAGATCCAAGTTGAAGACGCGAAGAAAAAGAAGGAAAAAGACACCGTCGGATGAACCGATCGGTACCCAAATAGCAAGCGTTGGTGCAATCGTCGGACGAGTTGGTACACTAGTTGAAACCCTAGGCACCGTCGGATGAACCGACGGTCCAATTTCTAGATGCGTCGGACGAGTTGCGGGAGGAAGAGCAGCGAAGACAAGTAGCACCGGATGATCCGACGGTCTGAGTGGGGACACCATCGGTCTATCCGACGCTTAGTTTGAATCTAGACAGAGACGCGCCAAGATGAAGCTTTCGACCGGATGATCCGACGCCTTGGTCAAGGTGAAGCGTCGGTCTATCCGATGGTCGCGTGGAAGCTAACGAGAGGCGACTTGGACACGGGGTCTTCAAGCCTTTGGATGATCCGACGCACCGTCGGTGCATAGCGTCGGAGTAGTTGTGTCGGAGGATCTCAACGGCTATGTGACGTGGGAGGGGCACCGGATGAACCGACGCCCGGAAAAGCTTAGCATCGGTTCATCCGAGGCTACCTTTTTCAGCAGCCTTTTAGCCAATGGCTAGTTTGATGCCTTGGGCTATTTATACCCCCTCCACTCACTCATTTGAGGTGGTCGGATTGTGAGGAAGTGCAAAGGAGTTCAAGACACATTGAAGATCATATCCAATCCATCCAAGTGCTTAATTGCTCATCCTTAGACTTGCATATGCTTTGTGTATGTGCTTAGTACTAGGTTTAGCTTAGAGCCGAGTGAGTGCAAGGTTGTGCCAACCTTGTGAGGTGATTCTTGAGTGAATCAAGTTGTACAAGGTTCGCCGAAGCCTTGGGGCCTAAGTGGCTCATCGACAATCGTCATCGACCCTCCGACTTGGTGTGGAGTGGCGAGGACACTTTGTGCGGGGGACGTGGAGACCACCTTCCTAAGTCGAGAAGCTCCTTAGTGGAGGCGGCATCAAGGTTACCAAGGGAGCTTGGCAAGTGCCTAAGTGGCTAGCCTTTGTGGCGAGTCAAGTGGTGCTCTTGGGAGAGACTTGGTGACCGGGAAGCAATACTCTTGTGTGAGTGCTTCAGCAACGTGGACTAGGGGTGGCTTAGTGCCTACCCATACCACGGGATAAATCGTGTGTCAAGAGTTTGCTTTCTCTCATCCCCTTTATGTTTCCGCATTTACTCTATTGCAATCTTTTCTTGCCTTTACGTTCCTAGAGTAGTATCTTACTAAGATTGGCTATAGGTTGCAACCCTTGTTTTGGGATGGGAGTTTCACATTAGAACAACCTTAGTTGCACATCTAGAGAGTATGTTCTAGTATATCTTTCCGTAAAAAATAGTAAAGCCATAGGTTAAGGTTTTTAGTTGCCTAATTCACCCCCTCCCCGTCTTAGGCTAACGAGCATCCGATTACTTACAAGTGGTATCGGAGCCGGGACTCACTTTCTTCACAAGGAAACGCCAATTAGATTAGTAAATTGTGAAAACCGGCTCATTGGAACGGTTAGGCTTCACCGCCTAGTGAGTTGCTCTATAAAGATATGAAAGGGGTGGATAACTTAGGTTTGGCTCCACATTTTGATGGCACGGGCTACCCTCGGTGGAAGGTTCACATGGAGGCCTATCTCCAAGCAAGGGACCTTGATGTTTGGAGAGTCACCGATGAGGGCATGAGAAATGGTACTAAGAAGGAAAAGCAATTTGATGTGATTGCTAAGAGTATCATTTTGTCCTCACTAGATGTAGGCGTTTCCAATAGAGTTTTTAGTTGTGAAAATGCTCATGAGCTATGGAAAACCATCAATGAGCAAAATGAGGGTTCAAAAGAAGTTGCTAATGAATGCTATGGTTGTCTCCATGAGGAATTCAATAGCTTCAAGCAACTTTCAAATGAAAATGCCTAATCTATGTACTCACGCCTAAATGTTCTTGTCAATGAGATCAATGCTTTAGGTGTGAAGGACATCACGGACTTGAACATCAACCGCAAGATCCTTCAAAGTCTCCGGAAGCCCGATTATGACTTGGTGAAGGCAATCATCTACGAGAAGAAGCTCGAAGATTTGAAGCCATCTCATATCTTGAGCAAGATCATGGCACATGAGCTTCAACTCATGCCCAAGTCAAAGAAGGCGCCCCAAGAAAAGCCCCAAGAACCATCCTCTCCAACTACAAGCCATGATCTTTCAAGCAAACAAGAGAAGATGTTGAGTAGGATGGCTACTCATGGAAGCTCAAGTGAGGATGATGGTGATGATGGTGACGATGAAGATTCCTCAAGTGATGAAGAGGTTGAATCCATGGTGGCCGAGTACGTGAAGAAGATCTTCAAGTATGTGAAGAAAGTCAACATGTACGGCTACAACGTCCACTTGAGAGAAGGACGTCATCATCAACACATCAAGTTCACTAAGATCGAGCACAAGCCCAAGAAGAAGGTGGTCAAGGAGAGGAGACCAAGGAAAAAAGCAACTATCATCGTCCGTGAGTGGACAAGTGGTGGAGAATCTAGTTCTTCTAGCTCAAGTGATGAATCAAGAAAGAACTTAACCACCCGCTTCATGCAAGGTCCTTCATCATCACTACACATGTGCCTTATGGCCAAAGTTATGGAAAGCAATGTAAGTGATGATGAATCCGACACCACCTCTCTTGATGATCTTGTTGAGCTAGTCCATGAGCAAAAAGGAATTCTTGAGAAACAAGCTAATGAAATTAAAGAACTCAACGCTCTCAATGATTTTAGTGCACCCCTTGCTACAAATTAGGAACATTTGTTGTGCAAATTCAAATTGCTTAGCAAGGATTGTGATCAGCTAAAATCTAAGCTTGAGAGCAAAGAGACTAAAACAAGTAATTCCTTTGAGCTTGATGAATCATCTATCCCTTGTGCAAGTCCTATCTCCAAGGTAGATGCTTCAACTTCTTTCATTGATTTAATTGATGAATCTTGCTCACCATCTTGCAATGAGAATGTTGTTGTAGAAAAATGTGATTGTCTCGGAGGTAAGAAAAAGGATGAGTTCAAGAAAGAAGTGAAATGGCTCCGAGAGAGGTTGGCAAGCTTAATGGGCAAGGGCAAGAACGATGAAGAACAAGTGGACATCTCTCAAGACATGAAGAGCAAAGTCCAACCTTCTCAAGATAACCGTGATCCCATGGTGAAGAAGCTTGAGAAGGGTGCAACCGTGACTTGCTACAAGTGTCATGGAGAAGGGCTCAAGTTCTACATATGCCCTCAATTTGTCAAGAAGATGGACAAGGGTGCAAAGAAGAAGTTGAACCCCACAATCAAGAGATCACACATCTACACCAAGCCCAACCGCAAGAACAAGACCAAGAGCAACACCTACATCATCAAGAAGAAGGCAAATGGCAAGGTGGTTGTGCACAAGGTTGGGAAGATGAAGGAGGAGCGGGGTTGGAACCAACCCATTTGGGTGCCCAAGGAAGTCATCATCAACATGAAGGGACCTCAAATGGTTTGGGTTCCAAAGGCCACTTGAAGGCCATGAGTACGGGGACTTGGGAGGCTTGGCACAATCAAGATGAGAAGATTCAAGCCTATAAGCCAAGCTCGCAAATTGGACATGTGTTGCCCAAGAACCCCGGTTGAGGTAATGGAAACTAGTACCTATCTCTTCTATCATTGTAGCTCCATTACCTTGTATAGGTTGCATTTGTTGCGGTGTTTACATATGGTAGGTTGCTTGTGTCATGTGCTAACCCATGAGAAACCTACATGGATTGATTAGTGTGTAGGAAAGCTACACTTGTTCTTTCATGGTGCATGTTTTCATATATCTTTTTGCATCATGAGCAAGCTATAGGGTTAGCTTCCCTTTTGTTGTCATAAACAATGTGCATACAATTGGTTGGTGCTTCAAACACTAAATGCACACATTTAGGGGGAGCTCATCCTATGGTTTGGTTATGGGACTAATATTGTTTCAAGCTTATCTTATGTAGTCCTTTGGCGACGCGTTCCGATGCGGTGCTTCATTCTAAGAGAGTGAACATCTCTAAAAGAGTGAATATAGCAATATGAGCTTCATGCTATTGAGTCATGTCCTTGCGAGCTTATGTCTCTATATATGTTCAAAGGCAATGCACTCATACATTCCTAATCCTTGTGGGACCCCAAGTGTCTTCTATGCAAGCTTCTTTCAAGTGGTGTCACCTAGTGGTATCATTTCCTAGTGGCTCATCTCATTGTGGTGCAAACAAGGTGAAGAGGATCAACCACCGGAGGTATGCAATGATCAAAAGACTGCAAGTGATATCTACAAATGGTAATGTAACAAGAACCCATTTGTCTCACATGTGGTGTCTTCATTGATATCATACATATGGATCATGGTTCATTTGGCTTTATCCCTTGTATTTAACATTTCTCCTTGAGCTATGTTTGCTAGGACTTGCTAAGTTTCTTTGCAGCAATTTTGCTTTGGACTTTTTGAAGATTTTATTCCAAAGGGGGAGAATGTGAGTCCAAAGCAAGCTAGGTTCCAAGGATATAGACCAAAGGGGGAGAATGTGAACATAGGAAGAGAAGATCAAAAAGGGGGAAGGTTGATCTAGGGGGAGTTTGGATGATGGTAAGCATCCAACCAAGTGTAAGTGGTGTTGACGCAAAATTTGCATCTAGCGCCAAGCACACGGCAAGCCGAACAAGGCGGCTTCACACGTGAAGAGATCACAAGACGTGCCGATCAATTTTCCCCGAAAATTGACAAAAGACAAAGCAGTTAAATTCCAAAGCATGGAACTTGCCGGGTGGTACCGAGACAGTTCCATATTTACGGCTATAGAGCCAAATGGGATGACATATAGCTATAGAAAGCTATCCGTCGCAAACCGAAACTATTTGGGAGCTTTAAAAAGGAAGAAGTAATATAGCCGAATAGATGATGTAAGCATGACGACGAATCGGTCTTTATCCGGACAAAGATGCATGTGCGCAAGACCGTGACGGATCCCCGTGGTGATCAACATTAAATAATAAATGAAGTAAAAGCACGAGCATAAATATGTAATAAACAAGCATGCATAGGTACAAAGCACTAGTCTACCGCATGTCTAGGTACTTTAAAACCCGTCGGGTACGACACCAAGCGAATCTATCCACCGCGTGATACAACTTGCTTGGGATCGTGCCACCTTCCACAAACGAGATCTATCCACCGCATGATACGATCCAAATATGGAAAGCTAAAAGCATACAATATTTAAAGCATGAATTATGCACGTGTTTTACTAATGAAGAACATAACCGAACACGGCCGAACGGTCGATTCGGGGTCCATGAAGAAGGAACGAACATTACCAAGTAAGATAAATCTATCGGATTGATTTGAAATCTACTCCACCGGATGATTAGCTCCAAAATAACCCAAAAACCTGCATCTACCGCGTGATACCCAGATCTTTCAAAATTTATACAAGCTTTGGCAAGCTTGAACCCGCAACACGTAACAACCTAGATCGACTCGATCTCGGCTATCAAAGAGCATGTGATCCACGTGTTGTTGAAGCTATGGGTACGAGCTCGAATCTCATGAGGATCACCCAAGGGAATAAAGCCGATCCAATCCAATCTAGATTGGGCAAAGAGGTGTTACATGAATTTAATCATAAAGCAAAAACTCAAAGCAACACAGGGTAAGTTAATGAATCTATTGAATCTTGCCGATAACTAGCTTCAAGCTAGATCTTAGCCTACCGCATGGCTCATGACCTAACAAGAAACCTTCTTGAACCAAGCTTGAATCTACCGCATGACACTAAGCATGGTAACAAGACTACTTGCATCAGATCTAAATCCACCGCATGATACTAGATATGATACAAGGTTGCCGGTACTCACGGAGGTCGACGGATCGATGAACCCTCTCGAAGAACTCGACGACACGACAAATGGACTTTAGGGTTTGGCGTAAAGCCGGTTTGTATTGAGAATGATTTCATCTATGTTACATACATTCGGGGTTCATATTTATACCTTGTGAAGCACGACCTCGAATGGATTTGATACCTAATTTATCTCTAAGCTCGATCGCTTATCCATCCATTCGCCCTTTCCGCTTGGGCCACGTCACCGTACAATCCCGCAAAAATAGCTCAACAGTTTCCTTGCCGAACGGAAGCAGATAGCCGACCGCGGATTTTTCTGCCGAATGCGTCTGAAGAAACCTTCCTTCCGCCGGACGAGTTGGACCCACAAGTCAGACTCCTTACCAAATTTTGGTGTTAACACATGCCCCTTCAATTATGGGATAAAAGTGATTTTATTCCGGAATTGACTCCAGCCACCAACGTCTCCAAATCGAATCTGTTCAACACCCATTCTCTCTCTTCGCAATCCGCCGGAATCTTCGTCTAGATCCAAACTCTAGATCACCTTTTTCTGAGCTCAAATCCCCAATGGCGGCTCAAAATCAAGCTGCTCAGGTAAATTTCTCCATCATAAACTTCATTCGGCATTCAGATTTTCAATTTTTTATCTGAGATTTCTTCTCCGCTTCCCCTCAGGAGCTTTCCACCGAGCTTTTAATCCGTACTGAGGCCAATTCAAGATCCTACTTCATTGGTCCTGTGGGAGTTTTCGATCCTCGAGAATTTATCACAAATTTCGAATCCCAAAGGATCCCCTTCAAAGCGGCTCTAACCAAGCCTCCCCAGTGGCAGGATGCTTTCAAGAACTGGCCCTTGCCCCCAATCGCAGGCTGGAAGAATTGGTACCAAAGAGTCCTTGCGGATAAGAGTGCCAGGACCCAAAACTGGGATACCCTCCGCATTGCTCAATGCTTGGAGCTGTCTTTGGCCGAGACCCCCAAAAACGAAGACCTCTTGATAGCAGCTTGCCACTTCTGGTCAAATGGCGTCAACGCCTTCCTTTTTGGTCACGGCCCAATGTCCCAACTCGGCCGATGTATACATGATTACCGGCCTTGACATTACGGGATCCGTTCGCCCTTGGGATTTCAAAGGTTCCACAAGACAAACGGGGGTGAAACTAGGGAGAGAATACAAGAATTATATCCGAGAATCATATGAAAGATGGTCCCCTTGGTGAAGTTGAATACAGGGCGTTCTTGAACATGTGGTTGTGCGGGTTCATCTTCCGTGGTAAAGCCGATGAGCCCACTCGAATCACACCGTAATGGCTTCACACTTAGCCAATGGTAATCGCCGCCCCCTTGGGAAATACCTCCTGGGCAGTGTGTACCACATGCTTCATCAAACTGTCACCCAAATGTACACCGACCGGGAGGATAGCATGTGTCAATGGTCCTTGGTGGTTTGTACAAATGTGGCCGCAACCGCACATGCACCGGATTGTTGGTGTTGACCCGAACAAGCCGGCTCTTCCCTTCATCCAATTATCATGAAGGGGAACCCCAAGTTACCGAGAGGATGCCACACTTATGGAGAAGGTGCTTCAACTTGTTCTCATCAAGCGGAATGTCGGCCCGGCTCTTCGAGCTCTTCTTCAAAGGTTTCCCAAATCCTCTTTGGCTACCTTATTTGGATAATGACAATTTAACTCTCCCCGTGAGTTCTCCTTTGAAACCGAACGCCAAGATGGAAGATTTCCGGAGATCCTTAATATCATCATCCACCCATGCATTCGCCTCCCGAATTCGGTGGAGGGAGGGCGAACCACGGTACTTATGATTACTATCGGCCCAACATGATGGCTCGGCAACTTGGATGTGGCCGGATGCCCCCGAGATCGTTTCGGATGAATTCCTCAAGCCCGGGGAGGAAATCAAAGAGCTTACTCGGACCGGCGGGGTTTTCCAAGTATGTATGCGGTCCATCCGTTTACACGGCCCTTCACACCTACGACGGTAGCTCACCCCACCTTCAACTCCTGGTGGCAAGAATTCCATGACCATATCTTCGGTGAGCTCCGTGCATTTGTTCGTGTAGAAGCGATGCTCGATTTTCAAACAACCTTAGAGGTAATACGATTAATCCTCAAATCGGACATTTCCTCCTCTAACCATGATCCCGATTTTTGTTTTCTTTACCCACGGAACATAATGCCCGCCCCTCTAGCCGGGGAGATAACTTACAATGCAAGAGGGCCCAATCTCAGCATTGGGATTTAGATCACCAACCCTGGCTCAATTAATGGCTAGGTATGCTACAACAGATCCAACTCTGTCCAGCATTACTGCTGATAGGAGGCAAGGCCTGTCTCTGATTGCACCTCCAAATGCTAAGAGGAGAAGAACCATCAAGAAAGTCCTTGTTGAGGTAAAATTTCTTCCTTTCTTGATCACAGGATTACTCTTTCCCGATAAATTCTGTCTTATGCAATTTCAGACTAGAACTCAGCAATCCTCAGCTTCAAAACCTGCCAATGCTCCATCCACCGGTATGACCTTTATCACTCTTTCCTTTAAAGATCAACACCGGCATTCATTCTTAATCTGGCATTTGCAGAGGAAACAATGGAGGATCAACTTGTAGATGTCCCAGTGTCTCAACAAGCAAGTCCACCCAGGGCTGAACCATCTGTCCACGTAGAGATCTCATCTTCATGAGGGACTCGATCACCCCCTGCTCAGACAGAAACACCAACCTCACCAGAGATGGACTCCCCCTTTCAACCGGATCCTCCAAGTCCTCCAAGGGTTCAATCACCTACTGGCCAGGCAGAAACATCAATCCCAGCAGAGGCGAGTCCATCTTCTCTCCAGCCAGAAGCTTCAGGGTTACCAGAGACTGTCTCATCCTCTCACACAGAAGCTTCAGCTTTGCCACGAGCACCCTCTTCACCAGTGGCTCCAGACATTTCCCCTGAAACTGAACAAAACCCTGTTCCAGTTCAGGAAATCAGACATGAGGTACTTATTTGCATTTAACCCTGCTATCTTTTAGTTCCCGATACCCCTAACTCGGCAATGTTACTCTTTCAGGATCAGGCTCAGTCACCATCAATCCCACCAATGATGAACAATCCAATTGCCGAGACGAGGGAAAGGGTACCTCAAACCTTGTCAGAGGAAGTGCAAGAAAAGCTCAAGGAGATTTTTGCCCTGGCTGCAAAGAGATGCACGAGATCAATTCAAAAATCTTGATCACTTTGAAGAAATGCTTGAACCCATCGGCCGAGAACTCCCCGAGGACATCAATGCCTCACTTGAATTCATCTTCGGTCCGGATATTCATTACATGCCCATAAGACAAGCTGCGAAAAAGGTGTCTTCCTGCCCACCGTTGAACGAGAAGAGGGCCAAAGCTGAACAAGCCGTGAAGGGAGCACAATCTCAGACTGAGAGTCACAAAGAGACATTGGCCAATCTGCAAGCTGCTCATGAATTGAAGATCGCCAGAAAAGCCGCATTGGAGGCAGAACTGAGAAGTCTGTCAGCTGAAATAGAAGCCGATGACAAGAAAATAGCCGAACTCCCGGATTGATAGAGAAGATCCAAGAGAAAGCAACATCGGCCATAGCCGAGGTGAATCAATGTAATGCGGAACTCACCATCCGTCCGACGCCCCGAAAGATTATCAAGAACGGATGGAGAACTTTCGCCGGGCAACATCGAATGCCTCCAATGTAATTGTGAAGTATTTGAACATCTAGATGTTTCGATCGATGTGTAGCCGAACCGGTCGCTCTTGTAAGATTTGCTCTTGCAATTTTATTTCTCTTTTGCTCGCACGTCCTTAATCGCAACGCCGAACGACCCATTCGGTAAAGAAGTGCCAATACCCGAACGGCACTTTGACCCCCTTTAGCCGAGCCAATCAACCGAATATGACTCAGCCTAGAACTCCAAACGACCCGACGGCGGATCGGTCAAGGAAACCTCTCCACCTTCCAATTTTCTTGGGATATGCGCCACGATTCAGAGCCACGACCTGAGGCCACGATCTGTCTTGCCAAGCCTATAAATGAAAACCGTAGGTGCCCCCGGCTCTCCACCAAGCCTTTAGCTCTCAAATCTTCGCCAATCTCAAGTCTTCTTTTTCCAACCAGCGCAAATCCCAGAAGCATGGCGAGCAGCAACAACCGGCGCCGCGCCGCTGACGAGGCGGAGGGGAGTCGCGCCAGTACCCGCCGGAGGCAATAATCGTCAACTTTTCCTTTTACGATTCGACTTTGATCCCTTTTGTTTTTGACGATCACCCTCGTTTCAGGTTGATTCAATGGAATCCACCCTCTGCACTGGCCGGTCAGCCCTTGCCGGATGACTCCTCGAAGTCCGACCATTACTCCCCCGTGCCCTACGGGGAACTTGACGCTCTCCGCTTCAAGGCGGAGCTGGAGGCGGCCCAGCGCGAGCTGGAAGATGTTTCCAAAATGGCCGGCATAGCCGAGGGTGGAGTGGGAAGACCGGCGCAAGCTACCGCCGGAGACCATCGACGGTACGACTCCGAAACCGCTCTTTAATCCAATCCGGCTTTTGATGCTAATCACCTTTTCTTGCACTTTGCGGCCGTGACGCCGAGCTCAACCGGCTAAAGATGCTATTGGAGCAATTGGCCGACAAGGTGAACGCTCGCGGAGATACGCCGGCGGAGCGCCTTGCCGCGGTGGAGCACCACGTTGACGAAGTGGCCACCCATGGCATCCGCTTGGGCACCACTTTGGGCACGGCCGCCATGGCGACGCACACCGATGTCGACTACTCCATCGGGCCGCACGGCTTCGGGGCGGTGCGTCGAAGACATCGAGGAGATCGAGATCATCTTAGAGCACCTCGATGGCCACGGCGACGCCATTGCCGAACTCACTCATCCCCAGTCTGTGTTAAACAGGCTCTTTGATTAGATTGTATTAGTGATGTTTGATATCGGCAATAAATAAAGAACTTTTGATTTTTGTGCTTGCACTGCAATGATTTTTTCCATGTTTGCATCCGTGAATCTTGTTTCTCCTTAAACGTACTCGGGAACTCGCTTGAGCCGAACACGCGACAACAGATGCCCCTTGGCGCAAAATCCGCAGAAGATCCTCGAATCGGCAATCCATAAGTACGAAAACCCTTCGCATTCGAGAAGAAAACCCTGCCGCTTGGTATTCCAACAGTGCACGCTGGCCAGTCATCACTCCAATGCACTCCCTCGGTCAATAAAATAGTCTGCTGAGATGCCCTGCAAATCCACTCGCACACTCATCCATCACTTCTCATCTCCTCCTCTGTCCCCAGAGGAAAAAACCCCAAGGCCATGGACAAAGGCAAGCAACCCCAGGAGAGCAGCACCCCGAAGAAACGCACGATTCGAGAGTGAGTTTTCCCTTGATTTCCTTCTTGTTTTCTCATATAATCTCGCGCTTTACCTCCTCTCTACCTTTTCTCCTTCAGCCTCGATCTGCTTCCTGAGGAAATCATCGGGACTGAAGACATGCCTGAGTATATCTCCTCTGATTCTTCCCTTGAAGCAGAGGATGCCACGCCTGAACAGAGAACCAGCCATCAATTGCGCCGCCACGTTCGGCACCTGGAGCATGACCTCAGGGACATCACCGCTCGTTGCCGTGCCAAGCGCGAGCGTCGCATGGCTTTGGAGGCATTAGTGGGAGGTAAATGTTTCTAACTCTTTCTTGACTTTGCGTTCACATCTGGATTTTTGCCCCTAATAACCACTCCTCTATCTCAGATGTCTCTGATAGGTACAACAACCTCAAAGCGGCTTGGGACGACTTGGTGGAGGCGGCAAATCATGGTCACCCCCGTGCATTCCAAGTTGCCGTCACGGTGGTCCCTGGAGCAACCGAAGAGGGAGCACCGAAGAAGCAAAGAAAGATTGAATCATACTTTCGCTTCTTACTCCAGGCCTTCTGCTTCCCGCCTCCTCGAAGTCCTGATCGCCAGGGTTGTTGGATGTAAACCTGCAAGGAGCAGTTGTAATGTAATTTTGTGCTAAGGGCAATGCATCTAGGCACTGGCCGTTCCTTCTGTTTGGGAATTTTTTGTTCTAAAGGCGGCCTCGTTCTTGAGCGCCGGCTATTCTTGTATCAGATGCTTGTAATCCCACTACTGGTGATCACCGATCGATTTCAATACTAGGATAATATTTCTTCAAATATCTCCCATTTATTGCAGCGGAAAATTCTTCTCCTAGTAAAGTTTTCAACATGTATGCATTACCAGGGACGCATCTGACCACGCGAAAGGGTCCTTCCCAGTTAGGGGACCATTTGCCGAATTCACTGTATTTGGTTCCAATCGGCAGTAACGCTTTCCAAACCAAATCCCCTTCTGCAAATTGCCTGACTTTTACTTTCTTGTTATAATACTTGGCAACCCGCAGCTTGTTCTTCTCGATGTTTTCCAGGGCCCTAAGACGGATCATGTGCAAATCTTCTAGCTCATCCATCATTAAGCCATTGTAATCTATGGAGCTTAAATCTTTTCGTAAAACAACTCTCCTAGAATCCGATTGTATTTCCCAAGGTAAAACCGCATGGTGTCCATAAACCAATTCATAAGGAGATGATTTTGTAGCTCCATGAGGGGCCATTCGGTAAGCCCATAGTGCTTCACTGAGTACCGAATGCCACCTCCTTGGCTTCTGGTCGATCTTCTTTTGTATCAGCTTGATCATGATCTTATTAGAAGCCTCTGCCTGACCATTAGCTTGGGCATAATAAGGAGAAGAATTAAACAATTTGATTCCCATGCTTTCGGCAAATTCTCTGAACTCCAAGGACACGAATTGGGCTCCTTGATCAGTTGTGATTGTCTGAGGGATTCCAAACCGATAGATGATGTGTTCCTTGACAAATTCAATCATGTTTTCCGACGTCACCTTCTTTAGTGGAATTGCCTCAACCCATTTAGTAAAATAATCGTAGCCAAAAGCACGAACTTATGCCCCTTGCTAGATGGTGGATTAATCGGCCAATCAAGTCTATACCCCGGCCCCCGAATGGCCATGGCTTGATAATGGGATTTAACGCCGATGCGGGGACCCTTTGAATATTTCCAAACCTCCGGTAGTCTTGACATCCCTTGTAATACTCAAAGGAATCCTCCAATATCGTCGGCCAAAAGCACCCGGCTTGCTCGATAACCCATTTCATGCGGTAGGCCGATTGGTGTGCTCCACATATCCCATCATGCACTTCACTCATCATCCTTTTAGCTTCCTCCGGACCCAGTGCATCGTAACAATACCCCATCTAATGATTTGTAAAACAAATTACCATCTAGAAGAACGAATTTTATGGCCTTGTACACGAGCTTCCTAGAGACCTTTCGGGATGGATCTTTCAAATAGTCAACGATCTCTTTTCTCCAATCATCCTCTGCAAGATCCGTTCCCGGTGCACATATGTTCGTAGCAAACGCTTCTTGACTCTCTTTATAACCGAGGCGCTATGAGCCAACTTTGTTCGCTTCTTCGTTATGTTCCCTATGAATATGCTTTGTAGAGTAACCAACGGAAAGCTCTTCAAGATCTCCCCGCATTCTTCGTAGTAACTCCTCGGCGCTTCACTTTTACATTCGTATTGGCCGTTCAATTGCTTGATCACCAACTCTGAATCTCCATAAACCTCAACCGAAACGGCCCCGGCTTCTCTCAAATATTGAAGCCCCCGAAGCAATGCCTCGTACTCAGCCTGATTGTTTGTAACAGTGGGTTGTATAGGGATGGCAAACTCAAACATCTCACCTCTAGGCGAAATCAGCAGAATCCCTACTCCCCCACCTTTGCCACGTGATGACCCATCAAAAAATAAAGCCCAAGGAGTAATTTCCAGCAAATCAATTGATGGATCACGATGTTCAGTTATAAAATCGGCAATGATCTGACCTTTAATAGCTTTTGCCGTTTCGAACTTTAACTCAAACTCTGATAAAGCCAAGATCCATTTGTCAATCCCGCCATTCAAAATTGGCATAGACAACATGTGCTTTATTACATCGAACTTAGAATATACAATGCATTCGGCATTCAACAAGTAGTGCCGAAACATTGTACACGAGTAATACACGCACGAGCACGGCTTCTCTGCAGTACTCGAATACCTGGTCTCGGGATCAAGTAATTTTCTGCTGAGATACGCTACCACCCGTTCCTTTCCTTCGAATTCTTGAATAAGGGCCGATCCAATGGTTTGGGTATCAGCCGCCACGTACAACTTGAAAGGCTTATCCAACCGAGGAGGGACCAAGATCGGCGGCTCCTTTATGTATTGCTTGATCTCGTCAAAAGCCTTTTGTTGTTCGTCACCCCACGTGAACTTCCGATCTTTCTTAAGTTTCAAAGCAATGGAGAAAACGGCAAAACCTTCGTGACGATTTGAGATGAATCTCCTTACAAAATCAATTTCTTTGAGCGGTGATTGCAATTCCTTGAGATTAGTTGGAGGGACGACTTCATCAATGGCCTTCATGCTCTTCTTGCCAACTTCAATCCCCCCTTCGTGGACCAAGAATCCCAAGAACTCTCCGGTGATACCCCAAAAGCGCATTTGTTTGGATTCATCTTCAAACCATGCTTTCGGGTGCACTCCAAGGTCCTTTTCACGTCTTCCAAATGTGTGTCATGAACAAGAGACTTGATCACGACGTCATCAATATAAATTTCGACGGTTTTGCCGATCAACTCGTGAAAGATGTAGTTCATGGCTCGCCGATAAGTCGCACCGGCATTCTTCAACCCAAATGTCATGACTATCCATTCAAATAGGCCTATGTGACTAGGACATCCGAAGGTTGTCTTTAATATATCATCTATTGCCATAAAAATTTGATTATACCCCGCGTTACCATCCATGAAACTGATGACCTTGTGTCCAGCAGCGGCGTCAACCAACAAATCGGCAACGGTGCATGGGGTAACCATCCATAGGAGTAGCTCTGTTTAAATCCACGAAATCTATGCACACCCTCATCTTTCCATTCTTCTTGTAGACGGGGACAATATTAGAGATCCACTCCGCGTATCCGCATGGCCGAACGAAGTTTGCATCAAGTAATCTTTCAACTTCTTTCTTCACTTCGGCCAATACCTCATCCTTATAGATTTTCCGGGGTGGTTGCTTGTATGGTTCAAAACCGGATTTGATTGGCAACCGATGCTCAACAATGGAACGGTCCAGTCCGGGCATCTCCGAATAATCCCAGGCGAAGCAATCTTTATATTCCTTAAGTAGTTTGATCAATTCCTCCCTGAAGCCTGATTGCAAGTTTGCGCTGATGAATGTCGGCCTTGGTTTGTCATCGCTTCCAATGTCAACTTCCTCCAATTTATCGGCCGACATGAATCCTCGCCCCAATTTGCCATCAGTGCCATCGACGGGGTTATCCATTAAAAATTGCTATAAGAGCCGATCGCTTGAATCGGTCGTTGATCGCCGCCGATAGGCTCAACGGGACCTTCTCCCCGGTCTTTTCCGAGAAACGATCAATGCCTTGGTATTCCCGGAAAGCCGGTTCCACATTTGCAATGCTCACGGAGTCATCCCGCTTGGACCACCTCAATATCATCATCTACCCATTGGATGAGCTGTCGATGCATGGTAGATGGGACGCGGCGATTGGCATGAATCCGGTCCCGTCCAAGCAAAGAGGGTCGTAGGCTCCTTTACCTTCGATGAGAAAGAAGGTTGTGACCGGTGTTTTGGACCCGATCATCAGATCCACGTGGGCGCATCCCTTGGTGTCTGAAGGATTCCCGGCGAAATCGTTCAGTATTATGCTTGTAGGTGTCAGATCGCCAGGGCCCATGCCAAGTTTTCTGAAAGTGGTGTACGGCATTACATTGACCGCCGCTCCACCGTCGACAAACATCTTGGTCAACGGCTTGCCATTGACATATCCCTTCAAGTATAGCGGCCTCATGTGTCGATTTTTGGCCGGTTTGTCGAAGATGGCTTGCTTGGCTAACACCGACCGCGCCATCGGTCCCTCCATCTGCTCATCGTCCGGGGACGCCTCTTCCTGCACAACCTCGATTAGCAGGAGCCATAAATTCATTCGGCAGAAAATATACCATGCATGCTGGAGCCGAACGGTTTGACCCTTCAGGTTTATCCTTTGGACGCCACACCTGTCTTGTCTGGATCCCTGCCTGCCTCAGTTCACGGTTCCTCAAGCATTGAACCCTCCTTTTCTGACTCTTTCTTAGCCCAGGCGGGCACCATTGCCCCTTTTGCCAGACGTACTCGTCCTCGTCTTCCTCCTGATCAGCCCACCTCAAATCAGCTTGTCTCTTCCCGAGATGATTAATGACTTCAATTTTTTGACGCCGATCTTCGCTAGGATGTATCCTTCCAATTCTTTCATGGACGGACCGGCGATTGGCGTCTCCTTCCTATACTCAAAATACCGTCGCCTGCATTCGGGGCAATTTCTCGGCGTGGGAAGCATCAACCCTTCGTTCCGGCGGTGCTCGAAGAATGCACACCCCTAGTGCGCGCGCCTCTGCTCGCGCGTATATTGCTCTAGATCTCTCCCCGCGCGCTTCCTCTTCGGCCCTCGCGCCTCTCCTCCTCGTACTTTCGTTTCGGTAGCGCTCTTTTTCCGGTCGGCGCCGCCACTTATTGAGGAGGATACGCGTGGTCACCCCGGGTTTGGCTCCGGATGATTCCCCGATCTCGACATGGCTCTTGAGAACGTGGCTCGCTCCAAGGTTACTTGACGTTCGGGTCCTCTTGCTCCATCTGCCTTGCTGCGGGCCGAAGTCAAGACCTTGACCTTGCCCTTCTCTTCGGCCGTCACCATGTTGACGGAAAAGCTTATCATGTTCGAGGAAAAGGGTGACCGTCCGGTTTCATCTTGTTATCGAACTTGAGATGCCCCTCCTGGATAGCTCTCCGGATCCTCATCCCGAAGACCCCGGTCATTGATGGAGTGCGAATTCTTGTCATGGAAGCCACGGTAACGTTTCTCCTTTACTCCATCGGGCCGAAGCATGGAATGCCCTTCAGGCAACTTGATTCGGCCTTCTTTCACCAGGAACTCAAACAACTTATCAGCTTTAGTGACGTCGAAATCGTAGGTGCCTTTCGTCTGTTTGACCCGGCCGATTCATGGTCAATGGTTCCTTCCCCCACATGATTTCGGCCGCAGCCACATCCTGGTCATCATCAAAGTCCTCCGTTTGGTCGGCTTTTTCCGAGAAGCGATTGTAGACATCCGCCACGTCGTGCTTTGTTTGCCGAACTCGGCATCTTTCTTGAAACCGTAGGCTTGGTTGCTCATCAACGACGGCTTTTGGGACAATTGACCCGGGTTATCGAATTCCATGTCGAACGGCTTTTCACGCACGGCCGGCGGCATCCCGGCAACGGCCATGTCGGCCAACCGGTCATCCGGCGATTTAGCGAAAAACACATACCCTTGACTTCCCGAACCTCCCGAGGAACTCCAAGGGCGTCTCCCTTGTGTCTGCTGCGGGGTAGCGAGGTCGATCGGCTTCTTTTCCGCGCGCCGCCGAAATAGTGGGCGTGGAATTTCCGTTCCGGCTCCTTCCATGTGCCAACCGATTGAGGGGGCAAAGATGAAAACCATTGGAACGCCGCGCCCGTCGGTGACATGGGGAAGTATCTCGACTGCGAACGCTTCTTCGGATGAGCACTCTCCAAGCTACATCGGGCGGCCGAGCAATATGCTCCACCGTGCTCGTGTCATCTCGCCCGAAAAACTTTGTAAATTCCGTGGGAGGCTTTACTCTTGGCGGCGGGATCACGTTATAATACCACTCCCGGGAACGGAGGCGTGTAGGCGGGTCCTTGCATTTTTGGTTTGAGGCCGAATTGATTTCGCATCAAGTCGGCCATCTTCGCGCCGAGGATATCATCCTTCCGCGCGCCCGTAGCCTGGTCCGTAACCCGGATTCGGGAGAGCATCGATGGCCTCGTAGTTCGCCACCTCGTGGTAGCCTCCCGCCGTACAAATTCCTCTGCCGGTCTATTGCGGGCCGGGGCAATCCGTAGCCGGAAGCAAGCGGGGCTCCAAGCGAGCCGAATGCTAGCTCCCCGTACTTGGGCCGGTACGGGTTAAGCGTTGCACGGGTTGACCCGTGCGCCTGCGGTGGTGGCCGGACCGGTCGCCCTCCCCGCGGCTGCGGTGGGGGGCCGAACAGGCCGACCTCCGGCACCTTGTGGAGGAGGCCGGAAGGCTTGGCTCCCGACACTGCGGAGGAGGCCGGGCCGTGGCCGGCTCGCAATGGCGGTTGAGAAGCTCGGACTCACCCATCTCCACGGTGCCTCCTTGAAAGGGTGTTTTATTGAACACTTGCTCCATGCCGGACCGAAGACGACCACCATCATTTGCTTGAACGCACCCGGGAAAGCTCTATGGTGCCTGCTCAAGACGTGGTCCGCGGTATCTCGGAACGCTTGCATGCATTCCTCCCTCTCCTGCCGGGTTGTAGCGTCACTCTCCCCTGGCAACAACACCCTGGGCATCTCATTTTTCAAGTATGGGACGCCACTCTGTTCTTCTTGAATGACGACAAACACTTCGTTGGAATTGGTCCACGGCATCCTGCACTGTTGCCGCTATTGGAATTGGTCGGCTATCGGCTTCCGTTCGGCAAGGGAACAGTTGAAGCTAATTTTGCGAGATTGGACGGTGACGTGGCTCGAGCGGGGAAGGACGAATGGATGGATAAGCGATCAATCTTAGAGATAAGTTAGGAAACAAATCCATTCGAGGATGTACTTGGCGGGGTATAAATATGAGCCACGAATGTATGTAACAAACACAATCATTCTTCAATACAAACCGGCCTTACGCCAAACCCTAGAGTCCTTTTGTCGTGTCGTCGAGTTCTTCGAGAGGGTTCATCGATCCGTCGACCTCCGTGAGTACCGGCAACCTTGTATCATGTCTAGTATCATGCGATGGATTTAGATCTGATGCAAGTAGTCTTGTTACCATGCTTCGTGTCATGCGGTAGATTCAAGCTTGGTTCAAGAGGGTTTCTTGTTAGGTCATGAGCCATGCGGTAGGCTAAGATCTAGCTTGAAGCTAGTTATCGGCTCTATTGGATTTTGGCAAGATCCAATAGATTCATTAAGTTACCCCGTGTTGTTTTGAGTTTTTACTTTATGTTTAAATTCATATAACACCTTTTGCCCAATCTAGATGGGTTTGGATCGGCTTTATCCCTCTTATGATCCTTATGCGAGTCGAGCTCATGTTCTAACACGTGGATCTTGTGCTTTCCGATAGCCGAAACCGAATCGATCCGGGTTGCCACGTGTTGCGGGTTCAAGCTTGCCAACGTTGGTATAAATCTTGAAAGAAGCGAGTATCATGCGGTAGATGCGGGTTTTTGGGTTGCTTTGGAGCTAGTCATCCGGTGGATTAGATTTCAAATCAATCGATAGATTTATTCGCTTGGTAATGTTCGTTCCTTCTTCATGGACCCCGAATCGGTACATTCGGCCGTATTCGGTTATGTTTCTTCACGAGTAGAACACGTGCGTAATTCATGCTTTAAATAATGTATGCTTTTAGCTTTCCATATTTAGATTGTATCATGCGGTGGATAGATCTATTTGTGGAAAGTGGTACGATTTTCATGCAAGTTGTATCATGCGGTGGATAGATTTGTTTGACATCGTACCCGACGGGTTTTGAAGTACCTAGACATGCGGTAGACTAGTGCTTTGGATCTATGCATGCTTGTTTATTACATGTTTATGCTCGCGCTTTACTTTATTTATTTATTCAATGTTAATTATCATGGGGATCGGTCATGGCTTCGTGCACGTGCATCTTTGCTCAAACAAAACCGATCGCTGTCATGCTTGCGTCCTCCATTCAGCTATGTTACTTTTCTTGTTGCAAGCTACCGAATGGTTTCAGTTTATTGGCAGATAGCTCTTTATAGCTATGTGTCATCCCATTTGGCTTTGTAGCCGTAAATATGGAACTGTCTGGTACCACCCGGCAAGTTCCAAACTTTGGTATCTAACTGCTTTGTCTTTTGTTAATTTTCAGGAAAAAATGACTGGCACGTCTCGTGATTCTCTACACGTGTGAAGCCAGCTTGTTCGGCTTGCTGTGTGTTTGGCGCTAGGTGCACGTTTTGCGTCAACACACTTTTTGGCACGCGTGGTTGGACCACGGCCGAAAGATCAAGATGCTCGAAATCGCGGACATCATGGATGTCAACATTGAAGACCTCTCTCCGAGCGGCGGCGGCAGCTCCGGAGACGCGCGTGGACCGGTTCCGGCGAAGTGTCCGCTTGTCCTTCAAGAAGAACGAAGTGGCGTCCCGTACACGAAAAACGACATGCCCGGGGTGTTGTTGCCGGGGGAGAGCGACGCCACGACCCGGCGGAGAGAAAAAGTAGTGCATGCAAGCATTCGGGATTCCGCGGACCACGTTTTGAGCAAGCACCACAAAGCTTTCCTTGGTGCGTTCCGGCAAATGATGGTGGCTATCTTTGGCCCAAGCATGGAGCGAGGCATTCGGCAAGGCACACATCCAAGCGGGCACCGTGGAACCGGGCGAGTCAAGCTCTCAACCGCCATTACGGAGCCGCCAATTCGGCCTCCTCCTCGGAGCGGCCGGAAGTCAAGCTTTCCGGCCTCCTCCGCAAGGCGCCGGGGGTCGGCCGGTTCGGCCCCCACCTGCGGGCCTTAGGAGGGCAGCCAATCCGGCCACCACCGCGGGGCGGCACGGGTCAACTCCGTGCAACGGCCGAATCCGTACCGGCCCACGTACGGGGGAGATAGTGTTTGGCTCGCACGGGGCCCCGCTTGCCTCCGACCACGGGGTTGCTTCGGCAAACAAGCGGTCGCGGAGAGGAACCTATACGGCGGAGGCTACCACGAGGTGGGGAACTACGGAGCCATTGACGCTTTCCCGCATCCGGGGTACGCACCGGCTGCGAGGCACGCGGGAAGACGACGCCCGGCACGGAAGATGGCCGAGTTGATGCAAAATCGGTTCGGCCTCAAACCAAAAATGCGGGGACACCGCCTACAAGCCGCCGTTCCCGCAGTGGTACTTCAACGTGCTCCTTCCGCCAAGGGTGAAACCTCCGACGGAGTTCACGAAATTTTCCGGGCAAGACGACACAAGCACGGTAGAGCACATTGCTCGTTACCTGATGCAGCTCGGAGAATGCTCAGCTGAGGAAACATTCAGGGTCCGATACTTCCCCGCGTCACCGACGGGCCCGCATTCCCGGTGGTTCTCGTCCTTGCCCCCCGAGTCGGTTAGCGGATGGAAGGACTCGGAATGGAAATTCCATGCTCACTATTTCAGCAGCGGCTCGAGAAGAAGCCGATCGATCCGGCTACCTTGAAGCGAGAGGCACGGCGAGACGCCATTGGAATTTCTCGGGAGATTCGGGGAAGTTAAGGGCATGTGCTTCTCGCTCAACTTGCCGGATGACCGGTTGGCCGACATGGCCGTCGCCGGGATGCCGCCGGCCGTGCGTGAGAAACTTGTTCGGTATGGAGTTTGAAAACCTAGGCCAACCGTCTCAAAAGCTATCGTTAATGAGCAACCAAGCGTATGGCTTCAAGAAGGATGCCGGGTTTGGCAAGCAGCATGACGTGGCGGGTACATCTACAACCGAGTTTTGGACAAGGCCGATCCGATCGAGGATTCGATGATGAACCGGACGTGGCCGCGGCTCGAAATCATGTGGGGGAAGGAGCCGTTAACGATGAATCAACGCCGGGTCAAACGGACCAAAGGCACCTACGATTTCGACATCACAAAGGCCGACAAGTCGTTTGAGCTCCTAGTGAAGGAAGGCCGAATCGATTGCCCGAGGGGCATTCCATGCTTCGGCCCGAGGGGGTAAAGGAGAAGCGTTACGCGGCTTCCACGACGGGAACTCACACTCCATCAACGACCGCGGGGTCTTCGGGATGAGGATCTAGAAAGCCATCCGGGAGGGGCACCTCAAATTTGACAACAAGATGAAGCCGGATGGCCACCCCTTTCCTCGGAACATGGTGGGTTTCTCTATCAACATGGTGACGGTCGAGGAGAAGGGCAAGGTCAAAATCTTGACCTCGGCCCCGGGGCTAGGCGAGATGGAACGGTGGACCGGAGCATCAAGTAACTCGGGAGCAGGTGCATGGTGAAGCCCCCCGCATTCTCAAGAGCCACATCGAAATCGGGGAGTCATCCAAAGCCAAGCCCGGGGTGACCACGCGTATTCTCCTCAACAAGTGGCGGCGCCGAGATGGAAAAAGAGCGCTACCGGGAAGCGAAGATACGAGGAGGAGAAGCGCGGAGGCCGAGGAAGAGGCACACGAAGAGACCCGGAGCAATACACGCGCGAGCAGGAGCGCGCGCACCGGGGATGTGCGTTCTTCGGGTGCACTTGTTGGAACGAGGGTTTGAAGTCGCCCATGCCGAGGAACGCGCCCGAGTGCGGTGGCGGATATTTTGAGTACGGGCGAGAGAGCGCCAATCGCCGATCCATCCATGAGAGAATTGGAAGGATCCACCCCAACGAGGATCGGCGCCAAAAAATTGAAATCATTGATCATCCCGGGAAACGGCAAGCCGATTTAAGGTGGGCCGATCAAGAAGAGGACGAGGACGAGTACATCCGGCGAAGGGGCAATGGTGCCCGCCCGGCCTACGGAAAAGTCGAAGAGACGGGTTCAACGCTTGAGGAACCGTGAACCGAGGCGGCCGGGATCCGGACGAAGCGGTGTGTGGCGTCCAAAGGATCCACCGAAGGGTCAAGGCGTTCGGCTCCAACATGCATGGTATATTTTTTGCCGAATGAATTCATGGCTCCTGCTAACCGAGGTTGTCTTTGGAAGAAGCGTCCCTAGATGATGAGCAAGGTCGAGGGGATGATGGCACAACCGGTGTGGCCGGCCAAGCGAGCAATCTTCGACAAACCGGCCAAAAATCGACACATGAGGCCGCCGTACTTGAGAGGATACGTCAATGGCAAGCCATTGACCAAAATGTTTGTCGACGGTGGAGCGGCGTCAACGTAATGCCGTACACCACCTTCGGGGAAACTTGGCATGGGCCCTAGCGATCCGACGCCTACAAGTATAATACCGAATGATTTCGCCGGAAATCCTTCGGACACCAAGGGATGCGCTCACGTGGATCCGATGATCGGGTCCAATTCATCGCTCACGACCTTCTTTGTTATCGAATGTAAAGGAGCCTACGCCCCATCGCTTGGACGGGGACCGGATTAATGCCAATTCTTGCGTCCCATCCACCATGCACCGGCAGCTCATCCGGTGGGTGGATGATGATATTGAGGTTGTCCGGGCAGATGACTCCGTGAGTGTTGCAAACATGGAACCGGTGTTCGGGGAGTATCAAGGCATTGACTCGTTTCTCGGGGAAAGAGCGGGGAGAAGGTCCTGTTGAACTGTCGGCGGTGATCAACGGCCGATTCAAGCGATCGGCTCTTATAGTAATTTTTAATGGAGAACCCCATTGATGGCACCGTTGACGGTGAAAATCCGTCAACCTAGCCATGAGTTTACCTTCGGTGTTGGCATGACTTTTGTATCTTATTCATTGGTACTAACCCCCGTGGTATAACAAGTTCACTTGTGCATGTCGGTTTTGGAGTTAAGTGTTTACGCGGGGTTTTAACGTTGAAAGCAAGACTTCCGGGATAAGTTCATTAAGCACCTCATGACAAGACCTTGAAGCCCGATACAAGTCAAGCAATGAAGTGAACATGACTCCAAGAGCCCAAGGACCAAGCCCGAGAAGATGATAAACTCCGAGGACCGAACCGGAAAAGTCGTCGAATCTTGCAAGACAAGGAATTGAGTCCAATTCGGAGAGAAACCGACGTCAAGGGCCCACATACAAAAGGGGAGAACATCTAGAAGACGTGGGAAGCAACACCGGGCGAAGCGAGGCCGCGGGATGGGCCGAATTGGGCCCGGGCCGGCCGGCCCGGGCCGGCCGGCCCGGCCAATTCGGGGCCCAATCGGCCTCCCCTTTGACCTAATTGCTTCTCGGTCTATAAATAGCCCCCCGACCGAGAGCCACGCAGAACCGAGGTCGTAATCCGCCGCCGAGGGGCGAGAGAAGCTTGAGGGACACCATCTCGGAGATGAGGGTCGTGCTAGTTGTCTAGGGTCTCCCTAGCCGACGTGGGAATCTTGCATGGAAGACCACGTCGGAGTTCCGAGCGAGGATCAAGATCGAGGTAGGATCCCGGTGGTGATCTTGTTCATGTAATCATTCATGGTGAAGTTTGTAAGTGAATCCGATTTCTAGCGATCAAGTGCCTTCTCGATGATTTTGTTTTCTTCTTGGTTTTGCTTCTTCTACGATCTAGTCTATAGCTAGATTACATAGGGTGCTCTTGTAGCCGCGGTGGCTAGAGGTGCATACCGGACCGGCCAAGTGATTTCAACTTGTTCTATCAAACTCGCCCTAGACTACCCACATGAATAGGGATAAGTTGTGACGAACGGGGGTTCCGAAAGGCGGGCATTTTCGGAGTCGGATGGGAAGGCCACAATTTAAAGATGCTTTTAATGAGATTCGCTTTTCTATCTTCATCCGTCTTGTTTGGAGCTACAACATAAGCATGATCTAGATTCTCTAGATTGGTTATCTCTTGCTTTCTCTTGTTACCTCTTTAGTAGATTAGATTAGATGTGTTTCCTTTATGAGTTAGTAGATTAGATGCAACTTGTTTTCATTAGATAGCTTTACCTTGCTTTACTAGATTGAATCCTTGCGTTGCACATTGTTCCACGGATTCGATACCTTGGGTTCACCACTCGAGGGAAGAAGGGTCCCTTGACTACGACGGGAGACTTGTCCGCTTGCAAGTCACAAACGAACTTTGATACATCTATTAACCGTCAACAAGCCCCTTTTTACGGCGCCGTTGCTTGGGGAACAAGCAATCAAGATCCGATCTAGTATCGCTTATCTTTCAGTTTTTTTCTTTTGATTTTCTTTTGCATCTCTTATGTTTGATCATCCCCAAAAAGAAAAAAAAATCAATCTAATCTAGTTTTGATTAACCCTAGTTTTTATGTTTAGATTTTTGTTTTATTACTAACCCTAACCGGAGATGGTTGGCTACCTCTCCAAGAAACCCAAACTTTTTTGTGGATGATCCGGGGAAAACTTTACGGGCAAAGGTGACATGCAACACAAGCTAAAGGGTTGGAAACCCTAGATCCAAAGTCGAAGGACCGTCAAAATCTCCAAGGGAATCACCACCTCCAAGTCCAAAGGGAGATCAACCTCAACCACGGGAGCGCTACGCACCCGGACATCGTTGATCTACCTATCATAAACCTTCAAGACGCCGGGGGCCGTTCAAGATCAAAGTCTCAACTATCCGCATGACGATTGCGAGAGCTGAATGCATACGAGCCGGATTCCTTGAGTGGCATATCGGTTTACTTAAGAGGAGGATGGAGAAGATGGAGATGGAGAAAGAAGCTCAACACCTAAAGGCCGCCGAAGCAAGTTCCACATGCAAGGAGTGTGTGGAGTATGACCATGTCCAAGGTAACCCCGATTTAATGCAAGTTTGTCCATTCAAGATTTGGTTCCTCTTTGTGCACAATTCAAGGACTTGATGGACGAGCAAGCTAAGATCAACAAGAACGCCGTCACTAAGTTCGAGGCTATGGAGAAAATATTGAAGAATTTAGATGGCAAGGTGACGAAGGTCGGAAGCTCTATACGTGAAGTGTTCATCGTGATGAAGATGCTAGACGCAAGTGGGACAACTTGCCGGCGCCCGATGGGTAACAAAGAAGAATATCCGAGACAACCCCAAGGTCCCAAGACGGCGAAGGCTACTCAAGCTCACTTGGGAGAGATGAAGGATCACCATGAAGATCACAACCGAAGACCGGGGTTCGAGATGCCGAGCCACTACATGAAGGAAGTTGTTGCATCCGTCAAGACCAAAGAACAATGCCAGCCTGTGAAGACCAAAAAAAAATGGACTAAGCCGAAGAAGAAGCCTGTGCCCAAGATGGTGTGGAAGTGGGTACCCAAGATTGCAACGCTCGCAAAGAGCGTTGATCCGGAGTAATCAAGTGAAGAAGTCTAGCCATGGACTATAAACGAAGCGCTAGGCGGGAGACAACCCGTTTCGTCGAGTCAAGAATAAGCTACCGGGAGGACAACCCGATTCCAGGTTTTTCAAGTCCTTTTAATTCAGTTTTGAATTTTACTACGCAAAACCTTAGACTTAGAATGGTTGAACAATATTAGAGACATAATTCTTGGTTGAATATCTTGCTTGATCATAAACCCTTTACATGAACCATCCTATGTGTTTGTTTGCTTCTTTTCGAGAAACCACAACCAAAAAAAAAAATTTCAGAACCTAACTCAACCCTTCACCCTCATTATGGTGCTGTGGTTGACTTGTTTTTCATGCTAAAAACACACGAGTAGAGCCACGACTTGTACTAGATGTTATTTAAATTTCAGCATGTGGTAGGACTCGCATGAACCTAGAAGCTTGATTTTTGGTTGGTTTAAAAATCCATATCCTTGGTTTCTCTAAGATTAGAATTTTTCTAAGCCTCACTTAATTTTATTTCATTCAAAATCTCTCTCATCTAATCAAAATTAGGACCTAAACCTATGCCCCCATGATCAAGCCGGGAAAAGCTTGCTCTCAACTAATGAAGGCAAACTATACCGGTGAGACCGAAATCGACGTAGTCGAAAAATATTTTCGACTTACATTTGTTTTTAATGGTTTTAAAACTTCTCTAAATTTATGCTTGAGCTCTTGCATGGCTCTGAAAAATATTTTTAAATTTCGAAATTAGAGGAGTGCTTAGCCTTAAACACACTTAACGGGAGGCAATCTAGTTAACCTAACCATGCATGCACCATGATACATCATGGGATGCCCCTCCAACATATTTAAACCACATGCAAAGTACAAGCATGGGGGGCAGCCAAGGCTTTGTTTTGTAGGAATATCATGGATGCATGTGAGGCAAGGGAGTATGGAAGTGAGTCAAAGCGAAAACATCAAGTGGAAGGAGCAATAATACAAGCGAAGGAGTGGACGGGAATGTTTGGAAGGTGTACGCGGTCACGAAGCAACATGAATGCACTAGAGAAGAACCGAGCCAAGAGGAGGAGAGAGGTAAGTCTTTCATCCAACTCTTTGTTCGTGTGCTCTAGTTTGTAGGCCGGAATCACCTTAGACTTAGCCATCCACCGCGTTTGTTTCGTGCAACAAATCACATCCTTAATCCACTCAAAGTCCGGACTCCAAAATAATATTTGTGTACCTTGTTACCGGGTGAAAACCCCGGATATATATTTGTGAGGGAGAGTGCTGCAATCATGGAAGAAAACTACAAGCCTTTTCACCAAAGAAGAAGGGATCATCGTCGTCTAAGCCATCTCAACAACCTCTTCGAGGAGGCGCTCGGTTTCCGAGTTTCCTCGGAGTATGGAGGAGGACACGGCACCGCCGAGGAGGAACCACACTATTCTCCTTGGTGGCATGAGGGCCACACAAAACTCGTTTATTAGGTTTACCAAACTTCAATAACATATGGAGGAGCCGCCCGTCCAACCTCGCCACTTGACACGATCATCCGCTCCACCTCCATACGCTCCGCGGTATTCCAAGGGGTATGTCATCATGAAGGAGGAGGAGGAGAAAAAGCTCGCTCGCCTTAAGTAGAGGCTTGTAGCGAACATCGACATCGACGACCAAGCTCTCCGCATATTGGGTTTCACACGGGACACCGGTGCAATTCTCTAACGGAGTGTCGGCAAACACCCACAAGGAAATCGCCTAGGAAATTTTCATGACCATGGCGCATACCCTTGATGAAGGAGTGCTGAGTCTCTCATTCCGTTGGAGGGAGCCCACAAGAGGAGAAGAAGGAAGACACCGTCGGAAGGGTAACCTTGATCAATGATGCTATTTCTAGCACCTTGATGGGGTAATCTCCTTTCATCCATGGGTTGCAATCGATCTTGAGATGTAATCATACTTTATTGGATTATCTATCTATCATCTTGTGTTGAAAATACTTTAATGCTTAAGGCTAGCAACCATGCCGTAAAGGGAGTAAGGGCTCTATCCTTCCTTGGATCCATTCAACACAATCCCCGATAGATTAGATTGGTTTTCATGTTCGAAACGATTGCATGTTATAGTATCGTAGACCCATGGGCGAGTGTCTCCTATTTTCAAAAGGGAGCTCCGGAACAAGTGGATGTGCATGAAGGCACATGGGAAGGTTTTTGGAGTATGATCACGGGAGGAGACCATCAACAAAGAAATACTATCCGGAACCCCATCATCCAAGTGTGTCACTTTTGTGCAGGTGGATTTTTGGGAGAATAAGAGAGACAAAGATAACCAACACGGAGTTGAATTGGCTTTACTCGGCTTTGATTGCCAAGTGGCCAATAGACCCCACTCACCTATGATCAACCGGTGGTGTTGTTGCAACATCGAGTTCGGAAGATATTGGTTCGGGGTGTTACCTCTCTATGTTGGCTATCTCTTTAAAACCGGGTATTACAAGGAACCCGAATCATCTCCTACCCGGGACTTCCCCAGGAATACATGAAGAAAGGAAAACATAAAAGTGAAGATGAGAGAGGAGGCTTCCAAGTGGCCTAGGTGAATTTGCCCCTTCCGGATTGAAGATTAAGACTTTTTCTTGAGGGGAAGAAGATTGGTTAGAGGAAGGACTTCTTGTGCCGGCGAAGAAAAATAAAAGAGAAGGATTATAGGAGAAGGATCTTCTATGGCCCAAGAATAAGGTGCACAACAAAATTATGTCCCACCATTTGGAGGAACCCGGCGCCGCCGAGTTACTACGGTGGTGTACCAATGCAAGCATGGGGGAGTGGTGCAGCCATACCCCCACCAATTTTGCGGTGCCCAACGTAGCCTTTGCGGAGCCATATGCACACCTTCCTCAACCACAACAAAATGTAGCCACCATTGGAGGATACGCTGCAAGGAGCATGCAAATTATTGCAGCCATCCTAACCAATGTAAACCAAATGGGTGAAGGAAATGCAAACATCGCTTATGAGCTTTGACATCTTCACCTAGTACCGTCGGACAATTCATAGGAGGAGTGGTGCATTCCTATTACAAGTAAGGGTACAACAACCAAGACTATCGATATCAACCACCGGCGGAAGATTAGAGAGAGGAGGAGCTTTAGTCATCTTTCCTTTACCCCCTTTTCTTTAATTTTCAGCTTGTATGTGCCTATGTTTGCGTAGTATTTTCAGCTTTGCTTTAATTTTCAGTTTTCAGTTTAATTTTCAGCGTGTGTGTTAGTGTTTATTTCCATCATGAATAATGTCGCCACCAAGTTTTTACCTTTGGTAAAGTTACAAAGTTTGTGCCATGATGATATATGATTATAATTGCCACTTTGTTTATCCTTGTAATTGGTTTATGCATGTTTGAACTAGTGCTCTCTTAAAAATACAAATCTGAAATTATCTAAATGCTAGCTTAATCTTCAGCGGAGGTTATGATTAAAATAAAGACCCATAGTGTTTTATGTGCTCTCAAGTTATGAATAGATTAAAGATGTCTTTTATGCTCAAAAATATTGCTAACCTTGTCACAAATATCACTTGTGTGTTGCTCAACCTATCCAAAGCCTATTATATATTTGAGTGCATAAACCTTAGTGTACAAGATTTATTTTTGAGTGAGTTATTGCAGGCCATGATTTCTCTGGCCCGAGACTAAGAAGCTGGTCATTCCGTTTTTGCGTATCTATCTTATTGCTAGCCTCTTATCCGTGCATTGTGTATCCCCGCATCGGAGATCTCACAAACTTCGCCGGATATCCACCCTTAAACCAAATATCATCTTTTGTGATTACCTCCTTGACCACAACCTATTGTTGAGAATGGATCATCAATTCAAGGAAGATCGCAAGACGGTGCCAACATTGAAGATTTCAAGTATCTCTCCAAAGGAAAAATATTTTCGGTACCTACCTTATTTATCGCCTCTTTGCTCGAGGATGAGCAATGTCTAAGCATGGGGGAGGAGGTAGGTACGGTGTAGTTTTAGGTTCAAAGGGGAGCAATTAAAAAAAGAAGTTCAAAAGAGGAGCAAGCAAATAAAAAAAAATCAAAACTCCGTTGTGAAAGTCATGTACCGAATATATGATAGAAAAAAATGAATGAAAGAAAGAAAGAAAGAAAGAAAGAAAGAAAGAAAAGAATAAGAAATATGAGAAAGAGAAAAAAAATATATGAGTATGTGTAAAGTGAACTCTCGGTTCTCTAAAAGTGCATTCAAGGCTTCAAGTTAAAAAGATCCATTCTCATTTTCCAACCATGTGCAATCCAATAACGAGGACTTCCTTTGTGCCTCGGGATCACTCTTTGCCATTTGCACATGTCCACTCATCTAAAAGCGTGTGTATTTTTATCTTTCCCCTCCTTGATTTAACATTATTTTCCAATGACCTTTTTGACGAGTCTCGGTAAGACCATGAGAAGCTTGTCTTGTTTTGACAACACCTCATTTATAAAATCTTGTTAGGACTAAACTTTCCCAAAGCTCCATATAAAGCCTACCACATATATGTTATGAGAGGGAAAGGAGTAGAATATATAGGCTTGAGAGACAAGCGAGATGAGAGTTCATGAGCAATATGCAAGGTGATTTAAATTTGTGAATTTGGTTTAGCTCTTTTCTTTATCTCGTTCTTTATTTCAAAATTCCGAGATCTATTTAAACTTTGTGAGCATGTTAATACTTGTGGGATAAGCTTAATTAAATATCTACCCTCCGTAGGGATGAAGGCTAGTACATTATGGAACTTTAACGAATTAAACTTTTGAGAGCATTATGTTTTTTTTCATGTATGATCAAGTGCAAGGTTTAAACAATGAAGGGCAACGATGATATCCATTGAAGGCTTACTCGAGGACGAGCAAGGTTTAAGCATGGGGGAGATGTTGACGGTGAAAATCCGTCAACCTAGCCATGAGTTTACCTTCGGTGTTGGCATGACTTTTGTATCTTATTCATTGGTACTAACCCCCGTGGTATAACAAGTTCACTTGTGCATGTCGGTTTTGGAGTTAAGTGTTTACGCAGGGTTTTAACGTTGAAAGCAAGACTTCCGGGATAAGTTCATTAAGCACCTCATGACAAGACCTTGAAGCCCGATACAAGTCAAGCAATGAAGTGAACATGACTCCAAGAGCCCAAGGACCAAGCCCGAGAAGATGATAAACTCCGAGGACTGAACCAGAAAAGTGCTGAATCTTGCAAGACAAGGAATTGAGTCCAATTCGGAGAGAAACCGACGTCAAGGGCCCACATGCAAAAGGGGAGAACATCTAGAAGACGTGGGAAGCAACACCGGGCGAAGCAGGCCGCGGGATGGGCCGAATTGGGCCCAGGCCGGCCGGCCCGGCCCCAATTCGGGGCCCAATCGGCCTCCCCTTTGACCTAATTGCTTCTCGGGCTATAAATAGCCCCCCGACCGAGAGCCACACGGAACCGAGGTCGTAATCCGCCGCCGAGGGGCGAGAGAAGCTTGAGGGACACCATCTCGGAGATGAGGGTCGTGCTAGTTGTCTAGGGTCTCCCCGGCCGACGTGGGAACCTTGCATGGAAAACCACGTCGGAGCTCGGAGCGAGGATCAAGATCGAGGTAGGATCCCGGTGGTGATCTTGTTCATGTAATCATTCATAGTGAAGTTTGTAAGTGAATCCGATTTCTAGCGATCAAGTGCCTTCTCGATGATTTTGTTTTCTTCTTGGTTTTGCTTCTTCTACGATCTAGTCTATAGCTAGATTACATAGGGGCCTCTTGTAGCCGCGGTGGCTAGAGGTGCATACCGGACCGGCCAAGTGATTTCAACTTGTTCTATCGAACTCGCCCTAGACTACCCGCATGAATAGGGATACGTTGTGACAGAACGGGGGTTCCGAAAGGCGGGCGTTTTCGGAGTCGGATGGGAAGGCCACGATTTAAAGATGCTTTTAATGAGATTCGCTTTTCTATCTTCATCTATCTTGTTTGGAGCTACAACATAAGCATGATCTAGATTCTCTAGATTGGTTATCTCTTGCTTTCTCTTGTTACCTCTTTAGTAGATTAGATTAGATGTGTTTCCTTTATGAGTTAGTAGATTAGATGCAACTTGTTTTCATTAGATAGCTTTACCTTGCTTTACTAGATTGAATCCTTGCGTTGCACATTGTTCCACGGATTCGATACCTTGGGTTCACCACTCGAGGGAAGAAGGGTCCCTTGACTACGACGGGAGACTTGTCCGCTTGCAAGTCACAAACGAACTTTGATACAACTATTAACCGTCAACGAGCACCGATGGCAAGTTGGGGCGAGGATTTATGTCGGCTGACAAATTAGAAGAAGTTGACATTGGAAGCGGTGATAAGCCAAGGCCGACGTTCATCAGCGCAAACTTGCAACCAGACTTCAGGGGGGAATTAATCAAGTTGCTAAAGGAATATAAAGATTGCTTCGCCCGGGATTATCTCGAGATGCCCGGACCGGATCGTTCCATCGTTGAGCATCGGTTGCCAATCAAATCTGGTTTCAAGCCATACAAGCAACCACCCCGTTAAATCTACAAGGATGAGGTATTGGCCGATGTGAAGAAAGAAGTTGAAAGATTACTTGATGCAAACTTCATTCGGCCATGCAGATATGCGGAGTGGATTTCTAACATTGTCCCTGTTTACAAGAAGAATGGAAAGATGAGGGTCTGCATAGATTTTAGGGACCTAAACAGAGCTACTCCGATGGATGGTTACCCCATGCCTATTGCCGATTTGCTTTGATTGACGCCGCGGCCGGGACACAAAGTGATCGGTTTCATGGATGGCAATGCGGGATACAACCAAATCTTCATGGCAATCGAGGACATATCAAAGACGGCCTTCGGATATCCCGGTCATATAGGCTCGTTTGAATGGATAGTCATGACATTTGGGTTAAAAAATACTGGTGCAACTTATCAGCGAGCCATGAATTACATTTTTCACGAGTTGATCGGCAAAGTTGTGGAAATCTACATTGATGATGTGGTAATCAAGTCCCTAAGTCATGACACACATTTGGAAGATGTGAAGGAGACCTTGGAGTGCACCCGGAAGCATGGTTTAAAGATGAATCCAAACAAGTGCGCTTTTCGGGTATCGAGCGGAGAGTTCTTGGGATTTTTGGTCCACGAAGGGGGAATTGAAGTTGGCAAGAAGAGCATGAAGGCCATCGATGAAGTTGTTCCTCCAACTAATCTCAAGGAGTTACAATCACTGCTCGGCAAAATTAATTTCGTGAGAAGATTCATTTCAAATTTGTCACGAAAGTTTTGCCATTCTCTCCTTCGCTGAAGCTAAAGAAAGATCAGAAGTTCACATGGGGCGACGAACAACAAAAGGCTTTCGATGAGATCAAGCAATACATGAAGGAGCCACCGAGTCTTGGTCCCTCCTCGAGTGGATAAGCCTTTCAAGTTGTACGTGGCGGCCGATACCCAAACCATTGGATCGGCCCTTATTCAAGAATTCGAAGGAAAGGAGCGGGTAGTAGCATATCTTAGCCGAAAACTACTTGATCCCGAGACCGGGTATTCGGCTACGGAAAAGCCGTGCTGTGCGTGTACTACTCGTGTACAAAGTTTCGGCACTACTTGTTGAATGTCGAATGCCTTGTGTATTCCAAGTTCGATGTAATAAAACATATGTTATCTATGCCAATTTTGAATGGCGGGATTGGCAAATGGATCTTGGCCTTATCAGAGTTTGAGTTAAAGTTCGAATCGGCAAAGGCTATCAAGGGACAGATTATTGCCGATTTTATAACTGAACATCGCGATCCGTCAATTGATTTGCTTGAAATTACCCCTTGGGCTTTATTTTTTGATGGATCATCATGTGGTAAAGGTGGGGGAGTAGGGATCCTACTAATTTCGCCTAGGGGTGAGATGTTTGAATTTGCCATCCCTATACGACCCCACCGTTACAAACAATCGGGCCGAGTACGAGGCAATCGCTTCGAGGGCTTCAATATTTGAGAGAAGCGGGGCCGTTTCAGTTGAAGTTTATGGAGATTCAGAGCTGGTGATCAAGCAATTGAACGGCCAATACGAATGCAAAAGTGAAGCGCTGAGGAGTTACTACGAAGAATGCAGAGAAATATTGAAGAGCTTCCCGTTGGTAACTTTACAGCATATTCCTAGGGAACATAACGAAGAAGAAAACAAAGCTGGCTCAAAGCGCCTCTGGATACAAAGAGAGTCAAGAAGCGTTTGCTGCAGATGTATGCGCATTGGGGACGGATCTTGCGAGAAGATGATTGGAGAAAAGAGATCGTTGATTACTTGAAGGATCCATCCCGAAAGGTCTCTAGGAAGCTCGGTACAAAGCCATAAAATTCGTTCTTCCGGATGACAACTTGTTCTATAAGTCATTAGATGGGGTATTGTTACGATGCACGGGTCCGGGGAAGAAGCCAAGAACATGATGAGCGAAGTGCACGATGGGATATGTGGAGCACACCAATCGGCCTACCGTATGAAATGGGTTATCGGACAAGTTGGATGCTTTTGGCCGACGATATTAGAGGATTGCTTTGAGTATTACAAGGGATGTCAAGATTTCCGGAGGTTTGGAAATATTCAAAGAGTCCCCGCGTCGGCATTGAATCCCATCGTCAAGCCATGGCCATTCGGTGGGGCGGGGGTATAGACTTGATTGGCGCATTAATCCACCATCTAGTAAGGGGCATAAGTTTGTGCTTTTGGCTAAGGACTATTTTACTAAATGGGTTGAGGCGATCCCACCGAAGAAGGTGACATCGGAAAACATGGTTGAATTTGTCAAGGAGCACATCATCTATCGGTTTGGAATCCCTCGGACAATCACAACCGATCAAGGGGCCCAATTCGTGTCCCCGGAGTTCGGAGAGTTTGCCGAAAGCATGGGGATCAAATTTTTTAACTCTTCTCCCTATTATGCCCAAGCTAATGGTCAAGCGGAGGCTTCCAATAAGATCATGATCAAGCCGATACGAGAAGAAGATCGACCGAAGCCAAGAAGGTGGCATTCGGTACTTAGCGAGGCCTTCGTGGGCTTACCGAATGGCCCCCCATGGAGCCACAAAGACCTCTCCTTATGAATTGGTTTATGGACACCACGCGGTTCTACCTTGGGAGATGCAATCAGATTCAAGGAGGGTTGTGTTATAGAAAGATTTGAGCTCCAAAGATTACAGTGGCCTAATGATGGATGAGCTAGAGGATTTACACATGATCCATCTTAGGGCCCTAGAAAACATCGAGAAGAACAAGCTGCGGGTTGCCAAGTACTATAATAGGAAAGTAAAAGTCAGGCAATTTGAAGAAGGAGATTTGGTTTGGAAAGCGCTATTGCCGATTGGAACTAAATATAGAGAATTCTGCAAATGGTCCCCTAACCGGGCCTTTTCGTGTGGTCGGATGCGTTCTCGGTAATGCATACATATTGAAAACTTTACTAGGAGAAGAATTTTCCGCAGCAATAAATGGAAGATATCTCGAAGAAATATTATCCTAGTATTGAGATCGATCGATGATCACCGGCGGTGGGATTACACGCATCGACACGAAACAGGCGGTGCTCAAGAACGAGGCCGCCTTTAGAACAAAAATTCACAAACGAAGAAATGGCCGGTGCCTAGATGCATTGCCCTTAGCACAAAACTACATTACAACCGCTTCTTGCGGGTTTGCATCCAACAACCCCGGGTGATCAGGACCTCAAGGAGGTGGGAAGCAGAAGGCGTGGAGAAAGAAGCGAAAGTATGAATCAATCTTTTCTTTGCTTCTTCGTGCTCCCTCTTCAGTTGTTCCAGGACCACCGTGACGGCAACTTGGAATGCACGGGGGTGACCATGATTTGCGGCCTCCACCAAGTTGTCCCAAGCCGCTTTCAGGTTGTTGTACCTGTCAGAGACATCTGAAACAGAGGAGTGGGTGTTAGGGGCAAGAAATCCGGATGTGAGCACGAAGTCAAGAAGAAGTCAGAAACATTTACCCCCCACTAGTGCCTCCAGAGCCATACGACGCTCGCGTTCGGCTTGGCAACGAGCGGTGATGTCCCTAAGGCCGTGCTCCAGGTGCCGAACGCGGCGGCGCAGTTGATGGCTGGTCCTCTGTTCAGGCGTGGCGTCCTCTGCTTCGAGGGAGGAATCGGAGGAGATGTACTCAGGCACATCTTCGGTCCCGATGATTTCTTCAGGAAGCAAATCAAGGCTGAAAGGGGAAAAGAAGAGGAGGTAAAGCGCAAGATCATATGGGAAACAGGAAGTAAATCAAGGGAAAACTCACCTTCGAATCGTGCGTTTCTTCGGAGGGTCGCTCTCTCTTGGGGTTGCTTGCCCTTGTCCATGGCCTTGGGGTTTTTTCCTCCGGGAGACGAGGGAGGAAATGAGAAGTGATGGATGAGTGTGCGAGTGGATTTGCGGGGCATCTCGGCAGGCTATTTTATTGACCGAAGGGGTGCATTGGGAGTGATGAGCGCGGTACACACTTTGTTGGAATACCAAACGGCGGGGTTTTATTCCGGATGCGCGGGGTTTTCGCTTGAACGGTGCTTGTGGATTGCCGATTCGGGGATCTTCGTGGATTTTGCGCCAAGGGGCATATGTTCTCACGTATTCGGCTCAAAACAGTTCCGGATACGCTTAAGGAAAAACAAGATTCACGGATGCGAACGTAAAGAAAATCATCACAAAGCAAGCACGAGAATGCAAAAGTTCTTTATTTATTGCCGATATTCAAACATCCCTAATACAATCTAGTCAAAAAGCCTATTCAGCACAGATTGGGGATGAGTGATTTCGGCAATGGCGTCGCCGTGGCCATCGAGGCGCTCTAAGATGAGCTCAATCTCCTCAATGTCCTGCGGCGCACCGCCCCGAAAGCCGCGCGGCCCGGTGGAGTAGTCGACGTTCGTATGCGTCGCCATGGCGGCCGGAGGCCCGGGTGGTGCCCAAGCGAACGCCATGGGTGGCCACCTCATCAACACGGTGCTCCACCGCGGCAAGGCGCTCCGCCGGCGTGTCACCGCGGGCGTTCGCCTTGTCGGCCAGCTGCTCCACCAGCATCTTCAGCTGGTTGAGCTCGGCGTCGCGGGCTGCAAGGTGCAAGAAGAAAGGAGATTAGCATCGAAGGCCGGATTGGATAAAAAATTGATTTCAGAGCTGTACCATCGATGGTTTCCAGCAGCTGCTTGCGCTGGTCCTCCTACTCCAACTCGGCTATGCCCGCCTTCTTGGAGACGTCCTCCGGCTCGTGGCCGGGCCGTCTCCGCTTCCGCCTTGAAGCGGAGAGCGTCGAGTTCCCCGTAGGGCACGGGGGAGTGGCCGTCAGACTCCGAGGAGTCGTCCGGGAGGGGCCGATTTGCCGCCGCGGAGACGGGTTCCACTGAATCAACCTAAAAAGGAGATGATCGTCAAAACAAGAAGATCAAAGATGAATCAAAGAAGAGGAATTGACGATCATTGCCTCCGGCGCGCATTAGCGCTACTCCCCTCCGCCTCATCGAGGCGCGGCGTCGGTTGAGGCGGCGCACCATCTTGCTCTCCGGGATGTGCCTTGTTTGGGAAGAAGAAGAGTTGAGATTGGCAAAGATTCGAGAGCTAAAGGCTTGGTGGAGAGCTAGGGGCACCTACGGTTTCATTTATAGGCCACGGCAAGACAGATCGTGGCCTCAAGTCGTGGCTCGGATCGTGGCGCATATCCCAAGAAAACCGAGAAGGTGGAAAGGTTTCCTTGACCGGACCGCCAATGGGTCGCTTGGAGTTCTAGGCCGAGTCGTATTTGGTTGACTCGGCTCGCTGCCGAGAGGAGTCAAAGTGCCATTCGGGTGTTGGCATTTCATTGCGAATGGGTCGTTCGAGCATTACGTTGGAAGGCTCCCGAAGAAAAGCGGAAAAGAAATCTCGGGTAAAATTGAAAACCTAAATGCCGAATGAAGTTTACGGGAGGGGAATTTACCCGAGCAGCTTGGTTTTGAGCCGCCATTGGGGATTTGAGCTTAGAACAAGGGGATCTAGGGTTTTGATCCGGAAGAGGATTCCGGCGGATTGCGAAGAGAAAAGAACAAGTGTTGACAGATTTGATTTGAAAATGTTCGTGGTCGGAGTCAATTGCGGAACAAAATCACTTTTATCCCGCAATTGAAGGGGCATGTGTTAACACCAAAATTTGGTAAGGAGTCTGACTTGTGGGTCCGGCTCGATGAGGAGTCCGTCCGGTGGAAGGAAGGTTTTTCTCGGATGTATTTGGCGAGAAAGATCCGTGGTCGGCTATGCGCTTCCGTTCGGCAAGGGAACAGGTTGAAGCCGATTTTGCGGGATTGGACGGTGACGTGGCTCGAGCGGGGAAGGACGAATGGATGGATAAGCGATCAATCTTAGAGATAAGTTAGGCAACAAATCCATTCGAGGATGTACTTGGCGGGGGTATAAATATGAGCCCCGAATGTATGTAACAAACACAATCATTCTTCAATACAAACCGGCCTTACGCCAAACCCTAGAGTCCATTTGTCGTGTCGTCGAGTTCTTCGAGAGGGTTCATCGATCCGTCGACCTCCGTGAGTACCGGCAACCTTGTATCATGTCTAGTATCATGCGGTGGATTTAGATCGATGCAAGTAGTCTTGTTACCATGCTTCGTGTCATGCGGTAGATTCAAGCTTGGTTCAAGAGTGTTTCTTGTTAGGTCATGAGCCATGCGGTAGGCTAAGATCTAGCTTGAAGCTAGTTATCGGCTCTATTGGATTTTGGCAAGATCCAATAGATTCATTAAGTTACCCCGTGTTGTTTTGAGTTTTTACTTTATGTTTAAATTCATATAACACCTTTTGGCCAATCTAGATGGGTTTGGATTGGCTTTATCCCTCTTATGATCCTTATGCGAGTCGAGCTCATGTTCTAACACGTGGATCTTGTGCTTTCCGATAGCCGAAACCGAATCGATGCGGGTTGCTACGTGTTGCGGGTTCAAGCTTGCCAACGTTGGTATAAATCTTGAAAGAAGCGAGTATCATGCGGTAGATGCGAGTTTTTGGGTTGCTTTGGAGCTAGTCATCCGGTGGATTAGATTTCAAATCAATCTGATAGATTTATTCGCTTGGTAATGTTCGTTCCTTCTTCATGGACCCCGAATCGGCTGTTCAGCCGTATTCGGTTATGTTTCTTCACGAGTAGAACACGTGCATAATTCATGCTTTAAATAATGTATGCTTTTAGCTTTCCATATTTAGATTGTATCATGCGGTGGATAGATCTATTTGTGGAAAGTGGTACGGTTTTCATGCAAATTGTATCATGCGGTGGATAGATTTGTTTGGTATCGTACCCGATGGGTTTTTAAAGTACCTAGACATGCGGTAGACTAGTGCTTTGGATCTATGCATGCTTGTTTATTACATGTTTATGCTCGTGCTTTACTTTATTTATTTAATGTTAATTATCATGGGGATCGGTCATGGCTTCGTGCATGTGCGTCTTCGCTCAAACAAAGACCGATCGCCGTCATGCTCACGTCATCCATTCGGCTATGTTGTTTTTCTTGTTGCAAGCTCCCGAATGGTTTCAGTTTATTGGCAGATAGCTTTCTATAGCTATGTATCATCCCATCTGGCTTTGTAGCCGTAAATATGGAACTGTCGGTACCACCAAGCTTTGGTATCTAAGCGCTTTGTCTTTTGTTAATTTTCGGGAAAAATTGATTGGCACGTCTTGTGATTCTCTACACGTGTGAAGCCGGCTTGTTCACCTTTGTGTGTTTGGCGCTAGGTGCACGTTTTGCGTCAACAATAGCTATAGAAAGCTATCCGTCGACAAACCGAAACTATTCGGGAGCTTTAAAAAGGAAGAAGTAATATAGCCGAATAGATGATGTAAGCATGACGACGAATAGGTCTTTATCCGGACAAAGATGCACGTGCGCAAGACCATGACCCATCCCCGTGGTGATCAACATTAAATAATAAATGAAGTAAAAGCGCGAGCATAAATATGTAATAAACAAGCATGCATAGGTCCAAAGCACTAGTCTACCGCATGTCTAGGTACTTTAAAACCCGTCGGGTACGACACCAAGCGAATCTATCCACCGCATGATACAACTTGCTTGGGATCGTGCCACCTTCCACAAACAGATCTATCCACCACATGATACGATCCAAATATGGAAAGCTAAAAGCATACAATATTTAAAGCATGAATTATGCACGTGTTTTACTAATGAAGAACATAACCGAACACGGCCGAATGTACCGATTCGGGGCCCATGATGAAGGAACGAACATTACCAAGTAAGATAAATCTATCGGATTGATTTGAAATCTAATCCACCGGATGATTAGCCCGAAAACAACCCAAAAACCTGCATCTACCACGTGATACCCAATTCTTTCAAGATTTATACAAGCCTTGGCAAGCTTGAACCCACAACACGTAACAACCTAGATCGACTCGGTTTCGGCTATCGAAGAGCACATGATCCACGTGTTGTTGAAGCTATGGGTACGAGCTCGAATCTCATGAGGATCACCCAAGGGAATAAAGTCGATCCAAACCAATCTAGATTGGGCAAAGAGGTGTTACATGAATTTAAAAATAAAGCAAAAACTCAAAGCAACACGGGGGTAACTTAATGAATCTACTGAATCTTGCCAAAATTCAATAGAGCCGATAACTAGCTTCAAGCTAGATCTTAGCCTACCGCATGGCTCATGACCTAACAAGAAACCCTCTTGAACCAAGCTTGAATCTACCGCATGACACCAAGCATGGTAACAAGACTACTTGCATCGATCTAAATCCACCGCATGATACTAGATATGATACAAGGTTGCCGGTACTCACGGAGGTCGATGGATCGATGAACCCTCTCGAAGACCTCGACGACACGACAAATGGACTCTAGGGTTTGGCGTAAAGCCGGGTTTGTACCGAGAATGATTTCGTCTATGTTACATACATTCGGGGTTCATATTTATACCCCGTCAAGCACGACCTCGAATGGATTTGATACCTAATTTATCTCTAAGCTCAATCGCTTATCCATCCATTCGCCCTTTCCGCTTGGGCCACGTCACCGTACAATCCCGCAAAAATAGCTCAATAGTTTCCTTGCCGAACGGAAACGGATAGCCGACCGCAAATTTTTTCTCGCCGAATGCATCCGAAGAAACCTTCCTTCCACCTCGACGGATTTCTCACCGAGTTGGACCCACAAGTCGACTCCTTACCAAATTTTGGTGTTAACAAGTGGCTCTAATTTTGTCAATTTTTGCAAATTTATGCTTGCTTTCCTTGTGTTGTCATAAATCACCAAAAAGGGGGAGATTGTAGCGAACATGGCCCCATTTGCCATTTGTGCGAGTTGATTTTGGTGATTCATGCTAACACATGTAATGGGACTAACCACATTGTCTAGCATGTCTTTGTAGGCATTCATAGGTACCATGGATGTTACCACAAGTTAACATACCATGCCCAAGCTAACAAGTCATGCCACAATTTAACATACCATGCACATGTTAGGTTACTTACAGCAAATTTGAGGACTTAGTACGTATTTGGAGGGTATAAGTAATGGCATGTTAAGTATGTTAAGTTGAAGTAAAGATCCAAGTTGAAGACGTGAAGAAAAAGAAGGAAAAGATACCATTGGATGAACCGACGGTACCCAAATAGCAAGCGTCGGTGCAATCGTCGGACGAGTTGGTACACTGGTTGAAACCCTAGGCACCGTCGGATGAACCGACGGTCCAATTTCTAGATGCGTCGGACGAGTTGCGGAGGGAGAGCGGCGAAGACGTAGCACCGGATGATCCGACGGTCCGAGTGGGGACACCGTCCGTCTATCCAACGCTCGCTTTGAATCTAGACAGAGACGTGCCAAGACAAAGCCTTCAGCACCGGATGATCCGATGCCTTGGTCAAGGTGAAGCGTCGGTCTATCGGACGGCCGCGTGGAAGCTAACAGAGGCGACTTGGACGCGGGGTCTTCGAGCACCGAATGATCCGAGGCACCATCGGTGCATAGCGTCGGAAGCGGTTGTGTCAAAGGATCTCAACGGCTATGTGACGTGGGAGGGACACCGGATGAATCGACACCCCGGAAAAGCTTAGCATCGGTTCATCCGACGCTACCTTTTTCAGCGGCTTTTAGCCAACGGCTAGTGTGATGCCTTGGGCTATTTATACCCCCTCAACTCACTCATTTGAGGTGGCTCGATTGTGTGGAAGTGCAAGGAGTTAAAGATACATTGAAGATCATATCCAATCCATCCTAGTGCTTAATTGCTCATCCTTAGACTTGCATATGCTTTGTGTATGTGCTTAGTGCAAGGCTTAGCTTAGAGTCGAGTGAGTGCAAGGTTGTGCCAACCTTGTGAGGTGATTCTTGAGTGAATCAAGTTGTACAAGGTTCGCCGGAAGCCTTGGGGCCTAAGTGGCTCACCGGCAATCGTCATCGACCCTCCGGCTTGGTGTGGAGTGGCGAGGACACTTTGTGCGGGGGACGTGGAGACCCCCTTCCTAAGTGGAGAAGCTCCTTAGTGGAGGCGGCATCAAGGTTGAAGGACCGAAACGGCGAACCGGAGAAGGGGGGAGGGAATAGGAGCCGATAAAAAAATCATCTTGAAGGAGATGAAGACTCCAACAAGACGAACACGGCTTCCAACAAACGTCTTCGACTCACTACCCAAGTTGGCCAAGCCCACGTAACCACCGGAGTGCCACCGGACCTAGGAACTAACTCACAACCTTCCGAGCCAAAACACACCAACGCGCACGGCGGAAACTTGCACGGCTTGTTGCCCGTGCCGCACCGGTCGACCGATGGCCCGAGCCGGTCGGCCGGTGGACGAGCACCGATCATGCCGGTGGCTACGGCAGCCTCGCACAACAAGCGTTCCCGAAAGCCTCGGTGACTTCTCTAGGCCCCGCAACAAAACCACCCCCAAAACACAACCCGGATCGAAGGAAAACCCTATACAAAACCTAACAAAGCAACTCCAAACAAACCAAGAACAGACCAACAAGCACCAAGACCCAAAGACACACGAGTCAAGCAGTTCACCCAAGGAAAATTCCACAAGTGACTCACACCGGCCGGACCGGTCAAGAGCACCGGTCGACCGGTGTAGTCCGGGCAGCTCGGGATGAACAACACCCGCGGGTCAACTCCTTAAATCCAAACCTCGATCTCCCGAATCGCTCCACGGACTTGAACAAGACTTTGGGGATGATAGGAACTCCTCTAACCCTAGAACACCGAAAACCCCAAAATCGAGCTCCTTAACTCACGGATTTGGGAGGGGAATCACGGTCCAAAGAACCACGAAGGGTTCCCACAAATTTCCCCCATCAAATCCCCAAGAGCAAGGTCCTAAAAACACCCCAAGAAAACCACCAAGAGAGGGCTCCGAAAATCACCACCAAGAACAACCGGGAACAACATAACAAGGCCTTGAGGAACCACGCCGAATCATCTATACATATCAAGAAGGTTCATACGAGGTCTAGCTTGCCGCCCGATCATCCAACCCTCTCACAAAATCTTACCATGAAGCTCTCAAGCTAGTCCTATGGAAATCCTAAGAAAATAGGAAGGGAAAATAGGAAAGCAAATGAACTAGGGTTCCAAGAGATGGCTGCCATCCTCTCACCTCATGGGTTATATGGAGGGAACCAAAAGTTTAATATACCCTTGCTTCATAACTAGGGATACAAGCCCCTCAAGGGCAGTTTGGGAAGTCTTCAGATTTTCTCCATCGGACGAATGACCGGCGACCGCACACTTCTTAGCCTCGACGCAAGCCTTACGATCCCGACGTGTGTCCTCCGCTTCGAAGATTCCGGACTACGTAGTCGCACACCGGTCGGACCGGTGCTCCTTACCGGTCCGACCGGTACCCACCGGTCGGACCCACCGGTCGACCGGGCCGCGCGCCGTCGTAGCACCGTCTTCGGTTCTTCGGTCTTGGCTTTGTGGATCAACCAAGCAACCCATTGGTTTTACGGTGAACCATCGGAAACCCCGTGAACTCGGTGTGGCCTCCGCCAATCGCCACTCATGACTCGGCTCCCACACGTAGTCCGGCTCGACCTTGGTTTTGAGGCTCAACCAAGAAACCGTCCATGACTTCATCTTGTTGTTCATGCCACCATGCGGCCCGCACTTAACCCCCGTTGGCCACCGGGTCCCTCGAACGAAGCCTACTTGTCTTCTCCACGCCTGGAGGCCTCACCGGCGACGACCTTTCGCGCTTGTTCTTCACACCGCACCAACACCGGTCAAGCCGCAACCCGAACCCGCAATACTTAGCCAAGAATCGGTCCACACAACGTTGTCAATCACTCATCACACAAGGAAGTGACCATCCACCGGTCCTCGAACCACACATGGTCCTCAATCTCCCCCTTGATGAGTGCATTGACAACACCCACATAAAGTAACACAACGAGAAAAGAAAAAGAAAAGAAACGAACAAAAAGAAACCCCAACAAGAGATCGAAAGCCAAACAAAGGCAAAGAGCAAGATCACTTGAAGAGGACAAGTCTCGGACCCCTTAAGCAAGGGCAACGGCTCGACACATCCAAGACAAAGCTATGCTCAAGCAAAGAGCACAAACCACCAAAACAAAGCTCGAAAAACCACAAAGAGCTCCCCCCGCACACATGCAAGCTCCCCCGAACCAATGCAACTCCCCCCTGGACCAATGCATGCAAAACACTTGAAAACGAGGAGCTGCAACAACTTCAGCTCTCACCGGTCGGACCGATCACCACCACCGGTCGGACCGTGACCAACATGTGCACGGGACCAGCACTGCGACCGGTAAGACCGGTGCACACGAGCCCGAAATGGCTCGAAACCACACGAAAACCTTCTAAATGCATCCACAAGCCATTTCAAGCTCAAACTTCTCCCCCTTGTTGACAATGAATGAATAAAGTCAAATGAGCAACCTAGAGCTTCTCAAATAGACAAAATTCAACATAGGATGCTACACATGTCCAAATGAGCAAGTTAGATACCCGATAGGTTCGTAATGACATCAACTACAAGATCACCAAGTTTCACAACCATTGGACGAAGCTATGATAGATTTGAGTAATTTTGCTAAAAATTCACCTCTCATGAGCAAAGTCCTAAACATGATCAAAACATATCAAAATGGCAAAGTCACACAAAATTCATGCTAGGACAGCCATTCTAATCATAAGACCATCACAAACGCCCACAAGCACCTCATGTCATGTCAAAGCCACCGAGCCATGTGCCTACTTCTATGTATGAGACTTCTCATTGGTAGGCATCATACAAACAGTTTAGCACCCAAAGCAAATTAAATTGAGAACATATGACATGGGAGCACATTTTCCAAGTATTTTACATTTCATTTTCAGATTCAAGCAAAAAGCCACCGAGCCATGTGCCTACTTCTATGTTTGGTACATGAAATATCTTTTCGACAAAAAGGAACTTATGCCCCTCCACAAGATGAAGCAATAGGGCTAAACATTCATGATGGAAAATGAACCTTTGGCCCCATATGATCAATAAACTAGCTATCCAACCACAAATTAAGCATAACCAAGCCACTAAAACATGTCATGATCATATAAAGGCATTTACACTTGAGAGAGCATATATGTGACATTTTTCGAAAAACATAGCCATCAACCATGGATTATTAAACAAGATCATCAAGAGCTAAGCATACTAACCATTGCATACCAAACAAGCTCACAAAGACATAAATAGCATTCCATGGTGAACAATGTATATAGGAGAAGCTTTTCCTATCCAATGCATATGATACAAAATGCATGCAATTTAAGATACAAGGATGCCTATACATCATGTTACATATGCCATGCCAAATGCAAAAAATGCACAAAGGAAACTATACATATGCTACAAAGGAGCTCCCACACAAAACACACAAACCACCGGCTCCTCAAGGGTAGGCAAAAAGGGCTCGACACTACCGGCAAAAGAGCAAAGGATCACAAAACTCACAAGCTCCCCCTTAACTCATGCATTAAGGCCAAAAAGCATACAAAGCTCACCTTACACACATGAGAAAGGGCAAAGAGCAAAATGAACCAAGTGGCTTGACCAAGGCCACACACTTGAAAGTCACAAATTTACTTACCTTGTTCATTTCTTCACAATTCACTCGTCCTTGTCCACCATCTTCGAAAGTGATGTACCTCCATGTCACCAGCGGGATATGAGGCCGGAGAACCACCCCCGATATCAACCAAATGTTCTCCGGGCCATCCACCTGCAACTCAAAACCAAGAGCGAGAACGAGCAAACGACTCAACACTGGGGTTAGTTCCAAAAGTGGCAAACCGGTGTCGGGCCATTTCCTCGAAAGTAGGGTTAGCAAGACTCATCCTACCATGCCTATCAATACACCGATCCATCCCGTCAAACCTAGAACCACCATGGGAAGACTACTCTGTCCCATTGGAGGGGTATGACTACCACAAAAGGGAAAGCGTGGTCCGTAGCCCTTCCGAGACTCAAAGCTGCGACCTCTCCCAAACTCGTATTAATCACGAGGTGGAGAACGTCCAGCAAACTCAACACCACCATGGTAACCCTTTTGAGGAAACCACCCCTCACTAACCGAGAGGACCAAAACCATGAAAAGAAAATCGTGGACCGTCCCTTCTTTCCAACTCCAAGCTATGACCCCTCCCATCCTCGTATTGAGCACGAGGGGGACGGCGACTAGCAAACCGACAATCGGCAAACTCTCCCGGACCAACCACCGAACCACGACCTCCTAAACCAAACCTCGCACCGTACGAGCACGAAACCCAAGCCGCCGCTCGTCCGAGCCCGCACCGGTCCGACCGGTGCCTCTCACCGTCCGACGGGTGTAGCCCGGCCGCGAAGCACCTCGAACGGCCTTTGGCTCTCCCCAAGCCGGAATCGTCCTCACACTCGCCTTGGCCCCGGGCATCCGCACACGAGGCATAGGCATATCATGCGATGGGTGGTACTGTTTTTGTTTGCCCACTCCTTAGCCATTCTCACCTCTCTCCTTTTTTTATAGCAAAACTCTTTCTTGTGACCATCCTTTCCACAAAACTCATAATGGAAACGGTTTGATCTAGGCTTAGGCTTGATGTGTGTTCTTCACAAGGCTTCTCACTAGGCTCCCCACATGGTTTCTCACTAGGCTTCTCACTTACTTTCTCGCTTGGTTTTTCTATCGGTTTAAGCAAATGGTTTGGCTTGGAAGCGAACTTGTCTTCGGGAGTGGGTTGTGGTGGAGCTAAAGCATTCCCGAATTTCCCTTCCCTCTCTCCACGGCCCTCACCAACCTTATCGAATCCCAATGCCCAACCATCATAGCGCTTACAACTCGCAATCATCATACCAAGCCGAGGTTCCCGACTAGACAACCAACTCGGCACTTCACGCAACTTATTGTTCTCATCCGGTAAATGGTTAACACATTGTGCAAGTTCCAGATTCTTCATAGCATGCAACTCACATGTAGAACAAGAAGTAGGAATAGGCACTTTCAAATCAGCCTCAAGAGAAACAATGAGAGAACAAAGCTCAACAATTTTCTCATGCAAACTAGGGCAAGAAGTACAAGCACCAAGCAAAGTGGGTCTAGATTGTAGCTCAACCAACTCAACCCTAAGCACATCTAGTTCCTCACACTTGGAGGCATACTTTTCCCTAAGATCGATCAAGTCGGCTAAGAAACCGAGCAATCAGCACAATCAATCTCATCGAAATAATAGGGCTAGCCTTAAGAGAATCAATTTCAAGCTTGCTACAAAGAACCCGTGTTTCTAGCTCGGCCACTCTAGTCCTAGCATCCTCGAGCAAAGATCTAAGCTCCTTCCTAAGCTTCTTAGCCTCTCTAAGCATGTGATCGCGATTATCAAGCAAGTCAACCAACTCCTCATTCTCCCCGCGCAAAGAAGAGAGCTCATCGCATACCTCATCCTCGGAATCCAAGTCCGAGGTGTCCTTCTCCGGCTTCTCTTGCTCGCCGGAGGCCGCGAGCCATGCCGCGAAGTCATCCTTGAGGCTTAGGCCCGTCACACAAAGGTTGTTGAGATACTTGCCGAGGTTCTTCTTCTTCTTCTTCTTCTTCTTCTTCTTCTTCTTCTTCTTCTTCTTCTTCCTCGTCATCCTCTTCATCTTCATCACTTGAGCTTGAAGACGTGTCCTCGGAGTCGGACTCGATGTCGCTCAATCTCTTCATCTTCTCTCAAGGCCGTGTCTTCTTCCCATGTCCATGATCCTTCTTCTTGGACTTCTTCCTCTTGTCCTTGAACTTGTGCTTGTCGTAGTTGTTCACCTTCGGACACTCGGTGAAACGAGTGTCTAGCCTTGCCGCACTTGAAGCATGTCCTCGTGTTCCTCCTCATGTTCACTCGGTTCTCGTGCAACCTCTCGAACCACCTCGTTAGGAGTGCCGGCTCGTCCTCTCCAAGCACGTCGAACTCCTCATATGGCATAGACATCAAAGAGGACAAAGAGAACATCCCGGTGGATGGGTCGGCGTTAGCCTTTCCTTTCGAACCACCAACGAAAGCAAGACTATAAGAGTCGGTTGGGCCCTCGAGCTTGGTCGTCATGCCCCTATACACCTCGACCGACTTGAGCTTCGAGAACAGGCTCGTTCACCATCGCAGTGTCATACTTCTCCGACTCCACAATGGCCTCGAACTTTCCGCCCCAAATCGTACGATCCAAAGAGTGTAAGAGCTTGATTGCTCTACCATGATCATCGTATGGGAGCACGTCCACATTGGCCCTCATGTTGTTCACAACCATCGTGAACCTCTCGAAACAAGGCATCGATGGACTCACCGGGGAGATGAGTGAAGTTCTCGTACTCTCTCCGTAGGTCGCATACATCCGAGCTCGAACACGGGCATTCCCAACATGAGCCTCCATCAACACCAACCGGATTCTACAAGCCAAGTGCTCGGTGTGCACCCGATCAAACTCGAGCCGACACAAAGCACGAAACAAGTAGTCGACCGCCTTATTGTTGGCGTCGAACATGTCCCTCGATCCGGAGCAAGGAAGTTCATCGACTAGACATAGCCTCGTGTCCACCGTGACATCCCAAAGGATCCGACCCTTTCCGCAGAAACGAAACCATCCGCTTACTCCACATCCGGTAGTTCTTTCCATCGAAGTGTGGAGGACCCGAACCCCGTTCCCGGTATGCCATCCTTGGATCATAGGCGGTTAGAGTCAACGAGAGACCCGAACCTCGCTCCGATACCACTTGAAGGACCGAAACGGTGAACCGGGAGAGGTGGGGAGTGAATGGGAGCCGATAAAAATTCTTCTTGAAGGAGATGAAGACTCCAACAAGATGAAAATGGATTCCAACACACGTCTCTAACTCACTATCCAAGTTGGCCAAGCCCACGTAGCCACCGGAGTGCCACCGGACCTAGGAACCAACACACAACCTTCCGAGCCAAAACACACCAACACGCATAGCGGAAACTTGCACGGCTTGTTGCTCGTGCCGCACCGCCGACCGATGGCCCGAGCCGGTCGGGGAGCCGGTGACACCGGTCGAGCCGGTGGATAGCACCGGTCGGGCCGGTGGCTACGACGAGTCGCACAACAAGCGTTCCGAAAGCCTCGGTGACTTCTCTAGGCCCCGGAACAAAACCACCCCCAAAATACAACCCGTACCGAAGGAAAACCCTACACAAAACCTAACAAAACAACTCCAAACAAACCAATAACAGACCGAAGAAAGACTAAGACCCAAAGACACATGAGTCAAGCGAGTTCACCCAAGGCAAATCCCACAAGTGACTCACACCGGTCAGACCGGTCAAGAGCACCGGTCAGACCGGTGTAGCCTGGGCAGCTCGGGATAAACAAGGCACCGCGGGTCAACTCCTCCAAATCCAAACCTTGATCTCCCGAATCGCTCCACGGACTTGAACAAGACTTTGGGGATGATAGGAACTCCTCTAACCCTAGAACACCGAAAACCCCAAAATCGAGCCCCTTAACTCACGGATTTGGGAGGGGAATCACAACCCAAAGAACCACGAAGGGTTCCCACAAATTTCCCCCATCAAATCCCCAAGAGCAAGGTCTCGAAAACACCCCAAGAAAACCACCAAGAGAGGGCTGCGAAAATCACCACCAAGAACAACCGGGAACAACATAACAAGGCCTTGAGGAACCACGCCGAATCATCTATACATAGCAAGAAGGTTCAAACAAGGTCTAGCTTGCCGCCCGATCATCCAACCCTCTCACAAGATCTCACCATGAAGCTCTCAAGCTAGTCCTAAGAAAATAGGAAGGGAAAATAGGAATGCAAATGAACTAGGGTTCCAAGAGATGGCTGCCATACTCTCACCTCATGGGTTATATGGAGGCAACCGAAAGTCTAAAATGCCCTTACTTAATAACTAGGGATAAAAGCCCCTCAAGGGCGGTTTTGGAAGTCTTCAAGTTGTCTTCATCGGACGGATGCCCGGCGACCGCAACCTTCTTAGCCTCGACGCAAGCCTTGTGATACCGACGCGTGTCCTCTCGCTTCGAAGATTCCGGATTGCGTCGTCGCACACCGGTTAGACCGGTACCCACCGGTCGACCGGCCCGGCACTTGCGCGGCACCGTCTTCGGTTCTTCGGTCTTGGCTTTGTGGATCAACCAAGCAACCCGGTGATTTTCTAGTGAACCACCGGAAACCCCGCGAACTCGGTGTGGCCTCCGCCAATCGCCACTCATGACTCGGCTCCCACGTAGTCCCGGCTCGACCTTGGTTTTGAGGCTCAACCAAGAAACCGTCCATGACTTCATCTTGTTGTTCATGCCACCATGCGGCCCGCACTTGACCCCCGCCGGCCACCGGGTCCCTTGAACGAAGCCTACTTGTCTTCTCCACACCCGGAGGCCTCACCGGCGACGACCTTTCGTGCTTGTTCTTCACCCGCACCAACACCGGTCAAGCCGCAACCTCGCACCCGCAATACTTAGCCAAGAATCGGTCCACACAATGTTGTCAATCACTCGTCACACAAGGAAGCGACCATCCACCGGTCCTCGAACCACACATGGTCCTCAAAGGTGACCAAGGGGGCTTGGCAAGTGCCTAAGTGGCTAGCCTTTGTGGCGAGTCAAGTGGTGCTCTTGGGAGAGACTTGGTGACCAGGGGAAGCAATACTCTTGTGTGAGTGCTTCAACAACGTGGACTTGGGGTGGCTTAGTGCCTACCGATACCACGGGATAAATCGCGTGTCAAGAGTTTGCTTCCTCTCATCCCCTTTACGTTTCCGCATTTACTCTATTGCAATCTTTGCTTGCCTTTACTTTCCTGGACTAGTATCATGCTAGGATTGGCTATAGGTTGCAAACCTTATTTTGGGATGGGAGTTTCACACTAGAACAACCCTAGTTACACATCTAGATAGTATGTTCTAGTTTATCTTTGTGTAAAAATAGTGAAGCCATAGGTTAAGGTTTTTAGTTGCCTAATTCACCCCCTCCCCCTCTTGGGCTAACGGGCATCCGATTCCTTACATAATCTTTCCTAGCCACCTTTCTTTAAAGCTACCTTGTTATCTCGTTTATTCCGTCGGATCGGTTTACCTTCGGTTGGTGTGTTAGTTGTTCGGTCTAATTCTCTCTATAGACTAGTTCTCCTAACCCTTGCTTAAGGTTTCTTGTGCGCTTGATAGTTTGTCGCTATTGTTCTAGTTCGTTTTACCATAACTTGTGCGTTAGCATGTGTATCACTTTCTAATTGTTTCAAAGCACTAAAGTTGCATGTTAATATTTATTAATGCTTATTTCATTACTTTTCCAAATAATATGTTTAGTTGAACACGCCATGTAAAGTTCCTCGGTTTAGATGTCTTGCACATGCTTAGTCTTTCTAAAATAATTGTTAATTTGGTATATAACTTGTACTTAAATATCCGCTAATAAAATATGGTTAAGTTTATTGTGTTTTCTTAATTAAACATAACCTCGCCGTGAAATATTCTTGCCACATGATTTTCTAATTAAAATATGTCAAGCACGTAGTCTCTTCTTGTTGTTTGATAATAATCTTTTGATAGCATACACCTTAGTTTTGTTTTCAATATTCTTTCGTCGTTGCGAAACCATGGAATCGAGCATATCCTTTAGTGCGCTCTTTAAAGCGTTTCTTTTGATTGGTGCATTGTTCTTAGTTATAATTGTTGCTTTGTATGTTGTGCATGATGTTTGCTTCGAGTAGAAGAAGGATCGCTGTTCGTTTGCTTTGAAGATGAAGAGTTTCAAGAAAGCAAGAGATGAAGAAAGAGCAAGAAGAGTAGCTTTTTTTGGAGAAAGGCAAGTGTCCCTAACCACCTCTACCTATGCTTATTTACAATAATACTTTTTCATTAGTCGGAACATGGAGCGACCACGCGGAGACAACCGTACTACCACTAGACATATGGCTCTGTCTTGGCCAATTAATTAGAAACTTTAGTATTGTGCAATGCTTTACCCGAAAGGGGTTGGGGCCGACGGGAGATGGTGTATAGACCGCTCTAGCGGGGAGTTGGGCTTTGCTAAGACACGGTACCGTTAGGGAGCTTTATGAGTTGCACCGATCGGGTAACCTAGCGAGCAGCCCGTGCTAGGGAATCTTAGTAAAGGCCTCGTAGCGTCCCTATGCAATCACACCTCGGAAGTGTGGTATGGTGCCTAGCTAGCACCGCATGGCCGGGTTTAAAGTTCATAGGGACTTTTACGCGGCTTGTGGGTAAAGATGTACAACCTATGCGAGTGTAAAACTAACTAGTTAGCCGTGCCCACGGTCAAGGGCGGCCCGGACCCTCACATGATTAATTAAACTTAAAGATGGACCTTAAATCATTTCGGCTAGTTCTTGTGGCCTTGCCGAGTAGCCACCATAAGTGTACTAATCCTTGTTTACCGCTGCTCGAAGCAAAAGGTGTGAAGTCGTTGAAGATGGTGTGGATGCTAGGCGTACGCAGCCCCCGTCGATTGCTTGTGGAGTTGGCGCCTCCGTTTTCGGGATTGAGCTGTATAACTCGATAGATTTGTAAGTCCGTTTATGTTCTTTACGTGATACTTATTATCGTTATTCAACTATGTCTACTATATGTATGAAATTTGATCCTGGCATACATATAGATAGGCACTTCATTTGTTTTTCTAAAACCAGTTGTGACAGAGTGGTATCAGAGCTGTATCGACTGTAGGACGTAAGCCTAGTTAGCAATGGTCGTTCCCTAAGGCGTCCTTTGATCTAAAATTCATCACTAACCTTGACTTGAGCTCTGTGATGAGTATTCTCACTACTTGACCATTCCCTTTTCCTAAACCCCCTTGAGAACTCACCTTTCTTACTTGACTCCTTTTCATTTGCACTTCATTGTTTTGCAAATGTTAAACTCTCTAACCTTGTCTATTTATTTTCTCTCCCCCTTGATCTCCGGATCTTGCATTCATTTTCCGTTCAACGATCTTACCGGTTCCATGACATGCACTATCCTCTCATCCCTTCTTTACTTACCTCATATTTCTTCTTTCTTACCTTTTTGTTATTTTAACTTATCTTTTGTGTTGCCATCTTGCTTATCCTATATCTCCTTGCTCGTCAAACAAAGCTAAGCTGCGGATTCCCCTTGACTTTTGAATCCAAAGTGTTGTTCTACTTCAAAAATTCTTAGATGAACCATTCCACGTATCCTAAAGCATGCCCGTCCAAGTCAATCGAAGGATGAAGCTACTAGTTCGTCACACGAAGTCAAGCCTCGGTGATCGATGAAGATATGCCTATGCTTAGGAGGATCCCCATTGACCCTATTAACAACGTTTAGCACCGTTTATGTATGTTGAGTGGTGGAATTGTGTGTTTGCGGGATGATGCTTGGTTTTATGACCATGTTTGAGTTGGTTCCATGAAGTGAGTGTTGGTGTATTGTGGGTCCTATATATGCAATGACATCGGTTGCCTGGTTGGGTTTACCTTTTCTACCTCCCACATCCTTGTTATCTCTCCTTTTCTCTACCCGATCTAATGAAGGACTTCGAAGAAGAAATTGAATCCCACACCAACATCAACAAGTGAATGCTAATTCCATCATCGCCATCTAGAAGTGAGCAAGTAGAAGAAATGAAGACTTCACTCTATTTTCTCCCCCACCTTGTGCTTGCTACTACCCCATCCGGCTCACTTTGATGAAGACCCCGATGATCAAGACGGGATGAGGAATAAAGATTGCCCACCGATCGACAAAAGAGGATGTCCGTCTTGTTTATCTCCCTTCTCCTTGTTTCTTCTTTCTTCGAATCTCGGGACGAGATTCTATTTAAGGGGGTATATTTGTCACACCCCGAAATTTCCAATTTCAAGATGTGAATAGAAAGAATAATTAATTAAGTGTTTTCTCATAATTTTAAAAATTTTCCAACATTAATTTATTTTTGCGGGAAATATAGTATAGGAAAAATTCTTGTTTGATTTTCGGAATAAAAATAAATTGGTTCATTGTGAGTTGTGCATTCATGCCGATGCATCTTGGTGCTTCTTGAGTGCAAAAGGTTTCAAAAGTGTGATTAGGTCTTTGTCCTAAACCTTCCGAGAATTTTCCGAATTTTTCGAGAATTTATTCTCATTTTCCCCGAGCTAAATCTATTTATTAGAAGGCTCTAAAATCTTTTTCATGACCTCCAAATACTTTATCTGGATTGCTCATGTCCCGATGTGTCTCTAGTAATTTTCCTGAAATTTTTGGGACTTTCCGAGTATTTTTCGTGCCTTAACACAGTTTCTAGTATTTTTTCTGGAATTTGTTTTGCACTGAAAATATTTAGGAAAAAAAGAAATCTTATCCGTTTGGATTGGACCGAGCCCGAAGGCCCGACCCTATCCGATCCGCCTCGGCCGGGCGCGGGCCCGCCGAAGCCCATCCGGGCTCGGCACCACCGCTCGCTAGGCGCGGCCGGCCGCCGTGGCGAGCACCGCCGCCGCCCTCGGCCTTGGCATGCGTGCCACGCCGGGCGCAACCGCCCACACCTATAAAAGGCGGGTCCCGAGCCTCCTCGCGCGTCCCATGCACCCTCCGCCGCCACCCGCCGCCCGCATCGCTTTGCGCCGCCGTCCGGACAACCGAGGCCGAGCGCCGCCGCCGCCGCTCGCCGCCCGCCGTGCCGGGACGTTGGCGAGCAAATCCGAGCCCTCCAAGAGCTCTAGGACGCCGAGCAGGAGCCGTTCTGCCGGTTCGCATGGCCAGAGGCCCAACCGGAGCACTGCCATGCCCTGAAGACCGAGCCGTCCGCCGGCGCCCTCTCCTCCAAAATCCGGTGCCTCCCGTCGTGCTCCACCGCCGGTGAGAACATCCTTGAGATCCCCTCGTTCCCCTCTATCCGTTTTGCACCGTGGCCGAGCCCCTATCCGCCCGGAGCCCCGGCGATTGAAACACCCGGGAGGTCCCGTAGGCCATGAACTCCCCCGTGTGTGCCTGTCCACGTAAAGAAGATGACCCTTTGTTTTTCGTTTAGACCCCTAAAGTTTCTGGTGATGTTTAGATCTTTTTATATCTCTTGCAGATCTACGAAAACCCCCTAGAAATATCCCACTTTCACACATAAAGCCCACCCACGTTATTTTCCAGATCTAATCCTGTCCTTTATTCTTTTCGCAAGCACTATTCAATGTGTCTTGCAGATCTTCTCTGCTAGCCCCTGTTGTCTATAATAACTTCTAGGTCCCTGCTACCTTGTTTATCTCATAGATTCTTTGTTTTAGCTTCGTTTTAATCCGTTCAAGTTGTGTTAGGTTCATAATAAAATAAAGTACATGTTAGCGATGAGTTTTTATCATATATGTTTTGATTAATGCTTAGTAAACATGTCTTTTACAAATAAAATCTATTTAGTGTTGTACACTGCGTTTTTTTCTTGTCAAAATGAATTTGAGTAATGTTTATTTCACATGCTCTTTTGAATAAAAGCTAATTAGATCATTATCTCGGTTTTTGTTAAACAAATATTAATTTGTTTAATAGTAAATTAATCTTTTCTAATTAAAATATGATTAGGCTTTTACACCGTCTTTTATAATAAATGTTAACTGGACTAATGTCAACATGCATGTGGTTTCTAATAAAGTTTGTTTAGCTCGACACTTCACATGCTTTAACTCGATTAGTTGTTCTAACATTTCTAAAGTAACCTTTAACTGGCATAATTGATACATGAACAATTATAAATAAAAATTTACTAGGTTCAATCTAAGCATAATTTACACCAGTTTCTTCGAATAAAGTTTAATCTGAGCTAATGCCAACATAGGGTATTTTATTTCTAAAATATCCTTTACATTTGTTGTGTTATTAATTAAAATGAACCTAAGCTTGTAGTCTTTCATGTTCATAAATGCAAATAATTCGTTAAAAGTTGTCCGTCGGCTATATCTCAGTGTTCTCTGTTTTCTAGCTAGTGATCCTTTTCCTGGTTCTCTCTTGGTGAATCAACTATGTTCTTACACCTAATATTTCCTAGCCACCTTTCTTTAAAGCTACCTTGTTATCTGTTTCTTCTGTCAGATCAGTTTACCTTTGGTTGGTGTGTTAGTCGTTCGTCTAATTCTCTCGTGTAGACTAGTTCTCCTAACCCTTGCTTAAGGTTTCTTGTGCGCTTGATAGTTCGTTGCTATCGTTCTAGTTCGTTTCACCATAACTTGTGCGTTAGCATGTGTATCACCTGTTAATTGTTTCAACACTAAAGTTTCATGTTAATCTTTATTAATGCTTATTTCGCTACTTTTCCAAATAAAATTGAATAGGTACAATTTCGGTTTTCTTTAATCATTATGTAAATGGGTTAATTCTTCTTTATAACTAGCTTTTATAAATAAAGATGTCTAGTGTTACACATCGGTTTTCATAATAAAGTTAATGTGCTTAATGTATTAAACGCATTTTCAATATTAATATGTTTAGTTGAACATGCCATGTAAAGTTCCTCGGTTTAGATGTCTTGCACATGCTTAGTCTTTCTAAAATAATTGTTAATTTGGTATAACCCGTACTTAAATACTCGCTAATAAAATAGGGTTAAGTTTACCGTGTTTTCTTAATTAAACATAACATGTTATGAAATATTCTTGCCACATGATTTTCTAATTAAATATGTCAAGCACGAAGTCTCTTCTTGTTGTTTGATAATAATCTTTCGATAGCATAGACCTTAGTTTTGTTTTCAATGTTCTTTCTTCATTGCGCAACCATAGAATCGAGCCTATCCTTTAGTGTGTTGTTTTAATGTTTTTCTTTTTATTGGTGCATTGTTCTTAGTTATACTTGTTGCTTTGTATGTTGTGCTCGATGTTTGCTTCGAGTAGAAGAAGGATCGCTGTTTGTTTGCTTTGAAGATGGAGAGTTTCAAGAAAGCAAGAGATGAAGAAAGAGCTGTAAGAGTAGCTTTTCGTTGGAGAAAGGCAAGTGTCCCTAACCATCCCGTACCTATGCTTATTTACAATAATACTTTTGCATTAATCGGAACATGGAGCGACCACCCGGGACAACCGTACTACCACAAGACATATGACTCGTCTTGGCCAATTAATTAGAAACTTTAGTATTGTGGTATGCTTTACCCGAAAGGGGTTGGGGGCCGACGGGAGATGGTGTATAGACCTACTGCGGCGGGGAGTTGGGATTTGCTAAGACACGGTACCCGCTATGGAGCTTTATGCGGTGCACCGATCAAGTAACCTAGCGAGCAGCCCATGATAGGGAATCTTTGTAAAGGCCTCGTAGCGTCCCTATGCAATCACACATCGGAAGTGTGGTATGGTGCCTAGCTAACACCGCATGGTTGGGACTAAAGTTCTTATGGACTTTTACGCGACTTGTGGGTAATGATGTACAACCTTTGTAGAGTGTAAAACTAACTAGTTAGACCCTCACATGATTAATTAAACTTAAAGATGGACTTTAAATCATTTACGGCTAGTTCTTGTGGCCTTGCCGAGTAGCCACCATAAGTGTACTAATCCTTGTTTACCGCTGCTCGAAGCAAAAGGTGTGAAGTCGTTGAAGATGGTGTGGATGCTAGGCGTACGCAGCCCCCGTCGATTGCTTGTGGAGTTGGCGCCTCCGTTTTCGGGATTGAGCCGTATAACTCGATAGATTTGTAAGTCCGTTTATGTTCTTTACGTGATACTCGTTATCGTTATTCAACTATGTCTACTATATGTATGAAACTTGATCCCGGCATACATATAGGTATGCACATGGTTTGTTTTTCTAAAACCAGGTGTGACAGAGTGGTATCAAAGCCGTATCGATCGTAGGACGTAAGCCTAGTTAGCAACGGTCGTTCCCTAAGGCTTCCTTTGATCTAAAATTCATCACTAACCTTGACTTGAGCTCGTGATGAATATTCTCACTACTTGACCATTCCCTTCTCCTAAACCCCCTTGAGAACTCACCTTTCGACTTAACTCCTTTCCATTTGCACTTCATTGTTTTGCAAATGTTAAACTCTCTAACCTTGTCTATTTATTTTCTCTCCCCCTTGATCTCCGGATCTTGCATTCATTTTCCGTTCAACGATCTTACCGGTTCCATGACATGCACTATCCTCTCATCCCTTCTTTACTTACCTCATATTTCTTCTTTCTTACCTTTTTGTTATTTTAACTTATCTTTTGTGTTGCCATCTTGCTTATCCTATATCTCCTTGCTCGTCAAACAAAGCTAAGCTCGGATTCCCCTTGACTTTTGAATCCAAAGTGTTGTTCTACTTCAAAAATTCTTAGATGAACCATTCCACGTATCCTAAAGCATGCCCGTCCAAGTCAATCGAAGGATGAAGCTACTAGTTCGTCACCCGAAGTCAAGCCTCGGTGATCGATGAAGATATGCCTATGCTTAGGAGGATCCCCATTGACCCTATTAACAACGTTTAGCACCGTTTATGTATGTTGAGTGGTGGAATTGTGTGTTTGCGGGATGATGCTTGGTTTTATGACCATGTTTGAGTTGGTTCCATGAAGTGAGTGTTGGTGTATTGTGGGTCCTATATATGCAATGACATCGGTTGCCCGGTTGGGTTTACCTTTTCTACCTCCCACATCCTTGTTATCTCTCCTTTTCTCTACCTCGATCTAATGAAGGACTTCGAAGAAGAAATTGAATCCCACACCAACATCAACAAGTGAATGCTAATTCCATCATCGCCATCTAGAAGTGAGCAAGTAGAAGAAATGAAGACTTCACTCTATTTTCTCCCCCACCTTGTGCTTGCTACTACCCCATCCGACTCACTTTGATGAAGACCCCGATGATCAAGATAGGATGAGGAATAAAGCTTGCCCACCAATCGACAAAAGAGGATGTCCGCCTTGTCTATCTCCCTTCTCCTTGTTTCTTCTTTCTTCGAATCTCGGGACGAGATTCCGTTTAAGGGGGTAGATTTGTCACACCCCGAAATTTCCAATTTCATGATGTGAATAGAAAGAATAATTAATTAAGAGTTTTCTCATAATTTTAAAAATTTTCCAACATTAATTTATTTTTGCGGGAAATATAGTGTAGGAAAATTTCTTGTTTGATTTTCGGAATAAAAATAAATTGGATCAATGTGAGTTTTGCATTCATGCCGATGCATCTTGGTTCTCCTTGAGTGCAAATGGTTTCAAAAGTGCGATTAGGTGCTTGTCCTAAACCTTCCGAGAATTTTCCGGATTTTTCGGGAATTTATTCTCATTTTCCCCCGAGCTAAATCTATTTATTAGAAGGCTCTAAAATCTTTTTCATGACCTCCAAATACTTTATTTGGATTTCTCATGTCCCGATGTGTCTCGGTAATTTTCCCGAAAATTTTGGGATTTTCCGAGTATTTTTCGTGCCTTAAAACACTCGTCTAGTATTTTTCCGGAATTTGTTTTGCACTAAAAATATTTAGGAAAAAAAGAAATCTTATCCTTTTGGATTGGGCCGATCCCGAAGGCCCGACCCTATCCGATCCGCCTCGGCCCGACCGCGGGCCCGCCGAAGCCCATCCGGGCTCGGCACCACCGCCGCTAGGCGCACCAGCCGCCGTGGCGAGCACTTCCGCCGCCCTCGGCCTTGGCGTGTGTGCCACGCCGGGCGCAGCTCGCCCACACCTATAAAAGGCGGGTCCCGAGCCTCCTCGCGCGTCCCCTGCACCCTCCGCCGCCACCCTCCGCCTGCATCGCCTTGCGACGCCGTCCAGACAACCGAGGCCGAGCGCCGCCGCCGGCCGCTCGTCGGTTCGTCGTGCCGGGACGTTGGCGAGCAAAGCCGAGCCCTCCGGAGAGCTCTAGGACGCCGACCGGGAGCCGATCCGCGTTCGCATGGCCGGAGGCCCAACCGGAGCACCGCCATGGCCCGAAGACCGAGCTATCCGCCGACGCCATCTCCTCCAAAATCCGGCGCCTCCCATCGTGCTCCGCCACCGGTGAGAACATCCTTGAGATCCCCTCGTTCCCCTCTATCCGTCTTGCGCCGTGGCCGAGCCCCTAGCTTCCGGAGCCCCGGCGATTGAAACACCTAGGAGCTCCCGTAGGCCATGAACTCCCCCGTGCGTGCCTATCCACGAAAAGAAGATGACCCTTTGTTTTTCGTTTAGATCCCTAAAGTTTCGGTAATGTTTAGATCTTTCTATGTCTCTTGCGGATCTATGGAAAACCCCCTAGAAATATCCCTCTTTCACACATAAAGCCAACCCACGTTGTTTTCCGGATCTAACCTTGTTCTTTATTCTTTTCGCAAGCACTATTCAATGTGTCTCGCATCTTCTCTGTTAGCCCCTCGTTCTCTATAGTTAATAACTTCTAGGTCCCTCGCTACCTTGTTTATCTCATAGATTATTTGTTTTAGCTCCGTTTTAATCCGTTCAAGTTGCGTTAGGTTCATAATAAAATAAAGTACATGTTAGCGATGAGTTTTTATCATATATGTTTTGATTAATGCTTAGTAAATATGTCTTTTACAAATAAAATCTATTTAGTGTTATACACTATTTTTATTGTCAAAATGAATTTGTGTAATGTTTATTTCACATGCTCTTTTGAATAAAAGCTAATTAGATCTTTATCTCGGTTTTTGTTAAACAAACATTAATTTGTTTAGTAGTTAATTAATCTTTTCTAATTAAAAGTTGATTAGGCTTTTAAATCATCTTTTATAATAAATGTTAACTGGACTAATGTCAACATGCATGTGGTTTCTAATAAAGTTTGTTTAGCTCGACACTTCACATGCTTTAACTCGATTAGTTGTTCTAACATTTTTAAAGTAATGTTTAATCGGCATAATTGATACATTATAAATAAAATTTGACTAGGTTCTTTACACCAGTTTCTTCAAATAAAGTTTAATCTGAGCTAATGCCAACATAGGGTATTTTATTTCTAAAATATCCTTTACATTTGTTTTGTTATTAATTGAAATGGACCTGAGCTTGTAGTCTTTCATGTTCATATATGCAAATCGTTTGTTAGACGTTGTCTGTCAGCTATATCTCAGTGTTCTTTGTTTCCTAGCTAGTGATCCTTTTCCTAGTTCTCTCTCGGTGAATCAACTATGTTCTTACTCCTAATCTTTCCTAGCCACCTTTCTTTAAAGCTTACCTTGTTATCTGTTTCTCTTGTCAGATCAGTTTACCTTTGGTTAGTGTGTTAGTCGTTCGTCTAATTCTCTCGTAGACTAGTTCTCCTAACCCTTGCTTAAGGTTTCTTGTGTGCTTGATAGTTCGTTGCTATCGTTCTAGTTCGTTTCACCACAACTTGTGTGTTAGCATGTGTATCACCTCGTTAATTGTTTCAACACTAAAGTTGCATGTTAATCTTTATTAATGCTTATTTCGCTACTTTTCCAAATAAAATTGAATAGTTACAATTTCGGTTTTCTTTAATCATGATGTAAATGGGTCAATTCTTCTTTATAACATGCTTTTATAAATAAAGATGTGTAGTGTCACACATCGGTTTTCATAATAAAGTTAATGTGCTTAATGTATTAAATGCCTTTTCAATATTATTATGTTTAGTTGAACACACCATGTAAAGTTCCTCGGTTTAGATGTCTTGCACATGCTTAGTCTTTCTAAAATAATTGTTAATTTGGTATAACTTGTACTTAAATACCCGCTAATAAAATATGGTTAAGTTTACCGTGTTTTCTTAATTAAACATAACCTCGCTATGATATATTCTTGCCACATGATTTTCTAATTAAAATATGTCAAGCACGAAGTCTCTTCTTGTTGTTTGATAGTAATCTTTCGATAGCATAGACCATAGTTTTGTTTTCAATGTTCTTTCGTCATTGCGTAACCATAGAATCGAGCCTATCCTTTAGTGTGCTCTTTTAATGCTTTTCTTTTGATTGGTGCATTGTTCTTAGTTATACTTGTTTCTTTGTATGTTGTGCCCGATGTTTGCTTCGAGTAGAAGAAGGATCGCTCGTTCATTTGCGTTGAAGATGAAGAGTTTCAAGAAAGCGAGGAGATGAAGAAAGAGCAAGAAGAGTAGCTTTTCATTGAAGAAAGGCAAGTGTCCCTAACCATCATGTACCTATGCTTATTTACAATAATACTTTTGCATTAATCGGAACATGGAGCGACCACCCGGGACAACCGTACTACCACAAGACATATGGCTCTGTCTTGGCCAATTATTTAGAAACTTTAGTATTGTGGTATGCTTTACCCGAAAGGGGTTGGGGGTTGACGGGAGATGGTGTATAGACCCGCTCCGGCGGGGAGTTGGGATTTGCTAAGACACGGTACCCGCTATGGAGCTTTATGTGCCGCACCGATCAAGTAACCTAGCGCAGCCCATGATAGGGAATCTTTGTAAAGGCCTCGTAGCGTCCCTATGCAATCACACCTCGGAAGTGTGGTATGGTGCCTAGCTAGCACTTTGCATGGTTGGGTCCAAAGTTCTTAGGGACTTTTACGCGACTTGTGGGTAAAGATGTACAACCTCTGCGAGTGTAAAACTAACTAGTCGGACCCTCACATGATTAATTAAACTTAAAGATGGACTTTGAATCATTTCGGTTAGTTCTTGTGGCCTTGCCGAGTAGCAACCATAAGTGTACTCATCCTTGTTTACTATCGCTTAGAAGCAAAAGCCGTAAAGCCGTTGAAGATGGTGTTCAAGCTAGGCGTACACGGCCCCCGTCGATTGCTTGTGGAGTTGGCACCTCCGTTTCCCGGGATTGAGCCGTATAACTCGATAGATTTGTAAGTTTGTTTATGTTCTTTACGTGATACTTTCATTATCGTTATTAACTTATGTCTACTATATGTATGAAACTTGATCCGGCATACATATAGGTATGCACTTGGTTTGTTTTTCTAAAACCGGGTGTGACAAACTTCCATTAATAATGAAATTTATAATAAAAAAGTTAGAAAGTTTGGACATTTTTCTAAATAAGACGAATGGTCAAACTTGAGTTTGGAAAAGTCATACGACCTCTTGTGTTTCTTTGCAGCGTGTGTGCTAGTAAAATGTGGCAACAGGACCAACAGCCATCCGGGAAGAGGTTTTTTACGATACACAATACCATCCAGTACCACGTGTTGAAAAGGACTCGTATGTAATATAAAAGGACCTATATGTAAGGATCCGAGGGTTGGTATTCATAGGTGGTATGGGTAGTACATGGGTATTATCGGAAATATATAAAATAATATTGCTGTAATATATGAAATCAAATCTTTTTATGTAACCTTGACAGCGGGTAAATTTTTTCCAACCAATATACATTGAGCAAATTACCATTTTACCTATAGTAAAAAACTGAAACAAACCGATAATACCACTGTACTACTGTTGGGTGGTATTTTGTATCGGAAAAAACCTCTCCGGGTGTCCACAGAGTGCCCACAGAGTGCTGCCGCGTTCAGCCGGTGGTGGCGACTCCGCACGCGACAAGAGACAATGGAGTAGTATTCAAACAGAGCGAGCGTGTGTGAGCAAAGACGTACGCTTTGGTGCATGGTTTTTCTTCCCATCTCAAAATAAAATGTAAGAGTGTGCCTAGACATGCGTACCCAGGCATTTTAGTTTACGTTCTTCAATAGAGTAATAAACTCGTTCATATCACCAATCTCTATGCAATTCACATAACTATATATTTACTGATCTGAGCGGACTGGATCTCGACGTTAGTGATACTTAAGAAAAAAAACTAGCACGTACATATGGTTCCACATGTGCTCAGGCCAGCAGTTCGCACAACCATATGAAAGTGGGCTTCACATGTGTACTTGTGGAATCTCGAGGTAAACAGCTAATCTTGAATCGATGTCCGTAAGCAGCCCAGTCTATAGGAAGCAGAGGATCGTAACACTTATCCCTTCATGCAGCGATAGCAGAAGCGAGATAACTGAGCTTTATGTCGATCTGTTCAGAACTCTGAGGAAAAGTTTTTTTTTTTTGCGAGGACAAAATAAAGTAATAAACTGGTTCATATCACCAATCTCTAAGCAATTCACTCACATAACTATATATTTACTGATCTGAGCGGACTGGATCTCGACGTTAGTGATACTTAAGAAAAAAAACTAGCACGTACATATGGTTCCACATGTGCTCAGGCCAGCAGTTCACACAACCGAGATCCAAACAAAGCGATTTAGTATTTACATGCATGGTTTACAATATTTACTGATATGATCAACTATAGCAAAGTGGGTTTCACATGTGTACTTGTGGAATCTCGAGGTACATCCAGTAGGTAAACAGCTAACCTTATGATTAGAAAATGTACTAATTGGTCCTGTACATCCAGCAGCCCAGCCTATAGGTACGTAGCTCGTTGTCTTCTTCCACAAAATTCAAACTCACCAACAACAGTCTATAGGAAGCAGAGGATGCAAGGAAGAGGAGACTTCTGCTAAAAGTGCTCTCCAGTTTCCATTTTTGCATCCTTTCTCCCTGCTCGGCTCAAGGTATGTTCTTAGTAAAAAGCTTCCTGGCCTCCGGTTAGTCAAGAAGGTGTTTAGATTTCCTCCGTTGTGCCCGTCGTAACACTTATCCCTTCAGTTAGTCAAAAAGTCAGGCTTGATTTACATTTCTTCGTTGGACAGATCACTGAAGAGACGCGTTTAGAGTAGAAAGCTGACTGTTGCACTACTGAACATTGGTCCAGCCAATCCTCCAGTTTTCTTATACAAGGTTTGGTTGCAGGGGTATTACTGAATAAAGCACTCATATTGCAATCTTGCTTGGGTTTTCACCCTGCTTGGTTCACTCGGCTGAAGGTATGTTCTTCAGTTCTTGGATTTGTAAAGCTTCCTAGCCTTAGTCAAGAAGGAGCTCTGATTTCCTCTGCTGTGCCCCTCATAACACTTTTGTCTTCATGCGGAGATAGCAGAAGCTTGATGCTAGATTGCTAGACAATGTGTCCATTCCTGTTGGATAACTGATTCAAACTGATCCTGTTGGGAGCAACACAGGAATTGCACTGGCACATATCACCTCTTAATTCAGCATTCTTATCAGTGCCCTACCATTTGTTCCATATTCACCTACTATTTTTCTAGTTCAATTGACTAAAAATTTTGATTTACGGTGTTCTTTTTGTCAGTTAACCTTCTAAAGTGTTCTAATTGTCTCCATTTTTTGCAGGAACTGACGTGTGATCTATTGGTTTTTCGGTGAATGTGCGCTAGTCCATATTCTATAGATTAGTCCACATATTTTCTGCCAGAGTTCATTATCTCGATGCTGAAGTGATACCGATCAGAGAGGATGCTTCAGTAGGAACTTCTCCTTTGGTTTTCATTTTTGACCTCTTCCTCTGTCTCTGCATCGTATGATTTCAGTTTGGTAAGCTCGAGTTCAACAGTTATAGTACATAACGATTCAGATTTCATAATCTTACTCCACCTAGTTCGAGATTTTTTACGGTACACAATATCATTCTGCACCACCGGTTGAAAAGGTCTCATATATAATAGAAAATGATCTATATGTAAGGATATGATGGTTGAGATTAATTTTGTACCACCGATTTTTTTTGTTTACGAGTATTATCGGAAAATGCAAAATGATATTGTTGTAATATATGAAATGAAATATATGAAATGGTTTAGGTATTGTAGGCGAGGGAGGAGGAAAATTTTTCCAGATAATATACATCGAGCAAATTACCATTTTACCCATAACAAAAAACAGATAATACCACCGGACTACCGCTGAGTGGTATTGTTAGAAGTCATTTTCGTTACTAGTGAATCTTGTTAGAAGTCATTTTTTCTTGTTGGAAGCTAGGTTTGTAAGGTAAGATGACTTCTGAAATTATTTCTATACTGCATTCTCATTACCATAAGTTATTGTAACTTTTCATGGATTCTATAATGCCATGTAGAATCTGTTCGTTAGTGATGCAATGGTGAATTGAACAATAATCATGTTGTACAATATCAAAATGTAAATAAAGAGTGTTAGTGGTGGTTTCTTTTTCATGATTTGTCCCGATTTATAAAATCTGCGCGACTACATCAATTTAAAGCACAAAATAAAAGGACAACATACCGACTCAATAGTTTATACCGATACCCGACAATACTTTTTATTAAACCAAAAACAGTGAGGGAGGCCCCACCGACAAGTACTTCATTATGCATGATTTACTGAAAACACAAAGGAAATAATAATAATAATAATAGTAACATTTATTATTATTATCATCATCATCGTCGTCGTCATCATCATCATCATCATCATCATCATCATCATCATCATTATTATTATTATTATTATTATTATTATTATTATTATTATTATTATTATTATTATTATTATTATTATTATTATTATTATTATTATTACTATTACTATTATTATTACTATTATTATTATTACTATTATTATTATTATTATAGGTTTCCCTAACGTCCATGCGAATCTGTTTCCAAATTGTAAGTCATTTTGGTATTTCAAGATTCATCATTTTTGTTATGTATCTAGGTATATGTCGTGGACAGCCATGAGGGTCCCCGAAATAACCGGGGAAAACCCGCTAAAACCCGCAAAAAACGCAAATCACGAATCAACTCACGCACCTAAAACACACGCACGGCACGACCGCGCCCCCCTGGTGGCCCCCGCGACCCGCCGGGCGGCACGGCGGGACACCCCTCGAGTGAGGTCCGCCTCGCTCGAGGGATAGACGCTCCCTCGAGTGAGGTCCGCGTCGATCGAAGGCTAAACACCCCCTCGGGGCGGGGTCCGCCTCGCTCGAAGGCACCCGCATGCACGTTGCCCGCGCTCCCGCCCCCGTGTGCGGGCATTTAATGCCCCGACACCGCGGGACGCACACCACGACTTTGGCATGCCCCGGAATCGCGTCCGGCGTTGTTCCACCAACTCCCGGGGGGAGGCCATCCCCGCCGCCGTGTAGCACCGTGCGGCAAGGCCGTGTCGGCTCCGTGACACTACACCGCCACCCTCGAAGCCACTCCCGTATGAGCACGGGACGCACCACGACGATTCAACGAGAGCGGGATTCGCCGAGACGACCATCGGCTCCATGGCACCGCTCCCCATACCTCCACACGTAGGGAAATAGTGCGGCATCCATGTGAACTCGCTCCCTCCTTAGCCTATAAAAGGAGGGGCGGTCCCCGGCCCGCGGGACGACGGGACGACGGACGGCGATCACTCACACGCTCTCTCGCCTTCTCCACGATATTGGCACTTGCCTCAATCAATACCTGCGGGACTTGGAGGCCGGGCCTCCTCTCCCACCTCGCTTGTAGCCCCCTCTACGAGCACCACGGTGCAAGCAATACGGTGCCCCGAGCACACCATTGCTGGACGTATGGCACCGGCCGAACCGGGATAAACCCGGTGTCCATTAGTTGCTAGCACCGAACCATCGAGAAGCGGATCTCGGCGTTCATTACTAGTTAGTGTTGGGACTACTTTCCGCACCGACGGTTGGCGCGCCGAGTAGGAGAGTCGCGGCGAAGATCGGCTCGTCACCGGCCCTCTCGATGGTGATTCGCACGAGTACCGCGGCCGAGGTATTCCATGGGCGGCTCGGACCCCCTCCCGGCCGGATTCGAAATGCGGTTCGGGAGCCCGAACTTCCGGGCTACGGGGAACGGCTACTTCATGCGCCTCACCAACCGTGACGAACTCCGTGTGCGGCGGCAAACCGGGTCGGCCCGAGTCCCCGCCGCACCCGTCGCCATGACACCGACGCCCGCCGGCACGGACGCCGCGAGCCCCTCGGCGCCGCCGACGCTCCGGCCGCACTCGCGACGGGCGTGGATGGAGCGCCGACATGTTGTGCGCGTCGCCTCACAACGCGACGCGCTCACCGGCGAGACGACGGCCACTCCGACGGGGAGCGCTCGGTCTCGGGGCCGCGCTTCCCCATCGGTCCGCGCGGCGCTACGACGGCGTACGTGGCCTCCGCCAACACCAATGCGGCGACGCGCGGGGTTCGCCCTTGCCGCCCGCCCCCGGCCGCCGGGGATCCTAGCACTTCCTCCGACGACGAGTCGTCCCAAGGCTCCGCCGGCGAGCTGCCACCCGCCATTTCGCACGGGTACGCGGAGTGGGACTTTTCCGGTGTGCCTGACCCAGTGATGTTCCGGCGGTTCCTCGACGCCACGGACTACTGGTTTGGCTACTCCGACGACTCCAGCGCCGGGAGCTACGACCCCGCGCGGGAGTGCTGCGTCGTGATCACCAACGACCAGGCGAACGCCGCGAATGCGGCAGAAGCTGGCGACGGAGAGGTTCCCCCCGGCCGGGGACCGGACCACGCCGGGCGTGGGGCCAGCGCCCCTCCCCCTCACCACCGAGGGGGGCCTACGTCAACATGCAAGCGGCTCAAGCACGCGAGCTTGAAGCCAAGCTCGCGGAGGAGTACCGCGCGGTGCGGCGCTTCGAGACTTCATCGCCGGGAAGCCTCCGCGCGCGGTGAACGCGCACGAGAGCCGGGCCGACAAGCCCGCGATCGCATCAACGCCGACTTCAACATCGACGACCCAAACATGACCCCGCGAGCGAGCCCGAAGCTCATTGCCACCGTGACGCCGTTGCGGGCCATGCCCGCCCCCTCAACACCCGAGGCGCGGAACCCGCACCGCGAGGCGCAGGAGCTCATCGAGCAAGCGGCCGTTCGGCGGGCCGAGAGCTCGGCGTCCCGCATCCGTCGGCAAGGAAGCACGCGGGACGACGGGGGGCGCACAAGGCCCCGAGCTATCGGTGCACACGGGAGGCGCAGCGAATGCCCCGCCAACCCAGGGCGCACGCCGATCAAGGAGCGGATCCTCGACACGCGCGGGCAGGCCCAAGACGGCGACGCCCGCAACGTTATCAACGCCCGGCGAACGGGCAACACGGAGGCGCGGGCAATGGCGGGCTACCACCCTCGACGTGGTGGGCGCTACGATAGCCAGGAGGACCGCTCATCGACGCCGGAACCCCCGGGAACCCGCGTGTTCGGTCGGGGAGATCCGCACGGCGAGCTTCCCCCGCCGCTTCCGCCACCCCACGTCGATCAACAAATACAACGGGGAGACGGAACCCCGCGTATGGCTCGACGACTACCGCCCGGCATGCCGGTTGGGTGGGGCCACCACCGACGAGGTTATCATCCGTAACCTCCCCCCGCACCCTCGCCGACTCGGCGCGGACGTGGCTCGAGCACACCGCCGGCCAACCGGATCCACAACCGGGACGATCCGGTCCGCACCTTCGTGGGGAACTTCCGGGGCACGTACGTGCACCCCGGAAACTCCCGGGACCCGCATGCATGCACCCGAAGCCCGTCGAGTCGCTTCGAGACTTCATACGGTGCTTCTCCAAGCGCCGCACGAAGCTCCCGAGCGTAGCCCGGTCCGAGATCGTGCACGCCTTCGAGACCTCGTGCGCGATCTCGGGCACAATCCGCCGGTTGATTCGAACGAGCCGTTCGACATCGCCACCGGCTTTGCCTCGGGCGAGGAGGCGGTGGGGGCGATCTTCGATGGAAAGAAAGGAAAGCGCGTGGACGACGCGCCCGTGGAGGGCAGCAAGTCCAAGAGCCCCGGCAGAAGAACAAGCGGGGCAAGAAAGGAAAGAAGCCGCGCCGCGAGGCGTGCGAGCGGGGGCGCGATGACGACGGTGATCGTTGACGGTTAATGTTTGTATCAAAGTTCGTTCGTGACTCGCAAGCGTACAAGTCTCCCGTCGTAGTCAAGGGACCCTTCTTCCCTCGAGTGGTGAACCCAAGGTATCGAATCCGTGGAACAATGTGTGACGCAAGACTTAATCTATTAAAGCCAAATAACCGCAATCTTCAATAAAGAACAAGATACATCTAAGTAAAAGACATGAAACGAATCTAATCTACTAAAAACCGGAGAAAACAAAGTAAGATTGGGTAGATAAACCGATCTAGAGGGATCGGGGTAAGCCTTTCGTTGAAGTTCCAAGCAAAAGAAGAAGTAGCAAATCGAATCTTAATAAAAGCCTCTTTAAATCGTGGTTTCCCATCCAAATCCGAAAACATCCGCCTTTCGAGACCCCCGTTCGTCACAACGTATCCCTATTCATGCGGGGAGCTTAGGGCGAGTCAAAAGACAAGTCGAGATTCTTTCGGAGGATCCGGCGTGTACCTCTAGCCACCGCGGCTACAAGAACACCCTATGTAATCTATCTCGAGAATAGAATTGGAATAAGCAAAGCCGATCGAAAAACGAAATCTTCGAGGAAACACTTGATCGCTGAGAAAAGATTCAACTTGATAATTCAACTATAACAATGATACATACACAAGATCACCACCGGGATCCTTCCTTGATCTTGCTTCTAGCTCCGGGAACTCCGACGTGGTCTTCCGTGCAAGGTTCCCACGTCGGCTAGGGAAACCCTAGTCAACTAGCTCGACCCTCTCCTCTCCTAGATGATGTCCCTCTCCTCTCTGCTTCTCGGCGGCCGAAGACGATCTCTTCTCTCGCGTGGCTCTCGGTCGGGGGACTATAAATAGCCCGATCGGCAACTAGGTCAAAGGGCGGCGTGTTTGGGCCCTAAATGGGCACGGGCCGATCCTATCGGGCCGGCCGGCCCGGGCCCATTTAGGCCCGGCCCCGCGGGCTCCTTTGCCCGAGGTCGGTTCCCTTGCTTCCCGGATGCTTCCCCCTTCGCATGTAGGTCCATGTCGTCGGTTTCTCTCCGAATTGGACTCAACTCCTTGTCTTGCAAGCTTCGACGCACTTTTCCGGTCGTGTCCCCGGAGTTTGTTGTCTTCTCGGATCGAGTCCCCGCTTCTTGGAGTTAGTTTTGCTTCATTGCATGACTTGTTCGGGGCTTCAAAGTCTTGTCATGAGGTGCTTGGTGAACTTATCCCGAAAGTCTTGCATTCAACACTAAATCCCCGCATAAACATTAAACTCCAAAAACGACATGCACATGTGAACTTGTTATACCACGGGGGTTAGTACCAAAGGATAAGGTATAAAATTCATGCCAACACCGAAGGTAAACTCATGGCTAGGTTGACGGATTTTCACCGTCAACATCTCCCCCATGCTTAAACCTTGCTCGTCCTCGAGTAAGCCTTCGATGGATATCATCATTGCTAAACAATGTTTAAACCTTGCACTTGATTACACATGAGAAAACATAATGCTCTCAAAATTTTAATTCATTAAAGTTCCATAATGTACTAGCCTTCATCTCCACGGAGGGTAGATTCTCATTCAAGCTTATCCCACAAGTATTAACATGCTCACAAAGTTTTAAATAGATCTCGAATTTTTGAAATGGAGATCGAGATAAAGAAAAGCTAAACCAAATTCACAAATTTAAATCATCTCGTGTATTGCTCATAAACTCTCATCTCACTTGTCTCTCAAGCCTATATATTCTACTCCTTTCCCTCTCATATATATGTGTGGTAGGCTTTATATGGAGCTTTGGGAAAGTTTAGTCCTAATCAAGAATTTATAAATGAGGTGTTGTCAAAACAAGACAAGCTTCTCATGGTCTTACCGAGACTCGTCAAAAAGGTCATTGGAAAATAATGTTAAATCAAGGAGGGGAAAGAGAGAAATACACACACTTTTAGATAGGTGGACATGTGCAAATGGCAAAGAGTGATCCCGAGGCACAAAAGAAGTCCTCGTTATCGGATTGCACATGGTTGGAAAATGAGAATGGATCTTTTTATCTTGAAGCCTTGAATGCACTCTTAGAGAACCAGGGAGTTCATTTTACGCACAAATATATTTTTTTTTTCTCTTATATTCTCATTCTTTTCTTTCTTTCTTTCTTCCTTATATATATATTTTTTCTTTCTTTGCTTTGGAAGTCATGTACATCGCCGAATTTTTTTTCTTTCATCATTGTATATATTTTTTTTTTTAAAATACTCCCTTTTGAACTCTATGGCAGCACCGTACCTACCTCCTCCCCCATGCTTAGACGTTGCTCGTCCTCGAGCAAAGAGGCGAAAAATAAGGTAGGTACCGGAGATATTTTCCTTGGAGAGATACTTGAAATCTTCAACGTTGGCACCGTCTTGCGATCTTCCTTGAATTGATGATCCATTCTCAATGATAGGTTGTGGTCAAGGAGGTAATCACAAAAAGATGATATTTGGTTAAAGGGTGGATATCCGGCGAAGTTTGTGAGACCACCGATGTGGGGGTACACAATGCACGGATAAAAGGCTAGCAAAAAGATAGATACGCAAAAACGGAATGACCAGCTTCTTAGTCTCGGGCCAGAGAAATCATGGCCTGCAATAACTCACTCAAAAATAAATCTTGTACACTAAGGTTTATGCACTCAAATATATATAAGGCTTTGGATAGGTTGAGCAACACACAAGTGATATTTGTGACAAGGTTAGCAACATTTTTGAGCATAAAAGACATCTTCAATCCATTCATAACTTGAGAGCACATAAAACACTATGGGTCTTTGTTTTAATCATAACCTCCGCTGAAAATTAAGCTAGTATTTAAATAAATTCAGATTTGTATTTTTAAGAGAGCACTAGCTTAAACATGCATAAATCAACTACAAAGATGAACAAAGCTGCAATTTTAATCATGTATCAACATGGCACAAATTTTGCAACTTTTCCAATGATAAAAATCAAGGTGGTAACTTTATTAAAGGTGATATCAAGCTGAAATACATACTGAAAATAACATAACAAGCTTGCTGAAATTTAATTAAAAACAGAAAAATACTACGCAAACACATAAGAGCAAAAGCTGAAAATTACAGAGAAATAGAAAAGAAAAGAAAACTAAAGTTCCTAAAGTCTTCTAATCCTCCGCCGGTGGTTGATGTTGATAGTCTTGATAATAATAGCCTTGCTCATAATATGAATGAACGCTTCCTCCGTCGAATTGATTTGGCTCTACAAGGTGAAGGCGTCCTAGTTCAAAGGCAATATTTGCGTTGCCTTCACCGAGTTGAGCTGCGTTGGATTGGATGGCTGCGATATTTTGAGCATTTCTTGCAGCATATCCTCCAATAATAGCCATGCTTTGCTGTGGTTGGGGATGATGAGCGTAGGACTCCGCGAAGTTAGCGTTGGGCACAACATAATTTTGAGGGGGTACCGGTGCACCACCCCCCCATGCTTGTTGTTGAGACCCTCCGTAATAACTTGGCGGAGGAGGAACCCCCGCCGGATGGTTGCACATTGGGTTGTGCTCCACCCTCTTGTGCGGAGGATGTTCCCTCTTCTACGATCCTTCCTCTTTTATTTTTCCTTGCGGGGACAAGTATTCCCTCTTCCAACCAATCTTCCCTTCCTTCGGTGAAAAGCCTAAGCCTCTCATCCGGAAGAGGGAGGTTCACAATGGCCAATCGGTAACCTCTTCTCTCATCTCCACTAATGTACTTGCCTTGCCGCAAGTACTCAAAACCGAGAGAGGTACCGCGCAAAAGGTGAGCGGGGTTTCTTGCGATCCCCGGTCGCAAGGAATAGGCCAACATGGAGAGGTAACACCCCGACCCAATATCATCGGCCCCCGATGTTGCTTCACAACACCACCGGTTGATCATGAGGTACGAGGGGTCAATTGGCTGCCTGGCAATCAAAGCCGAGTATAGCCAATTCAACTCCGTGTCGGTCACCTTTGTTTCCCTCATCCTCCCCAATACCCTCTTGCACATCCAAGAGTGGAATATTCGGATAATGGGGTTGCGGATGCATTTGCGCGTTGATGGGCATCTCCGGAGATCATGCCCCAAAATTCCGCCAACATGCCGGGAGGCACGTCGACTTTCTCCGAGCGCCCTTGTGGAATCCAAGCAGCTCCCTTACGTGCTCGTAGGGAACCACTTGTTGGATTCCCTCCAAACGGAATGACAAGCATTGCACCCCACCATCATCAACGATGGGTGCCATAGTCATTAAAATTTCCAAGGTGTAACCCAAGTGGGTGTCCACCGAGATTCCGTTGGAGAATTGAATCCACCCGAGGTGCCCCAACATGTAGTTTATGTCGGTGCGAAAACCCAAGGTGTGGAGTGCTTGGTCGTCGATCTCGACATTTGGCACAAGCCTCTTCTCAAGATTGGCGAGCCTATCCTCCTCCTCCGCCGACATGATGATGAAGCCGTACGAAGATTGTGTCGGGGTGTAAGGAGGTGGTGCGGTTGAGCGAGTCGATCGTCGTGGTGGCGCGGGCTGCTCCTCCGTGTGCCCACGAGGTTCGGTGAACCTCATGGAAGTGCTTCTCGTAGCCCTCATACCACCAAGGAGGAGAGCGTCGCTCCTCCTCGGTGGTGCCGTGTCCGTCTCCATGCTCCGGGGGAGACTCGGAAACCGAGTGCCTCCTCGAAGACGTGGTTGATGACGGCTTGGACGACGACGAACTCTTCTTCTTGGAGAAGAGACTTGTGGTCTTCTTCCACATGGTTGCTGCACTCTTTCTTCAACTATAAATCCGGGTTGCAACCGGTAAACTAGGCACTTAAACTCTTAGCTTCGGGTGTGGACTTTGAGTGGATTTAAGGATGTGGATTTTTTCTTGAGCTTTCAAGCTTGGGATGGTTGGCTAAGTCTACGGAGGTTCTGAGCACACAAACTTGAACACACAAACAAGGGAAGGAGAGGGAAGCTTGCCGCAGAAGACGGGCACCGGGGGGTGCATTTTATAGGGCGGGCCGGCCGGCCTAGGCCGGCCGGCCCGTGGCTCCCTCCGCGTGCTCCTCGGCGCGTCTTTCTCCCGGCGTGATCATCTCGCCTCTCGCAACTTTCCCCGCCCGCGTGCTCCACAAGTTGCACCGCCCAAACGCTCTCGTCCACTCCTTTTCTTGAATTATTGGTCCTCCCACTTGATGCTCCATGCTTTGGGTCATGTCCATGCTCCCTAGCTCCACTTGCTTCACATGCCACCTTTGAAATCCTGCAAAGTTGATGCTTGCTGCCCACCATGCTTGTCCTTTGCATGTGGAGTGGGTGAAAGTTGATAAAAGAGAATCCAATGGTGCAAGCATGATTAATTCAAACTTGATTGCCTCCATTTAGGTGTGTTTAAGGTTAAGCACTCCTCTAATTCGAATTTTAAAATATTTTTCAGAGCCATGCAAGAGCTTGAACATAATTTTAGAGAAGTTTTTAAACCATTAAAAACAAATGTAAGTCGAAAATATTTTTCGACTACGTCGATTTTCGTCTCACCGGTATAGTTTGCCTTCATCGGTTGAGAGCGAACGTTTTCCCGGTTCGATCATGGGGGCATAGGTTTAGGTTCTAATTTTGGCTAAATAAGAAAGATTTTGAATGAAACAAAATTAGAATGGGCTTAGAAAAATTCTAATCCTAGAGAAACCAAGGATAAAGATTTTTAAGATCAACCAAAAGCTTTGATTTCTAGGTTCACGCGAGTCCTACCACGTGCTGAATTTTTATAACACTTGAATATAAATCGTGGCTCTACTCGTGTGGTTTTAGCATGAAAAATAAGCCAACCTCAGCACCATAATGAGGGTGAAAGGTTGAGCCAAGGTTCTGAAATTATTTGGTTGAGGGGTTTCTCGAAAAGAAAAGAATCAAACAAGCACATAGGAGGGTTCATGCAAAGGGTTTATGATAAAGCAAACATTCAATCAAGAATTATGTCTCTAATATTGTTCAACCACTTCTAAGTCTAATGTCTTTGCGTAATAAAACTCAAAAACTAAATTATTAAAAATACTCGAAAAACCTGGAATCGGGTTGTCCTCCCGTAGCTTATTCTTGACTTGACTTGACGAAACGGGTTGCCTCCCGCCTAGCGCTTCGTTTATAGTCTATAGCTAGACTTCTTCACTTGATTACTCCGGATCAACGCTCTTTGCGGGCGTTGCAATCTTGGGTACCCACTTCCGCACCATCTTGGGCGCGGGCTTGTCTTTTGGCTTGGCCGGCTTAGTCATTTTTTTGGTCTTCACGAGCGGCTTCTCTTCCTTTGTCTTGACGGATGCAACACCTTCTTTAATTTTCGTTACGTTCACTTTTTTTCGGCTCCTTCTTCTTTTTCAGCCCCTCCGTTTGTTTTGGTTCTATCTTCACTCCAATCATGTTGCATGCCTCAATCCTTGGACGGAACTTGAAGGAACTCCTTTCTCCGTTGATATCGAACATGATCTCCCCCTTGCCAACATCAATAGTTGCTCCCACGGTCTTGAGGAACGGCCTTCCTAGGATGAGCGGCGGCTTCTCCCTCTCTCCCATCTCGAGCACAACGAAGTCGACGGGGATGAAGTGGTGTCCAATCTTCACGGGTACATCTTCAGCAATGCCCAAGGGATAGCGAATGGAGTTGTCACCCAACTCCAAACATATTCCCGTAGGCTCCATCGGTAGGCGTAACTTCTCGAACACATCCCTCGGCATGACACTCACACTAGCTCCAAGGTCGCATAACGCCTTCTCGAAGTTGAAAGAACCAACTGAACATGGAATTGTAGGGCACCGGGGTCTTTTTGCTTCTCCACCCATAAGCAATAGTCGCACTACACTCCTCGGACATCTTGACATGATCTACCCCGAGTGTTGCTATCTCATATTTATTTGCAAGTATGTCTTTAAAGTAACGAGAATATGTAGGTACTTGTAGGGCATCTAGTAACGGCATGTTGATGCTAAGTCTACGCACAACTTCCACAAACTTCTCAAAGTGGTTGTCAAGTTTACCTCGGAAGTAGCGTGGCTTGAGTTGCGGTATCCTCGTGTCATCTTCCGGCATCTCAAATTCGGGTTCCTCGGTGACGATCCCCGTAACCTTCTCTTTAGCGGCTCCTTCCACCTCGGTGGACGGTTTAAGCTTCCTTGCTCCCGCGGAACGTTCCGGATCTTCGGTCTCCTTCCCCCGAACGTGTTTGAATGGCCTTCGCCGATTCGGGACATTTGGGTTGTCCCGGAAGCTTCCCTTCATCATTAGTGAGGCGCCCCCGCAAGTTGTCCAACTTGCGTCTCGAGCATCTTCATCATGTTGAGCACTTGATGATTGGAACTTCCGACCTCCGTCACTTTGCTATCGATGTTCTCCAACACCTTGTCTATGGTCTTGAACTTGGTGACGGTGTCCTTGTTGATCTTAGCTTGCTCATCCATGAACTCCTTCAATTGTATCCGAAGTGGAACCGCGTTAGGAATAGATGAGCTTGCATTAAATTGAGGCCTACCTTGCCGTAGCGGAAGTTCGGCAATTCTCCCTTCCTCATGTAGTCGAGCACTTTGGCTTCCTCCGGACAATCTTTGCGGACATGGCCATACTCTCCACATTCTTCGCATGTGGACCTTGCTTCGGCGGCCTTCAAGTCTTGAGCCTCTTTCTTTTCTATCTCCATCTTTTCCAACCTCCTCATGAGCGAGTCGATCTTGCCTTCAAGAATGTCTTCTTTCTCCACTTGCAAGATTCCTTTGACGTTTCCCATTGGTTGAGCCGGGTGTAGGCGCCGGACGACGCCCACGTATCATTATCCGCGACCTTCTTGAATAACGTGAGAGCTTCCGTCGGTGTAAGCTCGATGATAGATCCTCCCGCTGATGCATCGATGATCGTCCTTGACGCCATGGTGAGTCCTTGATAGAACTTTTGCACGAGGTCTTCTTTCGGGAACTTGTGATGTGGAACCGCCCGGGTGTACTCGTTGAAGCGCTCGTATGCCTCCGAGATAGTTTCTGTAGGATATTGAACAAAGGTGGCAATCTTATTACGCAAGCTTTGAGTTTTACCCGGTGAGTAGTATTCCTTCATGAAAGCCTTCATCAACGTGTTCCAATTTTGCACCGTCTCCGCCGGTTGAGAGTGGAACCATTGCAACCGTTGACGGATAAAATACGTATCCCTCTACGATCCGCAAGCGTACGGACCCCACACCTTTTTCACCACGGGATTCCCAAGGTTCTTGTCAATCCGCGGAGCAAGGGGATTACAAGCGTTCGATCAACAACGACACACTTAGCTACTAAAACCCTAACTACTATTATACTAGAAAAACAACTAAACTCACCAGAGAGAATGATAAACGATCAAGAGAGAAGACACTCGCCCACGGGTCTACGATACTAGAGCATGCAATCGCTTAAAGACATGAAAAACCAATCTAATCTATCGGGGTTGTGACCACGGTTTCGCCCCTTTCCCTCCTCTCGTACCGTCACTACGCGAAGGTATTCATGACTAGACCTTTGATGGCCACGGCGTATTGAATGGATCCAAGGAAGCATTGGAGCTCTACTCCCTCTATGGCACGGTTGCAAGCCTTAAGCATTAAAGTATATTCAACACAAGATGATAGATAGAAAATCCAACAAAGTGCGATTACATCTCACGATCGATTACAACCCATGGACGAATGAGAAGATTACCCCATCAAGGTGCTGATCATGGCACCGTTGATCATGGTTTCCCTTCCGCCGGTGTCTTCCTCCTTCTCCACGAGAGGGTGCTTCCTTCGAGGTGGTTGATCTCCAGCCCGGAGATCCTCCTCCTCTCTCTCTAGCTTGTAGATGGCCTTCGGTGCGAATAAACTCCTCCTCTTCGTTGGCGGCGCGTCGGGGGTTTTAGGGTCGAAGATCCTTCGAGGGCAAGGAAAACGGGACCGAACCGGTGCCCGAAGTGGGGCTGGGCCGATCCGACCGGGCCGGCCGGCCCGGCCCGCCCGTTTCGGCCGGTTCGGTCGCCCTTTTTGCTCCGTGGGTCCTCGTGCACTTATCTACTTCGCCCCCTCCACTTGGATGATTTTGACGCCGTTATCCTCGCGATCAAGATGGGGACTCTCTTTGCATGAAGTTTGATCTTTTACGCTTCAATCCCCGGGGGTGTTCCTCGTAGCACTTCGGTCCTCACCACCATTGGAAGTAATTTCAGCAAGCTCATGAACACGAACAAGACTCCATGAATGCTCCTTTGAACTTATTGCGAATCCGTCCTTTATGTCCATGATTTCCTACATAAACACAACACTTCCAAATGCATGCACAAAGATGAACTTGTTATATGATTAGTGTGCCTAGTGGCGGGTTAGTTCAATAATCAAATCCAAACCAAAGTGTAATGAACATGCTAGGTGCACCAAAATACACCGTCAACATCTCCCCCACACTTAGCTCTTGCTCGTCCTCGAGCAAGCACTCGTAAAAGAACTTCGTCCAAGGTGTGTAATCGTGTATCACTTATCCTTCTTCACAAGTTAGTCAATCCCTTCATCATTAATACATAAACACAAAGTAATGATAATCAAACATAAACATGGGCGTTTAGAACTTTTACCACGTCAAGATTTACCCCACAACTCAAACTCTTCACTCGAAGCTTTCAATTTCAGCCATACTTACTTCTTTGCTTCCATCGGAGGGTTTTTATGGTTTTCAAAACAAAAATTCCTGCAACAAGTGTTAGACAAAAACCTTTCTCCAAGCTCTCTCAAGTCACTCATATGAAGTGTCTATCCTAACCAAATTTTATAAAACACTCACCTCCCATTAGTCTCTCATATATCATGTAAAGGTGGAGCTATAGGTAGGGCTGGCGCAATCAACACAAGTATTGTCAAACTAAGAACTTCCTCTAATGGTTGTCTACCTTTCAAAGCCAATGATCATGAGAATTAACCATATGTAGGGATATCAAGGATGAGAAGATTTAGAATGGTGGACATGTGCAAGGGCAAAAGAAAATTGTGACTTCAAGGCACCGATGATGTCCTCGTTGTCGGATTGCACATGGTTGGAAATAGAGTAAAAGTTTCGTCTCACAATCAACGTGACATCCTTCCTTACACTTTATTATTTTTTCTTTTCTTTCACTTGATCCATCCCTCTCATATCTTCATTGCTAACTCATCTTTTTTTTTTTCTTCCTTCATTCACATATGATTTTTTTCCTCCTTTTTTTTCTTTCATTTCCATACACATACTTTTTCTCTTTATTTTTCTCTCTCTTGACGACTTTTCAAAGCTTTCAATTCTCCCTTTTCTCGCATGCATACAATCTGAATTTTTTTTTAAAATAAATCATGCTAGAGACGAGACGAAACTTTGAAAATAGGTTGTGTTCAAGGAATACGATATTCAAAAGAGGTGTATAGGTTTGGGTATGGAATCCGGCGATGTACACGACTTTCGTTGTGAAAGACATGTTACCGAATGAATGACGAGGCTAGCAACAAAAGATAAGCACAAGGACATGATCATTGCTCGAAATTAAAACTCACCAAGAGAGAAGGGTCCTAGCCTAACTCATCGTGCTAATCACACTTATGGTGGAGCGAAAAAAACAAACTTGGCTTTGGATAGGAATTTTTTATACTCTCAACTTGGAAAAAGAGGTTTTGCTAACCTTTATTACAAGGGTTTTAATATAATTTTCAGAACTGAAATCCTCCAATTTTTAGCATCGAAAATAGCACAACTAGCATATGAAGCTCAAGATCGAAGTGCGGTATGGGTACTTTAAGTAGTAGCGATTCCACTAAGCACCACGGTAAACGATTTTCAAACCATATACTTGTATTCATATATCAAGAATCGAAGATTAAACAAACAAGTAAATAAAGATAAACAATACATAAAACACAAAGATATGTATAAAGACTCTTTTTATTTGGTTTTCTTGACTCAACACTAATTTAAGACACTTGCAAAAATTTTAAAAACAGACTCGAAAACTAAAGACTCATTAAAACGCTAAGACTCTCACACGAAGATTAAACCGAACCTAAATTTGAAGTTCAAAAGCTAAGGCTAGCGAGCTAGCTCTCCCCCACACTTAAAACATACGACGTCCTCGTCGTATCTTACAAAAACCAAAGGGGAAAACTAGATCTAATGGTACTTCGAGCAAGCTTTGCACCACTTGCCTCTCATGCTTCCAACCATGCCGAAAAGTTTGCGCACGTTACGGTTAAGGAACTTGTAGTCATCTTCAACTACGCGCTCCAAGTCCTCCATACGCTGCTTCATCGCTTCCATGGTTTGAAGACACTCGTCGGCCGACGCGTAGAGAGCTGCGATGGATTGACGGCAAAATCGACAACACACCGGATGCAATCCGAAGGGGTCGTCGTCACCATAATCTCCACCGTTGTCACCACCGTCGTCGCCACCTCCATTGTTGTCGCCTTCGCCACCGCCGTTGCCGTCGCCGTTGGGGCCCTCGGGAGTCCTTTCATAGGGCTGTTCGCCCCAATCATCATCATCTCTACCGGCAGCCGCCCACGAGCTCGGGCTACGATCGTCGGAGTAGTCGCTATCCCCATATTCCTTAGGCTCCGGCGACATCTCCTTGTAATCCTTACGCTTGATGCCTTGGAGACGTGCCGACCTTCGAACGGGTGTAGGGACCTTCTCTCCTTCGACGGGGTAGCGAGATGCAAGAGCTCCGGTCGGGACACGTCCTCCGCAACGGATACGTGCGGTCCTCTTGACGGGTAGCTTGACCTCGCATCGCATCGCCTCCTCCATCGATGGCTTCTTGGCTTCTACCTTCAACTCTAAGCTTTTTGGAGGCTCAATGGCTGCTACAAGGGTGCAACACATTGCTTGAAAGGATTGATTCTCGAGCTCCCAATTCGGCCAAGTATATAGTCCCGAGAGAAAAGCCCCGGGAACCTTATTTTCCTTTTTTACACTTCCCTTAAAATTTTTCGACCAAACAAGGAAGTCAAAAAGGAGCAATTCGGGCGAAATTCGGGGGACATCGGGCGTCGGGCCTGCGGGCCGATCCTACCGGGCCGGCCGGCCCACCCCGCCTCGGGGGGGCCGGGCCGGTCCGGTTTTTTGCACACCGCCCTATTTTTGTCGTCCTCGGCCCATGGGAAAAAGTTGGCCCGGTTAATCTTCGCGAAAAACTCCCGGAAAGCTAAAAGAAAAATTATTTACGAGAAGTTGGTACCTTGTTTTTCGTCCTAGGCGGGACGTTCGGGCTCTTCCTCCATGGTAAAGACGTCAACATGATGAACGGGCACGATGTCGGGTTCGTAGTAAACCTTAAGCCGCTGTCCATTCACCACAAATTGATCGCCGTTTATATCCATAATGGTTACCGCTCCGTTGGAGAACACCGAATGCACAACATAAGGTCCGTCCCACTTGCTTTGCAATTTCCCCTTTCCGAAGGTTTTAAACCTCGAATTGTAGAGGAGGACCTTATCTCCTTCTTTGAATTCTTTTTTCTTCAATCTTTTATCATACCACCTTTTGATTCTCTCTTTGTATATGCTTGCGTTTTCATAAGCTTTCAACCTCAACTCCTCTAGCTCGCTTATTTGAATTCTCCGTTTCACCACCGCGGCATCGAGATCAAGGTTCATCTCTTTAATCGCCCAATAGGCTTTATGTTCTAACTCAACCGGAAGGTGGCAAGCTTTTCCATAGACGAATTGGTAGGGGGTCATACCTATCGGTGTTTTAAACGCCGTTCGATAAGCCCATAAAGCGCCGTCTAATTTCTTTGACCAATCCTTGCCTCCCTTCTCTATGGTCTTGTTAAGTATGCTTTTTAATTGCCTATTTGACGTCTCCGCTTGTCCGTTGGTTTGTGGGTGATAGGCCGTGGAGACCCTATGCTCAATTCCCAACTTGGACAAGCACTTTTTGAAGTTCTTCCGGTGAAATGAGTTCCTCCATCACTTATCAAGATTCTCGGTGTACCGAAACGGGGAAAAATCACGTTCTTGATCATAGTGATGGACTCCTCCGTAGAAGCTTTACGACATGGTATAGCCTCTACCCACTTGGATACATAATCAACCATAACAAGTATATACTCGAATCCAAATGAGTTTTTAAAAGGCCCCATGAAGTCTATGCCCCATACATCGAATATGTCGACTTGCAAGTTGTATTTCAAAGGCATAGAATTTCTTTGAGAGATGTTTCCGGTTCTTTGGCATTCGGGGCATGACGCAACATATCTTTTAGTATCTTCATGCATCTCCGGCCAATAGAATCCGCTCGACCATACTTTGGCTTCGGTTCGAAAATGGCTATAGTGCCCACCGTACTCCGCCGAGTGGCACTTCCTTAGAATCTCAAGCCTCTCTTCTCTTGGCACACATCTTCTCATTACTCCATCATTGCCAAGCTTGAAGAGGTATGGTGCGTCCCAAAAATATTTCTTACTTTCAGAAATTATCTTCCTTTGAGTGTTTTTGTCTAGATGATCGAGGGGCATCTTTCGAATCGCTCGAATGATGTCAATCATCCAAGTATCTTTATCAAGCACTCTATAGAGGTGGTCATCTCTCATCTTGTCTTCTATGGGCTCTTTATCATCTTGCCCACGATTCATCCTAGACAAATGATCGGCCACAACATTCTCCACCCCCTTTTTATCACGAATTTCAACATCAAATTCTTGGAGAAGAAGGATCCAACGAATCAAACGTGGTTTAGCTTCCTTCTTAGCCAAGAGATACTTTATGGCTGCGTGATCGGTGTAAACAATGACCTTCGAGTTCACGATGTAGGATCTGAATTTTTCGAAAGCGAATACCACCGCTAGCAATTCTTTTTCCGTAGTAGCGTAATTTAATTGTGCCCCACTAAGAGTTTTGCTAGCGTAGTAAACGGCGTGAACTCGGCCTTCCTTTCTTTGTCCCAAGACCGCGCCTACGGCGTAGTCACTTGCGTCACACATGATCTCGAAAGGTTGGCTCCAATCCGGAGGTTGGATGATGGGAGCACTCACCAACGCATTTTTCAAGGTCCGGAATGCCGCTAGGCACTTCTCATCAAAGTCGAAAGCCACATCCTTTTGAAGAAGGTGTGTTAAAGGCTTGGTGATCTTTGAGAAGTCCTTTATAAATCTTCTATAGAATCCGGCATGGCCTAGAAAGCTCCTTAAGGACTTAATATCCGTAGGAGGTGGGAGTTGCTCAACCGTCTCTACCTTTGCCTTGTCCACTTCAATTCCTCTCTCGGATATAACATGTCCGAGCACTATGCCTTGCTTAACCATGAAGTGGCATTTTTCCCAATTTAAAACCAAATCTACCTCCGCACACCTTGTAAGGACTTTTTCTAAGTTTGCTAAGCAATCCATGAACGTCTTCCCGTAGACGGAAAAATCATCCATAAACACTTCAACAATTTCTTCGATGAATTCCGAAAACACGGCCATCATGCAACGTTGAAAAGAGGCCGGAGCGTTGCATAGGCCGAAGGGCATCCTCCTATATGCAAACGTTCCGTAAGGACACGTAAATGTTGTCTTATGTTGATCTTCCGGGTGAATGGGAATTTGCATGAACCCCGAGTATCCATCGAGAAAGCAAAAATAAGCGTGGTTTGCTAACCTCTCGAGCATCTCGTCTATGAACGGTAGGGGGAAGTGATCTTTCTTCGTCGCTTTGTTAAGCTTACGGTAATCGATACACATCCGCCACCCGGTCACGGTTCTTTGCGGTATCAATTCGTTCTTCTCATTCTTCACCACGGTCAAACCTCCTTTCTTCGGTACACAATGTACCGGGCTCACCCATTCGCTATGTGGAACCGGGTAGATGATTCCGGCATCAAGTAACTTGATAACCTCTTTCTTTACTACCTCTCGCATGGCATGGGTTAGCCTCCTTTGATGGTCCACTACAGGCTTACATTGGTCTTCCATTGGTATACGATGAGTGCAAAAGGTCGGGCTAATACCTTTGAGATCGTTAATTGAATATCCAATCACCTTCCTATGTTTTTTTAATAAAATCAGCAACGCTTCATTTTCTTCGGGACTCAACTCGTCGCTCACAATGATTGGATAAGTTTTGTCCGGGCCCAAAAATTCATATTTTAATCCCTTGGGCAAAGGTTTAAGGTCTACTTCGGGCACTTGTGGCTCCTCGGGTTTGATTTCTCCTATGTCTTCGAACTTCTCTTCCTCCACGCTACCATCATGCGGCTCTAAGCCTTTTGTTGCTTCCTCTAGTTCTTCATCTTGTTGATTACTAATTTGATTTTCCATCGCTCTTTGCAGCGGGTCTCTAAGGGTTTCAACAAAACAAAGACTATCTATCTCTTCTATTTCTTCATCTTCGGGAGGAAAAGGAGTAAGGTGTTTAGAAGCACGAAGAAAGTTATATGTGTACTTTGTTCCATTAAGGTTCATTGTTACTTTGCCTTCTCCGGCATCTAACACGGCATCAACCAACTTAAGAAAAGGCCTACCTAAGATTATATGATCAGAATTACTATGGTAAGCATCAATAACAAAGAAATCGGTTGGTATACGGTTTCTAGAAATTTTTACTTTCATGTTGCAAGCAATACCTAGAGGTTTGATAGTTCTACCATCTCCCATAATTAATTTCGTTGATGTTGGAGCTAAGTCTAGGTTGTGGTATTGAACTTTATCGTAAATTTTAGAAGATAGAACACTTACTTGGGCTCCGATGTCGCATAAGGCTTTGCATTGAACTCCGTTGATCTCGCAACTCAAGTGCGGCGTCATCTTCTCTTCTTCTTCGGATCCGATTGAATAAATTTCAGCAAGGCGGGCGTATGGTGATGCTTCGGGCTTGATCCCCATGATCCTCTTCACCTCGGCAATATGTTCCGGATCCACCACGTCATCTCCAAAGAGCTTTTCAAAAATCTCACCGGTGGTTTCGAGGTCGTATGAATTTTCAGCTTTCCTCTCCGGTGGGAAATCCACTTCCAATGCTCTTGCCATTCCCTTTTGATTAGGGAACGGTCTTCTCTTGTCGAATACTTCTCCGTAATCAATAGGAACCCAATCCATTGGCTCGAACTCCCTTAGTGGCTTCGCGCTTGACATGCTTCTCTTGTTCGTCTCATTTGGTGCGACGAAGTCGACGTTTGGTGTAGTTCTTGACTTGATGTGTTCTTGTTCAAGCTTTTCCATGATTGGCTCCTCTTTTGTGACTTCCGGGTTGCCTCTTTAGAAAAATCAGCAAGCTTTTTCTTCCTTGAATTAAATTCCGGCTCTTCCGCAAGTCTCGTTTCCCAATCTCTTCGCATGGCAGCCGCTTTACTAACTTTTTGTAGAAGTTGGGCGGCTTCCGTGAGTGTTTTCTCCATGAGATCCCCACCCGCACACATTTCGACGTGTCGCATGCAACTAGGGGTTAGGGAAAAGAAAAATGTATGCAAGAGTACGTCACCGGTGAAGCCGAGTTTTGGTCCTTGTTCGATTAATTCATTAAACCTTTCCCGGGCTTGGTCTATCCCTTCCTCTTCTCCTTGCATAAAATTGATCACTTGCCTCCTTAGATGTTGAACCTTGCTCATTGGAAAGAACTTCTCGCAAAACTTCTTTGTCAACTTGTTCCAATTGCCTTCAACTTCAAAGGACGCAACCGAATACCATGTCTTTGCTTTGCCGGCAAGTGAGTAGGGAAAGAGATTCCATTTGAACCATTCATCGGGAACTCCTTCTTGACGCACCGTGTTGCATATTGTCGTGAAATCCCTTATGTGTCTATATGGGTTCTCCTCAACCATCCCTTCAAATGGGTTTTCCGCCACCATCTTCATGATCTTGGTTTTAATTTCATACTTGGTCGCTTCGAGCTTCGAATCCGACTCTTGTACCTTTATGTCTTCACATCGAGGGCTAGCGTAATCCCTTAATGATTTCTCCGGTTCTTCCACGGGTTGATTATCGAACTCCATCTAGACAATAAGATAAAAACAAAAACAAAAAAAGAAACAAGTGTTTTTCGATAATATATGTTAGATATAGCAAATAAAAGATAAACTAAAATATAAAACTAAGTTAGATGCAAATCAAACGATGTAAACTAACTTGCTCCCCGGCAACGGCGCCAGAAAAAGGGGCTTGTTGACGGATAAAATACGTATCCCTCTACGATCCGCAAGCGTACGGACCCCACACCTTCTTCACCACGGGATTCCCAAGGTTCTTGTCAATCCGCGGAGCAAGGGGATTACAAGCGTTCGATCAACAACGACACACTTAGCTACTAAAACCCTAACTACTATTATACTAGAAAAACAACTAAACTCACCGGAGAGAATGATAAACGATCAAGAGAGAAGACACTCGCCCACGGGTCTACGATACTAGAGCATGCAATCGCTTAAAGACATGAAAAACCAATCTAATCTATCGGGGTTGTGACCACGGTTTCGCCCTTTCCCTCCTCTCGTATCGTCACTACGCGAAGGTATTCATGACTAGACCTTTGATGGCCACGGCGTATTGAATGGATCCAAGGAAGCATTGGAGCTCTACTCCCTCTATGGCACGGTTGCAAGCCTTAAGCATTAAAGTATATTCAACACAAGATGATAGATAGAAAATCCAACAAAGTGCGATTACATCTCACGATCGATTACAACCCATGGACGAATGAGAAGATTACCCCATCAAGGTGCTGATCATGGCACCGTTGATCATGGTTTCCCTTCCGCCGGTGTCTTCCTCCTTCTCCACGAGAGGGTGCTTCCTTCGAGGTGGTTGATCTCCAGCCCCGGAGATCCTCCCTCCTCTCTCTCTAGCTTGTAGATGGCCTTCGGTGCGAATAAACTCCTCCTCTTCCGTTGGCGGCGCGTCGGGGGTTTTAGGGTCGAAGATCCTTCGAGGGCAAGGAAAACGGGACCGAACCGGTGCCCGAAGTGGGCCGGGCCGATCCGACCGGGCCGGCCGGCCCAGGGCCCGGTTCGGCCCGGTTCGGTCGCCCTTTTTGCTCCGTGGGTCCTCGTGCACTTATCTACTTCGCCCCCTCCACTTGGATGATTTTGACGCTGTTATCCTCGCGATCAAGATGGGGACTCTCTTTGCATGAAGTTTGATCTTTTACGCTTCAATCCCCGGGGGTGTTCCTCGTAGCACTTCGGTCCTCACCACCATTGGAAGTAATTTCAGCAAGCTCATGAACACGAACAAGACTCCATGAATGCTCCTTTGAACTTATTGCGAATCCGTCCTTTATGTCCATGATTTCCTACATAAACACAACACTTCCAAATGCATGCACAAAGATGAACTTGTTATATGATTAGTGTGCCTAGTGGCGGGTTAGTTCAATAATCAAATCCAAACCAAAGTGTAATGAACATGCTAGGTGCACCAAAATACACCGTCAACGAGCAACGCCTTCCCGAGTAGTGAAAACGGAAAAAGCCTTGCCCTCATTTGATCTTGAGTCACCCCATCCATGTTGAAAGTCTGACATAACTGAATGAATGCTTGGAGGTGAAGGTTCGGGTCCTCTTTGCCGGTGAAGGGTGAATGTTGCACCATGCGGATGGTTGAGGTCTTGATCTCGAACGGTCTTCCGATCTCCTCGAGGTTCAAGATTGGTAGGTCGATGATGTCTGGGGTGCATAGCTCCCCAATCTTGCGTTCTTCCGGTGGTTGGTCACCCATTGGTGGACGTCGGTTCTCCCGCGGACTTTGAGGTGGTGAACTTTCCGGAGATTCCTGCGATCCTTCGTCTTCCGACTCCGAATCTACAAAATCCGGCTTTTTAGCTTGATGTGCTTCGCGTCTCCTTAGCCTCGTAAAGTTTTTCTCGGATCATCCACAAAATTATTGGGTTTGTTGGAGAGGTAGCCGTCCATCTCCTGTTAGGGTTAGCAATAAACAAAATATGCAAAAGAAACTAGAAAACAAAACAAATCTATAAAGACTAGAGTTAGACAAACTAGATTAGATGTATTTTGAGGATGATCGAAATTTATTAGATGCAAAAATAAAACAAAATCAGTACTGAAAATTACAAAAAAAAGCAATAAAAAATCAAATCTTGATCACTTGTTCCCCGGCAACGGCGCCAGAAAAAGGGGCTTGTTGACGGTTAATGTTTGTATCAAAGTTCGTTCGTGACTCGCAAGCGTACAAGTCTCCCGTCGTAGTCAAGGGACCCTTCTTCCCTCGAGTGGTGAACCCAAGGTATCGAATCCGTGGAACAATGTGTGACGCAAGACTTAATCTATTAAAGCCAAATAACCGCAATCTTCAATAAAGAACAAGATACATCTAAGTAAAAGACATGAAACGAATCTAATCTACTAAAAACCGGAGAAAACAAAGTAAGATCGGGTAGATAAACCGATCTAGAGGGATCGGGGTAAGCCTTTCGTTGAAGTTCCAAGCAAAAGAAGAAGTAGCAAATCGAATCTTAATAAAAGCCTCTTTAAATCGTGGTTTCCCATCCAAATCCGAAAACATCCGCCTTTCGAGACCCCCGTTCGTCACAACGTATCCCTATTCATGCGGGGAGCTTAGGGCGAGTCAAAAGACAAGTCGAGATTCTTTCGGAGGATCCGGCGTGTACCTCTAGCCACCGCGGCTACAAGAACACCCTATGTAATCTATCTCGAGAATAGAATTGGAATAAGCAAAGCCGATCGAAAAACGAAATCTTCGAGGAAACACTTGATCGCTGAGAAAAGATTCAACTTGATAATTCAACTATAACAATGATACATACACAAGATCACCACCGGGATCCTTCCTTGATCTTGCTTCTAGCTCCGGGAACTCCGACGTGGTCTTCCGTGCAAGGTTCCCACGTCGGCTAGGGAAACCCTAGTCAACTAGCTCGACCCTCTCCTCTCCTAGATGATGTCCCTCTCCTCTCTCGCTTCTCGGCGGCCGAAGACGATCTCTTCTCTGCGTGGCTCTCGGTCGGGGGACTATAAATAGCCCGATCGGCAACTAGGTCAAAGGGCGGCGTGTTTGGGCCCTAAATGGGCCCGGGGCCGATCCTATCGGGCCGGCCGGCCCGGGCCCATTTAGGCCCAGCCCGCGGGCTCCTTTGCCCGAGGTCGGTTCCCTTGCTTCCTGGATGCTTCCCCCTTCGCATGTAGGTCCATGTCGTCGGTTTCTCTCCGAATTGGACTCAACTCCTTGTCTTGCAAGCTTCAGCACTTTTCTGGTCAGGTCCCTGGAGTTTGTTGTCTTCTCGGATCGAGTCCCCGGCTTCTTGGAGTTAGTTTTGCTTCATTGCATGACTTGTTCAGGGCTTCAAGGTCTTGTCATGAGGTGCTTGATGAACTTATCCCGAAAGTCTTGCATTCAACACTAAATCCCTGCATAAACATTAAACTCCAAAAACGACATGCACATGTGAACTTGTTATACCACGGGGGTTAGTACCAAAGGATAAGGTATAAAATTCATGCCAACACCGAAGGTAAACTCATGGCTAGGTTGACGGATTTTCACCGTCAACGTGACGAAGCTCTTCTGTTGACCCGGCTCGACGGGGCCCTCGACCGGCCCCTCGAGGCCCCGGGGTATTCGACGACATGCGTTGAAAAAGCCATGTCCCTACCACAAGACGCCTGGTCAACCACACCCTCGAGCAAAGTGTGACATGCTCAAGCGAGTTCTACGGCCGTGCCGCCACGAAGGACAGCGAGGCCAAGAAGGATGGGGTGACGGTGACGTCGGTGGCTTCCCCGCGGTGGAGAACGTCTTCCTCATATTCGGGGGGCCAACCGTCGACATGTCCAACATCCGGCCGCAAGCGGGAGTGGCACGAAGTCCTCGCCGCGGAGAAGGCGCATCCCTCCTTCCTCGACCGGTCGAGGACGCCATCACGTTCACCGCGAGGATCACCCGAACCGCATCCCCAACTCGGTTCAATACCCACCGGTGGTCGACCTCGGTCATCGAGAACACGCGGTTCCCGAAGGTGCCGATGGACGGAGGCGGCAGCCCTCAACATCCTCTACGTGCACACTCGCGCCTGTTGGGGTTTGGGTTGGACCCCGCCGCGGCCCGAAGACGACGCCGTTCCACGGCGTCGCGCCGCACAAGCGCGTCCGGCCCCTCGGGCGCATCGACCCGCCGGTCCCGGTTTGGCACGCCGGACAATGTCCGCAAGGAAACACTCGCCTTTGAGGTGGTGGGATTCGGGGCGCGTACCACGCCATCCTTGGGCGGCCTTGCTACACCAAGTTCATGGCGGTCCCCAATTATACCTACCTCAAGATGAATATGCCGGGGCCGAAGGGTGTCATCATCGTCGGCTCGTCGATCGAGCACTCATTCGATCGCGACATCGAGTGCGTGGAGCACGCGGAGGCTCTAGCGCCCGGATGAAGCACTCGTGGGGAACTTGGAGAAGTTGGTCAACGAGGACCTCGACTCCACCGCCAAGCACGCCGGCGCCTTCGAGGCCGCCGAACGGACCAAGGAGGTGCCCCTCGACCCTTCCTCCCCCGAGGGCAAGGTGTTGAGGGTCGGTTCCACCCTCGACATGAAATAGGAAGTGGTGCTCGTCGACTTCCTCCGCGCCAATGTCGACATCTTTGCGTGGAGCCCCTCGGACATGCGAGGCATTCCGAGGGAGGTCGCCGAGCACTCCCTTGATATCCTACCTCACTCCCGCGCCGTGCAAGGAACGGCCGCGCCGCTTCGACGAGGAACGGCGTCGGGCGATCGAGTAGAGCCGCGGAAGGTCCTCGAGGCCGGATTCATCAAGGAAGTGTTCCACCCTACGTGGCTAGCTAATCATGTCTTAGTTAAGAAAAAGAATGGGAAGTGGCGGATGTGTGTAGACTATACTAGTTTAAATAAAGCATGTCCCAAAGTTCCTTTTCCTTTGCCACGGATCGATCAAATCGTTGACTCGACCGCCGGGTGCGAACTTTTGTGTTTCCTTGACGCCTATTCCGGGTACCACCAAATAAAGATGAAGGAGTCCGACCAGCTCACGATTTCGTTCATCACGCCGTTCAGGATGTATTGCTACGTAACAATGTCGTTCGGTCTCCAAAATGCGAGCGCCACATACCAGCGATGTATGCAGCACGTTTTCGGGGATCACATCGGGTGCACCGTTGAGGCATACGTAGACGATATCGTCGTAAAAACTAGGAAGACGGACGACCTGGTTAGCGATCTCTGCATCGCGTTCGGCTGCCTACGGGCCAACAGGGTGAAATTGAACCCCGAAAAGTGTGTATTCGGCGTGCCGCAAGGCATGTTGTTAGGGTACATTGTCTCCCGGCGAGGCATCGAGGCCAACACCGAAAGGTTGCTGCCCTCGAATGAATGGGTCCGATTCGAGACCTCAAGGGGGTCCAAAAGGCGTTGGGGTGCCTCGCCGCCTTGAGCCGCTTCATTTCGCGGCTCGGCGAAAAGGGCCTACCCCTTTACCGGCTCCCCGAAAAACACGAGCGGTTCTCCGGACCGTCAAGGCCCGGGAGACGCTTGACAAGCCGAAGGCAACCCTCACCCACGCCCCGATCCTTACGCCACCTCGGGCGCCGAGCCTCTCGCACCTCTACGTCGCCGCGACCACCTAGGTGGCCGGCGTCGTCATCGTGGTAGAGCGCACGGAGGAGGGGCACGCCCGCCGATCCAAGGTGGCCGGTATACTACATCGGCGAGGTTCCGTCCGAGACAAAGGCGCGCTATCCGCGGCCCGTGTCGCTATAGGCGGTGGTCATCGCGCGGCGAAAGCTCCGCCACTACTTCGAGGCTCACCCGGTCACGGTGGTCTCCTCCTTTCCGTTATGAGAGATCATCCGCAACCCCGACGCAACGAGCGAGGATTGCCAAGTGGTCGGTGGAGCCGATGGGCGAGACGCTCGCCTACACGTCGCGCAAGGCAATCAAGTCTCGGATCTTGGCGGATTTCTTTGCCGAGTGGACGGACACGCGATTCTGCCGCCGCCGCGCATCCGAGCCGAGAGGCCCGGACCCTATACTTCGACGGGTCGGTGATGAAGACGAGCGCGGGTGTGGACCTACTTTTCGTCTCACCCCTCGGGGAGCAAATGAGATACGCCGTGCGTCTCCACTTCCCCACGTCAAACAACATGGCCGAATACGAGGCCCTCCTTTGCGGCCTCAAAATCGCCATTAACACGGGCATCAAGCGCCTCGACGTGAGAGGAGACTCGCGGCTCGTGATCGACCGGGTCATGAAGAACGCGAGCTCGCCACGACGACAAGATGGAGGCGTCTTCGCAAGGCCGTGCGAGCCCTCGAGGACAAGTTCTATGGCATAGCACTTAACCACGTACATCGCCGGTACAACGAGGAGGCGGACGAACTCGCCAAAATCGCGTCGGGCGAATTACCGTTCCCCCAAATGTTTTTGCGCGAGACGTCGCCCAGCCATCCGTTAACCTCCGGCCGTGCCCCTCGAGCCGCGAAGAACCCTCGGGGGCTCCCTCGAGTCCAACAAGGGCGTGGAGCCCATGGACGAGGACCCCTCGAACGAGGCGTATGTGCTCTCCCTGCTCGAAGGGTACGGCGGCCGACGAGGCCGAGTCCATGGATATAAAGCCGTCCCCCTACGAGGGTGGGCGGGGCGACAGGTACATCGCTTGGATGGACGGAGGGGAGCTCCCCTCGGACCGATCCGAGGCGAGACGCATCGCCGGGGATGGCCAAGTCGTTCGCTCTCGTCAACGGCGAGGCGGACAAGCGCGCCGCGTCCGGCATCCTGCGGCGATGTGTACCCATCCCTCGGGGGTGCGAGCTCCTTCGGGACATACATGCGGGCGTGTGCGGCCACCACGCAGTGCCACGCACCCTTGTGGTCAATGCGTTCGCCGGGGCTTCTATTGGCCCTCTTGCGGTCGCCGACGCTAGCGAGATCGTGCGCACCTGCGAAGGGTGCCGGTTCTACGCCCGCAAGTCCAACCTCCTTGCGCACGTCGTTCGGACCATCCCCGTCACATGGCCCTTCGCCGCGTGGGCGCCGCACATCGTCGGGCCTTTGCGAAAAGCGCCACGGGGCTACACCCACTGCCGGTCGCCATCGAAAAATTCTCCAAGTGGGTAGAGGTGCACCCCATCACGAATCTCGGGGCGGAGCGAGCGGTGACATTCTTCACCGACATCGTCTACCACTTCGGAGTTCCCAACTCCATCATCATCACCGACAACGGGTCCCAATTCACGAGCGAGGAAATTCCTAGAGTTCTCGCGACAAGTTCCACATCCGCGTGGGACCGGGCGGCCGTGGCACATCCGTAGACCAACGGTCGGGTGGAACATGCCAACGGCATGATCGTACAACGCCTCAAGCCTAGGTTTTTCGACCGACCGAACAATTCTAGTTGAAAATGGCTCCAAGAGCCGCCGGCGGTTGTGTGGAGCCTCGGGACCATCCCAAGCGGGGCCACCGGGTTCACCCCGTTCTTCCCGGTCCACGGCGCGAAGGGCGTCCTCCCCACGGACTTGGAATACGGATCGCCCGGTGTTCGAGGCTACGATGAGGGCGCCAACTAGCGAGCCCACGAGGACTCGGCGGAGCAACCGGACGAGGCCCGAATAGTGGCTCGATGCACTCCGCAAGGTACCAGCAAGCCCTAAGGCGCTACCAAGCCCGGAAGGTACGGCGCCGAGACTTCGGTGAGGGGGCTGGTCCCGAGGCCGCGCCAGGACAATCGAGGTCGCCACAAGCTTTCACCCCCATGGGAGGGACCCTACATCGTGGTGAAGGTGCTCAAGCACGGCGCATACAAGGCGGCCAACGAAGATGGAGAAGAACTCACCAATGCTTGGAACATCCGGCGGCTACGTCGCTTTTACCCTTAGCGAGGATTTCCAAGTTTTTCGTTGTAAATTACATGCCCAACACCCCGGTGGCAGTTTAGATGTAAATATCAGCAAGTTAATAAAGTTAAAGGGCAACTTGGCTCTCCCCAGAAAACCAAGCCACCCTCGGGGGCTACTACGGGGGGCACCCCCCCCCCCCCCGAAAAAATGGTCCCATTTTTTTGCAAAAAATTTGCAAGTTCGCCAACTACGCCTCAACCTAAGCCTTGGGCAAGTTCGAATAGAGCACGGGTAGCCAAGCGGGAAGGACGCATGAGTCGGAGATAGCCTACGCCTTTAGCGGGGATACGACCCTTCTCCCTCGCCTGCGGACCCGGCGGGCCACTCGCGAAATCGAAACTCTCTACGACAGATTTGCCTAAGTCTAGGAAGAAGTAGCGGAATGGTGTGACAAGCAAAATAAGAAACCTTACTTATATTTACAAAAAACGTTTCAATAAAGTTATTGTATGTTACACGGCCACGAGGCCCAAACACTAACACTTAAAACAAAAGGGATTGACGCCCATTGGCCTTCAGGCGGGAGGATCGTCGGCACCGGGGGCATCTGGGAACAAGAACTCCATGAAGTCCTCGGCAAGCGCGTCAGCAGCAGGGGCGGCGAGTGCGTCCGCGCGGTTGATTGCCTCCTCGTCCTTGACGCCGACCGGGACGAGGTAGCCCGAAGACACGACCTCGAAGTCCACTTGGTAATGCGACCCCACCACACCGAGCGCCTTCCTAACGCCAAGGTGGAGGGCACGGCGCATCCGGCCGGGAGACATGCCCCCCCCCCCGAGGGCGCGCGGGTGGCTTGCCGGCCGAGCTCCCGGCCCGTGCCTCGCCCTCCTCGATCCCTTGGCGGGTCTTGAGGCCGGCGGCTGCGCGCGCCTCCAACTCCTATTGAGAGAAGTTGTAGGCCGTATACATCGCCTCGGCCCGGGAAGTCATGTTCCCCGCAGCGGCCCGCAAGCCTAAAAGCCACGAGCAAAGAAAAACAAAGTTGGGAGCGAATCCCAAAGGAGCGAATCAACAAGCGAAAAGCGGGCGAAAGTGAATTCACCTTCGACCTGCTTCTTCTCCCCCTCGAGGGACTGACGCGTCTCCTCGTCCTGGCACTGCAGCTTGAGAAACGAGGCCTCCTGCTCCTCGAGGGACCGGCGCAGATCCTCGTGTGAGATGCTAATCCGCACCCGGCTCCCCGTTGAGCCTCGACACCTCGTCCTCCTCGCCCGCTGAGCGTGGCCCGCGCCCCCTCCCGGCGCGACGCGCTCTCGCCGGAGTTGGCCCAGCGCCTCCTCCCGCGCCATGCTCTCCCGCTCGAGTGTGGCCCGGGCCTCGACGAGTGCGGCCCGCTCCCGCCGAGCCGGCCTTCCGCCTCTTGGCGTGCAGCTCGCTCCGCCGGAGTTGCTCCTCCGCGGTGGTGAACACGGAAGCCTTGTCCGCCGGGGCCGTCTTCGGCCCCTCGATCTCTTCGAGGGGGCGCGCGGCGGTGATGACCTCGGCCTCCCATGCCGACGCGACGGAGCGCGCCCCTCCGTGTCCTCGCGAACCCGGCGTAGCGCGTCGTCCCACTCCACCAACGTCATTCGCACCCTCTCGACCGCGGTGGCACCTATCATGGCCTAGGCGCCCGCTCCGAGGGCGGGTCCGGCGGGGCCTCGGCCACGAGCGCCGCCCACCGGTCTGGCGACCTTAGGGCCTCAACGAGGGCGTCCAGGGCCTCGTACTGCCCCCGGTTCCAGCGAAGGTCGGTGTCGAGGCGGTCGGGGGCGTCGTATCGCTCCCGGGCCCGGTGCACCAGCTCCTGCCGCCAACAAGCGAGGCGAGAAGAGCGGGCGTCAGAAAAAACACGAACGCAGAAAAAGCAGGAGAAGGAACTATGAAACTTCACGAAACCCAGCTAACCTGGAAGACGTGCCACGCAGGACCGTTGTGGATCCGCAACGCCTCGTTCAGCGCCGGGTTGAGCGAGGTGTCGTGGTCCCGGAGCTCTGCCGCAGCCCTTCTCTCGCTGGGCCTCGACGAAGTGGGCGGTGGCACGCCGGCGTCCCCTCGCTCCGGATGCGGCGCCGCGGATCCCGGGCGCGCGACAACGAGGCCCCGACGCCGTTCGCCGGGCGCCCGACGACCGCGCCAACATCCCCACGGGCCACGAGCGCCCCCGCCGAGGGCCGGGGGGCGACACGGGGGCGGGCTCGCCCACCGGTCCCGGCCGGCGGCGGGACGTTGTCGTCGTCGGGGATCTCCACCACCACCGCCCTCGGCCGCCGACCGTGACGGGCGCCGACGAAGTTGGCGGCGCGGCGACCGCCATGGCCGTGGTTGCCGCCGTGGGCGATGCCGCCGGCCGCGGCTCCACGGCCGTCGCCGGTTGATGCGGCTCCGCAACCGCCGCCGCCCTCGCACCTCCGTGGCCACGGTCAACGGGTCCGTAGTCATCGCCACCGGCCGCGGCTCCGTGACCTCGGCCCGCACCACGCGAGTCCCCACTCGCCGCCGCCGTCGTGCTCGCGCCCGCCCGCGACGCCCTCGACGAGCGCGGCTCGGTGGGGACGGCCGCGTCCGACCTCGGCACCTTGGCGGGTGCGAGAGGGGGCACGGTGGGAGCCACCCCGTGAACACGAAGGCAAGAAAGTTAGGCCCTAACCGATCTAAAAACGCGGCTAAGGGGGAAGCGTCGCCTACCTCGGGGTAGAAAACCCTCGTTTCCTCTTCCTCGGGGGCTCGGCGGGCGCCGTAGAAACCGCCGGTGTAGTCGCCGCTCCGCCCCCGGCCATCTCCGCGCGCGCGCGCGCGCCTCCGCGGCACGCGTCGCCTCTCCCTTAGGATGCCGGGTGGCGGGCGCTCCTGCGCCCGCTCCGGGCGCCGTCTCTTCCGCCGCCTCCGCGGCTCGGGGCGAAGGTGGCGAAGGCTCCCACCTCTCGGGGGGAGCCCGAGCCCATCGCTCTCTTCCTCCTCATCCTCGTTCGACGATGAGTACTCCGAAGACTCGGGGGAGGTGAGCCCCCGCTGCTCGCGCAACCGGAACTCCTCGCTCCTGTGTTCCCGGCGCTCCCGTCGCCGAATACTCCGCTCCTTCTTGCGCGCCGCCCGCTCCTCGCTCTCGGCCGCCGCGCGCGCGCGCGTGCTCGGGCTCGGGGCATGGGCGGGTCGGACCGCGCGGCGTTCACGGCCACCACCCGCAAGGGACAAGGGAAACCCCGGATCATGACGATGCTCCATGAACCGAAAGACCGAAGGGGGGTGGGAACCCCACTTACCGGTGGACCCTCGGGGAGCATGGTGAACGCCCAAAGCGCGGTGTCGTCGACCCTCATGGCCCCGAGGTTGACGGCGCGTCTCGCCCTCGTGGCGGCCTACTCCGCGAGGAGGAGATCGGGCATCGAGACGCGGCGCTCCCGGCGCCACGGGGTCGGCCGTCTCCGTGATCTCAAAGATGCGGAGCCGCCTCTCCCATGAGAGGGACGATCCGCCGGTGGTGGAGGTTGGCGAGGACCGAGGCCGCGGTCGGCCTGTTGTCCGCCGGGGCCGCCTTCAGCGCCTTCAAAGCTGAGGCCAACCGGACTTGACGCGAGGAGGGCGATAGGCCGTGCCACCAGGAGTCGGCCTTCTCCTTCACGACCTTGCCGGTCCAGGGCGGCAGGCCAGGCTCATCGTTGCGGAGGTAGAACAACCCCCGCTCCCACTCGGCGTTGTTGGAGGTCATCGTGCAGGGGATGTAGAGTTCCATGCGCGTCTCTCGTAACGAGATCGTCACGCCGTCGGCGCGCACCGTGTGGCGGGTCTTCGGCTCCGGCGTGGTGGCGGTGTGCGGCTCCGCGCGAAGAGGTGGATCCGGAGATCCCAATTCACCGGGATCCCCAAGAATCCCTCGCGACGCCAATGAACGTGGCCCTCTCGCGAGAACGCGTTCGGCGCGAAGTTGTGCAACTCCACGCCGTAATGGAAGAACAACCCACACAAGAAGCGGCTCGCCGGCGCCGCGAGCCGCGCTCGTGGAAGCGGATGAAGGCGACGACGTACCCGTGTGGCGGGTTGGGCACACGGCCCATCGCCGGCGGCTCAATCCACGTCGCGGGACGCCCGTTCTCGTTCGGCCGCGTTGGCCGGCGGTCACCAACTCGCCTCGGGCCGGCCCTCGGTCGCCGTCGAGCCCGGCCATGGCGGCGGGTCGGTGATGGTGATGGACCGCAGAGGAGCCACGCGGATCGGCGAAGGGGGAGTGGAGCGCGAAGCAAACTCTATATGGCGGCGGAGGAGCGAGCGCGGCCCGAGTCGGAAGCGGAAGGGGCGAGGGTAACGAGACGCTAAGTGTCGAGGTAAAGATTCGCCTCGCCTCCCCTCTCGGATTTATAGACCCATGGAGCCACGCTCCCGGAACGCACGCCCTGCGTGCATTACCGGCGAGCAAATGGCCCGGCCCGCGACGAGACGAGACCCACCATGACCGAGGTGACCGGGCGCACGCACGCGCGCTATCATTATGGCGCGGCAACCGAAGAGCCGCGGTGGGTTGTCATGTCCGCCCGCCCACGTCGCCCACTAAGCACGCGGCCACGGCGCTCGAAAAGGCACGCCCGCGGCGTAGAACCGTGGCCGCGACCGTGGGCATTAAATGGCCGGTCCCTTACCAAGTAAGGATGACTCTTGAGCGGCTCGAGCACCGGGCTCGAAAACTCGACCCTCGAAGGGTGCGATTACCGACCAGTGGCCTCGAAGCTCGCTCAATGTGAACGGGTGCCACAGGTGCCCTCAATCTACAAAAACTACTGATCAACGGCTCGAGGGCCGGCCCGGCTGCGAACCCTCGAAACCTGCAGATGCGAAAAGTCGGGGGCACCTAGCTGCCACCCCGCAGTGGCCCTACTGATCAGGGGTTCGAAACCTAACCCTTGAAGGGTTCGAACAGGTGCCCCGGATCGCCGAGTCGGGGAATGATGAGGGCGCGCGCACTCGAGCCTATCCTTGAGCCCGCCGGCTCGAGGGCACCCCACATGTCGTGTTCGAGAGCCAGCGAGGGCAGCTAGTCGGGGGGATCCCATCGAGGGGAGAGCTTCCGCACCCTCGGTCCCTAGAGAACGGGACCGAGCCCCACCTAGCAAACCGGCGCAAACGGGTCTCCGGACCACGAGCCAACCCTTACCGAACGGGGCATGGGCGTCCACTTGAACCACCCGATAGAAGCTCAACGAGGAATCCGCAATCCGCGACCCGATCAATGGGGGTCGTTGAAACCTCACCCTCCATCCCACGGAGGGACGGCGAGGGCGCGTTTAAAACAAGACGGAGAGCTCGCCCCGATCGCCTCAAACGGGCCCGGGCTCGGGGGGGCTCGACGCACGGCTACACCTCCGGGGTGCACCGAACGTGAGAGGTACCGGTCGTGCGCGCGTGACCGAAGCCGGTTGAAACATCACCGCCGCCGGTTGAAACAAATACCACGCACACCGGTAAAAACTCGTGAAAAACGTCCCATCGGCGAGGCTCCGGCATCCGTGGGACCCCCGACGGGCACATCAGCGGATGCTGCGGGGCTGCGTCGGGGACAACAATGAGGGTCCCCGAAATAACCGGGGAAACCCGCTTAAAACCTGCAAAAAACGCAAATCACGAATCAACTCACGCACCTAAAACACACGCACAGCACGACCGCGCCCCCGGTGGCCCCCACGACCCGCCGGGCGGCACAACGGGACGCCCCTCGAGTGAGGTCTGTCTCGCTCAAGGGATAGACGCTCTCTCGAGTGAGGTCCACCTCGCTCGAGGGCTAAACACCCCCTCGGGCGGGGTCCGCCTCGCTCGAGGGCACCCGCACGCACGTTGCTCGCGCTCCTACCCCCGTGTGCGGGCATTTAATGCCCCGACACCACGGGGACGCACACCACGACTTTGGCACACTCGGGAATCGCGTCCCGGCGCCGTTCCACCAACTCCCCGGGGAGGCCATCCCCCGCCGCCGTGTAGCACCGTGCGGCAAGGCCGGTGTCGGCTCCGTGACAAAGTGCCGCCTACCCCCGTACGACTAACACGCCACACCCTCAAAGAGGGGCGGCGGCAGCACCCTCGAATGTCTTTCCTTTGCTTACACGGGGCCATGCCGTGACGTCGGGCCGGCGGCATCGATCGTCCCCGTCGGCCGTCAACCCCTGTGCGACCATCCCCGCCACTGCCGCATCGCGCCGGCACCGTGATGACACCCCGACACTGTTGGGGCACGCGAGGACAAGACGTCGCCGCTATGGCCACTGTGCCACGTACGGGCCCCCGTCAACGGCTCCCTCGAATCGGCCCACTACGGCGGCCGGTCAACCAACCGGTACACCGCCACCCTCGAAGTCGCTCCTGTACGAGCACGGGACACACCACGATGCTTCAACGAGAGCGGGATTCGCCGAGACGGCCGTCGGCTCCATGGCACCGCTCACCATACCTCCACACATAGGGAAATAGTGCGGCATGCATGTAAACCGCTCCCTCCTTGGCCTATAAAAGGAGGGGCGGCCCCCCCGGCCGTGGGACGACGGGACGACGGACGGCCGATCACTCACACGCTCTCCGCCTCCTCCACGATATTGGCACTTGCCTCAATCAATACCTCTGGGACTTGGAGGCCAGGCCTCCTATAGCACCTCGCTTGTAGCCACCCCTCTACGAGCACCACGGTGCAAGCAATACAGTGCTCCGAGCACACCACTACTGGACGTACGGCCCCGGCCAGAACCAGGATAAACCCAGTGTCCATCAGTTGCTAGCACCGAACCATCGAGAGGCAGATCTCAGCTCTCATTACTAGTTAGTGTCGGGACTACTTTCCGCACCGACGGTATATAGTTATGTCTAGATACATACTAATAACTATGAATCTAAATGTGTCAAAATGACCTACAATTTGGAACGGAGGAAGTAACATTTTCAAAGCACATTTCAATTTTTGAACACTTGTCATTTTCTAGACCGAGTTAACACATCCGCACATTTATTGCAGCCCTCAACATCTTTGCATTGTCTCATGGGAACCATACTAGAATCTTTCGTTGGAAAATGTGCTACAAGGTTGCAAGATATGGTTACCGAGGAGGCTATACTACTTTTAGGTGTAGAAGATGAGCTTTCGAAGCTGAGAGAAGGGTTGAGAGAATACATAACTTTCTTCATGACGCGAGAGGAAAGGAACTCAAAAGAAGCGTTGCTAATACATGTCTTGGTCGGCTAAGAGATGCTATGTATGACGCCGATGATATTATCGACTTGGCTAGATCTAAAGGAAGCAAGCTATTACCGAGATAATACTCCGTCATTATCAAGCAAATCAAATACATGCGGTGGCCTTTTCCCCTTCTCTTGCTTTTCTAATATCCGGACACGACATCAAAGTTGCTGTCAAGATTAGAAGCCTAAATAAAAGAATAGACAATATTTTAAAGGATAAAGTAATTTCATCCGTACCAAATATACAGCCTTCTGCAAAAAGAGTTAGACCCGAAACTAAGAAAAAGCTCCAACCTGGTTGAACCCAACCTTGTGGGTAAGCGGGGTGATACATGATTGCGATAAAACTAGTCGATTTGCTACTTGAACATAAAGACAAGAGGTCTTACAAGCTAGCTATTGTTGGAACGAGGAGGAGTTGGTAAGACAACACCGGCACAAAAAATATACAATGACCAAAAAATAAAAGGGCACTTCAACAATCGAGCATGGGTTTGTGTCTCCAAAGATTACTTCGAAATTACTATCCTAAAGGAGATTCTTCGAAAAATTGAAGTACCATACAAGCCGGATGAGTCAATTGATGAGCTCCAAAGTAAGCTGAAATTAGCCATCAACGAGAAGACCTTCTTTCTTGTGTTGGATGATGTGTGGGATTCTCACACATGGGAAAATCTATTGAAGATCCCAATGCATACATCGGCCACAGGGGATAATTCTATTGACTTCTCGACCGGACACCGTTCTGTAGAAATTGGAGTGGACTACACACACCGAGTTGATTTAATGCAGGTGGAAATCGGATGGGAGTTACTTTGGAAGAGCATGGGCATCACTGAAGAAAAGGAAGTAGAAAATCTGCAAGACTTAGGGATCGATATTGTTCGAAGATGTGGTTGTCTTCCTCTTGCAATTAAGGTTATTGCTAGAGTTTTGGCAAGAAAAGATCAAACTGAGAATGAATGGAAGAAGATTTTAAGAAAAGATGTCTGGTCCATGAGCAAACTTCATGATGAAATAACAAGTGCTTTGTATCTAAGCTACGAAGATCTACCACACTATTTAAAGCAGTGTTTTGTCTACTGTGCCATGTATCCAGAAGATTCCGTTATTTACCGTGATGATATTGTGAGGATGTGGGTAGCCGAAGGGTTCATAGATGAGCAAGATGGCCAATTACTAGAAGATACAGCTGAAGAATACTACTATGAGTTGATATATCGAAATCTCCTCCAACCAAATTATTTAAGGGCTGCTCTTGAACAATGCAAAATGCATGATCTACTAAGGCAGCTTGTTTGTCATTTATCAAGAGAAGAATGTTTTGTTGGTGACCCAGCATCAAGAACAATTAGCGTAATGAGTAAAATCAGACGTATTTTAGTTGTCACTAAGAATGATATAGTGGTGTTACCTAGCACGGATAAGGGGCAGTATAAAGTAAGAACTTGGAGGACATCATTCAAAAAGTCACTAAGAGTTGATAATACAATATTTAGCAAACTTCGATGTATTCGAGTTTTGGATTTGACTGACTCTGTTATACAAGTAATTCCAGATTGTATTGGAAGATTAATTCATCTGCGGTTACTTGATCTTGATGGAACTGACATATCTAGTCTTCCTGAGTCCATTTGTCGTCTCATCCACCTTCAGATATTGAACTTGCAGCGATGTGTTTCTTTGGATAGTCTCCCACTAGGAATAACTCGGTTATGTAAATTGAGACGGCTTGGTCTTGAGGGATCACAATTAGGTTCCAAAAGGGATAACTAAACTGAAGTTCCTCAATGATTTAGAAGGATTTACAGTTGGTGGTGGCAGTGGCAATAATGCTAGAACACAAGAAGGATGGAACTTGGATGAGCTGGGTCCTCTTTTGCAGCTGAGGAAGCTTGATACAATCAAGTTAGAAAGAGCATCTCCTTGCAGTTCAGATTCAGTATTACTGGACAAAAGGTTTCTCAAACAATTAGTTTTATGTTGTACTGAACGTACAGATGGACCATATAGTGAAGAAGATGTAATGAATATTGAGAGGACTTTTGAGAAGCTTATACCAGCACAAAGTACAGAAAATATTATCATTGTTAGTTTCTTTGGTCGGAGGTTTCCCACCTGGATTGATACTGCTACTCATTTTCCATCATTGAAGTACATGAATCTCGAGTATTGTAAATCATGTGAGCATCTTCCTGCCATCGGGCAGCTCCTCAACTTGAAGTTTCTGAAAATCATGGGAGCAACTGCAGTCACCAAGATTGGACCCGAATTTATTGGCTGCAGGGTGGGTAATCACGGATCTCCGGAGGGAGTTGCTTTCCCCAAGCTTGAAACGTTGGTCATCGAGGATATGCCCAACTGGGAGGAGTGGAGCTTTGTTGTTGAAGAAGAAGAAGAAACAACAGCAGCAGGTAAGGAAGGGGGAGATGATGGAGCTGCGGCGAAGCAAAAGGTGGAAGCCCCAACTCCAAGGATGCAGCTGCTGCCTCGTTTGAAGAAGGTGCAACTTCTCAACTGCCCCAAGCTGAGAGCTCTCCCGCAGCAGCTTGGGCAAGAGGCCACCAGCTTGAAGGAGCTCCTATTAATGGATGTGGGCAGTCTTCAGGTGGTGAAGGACTTCCTGTTCCTCTCAGAGAAGTTGTCTATCTGTCGGTGCGAAGACCTAGAGATGGTCTTGAATATTCCCAAGGTGCGACAGCTGTGGGTAAGTGGCTGCCCAAGCTTAAGGCTTGTGGAGGAGCTGGGCAGTTTGGAGCAGCTGTGGCTGGACGCGGATACGCAGGACCTCGCTTCTCAGTGGGTGACTGGGCTTAAACAACATTGCCTACAACTCCATGGGGAAGACCTGGATATCTACACATGGTAATTAATGAGACTGAGGAACAATCGGTTAGGTGTGCAGCGAAGCCACAAAGGTATGAGAAAAACTGATTGAGCAGTAATTTAATTGCACTTTTTGTTTGGTTGTCCATGTAATGATCTTCTGTCTGTGTGTATTTTGTAGTTTCAACCGACACAAGCATCTTGAAATTCTGGACATTTGTCTTTTTTCGGAAGGAGGATTGATGATAAAGTGCCACGATCAAGCTGACGCAAATGTTGGGTGTACGACAACTGGGAAGGCAGAAGACAACTGCATGCAAAGCAGCAACGCGACTGTATGAGTTCTTGGTTTCAAGATACACTGATGTGGGAGCACAGGGAGAAGGCTCGCCTCTCTTCTTTTGCCCTTGCATGGGAAGGCTTGTTTAATTTTGAAGTGTTTTGTTATTCTTGGGTGCATGTCTGAACAAAATCTTTGTTACTTACTTCAGTTTTTCAATTAATCCATTCTGTATAATTACTTACTTCAGTATTACATTGTACTTGGCGAACTTGTAGTGTCAACAACGTCATCTGCTGACTGCTGTTGCATGCTATCTGTTGCCATTAGGAAACTGAGCTCTTGTTTTGCATATGCCACAGCTCCCTCGTCAATTTGTCACATGTTCTTCATTCAATGTGTTACGATTACAATTTGTTGGGTGAAATTAATTTGTTCCGTTAATGGGAGTAAGGGTTGTTAGGAAGCTCCCTCCGTGAAACGCTAGTGGGGAGCTAATGGGAGTAAGGGTTGTTAGGAAGCTCCCTCCATCCATCCCCACGGCGCACGACGCAGGAGAGTCCTGGGCACTGATGACCCGGACGTGCGAGCTATTCTCGCGTGTTCCCAACTAACAGGCACGGCGTCCACACAATCCGTGAGCTCGTGCCGGACTCTGAGAAAATATAATCGTAACAACCTAAGTGCACAACCGGTACATGCTTTGCTAAGGCTAACAAATCTCCCCCAAAGCTTGTACCTACTTGATGTTGACAAGACCGATCCTTGAGCGCAGCTGGAGGAACTTGACACCACCAAGGGGCTTCGTCAAAATGTCCGCAAGCTGATCATGCGTGCCAATGAACTCGACATCCACCCTGCCCTCCTCGATGCAATCGCGAATAAAGTGGAATTTTGTATCATTGTGTTTGCTGCGATCGTGGAAGACAGGATTCTTACTGAGCATGATTGCGGACTGGTTGTCGATCTTCAAGTTGAATGCAGCTGGTTCCTCCCCTCTGAGTTCAGCCAGGAGACGGGCCAGCCAAACACCCTGACAAGTCGCTGCTGCCGCGGCGATGTACTCGGCTTCACAGGAGCTGAAGGCCACGACCTTTTGCTTTTGGGACTGCCAGGTGACAAGGTTGTTGCCGAGAAAGAACAAGACACCTGTAGTGCTGCACCGGGTGTCGATATCCCCAGTGAGATCGCTGTCGCTGAAACCAATCAGCTTGGCCTCCCCATTCCTCCTTCTGTAGCAGCAACCATAGTCGATGCTGCCGGCAATGTAGCATAGCACTCGCTTCATAGCCGCCAGGTGCTCAGCAGTGGGTGCCGCCATGAAACGGCTGATGTACCCAACCGAGAAAGCAAGGTCAGGTCGTGAGTTCACAAGATACCTCAGTGACCCGACGATCTTCATGTACTTCGTGGTGTCGACCGGCGCCACAATACTTGTCTTGCTGAGCTTGAGGAGCAGCTCCATGGGAAATTGACTTTGATTGCAGAGTCTTCATGCCCGCAGCATCTAGGATCTTCACCGCGTGTGCGCTCTGGCTGACGGTGATCCCGCCTGGAGTCTAATTCACCTCCAGGCCTAGATACTGTTCCAACTCCTTGAGGTCGCCGCCGGTGACGATGAGCTCGTCGACATACACGTCGACGATCAGTCGATGCTGGTCGTTGCCGCGGAAATAAACGGCGTGTTCAGAGGTACTGCGGTGGAAGACGAGAGCGACGAGGGAGGAATCCAACTTGGCGTACCAGGCGCGGGGAGCTTGGCGAAGTCCGTACAGCACCTTCAACAGCCGGAGTACCTTGTGTCGCTGTCCTTCAACCTCAAAGCCGGGGGGCTGCAGGACGAAGACCTCTTCTTGCAGCTCGCCATTCAGGAAGGAGGACTTGACATCCATATGATGGAAGGGCCATCCTTCACCTGCAGCATGGGCAAGCAGCAGCCGGACCGACTCTAGGTGAGCTACAGGGGCGAACACCTCGTCGAAGTCGACCCCTTGCTGCTAGATGTACCCCTTGGCGACGAGGCGAGCCTTGTGCTTGGTGATGTTGCCGGCGGCGCGCTTGACCTTGAAAACCCACTTTAGACTAATGGGTCGCTTCCTTGTTGGAGGGTCGACGAGGATCCAGGTTCCATTGCCTTCGATCGCCGCCACCTCTGCTTCCATCGCATCCCGCCAGCAGCTCTGTTCCTAAGCTTCAGCAAGTGTGGCGGGCTCATCAGCGCATGCCAGGAGGAGATCTTCCTGGACTCGTGTTTTGCCAGGCCATGGGTCTAGGCGTTGCCGAGGATGTTGGTGACGCGGCAATAACGGAGGGGTGCTTCATCGTCGTGGTCAGCGTCTAGGAACTCGTCGGCACCGGGTGGCGGTGTCACGAACTGTGGGCTCGGAGCAGAGCCCGCTTCCAACACCGTGGCGCAGAGTGTGGCGTTCTCGCAGAGCGTGGTGGTGTCGTGCCCGCGCTTGACACTTGCATTGAGGCTGGTGTAGGTGAGCGTGCTGGAGTATGCTCGGCCGTCAGAGCCGGCTCGTCGTCAGTCGTCGTGGTGGAATATTCCACCACAAAGTCAGTGAAGTCCTGATCTGTCGGAGCTCTCCCCCCACTACCAGCATGCCTCCTCGTCGAAGATGGTGACTGCAATCCTGGAGTGGGAAAACATTGTTCCTACTCCGCCACTTCGCCCGGTCCGCACAAGGCAGGCAACGCCGTACCCAGGCCGCCAGGCGAGCGGACTTCCTCCGGTCCTGTACCTCCCCTGGTACGGCATCGGTGGAGTTCCGGCGCTGACACCAGCCGTGGATACGGGTACAATGGCGACGGCCGCGGGCGCAGATGGTCCTGAAGAAGAAGCCGGGGCCGGGGCAGCTTGTGAAGGCGACGTCGTTTCGACGATGGTGAACGCCACTGTGACGCTGGCTGACCTGACTCTCGGGAGCCCTGTTGCTGGTGAGCGCTCCGTGGACGAGCGCGAGATCCGCACGCAAAGGAGGAGGGCCAGGCGCAGGCGTGCTCGCGAGAGTGCCCGTGAGCTCAGGCGGAGCCTGCGGCTGCAAGAGAAAGAGACCGCTGAGTTCGAGAAGCCGGAGGACAGAGCTACTCGCGTGCAGCAGGCCAAGTTCGACTTCTCCGGTGCGTCCCGTCGCCTGCGTACCATTCTTTCCTGTTCCTACCTTTCATCTCCTGATTTCCCTTCTTCTGATAATACTGACTCGCTCATTGCCATTGCCGCAGCCTGCGGTGCAACTGATGAAGAGGTTGCGATGATCTCTGGAGAGGCAACTGCTGCAAACGTTGCCCCAACCCTTGGTGAGGCGGCGGCGCCGCCGTCCATTGCCTGATGAAGTTCACAACCTGCAACCTGTGTGCGAGCACCTTTGATCAACCGGTGGAGCCTTGTAGCTTCATTTTTGTCCGTGTTGGCAGTAGTGCTTGTAATCACCTCCACCCACCTAGTACTAAGATGCTTCGTAGTGCTACCCTTGTTCTCACACCAATCTTAAGCGACCGCCGTTGCCGCGCCGACGATGTAAAACTAGCCGCTTGTATGCGTCGTCTTGCACATGGTGTAGAACCCCCCGATCCATGAATAGAAGCATCGTATGTTCTCGTGGAATGTCGAGGCTTGAATGATGTAACCAAATGCGGTGACGTTCTCTCCGAGCTCCTCTCTCCGGTACTCGGACATCGTTCTTCTCCAAGAAACAAAACTAAAACTAACCGACTTTTCTTCCTCTAAGCGCAACTCCTTTCTCCCACGCCGTCTTGATGCCCGCCACTTCATGCCGTCAACCGGAGCATCCGGTGGCATCTTGACCGCTTGGAACGCCTCCACCTTCAGCTCGAACACCTCTTCCTACACCGACCACACCCTAACCACATCACTCGTCTCCACCGCCACCGATTGTAGGCCGAACATCACAAACATTTACGGTCCACCCTCCCACCCCCGATCGAATGCCCTTTCTCGACGAGCTTCGCTCCTTAAACCTCCCCTCTCGATGTACCATGGATCCTCATTGGGGACTTCAATATGATTCGCTTCCCCCATGAGAAGAACAACATTAATTTCCACTCGACGAGGCCGACGCCTTCAATGACTTTATCAACAAGATGAGTCCGATTGAGCTCCCGCTTCTCGATAGAGCCTTCACTTGGTCGAATAAACGAGGCGCTCCTACCTTGGAAAGATTAGATCGTGCCTTTATCAATCTGGCTTGGGACTCCATATTTCCCAGCTCCAACCTCTCCTCGAGGACACGATGCACCTCCGATCATGTCCCTCTTCTTGTCCAGATTGCTACCCATATTCCGAAATCCAAAATTTTCAGGTTTGACAACTACTGGACCCGTTGCCCCGGTTTCCGAGAAACGGTCACTGAGGCTTGGTGTTGTCGGACGGGGAATAGTGACCCGTCTGCTGTCATCGCTGAGAAACTTAAGCTTACCAGAGAGCTGCGAAACGCCGGTGACAAGAACATGCTTGCATCCCGCGACAAGAGATGGATTGTAAGATCATTATTGATCCGTTGGATTACATCGAGGAGCACAGGACCTTATCTCCCCCGGAACCGAACCTACGCACCGTTATCACGACCGTGTTGTCGCGCGCTAGAAATGCAAAACTCCTAATTTGGAAACGCCGATCCAAAGTCCGAGCCGCCATTGAAGGCGATGAGAACACGGGCTACTTTCATGCTTGTGCGAATCGAGACGCTGCAGAAACCAGATTCGGGTGATCGAAAGTAATGGTATGGAACTTCTTGCCCATGATCACAAAGCCTGCAGGTGCTTCATAGCTTCTATCACAATCTCCTTGGCACATCCGTGACCACAACCCGGGGATTTCTCTCTCAACGACCTGTACCCCGAGGGGGCCATCCCCCTTCAACATCTCGATGATGAGTTCACCGCCGACGAGATCAGCAGCGCCGTTCGCAGGATGCACTCCACGGCCAGCCCTGGCCCTGACGGCTTTGGGCCGTATTTTTTTAAGTCATGTTGGACGACCGTGTCCCCTTTCCTTTCGGACCGCTCTCCGCTTTCCACGATCACCGCGCTGATCTCACGAGAATCAACCGCTCCTTTACGGTCCTCCTCCCTAAGAAGGAGCATGCCGGACGTCCACGGGACTTCGGGCCTATTGCTCGCGGAACACCCGGTTAAATGTATCTCTAAAGTGTTGACCGCACGCCTCCAGCCCCACATTCCTTCCTTAGTTAGCACTGATCAGTCTGGCTTTGTTCTGGGCCGATGCCTAGCTGATAATTTTGTCTATGCTGCGGACCTCCTCCACTGCTGTTACAAGAGGAAATGCCCCACTGTTGTCCTCAAACTTGACTTCCACAAAGCCTTCGACCGCATTTCCTGGGGACAGCCTCAACACCATTCTTCGGCCCGTGGCTTCCCCGAAACTTGGTGTGGTTGGGTCCAAGACCTCCTTCGAACCGGCAAAACTGCGGTGCTCTTGAACGGAAACCCCGGGAAGTGGATCAACCGCCAACGTGGTTTGCGGCAAGGGGATCCTCTCTCCCCCTATCTCTTCATCATTGTGGCGACGTCCTCGGCCGTCTTCTCCAACGGCATCCTCTTGCCGCCGACATCTCACATCCCGTAGTGCCTACATCCCCCGCGCCGTTCTCCCGTATGCCGACGACACTCTTATCTTTCTCCGCGCCGCCGCAACCGCAATTGCTGCCACGAAACACATTCTACATCTCTTTGAATCCGCTCCGGTCCGGCCATCAACTACCATAAGACAACTTTCCTCCCAATCCACGTGCCCCCGACCGAAGCGGAGGGTCTAGCTACGGCTTTCGGCACTGTGATCTCCTCCTTCCCCCAAACGTACCTTGGCCTCCCCTTAAGCCCTCACAAGATCACCGTCTCGGATTGCCTCCCCCTAATCGCCTCCGTGACAAACATCTATCGAGATGGAAAGCTCCCCGTTGAACCGAGCTGGCCGTCTAACACTTTGCACTTCGTTCTCGCCTTGGTGCCTCTCCACTACATGTCCGCTCTCTCGCATTCCTAAAACGGTGATCAAAGCGATTGACAGACGTCGCCGTGCTTTCTTCTGGACCGGAGAAGACAAATGTCATGGTGCTAAATGTCTTGTGGCATGGGAATCCGTTCAAGCCCCCAAAAACCGAGGTGGTCTGGGGATCAAAGACCTCGAGCTCCAGAACAAGTGCCTCCTTATGAAATTTATCAATAAACTCTTCTCAGAGGAAAATCCTTCCTGGAAAACCTGGGTCCTAACCAATACCCCTTTCGACTCCCTATCCTCACAACCGTGCAGCTATCTTTGGAAAATTGTCAATAATGAGCTGAACTCATTCCGATCAATCACTTATGTCAAGGTCCAAAATGGCGCTGCCACTTCATTCGGTTCGATCGCCGGACGGGAGATGGCCCCCTTTTCTCCTCCCACACGGCCTCTCTTCTCGCACACAACCAGGCCTAATGTCTCCGTTCAGTATGTCTTCCAGAGTGGTTTTGATTTGCACCTGAGGCCGCGCCTAACCACCGCCGCAAGCCGCCACCGTGCCGTTTGCTCGAATCTTTGCAGAAATCACCCTGACGGACGGACACGATGTTCGTCTCTTGAAGCTCACGGATCGCGCCTACACTACCAGAGACGCGTATGCTGCTCTCGACTGTGGTGGAGATGCGGACGACTACCATGGGCGGCTGATCTGGCAGACAAAGGTTACCAACAAGGTGAAGGTCTTTGCGTGGCCGTACTTCAAAGACCGTCTCAAAGCACTCGTACCAACCTCTTCTCCAAACACATAGTCGACACCGCTTGTGCGAGCGATGCGGCACCGAGGAGGAAGACAGCAACATGTTTTCTTCGGGTGCGGCGACAAGCAGACATATTTGGGTCTCCCTCAACCTCGAGCACACCGCGATGCTTCGATGCGGAAGTATGGGAGCCCGAACCGCCTTCCGAGTCGACGCCAACCTCGGCCTTTTGTGCTCCTCACCATTCTCCGGAGGATCCGGGATGCCGAGAACGGGCACATTTTCGGAGAGAAAATTTTAGCAAGCCGTGCGGTCCTTAGCCAAGTCCGGATGATTTAGTTACTTGGAGAAAACGACTCCCCCCACACCTTGTAAACAGCCTCATGGGCCGGCACTCACGCGTTTGTACTTGTATATCGACTCTCGCTCGGCGCCACGGTTGACCGGAGGCGCTAGAACCCCCTTTTTGGAATACAAAGGTGGGGAATCTCTCCCCCCCGTTTAGTTTCAAAAAAAAAAAGATGATGTTGCGGGAGAGAACGACACGCTTGGCTGTCGGGTTGTAGGCTCGGTACGCCTTTGCCCGGGTTCGTAGCCGACGAAAATCATTGGCTTGCTCCTATCTTCATGCTTCTTGAGCTGCGGCTTGGTGTTCCTAACATGAAAAACGCAGCCAAACACACGCAGATGATGAACCGCCGTGTGCGCCCGTACCACGCCTCGAACGGAGTCTTCCCCTTGATCCCCTTGCGAGACGTTCGTTGAGAATGTAGACACCGTGCATATCCCCTCCCCCGGAATGTTCCGGGGAGGTTCTTGGCCTTCAACATCGAACGAACCATGGCCACCACTATCCGATTTCGGCGCTCGACGCCACCGTTTTGCCGGGGAGAGTACGACGGCGTCGCCCGCGTCACACACCGAGCTCGATGCAGTAGTCGTTGAGGCTTGCCGCTATGAACTCTCCACCACGGTCCGTGCGAAGAACTCGCAGGTTGTGGCCGCTCTCCGGTTCGACGATCGCCTTGATTCGCTTAATGGCCATCGGTGCTTCCGCCTTGGTAGGGAGCAGGGCCACCCACATGAACCGGCTATAGTCGTCGACGAGGAGAAGAAAGTAGGCATTGCCGCTCGGCGAGGTCGGCGTGACGGGGCCGCGAGAGATCACCGTGAACGTGCTCCGGGGGTGTGGAAGCGCGTTGCGGTGCCTCATGCAGAACGGAGTCCGTGGTGTTTTCCCGCGAGGCGAGCCTCACACACCGTGCTCGACCCGATCAAGCGGCGGCGGGCCGCGGACCGGCTCCTCCCTCTCGCATCTTCCGGAGTGCGGTGAAGTTGGTGTGGCCGAAGCGGGCGTGCCGGCGCCGGGCCCTTCTCTCGTGCGTCCCGCTAGACACACCGGGTGTGTGAGGTTGAGGTCGCACACGTAGAGCCGCCTAGGCCCCGGTGTACCTTGGCGAGCGGGCGGCGGCCGGCGTCGAAGATCCGCATCACGCCGTCGTCAATCGGGAACCTTGAACCCACGCTTGTCCATCCGCCCGATACCGATGATGTGGGAGGTGAGGCGCGGGATGTAGTAGACGTTGTCGAGGGTGCGGTGTTCTCCGGTCTCGCACGCGAATAGAACGGTGCCGCATCCCTCGATGCGGATAACGGAGCCGCTCGGGAGTCCGTCATGTGGTTCGTGGCTCGGTGTCCAAAACCTAGCGGTGGGGCTCCGGTCCTTTTCCTCCTCGATAGCGCCGAACACCTCTCGCTCCACGAGGTGGATCTCCCGCGTGGGCGGCTCGGGATGGATCGGCGCGCCATGGATCCGCTCGTCGCGGTTGGAGACGGTGCCGGTGCCGGTGAGCGGCACGGGGGAGACCGGTTGGGTGGCGCGTGGGGAATGAGTTCCCCACCGACGTCAACGCAGCCTTAGCAAGATGAAGGGTCTCGCTCATCATCTTGGGCCACGTGGGCCTACTCCTTCCCGGCCGGCTGCGGCGGTCTTTGGCCTAGTGGCCTCTCTTGCCACGGGCCTTGCACACATCATCGTAGGTGGCCCCGCCCGAGTTGTTGCCGGACACGGAGTCGACGGAGCTCCCACCGCCGCCGCTACCTCCGCGGCCATGGGGCTTGCCACGGCCTTTGCTTCACCCGGTGGAGGAAGACGAGCCCCTCGCTGGACCCACCTTGCTCGCAGCTGGCCTTGTCCAAAGGCACTCCATTTGTCCTCCATCGCATCGCCCGTCCCATGGCATCGGTAGGCGGTTTGTTCTTGTTGCGGCCGGCGCTTGCGCATGCGGAGACGGATACTCACCTCCTCGACCGAGGTGGCGTTGAGGTCGAGGATCATCTCGCAGTGACCGCGGCTTGTTCCAAGTATTCGGGAATGACCCGTAGCAGCTTCTTCACCACCTCCGATTCACGCACATCATCGTCGAGTGTCCGCTGTGTTGTCCGCAAGGGTGGTGATCCCGAGTGACAAGCCATCAACGGACTCACCATCTTTGAACTCAATGTCGGCATTGGAATCGTGCACCCACCGTACGCCAACACGAATGGTCTTCACGGCGTCCCACACCTCCCCTCGCCGTCTTCTTCTTGGCGACCGTTCTCCACATGTTGTTGGGGATAAATCGGAGCAGAGCGGCGAGGGAGAGGCGGTCCTCACGCTCGTTGTAGTCACCAAGATCGATCACCTCCCACAATCCCGGGCGCACGGAAGTTCACCGTCATCACCAACGACCACTCCCGGTAGTTGGTTCGGGCGAGCATCGGGTACTAGATTGCCAAAGATTTCTCGACGATCCGCTCGACCACCACTTTGCGATCCAGGGCGTCCCCGAATGGCCGTGACGGTAGTTGCGGGGGCGCGTGAACGTGACCGGTCGCCACGTTGATTTGGTGGAGTGGGAGAACGGGGCACCGTCTTGCCGCCGCCGGTGCCAACGGGCTTCTTGTTGTCGCCGGACGGTGTCTTGACGTCACCGCCGGGACAAGGTCTTCTACGGCGACGACATCGAGACCCGGCTCGGATGCCACTTGTTAGGCGGCCTCCCGCCGTGAAACGCTAGTGGGGAGCTGGAACACGTCGGCGCTCCGGGAGCACGCCGAGCTCGGGAACGCTTTTCCGGACTCTCGTTGAACTCCTTTTATTTGGTGATTACAACGAAAGATGTGGCGCACGATCCACGATTCTCCCGGGTGCGACCTTGCCGCGTCCATCCTACGGCCGCACGACGCAGAGAGTACCGGGCGCCGATGACCCGTACGTGCGAGCTATTCTCGCGCGTTCCCAACTAACGAGCATGGCATCCACACAATCCATGAGCTCGTGCCGACTTTGAGAAAATATAATCCTAACAACCTAAGTGCACAACTAATGGAAGAGTTACGGACCACCGGCCAACAGGCCGACCGCCGCCCGCGTCGCCCCCACGTGGGCGGCCCGGGTGGAAACCCTAGCCTCCGCCACGCCGCCTTCACTCCCCACCTCCCTCCCGCTCGCCGTCGCCCGAGCACGCCGTCGGCAAGGCCACACGTCGCCGGGATGGCGACGGCGAGGGCGCTCCTCCCGGGTGGTGTGGTGGCGTCGTGAGCCCGCAGATCGGCACGGCATCGCCTCGACTGCAGCCGCGTGGGGCTCGGTGATGGTGAAGGGTTGCGACCGCGGCGGCGTTAGCTAGTGGCCGGTTGGGAGCAGGGTGTCGGCGGCAGGAGGCTTCTTCTTCTACCGTCGCCGCCGCTTTTCCGTCCGGTTGTGCGGGCTCTGGATCCCCAATTTCTCCTCTCTGGATCTGGGGCCCATGGACGTCGCACCCCCTGCTCCAACACCCCAGTGCTTCACCCTCGGGACCTCTCCGGCGAACTGGCGGCCAGCGTGCTTGATCTAGGCCGCCAGGTGCCGGGTCTGCCCCCGATCTTGCCGTTTGTGCTTCGGGAGATTGGTGGCGTCACCATGGCGGGCAATTTCAAGATACGTAAGGTGCTGATCCGCCCCCTCTACTCCCTGTCCGCGCTCGGGAGACAAGCTTCACCGCCATGGCCAAATCCGGGCTACTTGGTGTTGGAGTCGCCGCAGCCCTCGTCGTCGCTTTTCCCGAGCGACGTCGCTAGGCCGTCCTACCGCCGACATGGGCCCGGACATCTCGTTCGATCCATGGACGTCGTTGTGCCCCCGTTCTAAGGGGGCTTGGTGATCGGCTTTCGATCCGGAAGGTCGGCCGACATCCACAAGGTCGTCGTAAGTGTCGAGAAGATCATCCTTTTGAGGCAAGGTAAATCGCAGATCGGGTGCCCGGATTTGGGCATCTTTTGTTGTTCATTGACTGGGTGAAAACCTAGCCTGGTTCTCTGGGCCGGCTGTAATGGCGCAGTCGGCACATCGTCAAATTTCATGTTCATCAAGACCGGTCTGGGTCGAAAGACCTCTTGTGCTTCTTCCAGCGGTGTTGGCGTCTCGCGGATGTCAATATCCTTCTTGAAGCCATCGCTGGAGCACCAACTGCCTGCCTGGAGAGGAGAGGATGGGGTCGCATATCCCAGTGGCGACCTCCTATCTTCACTGACAAGACGACGGTGGTCGTTGCTCACGCATTATATTAGTGAGCAATGACTTCTTTTTCATCAAAGAAAGGCCTTATACCACTTTGGCTTCCTGTTGGGGCGCGCTGAGGTGGGGTGTCCATGGCTCACAGTTCTTCAATGCCATGGATAGTGGGTTTAGTACACTTATTTCCATGTACTAGAAGTTTTTTTTTGTTTTGAACTTAGTTGTTGTATTAAGTTTGGCTGTGTGTGGTCACGCAGAGGCTTTTGTTGTGTGCGTTACTGCAGAGGTCGGAATTTAATTCCATTATCTAAAAGAAAAGTGCACAACCAGTACATGCTTTGCTAAGGCTAACATGGGTCTAGCTTTGTACGGGCACAGTTCAGTTCAAATGCGTGCACGTAGAGGAGGGGCACACGAAACCTTATTCTTCGGTACTAGAGTAGCTGCAAACTGCTGCAGTCCTGAACATCCACTGAAAACTCAGTTCTCTTGGTTGATACTCTGTTTTATTCAAACCCAGCTGCAGCCCTGTATTTGATTTGTGAACTGGTGGCCGCTGATGGTTATTTCGTGACACTGCATGCTTCCATATGCTGTTGTGTATAGTGATTTGTTACAGATTCATGTTACGCTTACGTTACTGATAACATTTTCGTATGCTACCTCATCAGCTGCCTGATGATCCTGATGCATCCTGCGAGCTGACTAGTGTTCTTGCAGTTGATACAACTCAGCACGATGCTTGTTGATTTTTTTTTTAGATTCAGTACTGACACACGGGTAAAGTGGTCAGTTCTATAGATGAACCTCTGAACATTAATTACTTGTGTATATATATATATGCATCGTGCAGCGCAGCCCGGCCCTGACCCTTGGGCAGCGGGCTCGCTCTGTGCTGTGCGTGCCGCCTCTGCTACGTGCCTCGTCGGTCGCCGTGAACAAGCGCGACCGCGTCCCCAACTCCCCATCGGCACTGGAGGCGCTCCTGGCTGCTGCCCGGCCGTCCCGTCACCGATCTCCACGACGTGAGCGGCGCCGGAGCTTTGACGCGCCTTCAGTGGGTTACTCACGACGCCATCTACGTCAGCGTTCATGTGAGGCGCGCAGTCGCTGATGGTTATTACGTGACCCTGCATGCACCCGGCCGGGGTTATCTTTTCGCGGCTCGGGTTGAATTAGCGTCACCTGCACCCTTACCCCGTGTTCCTCCAATTATCTTTTTGCAGGAGCAAATTCGGTACCAAAAGCGTGAAACAAAAGGCCACACAAGCCGTCTAAGACTTACCACATAATGTAGATGCAGTTTTTTTTTGGCGGAATAATGTAGCTGTGGTTCTGAACATCTACCGAAACTATGTTCTCTTCATAGAAACTTTGTATTTTTTTTTGGCCAACTACGTCTGTGATGTTATTGCTTCCGTAGACATACTACTGCTCTAAATTTCATTACGTTGGGGGATTCGGAGTCAAGGTTGACAAAGTCAACACTTCAACATTGTCGAAACCCACTCAGCCAATCCGACGGCATCATTTACGAAGCTATTTGCCGTGACTCTTTCATTAACCCGTGAGCTTTCGCTAGGCACCTTTCGTCACCCGAAAGCTACAGCGGTATAAGAAGTATTGATTTTTAACCTGTAGCATCGACATTACTGATTTTTCACTAGACGAAGCCCCGGAGACAAATCTGGCATGAACCAAAGACCTTAGCTATCCTTTCACTCGGGGCTTCGTCGCGGATAATGTTAAGTTTCACATTGTTTTGCTTGCGATACGTTTCAGGTGACGATGTCTACCGGGCAAAGGGCATTCTCCAAATCGATGGTCTTCGCCCGACTAGCTTGTAGGCCGGGACGTGTTGCTGCTTGGCGAAGAACCGGCATCCTTGGCACCTTCGACGAGTTCTTCGGCGTCGCCCGTGGCCGTGGGCCGCAGAAAGCTCGCCGGAAGGCCTTGCTGACCAGCGTGCGTGAGGACGCGTGGTTGCCGCAGACGCCCTTGTGGATCTCCTCCAAGATGTCCTTGCCTTCTTCGCGAGGGACGCACTTCATGAGTACTCCGGAAGATGCGCCTCGCTTGTAAAGCTTGTCGCCGACGAGGACGTAAGACTTGGCGCGGCGGACGAGTTGTTCGGCTGCGTTCTTGTCGGAGGGGACCTTCTGCTCGCTGAGGTAGTCGATGAAGGGTTGCCTCCAGTCCACGTCGATCATCATGACCTCCCGCCCACTGGTGGATGGGCCGGGACGGTGGTCGGTGGCGCCGGCTCCGGATGGATGGCGCGTGAAGCTCATGGACGAAGACGCCCGCGGGTACTTGGGCGCGGGTGGATCCGAGCTTCGAGAGGACGTCCGCTGCAACGTTGTTGTCGCGGACGATGTGATGGAACTCGAGACCATAGAATTTGTTCTCGAGCTTGCGAACTTCTAGGCAGTAGGCGTCCATGTTCTCCTTGTTGCGGTCCCAGGACTTGTTGACTTGGTTGATGACCACTGCGGAGTCGCCGTAGACTAGTAGCCGCTTGATGCCAAGTGAAGCCGCGAGGCGGAGCCCGTGTAGGAGGGCTTCGTACTCGGCTTCGTTGTTTGAGACCTTCCAGAAGATCTGCAGGACGTACTTGAGTTGTTCACCCGTTGGAGAGATCGTGAGTACCCCCGCGCCCGCGCCCTCGAGGTTGAGTGAGCCGTCAAAGTACATCACCCAATGCTCGGTCGCACGGTGGGAGTAGGTAGCCGGTTCTCCCGCCACTCGCCATGAAGTCGACTAGTGCTTGCGACTTGATGGCTGTGCGTGGCTTGAAGTCGATGGTGAGGGCGCCGAGCTCGACAGCCCACTTGGAGATTCTTCTAGTGGCGTCTTGGTTCCTTAGGATGTCGCCGAGCGGGTAGTCGGTGACGACGGAGACCGAGTACTCCTGGAAGTAGTGTCGTAGCTTCCGCGAGGTGATGAGTAGAGCGTACGGTGAGCTTCTCGCACGAGCCGGTAGCGAGCCTTGGACTCTGATAGAACCTCGCTGACGAAGTAGACTGGGCGCTGGACCGGGTAGGCGTGGCCGTCTTCCTGCCGCTCGACAACGATGGCAGTACTGACCACGTGAGTAGTCGCAGCTAGGTAGAGCGCAAGAGGTCGCTCGCCCTTGTGAGGAGCCGTGAGGATTGGCGGCTTTGAAAGGAAGTTCTTGAGCCGGGCAAGGGCTTGATCCGCCTCTCGGAGTCCACACGAACTTCTCTTGATGCTTGAGTAGTTTGAAGAAGGGGAGGCCCCGTTCTCCTAGCCTCGAGATGAATCGTTCAATGCCGCCATGCACCCCGTCGGCTTACGGACGTCCTTGATGCTCGTGGGAGCTTTCATGCCGGTGATGGCGGAGATCTTCTCGGGGTTGGCTTCGATGCCGCGCCGGTCGATGATGAAGCCGAGTAGTTTGCCCGAAGGGACGCCGAAGACGCACTTGTTCGGGTTGAGCTTCCGGCGGTACTCGCGTAGCGATGCGAAGGTCTCTTCAAGGTCGTCGATGAGGGTACCGGAGTCCCCGGTTTTGACAACCACGTCATCCACGTAAGCCTCGACGTTCTTGTTGAGTTGCCGCTTGAAGCAGTGCCCGGATGGCCCGTTGGTAGGTAGCGCCGGCGTTCTTCAACCCGAATGACATGGTCGTGTAGCAAGACGCGCCAAACGGGGTGATGAACGCGGTCTTCTCCCCGGTCTTCCTCCTTGATTGCGATCCGGTGGTACCCGGAGTAGCGTCGAGGAAGCGAGAGCAGGGTCGCGGCCCCGCCGTGGAGTCGATGACTTGGTCAATCCGCGGCAACCCGAAGGGGTCCTGGGGGCGTGCTTGTTGAGGTCGGTGTAGTCGACGCACATCCTCCACTCGTTCGAGTTCTTCTTGCGGACGAGGACGGGGTTGGCTAGCCACTCGAGATGGAAGACTTCTCCGATGAAGCCGGCCGCGAGTAGCTTGGCGAGCTCCTTCTTGATGGTGTCCCGTCCGTCGTCGGCAAAACGTCGGAGGTGTTGTCGCTTGGGGGTGGCCTTTGGGTCGACGTTGAGGCAAGTGCTCAATCGCGCTCCCCGGGCACTCCCGGCATGTCCGCCGGCTTCCATGCGAAGATGTCACGGTTAGCCCGAAGGAAGCCGATGAGCGCGTCTTCCTATTTGGGGTCGAGGCCGGCCCCAATGGTGGTGGTCTTGCCGGGGTCGCTCGTTCCAAGGTCGACCGTCCTGACGAGTACCTCCTCAGGTGGCCGAGGCTTGTTGGTGCTGTCGGACTTCTCTGGGATGTCGAGTTCGCTCGTGGCGAGCTTCTTCGACGCGGCGTAGACCTCCATCATCGCGTTGGGTACTTGGTTTGTTGAAGCGATCACCACGGCCTCTGTATCGCAGTCGTGGGAGATCTTCAAGTCCCCTTGGAGGGAGAGTACACCGGCTGGGCTTGGCATCTTGAGTACCAAGTAGGTGTAGTGGGGCACCGCCATGAACTTGGCGATGGCCGGTCTGCCGAGGATGGCGTGGTAGGAAGTCTCGAAATCCGCAACCTCGAACTTGATGTACTCGGTGCGGTAGTTATCCCGAGACGCCCCGAAGGTAACTGGCAGTACCACTGAGCCCAGTGGGATAGCCGCGTTGCCTGGGACGATGCCGTAGAAGGGTACGCTGCCCTTGGTGAGCATGGGGGTGATGTCGAGGTTCATCTTCTTCAAGGTTTTGGTGAAGAGGACGTTGAGCCCGCTTCCACCGTCGATGAGCACCTTGTTGAGCTTGGAACCCGCCACTGTTGGCTTCAGGACGAGGGGGAACCGTCCTGGTTCGGAGAAATTGGTCCATTGGTCCGTGCGGGAGAAGGTGATGGGTACCTCCGACCACCTAAGAGGGGTCGGGACCGCTGGTTCAATGGACATCACTTCACGACGGGTAGCCTTCTGCTCGCTCCCGCCCGCCGGGCGGTCCGCCGAAGAGGACGTTGACGGTCTTCTCGGGTTCTTGGAAGTCGTTGTCGTCGCCGTCCTTCTTCTTGCCCTTTTGGTCGTGAGGGTGCGGTGGCTCCGCGTATCCTTGAGTGCATGCCCGAGCCGGTAGCACCGCTCGGTAGTGTGGTTGCCGTTTGGATGCCACGGGCACTTCTCCTTCGCCAGGTCTTTGAACCCGCCGGAATTCTTCTTCGAGTTCCCTTTCGGAGGGCGCTGGATAGCCGCGACGGTGTTGTCTGGCTTGCGCTTGCGGTTGGAACCCGAGTAGTTGTTGTTGTTGCCGTTGGTGTTGCGGCCGCCTTGGTTTGCATTCTGCCGCGCCGCCGCCGCCCGGTTCTCGCTTGGACTTGCCGCGGATGGCGTCGTACTTGGCGTTGGCCTTGTCCTCTTCATCCGCCCGAGACGTGATCATGTCCTTGAGGTGGGGAATGGACTCGGGGCGGCGACGACCGAAGTCCTCGAAGGTGCGGCGATGGTAGAGGCCGTCCCGGAAGAGGTCGATGACCTCCTTGTCGGTGACGTCTACAACGGTAGCGCGCTTGTCGAAAAAGCGGCGCATGTACTTGCGGAGGGTCTCGCCTTGTTCCCGCTTGATCATGGCGAGGTCCATGCGAGTACCCGAACGGCCCATGGCGCCCGCGAAGTTACTCGTGAACTACTCCTTCGACCGGTCCCACTTGTCGATCGAGTGCTTGTCCGGGCCGACTCGAGCCATGTGAGTGGGGCTTGGTCCGGACGTAAGGGGAAGTAGAGGCATTTGGTGTCGCCGTTGCCGCCGCCGTTCTCGATGGAGAGGGCGTAGCATCGGAGCCACCGGATGGGATCCGCTTCGCGTCGTACTTGGTGATCCCCAAAGGCTTGAACTTGTCGGGGGAGGAGCAAGGTTGCGAAGCCGGGGTGAGAAGGAAGGGAAGCCGTCGCCTTCGGCCGGCGGTGGTCGACTTCTTCCGCCGCGGCTCCTCGATCTTCTCGGCGAGCATCGTACCCGCCATGAGAGGCACCGGAGGCGTGGTCGTTCGCGTGGCCACGGCCGCCGTGGTCGCCGCCGCCTCCGGCTTTCCTGTTGGCCCCATGGTTGGAGCCGCCGCCGCCGCCGCCGCCGCCGTCGGGGTCGTTGTCGCCGCCACCGGCCGGAGTGCGGTGGGGAACGACTTCTCGGTTGCCTTGCTCCCGGCGTGAAGGTCCGCCGGCGTTGGAGCGGCGGCGGTTTGGGTCGGCGGGATGTCGGCTCGAGTACGGTTGGGGCCGGGGGTCGGAGCCGCGACTAGTAGCTTCATTGTCGCGGGGTTTGGCCGGGGAGAGGTTAGTTGACTCGTTGTCGACCCGCATGAAGTAGGCGTCTTCGCCGAGCTTGGCGATGACCTCTCCGGCGCGTATGCCCCGAGCTCGACGCGCGATCGCCGTGATCGACATGAGGCAGCGCTCGGGGGTGGTGTGTACTCGCTCTCGACCGCCTCGAGAGCTTCCTCAAGGTTGCGGATGGGAAGGTTGTCCCCGAGCCGCCGGCGCCGTTCGCCGCGCTTCCTGTTGCGCTCGCGTCGGGCGTCCCCGTTGGCGACGGTCTCGTCTCGCGGGTGCATCGCGCACGCGCTCGTCCGCGGAGATGTCCTCCGGTGTATCCGTCTTCGCCGTGCTCGAGGGTCCCGGAGTTTCGCCGGCAGCCATGAAGACTTGGCGAGTCGGGGGTGCCCAAGCCGGGACTCGCAGGGCGCCACCTCGGCTCGTGTTTTTGAGTCGGCTTGGGCCGGTGGTGTTCCCTCCGGAACGGTAGCGAGTCGATGTAGGCGACGTAGCGTGAGTCCTCCTTTGCCGTGTCGCAGGCTTGCGGTCCGGCCGCAGACATATCTTCCCGGCCGGCGTCGATCTTATAACCGGCCCGCAGGCCGGCCCCGACAAGGGAAGCTCGGTGGAGTCATCCTCGGACTCGGGCTCCTCGGTGTCCGACCCGAAGTCGAACTCGTAATCCGGGTTCGAGTAGAACTCGGAGAGAGGGCCGGAGTCCGAGATGCGGTTGGGGACGGCGTCGGAGTCCGAGTTGTACTCGGTTGCGGGTTCCTTGCCGGCCGGCGCGGTGTAGGAGCCTCCGTGCGGGCCCGGGCCGGGGACGCGTGGGCCACGCGCGGAGCGCCGGGCGTGGTGAAGGGGCCGCCCGCGATGGCCGAGCGGCCGGCTCGCATGCGATGGCCCATGGCGACGTCGGGTTCGAGTTGGAGACGGACTCGAGCTCGAAGTCGCCGTGGATGTTGGAGAGCGAAATTTCGCCGAACTTGCCGGCGAGCTCGCCCGTGACAACTTCGGGAAGCGTCACAAGGCGTCCGTCCTCGAGTCGGGCCGCATGATCGGGCGACGCCGGGAAGGAACCTCGCGCCATCGACCGTGCGGCACCCGTGCGCCGAAGACGAAGGTGTCGCCACGGTTGAAGGCGACGGCTGGCTTGATGTGGACGAAAGTCGTCGAGTTCGCCATGTGATCTCGAGCGAGAGCCCCTACCGGCGTGCCGCCTGTCGGTGTTTTAGACCAGCAACCTACTACGGGGAGTACCCGAAGTAGATGAATGTGACTCGCCGAGATCGGTAACTCGAAGGAAGAGACACGTGGCACACAATTTAGACAGGTTCGGGCCGCGAGGTGCGTAATACCCTACGTCCTGTATGCTGCGTGGCTCTGGATTGATAGGGCACGATTACAGCATGGTGCAATAGTGCGCCGTGGGTTGTATGAGATGAGACTGGATGAGGGGTTCGGTCCCCGCCTCGCCTTATATAGTCCGGAGGCGGTGGTTACAAGTCGGAGTAGGAAGAGAGTACTAGCCGAGTACGTCTAGGGAGACCTCTCGCACGGTGCGGAACATGTACGCCTTCCTAACCGAGTACTACTCCCGTGTAGTCCTTGTGCTCCACGCCTTCGGGTGCCGTGTAGCGCAAGCCGGGTAGTCCCGTGGGCCCACCGAGGAGTCGGTCCCGGTACCCACCGAGGTAGTGGGCCCGGGGAGGTCCATACGACACCGACAGGCTCACGTGCATATGCCGTGATTTACGACGTGACGTCGAAAGGCGCCGGTTATGTGAAGACCTAATGGAGAATTCCCAAAATCAGCCTAGTACATTCTTGTTGGATCCATTTTACACGAGGTCAATTTTGATATGTGTTGACGCTTTTCCGGTCAACACACACGAGCGCTAGATCACGCGAAACGTCGAAACGCGTAACTCGCCGAGGTCCCCGCCGGACCGGCCTCCGACCGGTCGTGGGCACCCCGTCCGACCGGTTTACGCGAGAGGCACGGTGAGAACCTAAGATCGCCGCCTCGGGAGGGACCCCGTCGAGGTGGCGCGCCTAGGATTGCTCCGAGGTCGGCAAGGCCACTCGAACGTCCCCGATCGTCGTCGAGACAAGCAAGGAAAGCACGAGGTTGGAAAAGCTAGGGTTTTGGAGATAAAAGTTGTAAAAAGTAATGATCGATTGGGTGATGCCCCCTCAAACGGCCGTGGCCCTTTATATTTATAGGGTGGGGAGGTCTTGCCCCGCAAGGAATCCTTTTACAACTCGAAATTCGCAAGGACTCCTCAATTCTACCCGGGACTCGGAGTCCACCGGCCGACCGGTCGGGCCCTCGGCCGACCGGTGTGGCCGTTCTGCCGGATCGGCTACAAGACGCCCCACCGGTCGGACCGTTGAGGGACACCGAGGATGACCGGTGGCACCGGCCTCGATCGGCCTTGTGCCAATTTTTGGGTGCGAACATATGCCCCCCTCGTTTTTAGTAAAGCTTGTTGTCTAAAAAATAAATATAAGGTCGATGTGACACTTCACCGGCCATTTTTTGGTCTAAGGGCGATTTTACTTTAAATCGGCCATATCCTATCAAGCACCCCGCCGGACACTTGCATGAAATGTCTTCAAGTACCTCCCGTTGAGAGTCCTCGGAAGTTTCGTCCTTGCAAAGTTTCCACCATGTAAGAGTTCCCAGAACAAACCTTAACAACCTTGTACGGAACTTCCCAACTTGGAGAACACTTGCCGAACTTGTTACTTTTAGATCCAATAGGTAAAATTGTCTTCCAAACCAAGTCACCTACCCGAAAAGATTTGTCCTTTACCTTCTTGTTGTACGCTCTATCCACTCTTCTCTTGTCTTTCTCAATTTCTTCCAAAGCCTCCATACGCTTGTCGGACACTTCATAAATATTGTCCATCATCAAAGCATAATATGACTCAAAACTAAGGTTATTTTGCTTTGCAAGTCTATATGCGCCTAGATTCACCTCAACGGGCAAAACGGTGTCTTGACCATACACAAGCTCAAAAGGAGTAACTTTAGCAAAGACCATGTCTCGAAATACGATAAGCCCATAAAGCTTCGATAATACTTCATGCCATTTTCTAGGATTGTCTTCTATCTTTTTCTTAATGAGCTTTACCAAAGTTTTGTTGCTAGACTCGGTTTGACCATTGGCTTGAGCATAATATGGAGATGAATTGAGTAATTTAATACCATAGGAATCAACAAATTCACGCACCTCTTTAGATATGAACGAAGTCCCTTGATCCGTAGTCAAAGTCTGCGGAATGCCAAACCTATGTATGATATGCCCAGTAATAAACTCAATCACCTCTCTATGCGTCATATTCTTCAAAGGGATAGCTCCAGTCCACTTGGTGAAGTAATCAGTAGCCACAATTACAAAACAATGCCCCTTTGATGATGAAGGATGAATCTTGCCAATAAAATCCAAACCCCATCCTCTCGAAAGGCCAAGGCTTAATGATCGGATACATCAACGCAAAGAAAGGCACCGACTGAACATCTCCATGTTTTTGACACTCTTCACAACCTTTGTAGTATATAAAACATAGTAGGCCAATAAAAGAAAGCTCACCCGAGGAGCCACTTCATCTTAGGAGCCGATTGATGAGTACCACAAATACCTTCATGAACCTCTCGCCATAGCCAACCTAGCTTGATCGGGACCCAAACACTTTAATATCAAATCATCCGCGATCCGACGATATAATTCACCATCATCAAGAACAAACTTAAGAGCCCATCGTCGGATTTTTCTTTCAACCGAACCGGTAGGATTATGCAAATAATCAACCGGAGGCTTCCTCCAATCCCCCACCTCATTTTTGTCACAAAAAACTCGAGGAGGAGCTTTTATCGGGGGACCGGTCGACCGGTCGGTGACACCGGTTCACCGGTTAGACCGGCCGGCTGCGTCGGCCGACCGATCGTCGTAACATCCTTAGAATTTACTTGATGGCAAATGTGGGATTTCAAAAACTTGATTTGTAATTGAAGTGCTCTAACAACCCATAAGGACGACATCTTGTTTCTTCCCAAAAATTCCTAGATTTAATTTGGCACCATCAATAATTTTAGGCTTATATTTTGCTAGTGTGATAGGTCGGATCTTCATTTGGATTTTATTTGAATTTCCTTGAGTGGATTCAAATTTGATTTGGGAATTCAAATTTGAATCAAATGCGGAGTCTAAAGAAAAGATAAAGCACATCTATGCTTAACGGGCCGCCAACCCCCTATTCCACCCGACCCCGCTTTAGGCCCATTAGCCGCCCAAAGAAACCGCCCCGCCAAACGCCACCCGCCGCACGCGCCGCCGGACCACTAACAAGCGGGCCCCGCGCCCCGCGTCACCCCGGCCCCCGCGATGACGCGAGCGCGTCACCCCTAACCTTTCGCCTTTGGCCGACGCCCAAAGGCGAAGGCGGCGCGCCGGCAGGCTCACCGTAGCGGCGTGCCGCGCGCCCCGACGTATCCCGCCCATCCGCGTGTCCCCGCACCGCGCGCCGCTATTTAAGCCGCCGCCGAGCCCTCCGGAGAACTCCCAACCCTAGCCGCCCCGGGGGAGTTGCCCCCCGACCACACACACCGATCCGCCGGAGGAGGAGGGAGTGAAGGGGGGAGGAGGAGGAGTGGAGCCGCCTATGGGAGAGCCGTCCGCCGCGAAGACCGGAGCCGCCCGTGGGAGGAGCCGGACCCGCCGTCGCCGAGAATGCCTACTTCCCCTCGCTTCCTCTACTTCCCCGATGACGCGCCGCCGCCTTCCTCTTCTTCCTTCTCGCCGGCAAACCGCACCACCACACTACGCCGACGCCGCACTTCGGCCCGTGGCGGCCGGGGTGAGGACATCCGCTTCCCTCCTCTTGTGGTTGCCCGCCATCGAGCCGAGGTGGTAGGCACCGCGCCGCCGCGCCGGCTCGCCGGTGATGCCGGCCTTCGTGCCGGGGCCGGGACAAACTCGCTTGCGGTGCCGCTTCCTTGGTCGACGCGTGCTCGCTCGCTAGCTTAATTTCTCCTTGTCGCCGTCGTATGCCGCGTCGTACCGCTCGTGATCGCGACGCCGAGCCGTGTTCGCGCACAAGGCCACGCGGGTCCGACGCCCTTGCGCCAATGTGCACCCCGGCACACGCGCACGCCAATCCGGGGGCAAGGCCGGGCCTTTGGTCCTTTTCACTTGCGCCGTTCCTCGCCGCCGTGTTTAGGATGCCCGCGCCTCCACGGCCTCGCCGTGGCCGGGCAAGCCACGCACGCGGTCGCCAAGGGGAGGGACACCATTTCCTTGGCCGCCACGGACACACCTTACCACCGCCGAACCCCGCACGCACGATCGTGAGCCGACCGCGGACGCCGTGCTCGCCGCCACCCATGGCGTAGGCCCCGGGCTCGCCGCGTTCCCCGCCGCGACGCCCGTCGCGGCCGCACCTAACCTAGCCATGACCCCTACCCCTAGCCGTGATATTTACCTTGCGCGTGCGCGCCGCCTCGCGCACGCCGTCGCACACGCGTTCGCTCGTTCCCGCACTAGGAAGAGTCGCCAACACCGCCGCCGCGCCCACACCGGCGACGGCCTCACCGCGACGGCCACCAACTCCCGAACTTGCGCCCTTCGAGCCCAAAGCAACCCAAGGGGGGTTCCTTGTGGTCGCCCCGTTTTGGCCGGCCGCCCTGTGCGCCGTGGGGACTCGCCGCCGGTGAGGTCATCCCGCACCGCCATATCCCTCGTAGGCATTTAGTCAAGCACCCGGGGTCGCCGTTGAAAGGTCGGGTTGGGCGGTGCACGGGTGGCCACATGCCGGCGTGGCCACGCCCAATCCGCCGGGATCCGCCGCGGCTAAGCCGATCCTGTCGCGGCCACACGCGGGCCCTTACCGCGCCGAGCCGCACGGCCCCTCGCGGGATCGCGTGCGGCGCCCAATGGCCGCCGGCCGCACGCGGGCCGCGAGTGCCGGGCCGCACCCGATCCGAATCGGGGATCCGTTGTGGTTGGGGAGGTTTTAAGGGTTTAAACGTATTTTAATTTCGGAAAAACATAATTTCCCCTTTGAAAAACCCTAGTAAATCCATTTTTACACCGAAAATTGTGAAACCTTTTCCGGAAAATTTCTAAAATCTTAAACTCGGGCTAGGGTGGTGTTTGCTATCTTTTGGTTCTTATTTGCTTTTCTTTGGAGTTAATTGCAATAGGACCGCTATTTATTTTTCCTTTCGCGCTATTAGGAGCATTTGGAGCCGTGGAGCCGGTCCCGAGTACAACTATGTCGACGACTTCACCGCGGAGGACTACCCAACACCGACTTCACGCCCGACCGATTTCGAAATACCTATTAGGCAATCGCTAAGTAGAATTGCTAGTGCTTTACTTTATGTATGCATGTTGGTGAACCTTGCACCGCCTCTTTGTTTACCCCGTCCTTGATTTCCCTACTACTACCGTATATATATGTTTATGTGAGCGTGTATATACGCCGAGCTTCGCGATGCATGTGTTGGGATGGGATTAGTGGTTTTTGGCGTGTGTGGGAAAAACCGGCAGGAGAAGGCGTTTTGGGTACTTTGGCGGGGGTGAGCTCGAAACAACCGATCTGGGATCGGGGACAGGGGTGCACTCCTCAGTGTACCCCTACTGTGACGTTTTTCTGAGCCTAGGTGTTGGGGTTTTACTTGCGGATGGAGGACATGAGCCCGCCCCGGTCTGAAATCGAGTGGATCAACTTGTCTATAGGACTCCGTACACACCACCCCGCCAAGCGTGGGGTTAGGGCCGAGTTGAGCTCGGCAAGTGCGGAACCATACCTGCTTAGGAAGGATAGAGGGTATCAGTGGGGGTGTGGTGGAGGTGAGACCACCCTCTCAGAGCGTCTCCTGTGTGGCCACACGGGAGCATTTCACGGTCCCCGGTGCCGTTCTCGCCGCCGGGAGGACCGCTTTGAGGGCCGGATGCAGGATGGGACCGTAACTACCGAGAGTTCGCCCGTAGGATGGGCCCGGTCGGCCGTACACCGGTCGGTGCCATCCCGGATGGGTACGGGTGTACACACTCGCGCAGTTGTTCGATCTATAGCTATAGCCGCATCCTCGGTCATGGACACCGCCTAGATGACATGTTCGTTCCTCATGTTTTGGGATTTCTACCTTCACCCCTATAGGAGAGTGTGTGGTGAGTCGTGGTTGTAGCCGGCTAGAGGAGAGAGGCTCCATCTACATCGTTGATCCGGTTGCAACCATTGAGGTGCGAGGAGAGGAAGTTCTCGCACCGACCCTAGACGGGGAGTAGGTTGTGGAGACGGTCCCCCCGGGTGACCAGGAGCTTCCGAGCTGTGTTGAGAGACTTGGGATCCGGGGATATTGATGGAGATACCTTGTATATGCTATGCCGCTTCGCCGCATAGGAAACCAAAGCCGCTTCCTTGTCTCTTTTCCTCCCTTTAGATGATAGGCCACTTAAAGCTGCATACAGTTGGTGACGTGGACCTATCCCACTCCTTGGGGATAGACTTTGGGTGTGCAGGGTACGAGACCGAGTTCGACTGCAACGCCGACGGATGGTACGACTAAGGGATGCGTCGCTTCGCTCATGATTGCTCGTGGCGGAAAGAATAAAAGATGGAGATCCTTCGAGAAGATAGCTACCGTTGCGTAGAATTTTCATTCCGATTCAACCAAGAGGCTTGTATTGATGTACTACATATTGGACTTGTAATAATTTGTGTACTATTATCTTTATGTGATGCGATGTATGACTTTGTGTATTTATCCGTGAGACATTATATACGCGATAGCCACCGATCCAAGGACTATCGCGATGGTATAGGGATTCGGATTTTCTATGAAAATCCGGGGTTTTACTGGTGGTAACGAGAGACATGCTTGACCGTAGCACGTATCCCTAGAAAAGGTCGATAGAGATAGGACTCTATACATTCTACTTTTATAGTTATACCCTTGAGCTATGTTATAAAAACTCGTTCCCCGCCGCGACCACCGTCGCGGCCGGCACCTAACCTAGCCATGACCCCTACCCTAGCCGTGATATTTACCTTGCGCGTGCGCGCCGCCTCGCGCACACCGTCGCACACGCGTTCGCTCGTTCCCGCACCGGGAAGAGTCGCCAACACCGCCGCCGCGCCCACACCGGCGACGGCCTCACCGCGACGGCCACCAACTCTCGGACTTGCGCCCTTCGAGCCCGGCAACCCAAGGGGGTTCCCCGTGGTCGCCCCGTTTTGGCCGGCCGCCCGGGCGCCGTGGGACTCGCCGCCGGCGAGGTCATCCCGCACCGCCATATCCCTCGTAGGCATTTAGTCAAGCACCTAGGGTCACCGTTGAAAGGTCGGGTTGGGCGGTGCACGGGTGGCCACATGCCGGCGTGGCCACGGCCAATCCGCCGGGATCCGCCGCGGCTAAGCCGATCCCGTCGCGGCCACACGCGGGCCCTTACCGCGCCGAGCCGCACGGCCCCTCGCGGGATCACGTGCGGCAGCCAATGGCCGCCCGCCGCACGAGGGCCGCGGAGCGCCGGGCCGCACCCGATCCGGAATCGGGGGATCCGGCGTGGATGACGAGGTTTTAAGGGTTTAAACGTATTTTAATTTCGGAAAAACATAATTTCCCCTTTGAAAAACCCTAGTAAATCCATTTTTACATCGAAAATTGTGAAACCTTTTCCGGAAAATTTCTAAAATCTTAAACTCCGGGCTAGGGTGGTGTTTGCTATCTTTTGGTTCTTATTTGCTTTTCTTTGGAGTTAATTGCAATAGGACCGCTATTTATTTTTCCTTTCGCGCTATTAGGAGCAAAGTGGAGCCGTGGAGGCCGGTCCCGGAGTACGACTACGTCGACGACTTCACCGCGGAGGACTACCCAACACCAGGTTCACGCCCGACCGATTCGAAATACCTATTAGGCACTCGCTAAGTAGAATTGCTAGCGCTTTACTTTATGTATGCATGTTCTTGAACCTTGCACCGCCTCTTTGTTTACCCCGTCCTTGATTTCCCTACTACTACTATATATATGTTTATGTGAGCGTGTATATACGACGAGCTTCGCGATGCATGTGTTGGGATGAGATTAGTGGTTCTTGGCGTGTGTGCGGGAAAAACCGGCGGGGAGAAGGCATTTTGGGTACTTTGGCGGGGGTGAGCTCGAAACAACCGATCTAGGATCGGGGACGAGGGTGCACTCCTCGGTGTACTCCTACCGTGACGTTTTTCGGAGCCCAGGTGTTGGGATTTTACTTGCGGATGGAGGACATGAGCTCACCCCGGTCTGAAATCGAGTGGATCAACTTGTCTATAGGACTCCGTACACACCACCCCGCCGAGCGTGGGGTTAGGGCCGAGTTGAGCTCGGCAAGTGCGGAACCATACCTGCTTAGGAAGGATAGAGGGTATCTGTGGGGGAGCGGTGGAGGTGAGACCACCCTCTCAGAGCGTCTCCCGTGTGGCCACACGGGAGCATTTCACAGTTCCGGTGCTGTTCTCGCTGCGGGGGAGGACCGCTTTGAGGGCCGGATGCAGGATGGGACCGTAACTACCGAAAGTTCGCCTGGTAGGATGGGCTCAGTCGGCCGTACACCGGCCGGGTGCCATTCCAGGATGGGTACAGGTGTACGCACTCTATAGAGTTGTTCGATCTATAGCTATAGCCGCATCCTCGGTCATGGACACAGCCTAGATGACATGTTCGTTCCTCATGTTTTGGGATTTCTACCTTCCCCCTATAGGAGAGTGTGTGGTGAGCCGTGGTTGCGGCCGGCTAGAGGAGAGAGGCTCCATCTACCTCGTCGATTCGGTTGCAACCATTGAGGTGTGAGGAGAGGAAGTTCTCGCACCGACCCTAGACGGGGAGTAGGTTGTGGAGACGGTCCCCTAGGTGACCCGGGAGGTTTCGAGCTGTGTTGAGAGACTTGGGATGCGGGGATATTGATGGAGATACCTTGTATATGCTATGCCGCTGCTCGCACAGAAACCAAAGCCGCTTCCTTGTCTCTTTTCCTCCCTTTAGATGATAGGCCATTTAAAGCCGCATAAAGTTGGTGACGTGGACCTATCCCACTCCTTGGGGATAGACTTTGGGTGTGCGGGGTACGAGACCGAGTTCGACTACAATGCCGACGGCCGGTACGACTAAGGGATGCGTCGCTTCGCTCATGATTGCCTCGTGGCGGAAAGAATAAAAGATGGAGATCCTTCGAGAAGATAGCTATCGTTGCGTAGAATTTTCATTCCGATTCGGCCAAGAGTCTTGTATTGATGTACTTCATATTGGACTTGTAATAATTTGTGTACTATTATCTTTATGTGATGCGATGTATGACTTTGTGTATTTATCTGTGAGACGTTCTGTACGCGATAGCCACTGATCCAGGGACTATCGCGATGGTACAGGGATTCGGATTTTCTATGAAAATCCGGGGTTTTACAGGTGGTACCAGAGCCATGCTTGACAGTAGCACGTATCCCTAGGAAAGGTCGATAGAGATAGGACTCTACGTTCTACTTTTATAGTTATACCCTTGAAGATATGTTATAAAAACTCGTTCCCTTTTTGAAAACTTCTTACTCACCGCGCGCTAACGAAATTTCTTGCGTTTCACGAGAGATGGAGAGCCGGGGCGATGAGATCACCCCCGAGATGTGCGGGGCGATCCGCCACCGGATGGAGAGGGCCCTTCTCGGGCTTGGAGTCCCTCCGACCTATGTCACGTACCGCGCCGAGTACGTACCCGCCGTGATCGGGCGGATGGTGCTCGCACGGTTGCCGTGCTCCCTCACCCGAGTCTTCGGGGTTCAAGGGAGAGGTCTCCGCGCGCGCCGCACTCACCGTCGCGACCGCACCGGACGTCGCCCGCCGTCGGGTGCCGGGCTGCCTTCTCGCGCAGTACCGTGCCTCCTTCGAGTCCGGGATGCTTTGGGCGCTACCCCGAGACTACCGGCGTCTCGCACCGCTCGTGGACGGAGTTCCTTCGTACGAGGGGATCCGGGACGACGTCGACACTCGCTCCCTTCCGCGAGCCCGACGAGACCCCGGTGGAGACGGCCCGGCTACTTGGTCGACCTCGACAAGTACACATGCCGTCCGGAGGACGAGTCACGTACCCTCTTTGGCCGGGTCGGAGATGCCACCGTCGACGCCCTCCAGTACCAGCCCCGCTGTGCCCAGCTAGAGAGAGAGAGAGAGAACAGCGCCCTACGCCACCGTGTTCGCCGGCTCGAGGCCGAGCCTCGACCGTGCGACCACTGTTCCGCTGCGGTCCGAGAGGGAGAGGGTGGACACCCGTGAGGAGATGCTGCACGTCAAGGAGGACCTCCGCAGTCGACGGCCGAGTCGGAACAAGCCGAAGGACAAGCTCGAGCGCAAGGATGACCTCGCTCACGGTATGCGCTCACCGCTCGGTTGTGAGCGGCTCAAGGTGGAGAAGGCCGAAGAAGAGGCGGGCGGACAACGACGCCAACCTCGCGTGGCTCACACGCACGGCCCTCTACCCGAGGGACAAGGCCGAGAGACCGAGGAGGACTTGGGAGGACGCCGACTCACTTCGCGTGGATGAGCTCTTCGAGCTCAACGGAGAGCTACCCCCCGAGTCTCGGCATGAGATCCGCACCGAGACCTTCGAGCTACACCGGCCGCGCCTCAAGCTTCACTCGTGCCCGATGGCCCGTCCGCCGACCCCTGTCGAGACCGAGGAGGTTCGAGAGGCTCACGCCTTGGTGTCCGGGATCTTTCCGCCGGACTACCCCACCGAGGACCGCTACCCCGTCTCGTACAAGAGGGCGCGCACCGAGTAGGGAGCCGAGCGAGGGGCATGACCTAGAGTAGTGTAGTGTGCTAGTAGTTTCCATGAGTTGTTCCATGCAGCCGCGAGCATGTTCCGGTGCATGAAGAGAGTCATGCCACACCATGTAGACACTACCCTTTTGAGATTGTACCGATGTATTAGAGCGTTGACTTGTTGCTGCTACCCCTAAGGTCTGAGTCAGCCTCGGGGAAGCAAGTGTATTATTCATGCTTGATGTATGCTTGGATCTTAATGGTGTTATTCACGTCTTATTGCTTTTTCTCCTTGAGTGTAGGTTATAATTGGAATTATTTTCATGTTTGCCTTAGGCTCATATGTGTGTTAGTGAGTGACGTGTGTAAACATTCCCCCCTCTCTTATGTTTTCAGAAGGATGTCGATCCGCCGATCCAACCGACCGATGACTCGCTCGAGGAAGCGGCGGGCGAGGAAGAAGCCCCGTAGGGGCGTGGACGCGGACGTGGTCGTGGACGCCCACCCCCGCGTGGAGGAGCTTTGGGAGCTAGGGCCCGTGGTGACGGAGCACCTCCACCACCGCCCGAGAACCCCGAGGCCGAGGTTGAACAAGGAGGAGCCGAGCGAGGCCGCCCCGAGCCGGACCAGCCCCCACCACCTCCACCTAACTTGGTGGAAGTGATGGCGCTCCGTACTCGCCGATGCGCAGAGGATGGCGGAAGCCATGGAGCACCGTGGCAATGGTGGGAACCGTGTCGCCCCGCAGATGTAGACCTCACAAGGAAGATCGAGAGGTTCATCCGTCCGAAGGCCCCCACCTTTAGCTACTCGGATGACCCGCTCAAGGCCGACGACCGGGCCGAGGGTGATCAAGACCAAGCTCGACCTCACCGTCTCGCTCCGACGAGGAGTGCATTGCCATCACCGCACACCGACCGGAGGGTCCCCGCCAAGGCTTGGTGGGACAACTACACCGCCACCCACCCGAACCCAACATTCATCACTTGGGCGGAGTTCAGCGAAGCACCTTCCCGGTGAGTCGCGGGTCCCGGAAGGTGCGAGGAGTTCCACACCATGACCCGGGGTGCGATGAGGGTCGAGGAGTACGAGCGTCACTTCATGAAGATGATGCGGTACGGTCCCGACGACACCAACAACGACCGGAAGAAGTAGTTCTCGGTTCCCTGCGAGGCCTTCACCACGTCATTCGCCGGGCGCCGAAGGCGAGTGAACACAAGTCCCTTCGCCATCTCATCAACCGCGCCATCGTGGTCGAGGATGAGAGGAGGGGCCACGAGGAGCGCATGAGGGGCAAGAAGAGGATGGGAGATTGGGACCAACCCGATCGATCCTTCCGGGGCCGAGGAGCGGACAGAGCAACATGCTGAGGGGGAGCTACCGCCCGGGGCACAACCAGCCTGGGCGTGGCTTCGGAGGAGGTGGACGTAGCCCGTTCCCCGGAGGGAGGAACCCCGGCTATCCCCAGCAGACTGGAGGCTACACTCGTGCTCCACCAGGCACCGCGAGACCTGCCGCAGGAGGTTTCACCATCACCTGCTTCGCGTGTGGCAAGCCCGGCCACAAGTCCTTCAAGTGCCCCGACAAGAAGGCCGCTGCCACCCCCGCGAGGGCACCTCGCTCCAGAGGCCGACCTCCACGAGCCGCGCCGCCGCCGGCTGCCGGCCGTGGGAGGCTGAACCACCTCACTGAGGAGGAGGCTGCCGACGCCCCTGACGTCGTGATCGGTAAGTTTTTAGTTTGTGGTACTTCCGCTCTGGTTCTCTTCGACACCGGTGCAACCGGGTTGTATGTTACCTCTCGGTTCGTGGACAAGCTCTCCCTCCTACAACCACCTGATCAATTCCCATTATCACAAGCCCTCCGCTCGGGGATATCCGATGCACCCTGCTGTGCAAGGGAGTGGATGTGGTCATCCAAGGCCACAAGTTCTATGGGGATCTGACCGTGCTGCCTTCCCATGGTATTGACGTGATACCGGGATGGATTGGATCACTACCCACAAAGGTGTCATCTCCACTTCGCCGAGACTTGTGACTCTAGGGCACCCCGACGGGACGAGGATTACCTTCGAGCGAGATGAAGTCTCGAGACATACCGGTGGTGTACGGCCTTCACACGAAGGCCATATCAGATGTGTCGGTAGTCTGTGAGTATGAGGATGTGTTCCCGGAGGACCTGCCTGGGCTACCTCCCAATCGTGATGTAGAGTTTGTGATTAACTTGGTGCAAGGAACGGCGCCAATAGCCCCGCAGTCCGTACCGTATGATAGAAGTTGAGCTGAAACTGTTGAAGGCAGAGCTAGACTCACTGCTCGAGAAAGGGTTCATCCGACCAAGTGCTTCACCTTGGGGTTCACCAGCACTGTTCGTTCCGAAGAAGGATGGAACTCAATGTCTGTGCGTCGACTACCGCGCCCTAAATGCAGTAACCATCAAGAACAAGTACCCACTACCCAGGATCGATGACCTGATGGATCAGCTAAGGCAAGCCAAATACTTCAGCAAGATTGATCTCCGGTCGGGTTATCACCATATGCAGATTCTCCCGGTGGACATCCACAAGACGGCGTTTGTAACCCGGTATGGGCAGGACGAGTACACGGTCGTGTCGTTTGGCCTGACAAATGCCCCGACATACTTCATGAACATGATAAACAAGGTCTTCATGGATGAGTTGGACAAGTGTGTCATCGTCTTCATCGACGATATACTGGTCTACTCCCAGACCACAGAAGAGCACGAGAAGCACCTAAGGATCGTATTGGGGAAGCTCCGGCAAAGCATCGGTTGTATGCCAAGTTCAGCAAGTGTGAGTTCTGGATGGAGGAAGTCGCCTTTCTTGGTCACGTGTTGTCAGCCAAAGGGGTGACCGTAGACCCGAGCAAGATAGAAGCAGTGTCCAAGTGGCAGTCACCAAAGTCTGTGACAGAGATCCGCAGTTTTCTCGGTTTAGCCGGATACTACCGCCAGTTCATCGAGAACTTTTCGAAGATCGCTAAGCCCATGACAGAATTGTTGAAGAGCAACACGCCGTATGTGTGGTCGGACAAGTGTGAAGCCAGATTCCAGGAGCTCAAGACTCGCCTCACCACTACGCCGGTCCTGACCTTGCCCGATGCGAGCAAGGACTTCGTGGTGTACTGTGACGCATCAAGGCGGGGGGGACTCGGCTGCGTGTTGATGCGGGGAGGCAAGGTGGTAGCCTATGCCTCGCGGCGGCCTTAGGAAGCATGAGGAGAACTACCCTACACATGACCTCGAGCTAGTCGCTCGTCATTCACGCTTTGAAGATATGGAGGCACTATCTCGATGGGAAACAAGTGCGACACTTATACCGATCACAAGAGCACGAAGTATATCTTCACCCGGTCCGAACCGAACTCGCGACAAAGGTGGCCGGAGCTGATCAAGGACTACGACCCGAACATTCACTACCACCTCGGCAAGGCAAACGTCGTAGCCGACGCTCTGAGCCGCAAGCACTGCTGCAACAACCTGATGGTGCGTGAAGAACAACCAGCATTGCATGAAGAGCTGGAGAGGCTGAGTTTGGAGATAGTAGAAGAGGGGCAGTTGAATGAGTTGAGGGTGAAATACACACTCGAAGACCAGATCCTTCGAGCTCAGAAGGAGTGCCCGGAGATTCAAGAGGTAAAACGCCAGATGGAGAGAGGCAAAGCAGCCGACTATCGCCTCGATGACCAGAGCACGTTGTGGCTGAAGGACCGTATATGCGTACCCCAGAACAGGGACATTCGAGACTCAATTCTTAGAGAGGCTCACGACTCTCGATACTCGATCCACCCTGGTTGCACCAAGATGTACAAGGATTTGAAGGTACGGTTCTGGTGGGAAAAGATGAGGGAAGACATTGCTGAGTACGTCGCTCGATGCGACACGTGTCGAGGGTGAAGGCGAACACCGGAGACCCGCCTGGGTATGCCGCAACCGCTCGAGATACCCACATGGAAGTGGGATGATATCGGTATGGACTTCATTTTGGGTTTGCCGCGCACGCATAAAGGAAATGACTCCATTTGGGTGATTGTTGATCGACTGACCAAGCTAGCACACTTCTTGCCCGTGAAAACAAACTACGGCGTGAGCCGGCTTGCGGAACTGTATGTGGACAATATTCTAAAGCTTCATGGAGCTCCGAGGAGCATTGTGTCAGACAGAGGGCCTCAGTTCACCGCCCAGTTCTGGAAGAGTTTACATGCTTCCATGGGCACCGAGCTGAACTACAACATAGCTTTCCACCCCCAGACTGATGGCCAGACAGAGAGAGTGAATCGGGTCCTAGAAGACTTACCGTGGGCTTGCGTGTTGACCTACGGGTCTGATTGGGACAAGAGTCTTTCCTATGCCGAGTTCTCGTACAACAACGCTACCGAGTGCCAACTTGAAGATGGCTCCCTTCGAAGCCCTTTACGGCAGGAAGTGTCGGACACTGTTGATGTGGTCCGAGGTGGGGGAGCGAACCTTTTTTGGCCCCGCCGCCATTGTTGAGGCCGAAGAAAACGTCGCCAAGGTCAGAGAGAACCTGAAGATAGCTCAGAGCAGGCAGAAGAGCTACGCGGACCCAAAACGGAGAGACGTCTCGTTTGAAGTGGGAGATCACGTCTACTTGAAGGTGTCACCCCTCCGAGGTACGAAGAGGTTCCACATCAGGGGGAAGCTGTCCCCTAGGTACGTTGGCCCCTACCCTATTGTGAAAAGGGTCGGGAAGGTGGCTTACAAGCTCGAGTTACCTCCGGAGCTTACCGGAGTGCATCCGGTGTTCCACATGTCCCAGCTTCGGAAGTGTGTGGTCGTCGAGAAGAGAGTGCCCGCTCAGGCACTCGACGTCCAGGAGACCATGGAGTACTTGGAGTACCCAGTTCGGATCCCGGACCGGGGCGGAGAAGTCAACCGGGAACACCACCACGAGCTTCGCAAGGTGCTATGGAGTAATCACTCCGAGCGCGAAGCAACGTGGGAGAAGGAGTCCGCCTTGAGGGAGAAATACCCTCATCTCTTCGAAACGAGAGGTAACTTCTTAATCTCGGGGACGAGATTCTTGTGAGGGGGGAGTTCGTAACATCCTTAGAATTTACTTGATAGCAAATGTGGGATTTCAAAAACTTGATTTGTAATTGAAGATCTCTTACAACTCATAAGGATGAATTCTTGTTTCTTCCCCCCGAATTCCTAGATTTAATTTGGCACCATCAATAATTTGAGGCTTATATTTTGCTAGTGTGATAGGTCGGATCTTCATTTGGATATTATTTGGATTTCCTTGAGTGGATTCAAATTTGATTTGGGAATTCAAATTTGAATCAAATCTCGGGGTTTAAAGAAAAGATAAAACACATCTATGCTTAATGGGCCGCCAACCCCCTATTCCACCCGACGTCGCATTAGGCCCATCTGCCGGCCGAGCAAACCGCCCACCAAACGCCACCTACGCGCGCGCGCCGCCGGCCGCCGACAAGCGGGCCCCGCGCCCCGCGTCACCCCGGCCCCCGCGATGACGCGAGCGCGTCACCCCTAACCTTTCGCCTTTGGCCGACGCCGCCGCGGTGCCGCGCGCCCCCGCGCATCCCGCCCGTCCGCGTGTCCCGCGCCGCGCGCCGCTATTTAAGCCGCCGCCGAGCCCCCGAGAGAACTCCCAACCCTAGCCGCCCTAGGGGAGTTGCCCCCCGACCACACACACCGATCCGCCGGAGGAGAAGGGGGGTGAAGGGGGGGGGGGAGGAGGAGTGGAGCCGCTCGTGGGAGAGCCGTCCGCCGCGAAGACCGAGCCGCCCGTGGGAGGAGCCGGACCCGCCGTCGCCGAGAACGCCTACTTCCCCTCGCTTCCTCTACTTCCCCGACGACGCGCCGCCGCCTTCCTCTTCTTCCTCCTCGCCGGCAAACCGCACCACCACACTACGCCGACGCCCGCACCCGGCCCGTGGCCACCGGGGTGAGGACATGTGCTTCCCTCCTCTTGTGGTTGCCCGGCCATCGAGCCGAGGTGGTATGCACCACGCCGCGCGCCGCCGCCGGTGATGCCGGCCTTCGTGCCGGGCCGGGGACAAACTCGCTTGCGGTGCCGCCGCCTTCGTCGACGTGCGCTCGCTCGCCGGCTTAATTTCTCTTTGTCGCCGTCGTATGCCGCGCCGCACCGCTCGTGATCGCGACGCCGTGCCGTGTTCGCGTTCGCGTTCGTGTTCGCGCGCACAAGGCCGCGCGGGTCCAACGCCCTTGCGCCAATGTGCACCCCGGCACACGCGCTCGCCAATGCGGGGGCAAGGCCGGGCCTTTGGTCCTTTTCACTTGCGCCGTTCCTCGCCGCCGCGTTTAGGATGCCCGCGCCGCCACGGCCTCGCAGGTGGTCGGGCAAGCCACGCACGCGGTCGCCAAGGGGAGGGACACCGTTTCCTTGGCCGCCACGAACACACCTTACCACCGGCCAAACCCCCGCACGCATGCTCGTGAGCAAGGCCGAACCCCCGCACGCACGCTCGTGAGCGACCGCGGACGCCGTGCTCGCCACCACCCATTGCGTTGGCCTTGGGCTCCGCCGCGTTCCCCGCCGCGACACCCCGTCGCGGCCGGCACCTAACCTAGTCGTGACCCCTACCCTAGCCGTGGTGTTTACCTTGTGCGTGCGCGCTGCCTCACGCACGCCGTCGCACACGTGTTCGCTCATTCCCGCACCGGGAAGAGTCGCCAACACCGCCGCCGCGCGCGCGTCGCCGCGCCCACACCGGTGACGGCCTCACCGCGACGGCCACCAACTCCCGGTCTTGCGCCCTTCGAGCCCAAAGAACCCAAGGGGGTTCTTTGTGGTCGCCCCGTTTTTTCCGGCCGCCCGGGCGCTTTGGGACTCACCGTCGGCGAGGTCATCCCGTGCCGCCATCTCCCTCGTAGGCATTTAGTCAAGCACCCGGGGTCGCCGTTGAAAGCTCGGGTTGGCCGGTGCACGGGTGTCCACATGACGGTGTGGACACGGCCCAATCCGCCGGGATCCGCCGCGGCTAAGCCGATCCCGTAGCGGCCACACGCGGGCCCTTACCGCGCCGAGCCGCACGGCCCCTCGCGGGATCGCGTGCGGCGGCCCAATGGCCGTCCGGCCGCACGCGGGCTGCAGAGCGCCGGCCGCACCCGATCCGGAATCGGGGGATTCGGTGTGGCCGGGGAGGTTTTAAGGGTTTAAACATATTTTAATTTCGTAAAAACATAATTTCCCCCTTTGAAAAACCCTAGTAAATCCATTTTTACTCCGAAAATTGTGAAACCTTTTCCGGAAAATTTCTAAAATCTTAAACTCCGGCTAGGGTGGTGTTTGCTCTCTTTTGGTTCTTATTTGCCTTTCTTTGGAGTTAATTGCAATAGGACCACTATTTATTTTTCCTTTCGCGCTATTAGAAGTAGCCGGAGCCGGGAGCCGATCCCGAGTACGACTACACCGACGATTTCACCGCGGAGGACTACCCGACCCCAGGTTCACGCCCGACCGATTCGAAAAACCTATTAGGCATTTCTAAGTAGAATTGCTAGCGCTTTACTTTATGTATGCATGTTGATGAACATTGCACCGCCTCTTTGTTTACCCCGTCCTTGATTGCCCTACTACTACCGTATATATATGTTTATGTGAGCGTGTATATACGCCGAGCTTCGCGATGCATGTGTTGGGATGGGATTAGGGGGTTCTTGGCGTGTGTGCGGGGAAAACCGGCAGGAGAAGGCGTTTTGGGTACTTTGGCGGGGGTGAGCTCGAAACAACCGATCCGGGATCGGTGACGGGGTTGCACTCCTCGGTGTACCCCTACCGTGACGTTTTTCGGAGCCTAGGTGTTGGGGTTTTAGTTGCGGATGGAGGACATGAGCTCGCCCGGTCGAAATCGAGTGGATCAACTTGTCTATAGGACTTCGTACACACCACCTCGCCGAGTGTGGGGTTAGGGCCGAGTTGAGCTCGGCAAGTGTAGGACCATACCTACTTAGGAAGGATAGAGGGTATCCGTGGGGGAGCAAAGTGGAGGTGAGACCACCCTCTCAAAGCGTCTCCCGTGTGGCCACACGGGAGCATTTCACGCTCCGGTGCCGTTCTCGCCGCGGGGAGGACCGCTTTGAGGGCCGGATGCGGGATGGGACCGTAACTACGAGAGAGTTCGCCGGTAGGATGGGCCCGGTCGGCCGTACACCGATCGGGTGCCATCCCGGGATGGGTACAGTGTACACACTCGCGAGTTGTTCGATCTATAGCTATAGCCGCGTCCTCGGTCATGGACACTCGCCTAGACGACATGGTCGTTCCTCATGTTTTGGGATTTTTACCTTCCCCCTATAGGAGAGTGTGTGGTGAGCCGTGGTTGTAGCCGCCTAGAGGAGAGAGGCTCCATCTACCTCGTCGATCCGGGTTGCAACCATTGAGGTGCGAGGAGAGGAAGTTCTCGCACCGACCCTAGACGAGGAGTAGGTTGTGGAGACAGTCCCCTTGGTGACCAGGAGGTTCGAGCCTGTGTGGAGAGACTTGGGATCCGGGGATATTGATGGAGATACCTTGTTTATGCTCTGCTGCTGCTGCACAGGAAACCAAAGCCGCTTCCTTGTCTCTTTTCCTCCCTTTAGATGTTAGGCCACTTAAAGCTGCATACAGTTGGTGACGTGGACCTATCCCACTCCTTGGGGATAGACTTTGGGTGTGCAGGGTACGAGACCGAGTTCGACTACAACGCCGACGGATGGTACGACTGAGGGATGCGTCGCTTCGCTCAAGATTACCTGTGGCGGGAAGAATAAAAGATGGAGACCCTTCTGAGAAGATAGCTACCGTTGCGTAGAATTTTCATTCCGATTCAGCCAAGAGGCTTGTATTGATGTACTTCATAATGGACTTGTAATAATTTGTGTACTATTATCTTTATGTGATGCGATGTATGACTTTGTGTATTTATCTGTGAGACGTTCTGTACGCGATAGCCACTGATCCGGGGACTATCGCGATGGTACGAGGATTCGGATTTTCTATGAAAATTCGGGGTTTTACAAGTGCCTCCGAGCAAAACACTCGGCCGTAAGCAACGGTTTGTGATCTTGAATTTTTTTTTTCGAACAAAGTATAACCAAATGCTTACCGAGCTAGAGCATTAGCTCTAGGATTTTCCTCTCGTGGCACATGATAAATAACAAATTCATCCATATAAGATATGTTGTCTAAACACTTATCAAGATAAGCATTTAAAAAACCATTTAAGCATTGGCATACCTTGGAAACCCGTTGCACCACCAATAAAGAATCTCCATATGCTTCCACATGTTTCACTCCCATGTCATGCAAAATCTCCAACCCAAATAGAAGAGCCTCGTATTCGGTTTGGTTGTTAGTACAATCATGATCCAATCGGTTAAGAGCTTCAAAAACAGCACCATTTGGCAAAATAATGACAACTCCAACACCACAACCATCTTTGCAAATCGAACCATCAAAATGCAACTTCCATGGAGTAAAATTAACATAACCGACATTCAAATCAAGTTGCTTATCTACTCTATGTCCAAATGGTCTTGGATTTGATTACAATCCGTTGTTTCATCCATTCTTGGTTGCATAGATCCCATCTCATTGAGTGAACTCTACGCTCAACTCGGTGGCCTATGATCTTCGATTAGATATGTTCATAGGTAGTGAAGGGGGACAATTCCGGTCTTCGTCAATGCTTCCTCCCGAGGACGCCGGGGCACACACGGTCGCGGTTCAAACCGTGGTGGGCGTGGCCGTGGTACAGGGCGGCCGCAATGGTGGAGGGCGCGGTGGCTCCAACCACGACAAAGCAAGAAAGGGGGCTCACACCGAGTTCCTTGCCGGATCCGCAAGAAGACCAACCATGAAGCCCGTGATCGTTGGTACCGCTATGATGAAGATGATGACGAGTACCGGTCCAAGTCCGCAGGGGCGGCCGCGAGGTACGGAATCAACACCAACTCGGTATGCCGGATGGTGTTATGGACCATATCACTAGTGAGCTCGAGAAGATGACTATCCGCGACAAGTATGGCGGGCAAGATCAAGTTCACACTACTAGTGGAGCAGTATGAAAATTAGTAACATCGGATATTCAGTTTTGCATACCCCAAGTAAAATTTTACATCACTTAAATATTCTCCATGTTCTAGTGCAAATAAAAGCTTGCTATATTTCATCGCCTTACGTCCGACAATAATGCCTTCCTTGAATTTCATCCGAATTATTTTTTATAAAGGATCGGGACACGAAGGCGTTTCTACATCAAGGAAGGTGTGAGAGGGGTCTTTACCCTCTTGTGTGTCAATCTTCTCGTCCTAGGCCGGTACCAAGCAAGCTAATGGAGTCAATAAACCGTCACCGTCTCGGTGGCATAGTTGTCTAGGTCATCCAAAGATATCCTTTAGTTCGGCGTATTCTCGGAGATAATAATCTCCCGTGTGCAAGTTCCTTTAGTAATGAGTTGGTTTGTGATTCGTGTCAAAAAGTAAGAGTCATCAACTTCCTAATGGAACATCGGCCGTTGTTTCAAGCTCTCCTTTGGAGCTTATTTTTTCGGATGTTTGGGTCCCGCGCTCGTTTCGTTGGCGTACATAAATATTATGTCGACTTCATTGGTGACTTTAGCAAAAATATTTGGGTTTATTTGATCAAGCAAAATTCCAATGTTTTTAGGTGTTCAAGAACTTTTAGAACATGGTTGAACGAAAGTTTAACAAGAAAATTGTTTCTATGCAAACCGACTAGGGAGCGGAATATGAAAAACTTAATTCCTTCTTTTCAGAGATTGGGATTTCTCATCGTGTTTCCTCGTCCCCATGCCCATCAACAAAATGGTTCAGCTGAACGCAAGCACCGTCTAATTGTTGAAATTGGATTTGCTCTCCCCGGTCATGCCTCTATGCCCTTAAAATTTGGGGACGAGGCATTTTTGACCGCCGCATATCTTATCAATATTCTACCTAGTCGAGTCATCAATCATAGCACCCCCGCTCGAACTACTCCTCGCTAGAAAAACCCAACTACAATTCTCTTAGAATATTTGGTTGTGCATGTTAACCAAATCTCCGACCTTATAATACCCACAAACTTGCTTACCGATCTATTCGCCGTGTTTTTCTTGGTTATAGCTCCATGCACAAAGGTTTCAAGTGTCTTGGACCCTCCACTGGCCGAGTATATATTTCTTGTGATGTCGTTTTCAATGAAATTGTTTTCCCATTCCGTGATTTGCATCCCGATGCCGGCGCTCGGCTTCACCACGAAATTCTTCTTCGCCAAACAATCGTTAAATCCTAAGGATGCATCATCCGATTCCGGTGTTACTAATTTTAAACCCGGTGCTAGCACATGATCCGTTTTGTAGGATCCTCAAAAAAAATTCGGTACAAAAATCGGCGCCCAATACATGTGATGAAGGGGTCTTTGTGTCTCCTCTACCCACCGCGCGCGATCCCGAGGGCGGATACGGGCACGTGATCCCGGCCGGATTCGGCCTACGCACTCGTTGGCGCGTGATCCCAATGGGATCCTTCGCGCGTGCCCGTCCGTCGCCACCACGTAACCCCGCGCCGCCAACCTCTCCGCGTGGGGGGACAGCCCGCGCGACCGAGGCCGCTTCGCCGCCCGCTGCGGCCTCGGGTCCCGGATCTTCCGTGGCGAACGGATCCCTACGCTAGAGCACAATGCAGCCTCGCAACTCCCGATTCTTCACCACTAGAAGTACAATGCCCCAAGACAAGATTGCAAAGTGGTATAGTCAAACCTAAACAATTTATCGATGGTACTATTAGATATGGACATTTGTGTTCCATAGGTGAGTTCTTGGTGATCCGAAGTGGAAGAAAGCTATGGAAGATGAATATGCAGCCCTTCGGAAAAATGATACCTTGCATCTTGTTCTTTATAGATCGGGTATGAATCTCATAGATTGTAAGTGGGTTTCAAAATTAAGAGGAAAGCGAGATGGGTCAATTGATAGATATAAGGGTCGACTAGTATCAAAAGGTTTTAAACAACAATATGGCATAGATTATGAAGATACTTTCGGTCCGTTGTTAAAATTGCTACCGTGCGCCTAGTTCTATCCTTGGCCGTTGCAAGAGGTTGGTGTTTAAGACAATTAGATGTGCGGAATGCGTTTCTTCATGGTATTCCGGAAGAAGAAGTATATATGAAGCAACCTCCCCGATTTCGAAAGTAGTATAAATTCACACTTGGTATGCAAGTTAGATAAAGCTATTTATGGTCTCAAACAAGCACCTAGAGCTTGGTATTCTAGACCGAGTTCAAAGCTTATCGGTCTTGGTTTAAGAGCTTCGAAGTCGACACTTCCTTGTTCATTTATCGGAAAGGTGGAGTTGTCATTTATATGTTAATTTATGTAGATGATATAATTGTTACGACCTCTTCGAAGAAGTCGTAGCAGCCTTATTTCGAGACCTAAAAATGGGATTGGCACTAAAAGATCTTGGAGATTTCCATTATTTACTTGGCATCGAGGTTAAAAGAGATGAGCAAGGGATCACCTTGTCACGGGGCAAGTATGCACAAGATATCTTGTCTCGAGTTGGAATGACACACCGTAAGCCTTCTCCTACACCACTTCCGCCGTCGCGAAGTTGTCAAGGTTTGAAGTCAAACTTTTGGCTATCAATGATAGCACAAAGTACAGGAGTATTGTTGGTGCATTACAAAGCATCGACATTAACAAGGCTGGATCTCGCCTTTGCAAGTGAACGTACTCGTCAATTCCTTCATGCGCCAACAAGTGTTCATTGGACTTCTGTAAAACGTATTCTCAGATACATTAGCTCTACAGCTGAGATTGGTTTGAAAATTCCCAAGAAAAATTCTTTTGTGATAAGTGCCTTTTCAGATGCTGATTGGGCAGGAAATATTGATGACAGACGCTCTACTGGAGGGTTTGCAGTATTTTTCGATTCAAGCCTTATTTCTTGGAGTGCTCGCAAACAAGTTACAGTTGCTCGGTCAAGTACTGAAGCAGAATATAAAGCTATGGCAAATGCTACCGCTGAAATCATCTGGCTAGAATCTTTGCTTGCGTAACTTAAGAGTTCGGTTGAGAGCCACTTTGAGGTTATGGTGTGATAACTTGGGCACTACCTATTCATCCGCTAATCCAAGTGTTTCATTCAAGAGCTAAACAAATAGAGATTGATTTTCATTTTGTTCGTGAACGAGTTGTCGGGAAGCAACTATAGGTTCGATTTATTTCGTCCAAAGATCGGTTAGCCGATGGTTTCACTAAAGCTCTCCCAAAGTTTGAATACTTCAAAAGCAATATTAATCTCAAGTAGTATGAGAGTTTAGATTGAGGGAGGGTGTTGAAAGATATCGTAACCAATACTACCGCCGCGTCCGTGATAGATATAGGGTTGTTGAGATAAAGCCACAAGGTTGTTTTAGATGGATGTGGATCCAACAACTTGTAAATCTTGTGATGTACTCCTCAAGGCTATTGGCCTATATAATCAACAAGCAATCGTGGTGAGCCAAGATAGGCAACCATGTTCCCACATTTTCTCACAAGATTCGCGGCGCAAAGACAAAGACACAGAGCCGGAGGCAACAAAGCAGGCAAAGAGATCACCACCGTGGCCGCCGTGGCCGTAGCAATGATAAGAACGAGAGAAAAGGCATCGGGATAAATGCATCTAACCATAATGAGGCCGGTCCGCAAGCTCGGTGAGGGAGGTAGTAGAGAGGCGAGGGTGCACTTGGGCCCAAATAGGAATCAAGGGGCAGCGGCGGACCGTAGTATGGGAGCATGTGCAAGGGGAGTGGGCCGTTCTTGTGGAGAGGAGGCGAGTGGAAGAAAGCGCGGAGGTAGGGAGCGGGAGGAAGGACGCCACCGCACCGGCAAGCCCCACACGCCGCAAGACCTCACCGACAAGTCGACGGAAAAAACGCAAAGAGAATATAAGGTGGCGGGAGTTGCCGACCTCGCTTGGCGATGGCGGTATCTTCGGCGGCACGGGACCCATGGGGACGGAAACGGGGACGGGTACGTCGAGGGAGGTACACTCCACCACCGCGGCTTCGGGAGATCCGCCGCCGCGCCCCGCAGATCCCGCCGCCGCCGGGGACGGGAGGTGTAGTGCGGTGGGGAGGGGAGGGGAGGGGGAGGGGATGGGACGGGGATGGGGACGGTACGGTGAGGAGGTACGCTTCGCCGCCGCACTTTTGGGAGATTCACCGCCGCGCCGGGGGGGAGCTCCGTCGGCATGCCCCCGAGATACCGCCGCCGTTGTGGACGGGAGGTGCGGGGCGGTGGGGAGGGGAGGGGAGGGGACAAAATGTGCGACACGGAGAGCGGAAGTTTGGGGAGGGGAGGGGAGGGGAAGAGATCGGCGATGGATTGAGAGGGGTCGGGGCCTCGGGGGTGCGGCGCGTGTGTGGTCGCCCGCGTCTCCTCCTCTTGCGCGTGGAGGCCGTGGCGTCCCGAGGAGGAGAGCGGCTTTGACTCGCGAGACTCGCACGTGTGGGTTGTGGTGGGTCGACGTGGGGGATTAGGGGATGAGGTCTGATCCGGAGCAGCTGAGTCGTTGGATGGTGGGTGAGTGAGAGAAAGTTGATATTTGCAGCAATTTGGACCTTTGGATCGTGGGTGAGTGAGAGAAAGTGGATGTTTGCTGGTGCAATTAGTTGGGTGTACTTAGTTTGGTAATAACTGTTGGGGTGATTTGTTTGTGCAGCTTTAGGAAAGATTTAACTGGTGGATTTTATAGTGGTAGTGATATATGTTGTTTTCTTACTTTTGAGAAATATGGAAGCCAAGGTAGTACTTGACATATAGTGGATAATGTCAAATTCCGTCCGAAAGGTGGATAAGCGTTGAAACTTGCAGCCCACCAAAACCCATCTAAACTTATATTTTATTATTTTCCAACCATCACACTTATTGTTTATAACATTTTTCAAATAAAAAGTTGAATCAACATTTTTCCTAAAAAACATTTTTTGTAACGAGTTGCACAAAAATTTGTTTAGAGAAAACATGGGATCCAACATTTTTTCAAATCATTTCCACCAACATTTTCATGAAAATGTTGATCAATATTTTTTTAATGTTCCAACATTTTTTAGAAATAGTTTTCCAATATTTTTAGTTTTTCCAATATACTTCTAGCAGGCTGTACTCCACCCTGCCCGGGCCCCCCTCTCTCCCCCCTCTTCACTTCGCCACCAGTCATACCATGGCGACCTCGTCGCCGTCGGCCCGTCGCTGGGATCCTAGCGTCCTCCCGGCTCCCGCGCGGCCACACCCTACCAGTGGCGGAAGGAGACACCACTCGGACTCTGGAGGCGCACAAGACGGAACGGGTTGCCCCGTGTTGTCATTCGCTAGGTGAGAATCGCCGCGCTGCTTAGCGTCGAGGAGGCGGGCTGTAGCTTATTTGCTGCTGTGGCTTCAGGTTACCTTCAGTTTGCTCATCAATTTGTAAATTACTAGTAAGGTGTAAGTGCGACACACACATGTCTTAAGAAAATTATTATTAAGCACTTGTTATTTTTCATGAAACATGTATCTAGTACCGATATCTTTTTTTTAATTAAACCTTATCGAGTACTCTCTGTATCTCAAAATAATAGTTTATTTTAAGTTAAACTATTTTAAGTTTAACCAAGAGTATCAATATTTGTAGGTATGATATATTTTATAATGAACCTACTAAAATTTGTTAGACATAAAAATATTGATATATCTTTAAATAAATTTGGTCAAACATAAAAGGTGGAATTTCACTAGTAGAAGAATCCAATGCATGAAACCTCACGCTTGGTGTAGTTAATCAAATCTATTTATTTGCATGTGTCATTTGTAGCATGATCCTACCGGTACGGTAAAATTACCATCTATTATGTTTTTTCGGGTATTACTATCTATTATCTGCTTGTGTCAATACATAAAAGGTCAAACTTTTTTTATTTTTTAAAAAATGTAGCATGATCCTACCGGTACGGTGAAATTACCATCTATTATCTTTTTTCGGGTATTACTATCTATTATCTGCTTGTGTCATTTGTTTGTTTTTATACGACAAACTTTTTTTTAATTTTTATTTACAAAATTACACTGTCAAAGGTTGGCCTGAGGGCTAAAAAAATCAAAAGCTTATCATCTACCCGATGATGATCGAGCGGTTGTAGCAAAAGTGATTGAGCCGACCTCAAGACTCTAGCATTTGAGGAGGAGTAACGTAAGCAAACATGTCACGTGGGGGAGCGGCATACGCGGTCGTGGGTACCCTGCGCGGGTAAGACGGAGGAAACTTGGGTGGGTCCTAAAGCTGGACAAAAAACTCGAAGCTCGTTAGCTTGATCAACCCGCAGTAGGCTCGCCTCGACTCGACTCGGCTCGATAGGAAAACAAGCCGAGACAAGCCTAAGTTTTGGCTTGTTAGTATAACAAGCCGAGCCGAGCTAACTTGCGAGTTGCTCACGAGCTCAACAAGCTGAGCATCCAAGAAAAAGGCCGCAACCACCAAAGTTGTCATCAAGAAAAAAACCGCAGCCACCATGCTGCCGTAGGTCGACTCACGACCCACAACCCATCTTCCCTAACAGCCCAGTCCACACTTAGCCCATAAAAAAGCAAAACCCTAACTCCCTATGCATCTGAGACGCACACACATCACAGGCACATTTGACCTCTTGGCCGTCCGCCGCACACACAGCTCCGGCACTTGCCGCTCGCCACCGCAATCTCACGATTCGCAACTGCAGCTCGCGCGCGAGACGCGACGCAGCGATGACGGGGTCGTGTACGATGCGGACGGGGTGAGCACGACGACGGCGACCGCGACCATTGCATCTCTGGACGATTCCACAAATGGATGGCCACAATGACTGGGCACAGCCAGGCCCAACACCTCATCATCCGGTCCATCCCATCCATCATGGCAGCAAGGCCTAAGCTAAGCAGTCGACGAGAGGTAGGTCGCTTTCGACAGCAGCCGACCGCCGGCAGCCAACAGCCGGTGCGAGCACAAACGGTCTACTTGGCCACTTCAGGTCACGCCGCGTGACGACATGTTGGCCGTGTTGGACTCGGTCGTCGGGAACTCGAAGCCGAACCACACAGACCATCTACTTGGGCGGGCCCAACAGGTACGGAGGGCGGGTAGACGCGGGTGGGTGACAAAAATATTACGTTTTTGGCAGAAACACTCCCCAAATTGCGATTTTTCGGTCCTTCCATAGTCCTTCCACCCTATCCACTTCTAAAAACATATGACGGGTGGGTCCGACGTGAGGGGCACAGTGGGTCCAAATTAGGTGAGAAAAGTTTTCAATTGTCTTCGCTCCTTAGAGTACAGAGAGCATAGATGCACAGGCGAAACGCACGTGTTTTGAATATCACATAGTAAAAGAATTATTTACATTATAATTTTATTTTGTGGCAAAGATGTAGATGTACTTTTTAGAAATATATTATTTGTATTTGATCATGCACATTGAAAATATTTAGTAATAAAAATCTAACTTATTCCATAATGATCTTTCTCGGCTTGGATCATTGGTAATTTTTCATACTATTGTACCTTAATATTTTTATAATTTTATAATATTTTCTTGTTAAGAATATATTTTTCTATTGCGCCTCACATGTTTGTCTTGGTAGTTGTCTTTATTAGAGAGATTTTTTTAAGGGGACCAAGGGAATGAGATGGATGATGATTTAACAATTAACAACGGTAAATGGACCCCATTTGTCATTTAAAAAGATCACACATGTCTTTAAAAACAAGATCCCAAGACCACACGTGTCATCCTCTTTCCAATAGTTTTCTTTGAAGAAATGTATATGTACACTTTTGATCTTTATCGGTCATGAGTAAACTTGAGAATCTATAAATCCTTCTTGGCATGTTATTCGACATATACAAATTTCATTAAAATTTTTAAATAAACTTCAAAGATGGTATGTTATGCTGTTTTGAACTGCCAACTGGCAGGCTGCAAATTTTCCAAATCTAGAAACTGAGCCATTTAACAGTTCTTCAAATATAATTATGGTGAGAAACTTAACAAACTCATGTGACCCAACTGAATCTATATACTTTGGACCACATTTCACATTAGAAGATGAACCTATGGGGAGAGACTTGCATATTACAAACTTCAAGCAAAGTTTTATCAGAGAGTTATTTACTCTGAACATACAACTGAAATTGGTTGTGTCTGAGATTCTGAATTAGTTACACTTAGCAAAGTTTGAATTTTGATTCTGAATAAATTTCTTATTGGACAGGGGTGTTATATGTGTAAAATGGAACCTTTAGACTATGGGTGACATAGTACAACAGCTTGTGGACTTGGAAAAACGAAATTAACAATCTAGCCTTAAGCTCAAAGATGGTAAGTAATTTAGTTGTTGACAGATCACGAATTTTTCTTAGTCTGGTATGTTTGAAACTGTGATAATTGTCCACATTTGAGGCTGTTTAGAGAAGGATTTCGTATATAAATGGCCATATAAAAACATTATTAAACCTTAGCGGATCCTGTAAACAATGAAACAGTTGATAATGCACGTGATCAACAAATTATTAGTTGCCGATCAATGACATCACGTGCTCGTCATTTTCTACGGACATAGCCCGGTTAGTCACAGTGTATCCTTCATCGTGATTAGGGCTTGGCTTGCTCTTGCTCCTTAAGGTAAGGAGGCAGCTCGGCTCGGCTTGTTAACAAAACAAGCAAAAAGGTTGGCTTGGCTTGGCTCGTTAGTAGCTCGAGCTAGCTCGTTAGGCTTGCGAGCTGTATGTAAATTGAAATTAACATTGGCGCATATGTAAAATTTATGAAAATAATAATTATAAAGTTGTAAATGATAAAATTAGTCACACATGGAGCACTTAGGAAAGTTCAGCAAGCTTCAATGGCTCGGCTCAACTTTGATAGCTCGGCTTTCTTTATAGAAATTAGAACTTTTTAGGTTGTTTGCTTGTGAGTAGCTTGTGAGCAGGCTCGAGCTGGCTCGTTAACAAAATGAGCAAAAAGAGTTGCTCAGCACGTTAAAAAATTGATCAAGCCGAGCCGAGTCGAGCCAAGCTATGAACGAGTTGAGCCAGCTCACGGTCTCTGGCTCATAGTCCAGCCCTAATCGTGATGTTCGCCGTCATCTTCGCCCTCGCCGGTGCTGCCGAAGTTGATGACCGACGAAGTCCTCCGTAATGATCTCATCTCTATTATTAGCGGTGTTGTGTATTTTGTTGCAAATGTTCATGTGGTGGCAGTCGTCTATCTTTTTGCCCCCAACGATGTGTCGCTTTGCAACTCTGTACGCAACTTGTCATCGCTGACATCCACCTTTGTCCGCTCCTCAATCTGCTTCATGGCGCTCCCTGTCTTGTCCATATCATGAATTTGATTTTTTATTGGTTCGATATTTCAATTTTTTGACAATGTTTGTCATTTATATATATGGGAGAAAGTTTTGATTCCTCGTGGTCAATTCCTTTTGGACCCGTTTACGTATTTTCCTAATTCAATACATCCTCACGTCTTGTATCCAACTTTATTTGACTCTTTTTTAGTTCTAAAGCAATACATCACCATGGGCAGCTTTTGGCCTTCCAAGAAAACGATGCACATTATTGTGGGGAGAAAAAATGTACGGTGAGAAGAAAAAAAGTAAAATTGTAAAATATAATATTTTGTTGACCATAGTGTATGCAACAATTTGCGCCAGTCATCGACCGAGCAGAAAAAATTACGATGAGAAGAAAAAAAGTAAGATTGTGAAATGTAAGATTTTGTTGACCATGGCTTATGTAACAAGTTGCGCCGATCGTCGACCGAGCAGAGCGTCGCCGACCATTACCATTTTGTTGTGCTTGAGCATTTTCGGATGAAGACATTAACGCTAGGAAGCAAGCGAAGTTAAGCAATTTGCCCTTCGTCGTCACACATATTCACTATTTAGATAAGTAGTTTTTCCTTTAAGCCCCCAAGGATTCTCCAAAACGCAAGCTCTATTCTTTTTTTTTTTTGAAAAATTCGCTGATAACTCCCTGCAAAGATCTCATCTTTGCACATAAATTTCATCCTCGCTCGCAAGCTATATTCTTGTCTCTTAAAATTTTTTTCCGATAACTTCATGCAAAGATCACATTTTTTTACCTAAATTCCACTTTCGCTTGTAATGTAAGATGTAAGATCAATTCTTTTGCACAATTTATTAGCCAGAAGTTGATTAACGTGTCAAGGAAAAATCCGTGGGGAGAAAAAACAAAAGGCAACGTCGAAGGAGTATTAACGTGATTGTTAACCTGGAGTTCATTAGTTAAATTGGTGTTGATTAATGTGTCAAGGAAAAATATATGGGAAGAAAAAAAGGCAACGGATGAGTATTAACGTGGGAAGAAAAAAGCAACCACAGCCAGTCCGACCAGGACTCAACGTCATGAGTATTTGTCCGACCAGGTAAAAAAGAGAGAGAGAAATGATAAGTAGATTTTGTTGACGCACGGGTGGGCCTCATGTGAGTAAGGGGTGGGTGGGTAAGGAGAGGTCGGGTAACAAAAACATTACGATTTTGGCAGAAACGCTCTCCAAATTGCGATTTTTTGGTATTTCATAGTCCTTCCACCCTATCCACTTCCAAAAACAAATGACGAGTGGGTCCGGCGTGAGGGGTAAGGCGGGTCGAAGTGAGGGGTAAGGCGGGTCCGATTTAGGTGAGAAAAGTTTTTAATTGTTTTCGCTCCTTATAGTATAGATAGATTATAGTATAGATTCCGACCGGCTCGATGAGAATAACGCACCCACCACCAATTTTTCCAGTGCCAAGTTTTATCTAATGTTAAGGTTGCTTTCGGAACATGAAAGCAATGGAGAGTCAGCAGCGTGTCACATCCATCCAGGGAGAGGCTAGTTTCTTCTCATTCCTAACCAGAGCTGGCAGCTTTCATAAAAAAAATAAAACCACTTGTACTTAAAATTGTGCAACTTGCTTTGATGGTTAAGAGAGACAAAGCGCTTGCAAACAAACCTGATCGATGACGATTCATCTACACATGGCCGCCCGGACATTGCGCGCCGTTCCCGGCCGGGTCCTGTACACGTGTGCCCGGGAAATCACAAGCGAAACAGTTCCAACTACCAACATGCTGACTGGCCTTGGTGATTTAATTACTATATATATATAATTACTACCAACTGGCATTAATTATATACAGCTATAATGATGGAACCTACTAAGACACATTAATTATATTTCTCTAGCTTATCGTGCAAGTCATCCACCTCACTTGTCACATGACCATTCACTAAATCATCAATTTATGTGTTCCACCGATTTTCTATGACTATAGTATCAATACATCCTTGCAAGTACCATACTCCAAAATTCTAACAATAGAAATACGTGGAAGATCAATTATTTAACAATCGCTTTCTCTCAACAAAATGAACATATTTTCATATATATAGTATCGTTTGTAAAACAATGTTACATAGAAATCACCTTTTTTATACTTTTAAATTTACATTTTAAAACTTTTTTAAAAAAAATCTGGCAGCAATATTAATGCGCAGGGTATCACCTAGTTGAATCGATGTCCACAACCATAAGCAGCCCTGCCTATAGGAAGCTCCTTAGCTTCTTCCACAATATTCAAATGCACCAGCAGTCTATAGGAAGCAGAGGATGCTGGATGCATGGAAGAGGAGCCTTCTGCAGTTTTGCTAAAAGCGCTCTCCAGTTTCCATTTACTCCTCCGCTGTTGCATGCTTTCTTCCTGCTCGCCTCAAGGTATGTTCTTGGATACGTAAAGCTTCCTGGCCTCCAGTTAGCCAAGAAGGTGTTCAGATTTCCTCCTTTGTGCTCGGCGAGATCACTGATTATAGTGGTCCTGTTGGCAGAAGTACTCAATTTGCATTAAGCCGTATCGACTTTTGCAGCAAGTAGCCCCTAGTTTCAGTTTCCTCCTCCGGTGTCCATGGAGATCAAGGTATGTCCATGGAGATGGAATGCTTCACCCATGTCCTCCAGTTAAACAAGAAGGTGTTCTCATTTACTCCTTTCTGTGCTCATAAAACTTTCCTGTTGATTCACAGATTAAATAGATCCTGTGCTGAGTGCTGGAAGCAAAAACATTTGGACTGATACAAATTGATCTCCATACGCAACTCTCATCAGTAACTTACCTATTGTCCTGTATTGAGCTGATGGTTCAGTAGGAATTACTCTTTTGGTCCTTAACTGTCTTGGCGAGTTTGGTAAGCTCAAATTCATTGTCTTGTCGTTTCAAAAAAATTTCTCAGGCTTGTTGATATTTTGCTTCCCCTTCCTCTTCTCTAAAGTGACGCTTGATTTACATTATTTCTGTTGGACAGATCACTGAAGAGACACGTTTAGAGTCCAAAGTTGGCTGTCGCACATACTGAACACATATTGCATTGAGATATATCATCTCTGAAGGCAGTATACTGATCGGTACCTTACCAGTTATCCCGTGCTCACCTACTATTTTTCTAGTTCAAGGGTCTGAAACTTTTTTGATTTACGGTAATTATTTTTGTCAATTACCACCTGCTAAGACGTTATAACCGTGTTGATAAACGGGGCTGACAATTAACCTTCTAAAAGCTTTCCAGTTGTCTTTATTTTTTGCAGGAGTTGACGTGTGATCTGTTGGGATTTGGGTGATTGTGTGCTAGTCCACATTCTGGAACAGAGAGAATGCTTCAGCAGGAACTGCTTCTTTGGTTTTCATTTTTCAATCTGTTCCTCTGACTCTGCATCATATCATTTCAGTTTGGTAAGCTTGAATTCAACAGTTATAGTCCATAACGGTTCATGCCTGATTTGCATGTGTTGTCGTGTTGATTATGTGATTTTTCTTTCAAACAGCTGACTGAAGAGATCCCGTGCGGGACCCTGTGGATTACTTCTACTCCTTCAGCCTACTAATTAGTAGCAGCAAAAGTGTAGCTGCTCCTTCGGCTGCACAATTCATGTGACAAAAGGAAGATGAAGCTACCCCTCAGCTGACTTGACCCTGTTTCTTTGAAGATTGATCATTACTACTGAATCTTGTTAGAAGTCATTTTCTCTTGCTGGAAGCTAGGTTACTAAGGTAAGGCGACTTCCAATGTTATTTATTTACTGCATCCTCATTCCCATAAGTTACTGTAACTTTTCATGGCTTCTGTACTACCGTATAGAATCTGTTGCTTTTAGTGATGTGATGTTGAATTGAACAATAATCGTGACGTACAAGATAAACATGTAAATAAATAGAGTATTAGTGGCAATTTCTTTTGCGTGATAACAAACATTGTCCCAATTGATAACATCCATGTTACCTTACATCATTTTAAAGCACAAAATAAAAGGACATCATACTGACTCAAGAGTTTATACCTGATACCTGATAACTTACTTCATTTTTGCCAAAGAACATCATGTACCTTGTTTATTAGTAAGCGATCTATATGGAATGGCACTATGCATGATTTTCTGCAAAATACAAAAGATGATGATAATAATAATACTAATAATAAATTATTATTATTATTATTATTATTATTATTATTATTATTATTATTATTATTATTATTATTATTATTTTCCCACCATCCTGGATATCTGCTAACCTATATATGTATACCATGTGAATCTCACAGAATCTGCTAATCCTTTTCAAAGCCCTTTTTCAGCACTATCATTTTCTAGACGGCGTTAACACATCTGCACATTATATTGCAGCCCTCAACATCTTTGCATTGTCTGATGGGAACCATACTAGAATCTTTCGTTGGATCATGTGCTACAAAGTTGCAAGAGATGGTTACAGAGGAGGCTATACTACTTTTAGGTGTAGAAGATGAGCTTTCTGAACTGCAGAGAAGGATGGAGAGAATACATAACTTTCTTAATGACACAGAGCAAAGGAACTCGAAAGAAACAGCTGCTAATACTTGTCTTGGTCAGCTAAGAGATGCTATGTATGACGCTGATGATATTATCGACTTGGCTAGATCTAAAGGAAGCAAGCTATTACCAGATAATACTCACTCATTATCAAGCAAATCAAATACATGCAGTGGTCTGTTCCCCTTCTCTTGCTTTTCTAATATCCAGACACGACATCAGGTTGCTGTCAAGATTAGAAGCCTAAATAAAAGAATAGACAGTATTTTAAAGGATAAAGTAATTTCATCTGTACCAAATATGCAGCCTACTGGAAAAGAGTTAGACCTGAAACTAAGAAAAAGCTCCAACCTGGTTGAACCCAACCTTGTGGGTAAGCAGGTGATACATGATTGCAGAAAACTAGTCGATTTGCTACTTGAACATAAAGACGAGAGGTCTTACAATCTTGCTATTGTTGGAACAGGAGGAGTTGGTAAGACAACACCGGCACAAAAAATATACAATGACCAAAAAATAAAAGGGCACATCAACAATCGAGCATGGGTTTGTGTCTCCAAAGATTACTCGAAATTACTATCCTAAAGGAGATTCTTCGAAAAATTGAAGTACCATACAAGCCAGATGAGTCAATTGATGAGCTCCAAAGTAAGCTGAAATTAGCCATCAACGAGAAGACCTTCTTTCTTGTGTTGGATGATGTGTGGGATTCTCACACATGGCAAAATCTATTGAAGATCCCAATGCATACTTCAGCCACAGGGATAATTCTATTGACTTCTCGACTTGACACCGTTCTTCGTACAAATTGGAGTGGACTATACACACCGAGTTGATTTAATGCGGTGGAAATAGGATGGGAGTTACTTTGGAAGAGTATGGGCATCACTAAAGAAAAGGACGTAGAAAATCCGCAAGACTTAGGGATCGATATTGTTCGAAGATGTGGTTGTCTTCCTCTTGCAATTAAGGTTATTGCTAGAGTTTTGGCAAGAAAAGATCAAACTGAGAATGAATGGAAGAAGATTTTAAGAAAAGATGTCTGGTCCATGAGCAAACTTCATGATGAAATAACAAGTGCTTTGTATCTAAGCTACGAAGATCTACCACACTATTTAAAGCAGTGTTTTGTCTACTGTGCCATGTATCCAGAAGATTCCGTTATTTACCGTGATGATATTGTGAGGATGTGGGTAGTTGAAGGGTTCATAGATGAGCAAGATGGCCAATTATTGGAAGATACACTGAAGAATACTACTATGAGTTGATATATCGAAATCTCCTCCAACCAAATTATTTAAGGGCTGCTCTTGAACAATGCAAAATGCATGATCTACTAAGGCAGCTTGTCCGTCATTTATCGAGAGAAGAATGTTTTGTTGGTGACCCAAAGATCAAGAACAGTTAGCGTAATGAGTAAAATCGGACGTATTTTAGTTGTCACTAAGAATGATATGGTGGTGTTACCTAGCATGGATAAGGAGCGGTATAAATTCGGAACTTGGAGGATATCATATGAAAAGTCATTAAGAGTTGATAATACAATATTTAGTAAACTTCGATGTATTCGAGTTTTGGATTTGACTCGGCTCGTTATACAAGGTATTCCGGATTGTATTGGAAGATTAATTCATCTGCGGTTACTTGATCTTGATGGAACTGACATATCTAGTCTTCCCGAGTCCATTTGTCGTCTCATCAACCTTCGGGTACCGAACTTGCAGCGATGTGTTTCTTTTGAAAGTCTCCCACTAGGAATAACTCGGTTATGTAACCCGAGACGGCTTGGTCTTTCTGGATCACCAATAAATAATGTTCCGAAAGGGATAGCTAAACTGAAGTTCCTCAATGATTTAGAAGGATTTCCAGTTGGTGGTGGCAGTAATAATAATGCTAAAACGCAAGATGGATGGAACCTGGACGAGTTGGGTCCTCTTTTGCAGCTGAGGAAGCTTGATATGATTAAGTTGGAAAGAGCATCTCCTTGTAGTGCAGATTCATTGTTAGTGGACAAAAAGTTTCTCAAAAAATTAATATTACGTTGTACTAAGCGTACAGATGGGACATATAGTGAAGAAGACATAATCAATATTCAGAGGACTTTTGAGAAGCTTATCCCTCCTCGGAGTATAGAACATATAAGTATTTTTGATTTCTTTGGTTAGAGGCTTCCCATCTGGCTTGATACTGCTACTCATTTTCCATCATTGAAGTACTTGAAACTCATTGGTTGTATATCCTGTGAGCAACTTCCTGCAATCGGGCACCTCCCCAACTTGAAATTTCTGAAAATCGAGGGAGCAACTGCAATCACCAAGATTGGACCCGAATTTATTGGCTATGGGGTGGGTTATCCTGGATCTGTAGATGGAGTTATTTTCCCGAAGCTTGAAACGTTGGTCATTCTTGATATGCCAGAGTGGGAGGAGTGGACCTGTGTTGTTGAAAAAGAAGAAGCAACAACAGCAGGTAAGGAAGCAGGACAGGATGGAGCTGCTGCGAAGGAAACGGTGGAAGCTCCAACTCCAAGGCTGAAGCTGCTGCCTCGTTTGATGAAGTTGGAGCTTAACTGCTGCCCCAAGCTGAGAGGTCTCCCACGGCAGCTTGGACAGGAGGCCACCAGCTTGAAGGTGCTTGAATTAACAGACGTGCACAACATGAAGGTGGTGGAGAACTTACCGTTCCTCTCCGACACGCTATTACTTATGGATTGTGAAGGCATAGAGAGGGTCTCAAATATTCCCCAAGTGAGAGAGTTGCGTGTAGAGCTCTGTCCCAACTTGAGGTGTGTTGAGGGATTGGATAGCTTGCACGAGCTGTTTCTGACAGAGAATATGCAAGGTGTCTGCTCGGGGTGGCTGCCTCAACTCCAGGAGCATCACCGACATCTGCACGGAGAAGAGTTGGATGTCTACAACTGGTGATGATTTTATACAGCTATGACCATTCACTACATATTTGGTTAGTGTTATATTTGTCCGTCGCTTGCTTTGCTTTCCGTGCTCTATTTCGTTGTCGTTAGCAGGTACTAACTGTATATATCTTGTCCCGCACTACGGTTGTATGCCATGGCTCACGGGCTCAGTCCATAATTTGTAAGTGTAAGATCCACGGTGACGCGTTTCAGTTAATTGGTTGCAATGAAAGTCTTTTCCTTTCATGGTATTAGTTGACTGCAAATTTTGTAAAAAATGATTGCAGCTAAGGCAGAAGTTTTTGGTACCTCATATAGCCGCACTTCAAAACATCCTGTGCAACTCTGTTCCCTTCACAGTTACTCTGTTTTCTTTGAACTCTGCTCGCGTCGCAGCAGCAAGTGAAAACACTAGTCGACCATGCGCTTCCTCCTGCTGTTACAAAAATCAATGTTATGTTACCGGAAATGTTTATTTAAAGAGAAAACTAACTCTGCAGGCGAGCTCCTCCGCAGGCTGTGCGGGGGCCATCGTCGGCTTGCAGGCGAGCTCGGCCATGGACCTCGGCGAGCGATCCGGCAGCAGGCGGCGGCGGAGCGGAGCGGGTCAACTCGCGGTCGGGAGCAGAGCGGGTGGCCCTATCGCACGCCTAAGCTCCACCAAGCCTGCACTATCGGAAACGAAATTGTGTTTCCCACTATGCAGTTAGCACCATGCCTTTTGCACAACCCAAGCATGGCTATCCTCTTACGCGGGCTACCAAACACAAATGAACTGCATTACACAAGTCTAGATAGTCTATATGTAGCCTACCAAACGGCCCCTATATGAATATTTTTTAGTAAGGGTAAATAGGTAATTTTTGTAAATTTTAAATATATTTGCCAACCTCGGGTCGAGCAAAAAAATCGTTTACACCACCATGAAAAATTTGAAAAAAATCATTTTTGAAATTTGAAAAGAATCAGTCATACGACATAGAGAAATGAAAACAAATTGAAATATTTCATTTGTGCCATCAGCAAGAATTTGAAATGAAAAAATTTGGAAAATATCATTTCTGAAATATCGTTTTCAACGACGGACTACTTTTCTCCAAATTTCATCGTCTCCCTTGTAGTGCGTCATGCCCGTTTGCCATTACGCAACTTTCCTACATGATCAGCTGCTTGTGTGGCAAACGCCTCTCTCGAAGGGGCAATTATGGAGGTGGTCGGCAAGGTGGCCCTGCTCCAGCACTAGAAGACGGAGACCTTGACCCGCGCGGCCACAAAGTCAAGCTGCACCAGCCCCACCCCCACCCAACCACATCCACCGACTAGAATTTACATGTCCAGGATGATTATTCTACAGAGGACACTGTCCATTGGATGGATGCATGGATGCTCTCTTCTTATCTTAGTATGCAAGGTTAGGTCGTTGGAGGTGGGCACTTGCCGCTGCACTGAAACTGCAAGGTTGCTGATTTCAGTAGTTACATATTAACCAACACTGTTGCATGGGGAAAATGTTGCTGTACAGTGCATACCCATCTTTTATGCAAGTCCTTGTCCCACCTTTCATTTGATGCAAAGAAGAGGAGCATTTTGCAGCAACTAGTGCTCTCCGTTCTCGATATATGCCTCACCTTTTAGAGACCATTCGCCCTGCTCTCCTCAGGTATGTTCTTGGAAGCAGAGAGCTTATTGGCTTGTTAATCAAGAAGGTGTTCTGATCCACTCCTTTCTGTTCAATACAACTTGCCTGATCATGCATTCATGCTACACAGGGCACTAATTTCAGTTGGACCACAAATTCAAGAGGTCCTGTACGGGTGTTGGGAGCAAAACAATTTTCGCTGATACAAACTGAACTCCATAGGCAACTCTCCTCAGTGACTTTCCCCGTAGTCAGCTGATGGTTCAGTAGGTTCTACTCTCCCCCCCACCCCAGTCGCGACCTGGCCAAACGAGGTACAGTACAGCTCAATGGGCTAACTTCTGACACGTGACTGAGGGTGAGTAGAGCCCACATCTCTAAGGAGAGAGAAAAATGGACAAAAGTTCGGGGCGAGTAGAGCCCACCTCTCCAAGAATGGAAAGCTCGGTCTTAAAAATCTTAGAAAGAGATATAGTCCAAGAGCTAGGCTAAAAGGCTTACCACCTTTCACCCTCATCCATCCAACACTATCATCCATACATATCTTGCCAAGTGTGACTCCATGCTCGAGAAGGTCATACACAGGATCTTTGAGTTTTATGTGAAAAATGTGCAAAACCCCAGGATGATAGTTGATCAAAGAAATTGAGACATACTACTTGACTTGATTGTTTTGTCTTTTATTTGCTCAAGATTTATGAGAAGGCTATGCTTAAAGCTTGAAGGTAAGAGAGAGCAATCTTGTTGAGGAGAATTGGTTTTTGAAAACCATAGTACTTTTGGGGTGTGAAAGCGTTGTAGAAACTCCTGATCCTGCTAAAGCATATCTTTGCTATGGACTAGAAAAGGGTAAGCTTAGGGGAGTTGTTGACACATTTTATCTATGAATTTTATCCCTCACATTTATTAGAAAAAGGACTAAAATATAATTAGATTACCTTATTATGGTTTATATTGACAATTTCCACGAGTTTCGGTGAATCTATGAATCTACGGGGACTATTCGGAAAAATATGCAAAGAAACCACTCTAGAATACTCTAGAAGGCTTCGGAACTCAACGTGACTTAGCACATAAGAAATAAGCATCTAGAAGGATCAAGGACCTACCGGCCAAAGTGGACCCCGAGGGGGCCCACCCCGGCTCGAGCGGCTGGTGGTGGGGCCGAGCGGCCCTCCGAGTGCCAAATGGGCCCGGCTTTTCCGAAATGTTCATCCACCGCCTCCTAGGATCAATCTAAACCACATGTTTATGTCGGTTTGATCCTACGGCGCACGTCTACTCCCTTAGGGTTATATAAGCGCCCCCCCGCCCCCGGCGAGAGGCATCCGGAGCATACATCATATCAAATCACCAAGTCGAGACACTACACCGTAGAAACACCATATGGCAGAGTAGCTAGCTAGTTTATATCAGGAGGAGGCAAGGTGTCTACTTGGCTCCTGATCGTCTAGAGGCTGATCGAGATACTGATCTAGCTTTTCTCTTGTAAGTTCTTATATAGTTCCTTACATTTGTTATACAGACATATGTTCTTATCAATGATTACATTCGACATTATATGCTTTGGTGTTTATTATGATTACATGTTTAGCATAGTTGATTTGTCTTTATATTCATGTATGGATTCGTATAGCCCTCACCTAGATCATTTGTTAACATGGGTGAACGGTAAAGACAGTGTAAGCGTGGTGCTTATATTGTATTTATTTGCGATTGCACCCTATATGTTGGGTCGTGTGGTGACAACACTATTGAGTCCTTCATAGTCCACCCCCCCGTGTATAGGACTAGTGGAGCCTTATACTGTTTGGGTTGTTTGAGTTTCGGCCTTGATCCTCATGGATAGTCTCCTCATGCATTAATATAATAGTTATTCTTCCATGATTGCTAAATGTTTGCACTAATCATAGTTTGCATTGGCATATAGTTTAGAGTTACCGAGGAGTATCCTCTCTAGCTAGACTTTGCTATGTTTATCTTGCTATAATGACACTTTCTAGCAGCTCATGATGTTATGACTTGTACAATATTGTTAATGTCTTTATCTTTACGTGACTTACCCCCGTTTATATCAATTGATATATTTTGGCCACTCTACGTTATAAAATTGAGAGATGAGCATATCTTAGTTATTATGGATTAGAAAGACTTCTTTCCCGTTGTAGAATATAAATATGATACCTAGTTTAACTCCGGTTAAAATGCTACAATGGTATATTCATATCCGTGCGCTTGCGGATACCCCGTTTATATACATCTTCTTTTCTAGAGATCCAAAGCATATGTCGCAGTACCATATCCATGTGTTTTCAGGCACACGTGTCATGGCCGACAACCTATATCGAGTTGTGCTATGAATCGTGTCGGAATTCACCTTTTAGTTATCCGAAAGCAACATCCGATATACACTTAGCATCATGTTAAGATATACCTTTGCATTCCTTGTCTTGTCGATAGAGATGGATCTTATATCCGTTCCTAGTCAATGATGTTAATAATGTCAACGGTCGTCCATCCTCATCAGCATCGAATGACGCATAGTTGAAGTAGTGGTTGATCATGAATGCATGGATCACTGCAGCTACAACTGAGAAGTCGTCACGTCAGGGACAGGCATCGTCGAGACGGCCTCCAGATCATGATCTTCAGAATTTTTTTAATTATATTTTTTAATCATTTTGCAAAATTATACGACTGTTTCACTATTTATCAGATTTCACTACCAAACGCCGGGGCACACGTCGGCCGCCGTAGTTCATGGCGGTTGGACTCTAACGTCGTGGCCCACGGAAGGCGACATGCAGTGGCCATGCAACCACGGCGGCTGGATTTTTTAAAAAAAATCTTGTAAACAACCTCAAATGGAGAAGCTGCAAATATGAAACTTGTAACACCCTAATTTTACTAGATTTGGTTTTTATTAAAAAATTTGCCGGAAACCTTAAATTTCTTAAGGAATATAAGGTTGCTTAAATTTTTCTTTTAGGCATTTATAATTTTTCTAAAATAAAATTAATGAACTATAGGAATCAATTGTGGCATTCATGCCGATGCATTGTTGTTGATTGTTGGGATTCAAATTCAAAGTTTGAATTCTATTTGTTTGAGCCTTTTCAAAATGTTCAAATCTTTTTCCTAACCAACCCTTGCTCCACCCCTATTTTTCTTCCTTCTTTCGACCCAACGCCGTTTCTAGCCGCTTTAGCCCAGACAGCCTAACCGGCAAGCCGTGGCCCGGTCCGGCTTCGCGCCGTAGCCCGGCTAGAGTAGCGGCCCGGCCGCCCGCATCGCCGCCGCCGCCGCGGTCCGCGTCCACCCTCGCCCACCCGTCATCCCCCGACCTCTCGTGTCCCCGGCCCGGGACTTGGCCGAGTCCGGCGCCGCCGCCCGTGTCCGTCCCCAAAGCACGCCTCGGTGCTTGGCCCGCATGCCAAGGAGACCTTCCTCCGGCTATTTAGAGCCGCGCCGCACCCCCGGATTCCCTCACCCGTGCCCTAGCCGCCCGATCCCGTGCGCGGCCGTCGCCCGGAAACCCTAGCCACCGCCGCCGTGTTTCCTCGCCGTCGTCGCAGTCTCGTCGTCGTGAAGCCATCCAAGGTCTACACAAGGAGGTGAGGAACCCGCCCGCGTCGCTTGTCGCCATCCCCGCACACCGTAGAACCCGAAAGCCCTTGCCGGAGTTCCCGAGCCGCGCCGCCGCGTCGTCCGCCCGCCCCGCCGCATCTCCGTCGCTCCCGCCGCCCCTAGTTGCTTCGCCGTCCCGCGCGCGCGCGCGTAGTCGCTCTCCACGCCTCAAATCGAGCTTTGGAGCCGGCGAGCCCCACCGCCGCTCACCGCCGGCCGCCGTCGTCCTCCGCCGCGCGCCCGCACGCGTGCGTCGTGCGCCGTTGGATCAAGATCCGGCGTCTCCGATCAAACCCGCCACCCCCACTTAACCCACACACGCCCCGCACCGTTAGATCTAGATCCAACGAATCTAGATCGAGTCAACCCTGGTCAACCTGGTCAAACCCGGCCCGGCCCCGGTGTTGACGGTGAAAATCCGTCAACCTAGCCATGAGTTTACCTTCGGTGTTGGCATAACTTTTGTATCTTATTCATTGGTACTAACCCCCGTGGTATAACAAGTTCACTTGTGCATGTCGGTTTTGGAGTTATGTGTTTACGCGGGGTTTTAACAATGAAAGCAAGACTTCCGGGATAAGTTCATTAAGCACCTCATGACAAGACCTTGAAGCCCGATACAAGTCAAGCAATGAAGTGAACATGACTCCAAGAGCCCAAGGACCAAGCCCGAGAAGATGATAAACTCCGAGGACCGAACCGGAAAAGTGCCGAATCTTGCAAGACAAGGAGTTGAGTCCAATTCGAAGAGAAACCGACGTCAAGGGCCCACATGCAAAAGGGGAGAACATCTAGAAGACGTGGGAAGCAACACCGGCGAAGCGAGCCGCGGGATGGGCCGAGTGGGCCCGAGCCGGCCAGCCCGGGCCGGCCGGCCCGGCCCTTTTCGGGGCCCAATCGGCCTCTCCTTTGACCTAATTGCTTCCCATGCTATAAATAGCCCCCCGACCGAGAGCCACGCGGAACCGAAGTCGTAATCCGCCGCCGAGGAGCGAGAGAAGCTTGAGGGACACCATCTCGGAGATGAGGGTCGTGCTAGTTGTCTAGGGTTTCCCTAGCCGACGTGGGAACCTTGCATGGAAGACCACGTCGGAGCTCGGAGCGAGGATCAAGATCGAGGTAGGATCCCGTGGTGATCTTGTTCATGTAATCATTCATGGTGAAGTTTGTAAGTGAATCCGATTTCTAGCGATCAAGTGCCTTCTCGATGATTTTGTTTTCTTCTTGGTTTTGCTTCTTCTACGATCTAGTCCGCGGCTAGATTACTTAGGGTGCTCTTGTAGCCGCGGTGGCTAGAGGTGCATACGGACCGGCCAAGTGATTTCAACTTGTTCTATCGAACTCGCCCTAAGCTCCCCGCATGAATAGGGATACGTTGTGACAGAACGGGGGTCTCGAAAGGCGGATGTTTTCGGAGTCGGATGGGAAGGCCACGATTTAAAGATGCTTTTAATGAGATTCGCTTTTCTATCTTCGTCTATCTTGTTTGGAGCTACAACATAAGCATGATCTAGATTCTCTAGATTGGTTATCTCTTGCTTTCTCTTGTTACCTCTTTAGTAGATTAGATTAGATTCGTTTTCTTTATGAGTTAGTAGATTAGATGCAACTTAGTTCATCATAAGATAGGTTACCTTGCTTTACTAGATTGAATCCTTGCGTTGCACATTGTTCCACGGATTCGATACCTTGGGTTCACCACTCGAGGGAAGAAGGGTCCCTTGACTACGACGGGAGACTTGTCCGCTTGCAAGTCACAAATGAACTTTGATACAAATATTAACCGTCAACACCTGGTGATTTTGCGGAAAACCCCCGCTTTCTGGAGTTCACAAAAATACCCTCCCGCCTTAGGAAATTCCTTACAGTTTAGTCCTTTTTCTTTATTTTAGCCCGCATTCTTTTTAAAACTTTACATATTAGTTTCGCACCTTCTTTAGGGTGTAACTTGGTCGTTTTAGCTCCGATTTTAGCGTTCTTTATGTCCACATGATCGTCTCGAAGCGTAGATAAGTTTTATGCCACTGTTTTGTACTGTTTGTACTGTTTGGTGACTGTTTCTTATTTATTCTTGTTGTATACTTGTTTGTGATGATTGTGGATCGTAGAGAGTGAAGTGTTCGAAGGATTTGAAGATCAAGACGCGCCAGAGTTTGAGCAGCCGAGTTTTGTTGAAGGCAAGTCTTCCTTGATGCATGCCCACTTGTCCTACATAACATGCATTTAAATTCACTGCATTTACTTTTCCTGCTTGCATTAACTTGACGGGAACCTATTAAGGATCATGCCTAGTCTTTCACTACCTTTATCTTGAAATCGGGTTAATCAAATTAATCTTGAGGGCAGCTATGGCTTAGCATGCTTAACCGGGATGGTGCTAATCAAACTTGGATACCTTTATATTTTATTTCTCGTTTATGTTACGTTACTTTACAAGACCACTTTGATATGTTAATCGGAACATGGAGAACCACCCAGAAAAAAAGTACAACCACAAGAACTAATGGGCAATGGTCTTGGCCGAATAATTAGGAACTTTAGCTTGGGTGATCTTACCGATAAGGACACGGGATCGGCGGTACCGTGGGTATAGACTCGCTCTAGCGGGGGGCCGGGTGAGTTATTCTTTTATGGTGGGGTATCGACTGCTAGGGGACTTTATACTTTGTTAAGCGATTCGGACCTTGTGGGTCATAACTTGCTAGGGAACCTTTGTAAAGGCCATGTAGCGTCCCTATGAAATCACACCTCGGTATTGTGGTATGGTGCTTTGCAAACACCGCACGGTTGGGTTCAAAGTTCTTCGAACTTTTACGTTGCTTGTGGTGAAAGTGTACAACCTCTGCAGTGTAATACTAATCGATTAGCCGTGCTCACGGTCAAGAGCGACCCGGACCCTCACATGATTATTTTATGGAATTTAAATGTTTAATTACTGTTTTATTCTTTATTTATGATGCTTATACCTTATTAATTGGGTTGGTATGAACTTACACTCTTTAGTAATCGGGTTGCTAATAAAACTTGACTCACTAAACTCGCTAAACCGCTTGAACCTTAGGCATCCACCATATTGCCTTGCATGTTATGTTGTTCTTTATTGCTGAGTACGTCATGTGCTCACGCTTGTTTACTTTCTTGTATCCACAACACTCGGAATGCTGCTTAGACCGGGAGAACTTTGAAGATATCCCCGGAGATTTTCGGGAGTTCTAGGTGTGTGTAGTCTTCGGTCATTTGCCTTTGTAGGCATTTTGTCCGATGCGAGAAATCGTTATTTAAGTTTCGTTTAAGACTATGGTTTGTAATAACTCTTTATTCATGTGGCACTGATTTTGGTATTCACAATGTCTAAGCGTGTGTGTAACTTGATCCTGGCGCACACGTGATCTATGCATTCGGCTTTGCCTTTAAAACTCGGGTGTGACAAAGTGGTATCGAGCCGCGTTGATCGTAGGAACGTTAGCCTAGATAGAAATGGTCGAACTAAGGATTTTATAATCATAGAAGCTTTCTCTTACTTGCTTGCTTTACTTCTATTAACCTTACTCTTGCTTTTGCCTCACTCTTGAGCTAATCGGATTCTCTACCTTTTGCTTGCTTTAGCTCTCATCCTTTTTATCTTACCGTTTTTCTCATTCCGCACCGCACTACGGATGGTTTGCTGTTTGAAGACTTCTCACACTAGTGCCGCCCACCGACGCTCCTCGGAAACGGTACCACGACTTCCATGACGGAGACACGGATGAACGGATCGTGATGGAGCCTACACCAGTAGCCATCCCTGACCTCGTCATGGTGTCTGATGATGAGGAGGACCCAGAAGAGATGATCCCAGAAGAGGATGAGCCAGCTGATCAGCCCAACCAAGAGGAGCAGGCGCCAGGAGAAGAACTGGAAGATCACCTTGATCCAGAGGTGGAGGAAGAAGAGCAAGAGCAAGATGAAGCAGCTGAGGAAGTGATCTGGGAAGTGTACCACTACAGGGCCGATGGAGTGGGCATTCCCATGGCCGACCACCCGCGAGCTATGGTACTCCGCTTGGGCTAAGACAAAGCCCCCGTTTACCATTGTGAGTTGTGTACTCACCCGTGGTTCAAGCCCCATTTGCGGGTTGCCACCATCTTGGAGGAGTACGTTCCATGTCGTGGAGTGAGAGAGATTTCCAAGCATCATGATGTGTCCCACAGGACCACTGTGGATGCTGGCATAGCAGAGTTAGCTCGGAGGGTGCTTTATGTGCTCTCTCACAAGGAGCATGACAGGTTGGAGGATACCCACTGCTGGTACACACCCTTCAGAGCCAGTGGGGAAGCCAAGACCTACATCGCCCCAATGCCAGCCTATGAAGGGACGCTAAACAATGTCCGGAGTCTACTTGCCGCTGTTAACACCGCTTTGGACGACACCAACAACACTCGTACGTGGCACGGCAGCGGATCTTCACTGCGGGAGTTGCAAAAGTGTGCCTTGGAAACCGCATTGCGGAACGCAGAGCGACCAATGGTTCATGATACCACGGAAGAATGCACCTCCCCGTCACCCAAGAGGCCACACTACGACTCCCCTGACGCCCGCACAGATGCCATGCCAGAAGATAGTCCTTAGGCTTAAGTTACGAATAGGATCTTTTTGTAATCGCTAGTAGACGATCGGTTAAAGTGTGCTTAGTTTAGAAGTATGGTTGAATGCTTGGTTTTGTGCTAAATGTTTGAGCTGGATTTTGTTTCAGTGCAATGTGTTGTGGAGTGATGACCACAACAACATTGGTTTAGTAGTAAGTTTGTGGGGGGTCAACTTTCAGTCTCAATCAATTATCTATCTTAATCCTTTTGTCCCTTTAAGTTTTTCCTTAATGCAAATCCGAGAGCTCTAAATCTGTTCGCGCAGCATTCTGAGTCCGCTGCACTGTTTTAATTTTATCTCGGGCTACAGAACTCCGATTGCAGTAAATCCAATTGGAGAAGTTCAGAAATTTCGTGCTGATTTTCTATGAAAAATTCAGCACCTTTGGGTGGATAGTCAGAGAGTTATGACTGAAACATTACAGCCTCACGAATCTGTTAAACACTGCTGACCTACCTGACTTGTTTATTTTATAACCAGAGTTACATAACTCCGATTGAGGTGATTCCAGTTGGAGTAGTTCCGAAATTTCATTACCTTTTCTCAGTTCAAAGCCCATAATTTTGGGATACCCACTCTGAGAGTTATGCCTGATTGTTTAGTGTCAATAGAATCTGTCTTAGTTGAATATCTTTGCTACTTTATCTTTACGGGGTTTAACTCTTGGTGCAATCATCTAAAGTAATGTCCCTAACACTCGGATGGTGAACACCAAGTCGGGATCAGGAGTCGATCAACCGGCGGTGAATCGTCCGGGAAGAGCACCCCGGCCGGCACGGATGGATCCGGCCATGCAGCAATTCCCGGAGGCACGGACTCGGCTCCTCCGAACCCGACCAACACCGTGACAAACCCGCAAGCCCAGGTCAACAATACACTAGTGCAGCAGCCGGCACCTCGCAACAAGCACCAGGAGTTTATGAGTCACCATCCCCCCGTGTTCACTCATGCCGCCGATCCGCTTGAAGCCGAGGATTGGTTGAAGACAAGGCCGAAGATGCTCACTACCCGTCGGTGTGACGACAGAGAGAAGGTCCCGTATGCCGCAGACGACTTCGTGGGTCTGCATCCGCTTGGTGGGATGCGTATACTGCTGCTCATGCCGCCCCAGACACTATCACTTGGGACGAGTTCACCACCAACTTCAGGAGTCACCACATACCCTCTGGAGTCATGAAGATCAAGAAGAAGGAGTTCCTTTCTCTTAAGCAGGGAGGAATGTCAGTGGCTGAGTACAGAGACAAGTTCACTGAGTTGTCTCGCTATGCAGCTGAGGAGGTTGCAGAAGACAGGAAGAAGCAGGAGCTGTTCCTGGATGGGTTAGCTGGTTCGCTGCAGTACCAGCTGATGTCTTATCCTTTCCCCAACTTTCAGCAGTTAGTTGATGCTGCCATCCGCTTGGAGCACAAGCGCAAGGAGCTCGGGGAGCAGAAGAGGAAGGCCGCCAGCTCTGGACAGTTCGGGAGTGCGTCTCGCCCACGCTTCAACCCACCGCAGAACACCCCATTCCGCTTTGGAGGACCGGGTGGAAACTTCGGGCGGCAGGGAGCCCCGGCGTCCCGCTCGGCGGTTCTAGCGATGCGCTCGGCAGCTTTAGCGTCGTGTCCCTCGGACCCCATGCACGGAGTTCCCAGGAGAGTAAGTAGAGAGCTCCGGTTGGCACACCCGTGAGGTCCATGGCACCTCCTAATCCCGCGACCACTACTTGCTTTAAGTGCGGAGAGCTTGGTCACTATGCCGCAGCTTACCCAAAGAGGAACCCTCCCCACACACCGGTGCGAACGAGCAGATGCGGCGGATGAGGAACGGGAATCGGATCCCGACCAACAAGGGACAACAGAGCTATGCACGAGGAAAGGCGATGCACGTTGATGCCGAAGTCGCCGAGGAGAACCCCGAGTAGTGCTTGGTATGTTTCTAATCAACTCCATTCTTGCCTCAGTTTTATTTGATTCTGGAGCATCCCATTCTTTCATTATATCTCAGTTCGTAGCTCAACATAATATACCCATCGGTCCCATGCCTCGCCACATGCTAGTTAGCTCACCGGGGGGATTGAAAGCTATATATAAATGTGACAACGTCAATATCAAGATTTTGGGCAGAGATTTTCGTGCCAACTCGATAATCTTGGATTCAAAGGGGATTGATGTGATGCGGGAATGGGATAGTTGACCACGTGTGATGCGGTGATACGGTGTGCCAAGAGATTAGTCCTTCTTGCTAGTCCAGTTTGCTAAAAGGTTTGAGTTTGCGACGGATCCCGCACCATCAATAGCTAGTGCCATGAATAAGCTTGATGGAACGGCCTTGGAAGACATAAGTGTGGTGTGCGACTACCCCGATGTGTTTCTTGAGGAGTTACCGTGTATGCCCCCCGACCGAGATGTTGAGTTTGTTATTGATCTTTTGTCCGGTATTGCTCCTATCTCTAAGCACCCATATAGAATGTCTAATGATCGATTACAAGAACTTAAAGCTCGGATCAAAGAGTTAATGGGTAAAGGGTTCATTCGTGCTAGTTCATCACCTTAGGGAGCACCGAGTTATCTTTGTGGGTAAGAAGGATGGCACACGAGAGGATGTGTGTTGATTACGGAGTCTCTCAATGATGTTACCATCAAGAACAAGTACCCTCTCGCCCCGTATTGAGGACTTGTTTGCCCATATGAGAGGAGCCAAGGTATTCTCTAAGACCGATCTACGATCCGGTTATCATCGGATGAAGATCGTGCCTTCGAATATTCCTAAGGCGGCGTTTACCACCGTGTACGGACTTTATGAGTACACGGTCATGTCTTTTGGGTTGACCAATGCACCTCGCCTATTTCATGTACCCGATGAACAAGATCTTTATGGAGTATCTAGACAAGTTTGTTGTGGTGTTCATTGATGACATCTTGATCTACTCCAAGAATGAGGAAGAGCATGAGGAGCATTTGAGGCTTGTGTTGCGAAGCCGAGAGAGCATGAGTTATAAACAAAGTTCGGCAAGTGTGAATTCTTGCTCAAGGAAGTGTCTTTTCCGGGTCATATCATCACCAACGGAGGTATTGGCAAGAGATCCGAGCAAGGTCGGTGATGTGTTGAAGTGGGAACCCCCCTCGTACGGTGTCCGAGATCGGGAGTTTTCTAGGACTTGCTGGTTACTACCGTCAATTCATTGAGGGATTCTCCAAGATTGTGAAGCCTCTCACCACACTCGCTAGAGAAGGACGGGGAGTTCAAGTGGACCGGTGCATGTCGATCCGGTTCGAAGAATTAAAGAAGCGGTTGACCACAACACCTCGTTCTTGTGATGCCGGATCCGTAGAATAGCTTTGACATCTATTGTGATGCATCTTGACAGGGGTCTAGATTGTGTGCCGATGCGAGAAGGTCACGTTATAGCCTATGCATCTCGTCGGATGAGGAAGCATGAGTAGAACTACCCCACGCACGATCTTGAGCTAGCGAGCGAAGTGGTTCATGCATTGAAGATTTGGAGGCACTATGTTATGGGAACTAAGTGCCGGATCTACACCGATGACAAGAGCTTGAAGTATATCTTCACCCGGAAGGATCTCAATCCGAGACAACGCCGTTGGTTAGAGCTTATCAAGGACTATGATTTGGAGATTCACCGTCACATTGGTAAAGAGAATTTGGTCGCCGATGACTTAAGTCGGAAGGGTCATACTAACATGGCTATGGTTTTCCAACTTCTTGATGAGTTGGTGAAAGAGTTCGAAAGGCTCAACTTGGAGGTGGTTGCACATGCGAGAGGGAGCGACTTTGGAAGTACGGTCCATTCCGGAACAAGAGATACGCAAAGGGCGGTTAGATGATGTTGGAGTTCGAGAAAATTAAGGAGAGTATGAAACGAGGGAGAAGCCCCGGATTTCACGAGAAGATGAACACGGAACTCGTATGGTTTAAAGGTCGGTTATGTGTGCCGAAACAGGAGACCTCCGAGAGACTATCTTGAGAGAAGCTCACGATTCGCCTACCCTATCCATCCGGGTAGTACTAAGATGTACCGGGTTCTCAAGCGGATGTATTGGTGGCACGGTATGAAGAGGGATGTGGCCGCATATGTAGCTTTGTTTGATACTTGCCATCAAGTTAAGGCCGAACATCGGAGGCCCGCTAGTTTGCTTCAAACGTTGAAAGTGCCGAGTGGAAGTGGGAAGAGATCGGAATGGATTTCATTGTGGGCTTACCCCGAACCCGAGATGGTTATGATTCGATTTGGGTCATCGTGGATCGTTCGACCAAGGTAGCTCACTTTATTCGGTGAAAACCACTTATACGGGAGCTAAGTTGGTAGAGCCGTATATGGCCGGAATTGTGGATTTGTATGGTGTACCAAAGAGGATAGTGTCGGACGAGAGGTACCCGGTTCACCTCTCGTTTCTGGGGGAAGTTGCATGAGTCTATGGATACCAAGTTGAATTTCAGCTCAGCTTATCATCCACAGACAGATGGACAGACAGAGAGGACGAATCGGATCTTGGAGGACATTGAGAGCGTGTGCACTTAAGCATGGTGGTAGTTTGGATAAGAGTTTGTCGTACGGCGAGTTCTCTTATAACAACGGCTACCAAACTAGTCTCAAGATGGCACCCTTTGAGGCTTTGTATGGAAGGAAGTGTAGAACTCGTTGTATTGGAGTGAGATGGGCGAAAGGCGGTTGTTTGGGGCGGACATCATCGAGAGGCAGAGAAGCATGTTCGATTATCGAGAAACCTTGAGGATTGCTCGGCCTAGACAAAAAAGCTCAGAGATGGTAAATGGAGGGACGTGGTCTTTCGGGAGGGTGATTATGTGTACCTAAAGGTGTCGCCTATCGGAGGGTTGCATCGATTCAAGGTCAAAGGGAAGTTGTCACCCCAGTTACCCGGACCTTTTAAGATCCTTAAGAGAGTGGGAGAAGTGGTTTATAGATTGGAGTTGCCGGTCCGGTTAGCCGATGTGCATGATGTGTTCCATATCTCTCGGTTAAAAAAGGGTTTTGGTGCTCACGACAAGGAGCCGTTACCCTTGGATGATCTAAACGTTAAAAAAGATCTCACTATTGTTGAACACCCTATCCAGATATTGGAAACTATGACAAGGGTCACCGGGAATAGTGTGATCAAAATGTGCAAAGTACGGTGGAGTAATCATGCGAGAGGATGAGACAACATGGGAAAGAGAGGATGAGCTGAAAGCATAGTTTCCGGATCTTTTTCCAAATTTATCCGAATCTCGAGGATGAGATTCTTCTTAAGGGGGTAGGATTTGTAACACCCTAATTTTACTAAATTTGGTTTTTATTAAAAAATTTGCTAGAAACCTTAAATTCCTTAAGGAATATAAGGTTGCTTAAATTTTTCTTTTAGGCACTTAAATTTTTTCTAAAATAAAATTAATGAACTATAGGAATCAATTGTGGCATTCATGTTGATGCATTGTTTTTGATTATTGGGATTCAAATTCAATGTTTGAATTCTATTTGCTTGAGCCTTTTCATAATGTTCAAATCTTTTTCCTAACCTTGACCCTTGCTCCACCCCTATTTTTCTTCCTTCTTTCCCCAACACCGTTTCTAGTCGCTTTAGCCCGGCGCCTAACTAGCAAGCCGCGGCGCGGTCCGGCTTCGCGTCGTAGCCCGGCTAGCGCGGCGCCCGGCCCGGCCCGCATCTCCACCGCCACCGCTCCGCCTCCACCCTCGCCCGCGGCCCGATGACGGGGTGGGGCCCCGACCTCCCGTGTCCCCGGCCGGACTCGGCCGAGTCCGCGCCGCCGCCCGTGTCCGACCCCGAAGACACGCCGCACTTGGCCCGCACGCCAAGGAGACCTTCCCTCCGGCTCCGCGCCGCACCCCGGATTCCCTCACCCGTGCCCTAGCCGCCCGAGCCGGTGCACCGCCGTCGCAAGGAAACCCTAGCCGCCGACGTCGTGTTTCCTCTCCGTGGTCGCAGCCTCATCGTCGTGAAGCCATCCAAGGTCTACGCCGGAGGTGAGGAACCCGCCCGCGTCGCTTGTCGCCGTCCCCGCACACCGTAGCACCCGAAGCCCTCGCGCGAGTTCCCCGCCACGCCGCCATGTCGTCCGCCCACCCCGCCGCATCTCCGCCGCTCCCGCCGCCCCTAGTTGCTTCGCCGTCCCACGCACCGCACGTAGTCGCTCTCCGCGCCTCAAATCGAGCTCGTAGCCCTAGATCCGGTTCGCCGGCGAGCCCCACCTGCTCGCCGCCGCCGCCGCCGTCGTCGGCCGTCGTCCTCCGCCGCGCGCCCGCACACGCGCGTCGTGCGCCGTTGGATCAAGATCGAGCGTCCGTAATCAAACCTACCGCCCCCACCGAACCCGCACACGTCCCGCACCGTTAGATCTAGATCCAACGGATCTAGATCGAGTCAACCCTGGTCAACCTGGTCAAACCCAGCCGGTCCTGGTGATTTTGCAGAAAACCCCCTATGTTTTCTGGAATTCACAAAAATACCCTCCCGCCTTAGGAAATTCCTTACATTTTAGTCCTTTTTCTTTATTTTAGCCTAGATTCTTTTTAAAACTTTACAGATTAGTCTCTCGCACCTTCTTTAGTGCGTATCTTGGTCGCTTTAGCTGCGATTTTAGCGTTCTCTATGTCCACGTGATCGCCTCGAACCATAGATTAGTTTTATGCCACTATTTTGTCTTGTTTGTACTTGTTTGGTGACTCGTTTCTTATTTATTCTTGTTGTATGCTTGTATGTGATGATTGTGGATCGTACGGAGATAAGCGTTCAAAGGATTTGAAGATCAAGACGCGCCGAGTTTGAGCGACCAAGTTTTCTTGAAGGCAAGTCTCCCTTGATGCATGCCCACTTGTCCTACATAACATGCATTTAAATTCACCGTATTTACTTTTCCCCGCTTGCATTAACTTGACGGGAACCTATTAAGGATCATACCTAGTCTTTCACTACCTTTATCTTGAAATCGTGTTAATCAAATTAATCTTGAGGGTAGCTATGGCTTAGCATGCTTAATCGGGATGGTGCTAATCAAACTTGGATACCTTTATATTTTATGTCCCGTTTATGTTACTTTACTTTACAAGACCACTTTGATATGTTAATCGGAACATGGAGAACCACTCGGGAAAATAGTACAACCATAAGAACTAATGGGCAATGGTCTTGGCCGAATAATTAGGAACTTTAGCTTGGGGTGATGTTACCCGATAAGGACAAGGGATCGGTGGTACCGTGGGGTATAGACTCGCTCTAGCGGTGGCCGGGTGAGTTATTCTTTTATGGTGGGGTATCGACCGCTAGGGGACTTTATACTTTGCTAATCGATCCGGACCTTGTGGGTCATAACTTGCGAGGGAACCTTTGTAAAGGCCATGTAGCGTCCCTATGCAATCACACCTCGGTAGTGTGGTATGGTGCTTTGAAAACACCACATGGTTGGGTTCAAAGTTCTTCGAACTTTTACGCCGCTTGTGGGGAAAGTGTCTAATCGATTAGCCGTGCTCACGGTCAAGAGCGGCCCGGACCCTCACATTGTTAATTTATGGAATTTAAATGTTTCATTACCGTTTTATTCTTTATTTATGATGCTTATACCTTATTAATTGGGTTGGTATGAACTTACACTCTTTAGTAATCGGGTTGCTAATAAAACTTGACTCACTAAAATGCTAAACTCGCTTGAACCTTAGCCATCCACCATATGGCCTTGCATGTTATGTTGTTCTTTATTCTTTGAGTACGTCATGTGCTCACGCTTGCTTACTTTCTTGTATCTACAACACTCGGAATGCTGCTCGACTAAGAGAACTTTGAAGATATTCCGGAGATTTACGGGAGTTCTAGGTGTGCGTTGTCTTCGGTCACCGCTCGTTGAGGCATTTTGTCCGTCGCGAGAACTCGTTATTTAAGTTTCATTTAAGACTATGGTTTGTAATAACTCTTTATTCGTGTGGCACCGATTTTGGTATTCACAATGTCTAAGCGTGTGTGTAACTTGATCCCGGCGCACACGTGATCTATGCATTCAGCTTTGCCTTTAAAACTCGGGTGTGACACAACTTTTTCATTGGATTCCGTTTAGAGCCTTAAAAGCAATTTATACTTGGCTATGTATAATATGAGGAGAAAGAAAACTGAGTATGGACACATTGTGTAGTATAGTGGCAAAGGAGGCTTCGCGCGAAGCCAATGGTGTTCTTCGTAACTTTTACGCCGCTTGTGGTGAAAGTGTCTAATCGATTAGCCGTGCTCACGGTCAAGAGCGGCCGGACCCTCACATGGTTAACTTATGGAATTTAAATGTTTAATTACTGTTTTATTCTTTATTTATGATGCTTATACCTTATTAATTGGGTTGGTATGAACTTACACTCTTTAGTAATCGAGTTGCTAATAAAACTTGACTCACTAAACTCGCTAAACTCGCTTGAACCTTAGGCATCCACCATATTGCCTTGCATGTTATGTTGTTCTTTATTGCCGAGTACGTCATGTGCTCACGCTTGCTTACTTTCTTGTATCTACAACACTCGGAATGCTTGCTCGACCGAGAGAACTTTGAAGATATTCCCGGAGATTTACGGGAGTTCTAGGTGTGCGTTGTCTTCGGTCACCGCTCGTTGAGGCATTTTGTCCGCTGCGAGAACTCGTTATTTAAGTTTCATTTAAGACTATGGTTTGTAATAACTCTTTATTCGTGTGGCACCGATTTTGGTATTCACAATGTCTAAGCGTGTGTGTAACTTGATCCCGCGCACACGTGATCTATGCATTCGGTTTTGCCTTTAAAACCGGGTGTGACACAACTTTTTCATTGGATTCCGTTTAGAGCCTTAAAAGCAATTTATACTTGGCTATGTATAATATGAGGAGAAAAAAGCGAGTATGGACACATTGTGTAGTATGGTGGCAAAGGAGGCTTCGCGCGAAGCCAATGGTGGGGGGTTCCAACCCCACGGAGCGCGTAGCGTCGCGACTTGCGACTTGGGGGGCTTACCGTCGTGGCGACATCATGGACGTCTCAGCTATGGACTCGAGGCTCTGTGCTCAATGTGCGCGGCACGGCGTTGATGCCTTCACGACGCCATGGACGTCTCGGCAATGTAGGCGTTCGGCGTAATACAAAGGTCTCGACATTCATGGACGTCTAAACACTTGCAGCTGCGTGGAAATTAACTGAATAGTTGAATATTTTGGATCTTCAATTAACAGTCCACTGGCCACTGTACAGTCGTTGAGACCACCATTGCGTGATCCGGACCCAACCACGGACGGCACAGGAAGGCAATAATGGAGCCGAACCAGGAAGGCCCGCGAGGCCATCGAGTCAAGTGGCCGGTCCCCATTGCTAGCAGAGATGGCACATGCACTGCATCAGTGACATGTACAGGAAGATGCTGGCGAGTAGGTAATGACAAGTTAATTCTGCATCTGCTCGGCGTTTGCTTGGATATCTTCTTACAAAAGGGTTGGGCAGGAGGAGCGCATTACCGACCACGCTGACCATTGCAAGCTTGCTTTGATAGCAAATACTGTTGCACGACTAGTCCTCATCTCACCATTCATGTGATGCAAGGAAGATGATCCTTTCGCAGTAACTGTTCTTCAGTCTCCATATGCTCCTCTGCCGTTGCCATTCTTTCGCCCTGCTGTGCGACTGTGCGACTGTGTTGGGAGCAAAACAATTTGCATTAAGACAAACTGATCTCCATACGCAACTCTCATCAGTGCGTTACCTACGTTAGTCAGCTGATGGTTCAGTAAATCAGTAGCAAGTGCTCTTTTGGTCCTCAACTGCTTCAGTGCCCTTTCAGTTTGGTAACCTCAAATTCATTGTCTTAATTGTTGCCTCTTCTCTTTAAGTCACGCTTGATTTACATTTCTTGGCATTGTACCAATTTCTTCTGTTGGGCAGATCACTTAGTCAAGACTCAAGAGACACTGTTCAGAGTTCAAAGCTAGCTCTCTCGCACATACTGAACATTCATCCGTCTGATCTTTCAGCTCTGCGCTGCCCTGCTCAGCGTAGCTCATCGTCTGCCGTTTGCTGTTGATGGATCCACATGGCCTCCAGTATATATTCCAACATATAATTCTAATTCCCATCTTTTCCTTCCCATAAAAGATGCCTGAGTTTGCTTACAGTTCAGAGCTAATTCTGTAGCGTAGTGTCCATTAGCTAGAGGCTTTATTGGATCCTCTTCTTACACAAGGTTTGGTTACAGGTGTATTACTAAATAAATCAGTCATATTACAACCTTGCTGATTAGTCGGAGCCAAGGACAATTTTGTAAGAGACTGCTCTTTGGGTTTGCACTTGGTTCATTTGTGATCTGCTCGGCTCAGGTATGTTCTTCAGTTCTTGGACATGTAAAGCTTCCTAGCCTCCAGTAGTCCAGTTAGTCACGAAGGTGCTCAGATTTCCTCTGTTCTGCCCCTCGTAACACCTTTGGCTTCTTGCAGAGCTAGCAGAAGCTTGATGAGCCAATGTGTCCATTCCTTTTGGACAACTGATGGCATTGGGATGTCTAACCTCTTAATAATGCAGCACTCTGATCTTCTGCCTTGCCAGTTGTCCCGTGTTCACCTACTATTTTTCTAGTTCAGTTGGCTCTGAAACTTCTGATTAAGGTAATTGTTTTGTTAGTTACTACTTGCTAAGCCGTTCTATGTGTGTTGATAAACGGGGCTGTCGATTAACCTTCAAAAGCTTTCTAGTTGTTTCCATTTTTTGCAGGAGTTGACGTGTGATCTGATGGTTTTTCGGTGATTGTGCGCTAGTCCACATATTTCCCGCCAGACGGTTCATTATCTCGATGCTGAAGTGATGCCGATAACAGGAGGAACAGAGAGGATTCTTCAGTAGGAACTGCTCATTTGTTTTTCATTTTTCAACCTCTTCCTGTCTCTGAAACATATCCTTTCAGGTTGGTAAGCTCAAATTTAACAGTAATAGTCAATAACGATTCAGATTTCATAATCTTTCTCATAGTTCATGCCTGATTTGCGTGTGTTGATTATGTGATTTTTCTTTCCATCAGACAGCTGACTGAAGAGATCCGGTGCAAAACCATGGATATACTCTCCTTTCAGCTAGCCTGCTGATTAGTAGCAGCAAATGTGTAGTTCATCCTTCAGCTGCACAATTCCTCTCCAGTTTCCAGCTATCCCTCTGCAGATTTGGCCCTTCAGCCCTGATTTGCTCTAAACACTGTACCGGCACATCTGTGGGTTATCAGTTCATTTGTGTCATTTCTAGGTTCCCATTGGTTCTTATAAATTGGTTCTTCCAATTGTTGATGAGTTGATTATCTTGTTTGAAGTCATTTTCTCTTGCTCGAAGCTAGGTTTGTAAGGTAAGACAACTTCCGCTGTTATTTATGTACTGCATTCTCATTACCATAAGTTATTGTAACTTTTCATGGATTCAATAATAATACCTTGTAGAATATGTTATTGTTTGTGATGGAACGGTGAATTGAACAATAATTATTTTGTACAAGATCAAAATGTAAATATTGAGAGTATTAGTGGTGGTTTCTTTTTTCATGATTTGTCCCAATTTATAACATCCACGTTACCTTACATCATTTTAAAGCACAAAATAAAAGGATGACATATTGACTCAAGAGTTTATACCTGATACCTGACAGTATTTTTTTAACCAAAAACCGCAAGGGAGGCCCCACCTGACAGTACTTCATTATGCATGATTTACTGAAAATACAAATGAAATAATAATAAGTTTCCCTAGCGTCCTAGCTACCATGTAAATCTTACAGTACAAATCATTACTGGTATTTGTTCATCTTTTCAAAGTGCAATTCAATTTTGAACACTGTCATTTTCTAGACCAAGTTAACACATTCTCACATTCATTGCAGTCCTCAACATCTTTGCATTCTCTCATGGCAACCATACTAGAATCTTTCGTTGGATCATGTGCTACAAAGTTGCAAGATATGGTTACAGAGGAGGCTGTACTACTTTTAGGTGTAGAAGATGAGCTTTCTGAACTGCGGAGAAGGATGGAGAGAATACATCATTTTCTTAATGACGCAGAGCAAAGGAACTCAAGAGAAGAAGCTGCTAATACTTGTCTTGGTCAGCTAAGAGATGCTATGTATGACGCTGATGATATTATCGACTTGGCCAGAACTAAAGGAAGCAAGCTATTACCAGATAATTCTCGGTCATTATCAAGCAAATCAAACACATGCAGTGGACTTTCCCCCTTCTCTTGCTTTTCTAATATCCAGACACGACATCAGGTTGCTGTCAAGATTAGAGGCATAAACAAAAGAATAGACAGTATTTTAAAGGATAAAGTAATTTCATCTGTACCAAATATTCAGCCTACTGGAAAAGAGTTAGACCCGAAACTAAGAAAAAGCTCCAACCTGGTTGAACCCAACCTTGTGGGTAAGCAGGTGATACATGATTGCAGAAAACTAGTCGATTTGCTACTTGAACATAAAGACAAGAGGTCTTACAAGCTTGCTATTGTTGGAACGGGAGGAGTTGGTAAGACAACACTAGCACAGAAAATATACAATGACCAAAAAATGAAAGGGTGTTTCAACAATCTAGCATGGATTTGTGTCTCTAGAGATTATTCTGAAATTACAATCCTTAAGGAGATTCTTCGAAAAATTGAAGTACCATACAAGCCGATGAGTCAATTGATGAGCTCCAAAGTAAGCTGAAATTAGCCATCAACGAGAAGGCCTTCTTTCTTGTGTTGGATGATGTGTGGGATTCTCACACATGGGAAAATCTATTGAAGACCCCAATGCATACCGCAGCCACGGGGATAATTCTATTGACTTCTCGACTTGACACTGTTGCTGTAGAAATTGGAGTGGACTATACACACCGAGTTGATTTAATGCAGGTGGAAATCGGATGGGAGTTACTTTGGAAGAGCATGGGCATCACTGAAGAAAAGGAAGTAGAAAATCTGCAAGACTTAGGGATCGATATTGTTCGAAGATGTGGTTGTCTTCCTCTTGCAATTAAGGTTATTGCTAGAGTTTTGGCAAGAAAAGATCAAACTGAGAATGAATGGAAGAAAATTTTAAGGAAAGATGATTGGTCCATGAGCAGACTTCATAGTGAAATAACAAGTGCTTTGTATCTAAGCTACGAAGAGCTACCACACTGTTTAAAGCAATGTTTTGTCTACCGTGCCATGTATCCGTAAGATTCAATTATTTTTCGTGATGATATTGTGAGGATGTGGGTGGCGAAGGGTTCATAGAAGAGCAAGATGGCCAATTATTGGAAGACACAGCTGAAGAATACTATTATGAATTGATAAATCGAAATCTTCTTCAACCAGATTATTTTCGAGCTACACTTGATAAATGCAAAATGCATGATCTACTAAGGCAGCTTGCTTGTCATTTATCTAGAGAAGAATGTTTTGTTGGTGACCCGGAATCAAGGACAAGCTTACCGAAATGAGTGAATTCGGACGTATTTTGGTTGTCACTAAGAAGGATACGGTGGTGTTACCTAGCATGGATAAGGAGGAGTATAAATTCAGAACGTGGAGGATATCATATGAAAAGTCATTAAGAGTTGATAATACAATATTTTGTAAACTTCAATGTATTCGAGTTTTGGATTTGATCGGCTCGTTATACAGGGTATTCCAGATTGTATTGGAAGATTAATTCATCTGCGGTTACTTGATCTTGATGGAACTGACATATCTAGTCTTCCTGAGTCCATTTGTCGTCTCATCCACCTTCAGATATTGAACTTGCAGCGATGTGTTTCTTTGGATAGTCTCCCACTAGGAATAACTCGGTTATGTAACCTGAGATGCCTTGGCCTTGGTGGATCACCAATAAATCAGGTTCCGAAAGGGATAGCTAAACTGAAGTTCCTTAATGATTCAGAAGGATTTCCAGTTGGTGGTGGCAGTAATAATAATGTTAGAATGCAAGATGGATGGAACCTGGACGAGCTCGGTCCTCTTTTGCAGCTGAGGAAGATTGACATGATTAAGTTGGAAAGAGCATCTCCTTGCTGTCCAGATTCATTATTACTGGACAAAAGGTTTCTCAAACAATTATTTTTATCGTGTACTGAACGTACAGATGGGCCATACAGTGAAGATGAGGTAATGAATATTCTGACGACTTTTGAGAAGCTTATCCCTCCACAGAGTATAGAAGATATAGGTATTTTTTATTTATTTGGTCAGAGGTTTCCCACGTGGCTTGATAGTGCTACTCATTTTCCATCATTGAAGTACTTGCATCTCATGCATTGTAAATCATGTGTGCATCTTCCTGCAATTGGGCAGCTCCCCAACTTGGAATTTCTGAAAATCGTGGGAGCCACTGCAGTCACCAAGATTGGACCCGAATTTGTTGGCTATGGGGTGGGTAATCACGGATCTCCAGAGGGAGTTGCTTTCCCCAAACTTGAAACATTGATTGTCAAGGATATGCACAACTGGGAGGAGTGGACCTTTGTTGTTGAAGAAGAAGAAGCAACACCAGCAGCAGGTAAGGAAGGGGGTGAGGATGGAGCTGATGCAAAGCAAAAACGGGAAGCCCCACCTCCAAGGATGCAGATGCTGCCCCGTTTGAAGAAGTTGCAACTTGACAACTGCGCCATGTTGAGAGCCCTCCCACGGCAGCTAGGACAGGAAGCCACCAGCTTGAAGGAACTACTACTACAGAATGCGGACAGTTTTCGGGTGGTAGAGGACCTCCCTTTCCTCTCCGACCGTCTTTTTATCTACAACTGTAAAAGCCTTGAGAGGGTCTCGAATATTCCCCAAATGAGAGAGCTGCGTGTTCTGGGCTGTCCAAACTTGGCTAGTGTTGAGAGAGTGGACAACCTGCAGCAGCTGTTTCTGACAGAGTTCATGCGGGAGGTCTCCTCACTGTGGCTGCCTGCCCTTCAACAGCGCCACCAGCAACTTCACGGAGAAGACCTGGATGTCTACACCTTGACATCATCTTAACACATCTTTCGGATCAGGTACGAAAATTGGCTCTACACAAATACTTTATATTTTGTCATAAGCCATTGACTGCATCTGGCAACGCGCTTTTGATACGCAGGAGCAGGACATGCAAAACGTGTCGAGAAAGAGTGGGTCAACCAGGCAACAATCAAGAGTTCTTTGCGTCATTTGGGAAGGATTGTCCAATGTTTTTAATGTCGCAGGGAGCAGGCAACAATCAAGCTTGCCGATGCCGTCCGAGGTCATCCGCTCGCCGTGCGGCTTGAGTTCCTGCAGAGTGATGGTGTCATCAGATCAGATGCACCTGGTACAGCGCTGCACGTCCGAAACCCTGATTCCTCCACTTATCTCTTTCTTCCCCCTGTTCGTGGGATTAGATTTCCACCTGCAAATTCGGTACCATAAGTGTGAAACAAGAGGCGACACAAGCCGTTCAGACTTACTACATTCCCTAGCTGCAGCTTTCTTCGTAGCAACTCTGTTTTTCATCATCATCTGCTTTGTTCAGACTTGTTAATTGTTTTCGTAGGCATAGACTGCTGCTCTAGATTTCATCATTTGCTTTGTTGTCCGGTCTGTCCATTAATTTGTCAGCGGTATGGTTGGTGATGCATCTAATAATTGGTATGATAAGTTTGATTCCTGGAAGCTGCTGCTCGTTTTTGTGATGCATCTACTTGAGTCACGACATATGATGTGACGCGGCTAATGTACGCGGCAGTATTGGAAAAAGTCGTAGTTTATGTGGCAAACTGAGTCGCGTCAAACGGTCTAGCGCAACTCAGTGGCGAGTCAAGCCAGAGGGCGTGGGTGACTCAGAGTCACATGCCTCCAACCATGTCTCCCGCTTTCACTTTTGTGTTTCGTTCTTCCTTTTAATTAGCAAATTAATTCCTAAATTTGTGAAACTTGAGATGTATGATCTATAGAGTGCATATGTTCCATTTTAACTTTTTGCACCCCAACCCATGGTGTAAAAAATGAGAAATCTAATTTCAAAATATCCTAAGTATTATTGGATCAACACATCAATATGGCTTAAGTATGAAAATAGAGCAAACTAGTCAACTTTTGATCCGCTTTTTGAGAAATTTTACACCGAGAACTTAGACAATTTGTTACTATAATTAAATTTGGACGATTGTCAAGAAATTTGGATAGGTTGATGGTAAATAAAAACAAAGAATTCATAGTTTAAGAAAGGTTTAAAGTTGGAAAGTCGTGATGGTTATTAAGTCTATCAGCTAAGTAGAATATAACACAACTTTCCAACTTTATACTCCCCTTAAACATCCAAATTCAAATGTATCCCAAACATGTCTATTAGGCTATTTCAAAATTAGGTTTCTCATTTCATACACCATGGTTTGGGGATGCGAATACTTAAAATGATACGTATGCACTCTATACATCATACATCTCGAGTTTCACAAATTGAAGAGTTCATTTGTTAATTAAAAAGAAGAATGAAACAAGGCTAAATAAAAGCAGGAGGTGTGTACGTGACTCCGAGGCATGCAACGGACTCGCTACTGAGTCGCTGCCACTTGGCATGACTTAAATATTAGTTGCGCCACGGAGCTTGGCGTGACCAAAAGGGTAGTGACTTTTAAAACTGTTCAAATAAAAAAATTCCGATGGAGGGCCAATAGCCATCGAGTATCAACGTACTTGCAGCCATGTTAACTTATAATTTAACCTAATTTTATTTTAGAAAATGGAATTATTTCCTCCTCATGGTCTCGGGGACCGCATACAGCCCATTTGTTTATAGAAAAATCCAGCTTCTACACTAAGTAGGATATAGGTGCAAGGTGTTGGCTGCAGTTCGCCATGCTATCTAGCCGTGCAACTATGGTTGTTCTAGTGTGAAACTCCCATCCCCAAAACAAGGTTTGCAACCTATAGCCAATCCTAGCATGATACTCCTCTAGAAAAGTAAAGGCAAACAAAGATTGCAATAGAGTAAATGCGGAACGTAAAGGGGATGAGAGAAAGCAAACTCTTGACACGCGATTTATCCCGTGGTATCGGTAGGCACTATGTAACCCCTAGTCCACGTTGTTAAAGCACTCACATAAGACTATTGCTTCCTGGCCACCAAGTCTCTTCCAAGAGCACCACTTGACTCGCCACAAAGGCAAGCCACTTAGGCACTTGCCAAGCTCCCTTGGTCACCTTGATGTCGCCCCCACTAAGGAGCTTCTCCACCAAGGAAGGGGGTCTCCACGTCCCCCGCACAAAGTGTCCTTGCCGCTCCACACTAAGCGGAGGGTCGATGACGATTGCCGGTGAGCCACTTAGGCCCCAAGGCTTCGGTGCGAACCTTGTACAACTTGATTCACTCAAGAATCACCTCACAAGGTTGGCACAACCTTGCACTCACTCGGCTCCGAGCTAAGCCTAGCACTAAGCACATACACTAAGCATATGCAAGTCTAAGGATGAGCAATTAAGCACTTGGATGGATTGAATATGATCTTCAATGTGTCTTGAACTCCTCTCGCACTTCCACACACTCCAAGCAACCTCAAAGGGGCGGGTGGAGGAGGTATAAATAGCCCATGGCATCAAACTAGCCGTTGGCTAAAAGCCGCCGAAAGTAGTACCGTCCGATGATCCGACACTATCTTTTTCCGGTGTCGGTTCATCCGATTTCCCTCCCACGTCACTTATCCATTGAGATTCTCTCGACACAACCGCTCCGACGCTATACACCGACGGTGCGTCGGATTATCTAGTGTTGAAGACCCCGCGACCAAGTCGTCTCTCGTAAGCTTTCACGCAACCGTAGGATAGACCGATGCTTTGTAACACCCTAAATTTCACTTTTGAATTTAATTAAAATTTTGCTTAGCAACCATTGCCCTCGTTTAAGAAATATAAGGAGTCTTGTGCTTTTCTAGGGATTTAATCATTTTTTGTAATTAAATAATGAAATATAAAATTTTAGTTTTGCATGCATGTTGTTGCATCATTTTTGGAGTGTTTGAATTCAAATTCATGTTTGAATTCATGTGCATGATTGTTTTTTTAAATAGAAAAAACAATTCCTTTAGCTCTTCTTCCCCCTCCTCACTTTTGCTCGTTTTTCTCTTTTGGCCCAAAAACTCCGAAGTCCGGCGGCGCCCCTCCTATTCCTTTCCCGCGCCGCCGCCAACCCGGCCAGCCCCGGCAGGCCGACGCAGCCTTCCGGCCCGGCCTCCGCCCGCCCGCATGCGCCGTCGTCCGCCGCCGCCGACACGCGGGGCCCGTGTTTCATCTCCCTCCTCGCGCCGTCCCCAAGCCGGATTCGGCGCCGCCGTCCCCGACTCCGCCCGGGGTACGCCTCCCTAGTCGTAGCCCACACGCCATGGACCACCCCGGCCCCTATTTAAGCCGACGCCGCCCCCCGTGGACCCCTATCCCGAACCCCGGCCCGTCGCCCGTACCCTAGCGCCGCCACCCGCGAAACCCTAACGCCTCTACCGCATGTAGTCGTCGCGCCGTCGCCCGTCGCCGCCGGCCATCGACGAGTTGCTCGAGAGCTTCGCAAGATCGTGTGCGAACCGCTAGTGCCACGTGTTTGCATCGCCGAGCTCCACATCGCCGAGACAACCTCGCCGAGTTCCATCTCCGCCGACCACCTCTTCAAGTCGTGTGCCGTCGTCTTCGCTCGGTGAGTCGCCGGTGATGCCCCCGTTAGTTTCCCTATGTCGCGTGCTTCGTTTTGGTGAAAGCCGCGCGCTCGGCCGAGCACCCTAGCTCGAATTGGCCTTGCGCCGGCGAGCTCGCCACCCCCCGCGCCGCCGCGTCCCGCGTCGCCGCCGGCCGAGCGCCGCCGCGTCGCTTGCGCACGTCCGAGACCACCCGATGGCCATCCAACGGCCTAGATTGACTTGACCCCGGTCAAACCTGGCCGCGGCTTCGGCCAACCGCCACACCCGCGCCCGCGCCTAATCCTAGCCGCCGGATCTCGATCCAACGGATCATATCCGCTCCCCTCACCTTAACCGCGTGCTTTTGCAAATAAAACCCCGAGCTTCTTCAAAATTACAACCCGGTCCTTCCACCTTAAGGTTCCCTTACAATTAGGTCCAGTTTTCTTCGTTTAGCCCCCGAAGCTTAGTTTTTGTTTACGCTTAGTCCCTAAACTTGTTCTAGCCGTATCTTAGTCGTTTTAGCTCCGTTTTTAGCGTTCTTTATGTCCACGCGATCGTCTCGATGAGTATATTAGTTTTCTATTGCTTTTGTTGCTGTTTGAGATGATTGGTGTACTGTTTCTTATATATTTCCATTGTATGCTTGTATGTGAATGTGTGGAGCATAGAGTACGAGCGGTTCGGGGACTTCGCCGTCGTTGAAGAATTTCAAGACCCGAAGCAGTTTCGGAGCCGGTGGAAGGCAAGTCCTTGCTGCATTCCCGTTGATTCTATTACAACATGCATTTCAATTACACCGTTATTTATTATTGCTTTACGTTAAATTGATGGGTCCTATTGTTAAGGTTGGACTAGCTTTGTTATCCTATGCCTTGATCAACCCGGGTTTACTTTATGTCGGGTAGCACTTTCTAAAGCTTTACTTGGTTTTGGGTGGTTTAATGAACACTTGTCAATATTGATTTATTTATGTTGTTATTCATGTAATGCAATAACACCTTATGCGTGTTAATCGGAACATGGAGCGACCACCCAGGAAAACACTACCACAAGACATATGGCTCTATCTTGGCTTAATAATTAGAGAACTAGGTGTTAGGTATGCTTTACCCGATAAGGGTTGGGGTTGACGGTAGATGGCGTATGGACCGCTCTCCGGCGGGGACGAGTTGGGCTTGGCTAAGACACGGTACTCGCCGGTGAGCTTTATACGCCGCACCGATCGGGTAACCTAGCGGGCGGCACCGCACCCGGGGATCTTTGTAACGGCCTCGTAGCGTCCCTATGCGGCCACACCTCGGTAGTGTGGTATAGTACCTACTTTTGCACAACATGGTTGGGTCTAAATCTCTTTTGGGTTTTTACGCGACTTGTGGGTAAATGTGACAACCCCACCCGAGATGATTCCGTACTATCGCCTAAACCACTACATTTGGTCATTAAGCGATAATAAAGAAGCATCCCGTTGAGCATTGCCGGGTCTACGCCCGTAAATCACTTGGAAACACAGAGAGGATTGAACGAATGCATTAAAACTCCCACAAAGGTGAGTCCAGAGTGCCTTACACCTTAATACTAATCTCCCCGTAGGGTCCAATTATTACAAACCATTAATTCCAACATGGTAATAAAGCATTCGCAGTTTTACTAAAATAGCGGAAGTTCTAATAACGATACGTTACGACATCACCAGAGGCCATCCGTGACGCCGTTACTCAACGTCCTCATCCACCCATTCCGCCTCCCGGCCGGTGGAATCTTACCGGACCAAACAACTTCACTCGAAAACAACAATTATAGCAAGTCCGAGTATACTAATACTCAAAGAAGACGTACCCGACAAAAGTTACCTCTAGGCATGCGGTGCCATTGGCTAGGGGGTTTGTTTTGCCAAAAAGCGCCTAAGATCATGGATCCTTACATTCAATATTTTAGCTCGGTTTCTAGTGAGATTATCATTACTAAGTGAGCAACCGATCCAAACAAGAATTGTACAACACACTTAATTCATGCGAAGGTTTCACATAGTTCCATTATTACGGGATATCATGGCCACCGATTAAGCGATCTCGGATAACGGTGAGAGGCCGACAATCGATTATTCATACACCTTGCAAGGCAACCTAAACACGGGGAGCGGTGCCCCACGTAGCCGACACCGACCAAACGGTTCCCAAAAGTCCTCGGGTTGGGATGATAGCCTACGCTCCCGGGTACGGGGCTATCCGGAATGCCCCACACGGTGCATCCGCCCTCACACATGTACCCTCCTTCCGGTTGCAAGCGGGGGGCAGAGACGAATCGAGATTAGTAGTAGTAAAATCCCGTACCATCTCATTAAGGTACTAGGCTTACCGGTCCCATTCTCGACAAGTGCTTAGTACATTCAAAAGCTTAGCCCACAAAGCCACTGGACCGGAGCCCAAATCCCATGCTCTTACCACATGAGCAATTCATTGATTTAATTGGGGATTTCCACAAAGGAAAACCTATGCTCGCGAGTCACGGACATCACTCGACTTGTACCGGATCCTTAGAGCATAGCATCTAGCGACCTAACATTCTAGTAGAAGAACATAGGCACCTAGGGGTCATGCAATTAAGGTTTCATCCAATTCCCGAACGTAAATGCACATAGAATAACATAGATAGTTGCATAAAGTTAAATAAAACATGGGTGATGATAAAATCGGGGCTTTCCTTCGCTAGCACGAGCAAGCTAGACGATCTTCCGGACTTTGGCCCGGGTCTTGCTCTATAGCGACATAGTTCACGTCTCCTCCGGTTTCCTCGTTCACGTCTTTCGACACGAGCGTGTAATTACCGTCGGGCACTTCTACACGGAGGATGCGATGCAAGGCTTGAGTGACAACTTGTATTTGAATAATTTCAAACAACTTATGACACACGGGGTGCACACTTGGAATACATTCACTTAGATAACAAATACATTCAAGATACTCTTCCTATAAAGAGATAGTGCAAAGCTTTCTTATCTAGACTTTCCAATAGTAATCGTGTACATATATATACATAAATAAACCAATGGAATTCATATACAACCGCAAAGAATAGCTACGAAAGGCATAGGGTTGGTCATATTCACCTTAAGAAAGCATTTGAATATTTCCCCCCTTTAAAGATAACTAAAAAGCCTTTGTAGCCTTTTCCTTAATGTGATTGTGTGCACATCTATTAAGGAATACCTTATTTACATACAAACAGCAAGGAATTTACCTTAGCACTACCATACTACTTTTCTAATTCATTTATTTCTCTTATGCACAAAAGGGGCATTTTTCCTATTTTCCTTTTTCCGAGATAAACTAGTTTGAACTCTCTTACACCAATTTAAGACATATGCGCCCCGTCCAACAAAGCATCTACCGGTCTTACCGACTAGGAGCACTTCCTTGGACAAGAAAAGATTAGCCTTTGCACCACTAAAATTTATTACACCAATTATGTGCATTACTAGCTAGCATATAAGGGAATAATGCAAATTAATTTTGATAGGACAGAAATGATTCCCATCTCTCTCCTACACATACTCGATCCAAAACAAGCTTAAAGAACTAACAAACACACATATAGCCTTTATGGAACATGCTACACATGTTTATGATTAAAAACATGCATAAATGAGGAAATAATATTTGTAACGAGAGATAAAATCATGGTAAATTCACCAAGGATGCATTTTGGTAACAAAAGACAGAGCGAAGTTGGGCTCAAAAATAATTATATTTGGAGCTACAAAAATCATCTAGGCAGATTTTTCAATTTTTATAAAAAGATTTCTTCAAGTAACTTTGTGCAATTTTTGGCACAGATCCTAGACATACCAAGTACCTACAACATATCCAAAACCCAGCTCAAGATCGACAGTAGATTTTACGGAATCATAGATCTAGGTATTTTACATTTGTATTTTTTCAAGCAAAATCTAAAGCTCAAAAATATATACACCTTTGGAGAAAGTTGTAGTTCGGTTGTACCGAGCACAGCAAAATTGGGTTTGCTATTTTTGGATTTTTCTACGATGTTTAATCGATTTTACAAGTTTCGGTTGAAAGACACAAAAGGGTAAGAATCATCTTTCATCCCGCCCCCTAGAAGTTTTGAACCTTCACAATCCTCGCCCTCGCCTTTAACACTTAGACCCTCGAGTCCCCAAATCCCCACCGGTTATCCTCGACGGCGAGAGGGAGGCTCGCCGGCGGTGAGGTAGGGCCGGGACCGGCAAACAATTAACCCAAATGCTCGATTCCACTTACTTAGGGTCCGCTAGTCAAAGATTGGAGGGTAGGGGTTGCTCCGGCGAGCGGGCACGACGGAGACCGACGACGGCGGCCGGGGCTGCTCGGACTCCGGCGAAGATAGGGACGGGGCTGCACAATGTGTGGCTCGACTAGCTTCCCGGCGACCTAAACAAGGTCTTGGAAGGGGTTGTATGCCGGAGAGCAAGCACGGCTTGGGACTCGCCCGCGGTCGCTCGACCGGGCGGGCGGGGACTCGGAGCTCCGGCGAGCCGGTGGCTTGGCCGGGACCACTCGCGGGTGTGCAAGCTTACCGGGTGCGAGAGGAAACTTTAGGTGTGCTTAATTTGCCACGGGCGCAAGCGGAGCGAGGTGCTCACCGGCGGCGGCAATGGCGACCGCGGCGGGGGCTCGGGTGCTCGCGCGAGGAAGGATGGCCGGGCTTTTATATCCGGCGCGAGGCGGTGGTGTGGATTCCTTGCACACCAAGGCGATGAGTGGGTAGTACAAGTGCGGCGTGGGCGGTGACGTGCGCGGGTGTCGGACCGTGCGGCGGCGCGGCCAATGGCTCGGGCGGTGCGGCGGGGACGCGCGGTGTGTGCGTATTGGGCAAGCGGGCGGCGCCCGGCGGCTCCGGGAGCGGGGCACGCACCGGCCGACCCGGGGCTGACCCCGGCGTGCGTGTACGGCGTCGTACAGGGCGGCGGCCGTCGCGACCGGGCGCGACGTCGCGGCGCGGCGCGAACGCGCGTTCCGCGCGCCAGACCATTCGGTTTAGCCGTGTTCAAACGCGATTTTCTCCAAAATCTTCAACTAAAGTGCACCAAGTGATCAACAAAGCAAAGTTGTAGACCTACCGACCCTCTACCATTTTCACAAAGGGCGTCTAGCCTTTTTCTCCATAGTTTTTGCGCAAATTGGATGCCAAAATGCAGATTGTCTCGGCTCTTGTGAATAGTACTTACAAGTGTTGACTTGAATTTTTCACCCATTTCCACTCCAAACCAGCAATGCCACTCAACATGAAAATCGTGTCCCTCGACAAAATACACAACTTTTGTATTGGGAGAATTTGAAGTGTTTAGGGAAAATTTGGAGAACGCGGCAAAAGTTCCGCCGACATGGACGGATCAACAAGGAGTCAAAGGTTTTTGAGTGGGGTTTTGACCAAGGTGAACTTTGGTTGACCAATAGGTGTCATTAGGTTTTGTCGGTGATGTTTTCGAGGTGATGGCCCGGGTAGACCGATGTTTGACCAAAGTCAACACTTGTTGAACGGATGATTAGGGTTAATTAACCCGGTCGAAAACTTGGGGCGTCACATCCTACCCCCTTAAATAGAATCTCGTCCCGAGATTCGACAACAATAGGGGAGCAACACTTTCTAGCAAGATAAGGGTTACAAGATGGAATATGTACTCGCTTACATTTCTAGGTAGCGAGAATTCATACAGGGCAAAAGATACATGGGACTCTCCTCTCTTCTTCATCGCAGTTCATGAGGGAGATGACGATGGATGTGTACATGGAAAGCTAAAAGAAGGCAAACTCCGCCGACCAAGCAGAGATACATCGCCGCAAGCGTCCGGACGGAGGGACTCAAACATCTCCCCGATCCGGGGACATGGTCGACGATGGAGGCGGGGTTCTTCCTTCGGTCTTCTTCGAGCTTCTTCGGGAGGCGGTTGACGAAGATGGCTAACCGACTTACTCGGCGAGCAAAGCGAAGCAGCAGAGATGGACTAGTAGTGGGTTGGCCAAAACTAGCCGGAGGAAAAAATAAGAGTGGCGACACTGTCTGTCGAACTCGAAGGCAGACGAGACTTGGCAATGGCAACACCGCGGGAGGGTTTCCCCTTTATATAGCCCACGGGACGCAACGGTCATCCCAACCGACTGAGGTAGGGGCTCGCGGGTGATCCAGCGGTTGCCACACGGGGCTCGATAATGGTCGGCCCGTGAGGTTTCTACGACGTGATCGTGGTCACGGGAAAAGAGATGGCAGGGCGACGCTATGGTGTCGTACCATCATGGCACTGAAATGAATGGGGTCCAACGGTCCAAAGATCTGACCGTGATTTCTCAAGAAATCTTTGATCCTACTCCTTCAACTTATCTGGTGGATTGGGGTGAAACATGGGGATTCCGGTGGAAGACTAAGTTAAGAAGAGCCGATTACTTTAAGGATTTCTATGAAGAAAGAGAAGGCTAGTAAACAAATGTTTCATTACATTTGTTCACCAAGATTTCGGGTTTAGCTCTTAGAGCAACTAGAATATGGGGAAAGGCGATAAGTCCCATCATTAAGGCAAACGGTTTGAAGGCATGCTCTCGGATAGAAAGGTTACCCGTGAGGTTAAGCTGACCTTGCTTCACTTGAATCATGGGCTGCTTGTCACGATTGCCCTTAGCTGCTCCGAGGTTCGGAGTTTGTTGTTCGGTCTTGATCCTCTTAGGGTTTGGGCACTCATTGGCATAATGCTCGGGTTGTCTACAATTGTAGCAAACACGGGGTTGAAACTCCTTTGGCTTGAAGTCTTGTGGCTGAGCCTGGCGGTACTGAAAATTTCCGGAAGGCTTATACTGGGACGGAGTCATTCTCCAATGGCCTGATGCGGATGATTAAAAAGAACCATGCGCATTCTTCTTGACGAAACGAAATTTCCTGCCTGACCCAATTCCCGAAGTAATTTCGTTATGCCTCTTCTTCTCCTTCTGTACCTTCATCATGGCATCCTCTTGCAAGATAGCTTTGTCCACTAACTCATGATAACTGTTTGGCTCTAATAGGTTTAGTCTTTCGTACAACTCACTCCTGAGACCATCACGAAAATGTTCCATCTTTATGGCGTCGGTGTCCACGTGATATTCTCCATATCGCGGAGGCTATTAAACTTCGTGCATACCGATACACAGGTTGTCATCACCTTGCTTAAGAGCAAGCAACTCTTTCATTATTCTAAACATGAGTCCTTTTGGGATGTGGTGGTCTTTGAAAGCTCTCTTGAATTCCGTCCAAGTAACTTCATGTCCAAGCAGTTGCATGATCTTAAAGTGCTCCCACCACATTAAGGCTTCTCCACGAAGCCGCAAGGCCGCGAACCTAGCCTTGTGCTCCTCGAACACGGTAGGACAAATGCGAGAGAATTTGGCCTCAATGGCCCTAACCCATGCATCCGCATCAAGGGGTTCTTCGGCTTTGGTGAAGGTTGGGGGCTTCATCCCGATAAAGTGGGAATATGTGGTAACCATCCGTGGTCCATCTTGGTTAGCTCCCACCGGTGGTCTCTCGGTGCATCCGTTGCGCGATCCGCCGTTGTGTCCGTAGAATCTAGCGAAACACTTCGGTCCGAGCGGCCATGAAAGTCTCCACTAGCGTCATGGGTGGCGGTGGCGGTAAATCACCATTACCCGACGTGTCAAAACCGTTGGGGGTGTTACGTGTGGGTCCGACCATCCGAAAACTTTGAGCTCTCATTAAACGTATATCCGTAAGCTTGCTCATATAATTAACAAGTAGAATATGTACGACGAAAACTCATTCAAGGCGACCGGCCGCACCGCGGTCATAAGCATAAAGCTCATAATCCTAGCTTATACACCAAAAATTCTCATCTTTGGTCGGTGGATGCATGATTTCATGTGCTCCAAAGTTGGTATTCAACTTTAAATCAATTTCCAACATTGTCATGCCCGTAAAATTCCGTAACCGAGACTTCGCCTAGCTGTCTTCACATAAGGCCTAGGCGTACGTAAATCACCATGCTCTCGGTACGCACATGCAAACATGATAACAATCGCTGAGCAAGATTTCCCAACATTTAACATAGATCGATATCCCTCACATGGTCCATGTCGATCATAGCCAATGTCATTTCAAGATCCATTCTTACAACACATTACTTTATTGAAAGCGTAACTAATCATCAACTAGATACACTTCTAGCCTAAGTTCACTTAAGGTGAAGCGGGTCCGTACTCCACTCCGCATTCTCCTTGGATCTCTTTGGGATCTTCTTCCTCTTCTCGGATCGGGAGGTGGAGCCGCTATAGCTTCTAGTTGATTCTCTAAGTCAAGCATATATTGATCATTATGCCGCAACAAGAAGTTCTCGTTCATGAATGACTTCGCTTAATTCTTGTATTGTTCTCTTGTCCTTTCTTCTTTTCTTCTTAAGATTGGCTATCATTGCTCGAGCTTCCTTCAAATCTTGGGCGTAGCTCCCGCACCATTGACTTGCCGTCTATAAATTTGGTGCCTATAGAACATGCTTTCTCCAACCATTGATTGATAGAGGTCTAACATAGCCTTGGAGAAACGGACCGAGGTGTCAAGTTCGGGACTATAGTGAAGATTACCCCGAGCGGAGAGAGGAGCTTCGCGTTCGGTATCCCCGCGCCGAATGCGGCTTAGGTAATGGAATCACCTTAGTCGTAGCACTAGCCGCCAAATCGGCATGCTTCTCACAAAAAGTTGTGAGTGCTTCCAACGTAGCCTTTTCCACGGTGCCGGCCAATTTCCATCCTTGTGCCTTCACCTCCCACTCTTCCCAAGTAGGATGTGTCGGACACAAGGGGATCTTTACATTCACTTCCCAACGAAGCGGCTTGGCTCGTTTTCATGAGCTCACATGCCGAGTACTCGGGATACACCGTGTACCCAAAGTCCTTTAGACTATCCCACAAAAGTTGAGGAAGACCACCCTCCTCGAGGCAGTTCAAGTGAGTCCACGCATGCGCGTCAATGTTCACGGATTCGGAAGCGTACATCCGGAATAAGTGACACATGTCGAACCGGAGGTGAACACGCGTACGCAGTTAAGTTCTCATGATTACAAGGGAATGTTGCCTATACGTACCACTACTAAAGGTTCTCAACTTTCACCCGATTTCAATTAGAACGGGGTAATTGGATTATCATTTTGGTGAAATTCAGGGCAGCCATTAGTCCAAGGTGTAAGATATGCCACAACTCGAAATGAGTACGCATAAATGATGGCGTAAAGTTCGGGGTTGTGACTCAAAAGTCATAACTAAGAGCCTATAACCCTAAAAATTACCAATCCTTGATAACAACTCGGTGACTTAATTAGGCACACCTTTGGTATTCAATAGCAGGGCTAGATTGGATTGGAACATGATCCAAAAATTTCTTTTGCGGTAGGGGGCTGTTCTGAAAACCAGCAGAACAGAGACTCGCTAAACGGAGCATAACTTTCTACAGAAAATTCCTAAAATCCTGGAAAATTCACAGTGGATGCTCAACTTCATAAGGAACAACTTTCCTAAAGGATTCCTATTCAGATTTCAGACAGATTTGGCTACAAAAATTGAGAAACGACATAGACAGAATCTGCCCAAATTTTCTTAATTTCAAAAGGGAGGAAAACTTATCTAAGATCAAGCAATTCACCCCGGAAAAGTGATTCAAGCAATTGGGAAACAATTTTAGGTTTATCCAGATTTCAATTATGCATGCACACGCCTTAAACGACCTAACACCAAAGGAATCAAAAGACGTAGTTAGTGCCGGTGGCAAGCTTATAATCGGCTCTCCTTATAATAACTAGTCGGAGCTACCCGATTCGCACTTAACGACTTACGAGCGTGGTTAGTGCACCCGAAGAAAACGAACCTTTCGTGCCAAGCACGTCATGAAAGCGTCCACATACATTACCGTTCGCTTATAGAAACGGTATCCATGCGTCAAGCCGCTGCATGGACAGCGTCCAACCTCGGAAACCCTCCGTTTGAATGGAGTGTGTCCTTGCCTCGCATGATCGACATGCGGAATGCACACGTATGAAACACGTGGCGACATCACAACTCATATCTAGACGCGAAGATGGGATCCATGGAAGGGATCACTCCATCAACCCTCGCAATTCCCGTGATGCGGAACAGCGCACGTATGAAACACGTGGCTCATCTAGTTTGCTTGTGCAATAAAGTAAATCTGACATAAAGTAGAGTGCTGGAAGTTAGCAAAATAAACCATAGATTCTTATGCCACCTTAAAGAACCCAAAATTCTCTCTAGGGCCTCTCGATCTAGATCATTCCTTAACGATCCAACGGATTTTCGAAATCCAATCAATCTTGGCAAGTTTTATTGTAAAACATGTGATTAGTATTAAGCTAATCACTCTCGTGCATTCAATCGCTCCGATACCAGCCTGTGACAACCCCACCCGAGATGATTCCGCACTAACGCCTAAACCACTCCATTTGGTCATTAAGTGATAATAAAGAAGCATCCCGTTGAGTATTGCCGGGTCTACGCCCGATAAATCACTTGGAAACACAGAGAGGATCGAACGAATGCATTAAAACTCCCACCAAGGTGAGTCCGCAGTGCCTTACACCTTAATACTAATCTCCCCGTAGGGTCTAATTATTACAAACCATTCATTCCAACATGGTAATAAAGCATTCGAGTTTTACTAAAACAACGGAAGTTCTAATTACGATACGTTACGACATCACCAAAGGGGCCATCCGTGACGCCGTTACTCAACGTCCTCATCCACCCATTCCAGCCTCCCGACCGGTGGAATCTTACCGGACCAAACAACTTCACTCGAAAACAACAATTATAGCAAGTCCGAGTATACTAATACTCAAAGCAAGACTTACCCGACAAAAGTTACCTCTAGGCATGAAGGCCTTTGGCTAGGGGGTTTGTTTTGCCAAAAAGCGACTAAGATCATGGATCCTTACATTCAATATTTTAGCTCGGTTTCTAGTGAGATTATCATTACTAAGTGAGCAACTGATCCAAACAAGAATTGTACAACACACTTAATTCACGCGAAGGTTTCACATAGTTCCATTATTACGGGATATCGTGGCCACCGATTAAGCGAGTCTCGGATAACGGTGAGAGGCCGACAATCGATTGATTCATACACCTTGCAAGGCAACCTAAACACACGGAGCGGTGCCCCACAAAGCTGACACCGACCAAACGGTTCCCAAAAGTCCTCGGGTTGGGATGATAGCCTACAGTCCCGGGTACAGGGCTATCAGGAATGCCCCACACAAAGGCATCCCGTCGGGCATACACCCCCGGTACTCATGCAAGGAAGGAAGAAGAGTAGAAGACCGACTCCTACTAGAATTCCCCCGTACTTCTACTAGGACTCGCTCCGTGTAATCCTACTAGGACTCCCCGGCTTGTAACCGACTAGGAACCCGCCCCCGGACTATACAAAGGAGGGCCGGTACCTAGGAGGACATCTACAATCCCTCCGGGATCAACATCCAAGCGCAGGCGCAATACTACTCTAAATAGGACGTAGGGTAGCTACTCCGGCTACCCGAACCCGTATAAATCTCGTGTCTTGTGTCCTCGCGCGTACCTTCGGGTTCCGCATCATGGTGATCCCCACCTTCTACCTTGCCGCGGGTACCTCCCATGGAGGTCGAGAGGTTTAAACACCGACACCGGCGCCCACCGTGGGGCCATCGACATGATCACCGGCGAATTTGAAGGACCTTCATCTTCAAAATCAACACGTCTCGGCGACAAAAGTCTCCCGCGACGAGCAAAATCAGCGTATCGCTATCGTGTCCGAACGAGACAGAGCCACCGCCGTTCGCGATGAAGTCGTCGAGTTGGGATCCAAGACGGACAAAGCACCGTCCAAATTCGTTGTTTTGAAGCGGAGTCAACATCTTCACAAGATTGCAACTCGCCGTCTCGACGACATTCTCTCGCGAGGACAAGTTCGAGACAAATTGATTTTGTGACTACCGCCGCATAGTACCAAGTCCGCGTCGATCAACAATCTGCTTGCTGCATGCCTCATCACGAACGAGATGGAAAACAACACCGCAATTTGCACCAATCAAGTATCAACGCCGTTGGGCTGCCATGTGCCATACAAGGTGAATCCGAGACAAAGGAAGCTCCGTAAAGATTCCGAAAACAATGCCGCTACCGTTTGACTCTCTTGTTTGCAAAATCCCAATTGGTCGCGAACCACAACTCACGGAGATCAAGGCCAAGCATTGTACCGCCGGACTTCAAAGTACCTAGCTTTCCCCGATAAAAAACGGAGATGCCATCAAAGCCCGAGGCCGCTCAATACCGCGCGCCACCGCTCCAAGTTTGACACGGAGAAACAATTCACGCATAAGACAAAAGCCTCGTGGCTTGCATCCTTGAAAAGGAATTTCCTCATACTTGTGCTACAAGCACACCAAAGGCTACGAGGGAGCTACAATGTCCTTGTTTGCTGCACACCGGAGAGGTACGCGAGTACGGTTACGTTGCCGCCGTACGCAAAGTGGCTCGCTTCGACTACGCCGTATCGACTCGCATCAACCTCGTCGTGCGCCGTGACTACTCTTCTCCGGCCGCACGCGCTCTACGTCGACCTCGCCGTGCGCCAAGACTACTCGTCTCCGGCCGCACGCGCTCTACGTCGACCTCGCCGTGTGCCGCGACTACTCGTCTCCGGCCGCACGCGCTCTACGTCGACCTCGCCGTGCGCCGCGACTACTCGTCTCCTGCCGCACGCGCTCTACGTCAACCTCGTTGTGCACCACGAGTACTCGTCTCCACTCTCCCGGCCGCAGCGATCTACCTCGACTACTTCACCTCCGCCGCGCGTCCGGTGCCTCGGCACGTCGCGCGGCTCGTCACGCGGCTCGTCGCGCCGCTCATCGTTGACTACTCCGGGCTCGTCGCCGACTACTTCGCCTCCGCCGCGCGTCCGGGTGCCTCGGCACGTCGCGCGCCCTCATCACGCGGCTCATCGTGCCGCTCGTCGTCGACTACTCCGCCTCTCGCGAGCTCATCGTCGACTACTTTGCCTCCGCCGCGCGGCCAGGTACCTCGGCACGTCGCGTGGCTCATCACGCGGCTCGCCGCGCCGCTCATTGTCGACTACTGCGGGCTCGTCGTTGACTACTTCGCCTCCGCCGCGCGTCCGGGTGCCTCGGCACGTCGCGCGGCTCGTCACGCGGCTCGCCGCGCCGCTCGTCGTCGACTACTCGCCTCGCGCGAGCTCATCGTCGACTACTTCGCCTCCGCCGCGCGGCCGGTGCCTCGGCACGTCGCGTGGCTCGTCACGCGACTTGTCACGCCGCTCATCGTCGACTACTCCGGCTCGTCGTCGACTACTTCCTCCGCCGCGCGGCCGGTGCCTCGGCACGCCGCGTGGCTCGTCACGCGGCTCGTTGCGCCGGCCGTCGTCGACTACTTCGCCTACGCCGCGTGTCCGGGTGCCTCGGCACGTCGCGCGGCCCGTCACGGGGTTCGTCGTCGACTACTCCGTGCGCCGCAACTTCCTCTTGCGACCACATTGGCTCTACTTCAGCCACGCTGTGCGTCGCGACTACTTGTCTCGCGGCAACACTGGCTCTACTTCGAGTACGCCGCGCGCCACCACGACGTCGTCTTCTAGTCGCATCGCGTCGACCATTCATCTCGACTAGTTTTCCAAACTAGTCGATAACGGCGACCACACCCCCAACAACTAGCTCGGAATCAACTCGACTAGTCGACTTCAACAACAACCGTCGCGGGTCCATCGCCGACCACCACAGCCTTCATCATCGTCCGCCGTTTCAGAAGCAACGCCTAAGTCATTTATCTAAATGATTATCGTTTTCTTGGCTTGTGTTGGGGGGTACCCGAAAAATTCGGGATACTACCCTAACACAAGTGAAAGTTCAAGACACGTTCAACGGCACGGTTAGGGCACAAAGAGACCGAAACCCCTCCCCGTCAATAGCACAAGTCCCAAAAAAGTCCGAATCCGTTTACACGTGCCCTCGCGCCCTCTTTTATAGGGAGACGAAGGGACTTTTACATTCCGATAACACCCTCGGGCTCGGAGAATATTCCTAATGTGAACACACACAAGGATGTCTTTTCCCCCCTTACACATTTACAAGTCTGCCACTAGTTCACACTCTAAACCCGGACTTTTTGGGACTACAACTTTGACTTTGCTTCTCTCGTGATTCGTGAATGTCTCCGCCCGAGACTTCCGAACTAGGTCTTCTACGGATTCCCGAAGTGGCTCTTGCTTCCCGGCGGGTTCGCGCGTGTCCTTGCACCCGAGTCCCGAACGAGTCTTCGTCGGATTCCCGAATCGGCGGATCTCCGGTTCGGACCATCACCGCTGAGATTCCGGCTTCCGCATGTTCATGACCCCCGCCTCTTCACCGAATCAAGATTCCCGAACCCCCGCACATTCGCGAATTCAAGACTTCGCAGTCCCGTACTTCCGAGAATCGCGAATTCCTTGCTCCCGAAAAACATACTTTGAGAATTCCGTTAATCTCGACGTTTCGAGGGTGACAGAGTTTTCCCGAATTCCCCAACACTAGCCCCTCGGGGAAGCGGGTTGACTCCGACGATCCGATTCCACGAACCTTTCGGAAATTTAGTAAAAAACGTCACCCTTGGAACGTCGGGAGGGGACACGCGTCACCCGGGGAGCCAAAGGCGGTTAAATCGAGGCGCACTTCGCGAACCGCCCCTCCCCGGCCCTATAAATAGCGGGCGGCGCCGTTAAAAAATTTTTTATCGCTCTCGCGCCTTTCACGATTCTCACATTTTTCTTCCTTCGTGGGACCGGCTTTTTCTCGCTAGAAGACTTGCGAACTCCGTGCCTTGTTCGCGCTCTTCTAAGGTATTCCTTTATGTTTGCTTTGTTGTTTCGTTAGTTCGTTACACTTTGGTGTAGTAATGTCACGGCTTCCTAGTTTTATTTTCGAATATTAGTCTAAACCGTCCGAATGTTCGCGTTTGTTAGGTGGCTCGCATTAGAAGTACACCTAGACCCATGACTACCGAGGAGTTGATCGCCGCCGGCCTCCCACTCGACCCACCGCCGAAAGTGCATCGTGATGCGCCGCCCGAAAATGTAGGTTCACCCGGGGGTTCCCGAAGTCGTGAAGACGGAGAGGTTGGGTCCGACGGCGGCGAAGACGTCGGGGATGTGGACGCCGTGTCGACGATCTCGTCATGTTGAGGACTTCGGCCCACCGCCGCCCTCGCTCGCCTTCGGAGAGTCGAAGGTCACAAGCAATATTATTCGCGAGTACGAGATGGACGGATTCTTCTCTCCCGGCGCCGGGGCGTGCCCCGCTTGATGAACCGACTCCCGCTCCCAAGGCCGGAGAAATTGTGGTTTTTCGAGACTTCTTCATCCGTGGGCCGCGGTTCCCTTGTGACCCAATCCTCGCCGTAAATTCTCGATGCATTCTCGGTGAAGATCCACCGGCCTACCCCCGACGTCCTTCCTCGAGGTCTCGAAGTTTATCCGGATTCTCGAAGACCTTCGGCCGCAGCCCTACCATCGACGCCTTCACCGGATTTTACGAACCGGTGATTATTCCGTGTTGTTAAAGGTGAAGACGGGCGGTTCTACCACGGACCAAGACGCATGCCGTACCTTCAATACACGACGCCGAACACCCGACAAGGGATTACCCGAATCCGTATTTCTCCTTGCCGCAAGTCCAACCTTTCCGATGATTGGAAGTCTTACCGGTTTTACTTGAAAGTCAATGTGCCGAAGTCGTCATGCCCGATCACGCCCCTCGCCGCGTTGAATGTAGGGAAGTACAACCAGCGGGCCCTAGGAATCCGGAATTGCGAGAGTGCTTTTCATCCGGCTAGCACAATACTTGGCGGTCGTGACATTATCGAAGAATTTGTCGCCGCGCGAATCCGGCCTATCTCGAACCGGTTGGGCCCCCGCCGAACTCGTGTACTACAATGTCAATCGGGCCGACCGGAATGTGCCTTTTCCGATGTTTGGGATCAAGCTTCGCGAAGGCGCGCAGCGCCAAGGAGTTCATGGACGAGGTGGAAAAAAGAGTGAACGTTATGGTTGGAGAATATACGATGAACGAGTACAAGGCGTACAAAGCTCGGTGAAGCACGAGAAGAAAATCAACCGCATCTTTTCGGAAGTTTGTGGTGATAAATTTTTCGCCCCGAGGACCCGGTCCCAAGCTAAAACTTCCTCGCCGTCGCCGTTGCTAGCCGCTCGGCCCGCTCCTATCAACGCTCCCCCGAATCGAGTCGTCGAAGCGAAACTCGTCACTCGCCACCGAAGGGGCCTCTTCGGGAGTGAAGCCTTCAAGGACCGCATCACTTGAGTCATCGAAACGTAAACGAGGGACCTCCGAACCTCAAACCTCGAAGCCGAACTCCAGTCGCTTCGTGGCTTGCCCGGATGAACCTCAAACCTCGCGAAAGCCGCGAAGAAGGTTTCTTCCACCGGAGTTCGGCGGGTCCCATCTCGCCTTCGACGACGACATCCTCACGAAGACAGCCTAGCCCCAAAGGTGTTTTCCTCTCGGCCATTATTTAACTTTCGAGACATTTGCCCCCGCCGGTTCCGAAAATGAATTCGTCGACATCGATTCCTTTTCGGATGTTGCTCCCGAAGTCCAAAAAGAGGCATCCCCCGCCCGTTGCCGAGAAGTCGGCTGTTGCCGCCGAGGTTGTTGTTCACACCGAGTCCCCCGCCGCCGCCGAGACCCCCGCCGCCGATGTCACCGCCGCCGATCAAGCCTCCTCCGACCTCGCCCGAGACCTTGAACGCACTATTCAAAGGGAGGGCCATTCTTCCGAAAATGTTCCTTTAGTAGAAGTTCGGGAGGTTGTCCCCGAAGACCAAGCGCCCTCTCCTTCCTTGGCCGCTTTTAACAAAAGCTTTGGTACATCTCATCGCGGCAAACTATTGCGTGTTGGTTTCGAGACAAGTGGCGTCGGGGGCAAGGCGTCCCCGTTTTTAACTCTATGGAAATCGTCCTCCATTGTTGATGAAACAAGGGAGGAAGCGCTCGAACGACCCGAAGAGGCCGCTCAAGGCTCCGAGAGAAGGCCCTTCTCTCGCCTCCGAAACCGCTCCTTCGCCTCGGGAGAAAACTTCTCCGGTTCAAGCAAACAGTCACCATGCAGCATTTTAGCAAGCAAGGTTCGTTGATTCTCACTGCCCCTTTGTGTCATTCGCGATTGTTGAATCTTCACCTGAGATTTATTCCTGAATTTTTCAGAATTCAAGAATCTGTTGCATTCCTACTCTCCTTCGAAACTTGCGCGCTTCCACGAAGACTATACTCTCAAGTACTCTATGCTTGGGAAGGTTGCCATAGAGCGGCTTTCTAAGCAGGAGAAGATTAATGAAGAACTTTCTCTGAAGTCCAAGGAACTAGAGCGTAACTTTGGCCTCGCGCAATCCACGAACCTGGAGCTCGAGAATAAGGTAGCTGAGCTGGCTGAGGCTTTGAAAAAGAGTCACGACGAGAAAAAAGTCGCTGAAGCCGCGCTCGAGGAGTCCAAAAAGGAACTGGAGAAAGTTCGGAAATCTCACGAAGATGACCTGAGTGTGATCGAAAAACTTTGGCAACAACAAGAGCGGCCGCAAAGATTGCCAAGGATCTTCGCATCAACAACGCCAGCCTTGCCAAGTCACTGAGCTCGAAGGATCGGAAGATCGTGGATCTTGAGAAGGCAACGGCGGAAGAAAGTGAAGCTTCAAAGAAACACACTTCGGAAATTTCGGGAAGGTTGAAATTGCTTTATGCCGAGTACCGAAGTCCCCGAATGAGTACGGTGTTCGTCCGGCCTCCTCTCCCAGATGACATTGATATCCCCGATTTCATGGATTGGCTTGAGGAAGAATTCAAGGCTCTCCCCCGAAGTGATCTCTGGTGCCGGCAACTTTGCCGTATCTTTTTCTGTGGAGAGTATTCTGAAGGTCCTTCACGATTACGACTGTGTGGACTTGGCGAAGTTTCGCGCGAACCTTTCTCGGCCCCCAAGCGTTACCGCCGATACGATACTTCGAGACAACCCCGACATTATTGCTATAAAGCTGAAATTCGCGAAGGAATTCGGATGGTTGGCGGGGCGGATATGGCTAAGACTGTTGCGCGGGCAAAGCTTGACGAGGTAATTTCTTTTTGCTCGATTTCGTGACTTATGTTCGTCGCATGTGTTCCAGTTTCTTAAGCCTTCCTTACTCTTCTCTTCCTTTCTCGGTTGAGAGAAAAGGAGTACCAAGAAGGCGTCGCCGCATCCCCGAAGGATCGACTTCGGGGAAAGTTCGGATGGATCCGGCGAGGACGGCTCGGGCGGCGGCGGCGCGGTGGCGGCGGTGATGATGGCAACGACGGTGGACAAGTCCCCGAACAAGAAGAAGATTCGCCAAAGGTGGATGTTACGAATTGAGCGACATGTCTAAACTCCTTTTGGGTGAATTCGAGACCTGGTTGTAGATTTATGTAGATTCATCAAACTTCTGCGAACATTTGTTTTGTAAATTTTAACTGCGCAGGTCCCGCAAGGCGGGCTGCGCGGGACGTTCTACCACTTCGGATTCATCGAGACGATATGTTCGTTAGTGGTGAAGCGTGGCGCTTTGTTCAAACGAGCGCATCCTGAACAGGATTTTTCCGATTTTTGGTTTGAGGCCTCGCTTAAGTTTTGTATAGGTTGTTTTGACCTTTCCTCATCTTTCTTACTTCGCAAGAAGGTTCGCTCCGTGTCACCCACTCCGCCGTCTGACAAGGTTCCCAAGGCGGAGCCCCTTAGCCCCTTAGCGGATGCCTCTGACTTCGCCTATGCTTGCGATGTGGCTGAAGACAGTGTTTGTAAACCTGGACATGTTGTTGAGCTTTCGTTTTGAATTTTACGCCAAGTGTTGTAATTATCGAAGAACTGTTCGGAAGTTTTGATGCGAATAAGGCAATGAATGTTTTTTCTTGAAAAAACGTCACCCTCCCCCACCTTGCCGTTTCGCATGAAAACTAGATGGCGAGTTCACGAATCTCACTATTCACGACCTTCTTTAGCATATGTTTCGGAGAAGTCTTCGTCGGCTTTTGAGAATTTCGGTACAGCCATTTTGTGCAAGTCGGCAAAATTTGTTTTTCGAATTTTGCGGACTTGCCCCAACCGGCAAACTTGCCCTGGTTGAAATTGCAACCTTCAGTTGCTTCAACCAAGATTTTTCTGCGAACGTCCGACAGAGCCCCTTGTCCTTTTCTTTTAACGATGATACCCGAAAAAATTTCCAAGACAATGAGAATACTTAGGCGAACCCTTAGACATTCATTTTTCCGAAATCATCATGCGAACTTTACGGTGGGAATCCCTTCGTGGATGGGATTTTTCTAGGCCACAACTTGTTGTTGTCTCGAGCCTTTCGGTGGGAATCCCTCGATGGATGGGATTTTTCTAGGCCACAACTTGTTGTTGTCTCGGAGCCTTTCGGTGGGAATCCCTTCGTAGATGGGATTTAGGCTTTCACGGAGCCTTTTTTGTACAAACTCTTCTTCTTTTCACAATAGAATTTTGGCCATCGGGAAGCCTTTTCTCACGAACTTTTCTTTTTCACGATGGGATTACGGCTATCAAGGAGCCTTTCACACGAACTTTTCTTTTTTCATGATGGAATTCGGCTATCAAGGAGCCTTTCACACGAACTTTTCTTTTTTCATGATGGAATTACGGCTATCAAGGAGCCTTTCACACGAACTTTTCTTTTTTCACGATGGAATTTTTCAAGGAGCCTTTCACACGAACTTTTCTTTTTTCACGATGGAATTTCGTCGTCAAGGAGCCTTTCACACAAACTTTTCTTTTTTCACGATGGAATTCTGGCTATCAAGGAGCCTTTCACACGAACTTTTCTTTTTTCACGATGGAATTTCGAGACATAAAATACGAAACGTGCAATTTGGGGGAAGACTCTTTTCATATATATATCAGAAAGAGTATTTACATAGGATCCGCCTCGTTAAAAACCTTGCCTCTTGATTTAGAGCCCCCTTTGCAAGGAAAAGAGTACGGTCCTTCTTATTCTAGAACTACGATTAAGACAAAAAACTAATTTTCTCCCGAAGTCACTTATAGACACGCGATTCGGGCTTCTATTTTCCTACAGTGTAAACTTACGAAAATTGAAAAACTGCTACCTACTACAGTTATGTACAACTAGGGTTTTCATGGATAGTACCTCTTTAAGCTATCGGCATTCCACGAATATGGCAACTGCTCGCCAGTCTGCTCCAACAGGCGAAAAGCCCCTGGCATATCTGTTTCCCTAGCTATGTAAGGCCCTTCCCATGACTCATGAAGCTTTCCTGGGTTCTCCCAATTTTTCTTTCTTTTCAGGACAAGATCACCAGTTTTGATGTCCTTCCGGACCACCTTTTTGTCTCTCCATGCCCTTGTCTCTCTCTAGTACTTCTCAATGTTTTTCTTTGCTTCGAGGATTGTCGGCTCTGTCATGTCTTTCTCCACCTTCTTATCAATTTCCTCTATCTCTTTTCCTTTCAAGACTCTCATGCTTTCATTCTTGATCTCCTGCGGTGTCATAGCCTCGGTCCCGAAGAGTAGGCGAAAAGGTGTGAAACCTGTTGCCCTTGAAACCGTGGTGTTGTGAGACCGAGATCACCTTTGGAAGTTCATCCACCCACTTTCCCTTTTTACGATCAAATAAGCATTTCTTGATTCCCGAAAAAATCGAGGCCATTGGCTCTTTCAATCGCTCCATTGAGGTCGTGGGTGGTATCCCGACGAAAATTTTGCTTGTGTACCCGGGGTTCTGCGGTATTCTTTGAAGGTGTAGCGGTCAAGCCGTTTGCCATTGTCAACCGTCGGTTCTCTAGGAACTCCGAACCCGCGGACTATGTTACGCCAAAAGAATTTACGAGACTGTTGCCGTTGTGATGTTCGCGAGTGGTTTTGCTTCTACCCACTTCGTGAAATAGTCGACCGCTACGGCCGCGAATCGGCAATTACCCCGAGTTGTTGGCAATGGGCCTACTAGGTCCATGCCCCATCTTTGCGAGAGGCCGGAGTTGGAGGTATTAAGTGAATTGGCATTGAAGGCAGATTCTGCTGATTTCCCATCTTTTGGCATGCTTCACACTGCCGAACCAACATTTTGGCGTCGATGTTTATGGTGGGCCAATAGAATCCCTGTTTTATCGCCTTGCCAGCTAAAGCCCTGGTGCCTATGTGTGCCCCACAAAATCCACTGTGAATTTCTTTCAGGAGTTCGCGACCTTTTTCGGAGGTAATGCAGCGTAGCCAAGGTTCAGTGACTCCAGATTTGTACAATTCCCCATTTACCACTGTATAGCCCCGAGCCCTTTGCTTCAACCTTTTCTCCTCCAGTTCATCTTGTGGTTCGTAATGCCCTCTCAGGTAGGCCATTATTTCTGCTCTCCAGTCTGGAATTTCCACCATATTCACGATTTGTGTTCTTGAATCTTTGATGGAGGGTTCTCTGATGATTTCAAAGAACACATCTGGTGGTAGTTCTTGATTTAGGCCGCTTGCCTTCGCCGGTTATCCGCCTCATTGTTATCATCCCTTGGGATGTCTTTGGATCGAATATCCTTTGAAGTGTCTTTCCATTTCTCTCGACTTTTTCAAGATATTTCATGAGAAGCTGGATTCTGGCCTCGCTTTCCTTCTCGATGTGTTCCTGGATTACTTTCGAATCCGTTCGATTATGAAGGTCTGCTGCCCCAAGGCTTTCATTTTTCTTAATGCCGGCGGTAGAGCTTCGTACTCCGTTGTGTTGTTCGTGGAGTATTCATTGTTCGCGAACACGAGCCGTCTTGCATATCTTATGACCACGCCGTCGGCGATGTTACAACGACCGAAATTCCAACCCCCTTGTAACACCATGCTCCATCACACTTGCACTACCCAAGGTTCGGGCATATTTTCCTCCAGTTACGAGTAGGTGAGGTCCGGTCCACGACGAAATGCGGGGACTTGCGATTTTATTGCACTTCTTCTTTCGAAATCCACCACATACTCGGAGAGTTCGGCACCCCACTTGATGATTCGGGTGGATGCCTCCTGTTTGCGAACGGGTCACTTAACGGTTGGTTCGTGATAACTCTTATTCTCGTGGCCCTCGAAGTAGTGTCTTAGCTTTCTTGCTGCCATGATGACCGCATACGCGATCTTCTCCAGTTCGGAATAAAAAACCTTGGAACCAGACAATGCTTCAGAGGCAAAATATACAGGAATTTGTCTGAGCTTTCCTTCTTCTTGCTTTTCCTGTACCAGCACTGCGCTTACTGCCGAATTTGATGCGGACACATACGGCGAAGCGGCGATTTTGGCTCGGGAGGACGGAGTTTGGTCATCTTGGACAAGTAATTCTTTAGTTCGTGAAAGGCACGTTTCGAGGTTCGGACCACTTTGGAATTTCTTGGCACTTCGAGAACTTGGAAGAATGGCAAACTTCTTTCCGCAACTGCGGGGATGAATCTGTTGAGGGCAGCCACTCTCCCTGTCAACTTCTGAACATCTTTTACTGAAATTGGCTCTTGCATTTCCATCAGAGCCTTTATCTTGTCAGGGTTCGCTTCAATGCCTTTCGTTGAAACTAGGCATCCAAGAACCTTCCCCTTGTGAATGCCAAATACGCATTTTTCCGGATTTAGCTTCAAGTTTGCTGCCCTCATGTTCGCGAATGTTTCCACTAAATCAACGATATGGTCCTTTCTCTGGACACTTTTGACGACTATGTCATCCACATATGCCGAATGTTTCTCCGAATTTGCTTTGGTGTAGTACTATTGCTATCATTCTCGAAAACGTGCATCCTGCATTCTTCGACCCCTACGGCATTCTTACGAAACAAAACGTTCCGAAAGGAGTGATGAAACTTGTCTTCTCTTCATCCTCTTTGCGAACTCTGATCTGATGATACCCAGAGAACATGTCGAGGAGCGAAAGCATCTCACTGTTGGCTGCATCATCCACGATTTTGTCTACCCTTTCCAAGGGAAAATCGTCCTTCTTGCATTCCTTGTTCGGATCGGTGAAATCCACACACATTCTCCATTTGCCATTTTTCTTTTTGGCGGCACGGTGTTGGCTAACGGATTGGATATTTGACCTCTCCGATCACTTGGGCATCGTGTAACCTCTCGAACTTCTGCTTCCTTGCCTTGACCTTTTCGTCAGACATTTTCCGAAGTTTTTGCTTCTTGGGCGGTATCTTGTCATCTGTTTCGAGGACATGTTCGATTATGTCTCTGTCAACGCCTTGCAAGTCTTTGGGCGACCATGCGAAAACATCCTTGTTCCGTTCAGGAAGCGTATGAGTTCATCATCCTCTTCGGTGCTGAGGTTCGCCCCTATTATGAGCCGCTCTGTCGGGCATGTCGTCCGGATACACTCTCTTTGTTTCATCTTCTCGCGGCTATGTTATTTTTCTCTTTGTCCCGCTTCGGCTCTTCATAGGTTTCCTTCCTTTCTTCGGTGCTTTCGGGGCGATACACATTCGTTTGACCGGGCGTGTGGCCCTTTTCTATGTTTACGGCCTCTTGTTGATTGCCGAATACCGTGATAACCCCTTTGGGCGCGAGGCATCTTCATGCATAGGAGCTGTTGCCTTATGACGGGATCGAACTTGTTCATGAATCCTCTGCCGAAGATCGCAAGGTACGGGTGATATATGTCAACCACATCAAAGGTGAGGTTCTCGGTTCTTGCATTCTCAAGATCTCCGAAAGAAAGCGGGAGTGATGTTTTTCCAACCGGCTTGATGGGCTTCCCCTCCGAACCCCGCAATGGGTACTGCGGTGGGTCCAACATGTGCTTGGCTCAAGTTCATTTTCTCGAATGTTTTCGGGGAACAGAATGTCCGCCGAACTCCCGTTGTCAACCGAGGATTTTTCCTATGACCCACCCGGCAATATTGACTTCGATCACCATGGCATCATTGTGAATCATGGATTTCAACCGGAAATCTTCTTCGTAAAGGTGATTGGCACCTTCGCCCACTCCGGCCGGCGGTGGGCCATCGTTGATGATGGTGTTTACGGATACGAAGTAGTTGTTTCGCTGCTTCTTTGTTTCAAATTCCATAGCGAGATCCACCGTGATTGGCATGATAGTCCCGAACGATGGCAATGCTTTGGAGTTACGAGGTCCCGAACTTGAGCGAGGCCTTGATGAGCTTTACGGAGGGGGTGGCAAGATTTCCCGAATGGCCGCATTTCTTTGGATCGACTGTATCGCTTGCGGGCGAGGGAAGAATTGTTGTGAAGGTTGCCATGCTGATTGTGATTGTGGAAATTGCTTTGGGCGGGTACGAGCTTGATTGCGGACTCACGACTCGCGGCTGCCGGAAGTTCGGCCGAAGCGCGGGTTGGCATCAAGGATGCGATGCTCATCGGTGCCTTTTCTTGTTGGATTCGTGCCATGTTCTTCTTTGTCTGCGGGCACCCTTCGGTCTTGTGGCCTCTTCCATGATATTGGCAGTAGAAGTGTGGATCTCTTGGGTTGTGGTTCGGGAGGCTTGGGGTTCCTCTTCCTCTCCCCCTTCCTCTATTCTTGAATCCTCCCCCGGCACTTGGCCTCGCTTTCTTCTTGTTGTTGAGGATTTGCAACACTTGTTCACATTTCGTGGATCTTCGGGATGGTGCTCGCCAGGTCATATCTCTGCCGCCCTGTCTTGCCTCGTTTCGTTCGGCAACTCTCTTGCGGTGGTCATCATCGGACGGAATGTAATCCTCCAATTCCCGAAATAGTTCTTCAACTTGTCTCGGGCTTCTTTCTTGTGAGATGGGAGGCCGTTGGCCCCGGAGTGAGACCCTTGATCGGTGCCTTGATCGTTGTCTTGTCATCGGCGTCGGGGATGCGAGACCTCTCGTTGCATGAATCTTCTCACGAAGTTTCGCGGTGGTTCCCTGTCCTTCGCTTGCGTTATACGGATACGAGGCTTCGGCCGTTGTGTCATGGAACATACGAAACGCTTGCATGAACTTTGTTTTGAGATCTACCCAGTTCGTAGATCGAGTGTGGAGGCAGCAATGAGTACCAATTCGATGCGGGTACTTCGCAAGCTATGATGAAGGATTTGGCAAGTGCAACATCATCTCCTCTCGCCGAATTCATAGGCGACTCGTACCTCATGAGAAATTGCACGGAGTTTCCGAAACCGTTGTACTTGGGAAGAGAGGCGGCTTGAACTTCGGCGGCCAAGGTCTTGTTTGCGGCCCTATCGACGGTGGTGATTCGGAATCCACGAAGTGTGAGATTCCGTTTCCCACGAAGAAGTTTTCCTTCGGGGGATTCTCTTGCGGGCGCGGGGTTGTCTTTGCGGTGTTTCTTGCCACGGGGAGCTGTTCTCTTGCTCTTTCATTTCGTCAATTTCTCTCTGTATTGCTTGTATTTGTTCTTTTGCTTTGTTCGAAAGTTGCTCTAGTTTTTCGAGAGATTTTCCTCTTTGCCCGCAAGCGAGCCGCGAACTTTTCTTTGTCTTTCTGCGTTATGTTGTACCTTTTGGTGGACCATGGCTAGCTCTCTGTCTATGAAATCGTCATCGGCATCAACATTCTCGTGCTCTTCTTTGTTCGGCGAGGTTGTTCTTGGATGTGAGCTGTTTTTTTCGCTCTTGCCTTCATGAGGGCTTCGAGCTTCTCTCTTTCGCTGGTGCGTTACGTTCGAGGATTCGGGAACAAACGAATTTTCGTTCCCACGGGTGAGATGGCGATCTTCTGGTTGGCCCGCACTTTGGAGCGATCTTCTTTGACTTCTTCGAGGTGGCATCGTGAGTTTCTTTTCGGTTTGGACCACGGTGGGCGCCAATGTTGGGGGGTACCGAAAAATTCGGGATACTACCCTAACACAAGTGAAAGTTCAAGACACGTTCAACGGCACGGTTAGGGCACAAAGAGGCGCGAAACCCCTCTGTCAATAGCACAAGTCCCAAAAAAGTCCGAATCCGTTTACACGTGCCCTCGCGGCCCCTTTTATAGGGAGACGAAGGGACTTTTACATTTCGATAACACCCTCGGGCTCGGAGAATATTCCTAATGTGAACACACACAAGGATGTCTTTTCCCCCCTTACACATTTACAAGTCCGCCACTAGTTCACACTCTAAACCCGGACTTTTTGGGACTACAACTTTGACTTTGCTTCTCCCGTGATTCGTGAATGTCTCCGCCCGAGGATTGTCACACCCCGAAATTTCCAATTTCGGGAGGTGAATAGAAAGAATAATTAAATAACGATTTTCTCATAATTTTTAAATTTTTCCAACATTTATTTTTCTTTACGGGGAATACGGTACGGGAAAAATCATTTGTTTGATTTTGTAAATTAAATAAAAAGTTGTGAGTCTTGCATTCATGCCGATGCATCTAGTGGTTCTTGAGTGCAAAGAGGTTTCAAAAACGCGTTTAGGAGAATTTGTCCAAACTCTCCGAGAATTTTCCGGATTTTTCTAGAATTTATTCTCATTTTCCTTGAGCTATTTCTATTTATTAGAAGGCTCTAAAATCTTTTTCATGAGCACCAAATGCTTTATTTGGATTGTTCATGACCTAATCTATCTCTAGGGATTTTCCTGGAATTTTTGTGATTTTACGAGTATTTTTCGTGCTTTGAAAATAATTTACGAATTTTTCTCGATTATTTTTCGCACCGGAAATAGATTCAAAAAAAAAAGAAAACCCTATCCTCTTGGATTGGGCCGGGCCGGAGGCCCGACCCAACCCGCCGCGGCCCGGCCGGCCCCCGCCGGGCCCATCGGCCGAGGCGGCCATGGGCGCCGCCGCCTGCGGGCCGCCGCCGCGCGCGCCCCTATAAAGGGAGCCGCCGCTCCCTCGCGCGCGCCCTAGGCCACACGGAGCCGCCGCCGCCCCTGCTCCCTGTCGCCCGCGCGTCGCCGCCTCCCTCGCCCGGGCCGGCGAGCTCGTGAGCCGCCGCCGTTGACCATCGAAATCCGGCCGTTTCCATCAATCTCCGTTGCGGGTGAGCACGGCTACACGTTTCTCTCGTTCTCCTCGTCGGTTTTAGTTCTTCTCCGGCCTCCTCGTTGCCCGTGTCGCCGGCGCCGCCACCCCCAAGGCCGTCGCCCCTCCCCGCCTCTGTTCGTTCCCGAGGAGGAAGAAGGCGTGCGGTTTTGCACTTAACCCCCTGCGAGGTACGGTAATACTTAGATTCAATATTGTGTCTTGCGGATCTTGCACGTGACCCCCTAGATCTATTACATCCCCGCAACCGGATCCATCCCAAGCACCTTTTCAGATCTAACCACGAGTTTTATCAATTTCACGAGCACGTGATTCCCGTGTCTCGGAAATCTTTTCAGCTACTCCCTGAAATCTACGGTTAATCGCGACTAGGTCCCTGTAATCTTGTTTTGTTCACCAAATTTTCGTTTTAGCTCCGATTTCATCCGTTCAAGTTGCGTTAGGTCCATAATAATGTAAAGCACGCGTTAGCGGTGTGTTTTCACCATGTTTTGTTTTCTGAAAATAACATTAATATTAATTTTGATTAATGACTAGATATACATGTCTTTTCCAAATAAAAGCTATAAGATTATATATCGTTTTTCATAATCTAATTTAATTTGATTAATGATTACTTTACATGCTTTTATGAATAAAATCTAATTAGATCTTTTACTCGGTTTTCCATAAGTCAAATATTAGTTTGCTTAATGACTAATTAACTTTTATAATTAAAAGTTGATTAGGCTTTTACTCCGGCTTTATAAATAAATGTTAATCTTGATTAATACCAATTTAATACTGTTTTTGATAATAATATGATCTACTCGAATTACAAAGTTTCGTTTAGATTGTTCATATAGTTCAGTTTTTCTAAATTAAAATGTTTAAGTGGTTTAATCAATATATGAATCTTTATTAATAAAACTTGACTAGTTCTTTACACCGGTTTTGTAAATAAAGTTTAATATTGCATTAATGTCAACACAGGGTATTTTATTTCTGAAATATCCTTTATAATTGTTTTGTTAATTAAAATAAACCCAGCTCACAGCTTGTTCTCTCATTTATGCAAAACGTTTGTTAGACGTTCTTTTCTCAGCTCAATCTAAGTGTGATCTTTCCGGTTCTTGCTCAATCTTCTGTAACCATCTCTTTAAAGCAAACCAAGCCTTTCCCTTCCAAGCACGGTTTGTGTGCTTTAGAGATCCATCTAATCGAGCTTATCCTTTAGTGCGTTCTTTTATAGTTTTCTTTTGATTGGTGCTTTGTTCTTAGTATATGTGTTTGTTTGCTTTGTGTATGTTTGTGCTCGATGATTGATGCGAGTAGAACGAACGTGGTTCGAGAGCTTTGGAAGAGCTTGAAGTTGAAGATATTACGAGCAACTACTCTTTGGTTAAAGGCAAGTGTGTCCTTGATCTTTTGTCCTAAGAACTATATTTAATCACTCATTGCATATGCTTGCATTAATATGATGGGACCCATGTTTAAGGTTTGACTAGTGTTATTTATCCTGTGCCTTGATCAAACGGGTTTATCTTTATGTTGGGTAGTTATGCTTAGTTGCTATACCTGGGTTATGGTGGTTTTAATGAACATTAATGATGAACTTGTTTTACCTTTATGCTATATCTTTGGATGCTTAATACAAGACCATATGATTAATCGGAACATGGAGCGACCACCCGGGACAACGGTGCAACCACAAGGACTATATGGCTGCGGTCTTGGCCGAGTAATTAGGGAAGTCTTTGTGTGGTTATTACTCGCATAGTAGGTTGGGGACGGAGGAATGCTTTTATGGCTACTTCTATTCCGAGTGGTCTTGGAACGGAAGTACTCTATGGTGACCGTCCGTAATAGAAGTGTGGTACGAAAGATAGCCTCTATGACATACTACTATGGACTAATACGCACGGGAGGACTCTTTGTAAAGGCCTCGTAGCGTCCCTATGCAATCACACCTCGGTAGTGTGGTATGATGCTTGGCCGGCATCGCATGGTTGGGTTTAAAGTTCTTCGGGACTTTTACGCGACTTGTGGGTAAAGATGTACAACCTCGCGAGTGTAAAACTAATCGATTAGCCGTGCCCACGGTCACGGGCGGCTTGGACCCTCACATGATAATTAAACTTTAAGATGGACTTAAATCGCTCTCTCTGGTTATGCTTGCCTTGTGCTTGTGGCGTATTTCTTACCTTATGCTTAATGTGGGTTGGTATAAACTTATACTTTATTAGTAATCGAGGTGCTAATAAAACTTGACCAACTAAAATTGCTTAAATGCTTATATCCCCAGTCCACTATAAAGCCTTTGCATTCATTCTTTTTCCCCACACTTGCTGAGTACGACAAGTGCTCACCCTTGCTATAAACAATGTTGCTCAGAAGGAGGAAGCTACATGAAGATGACGTGAAGATGTTGTGGAGTGCTAGGCGTACGCAACCCCCGATCGATTACTGTGATGTTTGGAGCTTTCGTTTCCGGGATTAAGCGTAAATCTCTCGATAATCTTTCGTTTTCTTACGTGATACCGTTTACGTATACACTTATATGTCACTATATGCATGAAACTTGATCCTGGCATGCATATAGGTATGCACTTGGTTTCCTTCGGAAAATCGGGTGTGACAGAGTGGTATCAGAGCTGTATCGACTGTAGGACGTAAGCCTAGTTAGCACTGGTCGTTTCTTAATGTCTCTTTGATCCACAATCCATTCTTACCTTATCCTTGACCTTTCTGATGAAGGATCTCACATCTTAACCATCTTCTTTTGTCCAAACCATGAGTTCTTGCATATTTATCTTTACTCTCCTTGAACATCTCTTCGACCTCGCCTATTCATTCCCTCAAGCAATAAACACCCCCTTGATTTATTGGTAGAACCGTTACCCTTAACATTCTATCTGTTCGCGCAGCTCTCCGACACATCAGCGCTGTTTTAATTTTATCTCGAGCTACAGAACTCCGATCGACATGAAACCAGTTGGGCTAGTTCCTAAATTTCATACGTGAATTTCTACCAAAAATTCAGCCCTATCCAGTACATGCTCCAGAAGCTATACTTGAAACATTGGAGCTATCAGAATCTGTAAACTCTGCTGACCTAGTTATCTTTAATATTTTATATCTCGGGCTATAGACCTCCGATTGAGGTAAATCCAATTGGAGTAGTTCAGGAATTTCATCAGCTTCATTCTGTCCAAAATTCAGCAGTATTCGTTTTGTATCCAAGGAGATACCTACGAATTAGTGGAGCATTCAGAATCTGCCAACACTGCTGACCTAGCCATCTTGTTTAATTCATATCCCGAGTTCTGAACCTCCGATTGAGGTGATTCCAGTTGGGTTGAACTCATAATTCCGTACTCCTTGATCTGGGAAAAATCCATTATTTATGGATATCCTTTCTGGGAGATATATCTGATCTATTAGGAGGATACCCCCTGATTTTATTAACAACGTGTAGTGTCGTTCCCTTTAGCTATGCCTTGATTGGTGGAATTGTGTGTTTGCATGATGATGCTTGGTTTTATGAACTTGATTGATTCGTTTCTTTGAAGTGAGTGTTGGTGTATTGTGGGTCTTACATCCGCAATAACATCGTTGCCTAGTTGGGTTCTTCTTTTGTACCTCCCACCTCCTTGTTCTCCCCCACTCGTTTTGCACTACTCTTGTTCCCTTCGATAATATCTTTACCTACCAACCGGATGGAAAACCAAGAAGGAGGTAACCAAGGAGAAAGCTACGAGAACGGTGATGACTATGGATACAACCAAGATGCGCTATCATTTCCACCCCCGGAGGATAAGTATGTAGAGTTCATAAAGGCGAGCCGCCAATGTTCTCCGAGTACCACATATCCCTTAGAAGGCGAAGACTCGGATCAAGACAATTGAAGAGAAGCTAGATATGGTACAATGCAATGATGGAGAGAAAGCTTTGTATGCATCTTGGCAACTTACGGGAGCAGCTTCGAGTGGTGGAATTCTTACATCAATGGACATCGGCAACTTTGAGAGTATTGTGTGGAAGGAATTCAAAGACAACCTTATCTTACACCATACTCCTGTGATTGCGATGAAGCTCAAGAGGAAGGAGTTCCTTAACTTAAAGCAATGACGGATGACGGAAGCGAGTACGGGGATAAGTTTATTCGGTTATCTCTATATGCCCCAAGATCGGTTGAGAGTGATAAGAAGAAACGAGAGCATTTCATCAAAGGGTTGAATGAAGATCTTCAAAGTATACTAAGCTTACACGATTATTCGAGTCTACAAGATTTAATCAACAAAGCCGTTGGGCTAGAAAGCAAGCTACGGGAGATCATGAGTAAGAAGAGAAAACGGGAATATCCGGGGGGAAGCCAATAATAATTCTCACCTACATCTTATGTCTCAAGCCCAAGGTTTTCCTGAAGGTCACAATGAACATGCATATCTAGAATATCCTCATGGTGTCACAATACCGGTGATTTATGAGACACCACGGAATCGTCGAAACATTAGGGGAAGTAAAGCTTGTTTTTATTGCAAAAGTTGGTGGACACTTTATCAACGGATGCCCGAAGAAATTTCTTGATCGTCATTTTAAGAGGGAATGGCGACAACGACATAAGCAAGACAAGACCCCCGATACCTAAGGATTATAATATAAGTTAGGTTGTGGAAAGTTTTACGTAATGTGAAAGGAAGAATATTCTTTGAAGGATATGAAAGGAGTTCGAAACAAACCCTTGTCTCTTGCTAGCCTTTTTCGAATCTCGGGACGAGATTCCTTTTAAGGGGGTAGATTTGTCACACCCCGAAATTTCCAATTTCGGGAGGTGAATAGAAAGAATAATTAAATAACGATTTTCTCATAATTTTTAAATTTTTCCAACATTTATTTTTCTTTACGGGGAATACGGTACGGGAAAAATCATTTGTTTGATTTTGTAAATTAAATAAAAAGTTGTGAGTGTTGCATTCATGCCGATGCATCTAGTGGTTCTTGAGTGCAAAGAGGTTTCAAAAATGCGTTTAGGAGAGCTGTCCAAACTCTCCCGAGAATTTTCCGGATTTTTCTAGAATTTATTCTCATTTTCCTTGAGCTATTTCTATTTATTAGAAGGCTCTAAAATCTTTTTCATGAGCACCAAATGCTTTATTTGGATTGTTCATGACCTAATCTATCTCTAGGGATTTTCCTGGAATTTTTGTGATTTTACGAGTATTTTTCGTGCTTTAAAATAATTTACGAATTTTTACGGATTATTTTTCGCACCGGAAATAGATTCAAAAAAAAGAAAACCCTATCCTACTGGATTGGGCCGGGCCGAGGCCCGACCCAACCCGCCCGAGGCCCGGCCGGCCCCCGCCCGGGCCCATCGGCCGAGGTGGCCATGGGCGCGCCGCCTGGCGGCCGCCGCCGCGCGCGCCCCTATAAAGGGAGCCGCCGCTCCCTCGCGCGCGCCCTAGGCCACCCGGAGCCGCCGCCGCTCCTGCTCCCTGTCGCCCGCGCGCCGCCGCCTCCCCGCCCGGGCCGGCGAGCTCGCGAGCCGGCCGCCGTTGACCATCGAAATCCGGCCGTTTCCATCAATCTCCGTTGCGGGTGAGCACGGCCTACACGTTTCTCTCGTTCTCCTCGTCGGTTTTAGTTCTTCTCCGGCCTCCTCGTTGCCCGTGTCGCCGGCGCCGCCACCCCGAAGGCCGTCGCCCCTCCCCGCCCGTTCGGTCCCGAGGAGGAAGAAGGCGTGCGGTTTTGCACTTAACCCCCTGCGAGGTACGGTAATACTTAGATACAATATTGTGTCTTGCGGATCTTGCACGTGACCCCCTAGATCTATTACATCCCCGCAACCGAGATCCATCCCAAGCACCTTTTCAGATCTAACCCCGAGTTTTATCAATTTCACGAGCACCGATTCCCGTGTCTCGGAAATCTTTTCCTACTCCCGAAATCTACGGTTAATCGCGACTAGGTTCCCGTAATCTTGTTTTGTTCACCAAATTTTCGTTTTAGCTCCGATTTCATCCGTTCAAGTTGCGTTAGGTCCATAATAATGTAAAGCACGCGTTAGCGGTGTGTTTTCACCATGTTTTGTTTTCTGAAAATAAAATTAATATTAATTTTGATTAATGACTAGATATACATGTCTTTTCCAAATAAAAGCTATATAGATCTATATATCGTTTTTCATAATCTAATTTAATTTGATTAATGATTACTTTACATGCTTTTATGAATAAAATCTAATTAGATCTTTTACTCGGTTTTCCATAAGTCAAATATTAGTTTGCTTAATGACTAATTAACTTTATAATTAAAAGTTGATTAGGCTTTTACTCCGGCTTTATAAATAAATGTTAATCTTGATTAATACCAATTTAATACTGTTTTTGATAATAATATGATCTACTCGAATTACAAAGTTTCGTTTAGATTGTTCATATAGTTCAGTTTTTCTAAATTAAAATGTTTAACTCGGTTTAATCAATATATGAATCTTTATTAATAAAACTTGACTAGTTCTTTACACCGGTTTTGTAAATAAAGTTTAATATTGCATTAATGTCAACACGGGGTATTTTATTTCTGAAATATCCTTTATAATTGTTTTGTTAATTAAAATAAACCCAGCTCACGGCTTGTTCTCTCATTTATGCAAAACGTTTGTTAGACGTTCTTTTTCTCGGCTCAATCTAAGTGTGATCTTTCCGGTTCTTGCTCAATCTTCTCGTAACCATCTCTTTAAAGCAAACCAAGCCTTTCCCTTCCAAGCACGGAATTGTGTGCTTTAGAGATCCATCTAATCGAGCTTATCCTTTAGTGCGTTCTTTTAAAGTTTTCTTTTGATTGGTGCTTTGTTCTTAGTATATGTGTTTGTTTGCTTTGTGTATGTTGTGCCCGATGATTGATGCGAGTAGAACGAACGTGGTTCGAGAGCTTTGGAAGAGCTTGAAGTTGAAGATATTCGAGCAACTACTCTTTGGTTAAAGGCAAGTGTGTCCTTGATCTTTTGTCCTAAGAACTATATTTAATCACTCATTGCATATGCTTGCATTAATATGATGGGACCCATGTTTAAGGTTTGACTAGTGTTATTTATCACTGTGCCTTGATCAAACGGGTTTATCTATATGTTGGGTAGTTATGCTTAGTTGCTATACCGGGTTAAGGTTATGGTGGTTTTAATGAACATTAATGATGAACTTGTTTTACCTTTATGCTATATCTTTGGATGCTTAATACAAGACCATATGATTAATCGGAACATGGAGCGACCACCCGGGACAACGGTGCAACCACAAGGACTATATGGCTCGGGTCTTGGCCGAGTAATTAGGGAAGTCTTTGTGTGGTTATTACTCGCATAGTAGGTTGGGGACGGAGGAATGCTTTTATGGCTACTTCTATTCCGAGTGGTCTTGGAACGGAAGTACTCTATGGCTGACCGTCCGTAATAGAAGTGTGGTACGAAAGATAGCCTCTATGACATACTACTATGGACTAATACGCACGGGAGGACTCTTTGTAAAGGCCTCGTAGCGTCCCTATGCAATCACACCTCGGTAGTGTGGTATGATGCTTGGCGGCATCGCATGGTTGGGTTTAAAGTTCTTCGGGACTTTTACGCGACTTGTGGGTAAAGATGTACAACCTCTGCAGTGTAAAACTAATCGATTAGCCGTGCCCACGGTCACGGGCGGCTCTGTACCCTCACATGATAATTAAACTTGAAGATGGACTTAAATCGCTCTCTCTGGTTATGCTTGCCTTGTGCTTGTGGCGTATTTCTTACCTTATGCTTAATGTGGGTTGGTATAAACTTATACTTTATTAGTAATCAGGTGCTAATAAAACTTGACCAACTAAAATTGCTTAAATGCTTATAGCCCAGTCCACTATAAAGCCTTTGCATTCATTCTTTTTCCCCACACTTGCTGAGTACGACAAGTGCTCACCCTTGCTATAAACAATGTTGCTCAGAAGGAGGAAGCTACATGAAGATGACGTGAAGATGTTGTGGAGTGCTAGGCGTACGCAACCCCCAGTCGATTGCCTGTGATGTTTGGAGCCTTCGTTTCCAGGATTAAGCGTAAATCTCTGATAATCTTTCTTTTTCTTACGTGATACTCGTTTCGTATACACTTTTATGTCACTATATTCATGAAACTTGATCCTGGCATGCATATAGGTATGCACTTGGTTTCCTTCGGAAAATCGGGTGTGACAGAGACTTCGAACTAGGTCTTCTACGATTCCCGAAGTGGCTCTTGCTTCCCGGCGGGTTCGCGCGTGTCCTTGCGCCCGAGTCCCGAACGAGTCTTCGTCGGATTCCCGAATCGGCGGATCTCCGAAGTTCGGACCATCAACGATTGAGATTCGGGCTTCCGCGTGTTCATGACTCCGCCTCTTCACCGAATCAAGATTCCCGAACCCCGCACATTCGCGAATTCGAGACTTCGCGGGTCCCGGACTTCCGAGAATCGCGAATTCCTTGCTCCCGAAAAACATACTTTGAGAATTCCGTTAAACTCGACGTTTCGAGGGTGACGGGTTTTCTGAATTCCCCAACGGCTTGTTCTCCTCATCATGTAGGACTACTTGCCGACTACTCATTTGTGTATGCTTCTCCGCGGGTTTTCACGGGAGCTACACTCGCCGACTACTCTTGGGGTATATCAATCAAGTCGCCACGAGTCTACTTCATCAACTCGGGGGCTATCCCTAGGAAGCGTTTCTAAAGTCCGCTTTACGCGGCAATCTAAAGTCGACTTCTAAAGTCGCATATCAAAGTCCGCCTGTGCGGCAACTAAAGTTGACTTCGGTTTTCAAGTCGCATCTCAAAGTCCGCTCCGCGCGGCACAAAAGTCGACTTCGGTTTTCAAGTCGCATCTCAAAGTCCGCTCCGCGCGGCACAAAAGTCGACTTCGGTTTTAAAGTCGCATTCTAAAGTCCGCTCTCGCCGGCATCTAAAGTCGACTTTGGTCGCATTTAAAGTCCACTACGATGGCACGACTACTTCTCATGCTCCACGGCTCGACGCCAAACTACTACTTGGCATCTCTCCGGCTCGGGGGCCGCACTTAACATACTACTCGAGGATAACTTCGGCATGCTTCGCTCGCTCTCAAGCTCGGGGCTCCTCACCAATCACTACTCGACGTGGCTCATACGGTTCTCTTATCTCGGGGGTTACACGCCGCAAGAGTACTCGGATGGCTTTTGCGAACACCGAAGACCCTTGGATTGATTACCTAATCATTTCAAGGCTCGGGGGCCGCTATGCTACACCCATCATTCAAATTTTTCAAGACGGAAGATTCGAGAATCACGATCGACCCTCGGCTAGAGTCCGCAACTCAACCTAAGGCTCGGGGGCTACTCCATATGGAGTGCGATTTTGCAATCGCACTTCCATATAATCTCGACTTCAAGACCGATGAGGTGGACCACCTTCCGGCCTCGCGACGAGTTCAAGTACTATTGAAGGCTTCTCCAAGCGGTACTCGAGGACGCTCAAGAACTACTCGAAGAGGCTTCAAGACTACTTGAACCGCTACTCTCGACTCCAACGTGCTCGGGGGCTTGTCGGGCATACACCACGGGTACTCATGCAAGGAAGGAAGAAGAGTAGAAGACGGACTCCTACTAGAATTCCCCTGTACTTCTACTAGGACTCGCTCCGTGTAATCCTACTAGGACTCCTCGCCTTGTAACCGACTAGGAACCCGCCCCCGGACTATATAAAGGAGGGCCGGGTACCTAGGAGGACATCTACAATCCCTCGGGGATCAACATCCAAGCGCGAGGGCGCAATACTACTCTAAACAGGACGTAGGGTAGCTACTCCGGCTACCCGAACCTGTATAAATCTCGTGTCTTGTGTCCTCACGCGTACCTTCGGGTTCTAGATCATGGCGATCCCCACCTTCTACCTTGCTGCGAGTACCTCCCATGGAGGTCGAGAGGTTTAAACTACCGACACATCCGGCCTCGGATATGTACCCTCCTTCCGGTTGCAAGCCGGGCGGGGAGACGAATCGAGATTAGTAGTAGTAAAATCCCGCACCGTCTCATTAAGGTACTAGGCTTACCGGTCCCATTCACATTCAAAAGCTTAGCCCACAAAGCCACCGGACCGGAGCCCAAATCCCATGCTCTTACCACATGAGCAATTCATTAATTTAATTGGGGATTTCCACAAAGGAAAACCTATTCTCGCGAGTGACGAACATCACTCGACTTGTACCGGATCCTTAGAGCATAGCATCTAGCGAACTAGCATACTAGTAGAAGAACATAGGCACCTAGGGGTCATGCAATTAAGGTTTCATCCAATTCCCGAACGTAAATGCACATAGAATAACATAGATAGTTGCATAAAGTTAAATAAAACATGGGTGATGATAAAACCGGGGCTTGCCTTCGCTAGCACAAGCGGTTAGACGATCTTCCGGACTTTGGCCCGGGTCTTGCTCTATGGCGACGTAGTGCACGTCTCCTCCGGCTCCCTCGTTCACGTCTTCGACACGAGCGTGTAATTACCGTCGGGCACTTCTACATGGAGGATGCGATGCAAGGCTTGAGTGACAACTTGCATTTAAATAATTTCAAACAACTTATGACACACGGGGTGTACACTTGGAATACATTCACTTAGATAACAAATACATTCGGCATACTCTTCCTATAAAGAGATAGTGCAAAGCTTTCTTATCTAGACTTTCCAATAGTAACTTGTGTACATATATATACATAAATAAACCAATGGAATTCATATACAACCGCAGCAACATCTACGAAAGGCATAGGGTTGGTCATATTCACCTTAAGAAAGCATTTGAATATTCCCCCCCTTTAAAGATAACTAAAAAGCCTTTGTAGCCTTTTCCTTAATGTGATTGTGTGCACATCTATTAAGGAATACCTTATTTACATACAAACAGCAAGGAATTTACCTTAGCACTACCATACTACTTTTCTAATTCATTTATTTCTCTTATGCACAAAAGGGGCATTTTTCCTATTTTCCTTTTTCCGAGATAAACTAGTTTAAACTCTCTTACACCAATTGAAGACATATGAACCCTGTCCAACAGAATCTACTGGTCTTGCGACCAGGAGCACTTCCTTGGACAGTAAAAGATTAGCCTTTGCACCACTGAAATTTATTACACCAATTATGTGCATTACTAGCTAGCATATAAGGGAATAATGCATATTAATTTTGATAGGACAGAAATGATTCCCATCGCTCTCCTACACATACTCGATCCAAAACAAGCTTAAAGAACTAAAAACACACATATAGCCTTTATGAAACATGCTACACATGTTTATGATTAAAAACATGCATAAATGAGGAAATAATATTTGTAACAGATATAAAATCATGGTAAATTCACCAAGGATGCATTTTGGTAACAAAAGACGGTAGCGAGAAGTTGGGCTCAAAAATAATTATATTTGGAGCTACAAAAATCAACTAGGCAGATTTTTCAATTTCACAAAATGATTTTTATAAAACGATTTATTCAGTAACTTTGTGCAATTTTTGGCACGAGATCCTAGACGTACCACTACCTACAACATATCCAAAACCCGGCTCAAGATCAGCGAGAGATTTTACGGAATCACGGATCTAGTTATTTTACATTTGGAGAAAGTGGTAGTTACGGTTGTCTTGAGCACGGCAAAATTGGGTTTGCTATTTTTGGATTTTTCTACGATTTTTAATCGATTTTACAAGTTTCAGGCGAAAGACACAAAAGGGTAAGAATCATCTTTCATCCCGCCCTCTAGAAGTTTTGAACCTTCACAAAAGCGCCCTCGCATTTAACACCTAGACCCTCGAGTCCCCAAATCCCCACCGGGGTATCCTCGGCGGCGGAGGGAGGCTCGCCGGCGGTGAGGTAGGGCCGGGAGCGGCAAACAATTAACCCATATGCTCGATTCCACTTACTTAGGGTCCGTTGGTCAAGGATTGGAGGGTAGGGGTTGCTCCGGCGAGGAGGCACGACGGAGGCCGACGACGGCGGCGGCGGGGGCTGCTCGGACTCCGGCGAAGATAGGGACGGGGCGCACAATGTGTGGCTCGACTATCTTCCCGGCGACCTAAAGGAGGTCCGGAAGGGGTTGTATGCCCGGAGAGCAAGTGCAGCTTGGGACTCGCCAGCGGCTGCTCGGCGGCGGCGCGGGGGCTCGGATTACGGCGAGTTGGTGGCTTGGCCGGGACCACACGCGGGTGTGCAAGCTTGCGGGTGCGAGAGGAAACTTTAGGTGTGCTCAATTTGCCACGGGCGCAAGCGGAGCGAGGTGCTCACCGGCGGCGGCAATGGCGACCGCGGCGGGGCTCGGGTGCTCGCGCGAGGAAGGACGGGCCGGGCTTTTATATCGGGCGCGAGGCGGTGGTGTGGATTCCTTGCGCACCAAGGAAATAAGTGGGTAGTACAAGCGCGGCGTGGGCGGTGACGCCGCGGCGGCGTGCGCGGGCGTCGGCCGTGCGGCGGCGCGGCCAATGGTCGGGCGGCGCGGCGGGGACGCGCGGTGCGTGCGTATTGGGCGCGCGCGGGCGGTGCCTGGTGGCTCCGGAGCGGCGCATGGACTCGCGGACCCGGGGCGACCCCCCTCGCGTGCGTGTACGACGTCATACGGCGGGCGGCCGTCGCGGCCGGGTGCGGCGTCGCGGGCGCGGCGCGAACGCGCGTTCCGGCGCTAGAACCATTCGGTTTAGCGCGTGTTCAAACGCGATTTTCTCCAAAATCTTCAACTAAAGTGCACCAAGCGATCAACGGCAAAGTTGTAGACCTACCGACCCTCTACCATTTTCACAAAGGGCGTCTAGCCTTTTTCTCCATAGTTTTTGCACAATTTGGATGCCAAAATGCGGATTGTCTCGGCTCTTGTGAATAGTACTTACAAGCGTTGACTTGAATTTTTCACCCATTTGCACTCCAAACCGGCAATGCCACTCAACATGAAAAATGTGCCCTCGACAAAATACACAACTTTTGTATTGGGAGAATTTGAAGTGTTTTGGGAAAATTTGGAGAACGCGGCAAAAGTTCCGGTCGACATGGACGGGTCAACAAGGAGTCAAAGGTTTATGAGTGGGGTTTTGACCAAGGTGAACTTTGGTTGACCAATTGGTGTCATTAGGGTTTGCGGGTGATGTTTTCGAGGTGATGGCCCGGGTAGATTGATGTTTGACCAAAGTCAACACTTGTTGATTGGATGATTAGGGTTAATTAACTCGGTCAAAAACCCGGGGCGTCACGGGAAAGATGTACAACCTGCGAAGAGTGTAAAAATGACTAGTTAGCCGTGCCCACGAGTCAAGGGCGGCCTGGACCCTCACATGAGTAATTTATGGAAGATGGAACTTTTAATCTTGTGCATTGCATTCTATGGTTCCGATGCATCTTGTTATTTGGGTTTGGTATATACTTTCACTTGCTAGTAACATTTGCTAAATAAAACTTGACCAACTAAATGTTGACTTGCTTTATAACCATCAACTTCCACCATAAAGCCTTGCATGTTGTTTATAGAGCTTTTCCCTTGTTGAGTACGACATGTGCTCATGCTTGTTGTTCCTTTATTACATCTACACTACCGGCTACGGCTCGGATGGACGCTTTGAGGATTTCTCTCGGAGAGTTCGATGGGTTCTAGGCGTTCGTTCTCCGGTCCACTGTGGAGGACTTCTACGTGTGTTTACTTTTCTGTTGTTAGCTATTCGAACTGTTGTTAGTTGAGACATCCGGTCATGTAACAACCTGTTTAATACTCTCTTTACGCTTTACACCGTGTTTTGGTAGTCACCGAGTCGATGCACGTGTGTAACTTGATCTGGCGCACATGTATTCTTGCATTCGGATTTTCCCTTAAATCCGGGTGTGACACGCTTCCCCTTGACCAAGGCGTCGGATCATCCGGTGTTGAAGGCTTCGTCTTGGCGCGTCTCTGTCTTGAATCAAGGCGAGCGTCAAATCATCCGGTGCTCTTGTCTTTGCTTCTTCTTCTCTCGTAACTCGTCCGACGCTACTAGAAAATGGACCGGTAGTTCATCCGACGGTTCCTAGGTTTTCACCGGTGTACCAACTCGTCCGACGATTGCTCCGACGCTTGCTATTTAGGTGCGGTTGGTTCATCCTATGGTGTCCTTTTCCTTCTTTTTTTTTCGCGTCTTCAACTTGGATTTTTGCTTCAACTTAACATACTTAACATACTTATCATGCCATTACTTATAGCCTCAAAATATATACTAAGTCCTCAATTTTGCTATGAGTAACCTAACATGTCCATGTTATGTTAACTTGTGGTATGACATGTTAGCTTGGGCATGGTTTGTTAACATGTGGTAACATCCATGGGACCTAGGAATGCCTACAAAGACATGCTAGACAATGTTGTTAGTCCCATTACTTGTGTTAGCATGAATCACCAAAATCAACTCGAACAAGCGGCAAATGGGGCCATGTTCGCTACTATCTCCCCCCTTTTGGTGATTTATGACAACACAAGCAAAGCAAGTATATATTTGCAAAAATTGAAAAAATTAGAACCACTTACACTTGCTTGGATGCTTACCATCATCCAAACTCCCCATAGATCAAACTTCCCCCTTTGATCTTCTCTTCCTATATTCACTCATAGCTTGCCTCTTCCTACTTTGGAACCACTTAGCTTGCTTTGGTTCCACATTCTCCCCCTTTGGAATAAAATCTCCAAAAAGTCCAAAACAAAAGGGGTCCAAGGAAACTAGGAAGACCTAGCAAATATAGCTCAAAGAGAAATGTTAAAAACAAGGGAGAAAGCCGCATGAACCATGATCCATATGTATGATATCAATGAAGATACCACATGTGTCAAACGGCATGATAACCTTGAAGTTCTGTGTAGCCCTTTCTCTACTGAAGAGATTGATTCTTTCATTCTTGATCTTCCTAGTGACAAGGCTCCTGGTCCTGATGGCTTTAACAATACTTTCATCAAGAAATGTTGGCCCATTATTAGAGGTGACATGCATAAGTTGTGCTTTGATTTCTTTCATCATCGGGCTGACCTTAAAAGCATCAATCATTCTTACATTACCTTGGTCTCCAAGAAAGATAATCCTGAGAAAGTGAACGATTTTAGACCCATCTCACTCCTCAACTCCTCTATCAAGATGGTCACCAAGCCGCTTGCTACGAGACTTCAACCTCCGGCAATGGATATTATTCATGAAAACCGGTATGGTTTTATTAAAGGGAGAACAATTCAAGGCTGCCTTGGTTGGGCTTTCGAATTCTTACATAAGTGCCATCACTCAAGAAAGGAAATCATCATTCTCAAGCTAGACTTTGAGAAAGCATTCGACCGATTGAGCACTTTTGTCCTTGATATGCTACATGCAAAGCGTTTCCCTAAAAAATGGATCATGTGGATTAAAGACCTTCTTAGTTACGGGACCTCTTCGTGCTCTTGAACGGAACTCGCCGGGTAAAGACTTCGGATGTATTCGTGGTGTCGGGTAGGGAGATCCCCTCTCGCCCCTCCTATTTGCCATTCTTCCGACCTTCTTCAATGTGCAATTAACAAGGAATATGAAATTGGCAATCTTCATCCTCCTTTCCCACGGGAGGTACGAGAACCCTTTCCCTATTATCCAATATGCCGATAACACAATTATTATCATGCAAGGTTGTGACTCACGGCTTGCTATTCGAAAGACATTCTAAATAAGATCGGTGTTTCCTCTAGCCCGATAGTTAATTTTCATAAATCATGTCCGGTTCCCATCAATATTTCTTACGGCGTGCCAATTCGCCGGCGCAATCCTTCGGGTGAACCGTAGGCTCTTTCCCCTTTACATATCTAGGCCTACCTATGGGTCTCACCAAACCTCAAGTTAAGGACTATGCTCCCCTTATTTGCGAATTGAAAGGAAGATGGTTCTTTGGTTCTTTGCATCTTTCGTATGCCGGTCGTTTGCAACTTGTTAACTCGTCCTCTCCTCCTCACCTACATACTATATGTGCACCCTTAAGTTGCCCATCAACGTCATTGATATCATTGATAAGCATAGAAAGAAGCCGCCTTTGGAGAGGCGAGAGAGTTCGATAGAAAAGGCTACAATCCGGCGGCTTGGGACTTGGTCGGAAAGCCAAAAGCTAAAGGTGGGCTTGGGGTAATTAATGCGAGTGTGCAAACGGATGCTTTCTTGCTTAAACAACTTGATAAATTCTACAAGTAGGATAAAATTCAATGGGTCGACCTTATTTGGCAAAAATATTAAAATGGCACTCGTTCCTCATCCCGCAAGGGAAAAAGGTTCCTTTTGGTGGAAGGATATCCTGCGACTTAATGTCTACTTCGGGGGTGTTGCAATGTGTATCCCCAATCATGGAAATACGGTCAACTTTTGGGAGGATCTTATTAATGGAAGGGTTCACTCGGAGATTTTCCTCATCTTTTGGGCTTTGCTAAAGACCCCCGTATCTCTCTTTGGGTCCTCGGGCATTACGTTTCAGCGATTAATTGTTTTAGAATCCCCATGTCCGGGGAAGCCTATAATGAGTTACTTCAATTGCAAAATTTTCTTAATGACCTACCTCTTGTGGATCATGATGGTAAAGATTCTTGGACTTACATTTGGGGACAACATAGATATTCCTCTAGTAAATACTATCATTTCCACTTCGCAGAGATATTCAGCCCAACCTGCCTATCCTTTGGATTTGGAAATCAAAATGTATTCCCAGAGTTAAGTTTTTCACTTGGCTTCTACTAAATGACATGCTTAATACCGAAATATTTTGACAAGAAGGAGGAAATACTTAGAGGATGGGTATAATTGTGTTCTCTGTCATGAAGATGTTGAAGAATCAGTTGAACATCTTTTCTTTGACTGTCATTCTGCGGCATGCGAGATGGTTTGCTGCTGGGTATCACTTGGAATGCTCATCTAAATATTCACCAAAAGATTCGGGCGGCCAAATTGGATTTTGCTCAACCTTTCTTTATGGAAATTTTTATGATTGGTGCTTGGTGTATACGGAATGAAAGAAATCACCTCATTTTTAATGGGAAGCCTCCATGCCTGGTTTGCATGGAAATCGGCCTTCAAAGCTCAAGTCTCGGAACATCTCATTAGGATCAAAGAAAGTCTTCATCCATCCATCTTGCTGCTTTGCCGCAAGCCTTGTAATTGTTTTAGCTCTGTTTTGTTAGCTCTTTTTGGCCTTTTGGTCTTTTGGCCTTTTGGCCTCTTTCTCCTTTCTCTGTTTGCCTAACTTCTTGTTGGGCTCGTTCTAAGTACTTGTTCCCTTTCTTCTTTAATATAGTTGTGCTTTTGCGGGGCTTTGCCCCACGGTTCTCGGTTCAAAAAAAAAGATACCACATGTGTGAATAACTAAGTTGGATCACAAGCTCATGAGACTAGCATGATACAAACTAAGCTCCCCCTAAGTGTGTGCACAAAAAGATAGTGTGAAAAACAAGTGCACAACTCCAAGCTTGTTAGACAAGGAACCATAGAGCATATCATGCGAGGAGGTAGTTTAAAGGACAAGAGATAAGTCAAATGGGTTCTTGTTACATTACCACTTGTAGATATCACTTGTAGTCTTTTGATTATTGCATACCTCGGGGGGGGGGTATCCTCTTTACCTTGTTGGCACCACATTGAGATGAGCCACTTGGAGATGATATCACTAGGTGACACCACTTGAAAGAAGATTGCATAGAAGACACTTGGGGTACCACAAGGATTAGGAATATATGAGTACATTGCCTTGCATCATGACATCAACTTTCAAAGGAGAATTCATAAGGGTGGGTCAAGTTATCATTGCCCAAATAAGGGATTTAGAGGGGATTGATGAAACCTCTAAAGAAGAGCTCAAAAAGTTGACTGACGTTTTGATCAATGGATATAGTTGAAGCAGCTTCTCCATAAGTTTGGCATCCTTTAGTAATCTGAGCTTCTCCTTCCTTATAACTGGATGAAGGGAAATGCCAATTGTTGAGGGTGATGCCAACAATCTGGTGCATGTATAATTGCAGCCACATCTGCACAAACCACCAGGGGCCGTTGACGCATGATATCTTCTGGCCAGTGTGCATCTGAGAGATGGTCTGGTGGAGCATATGGTATACACTCCCTAGAAGATACTTTCCAAGGGGAACACGATGGCCAGTTGCCAAATCTTCAGCCATTGCGATATGGTTCAGGGTTGGCTCATTGGCTTTGCCACAGAAGATGAATCTACATAGCCACATGTTCAAGAATGCCCTGTATTCAACTTCACCCAGGGGACCATCTTTCATATGATTCTGAATATATGACTTGTATCCACTTCTGTTTTCCTCCTTTTAGCTTGGAGGAGCCTTTATATTGGAAAGGATACACGGATCCCGTGATATCGAGGCCGGTCATCATGTATACATCGGCCAAGGTAGGAGACATTGGGTCGTGGCCAAAGAGGAAGGCAACGACGCCATTCGACCGTAAATGGCGTCGTAATCAAAAGGCTCTCGTTCTTGGGGGTCTCGACCAAAGATAACTCCAAACCTTGGGTGATGCGAAGGGTGTCCCGGTTGTTGGTTTTTGCACCGTTATCCTGCGAGTATCCTCTTGTACCAATTTCTCCAGGCCCCGCAATTGGTGGCGGAGGCCCGTTCTTGAAAGCATCTTGCCACAACTAGGACCCCGATAAAGCCGCTTCGAGGGGGATTCTTTTGGATTCGGCTTCAATGAACTCGGGGGATCGAGAGATTCCCACAGAACCGAGGAAATAGGATGTTGAGTTGTCCTCGGTGTGAATCAAAAGCTCGGTGGATAGCTCCTATCAAGAAAAGGCGGAAAAAAGTAATCTAAGGTGGGAATCGGAAAGGTAATATCGAATGAACCTTAAGGGGATGAAGTTTACCGGATAGCTTGGTCCTCCATTGAAGGTTTGAGCTTGAAGGTTGATGGCCTAGGGTTTGGATGCAGGCGGAGACTCCAACGGATTATAGGGGGAAAAATGGTGTTGAACGGATTTGACTTTAAGACGTCGAGCGATTGTGGTCAATTCCGGAATAAAATCACTTTTATCCCGTAATTGAAGGGGCATATGTTAACACCCAAAAATGGTACGGGAGAAAGGGTGACTTGTGGGCCGAGCTTGGTGATAAATACCATTCGACTTGGAAAGATCTCCTCAAAGGAATCGATAAAGGACGCTTGCGGTCGGCGGTGCGCCATCGTTCGACGGAAGGATTGTTTGTGCTTTTAAAGGAGAGATTTTCGGGAATGCATGGTGACGTGGCTCGATGCAAGGAAAGAACGAGTCGACGGCGTATACAAGATGAACATTGGCGACGGAAGCATTAATTTAGGCATTTAATGTTGTACTCGTAGTCGACCGGGGAGTCGTGTAAGGACAAGGGTATAAATACAAGCCCTTGATGTATGTAATGGGTATCGAATAATTTCACAACAAACTAGCTTTACGCCAAATTCTCGAGTCCTTTAGTCGTCTCGTCGAGTTCTTTGAGGGGAATCATCGATCCGTCGACCTCCGTAAGCACCGGCAACCTTGTATCATGTCTAGTATCATGTCTTTGGATTTAGACCGTGATGCAAGTAGTCTTGTTACCTTGCTTAGTATCATGCGGTAGATTTAAGCTTGGTTCAAGAGGGTTTCTTGTTAGATCATGAGCCATGCGGTAGGCTAAGATCTAGCTTGAATCTAGTTATTGGCTCTATTAGATTTGGCAAGATCTAATAGATTCATTAAGTTACCTCGTGTTGCTTTGAGTTTTTACTTTGTGTTTAAATTCATGTAACACTCTCTTGCCCAAATTAGATTGGTTTGAAACGACTTTATCTTGTTCGGTGATCTTTTTGTTACACGTTCATATTTTTTGCTTATCGGCACTGGTGCGTGTTTCTTTAGTAGCCGAACCCGAATCAATCTAAGTTGTCACGTGTTGCGGGTTCAAGCTTGCTAATCTTGTATGCATCTTGAAAGAACCGGGTGTCATGCGGTAGATGCGAGTTTTTGGGTTGTTTTAGAGCTAATCATCCGGTGGATTAGATTTCGATTCAATCCGATAGGTTCGTCATCTTTGGTAATGTTTGTTCCTTCTCCACAGATCCCGATTCGGCTGTTGCATACCGTATTCGGTTACGCTTCCACGAGTAAAACGTGCTTATAAGTTTGTTTTAAATAATGCGTGGTTCTAGCCTTCCATATTTAGATTGTATCATGCGGTGGATTAATCTCTTCGTGGTTGGTGGTGTGATTTTAAACAAGTTGTATCATGTGGTGGATTAACTTGTTTGGTGTTATGCTCGACGGGTTTGAAAGTACCTAGACATGCGGTAGACTAGTGCTTTTAGCCTATGCACGCTTGTTTATTTCATATTTATAATCATGCTTTACTTTATTTATTTCAATTGTTATTTATTCTCGAGGATCGGTCATGATCTTGTGCAAGCTACGTTATTTAAACAAAGACCGATCTATCGTCATGCTTACATCATCCATTCGGCTATTTCATGCTTTCATGTATAACAGGCTCGCGAATGCTATTTTGAACTGTTGATAGATAGCTTTTTGTAGCTATATATCATTTTGATTGGCTTCCTAGCCGTAAATATGGAACCGCCCTCGGTACCACCCGGTAAGTTCCAAGTTTGTTATCCGATTATTTGATTTCCTTTGTCAATTTCGGTGAAAAATTGACGGCACGCTTCGAGATTCATCGCGCGTGTTAAGACAGCCTCCTTTCGCTTGCCGTGTGCTTGGCGTGAGGTGCCGATTTTGTGTCAACACCTCGGTAGCCGGATACCCTCCCCGCATCGTTGGCTCCCCGAGTTCCACCACGGCCGTGCTTGGGCCGCCTTCCCGCTGGCCTCAGCCTCCGGTGGTGGCTGGTCACGTAGAACCACTTCGCTTTCAATCCCGGTTGGAATCGATCAACTTGTAGGAGAGGTACGCTCCGCGGCGTCCTCCCTCATCTTGATCCTCGCTCCCCCACTACTCGGGGATTGTTGGCATTGGGCGGGGCTTCACCTGGAAGAACTTCCGAAGTGATCCAATGGGGCTTGATCCCCAAGAAAGCTTCGCGTAAGTGTACGAAGACCGAGGTGTGGAAGATACCGTTGGGGTTGAGGTTGAGGTACTCGATGTCGTAGGACCCCCGGCAGCCCCTTGAAGAAGTCGGCCGGCCCGTAGAGACTGACCCTCGCTCCGCGAACCGGTGAACATCGGATCCGGTCCGGTTCTTCTCCATGGGGTACTCTGACCCCCCAGCCGCTCTCCACATGTCCACCTCCTTCTCCCGCAAGAATCCACCGTGGAGAAGGGCCAACAGGGTCTTCGGTCTTGGCCTTGGATTTCTTCCACTCTCGATTTGGATCCGGACGCGGCGGAGACACCGGCGGCGATGTCCCGAGCCAGATCCGCAGCCTCCTCACGAGCCCTCTTCTTCCCGCCGGCGGCCTTCGAGGTCTTCGATGGCGAGGGCTTCATTCTCCAAGTGCACGGGCGCCTTCACTCGCATTCGCCGGGGCTATGAAGGTGGCTTCCTACGGCGGCGCGCTTGGATCTACAATCCTCAACGGCGGCGGTGTGCCGCGGCGGTGATTCCGGCTAGATCTGCTAGGAATAATCGCGAATGCGTAGGGGTGAAAAACCCTAAGGATTTTTCCTTCTATTTTTAAGTCAACAACGGCCCCCTCCAATCTGCCGGATGGATAAGTCCGCACACGGCCGACTCGCCGGTGGTGCATGACTCTTCAACTTCTACTAGTCGACGCGCCTCATCTCGGGGGCTCGGCTACTTCTATTCAAGTTCCTGGGTAGCGACAAGACTCAAGAGCAACTCAAGACACATTCTACAAGATGACCCTTCAATTCGAGAGGAAGTACCGACTCAAGGCTCCTGGGGCTCCGTGCCACGTGTCCTTTGGTTTTTTCTCCGGATTTTATGGGATATTCTTGCCAAAACTTCGGATGGACCCTCGGCAGTCCTACAACTCAACCTAAGGAGTTACTCCATATGGGTGCGATTTGCAATCGCACTTCCATACGTTCGACTTCAAGACAACACGGGAATTGTTGAAGACCTTCAAGGGCGCACTCGAGGACGGTTGGGACTACTCGAGAAGACTTCGAGATTGCTCAAACATCACCGGAGTGCATTCCCGCCCTCGGGATGCTTCGACTACTCTTAAGGACTTTTGACTTGTAGCGCCGTGACGCCCGAGGACTACCGTTCGCGTCGGTCGAGACTACTTCCGAAGCTATTCTTCTCGACTACAAAATACTGGGGTCTTCGTCGTATGGACCTCCTCGGGCCCACTACCTTCGTTGGCATCAGACCGATGACCTCGCGTGGCCCCCGGGACTACCTCCGACTTGAGCCGCACCGCACCTCGCTAGCGTGAAGCACAAGGACTACGTGCAGAGGAGAAGTACTTTGGATAGAAGCCGTACATGTCCCGCATCTGTATAGGGACTCCCAGTACGTACCTCGACCAGTACTCTCTCCCCGAACCGACTTGTAACCCCGCTCTCCCGAGCTATAGGCGCTATATGTGACCCCTCTCTCTCTCACGACTTAAGATTGCATAATCTTGTAATCGCACCCCATCAATCCGAGCCACGGGCAAAGACATTAAAAGACGTAGGGTATTGCGCACCTGGCGCCCGAACTCCATCTACATTGTGTGCCACGTGTCTCTTCCTTCGAGTTACCGATCTCTGGCGAGGCCACATTCATCTGTTTGGGTACTCCCTTAGTAGGTTGGTCTACGAAACACCGACACCAAGGCCTCTAAGACAAAGTGTCCTCGCCACCCACACCAAGACGGAGGGTCGATGACGACTGGGCCGCGTGAGCCACTTATGCCCCCAAGGCTTTCGCAAACCTTTGCATAACCTGATTCACTCAAGAATCACCACACAAGGTTGGCACAACCTTACACCTACCCAACTCTAAGCTAAGCCTAGCACTAAAGACATACACTAATCATATGCAAGTCTAAGGATGAGCAATTAAGCACTTGGATGGATTGGATATGATCTTCTTTTGTGTCCCGAACTCCTTCCGCACTTCCACACAATCCGCCTGCCTCAACCCAAGTGAGTGAGGGGTATAAATAGCCCCAGTATCTAAAGAGCCGTTGGCTAACTACCACCGAAAGTAAGCGCGGATGAACCGATCCTATGCTTTTTCAGTGTGCCTGCTCATCCTGCCTCCACGTCACGTTGCCGTTGAAGATCCGTCGACACAATCGGCCCGACACATGACACCGACGGCGCCCGTTCATGCGTCACGGAAGACCCCACCGACAAAAACGCCTCTGCAGGCCGGCTTCGTGACCGTTGATAGACCGACGCTATCTCCTCCGACCCAAGGCGTCGGCTCATCCGCGTCGAAGAGGTTGTTTCCAACGCGTCTTCGTCTTGATTCAACCGAGCATTGACAGGACCGACGCATTCCTCACTCACCGTTGGATCATTTGGTGCTACTTACGCCGCTCTTCCTCTCGCAATTCATCCGCGCGCAACTAGGAACCGGACCGTCGGCTCATCCGACGGCAGCCTTGGCTTTTCACCGTTGTACCAAGACTCAAACCATTGCACCGATGCTTGTTATCTAGGTACCGCTTGCCCATCCGACGGTGGCTTTTCTTCCTCTTTCTTTCTCGTGGTTTTGACTCTTCTCAATTTGACATTTGATATTTTTGCATCCTTGGGACCTAGAAATGTCTATAAAGACATGCTAAACAATATGGTTAGTCCCATTGATCATTTTGTAATGAAACACCACAAAAATCATAATTTAACAATCAGTTATAGCTAATCAAGAATCTAAGGAGTACTTAAAAAAAACTAAAATGGATGCTCAAAAGCTGTGCTGGCGTCTCTGTGGAGGCAGGCCATTACTCTCTGCACCACGAGTTTGTTTATATGTTTCTGATTTGTTAGTAAATTTTATTTGGCATAAGTTCATGACCTGTAATAATGAATGGTTGAGTGTACAGAGGTTGGAATAAACAAAACTCTATTAAAAAATGGAACCTTTTAGCAGCGAGGGCTCACTACTTTCCAACAGATATCACATGTGATGTTGCATTATAGGGCAATAGCTGCATTCTCACCGATTCAGTCGACCTGTTGAAAGTTCAAGCGGTGGCGATCTAATCGCGATCCAAACGCCTCGTAGTTGCCTGCTCTTTTATTTGCATTCTAAAAATTGGCGTGGACTGACCACTGGCATGCGTGACAAAAAGTAATTAACTCGAGGTGATGCAGAGTACTAATGAGCACTCCTATTCCTATTGCACCTGATAATTACTTATTAACTAATATCGATGCCAATAAGCAAGCAAAAGCTATGCTAGTTTCTTTGATAGAACTTAAACAAGTTCACACAGAATTCCATTGTGCATTGGTTGATTTCTAGGGTCTTTGTATTTGTATGTACTTTTATGCTGAAAAAATCACATCTTCGTTGTCTACTCACATCCCTGTGCAGTTCCCCATAACCACTCTGCTGCATAACCAGTTTGCCGCATCTGCAACTCCCAGTCCATTATGTTAGCTCTTGGTTTGAACTAACTCTTCATCCCCATAACTACTCTGCTGCATCTGCAACTCCAAGTCCAGTATGTTAGCTCTCGGTTTGATCTAATTTCAAAAATCCCACAGCACTTCTCCTACATGCATCCCTTCATGCTCTGCTAAAATCCCACGTCTCTTCTCCTACATGCTTCCCGTCATGCTCTGCTTAAGAGAAGTTGGAGAGGGAGTTGTTTTTTTGCCCTTGTCTCGTGTCACGTTGGGGAACAAAAAACTGAAGGCACGCTGGTTATATATATGTGCTTGTGGAATCTCGATGCAAAACACAGTTCCCACTACCAAGATGCTGACTGACCTTATTAGCGATTTAATTACTTTATATGCCATCATCAACCCAAAAGCATATGTCGATCTGTTCAGAACTCTGAGGCAAAAGGTTTTTTTCTTTTTGCGAGGACAAAATAAAGTAATAAACTGGTTCATATAACCAATCTCTAAGCAATTCACATAACTGCATATTTACTGATCTGAGCGGACTGGATCTCGACGTTAGTGATACTTAAGAAAATAACTGAAGCACGTACATATGGTTCCACATGTGCTCAGGCCAGCAGTTCGCACAAAGCGATTTAGTATCAACTATATGAAAGTGGGCTTCACATGTGTACTTGTGGAATCTCGAGGTAAACAGCTAATCCTATGATTACTATATGTACTAATTGGTCCTGTACATCCAGTAGTTATCTTGAATCGATGCCCGTAAGCAGCCCAGCCTATAGGTAGCTCGTTGTCTCCTTCCACAATATTCAAACACACCAACAACAGTGTGTAGGAAGCAGAGGATACCAACAACAGACTCTGGAGCGTTGCTCTCCAGTTTCCATTTTTTCTCCCTGCTCGGCTCAAGGTATGTTCTTAGTAAAAAGCTTCCTGGCTTCCAGTTAGTGAACAAGGCGTTTAGATTTCAATGGTTGTGCCCATCATAACACTTCTCTCTTCATGCAGCGATAGCAGAAGAGAGATACTGTAGGGAGAAGAACTCAATTTGCATTGAGCCGTATCATTTCGCCCTGCTCTGTGATCAAGGTATGTGCTTTGAGATGGAATGCTTCATGCATGGCCTCCAGTTCATCATGAAGGTGTTCTGATTTACCCCTTTCTCTTCTCTTAAACTTGCCTGGTCATGCAGAGCTAGCTGAAGAGTCATTCTGGACAGTGCGCCCATTCCTGTTGGTCCACAGATGAAATAGATCACGCATGAGAGTTGGGAGCAAGACAATTTGCACTGATGCAAACTGATCTCCATACAGCTGTCTTGTAGTCAGCTGATGGTTCAGTAGGAAGTGCACTTTTGGTCCGCAACTGTTTCAGTTTGGTAAGCTGATATTCATTGTTTTGTTGATGACATTTTCCCCTATCTTTTATCTTAAGTCACGCTTGATTTACATTTCTCTTCTGTTGGACAGATCACTGAAGAGACGCCGTTCAGAGTTAAAAGCTGGCTCTCGCACATACTGAACATTCAGCCGTCTGATCTGTCAGCTCTGCTCTGCTCAGCTAGCTCATGGTATACCGTTTGCTGTTGACAGATCCATGGCCTCCAGTATATATTCCAAGAACAGTTCTAATTTCCACCTTTTCCTTCTCACAAAGGATGCCTAATTTGAGCTTGCTCACAGTACAGAGTTAATTCTGCAGGTAGTATCCATTGGAGGTTTGCTTGGATCCGCTTCTTATATGAGATTTGGTTAGAGGGAGGTTACTGAATAGCACGCATATTGCAATCATGCTGATCAGCCGATCGGAGCGAATAATGCTTTTGTAAAAGATTGCTCTTTCGGTTTTCACCTGGTTCATTTGTGATCTGCTGGTTTTCTTCTTGATCGGCCAACACTCCTCTGAACCATTCCACGTCGAGGCATTCAAGTAATGAACTAATGATATATTGATCATGCTAACGAACTGTTTCATCATGATGATTAATATTCATCATTATTATCAATTGTCGGTGCGGAATATGGTCCCGACACTAACCAGTAGATAACGCCTAGGTCTATCCCTCAATGGTCGATGCCAAGCAACAAATGACACAAGGTTTTATCCTGGTTCCGGCCGAGGGGGCCGTACGTCCAGCAGGGGCGTGCTCGTGGCACTATATTGCTCAGCACCGGGGGTGCTTGTAGTGGGGCAAGTACAAGCAAGGCGGGAGAGGAAGCGTGGCTTCCAAGTCCCTGGGAGAGTGGCTGGAGATGTTGTGGGAGAATAAGAGAGTGAGTGCACGGTGTGTTGTGTTCTACTCTGAACTCGTCCCCCCCGCGGCTGGGGGCTCGCCTCCCCCTTTTATAGGCCAAGGGGGCGACGGGTTACATGCACGCCGCGCCACCTAGCTACGTGAGGGAGCACGTCGCGCTACGGTGTAGAGTGGGCGGCCGTCCGGACGATCTTCGCTGCGATCCGGCCATGATGGCCTACCCCGTACCCGAACAGTGGCGGTTCGAGGGTAGGAAGGCGGCGGATGGCGGTGGCGTCCTTTGATAGGCTTCGAGGGTGGTGCCGATGATGGCCGGTACGGGGAACGGCGCCGGCGAACGGCGTTCCTTCCCAATGCGCTCCGCGGCGGCGGGAGTGGTTGCTTGCAAAGGTGTTCGGGCGTGCGCTGCGCGGCGTCGGGCGTGCGCCCGCACGCGTGGGTACGGCGGCCGCGCCGTTGCGGTGGCCGGGATGGCCATCCACCGGCCTAGCGCCCCTCACCTAACCCGCGGGGTCACCGGAAAGTGGAATCGAGGGTGCGCCCGGTCCCTTTTCGAGGGTCGGGCGCGTTAGCCGTACCGTAGTGGGCGCACGGTGTCACGGGACCGTCACCGGCCGTACCGCACGCTCCATCCCCCACGGTGGCGGGGATGGGCTCCTCCCCGGGGAGTTGGTGCGGCGGCACCGGGCGTGAGCCCGTGGCGCATGATGGCGCCGTCCCGTGGCGTCGGGGCGTTAAATGCCCAAGTACGGGGCCGGCGCACGCGTGCGGCGCGCGCCGTGAGCGTGGCGGGCCCCGGCCGAGGGCGGAGCGAACCCTCGAGCGAGTCGAGACCTGCTCGAGGGGGGGTGCGATCCCTCGAGCGGGGCGGGACCGCTCGAGGGAAAGGGCTGCCCCTCGAACGGGGCGGAGCCCGCCCGAGGGGGAGCGCGTCCTCGAGCGAGGCGGAGCCTGCTCGAGGGGTCATCTCGGCGGGCCGTCTCGGTGGGCCGTCCGGATCCCGGCGCGGGCCGTATCCCCGCATGGTTAGTTACCCGCACGGTTAGGATTAGCGTGTTTTGACACCGGGATTAAGTGAGGATTCCCCGTTGTTTAAGGGGACCCCTCGGGGCCGTCCCCGACGGTAGCCCCCCGAGCATCCGCGGGTTTGCCATTGAGGCTCCCGCGGATGCCGGAACCTACCGATAGGACGTTCTTCCCTCCTTGTTTGCGAACGCTTTCCGTGGGGCCACGTCGGCGGACCCGCGGGTCTAGCCCCCGAAGCCCCGCAGAGTGTGGTTCTCTCCGCAGGGGTTAACCGCGAGAACTTTGGTCAGAAAGGCGTGGCACATATGCCAACCGGCATCGGCCGTGTTTCGGCCGGCTTCGGGGGTGCACGCTCCCCCTCGTCACCGTCTCCCGGCGGGTGCAATTTCAAGGAGGTGTAGCCGCGCGTCAAGCCCCCGAGCCTTGGCCCGTTCGAGGCGATCGGGTCGAGCCTGACGACTTGTTTTTTTTAACGCGCCCTCGCCGTCCCTCCGCGGGACGGAGGGTGAGGTCTCCACGACTCCCATCGAGCGGGTCGCGAATCGCGGATTCCTCGTCGAGCTGCTAGCGGGTGGTTCAAGTGGACGTCCATGCCCCGTTCGATAAGGGTAGGCTGCGCGGTCCGGAGACACGTCCATGGAAGCGCTTGCGTGGGTTTGCTAGGTGGGGGCTCGGTCCCGTTCGCTAGGGACCAAGGGCGCGGAAGCTCTCCCTCGGTGGGATCCCCCCCGGCTAGGGCCGCCCTCGCCGGCTCTCGAACACGACATGTGGGGCACCCTCGAGCCAACGGGCTCGAGGAACGGCTCGAATGCGCGTGCCCTCGTCGTCCCTAACTCGTGATCCGGGGCGCCCGTTCGAACCCGTCGAGGGTCGGGCTTCGAACCTCCGATCGCAAGGCCGTGCGGGGCCGTGCATGGACAGCCCCGTCTTTTCGCGTTTGCGGCCGTCGAGGGGTCTGGGCGTGCCGACCCTCGAGGTGTCTGGTTGGTGGCATGGCGCGGCATGAGTGCTTTCGGTGCCGCTCGTTTCAAGCGTGACCCGGGCGATCCTCTTACGCGCGTGCCTTCTTTTAGAGGGTTGACATTGTCTCGAGCCGGAGGGTCATGCCGCTCGAGGGCTTCACGTGGCATGGGTGCCCGCGGTTGCCTGTTCTACACCGAGCAGGTCCCGGGCGACCTTCTCACGCTGATATGCCATCGAGGGTCGCCTCTGTTTCGAGCCGAGGGTCATGCCACTCGAGGGTTTCACGTGGCATGGGTGCCCGCGGTTGCCTGCTCTATATCGAGCAGGTCCCGGGCGACCTTCTCACGCTGTCATCCCATCGAGGGTCGCCTTTGTTTCGAGCCGAGGATTCGCCTCGCTCGAGGGCTCTCCTTGCTTGGCAAGGGGCCCGGGCATTTAATTGCTTTGCGGTCGTGGCCGCGGTTTTGCAGCGCGGGCGCGCCTTTTTAGGCGCTGTGGCCGCGCGCGCGCGTAGTGGGCGGCGCGGCAGGCGGACGTGACGGTTTCGCCTCGGTCGCGGCCGGTCCTCGCCGTAATGATGACCCGCTGCCGGTGTTAGAGCCGCCGCGGTCGTGGTGGGGCCCACCCATCGACGTGATGGGAAGATTCCTCGCAAGTAATGCGTCGGCGGGGCGTCCGCTCCGAGAGCTCGCCCGTCGCCTATAAAACTGCGGGGAGGAAGGGACGGCGGTTTTTTACCTTAGCTTCTCACCGTTTTCAGTCTCTCGCCCCTTCGCCTTCGTCCTGTTCTTGCCATCGCGCGGGCTCGCTGCTTAGAGCTTTTTCCTCGTTTCCTTGTCCTCCGCCTTCGCATTCGTTCGTCTCCCCTCATGGCGCCGCCTCAGCTCCCCATCAGGATCCTGGAGCCGTACGCCTGGGAGAGGTCGACTGTGACCCGGCTCGCGCTTGGCGAGCTGGTCGCCGCCGGCCAGCTGTCGGCCAACGAAGAAGGGCGCCCGGCGGAGTGGATCGTGCCGCCGGCGGCGCACCACGAGCCCAACCCGCCGGAGGGCTACGTGGTGAGCTTCCTCCGCTACCACGAGCGTGGCTTCAACGCGCCGGCGAGCACCTTCATGCGGGCAATGTGCTACTACTACGGGGTGGAGCTGCACAACTTCGCCCCCAACGCGATCTCGCAGGCGGCCACGTTCGTGGGCGTCTGCGAAGGGTACCTGGGGATCCCAGTCAACTGGGATCTCTGGGTTCACCTTTTCCGCGGGGAGCTCGTCACGCAGCCCACATCGGAGCCGAGGACCCGCCGCGCGGTGCGCGCCGGCGGGATGTCGCTGGCCCTGCGGGGGCAGCTCAAGGATTTCTACATCCCCTGCACCATGACGACGAACAACGCCGGCTGGGAGCGGGGATGGTTCTACCTGCGTAACGCCGAGCCCGGCCTTCCTCCCTACACCGGCCGGGTGTTCAAGGAGAGGCCCGCCTCCTGGGGCTACGGGGTGTCTACGGCCCAACATCGGGCGCGGCAAGAGTATGAGCAGAGCTCATTCAGCATTAATTTACAGTACTCCTGCTCATTTGGTTGGTTGTCCATCAAATGATCTATTCTTTCTGTGTATTTTGTGGTGTATACCAACAGCAGCAGCATTAATTTCTGGATATTGGTGTTTTTTGGAAGGAGCACTGATGGTAAAGTGCAACGACTTAGATAAGCTGATGTCGAAGGGAACACAAGAGATAGAATCATAGAAATCAAGAGCTGCTGCATGTAATGCAGTGATGGATGCTCAAATCAAGAGCAGCTGCAAGCAATGCAGTGATGAAAAACAAGAGTTATAAAGATGCTCTGATGTGGGAGCCCAGGGAGAAGGCTTCTTCTCTTTTTCGGTCCATGGGAAGGCTTTGTATATTAATTTTATTAATGTTGTGTGCATGTCTGATTAAAATGTGTTCTACTCACTTGAGTTTCTCGATTAATTCATCAGATCTGTGTGATGGGCTTGTATTCTTGGTGAACTTGCAATGTCAGTGTAATCTGCTGCTGCATGCTTTCTGTTGCGTTGCCATTACGAAACTGAGCTCTTATTTTAGTACCACTAGAACAATTTTTCTGTATAATTGAAACTTTTGTTACTCGTTCGTCTGCTTGTTTCATTGCTTATGTAATAAAACAATAAAGTGACACTGTGAACCGATTTGCGGTCGAAACAAGAAATGTTGATTTGCTATAAAAATCATATCTTGGCTGGTGCCTATGCCGCAACTCCGTTGTCAATTTGCACGAGTCGTCACTAGTCAATACTTATGTAGCTGTATTTAATCATGTCATGATATTAGCATATCATAATTTGTTGTGTATCTTTTTAATAGGAATTGTGGGTACTATGGTGAAACCACTTTCTTATCTCTGGATTATCAGGTTGAAAAAACATTTCGCAAAGGAAAAAAGCTAATCCGCGCTCGGTCGCGCTCGTCCACGAGCGCGCGACTACTGTGGCCCACGGAGCGCAATCCCCTGCAGCCCACGACCCACGACCCTATGTACTAAGAAAAAAAAATCCCGGGAGGCCCACCTTCTTTTGCTGCGGCCAGCAACCTACTGCGGCACGTGGTCCCGCGATCTACAGCTCACCAAAACGGTTGATTTTGCGGCCCACCAAGTGTTTTGCTGCTGGAGTTGCTACTTGATATTTCCCATCAGCCTAGCAGCAACTAGTATAGTAGCAATTTACAGCAGTGCGGTCAGCACCCCGCAACAATGAGTTTGCAGCATGCAACTGGGGGCGGAGGCGGCGGTGGACTTGCTGCAGCGATGCCCTGAAGCCAGCCATGGTCTAGCAGCAACTTGTACAGTACAATAGCAAGTTTAGTAGCAACTTGCAGCAATGCAGGCCAGCAAGTGGCAACAATGAGTTGCGGCAAGCAACTTGAGGCGGAGGCCCTGCGTCGCCCTGAAACCAGCCATGGCTGGGAACAAGTTGCTGCTGAAGAATGTGCCGACACTGCCGCCCTGCTCGTGACAAGTTGCTGACGCCATCATGTCCCTACTGAAGAAGTTGCCACCACTGTCGTTGGTGAAGAAGTTGGCGCGCACCGCTGTCGTGCTGCTGGTGAAGCGCCGCCGCCGTCGCTGCCCGTGACCAAGTTGCAGCAATGCAGGACAGCAAGTTGCAACAATGAGTCCAGTTGTCGTTGCTGCAACTCAGCGAGCAACTTGACCCGCAGAGCAAATTCCGTCGATGGCGAACATCCAACTGGCGGCGGGTCTCCCCCACACCTCCCCGCACTGGATCTGCGCGCAGGTGGTGACGGATCGAACATGGCATTCACAAATCGAGCGTCGGGGCAGAGGGAGGAAGAAGAGGAGTTGCTGGAAGCAACTTTTCTCACCATCACCAGCAGCGGCGGCGCACCCCACTCCAAACCTAGATCTAATGAGGGGGGCAGGCGGCCTGCAGCCGCGGAGGAGCGAGCACATGGTGAGGTAGTGGCGGATCGAACGCGGAGGACCAGTAGCCGCGGGAGAGAGTGAGCGCACGGTGAGGCCGCCGCGAATCGAGCACGGGGGGAGTGGCTGCGAAGGACAACGGCGGAGAGGAAGAATTGTGGAGGAGCAGCGGGCCGACGGGGTCGCGCATTCCCCAACAGCGCGACCCGTCGCGCGTTAACCGCGTCCTTTCGCAAAACAATTTCATTTGATTTTTTACAATATATTATTTTCTTTCTTTTTATTTCTCCCTCTTCTTTTACTGTTGTCTCGTGGTTGTGCCCTGAACTGCTTTGATTGTGGGTTCTACGGTGAGAAACGGATAGGGTAGGGAGAGGAGAAAGGTTTAGGAATTTTGGAAAAGACTCAAACAAATAGAATTCAAATTTTGAATTTGAATTCCAGCAACAAAAAGCAATGCACGAATGCCACAATTAATTCCTATAAGTCATTAATTTTATTTTAGAAAAGTTTTAAATGCCTAAAAGAAAATTAAAGCAACCTTATATTCCTTAAGCAATTAAAAGGGCTTTCTAGCAAATTTTAATAAAACCAGTTTTTAGCAAAATTAGGGTGTTACAAATTCTACCCCTTAAGAAGAATCTCGTCCTCGAGATTCGCATAGATTGGGAAAAAGATCTAGAAACTCTGCTTTCAGCTCATCTTCTCTTTCCCATGTTGCCTCATCCTCTGCATGATTACTCCACTGTACTTTGCACATCTTGATCACACTATTTCTAGTGACCCTTGTCATATTTTCCAATATCCGGATAGGGTGTTCAACAATAGTGAGATCCTGTTTAACGTTTAGATCATCCAAGGGTAACGGCTCCTTTTCATGAGGACCAAAACCCTTCTTCAACCGAGAGATATGGAACACATCATGCACATCGCCTAACCGGACCGGCAACTCCATCCCCGTAAGCCACTTCCCCCACTCTCCCAAGGATGTTAAAAGGTTTGATAAACCGAGGTGACAACTTCCCTTTAACCTTGAATCGATGCAACCCTCTCGATAGGTGACACCTTTACGTACACATAATCACCCTCCCGAAAGACCACGTCTCTCCTTTTTCCATCCGCATAACTCTTCGTCTAGAGTGCGCGATCCTCAAGTTTTCTCTAATAATGCGAACCCGCTTCTCTCGCCTCTCCCGCCTCTCGATAATGTCTGCCCCAAACAATCGCCTTTCGCCCGTCTCACTCCAATACAACGGAGTTCTTCACTTTCTTCCATACAAAGCCTCAAAGGGTGCCATTTTGAGACGGCTTGATAGCCGTTGTTATAAGAGAACTCGGCGTACGGCAAGCTCTTATCCCAACTACCACCATGCTTAAGTGCACATGCTCTCGGCATGTCCTCTAGGATCCGATTGGTCCTCTCGTCCGTCCATCCGTCCGTGGATGACAGCCGAGCTGAAATTCAACTTGGTATCCGGAGACTCATGCAACTTCCCCCGTAAACGAGAGGTGAACTAGGTACCTCTCGTCCGACACTATCTTCTTTGGTACACCATGAAAACACACGATTCGGACATGTACAGGCTACGCCAACTTAGCTCCCCGTATAAGTGGTTTTCACCGGAATGAAGTGAGCAACCTTGGTCAAACGATCCACAATGACCCAAATCAAATCATACCCATCTCGGGTTCGAGGTAGACCCCTATGAAATCCATTCCGATCTCTTCCCACTTCCACTCGGGCACCTTCAACGGTTGAAGCAAACCAGCGGGCCTCCGATGTTCAGCCTTAACCCGATGGCAAGTGTCGCACAAAGCCACATGTGCTGCCACATCCCTCTTCATACCGTATCACCAATACCTCCGCTTGAGATCCCGGTACATCTTAGTACTACCTTGATGAATATAGTAGGCGGAATCGTGAGCTTCTCTCAAGATAGTCTCTTCGAGGTCTCCTATTTCCGGCACACATAACCGACCTTTAAACCATACGGTTCCTTGTTCATCTTCTCGTAAAATCCGGGGCTTCACCCTATTTCATACTCTCCTTGATTTTCCGAATTCCAACATCATCTAACGCCCTTTGCATATCTCCCCGCGCCGAGTGGATCGCACTTCCAAGGTCACTCCCTCGGTATGAGCAATAACCTCCAAGTTGATCCTTTCAAACCCTTTTACTAGTTCATCGGGAAGTTGGGAAACCATAGCCATGTTAGTATGACCCTTCCGACTCAAGGCATCGGCGACCAAATTCGCTTTACCGGGGTGATAGTGAATCTCCGGATCATAGTCTTTGATCAACTCTAACCAACGAGCGTTGACTCGGATTGAGATCCTTCTACGTGAAGATGTACTTCAAGCTTTTGTGATCGGTGTAGATCCGGCACTTAGTTCCCATAACGTAGTGCCTCCAAATCTTCAAGGCATGAACCATCGCTACTAGCTCGGATCATGTGTAGGATAGTTCAACTCATGCTTCCTCAACCGACGAGATGCGTAGGCTATAACGTGACCTTCCCGCATGAGTACACAACCCGCATCCCGTCGAGATGCATCACAATAGATGTCAAAGCTATTCGCGGATCCGGCATCACTAGAACAGGTGTTGTGGTCAACCGCTTCTTCAATTCTTCAAAACTGGTCCGACATGCACCGGTCCACTTGAACTCCCCTGTCCTTCTCTAGCGAGTGTGGTGAGAGGCTTCACAATCTTGGAGAATCCCTCAATGAATCAACGGTAGTGACCCGCCGAGTCCAAGAAAACTCCCCGATCTCGAGGCACCGTACGAGGGTGTTCCCATTTCAACACATCACCGACCTTACTCGGATCTGCCACAATACCTCCGTTGGTGATTATATGACCCGGAAAAAGACACGCCTTGAGCCAAAATTCACACTTGCCGAACTATGCATATAACTCATGCTCTCTCGGCTTCTGCAAGACAAGTCTCAAATGCTCCTCATGCTCTTCCTCATTCTTGGAGTAGATCAAGATGTCATCAATGAACACCACACAAACTTGTCCCGGATACTCCATAAAGATGTTGTTCATCGGTACGTTCGAGTGCCCTCAATTCTCGAGAGAAAAGCCAAATGCGATCACTTTCTACCATTGCCTTGGTGCTCTACTTAAGGGGAGGTACATGCGTAGAGCGGACGGACGGCTGCCATTTTTTTTGCCACAATTGAAAATTACCGAAGAGATGGAGAGAGAGAGTAGTTTTCTGTGCTAGTCCCATTTTCACGTTCCTCTCTACGTCGCTTCACCGCAGCGCGGATGGAACCCTTCTCGGCATTGGCTCCCCGGCATTCCATGGGAGGCCCGGAGTGCTTGTTGTGGTCGACCACACGCTAGCTGTATGTCCACTGCATTCCGTGGAGTGCCTGAAGTTGGGTATCACGCAGCGGGGGCGAGGCCATCCTACGACGAATCTCCTAATATTGATTCCCGCTCTTGTGTTTCTTTGCAGCGTGTGTGTGCTAGTAAAATGTGGCAACAGGACCAACAGCCATCCGGGAATCCCCGGTGGTGGGGACTCCGCACGCGACAAAAGACAATGGAGTAGTATTCAAACAAAGCGAGCGCGTGTGAGCAGCGACGTCAGCTTTGGTGCATGGGTTTTCTTCCCATCTCCAAATAAAATGTAAGAGTGTGCCTAGACATGCGTACCCAGGCATTTTAGTTTACGTTCTTCAATAGAGCTCTTGGCAGCAAGTACGTTGTCACCACTTTCCAACGGCTCCGTCCACCGGTGCTCAAGCTGAGAACGACCAAGTCTCACTATTGCTACAATGCCGCATCTGCAAGTCCAAGTCTAGTATGTTCAAGTGCTAGCTGGATCCAAATGCTAGCTCTTGGTTTGAACAAATTTCAAAAAAATCCCACATCTCTTCTCCTACATGCCTCCCTTCATGGTCTGCTTAAGAGAAGTTGGAGAGAGAGTTGTTTTTTGCGCTAGTCTCAGTGCCTTCTGATCCCATTTTTGTGTTCCTCTCTCCACACGGGGAACAAAAAACTGACGCTGGTTACATATATATGCTTGTGGAATCTCGGTGCAAAACACAGGTCGCACTACCAAGATGCTGACTGACCTTATTAGCGATTTAATTACTGTATATGCCATCACCAACCCAAAAGCATATGTCGATCTGTTCAGAACTCTGAGGGAAAAGTTTTTTTTGCCAGGAAAAAATAAAGTAACAAACTGGTTCATGGGGCTGTTTGGATGGTGGGGTAAATAGGGTAAATGGGGCAAATTTGCCCCTAATTTACCCCCTAAGTGCCAAACATGTGGGGCAGATGTGGTGGGGCAAATGTTTTACCCCCTAATTCCATTTACCCTAAAAGCTAGCAAATTAGAGTAAATTTGTGGGGGTCCCGCTCTCCCTCTCTCGTCCACATCCACATTTACCACTTCATCCAAACACCCCAAGAGGCAAATATTAGTAGGGGTAAATAAGAGGGCAAATCATTTTCCTTGGGTAAATATTTACCCCTACCATCCAAACAGACCGCATATCACCAATCTCTAAGCAATTTGCATAATTATTTACTGATCTCGACGTTAGTGATACTTAAAAAAAACTGAAGCACATACATATGGTTCCACAAGTGATCAGGCCAGTTCACACAACCGAGGTCCAAACAAAGCGATTTAGTATTTACATGCATGGTTTACAATATCTACTGATATGATCAACTATATGAAAGTGGGCTTCACATGTGTACTTGTCGAATCTCGAGGTAAACAGCTAATCCTATGATTACTATATGTACTAATTGGTCCTGTACATCCAGTAGTTATCTTGAATCGATGCCCGTAAGCAGCCCAGCCTATAGGTAGCTCGTTGTCTCCTTCCACAATATTCAAACACACCAACAACAGTGTGTAGGAAGCAGAGGATACAAGGAAGTGGAGCCTTTTGCTAATAGTGCTCTCCAGTTTCCATTTTTTCTCCCTGCTCGGCTCAAGGTATGTTCTTAGTAAAAAGCTTCCTGGCTTCCAGTTAGTGAACAAGGCGTTTAGATTTCAATGGCAGCGATAGCAGAAGAGAGATAACAGAGCAACGCGGGTATTCCTGTTGGATAACTGATTAAAGAGATACTGTAGGGAGAAGAACTCAATTTGCATTGAGCCGTATCATTTCGCCCTGCTCTGTGATCAAGGTATGTCCTTGGAGATGGAATGCTTCATGCATGGCCTCCAGTTCATCATGAAGGTGTTCTGATTTACCCCTTTCTCTTCTCATTAAACTTGCCTGGTCATGCAGAGCTAGCTGAAGAGTCATTCTAGACAGTGCGCCCATTCATGTTGGTCCACAGATGAAATAGATCATGCGTGACAGTTGGGAGCAAGACAATTTGCACTGATGCAAACTGATCTCCATACAGCTGTCTTGTAGTCAGCAGCTGATGGTTCAGTTGGAAGTGCACTTTTGGTCCGCAACTGTTTCAGTTTGGTAAGCTGAAATTCATTGTCTTGTTGTTGACATTTTATTTCCCCTATCTTTTATCTTAAGTCACGCTTGATTTACATTTCTCTTCTGTTGGACAGATCACTGAAGAGACGTCGTTCAGAGTTAAAAGCTGGCTCCCGCACATACTGAACATTCAGCCGTCTGATCTGTCAGCTCTGCTCAGCTAGCTCATGGTATACCGTTTGCTGTTGACACATCCATGGCCTCCAGTATATATTCCAGGAAATAGTTCTAATTTCCATCTTTTCCTTCTCACAAAGGATGCCTAATTTGAGCTTGCTCACAGTGCAGAGTTAATTCTGTAGTGTAGTATCCATTGGAGGCTTGCTTGAATCCGCTTCTTATACGAGATTTGGTTGGAGGGAGGTTACTGAATAGCACGCATATTGCAATCATGCTGATCAGCCGATCGGAGCGAATAATGCTTTTGTAAAAGATTGCTCTTTCGGTTTTCACCTGGTTCATTTGTGATCTGCTGGTTTTCTTCTTGATCGGCCAACACTCCTCTGAACCATTCCACGTCGAGGCATTCAAGTAATGAACTAATGATATATTGATCATGCTAACGAACTGTTTCATCATGATGATTAATATTCATCATTATTATCAATTGTCGGTGCGGAATATGGTCCCGACACTAACCAGTAGATAACGCCTAGGTCTATCCCTCAATGGTCGATGCCAAGCAACAAATGACACAAGGTTTTATCCTGGTTCCGGCCGAGGGGGCCGTACGTCCACAGGGGCGTGCTCGTGGCACTATATTGCTCGGCACCGGGGGTGCTTGTAGTGGGGCAAGTACAAGCAAGGCGGGAGAGGAAGCGTGGCTTCCAAGTCCCCGGGAGAGTGGCCGGAGATGTTGTGGGAGAATAAGAGAGTGAGTGCACGGTGTGTTGTGTTCTACTGCGAACTCGTCCCCCCCGCGGCTGGGGGCTCGCCTCCCCCTTTTATAGGCCAAGGGGGCGACGGGTTACATGCACGCCGCGCCACCTAGCTACGTGAGGGAGCACGTCGCGCTACGGTGTAGAGTGGGCGGCCGTCCGGACGATCTTCGTTGCGATCCGGCCATGATGGCCTACCCCGTAACCGAACAGTGGCGGTTCGAGGGTAGGAAGGCGGCAGATGGCGGTGACGTCCTTTGATAGGCTTCGAGGGTGGTGCTGATGATGGCTGGTACGGGGAACAGGCGCCGGCAGAACGACGTTCCTTCCCAATGCGCTCCGCGGCAGCGGAGTGGTTGCTGCAGTGTTCGGGCGTGCGCCTGCGGCGTCGGGCGTGCGCCTGCACGCGTGGGTACGGCGGCCGCGCCGTTACAGTGGCCGGGATGGCCATCCACCGGCCTAGCGCCCCTCACCTAACCTGCAGGGTCACGGGAAAGTGGAATCGAGGGTGCGCCCGGTCCCTTTTCGAGGGTCGGGCGCGTTAGCCGTACTGTAGTGGGCGCACGGTGTCACGGGACTGTCACCGGCCGTACCGCACAGTCCATCCCCAACAGTGGCGGGGATGGGCTCCTCCCTGGGGAGTTGGTGCGGCGGCACCGGGGCGTGAGCCCAGGGCGCATGATGGCGCCGTCCCGTGGCGTCAGGGCGTTAAATGCCCAAGTACGGGGCCAGCGCACGCGTGCGGCGCGCCCGTGAGCGTGGCGGGCCCCAGCCGAGGGCGGAGCGAACCCTCGAGCGAGTCGAGACCTGCTCGAGGGGGGGTGCGATCCCTCGAGCGGGGGCGGGACCGCTCGAGGGAAAGGGCTGCCCCTCGAACGGGGCGGAGCCCGCCCGAGGGGGAGCGCGTCCTCGAGCGAGGCGGAGCACTGCTCGAGGGGTCATCTCGGCGGGCCGTCTCGGTGGGCCGTCCGGATCCCGGCGCGGGCCGTATCCCGCATGGTTAGTTACCCGCACGGTTAGGATTAGCGTGTTTTGACACCGGGATTAAGTGAGGATTCCCCGTTGTTTAAGGGGACCCCTCGGGGCCGTCCCCCGACGGTAGCCCCCCGAGCATCCGCGGGTTTGCCATTGAGGCTCCCGCGGATGCCGGAACCTACCGATAGGACGTTCTTCCCTCCTTGTTTGCGAACGCTTTCCGTGGGGCCGCGTCAGCGGACCCGCGGGTCTAGCCCCCGAAGCCCTGCAGGAGTGTGGTTCTCCTGCAGGGGTTAACCGCGAGAACTTTGGTCAGAAAGGCGTGGCACATATGCCAACCGGCATCGGCGGTGTTTCAGCCGGCTTCGGGGGTGCACGCTCCCCGTCACCTTTGTCTCCCGGCGGGTGCAATTTCAAGGAGGTGTAGCCGCGCGTCAAGCCCCCGAGCCTTGGCCCGTTCGAGGCGATCGGGTCGAGCCTGACGACTTGTTTTTTTTAACGCGCCCTCGCCGTCCCTCCGCGGGACGGAGGGTGAGGTCTCCACGACTCCCATCGAGCGGGTCGCGAATCGCGGATTCCTCGTCGAGGCGCTAGCGGGTGGTTCAAGTGGACGTCCATGCCCCGTTCGATAAGGGTAGGCCGCGCGGTCGGAGACACGTCCATGGAAGCGCTTGCGTGGGTTTGCTAGGTGGGGCTCGGTCCCGTTCGCTAGGGACCAAGGGCGCGGAAGCTCTCCCTCGGTGGGATCCCCCGACTAGCCGCCCTCGGCGGCTCTCGAACACGACATGTGGGGCACCCTCGAGCCAACGGGCTCGAGGAACGGCTCGAATGCGCGTGCCCTCGTCGTCCCTAACTGCGTGATGCGGGGCGCCCGTTCGAACCCGTCGAGGGTCGGGCTTCGAACCTCGATCGGTAAGGCCGTGCGGGGCCATGCATGGACGCCCCGTCTTTTCGCGTTTGCGGCCGTCGAGGGGTCCGGGCGTGCCGACCCTCGAGGTGCTTGGTTGGTGGCATGGCGCGGCATGAGTGCTTTCGGTGCCGCTCCGTTTCAAGCGTGACCTCGGGCGATCCTCTTACGCGCGTGCCTTCTTTTAGAGGGTTGACATTGTCTCGAGCGGAGGGTCATGCCGCTCGAGGGCTTCACGTGGCATGGGTGCCCGCGGTTGCTGTTCTACACCGAGCAGGTCCCGGCGACCTTCTCACGCCGATATGCCATCGAGGGTCGCCTGCGTTTCGAGCCGAGGGTCATGCCACTCGAGGGTTTCACGTGGCATGGGTGCCGCGGTTGCCTCGCTCTATATCGAGCGGGTCCCGGGCGACCTTCTCACGCCGTCATCCCATCGAGGGTCGCCTTTGTTTCGAGCCGAGGATTCGCCTCGCTCGAGGGCTCTCCTTGCTTGGCAAGGGGCCCGGCATTTATTTGCTTTGCGGTCGTGGCCGCGGTTTTGCGGCGCGGGCGCGCCTTTTTAGGCGGCCGTGGCGCGCGCGCGCGTAGTGGGCGGCGCGGCGGGCGGACGTGACGGTTTCGCCTCGGTCGCGGCCGGTCCTCGCCGTAATGATGACCCGCTGCGGTGTTAGAGCCGCTGCGGTCGTGGTGGGGCCCACCCATCGACGTGATGGGAAGATTCCTGCCGGTTAATGCGGCGGGGGCGTCCGCTCCGGAGAGCTCGCCCGTCGGCCTATAAAACTGCGGGGAGGAAGGGACGACGGTTTTTTTACCTTGGTTTCTCACCGTTTTCAGTCCCTCGCCCCTTCGCCTTCGTCCTGTTCTTGCCATCGCGCGGGCTCGCTGCTTAGAGCTTTTTCCTCGTTTCCTTGTCCTCCGCCTTCGCATTCGTTCGTCTCCCCTCATGGCGCCGCCTCAGCTCCCCATCAGGATCCTGGAGCCGTACGCCTGGGAGAGGTCGACTGTGACCCGGCTCGCGCTTGGCGAGCTGGTCGCCCGCCGGCCACCGTCGGCCAACGAAGAAGGGCGCCGGCGGAGTGGATCGTGCCGCCGGCGGCGCACCACGAGCCCAACCCGCCGAGGGCTACGTGGTGAGCTTCCTCCGCTACCACGAGCGCGGCTTCAACGCGCCGGCGAGCACCTTCATGCGGGCAATGTGCTACTATTACGGGGTGGAGCTGCACAACTTCGCCCCCAACGCGATCTCGCAGGCGGCCACGTTCGTGGGCGTCTGCGAAGGGTACCTGGGGATCCCAGTCAACTGGGATCTCTGGGTTCACCTTTTCCGCGGGGAGCTCGTCACGCAGCCCACATCGGAGCCGAGGACCCGCCGCGCGGTGCGCGCCGGCGGGATGTCGGCCGGCCCGCGGGGGCAGCTCAAGGATTTCTACATCCCCTGCACCATGACGACGAACAACGCCGGCTGGGAGCGGGGATGGTTCTACCTGCGTAACGCCGAGCCCGGCCTTCCTCCCTACACCGGCCGGGTGTTCAAGGAGAGGCCCGCCTCCTGGGGCTACGGGGTGTCTACGGCCCAACATCGGGCGCGGCAAGAGTCCGTCCTCGCCGCCCTGCGGCGGCTGGCGAGGGACGGGCTCAACGCGATGGGCGTCCTCGCCTTCCTTCATCACCGGCGGATCGTGCCGTTGATGGAGAGGCCGCTCTGCATCTTCGAGATGACGAGAGGCGGCCAACCCCGTCGACTCGGCGAGGTCGCGGATGCTCCCGACGCCGCCGGAGCGGCCGTACGCGCTCACCGGGCGCGGAGTGCCGTCGACACCGGACGCCGCCACTGCGGGTCGGACCCCGTGGGACATCGAGATGCTCCCCTACGGGCCGCGGGTGAGTTGGGTTCCCGATTTCGTTTTAGTTCTTGGTCTTGTTTTCGTCTCCTCGATTCGCCATTGTCGCTCTTGTGCGCGGTCGGTGGAGTTTAACATCGCCAAGTCCGTTCCACCCACCCCCGACTCCCGTGCGCTCGGCGGGCGGCGCGGCGGGAGCGGCGGGAGCGGGCGGCGCGCAAGAGGGAGCACGCCGGGCGTCGCCAAGCGCGCGCGCGACCAACGGTCCGCGGAGTACCGGCGGCGTGAGGAGCCGGGGCTCTCCTCCCCGGATATCGAGGAGCCCTCGTCCTCGGAGCGAGACGAGGAGGAGGAGTCCGAGGGGGAGGGCCCCTCGCACGGGTGGCGGCCCGCGCCCCCGTCGCCGAACTCGCGCCGGCGTCGGGGGTGGCTTCGTCCGGGGCGGGCGCACCGGCGCCCGCCGCCGGCACTCGTCTTCGGGGGCGGCGCGCGCCGCGGAGGTGCCGGCGCGTGCCGCGGAGATACGCGCGGCGGACGCGCGCGCCGTGCGCGCGTCGAGCGTGCTCGCGCGCGGAGGGAGCGTGTCCGCGCGCGCGGCGTCGTCGTCAAGGGGCGCGTCGGCGGGCGTGCCCGCGCGCGGGGCAAGCGTGCCCCCGCGCGCGGTGGCTTCTTCGGGGGGGTGCGGCATCGGGCGCGCTCGCGCACGGGGCGGGCGTGCCGTGCGTGCGGCGGCGCCGTCGGGGAGAGGCGGCGCGGCGCGGCGGCGCGCGCGCCGGCCTCTTCCGCGAGGGCCTCGAGGAAAAGGAAACGGGCCTTTTCCTCCGCGAGGTATGGCGCCCGTCCTCCTTCGTTTGGTTTGGTTTGCGGTGATTAGGTGCTCTAACCCTCCGTTCGTGTACGCGCGAGGCGGTGCCTACCGTCCCTCCTCTTGCACCGGCCAAGGTGCGAGGACGGACGCATCGATCCCCACCGGGCGGCGCTCGTCGAGGGGGTCGCGCCCCGGGACAAGCGCGGCGGTGGGCGCTAGCTCGCGGGACCCGGGCGGGGCCTCGAGGTCCGGCCGGCGGACCGGCCTCCGCGGCGCGGCCCGGGGCCGCCGGGGGACGGCGGCGCCGGTCGTCCACGGAGACGCGGGCCGCGGCGGCGGCGACGGTGGTGGTGGAGCCCGCGGTGGGCGCTGCGCGGAGGAGGTGGAGCGGGCGCAACCTCGCGGGGGGCGCCCCGCGGATGCGGCGGTACGGCGGAGGCGGCGGCCACGGCGGCGCGGCGGGCGCCCGTGGCCGCGGAGGCGCGGGTGGAGGTGCCGGCGGAGGCGGCGCAAGCGGCCGCGCCGCGCCGGCGATTTACAGGCGGAAGTGGTGGAGCTTTCGGACGACTCCCCGCCGCCTGGATGGAATCAGTGGGCCAGCTGGCCCACGAACTCCCCCGAGCCCCAGGAGGGGGCCCTCGTGAGGCGGCACGAGGGTCACATGGTGGTGGGGGGCCGAGGACACGGTGCCGAGGCCTCGTCCTCCCACGCCGGCCGCCCCGCCCAGGTGGGGGGGCCGTGGAGGATCCCCCTGCGTTTGCCGACGCCAGGGGGGAGCAGGAGCTCTGGGGCGAGCTCCGGAGCCACGGCGCTACGCTCAACCGCGCGTTGAACGAGGCGCTGCAAGTCCACGGCGGCCCGGCCTGGCTCGTCTTCCAGGTGAGCCACAGTTGCTCGTCCCTCTTCCTTTTTCGTCTCCGTGTGCTGCATTCAAGCATTGACACCTACGAGATTTGATGTGTGGATGCCAGGAGCTCGAGCGTCGCGCCCACGACAAGTACGACGCGTTCGACCGGGTGAACGCCGAGGCGCGCCGCCTCCGTGAGCGATGCGGCGCTTTCGACGCGCTTGCGGACGCTCTCGGGACACCGGACGGTGGCGAGCGTGCCGGGCGATGGCGTGGTGCGACGAGCTCCCGGAGAGTTCAGGGCAGGACGCGGCGCGCCGGTCGAGCCTCGAGCAGATCCGCGCAGCCCTCGTTGATCGTGACGAGGCGCTATGTAATGCGCGCGCGGATCTAGAGAGGACACGGACGCTGGCCGCCAACTGGGAGGCGGAGGTGGCCACCGCTCGCGCCGAAACTCGGGGGCTTCGCACGTCGCTCGAGGGGGCGCAGGCGCGGCGGCGTCGGGCCGAGGAGCGGCGCGCGCGGGTTGGAGCGACGCGCCAAGGAGGCCGACGACCCGAGGGCCGCCCTCGACGCCAAGGCCGCGGCCCTCGTCGCCGCCGAGGAGCGCCTCCGGCGAGGAGCGCATCGCCCGCCGGGGGGCGGGAGGGGCGGCTCCCGGCGAGGAGCGGGCCGCCCTTGGCGACGCCCGAACGGCGGCCCCGGAGCGGGGAGCGCGTCGCGCGCGAGGCGGCGGAGAAGTCGCTGGAGGAGCGGAACGCCGCATTTTCCAAGGTTGAGGATGATGCGCTCGCGCTCAGCATCAGCAACGCCAGCCAGGAGCTGGCCCTCCGCGAGCAAGGCGAGGCCGTCCAGCGTCTCGAGCTGGCACTCGAGTCCGCGCGCCGTGACCTCGATCTGGAGAGGAAGCAAGTCGAGGGTGAGACTTTTTGACTTTGTTTGTTGGTTTTTTGCTTTAGAGGGTTCGTTTCTCCCTTTCTGATTTCTTGTCGTCTTGTTGATTCCAGGCTTGCGCACTGCCTTGGGGCACGCTGGCCGGGCGGGCCGAGGCCCCGCGGGCTTCCTACAACTCCTCCGAGCGGGAGGCTGCAGAGCCGCGCGACGCGGCCCTCGAGACTGCCGCGTCGTCGAGGAAGGCGAGGCCCGGGCCGGCGGCTCGGCGGCCGGCCGCTCGCGCGCCCTAGGCGGCCACGTCACGGAGCGGATGCGCCGGGCGTTGCACCTAGGCGTCCGGAAGGCCCTCGGAGTGGTGCGATCCCACTACGAGGTCAACCTCGAGGCGCTGGCGGAGGGCTACATCGTGCCCGAGGGCGTCGAGGACGAGGTGGCCATGGAGCGCGCGGACGCGCTTGCTGCTGACGCCGCCGGGTCGCTCGCCGAGGCCTTCGAAGAATTCCTCTTCCGGATGCCGCCGATCTTTCTTTGCTCCACTCGCCCGAAAGCATCCGAGCGCTAGGCCCGTTTTTTGTTTATGTGTATCGAATTCGGCCTCGTGGCCTTTTGTAAATAAACAAGTCGTTTCATGAACATGGGCAATTGCTTGTAAATGAAGTTGTTTGCTTATTACGCCTTTTGTTTCTCCTTCTTCCTGAGTAGATCCTAGTTAGGGGAGTTCGTTTTTTCGCGGGGGCCCGCCGGGTTGGAGGCGAGAGAGACGGGCCATAGCCACGCGGCGTAGGGCGTCTCGGCTCGCACGCTCCTTCCGCCGTGCCACCGCGCCCTGTTCGAATCATGGCTCGAGGTTGAAGTAGGAAACAAACTTAGCGCGTGTTGTTACGTTTTTTGCGCGAAAAAATGGGACCATTTGGGGGGGGGGGGGTGCCCCCCCGCAGTAGCCCCCGAGGGTAACTTGGGTTTCAGGGGAAAGCCGAGTTGCCCTTTTATTAGACTTGGAGTATTTACATAGGTGACACCAACTGGGGTGTTGGCCATGCGTTCTTACAACGAGAAAATACTTGGAAATCCTAGCTAAGGGTAGAAGCGACGTAGGCTGTTGGATGTTCCAAGCGTTGGTAAGTTCTTCGCCGTCCTCGTTGGTCAGCTTGTACGTGCCCGGCTTGAGCACCTTCACTACGACGTAGGGTCCCTCCCCATGGGGGCGATAGCTTGTGGCGCCCTCGGCCGTCTTGGCGTAGCCTGAGGACCGGATCCCCCTTCGCCGAAATCCCCGCGACGTATCTTGCGTGCTGGTAACGTCGTAGGGACCGTTGATACCTTGCGGAGTGCATCAACGCCACGAGGCGTACTTCGTCTGGCGGGTCCGGCGAGTCCTCGCGGGCTCGGCTGGTTAGCATCTTCGTCGTACCCTCGAACCCCCGGGCGATCCATATTCCGGGTCCGTGGGGAGGACGGCCTCCGCGCCATGGACTAGGAAAAACGGGGTGAACCGGTGGCTGCCGCTTGGGGTTGTCCTTACGCTCCACACGACCGCTCGGTAGTTCTTGGAGCCATTTTCGGCCGCATTTGTTGAGTCGGTCAAAAATTCGGGGCTTGAGGCCTTGCGGAATCATGCCGTTGGCACGCTCTACTTGGCCGTTGGTCCGTGGGTGTGCCACGGCCGCCCAATCCACGCGGATGTGGAACTTGTCGCAAAACTCCAAAAACTTCCGGCCCGTGAACCGGGACCCATTGTCCGTGATGATGGAGTTTGGCACTCCAAAGCGGTAGACGATGTCGGTGAAGAACGTGACCGCCCCTGCTCGGCCCTCAAATTCGTGATGGGGCGCACCTCCACCCATTTGGAGAATTTGTCAATCGCGACAAGCGAGGTGGGTGAAGCCCCCGGCGCCTTCCGCGGGGGCCCGACGATGTCTAACCCCCACACGGCGAACGGCCATGTTACGGGGATCGTTTGCGGGGCGTGAGCGGGCGATTGGTCTTGCGGGCGTAGAACGGCACCCTTCGCGGGTGCGCACTATTTCGGCCGGCATCCGCGACCGCGGTGGGCCGCAGAAGCCCCCGGCGGAACGCGTTGCCAACGAGGGCGCGCGGCGCGGCGTGGTGGCCACGGATTCCCGCGTGGATGTCCCGTAGGAGCTCGCGCCCCTCGGGAATGGGTATACACCGGCCGGAGGATGCACGATGCGGCGCGCTTGTATAGCTCGCCGTCGACGAGGGTGAATGACTTGGCCATCCTGGCGATGCGCCTCGGCCGCGGCTCGGTCTTCGGGGAGCTCCCCTCGAGCGATCCAGGCAGTATACTTCTCCCGCCAGTCCGCCTGGACGGGAGCCGGCTCGATGTCCATCGTGACGGCCTCGTGGGAGCCGTACCCCTCGAGAAGGGAGAGTACGTACGCCTCGTTCGAGGGGTCCTCTTCCATGGGTTCCGCACCCGCTGGATTCGAGGGAGCCCCCGAGGGTCCGCCGTCGCTCGAGGGGTAGGGCTCGAAGGTGACCGAGGGCTGCGCGATGTCGCGCGCGAAAACGTTCGGGGGAACGGTGATCCGCCCAGACGCTATTTTTGCCAACTCATCTGCTTCCTCGTTGTACCGGCGGGGTACATGATTAAGCTCGATGCCGTAGAACTTGTCTTCGAGGGCCCGCACGGCTTTACAGTAGGCCTCCATCTTGTCATCGTGGCAGCTCGCGTTCTTCATGACTTGATCGATCACGAGCGCGAATCCCCTCGCACGTCGAGGCGCTTGACGCCCAACTCAATGGCGATTTTGAGGCCGCGAGAGGAGGGCCTCGTATTCCGCCATATTGTTAGATGCGGGGAAGTGGAGGCGCACCTTGCGTAGCGCATGTGTTCACCGAGGGGTGACACGAAGAGTAGGCCCGCGCTCGCTCCTCGTCTTCATCACCGAGCCGTCGAAGAACGGGGTCCGGCCTCGCTGAATCCGAGGGGGCGGCAGCTGCGTGTCCGTCCACTCAGCGACGAAATCGGCTAGGATTTGCGACTTGATGGCCTTGCGCGGAGCGTAGGCGAGCGTCTCGCCCATCAACTCCACGGACCACTTGGCGGTTCCGCCCGCCACGTCGGGGTCGCGGATGATCTCTCCCGGCGGGAAGGAAGAGACCACCGTAATCGGGTGGGCCTCGAAGTAGTGGCGGAGCTTGCGCCGCGCGAGGACTACCGCGTACAACAGCTTCACGGACACGGGGGTAGCGCGTCTTCGTGTCCGACGGGACTTCGCCGATGTAGTAGACCGGCCTCTCGCACGGCAAGGCATGCCCTTCCTCCGTGCGCTCCACAACGATCACGGCGCTGACCACCTGGGTGGTTGCGGCCACGTAGAGTTGGAGGGGTTCGCCGTCTCGCGGCGGCGTAAGGATTGGGGCGTGCGTCGCAGACGCCTTCGGCTTGTCGAGCGCTTCTCGGGCCTCGGCGGTCCAAGAGAAGCGCTCGTGCTTCTTGAGCGGCCGGTAGAGGGCGAGGCCCTTCTCACCGAGCCTCGAGATGAAGCGGCTTAAGGCGGCGAGGCACCCCAACACCTTCGCACCCCTTTGAGGTCCCGAATGGACCCATTCGCTCGAGGGCCGCGACCTTTTCGGGGTTGGCCTCGATTCCCCGGCCGGGAGACGATGTACCCTAGGAGCATGCCCCGCGGCACTCCAAAGACACATTTTTCGGGGTTTAGCTTGACCCCGTTTGCCCGTGGGCGGTGAACGCGACGCCAAGGTCGTCAACCGGTCGTCCGCCTTCCTAGTCTTGACGACGATGTCGTCCACGTAAGCCTCGACCGTCCGCCGATATGGTCCCCAAAAACGTGCTGCATGCGGCCGATATGTCGCGCCCGCGTTTCGAGGCCAAAAGGCATCGTGACGTAACGAACGTCCCGAACGGTGTGATGAACGAAGTCGCGAGCTGGTCGGACTCCGTCATTTTTATTTGGTGATATCCCGAATAGGCATCAAGGAAACGAGTAGTTCACACCCCACTAGTAGAATCAACGATTTGATCTATGCGTGGCAAAGGAAAAGGAACTTTTGGACATGCTTTATTGAGGCCGGTGTAGTCTATACACATCCTCCACTTCCCATTTTTCTTTTTTACAAGCACGGGATTAGCTAGCCACGTAGGGTGGAACACTTCCTTGATGAATGCGGCCTCGAGGAGCTTCCGCGGCTCCGCTCCGATCGCCCGTCGCCGCTCCTCGTCGAAGCGGCGCGCCCGCCGCCGCACGGCGCGAGCGTTAGGCGAGATATCAAGGGAGTGCTCGGCGACCTCCCCTCGGGATGCCTGGCATGTCCGAGGGGCTCCACGCGAAGACGTCGGCGTTGGCGCGGAGGAAGTCGACGAGCACTGCTTCCTATTTAGGATCGAGGGTCGAGCTGACCCTCAACGCCTTGCCCTCGGGGGCGACGGGTCGAGGGGGACCCCTTTGGTTTGCTCGGCGGCCTCGAAGGTGCCGATGTGCTTGGTGGCGGAGCTGAGGTCGTCGTTGACCATCTTCTCCAGCGTGTTCACCAGCGCTTCATCCAGCGCTAGTGCCTCTGCATGTTCCACGCACTCGACGTCACAGTCGAATGCGTGCTCGATCGACGACCCGACGGTGATGACGCCGTTTGGACCCGGCATCTTCATCTTCAGGTACGTGTAGTTAGGGACCGCCATGAACTTGGCATAGCATGGTCGCCCAAGGATGGCATGGTAGGCCCCTTTGAATCCCACCACCTCGAAGGTGAGGGTTTCCTTGCGGAAATTCTTGGGGGTCCCAAACCAGACGGGCAGATCGATGCCGCCCGAGGGGTTGAACCTCGCTTGCCGGGCGCGATGCCGTGAAACGGCTTTGTGCCGGGCCGCGGCCGGTCCCGCCCAATCCCCATCGGGCGCAATGTATGCGCGAAGAGGATATTGAGGCTACCGCCTCCGTCCATAAGGACCTTCGAAAACCGGGCGTTCCCAATGATGGGATCGACCACCGGGCGGTAATGGCCGGGTTCGGGATGCGGTTTGGGTGATCATCCCGGCTAAAAGTGATGGCGTCCTCCGACCGCTTGAGGAAGGCCGGAGGTGCCCTCTCCGCGGCGAGGACTTCGTGCCGCTCCTTCTTGCGTTGCCGGTCGACATGTCGACGGTAGGTCCCCCAAAGATGAGGAACACATTTTCGACGAGCGGGGAAACCACCCGCGTCGCCATTGCCCCCATCTTTCTTGGCCTCTCGCCTCCTTCGCGGCGGCACGGCCGTAGAACTTCTTGAGCATGTCGCATTGCTCAAGAGTGTGGTTCACGGGGGTCTTGTGGTAGGGGCATGGTTTCTTCATCATGTCGTCGAACACCCTCGGGCCTCGAGGAGCCGTGGTCGAGGGCCCCGTCGGGGCGGGTCAACGGCGAGGGCCTCGGCGTTGCCGCCGTTGCGCCCTCGCTCGCGCGCCTCGCGGCGCGGCTTCTTCCCCTTCTTGCCCCGCTTGTCGTTGCGGCGCGGCTCTTTGGACCCGCCGCCCTCCGCGGGCGTGTCCTCGGAGCGCCTGCCCTTCTTGCCGTCGAAGATGGCCCCCACGGCCTCCTCTCCGGAGGCGAAGCTGGTGGCAATGTCGAACGGCCTCGTTCGAGTCCGTGGGCGGGCTGCGTCCCGGCTCGCGCACAAGGTCCCGCACGTGGTGCCCTCGAGGAACGCGTGCACGATCTCGGACCGTGCCACGCTGGGTAGCTCCGTGCGGCGCTTGGAAAAGCGCCGTATGAAGTCCCGCGGCGACTCGCCGGCCCGCGTGCGGGGAGCGCGGATCCCGAGGAATTCCCGTGGCGCACGTACGTGCCCTGGAAGTTGCCCACGAACGTGTGGACTAGATCGTCCCGGTTATGGATCCGGGCGGCGGGCAAGTGCTCTAGCCATGTTCGGGCCGCGTCGCCCAGGTGCAGGGGCAAGTTGCGGATAATCACTTCGTCGTTAGTGGCCCCGCCCAGCTGACAAGCTAGGCGGTAGTCGTTGAGCCAGACACAGGGGTCCGTCTCCCCGTTGTACCCGACGATTGTCGAGGGTTGACGGAAGCGCCGGGGGAACGCCGCCGTGCGGATCTCCCCGCCGAACACACGGGTGCCGGGGGCTCCGGCGTCGGGGAGCGATCCTCACCGCCGTCGTAGCATCCACCCCTTCGAGGGTGGTAACCCCTAGGCGCTCGCGCGTCCGCCTTGCCGGTGCGCCCGGCGTTGATGACGTTGCGGGCATCGCCATCCGGCGCCCGCGCGTGTCGAGGAGCCGTTCCTTGGCCGGCGTGCGCCCCCGGTCGGCCGGGTTGACCCACGTGCACCGAGGGTTCGCCTCCCCGGTGCGGGATCATCACCCCGTGCGTCCCCCCCGTTGGCGGATGCGTGAGGCCGAGCTCTCGGCCCGCCGGACGGCCGCTTGCTCAAGGAGGGTCCGCACCTCGCGGTGCATGTCTCGAGCCTCGGGGGTCGAGGGTGCCGGCATGGCGCGTAGCAATGTCGCGGCGGCGATGAGCTTTTGGCTCGCCCGTGGTGGAGTATCCGCGTTGTCGACGTTGGGGACGGGGTTGAGGCGGTCACGGACCCGTCGGCCCGGCTCCCGCGCGCGTTCGCCGCGCGCGGAGGCCTCCCCCGCCATCGAGGCGCGGAGCGGCCGCACCGTCCCGCACTCCTCCGCCGCCTTGGCCTCGAGCTCGCGGGCTTGGGCCAGGCCGTGCGTCGACGTCGGCCCCGGCAGGAGCGCTCGGCCCCGCGGCCGGGCGCGTGGCTATCCCCGCGGGGCGGCGTGACTTCCCCGTCTCCGGCACCTGCCGCACCAGCGGCGTTAGCCGGGTCGTTGGTGATGACGGCGCAACACTCCCGCGTGGGGTCGTAGCTCCCGGTGCTGGAGTCGTCGGAGCAGCCAAACCAGTAGTCCGTGGCGTCGAGGAAGCGCCTGAACGCGACTGGGTCCGGCACGCCGGAGAAGTCCCACTCCGCGTACCCGTGGCGGTTGGCGGGTGGCATCGTGTCGACGGAGCCTAGGGATGACTCGTCTGCTGCTGAGGTGCCGGGGTCCCTGGCGACAAAGACGTGACGGCCAGGTGGAACCCGGCGCATCGTCGTGTTCACGTTGGCGTTATGGGCCGTCGTGGCGCCACGCAGCCCGATGGGGATGCGCGGTCCTGAGACCGCACGCGGTCCCGCCGGGCGGTGGCGGCCGTTGTGACGGTGGGCGCACCGCGTTGGGCGGCGGCGCGCGCCGCCTTGCCGCCGCTCGGACCGCGCCCCGACGCGAGCGTAGCCCGCAGCGACGACGGCGTCGCGGCGTCGACGGACCCGCGCATCCGTGCTCCGCGGGCGCCCGCGCCGGTGTCGTGCGTGCGGCGGAGACCGTAGCGGACCTCGGCCTCGCGCCGCGCGCGCGAAGCTCCTCACGATTGGTGAGGCGCATGAGATAGCCGTTCCCCGTGGCCCGGAAGTTCAAGTCTCCGAAGCGGATCTCGAACCCGGCGGGAGAGGGTCCGAGCTACCCATGTTGTAGCGGGTACTACGGTACTCGGTGCGAATCACCATGGAGGGAGTTGGCGAAATGACCTTAGGCGCTCGTTTGCCCCACGGTGGGCGCCAACCGTCGGTGCGGAATATGGTCCCGACACTAACCATGAGATAACGCCTAGGTCTATCCCTCAATGGTCGATGCCAAGCAACAAATGACACAAGGTTTTATCCTCGGTTCCGGCCGAGGGGGCCGTACGTCCCGACAGGGGCGTGCTCGTGGCACTATATTGCTCGGCACCGGGGGTGCTTGTAGTGGGGCAAGTACAAGCAAGGCGGGAGAGGAAGCGTGGCTTCCAAGTCCCCCGGGAGAGTGGTCGGAGATGTTGTGGGAGAATAAGAGAGTGAGTGCACGGTGTGTTGTGTTCTACTCGAACTCGTCCCCCCCCGCGGCCGGGGGCTCGCCTCCCCCTTTTATAGGCCAAGGGGGGCGACGGGTTACATGCACGCCGCGCCACCTAGCTACGTGAGGGAGCACGTCGCGCTACGGTGTAGAGTGGGCGGCCGTCCGGACGATCTTCGCCGCGATCCGGCCATGATGGCCTACCCCCGTACCCGAACGGTGGCGGTTCGAGGGTAGGAAGGCGGCGGATGGCGGTGGCGTCCTTTGATAGGCTTCGAGGGTGGTGCCGATGATGGCCGGTACGGGGAACGGCGCCGGCGGAACGGCGTTCCTTCCCAATGCGCTCCGCGGCGGCGGAGTGGTTCTTTGCGGCAGTTCGGGCGTGCGCTCGCGGCGCTCGGGCGTGCGCACCGCACGCGTGGGTACGGCGGCCGCGCCGCGCGGTGGCCGGGATGGCCATCCACCGGCCTAGCGCCCCTCACCTAACCTGCAGGGTCACGGGAAAGTGGAATCGAGGGTGCGCCCGGTCCCTTTTCGAGGGTCGGGCGCGTTAGCCGTACTGTAGTGGGCGCACGGTGTCACGAGACTGTCACCGGCCGTACCGCACAGTCCATCCCCCACAGTGGCGGGGATGGGCTCCTCCCTGGGGAGTTGGTGCGGCGGCACCGGGCGTGAGCCCGTGGCGCATGATGGCGCCGTCTCCGTGGCGTCGGGCGTTAAATGCCCAAGTACGGGGCCGCCGCACGCGTGCGGCGCGCCCGTGAGCGTGGCGGGCCCCGGCCGAGGGCGGAGCGAACCCTCGAGTGAGTCGAGACCCGCTCGAGGGGGGGTGCGATCCCTCGAGCGGGGCGGGACCGCTCGAGGGAAAGGGCTGCCCCTCGAACGGGGCGGAGCCCGCCCGAGGGGGAGCGCGTCCTCGAGCGAGGCGGAGCCTGCTCGAGGGGTCACCTTAGCGGGCCGTCTCGGGGGGCCGTCGGGATCATGGCGCGGGCCGTGTCCTGCATGGTTAGTTACCTGCACGGTTAGGATTAGCGTGTTTTGACACCGGGATTAAGTGAGGATTCCCCGTTGTTTAAGGGGACCCCTCGGGCTGTCCCCGACATCAATCACCTCGATCTCTTTGTTGAAGGCTTGAAGCATATGATTTGTAAGGTAAATCTTCTAGCTATGATTCAAATATTGCGTCATCATCAATTTGGTTACATCATGCCATTATAGATTTCTAGTAAAATATTTTATAGCGTTGCATGGCCTCTACACCATTTTGATTTCCTCCTGTTTGTCCTCATAAAAACTTTCCTGGTCATGCAGAGATAGCTGAAAATTCATTTTTGACAATGCACCCATTTATGATGGACCTGGTCAATTCTTGGGAGCAAAAAAATTAGCATAGTGAAAAACTGATCTCCATACGCAACTATGATCAGTGCCTTACCGGTTTCTGCCTAGTTTCAGTTTGGTAAGCTCGAAATTGTTGTCTGGTCGTGAATATTTTGTTTCACCTCTATCATCTCTTTAGTAACACTTGACTCAAATTTCTTGCCAGTGTACCTGCTTATCCTTTTCACATTGGCCGGGTGAAGAGATCCTTTTCAGGGTGAAACATTGGCTACCCACACATACTGACATATGTCTCATTGCCTGTCTGATCTTTCAGCTCTGGTCTTCTCAGCTCATGGTAAGCCATCGGCTCTGGACAACTCCTTGGACTGGTCAGATCAGGAGAGTAGTTGTCAATTGCAGAGACAATTACTTCTTATCAGAGTAGTTGCCGATTAGTTGCAGTGCAGTGTAGTTGCTGCTTCCACACAACTCATCTGCTGTTGTATCCCTTTGTTTGCACATGTTATGTCATTGTCTGTTGAAACTAAAGCTCCATGGCATGTAGTTAATCCAATCTCAGGCATCCATTTTAATTCTGCCCAGTTAATATAGACTGTTCATTAAAATAAAGTTGCTTCAGGTAGTGCACATACAGAAGCATGTAGGTAGTACATATTTCACTCACAGCAACCTTGTGTACTTTCAGGTAAGTTCGTACACGTTTGGATCGAGATCGTCCAGTTTGGTTAATCATACCATCTGTGAAACTGGGTTTTCATTGCTGGTGGATTTCGGTGAAGGATTCACTGAATGGCAACCATATTATTTTCATTGGCTGGCTCATGCATCCAAAAGGTTCAAGAAATTATTACAGACGAAGCAATACACATACTAGGTGTCAAACGAGACCTCCAGGAGCTGCAACAAACTATGACACACATACAATGTTTTCTAAAAGATGCTGATCGCAGAAGGATTGAAGATTCAGCAGTTAATAATTGGTTAGGTGAGCTGAGAGATGCTATGTATGATGCTGATGATATCATCGACTTGGCCCGGTTTAAAGGAAGCAAATTATTAGGGGAGCATTCATCATCATCATCATCGAGAAAATTAATTACATGCAATGGATTTCCAACTTTTTCTTGCTTTTCCACTATCAAGACACGCCGTGAGATTTCTGTACAGATTAGAGGGCTCAATAAAAGAATAGAGCGGATTACAGAGTTAGGTACAAAATTCAAGTTTGAAACAGAACCTGCTGACAGAATTTCAGAGTTTAATATGAGAAAAACATCCCACCTGGTAGAACCCAATCTTGTTGGAAAGGAGATCAAACATGCTACCAATATATTGGCAGGGTTGGTGTTAGAACACAGGGACCAGAAGGAATACAAGATAGCAATTGTTGGAATAGGAGGAATTGGGAAAACAACACTAGCTCAGAAATTATACCATGATCAAAGAGTGAAGGGTAACTTTAACAAACATGCATGGATTTGCGTTTCCCAACAGTATTCTCAAGTTGATATGTTGAAAGAAATACTTCGAAATGTTGGAGTATACAAAGAAAATGGTGAAAGCATAGCAGAGCTTAAAGCCAAACTTGCAGAAGATATCGAAGGTCACAACTTTTTTCTAGTGTTGGATGACATTTGGGAGTCTGATGTATGGACCAACTTGCTAAGAACTCCACTCAATGCTGCAGCTCAAGTCACAATTGTAACAACAACTCGACATGAGACAGTTTCAAAGGCAATTGGAGTGGAACACATGCATCGAGTTGAATTGATGTCAGAGGAAGTAGGATGGGAGCTACTATGGAAGAGTATGAACATCCCTTACGAGAAAGAGGTTCACCACTTGCGGGACAAAGGAATGGAAATTGTTCGGAAATGTGGCGGCCTCCCTTTGGCAATTAGGACTATGGCTAGTGTTCTTGCAGTGAAGGATACAACAGAGAGTGAATGGAAGAAGATTCTAAGCAATGATGCTTGGTCCATGAGCAATCTCCCTCCTGAACTTAGAGGTGCTTTGTACTTGAGTTATGACCAGCTGTCACAACACTTGAAGCAATGTTTTCTTTACTGTGCTTTGTATCCTGAAGATTCATCAATGCACCGTGATCATCTCATTAGGTTTTGGATTGCTGAAGGCTTTATTGAAAAGCAAAAAAATCAATTACTGGAAGATACAGCAGAAGAATATTACTATGAGTTGATCTCAAGGAACCTGCTCCTACCAGATCCTATGAATGTAGACCAAAGAAGGTGCAAAATGCATGATCTATTAAGGGAGCTTGCTCATCATTTATCTAAAGAAGAGTGTTTCCACGGGGACCCACAATCACTGCAGGGTAAGAGCTTAACTAAACTACGCCGTGTTTCTGTTGTAACAGACAGTGATAAGATTGTGCTACCAAATTTGGACAAGCAACAACTCAGAGTGAGAACTTTAATAGATTTCTCTGGCAAGTCAAATACAATAGAAGATTTCCTCTTCAAAAAACTTTCATATGTCCGTGTTCTAGATTTGGGTGGGTCAGGTATACTAGAGATTCCGCATTATATTGGAAGGTTGATCCATCTACGCTTACTTGATCTTAACAACACCAAAATAAAGTGTCTGCCGAAGTCCATTGGTTTACTTAAAAATCTTCAAACATTAGACTTGAGCAGTTGTCATGTGTTGCACAATCTTCCTCCAGGACTTACCAAACTACACAACTTAAGGCAGCTAGCCCTTCAGGGAACACCAATAAATCAGGTTCCGAAAGGTATACACAGATTAAATTTTCTGACGTATCTACAAGGATTTCCGGTCTGTGATGTCTATGATAGCAGTACTGCAATGCAAGATGGATGGGACCTAGAAGAACTGGGACCCCTTCAGCAGTTGAGGACGCTTGACATGATTAAACTTGAAAGAGTTGTTTCTTGCAGTGAAGATTCATTACTAACGGACAAAAAATATCTCAAAGAACTAAAACTACATTGTACTGAACGTACACATGATCCATATTCTGAAGAGGATATAATAAATATTGAGCAGACCTTTGAGAAGCTAATCCCTCCACACAACCTGGAAGATCTAGGGATTTATCAGTTTTTTGGTCAAAGGTATCCCATCTGGCTAGGAACAACTACTCATTTTCCTTCACTGAAATACTTGTACCTCTTAAATTGCAAATCATGTGTGCATCTTCCAGCAATCGGGCAGCTCCCCAACTTGAAATTCCTGAGAATCCAGGGAGCAACTGCAGTCACCAAGATTGGACACGAGTTTGTTGGCTGTGGGATGGGTAATCACGGATCTGCAGAGGGAGTTGCTTTCCCCAAACTTGAAACGTTGGTTATCAAGTATATGCCCAGCTGGGAGGAGTGGACCTTTGTTGATGACGAGGAAAAAGAAGCAACAACAGCAGGTAAGGAAGGGGGTGAGGATGGAGCTTCTGCAAAGCAAAAGGTGGAAGCACCACCGCCGAGGATGCAATTGTTGCCTCGTTTGAAAGAGTTGCAACTTGTCAACTGCCCCAAGCTGAGAGCTCTCCCACGGCAGCTTGGACAGCAGGCCACCAGCTTGAAGGAGCTCCAATTAAAAAGAATACGCAACATGAAGGTGGTGGAGAACTTCCCGTTCCTCTCTGAGACGCTTGTGCTTGCGGGTTGTCACGACCTAAAGAGGGTATCGAATATTCCTCAAGTGAGACTACTGCGTGTAGGGCTCTGTCCCAACTTGAGACGCGTTGAGGGATTGGACAGCCTGCACCAGCTGTTTCTGACGGATGATATGCAAGGTGCCTCCTCCCGATGGCTTCCTGGACTCCAAGAGCAGCACCGGAAGCTGCACGGAGAGGACATGGATGTCTACAACTGGACGTGATGACGACTGCATTTGCATACACCTAAGAATACGGAAGGTATATAAGTCGTTCCCCTTGGCTAGATATTTGAATTCGTTCCCCATTTTTTCATTATTATTAGCTATTGACTAGTTATACTTATATACGTACTTGTGCTTGGTGAAAAAGGATTCTGTTTTGATATTATGAAGAGGGAGTTTATCGACCAAGCATCTACATGCATGTATCAAGCTGCCGCGGGTTATCAAGCTACAGGATAAAACGTGATACGGACTAGAGGATCACTGATAACTACGTTTTGTTCGCAGCTACTCTGTTGTATATTTGTATGCCGCGGATTAGAGGATCACTGATGATAGAGAAGCACAACAGTCTGTTGTATACTTGTATTTTATGCACGGGGTGACATGGACTAGAGGATCACTGATAACTACGTTTTCTTCGCAGCTACTCTGTTGTGTGCATGTGTGAATAAAACGTGAGCTACTTGAGTTTCTCAGTCAGATCGATGATGAGCTCCTGCTTGTAATTGTTAGCACTAAAATTATCTTGCTTGTGTTCCTCGTTCCACTGCATGTTTCAATAATGCTTTTTTGTAAATCGATCAATCTGTACTGTGTCATGCATTCGAAAAGTAAGAGGTTTTTTACGGTACACAATACCACTCTGTTCCACCTGTTGAAAAGGACTCGTATGTAATATAAAATGACCTATATGTAAGGATCCAACGATTGAGATTATCGGTGGTATGGGTATGGGTAGTACGTGGGTATTATCAAAAATATACAAAATAATATTGTTGTAATATATGAAACCAAGTCTTTTTAATGTAACCTTGGCAACGGGAAACTTTTTCCAAATAATATACATCAAGCAAATTATCATTTTACCCATAATAAAAAACTAAAAAACCCGATAATACCACCGTACTACCGTTGGGTGGTATTGCGTACCGTAAAAAACCTCTTAAAAAAGTGGTATCGTGTAAGCTTATTTAATTAATTTTGCAGTAGGAACAAATTAACAACGTTGCAAATTACTGTATTTGACCGGTACATTCTCTACGCCAGGCTGATACTGCAAGTACGATATATAGCAAGGCATGTAGGAATGACCGCAGGAATCGACCCCAGTGTCCTTTTGTCTTCCTCTGTTCGTTCGTCGCACTGATGCATCATCACATCGCCGGCCACCGCAGGAGTGCCTCATCTTGCCAGGTGTTGTTTTTTAACTTGTTTTTTTTTACCATTTGTAGGAAAATTAGGACATAAGTTTTATTGGGGAATTTTTACTCAGGTTATGCTGCGCGTAAAAGTAGAACAAAAATATCTGATGCGTTCATGGCTAGAGCTAACATTGTAACTTTTCTTTTTTTAATTTTCTTCATCTCTTTCTTTGTCTCTTCATTGTCCCTCCATTGTAATACCTTTCTTGGATTTAATATAACCAGTAGGAATTTACCCGTCCTGTTACCATTAAAAGATTACTCTGCAACCACCATTTCTGTTTTCTGCTTGGATATGCCTGAATAAACGGTGTGCTACGTGATTCTATCGATTGTGTGACCTGGGGTGCATGTGTTGAGACCACTTTGCTTTTTAATTTTGTGAACTAACTTTTCTCTTCATTTGAGCCTATGTATAAATTCTTTATATGCTGTGCTGCTACCATATATCTACATTGAACTTGTGTATTCTCGCTGTAGATTTGTCCTTGCTGTTGCATAATCCTGTTACTGGAAGAGAGGGGCATTTCATTATTGATACATGCTGAACAGAGGTTCACTTGTAGGGTTGATTATTGTACTATACTGAATCAAAGAAAACTATTGCTTTGGCTTGCTTTTTCGCGAATCCTTTTTGGGGCCGTTATTTATTCATGTTATTAAGGCAGGATTAATTTCTATTTTGCAAAAAACAAATCGCCACGCTCAGACCTGCGAAATCCTATTTTGAAGGAGGGCTTTGCTACAGTAGTCACTACTACAAGATGAGGCATTTGTACCGGGCAGAATGTGTGTTTAGTACTGGGCACTTGCCCCGTACAAGCTGGCCGATCTAATTGCCACCATTTAGTACTGGTCCTTCCGCCCGGTACTAATGTAAAATTTAGTACCGGGCCTTAGTGGTAGCCGGTACTAAATTGTAAGGCACACTAGCTTCCGATTCCTTTCCTTTTTTTTTTCTTTCTTATTTTCTTATTCTTCTCTTTTTTATTTCCTTTTCCCATGCTGATCATATCAATCGCTAATTTCACACAATCATTCACAAAATCATACGGCAAGAATAATAATCATAAGTTTATCAAGATTACAACAATACATCTCATATCACCGTAAAAAATGCTACATCTAATCAATCACGAAATACATCTCAACTTTTCCCATCGATCCTTCTTGCACATGTTGGATTACTCCCACATCGGAAATTGATTGCGGGGGAGCACAACATAAAAGTGGGGGCAGTCCTCACCCATCAAGCTAGTCTTTTGGGTTGAGTTAGGCCCAAGCTCTTGTTGTTGTGGACTCCGTTGGACCTAGGCCTGTTGGGGCACCGACTCGTGGGTATAGCGGGCCGAGCCGGATTCCGCTACGCTCTCTAACAAGTGGTATCAGAGCCAAATGTCGGAAAAACATGTGAAAATATCTCTGGATCACACGTTGACGGGGGAGCCCGTTAATGTCTCCGTAAGGTCACGAAAATCCTTATGACAGGAGAATTGTACTCTGAGCCTGTAATAACCTTCCAAGTTGTGCACATGAGTTGTCATGGAAGAGTTGAGTTCGATGTGTGACGGGGGAGATTGTTGAATTAGTCCCACATCGGAAATTGATTGCAGGGGAGCACAACATAAAGGTAGGGGCAGTCCTCACCCATCAGGCTAGTCTTTTGTGTTGAGTTAACCCCAATCTCTTGTTGTTGTGGACCCGTTGGACCTAGGTTTGTTGAGACGCCGACACATGGGTATAAATTTCCGAGTTAGATTCCGCTGCGCTCTCTAACAAAGACAACTCTAAGAATCATTGTTCTTCTTCTTGTACGTCTCCAAAAAGAACATGTTCTCCTTCTCAACTATTTCTCCATCTCCTTCCAAACTACTAACGCAGAGAATAGCTACTAACCACGGACCGAAGATCCCGTCATCGGCCTGCGGATCCGGTGCCGCGGCCCGGCTCCCACTTGCTCTAGCGCAACACCGGCTTGGCCGGCAACCCACCGTCGCGATCGGCTCCCACAGCCTCCCATGCGTCGAGGTTGGCCGGGGCCGCGCCCACGCGCCGAGGCCGCGACGGGGCCACGCCGAGGCCGCCGGGGCTGCGCCGCCGAGGCCGGTCGGGGTCGCACCCTCGCGTCGTGGCCGGCCGGGGCCGTGCCGCCGGGCCGCGCCCTCACGCCCACCATGCACGGGAGAGAGCGAGAGGATGAGGTGTGAGAGAGAGGAGAGGAAGAAGATGGGAGGAGGAAAATGTTGTGGTCGTGAACATGACGAGGAGATGAGATAGAAAAATGGAAGTGCGAGCGTTTGTACCGGCTTGAATAACGGTCCGGTACTAAATTATAGCAGCTTTTGTACCGGTTAGTGTCACAGGTCGGCACAAATCGGAGCGGGATTCATTTAGTACCGGATGATGTCTTCGCCGGTACTAAATGGCTCGTCATGGTTGTGTCTACGGGTCCATGACGACATTTAGCACCCGCCGGAGACACCGGCCGGTACGAAATGGCGTGCAACCGTACTAACCGAATTGGACAAGTGCCTAATTCTCGTACTAGTTACCCCCCGTTACCTCCACGGAGGTAAGAGTTAAAAAAACTAAGGAAAGTTAGGAGGCTTCGCTAACTACCCCACACAACTTTCCTTTGATTTAGGAGGACTTGCGCAAGTCCGCATGTGTACATACATCAAAATCTAGATATGTAACACCCAAAATTTTAATTATGACTTTTAATAAAATTTTGGCTTAGCAACAAATACTTGTTTAAGGATTTTTAAGGTTTTATTTAATTTCTGTAGGCATTTAATTATTTTTAATTAAATTAATGAACTATAGGAGATTACTGTTGCACTCATGCTGTTGCATTGTTTATATTTGTTTGAATTCAAATTTGTGTTTGAATTCAATTTTTGTCTCTTTTGAAAATAGCAAAAAGGTTTTCTTTTCCCCCCTTTTTCCTTCTTTGCTTCCGGTCCGGATCCTCGCTCGGCCCCACCTAACCCCCCGGTGGCCCGGCTCGTTCTTGTCTCGCGCAACCCACCTTGCGGCCCCGAGTCGGCCCAACACCACCCGGCGCGACCCACTCCGCCTCCCTCCTCCTTGCATCGCCAACGGTGGGGCCGCGTCGTCATCCTCCTCCTCGGGCCGCGCCCGAGCCGCCCGCTCCCCGCACCGAGTCGCACCCCGCCTCCATGACGGCCGCGCACCCGCGCCCCGCTCCTCCCTTGGGCCCGCGCGCCGGGGCCTTCCCTCTCCGCCTTTAATGGCCGCCGCCGCGCGCCGCCGCGTCGATTTTTTCCCCTAACCCTAGCTACCCGCGTTTCCGGGCGCCGCCACCACGAACCCTAGCTCGGCCGCCGCCGTCGATTCACCACCGCGTCGCCTCCCCACCCCGTCGTGAAGCCGCCTCGGAGTTCCGTCGCTAGGTGAGGAAGTCACCGGTGCAGCTTGTTGTCGTCCTCGTGCTCCGGGTCGCTGAGACGGGCTCGCCGTCTTTCCCTCCGCCATGAGCTGGCCGCCCCGCTGTGTTGCGCGCCTCCGTCGCCAACCGAAAGTCCACCCCGGTGCCCTAGTTTGATCGCGCATGCCGCCGGTGTTGTCCTGGTGTGAGCTGCGCTTGGAATCGAGTCCCCCTGCTCAGGTTTAGTGGAGCTCGCCGGAGTTCATGTGCGCGCCGCCGCCCCTTTGCGTTGAGCGCTGCCGCCTTTTTTGCCGGAGCTGCAGCAGCCGCTAGATCGGGCGCCAGCGGTCCAGATCACACCAAGCCGCAGGGTCAAATCGAAGGGGTACCGGTCAATAGATCTGTTTGCGTAGTTTTGCATAAAAGTCCCTGTTCTTTTTAAAGTTCGCAGGCCGGTCCTTCCCCCATAGAGGAGCCCTTACAAATAGGTCCTGTTCTTTATGGTTTTAACCCTAGCTTTTCTAGGATATGTGCCCGCAGTCCAGCCCTTGAAGTTTTGTGCTATAGACCCTATGTTTATAAGCATAATTCTGTTTTAGCCCCTGAGTTCTTGCAGTTAGGCCCTAGTAGATTAAGTTCTTCGCAGTTAAGCCCTCAGAACTTGTTTACCTCATATCTTTTGCGTTCTAACTCCGTTTTAGCGTTCTTTATATCCATTTGTTCGTCTCGACGAGCAGATCAGTTTAGTGAAGTTTTTGTTCCTGTTTGAATTGATTGGTGAATTGTTTTCTTATTTTATTGTATTGTCTCTTGCATGTGAATGTGTGATGTGTAGAGAACGAGCCGTCCGAAGATTTTTCTGTGGTGAAGACTTGAAGACTCTGAGCAATTCCGGATCTTGTGAGAGGCAAGTGTCCTTGGACATACCCTCTTTATCCTATATGAACATGCATTTAATCACTGTATTTACTTTCTTGCTTGCATTAATTTTGATGGGTTCCTATTAAGGACTATGCCTAGATTCTTTTGACTGTTGCCTTGTAACTGGGTTACTTAATTAATCTTGATTGTAGATGCTTTGCTTAGTTGCTCATCCGGGTTGGTAATAAACAACATGATATCCGTTATGCTATATGTTCTTTGATGGTAAGTTAATTACAAGACCATATGTTTAATTGGAACATGGAGAACCACCCTGGACAACGATACAACCACAAGGCTATATGGCTCGGCTTGGCCGAATAATTAGAGACCTTGGTGTTGTAGTGATCTTACCTCGAAATGGACAAATGGGGAGGCGTTGACGGAGTATAGACCTGCTCTAGCGGGGAGTTGAGCTTTGCTAAGACACGGTACCCGCTAGGGAGCTTTATGCCCCGCTTCGTCTTGAAACCTAGTGGGTTGCCGCACATTAGGGAATCTTTGTAAAGGCCTCGTTGCGTCCCTATGCAATCACACCTCGACGAAGTGTGGTATGATGCCCGATCGGCATCGCGTGGTTGGGTCTAAAGCTCTTCGGGGTTTTTACGCGACTTGTGGGTAAAGATGTACAACCTCTCGCGAGTGTTTAAAACTAATCGATTAGCCGTGCTCACGGAAAAGAGCGGCTCGGACCCTCACATGATTAATCTATCGGAAGATGAATTTAAACTATTTCTTTACTTTATGTTCATGGTTATGATGTTACACCTTAATTGTGGGATGGTATACACTTACATTTGCTAGTAAGTAAGTTGCTTAATAAAATTTGATCAACTAAAATGCTAACTTTGCTTAAACCCTTTGGCCATCCACTTATACAGCCTTGCATGTTTATTATGATATTCTTCCCTTGCTGAGTACGACATGTGCTCACGCTTGTTTATTTATTGCATCTACACAACCCGGATTGCTGCTCGGATTCGAAGATTGATGATGAGTGCTAGGCGTGCGTGCCACCGGTCGGTACTGTGGAGTTCCTTTCGAAGATCCGCCGCTTAGTGCTCGCTTCCGATGTTACCTTGTTGAGACTCTCGGTCATGTAATTGTTTTAATACTCTCTTTTACGCTTTGGCACTATATCCGATATTCACCGAGTCATTAAGTGTGTGTAACTTGATCCCGGCGCACATGTAATTCATGCATTCGAGTTTGCCTTCAAATTCGGGTGTGACAAAGTGGTATCGAGCCGTGTTGACCGTAGGACGTTATCCTATTTGGAAAATGGTCGAATTTAAGGATTATAATATCATAGAAGCCATTCCCACTTCATGCTATGCTTTAATTCTATTTTAATATACTTATCCTTGCTTTTAAACTCATCCTTGATAATCTACTTGTTCCCTATCTTATCTTGATCAATCTTTTTCGCTCTAAGCTTCCTTGATCTTGCTTTAAGGAACCTTTAGCATCTGCTGTACTCCTCTCCAATCTTTCATTATCCTACCCTACACGTGTTCCTGATCATTCCCAGTAATCAAGTGACCCCATCATGTTCATCTCCACGATCTTCTTTAATAGGATATAGGAGCTTTAAGATCTTTCTTAGTAAAAATCGATAGATGCGAGCGTCTTAACGTGTGCTTAGTTCGCAGGTGTGTTTGAATGTTTGATTTTGTGATAAATGCTTGATTTGGATCTTTGTTTGAGTGCGGTGTGTTGTGGAGTGATGACCACAATGACATCGGGTTTGGTTGCTAGATTGCTTAGTTGGGGTGTGATTCTTTCCCAGTCCTCGCAACCTTGAGTAATCTTTGTTTTATCTATCCTTCCCTTTATCTAACTTTTTTTTCTCTCCAACAAATCTTGTGGGTACAAAATCTGTTCACGCAGCTCTTTGACATAGCAGTAGTGTTTTGGTTATATCTCAAGCTACGGAATTCCAAACGACATGAAACTAGTTGGGTTAGTTCACAAATTTCATATATGATTTTCTATCAAAAATTCAGAACCATCCAATGTATATTCTGGGAGTTAGGAACGAAACATTGGAGCTACCAGAATCTGGAAACTCTGCTGACCCAGTCGATTTGTTTATTTTGTATCCGAAGTTCTAGATCTCCAATTGAGTTGATTCCAGTTGGATTAGTTTCATAATTTCATATCCCCCGTTCTGGAGAAATTTCATAATTTATGGATATCAATAATGATAGTTGCCCTTGATTTATTGGGGCAAGCATAATCTGTCTTAATCTGGAAGTTCGTGTTGCTTCATCTTTCGGAGTTATATCTTTGCTCTAGTATCTAAATATCATGATCCTAACACTCGGATGGTGAACACCAGGTTTGGATCCACATCCGAGGACGAGTGGCCGTTTTAGTATCACTCTACGGTAAAGTCAAATGGATCCGGCGATGCAGCGGTTTCGGGCCGCACGGATGCGGCTTCTCCCAGGGACATGTCCACCAATATGACAAGCATGCGAGCTCGGATAAATCAGAACCAGCCCCATAAGGACAAGCACCAGCAGTTCATGAGCCATTGCCCGCTGGTGTTTTCTCATGCAGTTGATCCATTGGAGGCTGACGATTGGCTGAAGACAGTGGAGAAGATGCTCACCATCGCACAGTGCGACGATAGAGAGAAGGTCTTGTATGCTTCGGGTTGACTTCGGGGGGACGGCGTCGGCTTGGTGGGATGCCTACATTGCCGCTCATGCCACCCCTGATGCTATCACTTGGCAGGAGTTCACCACCAGCTTCAGGAGCTATCATATACCGCTGCCCTTATGAAGTTAAAGAAGAAGGAGTTCTTGGCACTCAAGCGGGGGAAATGTCTATGATAGAGTACGGGGATAAGTTCGTTGAGTTGTCTCGCTATGCTCCCGAGGAGGTTGTTCATGATGTGAAGAAGTAAGAGTTGTTCTTGGAGGGATTAGCCGAACCACTCCGGTACCGGCTCATATCTCACACCTTCCCATCCTTCCGGATGTTGCTAGACAAGGCCATTGGTTTAGAGTGTATTCGCAAGGAGTTGGAAGACCTAAAGAGGAAAGCCACCACCCCCGGACGAGTCTCGGAGTAACACTCGCCCCCGCTTTAATCCACCCCAAGAGACTCCCTTTTAGTTTGGAGGCCCTATTGAGGACTTTGGTCGGCGGCGGCTTCGGTGTCCAAGTGCAGCGGACTTCACGACACCGTTCTCTATGGAATCGTCGGATGGCGCCGCTTGTCACCCCAGTGAAGACTAGCATCCCTAGAGGTATCGCCTGCTTAAGGTGTGGAAAGGTTGGGCATTATGTAAATGCCTGCCCTAAGAGGAATGCCCCCAACACTCCAGCACAGAGTCAGCATAGCCAACAAATGAGGAATGAGAGCCAGATCTCGAAGGGCAGTGAGGGAAAACAGAATTATGCACGTGGCAGAGTGAACCACGTGAGTGCAGAGACTGCTCAAGAGAACCCCCGAGTAGTGTTCGGCATGTGTCTTGTCAACTCCGCCCTCGCTTCAGTTTTGTTTGATGCTGGAGCAACTCATTCTTTCATTACTTCTCACTGTGCAGCTAAACTTAACATCCCCATGAGCACCATGCCACATCCCATGCTAGTTAGTTCAGCAAGAGGAGACATAAAGGCAATATACAGGTGTAATAGGGTTAACCTTCATATTTTGGGGAAGGATTTTCAAGCAGACCCCATAGTATTGGATTCTATTGGCATTGATGTGGTACTTGGAATGGGATGGTTGGGTAAGTTCAAAGGAGAAATCCGGTATGCCACGAAGTCAATTCTCCTCACTAGTTTAGACAACGAACAGATTGAATTTGTAGCCGCACTACCATCGGTAGAAGGGTGTTCGAGAAACCGATGAATGGTAAATCTTTAGAGGACATTAAGGTGGTGTGTGATTACCCGATTTGTTCCCGCATGAGCTGCCAAGTATGCTGCCCGATCGAGAAGTTGAGTTTGTTATCGATCTTTTACACCGGTACTTGCTCCTATCTCTAAGCGCCCCTACAGAATGTCTAGTGATCAATTACTTGAGCTTAGGAAGCAGATTAAGGAGCTATTTGAAAAGGGATTCATTCGTCCTAGTTCATCACCTTGGGGAGCACCATTTATCTTTGTGGAGAAGAAGGATGGTACTCAGCGGATGTGTGTGGATTACCGATCGCTTAATGATGTTACTATCAAGAATAAGTATCCATTGCCCCGTATTGGCGATTTGTTTGATCAGATGAGAGGTGCTAAGGTGTTCTCAAAGATTGATTTACGTTCGGTTATCATCGGATGAGGATCGATTATCGATATCCCCTAAGACCGCATTCACTACTAGGTATGGACTCTATGAGTACACCGTCATGTCTTTTGGACCGACCAATGCACCCGCCTACTTCATGTATCCGATGAACAAAATTTTTATGGAGTACCTAGATAAGTTTGTTGTGGTGTTCATTGATGACATCTTGATTTACTCCTAGAATGAGGAGGAGCATGAGGGACACCCGAGGCTTGTGTTGCGAAGTTTCGAGAGAGCAGCAGTTGTATGCCAAGTTTAGCAAGTGTGATTTTTGGTTGAAGGAAGTCTCTTTCCTTGGGCATATCATCACATATGGTGGTATTTTAGTTGATCCAAAGCAATGGTCGGTGACGTATTGAAGTGGGAGCCGCCACGGACTGTCAAGGAGATCAGGAGTTTCCTTGGCCTTGCGGGGTATTATCGTCGGTTCATTGAAGGGTTCTCTAAACTAGCAAAGCCCCTTACATCACTACTAGAGAAGGATAAAGAGTTCAAGTGGACGATGCCTCGTCAAGCCGCCTTTGAGGAATTGAAGAGGTCGACTTCGGCTCCAATTCTAGTGATGCCGGACACGCAAAAGAGTTTTGATATCTACCGCAATGCGTCCCGACAAGGTTTGGGTTGTGTTCTCATGCGGGAAGGTCGTGTTATAGCCTATGCATCTCAACAGAGAGGAAACATGAGCTGAATTATCCTACTCATGACTTGGAGTTAGTGGCGGTGGTTCACGCTTTGAAGATCCGGAGACACTACATTATGGGAACCAAGTGCCAAATTTACACGGATCATAAGAGTTTAAAGTATATCTTCACTCGTAAAGATTTGAATATGAGGCAACGTCGCTGGTTAGAGCCGATCAAGGATTATGATGCGGAGATACACTATCATCCCGGGAAGGCAAACTTGGTTGTAGATGCTTTGAGTCGGAAGGGACATGCCAACATGGCTCGGCATTCCCGTTGCCTCGAAGAGTTGATGAAGGAGTTTGAGAAACTCAATGCGGGAATGGTTACTCAAACCGAGGGAGTTACCTTGGAGGTAGAGTCGGTCTTGGAGCAGGGAGATACGCAAAGGACAACCGGAAGATATAGAGATAAAAGAAATCGAGAGAGAGTATGGAAAAGGGTAGAGCCACAGATTTCACGAGAGGATGATCGGGGAACTATATGGTTTAGGAACAGGATTTGTGTGCCTGATGTGGGAGATCTCCGAAAGACCATCTTAAGAGAGGCTCATGATTCGGCTTATTCCATTCACCCAGGTAGCACCAAGATGTATCAAGATCTCAAGCAGAGATATTGGTGGTATGGGATGAAGAGGGATGTAGCCACCCATGTGGCCTTGTGTGACACCCGTCATAGGGTCAAAGTTGAGCATCAAAGGCCGGCAGGATTGCTTCGGCCGTTGAAGGTGCCGAGTGGAAGTGGGAAGAGATTGGCATGGATTTTATTGTTGGGTTGCCCCGTACTCGTGATGGGTATGATTCAATATGGGTTATAGTGGATCGTTTAACAAATGTTGCTCACTTCATACCGGTGCGAACCACCTATACAGGGGCAAAGCTAGCTGAGTTGTACATGTCCAGGATCGTGTGCTTGCATGGTGTACCTAAGAAGATAGTGTCCGATAGAGGTACTCAATTCACATCTCGTTTCTGGGAAAAGCTTCATGAATCCTTGGATACGAAGTTAAATTTCAGCTCAGCCTATCACCCACGGACCGATGGACAGACGTCGTCACACCCGGATTTAAGGACAAACCCGAATGCAAGAATACATGTGCGCCAGGATCAAGTTACACACATGCATCGACGCAGTGAATACCAAAACACAGTGCAAAAGCGTAAAGAGAGTATTAAACAGTTATTACATGACCGCATGTCTCAACTAAACAATCGTTCGAGTAGCTAACAGCGGAAAAGAAACACACGCGAGAAGTCCTCCACGGGCGGTGATCGGAGAACGGACGCCTAGAACCCATCAAACTCATCATTGTAGTCTTCAAAACGCCCATCCGAGCGAGGCGGGTAGTGTAGATGCAATACATAAACAACAAGCGTGAGCACATGTCGTACTCAAGAAGGAAAAAGTTCTATAACAACATGCAAGGCTTTATGGTGGAAGGCGTGGCTCATAAGCAAGTCGGCATTTTAGTTGGTCAAGTTTTATTAAGCAACGAGTTACTAGCAAGTGTAAGTATATACCAAACCCGTATAATAAAATGCAATAGATCCATAAAATGTAATGCACAAGTTTAAAAGTTCCATCTTCCATAGAATTAATCATGTGAGGGTCCAGGCCGCTCTTGACCGCGAGCACGGCTAACTAGTTAGTTTTACACTCGCAGAGGTTGTACATCTTTACCCACAAGTCGCGTAAAAACTCAAAAGAGTTTTGGACCCAACCATGCGGTGTTTGCAAGGCACCATACCACACTTCCGAGGTGTGATTGCATAGGGACGCTACGAGGCCGTTACAAAGATCCCCAGATGAAGGCTGCCCGCTAGGTTACCTGGTCAGTGCAACGTATAAAGCTCCCGGACGAGTACCGTGTCTTAGCTAAGCCCACACCCGCGCCCGAGCAGTCCATACGTCACTACCCGCCGCCCCCAACCCTTATCAGGTAAAGCATACCTAACATCTAGTTCACTAATTAATAAGCCAAGACAGAGCCATATGTCTTGTGGTAGTACTGTTTTCCTGGGTGGTTCTCCATGTTCCGATTAACAAAGTAAAGTGTTCTTGCATTACATGAAATGATAACATAAATAAAGCCATATTAACAAGTGTTCATTAAACCATCCCAAAACCAAGTGAAGCGCTAGCATATGCTACCCAACATAAAGTAAACCCGGTTGATCAAGGCATAGGATAACAAAGCTAGTCGAACCTTAACAATAGGACCCATCAATTTAATGCATAGCAAAAGTAAACAACGGTGTAATTAAAATGCATGTTGTAATAGGAATTTAACGGGAATGCAGCAAGGACTTGCCTTCTACCAGCACCGGAAACTGCTCGGGGTCTTGATACTCTTCAACGACGGCGAAATCCCCGAATTGCTCGTACGCTACGCTCCACACATCACATACAAGCAAGCAATGGAAATAAATAAGAAACAGTACACCAATCATCTCAAACAGTAACAAAAGCGACAGGAAACTATTCTACTCGTCGAGACGATCGCGTGGATATAAAGAACGCTGAAAACGGAGTTAAAACGACGAAGTTATGATTAAAACAAGTTTTAGGACTTATTTGCAAAGAATTTTAGGGCTAAGGGTTAAAACAGAAGAAAACAGGACTAAATCGTGAAGATTTTATAAGGTGGAAGGACCGGGTTGCAATTTAGAAAAACCTAGGGTTTCTTAAGCAAAAGCGCCACGGTCAAACAGGGTTGGACCGGCGGGGACGGATCCGACCGTCGGATCGCGATCCGGCGGCGGGGGTCTAATGCGGGCGCGGCCGGAGTTGACCGTTACGTCGCCGGCTTGACCGGCGGCGTGGCGCGAGCGGTGACCGCCGGATGAGGATCCGACGGCCCGGGAGCTGCGCACGCGAGGCGGCGGCGGCGAGCGGCCGGCGGCGAGGCGCGCGCGGCGCGCGGCGGCGGCGAGCGGCGCGCGAGGCGACCAGGGGCCGGGGTGCCCCAACTTGCACGGGAAGCACACCGGGGACGACGAGCGCGCGCGGCGAACCCACGCACGGTCCTCACGGGCGGCGGCGATGAAGGACGACGGCGCCGGCGAGGCACGGCGGCGGCGCACGACCGGCGTCGGCGAAGGCGGTGGCGCGGCGCACGGGGACCCAATCCGGCGGCCGGTGGACTCCTTACCCGACGGCGGAAGCACGGAGCGAGAACACGGCGACCGAGCGGCGGCGGTACGGCGCGGGCTCGAGGCGACGGCGGACCGAGGCGGCGGCGGAGCGCGGCGGCGGCTAGGTTTAGGGTTTGGCGCACGGGGGCTCGGGTAGGCGCAGCACGGAGCGGCGGCGCACTTAAATAGAGAGCGGCGCGGGGCACGGACACGCGGGCCCAAGCGCGGCGGCACGGACGCCGAGCCGGACTCGGGTGCGCGCCCGAGTCGGAAGCGGCGCGCGCGCGGGGAAGGGGACGCCGACAAGGCGGCCCCGCATGGCGCGTCGGCGGGGCGGCGCGGATCCGCGGTGGGCCGGCGCCGGGCCGATAGGCTTAGGTGGGTGGGGCTGTGCGGCGGGTTTGGTTTTCTTTTTTTTTTTTTTTTTTTTCAAAACCAAATCCTTTTCCAAACCAAATAAACTACAAACAAACTCCGAAGTCAAACCGAGATTTGAATCCAAAGAACCAAAAACAATGCACCAAAGATGCATGCAACAAGAACTCCTATATTTCATTAATTAATTAATAAAAACAATTAAATGCCTATAAAAGCACAACAACCTTATATTCCTTAAGCGAGATAAAAATGTTGCTAAGCAAATTTTTTTAATTAAGTTCAGAAGTTGAAATTTAGGGTGTTACAAATCCTACCCCCCTTAAGATGAATCTCGTCCTCGAGATTCGGATGGATCAAAGAGATGTGGATATTCTGCTTTCAACTCCTCTTCTCTCTCCCAAGTTGCCTCATCCTCGGCATGATTGCTCCACTGCACCTTGCACATTATAAAAGTCCGGTTTCTTGTAACCCGTGTCAATCCGTCCCGTAATCTTAATAGGCCGTTCGGTGATGGTGAGATCCTCCTTCACATCCAACCCATCCATAGGTAACGGTTCCTTATCATGAGGCTTGAGACCTCTCTTTAACTGCGAGATATGGAACACATCATGCACATCTGCAAGCTGCGCTGGCAACTCAAGTCTGTAGGCTACCTCTCCCACTCGTTGCAAGATCTGGAAAGGTCCGATGTAGCGAGGAGACAACTTGCCCTTCACCTTAAACCTGCGCAAACCTCTGATAGGTGACACCTTCAGGTACACATAGTCACCCTCTTGGAAAGTTACATCTCTCCTCTTCCCGTCTGCATAACTTTTCTGCCTGGACTGAGCAACTCTCAAGTTCTCTCTGATGATCCGAACCCCGCCTCTCGCCTCCTTGATGATGTCTGTCCCAAACAACCGACTCTCACCGGTCCGACTCCCGGTACAACGGCGTTCGCACTTTCTCCCGTACAATGCCTCAAAGGGTGCCATCTTCAGACTGGCTTGATAGCTGTTGTTGTAAGAGAACTCAGCATACGGCAAGCTCTTGTCCCAACTCTCACCATGTTTGAGGGCGCAAGCTCTCAACATGTCCTCTAGAATCTGATTTGTCCTCTCTGTCTGACCATCTGTCTGCGGGTGATAGGCTGAGCTGAAGTTCAACTTCGTATCCATAGACTCATGCAGTTTCTCCCAGAAACGTGACGTGAACTGGGTTCCTCTGTCAGAAACTATCTTCTTAGGAACACCGTGCAAGCATACAATCCTGGTCATGTACAACTCTGCTAGCTTTGCCCCTGTATAAGTAGTACGCACTGGTATGAAGTGAGCAACCTTGGTCAAGCGATCCACGATAACCCATATCGAATCATATCCATCACGAGTACGGGGCAACCCAACGATGAAATCCATGCCTATCTCTTCCCACTTCCACTCTGGCACCTTCAATGGCTGCAGCAATCCTGCTGGTCTCTGATGTTCAGCCTTGACCTTGTGGCACGTGTCACACAACGCCACGTGAGCGGCTACATCCCTCTTCATCCCATACCACCAATACCTCTCGCGCGGATCCCGGTACATCTTTGTACTGCCTGGATGAATGGAATAAGCCGAATCATGAGCCTCTCTCAAGATCGTCTTCCGGAGATCTCCCACATCGAGCACACGGATCCGATTCTTGAACCATATCGTTCCCTGATCATCCTCAGTGAAATCCGGGGCCTTGCCCCTCTCCATGGTGTCCCTGATCTCCTTGATCTCCTCATCCTTCAGCTGTCCTTCACGAATCTGCTGCTCTAAAGTAGACTCTACCTCCAAAGTGACTCCCTCAGTGTGAGCAGCCATTCCCAGATTAAGTCTCTCGAACTCCTTCATCGGCTCGTCGAGCATCCGGAACGCCAAAGCCGCATTGGCTCGTCCCTTCCGACTCAAAGCATCCGCGACCGCATTAGCCTTCCCGGATGATACCGTATGTCCGGATCGTAATCCTTGATCAGCTCCAACCATCGGCGTTGTCTCGATTAAGATCCTTCGAGTAAAGATGTACTTTAAGCTCTTGTGGTCCGTGTAGATCCGGCACTTGGTCCCCATGATGTAATGTCTCCAAATCTTTAAAGCATGAACCACGGTACCGGTTCCGGATCATGCGTAGGATAGTTCTCGCTCATGCTTCCTCAACCGCCTTGATGCGTAAGCTATGACGTGTCCCTCCCGCATAAGAACACAACCCAAACCTTGCCTCGATGCATCACGGTAGATATCAAAGCCCTTCGCAAGTCCGGCATCACAAGCACCGGAGCGGTCGTCAATCTCTCGCTTCAACTCCTCAAAACTCGCGCGACAGCATCGTCCACTTGAACTCTCTATCCTTCTCCAGCAAGGTGGTGAGAGGCTTCACAATCTTAGAGAACCCCTCGATGAACCGTCGATAGTACCCCGCAAGTCCAAGGAAACTCCCCGATCTCCTTTCTTCGTCCTCGGCGGTTCCCACTTCAACACATCTTCTACCTTAGCCGGATCAATCGCGATACCTCCATCCGTGATGATATGCCCCGTAAAAGAGACTTCCTTCGGCCGTAAATCACATTTGCTGAACTTGGCATACAACCGCTCGCTCTCTCAACTTCTCGCAATACAAGCCTCAAATGCTCGCATGATCCTCCTCGATCTTAGAGTAAACCAGGATATCATCAATAAACACCACAACGAACTTATCCAAGTACTCCATAAACACCTTGTTCATCGGATACATAAAGTAGGCGGTGCATTTGTCAACCCAAAGGACATGACGGTGTACTCATACGGTCCATACCCGGTGGTGAACGCGAGCTTTAGGAATATCCGACCATCCGATCTTCATCCGATGATAACCGTAACGCAAATCAATCTTAGAGAACACCTTAGCACCTCTCATCGATCAAACAAGTCTTCAATGCGAGGCAATGGATACTTATTCTTGATAGTGACCTCATTAAGCAATCGATAATCCACACACATCCTCTGAGTACCATCCTTCTTCTCAACAAAGATAACCGGTGCTCCCCAAGGTGATGAACTAGGACGGATAAACCCCTTTTCCAACAATTCATTAATCTGTTTCTTAAGTTCTATCAATTGTGTACTAGACATTCTATATGGACGTTTAGAAATAGGAGCAGTACCAGGTAATAGATCAATAACAAATTCAACATCTCGGTCAGGTGGCATACCTGGCAACTCCTCTGGAAACACGTCCGGATACTCATTAACCACCCTGATATCCTCCAAAGCTCTGCCATCCAGCTGCTGTACAGAACCTCCTGCATCTGACGGTGGATCAGCCACAAGTTCAATCTTTTCCCCGCTAGGACCAGTGAGAAGAACAGTCCGCTTAGCACACTGTATCGTTGCATCATGAGTGCCCAACCAATCCATACCCAGTATAACATCAAGATCCTTCGACTCCAGCACTATCAAGTTTGCCCAAAAATCTGCTCCCATGATCTTTAATCTAACATTAGGACACATGTATAGAGACCTCATATCCCCCCCTGGTGATCTAACTAGCATGGTTTGTTTCATGGGACACATGGGTATGCTATGCTTTGCCACAAACTGAGCAGATATAAATGAATGGGAGGCTCCGAATCAAATAATACCGATGCGGGGATAGAGTTGACAAAGAACATACCAAGCACCACGTGTGGATTCTCCCCGAGCGGTCTCGGTACTCACGTGATTCACCCCCGCCGCGTGCCCCGATTCCCGCGGCCTCTTGTTGCTCGCGGAGTCTGGTTCCCGCTCCTCAACTGCTGCATCTGCTGGTTCTGCACGGGGGTGCCTGGGGGGTGCCTCTTAGGACAGGCATTAGCATAATGCCCGACCTCTCCACACTTGAAACAAGTGTTGCCTGCGGGAGTGTGTGGGGCGCCTGGCCTCACGGGCGTACCAATAGGAGTCATCGGACGATGCTGCGGGTAAGCAGGGCGTGGAGTCTGCGGTCCTGGGCGCGGAAACTGCTGCGGAGTGCGCTGGAACTGCTGGAACTGCTGCGGCTGATACTGATACTGCTGCTGCTGGCCATAGCCTCCTGACGGGCCTCCTGGACGGAACGGGGCTCCCGGTGGTGAAGTAAAACGGGGGCGAGTGTGGCTCCCGGACTGCCCTGGAGTAGTAGCCTTCCTCTTCAACTCCCCCAACTCTCTGCGCATGGACTCCAGAACAATAGCCTTGTCAAGCAGCTGCTGGAAAGTCTGGAAGGTGTGTGATGTCAGCTGGTAACGAAGCGGTCCAGCCAAGCCCTCCAAGAAGCGCTCCTGCTTCTTCGGATCATCCGCTACCTCCTCCGGTGCATAGCGAGACAACTCAATGAACTCGTCCCGATACTCGCCCACCGACATCCCTCCCCCGCTTGAGGGAGAGGAACTCCTTCTTCTTAAGCCTCATGACCCCAGCGGGAATATGATGGTTCCGGAAGCTTTCGGTGAACTCCTCGCCAAGTGATGGTGTTGGGTGCAGCATGGGCGGTGGTGTAAGCATCCCACCACGCACCCGCATCCCCGGAGTCGACCGGCAGCAAACAGAACCTTCTCTCTCGTCATCGCACCGTGTCGTAGTGAGCATCTTGCCCACGCTCTTCGGCCGGTCATCGGCGTCAAGTGGATCTGCAGCATGTGTGAAAACCGGTGGACGATGGCTCATGAACTCCCGGTGCCTGTTCATAGGCGCCGGCTGCTGTGGCGGTGGTGGTGGCGGATTGTTAGCTTGAGCCTGCAGATTGGCCACGTGTCCGTCAGTTCCGCGGCAGCTGCCGCACTGATTCCCAAAGAACTGCCGCATAGGATCCATGGGTGGCGGTGGAGGTGGAGGTGCACTGCTCGAACTGTTGCCTCGACCTTGGCGAACCACCGGAGGCTGATCAACCCCTGATCCGGACCTGGTGTTTACCATCCGAGCGTTAGAAACACTGATTTAGACGATGATAACAATTGAAAAGCTGAAAAGATAATAATGCTGAGTTCCAGAATAAGACAGATTCTGATAGCTGTAAAGAAACCAAGATATCTCTCTGTTCCATTAACCAAAATTCACGAATTTTTCTGGAGATATGGTGTATAAAATTACTGAATTAACCCAACTGGTTTTGCCTCAATCGGAGGTCTACAACTCGAGATATAAAATAATGAAGACAGGTATGTCAGCAGGAATTGACAGATTTCTGTTAGCTCAATGTTTCGTCCATAACTCCCAGAATAATAATTGGATATAGCTGAATTTTTGACAGAAAATCAGATATGAAATTTGTGAACTAACCCCACTGGTTTTACTTAATTTGGAGTTCTGTAGCTCGAGATAAAATTAAAACAGTACTGCTGTGTCAGGAAGTAACGCGAACAGATTCAGCACTACAATACTCCTTAAGATAGATAAAATATGATAGATAAAGAATTACGAAATTATAAGATAAAAGATAGGTGGAACAGAACTTAAACCCACTAAACAAATTCTATTACTAAACCAATGTCATTGTGGCATTAATCCACAACACATTGCAATCAACCAAAAATCCAAATCACAGATGTTCACAAACCAAGCATTCAAGCACACCACTATCTAACTCATCGTTCCAACGTGTCGTTTCTAACGTTTACAGACTCGATAACAGGAAGATAAAGACTTCTAACACCTAGCTCCTATGGCCAAATAATCCTGGTGCGGGACCCAAGTGAACCATAGCTTGTTCTTGCAGGTCTTGGCGACATGGCAGGCCAGTCCTCTCCATCAGCTTGCACCTCATCTTCATCCTCGCCTGCGATCACTGCTTTGAGCCTCTTGATCTCTCTGCGGTCTTCTTCTTGCTGGTCACGGAGATCTTGAAGCTCCATGAGAGTGTCATCCAAGTTGGTATTGAGAGCGGCTACGTGACCCACTTGCATGGCATAGCGTGCTCCCAGAGTTTCATTGGCCATTGGAATTTCACTGCCCACAGCTCCAGAGCGACGGCGGGGTAGATCTCCCCACACAGAGTTGGTGAGGTGATGAGCTTCCTCGTAGCACCAAGCGGATAGAGCCCTCCTAGCTGCATCATCTCTTCCGGCTGCGAAGGTAGCTCTGGTAGCTAGAGCTTGATGGACAACAACCTCGTACACTCCCCCATCCAGCGGGTTATCTTCCAGGATGCGCACAGACACATCCCACTGGGTCGGGTAGCGAGGGTGAGTCCTCTTCAGTCCCACGTAGTCGATCGTCACGTTCAGCTGAAGACGCTGGAAGAGCCTCCTCAACTTAGACGGAAAGCGTGCATGCCCTCCATCGTGATGACAAATGACCACCTTCCACTTCTCTGGCGCAGGGTGATCCTCAGCATCTCCATCTTCTGGGTCGAGTCCTCGAGATCCGAGGGGTCTTCTCGGATCATCTCCTTGCTCGGCTCCTCGGTGACTCCTCCTCGGGCTCTTGCTCTTCCTCCGACTCTTCGGGCTCATCATCCGATATCTCAATCACGGCGGGCGGAGGAGCTTGCTGCGAGCGCAGCTTGCTCCACTTCCCTCTCCGTAAGCTTCCCGATGCTCCTCACCGTCGCTGAGTAGCAAGAGAAGTCCCGGTCCTCCGTGTACCTAGGAAAGCGGTAGGCACCCGAACGCGTGGTCTTCGGCCGACGAACCATCTAAGATAGATGAGACGGTGCAGATTACTAAAAGAGACAAGATCAAGCTTAGATAACAAAAGCAAATAAGGATAAGATTAAACCAAGATTAGATGTAATAAAATAGAATAAAGCAAGCTAAGCTATGTGTGGCTTCTAATGTTATAAAATCCTTAATTTCCGACCAGTTCTAACTAGGCTAACGTCCTACGATCAACACGGCTCGATACCACTTTGTCACACCCGGATTTAAGGACAAACCCGAATGCAAGAATACATGTGCGCCGGGATCAAGTTACACACATGCATCGACGCGGTGAATACCAAAACACGAGTGCAAAAGCGTAAAGAGAGTATTAAACGGTTATTACATGACCGAATGTCTCAACTAAACAATCGTTCGAGTAGCTAACGAGCGGAAAAGAAACACACGCGAGAGTCCTCCACGGGCGGTGACCGGAGAACGGACGCCTAGAACCCATCAAACTCATCATTGTAGTCTTCAAAACGCCCATCCGAGCAAAGCGGGTAGTGTAGATGCAATACATAAACAACAAGCGTGAGCACATGTCGTACTCAGCAAGGAAAAAGTTCTATAACAACATGCAAGGCTTTATGGTGGAAGGCTGTGGCTCATAAGCAAGTCGGCATTTTAGTTGGTCAAGTTTTATTAAGCAACGAGTTACTAGCAAGTGTAAGTATATACCAAACCCGGATAATAAAATGCAATAGATCCATAAAATGTAATGCACAAGTTTAAAAGTTCCATCTTCCATAGAATTAATCATGTGAGGGTCCAGGCCGCTCTTGACCGCGAGCACGGCTAACTAGTTAGTTTTACACTGCAGAGGTTGTACATCTTTACCCACAAGTCGCGTAAAAACTCAAAAGAGTTTTGGACCCAACCATGCGGTGTTTGCAAGGCACCATACCACACTTCCGAGGTGTGATTGCATAGGGACGCTACGAGGCCGTTACAAAGATCCCCGGATGAAGGCCGCCCGCTAGGTTACCCGGTCGGTGCAACGTATAAAGCTCCCGGACGAGTACCGTGTCTTAGCTAAGCCCACACCCGCGCCCGAGCAGTCCATACGTCACTACCCGCCGGCCCCCAACCCTTATCGGGTAAAGCATACCTAACATCTAGTTCACTAATTAATAAGCCAAGACAGAGCCATATGTCTTGTGGTAGTCTTGTTTTCCCGGGTGGTTCTCCATGTTCCGATTAACAAAGTAAAGTGTTCTTGCATTACATGAAATGATAACATAAATAAAGCCATATTAACAAGTGTTCATTAAACCATCCCAAAACCAAGTGAAGCGCTAGCATATGCTACCCAACATAAAGTAAACCCGGTTGATCAAGGCATAGGATAACAAAGCTAGTCGAACCTTAACAATAGGACCCATCAATTTAATGCATAGCAAAAGTAAACAACGGTGTAATTAAAATGCATGTTGTAATAGGAATTTAACGGGAATGCAGCAAGGACTTGCCTTCTACCAGCACCGGAAACCGCTCGGGGTCTTGATACTCTTCAACGGCGAAATCCCCCGAATTGCTCGTACGCTACGCTCCACACATCACATACAAGCAAGCAATGGAAATAAATAAGAAACAGTACACCAATCATCTCAAACAGTAACAAAAGCGACAGGAAACTATTCTACTCGTCGAGACGATCGCGTGGATATAAAGAACGCTGAAAACGGAGTTAAAACGACGAAGTTATGATTAAAACAAGTTTTAGGACTTATTTGCAAAGAATTTTAGGGCTAAGGGTTAAAACAGAAGAAAACAGGACTAAATCGTGAAGATTTTATAAGGTGGAAGGGCCGGGTTGCAATTTTAGAAAAACCTAGGGCTTCTTAAGCAAAAGCGCCACGGTCAAACGGGGTTGGACCGGCGGGGACGGATCCGGCCGTCGGATCGCGAACCGGCGGTGGGGATCTAATGCGGGCGCGGGCCGGAGTTGACCGTTACGTCGCCGGCTTGACCGGCGGCGTGGCGCGAGCGGTGACCGCCGGATGAGGATCCGACGGCCCGGGAGGCTGCGCACGCGAGGCGGCGGCGGCGAGCGGCCGGCGGCGAGGCGCGGCGCGGCGCGCGCGCGGCGGCGGCGGCGGCGCGAGGCGAGTGGGGGCCGGGGTGCCCCAACTTGCACGGGAAGCACACCGGGACGACGAGCGCGCGCGGGCGAACCCACGAGACGGTCCTCACGGGCGGCGGCGATGAAGGACGACGGCGCCGGCGAGGCACGGCGGCGGCGCACGACCGGCGTCGGCGAAGGCGGTGGCACGGCGCACGGGGACCCAATCCGGCGGCACCGGTGGACTCCTTACCCGACGGCGGAAGCACGGAGCAGAACACGGCGACCGAGCGGCGGCGGTACGGCGCGGGCTCGAGGCGACGGCGGACCGAGGCGGCGGCGGAGCGCGGCGGCGGCTAGGTTTAGGGTTTGGCGCACGGGGGCTCGGGTAGGCGCGGCACGGAGCGGCGGCGCACTTAAATAGAGGCGGCGCGGGGCACGGACACGCGGGCCCAAGGCGGCGGCACGGACGCCGAGCCGGACTCGGGTGCGCGCCCGAGTCGGAAGCGGCGGCGGCGCGGGGAAGGGGACGCCCGACAAGGCGGCCCCGCATGGCGTGTCGGCGGGCGGCGCGGATCCGCGGTGGGCGGCGCCGGGCCGATAGGCTTAGGTGGGCCGGGCTGCCGCGGCGGGTTTGGTTTTCTTTTTTTTTTTTTTTTTTCTTTTTCAAAACCAAATCCTTTTCCAAACCAAATAAACTACAAACAAACTCCGAATTCAAACCGAGATTTGAATCCAGCAACCAAAAACAATGCACCAAAGATGCATGCAACAGTAAACTCCTATATTTCATTAATTAATTAATAAAAACAATTAAATGCCTATAAAAGCACAACAACCTTATATTCCTTAAGCGAGATAAAAATGTTGCTAAGCAAATTTTAATTAAATTCAGAAGTTGAAATTTAGGGTGTTACACGGACGAGAGGACTAACCGGATTCTAGAGGACATGTTGAGAGCTTGTGCTCTTAAGCATGGAGGTAGCCGGGATAAGAGTTTGCCCTACGGCGAGTTCTCTTACAACAACGGCTACCGGGCTAGCCTCAAGATGGCACCCTTCGAGGCATTGTATGGAAGGAAGTGTAGAACGCCCTTGTATTGGAACCAAACAAGGGAGAGCTAGTTGTTTGGAACCGATATCGTTAAGGAGGTAGAAAGACAAGTTCGGATCATAAGGGAAAACTTGAGGGCTACTCAATCTAGACAGAACAGTTATGCGGATGGAAAGAGGAGAGACGTGGTTCTCCAAGAGGGTGACTATGTGTACCTAAAAGTGCCACCGATCAGAGGTTTGCGCAGGTTTAAAGTGAAGGGAAAGTTGTCGCCTCGCTTTATCGGGCCCTTCAAGATCTTAGAGAGAGTGGGAGAAGTAGCATACAGGTTGGAATTACCAAATCAGCTCTCGGATGTGCATGATGTGTTCCATATCTCTCAATTGAAAAAAGGTCTCCAACCTCATGATAAAAAACCACTACCTATGGACGGCTTGACTATCAAGGAGGATCTTACTTACCCTGAATGTCCCATCAGGATCTTGGAAACTTTAGCACGTGTTACAAGGAATCGGGTGATTAGGATGTGCAAGGTGCAGTGGAGTAATCATGCAGAGGATGAGGCAACCTGGGAAAGAGAGGATGAACTGAAGGAGGACTATCCAGATCTTTTTGTTGATCCTTTCGAATCTCGAGGACGAGCTTCATCTTAAGGGGGTAGGATTTGTAACACCCAAAATTTTAATTACGGCTTTTAATAAAATTTTGGCTTAGCAACAAATGCTTGTTTAAGGATTTTTAAGGTTTTATTTAATTTCTGTAGGCATTTAATTATTTTTAATTAAATTAATGAACTATAGGAGATTACTGTTGCACTCATGCTGTTGCATTGTTTATATTTGTTTGAATTCAAATTTGTGTTTGAATTCAATTTTTGTGAGCTCTATTGAAAATAGCAAAAAGGTTTTCTTTTTCCCCCCCTTTTCCTTCTTTGCCTCTCGCCCAGATCCTCGCTCAGCCCAGCTAACCCCCCGGTGGCCCAGCTCGTTCTTCTCTCGCGCAGCCCACCTTCCTTGCTCTGCCGCGCAGCCCACCTTGCGGCCCAGGTCGGCCCAGCACCACCAGCGCAGCCCACTCCGCCTCCCTCCTCCTTGTGTCACCGACAGGTGGGGCCGAGTCGTCATCCTCCTCCTCAGGCCGCGCCCGAGCCAGCCGCTCCCTACACCGAGTCGCACCCCGCCTCCATGACGAACACGCACCCGCGCCCCGCTCCTCCCTTGGGCCCGCGCGCCAGGGCATTCCTCTGCCTTTAAAGACCGCCGCCGTGTGCGCCGCGTCGATTTTTTTCCCCTAACCCTAGCTACCCGCGTTTGCGGGCCGCCGCCGCCGCGAACCGTAGATCGGCCACCGCCGTCGATTCGCCACCGCGCCGCCTCCCCGCTGTCGTGAAGCCACCTCGGAGTTCCGTCGCTAGGTGAGGAAGTCACCGGTGCAGCTTGTTGTCGTCCTCGTGCTCCGGGTCGCTGAGACGGGCTCGCCGTCTTTCCCTCCGCCATGAGCTGGCCGCCCCGCTGTGTTGCGCGCCTCCGTCGCCAACCGAAAGTCCACCCCGGTGCCCTAGTTTGATCGCGCATGCCGCCGGTGTTGTCCTGGTGTGAGCTGCGCTTGGAATCGAGTCCCCCCCGCTCGGGTATAGTGGAGCTCGCGGGAGTTCATGTGCGCGCGCGCCGCCCCTTTGCGTTGAGCGCTGCCGCCTTTTTTGCCGGAGGCCGCAGGCCCGCTAGATCGGGCGCCAGCGGTCCAGATCACACCAAGCCGCAGGGTCAAATCGAAGGGGTACCGGTCAATAGATCTGTTTGCGTAGTTTTGCATAAAAGTCCCTGTTCTTTTTAAAGTTCGCAGGCCGGTCCTCCCCCCATAGAGAAGCCCTTACAAATAGGTCATCTTCTTTATGGTTTTAACCCTAGCTTTTCTAGGATTTGTGCCCGCAGTCCAGCCCTTGAAGTTTTGTGCTATTGACCCTATGTTTATAAGCATAATTCTGTTTTAGCCCCTATGTTCTTGCAGTTAGGCCCTACAAGCTTAAGTTCTTCGCAGTTAAGCCCTCAGAACTTGTTTACCTCATATCTTCTGCGTTTTAGCTCTGTTTTAGCGTTCTTTATATCCATTTGTTCGTCTCGACGAGTAGATCAGTTTAGTGAAGCTTTTGTTCTTGTTTGAAGTGATTGGTGAATTGTTTTCTTATTTTATTGTATTGTCTCTTGCATGTGAACGTGTGATGTGTAGAGAACGAGCGATCCGAAGATTTTTCCGTGGCGAAGACTTGAAGACTCGAGCAATTCCGGATCTTGTGAGAGGCAAGTGTCCTTGGACATACCCTCTTTATCCTATATGAACATGCATTTAATCACTGTATTTACTTTCTTGCTTGCATTAATTTTGATGGGTTCCTATTAAGGACTATGCCTAGATTCTTTTGACTGTTGCCTTGTAACTGGGTTACTTAATTAATCTTGATGGTAGATGTTGCTTAGTTGCTCAACTGGGTTGGTAATAAACAACATGATATCAGTTTATGTTATATGTTCTTTGATGGTAAGTTAATTACAAGACCATATGTTTAATTGGAACATGGAGAACCACACTGGACAACAGTACAACCACAAGGCTATATGGCTCTGGCTTGGCTGAATAATTAGAGACCTTGGTGTTGTAGTGATCTTACCTGAAAGGGACAAATGGGGAGGTGTGACAGAGTATAGACCTGCTCTAGCGGGGAGTTGGGCTTTGCTAAGACACGGTACCCGCTAGGGAGGTTTATGCCCCGCTTCATCCTGAAACCTAGTGGGTTGCTGCACATTAGGGAATCTTTGTAAAGGCCCATAGCGTCCCTATGCAATCACTCCTCGGCGAAGTGTGGTTTGATGCCTGATCAGCATCGCGTGGTTGGGTCTAAAGCTCTTCGGGGTTTTTACGCAACTTGTGGGTAAAGATGTACAACCTCTGCAGAGTGTTTAAAACTAATCGATTAGCCGTGCTCACAGTCAAGAGCAGCCTGGACCCTCACATGATTAATCTATCGGAAGATGAATTTAAATTATTTCTTTACTTTATGTTCATGGTTATGATGTTACACCTTAATTGTGGGATGGTATACACTTACATTTGCTAGTAAGTAAGTTGCTTAATAAAATTTGATCAACTAAAATGCTAACCTGCTTAAACCCTTTGGCCATCCACTTATACAACCTTGCGTGTTTATTATGATATTCTTCCCTTGCTGAGTACGACATGTGCTCACGCTTGTTTATTTATTGCATCTACACAACCCGGATTGCTGCTCAGATTCGAAGATTGATGATGAGTACTAGGCGTGCGTGCCACCAGTCAGCTGCCTGTGGAGTTCCTTTCTGAAGATCCGCTGCTTAATGCTCGCTCTGATGTTACCTTGTTGAGACTCTCGGTCATGTAATTGTTTAAATACTCTCTTTTACGCTTTGGCACTGTATCTGATATTCACTGAGTCATTACGTGTGTGTAACTTGATACTGGCGCACATGTAATTCATGCATTCGAGTTTGCCTTCAAATTCGGGTGTGACAAGATCTCCCTTGGTCATTTCATTAGAATTTAATTATGTTCAGTTAGATCTAGGTAAAGCCTTAGGGTTCATTCGCTTTCATCGAATTCAATCCGGTTGGAATAATAGATATATCAAGAAAGTTATGATAAAGACTCGGACTCATGTGGATTGAGAAATAATTTATTCATCGTGATAGGTAGAACAAGAGAGCGAAGAGCCGGATTGATTCCACACCTCTTGAACAGTGGATTGATTCCAAGTCTTTTGATGTACATATCATGAGTAAATCAATTTTCTACACGGAATAAATTTAGATCTCTTCTAGTAGCTATTATGATTTTCTAGTTGTATTTATCAATTCCCGTAGGAATCCAATCTAGTGGAAACGAACGAGGCCTAAAAGGAAAATTCAATCATATGTCGTGACCTCTTGCCAAAATATTTAGATAGCTTGTCACGTCACATTTATTTGTTTCTTCCAAGGACACTTTACGACGGCAAAGGAGGTTGTCCTGTTAGCGAAAAGGCCTGGAGCCTAGTGGTTACAAGAGCCCGGGTAGCACCTCAAGTCCTGGGTTCGACTACCTGTATGAGCAAATTTCTCAGGATTTAACGGTGTTTGTGCTTTCAGTGGTGGGCGACGTTCCCATCGACAACGAGGCGCCTATGGTGACTTCGTCAATCTTGAGAATTTGCCGGCACAGTCTTCGAAGATGCTCCTAGGGGTAGGGTTTACGTGCGTGTATTCATAGGGATAAGTGTCCGTGCGTTGTGAGTGTCTCCGATGTATTGTGTAATTGGAGAAAAAAGAGGCTGTCCTGTTAGAAAATAAATGGAACTGTCATATTCACGTTAGAGAATAAATGGATGCAATTCAATCCGAGAGTATCCAATAAAACCGTAAAGGCATATCCATATCGCATGACAGATAAGAACATTTCCTATTTTCATATTTAAATATATATATATATATATAATTATTATTAATTATATTACCTCCCTACATGTAATATTTCATTAGATCGATGGTTCACCGTCATTTGGGAGCACCTAATCAGAATTCAATGGTTGAAATTAATTCTATACTACTGGTTTTTTAGGTACTATGAGTAATATTTATAGGTAGTACGAGCAGTATAAGGGTATGATTGGAACTATCAAACATATATTTCGAGCAAATTACTATTTTATATTTCGAGCAAATTATCATTTTACCCATAACAAAAAAACCTGTTATACTACCTACCGTTGGGTAGTATTGTGCACCGTAAGACCTCTTCCCTGTAGGCCTGGAGTGCCTGTCGTGGTCGACCACGCTAGTGCTGTACGCTGTAGCTGACGGTGTCATCTCCGTGTGCCTGCTCCATAGTATTTGCGTGGGGGTGTCCATCCTACGGAATGAATCTCCAAATACTGAGATTTCCCCTCTTATGTTTCTTTGCAGCGTGTGTGCTAGTTTACATTCTTGTCACCACTTTCCAACGGCTCCAATGGTGCTCAAACTGAGAAGGACCGAGTCTCATTGCTACTCTACTGAATCTGCCAGTCCAATATGTTCAAGTGCTTGATCCAGATGGAGAGTTACTTTCTGTGCTAGTTCCTTGTGACCGCCTTTTGATCCCATTTTCACGTTCCTCTCTTTACGTGGGGAACAAAAAACTGAAGCCACGCTAGCTGGTTCCTTGTGTGCCCGTGGAATCTCGAGGTAGCATTTCGAACAACCAAGATGCTGACTGACCATAGCAACTTAATTACTCTATCATCACCAATCTTTGAAGCAGTTTGCATTACTACTACTGACCTCATGAGTAGACTGCATCTCGGTGTTAGTAATAATTAAACAAAACTGAAGCAAATGGTTCACACCAAATGAGGCAAATGACCAAATAAAGCGTTTTAGTAGTACTATTTAGGCCAAACTGGTTCTGTATCTTGCATGCTACACCAATATTTACTGATATGGTCAACTATGGAAGCGGGTTTCACATGTGCTCATCGAATCTCGAGGCATACAGATAGCATGTGAATGGGACAACTAATCCTATGAATTACTAAATGCACTTATTGGTCCTGCGCATTAACTGCACCCAGTAGTTAACTTGGCTCCATGTCAAGCGGCCCAGCCTACAGGAAGCTCGTTGACAATGGCATTTTCCCCAATATTCAAACGCACCAACAGTCTAAATGCATCAATGCTGAGGATGCAAGGAAGAGGAGCCTTTTGCTAAAAGTGCTCCCCAGTTTCCATTTACTCTTCCGCTGTTGCATCCTTTGTCCCTGCTCGGCTCAAGGTATGTTCTTGGATATGTGAAGCTTCCTGGTCTCCAGTTAGTCATCAAGGTGTTTAGATTTCCTCGGTTGGGCCCATCGTAACACATATCTCTTCATGCAGCGATAGCAGAAGCGAGATCCTGTTGGGAGAAGTACTCAATTTGCATTGAGCCGTATCGACTTTTGGAGCAAGTGCCCTCTAGTTTCAGTTTTCTCCTCCGGTGTAGGCATCATTTCGCCCTGCTGCGTGATCAAGGTATGTCCTTGGAGATGGAATGCTTCATGCATGGCCTCCAGTTAAACAAGAAGATGTTCTGATTTACTCCTTGCTGTTCTCATAAAACAAGAAGAGTCATTCTAGTCATAAAATAATTTGCACTAATACAAACTGGTCTCCATATGCAACTCTCGTCAGTAGGAAGTGCTCTTTTGGTCTTCAACTGTATCTGCCTTGTTTCAGTTTGGTAAGCTGAAATTCATAGTCTTGTTGTTGATATTTTGTTTCCCATCTCACTTAGGTCATGCTTGATTTACATTTTTTCTGTTGGAACAGTGAAGAGACACGTTTAAAGTTACAAGGTGGCTGTCGCACATACTGAACATGCGTCCATCTGATCTTCCAGCTCTGCTCTGCTCTCTCCTGGTACATCATTTGTTCTTGACAGATCCATGACCTCCAGTATATATCGAAGAAGTAATTCAAATTCCCATCTTTTCCTTTTCATAAAGGAGGCCTAATTTGAGCTTGTTCACAATGCAGAGTTAATTCTGAAGTGTAGTGTCCATTAGAGGATTGCTTGGATCCTCTTCTTATACAAGGTTTGGTTGCACGGGTATTGCTGAATAAAGCACTAATATCGCAATTCTGCTGATTAGTCAGAGTGAAGGACGCCTTTGTAAGAGACTGCTCTTCGGGTTTTCACTTGCTTCATTTGGGATCTGCTCCGCTCAAGGTACGTTCTTCAGTTCTTGGATATTTAAAGCTTCCTAGCCTCCAGTTAGTCAAGGTGGTGTGCAGATTTCCTCCTTTGTGCCCCTCATAACAGTTTTCTCTTCATTCGGAGATAGCAGAAGCTGTTAGATAATTACCCTCTCTTGCTTGAAATCTAACCGACCTCTGCACTGCCAGGTGTGGCGGCCTGTCGGTAGTAAAGTTGCATTTGGCAACAAGCAGTTGTAATAGTTGCATTTGTTCTCTGCTTAGCTTAGGAACTAAGTCATTCCATGCCAACAAAAGAAAGAGGAGCTGCAAGTCTAAGTTTTTAAGCACCCCCAATTCCACTCTAGTTTCCATCTTCCTCCGCTGCTTCCTCCTTCCCTACCCAACTACTTCTTTGCTGCATAGGTGCTGCAGCCATTGCTACCAACAATTGGTATTCAGAGAAACGACTGAGTTATCCTTTGCATCAGCAATGATTGAGCAAGATAGAGGGAGGAACGGGCGCGGCAGAGGCCGTCGCCAGTCAACTGGTCGCCAGGGCGAATGCAGCTCACCACATTGCTGGGTGACATACATGTTGAAGATGACAGTCGAGGACGTTCTCGTCAAGGTGATGCTGAAGGCCCACGGTCTTTGGAAGGCGTGAGCATCAGGACCGAGGATGAGGATGAGGAAGGTGATGCGGAGTACCACATTGCGCTGGGCTCCAAGGACACGGTGAAGGATGTGTGGGACACGTTGAAGGTCATGCGGCTCGGCAACGAATGCGCACGGAAGGCGAAGGAACAACAAATGTGTTGTGAGTATGAGGCACTCGAGTTCCACGATGGACAGGCCCTCGAGGACCTCACCATCCATCTCACTGACATCATCATGGAGATGGGTGAGCTGGGCGAGCCCGTCACTAAGGAGTTCGCGGTGTGCAAATTCTTGTGCACGATGCTGGAACACTACGACTAGCTAGTGATGTCAATCGAGACATGGCTCGCGATGGAGGAGCTCACAATCGAGGACGTCACCGGGCGATTGAAGGCGGCGGAAGAGTGTTTCGCCAACAGGGCAGTGAAAGCTATTACACTGCGAGTACAAGCATCAAGCTGCTTCTCACTCAGGAGAAGTGGGAGGCGCGTTCCAAGAAGCTGGCAGCAAGGGCGGGGTCCTCTACTCCACCACAAGGCTATGGCGGCGGCGGTTCAAAGTAGAAGGGCAGGAAGGTGGCTCCGAAGGACATCTTCCACAACTACTGCAAGGCCAGGCACTAGGCCCACGACTGCAAGGAGCTGCATCGGTAAGGTTGAGCGCACATGGTGCAAGAAGACACTAACATGCTAGCGTTGCTAATGGCATAGGAATGCACACTGAGTGAAGGTGTTCAGGAGGTCTCGAGTACTCAAGTAGTACTCGATGAGACGCGAGACCTTGTCAACCTTGGGCGTGATGTCCTTCCGGGAATAATGAAGATGCTGAGCGGTGGTACCTCGACATGGGAGCAAGAAACCACATGAGGGAGAATCATGAGGCATTCTCCGAGCTTGACACCAGCATCACCGACACCGTCTAGTTCATCGTAAACTCCACCGTGCACATCCAGGGTCATGAAACGATCCTATTTGCCTATGAACTAGGCGTACACTACATGCTCACGGACATCTACTACATCCCCAAGTTGAACAACAACACCGTCAGCCTCGGTTTTGTTGGACGACCGAGGCTGCGAGGTTTTGATAAAGAGTGGTATTCTTTGCTTCCGCGACCACAAGTAGAAGTTGCTTGGTTGTTGACATTTCTTAATTTCACTGCTAAGTGTAGGTGTTCCTACAAATGGTGCCTGAAATGACTAGTGGTAATCCTAACAATCACAAATGAATCCGCAAGCGCACGTACATACTATTGTAGCATTTCCCCAGGGAACAGAGTATTTCCAAGGTTATCGAATCCCTAGAATGAAATGGCAGATAACAAGACTTATGATGTTACATTGGATATAAAGCAGGAGATAGGAGAAGAAGCAATGATCTCGCATACATGGGTAAGATAAATGATAATGATATGGGTAGTGTGACATACACCGATTCATTTATCTAAGAAATACTACATCCTAGGGAGGGTTGTACGGAGTTAGCTCTAGATTCTAAGGTGCTATACACACAAAGGTCAGATGATACAAGGAAGATACACACAACATTGCATGATGGTAGGTTCGATGCCCAAGTACAAACAGGGAGATAGCCCCACAACGCTTAGCATACAAGTGAAGGCTACATTTACGAACTCCTACAGTAATACCCCGTCGCGGAGTAAAAAGGGTCCAATGGTTGTCACTACCGTGGCCTACTTCTATATATACGGGGGTAAGCTCATAACTAATGCAATTACGCAACCCAAGCACCATGCTTGCGTTTTTGCTAGACTCCGACCAGCCCGGGCTATTGTGACCAATGTCATAACCATCAAATAAATGGCCACTTAGACCGAGTACTGTAGCATAAACACAAACCTCATGCAACACAAAAGTGTAAACTAACTAGATCAAACTACGGCTACTCATACAAACACATACGACCTTTCCTATGTCTGTTCAAGTGGATCAATGGTCGTGTTCGCGAACAACATGAGCCTCTAAACTACGAACAAACATCGGAAACATGTTGTATAAATAATGAACACAATCCTCTAAATAATGAGCATGTGAAGAACACAATCCTCTAAATAATGAACATGTGAAGAACACAAGAACATATCACCCATGTATACAAACACAACTTGATACAGAATAGTTGTATAAACGAAGTATATCAGTCATATAAAGAAATAAAAATACTAGAGAACTTATACCTAGATCCCAAAGTAGACTTGGAACCTGAGTAAGAGCTACCCTAGCCTGGAAACAAAAAGTGAGAGAGGAGAAGTTAGGTGTGGTGTGTCCAAATGAGTCCCCTCCCTTCTAATTATATGAAAAGGACATGGAGACCTCGAGCACCAAATGTCTCCAACACACCTCGAGATGCACTTGGGAGTCAATTAGAGGTCACCACATGGAAGGCCAAGATGAGAGTAGCCAGAGGCGGTTGGGCCGATCGTAGCATCGGCCGATCCCCTGGTCCCACCATTCGAGCTTTGCTTTCTTCTAGTGACTGATATGTATGTGGGCCCCAAAGTCAGTTCCAGGTCCATGACCATTTTGGAGTCGGTTTGGGTCCCTGGTGGGCCCTTGGATCCTTGTGAAGTCCACGTGTCTCTCTCTGATTCGTCGACACTTGCCTGCCTTGGATTAGTTGAAATGAAACGGATTTCCGCGGGTGGAGACCCGACTCTCTGCACCTCGGTGGCAGTCCCAGGAGGGCTACCACGTGCAATCCCCTGTCTCAGAAATACCAAGAATCCATACAGAAAGAAACAAATAGAGTACAACATTTATTTATTACATTAATCAGAGTACATCTCTTCGGCACATGCCGGGTACAAGTCCAACAAGACTGAATCAAATAGAAAGAAAATGTCTAGTAGCAGCTTCATGCAAGTGCGAGAAACTCCATTTCCGCAGGCATCTCGAGCATAGAAAGAGACCTAGTCCTCCCATCCGTCGTTGTCGAATTCGTAGTCCGGCTATGTGTCAGAGACACTAGGATCTACCTGATAAGCGGGTAGGTCATGTCAGCTTCCCAACAAAAAGGAAAAAGCGGTGTATGTTCTACTACTCCCTCCGTCCCAAAAAGAATGATGTTTTAGGATTCAAAATTTGTCCCAAAAAGAATGACGTTTTACTTAATTTGGCATGTGTGTATGTGCATGTAGGCATGAAACAATCAATTAGCACCTAATATGGCAAATAAATAGGGGCAATCGAGTTCATTTGACCTCCTTAATAATATGTCCTAAAATTCCTAGAATGACATTCTTTCTGGGACAGAGGGAGTATGCAGGATATAACCCTACTCTGGCTATAGAAGGCTTTAGCAAAGCAGCAAAGCAACATTCAAGGTAAGCAGAGATTTGAAATGAAGTCAACACCTCGAGGAAGCTCACGCTCCAGAGGTCCACACCCCGCTCAAGGATTCCACACCAAGACACCAGATCACAACCACGATCCAGCTCCCAACTCTCATCTGTGATGTGGGGCCCACCTGCTCCTATCCCCACATCTCAACGGCCTTAGCTAGGATCACACACTCACATCGATCCGCCTACAGGAGGGGTTCTATCCACTACGAGTCTCACTCCGCACCCCCGCCCATAACAAGGCGGGTGGTTTGTACGAAAGTAGATACTGCATGTGGTGGTAAGTCGACTCCGTCCTTAAGGGGCTGAGAGCCAGCACTCCCCATCTCCATCCCGTTCGACACGCCTCTCGGGTAAGAGTCTAGATCGCATCTTCCCGAGACAGGCGTTCACAAGTAACCAAAAGGCTCGCTCCGGCCAAAACATGTCAAGGAAGAACGCACCCAAAACACACGCTAGAACACACCGAGATCTCCTGCATCTCAGTCCAAGCCCAGAATACCATCCACAATCAAACAACAAAAGTATGTATAGTTGGTGGGAGGGACTAGCTAGGGGTCTGTAGCTAGTCCCGAAGTAGGAAAATCAAGGAATTAGGATATAACAAATTAACAAGGCAAGGCTATTCAAATGGCTATGCAAATGAACCAAACAATGCATTTTAAAATAAAGCACTGGCATCTAAATAACAACATGGGATCTACATGGTTGGGAGTGACATGAGACCTTCGGAGCCGTTGGAGCAGTCGTTGTCCAGGGCAGTGTACTCGGGTTCCTTTGCGTCCTCTTGGTCGAAGCTCGGGTCTGCGGCATGAGATTTGACGCGTACGTAAGAAATCGGTACACATCTAAGCAATAACTCCAAATAGAAACCTCTTTTTAGAAAACTCAAAAGAGCTCAAACTACCTACAAACAACAAGGTTTCAAAATTACGAAATTATAGAAATTAGTTTTATATTTTTTTGAGCCTCCTATAATTAGTTATGATTTTTCAAAGTTTAAAATCATTTATAAAACATTTCTGAAATCATTTTGCAAATAGAAAAATAATTTATTCAGCGGTCAGCGATTTCTTGGGCCGATAATGGGCCGAAAGTTCCACTGGGCCAGAAGTGGTCCAGTGGGCTTGGCCCAGTTGGCCCAGTGGTCCAAAGTCCACTTAACCACCCTGAACTCGACTCCACGATCCAACAGGCGCGCTAGGCTCTTGTCGGGCTCCGACGGGCCGGAATGCATCTTTTGGCCCATTAACCTTGGGTTAGATCTAAACACACTAGGGAGACGCCGGCCGCTCCCCGTAGGCGCGCAACGCGCTCCCTCGCCGGCGTGACCCACCGGCGGTGACGACGCTGGTTACGGCTTGGCGCTTGCGCTAGGGTGCGCTTGCCTGGCCGTCACCGCGCGCACAAACCCCTACCCAACCAGTGAGGCATGGCTCGCAGGCCGGTTCGCAAGGATGATGGCGCGGCGAGCAGAGCTCGGCGTTGGGACACGACGATGTCGAACGTCCTCGCGTGCAACGTGGTGAAGCCATGGCCTTGGCATTGGGGTGTGTACGGCCATGGCTCGGGAGTGAAGACCACCTGCACAACGACTTCACGGCACGAAGGCCAGAACACAGAAACGGGAGGCGCGACGCCGGGTAGCGGCACGTCGGCTACACCACGGCGAGGCCTTGGCCTTAAGACGCTGGGGTGCGATTGGGCCAGGACACACGCGTGCATTCACCTGAAGAGGAAACAAACACGGCACAAAGGCTAGAGCGCAAGAACACGAGTCATGGCACGTCGCCCGGCACGCGGTGCGGCGGCACATCGATGGGTGTCCCTCGGTCCACCAAACAAAAGAACAACAAGACATCTAGCTGTTAAGAGCGCCCGACGTTGCAGCCTGGGGTGGCCACAGTGCTGGGTTCCCTCGGGTGTGGCGCGGTGTGGTGGCCGTTTATGGAAAAACAGCGGCGCATGGCGCACGGCAGCTCGAAATCGCGCCCATAAGCATGGAATCAAGGGGAAAAGGTGCGAGAGAAAAAGGAAGGTAACGAAGCTCATGACGGGGCGAAGGTATAGTAGTCGCCGGCTTGACATAGATGGTGGCGCGGTGTAGGTGTTCATGGCGGAGCCCTGCTCCTTCCTTTGTCCAGGCTTCCCACCCGACACGGACGGCCTCTCCTTCTCCCAGGGCGACAGGTACGGCTCCCCATGGACGCGGATGGCCTCCGGCCTCGGCGCACCGGCGGCGTCACGGGGCGCGGCCTCTTCTTCGCTCCTCCTCTCCTCCCCCACTCCCCTCATCTTGTTTCCCGCGGCGGTGAACATATGAAGGGGAAAACTCCAAGTGAACCTTGGCTTGCGTTGGGGCTCGGCCTCTGGGTTGTAGGCGCGCGATCAAAGCGGCACAAGGGCAAAGAGCGGCGAACAGGGCTCCCATTAGCGGGTCCTCCCGGGGCGGCGATGTGGCCGGCCGCCAATGGTGGCCGCCACCACTTTAGCATCACTGGTAGGGGTAAATGGGGAAATCCACCCCACGTGGAACCCCTGGACCAGGTCATGGGCTCGCGCGCGAGCTCGACATGCGTGCCAGCTCGGCGGCTCAGTCGTCCTGTTCGTGCGCGCGCGGCCGCGGCACGTGCAGGACGGTGCGTGCGGTGCGGTGTTGGAGGTGGGGGAAAAAGGTAAAGATGAGGAAGGAAGGGAGAGACCGACGAGCGGGTCCTACTTGCCAGTGAAAGAAGAGAAAAGGGAATAAGCGCGGGTTAGCTGGGCTGCGCAAGTAAAGGGGCTGATGGGCTAGCTGGGCCGACGGGCTAGCTTCAAGGCAGATCCGGCCCACGCTAGGAGCTAGGGGCTATTGAGTTTTCAAATGTTTGTAAATGGGTTTTGAAATACTATTTGAATTTGAATCACTTTCAAATTCAAACATCACCCAATTAAATTCCAAATAAAACTAGAGAAACTCCAAATCACTTATTTTTACCATAATTTGAAATTATTCTTTTATAAATAGGTTTAAGTGTGGAGAGTTTAGGAGAGGGCTAGCAATTTGGGTTGAAACTTGGTAGCCCTTCATATGAATCAAAAAGTTTTAAATTTTCGCAAATTTCGCACACCTAAATCATGGTAGGTTACATTACTGACATGTTTGCAACCTAGGATCCTGTGTGGAAGCCATCACCTCAGCTGAGGTGATGTGGCTCACACCTAGGGTGGGTTTTCACTCCTTTTCATGCTTATTTCACTTGCAAACAAATAATCTCAAAGGACAAGTGAAACTACATTATTCACAAAGAGTGAGTGCAAGAAATCCAATTGGCTACATTTAAGTGACAATACTGACAGCTAAAAGTAGTACTTAATAGTCGTCAGCACTACTCGCCAAGGTGGAGCACGGCAAAAACCAGCTCTATGTCTTGGAGTTGCACATCGTCAGACCAGTGTGACTGGTGGAAAGAAAGGATGATGAAGCATGGCAATGGTATGAGTGCTTTGTCAACTAGAGCTTTAATGCACTCGCAAGCATGGTGTGTCATGACATGGTGTGAGGGTTGATGTTGATCGAGCAGGTAGGCGAGGTGTGTGAGAGCTGCATAGCCGACAAACAGCGGCACACATCATTCCCAAAGAAGGTCAGATACTGAGTAGAGGAGCTATTAGAGCTAGTACACAGTGATATGTGTGGGACAATCACAACGGCAATGCACAGAGGGAGGTATTACTTCGTTCTCCTGGTGGATGATAGTAGTCGGTGCATATGGCTGACACTGTTGTCGTCCTGTCATACTCGGGCCAATTTGGATGGCCCATGGTGGCCCATGAGTGCAGGTACGTGTGTTTAGTGCCACACTGCTACTTTAGCAAGAGTGGAGCCAACTTATAAGTCTTTGTCCACCAGCCATAACACCCTAGGGTTAACCCTCTTACACGAAGCGAAGACGAAAGTGTAAGCAGGGTGCTATGTGTACGCATGCCCACCCATACGGAAGGGATGGGCGGTGCAGCTTTGGTGGGCGGGGTGTTACACGTCCAAAGCTGAGGTGGCGAAGGTGTTACATCTTGAATCAATCATCGACTAGAAACCTAAAGGGGATCACTCCCTATGAAGCTTGGCATGAAAAGAAGTTGGATGTCTCATTCCTGAGGACGTTTGGCTATGTTGGGCACGTCAAGGTGACGAAGCCAAAGTTGTCAAAGCTAGGGGATATGAGCATGCCCATGGTGTTCCTGGGATACGAGGCTGGTAGCAAGGCATACTGGCTCTTTGATCTGCAGACAGGGCGCATGGTGATCTAAAGGGATTTCGGCTTTGACGAGAAAGCAAGCTGAAAGTGGGAGGAATCCAGCGATGGGAAAGACAAAGGTGACCGCGTGAACAACAACTTCAACATCGAGTACTCAAAATACTACTTTGCACAAGACAACACTCAAGAACTAATGAAGGATGGGTCCTCTATTTCAGGAGAACCCTCCTCTGCTTCAGAAGTTAGTGGAACAACTTCCCCAAGAGCAAGCACATCGATATAATGTTCCAACTTCATCCGTGACTGCGGCGAAGAAGGACCAGTCAAGGTCGAGTACGTCGAGACAACTCGACAACTCAAGGACATCCTAACCAAGCCATTGGTTTGTTTTCGCCATTAGGAGTTGATGATAAAGGTTGGAGTTGAGGAGATCAAGCAAGTAGTGCAATTAGGGGAAGAATTGTTAGATAATTACCCTCTCTTGCTTGAAATCAAACCAACCTCTAAACTACTAGGTGTACTGGTAGGTGTCGCGGCATGTCAGTAGTAGTTGTTTGCCTTGCTTGCTAAGCAATGGCAGCGATATGAAGCCATAAAAATAGTAGTAGCTAGCAGTAGTAAAGTTGCAATTGGCAACAAGCACTTGTAAAGATAGGCGCTGACCCTATCTTCCGAGACGTAGAAGATAAGTCAATTTGCGGAGGCTCAACATTGACGACCTTGACTTTGAATCAGCACGATTTGGATCCCGCAACCGCTACACCACTGCTCCGTTGGTTATCAACCAACCACAACTAGATTAACCGCGCCATGCAGGCTTTTCCCTGCAAGCGAATCAAGAACATAAGAAAGAAAATGAAAACACACAATCTGATAATTGCATATATGGATTGAAGAGAAATACAAAGGGGTTCAAGTTCTGATCACAAAAAGACTAATCGACATAGTGGTGATGAACAATGACGTGTGCCCTAATTCATAGCAAAAGAACTCGATGTTCCATTGGCTATGAAGAAAGTTTGATCCTAGATGGAAATCACAAACTCAATAAGCAAACACCGAGTCTAAAACGGCGGTAGCTACTGAGTTTTATACCCAAACGGGATGACCTAGGCATGAGGGGGTGACCAGGGGGCCGTTCACAACCTAGGCTTAAGGCCCAACAAGATACACGACCAAATTGGCCCAAAAAGGTGGGACAACATCTTGTTGTGGTCCCACAGCAAGATCCACGAACCTTCTTGTCATGAAGCGAGGATGAAAGTGTAAGAAGGGTGCTATGTGTACACGTGTCCGCTCCTACGGAAGGGCTGGGTGTTGCGGCTTTAGTGGGTGGGGTGTTACAAATGGTAGCAGACCGACCCTCGTGGTTGCACATACAGGTCATTATGCGGGCATAGGGTGCATGGCGCGTGTGGATCTGAGATGGAACACATGGCATGGCATGGCATACGGGTCGGCACTGGACGTACGGTCATACTCATACGCTAAGAGGGAAGGTTCCTAGATAGTTGCTTAGGTCAGTGTGCGGACCTATGCATGTGCGTATGGTCTTGGGATGGGACATATGGAATGGCATATGGGTCGGTACTGCATGAGTGACTTTGGATCGATGGTCGGGTTCTTTGAGGGGGGGGGTGAATGTCACACCCAGCCCAATTTGGATGGTCCACGAGTGGCCCATGAGCGCAGGTGGGCGTATTTAGTGCGACATTGCTAATTGAGCAAGGGTGGAGTCAACTTATAAGCCTTTGTCCACCAGCCATAGCACCCTCGTGTCAGACCCTTTTACACGAAGCGAGGACGAAAGTGTAAGCAGGGTGCTATGTGTACGCGTGTCCGCTCCTACAGAAGCGCTGGGTGATGCGGCTTTCATGGGCTTGGTGTTACACTTCTGGAGATATGACGAGAACCAAAACGACAGCGTTGTCGTCTCCTTTCCAACGCATCCTTATACGTCTCGTTTCAATGTCGTATGAGGGAGATAACGCCGAAACTGTGCATGGATGTCGGTTGAATGCGAACTGAACGTGGTAATTGAGTTGGAGACGACTTGCAGCATGCGGGAGGACGTGGTGTGTGTGTATCCAGCGTGGTGATGTCCTCATCATGTAATAGATAGGCATAGGATGTATAGCTAGTAAAATTAGATTTGTACTCTGTTTAGCTTAGATTTGTCTATAAAAGAAAGAGCAGCTACAGCTCTAGGTTCTTAAGCAGCCCCGATTCCACTCTAATTTCCATCTTTCTGTGCTGCTTCCTCCTTTCCTACTCGACTACTTGTGTGCTGCACAAGTGCTGCAGCCATTGCTGCCAACACGAAGTTTGATGCTAGACAATGTGTCCATTCCTATTGAACAACTCATTCAAGGGATCCTGTTGGGAGCAAAACACAAATTGCATTGAGATATATCACCTCTTATTGCAGCACTCTGATCAGTGCTTTACCAGTTGTTCTGTGTTCACCTACTATTTTTCTAGATCAATTGGCTCTGAAATTTTTGATTCACAGTAATTCTTTTTGTCAATTACTACTTGCTAAGCCGTTCTATGTGTGTTGATAAATGGGACTGTCAATTAGATTTCTAAAGTTTTCTAGTTGTCTCCTTTTTTTTGCAGGAGTTGACGTGTGATCTATTGATTTTTGGTGATTGTGTGCTAGTATACATTCTGTATATTAGTCCACTTATTTTCTGCTAGAAATTTCTTTTTTCTCCATACTGCAGTGATGCCAATCAGTGGAAGAACAGAGAGGATGCTTCAGTAGAAACTGGTTCTTTGGTTTTCATTTCAACTTCTTCTTCTGTCTTTGCAACATATCCTTTCAGTTTGGTAAGCTCGAATTCAACAGTTATAGACCGTAACGATTTAGATTTCAGAATTTTTTTCTTCTAAGTTCCTGCCTGATTCGCATGTGTTGATTATGTGATTTTTCTTTCTGTCAGACAGCTGACTGATCAGCAGCAGCAAAAGTGTAGCCGCTCCTTCAGCTGCCCAATTCATGTGACGCAAGGAAGGTGAAGCTTTTAGCTCTGATCTGCTCTATTCATGGTATGATGTTGGCCGTGGAAAGCACCATGACTTCCTGTTAATCAAGAAAGGTCGTAAACTCTGCACCGGCGCCGACACTGACTGTTATCTATGCATCTATAGCATTCTATTAGTGGGTTATCAATTCCCGCTGGTGCTTCCCTGATAACTTCAACAGTCAACTCTATAAACTGTTTCTTTGAAGATTAATCATTACTAGTGAATCTTGTTAGAAGTCATTTTCTCCTGCTGGAAGCTAGGTTTGTAAGGTAAGACAACTTCCGCTGTTATTTCTGTACTGCATTCTCATTTCCATAAGTTATTGTAACTTTTCTTGGATTCTATAATACCTTGTAGAATCTGTTACTGTTAGTGATGCAATGGTGAATTGAACAATAATCTTTTTCATGATTTGTCCCAATTTATAACATCCACATTACCTGACAGTACTTATTTTTAACCAAAAACACCGAGGGAGGCCCACCTGACAGTACTTCACTATGCATGATTTACTGAAAATACAAAGGAAATAATAATAAGTTTCCCTAGCGTCCTGGATACCTACTAACCTATACACCACATGTTAATATTACAGCACAAATCAGTACTGGTATCTGTTAATATTTTTCAAAGCGCAATTCAATTTTTGAACAGTCATTTTCTAGACCGAGTTAACACATCTGCACATTTATTGCAGCCCTCAACATCCTTGAATTGTCTCATGGGAACCATACTAGAATCTTTCGTTGGATCATGTGCTACAAAGTTGCAAGATATGGTTACAGAGGAGGCTATACTACTTTTAGGTGTAGAAGATGAGCTTTCTGAACTGCAGAGAAGGATGGAGAGAATACATAACTTTCTTAATGACACAGAGCAAAGGAACTCAAAAGAAGCAGCTGCTAATACTTGTCTCGGTCAGCTAAGAGATGCTATGTATGACGCTGATGATATTATTGACTTGGCTAGATCTAAAGGAAGCAAGCTATTACCAGATAATTCTCGATCATTATCAAGCAAATCAATTACATGCAGTGGACTTTTCCCCTTCTCTTGCTTTTGTAATATCCAGACACGACATCAGGTTGCTGTCAAGATTAGAAGCCTAAACAAAAGAGTAGACAGTATTTTAAAGGATAAAGTAATTTCATCTGTACCAAATATACAGCCTACTGGAAAAGAGTTAGACCTGAAACTAAGAAAAAGCTCCAACTTGGTTGAACCCAACCTTGTGGGTAAGCAGGTGATACATGATTGCAAAAAACTAGTCGATTTGATACTTGAACATGAAGACAAGAGGTCTTACAAGCTTGCTATTGTTGGAACAGGAGGAGTTGGTAAGACAACACTGGCACAAAAAATATACAATGACCAAAAAATAAAAGGGCACTTCAACAATCGAGCATGGGTTTGTGTCTCCAAAGATTACTCTGAAATTACTATCCTAAAGGAGATTCTTCGAAAAATTGAAGTACCATACAAGCCAGATGAGTCAATTGATGAGCTCCAAAGTAAGCTGAAATTAGCCATCAACGAGAAGACCTTCTTTCTTGTGTTGGATGATGTGTGGGATTCTCACACATGGGAAAATCTATTGAAGATCCCAATGCATACTTCAGCCGCAGGGATAATTCTATTGACTTCTCGACTTGACACTGTTGCTGTAGAAATTGGAGTGGACTATACACACCGAGTTGATTTAATGCAGGTGGAAATCGGATGGGAGTTACTTTGGAAGAGTATGGGCATCACTGAAGAAAAGGAAGTAGAAAATCTGCAAGACTTAGGGATCGATATTGTTCGAAGATGTGGTTGTCTTCCTCTTGCAATTAAGGTTATTGCTAGAGTTTTGGCAAGAAAAGATCAAACTGAGAATGAATGGAAGAAGATTTTAAGAAAAGATGCCTGGTCCATGAGCAAACTTCATGATGAAATAACAAGTCCTTTGTATCTAAGCTACGAAGATCTACCACACTGTTTAAAGCAGTGTTTTGTCTACTGTGCCATGTATCCAGAAGATTCCGTTATTCACCGTGATGATATTGTGAGGATGTGGGTAGCCGAAGGGTTCATAGATGAGCAAGATGGCCAATTATTGGAAGATACAGCTGAAGAATACTACTATGAGTTGATATATCGAAATCTCCTCCAACCAGATTATTTAAATGCTGCTCTTGATGAATGCAGAATGCATGATCTACTAAGGCAGCTTGCCTGTCATTTATCGAGAGAAGAATGTTTTGTCGGTGACCCAGAATCAAGAACAGTTAGCGTAATGAGTAAAATCAGACGTATTTCAGTTGTCACTAAGAAGGATATGGTGGTGTTACCTAGCATGGGCAAGGAGCAGTATAAATTGAGAACTTGGAGGACATCATATGAAAAGTCATTAAGAGTTGATAATACAATATTTAGTAAACTTCGATGTATTCGAGTTTTGGATTTGACTAACTCTGTTATACAAGGTATTCCAGATTGTATTGGAAGTTTGATTCATCTGCGGTTACTTGATCTTGATGGAACTGGCATATCCAGTCTTCCTGAGTCCATTTGTTGTCTCATCAACCTTCAGATATTGAACTTGCAGCGATGTGTTTATTTGGATAGTCTCCCACTAGGAATAACTCGGTTATGTAACCTAAGACGGCTTGGTCTTGATGGATCACCAATAAATCAGGTTCCAAAAGGGATAGCTAAACTGAAGTTCCTCAATGATTTAGAAGGATTTCCAGTTGGTGGTGGCAGTAATAATAATGCTAGAACGCAAGATGGATGGAACCTGGACGAGCTGGGTCCTCTTTTGCAGCTGAGGAAGCTTCATATGATTAATTTGGAAATGGCATCTCCTCGCAGTCCAGATTCATTATTGTTGGACAAAAGGTTTCTCAAACAATTAGTTTTATGTTGTACTGCACATACAAATGGGCCATATAGTGAAGAAGAAGTAATGAATATTCAGAGGACTTTTGAGAAGCTTGTCCCAGCACAGAGTATAGAACATATAAATATTGTTTTTTTCTTTGGTCGGAGGTTTCCCACCTGGCTTGATACTGCTACTCATTTTCCATCGTTGAAGTACTTGAATCTCGTGTATTGTCAATCATGTGAGCATCTTCCTGCGATTGGGCAGCTCCCCAACTTGAAATTTATAAAAATCGTGAAAGCAACTTCAGTGACCAAGATTGGACCAGAATTTGTTGGCTGTGGGGTGGGTAATCACAGATCTGCAGAGGGAGTTGCTTTCCCCAAGCTCGAAGGGTTGGTCATCAAGGATATGCCCAACTGGGAGGAGTGGACCTTTGTTGTTGACGGGGGAGATGATGGAGCTGCTGCGAAGCAAAAAGTTGAAGCCCCACCTCCAAGGATGCAGCTGCTGCCTCGTTTGAAGAAGGTGCAACTTCTCAACTGCCCCAAGCTGAGAGCTCTCCCGCAGCAGCTTGGGCAAGAGGCCACCAGCTTGAAGGAGCTCCTATTAATGGATGTGGGCAGTCTTCACGCGGTGAAGGACTACCCATTCCTCTCAGAGGAGTTCTCTATCTCTGGGTGCAAAAACCTAGAGATGGTCTTGAATATTCCCAAGGTGCGACAGCTGTGGATAACTCGCTGTCCAAGTTTAAGGCGTGTGGAGGAGGTGGGCAGTTTGGAGCAGTTGTGGCTGGACGTGGATATGCAGGACGTCGCTTCTCAGTGGGTGCCTGGGCTTAAACAACAGCGCCAACAACTCCACGGGGAAGACCTTGACATCTACACATGGCCAAGAGATTGAGGCACAAAGGTGTAGTATGAGCAAAACTGATTGGGCAGTAATTCAGTTGCTCCTTTGTTTAGTTGCCCATGTAATTAATGCTCTTTTCTCTCTGTATTTTGTAGTTCCAACCGACACTGGCACCTTGAATTTCTGGACATTGAACATTTTATAGGAAGGAGGACTTGTGGTAAAGTGCAACGATCAAGATGAGCTGACGTCGGTTGGTGGAACCACCGAAAGATGAAAATGAAATCAAGAGCGGCTACATGCAATGCAGCAATGTTTTGTTCTGTATGTTCTTCGTGTTTCATGCTACTGGAGGATGGGTGTGTGATGTGGGGATACAGGGAGAAGGCAGCTTCCTCTCTTCTTTGACATATGGGAAGGCTTGTTCAATGTTGTGCGTGAATAAAAAACGTGTGACACTTTGAGTTGTAATAATTTATTTTGTGCGATTAATTTATTCTGTGATGGATTTGTACTTCGTGGACTTGTAATATCAACTTCATCAGCTGTTGCATGCTTTCTGTTGCCATTAGGAAACTGAGATCTCTTTTTGTTACCACTACTTCTATTTTATTTTATTTGTACAATAGAAAAGTTCTGTTAGTCACTCCCCTGCTTGTTTCATTAATTTATCTTATGTGAACCGATATAGTTTTGCAGTCCAAACAAGAACCGATATATTCGCTGCTGCCAGTGCCTCTGCTTCGTCGTCAATTCTTTGACACCTGTCCTTCCACTGCGATGCGATTGCAATTTGTTAAGTTCAATCAATTTCTTCCGTTCATGGTATTAGATTTTCACGAATGACTTTCCACTCAGATGCGTGCATGCAGCTAAAGGCACGAGTAATCATTCCTCGACACAGCTGCAGCACTGCCAAGGCGCCCTCTCACTTGGGCTGTGACTCTGTCCTTTCCACATGCACGCCTCTGCACTTCTAGGAATACTGACTGGACTGAGAAAACATGTGGTTGGACATTTTGACTAGGGGAACCTATGCAAGGCTGGCGTGAGTTTGGATAACTGTTTTTTGACTAAGAAAACATGAGGTTGGACCTCAGGTGGAATTTGTGTTGTTGTGTGTAAGTACTCTATAATCAAGGAACTAAATTGTAAAACTAACAAAAGATAAGGGAGAGAGAAGGATCGGGAAGTTGACCGATCCAGAACTTTTCCATCTCCCTTCTCCTCATCTCCAATTCCAAAATCCCTCCTAGATCCACTAAATAAATTACAAAAGTTTGTCATCAGGGCCCTAAGAAAACATGAGATTGGACCTCAGGTGGAATTTGTCAGGTCCGAAGGGCCACAACATTAAAGCAAAGAGCCCAAGAAGAAGGCAATGGTCACACACGAAGTAAAGCAAAGCTAGAGCCCAGGAAGGCAGAGATGTCAGTCAACAAATTAAAGGTGGCATACATGTGTCATCGACTATCTAAGATATGGGACAAGTACTTTAGATATATAGCATTATGAACTTTACAATGTTCATAAAAACATGTTAATTATTTGCATTGGTTGATATACGGTTAGAGAGTGCAGCTGAATCCGGCCTCGGAATAAGTACTTGAGATTTATATCGTTATGAGCTTTACAATGTTCATACAAACATCTTAATTATTTGGCATGGTTTATATACTGTCAGAGAGCCCAGCGGAATCCAGCCCAGAAAGTTATATCCATGAGCCGGCGTCTCAATAGGCCTAGGTCTAACGAAGTCCACAACAACAAGGACTTGGGCCTAACTGAAACCAAAAGTCTAGCCTGATGGGTGAGGACTGCCCAGACCTTTATGTTGTGCTCCCCCACCATCAATTTCCGATGTGGGACTAATCAAACAATCTCCCCCCATCACACATCGAGCCTAACTCTTCCATCACATGACAACTCATGTGCACAACAAGGAAGGTTATTACAAGCTTAGAGTACAATTCTCACATCACAAGGATTTTCGTGACCTTACGGAGACATTAACGGGCTCCCCCGTCAATGTGTGACCCAGAGATATTTTCACATATTTTTCTAACCTTCGTCTCTGATACCACTTGTTAGAGAGCGCAACGGAATCCAGCCCGGTAAGTTATACCCACGAGCCGGCGTCTCAACAGGCCTAAGTCCAACGGAGTCTACAACAACAAGGACTTGGGCCTAACTCAACCCAAAAGACTAGCCTGGTAGGTGAGGATCACCCCCACCTTTATGTTGTGCTCTCCTACCATCAATTTCCGATGTTGGACTAATCCAACATATACAACCACCTTGATTTGTGTTCGGAAGTATCATCTTCACAAAACAAATTATTCTAGCCGATCTTAATTTTGTGTGTTCATTCGAGACGATCTTAATTATGTGTGTTCATTCGAGTGGGGAAACGAGTGAAGGGTGTTTATCTTTTTAAAACGATAATGGTTTGAGATCTCCAGGTTGAAGATTAACTTAACTAAGCTAGCTATGATTTAAGGTGGCAAGTGAACTTCTGTAACTTAACCAGTATAAATCGCCTTGTCCCTTGTGTCTCGCCGTGATTTCCGAGTGCTACGTTAGCATAACCATCGTGTTCTTAGCTCCCGATCTCCCCGCCGAACAACTAAACCAGAGGGATTAATACCCTTGTGGGCTGTCTAGATCTCACCATCTGACAGTTGGCGCACCAGGTAGGGGTGATCGCGAGCTCTTCGTGCAGCGTGGTGGCAATTCGCTCCGGCGACTTCTTGTGTGACGGCACGAAGGATATCTTCACAGCGACCTGCTCGCCACCACCCTCCGATCTAATCGTGAGGTCGACATCTTCGTCCTACAGATGGCGCGCAAGAATTTTTTTCTGGTGTCCCACCCGCCCACAATCTTCGAGGCGATTCGGCGACTCGACCTGCTCTATCAGCTGCTGGGTTAATCCGTCGTGACGGCGCGCGACTCTGGCTAGTGTCATTGCTTCTCCACAACATCACAGCGACCCACCCACATCTACTGCGGCGGCGTGACTCCGTGTCCAATATGCATGAAAAAAAAGAGAGAGTCTCATCACACCCAAAAGTGGCACGGTTCGAGATATGTGAAGTTAAATGCTAGAAGTGCCAAATTAATGCTAATCCTTGATATCTTGCTAGTTTGGCTTGGATATACATTTTACAAGACATGGGGGTCATCTTGGATATTCTGGATGTGATTTCATTGAAAGGGGCGAAGACACTCTTGGAGCAGCGTCAAATCAAGTCAAGTCATGGGTTCAAGTTATCAAGATGAACTATTTGCCAAGATGATCAATATGGACATTTAGATCATATAATCATAGTCAAAGGTTGTTGATCTGGCTACTATGACAAGGCCAACTGATCTGATTCAGTTATTGGTCATAGCCGATTCACCAGCCCTGACCGGTCTGACCTTTGACCCACACCAGTCAGACCGCTCAGACCAAAGTGCTCAAAATGCTAATTGGACTTCACCAATGCGTAGATCTCGTCAAGACGATCGAAATTCATATGTGGAACTTCCAGTTCGGAGTCCGGATGAGGGAGTTATGGTCCTGCAACAACCAGCCTTGCTCCTGACCGGTCTGACCGGTGGGGTCCAACGGTCTGACTGGCGCTCGCAGCCAAATCCGAGTTAGGAGTTGTATTTTGACACCGTATTCGTATAGGCTTCGACTCCTGTTGGGGCAAGACCTCCCCACCCTATATTTATGAAGGGCCACGGCCGATTGAGGAGAACACAATCGAATCTATCAAACACATCTACTTTTTATCCTCTCAACACCTTTTCCAATCTCCATGCTTCTCGTCTCTTGATCTCCACGACCAGAGATGGCATCCTAGGGCCTGCCGGCCGACCTAGGGCACGCCGGCGACGTCCACGCCCTGACAGGGTCCCTCCCGAGCGAGAGCTTCGACGACCTTTGCTAGTTTGCTTGTAAACTAGTCGTTCTTCGCCACGTAAGTGCATTGTTTATCTCTTTGCTGGTTTCCTCATAAACCTAGCCTTCCTCTATCACGTAAGTGTGGTAATTACCCTCCCGAACGCTCGAATTAGGCAAACCCTAGGACACTGGTCTGACCGGCGCGCCTGACCGGTCTGACCGGTCCCGACGGCAACCTTGCTCTTCCGTTCGTTCGCGTGCTCGTGTGTGTTGACTTCGAAATGTGTCAACAAATTGGCAAGTCCCCTAGGGAAGAAAGATCAGGTTGCTCAATCCATTCTATCGATCCCTAGACTTTTTGATCTATTACTTTGATTCGCCATTATAGTTGAATCAGGTCTTTCGGGACCGATTGCATCTATAATTGTCACATTGCATCAGGCTACTCGAGCCGTTTGCTTTGTGTTTTGTCTTGCTTGCTACTACATATTGAAGATTAAAAGTGAAGCGAGACTTTGGTCATTGATTGCTTGGATTTTCGAAGATATCTGGATTTATCTATATTACAAGATCCGAAGCATCAAGATCTATTATGGCGGGCTATCCATATACTTCGCATCAATTTAGCTACAACGTGCCCAAGGTACAATTTGCAAATACATTACCTATGTCTAATGTTAATAGTTATTTTGCAAGTACCATGAATCCTTATGTTGATGTTGCTAGTTTTGGTACTAGTAGGCATATTACATTGGCTAGTACTTGTTCAGATGGTTTTAGTTATACAAATTATTATTCTAAATTTAATATGCAAAAGCCATTGTCAAATATGCATGCTTTGAATTTTAATGATACTAGCAACATACAACATTACACTCACACACCGGCTGTACAACAAGTTCAAAAGTCAGTTAACATGTATCAAGGCCAAACTAACATGGTGAGTTTGGCCAACTCTTATGGAACACCACATGCTAGTCATTCTACTAATTTTTAGCAAGGTGTTTCATCTATTTATTCATCGGCAGGAGATGTGATTACATCACAAAACATGCCAGTGAATGAGAAAATTGGCCTTGCTAATTCTAGCCATCAGGCCAGTTATTCTCAAACATCATGTGCAACTGATCTCTATAATATTCAGCAAGGTAGAGATGAATCGGTTTTTAATTATTTAGAACGATTCAAAGAATTAAAGAATCAATGCTTTAATTTACCTTTTTCCTATTCAAATATAGCTTATCTTGTTGTTAGAGGTTTAAAATCATCCCTAGGAGATTGGTTGAGAGGTATAAAATTTGATTTACTTGATGAAGTGCTTGTGAAAGCTATGGCATGTGAATTAAGGATAAAAGAACAAAACGAGAAAATTGGACATGCTAATTCTAGCTATCAGACCAATCGTTCTCAATCATCATATGCTATACATCATAACACTGGAGTGGAGGTTGCACCTACTTTCTCATCATCGCTTGCAAATGCTAATAATCATGATTTGGCTGCGGATGTTCAACATACCTATGGCCAGATTAATGAAAATTCAGCAAGCATGTATTTAGATGAAGAAATCAGAATAGAGGACCTCCCTGCGGAGATGCGCCAAGAATTAGATCAGATTCTTGCACAATTTCAACGCGACTTTCTTTATCAAGTAGCAATCTCTAGGAAAAATAAAAACGATTCAGATTTGAGCAATAGTTCAGTTATTATGGAAACTGAACCTAAGAGTGTACATTCTGAATCTATTGCATCTAAAGAGTCGAGCTTAGCTGTAAAAGAGCATATTAATAAAAAAGAAACAGCTATGCTTGATTTTCCTGAAGCCGGAGTTGTCGTACACTTAACTAGTGATTATCATGCCATTAAGCGACAAGTTCAGGCTGAGAAAAGTTTAGAACATCAAACTGTTGAGAACCAAAACAAAGGAGGTGAGAAGGGATCATTGGCATGTCGACACAGGGTGATTTCCAGCAACCCTGGAGGCACCGGTCTAACCGGCTCTCTACACCGGTCTGACCAGTCCAGATAGAGGATGATTGTGGGCTGCCGTCAAGACGAGAAATACGACATCATCCACATCAAGGTTCCTCGCCTCTCTAATGTATTTGATTAGGTATGTTTTACAAGTAATTCCCAATCGGATCCTATATTTGTTTCTAATTCAATTATTAGTGATTCTATCATAAATAATTCTAAGAGATCGATTGAGGATGATTTACTTGTTAGTGATAGCATGCCTTTAGATTCTACCAGCCAATGCATTGTTAAAATTAAAAAGGCTGATCATAAAAATACTTTGACATTTAAATTTTCTACATCGTCTTTGTCAAAGTTTTTCTCTCCATGGTGTACTTATGGACATTCTGGATTTAAAAGTAAGAAATCAAAATCGAGAGCCATTGTGAAGTCCGATCCTCATATAGTGACCAATTTTAAAGCATCGGGCTTGAGAAGTGCAAAGAAAGGAATAGCCGAATGGGTTGATGAGAAATCTGAACCGTTCGTTTGCTTGGCCTTAAAGCCTTCTCCACAAAAGCATCGGATGGAAAAAATAAAGTACACATTTGATTTAACTCTGTGTGATAATTTATTTGATATCTTGCTAGAGAATAATTTTATTAAACTCTTTGATCACAAAGATAGTCCATCACCTCTAGAGTTAGAAGATAAAAAATATTGCAAGTGGCATAATTCTTTTAATCATAATACTAGTGATTGCAATATTTTTCGTTAATTCATACAATCGGCCATTGACATTGGACGATTGAGGTTTGCTCAAACACGAGAGGATGACCAATTGGCTACAATTGGTTTTGATGGCGAAGAATCATTAAATCGGTTAGCATCAACAGGTTTATCCAAAGATCCGGATTTAATTACCAAGAAGGAAGATTCAAAGCTCCCGAGTGTTGAGAAGGACATCGTCCATAACTTGCAAGATCAAGTGATTTTCAGCGATGATGAGTCTATCAAAATCCCGGAATTTACTGGGGGGCAAAAGGATTTTTCTTCATCGAGCTAGGAACCTGTTACTCTTCCAGTTCTGGAGTCACAGGTCAGACCGGTGCAACCCAAAGGTCGGATCAGTGACACACAGGTCAGACCGGTGCAGCCCAAAGGTCTGACCGGTGCAAGTGTGAAAAAATCAGGGATGTCCAAATCTGAACATCCTTTAGCTAATGGAGGTAAGGACCATGGTAAGCACAATGGTAAAAGGCCGAAGCTCACTTTTGACGAACTTCTGGCTATGTACCAAAAATACAATGAGGTCAAGCGTGCTAATCGGTCAAATAAAGTTAAATCATCAAGATTGCCTCCTAAGCATAGTTCTGGGAATTGGAATCGGCAAGGGTAGAGTTTTCATGCAGCAGCAACATATTCTTCTTTTGAGCCATCGATGCCGGTTTCATATGCTCCATATTCCACTAATGCTCATCCTTATTCATCATGGGGGTGGAGCGATTCATCGACACATACTCCTTCATATTTCAGACCATATCATGTTGAATATGCAGCTCCAAGACGACCATCACATGCAAGGCAGCCATATGTTGAAAGTGGCCGTTTTGAGTATAAAGATCGGTCTAGTGCTCAAAACAAGAAGAAGGTTGTCAAGCAAGTTTATCGAGTGAAAAGAGATGGTTGCAAAGATAAAAGTTCAGGTCTGAGTTCAATTAATGAAAAGCCGATTAATGTGTTGATCACTTCGGCTATTGGTGGCAAAGGGAAGGAAAAATCATCTGTTGATCCTCCAAGTGCCAAATCTGAACAAAAGGAAGTGAAGAGGTCGAAAAACAAGAGAGGAGAACTGTTGTCCAAAACTGAAGCAAAGTCAAGTCATCCACTTGGTTTATCAAATTGGTTTAAGAAGAAGCTACAAAAGCTTAGTGCTCAAGAGCTGAAGAAGAAAGGCATGGCATGGATTCCTAAAGGAAGCATTCGGACTCACACAGGTGATGATCAAGTAAAAGGTGTAACACAGTTGAAGGAGGAGAAAGATATGAGAGGCAGTCTTCAAAATTGAGGTTTGCACCAAATCGTCAAAGTTATTGGTCATTACCTAGTCCATTTGCTTTACAAATGCCACATATGGCTATATTTTGGAGTTCATCTTTAGATATGCTTGATTATCCCTCATACTCTTATTTTGGTCCTTGGGTTCTGCAAAAGACGAAATATTTAGTTCTTAGAGATGGTTTTAATTTCTGAATTTATATATCTCTACTCTGTTATTTCGGTTGTGCATATTCTTATGGATGAATTCTGTATGGGTGATATTGAATTATCGTCTTTGACAACATACATAGCCGATGAATCTCTTAGATCATCATCCTTAAGTCTTAGCTTCCCGATAATAAGTTGCTTATAACCTTTTTGGTGCCCAAGACTTAAGCTAAAAGAGTAATTTACCACTATGGAGTTTCTATTTACTAAATCGGCGTGCAAGATTTCTCAAAATATTGGTGTTGTCCTTATTTCAGCAAATGATGATGTTTTGAGATTTTTTAGCCGGTTGGTGTATTTAGTATCAATTAACATGCCGAATGTAAATTTCTTCTATTCAGGCTAGATTTGGGGATCTGTAGTTGTAAAATCATATAGAGGCATTCAGTGATTCATTGTTGAAGGTAAAACACGCATTTATGTTTAAATGTGTTACTAAATGTTTTCTAATACATGTCTCGAGGGTTATATAAATTTTGTATCCGTAATTTATCTAGACTTGAAAAATCAGGATTAGCACTCTGAAATGATGAACATCAGGCCAAGGTGTCCAAAAGACATTTTCATGGAAAAGGGCTGATGTTTAGTAATGCAGAGTGCATATCCTGGACAGACCGGTCTGACCGACCCTCACGACCGGTCTGACCGGTGTGGTTGTTGGTTTGGCTGTCCAAGTTCAAAAATTGTTAAAGCCAAGATTGAGGCCTGGAGAAAGTTTGTTGGCGACTGTTAACATAATTTGAGATATATTGGAAGGATAAGTCTAGAAAAAACAAAGATGGATTCAAAAGTAATCCGGCTATCACCAATTACAAGGTAATTGTGTTATATTCATTTTTGAGGCTGATTACTCATCCTACTCTACTTATAGTCAAATAACTTGTGAATGCATTCCTGAATTGTTCTATACCTCATCATTGTCAATTTGGTGAGTATTGCAAAGACCAATTGTCATTATAACGATTTGGTCGATTTATGCATTCACAAAAGCTTACAAGTGTGAGAATGACTTAGGAATAATATTTTAAAGATCCACAGCCGAGGGAGTGTGTACTCAGGCTTGTTTCACTCACACAAGGTGTATAAATGGCAGCAACAAGTTGAAAGCTTCATATTGAACAAAATCATGTAAAATGGTAGATAGATGCTATCGTCCTCAAAAAGGTGAAACTTGTTTGGTACACTTGTGCTCAACATTGGTCTTGTGTAGTTTTGGGGCTGGTAAGTATTTCTTGATACGCAAGCTTTACCAAGAAACAAGGGGCCATATGTTCACACCCAAAAGTGGCACGGTTCGAGATATGTGAAGTTAAAGGCTAGAAGTGCCAATTTAGTGCTAATCCTTGATATCTTGCTAGTTTGGCTTGGATATACATTTTACAGGACATGGGGGTCATCTTGGATATTCTAGATGTGATTTCATTGAAAGGGACGAAGACACTCTTGGAGCAGCGTCAAATCAAGTAAAGTCATGGGTTCAAGTTATCAAGATGAACTATTTGCCAAGATGATCAATACAGACATTTAGATCATATAATCATAGACAAAGGTTGTTGATGTGGCTACTAGGACAAGGCCAACTGATCTGATTCAGTTATTGGTCATAGCCGATTCAGCAGCTTTGACCGGTTTGACCTTTGACCCACACCGGTCAGACCTGTCAGACCAAAGTGCTCAAAATGCCAATTGGACTTCACCAATGCATAGACCTCATCGAGACGATCGAAATGCATATGTGGAACTTCCAGGTCGGAGTCCGGATGAGGGATTTATGGTCCTGGCAAGAACCAGCCCTGCTCCGGACCGGTCTGACCAGTGGGGTCCGACGGTCTGACCGGTGCTCGCAGCCAAATCCGAGAAAAAAATGAGCAGTTGTATTTTGTGTTGGATTTATGCCCTAGAGCCAATTGGATTGGATCCACTAATGGGTTTGATGGATTTGATCCGTTAGGGTACTAGAGTCTTAATGGGCCGCAAAGGTTGAAAAGCCCATTAGTGACCTCTATATATACAAAGGTGGGGAGAAGGGAAAAACCTAATCGCTGCTACAGTGCCGCCGCCGCTACGGTAGCCACGGTGAACAGTAACCTTGCGCTACAGTGATTTTTGCAGCCCCTCCTCCATCTATATCCTCCAGTTGGTGATCGTTCGTGAGGTGCTAGTACATCTACGATCGGCGTTCCTTCCCCATACGTGTGGATACCTTGGAGGTGCTACGTTTGGAGCACAAGGACGAACCGCAGGTGAAGGACAAGGTGGACGTGAGCAAATGCACTGCTTGTTACCTCGACGCGTTCGTCTACAACGAGACGGTTCCGCTGCATTTGCGCGTCTAGTGGTAATCCCGTGATCTCTGACAGCAGCAGTTCTTGTTTTGCGGGGAAAATTTTGTTTTGCACTAGCGTAGCCACCTCGTATCCCTACAGTGGTACCAGAGCCGTAGCTGCTAAGTTTTAGATTCGTGATGTGTGCATATGGAGATATGCAGATGTAGATCAAAGTTTTGATCGGCTTCGTGTTCTTGACGTGATGGTCGTGTAACGAATTACTCCTACCGGTCGGAATTCCGCCATCGGAGTTAAGTGATACACGTAAACCCGGTCACAACGAGAAGGAGATCAATTGGATTGGTCGAATCGAAGCTAGGTCAAGTTCCAGGCACATGGGATGCGTGGCGGTGGCAGATTGGATCTCTACCGGCCCGGGAAAAACTACAAAACAACATACTGTTTGGTAAAACAGTCATAACTTTTCGTGGTTAACTCGGATGAAGACGTTTTCTATACGAAAATTGATCTACAGAAAATTTTACACATGTGATAAACCAGCTATGCTGGTCTCAGCGAAATTAGTTTTGCCAAATTCGGCTTGTAAGATGGGTTTTCGGGCATTTTAATTTTGGACGTCGGAATTGCGATAATCTATTTTGCAGGTTTTGTGATCGGTATGGCCTATATGTGTATGTGATGCATGTGTGTAATTTATTCGTGACCTGCATGGAGCCATATGTATTGTCAAAATTAATGTAATGGTTTGCGTACCAATTTGTGATGATCTAATACGCGATTGTGTAACTTCCATTACTAGCACGCGTTAGATAGTTCTTGGAGGACTCATCACATGGAGGATGGCACACACAGATCATGGAGATGGAGATTAACATGATGTACAGGTCAATGGAGATGGAGATCACCATGTGACAACAGGCCATACCGTGTTACAACCGTGTGAATGTCATTCTTACCGTTCTACTTTTACATGCGATAATGTTGTTTTCTTGCGTGTGATGTTATGAGTAGAACGATCCCTTTGGAACTTTAAGTTAACATGCCCTCCCAACACTTGCCACCGTCCCACGTCTCGTACAATTAGTGGTGGGTCTATGAAATTAGGGTGCCACTAGTTTTCCTTGACTAGATGGGTTTGTATCGGATACTTACACGCATAAGTGTTGGTTTGCTTATCAAAGTCATCTTAACGGTTAAGGATTTTGGGGCATAAAGGTTGGGATCCTAGACATAGAGATGTCACCCAACAACAGGAGTCATATGTGATATGATTAGCAAAGAGTTGCTTACCGATCTACCTTATTTACTAGCGGTGACGCAAAAGCTGACTAGTAGACTTGTTAGTTGTGGATTCTGAATCACTAAGTATCAATGTGGGGATATTGATTTTAGTGGGAGTAAAATCTTTTATTTTACTCAGTCATGGATATTTTGTCTTAGTATTTTGCATTTATTATTATGTTGTAGATTAATGGCACCTAGCAGCACCACATCGTTTACCTTGCATTTGGTCCTTGAGAAGGACAAGTTGATTGGAACAAACTTTACGAATTGGATTCGTAATCTGAGAATTATTCTCAGAGCTGGGAAAAGGGAAGGAGTTCTGGGCACCCCCTTACCAAAAGATGATAACTTTAAGAAAAGCACAGGCAGTAGTCATGTGATGGCGATCCAAAACAAGCCGATCTTTAAAAGGAAGGGCAATTCTTGGAAGAGGAAAGGTAAGGCTAAGTATAAGATCCCAATGCCAAACCAGGCGCCCAAGGCTAGTCCAGCTGCCAAGGCTGAATGTTTTCATTGTAAGGAAATCGGTCACTGGAAAAAAAAACTGTGAGTTGTACTTAGCTTCTATGAAAAGCAAGGGAAGTAAGGGTACTTCCACTTTAGGTACACTTAATGTTTATGTTATAGATATTTTCCTGGCTGATTCTTATACTAATTCTTGGGTATTTGATACCGGATCGGTTGCTCATATTTGCAACTCGATGCAAGGAATGATAAGAAGTAGAAGCGTGGAACGAGGAGAAGTTGAATTCCGCGTAGGCAATAATGCAAGAATTGTTGCATTGAGCGTCGGAATGATGCAACTACACCTCCCGTCGGGATTTATATTGGAAATGAATAATTGTTATTTTGTTCCTAGTTTGAGTCGAAACATTTTATCCCCTTCATGTTTGATGAAGGATGGTTATTCATTTGCGAGTGAAAACAATGGTTGTGTGATCTCTAAGGATAATATGTTTGTGACTTGTGCATCCATTGTGAATGGATTATTTGTTTTAAATCTTGATGATTCACCCATTTGTAACATAAGTGCTAAAAGGTCTCGACCTAATGATTTAAGTCCTTCCTACATATGGCATTGTCGTTTGTGTCACATCAGTGAAAAGCGCATGAAGAAGCTCCATAACGATGGACTTTTAACTTCGTTTGATTTTGAATCCTACAAGACATGTGAAGCTTGTTTGCTAGGCAAGATGAGCAAGATGCCTTTCTCAGGTTTTCCTGAGAGAGCCTCAGACTTACTGGAACTCATACATACGGATGTGTGCGGACCAATGAGTACGACAGCTAGAGGTGGATACCAATACTTCATGACGTTCACTGATGATTTAAGTAGATATGGTTATGTCTATTTAATGAAGCACAAGTCTGAAACTTTTGAAAAGTTCAAAGAATTTCAGAGTGAAGTAGAAAATCAACGTGGCAAGAAAATCAAGACCTTGCGATCTGATCGTGGAGGTGAGTATTTGAGCCATGAGTTTAGCAGTCATCTAAAGAGTAGCGGAATTGTTCCACAACTTACGCCACCTGGAACACCTCAAAGAAACGGTGTATCCGAGCGACGTAATGGAACCTTGTTGGACATGGTCCGATCAATGATGAGCCAGTCGGACCTACCTTTATCATTTTGGGGTTATACTCTAGAAACCGCAGCTTTCACTTTAAATAGGATACCTTCTAAGTCCGTAGTTAAGACACCATATGAGATGTGGACTGGTAAGACTCCCTGTTTGTGTTTTCTGAAAATTTGGGGTTGTGAGGTTTATGTGAAGAAACTTCAATCAGATAAATTAACACCTAAATCGGACAAGTGCATATTCGTGGGATATCCAAAGGAAACCTTGGGATATTATTTCTACAACCGGTCAGAAGGCAAAGTGTTTGTCGCTCGGAACGGCATTTTCTTAGAGAAAGAGTTTCTTAAAAGAAAAAAATGTAGATAGAAGGTGTATCTTGAAGAAGTTCAAGATGAGCCGCTTGGGCAAAGTTTCACAATTGATGCTAATTGAAGGACCGAAACGGCAAACCAGAGAGGGGGGGAGTGAATGGGAGCCGATAAAAATTCTATTCAAGAATTCGGCTTATGAACCCAAATTCACTCGTGCACCTCCGCAAGCTTCTCTTGCCAAGTTCACGTAGCCACCGAATGCTACCGAACCTAGGAGCAAGACCCAACCAACAACCTCCTCAACACATACACGCAGCGGAACCACACACGACACGGCTGGCGGCAGTGCCCAAACCGGTCGGGCCGGTTTCGAAACCGGTCGGATCGCTTCGTTGGACTTAGCCTCACGCGAGCAGAGGAAACCGGTGAGACCGCTTAGGCAAACCGGTCGGACCGATTCCGTCCGTAAACTCCCCAAAGACCCCAAACACCTCAAAAGCCTTTCCACATCTGAACAAACGAAGCCATGGAGCAGCAAAGACTTCCTTGCTCAAAGATCTTTCTCGACAGCCCACAGGGCGAAACCGGTCAGACCGGTTTGGGAACCGGTCAGGCCGGTTTTAGCCTGGACAGTCGGGAAGAACACAGCCCGCGGGTCAACTCCTCCAAAACCAAACCTCGATCTCCCGAATCGCTCCACGGACTTGAACAAGACTCTAGGGATATTAGGAACACCTCATGAGGAGTCCATAGCCAAGTTTAATCCCACCAAAACTCGTCCAAAAAGGAGGAATCAAGGAAATCCCGCCAAGAGCACTTCCAACCCAAGAACTCAAGGAACCCCAAAATCGAGCACCTTTACTCGCGAATTTCGGAGGGGAATCACAGCCCAAAGAACCACGAAGGGTTCCCACAAATTTCCCCCATCAAATCCCCAAGATAAAGGTCCCGAAAACAACCCAAAGAAATCACCGAGAGAGGGCTTCGAAAATCACCACCAAGAACAACCGGGGAAAAAACACATCCAAACTTTGAGGAACCACGCCGAATCATCTATACATGAAACAAAGGTTCATACAAGGTCTAGCAAGCCGCCCGATCATCCATCCCTCTCAACAAGATATCACCATGAAGCTCTCTTGCTAGTCCTATGGAAAACCTAAGGAAAATAGGAAGGAAAATGGGAAAACAAATGAGCTAGGGTTCCAAGAGTTGGCTGCCATCCTCTCACCTCTTGGGTTATATGGAGGCAATCGAATGTCTAAAACACCCTTCTCTCCTAACTAGGGATACAAGCCCCTTAAGGGCGGGTTTGGAATTCTTGATGTCTTTACCATCGGACGGATGCCCGGCGACCGCACCCCGCCTAGCCTCAACGCAAACCTTGCGATCCCGACGCGTGTCCTCCGCCTCGAAGCTTCCGCGCCCTGCGACCCCAAACCGGTCGACCGGTTCTCCAAACCGGTCGGGTCGGTTTTGGCCGGACGACCACGCCGGTCTTCGGCCTCGGCTTTGTGGCTCGGTACCCGAGTAACCCGGTGATTTTCTGGTGAACCACCGCAAACCCCGCGAACTTGATGTAGCCTCCGCCAATCACCACTCATGACTTGGCTCCCATGAAGTCCCGGCTCGACCTTGGTTTTGTGGCTCAACCAAGAAACCGTCCACCGACTTCATCTTGCTGTTCTTGCCACCATGCGGCCCGCACTCAACCCCGCTGGCCACCGGGTCCCTCGAACGAAGCCTACTTGTCTTCTCCACACCTGGAGGCCTCACCGGCAACGACCTTTCGCGCTTGTTCTTCACCTGCACCAACACGAGTCAAGCCGCAACCTGCACCTGCAATACTTAGCCAAGAATCAGTCCACACAACGTTGTCAATCACTCATCACACAAGGAAGCGACCATCCACCGTTCCTCGAACCACACATGGTCCTCACTAATGTAGCCGAACGAGTTGAGATGCCCGTGGCAAGAGAAACACCACCACAACCACGAAGGTCCGAAAGGGCACGTCGCGCAACCGATGAGCTCAATCTCATGATCGTGGGAGAGCGCGACACATTGTTGTTAGACAATGATGAACCTATGACATATGCGGAAGCAATGATGGACCCGTATTCCAAGAAATGGCAAAGTGCCATGAGATCCGAAATAGATTCCATGGATCACAATCAAGTTTGGAACTTGGTTGACCCGCCGATGGTGTTAAACCCATAGAGTGCAAATGGATCTATAAGAAGAAGAGGGACATGGATGGAAATGTTCACATCCATAAAGCTCTACTTGTTGCAAAAGGTTTTCGACAAGTTCAAGGAGTTGACTATGACGAGACATTCTCACCCGTAGCGATGCTTAAATCTATTCGGATCATTCTAGCTATAGATGCATATTTCGATTATGAGATATGGCGGATGGATGTCAAAACAGACTTTCCTAAATGGAAATCGACTAAGGATGTGTATATGACACAACCCGAGGGATTTGTTGATCCAACCAATGCTGGAAAGGTGTGCAAACTTCAAAAATCCATTTATGGATTGAAGCAAGCATCTCGGAGTTGGAACCTTCGCTTTGATGAAGTGGTCAAAGGGTTTGGCTTCATTCAGAGTGAAGAAGAGCCTTGTGTTTACAAGAAGGCAAGTGGGAGCTCTGTAATATTTCTAATCTTATATGTGGATGACATATTACTAATTGGAAATGACATTCCTATGCTTGAGGCCGCTAAAACCTCATTAAAAAATAGTTTTTCAATGAAGGACTTAGGTGAGGCGGCATACATTTTGGGCATCAAAATCTATAGAGATAGATCAAAAAGGCTTATAGGATTAAGCCAAGACACTTACATTGATAAAGTGTTGAAAAGGTTCAACATGGAAGAGGCGAAGAAAGGGTTCTTGCCTATGTCACATGGCATACATCTTAGCAAGACTCGGTGTCCTTCGACAACCGATCGGCGGGAACGCATGAGTAGAATACCGTATGCTTCGGCCATCGGATCTATTATGTATGCAATGATATGTACACGTCTAGATATTTCGTATGCACACGGTGTTACAAGCGGATACCAATCCGACCGGGTGAGGGTCACCGGACGGCGGTTAAAAATGTTTTTTTAAGTACTTGGCACGATAAGTGGAATGCTTTCTTCAAAAAATGAAACATAGCACAAGAACGTTAAGCTCCGGCTAGCATTATATTATTCAACTTTGGCATACCTAGCTTATGCTATGTTTTTATTTATATTCGACAGATTGATACACCGACCTGGTGTTTATTTTATTTTACAGGACCAACACTTTGCTTCGGCGTTGACTTCCTCAGGTCGCTAGACCCTCCTGCAGCTCCTTCGTCACCTGCACAGGTCGCTAGATCTCCCTGGTGTTTCCATCGTCACCGGCGTCAGGTCGCTAGACCTCTCTCCAGCTTTGGCGTCACCTTCGGCGAACCTTCCTGGTGGGTCCATCGTCGTCGGATTGAGGTGGGGCGGACCTCCCTGCAGCATCGTCGTCGCTGACTTTAGGTCGTCAGACCTCCCATTGTCTACTTCGTCATCTTCTTCAGGTCGCCAGACCTCCCTTCGTCAGCTCCGTCGTCGCCTTCGCCAGCTCGGAAGACCTCCCTAGGATTTTACGTCGGGAAAGAAGGCCTCCCTGTGGGGTGCGCGCCTAATGGCACTGCCAAGTATCTCCGGGTGCTTGGGCGCTACCGATTTGAGACCTTCCTAAGGTCGGTATGCCTTGAGTGGTTTTGCCAGACTCTTTGCAGCTATGCAAGATATCTTGGTGTCTCTACACTCCATACTTTCAAGATCAACATTTTTCTATGGCTTCATCGTTGACGGACCCCGGACATCGCAACTTCAGCTACGATGTAATCGACGACCTCTCCAACAAGTGCGCGTTTCAAGATGTTGCTGGGTATCCTTGGATGCTGGATGATTTGAGGCCTCTTCGAGGTCGACACGCATACAAGGCCTCCTTGAGGTCAGCCCTGCCAGACTCCTTGTAGCTATGCTAGGGGATCTGGGTGTCTCTACACTTCGTTTGATCAAGACCATGATTCAGTTTTCTTCTCTTTTTTGGATCATCATACGCGTCCTGCCCGCCATGATGCTCGGATAATACTCTATGAGTGCGTCCTTAACGCCCTCTAAAGTTTGTCATCGTTGTTTCGATTTACTGGAAGTCTGCTTCCTATAGGTCGTACCTCGACCTCTCTTCGTTCGGCAAGACTACAAACAGGTCGGCTGCTAAGCTGATTTGTTCTTTTTTTGGACCGACGTGCATGCTATTCGACCTGTCGATGGCTTCAAGACTTTGTCTTGACCCTCTCGAGGTCGCTGTGCCTACACATCGCTCGAGGCTTGTGATACATGGGTACCCCTGGGTCCCCACCGACAGGTCTCCCGACCGTCCCTGACAAGTGGGTGTGGCCCATCAGAAGACCCGCCGACCTGTCAATAGGCCTGTCTGACCTGACATGTTGGCCTGAAGACGAGAAGACATCTGGTGTGCAAGTCAAGGAAGTCCAGACGGATTAAGGCAGCTCGGATAAGCCTTCCATGTTGTAACTGACTAGAGATAGGTTTCCCTGTTATAACCGACCCGAACTTCGGTCCACCGACCTTGTCTGTCGCCCAATATAAGGCAGGCAAGGGTGTCCCCCAGGGACATCGACACCTGTAATCTCGACCTCCTCCACCTTCGCCACGATCAAATCAATAGAATCAAGAACTGGACGTAGGATTTTTACTCTCTAGAGGCCCGAACCAGTATAAATCGCTTTGTCCCAGTGCCTCGCCATGATTTCTGTGTGCTACGTTAGCACAACCATCGCGTTCTTAGCTCCCGATCTCCCCGCCAAACAACTAAACCACAGGCATTAACATCCCCGTGGGCTGTCTAGATCTCACCATCTGACATGGTGTTGACGGTGAATTTCCGTCAACCTAGCCATGAGTTTACCTTTAATGTTGGCATTGATTTATTATTCTAACCACTGGAACTAACCCCCGTATATAACAAGTTCACTCTTGCATGTCGATTTTGGAGTTTATTATTTACGCAGAAAATCTACGGTAAAGAGGAGACTTTAGGGATAAGTTCATCAAGCACTTTGGAAGAAGATCATGAAGCCCGACAAGAGTCAATACACGCGATGACCATGACTCTAAATGACCCGAGGACCGAAGCGTTAACATGCAAATGTTCAGGGACTCAACCAGGAAATGGTGAAGCTTGGATAGAAAGGTTCAAGCCTTAACCGTGAAGGAAATGACGTCAATGGCCCACATGCAAGTGCACACAAATAAGGAATCGCGCGAGAACCAACCGTGGAAGAAACCGGGGTCGAACCAGGCCGAAACGAGCCTGGGCCGGCCGGCCTGGGCCGAATGGCCCAGCTCATTCCGGGCCTAGTTCAACGCCCCCTTTGACCTAGCTGCCTCTCGGGCTATTTATAGCTCCCTGGCCGAGAGCTATGAAGAATTACATTCGTCATCCGCTGCCGAGGAGCAGAGAAGAGAAGCACACCATCCCGGAGAGTAGAGCTCGGATTCTATGTTGAATTAGTAGATTGAATCTGATTCTTAGCATCAAGTGCTTTCGTTGTGATTTTGTCTTCGTTTGGGTGTTTTCCTCCTCGATCTATCTCGCGGGTAGATTGCATAGGATGTTCTTGTAGCCATGTGGACTAGAGGTGCATACACTATCTACCAAGCGTCTTCATCTTCTTCTTCTTCAACTCGCCGAGTAGTACTAACCCGTAAGATTATCCCCCATAGTGGCAGTACGATAAAGGAGAAAAACAGGCGTCCTCAGAGTCAGAACGGGAGCCATGATTTCAATGAGATTCATTTTGCTACATTGTTCATTACTTTGGAACTTCAACAAAAGACACGATCCAATCTCTAGATTGGTTCTCCCCTCTCTTTCTCTTGCTACCTCCGGTGTGCGGTAGGCTAGATGCGTTTTATGGTTCTTCCATAGATTAGATGCAAATATAACTTCTTGAGATCAAAGCTTTTCCGCTTATTAGATTGGATCTTGCATTACACATTGTTCCACGGATTCGATACCTTGCGTTCACACTTAAGGAAAGAAGGGTCCCTTGGCTACGACGGTGGACTTGTACACTTGCGAGTTCATACGAAACTTGATACATATTTTAACCGTCAACACATGGGTACAAATGGAAAATTGGGAATGGAAAGAAAGTTATGTTTTGGGAAGATAATTGGTTGGGCAATGCTAGTTTGGCTGTACAGTTTTGGGATATGTATTTGATAGTTAATGAGAAAAACCAGAACAATAGCTGATCTTTGGGATGGTTGTAACCTGAAATGTACCTTCAGGAGAACAGTGGATGCAAGATTAGGCAGGTTAAGGTTAGAGATAGTCCAAATTTCCTCTACTATTTCTCTTAGTGAAGAGGAGGATGCTCTTATCTGGAAATTCAATTATAATGGGCTTTATTCTTTTTAATCCTTGTATAGGATCATTAACTTTAGTGGAGTTATCCCAGTTCAATCTCCAAGTGTGTGGGCTCTGTATATCCCCCCTAGAGTTTAGTTTTTTTCTGTGGCTCCTTTCTAATAACAAGAATCTTACTAGAGATAACTTAGAAAAAAGGAAACAAGTTCATGATAAGACTTGTTTGTATTGTGGAGAGCTAGAATCAACCTTCCACCTTTTCTTTGACTGTGTGGTAGCAAGACAAATGTGGTGTAGGATTTCCTCTGTTGTTGGAAGAGTGATTGAGACGTCCTTTGAATCTATTGGCATTTGTTGGTTGAGTAATTATAGATTCTTGAATGTTAATATAATCTCTTCTGCTGCCCTCTGGTCCTTCTGGAAACTGAGGAATGATCTTTGTTTCCAGAACAAAATGTGCAGGAATATGGAGGGTCTACTTTTGAGAGTTGTATCTCTTGCATAGAATTGGATAATTCTATGTCTAGAGGAAAAAAAGGAAGAACTCCCATATCTCATTATGCGGCTAACCTTGGTGGCAAGAAAGCCAGAAGCCTTGACGAACACATGAAGTTGGCAAAGCCATTATGCATGCGACAGTGGCTGGTGCAGATCCAAGAGATGGAGAAGATGATGATTCAGGAGCTGAGGTGAAAAAAAGAAGTAGCGGCCGTGTGGGGCTTGGATGTGTTGTTGCCCAGTGTTGAGGCGTGTTTCTTAGTCTCTGTTCCTTAATTTCAGTAGTGGTGTATGTGCCGGCTGAGTCTGTTGCTCTATGCCGATGTATCCCGTTCCTTGTGTCTTGTGAGGGTTTGGGAAGTCCCTTGGGTCGTTTGAACTGTAAAACTGGTTGAATCTTTTGTCTTTTAAGTAAGGCAGGGGCGTTTGGCCCTCGAACTCTAAAAAAAATATCCCTGCATTGTAAGACCTTTCTTTGATTTAGTACAACCAGTAGGGATTTAGCCTCCTGATACCATGAAAAAAAACTCTGCAACCACCATTTCTGTTTTCTGCTTGTATATGTCTGAATAAACGGTGCGCTATGTGATTCTGTGGATTGTGTGACGTGGGGTGCATGAGTTTAGACCACTTTGCTTTTTAATTTTGTGAACTAACTTTTCTACGAAGTTTAATTCGATTTTGCAGGTTATTTTCAGGGGAGCTTTCTGGCTACGCTTCTGGGCCCAGTTGCAGCATAAGGAGCAGGCTAAGGATACCCTCGTCGCCATGAGCAGTTTATTAGAAGTCGTTGCTCTACAGATTGCTAATAGAGGTTGGAACAACTTTTTTCGTTTACCTTAGTCGGTGGCTGGTTGCCCGTTGCTGCTTTTTTTTACCCTTTTGTGGTCGGTTCTTTTGAACTCTGTAATATTTGGCTGTGTACATCTTCGGATGTAGAGTCCGGATTTAATTATCCAATATCTAAAAAAATAAATTCTTGATATGCTTCTACGATATATCTGAATTGAGCTTGTGTATTCTCGCAGCAGATTTGTCCTTCCTGTTGCATAATCCTGTTACTGGAAGCTACATGCTTCTTGGATCGGTATATTTCTCTGAACAGAGGTTCACTTACTATACTGAATCAAAGAAAACTATTGCTTTGGCTTGCTATTTCACGAATCCTTTTAGGGGCCGTTATTTATTCATTCTAAGGCAGGATTAATTTTTTTTTCCAAAAAAATCATCATGCTAAGACCTGCGAAAATCTATTTTGAAGGATCCGACGGTTGAAATTAATTTTATACTGCCAGTTTTTAAGGGTACTATGAGTAATATTTATAGGTAGTGTGAGTAGTATAAGGGTATTTATGTAATATATGAAATCAACCATAAGAAATCTTTTATCTAACCTTATCTTATGCTGGTTAACATATCTCGAGAAAATTACCATTTTATATTTGGAGCAAATTATCATTTTACCAATAGCAAAAAGAAAAAAACAGTTTTAGTACCATACTACCGTTGGGTGTTATTGTGCATCATAAAGCCTGGAGTGCCTATCGTGGTCGACCACGCTATTGCTGTACGCTGTAGCTCCCGGCGTCATCTCCGTGTGCCTCGGCCATAGTAGTTGCATGCGTATCGGGCAGCATGGGCCTGGCCATCCTACAGATGAATCTCCAAATAATGAGATATATTTCCCCTCTCCTGTTTCTTTTAAGCGTGTGTGCTAGTGTACATTCTTGTCACCACTTCCACTTTCCAACGGCTCCAATGGTGCTAAACCTGAGAAGGACCAAGTTTCATTGCTACTCTACCGAATCTGCGAGTCCAGTATGTTAAAGTACTTTATCTAGTATGTCACGCCTCTTGATCCCATTTTCACGTTCCTCGCTCTACATGGTGGAAAAACTGAGGGCTTGTTCGCTTCTATGGGATTCAATCCGGCCAGAATAACAGATATATCAAGAAATTTGTGATAGCGACTCGGATTCAATCCAGATTGAGATTTAATTTACTCATCATGATAGGTAGAACAAGAGACCGAAGAGCCAGATTGATTCCACACCTCTTGACTAGTGGATTGATTCCGAGTCTCATGGTGTGCCTATCATGAGTAAATTAATTTTCGACCTGGAATATATTCGGGTCTCTTATAGTATCTATCATGATTTTCGTATTACATTTATCAATTCCGGTCGGAATCAAACCGATGGAAACGAATGAGGCCCGAAGGCATGCTAGCTGGTTGCATGTGTCCGTGTGGAATCTCGAGGGCAGCATTTCGAACAACCAAGATGCTGACTGACCATAGCAACTTAATTACTCTATCATCACCAATCTTTGAAGCAGTTTGCATTACTACTACTGACCTCATGAGTAGACTGCATCTCGGTGTTAGTAATAATTAAACAAAACTGAAGCAAATGGTTCACACCAAATGTGGCAAATGACCAAATAAAGCGTTTTAATAGTACTATTTAGGCCAAACTGGTTCTGTATCTTGCATGTTACTCCAATATTTACTGATATGGTCAACTATGGAAGCGGGTTTCAGTGTTTCACATGTGCTCGTCGAATCTCGAGGTATACAGATGGCATGGGAATGGGATACTAATCCTATGAATTACTAAAAGCACTTATTGATCCTGCACATTAACTCCACCCAGTAGTTAACTTGTCTCGATGTCAGGCAATCATCTATAAGAGGATGCAAGGAAGCTCATTGGCATTTTCCCCAATATTCAAACGCACCAACAGTCCAAACGCATCAATGCAGAGGATGCAAGGAAGAAGACCCTTTTGCTAAAAGTACTCCCAGATTCCATTTACTCTTCCGCTGTTCTTGGATAACTGATTAAAGAGATCCTGTTGGGAGAAGTACTCAATTTGCACTGAAGCGTATCGACTTTTGCAGCAAGTGCCCTCTAGTTTCAGTTTTCTTCTCCGGTGTAGGTATCATCTCGCCCTGCTCTGTCACCAAGGTATGTCCTTGGAGATGGAATGCTTCATGCATGGCCTCCAGTTAAACAAGAAGATGTTCTGATTTACTCCTTGCTGTTCTCATAAAACTTGACCTGTCATGCAGAGGTAGCTGAAGAGTCATTCTAGACAGTGCGCGCATTCTTGTTGGTCTACAGATTAAATAGATCTTGTGCGAGTGTTGGGAGGAAAATAATTTGCACTGATACAAACTGGTCTCCATACGCAACTCTCGTCAGTGCCTTACCTGGTCAGCCGATGGTTCAGTAGGAAGTGCTCTTTTGCTCCTCAACTGTATCTGCCTTGTTTCAGTTTGGTAAGCTGAAATTCATTGTCTAGTTGTTGATATTTTGTTTTTCATCTCACTTAGGTCATGCTTGATTTACATTTCTTCTGTTGGACAGATCACTGAACAGTGAAGAGACACGTTTAAAGTTAAAAGGTGGCTGTCGCACATACTGAACATGCGTCCATCCGATCTTCCAGCTCTGCTCTGCTCTCTCCAGGTACGTCATTTGCTCTTGAGGTCTTTTCCGGTGCCTTATACCACCCATGAGTGGTATGAAGTATAAAAGGGGTAATTTAGTACTACTTATGCATACCACCTCATACTACCACTTGGTTTTACGATATATAAAGGGTAATTTAGTACTACCCATGCATACCACCTCATACTACTGTTTGGTTTTACGAAGTATACAATTGATCTGAACCGTTGGATGTTTGTAAACTAGTCTTTTTTAAGAGTAGTATACCCTAGTATATGGCACCGGAAAGGAGCTCTTGCTCTTGACAGATCCATGACCTCCAGTATATATCGAAGAAGTAATTCAAATTCCCATCTTTTCCTTTTCATAAAGGAGGCCTAATTTGAGCTTGTTCACAATGCAGAGTTAATTCTGAAGTGTAGTGTCCATTAGAGGATTGCTTGGATCCTCTTCTTATACAAGGTTTGGTAGCACGGGTATTAATGAATAAAGCACTAATATTGCAATCTTGCTGATTAGTCGGAACAAAGGACGCTTTTGTAAGAGACTGCTCTTTGGGTTTTCACTTGCTTCATTTGGGATCTGCTCCGCTCAAGGTACGTTTAAAAGATAACTGATTCGATAACTGATTAAAAGAGATCACTTGTTTCCTATTGGATAACTGATTAAAAGAGATCCTGTTGGCCATTTCGACTTTTGCAGCAAGTAGCCTATAGTTCCTGTTTGCTCCTCCAGTGTTGGCATCATTTCTTCCTGCTCTTTGATCAAGGTATGTCCTTGGAGATGAAATGCTTCATGCATGGCCTCCAGTTAAACAAGAAGGTGTTCTGATTTACTCCTTTCTGTTCTCATAAAACATGTCCGGTCACGAAGAGATAGCTGAACAAAACAATTTGCACTGATGCAAACTGGTCTCCATACGCATCTATCATCAGTGCCTTACCTGTTGTCCTGTAGTAAGCTGATGGTTCAGTAGGAAGTGCACTTTTGGTTTTCAACTGGTTCAGTTCGGTAAGCTCAAATTTATTGTCTTGTTGTTGACATTTTATTTCCCCTATCTTTTATCGTAAGTCACGCTTGATTTCTTCTGTTGGACAGATCACTGAAAAGACACCGTTCAGAGTTAAAAGCTGGCTCTCGCACATACTGAACATTCAGCCGTCTGATCTGTCAGCTCTGCTCTGCTCAGCTAGCTCATGGTATACCGTTTGCTGTTGACAGATCCATGGCCTCCAGTATATATTCCAAGAAACAGTTCTAATTTCCACCTATTCCTTCTCACAAAGGATGCCTAATTTGAGCTTGCTCACAATACAGAGTTAATTCTGCAGGTAGTATCCGTTGGAGGTTTGCTTGGATCGGCTTCTTATACGAGATTTGGTTGGAGGGGGGGTTACTGAATAGCATGCATATTGCAATCATGCTGATTAGTCGATCGGAACGAAGAATGCTTTTGTAAGAGATTGCTCTTTGGGTTTTCACTTGGTTCTGTGATCTGCTGGTTTTCTTCTTGATCGGCCAACACTCCTTTGAACCATTCCACATCGAGGCATTAAAGAAATGAACTAATGATATATTGATCATGTTTATGAACTGTCTCATCATGATGATTAATATTCATCATTATTATCAATCACCTCGATCTCTTTGTTGAAGCATACGATTTGTAAGGTAAATCTTCCAGCTATGATTCAAATATTGCGTCATCATCAATTTGGTTACATCATGCCATTATAGATTTCTAGTAAAAATATTTTATAGCATTGCATGGCCTCTACACCATTTTGATTTCCTCCTGTCTGTCCTCATAAAACTTTCCTGGTCATGCAGAGATAGATGAATATTCATTTTTGACAATGCTGTTAGCCCAAAAGGATCTTTTCCATTCACCACACCCACTAAAGGGGTCCTCGGTACACATATATAGACTGCCAACCAAATGGTAGCTTTTAGGCTAAGCATAGGGGTAAAATAGAAATAAAACTACTAAGCTACTAGGCTTACTAATAACATTCTCCCCCCGAGTCTAGCAGCTAATACATAGAGCAATAGAGCTTAAGTGCAGTTAGGCACGCCCATAGCACAACAAAACCATTTATTCTTGATTCCGACAGCGGAGAGGTGTTCCTAGAACAGCCGCCTCCTTGCCATGCTTCACGACCCGCATGATGTGGGCCCGACCGCGTCTCGGTCGGTGGCACTCCCCCGGCCCAGTGGCCAATCCCACCACAATTGTAGCATTTGTTGTCCCGGGTGGCCTTGCGCTCACCGGTGGCACCACTCTAGGTACCTCCGCACGCACCACCCTTGGCACCTCCGCATGCGCGATCGGCGCATCCGTGCGCCATGTCGCGCTCGCGACCGCATGTCGAGGAAGAATGCTCCCCCTTCTTCCGCTCCTCCTCGCAAGTCGCTCCTTGGTGAAGTAAAGCTTCCCAACAATGAAGACATGCTCGCCAAGTGAAGGCTTGTCGGAGTTCGAGGTCGAAGTCGAGGACGGAGCACCCCCGGCTCCGGAGACGCTCACCGTCCCGGTGCTGCCACGCCAACGCCTCCTACGTCGCGGCCGGCTCCTCCGTGCCGTCCTTCGTACCTTGGTGTCGAAGTCGCCGGTGCTGGCCCGCCGATGCCTCCCGCGTCACGGTCCGCTCCTCTTCGCCCTTCTCCGCACCTCGGAGTGGTGGTCGGAGTCCGGACGGAGCTCCTCCGGATCCGGGGACGCCTCTCGTCCCGATGCTAGCCCGCCCGCACCTCCTATGTCGTGGCCTCGCTTCTCCCGTGTCGTCCGCACCTCATCCTCATCTTGTGCATCCTTGGGCACCTCCCGTCGATCGCCCGCGACTCGAAATGGTCGCCCCGTGCCTCGCCACCGGTCGGCACCTCGCACCGTCCGCCACATCGCTCCTCCGCCGGTGCCCTCGGGCTCGTCGCCACGGGCCTGCGGCGCGCAAGCTACCTCGCAAGCTCCACCGCCTCCCGGCTCAAGTTGGGTAAAGGTGTCCTAGGCAATGCACGCCGCCACGGTTGCGTGCACCGCTGCGGTCTCCAAGACCGCCGCACGCGCCGCTTGAGCCACAACCACCTCTTGCGCCTCGACTTCACGCGGACTCACCGCCGACATTGCCACAACATCCTCCTCTTCCGCAAAGGCCTTCGCAACCCGTCGCGCCTAACGTGCCCCCGCGCGTCTCCTCCTCGAGCTCGACGAGAGCGCCCGCATGTCATAGCTCTCCCCCCCTCTCCCCAAGTAGCACCGCTCGCTACTCCTCTTCCTCCTCGCATGCATCAACATCACGTCTCGCTAGACACCGCTGCACCGCTGCCTCCTCCTCGACCATCATGCGCTGCTCATCTTCCTCGCATGCCCCGCATCACTCGCACGCCCACCGTCACCTCCCCGTCACGCTGCTCGTCGCCTTAGTCTCCTCAACCGCCACCCTCATCCTCACGCCGTACGCCACCGACCCGAGCGAGGAAGGCCGTGAGGAGACTTGAGTGTGAATGGAGACCGCCGGAGTCGCGCCGCGTTGTACCCGACCGCCGGAACTTCGTGTGAGCCGACCATGGAAGAAGAAAGGATTCACATTGGGATGGAGCCATCGGGTCCCCGACCCGCCGCCTTTGTGGAGCCCCGCTGCATGCACCTAGAGCTCCCCCCAGCCTGCAGAGCTCGCTCGTGCCGCCGTCGCCGACCGCATAGGAGCCCTCGCTCTCCGCGTGCCGCCTAGTCCTTAACCTCTACTCGCTCCTTCGTCCTACACATAGGGGCCCCGCCCTACCCACATTCTTGGAGCAACCAACGGTGAGGGATCCGCGTCGCAAGAGCTCCGACCGAGCCCGCACGCGCTAACCTTCGCCGCGGTGTCGCTATCCGTTGCACATGGCGCTGCCATGCACGTCACCTCCGCGCACGCAACCCGCAGTTGCCTCCCCGCACGCAGGGCCCCGCGCCACCGTAAGTTGCCGGTCAACACTCGCCTAGAGCCACACGCGTCCACGCCGTCACCTCTCCTCCCACGCTAGAGTCCGCGCCTCCTCTCGCACCCGTGGTGAGTCGCTTGCCCGTGCGCCCCGTCGCAGCCCCCGCTGCACGAGAGGGAGCGGCCGTGTCAACAACCGGCCGCGTCCGCGCCCAATCCGCCGTCGCCGCCTCTCGATCCCGGGTCTTTCCGCCCGATCGGCGGGCGCCGTCGCCGCATCCGGTCGCGGGGAGGGTGGAGAAGGCCGCCGGCCGGCCGGATCCGGCCGGGATAGCTGCGCCACCGGCCGGGTGGGACCCACCGCCGCTGGGGTAGGGTTTGGGGGCTGGGAGGAGCACGGGAGAGATAGAGGGGTGGGAAAGGGTAATGCTCCCAAAAGTATATTTTCCATTCACCACACCCACTAAAGGTGTCCTTGGTTCACATATACAGGCTGCCAACCTAGAGGTTCCTTGGTGGTTAAGCATAGGGGTTAAAATAAAATAAAACTACTAGACTTAGTAATAACAAATGCACCCATTTCTGATGGACCTGGTCGATTGTTGGGAGCAAAAAAATTAGCATAGTCAAAAACTGATCTCTATAAGCAACTCTGATCAGTGCCTAACCTGTTTCTGCCTAGTTTCAGTTTGGTAAGCTCGAATTTGTTGTCTGGTTGTGAATATTTTGTTTCACTTCTATCATCTCTTTAGTGACAGTGTACCTGCTTCTCTTTTCTGTTGGACAGCCGGGTGAAGAGATCCTTTTCGGAGTGAAACATTGGCTAACACATACTGACATATGTCCCACTGCCTGTCTGATCATTCAGCTCTGCTCTTCTCAGCTCAGCTCAGGTCGTCAGTTCATGGTAAGCCTTCGGCTCTGGACAACTCCTCGGTCTGGTCAGATCAGGAGAGTAGTTGTCAATTGCAGGGACTAATACTTCTAATCAGAGTAGTTGCCGATTAGTTGCAGTGCAGTGTAGTTGCTGCTTCCTCACAACTCATCTGCTTGCACATGTGATGTAGTTGCCTGTGGAAACTACAAAGCTCCATGGCATGTAGTTAATCTAATCTCAGGCAGCCCTTTTAAAGTTGATTCTAATAAAGTTGCTTGAGGTAGTGCACATACAGAAGCATGTTGGTAGTACAGATTTCACTCACAGCAACCTTGTGTACTTTCAGGTAAGTTCGTACACGTTCCAGTTCGGTTAATCATACTATCAGTGAAACTGGCTTTTCATTGCTGGTGGATTTCGGCGAAGGATTCACTGAATGGCAACCATATTATTTTCATTGGCTGGCTCATGCATCCAAAAGGTCCAAGAAATTATTACAGACGAAGCAATACACATACTAGGTGTCAAACGAGACCTCCAGGAGCTGCAACAAACTATGACACACATGCAATGTTTTCTCAAAGATGCTGATCGCAGAAGGATTGAAGATTCAGCAGTTAATAATTGGTTAGGTGAGCTGAGAGATGCTATGTATGATGCTGATGATATCATCGACTTGGCCCGGTTTAAAGGAAGCAAATTATTAGGGGAGCATTCATCATCATCATCATCATCATCGAGAAAATTAATTACATGCAATGGATTTCCAACTTTCTCTTGCTTTTCCACTATCAAGACACGTCGTGAGATTTCTATACAGATTAGAGGGCTCAATAAAAGAATAGAGCGGATTACAGAGTTCGGTGCAAAATTCAAGTTTGAAACAGAACCTGCTGACAGAATTTCAGAGTTTAATATGAGAAAAACATCCCACCTGGTAGAACCCAATCTTGTTGGAAAGGAGATCAAACATGCTACCAATATATTGGCAGGGTTGGTGTTAGAACACAGGGACAAGAAGGAATACAAGATAGCAATTGTTGGAACAGGAGGAATTGGGAAAACAACACTAGCTCAGAAATTATACCATGATCAAAGAGTGAAGGGTAACTTTAACAAACATGCATGGATTTGTGTTTCCCAACAATACTCTCAAGTTTCTATTTTGAAAGAAATACTTCGAAATGTTGGAGTGTACAAAGAAAATGGTGAAAGCATTGCAGAGCTTAAAGCCAAACTTGCAGAAGACATCGAAGGGCACAACTTTTTTCTAGTGTTGGATGACATTTGGGAGTCTGATGTATGGATCAACTTGCTAAGAACTCCACTCAATGCTGCAGCTCAAGTAACAATTGTAACAACAACTCGACATGATACAGTTTCAAAGGCAATTGGAGTCGAACACATGCATCGAGTTGAATTGATGTCAGAGAAAGTAGGATGGGAGCTACTCTGGAAGAGTATGAACATCCTTGATGAGAAAGAGGTTCACCACTTGCGGGACAAAGGAATGGAAATTGTTCAGAAATGTGGGGGCCTTCCTCTTGCAATCAGGACTATGGCTAGTGTTCTTGCAGTGAAGGATACAACAGAGAGTGAATGGAAGAAGATTCTAAGCAATGATGCTTGGTCCATGAGCAATCTCCCTCCTGAACTTAGAGGTGCTTTGTACTTGAGTTATGACCAGCTGGCACAACACTTGAAGCAATGTTTTCTTTACTGTGCTTTGTATCCTGAAGATTCATCAATGCACCGTGATCATCTCATTAGGTTTTGGATTGCTGAAGGCTTTATTGAAAAGCAAAAAAATCAATTACTGGAAGATACAGCAGAAGAATATTACTATGAGTTGATCTCAAGGAACCTCCTTATACCAGATCCTCTGTCTGCAGACCATAGATGGTGCAAAATGCATGATCTATTAAGGGAGCTTGCTCATCATTTATCAAAAGAAGAGTATTTCCATGGGGACCCACAATCACTACAGGGTAAGAGTATAACTAAACTACGCCGTGTTTCTGTTATAACAGACAGTGATAAGATTGTGCTACCAAATTTGGACAAACAACAACTCAGATTGAGAACTTTGATAGATTTCTCTGGCAAGTCAAATGCAATTGAAGATTCACTCTTCAAAAAACTTTCATATGTCCGTGTTCTAGATTTATCTCAGGCAGATATACTAGAGATTCCACATTATATCGGAAGGCTGATCCATCTACGCTTACTTGATCTTAACAACACCAAAATAAAGTGTCTGCCGGAGTCCATTGGTTTACTTAAAAATCTTCAAACATTAGACTTGACTAGTTGTCATGTGTTGCACAATCTTCCTCGAGGACTTACCAAACTATGCAACTTAAGGCAGCTAGCCCTTAAGGACACACCAATAAATCAGGTTCCAAAAGGTATACGAGGATTAAATTTTCTGACGTATTTAGAAGGATATCCAGTCCGTGATGTCTATGATAACAGTACAGCAATGCATGATGGGTGGAACCTAGAAGAATTGGGACCCCTTCAGCAATTGAGGAGGCTTGATATGATTAAACTTGAAAGAGTTGTTTCTTGCAGTGAAGATTCATTGCTAACGGACAAGAAATATCTCAAAGAACTAAATCTACGTTGTACTGAACGTACACATTGTCCATATTCTGAAGAGGATATAATAAATCTTGAGCAGACCTTTGAGAAGCTAATCCCTCCACACAACCTGGAAGATCTATTGATTAATCAATTTTTTGGTCGAAGGTATCCCATCTGGCTAGGAACAACTACTCATTTTCCTTCACTGAAATACTTGTACCTCTTAAATTGCAAATCATGTGTGCATCTTCCAGCAATCGGGCAGCTCCCCAACTTGAAATTCCTGAGAATCCAGGGAGCAACTGCAGTCACCAAGATTGGACACGAGTTTGTTGGCTGTGGGGTGGGTAATTACTGATCTGCAGAGGGAGTTGCTTTCCCCAAACTTGAATTGTTGATCATCTAGGATATGCCCAACTGGGAGGATTGGACCTTTGTTGTTGAAGAAGAAGTAGAATCAATAGCAGCAGGTAAGGAAGGAGGAGATGATGGAGCTACTGCGAAGCAAAAGGAGGAAGCCCCAACTCCAAGGATGTAGCTGCTGCCTTGTTTGAAGAAGTTGCAACTTGTCAAGTGCCCCATGCTGAGAGCTCTCCCACAGCAGCTTGGACAACAAGCCACCAACTTGAAGGAGCTCCAACTAGCATACATGGGCAGTATTAAGTTGGTGGGGAACCTCCCGTTCCTCTCTGAGAGGCTTTTACTTGGAGGGTGTAAAGACCTAGAGAATGTCTCAGATATACCCCAAGTGAGAGAGTTGCGTTTAGACCTGTGTGCCAACTTGAGGTGTGTTGAGAGGTTGGACAACTTGCACGGGCTGTTTCTGACAGATAATATGCGGGATGTCTCCTCAGAGTGGCTGCCTGGACTCCAGAGGCAGCTCGGAGAAGACCTGGATGTCTACACTTGGTAATGATTGTATGCAGCTACGAATATGCAAGGTACGACCATTCGCTGCATGTCCCTTGTTTTCCTTTCCATGCTCTATTTCGTTGTCGTTAGCTGGTAATAACTAACTATATATCTTGTTGCTTAATAAGGCATACTGAAGTCCACACCTAGACGTGTATGCTTTGGAGGAACAAACCACACGACGAGAAGACTTTCTCTCTTCTTTGGCCTGTGGGAGAACATGCGTTTGGCTATCCTTGTCTGCATGTCTGAATAAAATGTGTGCGTCTTTTGTAGTTTCTCGGTTAATTCAGTGATTTTATTTTGTTACTGCTACTATTTGTTCTGTTTTAGTGTAATAGAAACTTCTGTTACCTGGTGTGGACTTGTAGTCTATGTAATGAATTTTCTGTGCACCAATAAAGTGGCCTATATAAACCTATTTAGTTTTGCGCTAGTTGCAACTTACTGCTTCGAGTCATTGAATGCAGATTAATCAGTACTAGTCGTTTGGGTTTCTTGTTCTAGTAACTCGATCGGCTACTTTGTCTTCCTTGTCATTGTTATGCCAGCTACATTGATCAAGCCATTTAGGAGAGCTGTAGGGTCTATGGTACTTCTGATGCCGCTGGTTTGCCCGTGTGATTGCCACATTTCAGTGCTGTGTGTTGAACTTAATTCTCAATCGATCACCGTCATGTACATAGCCTCGGATAGCTGTTTCCTTTTGCTATTGTTAGCGAGTCAGTGCATGTCTGGGTGCACGTTCTGTGAGTCACGCTCTCCGCGGCGGGCGCGTCCATCGTAGGGACGACGTGCGATACTGCGGCGACCACGGGATGGTGTGGTCCAGTAGAGTCATGCGCATCACACGTTCCTGGTAGTTAGTTGCTAAGATTAGCCTCTTGTATCTATAGTACCACAACCGTAGACTCTGATGATGAGCAGGTTGAAAGGCTTGAAGCCGTTCTCAACCACGCATGTGGGGATCTAAATGAGAACATGCTGGATACGGAGAATGATCATATTATGGACCTTGCTCCTGTCCGACACAAGAAAAAATATATTAATGCCAAAAATCCGAAAAATGGCAAACTCCCCAAGAAGCCAAAAATCTCATCTAAAATAAATCTAAAATGAAAGGGGTTTTCTGGAATAGCAGAGGTCTGGGGGACTTGGCTAAACATAGGTTCTTGGCTGAACTAGTTAAGGAGGAGCAAATAAATTTTGTAGCTATCTCCGAAACTCGGTAGAATTTCCCCGGATCATGTCCTCAAAAATCTGTGTGCAGGACATGATTTCGTGTGGCATACTATGGCACCACATGGGAGATCAGGTCGCATCCTCCTAGGTGTCGACTGTCACACCCGATTTCCGGAAAGAAACCGGATGCATCTCATATGTGTGCCGGATCTAGTTCCACACATATGATAGATGAAATGAGTGTAATATCATAGACAAGAAAAACGTAACAAGGGGGTTTAGCAACTTACTACACTCATTTGGAAGACACGAAGGTCTTTAAAATCGGAAAACGATAACTACACGACAAGTCTTCGTCTTCCGCTTCCACGGTGTTAACACCAAAAATTGGTACGGGAAGAGATCGACATGTGAGCCGAATTTGGCGTAAGAGCACAATTTGGCGAAGGTTTTCCTCAAAGCATTCGGTAGAGGCGTCTGCGGTCACTATGCCACAACACCGAATTGCCACCACAAGATCCGACGCTAAAATTTTTCTTTATCGATGGATAATCCGACGCTAAATATTACTCATAGATGATCCGACGCTAAATCCATGTTTAGCGATGTCTTTGGTCGACGCTAAAAAGTTCCGCATTTAGCGCCTCTCGTCCGACGCTAAAACAAACTATAGCATCGTGTAGTCCGACGCTAAACATATATGGGCCCCTCTAGTCTCCGAGCACACGTTTACGCCTAAATATGACTTTTTAAATTTTTTTATATTATTAGATGCACATATAGTTTAATTTTGAATTATTTCAAGAAACCACGCAAAAATTCCTTTAATTTACATAAAATAGTAAATCAGCTCAAAAATATTTGAAACTTCTACCATACGAATAATATGTAGTATATTACATATAAAAAATATATTAGTGTATATAGGATAGTTTTTTCTTGAGTATATTAGTGTATATAGGATAGTTGTTTTTGAGATTGTGTATATAGGATAGTTATTCTTATACGGTACTTCGCAATAGAGCAATAAATGAAAAAGAAAAAAATACCCTTCTCTGGTGGATTGAGATGGTAAAAAGTCAAAATTACTCTTGCTTGCATTTCTCCCTTTTCTCCCCTCATATTATTTTTTCTCCTCCCCTTTTCTCCTCCCCCTTTTCTTTTTGGTAAAGACTTTTTACTAGCCGATCGTCATTTAGGTGGCCGAAATAGCCGGCCCAATCCACCATCTATTTTCGTACGATTGACATTTTTTGGTTTTGTCTCCCTCTGCTACTCCTATTCAGGCACTCACGCGGTCACGCCTATTCGGGGTGCGTTTGGCATGGCTGTGGTTGTGGTTGTGGCAGCTTCAGCTGTGGCTGTGCTAGTGAAGCGGATTTGCTGGTGAAGCTGAATCAGTTTCGAATATCGTTTGGCAAAACAAACCCTTCTCCTCGCTTGTGTAAAGGATGAAATGTCCAAAATACCCTTCCTTTTCTTTTTTTATTTCCTTTTTTCCCACCTATTTTTCTTTTTCCCTTCTATTTTTCTTCTCATTTTTCCTTTTTCCTTTTTTATTTCTCTTCTCTCTTCATTATCTCCACCGCACCCCTCCCCTCCCTTATCCATTCACACACACCCATCGCCCCTCGCACCGCCACCACCCACCCACCCGTGTCGCGCCGGGGCCTCACCGTCGTCAATGGAGGCGGGCCATGGTGGAGCTCCCCGCCGGTCATGGAGGCGGCCGCGCGAGCTCCCCGGCCGGGGCCTCGCCGTCGCTCGTGGAGGCGGGCCGCGCGGAGCACCCCGGCCGGCCATGGAGGCGAGCCGCGCGGAGCTCCCCGCCCGGCCATGGAGGAGGCCGCGGGCCGCGCGGAGCTCCCCGCCCGCCATGGAGGTGGCCGCGCGGAGCTCCCGGTCCGGGGCCTCGCCGTCGCCCATGGAGGTGGCGCCGACGGATCTCGCCCGTCGCGGGCCCCCTCTACGCCGCGACGCCGCCGGTCGGCCGCTTCGCTCCACCGTGCCGTCATCCTTCGACCCGCGCTTCGCCTCCGGCTCGCCACCTCGCCGCGCCATCATCCGGCTCCACCACTACCGCGTTTGGTTCAAGGAAGATGCACTCCGAAAATAGTCCAATATGTGGAAGTGTGCTCTTAAAGTCCCCTTGCGTTGCGGATTAAGTTGGTAGACTTGTTCAATGATTGACGTTTTGAGTTGATACTTCCTAGTTAAGCAATTGTTTCTTTTACTCTTTCCTACATTGAGCTAGAGACTAGAAAATGTTACTTCGGGATATGTTCAATATAGGTGCTTTAGATAATAAAATCATTTATGATGTTGTGATCTCGTTCGTCTTCTATAATTAATACTTGTTACCGCATACAATTTAACCATTATGTTTATGGAACTTGTTGTCGGTGGATAGAGGTAGTGTCTTGTCGGGGGGGGGCAATAACTTGTGAAAATGGAAGCCGCCGGATGTTAGATGAAGCAGTTGAACTAATTTATTGGCATCGAAAAAAAATTCAAAAATTATTGTAAGACTTAAACCACATAATATGCCTCAACAAAGCTAAGTGCATTGTTGTGTTCTCTATCTAAGCCATTTTATCCATATTCCACTCTTTACCCGATTCAAGCATTGCCGATTATCAAAGTCGTTTTTGTTACACAATGGTGATGGTCTATGTGCTATATGCATTGGTTTTGAACATTTCTATTATTTGCTTGAGGTTCATTGGTTCCTGGGGTAGCCGTGCAATTATTCCAATTGCTAATTATTTCTCTAGTAGCTATTTCATTGTAACATGCATAGATCCGGATGGTTACCATAAGAAGGTATGTTTTTGACTCGAAAAGTTATTGACTTAGTGTGTAGTGTGTAGCTAGTATCATGTCCTTTGGTTAAGTTCTCTGTCATCTCAATTGCCTGACAAATACTTTTCTTACTTGTTTCTAGGTGTTGGCAAGAGTTGCCTCCTATTGCGGTTCTCTGATGGTTCCTTCACTACAAGCTTTATTACCACAATTGGGTAAGTCTCTATGGTGACATGATTTTTTTTGAAAAGCTTGTGGTGGCCCGAAAGATTCTTTTCAAGTGTTCATCATCTCCACAAAGATGGGATTGTAGCATTTCTTATGTACTTACATAATTGTTATTGCAGGAAGATCAGATTTTCCTGCCTACCTACATAATTGTTATTGCAGGTAGATCAGATTTTCCTACCTAATGCTTGATACATACCTCCATGTCTGTGTAGATGCATGTTTAAATATACTACAAATGTACTCCTAGAACAGTTCATATATTTTCTTCACTTATCTAATTACATGGTTATATTTTTCAGGAAGTGCTAGGCGGCTTGTGGTGCAAACCTAGTGGATGTGCCATTGTGTTGGCAAGCCATTGCTTTTGGTTGTTGAGTTCCTAGAAATGATTGTGTACACAATTCTTAGTATGTTAAACCCCAAATACTTGTATTGCTTGCTGGGATGTGCATTTGATGCAATCTTTTGCTACTTGACTTGCATTGTTGGATGATTCAAACAAAGTGTATGGACAAGATTGTATGATATATATTTATATGTATTGAGCTTCATGTGATGTATGTGTGTATCTTTATGTGATGGAGCATCAACTTGAATCCGTATGATATTTTCTAATTGTATTATTTTTTTTCTCGCATATTTTATAGTCCTATCAAAAAATCCGACGCTATAAATTCTTGGACCATTGGATTGTCCGACGCTATATGAATGGTAACCGAGGATCGACGCCGAAAACTAGTAACGGATGATCCGACGCTAAACATTTTCGGGACATCGGACCGTCTCGACGCTATAAGTCCGGTCCGACGCTAAAGAGTTTTAGCGTCGGGACTTACGACGTCGGTCGAAGTCCGACGCTATATGTTCTTAGGGTCGGACCGTCGACGCTATATGTGGCGTTCGGCGTCGGACCATCCAACGGTAATTGTGGTGTTGTGGCATAGTGGGTCGGGAGTACATCGTCATTCGGCGAAGAACTGTTCCACGGGTGAAAGCTAAAAGCATTTGGGAATGCGTGATGACGTGGATTGGATATAAAGAAGGGGATGGATTGATGATGGATACGAGACGGACATGATGCCATGGTGTTAATTTTAGGTAACAAATGTTGTAATCGTGGTCGACTAGGAGTCGTGTTAGGACCAGGGGTATAAATATAAACCCTTAGTGTTTGTAATAGGGATCGAACAATTACACAACAAACCGGCCCCGTGCCAACTTTCGAGTCCTTCTAGTCGTGTCATCGAGTTCTTCGAGATGAGCCATTGATCCGTCGACCTCCGTAAGTACCAAAGCAACCTTGTATCATGTCTAGTATCATGCGGTGGATTTAGACCGTGATGCAAGTAGTCTTGTTACCATGCTTAGTATCGTGTGGTGGATTTAAGCTTGGTTCAAGAAGGTTTCCTTGTTGGATCATGAGTCATGCGGTAGGCTAAGATCTAACTTGGATCTAGTTATCGGCTCTATTAGATTTGGCAAGATCTAATAGATTCATTAAGTTACCATGTGTTGCTTTGAATTTTACTTTTTTATGTTTAATTCATGTAACACTCTTATTTCCCAATTTAGATTGGCTAGATTCGGCTCTATCTTGTTTATGATCCACGTGTTGCACGTTCAAATCTTTGGCTTGACGTGGCAAGCAACTCACGCGTTCTCGAATAGCCGAATTCGAATCAATCTAGATTGTCACGTGTTGCGGGTTCAAGCTTGTTAATCTTGCATAGTTTGTTCTTTCTCCACGGAACCCGATTCAATTTATGCAGTGCATTCGGTAATCCCCTCACAAGTGAAACATGTTCATGAGTTTGCTTTAAATAATGTATGCTTTTAGCCTTCCATGTTTAGATTATATCATGTAGTGGATTGATCTATTCTTGGTTGGTGGTGTGATTTCAAACAAGTTGTATCATGCGGTGGATTAACTTGTTTGATGTCATGCTTGACGGGTTTGAAAGTATCTAGACATGCGGTAGACTAGTGCTTTTGGCCTATGCATGCTTGTTTACTGCAAATTCATGATCATTCTTCGCTTTATTTGTTTTATCATGATTTATTCTTGATAATCGGTCATGGTTACGTACGCAACCTTGTTTAAATAAAGACCGATTTTTCATCATGTTTACGTTATACATTCGGCGATAAGTGCCCCGTTTACACACTTTATCAATTCCCGAATGATGTTCGAATTGCCGACGGATGGCTTGTTCGTAGCTATATGTCGTTCTAACCGGCTTTATAGCCGTAAATGCGGAACTTTCGTTACCACCGACAAGTTCCAGGTTTTATCTAACCGTTTTCATCCTTTGTCAGTTTCAGGGAAAATTGACTGGCACGCTTCCGGATTCAACGCCCGGCCACGTGTGTGAAGCTAGCTAATCCGGCTTGCCGTGTGCTTGGCGTGAGGTGCTGATTTTACGTCAACATACTTTTTGGCACGGCTGGTGGGACAATCAAGTTGATCAAGATGCCTAAAATCCAAGCTGCCCCGGATGTCACCTTCAATGAACTCGTCTTCGAACATCAACTATTACCGAAAGAGGTTGTGGAGCGGTTCCGGCGAAAGTGTCCGATGTCGTTTCCAAGAATAGGAGTGTTGTGCCATTCCTTAGGACGGATATGCCAAGAGTTCGATGCCGGGGGAGACAAGAAGCTTTTGGTACGATATGGCAAGCTATGGAAGAAATAATAGCTAGACACAATACCGCATTTTTAAATAGCTTCCGACGATGATGGTTGGTGTCTTTGGCCCAAGCGTGGACAAACATTTTGAGCAAGGGGAATCAAGTGCCGCTATTAATGGCCAACCACCTCGTCAAGATGCAAGTGCTCCGCCACCTCGGCAAAAGTATGAGTGTTCAGCCAACTCAACATGTGAGTAGTCAACCGATCCAACAAAACCCTCATCAAGCGATACATAATGCACGCACATATGGTGAGATGACATTCGGTACTACCGGAGTTCAACCCTGTCTCTGCTTACGGGATAGCCCCAACAAGTAACAGTCGCAAAGGAATATGTACGGGAATGGGTATTCGAGTTCATGGACTATAGTGCTATCGATGCTCTCCCGAATCCCGGATATGGTGGTGCTACGGGGATGCCTCGCCGGGGTGCGTCTTGTAGCCGATCCGGCAACGGCCACACCGGTCCGACCGGTAGGCCCGACCGGTCCGACCGGTGGACTCCGTGTCCGGGTAGAATTGAGGAGTCCTTGCGAATTTCGAGTTGTAAAAGGATTCCTTGCGGGGCAAGACCTCCCCACCCTATAAATATAAAGGGCCACAGCCGTTTGAGGTGGCATCACCCAATCGATCATTACTTTTTACAACTTTTATCTCTCAAACCCTAGCTTTTCCAACCTCGTGCTTTCCTTGTTTGTCTCGACGACGATCAGGGACGTTCTGAGTGGCCTTGCCGACCTCAGAGCAACCCTAGGCGCGCCACCTCCGACGGGGTCCCTCCCGAGGCGGCGATCTTAGGTTTTCACCGTGCGTCTGCGTACACCGGTCGGACGGGGTGCTCCCGACCGGTCGGGCGGGTCCGGACGGGAGCTCGGCGAGTTCGGCGTTTTGACGTTCCGCGCGATCTAGCGCTCGTGTGTGTTGACCGAAAAGCGTCAACACGGGGCTTCAAGAGCAGCGCCGAAACGCCACGGTGAAGAACTGGGTGTCTACAACCGGGCATGATTACAACGTACATGTTCCCTGTTGGATAATTGGGATTTGTAACTTTTAGATCTACTTTTCCTTCGGTGCGTTCCCTATTCATTTTCCTTTGAGGCTGTTCGGTGGCATATCTTGGTATATCTCAGCTTGTCTTGGCTTATTTCCTCTCACATAATAGTATTCATTCTACCAGCCGAGCACTATTCGTTCTACCAGCCCAACACCCTCTTTGCCTTCGAAACGCCACTGAGTGGCTCTGGCTACAATCATATGATTGTTGTGTCTTATGTCACAATGGAGGAGAGGAAACTCTATATCATTTGATTGTATCCATTTGCCCAAGAATATTTGATTCTGCTGGGTTGATTCATTAACTCTGATGATGAACCATACTCTGTTCTGGAAAGTTTCAAAACACAACTGCAGGTGACATTTAACCTGGAAATCATCACTATCATGACCTGGAGTATATGGATGACAAGGAACAATTTGATCTTTACCGGAATTTTTACTCAGGTTATATATGCTGCATGTAAAAGAAGAAAGAAAATCTCTGATGCGTTCTTGGCTAACTTTTTTTTTTATTTTCTTCATCTCCTTCTTTGTCTCTTCATTGTCCCACCATTGTAAGACCTTTCATGGATTTAATATAACCAGTAGGAATTTACCCGTCCTACCATTAAAAGATTACTCTGCAACCACCATTTCTGTTTTCTGCTTGGATATGTCTGAATAAACGGTGTGCTACGTGATTCTGTGGATTGTGTGACCTGGGGTGCATGTGTTGAGACCACTTTGCCTTTTAATTTTGTGAATCAACTTTTCTGTTCATCTGAACCCATGTATAAATTCTTGATATGCTGCCACCATATATCTGCATTGAGCATGTGTATTCTCGAAGCAGATTTGTCCTTGCTGTTGCATAATCCTGTTACAGGAAGAGAGGGGCATTTCGTTATTGATACATGCTGAACAGAGGTTCACTTGTAGGGTTGATTGTGCTATACTGAATCAAAGAAAACTATTGCTTTGGCTTGCTTTTTCGCGAATCCTTTTTGGGGCCGTTATTTATTCATGTTATCAAGGCAGGATTAATTTCTATTCTCCAAAAAACAAATCGTCACGCTCAGACCTGCGAAATCCTATTTTGAAGGAGGGCTTTGCTACAGTACTCACTACTACAAGATGAGGCATTTGTAACGGGCAGAATGCTTGTTTAGTACCGGCCACTTGCCCCGTACAAGCTAGCCGATACTAAAGTAAAATTTAGTATCGGTCTTTAGTAGCGGTCGGTACTAAATTGCAAGGCATAGTACCTTCCTATTCCTTTCCTTTTTTTATTTTTTTCGTTTTCTTTTCCATGCTGATCATAGTAGTTACTAATTTCACACAATCATTCACAAAATCATATGGTAATAATAATAATCACAAGTTTATCAAGATTACAACAATACATCTCATATCACTGTAAAAATACTACATCTAATGAATCACGAAATACATCTCAACTTTTCCCATCGATCCTTCTTTCACGACTCTAAGAAATCCTTGTTCTTCTTCCTGTACGCCTCCAAAAACAACATGTTCTTTTTTCTCTACTATTTCTCCATCTTCTTCCAAATTACTAACGCAAAGAATAGCTACTAACCACGGACCGAAGATCACGTCATCGGCCTGCAGATCCCACCGCCGCAGCCCGCTCCCACCGGCTCTAGCGCAACACCGGCACGGCCGGCAGCCCACCATCGCGGCCGGCTCCCACGACCTCCCACGCGCCGAGGCCGGTCCGGGTCGCACCCTCGCGTCGGAGCCGGCCCGGGCCGTGCCGCCGAGGCCGCGCCCTCACAACGACCATGCACGGGAGAGAGAGAGCAGAGGATGAGGTATGAGAGATAGGAGAGGATGAAGATGGGAGGAGGAGAATGTTGTGGCTGTGAACATGATGAGGAGATGAGATAGTGTGACGCCCCGGAGTTTTCATCCGGGTTTATTAACCCTAATGAGCGAGCCAACCGTGTTGACTTTGGTCAAACGACGGTCTAACCGGGCCATCACCTCGAAAACATGAACGACAAACCCTAATGACCCCTTTTGGTCAACCTTGGTCAACCATTGATCAAACCCTACTCACAACCCCTTGAACACCCCTTTGTCCCCCTTTGTCACCCGGAACTTTTGCCGCGTTCTACAAATTTCACCTAAACATTTCAAAATCTCCCAACGTATAAGTTATGTATTTTGTCGAGGAACACAACTTTCATGTTGAGTGGCATTTGAAATTTGAAGCCTAAATTGGTAAAAAATGCAAGTCAACGCCGGAGTCGGTATTCACCGGCGCCCAAAAAACGAGGGTTCTTGGCATGCCTATTGTGCACAAATGGTTGAGAAAAAGGCCATATGCCCTTTACAAAAGTTGTAGAGGATTGAGAGGTCTACAACATTTGTATACATTGTTTGAAGCACTTTAGTTCAAAAATCGTGAGAAAATGGCGACAAACGGGGGTACATTGAATTGTTTCACGCCCGAACGCCGGAACGTGCTCCCCGCGCCATGCCGTGTGCGCCGCGCGCGGTTTCTCCCCCCCGGCCCGCACGCCGAGGCACGCTAGCGTCCGTCGGTCCGTGCGCCACTCCGGAACCCCGTGCGTGACGTCGGCGGCCCCCGTTGTCGAGCCACGCGGTGCGTTCCCGCCGGTTGGACGGCGGCAACGCCTCCCGCCATAGGCCGGTCGCGGCCGCACGTCGTCGCCGCCCCGCCGCCCATGCCGTGCCTTGTACTTGCCCTCCCTCGCTTTGGTGCGCAAGTACCTTCCTCACCGACCGGAAGCTTGGCTACAAAAAGGTCGACGCCGTCCGTCACGCACGTTGCGGAGCTACCAAGCCACCATTGCCACCGCCATCGGTTCTCACGGTGAGCTCCACTCTCCGACCACTTGCACCGCCAACACGTGCTTGCTCCGGCGTGCCCCAATGACTCCCCCGTAGCTCCCCCTCTCGCTTGTTGGCCGGCCGAGCCGCCGGCTCGCCGGAGTGACTCCTCCGGCGGCCACCACCGCCGGCCTCTGCCGTGGCCGCCGGCCGGCACCAATTCCGCCGCGGTGAGCGCTCAAATCGAGCCTATGCGAACCCTAGACCACTTTCCCCCACTTCCCCGGCCATCCCCGCCGCCGACCTCTCCGGAATCTTGCCGCCGCGCCGCTCTTGCCCTCTTGGACTACATTGCAAAGCCCCCGTAAACTTCCGGGGAGTTTTGTGCAACTTTGAGGACATATCTGTGAGCTTTTCAATCTTTTCGAGTGCCCAGGTTGGAAATGGAATCTCCCCCTTTTGAGTGTTTTAGCCGGAACTTGTAAAATCCATATGAAATCGCATAAAAATCCATAAATTGCATACCCAATTTTGTTGTGCTTTGTGTGACTAGAACTACATTTTCTCGCAAAGGATGTATATACTTTTGAGCTATAGTTTTTGGATGAAAAATTGAAATGTGATTTACCTAATTTTGTGATTCTGCAAAATCCATACATGATCTTGAGCTGGATTAAAATATGTTGTGAGCACTAGCATGTGTAGGTCCCGTGCCAAAAATTGCACAAAGTTATTGAAGAAATCTTTTTATGTGATTTATCTTGTGTTATTGTCAAATCTGTCTAAATGATTTTTGTAGCTTAAAATATAATTATTTTTTATCACTACTTCTCGATATTGTCTTGCTATGATAAAATGCACCTCGGTGAATTTATCATGATTTTATCTCTATTAGAAATATTATTTCCTGATTTATGCTTGTTTTTAATCATAAATGTGTAGATCGGGATCTATAAAGGCTATAGATGTGTTTGATGGTTTCCTAGACTTGTTTTGGACCAAAGAAATAGTGAGAGAATGTTTGGGTCCGGAAGTGCTTTATTTATTTTTATGTGCATTTACCGTGTTTATGGTGAACGGAAATGCTATAGCAAGTGTGCTTGTGTGAGCAATGGCTTGTATTAGACTTAATGAGATCGGGGAACACCACTCTTGGTGTTTTATGATTATTTTGTTACTTAAAAGTGAAAGAACCTTTGTAGGTTTAATATTGAAATTATTTGTAAAATCACAACTCTTACCTAAGGTCCTTGTGTGTTGGTGTGGTAAAACTTGCTAACTAGTTTATAATCAACCCCTTGCTGTTTTGTGAGAATTAAAATAATTTATTTGTATATATATGTACACGAAATCACTAATAAAAAGTCTAGATAATAAAGCATCGCAAATTGTTCCTTTATAGGAAGAGTATCTTGAATGTATTATTATCTAGATGAATGTGGTCAACCATGCACCCCATGGTTGTCATGTGTTGCTTGTGATCCACTAAATCAAATTTCCATTTAAGTCTTGCATTTGCATCCTCCGTGTAGGAGTTCCCGACGGTAGCTACACGCTCGTGCTAGTGGACGTGAACGAGGGAGTAGGAGGAGACGTGCACTACGTCACCGTAGAGCAAGACCGGACCGAAGTCCGGAAGTTTGTGTAATCGCTTGTGCCAACGAAGGCAAGCCCCCGTTTTATCATTAACCCATGTTTTATTTAAATTATGCAACTATCTTTGTTATTCTATGTGCATTTACGTTCGGGAATTGAATGAAACCCTAGTTGCATGATACCTAAGTGCCTATGTTCTTTTACTAGTATGCTAGGTCGTTAGATGATATGCTCTAAGGACCCGGTAAAAGTCGAGTGATGTTCGTCACTCGGGAGCATAGGATTTCCTTTTTGGAATCACCCCTTTTTATAAATGGATTGCTCATGTGGTAAGAGCATGGGATTTGGGCTCCGGTCCGGTGGCTTTGTGGGCTAATATTTTGAACGTACTAAGCACTTTTCGGGCATGGGACCGGTAAGCCTAGTACCTAAGTGAGGCAATAAGGGATTTTCCATTAGTAATCTCGAGCATTCACATGCCGGCTCATTGCCGGGAGGGGGGGTACTTGTGTGAGGTTGGATGTCTCGGGTGGGGGCATACCGGATAGCCTTGTACCGGGACGTAATATCTATCCCGAATCGAAGATCGATGGGAACCGCTTGGTCGGTGTCGGCTCTGTTGGGGCACCGCTCCGTGTGTTTAGGTCTACCTTGCAAGCGTTTTGAACCAATCGATTGTCGGCTCGTCACCGTTATCCGAGATCGCTTAATCAACCGGCCATGATATCCCTTAATGATGGAACTATGTGAAATCTTCCGCTTGAATTAATTGTATTGTACAATTCTTGATTGTATTAGTTGCTCACTATAGTAATGATAATCTCATTAGAATCTTAGCTAAAACATTGAAAGTAAGGATCCATGATCCTAGTTGCTTTTTGGCAAAACAAACCCACCAACCAAAATCCTACATGTCTAGGGGTAACTTTTGTCGGTACGTCTTCTTTGAGTATTAGTATACTCAACCTTGCTATAATTGTTGCTTTCAGGTGAAGTTGTTTGGCCTAGTACGCTTCCACCCGGTTGGGAGCTGGAATGGGTGGATAATGACGTCGAGTAACGGCATCACGGATGGCCTCCTGTGATGATGTATCGTATCACTATTAGTACTTCCACTGTTTTAATAAAACTCTGAACCATTTACTTTTATGTCATGAAATGTGATTTGTCATAATGAAACCTGCGGGGAGATTTTTATTAATTTGTAAGGCACTTTGGACTCTCCTTCGTGGGAGTTTAATGCATATGTTCGATCCTCTCTGTATTTTCAAGCGATTTACCGGGTGTAAACCCAGCAACACTCAACAAAATGATTCTTTATTATCGCTTAATGACCAAATGGAGTGGTTTAGGTGATAGTACGGAATTATCTCGGATGGGGTTGTCACGGTTGGTATCGGAGCATCCGTATGCACCGAGTGATTAGATTAATGCTAATCACATGATTTACAATAAAACTTGCCAAGATTGATTGGATTTTGAAAATTCGTTGGATCGTTAAGGAATGATCTAGATCGAGAGGCCCTAGAGGGAATTTTGGGTTGTTTAAGGTGGCATAAAAATCTATGGTTCATTTTGCTAAATTCCGGCACTTTACTTTATGTCGGACTTACTTTCTTGCATAACCAAACTAGATGAGCCACGTGTTTTATACGTGTGTTGTTCCGCATCACCGGAATTGTGAGGGTTGTTGGAGTGACCCATTCCAAGGATCCCATATTCGCTTCCCGGTTATGAGTTGTGATGTCGCCACATTTATCATACGTGTGCATTCCTCATGTCGAATATACGAGGCAAGGATACACTCCATTCTAACGGAGGGTGTCCGAGGTTGGACGCTGTCCATGCAGCAGCTTGACGCATGGATACCGTTTCTATAGTGAACGGTGATGTATGTGGACGCTTCCGTGATGTGATGGCACGGAAGGTTCGTTTTCTGTAGGAAAACTAACAACGTTTCGTAAGCCGTTAAGTGCGAATCGAGTAGCTCCGAGTAGCTATTATAAGGAGAGCCGATTATAAGCTTGCCACCGGCGCTAACTACGTCTTGTGTGATCCATGTGTGTGAGGTCGTTTAAGACGTGTGCATTCGTGATTAAAATCTTGTTGAACCTAAAATTGGTTATGGCTTGTTGGAGTAATTTTCCTAGGGTGATTGCTTGATCTTAGATAAGGTTTTTCCTCTCTTCGATCATAGGAAAAATTCTGGCAGATTCTGTCACTGTCTTTTCTCAATTTTTATAGAGAAATCTTTAGGGAATCTGACTAGACATCCTTTAGGAAAGTTGTTTCTTATCAAATCTAGCATCTACTGTGAATTTCGCATGATTTTAGGAAATTTCTACCAGGAGTTATGCTCAGTTTAGTAAGTCTCTGTTCTGCTGTTTTTCTGGGAGACCTTCCTCTGAAAATGGAATTTTTGGAGCACACTCCAATCCAATCTAGATCTACCTTTGAATGCCAAAAAGGTGTATCATAATCTCACTGAGTTGCTACCAAAAATTGGAATTTTTTGGGGTCATAGGTTCCGAGCTATGAATTTTTGATTCACGACCTCCGAACCTACGCCATGATTTTATGCGTACTCGTTTCGAGTCCGGACATATCCTTGCACCTTGAGCAAATGGCTACCCCAAATGTTAGTCACTTAAGGATCAAACTTACCCCTTTTACTCATTGAAATCTTGTGAAAAGATTGAAACCTTTAGTAGTGGGTTGTGTATGCAACTTTCTTTATAGCCGAGAGAATTTATCTTTGTGCACGTGTTCGCATCCGGTTCGACATTTGTCACTTATTTCAGATGTCCGCCTCCGGATCCATGATTGTTGATGCGCGGAGTGGACTCACTTGAACTACCTCGAGGAGGGTGGTTTCCTACACTTTTGTGGGACACCCTAAATGTCTCTGGGTACGCCGCGTATCCGCAGTACTCGGCACATGGGCTCATGATCACGGGCCAACCGCTTCGTTGGGAAGTGAAAGTGAAGATCCCCGTGTGCCCGGCACATCCTACTTGGGAAGAGTGGGATGTTAAGGCACATGGGTTGAACTTGGCCGACACCGTGCAAAAGGTCTGCTTTGGAAGCACTCACAACTTTTCGTGACAAGCATGCTTGATTTGGTAGCTAGCACCGCAGCCAAGGTGATTCCTTTACCTAAGCGGCATTCCGGACATGGGATTGAGCGTGAAGCTTTTCTCTCTTGCTCGGGACAATCCTCCCTATAGTCTTGAGCTTGTCACCTCAATCCGTTTCTCTAAAGTTATGTTTGACACCTATCAAGTGATGATGGGAGAAAGCATGTTCTATAGACACCAAGTTTATAGACAACAAGTTAATGGTGCAAAAGCTATCACCCAAGAGTTGAAGGAAGCTCGAGCAATGATAGCCCGTCTTAAGAAGAAAAGACGCAAGGATAAATCAACAATACAAGAATTTAGTGAAGTCATTCATGAGCAGAATTTCTTGTTGCAACATAATGATCAATATATGCTTGACTTAGAGAATCAACTAGAGGTCAGATGTGCGCTCCACCCCCCGAACTTGCCATTCCCGAACTAGAAGAGGAAGAAGATCCCGAGGAGATCCAAGAAGAATGCAGGAGTGGAGTCCGGACTGCTTCACCTTAAGTGAACCTAGGCTAGATGGTTATCTAGTTGATGTTGAGTGTGCTTTCAATAAAATAATGTGTTGTAGGAGTCTTGTTGCGGAATGGATCTTATAATGACGTTGGTTGTGATCAACTTTGGACCACGTGTTGAATATCAAATTGTGTGAAATGTTGTGGAGATCATGCTCACCAAAGTTTGTCATGTTTGCATATACGTACCGAGAGTTATGGTAATTTTGTGCACCTCGGCCTCCTATGAAAACAGCTAGGAAGAACCTCGGTTATGAAATTTTTCGGGCATGTTAATGTTGGAAATTAATCCGGAGTTGAATACCAACTTTGTAGCGTATGAAATCCTACATCCACTGATCAAAAATGAGAATTTTTCGGTGTATAAGCAAGGATTTATGAATTTTATGCTTATGGCCGCCATGCTGTCTGATTCCGAAAGTTGCCATGAATGAGTTTTCGTCGTGCATATTCTACTTGTTAATTTATGTGAGCAAGCTTATAAATATGTGTTTAATGAGAACTCAACTTTTCTGATGGTCGGATCGACACGTAGCACCCCCAACGGTTTTGACACGTCAGGCAGTGGTGATCTACCACCGCCTCAACCCCATGACGCCGGTGGAGACTTTCATGGCCACCCAAACCGAAGTGTTGTGCTAGATTTTACGGACGCAACCGCAAATCACCCAAAAGATGCAGCAAAGACCTCCAATGGGAGCTAATCATGATGGACCGCAGATGGTTATGACCTACTCCCGGTTTATTGGGATGAAGCCCCCAATTTTCACTAAAGCGAGAAGAGCCACTTGATGCTGACGCATGGGTTAGGGCAATTGAGGCAAAATTTTCTGCATTTTTCCTACCTTGTTCCGAGGAGCGCAAGGCTAGCTTTGCAACCTTGCAGCTTCGTGGAGAAGCTCAAATTTGGTGGGAGCATTTTAAGTCCATGCAACTCGCTTGGACATGAAATTACTTGGGCTGAATTCAAGAAAGCTTTCAAGGATCACTACATCCCAAAAGGACTCATGGTTAGAAAGATGAAAGAATTGCTTGCTCTTAAGCAAGGTGATGATACCGTGTATCAATATGCATAGAAGTTTAACATCCTCTACCAATATGGAGAACATCATGTGGACACCGATGCCAAAAAGATGGAACGTTTCCGAGATGGTCTTAGAGCGAATTGTATGAAAGGCTAAACCTACTAGAGCCCAATAGTTATCACGAGTTAGTGAACAAAGCTATCGATCAAGAGGATGCCATGATGAAGGTACGAAGGAGAAGAAGATACGGAATGACTTTGCTTCGGGGGGATGGATCGGGCAAGAAATTTGCGCTTCGTCAAGAAGACTGTGCATGGTTCTCCCCAATCCTCTCCGCATCGGGCCATTGGAGAATGACTCCGATCTAGCATAAGCCTTCGGGAAATTTTCGGTACCGTCGGGCCCAAAGAACAAGTCTCCAAGCCAAAGGAACTTCCACCCCGCATTTGCTATAATTGTAGGCAACCGGGGCATGATGCCAATGAGTGCCCAAACCCTAGGAAGGTCATGCCCGAGCAGCGAATCGAATCCCGGAGTAGCCAAGGGCAATCGTGACAAGAAGCCCACGATTCAAGTGAAGCAAGGCCAGCTTAACTTCATGGGTAACTTTTCTATCCGAGAGCATTCCTCCTTCTCGTGGACTCTTGATGATGGAACTTTACTCCATCCTCACATTTTAGTTGCTTCTCGAGAGTAAATTCGGGAATCTTAGTGAACAAATGAAACGAACATTTGTTTACTAGCCTTCCCTTTCTTCATAGAAATCTCTTGGTAATCCTTTCTCAACTTGGTCTTTCCGTCTATCTCCAAGCTCTCTTAGAATCAAATCAACGACTAGCTAAGTTGAAGGAGTATGATCGGGGCTTTCTTGAGAAACCACGGTCGGATCTTTAGACCGTTGGACCCCATTCTTTTTAGTGCCACGATGGTACGACGCCGTAGCGTCGCACCGCCATCTCTTTTCCCGTGGCCACGATCACATCGTCGAGACCTCGCAAGCCGACCATTATCGAGCCTTGCGTTGCCACCCCCGTATCGCTCCGCTAGTCCCTACCTCAATTGGTTGGGATGACCACCGCGTTTCCGTTGAGGTATATAAAGGGAAACCCTCCGCTCGGTGCTGCCATTGCCAAGTCTTGCCTACTTTCGAGCTCGACAGTGCCACCGCTCTTGTTTTCCTCTCCGGATAGTTTTTGGCCAACCCACCACTAGACCATCTCTCGTTGTTGCTCCGCCCACTTCGCCGTCTTCATCGACAACCTCTAGAAGAAGCTCGAAGAAGACCGAAAGAAGAACCTCAATCTGCATCGCCGACCATGCCTCAGTTCGTGGAGATGTTCGAGTCCCTCCGTTGGACGCTTGTAGTGATGTATCTCTGCATCGTTGGCGGAGTTTGTCTTCTTTTAGTTTTCCATGTACATATTCATCGCCCACTTCCTCATAAACTGTGTCGATGCAGTGAGGAGAGTCCCATGTATCTTTTGCCCCATCTGAATTCTTGCTATATAGAAATGTAAGCGAGTATATCTTCCACCTTTGTAACCTTGCCTCATTAGAAGGTGTTGCTTCAATCCTGTTGTCGAATCTCGGGATGAGATTCTGTTTAAGGGGGGTAGGCTGTGACACCCTAGGTTTTCAGCCGGGTTTATTAACCCTAATGAGCAGGTCAACTGTGTTGACTTTGGTCAAACGACGGTCAACTCCGGGCACACCTCGAAAACGTCACCGATGAGGACCATGTGTGGTTCGAGGACCGGTGGATGGTCGCTTCCTTGTGTGATGAGTGATTGACAACGTTGTGTGGACCGATTCTTGGCTAAGTATTGCGGGTGCGGGTTGCGGCTTGACTAGTGTTGGTGCGGGTGAAGAACAAGCGCGAAAGGTCGTCGCCGGTGAGGCCTCCAGGTGTGGAGAAGACAAGTAGGCTTCGTTCGAGGGACCCGGTGGCCAGTGGGGTCAAGTGCGGGCCGCATGGTGGCATGAATAGCAAGATGAGATCGTGGACGGTTTCTTGGTTGAGCCTCAAAACCAAGGTCGAGCCGGGACTACGTGGGAGCCGAGTCATGAGTGGAGATTGGCGGAGGCTACACCGAGTTCGCGGGGTTTCCGGTGGTTCACCAGAAAACCACTAGGTTCCTTGGTTGATCCACAAAGCCAAGACCGAAGAACCGAAGACGGAGCTGCAGCAGCGCCAGACCGGTCTGACCGGTGGGTCTGACCGGTCTGACCGGTGAGGAGCACCGGTCTGACCGGTGTGCGACGACGCAGTCCGGAGACTTCGAAGCGGAGGACACGCGTCGGGATCGCATGGCTTGCGTCGAGGCTACGCAGGGTGCGGTCGTCGGGCATCCGTCCGATGGTGAAGACATGAAGACTTCCAAATCCGCCCTTGAGGGGCTTGTATCCCTAGTTATTAGGAAAGGGCATTTTAGACATTCGGTTGCCTCCATATAACCCAAGAGGTGAGAGGATGGCAGCCAACTCTTGGAACCCTAGCTCATTTGTTTTCCCATTTTCCTTCCTATTTTCCTTAGGTTTTCCATAGGACTAGCAAGAGAGCTTCATGGAGAGATCTTGTTGAGAGGGATGGATGATCGAGCGGCTTGCTAGACCTTGTATGAACCTTTGTTTCATGTATAGATGATTCGGCGTGGTTCCTCAAGGTTTGGATGTGTTTTCCCCGGTTGTTCTTGGTGGTGATTTTCGGAGCCCTCTCTTGGTGATTTCTTTGGGTTGTTTTTGGGACTTTTCTCTTGGGGATTTGATGGGGGAAATTTGTGGGAACCCTTCATGGTTCTTTGCGTTGTGATTCCCCTCCCAAATCCGTGAGTAAAGGTGCTTGATTTTAGGGTTTCTTGAGTTCTTGGGTTGGAAGTGCTCTTGGCGGGATTTCCTTGATTCCTCCTTTTTGGACGAGTTTTGGTGGGATTAAACTTGGCTATGGACTCCTCATGAGGTGTTCCTAATATCCCCAAAGTCTTGTTCAAGTCCGTGGAGCGATTCGGGAGATCGAGGTTTGGATTTGGGGGAGTTGACTCGCGGGTGTCGTTCATCCCGAGCGCCTGGGCTACACCGTCCGACCGGTGCTCTTGACCGGTCGACCGGTGCAACCCTCGGTGGGATTTTGCTCGGGTGAACGTCTTGGTGTGTTCGCCGTTGTCCCGTGGTGCCGCCTCGTTTCGAGTTTGGGTCGGTTGGTGGTCGGTTGGCCTTGTTTGGTGCCTTGGGGGCTTTCGAGTGCCGTGATCGGTCCGACGGTGTGTCTCCCGGTCCGACCGGTGTAGAGCCACTTAGTGATAGTTGCTCGGTTTCACCGGCGGGGACCGGTCGGCCCGGTGGTGCTCACCGGTCTAACCAAAGTGTGGGTCCGTAGACTCGAGGTTTGGTTTTCCGCTACGTTCTCGGGTCGGAAGGTTGTGTGTTGGTTCCTAGGTCCGGTGGCACTCCGGTGGCTACGTGGACTTGACCAACTTGGGTAGTGAGTCGGAGACGTGTGTTGGAAGTCTGTGTTCATCTTGTTGGAGTTTCCATCTCCTTCGAGAAGAATTTTTATCGGCTCCCATTCACTCCCCCTCTCCGGTTCGCCGTATCGGTCCTTCAAGTGGTATCGAGCCGGTTCGGGTTTTTATTGACTCTAACCGCCTAAGATCCAAGGATGGCATACCAGGAACGTGGTTCGGGTCCTCCACACTTCGATGGCATGAACTACCAGATGTGGAGCAAGCGGATGGGTGCTTTTCTCCGCGGAAAGGGTCAGATCCTTTGGGATGTCACGGTGGACATAGGCTATGTCCAGCCGATGGACTTCCTCGCTCCAGGATCGAGGGACAGATTCGACGCCAACAATAAGGCGGTCGACTACTTGTTTCGTGCTTAGTGCCGGCACCGAGTTCGATCGGGTGCACACCAAGCACTTGGCTTGTAGGATTTGGGCGGTGTTGAAGGAGGCTCATGTTGGGAACGCCCGTGTTCGAGCACGGATGTATGCGACCTACCGAGAGAGTACGAGAACTTCACTCATCTCCCCCAGGTGAGTCCATCGATGCCTTGTTTCGAGAGGTTCACGGTGGTTGTGAACAACATGAGGGCCAATGTGGACGTGCTCCCGTACGACGATCATGATAGAGCGGTCAAGCTCTTACACTCTTTGGATCGTACGATTTGGGGCGGAAAGTTCGAGTCCATTGTGGAGTCGAGAGAAGTATGACACTCGACGGTGAACGAGCCGTTCTCGAAGCTCAAGTCGGCCGAGGTGGATAGGGGCATGATCGCCAAGCTCGAGGGACCGACCGATTCCCATAGTCTTGCCCTCATTGGTGGTTCCAAATGAAAGGCTAACTCTAACCCATCCACCCGGATGTTCTCTTTCTCCTCTTTGATGTCTATGCCGGATGAGGAGTTCGACGAGCTTGGAGAGGACGAGCCGGTGCTCCCGACGCGAGAACCGCGTGAGCATGAGGAGGAACACGAGAACATGCTTCCAATGCGCGGCAAGCCGGGACACTTCGTCGCCGCGCCCGGGAGAAGGTCGAGAACAAGGACGGCTACAAGCGCAAATCGAGGATGGATGGCAAGTACCGGTCGAGGCGCGACCACAAGAGCAAGCACAAGAACAAGTACAAGGACGAGCGACGATCAAGGAAGAAGGAGAGCCGAGGCAAGGCCCGAGCGATGGTTGGAGCGAGCGACGTCGACTCCAGTTCCGCGTACTCCACCTCGAGCTCGAGCAGCAGTGAAGACGAAGGTGATCGTCGCAAGAACAAGAAGTCATCCAAGAACCTGAGCGGGCTGAGCTGCTTCGCGAGAGACGGCTTCTGCACCATGGCGCTGAGCTCCGGCAGCAAGAAGAGCACACAGAGCGACTCGGACTCCGATTCCGACGACGAGGTGCGTGATGAACTTCTCTTCTCGCGCCAGAGAATGAGAGGCTTGGCTCTTTGCTTGATAACCGTGATGACATGCTTAGAGAGGCCAAGAAAATGAGAAAAGAGCTTAGGGCTTCACTCGAGGATGCTAGGACTAGAGTGGCCGAGCTAGAGACACAGGTGCTTGATAGCAAGCTTGAGATTGATTCCCTTAAGTCTAGCCCCGTTGTTTCGTATGAGAATGATTGTGCTTGATTGCTCCATATTTCTTGCCGATCTTGCTTTGTTTAAGGAGAAGCATGCCTCCAAGTGTGAGGAACTAGATGTGCTTAGGGTTGAAGCGGTGAGCTTAAGTCTAGACCTGCTTTGCTAGGTGCTTGCACTTCTTGCCCCGTTTTGCATGTGTTGACGCGAAAAGTGCACTCAACGCCAAACACACAGCAAGCCGAACAAAGCCGGCTTTACACGCGCGAGAGAGCAAAAGACGTGCCGATCAATTTTTCCCGAAAATAACAAAAGACAAAGCGGTTAGATACCAAAACTTGGAACTTGCGGTGGTACCGGACAGGTTCAATATTTACGGCTAAAAGGAGCCAAGTGGGATGACACATAGCTATAGAAAGCTATTTGCTAATGAACCAAAACCATTCGGGAACTCGCAAAGGGGAAAAAGGTAATACCGCCGAATGGATGACGTAAGCATGACAACGATCGGTCTTTGTTTAGACAAGAATGCACGCGCATGAGGTCATGACCGATCCTCATGAAGATTAGCATTAAATAAATGAATAAAGTAAAACATGTTCATGATCATGTATTAAACAAGCATGCATAGATCCAAAGCACTAGTCTACCGCATGTCTAGTTACTTTAAAACCCGTCGGGTACGATATCAAACAAATCTATCCACCGCATGATACAACATGCATGAAAAACCGTACCACTTTCCACAAATAGATCTATCCACCGCATGATACAATCTAAATATGGAAAGCTAAAAGCACACATCATTTAAAGCATGAATAACGCACGTGTTCTACTCTTGAAGAAACATAACCGAATATGGCTGAACAGCCGATTCGGGGTCCATGAAGAAGGAACAAACATTACCAAGTGAACAAATCTATCGATTGATTTAGAAATCTAATCCACCGATGACTAGCTCCAAAGCAACCCAAAAACCTGCATCTACCGCATGATACCCGGTTCTTTCAAGATTTATACAAACATTAGCAAGCTTGAACCCGCAACACGTAACAACCTAGATCGATTCGGTTTCGGCTATCGAAAGCACAAGATCCACATGTTAAAACATGGAATCAACTCGAACAAGGATCATAAAAAAGATAAAGCCGATCCAAACCTATCTAGATTGGGCAAAAGTGTGTTACATGAATTTAAACATAAATTAAAACTCAAAGCAACACGGGGTAACTTAATGAATCTATTGGATCTTGCCAAAATCCAATAGAGCCGATAACTAGCTTCAAGCTAGATCTCACCTACCGCATGGCTCATGATCTAACAAGAAACCCTCTTGAACCAAGCTTGAATCTACCGCATGACACGAAGCATGGTAACAAGACTACTTGCATCAGATCTAAATCCACCGCATGATACTAGACATGATACAAGGTTGTCGGTACTCACAGAGGTCGACGGATCGATAAGCCCTCTCGAAGAACTCGACGACACGACAAAGGACTCTAGGGTTTGGCGTAAGGCCGGTGTGTATTGAAGAATGATTGTGTGTTACATACATTCAGGGGTCATATTTATACCCTGTTAAGTACAACCTCGAATGGATTCGTTGCCTAACTTATCTATAAGCTTGATCGCCTATCCATCCATTCGCTTCCCCTGATTGAGCCACGTCACCGTCCAATCTCGCAAAATCAGCTTTACTGTTCCTCCGCCGAACCGGCGGATAGCCGACCGCGTGATCTCTTTACCGAATATATCCGAAAAGATCCTTCCTTCCACCGGACGGACTCTTTGTCGAACCGGACCCACAAGTCGGACTCCTTACCAAATTTTGGTGTTAACACATGCCCCTTCAATTGTGGGATAAAAGTAATTTTTGTTCCACAATTGACTCCACCATGAATACTTCAAATTAAATCCGTTAACACCTGCTCTTCGCAATCTGCCGAATCTTCATCCGGTCCGAACCCTAGATCCCCCTCATTCCGAGCTCGCATCCCCAATGGCAGCTCGTAACCAAGATGCTCGTGGTAAATTAATCCCCCCGTAAGCCTCGTTCGGCATTTAGGTTTTCAATTTTACCCGAGATTTCCTTTTCCGCTTTTCCTCCGGACCCTTCCACCGAGCTTTTGATTCGCACCGAGGCCAATTCGAGATCTTATTATCTCGGTCCCGTGGGGAACTCGACCCTCGAGATTTCATCGCAACTCGAATCTCGCAGAATCCCCTTTAAAGCAGCTCCGTCTCCACCTCCTCAATGGCAAAACGCTTTCAAGAACTCGGCCTTTACCTCCAATCGCGGTGGGAAAACTTGGTACCGGAGGATTCTCGCAGACAAGAGTGGATTGACCAATCTGGATACCCTCCGTATCGCCCAGTGCTTGGAGTTATCCATAGCTGAGACCCCCAAGAACGAAGACCTCCTGATAGTAGCCTGCCACTTCTGGTCAAACGGCGTCAACGCCTTCCTTTTTGGCCATGGCCCAATGTCTCCAACCTTGGCCAATGTATACATGATCACCGGCCTTGACATTACAGGGTCTGTTCAGCCTTGGAACTTCAAAAATTCCTCACGGCAAACAGGGGTGAAGCCAGGGAACGGATACAAGAATTACATCTTGAAACACATGAAAGACAACCCCCTTGGTAGTGTTGAATACAGGGCATTTCGAATATGTGGCCGTGCGATTTGTCTTCCGTGGTAAAGCCAACGAGCCTACCCCCGAACCACATCGCAATGGCGTCTCATTTGGCCGGTGGCAACCGCCTCCCCCCGGGAAAATTCTTCTTGGGCGGCGTATACCATATGCTCCACCAAACTCGTCACCCGTATGTATACCACCAAAGGATAGCATGTGTCAACGGCCCTTGGTGGTTTGTTCAAATGTGGCCGCAGCTCCGCATGCATCGGATCATTGGTGTCGATTTGAACTCCGTGTTCTTCCCCTTATCCAATCACTCGAAGGAGAGCCTCAAGCTACCGAGAGGATGCCGTAGTTATGGAGAAGCGGCTTCAATCGTTCTTGTTCGGCAGGACATCGGCCCGGCTTTTCGAGCTATTATTCAAAGGTTTCCCAAATCCTCTCTCGACTTCCTTATCCGGACAATGACACCTTGACTTTCCCCGTTGAATTTTCCTTTGAGCCCCGCCGTCAAGATGGGAGGTTCTTAGAGATTCTTAACATCATAATCTGCCCATGCATACCGCCGCCGAGTTCAATGGAGGAAGACCGAATGCCGCACTTATGAATATTATCACCCTAATGTAATGGCCGTGCAAATTGGATGTGGACAGATGCCCCCAAGGCTATTTCTCGCATGAATTCCTTAAGCCTAGGGAGGAAATCAAAGAGAGTATGCATAGCAACGGGGTCTTCCAATATGTGTGTAGTCCTACTATCTACACCCGTCCTTTCATGCCCACAACCATAACTCATCCCGACTTTAACTCCTGGTGGCAAGAATTCCACGATCACATCTTCGCCGAGCCCGTCCATGTGTTCTGTGCGAGTTGATACCGATTCCCCGCCAACTTCGGAGGTAATACCATGAATCTTTGGATCGACATATCCTCTTTAATCATGATTCCGACCTTTATCCTTTTATCCACGAACACGGTGCTCGCCCCTCGAGCTAGGGATATCTCTTACAATGCCGAAGGCCCAATCTTAGCACCGGGATTCAAGTCTACAACTCTAGCTCAACTAATGGCCGGGTATGCTACAACGCACCCCGGCCTTTCTAGCCTTGCTTCCGACGACAGAGACAAGGTCTCCGCATCCGATTGCTCCTCCAAATGCCAAGAGGAGAAGAACTGTCAAGAAAGTGCTTGTTGAGGTAAAATCATTCACCTTCTTGATCACAAGATTACTCTGTTCTTGATAAATCGTATCTTTGTGCATTTTCAGACCAGAACCCAACAGCCTTCAGTGTCAGCACCTGCCAATGCCCCATCCACTGGTATGATCTCTACTGTCCTTTCTCAAGGATGAACACTGGCATTTACCCTTTCAATTTAACATTTTCAGAAGAGACAATGGAAGAACAACTTGTAGATGTTCCAGTGGCTCAACAAGCAAAATCACCCAGGGTTGAATTACCTATCCCAGTGGAGATCTCATGTTCATCACCTTCTCGCGAAGCAATGAATTCTCCGGAGATGAATCTCCCAATCCAAACGAGCCATCAAGTCCTCCACGGACACAATCTCCCCGTCGGTCATGCGAAACAACAATCCCAACGAGAGGTGGACCCGACTCCTCATCGGCCCGAAGCCCATGAACTATCAAGAATCGCATCGCACCTTCCGACTTGGAAGCTTCAGCTCTACCCGGAGCACCTCCTTCACCCGGGATTGCTCCCCGCTCAAGAAATCAGCCATGAGGTATTCATCTGCACTTAACTCTGCTACCTCCACGTTTAGCTCCCTTAACTCGGCAATACTGCCTCTCAGGATCAGGCTCCATCATCATCAAGCCTGCCATCGGAGAGCAATCCAGCTGCCGAGGCGACGGAAGGAGTATACCAGCCTCTATCAGATGAAGTGTTATCAAAGCTTAGAGAAATTGTTGCCTGGCTAGAAGGGGATGCACAAGATCAAATTAAGGATCTTGATCACTTCGAGGAGATGCTTGAATCCATCAGCCAAGAACTTCCTGAAGACATCAGAGCTTCTCTATCATCTATCTATGGCTTAGACGCCCTTTATGCGCCCATAAAGCATGCTTTGAGGAAATTGCACTCCCGCCCGGCTATTGAAAAGAAGAAAGCCGATGCTGAACACGCCATGAACGGGGCACAATCCCCAGCAGAGAGCCACAAGGATACATTGGCTAACCTGCAGGCTTCTTATGATCTAAAAATTGCCAGGAAAGCTGCTCTAGAAGCAGAACTGAGAAGCCCGTCGACCGAGATAGAGGCTGACAAAGAGAAAATAGCCGAGCTCCCCGGATTGATAGAAAAGACCCAAGCGGAAGCAAAATCGGCTATCACCAAGCTAGAGCAATGCAATGCAAAACTCACCAACTTGTCCGGGTACTCAAAAAGATTGCCGGGAGCCGTTGGACAATTTCCGTCTAGCAACATCCAATGTTCGTGGTGTGATTGCGAAACGTTTGAACATTTGAATGCTCCCATTGATGTATAACCGAATTGGCCGTTCTTGTGATATTTTCTTGTAATTTGTTACTTTTCTTCTCGCGCACCCTCAAATATAATGTCGAACGACCCATTCGGCAAAGAAACGCCAACTCCCGAATGGCACTTTGATTCTCCCTAGCCGAATCAATCAACCGAATGCGGCCCGGCCCTAGAACTCCAAGCGACCCGTCGGCGGGCCGCCCAAGGAAACCTTTCCACCTTCCGATTTTCTTGGGATATGCGCCACGATCCAAAGCCACGACTCGAAGCCACGATTCACCTTGCCGGGCCTATAAAATGCAACCGTAGGTGCCCCTAGCTCTCCACCGGGCCTTCTAGCTCTCGAATCTTTGCCAATCTCGCTTCTTTCTCTTTTCCAAACAAAGTGCACATCCCAAACCACCATGGTGCGCCGCCCTCAACCGCCGCCGCGCCTCCGACGAGGCAGAGGGGAGCAGCGCCAACGCACGCCGGAGGCAATGATCGTCGATTCCTCTTCTTTGATTCGACTTTTAATCTTCTTCTTGTCTTGACGATCATCCCCTTTTTCGCATTGATTCGCGGGAATCCGTCCCCCCGTGCCGCCAATCAACCCCTTCCGGACGACTCCCGGAGTCCGATGGCCACTCCCCCGTGCCGTACGGGGAGGTCGATGCCCTCCGCTTCAAGGAGGAGCTGGAGGCGTCCCGGCGTGAGCTAGAGGACGTTTCCAAGAAGGCGGGCATAGCCGAGCTAGAATGGGAGGACCAGCGCAAACAGCTGCTGGAAGCCATTGATGGTAAGGCTCTGAGATCAATTCTTGATCCAACCCGGCTTTTGATGCTAATTTTTCTCTTCTTCCTCCTTGCAGCCCGCGATGCTGAGCTCAACCAGCTGAAGGCGCTGGTGGAGCAGCTGGCCGAGAAGGTGAACGCCCGCGGCGACACGCCGGCGGAGCGCCTTGCCGCGGTGGAGCACCGCGTCGATGAGGTGGCCACCCATGGCGTTCGTCTAGGCACCACCTTGGGCCTGGCTGCCATGGCGACACACACGGACGTCGATTACTCCACTAGGCCGCACGGCTTCCGGGCGGCGCGCCGCAGGACATTGAGGAGATCGAGCTCATCCTGGAGTGCCTTGATGGCCATGGCGACGCCATTGCCGAAATTACTCATCCCCAATCTGTGTTGAATAGGCTCTTCGACTAGATTGTATTAGGGATGTGCAAATATCGGCAATAAATGAAGAACTTTTGAATCCTGTGCTTGTTTTGTGATGACTCCCTTTACATTTTGCATCCGTGAATCTTGTTTTCTTTGAATGCATCCGGGAACTATCTTGAGCCGAACGCGCGAGAACAACCGCCCCTTGGCGCAAAATCCACGAAGATCCCGATTCGGCAATCCATAAACACCGTTCAAGCAAAAACCCTTCGCACCCCGGGGAGAAAACCCCGCCGTTTGTTATTCCAACATTGTGTACCGGCCGGTCATCACTCCCAACGCGTCCCTTCGGTCAATAAAATAGCCTCGCCGGATGCTCGCAAATCCACTCGCACACTCATCCATCATTTCTCATCTCCTCCCCCCGTCCTTAGAGGAGAAAACCCCAAAGCCATGGACAAGGGCAAGCAACCCCAGGAGAGCAGCTCATCAAAGAAGCGCACGATTCGGAAGTGAGTTCTCCCTTGATCTACTCCTCGTTCTTCCGCATGATCTCGTGCTTCATGTTTTCTTCTTCTCCTCTTCCAACCTTTGATTTGCTTCCCCGAGGAAATCATCGGGACCGAAGATGTGCTCGAGTACATCTCCTTCGATTCCTCCCTCGAAGCGCAGGATGCCACGCCCGAACGAGGACGAACCATCGGTGCCGCGCCGCCGCGTTCGGCATCCGGAGCACGGCCTCGTGGGACATCACCGCCCGTTGCCAAGCCGAGCGTGAGCGTCGCATGGCTTTGGAAGCGCTAGTAGGGGGTAAACGCATCTAACTTCTTCTTGATCTTATGCTCGTATTTGGATTTCTTGCCCCTAACATCGATTCATCCGCTTCGCATGTCTCGACGTGTACAACAACCCTGAAGATGGCCCCGGGGACAGCTTGGTGGAGGTTGCCAACCATGGTCACCCCCACGCGTTCCAAGTTGCCGTCACGGTGGTCCTGGAACAACCGAAGAGGGAGCAGCCGAAGAAGTAAAGAAAAGATTGAATCATACTTTCGCTTCTTCCTCCACGCCTTCTGCTTCCCACCTCCTTGGAGATCTGACCACCGTGGGTTGTTAGATGTAAACCCGCAAGAAGCAGTTGTAATGTGGTTTTGTGCTAAGGGCAATGCATCTAGGCACCGGCCATTTCTTCGTTCATGGATTTTTTGTTCGAAGGCGGCCTCATTCTTGAGCGTCGGCTATCTCTGTGCCAGATGTGTGTAATCATCGATCGATCTCAATGCTAGGATAATATTTCTTCAGATATCTTCCATTTATTGCAGCGGAAAATTCTTCTCCTAGCAAAGTTTTCAATATGTATGCATTACCAGGGACGCATCTGACCACACGGAAAGGTCCTTCCCAGTTAGGGGACCATTTGCCGAATTCACTGTATTTAGTTCCGATCGGCAATAGCGCTTTCCAAACTAGATCGCCTTCTGCAAATTGCCTTACTTTTACCTTCTTGTTGTAGTACTTGGCAACCCGCAGCTTGTTTTTCTCGATGTTTTCCAGGGCCCTAAGACGGATCATATGTAAATCCTCCAGCTCGTCCATCATTAGGCCACTGTAATCCTTGGAGCTCAAGTCCTTTTGTAGCACCACTCTCCTTGAATCCGATTGCATTTCCCAAGGCAAAACCGCGTGGTGCCCGTAAACCAACTCGTAAGGAGAAGTCTTTGTATCTCCATGGGGGGCCATTCGGTAAGCCCATAGTGCTTCACCGAGAACCGAATGCCACCTTCTTGGCTTCGGTCGATCTTCTTCTCGTATCAACTTGATCATGATCTTATTAGAAGCCTCCGCTTGACCATTAGCCTGGGCATAATAGGGAGAGGAATTAAACAATTTGATTCCCATGCTTTCGGCAAATTCTCCCGAACTCCGGTGACACGAATTGTGCCCCTTGATCGCTGGTAATTGTCCGAGGGATTCCAAATCGATAGATGATGTGCTCCTTGATGAATTCAATCATGTTTTCCGACGTCACTTTCTTCGGTGGGATCGCCTCAACCCATTTAGTGAAATAATCCGTAGCCAAAAGCACGAACTTATGCCCCTTGCCTGGATGGTGGATTAATTTGGCCAATCAAGTCTATACCCCAACCCCCGAATGGCCATGGTTTGATGATGGGATTCAATGCCGACGCGAGGACCCTTTGAATATTCCCAAACCTTTGGCACTCTTGACATCCCTTGTAATACTCAAAGCAGTCCTCTAATATCGTCGGCCAAAAGCATCCGGCTTGTCTAATAACCCACTTCATACGGTAGGCCGATTGGTGTGCTCCACATATCCCATCGTGCACCTCGCTCATCATGTTCTTGGCTTCTTCCCGGACCCGGGCATCGTAGTAATACCCCGTCCAATGATTTATAGAATAAATTATCATCCGAAGCATGAACTTTATGGCTTTGTACCGAGCTTCCTAGAGACCTTTCGGGATGGATCCTTCAAGTAATCAACGATCTCTTTCCTCCAATCATCTTCTCGCTAGATCCGCCCCTAGTGCACATATTTCCGCAAAGAAACGCTTCTTGGCTCTCTTTATAACCGAGGCGCTTTGAGCCGCCTCCGTTTGCTTCTTCGTTATGTTCCCTAGGAATGTGTCAGAGAGTCACCAACGGGAAGCTCTTCAAGATTTCCCTGCATTCTTCGTAGTAACTCCTCAGCGCTTCACTTTTGCATTCATATTGGCCGTTCAATTGCTTGATCACCAGCTCTGAATCTCCATAAACTTCAACTGAAACGGCCCCTGCTTCTCTCAAGTATTGAAGCCCTCGGAGTAGTGCCTCGTATTCAGCCTGGTTATTTGTGACAGTGGGCTGTATAGGGATGGCAAATTCAAACATCTCACCTCTAGGCGAAATTAGTAGGATCCCTACTCCCCCACCTTTACCACATGATGATCCATCAAAAAACAAAGCCCAAGGGGTAATCTCAAGCAAATCAATTGACGGATCGCGATGTTCAGTTATAAAATCGGTAATGATCTGACCTTTGATGGCTTTCGAACTTCAGCTCGAACTCGATAAAGCTAAAATCCACTTGCCAATCCCGCCGTTCAAAATTGGCATAGATAACATATGTTTTATCACATCGAACTTGGAATACACGGTGCATTCGGCATTCAACGAGTAGTGCCGAAACTTTGTACACGAGTAGTACACGCAAAGACACGGTTTCTCTACGGTAGAATACCTCGGTTTCGGGATCAAGTAATTTTCGGCTAAGATATGCTACTACCCGCTCCTTCCCTTCGAATTCTTGAATAAGGGCCGATCCAATGGTTTGGGTATCGGCCGCCACGTACAACTTGAAAGGCTTGTCTAGCTGAGGAGGAACCAACATCGGTGGCTCCTTCATGTACTGCTTGATCTCATCAAAAGCCTTTTGTTGTTCGTCACCCCATGTGAACTTCTGATCTTTCTTCGACTTTCACAATGGAGAGAATGGCAACACCTTCGTGATAAATTTGAAATGAATCTTCTCACGAAGTTGATTTTGCCGAGCGATGATTGCAACTCCTTGAGGTTAGTTGGAGGAATAACTTCATCAATGGCCTTCATGCTCTTCTTGCCAACTTCAATTCCACCTTCGTGAACCAAAAACCCCAAGAATTCTCCACTGATACCCCAAAAGCGCACTTGTTTGGGTTCATCTTCAAACCATGTTTCCGGTGCACTCTAAGGTCTTCCTTACATCTTCCAAATGGGTGTCATGACTTAGGGACTTGATTACCACATCATCAATGTAGATCTCCACAATTTTGCCAATCAACTCATGAAAAATGTAATTCATGTCCCGCCTGGTAAGTTGCACCGGCATTTTTTAATCCAAATGTCATGACGATCCACTCGAACAGGCCTATATGACCAGGACATCTAAAGGCCGTCTTTGAAATGTCTTCTATTGCCATGAAGATTTGATTGTATCCCGCATTGCCATCCATGAAACTGATCACCTTGTGTCCAGCGGCGGCATCAATCAACAAATCGGCAATAGGCATCGGGTAACCATCCATCGGAGTAGCTCTGTTCGGGTCCCTGAAATCTATGCAAACCCTCATTTTTCCATTCTTCTTGTACACAGGGACGATGTTAGAAATCCACTCCGCATATCTGCATGGCCGAACGAAGTTTGCGTCAAGTAATCTTTCAACTTCCTTCTTCACATCGGCCAATACCTCATCTTTGTAGATTTTCCGGGGCGGTTGCTTATACGGTTTGAAACCAGGCTTGATTGGCAACCGATGCTCGACGATGGAACGATCCAATACGGCATCTCCGAATAATCCCGTGCGAAGCAATCCTTGTATTCTTTGAGAAGCTTAATTAAATTCCCCCTGAAGTCTGGCTGCAAATTTGCACTGATGAACGTCGGCCTTTGCTTATCAGCGCTTCCAATGTCAACCTCTTCTAATTTATCAGCCGACATGAATCCTCGCCCTAACTTGCCATCGTGACATCTACGGGGTTCTCCATTAAAAATTGCTATAAGAGCCGATCGCTTGAATCGGGCCGTTGATCACCGCCGACGGGTTCAACAGACCTTTTCCCCGCCTTTCCCCGAGAAACAATCGATGCCTTGGTATTCCCGGAAGGCCGGTTCCATGTTTGCCACGCTCACGGAGTCGTCTCCGCTTGGACGACCTCGATCTCATCGTCCACCCACCGGATCGGCCCGTTGATGCATGGTGGATGGGACGCAACAGTTAGCATGAATCCGGGCCCCCGCCCAAGCAGAAGGCGTAGGCTCCTTTGCCTTCGATGACAAAGAAGGTGGTGAGCGCATCTTGGACCCGATCATCAAGTCCACGTGAGCGCATCCCTTGGTGTCCGAAGGGTTCCCGGCGAAATCGTTCAAGATGATGCTTGTAGGCGTCGATCGCTCGGCCCATGCCAAGTTTCCCGAAGGTAGTGTACGGCATTACGTTGACCGCCGCTCCACCGTCGACAAACATCTTGGTCAACGGCTTGCCGTTGACGTATCCTCTCAAGTATAGCGGCCTCATATGACGATTCTTGGCCGGCTTGTCGAAGATGGCCTCGCTTGGCCAGGCACCGGTGTGCCATCATCCCCTCGGTCCGCTCATCATCGAAGGAAGCTTCCTCCCCGCATGACCCGGTTAGCGGGAGCCATGAACTCGTTTGGCGGAAAGTATACCATGCATCTCGGAGTCGAACGCTTCGATCCTTCCGGTTGGTCCTTGGGGCGCCACACCGCTTCGTCCGGATCCCGCCCGTTTTAGTTCACGCTTCCTCAAGCGCCGGACCCGTCTTTTCCCGACTCTTGCGTAGGCCGGGCGAGCACCACCGCCCCTTCTCGCCGGATGTAGTCGTCCTCGTCCTCTTCTTGATCGGCCCACCCGAGATCGCCTTGACGCTTCCCGGGGTGATCGATGACTTCAATTTTTTGGCGCCGATGCCCATTGGGGTGGATCCTTCCACTTCTCTCGTGGACGGATCGGCGATTGCGCTTCTCGCCCGTATTCAAAATACCCGTCGCCGCATTCGGACGCTCTTCAACATGGGCAGCTTTAAACCCTCATTCCAGCAATGCCCGAAGAAGGCACATCCCCGTGCGCGCGTTCCCGCTCGCGCGTGTACTCCTCCCCGGTCCCTCCCCGTGCGCTTCTTCTTCGGCCCTCGCGCCGCTCCTCCTCGTAGCGCCGCTTCGGTAGCACTCCTTCTCCATCCGGCGCCGCCACTTGTTGAGGAGGATGCGTGATGTCACCCCGGGCTTGGTTCCGGATGACTCCCCAATTTCGATGTGACTTCTAAGAATGCGGGGGGCTTCACCTTGCACCCGTTCCGCAGTCACTTGGCGCTCGGGTCCATCGCTCCACCTTGTCTAGACCGGGCCGAGGTCAAGACCTTGACTTTTCCCTTCTCCTCGCCTGTTATCACGTTAACGTAAAAGCCCACCATGTTCGAGGAAAGGGGTGGCCATCCAACCTTCATTTTGTTGTCGAACTTAAAGTGACCCTCCTGGATGGCCTTCTGGATCTTCATCCTGAAGACCCTGCAATCATTGATGGAGTGTGAATCCCTGTCGTGGAAGCCACAGTAACGTTTTGCTTTAACTCCATCGGGCCGAAGCATGGAATGCCCCTCAGGCAGCTTGATTCGGCCTTCTTTCACTAAGAGCTCGAACAATTTATCAGCTTTCGTGATATCAAAATCATAAGTACCCTTGGTCTGCTTGACCCAGCCGATTTATTGTCAAAGGCTCCTTCCCCCACATGATCTCTGCTGCGGCTACATCCAATTCATCATCAGAATCCTCGAACAGATCAGCCTTGTCCAAGAACTGGTTGTAGACGTCAGCGACGTCGTGTTGCTTGCCAAATTTGGCGTCCTTCTTAAAACCATACGCCTGATTGCTCATCAGTGATAGCTTCTGCGATAGCTGGCCCAGATTCTCAAACTCCATCCCGAACAACTTTTCACGCACGGCCGGCAGCATCCCGGCGACGGCCATATCAGCCAACGGGTCGTCTGGCAAGTTAAGCGAAAAGCACATGCCTTTGACTTCCCTGAATCTCCTAAGAAATTCCAGCGGCGTCTCGCCGTGCCTCTCGCTTCGTGGTGGCAAGGTCGATCAATTTCTTCTCCGAGCTGCCACCGAAATAATGAGTGTGGAATTTCCGCTCTAAGTCCTTCCATCCGGCAACCGATTCGGGGGCGGGGGGACGAGAACCACCGGAACGCCGGACCCGTCGCTGATGCGGGGAAGTAACGGACCCCCGAATGTCTCCTCGGTGAGCACTCCCCGAGCCGCATGAGGTAACGAGCGATGTGCTCGACCGTGCTCGTGTCGTCTTGCCCCGAAAATTTTGTGAACTCCGTTGGCGGCTTCACCCTTGGCGGCAAGAGCACATTGTAGTACCATTCGGGAACGGCGGCCTATAGGCGGGTCCTTGCATTTTTTGGCTTGAGGCCGAACCGATTTTGCATCAATTCGGCCATCTTCCGCGCCAGGGCGTCACCCTCTTGTGCGCCCGCACCGGCGCGTATCCCCGGATGCGGGAAGGCGTCAAATGCCCCATAGTTTCCCACCTCATGATAGCCTCCGCCGTACAAGTTCCTCTGCGGCCCGCTGGTCGCCGGTGCAATCCTCGCGGCCGGGATCAAGTGGGGCCCCGAGCGATCCGAACGCTAGATCTCCAAATGTAGGCCGGTACGGATTCGGCCGCGTGCACGGCCGACCCGTGCCGCTCCGTGGTGGTGGCCGAATTGGTCGCCCTCCCCGAAGCCTCGCAATGGGGGCCGAACCGGCTGCCCCCGCGTGTCCGCGGAGGAGGGCCGGAACGCTAGACTTCCGCAGCTCGAGGAGGAGGCCGCCGTGGCCGGCTCCGTAACGGCGGTTGAGAGCTTGATTCGCCCCGGCTCCACGGTGCCCCCCGGATGGGTGCCTTGTCGAACGATTGTTCCATGCCCGGCCAAAGACGGCCACCATCATCCGCCGAAGCGCACCGAGGAAAGCCTTGTTGTGCTTGCTAAGCATATTGTCCGCGATTCCCGGAATACTCGCATGCACTCCTCTTTCTCCTGCTGAGCTGTGGTGTCGCTCTCCCCTGGTAGCAACACTCTGGGCATCTCGTTCTTCAAATACGGGACGCCGCTTCTATTCTTCTTGAACGACAGCAGACATTTCTGCTGAAACTGGTCCATGACATCCTGGAGTTGCCGCCGCCGTTCGGGAGAGAGATCTTCAAGGTTGACATCCATGAGGTCTCCGATCTCGTGCATCTTGAATCTATTCGGCCGTGGTCCCACCGGGCGTGCCAAAAAGTGTGTTGACGCGAAAAGTGCACTCAACGCCAAACACACAAAGAAGCCGAACAAAGTTGGCTTTACACGCGCAGAGAGCAAAAGACGTGCCGACCAATTTTTCCCGAAAATAACAAAAGACAAAGCAGTTAGATACCAAAACTTGGAACTTGCCGGTGGTACCGAGATAGCTCAATATTTACGGCTAAAAGGAGCTAAGTGGGATGACACATAGCTATAGAAAGCTATTTGCCAATGAACCAAAACCATTCGGGAACTCGCAAAGGGGAAAAAGGTAATACCGCCGAATGGATGACGTAAGCATGACAACGATCGGTCTTTGTTTAGACAAGAATGCACGCGCATGAGGTCATGACCGATCCTCATGAAGATTAGCATTAAATAAATGAATAAAGTAAAACATGTTCATGATCATGTATTAAACAAGCATGCATAGATCCAAAGCACTAGTCTACCGCATGTCTAGTTACTTTAAAACCCGTCGGGTACGATATCAAACAAATCTATCCACCGCATGATACAACATGCATGAAAAACCGTACCACTTTCCACAAATAGATCTATCCACCGCATGATACAATCTAAATATGGAAAGCTAAAAGCACACATCATTTAAAGCATGAATAACGCACGTGTTCTACTCGTGAAGAAACATAACCGAATATGGCCGAATGTACCGATTCGGGGTCCATGAAGAAGGAACAAACATTACCAAGTGAACAAATCTATCGCATTGATTTAGAAATCTAATCCACCGATGACTAGCTCCAAAGCAACCCAAAAACCCCGCATCTACCGCATGATACCCGGTTCTTTCAAGATTTATACAAACATTAGCAAGCTTGAACCCGCAACACGTAACAACCTAGATCGATTCGGTTTCGGCTATCGTAAAGCACAAGATCCACATGTTAAAACATGGAATCAACTCGAACAAGGATCATAAAAAAGATAAAGCCGATCCAAACCTATCTAGATTGGGCAAAAGTGTGTTACATGAATTTAAACATAAATTAAAACTCAAAGCAACACGGGGTAACTTAATGAATCTATTGGATCTTGCCAAAATCCAATAGAGCCGATAACTAGCTTCGAGCTAGATCTCAGCCTACCGCATGCCTCATGATCTAACAAGAAACCCTCTTGAACCAAGCTTGAATCTACCGCATGACACGAAGCATGGTAACAAGACTACTTGCATCAAATCTAAATCCACCGCATGATACTAGACATGATACAAGGTTGCCGGTACTCACGGAGGTCGACGGATCGATAAGCCCTCTCGAAGAACTCGACGACACGACAAAGGACTCTAGGGTTTGGCGTAAGGCCGGTGTGTATTGAAGAATGATTGTGTCTGTTACATACATTCAGGGGTCATATTTATACCCCCGTTAAGTACAACCTCGAATGGATTCGTTGCCTAACTTATCTCTAAGCTTGATCGCCTATCCATCAATTCGCTTCCCCCCGATTGAGCCACGTCACCGTCCAATCCCGCAAAAATCGCCTTTACGCTCCTTCCGCCGAACCGGAGCAGATAGCCGACCGCATCTCTTTGCCAAATATCTCCGAAAAGATCCTTCCTTCCACCGTACGGACTCTTTGTCGAACCGGACCCACAAGTTAGACTCCTTACCAAATTTTGGTGTTAACAAGATGCTAAGATTGATGAGATGCATGCTTACACTAGTTCTCTTGAGGCTAAATTGAAGGAACCCATGCCTACATCATGCTCTACCCGTGAAATGAATGCTTTGAAAAATTTGGAACTTGCACATTATGTTGATCGTTTGCGTGATGAGAATGATGATTTGAGGAAGTTGATGGGTTGGTTGTCCACCATGAGCCTCGCTGAGGATGATGATCAAGGCGTTTAAGAGGCAGGATGGTGAGGGACTTGGGGCAAACAAGGTTGGTGAGGGAAGTGGAGAGAATATCCCGCAGCCACCAAAAACCCACCACAAAAATGATTTCCCCCCAAAACCTAACCATCTTAGGAACCGACTAGACACAACCCCGCCTCCACCCGTGTTTCCTACACCCACAAATGATCTACAAAAGCCTATCAAGTTTGTGAGCACTTCGGGGAAAGTGTTCTTTGGGAAAGAAAGTGAGAAGGCTAGTGAGGGGAAACTGGGTGGAGGATTTGAGTGGAGAGAAACCAAGTGAGCAGCCACATCCCAAGCCTAAGCCTAAGCTTGTGAGGTTCCATTGTGGCTATTGTGGGAGAGATGGCCATAAGGAGGAGTTTTGCTTCAAGAGGAAGCGTGAGGAGAGAATGGCAAAGGAGTGGGCTAACAAGGATAAGTACCACCCTTCCGATGGTGTACTTGAGCCTCGTGTGCAGATGCCCAGGGCCAAGGCGAATGTGAGGACAGTTCGGGCTTGGGGAGAACGGAAGGTCGTTGGAGGTGTTGTCGCTTGTGTCACACCGGTCGACCGTGTGGGGCACCTGGCCGGACCGGTGCGGGCCCGGACATGCGGCCGCTTGGGTTTCGGGCTCGTACGTGTGCGAGGGTTGTTTCGGAGGTCGTGGTTCCCGTGGTTGGGCCGGGAGAGTTTGCAGGTGGTCGGGTTGCTAGGCGTTCTCCCCCTCGAGTTCACTACGGGGATGGGAGGAGTCGTAGCTTTGAGAAGGACAGAGGGACGGTCCATGGGTTCTCTTTCGTGGTTTTGGTCCTCCTCCGGCAGAGGGGTGGTTCCCTCGGGGTGGTTACCGTGGTGGCGTTCGTGGAGGTAGCTTTGGTAGGAGAGATGCTTTGGTTGGTGCTAACCCCACTTTCGAGCAAATGGCTCGGCACCGGTTTTACTCTTTTGGTACTAACCCCGCGTCGAGTCGTTTGTTCGCTCACGTGCTCGTTTTTGAATTTCAGGTGGGAGACTTGAAAGAACATTTGGTTGATTGACTCCGGTTGCTCGAGGCATATGACCGAGACAGGGGGTGGTTCTCAAGTCTCGTCCCGTGGTGACGAAGAGGTACATCACTTTTGGGGACAATGGGTGTGGGCGTGTGCTTTCAGAAGGTGAGATTAAGGTGAGTGACAAGATCACTCTGAGGCGTGTTGCTCTTGTTCAATCGCTGGGGTACAATTTGCTTTCTGTGTCCCAGTTGTTGGATGAGGGTTTTGAGGTGTTGTTTCGGCCAGGTGGTTCTCGGATTTTGGACTCTCGAGGGGACCTTGTCTGTATGGTCGTTCCCGAAGGTCGTGTGTTTCGTGCTGATTTTTCTCGCTCTTCGGGTGTGGAGCGTTGTTTCTTGGCTGGTTCTTCGAGTGAGTTGTGGAAGTGGCATAGGAAGTTGGGTCACTTGAGCTTTGACCTTTTGTCTCGCTTGAGTAAACTCAATTTGGTCCGAGGATTGCCACGGTTGAGGCTTGAGAAAGAGTTGGTTTGTGTGCCTCGAAGGCATGCCAAGATGGTAGCCTCTTCTCACCCGCCTCTCACCGATGTGATGACCGAGCGTCCATGCGAGCTGCTCCATATGGACCTTGTTGGCCCGGCCTCGTGTGCGATCCGTGGGTGGGAAGTGGTATGTCCTAGTTGTGGTGGACGACTATTCTCGGTATGCATGGGTGTTCTTTCTCGAGGATAAGGGGGAGACGTTTGGTTTTGTTCGAGATCTAGTCTTGAGGTTGAGGAACGAGAGGCATGGAGATGCCATACGAGCTATCCGCAAGGATAATGGCTCGGAATTCGTAAACTCTCGTTTTGAAACCTTTTGTCATGACTTGGGTCTTGAGCACCTGTTTTCGAGTCCGTATACGCCTCCCCGTAATGGTGTTGTGGAAAGGAAGAACAGGACCTTGTGCGAGATGGCTCGACGATGCTTGATGAGCATAGGACTCCGAGGAGGTATTGGGCCGAGGCGATGAATACCGCGTGCTATGTGTCGAACAGATATACCTCGCAGTGCACAAGAAGAAGACAAAGCTATGAGTTGATGCATGGTCGCACACCCAAGGTGAGTCACTTCCATGTCTTTGGTTGCAAGTGTTTCATTCTCAAGAAAGGCAGGAAGTTGGATAAGTTTGAGGCTAGGTCTCGTCGATGACATTTTCTTTGGTTATGCATCTCATTCTAGAGCATATCGTGTGCTCAATCTTGAAACTAACCAAATCGTGGAGACTTGCGAGGTAACCTTCGACGAGACGAGCCACGTAGTCGCTTGTCTTTGAGTGTGCGGTGATGATGAACTTGGCGAGGAGATCTTTCGGAGGAGGAGCATGAACATGGAGATGATGAGGATGGCGGTGCGGTGCCCCCGCCGAACATGTACCCACTACTTCGACTACGGTGATGGACGGACCCTCTACTACACCTACGACGACAAATCAAGAACGAGGAGAAGCTGATGTTGAGGGGGAGGTAGCATCGAGGCGAGAACCTCCCCGGCGAGTTCAAGTGGATCACCCGCTTCGAGGATTATCGGCGACATGAATGAACGCACTACACGGTCGAGGGTTCGAAACAATTCTCATTTCGCTCATGCTGCATTTGTTGCTACTTTTGAGCACAAAGACATTGGACACGCACTATCCGATCACAATTGGGTTAATTCGATGCATGAGGAGTTGGAGAACTTTGAGAGGAATCGGGTGTGGGAGTTGGTTGACCCTCTCCCGTGGTGTAAGCCGATTGGTACAAAGTGGGTGTGGAAGAACAAAGAGGGAGAGAAGGGTGAGGTTGTGAGGAATAAGTTGAGACTTGTTGCTCAAGGGTTCGGGCCGAAGGAGGGGATCGACTACGAGGAGACCTTTGCTCCCCGTAGCCCGTTTGGAGGCGATTAGGATCCTTCTAGTCTTTTCCGTGGCTAAAGGGTTCAAGTTGCACCAAATGGATGTGAAGAGTGCTTTTCCGAATGGTGTGCCGGGCAGGAAGAAGTGTATGTGAGGCAACCCTCCGGGTTTGAGAGCGAGAAGTACCCCCACCGGTGTACAAGTTGAGGAAGGCGCCGTATCGGTTGAAGCAGCGCCTAGAGCTTGGTATGGCAGGTTGAGGGTGTTCTTGTTTGAGAGAGGTTTTGAGATGGGGAAGGTCGACCGCACCTTGTTTTTGCCGAGGGCGGGACGCAGATATCCCGATTGTGCGGGTGTACGTGGATGATATTGTCTTTGGTGGCTCGTCTAACTCTCTTGTTGCAAGGTTTGCGGATGATATGAGCAGGGAATTTGAGATGAGCATGATGGGCGAGTTGCGCTTCTTCCTGGCCACAAATCAAGCAATCAAAGGAAGGAACATTTGTGCACCGTGCTAAGTACACCAAGGACATTGTGCGAAAGTTCAAGATGGAGGACTCCAAGGCTATGACGACACCGATGAGTACGACTACGGCTCTTGATGCGGACGAGGAAGGTGAACATGTGGACCGTAAGGAGTACCGAGCATGATCGGGTCACTCCTCTACTTGACGGCGATGAGGCCGGACATACGTTTCGGTGTGTCCGTGCGCTCAATTTCAAGCGTCTCCGAGGACTTCGCATCGGCAAGCGGTGAAGCGAATTTTCGGTACTTGCGTCACACTCCCGACTTCGGCCTTTGGTACTCGCGTCGTCTTCTTTGGTGCTTCATGGTCTTTCGTACGCGGATTTTGCCGGGTGTCGGTTGGATAGGAAGTCCACTTCTGGGACTTGCCAGTTCTTGGGTTCTTCTTTGGTGTCTTGGTCTTCCCGTAAGCAATCAAGTGTTGCTCAATCCACTACCGAGGCCGAGTATGTTGCCGCTGCTAGTTGTTGCTCTCAGCTCCTTTGGATTTCATACACCATGAGTGACTTTGGTGAGGAGTATACCCATGTCCCACTTCAATGTGATAGCACCAGTGCCATAAGCGTTGCAAAGAACCCAGTGCTCCATTCCAAAACCAAGCACATAGAAGTGAGGTATCATTTTCTGAGAGACAACGTAGAGAAAGGGAAGATAGCTTTGATCCATGTACCCACACATGACCAACTAGCCGATATTTTCACCAAACCCCTAGATCAAGCAACTTTCACTCGTTTGCGGGGGAACTTGGTGTGTGTTTGATTTCTTGAGTTGGGTGTGTGGGAGCTCTTTTTGTAGCATATGTATAGCTTTCCTTTGTGCATTTCTTGCATTTTGCATGGCATATGTAACATGATGTATAGGCATCCTTGTATCTTAGATTGCATGCATTTTGTATCATATGAATTGGTTAGGAAAAGCTTCTCTCATATACACTGTTCACCATGGAATGAAATATATGTCTTTGTGAGCTTGTTTGGTATGCTATGGTTAGTTTGGCTTAGCTCTTGATGATCTTGATGAATAATCCATTGTTGATAGCTATGCTTTTGAAAATGTCACATGTATGCTCTCTCATGTGTAAATGCCTTTATATGCTCTTGACATGTTTTAGTGGCTTGGCTATGCTTAATTTGTGGTTGGATAGCTAGTTTATTGATCATATGGGGCCAAAGGCTCATTTGCCATCATGAATGTTTAGCCCTCTTGATTTATCTTGTGGAGGAGCATAAGTTCCTTTTTGTCGCAAAGACATTTCATGTACCATTTATCAATCCGAAAATGAAATGACAAATGCTTGGAACATATGCTCCCATGTCATATGTGCTGAATTTAATTTGCTTTGGGTGCTAAACCGTAACACCCTAAATTTCAACTTCTGAATTTAATTAAAATTGGCTTAGCAACATTTCGATCTCGCTTAAGGAATATAAGATTGTTGTGCTCTTATAGGCATTTAATTGTTTTTATTAATTAATTAATGAAATATAGGAGTTTATCGTTGCATACATGCTTTGGTGCATTGTTTTGGTTGTTGAATTCAAATCCCGGTTTGAATTCAATGGTTGTTTGTGGTTTATTTGGTTTGGAAAAGATTTGGATTTGAAAATGAAAAAAAAAAAAAAAAAAAAACAGCTCCCGCAAACCGCAACAGACCCAACCAGCCAAACTCCCTTGGCCCGGCTCGTTTTTTTTTCCGCTCTCGCGCGCCCTAGCTTGCGGCAGCCCATCGGCGGCCCGTGGCGCCCGCTCCGCCTCCCCGCTCTTGCGCCCGCCGGCAGGGGGACCCGGCGTCATCCTTCTCCTCGGACGCGCCCGAGCCGGCCGCGCGCCGCACCGGTCGCACCCCGCAAGCGCGGCGCCGGCCGCCCCCGTCTCCGTGCCGGCCGTGCGCTCACGCACTTCCTTCCTTGGGCCCGCGCGTCGGGGCCGCCCCCGCCCCTTATAGCGCGCCGCCGCACCGACCCCAAACCCTAGCGACACCGCCGCTACCTCGCAACCCTAGGCCGCCGGCCGCCGCTTCGATTCCCCTCGGTCGCTTCCTTTCCTTCATCGTGGTGCAGATCCGAAGGTTCGTGAGGAGGTGAGGAAGCCGAAGGTCCCACTCGTTTTTGCCCTCCCCGCCCCGCACCGCTTGTTCATGCTCGCCGGAGTTGGCGTCGTCGCGGCCGCCCGCCCCCGTCGCGATGCCCGCCGACGCCGCCGCCCGTGCGCTCGTCCCGGTGCCTCGCTGAGTTCGCCGTGGCCCTTGCTTCATCTTGATGCCGCCCGTGCGCCAAATGGTGCTCCGTAGGTCGAAACCGAGCGAGCTCGCCGGAGCTACGCCGGCCGCCGCCGCGCACCGCCGCCCGCGCCGCCGTCCTTCGTGCCCGGCGACGCAGCCCATCCGATCCGGAACCAAAGGCTCGCATCTAATCCACCACCAGGTCAACCGAAGGGGTACCGGTCAACACGGTTGTGACACGGTCGTTTTTGCAAAGAGACCCCCGGCCTTTTTAAGATTCGCAGCCGGTCCCCCCCACCAAAGAGGAGCCTTTACAAATAGGTCCGCATCTTTACGGTTTTAACCCCCGACTTTTCTAGGTTTTGTGCCCGCAGTCCAGCCCTTGGAGTTTAGGGTTTTAACCCCTGAGTTTTTATATAAAATTACGTTTTAGCCCTGAGTTTTTGTAGTTAGGCCCCTGTAAGCCTAGTTTTCCTGCAGAATAGCCCCTGTACCTTATTTCGGTCGTAGATTACGCGTTCTAGCTCCGTTTTTAGCGTTCTTTATATCCATTTGTTCGTCTCGACGAGTAGATTAGTTTAGGGAAGCTTTTGTTCCTGTTTGAATTGATTGGTGAATTGTTTTCTTATTTTATTGTTTTGTCTCTTGCATGTGAATGTGTGATGCGTAGAGAACGAGCCGTCCGAAGATTTTCCGTGGTGAAGACTTGAAGACTCGAGCAAATCCGGATCTTGTCGAGGCAAGTGTCCTTGGTCATATCCGTTTTATCCTATATGAACATGCATTTAATCACTGTATTTACTTTCTTGCTTGCATTAATTTTGACGGGTTCCTCTTAAGGACTATGCCTAGATTCTTTTGACTGTTGCCTTGTAACTGGGTTAGTTAATTAATCTTGATGGTAGATGCTGCTTAGTTGCTCAACTGGGTTGGTAATAAACAACATGATATCCGTTTATGCTCTATGTTCTTTGATGGTAATGTAATTGCAAGACCATATGCTTAATTGGAACATGGAGAACCACCCAGGACAACAGTACAACCACAAGGCTATATGGCTCTGGCTTGGCTGAATAATTAGAGACCTTGGTGTTGTAGTGATCTTACCTGAAAGGGACAAATGGGGAGGCGTTGACGGAGTATAGACCTGCTCTAGCGGGGAGTTGGGCTTTGCTAAGACACGGTACCCGCTAGGGAGCTTTATGCCCCGCTTCGTCCCGAAACCTAGTGGGTTGCTACACATTAGGGAATCTTTGTAAAGGCCTCGTAGCGTCCCTATGCAATCACACCTCGGCGAGTGTGGTATGATGCCCGATCGCATCGCGTGGTTGGGTCTAAAGCTCTTCGGAGTTTTTACGCGACTTGTGGGTAAAGATGTACAACCTCTCGCAGTGTTTAAAACTAATCGATTAGCCGTGCTCACGGTCAAGAGCGGCTCCGGACCCTCACATGATTAATCTATCGGAAGATGAATTTAAATGATTCTTTACTTAATGTTCATGGTTATGATGTTACACATTAATTGTGGGATGGTATACACTTACATTTGCTAGTAAGTAAGTTGCTTAATAAAATTTGATCAACTAAAATGCTAACTCGCTTAAACCCCTTGGCCATCCACATATACAGCCTTGCATGTTTATTATGATATTCCTCTCTTGCTGAGTACGACATGTGCTCACGCTTGTTTATTTATTGCATCTACACAACCCGATTGTCGCTCGGACTTGAAGGCCGATGTTGAGTGCTAGGCGTGCGTGCCATCGGTCCGGTGCTCGTGGAGTTCCTCTCTCGAAGATCCGCTCGCTTGTTGCTCGCTCGATGATACGATGTTGAGACTCTCGGTCATGTAATGGTTTTAATACTCTCTTTTACGCTTTGGCACCGTATCCGATATTCACCGAGTCATTACGTGTGTGTAACTTGATCCCGGCGCACATGTAATTTATGCATTCGAGTTTGCCTTCAAATTCGGGTGTGACATAAACCGTTGCATGATGCCTACCAATGAGAAGTCTCATACATAGAAGTAGGCACATGGCTCGGTGGCTTTGACATGACATGAGGTGCTTGTGGGTGTTTGTGATGGTCTTATGATTAGAATGGCTGTCCTAGCATGAAGTTTGTGTGGCTTTGCCATTTTGATGTGCTTTGATCATGTTTAGGACTTTGCTCATGAGAGGCACGTTTTTCGCAGAATTGCCAAAATCCATCTTAGCTTCGTCCAATGGTTGTGAAACTTGGTGATCATGTAGTTGAGATCGATACGAAGGCGTAGAGTATCTAACTTGCTCATTTCGACATGTGTAGCATTCTTTGTTGAATTTTGTCTATTTGAGAAGCTCTAGGTTGAAATTTTTTGCATTTTTGGCTTGATTCATGCATTGTCAACAAGGGGGAGAAGTTTGAGCTTGAAATGGCTTGTCGGACGCATTTAGAAGGTTTTCGAGTGGTTTCGAGCCATTTCCGGGCTCTCGTTGTGCACCGGTCCGACCGGTCGTGTCACCGGTCCGACCGGTGTGAGTGCCGGCTCGTTCACATGTTGCACACCGGTCTGACCGGTGGTGTTGACCGGTCTGACCGGTCAGGGCTGAGTTGTTGCAGCTGCCCTGTTTCAAGTGGTGTCTTGCATGCATTCGTCCAGGGGGAGGTGCATTGGTTCAGGGGGAGCTTGCATGTGTGCAGGGGGAGCTCTTTGTGGTTGTTCGAGCTTTGATTCGGTGGTTTGCGCTCTTTGCTTGAGCTTTGTTTTGTCTCGGATGTGTCGAGCCGTTGCCCTTGCCTAAGGGGTCCGAGACTTGTCTTCTTCAAGTGATCCTGCTCTTTGCCTTTGTTTGGCTTTCGATCACTTGTTGGAGTTTCTTTTTGTTCGTTTCTTTCCTTTTTCTTTTCTCTCTTGTTACTTTCGAGTGGGTGTTGTCAATGCACTCATCAAGGGGGAGATTGAGGACCATGTATGGTTCGAGGACCGGTGGATGGTCGCTTCCTTGTGTGATGAGTGATTGACAACGTTGTGTGGACTAATTCTTGGCTAAGTATTGCGGGTGCGGGTTGTCGCTTGACCGGTGTTGGTGCGGTGAAGAACAAGCGCGAAATGTCGTCGCCGCGTGAAGCCTCCGGGTGTGGAGAAGACAAGTAGGCTTCGTTCGAGGGACCCGGTGGCCGGCGGGGGTCAAGTGCGGGCCGCATGGTGGCATGAACAAGAAGATGAGGTCGTGGACGGTTTCTTGGTTGAGCCTCAAAACCAAGGTCGAGCCGGGACTACGTGGGAGCCGAGTCATGAGTGGAGATTGGCGGAGGCTACACCGAGTTCGCGGGGTTCCGGTGGTTCACCGTAAAACCACCGGGTTCCTTGGTTGATCCACAAAGCCAAGACCGAAGAACCGAAGACGGAGCCGCAGCGAGCCGCGGACCGGTCCCGACCGGTGGGTCTGACCGGTCTCACCGGTGGGGGACCGGTCGACCGGTGAGGAGCACTGGTCTGACCAGTGTGCGATGACGCAGTCTGGAGACTTCGAAGCGGAGGACACGCATCGGGATCGCATGGTTTGCGTCGAGGCTACGCAGGGTACGGTCTCCAAGCATCCGTCCGATGGAGAAGACATGAAGACTTCCAAATCCGCCCTTGAGGGGCTTGTATCCCTAGTTATTAGGAAAGGGCATTTTAGACTTTCGGTTGCCTCCATATAACCCAAGAGGTGAGAGGATGGCAGCCAACTCTTGGAACCCTAGCTCATTTGTTTTCCCATTTTCCTTCCTATTTTCCTTAGGTTTTCCATAGGACTAGCAAGAGAGCTTCATGGAGAGATCTTGTTGAGAGGGATGGATGATCGGGAGGCTTGCTAGACCTTGTATGAACCTTTGTTTCATGTATAGATGATTCGACGTGGTTCCCCAAGGTTTGGATGTGTTTTCCCCGTTGTTCTTGGTGGTGATTTTCAGAGCCCTCTCTTGGTGATTTCTTTGGGTTGTTTTCGGACTTTTCTCTTGGGGATTTGATGGGGGGAATTTGTGGGAACCCTTCGTGGTTCTTTGGGCTGTGATTCCCCTCCCAAATCCGTGAGTAAAGGTGCTCGATTTTGGGGTTTCTTGAGTTCTTGGGTTGGAAGTGCTCTTGGCGGGATTTCCTTGATTCCTCCTTTTTGGACGAGTTTTGGTGGGATTAAACTTGGCTATGGACTCCTCATGAGGTGTTCCTAATATCCCCAAAGTCTTGTTCAAGTCCGTGGAGCGATTCGGGAGATTGAGGTTTGGATTTGGGGGAGTTGACCCGCGAGTGCTGTTCATCCCGAGTCGCCCAGCTACACCGGTCTGACCGTGCTCTTGACCGGTCTGACCGGTGCAACCCTCGGTGGGATTTTGCTCGGGTGAACGTCTTGGTGTGTTCGCTGTTGTCCCGTGGTGCTGCTGTTTCGAGTTTGGGTCAGTTTGGTGGTTGGTTGGCCTGTTTGGTGCCTTGGGGGCTTTCAGGCTGTGATCGGTCTGACCGGTGTGTCTCACCGGTCTGACCGGTGTAGAGCCACTTAGTGAAAGTTGCTCAGTTTCACCGGCAGGGACCGGTCTGACCGGTGGTGCTCACCGGTCTGACCGGTGTGGGTCTGTAGACTCGAGGTTTGGTTTTCCGCTGCGTTCTCGGGTCGGAAGGTTGTGTGTTGGTTCCTAGGTGTTGACGGTGAAAATCCGTCAACCTAGCCATGAGTTTACCTTCGGTGTTGGCATTAGTTTTATACCTTATCCATTGGTACTAACCCCCGTGGTATAACAAGTTCACGTGTGCATGTCGTTTTTGGAGTTTAATGTTTATGCGGGTTTTAGTGTTGAATGCAAGACTTTCGGGATAAGTTCATCAAGCACCTCATGACAAGACCTTGAAGCCCCGAACAAGTCATGCAATGAAGCAAACTTAACTCCAAGAAGCCGGGGACTTGATCCGAGAAGACGACGGACTCCGGGGACCTCGACCGGAAAAGTGCGCGAATCTTGCAAGACAAGGAGTTGAGTCCAATTCGGAGAGAAACCGACGACATGGACCTACATGCGTAAGGGGGAAACATCCGAGAAGCAAGGGAACCGACCTCGGCAAAGGAGCCCACGGGCCGGGCCTAAATGGGCCCGGGCCGCCGGCCGGCCCAGTCCGGTCGGCCCAGTGCCCATTTTGGGCCCAAACCCGTCGTACTTTGCCCTAGCCGCCAATCGGGCTATTTATAGTCCCCTGACCGAGAGCCACGGAGAGAAGATTTCGTCTTCGGCCGCCGAGAAGCAGAGAAGAGAGGGACACCATCTCGGAGAGGAGAGGGTCGAGCTAGTTGACTAGGGTTTCCCTAGCCGACGTGGGAACCTTGCAAGGAAGACCACGTCGGAGTTCCCGGAGCTAGAAGCAAGATCAAGGAAGGATCCCGGTGGTGATCTTGTGTATGTATCATTGTTATAGTTGAATTATCAAGTTGAATCTTTTCCCGGCCGATCAAGTGTTTCCTCGAAGATTTCGTTTTTCGATCGGCTTTGCTTATTCCAATTCTATTCTCGAGATAGATTACATAGGGTGTTCTTGTAGCCGCGGTGGCTAGAGGTACACGCCGGATCCTCCGAAAGAATCTCGACTTGTCTTTTGACTCGCCCTAAACTCCCCGCATGAATAGGGATACGTTGTGACAACGGGGGTCTCGAAAGGCGGATGTTTTCGGATTTGGACGGGAAACCACGATTTAAAGAGGCTTTTATTAAGATTCGATTTGCTACTTCTTCTCTTGCTTGGAACTTCAACAAAAGGCTTACCCCGATCCCTCTAGATCGGTTTATCTACCCAATCTTACTTTGTTCTCTCCGGTTTTTAGTAGATTAGATCTGTTTTGTGTCTTTAACTTAGATGCATTAGGTCTTTTATCGAATATTGAAGATTACTTGGCTTTAATAGATTAAGTCTTGCGTCACACATTTGTTCCACGGATTCGATACCTTGGGTTCACCACTCGAGGGAAGAAGGGTCCCTTGACTACGACGGGAGACTTGTACGCTTGAGTCACGAACGAACTTTGATACAATTATTAACCGTCAACACTAGGTCCAGTGGCACTCCGATGGCTACGTGGGCTTGACCAACTTGGGTAGTGAGTCGGAGACGTGTGTTGGAAGTTGTGTTCATCTTGTTGGAGTTTCCATCTCCTTCGAGAAGAATTTTTATCGGCTCCCATTCACTCCCCCCCCCTCTCCGGTTCGCCGTATCGGTCCTTCAACCGACAATCCCTAATGACCCCTTTGGTCAACCTTGGTCAAACCTTGGTCAAACCCAACTCACAACCCCTTGAACAGCCCTTTTCCCACCTTTGTCGCACGGAACTTTTGCCACATTCTCCAAATTTCACCTAAACACTTCAAAATCTCCCAATGTAAAAGTTGTGTATTTTGTCGAGGAACACAACTTTCATGTTGAGTGGAATTTGAGATTTGAAGCCTAAATTGGTGAAAAATGTAAGTCAACGCCCGTAGTTACTATTCACTAGCGCCCGTAAAACAGGGATCTTGGCATGCCTAATGTGCACAAATGGTTGAGAAAAAGGCCATATGCCCTTTACAAAAGTTGTAGAGGATTTTGAGGTCTACAACTTTTGTATACATTGTTTGTAGCGCTTTAGTTCAAAAAATCATGAGAAAATGGCGAAGCCAAACAGGGGGTACATTGAATTGTTTCATGCCCGAACGCCGAACGCGCTCCCCGCAACATGCCGTGCGCGCCGCCACGGTTTCTCCCCCCCCGGCCCGCACGCCGAGGCACGCTAGCATCCGTTGGTCCGTGCTCCGCTCGGGGAACCCCGTGCGTGACGTCGCCGGCCCCCGTTGTCGTGCCACGCGGTGTGTTTCCACTAGTTGGACAGCGGCACCACCTCCCGCCATAGGCCGCCGCGGCCGCACGTCGTTGCCGCCCCCACCGCCCATGCCGCGCCTTGTACGCCCTCCCTCGCCTTGGTGCGCAAGTACCTTCCTCACCGACTCGAAGCTTGGCTATAAAAAGGTCGACGTCGTCCGTCACGCGCGTTGCGGAGCCACCAAGCCGCCATTACCACCGCCATCGGTGCTCGCAGCCGAGCTTCACTCTCCGCCAACACGTGCCGCTCCGGCCGTGCCCCTAGGACTCCCCGTAGCTCCCCCTCTTGCTTGTTGGCCGGGTCGATCCGCCGCTCGCCGCAGTGACTCCTCCGGCGGCCGCCACCGCCGGCCTCCGCCATGGCCACCCGTCGGCACCAATTCCGCCGCGGTGAGCTCTCAAATCGAGCCTATGCGAACCCTAGACCACTTTCCCCCACTTCCCCGGCCATCCCCGCCGCCGGCCTCGCCGAATACGGCCGGCCGCGCCGCCCTTGCCCCCTTGGACTACATTGCAAAGCCCCGTAAACTTCGGGGAGTTTTGTGCAAACCGAGGGCGGATATGTGAGCTTTTCAATCTTTTTGAGGGCCCGGTTGGAAATGGAATCTTCCCCTTTCGAGTGTTTTAGATAGAACTTGTAAAATCCATATGAAATCGCAGAAAAATCCAAAAATTGCAAACCCAATTTTGTTGTGCTCTGTGTGACTAGGGCTACATTTTCCGCAAAGGATGTATATACTTTTGAGCTATAGTTTTTGCATGAAAAATTGAAATGTGATTTACCTAGATCCGTGATTCCGCAAAATCTATACATGATCTTGAGCTGGCTTTTGAATATGATGTGAGCACTAGCATGTGTAGGTCCTGTGCCAACAATTGCACAAAGTTTTTGAAAAAATCATTTTATGTGATTTATCTTGTATTATTGTCAAATCTTGCTATATGATTTTTGTAGCTTAAAATATATTTATTTTTTATCCCTACTTCGGATATTGTCTTGCTATGCTAAAATGCACCTCCGGTGAATTTATCATGATTTTATCTCTGTTGGAAATATTATTTCCTGATTTATACTTGTTTTTAATCATAAATGTGTAGATCAAGATCTATAAAGGCTATAGATGTGTTTGTTGGCTTCCTAGACTTGTTTTGGACCATAGAAACAGTGAGAGAAAGTTTGGGACCAGAAGTGCTTTATTTATTTTTGTATGCATTTATCTTGTTTATAGTGAATAGAAATGCTATATTTATTATATTTTTTTTATTGCTTAAGCAAGTGTGCTTGTGTGATCTGTGGTTTGTATTAGACTTATTGAGATCAGGGAACACCACTCATGGTGTTTTATGAATTGTTTTGTTGAATAGAAGTGAAAGAACCTTTGTAAGTGGAATATTGAAGTTATTTGGAAAATCACAACTCTTACCTAAGGACCTTGTTTGTTGGTGTGGTAAAACTTGCTAACTAGTTTATAACCAATCCCTTGCTGTTTTGTGATAACTAAAATAATTTATTTGTATATATATGTACACAATCACTAATAAAATGTCTAGATAATAAAACATCGCAAATTGTTCCTTTATATGAAGAGTATGCTAAATGTATTATTATCTAGGTGAATGTGATCAACTATGCACCCAATGATCCTAGTTGCTTTTTGGCAAAACAAACACACCAGCCAAAAGCCTACATGTCTAGGGGTAACTTTTTTTCGGGTACGTCTTGCCGAGTATTAGTATACTCGGTCTTGCTATAATTGTTGTTTTCGATTGAAGTTGTTTGGCCTCGGTGAGATTCCACCGGGCCGGGAGCCGGAATGGGTGGATGATGACGCCGAGTAATAGCATCACGGATGACCTCCCGTGATGTCGTATTGTATCGCTATTAGTACTTCCGCTGTTTTAATAAAACTCGAATCATTTACTTTTATGTCATGAAATGTGACTTGTAATAATTAACCCTACGGGGAGATTGATATTAATTTGTAAGGCACTCGGACTCTCCTTAGTGGGAGTTTAATGCATACATTCGATCCTCTCGGTGTTTTCATGTGATTTACCGGGTGTAAACCCGACAACACTCAACGAAATAATTCTTTATTATCGCTTAATGACCAAATGTAGTGGTTTAGGCGATAGTACGTAATTATCTCGGATGGGGTTGTCACGGATAGAAAAAATGGAAGTGGGAGCGTTTGTTCCCGCTTGCATAACAGCCCGGTACTAAATTGCAGCAGCTTGTACCGGTGAGTGCCACAGGTCAGCACAAATTAGAGGGGGGAGCCATTTAGTACCGGCTGACGTCTTCGGCCGGTACTAAATGGCTCGGCATGGTTGTGTCTACCGGGTCCATGATGACATTTAGCACTAGCCGGAGACACCAGCCGGTACGAAATGGCGTGATGGGGTACCGTAGCACATGCCCGGTACTAATTCCGCACGTCAAGTGCAACCGTACTAACTGAATTGGTCAAGTGCCTGATTCTGTACTAGTGACCCCCATTACTTCCACGGAGGTAAGAGTTTAAAAAAAATCCAAGGAAAATTAGCAGGCTTCGCTAACTACCCCACACAACTTTCCTTTGATTTAGGATGACTTAAGCAAGTCTGCATGTGTACATGCATCAAAATCTCCCTTGGTATTTCATTAGACTTTAATTATGTTCAGTTAGATCTAGGTAAGCCTTAGGGTTCGTTTGCTTTCATCGAATTCAATCCGGTTAGAATAATAGATATATCAAGAACGTTATGATAAAGACTCGGACTCATTCCGGATTGAGAATTAATTTATCGATCGTGATAGGTAGAACAAGAGACCGAAGGGCACGATTGATTCCACACCTCTTAACTAGTGGATTGATTCCAAGTCTCTTGATGTACATATCATGAGTAAATCAATTTTCGACACGGAATAAATTCAAATCTCTAATAGTAGCTATCATGATTTTCTAGTTGTATTTATCTATTCCGGTCGGAATCCAATCCGGTGGAAACGAATGAGGCCTTAAAGGAAAATTCAATCATACGCCGTGACCTCTTGCCAAAATATTTAGATAGCTTGTCACGTCACATTTATTTGTTTCTTCCAAGGACACTTTACCGGGGCAAAGGAGGTTGTCATGTTAGCGAAAGGGCACCGTAGCCTAGTGGTTACAAGAGCCCCGGTAGCAGCTCAAGTCGTGGGATCGACTCCCCGTAGGAGCGAATTTCTCGAGAATTTAACGGCGTTTGTGCTTTCGGTGGTAGGCGATGTTCCCGTCGACGGCGAGGCGCCCGTGGTGACTTCGTCAATCTTGAGAATTTGTCGGCACGGTCTTCGAAGATGCTCCTAGGGGTAGGTTTTACGAGCGTATATTCATAGGGATGAGTGTGCGTGTGTTGTGAATGTCTCCGATGTATTGTATAATTCGCAAAAAAAAAAGGCTGTCCTGTTAGAAAATAAATGGAACTGTCATATTCACCTTAGAGAATAAATGGATACAATTCAATCGGAGAGAATCCAATAAACCCGTAAAGTCATATCCATCTCCCGTGACAGATAAGAACATTTCGAATTTTCATATTTAAAATTATATATAATTATTATTAATTATATTACCTCCCTACAGGTAATATCTCATTAGATCGACGGTTCACTGTCATTTGGGAGTACCTAAGCAAAATTCAATGGTTGAAATTAATTCTATACTACTGGTTTTTTAGGGTACTATGAGTAATATTTATAGGTAGTAAGGGTAGTATAAGGGTATGATTGGCACTATGAAACATAGTATTTAGGTAACCTATGAAATCAACCATAAGAATCTTTTATTTAGCCATATCTTATATTGGTTAATATATTTGGAGCAAATTATCATTTTACCCATAACAAAAAAACCTGTTATACTACCTACCGTTGGGTAGTATTGTGCACCGTAAGACCTCTTCCCTGGAGGGCTGGAGTGCCTGTCATGGTCGGCCACGCTAATGCTGTACACTCTAGCTGACGGCGTCATCTCCGTGTGCCTGCTCCATAGTAGTTGCATGCGTATCAGGCAGCATGGGCTTGGTCATCCTACAAATGAATCTCCAAATACTGAGATTTCCCCTCTTATGTTTCTTTGCAGCGTGTGTGCTAGTTTACATTCTTGTCACCACTTTCCAACGGCTCCAATGGTGCTCAAACTGAGAAGGACCGAGTCTCATTGCTACTCTACTGAATCTGCCAGTCCAATATGTTCAAGTGCTTGATCCAGATGGAGAGTTACTTTCTGTGCTAGTTCCTTGTGACCGCCTTTTGATCCCATTTTCACGTTCCTCTCTTTACGTGGGGAACAAAAAACTGAAGCCACGCTAGCTGGTTCCTTGTGTGCCCGTGGAATCTCGAGGTAGCAGTTCGAACAACCAATAAGATGCTGACTGACCTTAGCAACTTAATTACTCTATCATCACCAATCTTTGAAGCAGTTTGCATTACTACTACTGACCTCATGAGTAGACTGCATCTCGGTGTTAGTAATAATTAAACAAAACTGAAGCAAATGGTTCACACCAAATGAGGCAAATGACCAAATAAAGCGTTTTAGTAGTACTATTTAGGCCAAACTGGTTCTGTATCTTGCATGCTACACCAATATTTACTGATATGGTCAACTATGGAAGCGGGTTTCACATGTGCTCATCGAATCTCGAGGCATACAGATAGCATGTGAATGGGACAACTAATCCTATGAATTACTAAATGCACTTATTGGTCCTGCGCATTAACTGCACCCAGTAGTTAACTTGGCTCCATGTCAAGCGGCCCAGCCTACAGGAAGCTCGTTGACAATGGCATTTTCCCCAATATTCAAACGCACCAACAGTCTAAATGCATCAATGCTGAGGATGCAAGGAAGAGGAGCCTTTTGCTAAAAGTGCTCCCCAGTTTCCATTTACTCTTCCGCTGTTGCATCCTTTCTCCCTGCTCGGCTCAAGGTATGTTCTTGGATATGTGAAGCTTCCTGGTCTCCAGTTAGTCATCAAGGTGTTTAGATTTCCTCGGTTGGGCCCATCGTAACACTTATCTCTTCATGCAGCGATAGCAGAAGCGAGATCCTGTTGGGAGAAGTACTCAATTTGCATTGAGCCGTATCGACTTTTGGAGCAAGTGCCCTCTAGTTTCAGTTTTCTCCTCCGGTGTAGGCATCATTTCGCCCTGCTGCGTGATCAAGGTATGTCCTTGGAGATGGAATGCTTCATGCATGGCCTCCAGTTAAACAAGAAGATGTTCTGATTTACTCCTTGCTGTTCTCATAAAACAAGAAGAGTCATTCTAGTCATAAAATAATTTGCACTAATACAAACTGGTCTCCATATGCAACTCTCGTCAGTAGGAAGTGCTCTTTTGGTCTTCAACTGTATCTGCCTTGTTTCAGTTTGGTAAGCTGAAATTCATAGTCTTGTTGTTGATATTTTGTTTCCCATCTCACTTAGGTCATGCTTGATTTACATTTTTTCTGTTGGAACAGTGAAGAGACACGTTTAAAGTTACAAGGTGGCTGTCGCACGTACTGAACATGCGTCCATCTGATCTTCCAGATCTGCTCTTCTCTCTCCTGGTGCACCATTTGCTCTTGACAGATCCATGACCTCCAGTATATATCGAAGAAGTAATTCAAATTCCCATCTAATCCTTTTCAGAATGGATGCCTAATTTGAGCTTGCTCACAATGCAGAGTTAATTCTGAACTGTAGTGTCCATTAGAGGATTGCTTGGATCCTCTTCTTATACAAGGTTTGGTATCACGGGTATTACTGAATAAAGCACTAATATTGCAATCTTGCTGATTAGTCGGAGCAAAGGACGCTTTTGTAAGAGACTGCTCTTTGGGTTTTCACTTGCTTCATTTGGGATCTGCTCCGCTCAAGGTACGTTCTTCAGTTCTTGGATATTTAAAGCTTCCTAGCCTCCAGTTAGTCAAGAAGGTGTTCAGATTTCCTCCTTTATTTGTGCCCCTCATAACACTTTTCTCTTCATTAGGAGATAGCAGAAGCTGTTAGATAATTACCCTCTCTTGCTTGAAATCTAACCGACCTCTGCACTGCCAGGTGTGGCGGCCTGTCGGCAGTAGCTGTTTGCCTTGCTTCCTAAGCAATGGCAGCTGTAAAAATAGCGGTAACTAGCAGTAGAAAAGTTGCATTTGGCAAAAAGCTGTTGTAATAGGTATGCATATGATGTAGTAGTAGCAAAATTAGATTTGTTCTCTCCTTAGGTTAGGAACTAAGTCACTCCATGTCAACAAAAGAAAGAGCAGCTGCAACTCTAGGTTTTTAAGCATCCCCAATTCCACTCTAGTTTCCATCTTCCTCCGCTGCTTCCTCCTTCCCTACCCGACTACTTCTTTGCTGCATAGGTGCTGCAGCCATTGCTGCCAACAATTGGTATTCAGAGCCACGACTGAGTTATCCTTTGCATCAGCAATGACTGAGCAAGATTGAGGCAGGAACGGGCGCGGCAGAGGCCGTCGCCAGTCAACTGGTCGCCGGGGCAAATGCAGCTCACCGCATCGCTGGGTGACATACATGTTGAAGATGACAGTCGAGGACGTTCCCAGTTGCCCCATCCACACCCGCAACCGCAACAACTATGCTGAATGGGAAGTTCTCGTCAAGGTGATGCTGAAGGCCCACGGTCTTTGGAAGGCGTGAGCATCAGGACCGAGGATGAGGAAGATGATCAGTTGGCCATGGAGGCCGTACTAAAGGCCGTACCAGCGGAGTACCACATCGCGCTGGGCTCCAAGGACACAGTGAAGGATGTGTGGGACACGTTGAAGGTCATGTGGCTCAGCAACGAATGCGCACGGAAGGCGAAGGAACAACAAATGTGTTGTGAGTACGAGGCACTCGAGTTCCGGGATGGCGAGGCCCTCGAGGACTTCGCCATCCATCTCACTGACATAATCATGTAGATGGGTGAGCTGGGCGAGCCGTCACTAAGGAGTTCGCGGTGCGCAAATTCCTGTGCACGACGCTGGAACACTACGACTAGCTAGTGATGTCAATCGAGACATGGCTCGCGATGGAGGAGCTCACAATCGAGGACGTCACCGGGCGATTGAAGGCGGCGGAAGAGTGTTTCGCCAACAGGGCAGCGAAAGCTATTACAACTGCGAGTACAAGCATCAAGCTGCTTCTCACTCACGAGGAGTGGGAGGCGCGTTCCAAGAAGCTGGCAGCAAGGGCGGGGTCCTCTACTCCACCGCAAGGCTATGGCGGCGGCGGTTCAAAGTAGAAGGGCAGCATGGTGGCCCCGAAGGACATCTTCCACAACTACTGCAAGGCCAGGCACTAGGCCCACGACTGCAAGGAGCTGCATCGGTAAGGTTGAGCGCACATGGTGCAAGAAGACACTAACATGCTAGCGCTGCTAATGGCAGAGGAATGCACACTGAGTGAAGGTGTTCAGGAGGTCTCGAGTACTCAAGTAGTACTCGATGAGACGCGAGACCTTGTCAACCTTGGGCGTGATGTCCTTCGGGGAATAATGAAGATGTCGAGCGGTGGTACCTCGACACGGGAGCAAGAAACCACATGAGGGAGAATCATGAGGCATTCTCCGAGCTCGACACCAGCATCACCGACACCGTCAAGTTCATCGTAAACTCCACTGTGCACATCCAGGGTCATGAAACGATCCTATTTGCCTATGAACTAGGCGTACACTGTGTGCTCACGGACATCTACTACATCCCCAAGTTGAACAGCAACACCGTCAGCCTCGGTTTTGTTGGACGACCGAGGCTACGAGGTGTTGATAAAGAGTGGAATTCTTTGCTTCCGCGACCACAAGTAGAAGTTGCTTGCTTGTTGACATTTCTTAATTTCACTGCTAAGTGTAGGTGTTCCTAGAAATGGTGCCTGAAATGACTAGTGGTAATCCTAACAATCACAAATGAATCCGCAAGCGCATGTATATACCATTGTAGCATTTCCCCAGGGAACAGAGTATTCCAAGGTTATCGAATCCCTAGAATGAAATGGCGGATAACAAGACTTATGATGTTACATTGGATATAAAGCAGGAGATAGGAGAAGAAGCAATGATCTCGCATACATGGGTAAGATAAATGATAATGATATGGGCAGTGTGACATATACTGATTCATTTCTCTAAGAAATATTACATCCTAGGGAGGGTTGTACGGAGTTAGCTCTAGATTCTAAGGTACTATACACACAAAGGTCAGATGATACAAGGAAGATACACACAACATTGCATGATGGTAGGTCCGGCGCCCAAGTACAAACAGGGAGATAGCCCCACAACGCTTAGCATACAAATGAAGGCTACATTTACGAACTCCTACAGTAATACCCCGATGCGGAGTAAAAAGGGTCCAATGGTTGTCACTACCATGGCCTACTTCTATATATGCGGGGGTAACCTCATAACTAATGCAGTTATGCAACCCAAGCACCATGCTTGCGTTGTTACTAGACTCCGACCAGCCCGAGCTATTGTGACCCATGTCATAACCATCAAATAAATGGCCACTTAGACCGAGTACTGTAGCATAAACACAAACCTCATGCAACACAAAAGTGTAAACTAACTAGATCAAACTACGGCTACTCATACAAACAGATACGACCTTTCCTATGTCTGTTCAAGTGGATCAATGGTCGTGTTCGCGAACAACACGAGCCTCTAAACTATGAACAAACACCGGAAACATGTTGTATAAATAATGAACACAATCCTCTAAATAATGAACATGTGAAGAACACAATCCTCTAAATAATGAACATGTGAAGAACACAAGAACATATCACCCATGTATACAAACACAACTTGATACAGAATAGTTGTATAAACGAAGTAGATCAGAGTCATATAATGAAATAAAAATACTAGAGAACTCATACCTAGATCCCAAAGTAGACTTGGAACCTGAGTAAGAGCTACCCTAGCCTTGGAAACAAAAATTGAGAGAGGAGCAGTTAGGTGTGGTGTGTGCAAATGAGTCCCCTCCCTTCTAATTATATGAAAAGGACATGGAGACCTCGAGCACCAAATGTCTCCAACACACCTCGAGATGCACTTGGGAGTCAATTAGAGGACACCAAGTGGAAGGCCAAGATGAGAGTAGCCAGAGGCGGTTGGGCCGATCATAGGATCGGCCGATCCCCTGGTCCCACCATTCGAGCTGTGCTTTCTTCTAGTGACTGATATGTATGTGGGCCCCAAAGTCAGTTCCAGGTGCATGACCATTTTGGAGTCGGTTTGGGTCCATGGTGGGCCCTTGGATCCTTGTGAAGTCCACGTGTCTCTCTCTGATTCGTCGACACTTGCCTGCCTTAGATTAGTTGAAACGAACCGGATTTCCGCGGGTGGCGACCCGACTTTTTGCACCTGGTGGCAGTCCCAGGAGGGCTACCATGTGCAATCTCCTATCTCAGAAATACCAAGAATCCATACAAAAAGAAACAAATAGAGTACAACATTTATTTATTACATTAATCAGAGTACATCTCTTCGGCATATGCCGGGTACAAGTCCAACAAGACTGAATCAAATAGAATGAAAACGTCTAGTAGCAGCTTCATGCAAGCGCGAGAAACTCCATTTCCGCATGCATCTCGAGTGTAGAAAGAGACCTAGTCCTCCCATTCGTCGTTGTCGAAGTCGTAGTCCGGCTATGTGTCAGAGACACTAGGATCTGCCCGATAAGCGGGTAGGTCATGTCAGCTTCCCAACAAAAAGGCAAAAGCGGTGTATGTTCTACTACTCCCTCCATCCCAAAAAGAATGACGTTTTAGGATTCAAAATTTGTGCCAAATAGAATGACGTTTTACTTAATTTGGCATGTGTGCATGTGCATGTAGGCATGCAACAATCAATTAGCACCTAATATGGCAAATAAATAGGGGCAATCGAGGTCATTTGACCTCCTTAATAATTTGTCCTAAAATTCCTAGAATGACATTCTTTTTGGGACAGAGGGAGTATGCACGATATAACCCTACTCTGGCTATAGAAGACTTTAGCAAAGCAGCGAAGCAACATTCAAGGTAAGCAGAGATTTGCAATGAGGTCAACACCTCGAGGAAGCTCACGCTCCCGAGGTCCACACCCCGCTCAAGGATTCCTCACCAAGACACCAGATCACAACCACGATCCAGCTCCCAACTCTCATCTGTGATGTGGGGCCCACCTGCTCCTATCCCCACATCTCAACGGCCTCAGCCGGGCTATCACACTCGGGTGAGAAAAGAAGCACAAGAAAAGTATGTCTAGTCGGAAGTAGCGGTAGGTAGTAGTACTGTCCATAACCAGTGGACACAGACTATAGCTATAGGTTTAAACACTCTGCAGAGGTTGTACAACTGTACCCGCTCGAATAGGACCGAAACCGGCCGTCACCGGTTCCAGGCCCTATCATACGGCTGAAGGCCAAGTAAGTGGATAGTACCCTCCTGCATCTCTGAGTCTGGCTCAGCCTCCGCTGTAGAGCTCATACTGCCAGCGAGAGGTCCCTCGAAGCTGTGGAACCCTTCCCCGGCCTCGCCGGGGCGAAGTCTTCTAAGGATGAAAGAGTTGTCTCCCGACACGATCACATCGATCCGCCTACAGGAGGGATTCTATCCACTACGAGTCTCACCCTGCACCCCTGCCCATAACAAGGCGGGCGGTTTGTACGAAAGTAGATACTGCATCTGGTGGTAAGTCGACTCGGTCCTTTAGGGGCCAAGAGCGAGCACTCCCCATCCATCCCGTTTGACACGCCTCTCGGATAAGAGGCCAGATCGCATCTTCCCGAGACAGGCGTTCACAAGTATCCAAAAGGCTCACTCTCGCCAAAACATGTCAAGGAAGAACGCACCCAAAACACACGCTAAAACACACCGAGATCTCCCGCATCTGAGTCCAAGCCCAGAATATCATCCATAATCAAACTACAAAAGTATGGATAGATGGTGGGAGAGACTAGCTAGGGGTCTGTAGCTAGTCCCGAAGTACGAAAATCAAGGAATCAGGATATAACAAATTAACAAGGCAAGGCTATTCAAATGGCTATGCAAATCAACCAAGCAATGCATTTTAAAATAAAGCACTAGCATCTAAATAACAACATGGGATCTACATGGTTGGGAGTTACATGACACCTCCATTGCCGTTGGAGCAGTCATTGTCCGGTGCAGTGTACTCGAGTTCCTCCGCGTCCTCTTGGTCGAAGCTCGGGTCTGCGGCACGAGATTCGACGCGTACGTAAGAAATTGGTACACATCTAAGCAATAACTCCAATAGAAACCTCTTTTAGAAAACTCAAAAGAGCTCAAACTACCTACAAACAACAAATTTCGAAATTACGAAATTATAGAAATTAGTTTTATATTTTTCTGAGCCTCCTATAATTAGTTATGATTTTTCAAAGTTTAAAATCATTTATAAAACATTTCTGAAATCATTTTGAAAATAGAAAAGGATTTTTATTAAAAAGGTGCTGACGTCAGCATGGCGTCAGCGGTCAGCGATTTCTTGGGCCGATAATGGGCCGAAAGTGCCGCTGGGCCAGAAGTGGCCCAGTTGGCCCAGTGGTCCAAAGTCCACTGAACCACCCTGAACTCGACTTCACGATCCAACAGGCGCGCTAGGCTCTCGTCGGGCTCCGACGGGCCGGAATGCATCTTTTGGCCCATTGACCTCGGGTTAGATTTAAACACACCAGGGAGACGCCGGCCACTCCCCTTAGGCGCGCGGCGTGCTCCCGCGCCAGCGTGACCCCCCGGCGGTGATGGTGCTGGTTACGGCTTGGCACTTGCGCTGGGGTGCGCTTGCCTGGCTGTCACCGCGCGCACGAACCCCTACCCAACCAGTGAGGCATGGCTCACAGGCCGGTTCGCAAGGATGATGGAGGGGCGAGTAGAGCTCGACGCCGGGACGCGACGATGTCGAATGTCCCGCGTGCAACGTGATGAAGCCATGGCCTTGGCATTAGGGTGCACACGGCCTTGGCTCGGGAGTGAAGACCACCAGCACAACGACTTCACGGCACGAAGGCCAGAACACAGAAACAGGAGGCGCGACGCCGGGTAGCGGCGTGTCGGCTACACCACGGCGAGGCCTTGGCCTTGAGACGCTGGGGTGCGCTTGGGCCAGGACACACGCGCGCATTCACCTGAAGAGGAAACAAACACGGCACAAAGGCTAGAGCGCAAGAACACGAGTCATGGCGCGTCGCCCGGCACGCGGTGCGGCAGCACGTCAAGGGGTGTCCCTCGGTCCGGCAAACAAAAGAACAACAAGACGTCTAGCTGTTGGGAGCGCCCGACATTGCGGCCTGGGGTGGCCACAGTGCTGGGTTCCCTCGGGTGTGGCGCGGAGTGGCGGCCGTTTATGGAGAAATAGCGGCGCATGGCGCACGGCAGCTCGAAGGCGCGCCCACAGGCATGGAGTCAAGGGGAAAAGGTGCGAGAGAAAAAGGAAGGCAACGACGCTCATGACGGGGCGAAGGTGCAGTCGTCGCCGGCTTGACGTAGACGGTGGCGCAATGTAGGTGTTCATGGCGGAGCCCTGCTCCTTCCTTTGTCTAGGCTTCCCACCCAACGCGGACGGCCACTCCTTCTCCCGGGGCAACAGGTACGGCTCCCCACGGACGCGGATGGCCTCCGGCCTTGGCGCACCGGTGGCGTAACGGGGTGCGGCCTCCTCTTCTCTACTCCTCCTCTACTCCCCCACTCCCCTCCTATTCTTTCCCCACGGCAGCGAACACAGGACGGGGAAAACTCCAAGTGAACCTTGGATTGCGCTGGGGCTCGGCCTCTGGGTTGTAGGCGCGCGGTCAAAGCAGCGCAGGGGCAAAGAGCGGCGAACAGGGCTCCCATTAGCGGGTCCTCCCGGGGCGGCGATGTGGCCGGCCGCCAATGGTGGCCGCCACCACTTTAGCGTCACAAGCAGGGGTAAATGGGGAAATCCACCCCACGTGGACCCCCGCACCGGTCACGAGCGCGCACGCGAGCTTTTCGTGCGTGCCGGCTCGGTGGCCCGGTCGTCCCGTTCGTGCACGCGCGGCCGTGGCACGTGCAGGACGGTGCGTGCGGTGCGATTTTGGAGCTGGGGGAAAAAGGTGAAGATGAGGAAGGAAGGGAGAGACCGACAAGCGGGTCCCACTTGCCAGTGAAAGAAGGGAAAAGGGATGAGGCGTGGGTTAGCTGGGCTGCGCAAGTAAAGGGGCTCATGGGCTAGCTGGGCCGACGGGCTAGCTTCAAGGCAGATCCGGCCCACGCTAGGAGTTAGGGGTTAGTGAGTTTTCAAATGTTTGTAAATTGGTTTTGAAATACTATTTGAATTTGAATGACTTTCAAATTCAAACATAACCCAATTAAATTCCAAATAAAACCAGAGAAACTCCAACTCACTTATTTTTACCGTAATTTGAAATCATTCTTTTTATAAATAGGTTTAAATGTGGAGAGTTTAGGAGAGGGCTAGCAATTTGGGTTGAAACTTGGTAGCACTTCATATCAATCAAAAAGTATTAAATTTTCGCAAATTTCGCACACCTAAATCCTGGTAGGTTACATTAGTGACATGTTTGCCACCTAGGATCCTGTGTGGAAGCCATCTCCTCAACTGAGGTGATGTGGCTCACACCTAGAAGGTGGGTGTTCACTCCTTTTCCTGCTTATTTCATTTGCAAACAAATAATCTCAAAGGACAAGTGAAACTACATTATTCACAAAAAGTGAGTGCAAGAAATCCATTTGGCTACATTTAAGTGAGAATATTTACGGCTAAAAGTAGTACTTAATAGTCGTCAACACTACTCGCCAAGGTGGAGCGCGGCAAGAACCGGCTCTATGTCTTGGAGTTGCACATCGTCAGACCGGTGTGACTGGTGGCAAGAAAGGATGATGAAGCATGGCGATGGCACGAGTGGTTTGTCAACTAGAGCTTTGACGCACTCGCAAGCATGGCGTGTCATGACATGGTGTGAGGGTTGATGCTGATCTAGCGGGTAGGCGAGGTGTGTGAGAGCTGCATAGCTGACAAGCAGCGGCACAAATCATTCCCAAAGAAGGCCAAATACTGAGTAGAGGAGCTATTAGAGCTAGTACATGGTGATTTGTGTGGGACAATCACAGCGGAAAGGCACGGAGGGAGGCATTACTTCCTTCTCCTGGTGGATGATAGTAGTCAGTGCATATGGCTGACACTGTTGTCGTCCTGTCACACTCGGGCTAGTTTGGATGGCCCATGGTGGCCCATGAGTGCATGTACGTGTGTTTAGTGCCACATTGCTACTTGAGCAACGGTGGAGCCAACTTATAAGTCTTTGTCCACCAGCCATAACACCCTCAGGTTAACCCTTTTACACGAAGCGAGAACGAAAGTGTAAGTAGGGTGCTATGTGTATGTGTGCCCGCCCCTACGGAAGGGCTGGGCGGTGCGGCTTTGGTGGGCAGGGTGTTACAAATGGTATCAGAGCCGACCCTTGCGATTGCGTGTACAGGTTAGTGTGCGGGCATATGGCGAATGGCGCATGTGGGCCTGAGATGGGATGCATAGCATTGCATATGGGTCGACACTGGACGTATGGTCGTGCGGTAAGAGGGAAGGTTCCTGGACATTTGCTCAGGTTAGTGTGCAGACATATGCATGTGCGTATGGGCCAGGGATGGGACGTACGACATGGCATATGGTTCGGCACTGGACTGGTGAGTTGGACCGATGAGGACGTCGGGTTCTTTGAGGGGGGGGGAATGCCTCACATGACCCAATTTGAATGGCTCATGAGTGGCCCATGAGCGCAGGTATGCGTGTTTAGTCCCACATTGCTACTTGAGCAAGAGTGGAGCCAACTCATAAGTCTTTGTCCACCAGCCATAACACCCTAGGGTTAACCCTTTTACACGAAGCGAGGACGAAAGTGTAAGCAGGGTGCTATGTGTACGCATGCCTGCCCATACGGAAGGGATGGGCGGTGCGGCTTTGGTTGGTGGGGTGTTACACGTCCAAAGCAGAGGTGGCGAAGGTGTTACATCTTGAATCGATCACCGACTAGAAACCTAAAGGGGATCACTCCCTATGAAGCTTGGCATGAAAAGAAGTCGGATGTCTCGTTCCTGAGGACGTTTGTCTATGTTGGGCACGTCAAGGTGATGAAGCCAAAGTTGTCAAAGCTGGGGGATATGAGCATGCCCATGGTGTTCCTGGGATACGAGGCTGGTAGCAAGGCATACTGGCTCTTTGATCTGGAGACAGGGCACATGGTGATCTAAAGGGATTTCGGCTTTGACGAGAAAGAAAGCTGAAAGTGGGAGGAATCCAGTGATGGGAAAGACAAAGGTGACAACGTGAACAACAGCTTCAACATCGAGTACTCAAAGTACTACTTTGCACAAGACAGCCCTCAAGAACTAGTGAAGGATGGGTCCTCTATTTCACGAGAACCCTCCTCCGCTTCAGAACTTAGAGGAACAACTTCCCCAAGAGCAAGAACATCGATGTAATGTTCCAACTTCATCCGTGACTGCGGCGAAGAAGGACCGGTCAAGGTCGAGTACGTCGAGACAACTCGACAACTCGAGGACATCCTAACCAAGCCATTGGTTTGTTTTCGCCATCAGGAGTTGATGATAAAGGTTGGAGTTGAGGAGATCAAGCAAGTGCAATTAGGGGAAGAATTGTTAGATAATTACCCTCTCTTTCTTGAAATCAAACCAACCTCTAAACTACTAGGTGTACTACTAGGAGTCGCGGCATGTCAGTAGTAGTTGTTTGCCTTGCTTGCTAAGCAATGGCAGCGACATGAAGCTATAAAAATAGCAGTAGCTAGCAGTAGTAAAGTTGCAATTGGCAACAAGCAGTTGAAAAGATAGGCGTTGACCCTATCTTCCGAGAGGTAGAAGTTAAGTCGATTTGCGGAGGCTCAACATTGACGACATTGACTTTGAATCAGCACGATTTGGATCCCGCAACCGCTACACCACTGCTCCGTTGGTTATCCACCAAGCACAACTAGATTAACCGCGCCATGCAGGCTTTTCCATGCAAGCGAATCGAGAACATAAGAAAGAAAATGAAAACACACAATCTGATAATTGCATATATGGATTGAAGAGAAATACAAAGGGGTTCAAGTTCTGATCACAAAAAGACTAATCGACATAGTGGTGACGAACAAGGACGTGTGCCCTAATTCATAGCAAAAGAACTCGACGTTGCATTGGCTATGGAGAAAGTTTGATCCTAGATGGAAACCACAAACTCAATAAACAAACACCGAGTCTAAAACGGCGGTAGCTACGGAGTTTTATACCCAAACGGGACGACCTAGGCTTGAGGGGGTGACCAGGGGGCGTTCACAACCTAGGCTTAAGGCCTGACAAGATACACGACCAAATTGGCCCAAAAAGGTGGGACAACATCTTGTCGTGGTCACACAGCAAGATCCACGAACCTTCTTGCCATGAAGCGAGGACGAAAGTGTAAGAAGGGTGCTATGTGTACACGTGTCCGCTCCTACGGAAGGGCTGGGTGTTGCGGCTTTAGTGGGCGGGTGTTACAAATGGCACCAGACCGACCCTCGCAGTTGCACATACAGGTCAGTATGCGGGCATAGGGTGCATGGCGCGTGTGGATCTGAGAAGGGACACATAGCATGGCATACGGGTTGGCATTGGACGTACGGTCATACTGATACGCTAAGAGGGAAGGTTCCTAGACAATTGCTCAGGTCAGTGTGCGGACATATGCATGTGCGTATGGTCTTGGGATGGGACATATGGAATGGCGTATGGGTCGGTACTGCATGAGTGAGTTTGGATCGGTGGTCGGGTTCTTTGAGGGGGGGGGGGTGAATGTCACACCCAGCCCAATTTGGATGGTCCATGAGTGGCCCATGAGCGCAGGTGCGTGTATTTAGTGCGACATTGCTAATTGAGCAATGGTGGAGTCAACTTATAAGCCTTTGTCCACCAGCCATAGCACCCTCGTGTTGACCCATTTACACGAAGCGAGGACGAAAGTGTAAGCATGATGCTATGTGTACGCGTGTCCGCTCCTACAGAAGGGCTGGGTGGTGTGGCTTTCATGGGCTTGGTGTTACACTTCTGGAGATATGACGAGAACCAAACGACGGCGTTGTCGTCTCCTTTCCAATGCATCCTTATACGTCTCGTTTCAATGTCGTATGAGGGAGATAACGCCGAAACTGTGCATGGATGTCGGTTGAATGCGAACTGAACGTGGTAATTGAGTTGGAGACGACTTGTAGCATGCGGAAGGACCTGGTGTGTGTATCCAGTGTGGTGATGTCCTCAACATCAAATAGATAGGCATACGATGTATAGCTAGTAAAATTAGATTTGTACTCTGTTTAGCTTAGATTTGTCTATAAAAGAAAGAGCAGCTACAGCTCTAGGTTCTTAAGCAGCCCCGATTCCACTCTAATTTCCATCTTTCTGTGCTGCTTCCTCCTTTCCTACTCGACTACTTGTGTGCTGCACAAGTGCTGCAGCCATTGCTGCCAGCACGAAGTTTGATGCTAGACAATGTGTCCATTCCTATTGAACAACTGGTTCAAGGGATCCTGTTGGGAGCAAAACACAAATTGCATTGAGATATATCACCTCTTATTGCAGCACTCTGATCAGGGATTTACCAGTTGTTCTGTGTTCACCAACTATTTTTCTAGATCAATTGGCTCTGAAATTTTTGATTTACAGTAATCCTTTTTGTCAATTACTACTTGCTAAGCCGTCCTATGTGTGTTGACAAATGGGAATGTCAATTAGACTTCTAAAGTTTTCTGGTTGTCTCCATTTTTCTTTTGCAGGAGTTGACTTGTGATCTATTAATTTTCGGTAATTGTGTGCTAGTATAGATTCTGTACATTAGTCCACTTATTTTCTTCCAGACATTTCATTTTCTCCACGGTGAAGTGATGCCGATCAGAGGAAGAACAGAGGGGAAGCTTCAGTACAAACTGGTTCTTTGGTTTTAATTTCAACTTCTTCCTCTGTCTTTGCAACATATCCTTTCAGTTTGGTAAGCTCGAATTCAACAGTTATAGTCCATAACGATTTAGATTTCAGAATTTTTCTCTTCCTGGTTCCTGCCTGATTTGCATGTGTTGATTATGTGATTTTTCTTTCTGTCAGACAGCTGACTGAAGAGATCCCGTGCGGGACCCTGTGGATTAGTCTTCCTCCTTCAGCCTGCTGATCAGCAGCAACAAAAGTGTAGCCGCTCCTTCAGCTGCCCAATTCATGTGACGTAAGGAATGTGAAGCTTTTAGCTCTGATCTGCTCTGTTCATGGTATGATGTTGGCCGTGGAAAGCACCATGACTTCTAGTTAATCAAAGAAAGGTCCTAAACTCTGCACCGGCGCCGACACTGACTGTTATCTATGCATCTATAGCATTCTATTAGTGGTTTATCAATTCCCGCTGGTGCTTCCCTGATAACTCCAATGATTGATGGGTTAATCATCTGAGCAAACTGTTTCTTTGAAGATTAATCATTACTAGTGAATCTTGTTAGAAGTGATTTTCTCCTGCTGGAAGCTAGGTTTGTAAGGTAAGACAACTTCCGCTGTTATTTCTGTACTGCATTCTCATTACCATAAGTTATTGTAACTTTTCATGGATTCTATAATACCATGTAGAATCTGTTACTGTTAGTGATGCAATGGTGAATTGAACAATAATCGTGCTGTACAAGATCAAATGTAAAAAAGTGAGAGTATTAATGGTGGTTTCTTTTTCATGATTTGTCCCAATTTATAACATCCACGTTACCTTACATCATTTTAAAGCTCAAAATAAAATGATAGCATACTGACTCAAAAGTTTATACCTTACACCTGACAGTACTTACTTTTAACCAAAAACACTGGGGGAGGATCCACCTGACAGTACTTCATTATGCATGAAATAATAATAAGTTTCCCTAGCGTCCTGGATACCTACTAACCTATACACCATGTTAATCTTACAGCACAAATCAGTACTGGTATCTGTTAACATTTTTCAAAACACAATTCAATTTTTGAACGCTGTCATTTTTTAAACTGAGTTAACACATCTGCACATTTATTGCAGTCCTCAACATCCTTGCATTGTCTCATGGCAACGATTCTAGAATCTTTCGTTGGATCATGTGCTACAAAGTTGCAAGATATGGTTACAGAGGAGGCTGTACTACTTTTAGGTGTAGAAGATGAGCTTTCTGAACTGCGGAGAAGGATGGAGAGAATACATCAGTTTCTTAATGACGCAGAGCAAAGGAACTCAAGAGAAGAAGCTGCTAATACTTGTCTTGGTCAGCTAAGAGATGCTATGTATGATGCTGATGATATCATCGACTTGGCCAGATCTAAAGGAAGCAAGCTATTACCAGATAATTCTCGGTCATTATCAAGCAAATCAAATACATGCAGTGGCCTTTCCCCCTCATCTTGTTTTTCTAATATCCAGACACGTCATCAGGTTGCTGTCAAGATTAGAAGCCTAAACAAAAGAATAGACAATATTTTAAAGGATAAAGTAATTTCATTTGTACCAAATATACTACCTACTGGAAAAGAGTTAGACCCCAAACTGAGAAAAAGCTCCAACCTGGTTGAACCCAACCTTGTGGGTAAGCAGGTGATACATGATTGCAGAAAACTAGTCGATTTGCTACTTGAACATAAAGACAAGAGGTCTTACAAGCTTGCTATTGTTGGAACGGGAGGAGTTGGTAAGACAACACTAGCACAGAAAATATACAATGACCAAAAAATGAAAGGGTGTTTCAACAATCGAGCATGGGTTTGTGTCTCCAAAGATTACTCTGAAATTACAATCCTTAAGGAGATTCTTCGAAAAATTGAAGTACCATACAAGCCAGATGAGTCAATTGATGAGCTCCAAAGTAAGCTGAAATTAGCCATCAACGAGAAGGCCTTCTTTCTTGTGTTGGATGATGTGTGGGATTCTCACACATGGGAAAATCTATTGAAGATCCCAATGCATACTTCAGCCACAACGATAATTTTATTGACTTCTCGACTTGACACTGTTGCTGTTGAAATTGGAGTGGACTATACACACCGAGTTGATTTGATGCAGGTCGAAATAGGATGGGAGTTACTTTGGAAGAGCATGGGCATCACTGAAGAAAAGGAAGTAGAAAATCTGCGAGACTTAGGGATCGATATTGTTCGAAGATGTGGTTGTCTTCCTCTTGCAATTAAGGTTATTGCTAAAGTTTTGGCAAGAAAAGATCAAACTGAGAATGAATGGAAGAAGATTTTAACAAAAGATGCTTGGTCGATGAGCAAACTTCATGATGAAATAACAAGTGCTTTGTATCTAAGCTATGCAGAGCTACCACACTGTTTAAAGCAATGTTTTGTCTACTGTGCCATGTATCCAGAAGACTCAGTTATCCTCCATGATGATATAGTGAGGATGTGGGTGGCTGAAGGGTTCATAGATGAGCAAGATGGCCAATTATTGGAAGATACAGCTGAAGAATACTACTATGAGTTGATATATCGAAATCTCCTCCAACCAGATTATTTAAGGGCTGCTCTTGATAAATGCAGAATGCATGATCTACTAAGGCAGCTTGCCTGTCATTTATCTAGAGAAGAATGTTTTGTCGGTGACCCAGAATCAAGAATAATTAGCGTAATGACTAAAATCAGACGTATTTCAGTTGTCACTAAGAAGGATATGGTGGTGTTACCTAGCATGGACAAGGAGCAGTATAAATTGAGAACTTGGAGGACATCATATGAAAAGTCATTAAGAGTTGATAATACAATATTTAGTAAACTTCGATGTATTCGGGTTTTGGATTTGACTGGCTCTGTTTTACAAGGTATTCCAGATTGTATTGGACAATTAATTCATCTACGTTTACTTGATCTCGATGGAACTGACATATCTAGTCTTCCCGAGTCCATTTGTTGGCTCATCAATCTTCAGATATTGAACTTGCAGAGATGTGTTTCTTTGGATAGTCTCCCTCTAGGAATAACTCGGTTAAGTAACCTGAGACGCCTTGGTCTTGATGAATCACCAATAAATAAGGTTCCAAAAGGGATAGCTAAACTGAAGTTCCTCAATGATTTAGAAGGATTTCCAGTTGGTTGTGGCAGTGATAATAATGCTAAAACGCAAGATGGATGGAACTTGGACGAGCTGGGTCCTCTTTTGCAGCTGAGGAAGATTGACATGATTAAGTTGGAAAGAGCATCTCCTTGCAGTCCAGATTCATTATTACTGGACAAAAGGTTTCTCAAACAATTATATTTACGTTGTACTGAATGTACAGATGGGACATACAGTGAAGAAGATGTAATGAATATTCAGAGGACTTTTGAGAAGCTCATCCCTCCACAGAGTATAGAAGATATAGGTATTTTTTATTTCTTTGGTCAGAGGTTTCCGACCTGGCTTGATACTGCTACTCATTTTCCATCATTGAAGTACTTGCATCTCGTGGATTGTAAATCATGTGAGCATCTTCCTGCAATCGGGCATTTCCCCAACTTGAAATTCCTGAGAATCCAGGGAGCAACTGCAGTCACCAAGATTGGACACGAGTTTGTTGGCTGTGGGGTGGGTAACCACAGATCTGCAGAGGGAGTTGCTTTCCCCAGACTTGAATCGTTGGTCATCGTGGATATGCCCAACTGGGAGGAGTGGACCTTTCTTGTTGAAGAAGAAGAAGAAGCAACTGCAACTGATAAGGAAGGGGAAGATGATGGTGCTGCTGCGAAGCAAAAGGTTGAAGCCCCAACTCCAAGGATGCAGCTGCTGCCTCGTTTGAACAAGTTGGGACTTGCCAACTGCCCCAAGCTGAGAGCTCTCCCACGGCGGCTTGGGCAAGAGGCCACAAGCTTGAAGGAGCTCCTATTAAGGGATGTGGGCAGTCTTCAGTCGGTGAAGGACTTCCCGTTCCTCTCAGAGGTGTTTTCTATCTGTGGGTGCGAAGACCTAGAGATGGTCTTGAGTATTCCCAAGGTGCGACAGCTGCGGATAACTCGTTGTCCAAGTTTAAGGCGTGTGGAGGAGCTGGGCAGTTTGGAGCAGTTGTGGCTGGACGTGGATATGCAGGGCGTTGCTTCTCAATGGGTGCCCGGGCTTAAACAACAGAGCCAACAACTCCGTGGGGAAGATCTTGACATCTACACATGGCCAAGAGACTGAGGCACGAAGGTATAGTATGAGCAAAACTGATTGGGCAGTAATTTAGTTGCTCCTTTGTTTAGTTGCTCTTTTCTATCTGTATTTTGTAGTTGCAACCGACACTGCACCTTGAATTTCTGGACATTGAACATTTTATAGGAAGGACTTGTGGTGAAGTGCAACGATCAAGATGAGCTGATGCTGGTTGGTGGGACCACCGAAAGATGAAAATGAAACCAAGAGAAACTACATGCAATGCAGCAATGTTTTGTTCTGTATGTTCTTCGCGTTTCATGCTACTGGAGGATGGCTGTGTGATGTGGGAATACAGGGAGAAGGCAGCTTCCTCTCTTCTTTGAATGTTATTCAAGTGTTTGGCTATATATTGTTGAGTGTGTGAATAAAACGTGTGATACTTTGAGTTTCTCCACTAATTTATTCTGCATGATGGATTTGTATTCCTTGTACTTCGTGGACTTGTAATATCAACTTCATCAACTTCATTAGGAAACTGAGCTCTTCATTAGGACGTGTGTACAATAGAAAAGTTCGGTTACTCACTCCCCTGTTTGTTTCATTAATTGCATGCTTAGTCTGGCAGTGGAAACAAGAAACGTGAGTTAGCTATAAAAATCATATATTGGCTGCTGGCTATGCCCCTGCTTTGTCGTAAATTCTTTGTCACCTGTCCTTCCACTGCGATGCGATTGCAATTTGTTAAGTTCAATCAATTTCTTCAGTTCATGGGAACTGCATGCTTCCTACTGCTGTTGTGCAGCTAGAGGAGGCACGGGTCGTCATTCGTCAACACTTGCGTAGCTGCAGTTCAGAACCTCCATTGAAAACTCTGTTCTCGTTCGAACCTGCTTGCGTTGTTTGTGATTCTTTTTAAGACAGAGCAGAGAACTTATGTTATTGATCGGTTGATTAAAATCCCTATGGGCAATTTCTCTAAGCCACACCGGAGATTGACCGATCCATTTCATCACCGCGGAGGAAGCTGAGACCATTCTTGCGTTGTTTGTGATTTGCGAACTGGTAGCGTGAATAATTGCAGCCGCTCTGTCGGATAGTTCGTGACCCCTGCATGCTTCCTACTGCTGTTCTGCAACACCCTAAATTTCAACTTCTGAATTTAATTAAAATTGGCTTAGCAACATTTCGATCTCGCTTAAGGAATATAAGGTTGTTGTGCTTTAATAGGCATTTAATCATTTTTATTAATTAATTAATGAAATATAGGAGTTTACTGTTGCATGCATGCTGGTGCATTGTCTTTGGTTGCTGGATTCAAATCTCGGTTTGAATTCGGAGTTTGTTTGTAGTTTATTTGGTTTGGAAAAAGATTTGGATTTGAAAAAGGAAAAGGAAAAAAAAAAGAAAAACAACTTCAGCACCAAACCGCGGCCGGCCCACCTAATCTTTTCAGCCCAGCGCCGGCCCACCAATCCGCTCCGCGCCCCCGCCGCCCGCTCTCGCCGACGGGCGGGCCCCGCCCGTCGGCGGCTTCCTTGCGCCGCGCCCCGCCTCCGGCTCGGGGTCGGACTCGAGTCCGACCGGCGCGCCGCCGCCGCGCCGCCTCGGGCCCGCGTGCCGGCGCCTCGCGCGCGCCTCTACGCAAGGCGCCGCCTTCCCCGGTGCCGCGCCGCCTCATCCGAACCCTAGCACCCTCCGCGCCGTCTCCCCTAAACCCTAGCGCGTTGCGCCGCCGCCCGTTGCCTCGGTCCGCGCGCGTCGACCCGCGCCGTCGCCGCCTCGCCGTCCAATTGAAGCCGTCCGGAGCTTCGCATCTAGGTGAGGAACACCCCCGCGTGCGGTCGGATTGGGTCCCCGTGCGCCGCGCCACCGCCTTCGCCGACGCCGGTCGTGCGCCGCCGCCGTGTCTCGCCGGGCGCCGTCGTCCTTCATCGCCGCCGCCCGTGAGGACCGCCCGTGGTTTCGCCCGCGCGCGCTCGTCGTCTCGGTGTGCTTCCCGTGCGAGTTGGTGCACCCCGGCCCCTACTTCGCCTTGCGCCGCCGCTCGCCGCCGCGCGCGCGCCGCGCCGCGCTCGCCGCCGGCCGCCTCGCGCCGCCGCCTCGCTTGCGCAGCGGCTCTCGGATCGTCGGATCCTCATCCGGCGGCCGCCGCTCGCGCCACGCCGCCGGTCAAACCGGCGACGTACCGGTCAGCCCTGTCTCGCGCCCGCATTAGATCCCAGCCGCCGGATCGCGATCCCACGGCCAAGATTCGTCCCCTTATCTTTAACAGCGCATTTTTGCAAATAAAACCCCGAGTTTTCTCTGTTTTACAAAAATATCCTTCCACCTTATAAAACTTTCACAGATTAGTCCTGTTTTCTTCTGTTTTAACCCTTAGCCCTAAATTTCTTTACAAATAAGTCCTCAAACTTGTTTTAATCATAACTTCGTCGTTTTAACTCCGTTTTCGGCGTTCTTTATATCCACGCGATCGTCTCGACGAGTAGAATAGTTTCCTGTCGCTTTTGTTACTGTTTGAGATGATTGGTGTACTGTTTCTTATTTATTTCCATTGCTTGCTTGTATGTGATGTGTGGAGCGTAGCGTACGAGCAATTCGGGGACTTCGCTCGTCGTTGAAGAGTATCAAGACCCCGAGCGCTTTCCGGTGCTGGTAGAAGGCAAGTCCTTGCTGCATTCCCGTTAAATTCCTATTACAACATGCATTTTAATTACACCGTTGTTTACTTTTGCTATGCATTAAATTGATGGGTCCTATTGTTAAGGTTCGACTAGCTTTGTTATCCTATGCCTTGATCAACCGGGTTTACTTTATGTTGGGTAGCATATGCTAGCGCTTTACGTGGTTTTGGGATGGTTTAATGAACACTTGTTAATATGGCTTTACTTATGTTATCATTTCATGTAATGCAAGAACACTTTACTTTGTTAATCGGAACATGGAGAACCACCCGGAAAACAAGTACTACCACAAGACATATGGCTCTGTCTTGGCTTATTAATTAGTGAACTAGATGTTAGGTATGCTTTACCCGATAAGGGTTGGGGGGTGGCGGGTAGTGACGTATGGACTGCTCGGGCGCGGTGTGGGCTTAGCTAAGACACGGTACTCGTCCGGGAGCTTTATACGTTGCACCGACCGGGTAACCTAGCGGGCGACCTTCATCCGGGGATCTTTGTAACGGCCTCGTAGCGTCCCTATGCAATCACACCTCGGAAGTGTGGTAAGGTGCCTTGCAAACACCGCATGGTTGGGTCTAAAACTCTTTTGGGTTTTTACGCGACTTGTGGGTAAAGATGTACAACCTCTCCGAGTGTAAAACTAACTAGTTAGCCGTGCTCACGGTCAAGAGCGGCCTTGGACCCTCACATGATTAATTCTATGGAAGATGGAACTTTTAAACTTGTGCATTACATTTTATGGATCTGTTGCATTTTATTATCTGGGTTTGGTATATACTTACACTTGCTAGTAACTGTTGCTTAATAAAACTTGACCAACTAAAATGCTGACTTGCTTATGAGCCAACAGCTTCCACCATAAAGCCTTGCATGTTGTTATAGAACTTTTTCCTTGCTTTGAGTACGACATGTGCTCACGCTTGTTGTTTATTATTTGCATCTACACTACCCGCCGTCTTTGCTCGGATGGGCGTTTTGAAGATTACAATGACGAGTTTGATGGGTTCTAGGCGTCCGTCCTCCGGTCGGTACTACTGTGGAGGACTTCTACGTGTGTTTCTTTTCCGCCGTTAGCTACTCGAACGATTGTTTAGTTGAGACATTCGGTCATGTAATAACTGTTTAATACTCTCTTTACGCTTTTACACCTGTGTTTTGGTATTCATCGCGTCGCCGCATGTGTGTAACTTGATCCCGGCGCACATGTATTCTTGCATTCGGGTTTGTCCTTAAATCCGGGTGTGACAAAGTGGTACCGCAGCCGTGTTGATCGTAGGACGTTAGCCTAGTTAGAACTCGGTCGAAAATTAAGGATTTTATAACATTAGAAGCCACACATAGCTTAGCTTGCTTTATTCTATTTTATTACATCTAATCTTGGTTTAATCTTACCCTTATTTGCTTTTGTTATCTAAGCTTGATCTTGTCTCTTTTAGTAATCTGCACTGTCTCATCTATCTTAGATGGTTCGTCGGTCCGAAGACCACGCGTTCGGTGCCTACCGCTTTCCTAGGTACCGGAGGACCGGGACTTCTACTCCTACTCAGCCGACGGTGAGGAGCATCGGGAAGCTTCGGGAGAGGGAAGTGGAGCAAGCTGCGCTTCGCAGCAAGCTCCTCCGCCCGCCGTGATTGAGATATCGGATGATGAGCACCGAAGAGTCGGAGGAAGAGCAAGAGCACGAGGAGGAGTCAGTGAGGAGCCGAGCAAGGAGATGATCCGAAAGACCCCTCGGACACGAAGACTCGACCCGGAGATGGAGATGCCGAGGATCACCCCGCGCCGCAGAGAGTGGAAGGTGGTCATTTGTCATCACGATGGAGGGCATGCACGCTTTCCGTCTAAGTTGAGGAGGCTCTTCCAGCGTCTTCAGCTGAACGTGACGATCGACTACGTGGGACTGAAGAGGACTCACCCTCACTACCCGACCCGGTGGGATGTGTCCGTGCGCATCCCGGAAGATAACCCGCCGGATGGGGGAGTGTACGAGGTTGTCGTCCATCAAGCTCTAGCTACCAGAGCTACCTTTGCAGCCGGAAGGGATGATGCAGCTAGGAGGGCTCTATCCGCTTGGTGCTACGAGGAAGCTCATCACCTCACCAACTCGTGTGGGGAGATCTACCCCGCCGTCGCTGCGGAGCCGTGGGCGGTGAAATTCCAATGGCCAATGAAACTGCGGGAGCACGCTATGCCATGCAAGTGGGTCACGTAGCCGCTCTCAATACCAACTTGGATGACACTCTCATGGAGCTTCAAGATCTCCGTGACCAGCAAGAAGAAGACCGCGAGAGAGATCAAGAGGCTCAAAGCGGTGATCGCGGGCGAGGATGAAGATGAGGTGCAAGGCGATGGAGAGGACTGGCTCGCCATGTCGCCAAGACCCGCAAGAACAAGCTATGGTTCACTTGGGTCCCGCACCAGGATTATTTGGCCATAGGAGCTAGGTGTTAGAAGTCTTTATCTTTCTGTTATCGAGTACGTAAACGTTAGAAACGACACGTTGGAACGATGAGTTAGATAGTGGTGTGCTTGAGTGCTTGGTTTGTGAACATCTGTGATTTGGATTTTTGGTTGATTGCAATGTGTTGTGGATTAATGCCACAATGACATTGGTTTAGTAATAGAATTTGTTTAGTGGGTTTAAGTTCTGTTCCACCTATCTTTTATCTTATAATTTCGTAATTCTTTATCTATCATATTTTATCTATCTTAAGGAGTATTGTAGTGCTGAATCTGTTCGCGTTACTTCCTGACACAGCAGTACTGTTTTAATTTTATCTCGAGCTACAGAACTCCAAATTAAGTAAAACCAGTGGGGTTAGTTCACAAATTTCATATCTGATTTTCTGTCAAAAATTCAGCTATATCCAATTAATATTCTGGGAGTTATGGACGAAACATTGAGCTAACAGAAATCTGTCAATTCCTGCTGACATACCTGTCTTCATTATTTTATATCTCGAGTTGTAGACCTCCGATTGAGGCAAAACCAGTTGGGTTAGTTCAGTAATTTCATACACCATATCTCCAGAAAAATTCGTGAATTTTGGTTACTGGAACAGAAAGATATCTTGGTTTCTTTACAGCTATCAGAATCTGTCTTATTCTGGAATTCAGCATTATTATCTTTTCAGCTTTTCAATTGTTATCATCATCTAAATCAGTGTTTCTAACGCTCAGATGGTAAACACCAGGTCCGGATCAGGGGTTGATCAGCCTCCAGTGGTTCGCCAAGGTCGAGGCAACAGTTCGAGCAGTGCACCTCCACCTCCACCGCCACCCATGGATCCTATGCGGCAGTTCTTCCGGAATCGGTGCCGGCTGGCTGCGAAACTTGACGGACACCGTGGCCAATCTGCAGGCTCAAGCTAACAATCCGCCACCACCACCGCCACGGCAGCCGGCGCCTATGAACAGGCACCGGGAGTTCATGAGCCATCGTCCACCGGTTTTCACACATGCTGCAGATCCACTTGACGCTGATGACCGGGGCGAAGACCGTGGGCAAGATGCTCACTACGGCACAGTGCGATGACAGAGAGAAGGTTCTGTTTGCTGCCGGTCGACTCCAGGGATCTGCAGGTGCGTGGTGGGATGCTTACACCACCGCCCATGCTGCACCCAACACCATCACTTGGCAGGAGTTCACCGAGAGCTTCCGGAACCATCATATTCTCGCGGGGTCATGAGGCTTAAGAAGAAGGAGTTCCTCTCTCTCAAGCGAGGGAGGGATGTCGGTGGGCGAGTATCGGGACGGGTTCATTGAGTTGTCTCGCTATGCACGGAGGAGGTAGCGGATGATCCGAAGAAGCGGGAGCGCTTCTTGGAGGGTTTGGGCCGGACCGCTTCGTTACCCCCGGCGACGTCACACACCTTCCCGGACTTTCCGGCGGTACCGCTTGACAAGGCTATTGTTCGGGAGTCTATGCGCGAGAGAGTTGGGGGAGTTGAAGAGGAAGGCTACTACTCCGGGGCGGTCCGGGAGCCACACTCGCCCCCGTTTTACTTCACCGCCGGGAGCCCCGTTCCGTCCGGGGAGGCCCGTCGAGGAGGTTATGGCCGGCGGCGGCGATATCGGTATCGGCCGCGGCGGTTCCCGGCGGTTCCGGCGCACCCCACGGCGGTTTCCGCGCCCGGGACCGCGGACTCCACGGCACCGCTTACCCGCAGCATCGTCCGATGACTCCTATTGGTACACCCGTGAGGCCGGCGCCCCACACACTCCCGCGAGGCAACACTTGTTTCAAGTGTGGAGAGGTCGGGCATTATGCTAATGCCTGTCCTAAGAGGCACCCCCGAGCACCCCCGTGCGGAACCGGCGGATGCGGCGGTTGAGGAGCGGGAACCGGACTCCGCGAGCAACAAGAGGCCGCGAGAATCGGGGCACCGGCGGGGGTGAATCACGTGAGTACCGAGACCGCTCGGGGAGAATCCACACGTGGTGCTTGGTATGTTCTTTGTCAACTCTATCCCCGCATCAGTATTATTTGATTCTGGAGCCTCCCATTCATTTATATCTGCTCAGTTTGTGGCAAAGCATAGCATACCCATGTGTCCCATGAAACAAACCATGCTAGTTAGATCACCAGGGGGGATATGAGGTCTTTATACATGTGTCCTAATGTTAGATTAAAGATCATGGGAGCAGATTTTTGGGCAAACTTGATAGTCTTGGGAATCGAAGGATCTTGATGTTATACCGGGTATGGATTGGTTGGGCACTCATGATGCGACAATACGGTGTGCTAAGCGGACTGTTCTTCTCCTTGGTCCTAGCGGGGAAAAGATTGAACTTGTGGGCCGATCCACCGTCGGATGCGGGAGGTTACGTACGGCGGTCTGGATGGCGAGCTTTGGAGGATATCGGGGTGGTTAATGAGTACCGGACGTGTTTCCGGAGGGAGTTGCCGGGTATGCCACCCGACCGAGATGTTGAATTTGTTATTGATCTATTACACAGTGCTGGTAATCGCTCCTATTTCTAAACGTCCATATAGAATGTCTAGTACACAATTGATAGAACTTAAGAAACAGTTAATGAATTATTGGAAAAGGGGTTTATCCGTCCTAGTTCATCACCTTGGGGAGCACCAGTTATCTTTGTTGAGAAGAAGGATGGTACTCGGAGGATGTGTGTGGATTATCGATTGCTTAATGAGGTCACTATCAAGAATAAGTATCCATTGCCTCGCATTGAAGACTTGTTTGATCGGATGAGAGGTGCTAAGGTGTTCTCTAAGATTGATTTGCGTTCCGGTTATCATCGATGAAGATCGGATGGTCGGATATTCCTAAAACTGCATTCACCACCGGTATGGACCGTATGAGTATCTTGTTATGTCCTTTGGGTTGACAAATGCACTGCCTACTTTATGTATCGATGAACAAGGTGTTTATGGAGTACTTGGACAAGTTCGTTGTGGTGTTTATTGATGATATCCTGGTTTACTCTAAGGTCGAGGAGGATCATGCGAGCATTTGAGGCTTGTTTTGCGAGGCGAGAGAGCGACGAGTTGTATGCCAAGTTCGGCAAATGTGATTTACGGGCCGAAGGAAGTCTCTTTTACGGGGCATATCATCACGGATGGAGGTATCGCGGTTGATCCAGCTAAGGTAGCGGATGTGTTGAAGTGGGAACCGCCGAGGACGATTAAGGAGATCGGGAGTTTCCTTGGACTTGCGGGGTACTATCGACGATTCATCGAGGGGTTCTCTAAGATTGTGAAGCCTCTCACCACCTTGCCGGAGAAGGATAGAGAGTTCAAGTGGACCGATGCTGTCGGCGAGTTTTGAGGAGTTGAAGCGAGAGATTGACGACCGCTCCGGTGCTTGTGATGCCGGACTTGCGGAAGGGCTTTGATATCTCTTGTGATGCATCGAGACAAGGTTTGGGTTGTGTTCTTATGCGGGAGGGACACGTCATAGCTTACGCATCAAGGCAGTTGAGGAAGCATGAGCAGAACTATCCTACTCATGATCTGGAACTGGGTATTTGTGGTTCATGCTTTGAAGATTTGGAGACATTACATCATGGGGACCAAGTGTCAGATCTACACAGACCACAAGAGCTTAAAGTACATCTTTACTCAGAAGGATCTTAATCTGAGACAACGCCGATGGTTGGAGCTGATCAAGGATTACGATCGGACATACAGTATCATCTCGGGAAGGCTAATCTGGTTGCAGATGCTTTGAGTCGGAAGGGACGAGCCAATGCGGCTTTGGCGTTCCAAATCACTCGGCGAGCCGATGAAGGAGTTCGAGAGACTCAATGCGGGAATGGCCGCTCACACCTGAGGGAGTCACTTTGGAGGTAGAGTCTACTCGGGAGCGACCAGATTCGTGAAGGGCAGCTGAAGGATGAGGAGATCAGGGATATCAGGGACACCATGGAGAGGGGCAAGGCCCCGGATTTCACTGAGGATGATCAGGGAACGATATGGTTCAAGAATCGGATCTGTGTGCCTGATGTGGGAGATCTCCGGAAGACGATCTTGAGAGAGGCTCATGATTCAGCTTATTCCATTCATCCAGGCAGTACAAAGATGTATCAGGATCCGCGAGGTATTGGTGGTGTGGGATGAAGAGGGATGTAGCCGCTCACGTTGCGTTGTGTGACACGTGCCACAAGGTCAAGGGCCGAACATCGAGAGACCGAGCGGGATTGCTGCGGCCATTGAAGGTGCCGAGTGGAAGTGGGAAGAGATAGGCATGGATTTCATCGTTGGGTTGCCCCGCACTCGTGATGGATATGATTCTATATGGGTTATCGTGGATCGTTTGACAAAGGTTGCTCACTTCATACCGGTGCGTACGACTTATACGGGGGCAAAGCTAGCGAGTTGTACATGACCGAGGATTGTATGCTTGCACGGTGTTCCTAAGAAGATAGTTTACGACGGAGGAACTCGGTTCACGTCACGTTTACGGGAGAAATTGCATGAGTCTATGGATACGAAGTTGAACTTCGGCTCGGCCTATCACCCGCGGACGGATGGTCGGACGAAAGGACAAATCAGATTCTAGAGGACATGTTGAGAGCTTGCGCCCTCAAACATGGTGAGAGTTGGGACAAGAGCTTGCCGTATGCTTGAGTTTTCTTACAACAACGGCTATCAAGCCGATCCGAAGATGGCACCCTTTGAGGCATTGTATGGGAGAAAGTGCGAACGCCGTTGTCCCGGAGTCGGACGGGTGAGAGTCGGTTGTTTGGGACGGACATCATCAAGGAGGCGAGAGGCGAGGTTCGGATCATCGAGAGAGAACTTGAGAGTTGCTCGGTCCGGGCGGAGAAAAGTTATGCGGACGGGAAGAGGAGAGATGTAACTTTCCAAGAGGGTGACTATGTGTACCGAAGGTGTCACCTATCGAGAGGTTTGCGCGAGGTTTAAGGTGAAGGGCAAGTTGTCTCCTCGCTACATCGGACCTTTCCGGATCTTGCAACGAGTGGGGGAGGTAGCCTACGGACTTGAGTTGCCGGCGCGGCTTGCGGATGTGCATGATGTGTTCCATATCTCGCGGTTAAAGAGAGGTCTCAAGCCTCATGATAAGGAACCGTTGCCTATGGATGGGTTGGATGTGAAGGAGGATCTCACCATCACCGAACGGCCTATTAAGATTACGGACCAGATTGACACGGGTTACAAGAAACCGGACTTTTATAATGTGCAAGGTGCGGTGGAGCAATCATGCGAGAGGATGAGGCAACTTGGGAGAGAGAAGAGGGGTTGAAAGCGAGAATATCCACATCTCTTTGATCCATCCGAATCTCGAGGACGAGATTCATCTTAAGGGGGGTAGGATTTGTAACACCCTAAATTTCAACTTCTGAATTTAATTAAAATTGGCTTAGCAACATTTCGATCTCGCTTAAGGAATATAAGGTTGTTGTGCTTTAATAGGCATTTAATCATTTTTATTAATTAATTAATGAAATATAGGAGTTCTTCGTTGCATGCATCTTTGGTGCATTGTTTTTGGTTGCTTTGGATTCAAATCTCGGTTTGAATTCGGAGTTTGTTTGTAGTTTATTTGGTTTGGAAAAAGAATTTGGTTTTGAAAAAGGAAAAGAAAAAAAAAACAACTTCAAAAGAACCGCAGCCGGCCCACCTAATCCTATCGGCCCGGCGCCGGCCCACCAATCCGCTCGCGCCCCCCGCCGCCCGCTCTCGCCGACGGGCGGGCCCCGCCCGTCGGCGGCTTCCTTGCGCGCGCCCCGCCTCCGGCTCGGGGGTCGGACTCGAGTCCGACCGGCGCCGCCGCCGCGCCGCCTCGGGCCGCGTGCCGGCGCCTCGCGCTGCCTCTACTCAAGGCGCCGCCTTCCCCGGTGCCGCGCCGCCTCATCCGAACCCTAGCACCCTCCGCGCCGTCTCCTAAACCCTAGCGCGTTGCGCCGCCGCCCGGTGCCTCGGTCCGCGCCGTCGACCGCGCGCCGTCGCCGCCTCGCCGTCCAATTGAAGCCGTCCGGAGCTTCGCATCTAGGTGAGGAACACCCGGTGCGGTCGGATTGGGTCCCCGTGCGCCGCGCCACCGCCTTCGCCGACGCCGGTCGTGCGCCGCCGCCGTGTCTCGCCGGCGCGCGTCGTCCTTCATCGCCGCCGCCGTGAGGACCGCCCGTGGTTTCGCCCGCGCGCGCTCGTCGTCTCGGTGTGCTTCCCGTGCGAGTTGGTGCACCCCGGCCCCTACTTCGCCTTGCGCCGCCGCTCGCCGCCGCGCGCGCGCGCGCCGCGCTCGCCGCCGGCCGCCTCGCGCGGCCGCCGCCTCGCTTGCGCGGCTCTGGATCGTCGGATCCTCATCCGGCGGCCGCCGCTCGCGCCACGCCGCCGGTCAAACCGGCGACGTGCTCGGTCAACCCCTGCCTCGCGCCTGCATTAGATCCCAGCCGCCGGATCGCGATCCCACGGCCAAGATCCGTCCCCTTATCCTTAACCGCGCGCTTTTGCAAATAAAACCCCGAGTTTTCTCTGTTTTACAAAAATATCCTTCCACCTTATAAAACTTTCACAGATTAGTCCTGTTTTCTTCTGTTTTAACCCTTAGCCCTAAAATTCTTTACAAATAAGTCCTCAAACTTGTTTTAATCATAACTTCGTCGTTTTAACTCCGTTTTCAGCGTTCTTTATATCCACGCGATCGTCTCGACGAGTAGAATAGTTTCCTGTCGCTTTTGTTACTGTTTGAGATGATTGGTGTACTGTTTCTTATTTATTTCCATTGCTTGCTTGTATGTGATGTGTGGAGCGTAGCGTACGAGCAATTCGGGGACTTCGCTGCTTTGTTGAAGAGTATCAAGACCCCGAGCAGTTTCCCGGTGCTTGGTAGAAGGCAAGTCCTTGCTGCATTCCCGTTAAATTCCTATTACAACATGCATTTTAATTACACCGTTGTTTACTTTTGCTATGCATTAAATTGATGGGTCCTATTGTTAAGGTTCGACTAGCTTTGTTATCCTATGCCTTGATCAACCGGGTTTACTTTATGTTGGGTAGCATATGCTAGCGCTTTACGTGGTTTTGGGATGGTTTAATGAACACTTGTTAATATGGCTTTACTTATGTTATCATTTCATGTAATGCAAGAACACTTTACTTTGTTAATCGGAACATGGAGAACCACCCGGAAAACGATGTACTACCACAAGACATATGGCTCTGTCTTGGCTTATTAATTAGTGAACTAGATGTTAGGTATGCTTTACCCGATAAGGGTTGGGGGGGGGTGGCGGGTAGTGACGTATGGACTGCTCGGGCGCGGTGTGGGCTTAGCTAAGACACGGTACTCGTCGGGAGCTTTATACGTTGCACCGACCGGAGTAACCTAGCGGGCGACCTTCATGCGGGGATCTTTGTAACGGCCTCGTAGCGTCCCTATGCAATCACACCTCGGAAGTGTGGTAAGGTGCCTTGCAAACACCGCATGGTTGGGTCTAAAACTCTTTTGGGTTTTTACGCGACTTGTGGGTAAAGATGTACAACCTCTGCAGAGTGTAAAACTAACTAGTTAGCCGTGCTCACGGTCAAGAGCGGCCTGGACCCTCACATGATTAATTCTATGGAAGATGGAACTTTTAAACTTGTGCATTACATTTTATGGATCTGTTGCATTTTATTATCTGGGTTTGGTATATACTTACACTTGCTAGTAACTGTTGCTTAATAAAACTTGACCAACTAAAATGCTGACTTGCTTATGAGCCAACAGCTTCCACCATAAAGCCTTGCATGTTGTTATAGAACTTTTTCCTTGCTGAGTACGACATGTGCTCACGCTTGTTGTTTATTATTTGCATCTACACTACCGGCGGCTGCTGCTCGGATGGGCGTTTTGAAGATTACAATGACGAGTTTGATGGGTTCTAGGCGTCGAGTCCTCCGGTCGGTACTGTGGAGGACTTCTACGTGTGTTTCTTTTCCGCCGTGTTAGCTACTCGAACGATTGTTTAGTTGAGACATTCGGTCATGTAATAAGCTGTTTAATACTCTCTTTACGCTTTTACACCTTGTGTTTTGGTATTCACCTGCGTCGCTTTGCATGTGTGTAACTTGATCCCGGCGCACATGTATTCTTGCATTCGGGTTTGTCCTTAAATCCGGGTGTGACATGTTCTGCGAGAGGGATTTGCCACGGTATTCATGTTAAAATGAAAATGTAACATACAATACAACGAACACAGAGAGAAGAAAAAGGTAAAAGAGACCCAATGAATAAGGAATTAAAAGAAATAAAAAGAAGAAAATGGGAAGGAAAAGCTATAAGAAAGCACAAAAAATCTCTACCTAATAATATTAAAGTAAGGACCGTTTCTGCCCACTATTTCGTCTGTTTGACAGGTGGGACCCACCTGTCTGAGAGGCTATGTCTCTTTCCCTCAATCTCCACTTCCTACGACGCGGCAACCCGGATCTTAGACGAATAGCCGAACATGCGACAAGGCGCACAAGAACTCCATCAGAAGCAGTCAATCCATTCCGATAACGTAAACGGACGATACCCAGTACCCCTGAAAAAAGTTTAACAGTAGCGAACAACATCGCCACGCAAGAATCGCATCCGGCGGAAACGAAACACAGAAGCAAGAAAGGATCCTCACCTGGGTCACACATCTTGTAAAACTTCTCCACATCTGCGCACCACGGAAACAACCAAGCAAACAAGAGCGAAACCGTGAGCGACGAATCCAATACCTAAATCCAGAACTGACCGCGGGAATGAGATGGATGTACCGGTGGTGTGCGCCTTGAGGATGCCCGCGCGGCGGCCGCGGAAATCCCTGAAAACGTCCTCGGGGGTGCGCATGTTCGGGATTATGGGGGTGGAGCCGGATTCGTCCATCACGGCCGCTCGGATGCACCACAGCCACCCGAGGGGAGCGGCGGCGGTGGCCGATGCGAGGCTAGGGTTCCAGCGGGAAGGGCCGAGGCGGCAGCGGAGATGGTGGGCGACGTACCGAGGAGGCGGCGGCGGTGAGGAGGTTAGTGGGGGCGGACAGGATTAGAAATTCAGAACGGGGTGGGGGGAGTAGGAGAGGGCTAGCCGCGCCTGGCGATGCTGCCGTGCTGGGGATTGCGAATTGAAGGCCAGAGCAGGTAGTGCTGGCGCCCGCTCCCAAGCCGGGTGCAGCGCTGCCCTTGGCGGCAGCCAGATCAGTTAAGAAGAAGCGAGGCAGGGGCGGGGCACGGTGTACTGAGCAGGGGGCGGCGGTGCGGAGGCCTGCGGGCAGGCGAGGTCGGGATGGATCGATGGTGGAGACGTGGAGTGGATAAGATTATATTGGATTGGAGTTAGTCCATACATATGGTAGGGTACTCATTGTTGATGGTCGGGGCTACATCTTCTTTTAGGCTGAAGATAAAGAAGACTAATCTCACTCACTCGTGCCTGGAAGGAATGCCAAACAGTGCATGGGCAAGGTGTGATTAATTTTCAGTCATTCAAAAGTGTTATTTATGTATGTAATATATTATAAATCCATCAGATTTCACAACAAACCAAGTACAAGAAAAATAATAAAAAATATTTCTAATGTAGTGTGAACCGCTTATCTAAATATTGTTGACTCCGACGTAAACATAAATTGTGAACCATAAATTATATATTATAAATAATGCAAGTGGATCATAAAATATAATTTATCACCTAAATTTTGTACATATTTATTAAATTAGATTGTGATATGTTTTTTCTTCCGTTGCAACGCAGCTGGGTATGCCGCCGGCCTAGGTTCGAATCCCATCAAACACACGTTTATCTCACTAGGGTTTATCCCCGATAAAAATTCCCTCACCGGTAAAGCTTGGGTTCGGGAGTTTTCTAAGTCGGGAGGAGCCTTCCTTCTCTTAATGAAAACCGTGGGGGGCGGTCTTACCCCACCGACTTAGTTTTTTTTGTACCGTTGCAAAAGATAAAAAAAAGAACAGCCTACCTGCTGCCCACCCACGTGAGACTTAGCACTCTACTAATGACGTACGAGTGTTGCTGGTTTCATGGGCTGCCACGCTAGGCGCGATGGTATGCTAATGTGTCTCTGAAGCGACACATAGCTTTCGGCGTCACCTCACCCGACGAGAGGCTAGTGGGCGGCGACAGACGACAAATTGATGTCGTCTTTTTTTTCTTGCAGGAAGAGGAGGGCGGGCACAGCAACGCACCGAAAGAGGCCGAAGCGCATGGAGGAGGGGATGGCGAGCAGAGTGTCACACCCGGATTTAAGGACAAACCCGAATGCGAGAATACATGTGTGCGGGGATCGAGTTACGCACATGCATCGACGCGGTGAATACCAAAACACGGTGTAAAAGCGTAAAGAGAGTATTAAACAGTTATTACATGACCGAATGTCTCAACTAAACAATCGTTCGAGTAGCTAACGGCGGAAAAGAAACACACGTAGAAGTCCTCCACGGGCGGTGACGGAGAACGGACGCCTAGAACCCATCAAACTCATCATTGTAGTCTTCAAAACGCCCATCGAGCGAGCGGCCGGGTAGTGTAGATGCAATAAATAAACAACAAGCGTGAGCACATGTCGTACTCGGCAAGAGAAAAGTTCTATAACAACATGCAAGGCTTTATGGTGGAAGTGTTGGCTCATAAGCAAGTCGGCATTTTAGTTGGTCAAGTTTTATTAAGCAACCGTTACTAGCAAGTGTAAGTATATACCAAACCCGGATAATAAAATGCAACGGATCCATAAAATGTATTGCACAAGTTTAAAAGTTCCATCTTCCATAGAATTAATCATGTGAGGGTCCGGGCCGCTCTTGGCCGTGAGCACGGCTAACTAGTTAGTTTTACACTCTGCGAGAGGTTGTACATCTTTACCCACAAGTCGCGTAAAAACCCAATAGAGTTTTGGACCCAACCATGCGGTGTTTGCAAGGCACCATACCACACTTCCGAGGTGTGATTGCATAGGGACGCTACGAGGCCGTTACAAAGATCCCCGGATGAAGGCTGCCCGCTAGGTTACCGAGTCGGTGCAACGTATAAAGCTCCCGGACGAGTACCGTGTCTTAGCTAAGCCCACACACAGCGCCCGAGCGGTCCATACGCCACTACCCGCCGGCCCCCAACCCTTATCGGGTAAAGCATACCTAACATCTAGTTCACTAATTAATAAGCCAAGACGAGAGCCATATGTCTTGTGGTAGTATCTTGTTTTCCTGGGTGGTCGCTCCATGTTCCGATTAACGGGTATAAAGTGTTCTTGCATTACATGAAATGATAACATAAATAAAGCCATATTAACAAGTGTTCATTAAACCATCCCAAAACCAAGTGAAGCGCTACCATGTGCTACCCAACGTAAAGTAAACCCGGTTGATCAAGGCATAGGATAACAAAGCTAGTCGAACCTTAGCAATAGGACCCATCAATTTAATGCATAGCAATAATAAACAACGGTGTAATTAAAATGCATGTTGTAATAGGAATTTAACGGGAATGCGGCAAGGACTTGCCTTCTACCGGCACCGGAAGCTGCTCGGGGTCTTGATACTCTTCAACGACGGCGAAGTCCCCGAATTGCTCGTACGCTACGCTCCACACATCACATACAAGCAAGCAATGGAAATAAATAAGAAACAGTACACCAATCATCTCAAACAGTAACAAAAGCAACAGAAAACTATTCTACTCGTCGAGACGATCGCGTGGACATAAAGAACGCTAAAAACGGAGCTAAAACGACAAAGTTATGATTAAAGCAAGTTTTAGGATTCATTTGTAAAGAATTTTAGGGCTTCGGGTTAAAACGAAGAAAACGGGACTAAAACGTAAGGGTTTTATAAGGTGGGAGGGCCGGGGTGCAAAACCGGGGAAAACTCGGGGTTTTATTTGCGAAAACGCGCGGCACGGGCGAGGGATTGGATTGGATCCGTTGGATCGCGATCGGGCGGCTCGGATCCAACCGTAACGGTTTGACCGGGGGCGAGGTTTGACCGGGCGGCTAGGACCAACGGTGGCCGTCGGATGGGGCATCCGGCGGCGCGGGGTCTTTGCGCGAGCGGGCGGCGGCGGGGAAGCGGCCGGCGGCGAGCGCGCGCGGCGGCGCGCGGCGGCGGCGGCGGCGCGGCGCGGCGCGAGGGGCGGGGCTAGGGTCGCGGTTTTCGACGATTAAAGGCTCGGCGCGATGCTAGCGACGCAAGGAAATCACCCAAAGCACCCGCGCGGGCGCACGGACGACGGAGGCGGCGGGCCGGTCGATTTCCCGACGGCGAACGGCGACGAGCGTCGATGGCGAGGCACGGCGCGCGAGAACCCGGCGGACGGCGGGGGGTGCTCCTCACCTTGAGGCGAAGCTCGGGACGGCTACAAATCGACGGCAAGGCGGCGACGGCGCGGGTCGGCGGCGGCGACTAGGCAACGGGCGGCGGCGGCGCGAGCGCTAGGGTTAGGGCGACGGGTGAAGACGGCTAGGGTTTCTTTTGGAGGGCGCGGGCGGCGCGGAGGGAGCCTTAAATAGGCCGGGCGGCGCGGTGGGGCTGGTTTGGGCCGCTAAGGAGAGGCTGGGCCGGGCTGCGGTTTGTTTCTTTTTTTTTTTCTTTTTTTTTTTTCTTTTCATTTCCAATTCCTTTCTCCAAACCAAATTAAACAACAAACAAATTTCGAATTCAAACCAAGATTTGAATCCAACAACCAAAAACAATGCACCGGCATGTATGCAACGATAAACTCCTATATTTCATTAATTAATTAGTAAAAATGATTAAATGCCTATAAAAGCACAACAACCTTATATTCCTTAAGCGAGATTGAAATGTTGCTAAGCAAATTTTAATTAAATTTAGGAGTTGGAATTTAGGGTGTTACAAATCCTACCCCCCCTTAAGATGAATCTCGTCCTCAAGATTCGGATGGATCAAAGAGATGTGGATATTCTGCTTTCAACTCCTCTTCTCTTTCCCAAGTTGCCTCATCCTCTGCATGATTACTCCACTGCACCTTGCACATTGTGAAAGTCCGGTTTCTTGTAACCCGTGTCAATTTGTCTAGAATCTTGATAGGCCGTTCAGTAATGGTGAGATCCTCCTTCACATCCAACCCATCCATAGGCAACGGTTCCTTATCATGAGGCTTGAGACCTCTCTTTAGCTGAGAGATATGGAACACATCATGCACATTTGCAAGCTGCGCTGGCAACTCAAGTCGGTACGCTACCTCTCCCACTCGTTTCAAGATCTGGAAAGGTCCGATGTAGCGAGGAGACAACTTGCCCTTCACCTTAAACTCGCGCAAACCTGCGATAGGTGACACCTTCGGTACACATAGTCGCCCTCTTGGAAAGATACATCTCTCCTCTTCCCGTCTGCATAACTTTTCTCCCCCGGACCGAGCAACTCTCAAGTTCTCTCCGATGATGCGAATACGCCTCTCTGCCTCCTTGATGATGTCCGTCCCAAACAAGCGACTCTCACTGTCGACTCCGGTACAAGGGTGTCCTGCACTTTCTCCCATACAATGCCTCAAAGGGTGCCATCTTCGGACGGCTTGATAGGCGTTGTTGTAAGAAAACTCGGCATACGGCAAACTCTTGTCCCGGCTACCACCATGCTTAAGAGCACACGCCCTCAACATATCCTCTAGAATGCGGTTCGTCCTCTCGGTCGACCATCCGTACGCGGATGATAGGCCGAACGAAATGCGGCTTCGTATCCATAGACTCGTGAAGTTTCTCCCGAAAACGCGATGTGAACCTGGGTACCCCCGTCGAGATACAATCCTCTTAGGCACACCATGTAAGCACACAATACGGGACATGTACAACTGCGCAACCTCGCTCTCGAATGAGTAGTCTTAACCGGAATGAAGTGAGCTACCTTAGTCAAGCGATCCACTATAACCCATATCGAATCATACCCGGTGGTGTCCGTGGTAACCCCACTATAAAGTCCATACCAATTTCTTCCCACTTCCATTCGGGCACCTTCAACGGGCTGCAACAATCCTGGCGGCTTCGATGTTCGGCCTTAACACGATGACACGTGTCACATAATGCAACGTGGGCGGCTACATCCCTCTTCATCCCATACCACCAATATCTGCGCGAGATCCCGATACATCTTTGTCTTGCTCGGGTGGATGGAATAAGGCTGAATCATGAGCCTCTCTCAAGATCGTCTTCGGAGATCTCCCACATCGAGCACACGGATCCGATTCTTGAACCATATCGTACCCCGATCATCCTCGGTGAAATCCGGGGCCTTGCCCCTCTCCATGGTATCCACGATCTCCTTGATCTCCTCATCCTTCGAGTTTGTCCTTCACGAATCTGCTTGCTCCCGAGTAGACTCTACCTCCAAGGTGACTCCCTCGGTGTGAGCGGCTATCCCCGGTTGAGTCTCTCGAACTCCTTCATCGGCTCGTCGAGCGGTGTGCGGAACGCCAAAGCTGCGTTGGCTTTGTCCCTTCCGACTCAAAGCATACGCAACCGGATTAGCCTTCCCCGGGATGATGCGTGTATGTCCGGATCGTAATCCTTGATCGGCTCCAACCATCGGCGTTGTCTCGGATTAAGATCCTTCGAGTAAAAATGTACTTTAAGCTCTTGTGGTCGTGTAGATGCGGCACTTGGTCCCCATGATGTAATGTCTCCAAATCTTTAAAGCATGAACCACGAAATGCCGAGTTCCGGATCATGTGTAGGATAGTTCTGCTCATGCTTCCTCAAGCGCCTTGATGCATAGGCTATGACGTGTCCCTCCCGCATAAGAACACAACCCAAACCTTGTCTCGATGCATCGCGATAGATATCAAAGCCCTTACGCAAGTACGGCATCACAAGCACCTGGAGCGGTCGTCAACCTCTCGCTTCAACTCCTCAAAACTCGCGCACCGGGCATCAGTCCACTTAAACTCTCTATCCTTCTCTAGTAAGGTGGTGAGAGGCTTCACAATCTTAGAGAACCCCTCGATGAACCGTCGATAGTACCCTGCAAGTCCAAGGAAACTCATGATCTCCTTAACTTTCCTCGGCGGTTCCCACTTCAACACATCTTCTACCTTAGCTGGATCGACTGCGATACCTCCATCTGTGATGATATGCCCCAGAAAAGAGACTTCCTTCGACCGAAATCACACTTGCTGAACTTGGCATACAACTGCTGCTCTCTCAACTTCTGCAAAACAAGCCTCAAATGCTCCTCATGATCCTCCTCAATCTTGGAGTAAACCAGAATATCATCAATAAACACCACAACGAACTTATCCAAGTACTCCATAAACACGTTGTTCATCAGATACATAAAGTAGGCAGGTGCATTTGTCAACCCAAAGGACATAACAGTATACTCATACATCCCATACCTAGTGGTGAATGCGAGTTTTAGGAATATCCGACCATCGATCTTCATCGATGATAACCGAACGCAAATCAATCTTAGAGAACACCTTAGCACCTCTCATCGATCAAACAAGTCTTCAATGCGAGGCAATGGATACTTATTCTTGATAGTGACCTCATTAAGCAATCGATAATCCACACACATCCTCCGAGGTACCATCCTTCTTCTCAACAAAGATAACCGGAGGTGCTCCCCAAGGTGATGAACTAGGACGGATAAACCCCTTTTCCAATAATTCATTAATCTGTTTCTTAAGTTCTATCAATTGTGTACTAGACATTCTATATGGACGTTTAGAAATAGGAGAAGTACCAGGTAATAGATCAATAACAAATTCAACATCTCGGTCAGGTGGCATACCTAGCAACTCCTCTGGAAACACGTCCGGTACTCATTAACCACCCCGATATCCTCCAAAGCCTTGCCATCCGAGTGCCGCTGCCACGGAACCTCCCGCATCGACGGTGGATCGGCCACAAGTTCAATCTTTTCCCCGCTAGGACCGGTGAGAAGAACAGTCCTCTTAGCACAGCTGTATCGTTGCATCATGAGTGCCCAACCAATCCATACCCGGTATAACATCAAGATCCTTCGATTCCGGCCACTATCAAATTTGCCCAAAAGTCTGCTCCCATGATCTTTAATCTAACATTAGGACACATATATAAAGACCTCATATCCCCCCTGGTGATCTAACTAGCATGGTTTGTTTCATGGGACACATGGGTATGCTATGCTTGGCCACAAGCGAGCGGATATAAACGAATGGGAAGCTCCAGAATCAAATAATACTGATGCGGGGATAGAGTTGACAAAGAACATACCAAGCACCACGTGTGGATTCTCACCAGCGGTCTCGGTACTCACGTGATTCACCCTTCCACCGCCCCGACTCGCTGCCTCTTGTTGCTGCGGGGTCCGGTTCCCGCTCCTCAACCGCCGCATCTGCCTTGGTTCCGCACGGGGGTGCTCGGGGGGGTGCCTCTTAGGACGAGCATTAGCATAATGCCCAACCTCTCCACACTTGAAGCAAGTGTTGCCCGCGAGGGGTGTGTGGTGCGCCTGGCCTCACGGGCGTACCAAGAGGAGTCATCGGACGGTGCTGCGGGTAAGCAGGGCGTGGTGTCTGCGGTCCTGGGCGCGGAAACTGCTGAGGAGTGCGCTGGAACTGCTGGAACTGCTGCGGCTGGTACTGATACTGCTGCTGCTGGCCATAACCTCCTGACGGGCCTCCTGGACGGAACGGGGCTCCCAGCGGTGAAGTAAAACGGGGACGAGTGTGGCTCCCGGACTGCCCTGGAGTAGTAGCCTTCCTCTTCAACTCCCCCAGCTCTCTGCGCATGGATTCCAATACAATAGCCTTGTCTAGCAGCTGCTGGAAAGTCTGGAAGGTATGTGACGTCAGCTGGTAACGAAGCGGTCCAGCCAAACCCTCCAAGAAGCGCTCCTGCTTCTTAGGATCATCCGCTACCTCCTCCGGTGCATAGCGAGACAACTCAATGAACCTGTCCCGATACTCTGCCACTGACATCCCTCCCTGCTTGAGAGAGAGGAACTCCTTCTTCTTAAGCCTCATCACCCCGGCGAGAATATGATGATTCGGAAGCTCTCGTGAACTCCTGCCAAGTGATGGTGTCGGGTGCAGCATGGGCGGTCATGTAAGCATCCCACCATGCTCCTGCAGATCCCTGGAGTCGACCTGCAGCAAACAAGACCTTCTCCCTGTCATCGCACTGAGCCGTGGTGAGCATCTTGCTCACAGTCTTCAGCCAATCATCAGCGTCAAGTGGATCTGCAGCATGGGTGAAGACCGGCGGTCGGTGGCTCATGAACTCCCGGTGCTCGTTCATAGGCGCCGGCTGTTGTGGCGGTGGTGGTGGCGGATTATTAGCTTGAGCTCAGCGGGTTGGCCACGGTGTCCGTCAAGTTCGCCGATGGGCCGGCAACGGTTCTGAAAGAACTGCTGCATAGGATCCATTGGTGGCGGTGGTGGTGGAGGTACACCTGCTCGAACTGTTGCCTCGACCTTGGCGAACCACCGGAGGCTGATCAACCCCCGATCCGGACCTGGTGTTTACCATCTGAGCGTTAGAAACACCGATTTAGATGATGATAACAATTGAAAAGCTGAAAAGATTCTGATAGCTGTAAAGAAACCAAGATATCTCTCTGTTCCAGTAACCAAAAACCACGAATTTTTCTGGAGATATGGTGTATAAAATTACTGAACTAACCCAACTGGTTTTGCCTCAATCGGAGGTCTACAACTCGAGATATAAAATAATGAAGTCAGGTATGTCAGCAGGAATTGACAGATTTCTGTTAGCTCAACGTTTCGTCCATAACTCCCAGAATATAAATTGGATATAGCTGAATTTTTGACAGAAAATCCGATATGAAATTTGTGAACTAACCCCACTGGTTTTACTTAATTTGGAGTTCTGTAGCTCGAGATAAAATTAAAACAGTACTGCTGTGTCAGGAAGTAACGCGAACAGATTCAGCACCACAATGCTCCTTAAGATAGATAAAATATGATAGATAAAGAATTACGAATTTATAAGATAAAAGATAGGTGGAACAGAACTTAAACCCACTAATCAAACTCTATAACTAAACCAATGTCATTGTGGCATTAATACACAACACACTGCAATCAAACAAAAATCCAAATCACAGATGTTCACAAACCAAGCATTCAAGCACACCACTAACTAACTCATCGATCCAACGTGGCGTTCTAACGTTTACAGACTCGATAACAGAAAGATAAAGACTTCTAACACCTAACTCCTATGGCCAAATGATCCTAGTGCGGGATCCAAGTGACCCATAGCTTGTCCTTGCGGGTCTTGGTGACATGGCAGGCCAGTCCTCTCCATCATCCTGCACCTCATCTTCATCTTGGCCCGCGATCACTGCTTTGAGCCTCTTGATCTCTCTGCGGTCTTCATCTTGCTGGTCACGGAGATCTTGAAGCTCCATGAGAGTGTCATCCAAGTTGGTATTGAGAGCGGCTACTTGACCCACTTGCATGGCATAGCGTGCTCCCAAAGTTTCATTGGCCATTGGAATTTCACTGCCCACAGCTCCAGAGCGACGGCGGGGTAGATCTCCCCACACGAGTTGGTGAGGTGATGAGCTTCCTCGTAGCACCACGCGGATAGAGCCCTCCTAGCTGCATCATCTCTTCCGCCTGTGAAGGTAGCTCGGTAGCTAGAGCTTGATGGACAACAACCTCGTACGGCCCTCCATCCGGCGGGTTATCTTCCGGGATGCGCACGGACACATCCCACTCGGGTCGGGTAGCGAGGGTGAGTCCTCTTCGGTCCCACGTAGTCGATCGTCACGTTCGGTGAAGACGCCGGAAGAGCCTCCTCAACTTAGACGGAAAGCGTGCATGCCCTCCATCATGGTGACAAATGACCACCTTCCACTTCTCGGCGCGGGTGATCCTCGGCATCTCCATCTTCCCGGGTCGGAGTCCTCGAGGTCCGAGGGGTCATCCGCATCATCTCCTTGCTGCGGCTCCTCGGTGGCTCCTCCTCGAGCTCTTGCTCTTCCTCCGGCTCTTTGGGCTCGTCATCCGACCGGCTCAATGACAGCGGCGGGCGGTGGAGCTTCGCTGCGAACGAGCTCGCTTCACTTCCCTCTCCCGAAGCTTCCCGATGCTCCTCACTTGTCGCGTGGAGTAGCAGTGAGAAGTCCCGGTCCTCCGGTACCTAGGTGTCGGGGACCGCCCTAAGGGTCCCCTCAAACAATGGGGGGAACCCCTACTTAAATTCCTCGCATCAATATAAGCTAAGCCTAACCATGCGATAAACTAACCATGCGGGATACGGCCCATGCGGCGGGGACTTCGGAGGCCCACCAAGGCGGCCCCGCTAGGGAAGACCCCTCGAGCGGGGCTCCGCCTCGCCCGAGGGCATGCTCCTCCTCGAACGGGCTCCGCCCCGTTCGAGGGGCAACTCCCTCCTCGAACGAGTTCCGCCCCGTTCGAGGGGCGACCCCTTCCCTCGAGCGGTCCCGCCCCGCTCGAGGGCGCCCTCCCCCCCTCGAGCGAGTCCCGCCTCGCTCGAGGGTCCGCTCCACCCTCGGCGGGGCCCGCCACGCTCACGGGCGCCCCGCACGCGTGCGCCGGCCCCGTACTTGGGCATTTAACGCCCGATGCCGCGGACGGCGCCATCATACGCCGGGGCTCACGCCCGGTGCCGCCGCACCAACTCCCCGGGGGAGGAGCCCATCCCCGCTGCGTGGGATGGACCGTGCGGTACGGCCGGTGTCGGTCCCGTGACACCGTGCGTGCGCCGCCGCTGCGACTAATGCGCCCGACCCTCGAAAAGGGGCCGGGCGCACCCTCGATTCCACTTTCCCGTGACCTTGCGGAGTTGGGTAAGGGGCGCTAGGCCGGTGGGTGGCCATCCCGGCCCCGCGCGGCGCGGCCGCCGTACCCACGCGTGCGGGCGCACGCCCCCGACTCCGCGGGCGCACGCCCAAGCCGCCGGCAACCACTCCGCCGCCGCGAGCTCATTGGGAAGGAACGCCGTTCGCCCCGCCCGCTCTGTACCCCGTACCGGTCATCATCGCACCTCCCCTCGAAGCCTATCGAGAGAACGCCATCGCCGTCGCCGCCTCCTACCCTCGAACCGCCACCGTTCGGGTACGAGGCGGGGCCATCATGGCCGGATCGCAGCGTGGATCGTCCGGACGATCGCCCGCTCTACACCGTAGCACGACGTGCTCCTACACGTAGCTAGGTAGCGCGGCGTGCATGTAACTCGCCGCCCCCCTTGGCCTATAAAAGGGGAAGCGAGCCCCCGGCCCGCGGGGGAAGAAGTCGGAGGAAACACGGCGCATCGTGCACTCACTCTCTTATTTTCCTATAACCTCTCCAGCCACTCACCAGGGACTTGGAAGCCACGCTTCTTCTCCCGCCTTGCTTGTACTTGCCCCACTACAAGCACCCCCGGTGCCGAGCAATATAGTGCCACGAGCACGCCACTGCTGGACGTACGGCCCCCTCGGCCGGAACCAGGATAAACCTTGTGTCATTTGTTGCTTAGCATCGACCATTGAGGGATAGACTTAGGCGTTATCTCTTTGGTTAGTGTCGGGACCACATTCCGCACCGACAGTTGGCGCCCACCGTGGGGCACACGAGCGCCTAAAGTCATTTCGCTAACTCCCTCCATGGTGATCCGTACTGAGTACCGTAGCACCCGCTACAACATGGGTAGCTCGGACCCCCTTCCGGCCGGGTTCGAGATCCGCTTCGGGGACTTGAACTTCCAGGCCACGGGGAACGGCTATCTCATGCGCCTCACCAACCGTGAGGAGCTACGCGCGCAGCGCGAGGCCAGGTCCGCTGCGGTCTCCGCCGCACGCACGACGCCGCGCGGGCGTGCGCAGCACGGACGCCGCGGGCCCATCGACGCCGCGACGCCGTCGTCGCTCCGGGCTACGCTCGCGTCGGGCGCGGTCCGAGCGGCGGCGGCGGGAGCGCGCCGCCGCCCAACGCGGTGCGCCCACCGTCACGACGGCCGCCACCGCCCCGGCGGGACCGCGTGCGGTCTCGGACCACGCGTCCCCATCGGGGCTGCGTGGCGCCGCTACGGCCCACAACGCCAACGTCAACACTACAATACGCGGGGGTTCCGCCGGTCGACACGTCTTCGTTGCCGGGGATCCCGGCACCCCGCCCACGGACGAGTCGTCCCCGGGCTCCGTCGACACGATGCCACCCGCCAACCGCCATGGGTACGCGGAGTGGGACTTCTCGGTGTGCCGGACCCGGTCGCGTTCGGGCGCTTCCTCGACGCCATGGATTACGGTTCGGCTGCTCCGACGACTCCCGGCATCGGGAGCTACGACCCCACGCGGGGAATGTTGCGCCGTCATCACCAACGACCCGGCAAACGGCGCCGGTGCGGCGGGTGCGGAGACGGGGAAGTCACGCCGGCCCCGGGGGGTCGCCACGCGCCCCGGCCGCGGGGCCAAGCGCACCCTGCCGGGGCCGATGTCGACGCACGGTCGGCCCAAGCTCGCGAGCTCGAGGCCAAGCCGCGCGGAGTACGGACGGTGCGGCTACTCCGCGCCTCGATGGCGGGGGGAGGCCTCCGCACGCGGCGAACGCGCGCGGGAGGCGGGCCGTCCAAGTCCGCGACCGCCTCAACCCCCGTCCCCAACGTCGACAACGCGGATACTCCGCCGCGGGCGAGCCAAAAGCTCATCGCCACCGCGACAGCTGCCGCGCGCCCATGCGGCACCCTCGACCCCCGAGGCTCGAGACATGCACCGCGAGGTGCGGACCCTCCTTGAGCAAGCGGCCGTCCAGCGGGCCGAGAGCTCGACCTCACGCATTCGCCAACGGGGGGGACGCGCGGGGGTGATGATCCGGCACCGGGGGGGCGAACCCTCGGTGCATGTGGGTCAACCCTCGCGACCAGGGGCGCACGCCGGCCAAGGAGCGGCTCCTTGACACACGCAGAGCGCTAGACGGAGACGCCCGCAATGTCATCAACGCCAGGCGCACCAGCAAGGCGGACGCGCGGGCGGCCAGGGGCTACCACCCTCGAAGGGGTGGACGCTACGACAGCGGTGAGGACCGCTCCCCAACGCCGGAGCCCCCGGGCACCCGTGTGTTCAGCCGGGAGATCCGCACGGCGGCGTTCCCCCAGCGCTTCCGTCAGCCCTCGACAATCGTCAAGTACAACGGGGAGACGGACCCTCGAGTCTGGCTCAACGATTACCGCCTGGCCTGTCAGCTGGGCGGGGCCACCAACGACGAAGTGATCATCCGCAACTTGCCCTTGCATCTGGGCGATGCGGCCCGGACATGGCTCGAGCACTTGCCCGCCAGCCAGATCCACAACTGGGACGATCTAGTCCACACCTTCGTGGGCAACTTCCAGGGCACATACGTGCGCCCTGGGAACTCCTGGGATCTGCGCTCCTGCACGCAGAAGCCAGGCGAGTCGCTGCGGGAATTCATACGGCGCTTCTCCAAGCGCTGCACAGAGCTCCCCAGCGTGGCGCAATCCGAGATCGTGCATGCGTTCCTCGAGGGCACCACGTGCCGGGACCTTGTGCGCGAGCTGGGACGCAGCCCGCCCACGGACTCGAACGAGCTGTTTGACATTGCCACCAGCTTCGCCTCCGGAGAGGAGGCCGTGGGGGCAATCTTCGACGGCAAGAAGGGCAAGCGCTCCGAGGACACGCCCGCGGAGGGCAGCGGGTCCAAGGATCCGCGCCGCAACGACAAGCGGGGCAAGAAGGGGAAGAAGCCGCGCCGCGAGGCGCGCGAGCAGGGGCGCAACGGTGGCAACGCCGAGGCCCTCGGCTGTTGACCCGGCCCGACGGGGCCCTCGACCGGCTCCTCGAGGCCCGGGGGTGTTCGACGACATGATGAAGAAGCCATGCCCCTACCACAAGACCCCCGTGAATCACACTCTTGAGCAGTGCGACATGCTCAAGAAATTCTACGGCCGTGCCGCCGCGAAGGAGGCGGAGGCCAAGAAGGATGGGGGCGATGGCGACGCGGGTGGTTTCCCCGCTGTCGAAAATGTGTTCCTCATCTTTGGGGGACCTACCGTTGACATGTCAACCGGCGGCGCAAGAAGGAGCGGCACGAAGTCCTCGCCGCGAGAGAGGGCACCTCGGCCTTTCTCAACTCGGTCGAAGGATGCCATCACCTTTAGCCGGGATGATCACCCAAATCGCATCCCGAACCCGGCCGGTACCCCACGGTGGTCGATCCCATCATTGGGAACGCCCGGTTTTCGAAGGTCCTTATGGACGGAGGCAGTAGCCTCAATATCCTCTTCGCGCATACGTTGCGCCTGATGGGGATTGGGCTGGACCAGCTGCGGCCCAGCACGAAGCCGTTTCACGGCATCGCGCCCGGAAAGCAGGTTCAACCCCTCGGGCAGATCTGCCCGTCTGGTTTGGGACCCCCAAGAATTTCCGCAAGGAAACCCTCACATTCGAAGTGGTGGGATTCAAAGGGGCCTACCACGCCATCCTCGGGCGACCATGCTATGCCAAGTTCATGGCAGTCCCCAACTACACGTACCTGAAGATGAAGATGCCGGGTCCAAACGGCGTCATCACCGTCGGGTCGTCGATCGAGCATGCATTCGACTGCGATGTCGAGTGCGTGGAGCATGCGGAAGCACTAGCGCTGGACGAAGCGCTGGTGAACACACTGGAGAAGATGGTCAACGACGACCTCAGCTCCGCCACCAAGCACGTCGGCACGTTCGAGGCCGCCGAGCAAACCAAAGGGGTCCCCCTCGACCCGTCGGCCCCTGAGGGCAAGGCTTTGAGGGTCAGCTCGACCCTCGATCCTAAATAGGAAGCAGTGCTCGTCGACTTCCTCCGCGCCAACGCCGACGTCTTCGCGTGGAGCCCCTCGGACATGCCAGGCATCCCGAGGGAGGTCGCCGAGCACTCCCTTGATATCCTGCCTAACGCCCGTGCTGTTCAGCAGCGGCTGCGCCGTTTCGACGAGGAGCGGCGACGGGCAATCGGAGCGGAGCTGCGGAAGCTCCTCGAGGCCGGATTCATCAAGGAAGTGTTCCACCCTACGTGGCTAGCTAATCCTGTGCTTGTAAAAAAGAAAAATGGGAAGTGGAGGATGTGTATCGACTATACCAGTCTCAATAAAGCATGTCCAAAAGTTCCCTTTCCTTTACCACGCATAGATCAGATCGTTGATTCCACAGCTGGGTGTGAACTACTCTGTTTCCTTGATGCCTATTCGGGATACCATCAAATAAAAATGAAGGAGTCCGACCAGCTCGCGACTTCGTTCATCACGCCGTTCGGGACGTTCTGTTACGTCACGATGCCTTTTGGCCTCAGAAACGCGGGCGCAACGTACCAGCGCTGCATGCAGCACGTTTTTGGGGACCATATCGGGCGGACGGTCGAGGCTTACGTCGACGACATCGTCGTCAAGACCAGGAAGGCGGACGACCTGGTCAACGACCTTGGCATCGCATTCAGCTGCCTGCGGGCCAACGGGGTCAAGCTCAACCCCGAAAAATGTGTCTTCGGAGTGCCGCGGGGCATGCTCCTGGGCTACATCGTCTCCCAGCGGGGAATCGAGGCCAACCCTGAAAAGGTCGCGGCCCTCGAGCGGATGGGTCCAATTCGGGACCTCAAAGGGGTGCAGAAGGTGTTGGGGTGTCTTGCCGCCCTGAGCCGCTTCGTCTCGAGGCTCGGTGAGAAGGGCCTGCCCCTCTACCGGCTGCTCAAAAAGCACGAGCGCTTCTCTTGGACTGCCGAGGCCCAGGAAGCGCTCGACAAGCTAAAGGCGTCTCTGACGCACGCCCCAATCCTTACGCCGCCACGAGACGGCGAACCCCTCCAACTCTACGTGGCCGCAACCACCCAGGTGGTCAGCGCCGTGATCGTCGTGGAGCGCACGGAGGAAGGGCATGCCCTGCCTGTGCAGAGGCCAGTCTACTACATCAGCGAAGTCCTGTCGGACACGAAGACGCGCTACCCCCAGGTCCAGAAGCTGTTGTACGCGGTGGTCCTCGCGCGGCGCAAGCTCCGCCACTACTTCGAGGCCCACCCAGTTACGGTGGTCTCTTCCTTCCCGCTAGGAGAGATCATTCGCAACCCCGACGCGGCAGGCAGAATTGCCAAGTGGTCCGTGGAGTTGATGGGCGAAACGCTCGCCTACGCTCCGCGCAAGGCCATCAAATCGCAAATCTTAGCCGACTTCGTCGCTGAGTGGACGGACACACAGCTGCCGCCGCCCCAAATTCAAGCAGAGTGCTGGACTCTGTTCTTCGATGGCTCGGTGATGAAGACAGGAGCGGGCGCGGGCCTGCTCTTCGTGTCACCCCTCGGGGAGCACATGCGCTACGCAGTGCGCCTCCACTTCCCCGCGTCCAACAATATGGCGGAATACGAGGCCCTCCTCTGCGGCCTCAAAATCGCCATTGAGTTGGGCATCAAGCGCCTCGACGTGCGAGGGGATTCGCAGCTCGTGATCGACCAAGTCATGAAGAACGCGAGCTGCCACGACGACAAGATGGAGGCCTACTGTAAATCCGTGCGGGCCCTCGAGGACAAATTTTACGGCATCGAGCTTAATCATGTACCCCGCCGGTACAACGAGGAGGCAGATGAACTTGCCAAGATCGCGTCCGGGCGGATCACCGTTCCCCCGAACGTTTTCGCGCGCGACATCGCGCGACCATCGGTCACCTTCGAGCCCTACCCCTCGGGCGACAGCGGACCCTCGGGGGCTCCCTCGAATCCGGCGGGTGCGGAACCCACGGAAGAGGACCCCTCGAACGAGGCGTACGTGCTCTCCCTTCTCGAGGGGTACGGCTCCCACGAGGCTGTCGCGATGGACATCGAGCCGGCTCCCGCCCAGGCGGACTGGCGGGGAGAAGTACATCGCCCGGATTGCTCGAGGGGAGCTCCCCGCGGCCGGGCCGCGGCCGGGCGCATCGCCGGGGATGGCCAAGTCATTCACCCCGGTCGACGGCGGGCGCACAAGCGCGGCCGCGTCAGGCATCCTCCAGCGATGCATACCCATCCCCGAGGGGCGCGAGCTCCTACGGGATATCCACGCGGGAATCTGCGGCCACCACGCCGCGCCACGCACCCTCGTTGGCAACGCGTTCCGCCAAGGCTTCTACTGGCCTACCGCAGTCGCGGATGCCAGCGAAGTAGTGCGCACCTGCGAAGGGTGCCAGTTCTACGCCCGCAAGACCAACTTGCCCGCTCACGCCTTGCAAACGATCCCCGTGACGTGGCCGTTCGCCGTGTGGGGGTTGGATATCGTCGGGCCCCTGCGGAAGGCGCCCGGGGGCTTCACCCACCTGCTTGTCGCGGTCGACAAATTCTCCAAGTGGGTGGAGGTGCGCCCTATCACAAACTTGAGGGCTGAGCAGGCGGTCACGTTCTTCACCGACATCGTCTACCGCTTTGGAGTGCCAAACTCCATCATCACAGACAACGGGTCCCAGTTCACGGGCCGGAAGTTCTTGGAGTTCTGCGACAAGTTCCACATCCGCGTGGATTGGGCAGCTGTGGCACACCCACAGACCAACGGCCAAGTGGAACGTGCCAACGGCATGATTCTACAGGGCCTCAAACCCAGAATTTTTGACCAGCTCAACAAATCTGGCCGGAAATGGCTCCAAGAACGCCGGCGGTCGTGTGGAGCCTAAGGACTACCCCCAGCGAGCCACGGGTTCACCCCGTTTTTCCTAGTCCATGGCGCGGAGGCCGTCCTCCCCACGGATGCGGAATACGGGTCGCCCAAGGTTCGAGGCTACAACGAGGATGCTAACCGGCGAGCCCGCGAGGACTCGCCGGATCGGCCGGACGAAGTACGCCTCGTGGCGTTGATGCACTCCGCAAGATATCAACGGTCCCTACGGCGCTACCAAGCGCGCAAGATACGTCGGAGGGATTTCGGCGAGGGGGGATTTGGTCCTAAGGCTACGCCAAGACAACCGAGGGCGCCACAAGCTATCGCCCCCATGGGAGGGACCCTACGTCGTGGTGAAGGTGCTCAAACCGGGCACGTACAAGCTGGCCAACGAAGACGGCGAAGAACTCACCAACGCTTGGAACATCCAACAGCTACGTCGCTTCTACCCTTAGCTAGGATTTCCAAGTATTTTCTGTTGTACAAACACATGGCCAACGCCCCAGTTGGTGCCACCTATGTAAATACTCCAAGTATAATAAAAGGGCAACTCGGCTTTCCCCTGAAACCCAAGTTACCCTCGGGGGCTACTGCGGGGGGGCACCCCCCCCCCAAATGGTCCCATTTTTTCACGCAAAAAACGTAACAACACGCGCCAAGTTTGTTTCCACTTCAACCTCGAGCCATGATTCGAACAGGGCGCAGGCGGCACAGCGGAAGGAGCGCGCGAGCCAGAGACAGCCTACGCCGCGTGGCTATGGCCCGTCTCTCTCGCCTCCAACCCAGCGGGCCCCTGCGAAAGGCGAACTCCCCCAACTAGAATCTACTCAGGAAGAAGAAGAAGCAAAAAGCGCAGTAGACAAACGATTTCATTTACAAACTATTGCTCGTGTTCATGAAACGACTTGTCCATTTACAAGAGGCCACGAGGCCAAAATTCTGATACATATAAACAAAAAACGGGCCTAGCGCCCAGGTGCTTTCAGGCGGGCGGAGCGGCGGCATCGGCGGCATCTGGGAAGAGGAACTCTTCGAAGGCCTCGGCGAGCGACCCAGCGGCGTCAGCAACAAGCGCGTCCGCGCGCTCCATGGCCACCTCGTCCTCGACGCCCTCGGGCACGATGTAGCCCTCAGCCACCGCCTCGAGGTTCACCTCGTAGTGGGATCGCACCACTCCGAGAGCCTTCTGCACGCCCAGGTGCAACGCCCGGCGCATCCGCTCCGTGACGTGGCCGCCGAGGGCGCGCACGGCGGCGGCAGCGAGCTGCCGGCCTGGGCTTCGCCTTCCTCGACGACGCGGCAGGTTTCGAGGGCCGCGTCGCGCAGTTCCTGCAGCTCCTGCTCAGAGGAGTTGTAGGAAGCCTGCAGGGCCTCGGCCCGCCCGGCAGCGTGCCCCAAGGCAGTACGCAAGCCTGGAACCAACAAGACGACAAGAAATCAGAAAGGGGGAAACTAGCCCTCTAAAGCAAAAATTAACAAGCAGGGTCAAATAGTAACTTACCCTCGACTTGTCTCCTCCCCAGATCGAGGTCACGGCGCGCGGACTCGAGCGCCAACTCGAGATGTTGGACGGTCTCGCCTTGCTCGACGAGGGCCATCTCTTGGGCGGCATTGCTGATGCTGAGCGCCAACGCCTCATCCTCAACCTCGGAGAATGCGGCGTTCCGCTCCTCCAGCGACTTCTCCGCCGCCTCGCGAGCAACGCGCTCCCGCTCCAGCGCCGTCCGGGCATCGCCGAGGGCAGCCTGCTCCTGCTCGAGCCGCCCCTCAGCCCCCTGGCGGGCGCACGCGCTCTCGCCGAAGCCGCTCTTCAGCAACGACGAGGGCCGCAGCCTTGGCGTCGAGGGCGGCCTTCAGGTCATCGGCCTCCTTGGCGCGCTGCTCCCGCCCCGCGCGCCCGCTCCCTCGGCCCCGGCGCTGCGCGCCTGCGCTCCCTCAAGCGACGTGCGGAGCTCCCGGGCCTCGGCGCGAGCGGTGGCCACCTCCGCCTCCCGGGTGGCGGCCAGCGTCCGCGTCTTGTCCAGGTCCTCGCGCGCGTTCCACAGCGCCTCGTCACGATCGACGAGGGCCGCGCGGATCCGCTCGAGGCTCCCGTGACGCGCCGTGCCCTGCCCTGAGCTCTCGGGGAGCACGTCGCACCACGCCATCGCCCGGTAGACCAGCCAGCTGTCCGGCGTCCTGAGAGCTTCCGCAAGCGTGTCGAAGGCGTTGCACCGCTCCCGGAGCTGGCGGGCCTCGGCGTTCACCTGGTCGAACGCGCTGTACTTCTCATGGGCGCGGCGCTCGAGTTCCTGGCATCCACACATCGAGCCTCGTAAGCGCCAAGTCTCGAATGCAGCACGCGAAAACGAAAAGAAGGAAGGGAGAAGAGCAACCGTGGCTCACCTGGAAGACGATCCAGGCCGGGCCGCCGTGGACCCGCAGCGCCTCGTTCAACGCGCGGTTGAGCGTGGCGCCGTGACTCCGAAGCTCGCCCCAGAGCTCCTGCTCCCTCTGGGCGTCAGCAAACGCCGAAGGATCCTCCACGGCCCCCCCACCTGGGCGGGGCGGCCGGCGTGGGAGGACGAGGCCTCGGCGTCGTGCCCTCGGCCCCCCACTATCACGTGACCCTCGTGCCGCCTCACGAGGGCCCCCTCCGGGGCTCGGGGGGAGTTCACGGGCCAGGTGGCCCCACCGGTTCCACCCGGGCGGCGGGGGAGTCATCCGAGAGCTCCACCACCTCCGCCCCGGAGACCGTCGGCGGGCGGAGCCGCCCGCTCCGCCTCCGCCCGGCGCCCCCACCTCGCGCCTCCGCGGCCACGGGCGCCCGTTGTGGCGCCGTCACCGCCACCCCCGTCCGTGCCGCCGCATTTACGGGCGCCCCCGCGGGTTGCGCCCGCTCCGCCTCCTCCGCGGTGGCCGCCACCGCGGGCGGCACCTCCACCGTGGCCACCCCCGCGGCTGCGCCTCCGTGGCGACCGGCGCCGGCCGCCCCGGCGACCTGCGGTTGCGCCGCGGCGGGCTGATCCGCCGGCCGAGGCCTCGAGGCCCCGGCCGGGCCTTGCGCGCTCGTGCCCGCCGCCGCGCCCGTCCCTGGGCGTGACCCCCTCGACGAACGCCGCCGGGTGGGGATCGACGCGTCCGTCCTCAGCACCTTGGCCGGTGCAAGAGGAGGGACGGTTGGCACCGCCCTGCGGAAACACGAACGGAGGATTAGAACATCTAATAACCAGCGAACTAAAGCCAAGCAGAGGAAGAACAGGTTCCTTACCTCGCGGAGGAAAAGGCCCGCTTCCTTTTCCTCGAGGCCTCCGACGAGGCCGGCGCAGGGGCCGCGCCCGCCGCGGCGCCCCCCGACGGCGCCGCCGCACGCGCGGGCACGCCCGCCTCATGCGTGGGCGCGCCCGATGCCACCACCACACGCGCGGGGCACGCTGGCCCCGCGCGCGGGCGCGCCCCCGGCCGACGCGCCCCTTGACGAGGACGCCGCGCGCGCGGGCGCGCTCCCGCCGCGCGCGCGCACGCTCGCGCGCGCGCGCGCGGCACGCGCGCCTCCGTGGCGCGCGCGCGGCACCTCCGCGGCGCGAGCCGCCCTCGACGATGATTGCCCGGCGACGGGCGCCGGTGCGCCCGCCCCGAGCAAAGCTGCCCCCGACGCCGGCGCGGGTTCCGGCGACGGGGGCGCGAGGCGCCATCCGTCCGAGGGGCCCTCCCCCTCGGACTCTTCCTCCTCGTCTGCTCCGAGGACGAGGGCTCCACGATGTCCGGGGAGGAGAGCCCCGGCTCCTCCCCGCCGCCGGTGCTCCGCGGACCGTGCGTCACGGCGCGCTTGGCGCCGCCTTGCGTGTTCCCGCCGCGCGCCGCCCGCTCCTGCTTGCTCCCGCCCCGTGCCGCCCGGCCGAGCGCACGGGAGTCGGGGGTGGGCGGAACGGACTTGGCGGCGTTGAATTGCACCAGCTGCGCGCAAGAGTAACAATGGCGCGTCAGAAATCAAAAACAAGACCAAGGATGGAAGCGAAATCAGGAACTCTACTCACCAGCGGGCCCGTGGGGAGCATCTCGATATCCCACGGGGTCCGACCCGCAGGTGGCGGCGTCCTGGTGTCGACGGCGCTCCGCGCCCGGGTGAGCGCGTACGGCCGCTCCAGCGGCGTCGGGAGCATCCGTGACCTCGCCACGTCAACGGGGTTGGCCGCCTCTGTCATCTCGAAGACGCAGAGCGGCCTCTCCATCAACGGCACGATTCGCCGGTGATGAAGGAAGGCGAGGACGCCCATCGCGTTGAGCCCTTCCCTCGCCAGCCGTCGCAGGGCGGCGAGGACGGACTCTTGCCGCGCCCGATGATTGGCCGTAGGCAACCCGTAGCCCCAGGAGTCCGGCCTCTTCTTGAACACCCGGCCGGTGTAGGGAGGGAGGCCGGGCTCGGCGTTGCGCAGATAAAACCATCCCCGCTCCCAGCCGGCGTTGTTCGTCGTCATGGTGCAGGGGATGTAGAAATCCTTGAGCTGCCCCCGCAGGGCGAGCGACATCCCGCCGGCGCGCACCGCGCGCGGGTCCCTCGGCTCCGACGTGGGCTGCGTGATGAGCTCCCCGCGGAAGAGGTGTACCCCGAGCTCCCAATTGGCGGGATCCCCGGGTACCCTTCGCGGACGCCCACGAATGTGGCCGCTGCGCGAGATCGCGTTGGGGGCAAAGTTGTGCAGCTCCACCCCATAGTGGTAGCACAACGCCCGCATGAATGTGCTCGCCGGCGCGTTGAAGCCGCGCTCGTGGTAGCGGAGGAAGCTCACCACGTAACCCTCCGGCGGGTTGGGCTCGAGGTGCGTCGACGGCGGCACGATCCACTCCGCCGGGCGCCCTTCTTCATTGGCTGACAGCTGGCCGGCGGCGACCAGCTCGCCCAGGGCGAGCCGGGTCACGGTCGACCTCTCCCAGGCGTACGGCTCCAGGACCCTGATCGGAAGCTGAGGCGGCGCCATAAGGGGGGACGAACGAGCGCGGGGGCGGAGGACAAGGAAGCGAGAAAAAAAGCTCTAAGCAGCGAAACCGCGCGGTGGCGAGAGCAGAACGAAGGCGAAGGGACGGAGGACTGAAAACGGTGAGGAGCCAAGGTAAAAAACCGCCGTCCCTTCCTCACCGCAGTTTTATAGGCAACGGGCGAGTTCTCGGAGCGCACGCCCCGCCAACGATGCTGCGGGAATCTTTCCATCGCGTCGACGGGCGGGCCCCACCACGGCTGCGGCGGCTCTAACACTTTGCGGGCGGGTCATCATTACGGCGAGACCGGCGGCGACCGAGGCGAAACCGTCACGTCCGCCGGCCACGTCGCCCACTACGCGCGCGCGCGCGCGCGCGCCTAAAAAGGCGCGCCCGCGCCGCAAAACCCGCGGCCACGCCGGAAGGCAATTAAATGCCGGGCCCCTTGCCAAGCAAGGAGAGCCCTCGAGCGAGGCGAATCCTCGGCTCGAGACAAAGGTGACCCTCGATGGATGACGGCGTGAGAAGGTCGCCGAGACCTGCTCGGTGTAGAGCGAGCGGCCGCGGGCACCCATGCCACGTGAAGCCCTCGAGCGGCATGACCCTCAACTCGAAACAAGGCGACCCTCGATGGGATATCAGCGTGAGAAGGTCGCCCGGGACCTGCTCGACGTAGAGCAGACCACCGCGGGCACCCATGCCACGAAGGACCCTCGGGCGGCGTGACCCCCAACTCGAGACGATGTCAACCCTCTGAAAGAAGGCACGCGCGTAAGAGGATCGCCCAGGTCACGCTTGAAATAGAGCGACACCGAAAGCACTCATACCGCGCCACGCCGCCAACAAGCACCTCGAGGGCTGGCACGCCCAGACCCCTCGACGGCCGCAAACGCGAGAAGACGGGGCTGTCCATGCACAGCCCCGCACGGCCTTACTGATCAGGGGTTCGAAGCCTGACCCTCGACGGGTTCGAACAGGCGCCCCAGATCACAGAGTTAGGGACGACGAGGGCACGCGCATTCGAGCCGTTCCTCGAGCCCGTCGGTTCGAGGGTGCCCCACATGTCGTGTTCGAGAGCCAGCGAGGGCGCGGCTAGCCGGGGGATCCCACCGAGGGAGAGCTTCCGCGCCCTCGGTCCCTAGCGAACGGGACCGAGCCCCACCTAGCAAACCCACGCAAGCGCTTCCATGGACGTGTCTCCGGACCGCGCGGCCTACCCTTATCGAACGGGGCATGGACGTCCACTTGAACCACCCGCCGGCGGCTCGATGAGGAATCCGCGATTCGCGACCCGCTCGATGGGAGTCGTGGAAACCTCACCCTCCGTCCCGCGGAGGGACGGCGAGGGCGCGTTAAAAAACAAGTCGTCGAGCTCGACACGATCGCCTCGAACAGGCCAAGGCTCGGGGGCTTGACGCACGGCTACACCTCCTTGGAATTGCACCCGCCGGAGACAGTGACAGGGGAGCGTGCACCCCCGATGCCGGCTGAAATACCGCCGATGCCGGTTGGCATATGTGCCACGCCTTTCTGACCGAATTGCTCGCGGTTAACCCCTGCAGGAGAGCCTACACTCTGCCGGGGCTTCGAGGGGCTAGACCCGCGGGTCCGCTAGCGCGGCCCCGCGGAAAGCGTTCGCAAACAAGGAGGGAAGAACGTCCTATCAGTAGGTTCCAGCATCTGCGGGAGCCTCAATGGCAAACCCGCAGATGCTCGGGGGCTACTGTCGGGGACCGCCCTAGGGGTCCCCTCAAACAATGGGGGAACCCCTACTTAAATTCCTGCATCAATATAAGCTAAGCCTAACCATGCAGGAAACTAACCATGCAGGATACGGCCCATGCAGCAGGACTTCGGAGGCCCACCAAGGCGGCCCGCCTAGGAAGACCCCTCGAGCAGGGCTCCGCCTCGCCCGAGGGCATGCTCCCTCCTCGAACGGGCTCCGCCCCGTTCGAGGGGCAACTCCCTCCTCTAACGGGTTCCGCCCCGTTCGAGGGGCGACCCTTCCCTCGAGCGGTCCCGCCCCGCTCGAGGGCGCCCTCCCCCTCGAGCGAGTCCCGCCTCGCTCGAGGGTCCGCTCCACCCTCGGCCGGGGCCCGCCACGCTCACGGGCGCCCCCGCACGCGTGCGCCGGCCCCGTACCTGGGCATTTAACGCCCGACGCCGCGGACGGCGCCATCATACGCCGGGGCTCACGCCCGGTGCCGCCGCACCAACTCCCCGGGGGAGGAGCCCATCCCCGCTACGTGGGATGGACTGTGCGGTACGGCCGGTGTCAGTCCCGTGACACCGTGCGTGCGCTGCTGTACGACTAATGCGCCCGACCCTCGAAAAGGGGCCGGGCGCACCCTCGATTCCACTTTCCCGTGACCTTGCAGGTTAGGTAAGGGGCGCTAGGCCGGTGGGTGGCCATCCCGGCCACCGCGCGGCGCGGCCGCCGTGCCCACGCGTGCGGGCGCACGCCTGACTCCGCGGGCGCACGCCCAAGCACCGCGGCAACCACTCCGCCGCCGCGAGCTCATTGGGAAGGAACGCCGTTCGCCCGCTCCCCGTACCCCGTACCGGTCATCATCGGCACCTCCCTCGAAGCCTATCGAGAGAATGCCATCGCCGTCCGCCGCCTCCTACCCTCGAACCGCCACTGTTCGGGTACGAGGCAGGCCATCATGGCCGGATCGCAGCGTGGATCGTCCGGACGATCGCCCGCTCTACACCGTAGCACGATGTGCTCCTACACGTAGCTAGGTAGCGCGGCGTGCATGTAACTCGCCGCCCCCTTGGCCTATAAAAGGGGGAGCGAGCCCCCAGCCGCGGGGAGGAGGAGAGAGGAACACAGCGCGTCGTGCACTCACTCTCTTATTTTCCTATAACCTCTCCAGCCACTCACCAGGGACTTGGAAGCCACGCTTCTTCTCCCGCCTTGCTTGTACTTGCCCCACTACAAGCACCCCCGGTGCCGAGCAATATAGTGCCACGAGCACGCCACTACTGGACGTACGGCCCCCTCGGCCGGAACCAGGATAAACCTTGTGTCATTTGTTGCTTAGCATCGACCATTGAGGGATAGACTTAGGCGTTATCTCTTGGTTAGTGTCGGGACCACATTCCGCACCGACACTAGGAAAGCGGTAGGCACCGAACGCGTGGTCTTCGGTCGGCGAACCATCTAAGATAGATGAGACGGTGCAGATTACTAAAAGAGACAAGACCAAGCTTAGATAACAAAAGCAAACGAGGATAAGATTAAACCAAGATTAGATATAATAAAATAAAGTAAAGCAAGCTAACTATGTGTGGCTTCTAATATTATAAAATCCTTAATTTTCGACCGGTTCTAACTAGGCTAACGTCCTACGGTCAACACGGCTGCGGTACCACTTTCTCACACCCGGATTTAAGGACAAACCCGAATGCAAGAATACATGTGCGCCGGGATCAAGTTACACACATGCATCGACGCGGTGAATACCAAAACACGGTGTAAAAGCGTAAAGAGAGTATTAAACGGTTATTACATGACCGAATGTCTCAACTAAACAATCGTTCGAGTAGCTAACGAGCGGAAAAGAAACACACGTAGAAGTCCTCCACGCGTGGTGGCGGGAGAACGGACGCCTAGAACCCATCAAACTCATCATTGTAGTCTTCAAAACGCCCATCCGAGCGAGCAGCGGGTAGTGTAGATGCAATAAATAAACAACAAGCGTGAGCACATGTCGTACTCGGCAAGAGAAAAGTTCTATAACAACATGCAAGGCTTTATGGTGGAAGGCTGTTGGCTCATAAGCAAGTCAAGCATTTTAGTTGGTCAAGTTTTATTAAGCAACCGTTACTAGCAAGTGTAAGTATATACCAAACCCGGATAATAAAATGCAACGGATCCATAAAATGTAATGCACAAGTTTAAAAGTTCCATCTTCCATAGAATTAATCATGTGAGGGTCCAGGCCGCTCTTGACCGTGAGCACGGCTAACTAGTTAGTTTTACACTCGCGAGAGGTTGTACATCTTTACCCACAAGTCGCGTAAAAACCCAATAGAGTTTTGGACCCAACCATGCGGTGTTTGCAAGGCACAATACCACACTTCCGAGGTGTGATTGCATAGGGACGCTACGAGGCCGTTACAAAGATCCCCGGATGAAGGCCGCCCGCTAGGTTACCCGGTCGGTGCAACGTATAAAGCTCCCGGACGAGTACCGTGTCTTAGCTAAGCCCGCACCGCGCCCGAGCAGTCCATACGCCACTACCCGCCGGCCCCCAACCCTTATCGGGTAAAGCATACCTAACATCTAGTTCACTAATTAATAAGCCAAGACAGAGCCATATGTCTTGTGGTAGTACTTGTTTTCTGGGTGGTCGCTCCATGTTCCGATTAACGGGTATAAAGTGTTCTTGCATTACATGAAATGATAACATAAATAAAGCCATATTAACAAGTGTTCATTAAACCATCCCAAAACCAAGTGAAGCGCTAGCATGTGCTACCCAACGTAAAGTAAACCCGGTTGATCAAGGCATAGGATAACAAAGCTAGTCGAACCTTAGCAATAGGACCCATCAATTTAATGCATAGCAATAATAAACAACAGTGTAATTAAAATGCATGTTGTAATAGGAATTTAAAGGGAATGCAGCAAGGACTTGCCTTCTACCGGCACCGGAAACTGCTCAGGGTCTTGGTAATCTTCAACATCAGCGAAGTCCCCGAATTGCTCGTACGCTACGCTCCACACATCACATACAAGCAAGCAATGGAAATAAATAAGAAACAGTACACCAATCATCTCAATCAGTAACAAAAGCAACAGAAAACTATTCTACTCGTCGAGACGATCGTGTGGACATAAAGAACGCTAAAAACGGAGCTAAAACGACCAAGTTATGAATAAACAAGTTTTAGGACTTATTTGCAAAGAATTTTAGGGCTTCGGGTTAAAACAGAAGAAAACAGGACTAAAACGTAAGGGTTTTATAAGGTGGGAGGGTCGGGGTGCAAAACCAGGAAAACTCGGGGTTTTATTTGCGAAAACGCGCGGCACGGGCGAGGGATTGGATCGGATCCGTTGGATCGCGATCGGGCGGCTCAGATCCAACCGTAACGGTTTGACCCGGGGGCGAGGTTTGACCGGGCGGCTAGGACCAACGGTGGCCGTCGGATGGGAATCCGGCGGTCCGGGATCTGCGCAAGCGGGGCAGCGGCGGGAAGCGGCCGACGGCGAGCGAGGGCGCGGCGGCGCGCGACGGCGAGCGGCGGCGCGGCTGCGGCGCGGGGCTAGGGTCGCGGTTTTTCGACGATTAAAGGCTCGGCGCGATGCTAGCGACGCAAGGAAATCACCCAAAGCACCCGCGCGGGCGCACGGACGACGGAGGCGGCGGGCCGGTCGATTTCCCGACGGCGAACGGCGACGAGCGTCGAAGGCGAGGCACGGCGCGCGAGAACCCGGCGGACGGCGCCGGGGTGCTCCTCACCTTGAGGCGAAGCTCGGGACGGCTCCAAATCGACGGCAAGGCGGCGACGGCGCGGGTCGGCGGCGGCGACTAGGCAACGGGCGGCGGTGGCGCGAAGCGCTAGGGTTAGGGGCGACGGGCGAAGACGGCTAGGGTTTCTTTTGGAGGGCGCGAGGGCGGCGCGGAGGAGCCTTAAATAGGCCGGGCGGCGCGAAGTTGGGCTGGTTTGGGCCGCTAAGGAGAGCTGGGCCGGCTGCGGTTTGTTTCTTTTTTTTCTTTCTTTTTTTTTCTTTTTTTTCAATTCCAAATCCTTTCTCCAAACCAATTTAAACAACAAACAAATTCCGAATTCAAATCAAGATTGGAATCCAACAACCAAAAACAATGCACCAGCATGCATGCAACAGTAAACTCCTATATTTCATTAATTAATTAATAAAAATGATTAAATGCCTATAAAAGCACAACAACCTTATATTCCTTAAGCGAGATCGAAATGTTGCTAAGCAATTTTTAATTAAATTCAGGAGTTGGAATTTAGGGTGTTACACAGAGTGAGTTCGCGAAATATGGATTGCGGAGACCTTCAGATACCGAGTTGGGATACCGAGTTAGGAGTTTCAAGAGACCGTTGGATCCAACTTTTACCTCAGTTTTGTTAATTTTAGCTAGTTAACTTATTTTTACAGAGTCTGTTGGAGTTTCTCTTAGTTCATTTCTTCCCATAATAATCTGGGTTTGACAATGTGGGGTAAAAATGTCACGCTACCTTTATGTGCACTACTTCAAGTTCAGTCTGAAATCTCCAAATGCAAGCTTTTGAAAATCCATCCTCACTTGTCTCTCTGCTTTCAGAAAGATAGTGTATTGTTTACCTCAGTGCGGCGTGCTGTCACCATTTGCGTGCCCTTTCCCCCCACGATGTCTATAGTTAGTGTGAACTGACATGATGAAAAGCAATTAGATCGCGTGGAACCTCTAGCTAAGCATGAATCTTAGGAATACTAAAAAGCTGAAGTCGATGCTCAAAAGCTGGGCTGGCGTCTTAGTCTTATGGTGGAGACAGCTGGTATTGAATCATTTCATCGTGAGTTTGTTTATACGTCTCTGCTATTTGTTAATAAATTTTATTGAGCATAACATCTTGGCCTTTTTTTTTCTTCCGGGAACACCGAAAAGAGCTGTGCAGCTTTGTATTAAGAAGAAAAAGTTTGTTACAATGCGGGCGGCCAACCAAGCACACACAGACCAAAACATACTCAGGAGATTATACGGCAATGGAAACAACCGGTGAACAAAGAGAAACACGCACTAGGCGGATACAAGCTGCTGAAATGCCACGACTGATGGACTAGCGCCGGTCGTGTACATGGCCGCCGCTCTCATGTCATGGCCCGACAGCGCCCGTGCTGCTAGGATCATATCGCGCATAGCCGCGAAATGGTCCGCCTCAAGCATTCCTGTGAAGATAGATGCTAGCTCTAGATGGTGACATCCTGCACCGGAACCATTAGCCAGGAGTAGGCCAAGCTTGCGTTTGGCTAGCACCTCCCCCTTCTTCGATGCACGTACCGTCGCGTTCAAAGGCTGGTTGGCTAGCATGCTGCTTCGTCGCAGTGTCATTCCAGCGGGTGCTGGGGAAGGCAGTGCCGCATTGCATGGCTGGTAAGGTGGCCAACACACTACTGGAGAACCATGCATTTGTCCCGGGACATAATTCGCATTAGTACTAGGTATTTTGAAACCCGCACTATACCACAACCTCAAAATACCAACGCACGTGTGTCGATATAAATAAGTTAGTAGCGATTAACCATTCGTTGTTATAAAGAACAAACAAGCCATTTGTCGGTACTTCAAGTTATCCCATGAAACCATTAGTCGGCATAGCTTTTACATATATCATCTCACGATTTGTCGGTACATGAGGGTAGCCCATCTAGCCATCTGTCGTTATAGACGAAGTCCGGCCTCGGGCGCGTTTTCGGCCCATAGCGCGCCTAATTTTGTCTACAAGGCCCACATATTTCTGTAAAACACTAACCCTAGTTACACTTCCCTCTTCTCCCCCACTGCCAACCCTCCACTCCGTCCGCCGGCGCACGCCATCGTTTTCACGTGCCCTGCCGGTGCGCGTGCTTCCAATCCTTCGCGCGGGCTCTCCTCTCACCTCTGAAATCAGCTGCGCGGGCTGCCTTTCCTGTAACACCCTAACTTTTAGAAAATTGGATTTTACTAAAAACTTATTAGCAACCCTTAATTTGTTGTTAAGGACTATAAGGTTTTTCCTAATTTCTTTTAGGCATTTAATAACATTCAACATAAAGTAAACTAATCATAGGAGTTTAATGTTGCACACATGCTGACGCATTGTTTTGAATTGTTTGAATTCAAATTGGTGTTTGAATTCAATTGTTTGAAGTGATTTCAAAATAGAAAACTCTTTTTCCTTTTATCCTTTCTCTTCTACCCTTTCTGGCCCGTTTTTGTCTTCAGCCTGTCGGCCAAAGTCCGCTCTGGCCCCCTCATCTCTCGGCCTGGCTCACCCCGCAGCCGCTTAAGCCGGCCCAGCTCGCGCGCGCAGCCGAGCCGCCAACCCGCTCGGCCCGGCCCGGCCCGCTTGCGAGCGCCGATTTCGGCCCGGTGCGGCCCACCCGCACGCCCCGCCGCCTGCTCTCGCCGATAGGTGGGACCTCGCGTGATCCCCCTCCTCCCGGCCGTCCCCGAGCCCCGACTCCACCACGCCGCCGCTCGTGTCCGCCTCGCGCCCGTCTTCTCCGCGTGGCCCGCACGCCAAGGAGTCGCCCGGCGTTTTTAAGCTGCCGCCGCACCCCTCGGCTCTCACCCGAAACCTAGCCGCGCCCGAGCATTTGCGCCGCGCCGCCCTAACCCTAGCCGAGCACCGCGCTGTCGTTCCGCTGCTTCGTCGCCTCTCCGTCGTCAAGGAGCGCCTTGGGAGCTTCGCAAGGTCGAGAGCAAGCCGCTGGTGCCCTTGGTTTGCGTCGCGATCTCCACAACGCCGGGACGATTTCGCCGGAGTTCCACCGCCGCCGCCATCCGCCTCCTTGAGCCGTGCTCCGTCTCCCTCGTCGGTAAGCTCATGATCTTGCCTCTGTTAGGTTCCCCGCGTTGTGCTCTACGTCTTGGTGAAAACCGCGGGGCAATCCGAGCACCCTAGCTCAGTTTTGGCTCAGCGCCGGCGAGTCGCCGCCCGCGCCGCCGTGACCCGCGCCGCCGCCGGCCGAGCGCCGCCGCCTGCCGCCTACACACGTCCTGGACTGGTGGATCAAGATCCAAGGGCCCAGATCGGATCTGACCCGGGTCAACCGAGTCAAGCTGTGGTCAAACCCGGGCCGCCCTGGAAGTTTTGCAATTTAGCCCCTGTGCTTTTAGATTCTTACAACCCGGTCCTTCCACCATATAAGTTTTCTTACAGTTTGGTTCAAGTTTCTTCGGTTTAGTCCAGAAGCTTTAAATTTCTTACAAATTAGTCCTTGAACTTGTTTAAGCCGTAACATCTTCGTTTTAGCTCCGTTTTTAGCGTTCTTTAGGTCCACGCGATCGTCTCGACGAGTAGATTAGTTTTCTGTTGTTTTTTTGTTTCTGTTTGAGATGATTGGTGTACTGTTTCTTATTTAATTGTATTGTATGCTTGTATGTCTTTGTGTGGACCGTAGAGACCGATCCTTTCGTGGAGTTCGCTGTCGTTGAAGATCAAGAAGCTTTTGAGCAGCAGCACGCATGGGTTGAAGGCAAGTCCTTGCTGCATTCCCTCTTCACCTATTACAACATGCATTTTAATTACATTGTATTTACTTTTTGCTTGCATTAATGTGATGGGACCCATGCTAAGGTGTGACTAGTGTTGATTACCCTATGCCTTGATCAACCGGGTGTTATCTTTATGTTGGGTAGTTTTGCTAGCGCATAATTTAGGTGGTTTAATGAAACAAACTTTAAATCTTGATTTACTTTATGTTATCCATGTGATACAAGAATACTTTGCTTGTTTAATCGGAACATCGAGAACCACCCAGGAAAACCGTACAACCACGAGGCACATGGCTCTGCCTTGGCTGAATAACTAGAAACTTTAGTGATGTAGCAACCTTACCTGAAAGGGACAAATGAGGAGGCATTGATGCAGTATAGACTCGCTCTAGTGGGGAGTTGGGTTTGTTATTCTATTGTGGTGGATTGACCCGCTAGTGGACTTTATGCCCCGCTTCGACCTGAAACCTAGTGGGTTGTGGCTCATTGGAGGATCTTCGTAAAGGCCTCGTAGCGTCCCTATGCAATCACACCTCGGTAGTGTGGTATTGTGCTATTGACGGTGAAATTCCGTCAGCTTAGCCATGAGTTTACCTTCGGTGTTGGCATGACTTTTGTATCTTATCCATTGGTACTAACCCTCGTGGTATAACAAGTTCAGTTGTGCATGTCGGTTTTGGAGTTAAGTGTTTACACAAGGTTTTAACGTTGAAAGCAAGACTTCCGTGATAAGTTCATTAAGCACCTCATGACAAGACCTTGAAGCCCGGTACAAGTCAAGCAATGAAGTGAACATGACTCCAAGAGCCCAAGGACCAAGCCCGAGAAGATGGAAAACTCCGAGGACCTAGCCAGAAAAGTGTTGAATCTTGCAAGACAAGGAGCTTCGTCCAATTCGTAGAGAAACCGATGACAAGGGCCCACATGCAAAACGGGAGAGGATCTAGAAGAATCGGGAAGCAATACCAGACGAAGGAGGACACGGACTGGGCCGAGATGGGTCCAGGCCGGTCGGCCCAGGCTGGCCGGCCCAGCCCATTTCGAGGCCCAGTCGCCCCCCCCCCCCCCGCCTTTGACCCAGATGCCTCTCGGGCTATTTATAGCCCCCTGACCGAGAGCCACGCATCAACCAATTCGTCATCTGCTGCCGAGGAGCAGAGAAGCTTGAGGGACACCATCTCGGAGATGAGGGTCGTGCTAGTTGTCTAGGGTCTCCCTAGACGACGTGGGAACCTTGCATGGAAGACCACGTCGGAGCCCCGGAGCAAGGATCAAGATCGAGGTAGGATCCCGGTGGTGATCTTGTTCATGTAATCATTCATGGTGAAGTCTTTAAGTGAATCCGATTTCTAGCGATCAGGTGCCTTCTCGATGATTTTGTTTTCTTCTTGGTTTTGTCCAGTCTATAGCTAGATTACATAGGGTGCTCTTGTTGCCATGGTGGCTAGAGGTGCATACAGGATCGGCCAAGTGATTTCAACTTGTTCTTATCGAACTCGCCCTAGACTACCCGCATGAGTAGGGACACGTTGTGACAGAATGGGGGTTCCGAAAGGCGGGCGTTTTCGGAGTCGGACGGAGGCCACGATTTAAAGATGCTTTTAATGAGATTCGCTTTTCTATCTTCATCTATCTTGTTTGGAGCTACAACATAAGCATGATCTAGACTTTCTAGATCGGTTATCTCTTGCTTTCTCTTGTTACCTCTTAAGTAGATTAGATTAGATTTGTTTTCTTTATGATATCTTAGATTAGATGCAATTTGATTCATCAAAGATATCTTACCTTGCTTTACTAGATCGAATCCTTGCGTTGCACATTGTTCCACAGATTCGATACCTTGGGTTCACCACTCGAGGGAAGAAGGGTCCCTTGACTACGATGGGGGATTTGTCCGCTTGCAAATCCATATGAACTTTGATACGATAATCTACCGTCAACAAGCCCCTTTTTCTAGCACCGTTGCCGGGGAGCAAGCAATCAAGATCCAATCTAGTATCGCTTATCTTTTAGTTTTTCTATTGATTTTCTTTTGCATATCTTAAGTTTGATCATCCTCAAAAAGAAAAAAATCAATCTAATCTAGTTTTGATTAACTCTAATTTTTCTTTTTAGATTTTTGCTTTTGCTAACCCTAACCGGAGATGGTTGGCTACCTCTCCAAGAAACCCAAACTTTCTTTTGTGGATGATACAGGCAAACTTTATAGGCAAAGGAGACGTGCAGCACAAGCTAAAGGGTTGGAAACTGTTGACGGATAAAAGACGTATCCCTCTACGATCCGCAAGCGTACGGACCCCACACCTTTTTCACCATGGGATTCCCAAGGTTCTTGTCAATCCGCGGAGCAAGGGGATTACAAGCGTTCGATCAACAACGACACACTAGCTACTAAAACCCTAACTACTATTATACTAGAAAACACTAAACTACACTAGAGAGAATGATAAACGATCAAGGTAGAAGACACTCGCCCACGGGTCTACGATACTAGAGCATGCAATCGCTTAAAGACATGAAAACCAATCTAATCTATCGGGGTTGTGACCACGGTTTCGCCCTTTCCCTCCTCTCGTACTGTCACTACGCGAAGGTATTCATGACTAGACCTTTGATGGACACGGTGTATTGAATGGATCCAAGGAAGCATTGAGGCCTTACTTCCTTTACGGTATGGTAGCGAACCTTAAGCATGAAAGTATATTCAACACAAGATGATAGACAGATAATCCGACAAAGTGCGATTACATCTCAAGATCCATTACAACCCATGGACGAATGAGAAGATTACCCCATCAAGGTGCTGATCATGGCACCGTTGATCATGGTTTCCCTTCCGCCGGTGTCTTCCTTCTTCTCCACGAGAGGGTGATTCCTTCGAGGTGGTTGATCTCCCGCCGGAGATCCTCCTCCTCTCTCTCTAGCTTGTGGATGGCCTTCTGGTGCGAATGACTCCCCTCTCTGGTGTTGGCGGCGCCTCGGGGGTTTTACGGTTAAAGATCCTTCGAGGGCAAGGAAAACGGGACCGAACCGGTGCCGGGACCGGGCCGGGCCGGCCGGCCTGGGCAGCCGCCGCCCAGCCCAATTCGGCCCGGTTCGGTCGCCCCTTTTGCTCCGTGGGTCCTCATGCACTTATGTACTTTGCCCCCTCCACTTGCATGATTTTGATGTTGTTATCCTCGCATCCAAGATGGAGGCTCCCTTTGCATGAAGTTTGATCTTTTACGCTTCAATCCCCGGGAATGTTCCTCGTAGCACTCGGTCCTCGCCACCATTGGAAGTGATTTCAGCAAGCTCATGAACACGAACAAGACTCCATGAATGCTCCTTTGAACTTGTTGCGAATCCGTCCTTTATGTCCATGTTTTCCTACATAAACACAACACTTCCAAATGCATGCACAAAGATGAACTTGTTATATGATTAGTGTGCCTAGTGGCGGGTTAGTTCCATAATCAAATCCAAACCAAAGTGTAATGAACATGCTAGGTGCACCAAAATACACCGTCAACATCTCCCCCACACTTAGCTCTTGCTCGTCCTCGAGCAAGTACTCGTAAAAGAATTTCGTCCAAGGTGTGTAATCGTGTATCATTAATCCTCCTTCACAAGTTAGTCAATCTTTTCATCTTTAATACATAAACACAAAGTAATGATAATCAAACATAAACATTGGCGTTTAGAACTTTTACCACGTCAAGTTTTACCCCACAACTCAAACTCTTCACTCGAAGTCTTCAATTTCAGCCATGCTTACTCCTTTGCTTCCATCGAAGGGTTTTTATGGTTTTCAAAACAAAAATTCCTGCAACAAGTATTAGGCAAAAACCTTTCTCCAAGCTCTCTCAAGTCACTCATATAAAGTGGCTATCCTAACCAAATTTTATAAAACTCTCACCTCCCATTAATCTCTCTTATATCATGTAAAGTGGAGCTATCGGTAGGGCTAGCGCAATCAACACAAGTATTGTCAAACTAAGAACTTCCTCTAATGGTTGTCTACCTTTCAAAGTCAATGATCATGAGAATTAACCATATGTAGGGATATCAAGGATGAGAAAATTTAGAATGGTGGACATGTGCAAGGGCAAAAGAAAATTGTGACTTCAAGGCACCAATGATGTCCTCGTTGTCGGATTGCACATGGTTGGAAATAGAGTAAAATTTTCGTCTCACAATCAACGTGACGCCCTTCCTTACACTTTATTATTTTTCTTTTCTTTCACTTGATCCATCCCTCTCATATCTTCATTGCTACCTCATCTTTTTCTCTTTTTCTTCTTTCATTCACATATGATTTTTTTCTTTCTTTCTTTCTTTCTTTCTTTCTTTTCCATACACATACTTTTTCTCTTTATTTTTCTCTCTCTTGACAACTTTTCAAAGCTTTCAATTCTCTCTTTCCTCGCATGCATACAATCTGAAATTTTAAATAAATCATGCTAGAGACGAGACGAAACTTTGAAAATAGGTTGTGTTCAAGGAATATGATGTACAAAAGAGACGTATAGGGTTGGGTATGGAATCCGGCGATGATCATGACTTTCGTTGTGAAAGTCATGTACCGAATATATGACGAGGCTAGCAACAAAAGATAAGCTCAAGGACATGATCATTACTTGAAATTAAAACTCACCAAGAGAGAAGGGTCCTAGCCTAACTCATCGTGCTAATCACACTTATGGTGGAGCGAAAAAAATAAACTTGGCTTTGGATAGGAATTTTTTCTTACTCTCAACTTGGAAAAAGAGGTTTTGCTAACCTTTATTACAAGGGTTTTAAGATAATTTTCAGAACTGAAATCCTCCAATTTTTAGCATCGAACATAGCACAACTAACATGTGAAGCTCAAGATCGAAGTGCGGTATAGGTACTTTAAGTAGTAGTGATTCCACTAAGCACCACGGTAAACGTTTTTCAAACCACATACTTGTGTTCATATATCAAGAATCGAAGATTAAACAAACAAGTAAATAAAGATAAACAATACATAAAACACAAAGATATATATAAAGACTCTTTTTATTTGGTTTTCTTCACTCAACACTAATTTAAGACACTTGCAAAAATTTTAAAACAGACTCAAAAACTAAAGACTCATTAAAACACTAAGACTCTCACATGAAGATTAAACCGAACTTAAACTTGAAGTTCAAAAGCTAAGGCTAGCGAGCTAGCTCTCCCCCACACTTAAAACATACGACGTCCTCGTCGTATCTTACAAAATACTAAGGGGAAAACTAGATCTAGTGGTACTTCAAGCAAGTTTTGCACCACTTGCCTCTCATGTTTCCAACCATGCCGAAAAGTTTGCGCACGTTGCGGTTAAGGAACTTGTAGTCATCTTCAACTACGCGCTCCAAGTCCTCCATACGCTGCTTCATCGCTTCCATGGCTTGGAGACATTCGTCGGTCGACGTGTAGAGATCCGCGATGGATTGACGGCAAACTCGACAACACATCAGATGCAATCCGAAGGGGTCGTCGTCGCCATAATCTCCACCGTTGTCACCACCGTCGTTGCCACCTCCATTGTCGTTGCCTTTGTTGCCGTCATTGCCATCGCCGTTGGGGCCTTCGGGAGTCCTTTCCTTGGGCTGCTCATCCCAATCATCATCATCTCTACCGGCGGCCGCCCACGAGCTCGGGCTACGATCGTCGGAGTAGTCGCTATCCCCATAATCCTTAGGCTCTGGTGACACCTCCTTGTAATCTTTGTGCTTGATGCCTTGGATGCGTGCCGACCTTCGGACGGGTGTAGGGACCTTCTCTCCTTCGACGGGGTTGCGAGATGCAAGAGCTCCGGTCGGGACACGTCCTCCGCACGGATGCGTGCGGTCCTCTTGACGGGTAGCTTGAGCTCGCATCGCATCGCCTCCTCCATCGATGGCTTCTTGGCTTCTAGCTTCAACTCTAAGCTTCTTGGAGGCACAATGGCTGCTACAAGGGTGCAACACATTGCTTGAAAGGTTTGATTCTCGAGCTCCCAATTCGGCCAAATAAATAGTCCTGAGAGAAAAGCCCTGGGAACCTTATTTTCCTTTTTTACACTTCCCTTAAAATTTTCCGACCAAACAAGGAAGTCAAAAAGGAGCAATTCGGGCGAAATTCGGCGTCATCGGGCGTCGGGCCCCTCCGGGCCGGTCCGCCGGGCCGGCCGGCCCACCCCCGCCCTCGGGGGTCGGGCCGGTCCGGTTTTTGCACACCGCCCTATTTTTTCTTCCTTAGCCCATGGGAAAAAGTTGGCCCAAGAAATCTTCGCGAAAAACTCCCGGAAAACTAAAAGAAAAATTATTTACGAAATTCATGCCTTGTTTTTCGTCCTAGGCGGGATGTTCGGGCTCTTCCTCCATGGTGAAGACGTCAACATGGTGAAGGGGCACGACATCGGGTTCGTAGTAAACCTTAAGCCGCCGACCATTCACCACAAATTGATCGCCGTTTATATCCATGATGGTTACCGCTCCGTTGGAGAACACCGAATGCACAACATAAGGTCCGTCCCATTTGCTTTGCAATTTCCCCTTTCCGAAGGTTTTAAACCTCGAATTGTAGAGGAGGACCTTATCTCCTTCTTTAAATTATTTTTTCTTTAATCTTTTATCATACCACCTTTTGATTCTCTCCTTGTATATGCTTGCGTTTTCATATGCTTTCAACCTCAACTCCTCTAGCTCGCTTATTTGAATTCTTCGTTTCACCACCGCGGCATCGAGATCAAGGTTCATCTCTTTAATTGCCCAATAGGCTTTATGTTCCAACTCAACCGGAAGGTGGCAAACTTTTCCATAGACGAATTGATAAGGGGTCATACCTATCGGTGTTTTAAACGCCGTTCGATAAGCCCATAAAGCTCCGTCTAATTTCTTTGACCAATCCTTGCCTCCCTTCTCTATGGTCTTGTTAAGTATGCTTTTTAATTGCCTATTTGACGTCTCCGCTTGTCCGTTGGTTTGTGGGTGATAGGCCGTGGAGACCCTATGCTCAATTCCCAACTTGGACAAGCACTTTTTGAAGTTCTTCCCGGTGAAATGAGTTCCTCCATCACTTATCAAGATTCTCGGTGTACCGAAACGGGGAAAACTCACGTTCTTGATCATAGTGATGGACTCCTCCGTGGAAGCTTTACGACATGGTATAGCCTCTACCCACTTGGATACATAATCAACCATAACAAGGATATACTCGAATCCAAATGAGTTTTTAAAAGGCCCCATGAAGTCTATGCCCCATACATCGAATATGTCGATTTGTAAGTTGTATTTCAAAGGCATAGAATTTCTTTGAGAGATGTTTCCGGTTCTTTGGCATTCGGGGCATGACGCAACATATCCTTTAGTATCTTCATGCATCTCCGTCCAATAGAATCCGCTCGACCATACTTTTGCTTCGGTTCGAAAATGGCTATAGTGTCCATCGTACTCTGCCGAGTGGCACTTCCTTAGAATCTCAACCCTCTCTTCTCTTGGCACACATCTTCTCATCACTCCATCATTGCCAAGCTTGAAGAGGTATGGTGCATCCCAAAAATATTTCTTACTTTCGGAGATTATCTTCCTTTGAGTGTTTTTATCTAGATGATCGAGGGGCATCTTTCGAATTGCTCGAATGATGTCGATCATCCAAGTATCTTTATCGAGCACTCTATAGAGGTGGTCATCTCTCATCTTATCTTCTATGGGCTCTTTATCATCTTGTCCACGATTCATCCTAGACAAATGATCGGCCACAACATTCTCCACCCCCCCCTTTTTATCACGAATTTCCACATCAAACTCTAGGAGAAGAAGGATCCAACGAATCAAACGTGGTTTAGCTTCCTTCTTAGCCAAGAGATACTTGATGGATGCGTGATCGGTGTAAACAATGACTTTCGAGTTCACGATGTAAGATCTGAATTTTTCGAAAGCGAATACCACCGCTAGCAACTCTTTTTCCGTAGTGGCGTAATTTAATTGTGCCCCACTAAGAGTTTTGCTAGCGTAGTAAACGGCATGAACTCGGCCTTCCTTTCTTTGACCCAAGACCGCGCCTACGGCGTAGTCACTTGCGTCACACATGATCTCGAAAGGTTGGCTCCAATCCGGAGGTTGGATGATGGGAGCACTCACCAACGCATTTTTCAAGGTCCGGAATGCCGCTAGACACTTCTCATCAAAGTCGAAAGCCACATCCTTTTGAAGAAGGTGCGTTAAAGGCTTAGTGATCTTCGAGAAGTACTTTATAAATCTTCTATAGAATCCGGCATGGCCTAGAAAGCTCCTTAAGGACTTAACATCCGTAGGAGGTGGGAGTTGCTCAACCGTCTCTACCTTAGCCTTGTCCACTTCAATTCCTCTCTCGGATATAACATGTCCGAGCACTATGCCTTGCTTAACCATGAAGTGGCACTTTTCCCAATTTAAAACCAAATCTACCTCCGCACACCTTGTAAGGACCTTTTCTAAGTTTGCTAAGCAATCCATGAACGTCTTCCCGTAAACAAAAAAATCATCCATAAATACTTCAACAATTTCTTCGGTGAATTCTGAAAACACGGCCATCATGCAACGTTGAAAAGAGGCCGGAGCGTTGCATAGGCCGAAGGGCATCCTCCTATATGCAAACGTTCCGTAAGGGCACGTAAACGTTGTCTTATGTTGATCTTCCGGGTGAATAGGAATTTGCATGAACCCCGAGTATCCATCGAGAAAGCAAAAATAAGCATGGTTTGCTAACCTCTCGAGCATCTCGTCTATGAACGGTAGGGGGAAGTGATATTTCTTCGTCGCTTTGTTAAGCTTACGATAATCGATACACATCCGCCAACCGGTCACGGTTCTTTGCGGTATCAACTCGTTCTTCTCATTCTTCACCACGGTCAAACCTCCTTTCTTCGGTACACAATGTACCGGGCTCATCCATTCGCTATGCGGAACCGGGTAGATGATTCCGGCATCAAGTAACTTGATAACCTCTTTCTTTACTACCTCTCACATGGCATGGGTTAGCCTCCTTTGATGGTCCACTACAGGCTTACATTGGTCTTCCATTGGTATACGATGAGTGCAAAAGGCTGGGCTAATACCTTTGAGATCATTAATTGAATATCCAATCACCTTCCTATGTTTTTTTAATAAAATCAGCAACGCTTCATTTTCTTCGGGACTCAACTCGTCGCTCACAATGACTGGATAAGTTTTTTCTGGGCCCAAAAATTCATATTTTAATCCCTTGGGCAAAGGTTTAAGGTCTACCTCGGGCACTTGTGGCTCCTCGGGTTTGATTTCTCCTATGTCTTCGAACTTCTCTTCCTCCACACTACCATCATGCGGCTCTAAGCCTTTCGTTGCTTCCTCTAGTTCTTCATCTTGTTGATTACTAATTTGATTTTCCATCGCTCTTTGCAACGGGTCTCTAAGGGTTTCAACAAAACAAAGACTATCTATCTCTTCTACTTCTTCATCGTCGGGAGGAAAGGGTGTAAGGTGTTTAGAAGCACGAAGAAAGTTATATGTGTACTTTGTTCCATTAAGGTTCATTGTTACTTTGCCTTCTCCGGCATCTAACATGGCATCAACCAACTTAAGAAAAGGCCTACCTAAGATTATATGATCAGAATTACTATGGTAAGCATCAATAACAAAGAAATCGGTTGGTATATAGTTTCTAGAGATTTTTACTTTCATGTTGCAAGCAATACCTAGAGGTTTGATAGTTCTACCATCTCCCATAATTAATTTCGTTGATGTTGGAGCTAAGTCTAGGTTGTGGTATTGAACTTTATCATAAACTTTAGAAGATAGAACACTTACTTGGGCTCCGATGTCGCATAAAGCTTTGCATTGAACTCCGTTGATCTCGCAACTCAAGTGTGGCGTCATCTTCTCTTCTTCTACGGATCCTATCGAGTAAATTTCAGCGAGGTGAGCGTATGGTGATGCTTCGGGCTTGATCCCCATGATTCTCTTCACCTCGGCAATATGTTCCGGATCCACCACGTCATCTCCAAAGAGCTTTTCAAAAATCTCACCGGTGGTTTCGAGGTCGTATGAATTTTCAGCTTTCTTCTCCGGTGGGAAATCCACTTCCAATGCTCTTGCCATTCCCTTTTGATTAGGGAACGGTCTCCTCTTGTCGAATACTTCTCCGTAATCAATAGGAACCCAATCCATTGGCTCGAACTCCCTTAGTGGCTTCGCGCTTGACATGCTTCTCTTGTTCGTCTCATTTGGTGTGGCGAAGTCGACGCTTGGTGTAGTTCTTGACTTGATGTGTTCTTGTTCAAGCTTTTCCATGATCGGTTCCTCGTTTGTGACTTCCGAGGTTGCTTCTTTAGAAAAATCAGCAAGCTTCTTCTTCCTTGAATTGAATTCCGGCTCTTCCGCAAGTCTTGTTTCCCAATCTCTTCGCATGGCAGCCGCTTTACTAACTTTTTGTAGAAGTTGGGCGGCTTCCGTGAGTGTTTTCTCCATGAGATCCCCACCTGCACACATTTCGACGTGTCGCATGCAACTAGGGGTTAGGAAAAAGAAAAATGTATGCAAGAGTACGTCACCGGTGAAGCCGAGTTTTGGTCCTTGTTCGATTAATTCATTAAACCTATCCCAGGCTTGGTCTATCCCTTCCTCTTCTCCTTGCATGAAAGTGATCACTTGCCTCCTTAGATGTTGAACCTTGCTAATTGGAAAGAACTTCTCGCAAAACTTCTTGTTCCAATTGCCTTCAACTTCAAAGGACGCAACCGAATACCATGTCTTTGCTTTGCCGGCAAGTGAGTAGGGAAAGAGATTCATTTGAACCATTCATCGGGAACTCCTTCTTGACGCATCGTGTTGCATATTGTCGTGAAATCCCTTATGTGTCTATATGGGTTCTCCGTAACCATCCCTTCAAATGGGTTTTCCGCCACCATCTTGATGATCTTGGATTTAATTTCATACTTGGTCGCTTCGAGCTTCGAATCCGACTCTTGTACTTTTATGTCTTCACATCGAGGGCTAGCGTAATCCCTTAATGATTTCTCCGGTTCTTCCACGGGTTGATTAACGAACTCCATCTAGACAATGAGATAAAAACAAAAAAACTAAAATGAAACAAGTGTTTTTCTAGATAATATATGTTAGATAAAGCAAACAAAAGATAAACTAAAATATAAAACTAAGTTAGATGCAAATCAAACGATGTAAACTAACTTGCTCCCCGGCAACGGCGCCAGAAAAAGGGGCTTGTTGACGGATAAAAGACGTATCCCTCTACGATCCGCAAGCGTACGGACCCCACACCTTTTTCACCACGGGATTCCCAAGGTTCTTGTCAATCCGCGGAGCAAGGGGGATTACAAGCGTTCGATCAACAACGACACACTAGCTACTAAAACCCTAACTACTATTATACTAGAAAACACTAAACTACACTAGAGAATATGATAAACGATCAAGGTAGAAGACACTCGCCCACGGGTCTACAATACTAGAGCATGCAATCGCTTAAAGACATGAAAACCAATCTAATCTATCGGGGTTGTGACCACGGTTTCACCCCTTTCCCTCCTCTCGTACTTGTCACTACGCGAAGGTATTCATGACTAGACCTTTGATGGACACGGCGTATTGAATGGATCCAAGGAAGCATTGAGGCCTTACTTCCTTTACGGTATGGTAGCGAACCTTAAGCATGAAAGTATATTCAACACAAGATGATAGACGAGATAATCCGAAAAAGTGCGATTACATCTCAAGATCGATTACAACCCATGGACGAATGAGAAGATTACCCCATCAAGGTGCTGATCATGGCACCGTTGATCATGGTTTCCCTTCCGCCGGTGTCTTCCTTCTTCTCCATGAGAGGGTGCTTCCTTCGAGGTGGTTGATCTCCCGCCGGAGATCCTCCTCCTCTCTCTCTAGCTTGTGCATGGCCTTCTCGGTGCGAATGACTCCCCTCTCTCGGTGTTGGCGGCGCCTCGGGGGTTTTAGGGTTGAAGATCCTTCGAGGGCAAGGAAAACGGGACCGAACCGGTGCGGAACCGGGCCGGGCCGGCCGGCCGGGCCGGCCGGCCCGCTCCCAATCGGCCCGGTTCGGTCGCCCCTTTTGCTCCGTGGGGCCTCGTGCACTTATGTACTTTGCCCCCTCCACTTGCATGATTTTGATGTTGTTATCCTCGCATCCAAGATGGAGGCTCCCTTTGCATGAAGTTTGATCTTTTACGCTTCAATCCCCGGGAATGTTCCTCGTAGCACTCGGTCCTCGCCACCATTGGAAGTGATTTCAGCAAGCTCATGAACACGAACAAGACTCCATGAATTCTCCTTTGAACTTGTTGCGAATCCGTCCTTTATGTCCATGTTTTCCTACATAAACACAACACTTCCAAATGCATGCACAAAGATGAACTTGTTATATGATTAGTGTGCCTAGTGGCGGGTTAGTTCCATAATCAAATCCAAACCAAAGTGTAATGAACATGCTAGGTGCACCAAAATACACCGTCAACAGAAACACTAGATTCAAAAACCGAAGTTGAAGGACCGTCGGAATCTCCAAGGGAATCACCACCTCCAAGTCCAAAGTCAAGAGGAGGATGGAGAAGATGGAGATAGAGAAAGAAGCTCAACACCTAAAGGTTGCCAAGGCAAGATCCACATGCAAGGATTGTGAGGAGCACGACCATGTCCAAGATCAAGGACGTCATCACTAAGTTCAAGGCTATGAAGAATTTAGATGGCAAGGTGACGGAGGTCGGAAGCTCTATACATGAAGTGTTCATCGTGATGAACATGTTAGAGACGCAAGTGGGACAACTTGTCGGACAACCGATGGGTAACAAAGAAGAATTTCCGAGACAACTCCAAGGTCCCAAGACGGCGAAGGCTACTCAATCTCATTCGGGAGAGATGGAGGATCCATGAAGATCACGACCGAAGGACCGGAGTTTAAGATGCCGAGCCACTACATGAAGGAAGTTGTTGCATCTGTCAAGACCAAAGGACAAGCCAGCCTGTGAAGACCAAAAATATGACTAAGCCGAAGGATAAGCCCGTGCCCAAGATGATGCGGAAGTGGGTACCCAAGATTGCAACACCCGCAAAGAGCGTTGATCCAAAATAATCAAGTGAAAAAGTCTAGCCATGGACTATAAACGAAGCGCTAGGCGGGAGGCAACCCGTTTCGTCGAGTCAAGAATAAGCTACCGGGAGGACAACCCGATTCCAGGTTTTTCGAATCTTTTCAAGTAATTTAATTTTGAATTTTACTACGCAAGACATTAGACTTAGAATGGTTGAATGATATTAGAGACGTAATTCTTGGTTAAATAGTTTGCTTGGATCATAAACCCTTTACATGAACCATCCTATGTTGTTTGCTTCTTTTTCGAGAAACCAAAACCAAAATAAATTCAGAACCTTTCTCAACCTTTCATCCTCTTTATGATGTTGTGGTTGACTTGTTTTTCATGCTAAAAACACACGAGTAGAGCCACGACTTGTATCTAGATGTTATTTAAATTTCAGCACGTGGTAGGACTCGCGTGGACCTAGAAACTTGATTTTTGGTTGGTTTAAAAACCCATATCTTTGGTTTCTCTAGAGTTTGAATTTTTCTAAGCCTCATTTAATTTTATTCTATTCAAAATCTCTCTTATCTAATCAAAATTAGAACCTAAACCTATGCCCCCATGATCAAGCCGGGAAAAGCATGCTCTCAACTAATGGAAGCAAACAATACCGGAGAGACCGAAATATAAGTAGTCGGAAATATTTTCGACTTACATTTGTTTTTAATGCTTTAAAAACTCCTCTAAATTTATATTATAAGTCATTAATATCTCTGATTTTATTTTTATTTTCGAAATTAGAGGAGTGATTAGCGTTAAAGCATGCTTAGAGGGAGGCAATCTAGTTAACCTAACCATACATGCACCATGAAACATCACGGGATGCCCCTCCAACATCTTTTATCAAACTACATGCAAAGTACAAGCATGGGGGGGGGGCAGCCAAGGCTTTGTTTTGTAGGAATATCATGGAGGCATGTGAGGCAAGGGAGTATGGAAGTGAGTCAAAGCGAAAACATCAAGTGGAAGGAATAATAATGCAAGCGAAGGAGTGGACGAGAAGGTGCAAGCGGTCACAAAGCAAAATGCGCTAGAGAAGAACCGAGCCAAGAGGAGAGAGGTAAGTCTTCCATCCAACTCTTTGTTCGTGTGCTCTAGTTTGTAGTCGGGAACCACCTTAGACTTAGCCATCCACCTCATTTGTTTCGCAACAAAACACATCCTTAATCCACTCAAAGTCCAGACTCTAAAATAATATTTGTGTACCTTGTTACCGGGTGAAAACCCCGGATATATATTTGTGAGGGAGAGTGCTGCAATCATGGAAGAAAACTACAAGCCTTTTCACCAAAAAAAGGGGATCATCGTCGTCTAAGCCATCATCGACAACCTCTTCGAGGAGGCACTCGGTTTCTGAGTCTCCTCGGAGCATGGTGGAGGACACGGCACCACCGAGGAGGAACCACACTCTTCTCCTCGGTGGCATGAGGGCCACACGAAACTCGTTTATGAGGTTCACCAGACCTCAAGGACATATGGAGCAGCTGCCCGTCCGACCTCGCCACTCGACACGATCATCCCCTCCACCTCCATACGCTCCGCGGTATTCTGAGGGGTTTGTCATCATGACGGAGGAGGAGAAGAAGCTCGCTCGCCTTGAGTGGAAGCTTGTAGTGAACGTCGACTTCGACGACCAAGCTCTCCACATATTGGGTTTTCATACGGGACATCGATGCAATTCTCTAATGGAGTGTCGGCAAACACCCACAAGGAATTCTCCTAGGAAATTCTCGTGACCATGGCGCATATCCTTGATGAAGGAGTGTTGAGTCTCTCATTCTGATTGGAGGGAGCCCATAAGTGGAGAAGAAGGAAGACACCGTTGGAAGGGTAACCTTGATCAACGGTGCTATTTCTAGCACCTTGATGGTGTAATCTCCTTTCATCCATGGGTTGTAATCGATCTTGAGATGCAATCATACTTTGTTGGATTATCTATCTATCATCTTGTGTTGAATATACTTTATTGCTCAAGGTTAGCTACCATGCCATAAAGGGAGTAGAGCCCCAATGCTTCCTTGGATCTATTCAACACATCGTGTCCATCATAGGGAAAGGGCGAAACCGTGGTCATAACCCCCGATAGATTAGATTGGTCTTCATGTTCAAAATGATTGCATGTTCTAGTATCGTAAACCCATGGGCGAGTGTCTCCTATTTTCAAAAGGGAGCTCCGGAAAAAGTGGATGTGCATAAACGGACATGGGAAGGTTTTTGGAGTATGATCACGGGAGGAGACCATCAACGAAGAAATACTACCCGGAACCCCATCATCCAAGTGTGTCACTTCTGTGCAAGTGGATTTTTGGGACAATGAGAGAGACAAAGATAACCAACACGGAGTTGAATTGGCTTTACTTGGCTTTGCCAGGAAGCCAATCGACCCCACTCACCTATGATCAACCGGTGGTGTTGTTAAGCAACATCGAGTTCGGGAGATATTGGTTCGGGGTGTTGCCTCTCCATATTGGCTATCACTTTAAGACCGGGTATTACAAGGAACCCGAAGCATCTCCTACCCGAACTTCCTTAAGATTTGAAAATGAGAGAGGAGGCTTCAATGTGGCCAAAGTAAATTTGCCCCTATCGGATGGAAGATTAAGACTTTTTCTTGAGGGGAAAAAAGATTGGTTAGAGGAAGGACTTCTTGTGCCGGCGAAGGAAAAAGAAGGATTATAGGAGAAGGATCTTCTATGGCCCAAGAAGGAGGTGCACAACAAAATTATGTGCCACCATTTGGAGGAATTCCGGCGCCGCCAAGTTACTACGGTGGTGTACCAATGCAAGCATGGGGGAGTGGTGCAGCCATACCCCCACCAATTTTTGCGGCGCCCAACGTAGCCTTTGCGGAACCATATGCACATCTTCCTCAACCACAACAAAGTGTGGCCACCATTGGAGGATACGCTGCAAGAAACATGAAAAATATTGCAGCCATCCTAACCAATGCAAACCAAATGGGTGAAGGAAATGCAAACGTCGCTTGTGTGCTTGGACACCTTCACCTAGCACCGTCGGACAATTCATAGGAAGAGAGGCGCAATCTTATTATGAGCAAGTGTACAACAACCAAGACTATCAATATCAACCACCGGTGGAAGATTAGAGAGAGGAGGAGCTTTAGTTATCTTTCCTTTACCCTTTTTCTTTAATTTTCAGCTTGTACGCGCCTATGTATGCGTAGTGTTTTCAGTTCTCATTTAAATTTCAGCACATGTGTTAGTTTATTTTCAGCATGTGTCTTAGTGTTTATTTTCATCATGAATAAAGTCACCACCAAGTTTTTACCTTTGGTAAAGTTACAAGGTTTATGCCATGATGATATATGATTATAATTGCCACTTTGTTTATCTTTGTAATTGTTTTATGCATGTTTAAGCTTGTGCTCTCTTAAAAATACAAATCTAAAATTATCTAAATGCTAGCTTAATCTTTAGCGGAGGTTATGATAAAAATAAAGACCCCTAGTGTTTTATGTGCTCTCAAGTTTTAGATGGATTAAAGATGATTTACTTTTGTTCTTAAATGTAAAGCTAACCTTGTCATTAATACCACTTGCGTGTTGCTCTACCTATCCAGGGCCATATAAATATTTGAGCCTTGATTTCTCTGGCCCGAGACTAAGAAGCTGGTCATTCCGTTTTTGCGTATCTATCTTTTTGCTAGCCTTTCTATCCGCGCATTGTGTATCCCCACATCGGAGATCTCACAAACCTCGCCGGATATCCATCCTTGAAACCAAATATCATCTTTTGTGATTACCTCCTTGACCACAACCTATCGTTGAGTATGGATCATCAATTCAAGGAAGATCGATGGTGCCAAGATTGAAGACTTCAAGTATCTTTCCAGAGGAAAAGTATTTCCGGTGCCTACCTTATCTTTATCACCTCTTTGCCCGAGGACGAACAAATGTCTAAGCATGGGGGAGGAGGTAGGTACAATGCAATTTTAGAGTTCAAAGGGGAGCAAATAAAAAATGATGAGAAAGAAAAAAAGATGAGAAAGATAAAGAAAGAAAAAGAAGTAAAGAAGAAAAAGTATATGTATGAGGAAAAAAAGAAAAGAAAAAAATGAGTATGTGTAAAAATAAAAATAAAGTGAACTCCCGGGTTCTCTAAAGTGCATTAGGAATTTCAAGGCTTCAAGATTAAAATATCCATACTCATTTTCCAACCATGTGCAATCCGATAACGAGGACTTCCAATGACCTTGCCATTTGCACATGTCCACCTATCTCAAGCGTGTGTATTTTTCTCTTTCCCCTCCTTGATTTAACATCGTTTTCCAATGACCTTTTTGACGAGTCTCGGTAAGACCATGAGAAGTTTGTCTTGTTTTGACAACATCTCATTTATAATATCTTGGTAGGACTAAACTTTCCCAAAAAGCTCCATATAAAGCCTACCACATATATATGTGTTATGAGAGGGAAAGGGGTAGAATAAATAGGCTTGAGAGACAAGATGAGATGAGAGTTCATGAGCAAGATACAAGGTGGTTTAAATTTGTGAACTTGGTTTAGCTTGTCTTCATCTCGTTCTTTATTTCAAAATTTATGAGATCCATTGAATTTTGGGAGCATGTTAATATTTGTGGGATAAGCTTAATTAAATATCTACCCTCCGTAGGGATGAAGGCTAGTACATTATGGAACTTTAAGGAATTAAACTTTTGAGAGCATTATGTTTTATCATGTATGATCATGTGCAAGGTTTAAACAATGAAGGGCAACGATGATATCCATCGAAGGCTTACTCGAGGACGAGCAAGGTTTACGCATGGGGGAGCTGTTGACGGTGAAATTCCGTCAACCTAGCCATGAGTTTACCTTCGGTGTTGGCATGACTTTTGTATCTTATCCATTGGTACTAAACCCCGTGGTATAACAAGTTCACTTGTGCATGTCGGTTTTGGAGTTAAGTGTTTACGCCGGGTTTTGACGTTGAAAGCAAGACTTCCGGCATAAGTTCATTAAGAACCTCATGACAAGACCTTGAAGCTCGGTACAAGTCAAGCAATGAAGTGAACATGACTCCAAGAGCCCAAGGACCAAGCCCGAGAAGATGGAAAACTCCGAGGACCTAGCCAGAAAAGTGCTGAATCTTGCAAGACAAGGAGCTTCGTCCAATTCGGAGAGAAACCGACGACAAGGGCCCACATGCAAAAGGGGAGAGGATCTAGAAGACTCGGGAAGCAATACCAGACGAAGGAGGACACGGACTGGGCCGAGATGGGCCCAGGCCGGTCGGCCCAGGCCGGCCGGCCCAACCCATTTCGAGGCCCAGTCGGCCCCCTCTTTGACCTAGATGCCTCTCAGGCTATTTATAGCCCCCTGACCGAGAGCCACGCATCAACCAATTCGTCATCTGCCGCCGAGGAGCAGAGAAGCTTGAGGGACACCATCTCGGAGATGAGGGTCGTGTTAGTTGTCTAGGGTCTCCCTAGGTGACGTGGGAACATTGCATGGAAGACCACGTCGGAGCCCAGGAGCAGGGATCAAGATCGAGGTAGGATCCTGGTGGTGATCTTGTTCATGTAATCATTCATGGTGAAGTCTTTAAGTGAATCCGATTTCTAGCGATCAGGCGCCTTCTCGATGATTTTGTTTTCTTCTTGGTTTTGCTTCTTCTACGATCTAGTCTATAGCTAGATTACATAGGGTGCTCTTATAGCCGCGGTGGCTAGAGGTGCATACCGGACGGGCCAAGTGATTTCAACTTGTTCTTATCGAACTCGCCCTAGACTACCCGCATGTGTAGGGATACGTTGTGACAGAACGGGGGTTCCGAAAGTTGGGCGTTTTCGGAGTTAGACGGGAGGCCACGATTTAAAGATGCTTTCAATGAGATTCTCTTTTCTATGTTCATCTATCTTGTTTGGAGCTACAACATAAGCATGATCTAGACTCTCTAGATCGGTTATCTCTTGCTTTCTCTTGTTACCTCTTTAGTAGATTAGATTAGATTCGTTTTCTTTATGATATCTTAGATTAGATTTCAATTTGATTCATCAAAGATAGCTTACCTTTCTTTACTAGATTGAATCCTTGCGTTGCGCATTGTTCCATGGATTCGATACCTTGGGTTCACCACTCGAGGGAGGAAGGGTCCCTTGACTACGACGGGGGATTTGTCCGCTTGCAAATCCATATGAACTTTGGTACGATTATCTACCGTCAACATGTGCCTACTTTTGTACAGCATGGTTGGGTCCAAAACTCTTTGAGTTTTTACGCGACTTGTGGTGAAAGTTTACAACCTCTGCGGAGTGTAAAACTGACTAGTTAGCCATGCTCACGGTTTAGAGCGGCCTGGACCCTCACATGATTCACTCTATGGAAGACGGACTTTAATAACTTGTGCATTTCATTTATATGGGTTCTTATGCATCTTTTAAGTGGGTTTGGTATACACTTACACTTGATAGTAATAGTTTCTTAATAAAACTTGACAAACTAAAATACTTAATTGCTTTACAACCTCTAACCTTCCACCATACAACCTTGCATGTTGTTATAGTATCTTTCCCTTGTGAGTACGATATGTGCTCATGCTTGTTGTTTATTATTGCATCTACACCATCCGGCTGCTGTTCAGACGGTCAGTTTGAAGACTTTCCCAGTGGACTTGACGACTTCTAGGCGTTCGTCTCTTCAGTCAGTTGCCTGTGGAGGACTTCCGCGTTTACTTGTCCGCTGCTAGATACTCGATGTGTTAGATTAAAAACTATCGGTCATGTAATAAATATTTAATATTCTCTTAACATTTTTACACTGTGTTTTTGGTATTCACTGAGTCAACGCATGTGTGAAACTTGATCCTGGCGCACATGTGTTTGTGCATTCGGGTTTGCCATTAAACTCGGGTGTGACATTTCCCCTACAGCGCGGGCTCTCTCCCCACCCAAAACCCACCGCAGCCCACGCACGCACCCCCCTCGATCCCAATATGTAGCGCCACCAACCCACCATTGCACCAATGCCGCGCCTCGCTTCCACACCACGGCCCGCCCGATCCCGACCTCGAGCACCACCCCTACGCCCTACCTTGCCTCCGGCGCCGCCCCAACCTTCCCTTCGACGCAACCCCGACCCGACATCTGGTGCCGCCCCATGCTCCAGTGCCGACTCGCCCGGTCGCCCCGAGCTCCGCCGCCGCCCCAAGATTCCGTGCCTCCCCGACCTTGGGCACCTCCCCTAGGACCTGCGCCGCTCCAAGCTCATGCGCCGGCCAATCGGGGTCCGACCGGGTCCCCTTCCTGCAAACTTGTTCCACAACAAAGGGGCTCGGAGCATCGACTACTACTTCAACATTTACTGCTATCCTAGGTAAATCAAGATCAATTAGGTTTGTGTGCTTTAATTTGGTCTGGTAGTCAAAGATTTTGAGCCTTTTGGTGATGTCGATGCTTAGTAAATCTTCACATATATGAAATCTTGCCAAGTTGTGAAATGAAGTCTGATAGGAACTGCTGTATTTGAAATATATACTCATATTAGATGGATGCAAAGTTGGCACGAGCTTCTTATTTGATAGCAATATTGTGAAGTTATTGTGAATTTAGTGCTGAAAAGGGATGCAATTCTGCCTCGACCTTATGCTGAAATGAACAATATGTCTGATACTCACATGATGTCAATTGCATGGCCATACAGAAAATTACCATCCTGAACTTCTCTTTGTTTATTTCATATGTGCTAATTTACCATGATTCTAACTATTGATATGTGTTACAGTTGAAGGTTAGCAAGGCATCACAATCTGCTGGTATTTATTCGGAATTTTGCTTTCAATAATGCATATTTTATCTGTCTAGCTTCTATAGATGAGATCAATGTTTTCCTCATGTTGGTTGGTTAACACCTGAACACAATAGCATTTTTTTGTTTGCCCAAGGTCTTGTCATATGCTAATTAAGTTATGTGATTCTCTACCGAACATAAGTGAAAAACTACACTAGATGAAAACATTTCAGACTTAGTAGTAACAATCAATATGGCATGTATGCAGCATGTTAGTAGTAACCATCCAGAGTTGGGTAAAAGTAGAAAGTAAAAGAATTGAGATTGGTTCAGTCCAAGAATTATGCTTAATTTGGTAGTGCTTTACTGAATAAATAATCAAGATCACTTGTGCTATGTGCCATCCACTAATATGACATGTTGCATTTTGAGCGGTGGTGACATTTTGGTTTTCTGTTATTTTGCTGAAAATTGACACTGTTTCCATACCATATTTAATTTCAGGCAGTTTTGGCAGAAATACTAGGAGGGTCCCTTGAAGCAGGTTGCAAGTGTCCATGACTTTGTGTTGTTTTTGAGTCCATGGAGTTGACTTTTGTATGTGATTGCAAGCTTCCTAGTTGTAATTTGGTTGATCTCAACTGGTGGAAATAGATTTCATGCTGACTGCTGTTAGAAGTGGACCTAAATGGCTGCGAGTTTGGTGTTGTTGGGTTATTTTTCTCAAAAGTGCTGACTAATGCTACATGTGAGCTTTGTTGATTAGTTTATAGGACTACTCATGGCTGTGAGCAAACTTTAATTTGTTGCTCAACTATTTAGTTTTATGCACAATGTCACTGTTGCTTGGATGGATGCCCATGTGTGAATGATTTAATATCAATGAATCAATGCAATGTGTTTCCACTCAATATCTTATAATGTCTTGTGATGTTTGTGTCAGCACATGGTGATAGGACAATGTTCATGCAATTTCATATAGATACATGTAAATATGTGTTGTGTTTAGTTCAATGTATCTCGTTTGACAATTGGTCGCTATATCTGCAGTGTGCATCTGACTATTAGTCGTTATAACTGCGTTAGTCGGTATAGGTATTGGTCGCTATATCTGCAGCGTGCATTTGATTATTAGTCATTATAACTGCGTTAGTCGGTATGAGTTTATACTGACGCCACTTATAATGACTTATGGCTGGCGTCGGCACAACTCTATACCGACTGATGATCCATCGTTGCAGCGACTTATACCGACTACTACGTCGTCGGCACTGACAGGCTGTGGTATAATGCCGGTACTAATACGTTCAATAGTACCGAGTGGGGTGGAAGGGTCCCGACGCGCCCCTAGTGACCCACATTAGTACAAGATTGTGACGCCCCAGGTTTTTAATTAGCGTCATTAGAGCTAATGGTCGAATTAGTCAAGTCAAACCAGCTGACATTGGTCAAACCTAGGTCAACCTGGGCCATCACCTCGAAAACCAAGCCGACAACCCCTATTGAACCCCTTGACCAAGTCAACACACCCTGGTGGTCAACCCTTGGTCAAAGACAAGGTCAAACCCCACTGAAACCCTAATGTCAATGAACGTCCTCCGGAACTTTTGTCGCGTTCTCCAAAATTCACCTGAACACTTCAAAATCTACCTTTATGAAAGTTGTCCAGCTTGTTGAGGGACACAACTTTCGTGTAGAATGGCATTTCCAATTTTGAGTGGAAAATGGTGAAAAACTTGGTCACTCGTAGTACCTCCTGTTCATCGAGACATGACGATATTCAAAGTCTGGCAACAATTTATGCAAAATCCGTGGAGAAAAACACCCTAGAGCCTTTGTAAAAGTTGTAGAGGGTAGTGAGATCTACAACTTTTCTATCCACCACTTTGTGCACTTGTATTCAAATTTTTGGAGATTTTCACATTCGGACAGGGGCACTGTGAAATGTTGTCGGGCCGGCGACGCCGCGCCGCGCCTGCCTCGGCGTCCGGTCCCACCCAGACGCATCCCGAGGTCCCGCACCTTCCCGAGGTCCCGCGCCCCGAGGCCGGGAGCTCTCCAAGGCGCCTTGAAGTCGCGCGAGCCACGCGCCATGTCCCTGTTCGCGCTCTGGGCTCTTGCCCGTGCTGCCCGCCAGGCACGCCACCGCCCTTGCTTCGAGGCTAAGCCTCCGCGCTTTGCATGCCTGTGCTCACCTATTTAAGGCCCCGAGCCGCCTCACGCGTGCGTCGCGCCGGCCATCTCCGCGAGCCCCACCGAGCCGCCATGCCCGCCGCCCGGCGAGCTCTTGTTTCCGCTCGACCCGCCGGCCGCTTGGCCTTCCCGACACCTCGCCTAGGTCCCATAGGAGCTCAAAGCATTGCGTATTGCCCCGCAGCTCCCTTCTCCTCACCAGACTGCCGGCCGCAGCTGGCACCGCCGCCGCGCACCGCCGAGAGCCCTCACCGGCGTTGCTCCCGCCAATCCCCGGCCACCAAATCGGGTCCGGTCGAGCTGGTGGTCGTTCCCCGACGTTTCCCCGGTGTTGCTCCCGCCAAGAGCGGCGGCGGACTCGTCGGAATCCGGCCACCCGCGCCGTCAGCCGAACCAGGGACTCAATTGCGAATCCCCGAATCTTCCCAGGGGCTTCCATGCAAAGCAAGGACCTACCTGTAAGAAAACCGAAACTTCTAAGGTCCCCGGTGCAAAAAGGAAACTTCAATAGTAGATCCAAATTGCTGAATCTTGTAAATTCGCTAGAAAATTGTAGAAAATTCAGAAAAAATGCAAACTCAATTTTGTTGGATCTGTTGTGGAAAATACAACAACTTTTGTTATACTCACATAGTCTGATCCTTGATATTTTTAGCATGAAAAATATGAATGTGAAAAACCTAGATCTGCCATGACTCAAAATCCATGAGTCCTCTGTATCCAATTTTTGGATGTGTTGTGTTTGATGTCATGACTATCTCCTGTGCTAAAAATTGCACAAAGTTATGAAGTAAATCTTTTTATATGAAGTGTTTTCCATTTATGCAGAATCTGCCTAGATGCTTTTTGTAACTAAAACTATTTATGTTTTTGTGCCCAACTTGTGCATACTCTCTTTTTATGCCAAGATACATCTCTGGTGCATTAATCACAATTTTATATTTAAAAAATATTTATTATTAAAATATGCTTGATTTTCTTTGGAAATGCCTAACTCAATATTCATAAGAGTTCTAAGTGTATATGCTGCATCCCTAGGTTAGTTTTGGATCATATAACATGTGCGAGGAAATTTGGATCATTTTGATGAGTAATTATTTTTGTGTGCATTTACCTTGTTCTTCTAGCTAGCTTTTGTTATTTTCAAAAACACTTAATTTCTTAGCTATCCTAAGCATGCTTGTGTGTTCAGTGGCTTTTTTAGGTGATTAGTACCTAATGCACACTTCCACTAAATTTTAATTAATTAAATGATGAATGAAAGCTAGTGAAGCCATTTAAGGATTAATAGTCATTTAAGTGGAAAATCACCAAACCACTTTTTGGTGACCTTGGCTGCTGGTTCGTCCATTTTTTTCTAATTTTTCCGGGTGATTCAAAGGAAACTTGTGTTGGGAATCGAATCAAATTTATGATGCAAAGGAAACTTGTGTTGTGAATTGAATCAAACTTGTGATTTGCGAGTCTTGAAATTGATTGATTTACTCATGTGATGGTTAAGTAATTATGTGATGAATACTTCTCCTTTGTGGTATTGTTTTTCTCTCGTCAATTCTCAATGAACGGCAGCGGAACTGGAGCAGCATGCTCGCCGACGAGGGGGTGGTGGAGCTAGCTGGAGTATGCAGGGCACCAGCAGCTATAGGCTTTCTGTTTCCTGGAAAACCTTTTGGTCCTGATTGGTAATACCAAGCGGGACTAAAAGGACCCCTTTAGTCCTGGTTCATTCACCCGAGACTAAAGGGGGGCCTTTTGTCTCTCATCATTAGTTCCGGTTGGACTTGCGAGACCTATACCCCTTACCAATTGGGACTAAAGCCCTTCTCCCTACCAGTGTAATTAACTTTTTTTTTTGACAGTTGGTGGCTACCAAGTAAATAACTTGGCGGCCGACGACTGCCAAGGAAATTAAAGCTATAGTCTTTGCGGTTGGAACATTATCTTGGCGGTTTCACTCAAATCACCAATAACACAAACTACCTTGGGAAAGAATGGTCACCAAGAAAACATGTTAGCTTGGCAGGATGAAACCACGAAAGAAAAGGTTTTACTTGGCGGTTGGATTTATTGACGCAGTGGCAGATTTAGCATCGCAGAAGTTACCTTGGCGCGGTTGGAACATTTTATATGTGCCGTGGCAGATTTAGCATGCCTACCAAGCAAATCTTGGTTCCTTGGGGCTCTGTATTTGGCGGATTTTGCTTGGCGGTACACAGTTTGGTGTAGTGACATGTCCAAAAATCACAGTAACTAAAAATTTGTCTTTAACTAACTGTGACTACCTCATTTGAAAATACGCTTGATAGATAATTTTGGAAAAAACAAAGAAGCAAATATCCAACTAATTAAGGAAGAGGCTGGTGTACTGGTATGTGAATCATTGCGGACTCCAATCAGGTGTCGGATCAGCAATGGTCTTTCCTCTAAAGTCTAAAATATGAAGCTTGCGCTCATCCCAAAATGCGGACTTGAATTGATGTGACAAAGTAGAATAATTGAATGGAAAAGCAGAGCAACAATGTACCCAGCCAGCAAGCATTATATTGATGCGATAATCATGAAGAGATCAACAAATAATTGAGGATACATGCAGTAGTCGTGATGAGCAATCAGTGTATGATCGATCGGCTTTGCTTAATCTACTCTTTAAGTCTTAACTGCCATTGTTGACGGCGACGGGATACCCGATGCCGTGTCGCCTGGTTGGGAACGCGACGAAGAGCAGGCTGCAGAGGACGCCGACGCCGAGCGGCAGGATGTCGAGCACCTCCTCCGTCTCCCTCGCCGGCGTTGGGCAGAAGCACTTAACGACGTTCTTGTCCCTGGCGGCGACGACCCCAAAGACGGCGGCGGAGAGCGCGGCGTGCACAAAGTCGATGAAGGCAAGCCTGCACCTGCTCGTGTCAGCGACCGGCGGCAGCGGCGCGCCGGGCGGGGTAGTCGATGAGCCAGAGGCCCCTGGGCGTGGCGACGCCGTAGTAAACGCGGCCGTCGGGGCCTTTAACGGAGTCGGTAAAGGAGGCAAGGACGCAGGAGAGGGCGAGCACGGCGAGCAAGCAACGGGTGAGGAGCGCCATGGTAGCGTCGCACGCGCCGTGGTTGGTGAAGATCGGCGACAGCAGGTTTAAGGCCAGCAGTGTCCCCGTCGGGAGAACCGTGGCGAGGTTCGCTGTCGACGTCAACGCCTGGGACAGCGTAGATTTGTTAGGTGGTGGTGGTGGTGGTGCTGCTGCTGCTCCTCCTCCTCCTCCTTGCTCCTCGTCTTCATCGAGGAGCTGTGGCTGCTGGCCGGTGGTTGGCCTCAGCCTGACCGAGGAGGAGGAAGAAGAGGGCATGATCGATCGAATGCTTTCGTCACTTCTGTGAATAGGGCCGATGTTCTCAGCGGGTGTATCTAAAAAGATTTTACCCAAAATGTTGCTGCTGGATTCTTGGCTGAATGCATATAGATGTCCTGGTCGGAGATATTCCAGCACGTATACATGTCTCTGCCTGTCTAAATGGCATTCCCCAATCTGGACGCCGTCCGAGTTCCTGATTATAGCTTTCCCATGATTGAACTCCACGGTGACCCTGTACTGGTGCGTAAGTTGCTGAACTGAAACCAGATTCATCTGGGACTCGGGAACTAGCAGTACCCCATCGATCATAATATTACCACCATTCAGGTACCCAGAACCTGTAACTTTCATGGGCCCAACTCCGTATGGTCGTCCTTGCAGATAATGTACGGGCGACCTGGTACGATCACGTAGATGTGGAGGATAGGGAAGCAGGATCGATGCGTCCCATGTCACGTGGAAGTACGCCCCCGAGTCCAATATAAACTCATTCCGGCGTGCATCTTTTGTCCACGTGGAAATAGGCATGATGTGGTGGCGTGATATATATATATATATATCCCTGGAAGGTACATATAAAGCTGTTTATAAGACAAAATAATGTTCTCTTTATGATGTATATCTAATAGTGAATCTATGCATGCAAATAAAACAACTCCGACACAGCTCGAGCAAACTTATTGGGTAGCTAAATAAATACTTGGACCATAAAAAAGAAAGCCCTCTTATACTGTACATATATAGTTGCAGATTATACTCCCTCTGTATGGAAATATTTGTCGTTGTTGAATTTTTCTTATAACTTTGACCATTCGTCTTATTCAAAAATTATTTCGAATGCGTAAAAGGGTAAGTCAAACTTAAAATGCCTACAATAATAAAACATGTAGCAAACAAAGTAGATGGTATTTGCATAATTTTTTTTTGAATAAAATCAATGGTCAAAGTTGTAGAGAAATGTCAATAGTGACAATTATTTTGACACGGAGGGAGTACTTGTGTACAAGGACTACTATAAAAACACTCGACGGTTGAGGCTAATTATTTTTTCACATAAAGGAACAATGTTCCAGCCTCAACAGCTCAAGGAACTGTCTGCGGCCAACCTATAGCAGAGAGCAGCGCCTAGGCTGCAAAGGCACAACTCATACACCAACAACAGCACCAATATATACTACGAGTGGTCTTTGCTTTTCTCCCGGGACTCGGTACAACTTCGTCGATTTAGAAATTTTATGTGACACCGTAGCAGGCAAGCTTTGCATCGACGCCGTCCCGCGTGCAAGTAACAAGCTTGCAAGTGAGGCAGCCAGCAGGTTTCTATTATTACACTCTCATTCTGACACAGAATATGTACAATAGATAAACGATGCGAATTAAAAGCAGTTGCCAGGCCAAGCATTTTTACCTCTTTAATTGAGCGCCGGTGTGTAGTCTTGCCTTTTCTCCAGGAACTCGTGTAACTCCGATTTGATCTGTCCTCCAGAATCACATGCACTACACAACCAAAATTTACAGCATTCTCAGCTTACTCTCTGAAAAAAAAAACTAACATGGCGTAAAGTATTCAAACAAAAGGAGGTAATGGCTGGAATACAATATTAATAGCGCTAGCTGAATTATGGGCTTCTTGCAAGAAGAGAGTCCGGTCCAACATTCTCTAAATCTTGATGCGGATGATCTTCAGAGCTCTGGCGCGGATGACCTTAAATAGGAAAACTCTGGTCTCTGGCGGGTCCAAGACTGATTTAAACAAAATACTACTTTAAGACTAGGTCAGGATTAAAGCCAGGGCACGGGCACGTGCTCAACAATACAATAGATCAAAAAGATGCACTTACTGGGTTGGCACAGGGGGGCAGGGCATGTTACTCCCGAGGTTGCATCTAGTAGTAGGTGGGTTCACGTGTTCGTTGCCTTTTCCAACGCGCAGTCATCATGAATGATGTGGTTACAACGTGCTACTGCCGAGTACAAGGATCCTGAGATGACCTCAACAATATTATATCTTTTTATTTATCTCTAATATTAACTCTATAATCCCTTAATTATTCAAAGAGAAAGGAATCTTATTAGTTGCATGCGATAACAGGCCATTTGGACACCACCGTTGGATAGCTCTCGTCGATATGGTCAAGATTCATATCTGGAACACCGGATTCGGATTCCGGATGGGAGAGAAATGACTTCGTGAAGATATACACGTCGGACACGCAGTTAAACCGGGCCCCAGGAGCGGTTTGACTGGCCGACCCTGCCAAATCCGAGTTAGGAATTGTATCTCAACACGGAATTTGTATTGGCTTCGACTCCTACTGGGGCAAAACCTCCCCACCCTATATTTATGAAGGGCCACGACCGATTGAGGGGATCACAATCTAATAAAACATTACCTTTACTTTTTTATCTCCAAACCCTAGCTTTTCCAACCTCCATGATGTTCCTCTACTGATCTCCACGGTCATAGATGACATCCTGAGGCTTGCTGGTCGACCTAGGACACACCGACGACGTCCACACCCTGACGGGGTCCCTCCCGGCGCGAGAGCTTCGACGACCTTAGCCGCCAGGACAAATCGTAAACTAGTCGTTCTTCGCCACGTAAGTGCGTTGTTTATCGCTTAGGATCTTAAACAAGATAAGTAGCTAATAAATCAACCAAGATAAATAGTTGCGAGCAGCTGGATAGGTAGTGCAACTTGATGGCACCCACAAGAATCCAACCGCCGTCTCTATACGGCAGCCTGAATCAAGATTCACCTAATCACACTCTCAAAGAACCAACCTACGCAACCTGAACACAAAGTAACAGGAGCACGGATTGGGTGCCGAAGAAGCGGTCGCCGATGTAATCTCACAGGGAAATCACAAGAGCAAAGGGGTAGAGAATCACTCTCTAAATTTGTTAGCACACAGCTGAACAAAGGGGTTCTATTTCATTACCAAAAGTCTTGATTATTTCGGAGATACATTGGGTATTTATACAAGGAACAACCCTCCTTGTTGGGTGTGAATGGACCCGGGTCACTTGTGCGCACGGTATCCTCTCCTCCCTTCGTTGACATTTTACATTTCCGAAAATACTCTTATACTACTCATACGACATTTGAATACTACCGTATATCCGTACAACAGCTAAAAAACCGTTTGCATAGCATTAATTTCAACTGCCGAATCCTTACATATTGGTCATTTTCTATTACATATGTGTCCTTTTTTCGACCAGTCTTACAGGTCGTATTGTGTACCATAAAAAACCTCTAGAACTCACGCTCCTCTGTTTCGCACGTTCAACCCTGCAGGCGTCCGGTATGCCAGGGCCGCCGTGTCGTGCTTGTGGCAAGAGCAAGACAGGCGAGATCGCGGCCGCCCACAGCAGCAACTTTTTTCAGAGTTGACGGTGAAAGAAATCAGAACGCGCAGCAGGGAACGACGTCATTGTACTCGGCGTCGGCTTCGTGTTAATCTCAATGATACGGTACATGAAGGGGGTTACAATATATAACCAACAGAGAGATATGGTTCAACCAGTCCTATCTAATTACAACTTGTTTACAAAGGTTACAACAACTCTATCTACAAGACATGGCTGAACCAATCTCTATCTCGGCTATATACAAACTATCAATAATCTTTAACACTCCCCTTCAATCTGAACATACCAGGTTTAGATTGTGTTTCAACATCTCTAATTGCCACACCGAAAGAGGCTTTGTAAATCCATCTGCAACTTGATTTTTGGTAGATACATACTCAATGTTAAGAAGCTTCATGGCTACTCTTTGTCTTACAAAATGTTAATCAACCTCTATATGCTTTGTTCTAGCATGAAAGACTGGATTGGACGAAAGGTACTTAGCTCCAATATTGTCACACCATAACGTTGCTGCTCTTGGCACATGAACCCCCAACTCCATTAACAATGTCTGAATCCACATAACCTCAGCTGTAGCATTTGCTAGTGCCTTGTATTAAGCTTCAGTGCTAGACCTGAATACTGTAGCTTGTTTACGAGCACTCCATGAGACAAGGTTTGCTCCAAAAAACACTGCAAATCCTCTAGTGGAACGCCTATCATCCAAGCAACCTGCCCAGTCAACATCTGAAAAGGCACTGACACGTAATGAGGAAGAACGACTGATTTTGAGACCAAGATTAGTTGATTGCTTCAGATATCTCAAAATCCATTTTACTACCATCCAATGGACCGTTGTAGGTGCATGTAAGAATTGACAAACCTTATTTACTGCAAAAGAGATATCAGGTCTTGTCAAAGTAAGATACTGAAGTGCTCCTACTACACTTCAATAATTTGTTGAATCTTTCGGTCCAAGGGCTGTTCCTTCATAACGTGAAAGCTTCTCTGAGGTTGATAGTGGAGAGCTGACCTGCTTACAGACTTACAGTGTGTCATACCAACCTGTTTCTGTACATCATTAGCATATTTCACCTATGCGAGAATAATACCATCACGAGTCTTGGATACTTCAATACCAAGGAAATAATGCAAGTCACCTAAATCCTTTAATGCAAAATCTTCTTTTAGCTTTTTAATAGGGTTGTAGTGGCGCTAGGAGATGAGCTAGCAAAAATGATATCATCTACATAAACCAGCACAAACATAACAAGAGACCCTTTCCTCAAGAAGAATAATGATGTATCTGCCTTCGATGCCTTGAATCCGAGTCCTTGCAATTTAATACCGAGCCTCCAATACCATGCTCTAGGCGCTTGTTTAAGACCATATAAAACTTTATCCAATTTACAAACTTACCTAGGAAAAGTTTTGTCTTCATACCCAGGAGGTTGTTTCATATAAACATCTTCCTCAAGGTGACCATGTAAAAAGGCATTGCTCACATCAAGTTGCCGTAAATTCCACCCTTGAGACAGCCAAAGACAACACAACTCTAATGGTAGCAGGTTTAACAAAAAGACTGAAAGTATCTTCATAGTCTATTCCATATCGTTATTTGTATCCTTTGGCTACTATACGAGCTTTATACTTATCTAGGCTTCCATCAGACTTATTCTTTTTTCTTCCAAACCCATTTATAGTCTATAACATTTATACCTCTTCTTGGTGGGACTAGGTGCCATGTTTTATTTTGTAGAAGAACCTTATATTCATAATCCATTGCATCTTTCCAATTTTTATCAGACAAAGCCTCATCCAAGTTGCGTGGTTCACCAGACACAGCAAGAAAACCATATTTGATAATGCCATCTGTATATACCTTTTCCTTGCGAATTCCACTCTGCAATCTTGTGTGAGACCTTGTTTGAACAACAGCTGGATCAGCAACTGAAGGAGCTGGCGCAGAAGATCCAGCCACGCCGCCAGCAGCTCGTACAAGCGCGGGCAAGGCATGTGCCGTCCCAGGCGACGCGTCGGTGCTTGATTCGCTGGGGACCCGTGCTGTCTCCCCGCACTGGCAGCCCCGTCGGGTGAAGGCGACATGGCACGCGATGGTTGGCGCGGGCCGGTTGCGTCCCCGTAGGAGACCGGGACGGGGACCGAGGCTGATGCGCCTCCGATCCCGAGACGGAACCACCTGCGCCTGCCACCCTGTCAGCGACAGAATCAGCTCCGGGATATGCAATTTCTTGTCTGGTTGCTCCAGCATTTATATTTGACCAATTAGGGACCCTATTTTCATCAAACCTTGCACCAAAAATATTAGATTCATCAGGTAAATTAGCCATATGATCACCCAATTGTTCCGACTCAGGAATATTCAAGAGATTTAGTAGAAGGAGGGAAATTTCTTCTCTAAGACGAGCTTCGGCATTGGTGTGAAGCTTATAGAAAGGAAATTCTGTTTCGTCGAACACCACATCTCTAGATAAATAAACACGCCCGGAAGAGATTTCTAAGCACTTCAAGCCCTTATGCATGGTGCTATACCCAAGGAACACACATTGCTTGGAACGAAATTCAAATTTATGGCGATTATATGGTCGGAGATTGGGATAGCAAGCAAAGCCAAACACCCTTAGGGATAAATAATCTGGTGTTTGCTTGAACAATCGCTTTAACAGCGTTGCAAAGTCAATCACCTTGCTAGGAGAGCGATTAAGAAGATATGTAGCAGCTAGGAACGCTTCATCCCAAAATTTTAAGGGCATTGAAGCATGAGCGAGGAGCGCTAAGCCAACGTCTACTATATGCTGATGTTTACGTTCCGCTGCACCATTTTGTTGGTGAGCGTGTGGACAAGAGACATGGTGAGCTATCCCAACTTTTTCAAAGGAGTGAAGTTTTTGATATTTACCACCCCAATCGGTTTGCATGGTGAGGATTTTTCTATCAAGGAGTCTCTCAGCAAGGGTTTGAAACTCTTGAAACTTCTTGAAGACTTCAGATTTATGTTTAAGCAAAGAGGTCCATGTAAATTTACTGTAATCATCAATAAAGCTAACATAATATCTCTTTCTTCCAACAGACTCGGGTGCATGACCCTAAACATCTGAATAGACTAACTCCGAAGGATAACTAGAGGTCCTTGACGACTTAGGATAGGGCAGCTGGTGTGACACCCTAAAGTTCCGTCACTAAAATCACTTAGCAACTTAAATTAGTCTTAATGATTAAAAGAATTTAAATTGCCATTTAAATTGAGCTCTAAAATATTAAACATAATTTAATAAACTTAGAGACAACAAGTGATTATGCATCATCAGTTGGCTTGCATGGTTTTTGGTTGCTTGTGTGGTTTCTAAAAAGTTTATAAATTTTTGGGAAAAGGTTTGAAATAGTTTTGATTTGAATTTGAAAAGAAAAGTGGTTTTAAAAAGAAGTTTGAAAAAGAAAAGAAAAAAAGAAACCTTACCTTCTCTCCTTTCGGCCCAGCCAGGCCTGCCGGCCCACTTAGTTCTCCCCGCGCCGGCCCGCCTCTCTCTCTCTCTTTTACTTTTTTCCTGCTCTCTCCGACACCTGGGCCCCACCTGTCAGTCTCTCCCTCTCCCCCTTTCCTTTCTTCTTCCCCCCTCTGCCTCGCCGGCCTACTGCCGCGGCTGCGGATCCCGCCACGCCCCGTCTCTCCCCCTTCCTTTTCCTCCTCGCTAGGCTTGCCAATTAAGGCAATTAAACGCCCTCGTTCAAGTGGGGCCATTTCCCTTCCTTTGCACCGAGTCGTGATGGCCGCGGCCATCAATGGCAAGCGCCGCCGCTCGGAGCCTGCCCGCCTCCCTTCGTCTTCCTCCCTTTGGCCCTATTTAAGCACGCACTCGAGCGCCCGCACCTCCCTTTGCACCCGCAGCACACCAACGCACGCAATTGAGCCCAATTCCACTAGCGCCGATGCCTCGGGTTCCCGCCGCCGCCGTGCAAACGTCGCCGCCGGTGAAGAACCACCTTCGCCACCCTTCTCCCTTTCTCTTTGGATTCACCAGGGGCTCATCAAGCTCAATTGGCTGCAGGTCTCGTCCCCAGAGCCCGTGGGCGCTGCGCCTCGACCACGCCGGAGCGTCGCCCGTCCCGCCGCCGTTGCCAAGCTTTGTCGCCATCGCATCCTCTACACCTTCGAGCTCACCCGCTACTCCCTTGAACTGTGAGCAATATCCCTCGCCTGATTTCCCTTCTCTTCGTGCACAGCAGCGTACCCGCAAGCTCGCCGGAGCGGCCGCTCCGCCCCCTTCCGATGACGGCCGCCGGTGAGGCACAATCGCTCCCGTAGACCCCCCTGTCACGTGCGCAAGCGTCCCCACATCATTTTGCACCAGCCCGTGGTCGGATTGGTGGCCGGGAACACCGGCCAGGGCTAACGCCGGCAAGCTCCCGCCGCGCGCCGCTGCACTCCGGCGACACCGCCGCCGCATCCCGCACGCACACGTCCAGGGCCGTCGGATCTCGCACGAGCGGCCCTGATCACATACCCCTTCGTTTTGAAAGGGCGGTCCACCGTGGACCCGTGCACCGGGTGCACGGCGCGGTCCACGGCGCACGCGCGCGCCGGCAGCCGTTGGATCTAAGATCCACGGTGCGGCTGCGGCCCTTTTCTTTGAGTCCCTGAAAGGTTTTAAATTCATATGCCGGTCCTCCCACCTATAGGTTTTCTTACGGTTAGGTCCTGATTTTTATGTTTCAGCACCTGTCTAACCTAGAATCCTTTATTAGAGGTCCTTTTCACCCCTTTTAGCATATAAACCCTCTTGTTTTTATATATAATTATGTTTTAGCCCCTGATTTTATTTATAAAAAGCCCTGTAAACTTAGTTTTCTTGCAGATAGGTCCCTGTAATTTGTTTTGATCATATCTTTCTCGTTTTAACTCCGTTTTCAGTGTTCTATGTACCGAAATGATCGTCTCGACGAGTAGAGTCATTTAAACAGCAAATTTACCAGTTTTATTACTGTTTGGTGCACTTTTTATTTATTGTTTGATTGTTCATGTTTGACTCGTAGATATCATGTCTGTTTCGTCTGAGCTCCCTGTCGGAGGCGATCAGGAAGAACCTGTGTTCGAGGAAGATTTCACCCAGTTTGTAGAGGAAGGCAAGTGGCTTCCCCCTCTGCATTATCTTTTTGAACCTATGTCACTGCATGTTAAACAGAGTTTACTAATCCTGTTGCTATGCATAAACTTGATGGGCAAACACCTAGTTAAGGACTTGACTAGACATTTTACCTCATTACCTTGATCAACCCTGTTTAACAAATGCTTGGGTAGATAAATACTTAGTTGCTTTACATGGGTATGGTTATGCTTTGTTTATGTTATACATCTCAGTTTTGTTTATATAATGAGTTTGTGCATAAAACAAGATAACTTGAAATATAATCGAAACATGGAGAACCACCCAAGATAACAGTACAACCACAGTCCACATGGCTCTGGCTTAGTCAAATAATTAGGAGAGTGGGTTAGCTGATAGCTCATTTCCGAGAGGGGCACAGGGGGCTCGGGGTTGCAGGGGTATAGCCCGGTTCTTTTGGGGTAGCAGCCTTGGCTAAGGTGCTGACCACTAGGGAGGGTTATGGTCCGCCCTGGGCTGTAACTGTTGGGAGCTGTTGGTTTCTCTTCTTTCCTATGTAAAGGCTTCGTAATGGACCCCTAGCCACTCACCTTGGAAGTGTTTAAGGGTCTAGCTAACCCGGGCAGGATGGGGAACACGAACTGTGGGTAAAGTGTACAACCTCTGCAGAGTGTAAAACTGATTGATCAGCCGTGCTCACGGTCATGAGCGGCTTGGACCCTCACATGATTAATAAACTTGAAGATAACTGTAAATCATGGGTTTTTGGGTTGGTTTGAGGTTTCTTTTAAGGTTGAGTGGGTTGGTATACACTTACACCTAGTAATTAGGTGCTTGCTAATAAAACTTGACCAACTTATAAAATGCTTACCGCTGTGAACCATAGCCTATCCTTGATAGCCTTGCATTGTTTCCCCCACTTGCTGAGCACTCAACCATAAGTGTGCTCACCCTTACTTACCGCTGTTCAGAGGAGAACGTCAGAGGCGAGGACGAGTACTGGAGTGACTACGAGGAGTTCTAGGGCATGCGGATCCCCCAGTCATCATGCCTGTGGAAGTCAAAGATGGAGCTGCTCGTCGTTAGTTATCGTTGTATTTGTACCTTCGAGTCCACCTCTCTGGATGTAATAATGAATATCGTACTGGTTTAACTCTTGAACGATTTGTTACTGCAATGGTATTACACTCGTTTTGTCTATCATGTGTGTGTAAAATGATCCTGGCGCACACGTGAGATGCATTCGGTTTTCCTTGTAAAATCGGGTGTGACAGCTGGTGACTTTTCCCTTTTTGACAAGCATCACAAACCCTTTATTTGACTCAAAAGAACAAGGTAAATTATTGCTAGCTACCACCCTTGACACAATAGGAGAGGATGGATGACCGAGACGACTATGCCACCTTGAGAAGGTGGGCTTCACGACTCCAAAAGCTTGCTTGACTGGACGAGTTGGAGGAAGAGGATAGAGACCCTTGTGACATCTCCCTCTAAGAATCGTGTTCCTCGTGGCCTGATCCTTTACCAAAAATAGTCGGGGTGAAATTCAAGGAAGGCAGAATTATTTCTAGTAAGATGATAAACAGAGACAAGATTCTTTGCAGCATCAGGCACATAAAGAACATTATTTAAGTGAAGATTTCTAGAACTAGTCGGAACAATGGTATGACCAATATGACTAATTTTCATACCTGCACCGCTAGCGGTGTGAATCTGGTCGTTGCCCTTGTACTTGTCGCGGACTGAGAGCTTCTCCAGATTGCTTGTGATGTGATCTGATGTGCTAGTGTCAGTGTACCAGTTTGTATCAACATCTTAGGAGTTGTATGCCGCAATCACAAGATTGTCATCTGCTACATAATTTTCATCGATGCAATGCCAGCATTCAGTAGCAGCATGTCCCTTTTTAAAGCATACCTGGCACCGTTCTTTGGTGAACGTGTTGCGCTGTCTGGAGTTCTCCTGACCGCGACCTGGATTGCCACATCCACGGACGCCAGATCGTCCACGGCCGCCTCCTCCACCGCGGCCCCTGTTGGCGACACATGGAGACGAAGAGCTGGAGTTGGTGGAGGCGCCGTCATCCTTCAGATCAATCCAGGCCTCGAAGCTGAGGAGCTGTGAGCACAACTCCGAAACCGTGATTGGCTCAACCCTAGCCAGCATGGCCGAGACAATAGGGTCGAACTCACGATCAAGTCCGTTGAGGATGTAGACGACCATCTCATCACCTTCGAGGGGCTTCCCTGTAGCCTTCACCTCATCGCCGAGCGACCGCATCTTGGTGACATACTCGGTGATGTTCATCGTACCCTTCTTCGTTGTCGCGAGTGCGAGCCGCACGTTCACGGACCGTGCACGGGTGTGCGCGACAAAGATGTTTGCCATGCCTTCCCATGCCTCTGCCGCCGTCGATGACGCGACAATCTGACGAAGAACTTCTTTGGTCACGGATGTGAAGATGAAGCCGAGGACTATGAATAATCTCTAACAGACGGGTACCCAGTAGCGAGGGAGCTCCACGGACAGCTAGTCAACTTAGTGCTGCTGACTTTCTAAGTTAAGCATGGTCGAGTCGCCACTCAAAGATACCGCCGCCGCCGCTTGACAACTCTGTTCTCTACCAAGGATGTTTGCATTGCGAGAGCAACTCTGTTCTCTACCTGGGTTGCTGTTGCTTTGTTTTCTGGCCTGAGTACTCGCTGTTTGCCGGTGTGCAGAGTGAATTCGAATTTCCTGACCACGCTAACTGACGGATGACTTCCCCTTCGGCGCCTAGCATATATTTATTGATCCGATCCCAATCAACTGTGGGCTGTTAGCGGGGGACGATAATGGAGCCAACCAACAAGGTCCCGCGGGGTCGCCGAGTGCATTGCAAGTTTCCGGGAACATGCCTATGCTTCAATTATATGTACTGCTCTGCCATTGCAAGCTTTGCTGCCTAATCAATACTCCCGAACCAACACACTAAAAGGAACGTTTGGTCTTATAACATCGAAAGATTACCTTATTTGGGAAATAGTATTCAAATCTTACCTATTCTGTCAAATAGCATCAAAAGAACAAACATTAAAATTTTTGATGCCGTCCCTCATAAAGAGTGGTACTCCCTCGCCCAAAATCCGACACGATCTGAAGCTCCACAACATCAACTGACGGGAAGACAAATGCTCAATTGCCTGACGAGAAGCAACTCTCTTTGTATTATCTAAGTTTTACAAAAAATAAAAAGTACCGGCAAGAATGCCAAAAGGCACACTCGTTTGGAATAACTAATTTAATATGATATTTAAATTCAATTAACTCCTACAAATTCCAATTAAATTCTAGAATTTATTTACACCTTAAATGAAACATAGAAAATAGTACAGACAGTTACTAAATAAATCATGTGTGGTCGCTGTGTTTATTGCCGCTAGCTGTCCTTGCGGACCACCAAGCATGTGCCATGATCGTGATAACAGTGTGGTGCTTGCAAATTTGAAGCATAATTTAAAATGAAGAATGTGGAAATCATATGTGTTATGAGCTGAGTTTGTGCTATGTACAGTAGACTAGAACGTGGGTCGGGTTTTTCTTCCGTTGCAACAACGATGCTAGTAAAAAATCAAATTTCAAAATTTGACATTTTTTTTCATGTTTCTATTTTTGGACTTTGCATTCCTAAAACACTTGCTATAAAAGCCTGTTTAGAATATAGGAAGGAGAGAAGAAGTTAGATGAACAACAGAGGATTGGAAAAAAAGATATAAAAATGAATCAGTGTTCGGTAGAAGAGTAATGAAAACAAAAGTTTTTTCTAAGAACATCAATAGCCGTATATGGCGATCCATTCGGCGCTGGCACCAACGCGAGCGCTGACAGGCACGAATGCGGCCAGACGAGGGCAGCAAAGGCATCGGCGACTGAGACAAAGCTACCGTGCAGCCTAGAGGAGCTATAGGGGGAATCACCAAGAAGATGAAGATTTCTAGAGAAATTATTGATGTCCGTGGGTAAGTGTTCACATGTCCTTGGCCCCAAAGCTCTGTTATTTACTGGTAAGATTTTAGACCAATTTGAGACAACATTTGTGTCACTTTAAATTAGTTTCTTATTATTCATACTACTTTCATAGGAGTGAGGAGATCCTTTTGGCGTTCGAATTGGAGTTGTCCTTGTTGATTGATGATCTAAATTCATTGTGCACAAGAGAGTGGCCAATTTCTGAGGGTTTACCATTGAAGATTGATTCATTCTACTTCTTGTAAGCCGCTGCCGTTGGCGTTTGTAACCGGACTCCAATCATAGTGAAGTTGCTTGTTGGTTGGCGCCCGTGGTTTTTCCCCTCTCATGTTGGGAGGGTTTCCACGTTAAATCTCATGTCTCTTTGTGGTCTGATCTCTTTTACTTCTCGTCGTTTTCACCATCTTTATGAGCTGAGTTTGTGCCATGTATAGTAGACTAGAACATGGGACAGGTTTTTCTTCCGTTGCAACAACGATGCTAGTAGAAAATCAAATTTCAAAATTTGACATTTTTTTCATGTTTCTATTTTTGGACTTTTGCATTCCTGAAACACTTGCCATAAGAGCCTGTTTAGAAATATAAAAATGAATGAGTGTTCGGTAGTTGGGGAATGAAAACAAAAGTTTTTTTTCTAAGAACATCAATGGCCCTACTTGTCAAGATCTCGTTATTCTCTTATCCACTGGGTTGCTGCTGGCCACACGTTGATCTTTCGTTCTCCTGACTGCTCAGTTGTTGTCGTCCTTTCCATTCCGGCCTCCTCCACGCTGGAGCAGCTATGTGCGACTTGGAGCCTTAGAGATACGGCAGAGAGGTCGAGATGCCGACTAGCTCGAGCAGCAGCAATATTTCCTTCCCATTTTACACGCCTTGTTCCTATAAAACTCAATTATTTCCACTCTCATTCCCATATCCACAAGCCGTTAGCGCCACCACCGCCTCCCAGCGGGCGTCGACCCCTCTCCTCATGCTGGTCTCCTTCTATGTTGGCCTCATCTTCCCTGCCGGCTGTTGGCGAGCTGCTCCGTCGAGGATCGAGCACGCGGGCAAGTGAGCTCCACCACTGGGGTGCTGCAGACCAGATCTGCGGACACTCCCGCCTTGAAGGTGGCGGCGATGACGCGCCGCCCTCCCCGGACAGTCTCCTTCAGAGCTCCCTAATCCCCTAGTGTGAATGATGAATCGATGCTTTTTATAGTTAGATTGACTTTATTATCTTTTTATTTTCTACACACATACTAATTAATCTTTTATGTAATTCTTTTTGTATCACGTGCATGTCTCACGTGGCCCTTCCACTAGTTGCTACAAGAGCCCAGTTATAATATATGAAGGAGATGAGGATTTAGATACACAAACTCGTAAAAAATATAAATGTGTCGGGGACAGTCATAGGGGTCCCCTAAATAACCGGGGAAAACCCATTTCCTTTCGCAAAACCAAACAAAAACGAACTCACAAAACAAACAAACACACCCAAGATAATAACGGCCTAGTGGCAGGGGCACACGGTCCCGACGGCCTCAGCGGCCCACCAGAGCGGACAGCCCCAGCCACCCTCAGGTGAAACTCCGCTTCGCTCGAGGGGCACAGCACCGCACTAACGAAACTTTGCCTCCCTCGAGAGCTGGACGGCCCCTCGGGTGAGGTTCCGCATCGCTCGAGGGCCGGACGCCCCCTCGAGCGAGTCTCCGTCTCGCTCGAGGCTCTCACGGGCTCGCCACCCCCGTAGCTGCTCCCCTGACCGGGGCATTCAATGTTCTGACACATGCAGCTGCCCAAGTCAAAGACGAATCCGCGCCACGCCTCTGACACGCCTGGGAATCATACCTCGGCGCTCTTCTGCCAACCCTCCCGGTGAGGCCATCTCTGCCACTGTACGGTACTGTGCGGTAAGGTCAGTGTCAGCTCCGTGACACTGTGCCAACCACTCTTGTTCGGCCGAAGCGCCGCACCCTCGAAAGAGGACGGCGGAACCCTCGAAAGGGGGACGGACGCTGTTCCGCGCTCGCCCAGGACAACGCCGTGACGTCGCACCAGTGAGGCACGTCTCCTCCGTCACCATCGGCCCTGTGCGGCCATCCCCGCCACCACGACGCCATCCCAGGCACTGCAGCGCCATCCCCGACGTTGTGGGGGTATGGGGCGACAAGACGCCGCCACGCTTGCTGCTGCACCTTACGGCCTCCCGTCGGCCGCACCCTCGAGTCAGCGTACGAACGACGACTACACAGGAAGCTCTTACACCGCTACCTCGAAGCCGCTCCTCGACGGATACAGGGCACGCCACGATGCCTTGCCAGAACCAAGATTCACTAGGATGGTCGTCTACTCTACAGCGATGTGCACCATGCCACTACACGTAATTATAACAGAGCGGCATGCTTGTAAACTGCCTCCCCTTGGCCTGTAAAGTGTGCAGCCTACGCTTCGTCCGCCAGCACCAATGTGGCGGCGTACGAGGACCTTCCCGGCCCCCATCTCCTGGCGGTCAGGAACCTCATCTCCACCACCAATGACGAGTCCTACCGCGGCTCTACCAGCGAGCTACCACCCACCACCTCGCATGGGTATGCGGAGTGGGACTTCTCCGACGTACCTGTTGGAATGTAATCCGGTTAATGGGCCAGCCCACCAAGGCTCCCCATCTAATCTATATGTAAACACTGTGTATTCCCAGTTAATGCATTGAGTATTACCCTAATCACTCTTTCATGGTATCAAGGGGGTTACGATCCCTGCTTTCGCTAACTTAGCCGCCACCGGTCCTCACGACCGACGGGGCCTCACCGTCGCCGAGCGCCACGCTCGCCGGTCCACCGTCGCTGGGCCTCACGCTCGCCGGCCGTACACGCGCCCCTACGCCATGTCCACCCTCCGTCGGCCGGGCTACCGCTCGCCGAAGTACCGCACGCGCGCCGCCACGCCATGCCGTTCCGATCGCCTCGTCGCGCACTTCCCCCCGGTGGCCGCCGATCCGGCCGCTACGATCCGTCGCCATCATGCTCGGCCGCCGATCCCGCCGCCACCACGACCGATTCGTCGCGCGCCGCCCTCACACGGCCGTGACCCGATCGGTTCGTACGCCGCCGCCGGTTTCTCGCCTCCACCCCAACTATGGCGGAGACCGCGGGCCGAGCGCGCGCCGCCGGGAGGCCCGAGAGCAACGCGGCCGGAGGCGCCGCCGTACCAAGGCCCTCGATGAGTACGAGGCCAAGTACGCCGACGTCCACGCCGCCGCCATCGCCGTCCTTAACATCAAGGTGCTCGTGCCCGTCGTCCTGGATCGCGACGCCAACAACTACACTCGGTGGCACGCCCTCTTCCTCGTCGTCTTGGGCAAATATGCCCTCACCGATCACGTCCTCACCGACTTGTCAACGATGATCGATCGGCGTGGCTCAGATGAATTGCACCGTCCTCACGTGGATCTACGGCACCATCAACCCCGATCTACAGCAGTCCACGATGTTGAAGGAGCCCAACGCGCGAGTTGCGTGGGTGCATCTCGAGGACGAGTTTCTCGGGCAGCGCGAATCGCGCGCCCTCTTGTTGTCCACCGAGTTTCGCACCGTGAAGCAAGGCGCCTCCTCCATCACGGACTTCTGCCGCCGCCTCGAGACGATGGCCGCCTCTCTTCGTGAGTTCGGCGACCCCGTTGGTGACCGCACCCTCGTCCTCACCCTCCTACGCGGCCTCAATGAGAAGTTCCGCCCCATGGTGACGAACATCAAGCTGCGGCAGCCGTTTTCCAGCTTCTCGGAGGCAAGGACCCTGCTGCTCCTCGAGGAAATCGACCTCGACGACTTCGCCGGTGACATCGGCGCGTCCTCCAGCAGCGCCACGCCGCCACCAGCCGCATCGGCACTACTCGCGGGCTCGGGCTCCTCCAACAGCAACACCTGTCGCCCTCTCGCCGGCGCCCCCCCCCCCTCCTGGCCGCGCCGCGGTGGCACGCCCGCCCATGCCGGCCAGAGCAACGGCAATCATGGAGGCCGCTCTAGACGCCGCCGCGGCCGCAACAACAAGCGGCGGCAGCAGGGGCGGCTCGCAGGCCCCGGCGGGCGACGCAGGGGGTACTAGCGCCCGCCGGCGCCGTACCGGCCACGGGCGTGCCGGGCACCTCCGCCACCAACCCCCGGGACCGCTCTACGGGCCGCTCGTCGTAGGCTACATGGCCGTGCGCCGGCAGCGGCGAGGCACCCTCCGGCTACCGTGCTCCACCCGGCTTTGGCGCGCCACCAGGCTTCGGCGCACCTTCCGGCTACGGCTACGGGACGCCCGGCTACCACGTCGCCCCGCCACCGCCACAGCAGCAGCCGTGGACGCCCATGCATGGCGGTAGCTTCGACACGTCCTCGCTCGCCAGCAACTTCAGCACCATGACGCTCTCCCCTCCCGGCACGGGTGAATGGTATGCTGACTCGGGCGCTGGCTCCCACATGGTCAACAACGCTGGTATACTCACCACCTCTCACCCTCCCTCGTCATCGCATCCTTCATCTATCATTGTTGGTGATGGGAACTTACTTCCCGTTACTTCCGTTGGATCACACTCCTTTTCGAACACTGGGCGTCCTCTAGTTCTTTGTAATGTTTTAGTTTCTCCAAACATTACTAAGAATCTGATTTCAGTTCGCCGTTTCACTACTGATAATAATTGTTCCATTGAGTTTGATCCCTTCGGCCTTTCGGTGAAGGATCTTCAGACATGGAGCGTGATCGCCAGGTGCAATAGCACGGGAGACCTTTACCCGTTCTTCACGCCATCCAGCACCCTTGCCCTCACTGCTGCTGCATCTTCCACCACTCTATGGCATCGTCGTCTCGGTCATATCGGTTATGAGGCTTTGTCCACGCTCATTAGTTCCAATGCTATTCCATGTAATAAGCGCCATGATACTCATATTTGCCACGCTTGTAAGCTTGGTCGCCATGTGAGCCTTCCTTTTAGCATGTCAAACTCTCATGCCTCGCACGCCTTTGATTTAATACATTGTGATCTTTGGACATCCCCAGTTGTTAGTGTGTCTGGCTACAAATATTATCTCGTTATTTTAGATGACTGCACACACTACACTTGGACGTTTCCTTTACGTCTCAAATCCGACACGTTTGGTGCCATTACTCACTTTTTTTCCTATGTGTGTACGCAGTTCGGCTCCTCCATCAAGGCAGTCTAGTGCGACAACGGCCGTGAATTCGACCATTCCTCGGCCCGCACGTTCTTCCTCACTCATGGAGTCATCCTTCGCATGTCCTGCCCTTACACTTCACAGCAAAATGGGCGGGCCGAGCGCATTCTTCGCACTATAAATAATATTGTGCGCTCCATCCTTTTTCAGGCTAGTCTTCCTCCTATTTATTGGGCTGACTCCTTCCACAGCTTCACATAAACTTTCACCTAGATCCACTCTGTGTGTTCCTAGGGTATTCCACTGACCATAAGGGCTATCGGTGTCTTGATCTTCACACAAACCGTATCATCATCTCTCGCCATGTTACTTTCGATGAGACGGTTTTTCCCTTCGCCGACATGTCCACCTCCCCCCAGGACCACACCACGTTCGATTTTTTGGATGCTGATGATTCCTCTTCACCCGCTGGTGCGAGAGCTGTGCTTGCAGGTACCCGCCTACCCGGCGGAATGGACGATACGCTAGGGGGTCACGTCGACCACCCGGCCATGGGCGGCCTCGACTCCACCGGCCTCGGCCACGGCCTGGCCCCGGGCAGCCACGGCGCGCTCACCCCGGCCGGCCACGGGCGGCCTCTGCTCCACTCAAGCTGTCCCCGTCCACCGGGGGCCTCGGATCGCTTCTGCCGCCCCGGTGACCTCGCCTCCACCGCGCCCGGTGCTGCTGCCCCCGCGGACGGTTCGTCCCAGGTTGCTGCCAGCGGCGCCGGGCGCCCAGCCGGCCGCACCGCCACCACGGTTCCTGTCCAGCAAGCACCCGTCGTCAACGCGCATGGAATGTGCACACGTGGCAAGGATGGTTTCCGGCAGCCTATTGACCGCCTCAACCTTCACGCGGCACCGCTGTCCCCTGTGCCCTCCTCCGTCCGTGCCGCTTTGACTGACCCTGCCTGGCGCCGTGCAATGCAGGATGATTTTGATGCTCTACAGGCTAATGACACATGGACCATGGTGCCTCGACCATCCGGTGTCAACCTTGTTACTGGGAAATGGGTTTTTCGTCACAAGTTCAAGTTTGATGGCTCCCTGGACCGTTACAAAGCTCGTTGGGTGCTCTGCGGCTTCACACAGCGTCTAGGTATCGATTATGATGAGATTTTCAGCCCAGTGGTCAAACCAGCAACCATCCTTACAGTTCTTACTCTGGCACTCTCTCATTCATGGCCTATTCATTAGCTTGGTGTGAAGAATGCATTTCTCCATGGCATCTTGAATGAGACAGTATATTGCGTTCAGCCTGCGGGTTTTGTTGACACCTCCTGCCCATATTATGTGTGCCGTCTGAACAAGTCACTCTATGGTTTGAAGCAAGCACCCCGAGCCTGGCATCACCGCTTCGCAACTCATAACACTTCTCTTGGATTTATTGAGGCGAAGACTGACAGTTCTTTGTTCAAATACATCCGGGGTACTGATGTGGCATTTTTGCTTCTCTATGTGGATGATATTGTTCTTACAGCCTCCTCTACGAGTTTTCTGCAGCGGATCATACATGCTCTCCGCCATGAATTCTCCATTACCGATATGGGGGCCCTTCAGCACTTCCTTGGTGTCAGTGTGCAGCGTCAGAGTGACAGCTTGTTCCTCTCACAGCGTCAGTATATTCTAGACATTCTTGACAGTGCTGGTATGCTTAGCTGCAAGCCTTGCAGCACCCCTGTGGATACTCACACCAAGCTTTCTGCTGATGGAGCCGCAGTCACCGACCCCTCCTCCTACCGCAGTATTGCTGGTGCTCTTCAGTATCTCACTTTTACTCGTCCAGGTATTGCTTATGCTGTCCAACGGGTGTGCCTCTACAAGCATGACCCCCGGGAGCCTCATCTGGGCGCTATAAAGCGCATTCTTCGCTATCTTCAGGGTACCTTGGATCTTGGTCTTCATCTTCACCGGACCTCAGCAGTAGATCTGACTGTCTACACAGATGCAAATTGGGCGGGCTGTCCTGACACGCGCAAGTCCACTTCTGGTTATGCGGTGTTTCTCGGGGACAATCTCATCTCATGGTCATCCAAACGTCAGCCTACAGTGTCCAGGTCCAGTGCTGAGGCGGAGTATCGAGCCGTGGCAAACGGCGTTGCTGAAGCCTGCTGGTTGCGACAACTACTGCAAGAGCTTCACCATCCTCTTCGCCGTGCTACCGTGGTCTATTGTGATAACATCAGTGCTGTTTACCTCTCCAGCAATCCTGTCCAGCATTAGCGGACCAAGCATATTGAGATTGATTTGCACTTCGTCAGAGAGCGAGTCGCCCTCAGTGAAGAATGCGTCCTGCACGTTCCCACTACGTCCCAGTATGCTGACAACTTCACCAAAGGTCTACCGACATTAGTCTTCACGGAGTTTAGGTCCAGTCTTAATGTTCGCGGTGCTCTCAGTTTAGACTGTGGGGGAGTGTTGGAATGTAATCTGGTTAATGGGCCAGCCCACCAAGGCTCCCCATCTAACCTATATGTAAACGCTATGTACTCCCAGTTAATGCATTGAGTATTACCCTAATCACTCTTTCAGTACCTGACCCAGTGATGTTCCAGTGGTTCCTCAACGCTGCGGATTACTGGTTCGGCTACTCCGACGACTCCAGCGCCGGAAGCTACGACTCCGTGCGTGAGTGCTTCGTGGTGGTCGTCGACGACCAGGCTGACGGCACGAACGCGGCGGGGGCTGGCGACGGAGAAGCCCCCCGGAACTAGGAAATGGTACACCCCAGAACCTAGGCCGAGTGCGCCTCCACCTCACCAGCGAGAGGCTAAGCTCGCGGAGGAGTACCACGTGGTACGGCTGCTTCGCGCCTCCATCGCTGGAGAAGCCTCCGCGTGCGCGAGCTGGGCAGGCAAGCCCGCGAGCGCATTAATGCCGACTTCGACGTCAACAACCCGAACACGCCCCCCGAGTGAGCTAGAAGCTCATCGCTGCCGCAACACTGCTGTGGGCCATGCCCGCCCCTTCCACGCCTGAGGCGCAGAACCTGCATCGCGAGGTGCTGGCGCTCATCGAGCAGGAGGCCATGCAACAGGCCGAAATATCAGCATCCCGCATTCGCCAGCAGGGCCCGGAGGTGTCAGTTCACGCAGGCAGTGCGGCAGGACAACCGGCCAACCAGGGCCGAACGCCAATCAGGGAGCGAATACTTGACACGCGCGGACAGGCCCCGAACGGCGAAACCCCGGTCGATTCTTTTCCCCTCGGCGCGCGTGCCGCGAATCCCGCCGGCACCGCCCGCACCCGGGCCATCACCCACGCGTGCCGCCCCGGCACCGCGGTCGGCCACCACGCGGGAATCACGCGCACGCCGCGGTCCCGCCGGCCGGTCCGCCTCGCCATCACCGCCGTGTTAGAATTGACGTCGGTAACCGAGAAACCAAGAAAAATCCGCAAAAACCCTTCTCCTAATTTTCCTAGAAATTTCTCCTAATTTCTAAATCTCTTTTCTATTTTTCTTTTCTTATTTTCATTTTTCTTTTCTCCTTTTCTTTTTCTCTTTTCTCCTTTTTCTTTTCCTCCTTCTTTTTCCTCCCCTTTCTTCCTCCTTCGGTCGACCCTCCAGGACGCGACCCCCAGGCCGCAACCCCCCTCCAGGCCGCGACCCCCTGCGCGCCCCCTCTCCTCTGGCCACGCCTGGCCAGCAAGCTCGCCAGGGCAACACGCCAGGCCCGCCCCGCGCCCGCAGCAGGCCGGCAGCCCCCCTCTCCCCGACAAATGAAGACCAGGCAGCGAGCTGTCACCTCCAAACCGGCCACCATTACTCCCCCGACGATCTCCCCTCCACGGCCACAGCAGCCCTGCACGACGAGTCAACTCACACAACACCCAATCAACCGAGAATCCCTCCGGTCGGAGTCCACGCCGGGTTTTTCCCGAACCTCCATTGCCAGCCATTGGAGCTCCGCGAAGCTCACAAATATCTCCCCGAACCGCCTTCCTGCGCCTATAAAAGGCCCTGACCGGCTCCCCACCTCACCCCGCACCCTACCTCCACGACCAATTAGAACCGAGTACTACGAGCAAGAGCCCGAGATCTCGAACACCGAGCTGGAACTTCCCGAGGACTTCGAAGACGGCAAGTTCAATCTCATCCTTTGATGCATGTTTTAGTCCTAGTTTTATAAACACAACCCTATACCTGTTTTATAAATTGCATATTGTTTTACTGCAAAACATGGTAGGATAGCCACCCTTGATTGATATGATAGAACTTTGTTTGGCTAAAATGATTGCTTTAAAAATGCGTCAGTGCTTTAAAAATGGGACAGGGATATTTTGGAAAATGAGTAAAGAACTGGGTAGACGGGATGGACATGTGTGTCAGGAGTATGGGTGAGCTCGTACCTGTGTGGTTGAGCATGTTGGGAGTTGTCTATCTTGTCGTTAAGGACCGGGTTGTGTGACATCTCACCTGCCCCAAATCATCGTACAACCACTCGACCGTTGTATGTGGCAATGACTTAGCATAAACCCCACTAGTTAATCTACTTGCCATCTGGTGTGCGGGTGAGCGGCGGGAGACTAAGGAGTAGGGCTACACTCTGTGTGAGGTACGCCCTGGTTATGTGGGATAACTTCTTGGTTGCTCCCGTGGTGGCTCGTAGGGTTAGCAAAGGTGGGTAATGGCTTTGATAGGATCCGCGCCGGCACTAAGGTGTCCGTGTGGCGGTACCCTACTTGTGGGTAAAGATGTACAACCTCTGCAGAGTGTCAAACCTATTCGAATAGTCGTGTCCACGGTATTGGACGAGTCACGGTGTGGTCACATAAACTAGTGTTTGGGTTGGGAAGTTTTTGGCATGAGTTATTTTTCTGAAATGGTGTGTGGCTGTGTGCCTGGGCTACCGCGGACGAGGAGTCCGGTAGTTCCACCGTGGTTCTCTTAGAACAATTGAGTCACTTTGGTTATAAAACTGGTTTGCGAAAACCTTTTTGAAAATGAACCCCTGCATGAGTAAATGAGTTTGCAAATAAACCTTAACATGTTCCTTGTTATTTATATCATGTGCATGATCTGCTTATAAGCCCCTCCCTGGGTGGGGTTGGACTTGTTGAGTACGTATTTGCTCACCCTTGTTTAACTAACTGTTTTTCAGAGGAGGATTCTGATTTCGTTCCCGAAGACGTCGAGTAGGTCGCTGCCCTACACCCAACCGTGCGTGTGTACCCAGGGCCTCCACAGAGAGCTTCCATGGTGTGGTACTCTGATGAGGCTTTGGAAGCCTTTGCTATCGTAGTGTGGTCGTTAGCGTTTGTGTTGTTCCTTGTGGCGTTGGCACTTCCGTAACCTCTGTGTCGCCATGATGTAAAAGACTGATCCACTTGTTGTAAAAAATGTGTTACCAGCCTCCTGGGACTGGTATTTGTGTCACATTGAGTCACCTCTGATGAGGGGACACTTCAGGTGGTATCAGAGCCGTAGGTTGGTCGTAGGACGTGACCCCTAGGATACGAGACCTCCTCTGGCCCCTCTCTAACCTTTTCTTTGCTGAGCTCATCTTTTCCTAAATCCTTACCTTGATCCTTGCCTGATTCCAGATGGCTAACCCGGAATGGAACCGAGGATTGTACCCCAACCAGGTTACTAAATAAAACTATCTATCTTTTGTACCCTACCCACTTGCACCATCTGTTCAACTCTACCCTTGTTTTGAGATGGCGGAAGATGGATGGACCCAAGGCGTGTGCCAGGAGGAGCCTGGTTTTGCTCACCTTCTTATCAACTCCCTGGAGCGCCTCAGTATCACTGAGTGCCCTAGGTACTAAAGTAGAGAGTATGAGCAACTCGGCACTCTTCGTTGTAGGGTGGTCCTCTCCATCGCCAGAAGCAACCGCCACACCAACATCGAGCCGTGGCGCGTGACTGCCACAGGGTTTCGACACCAAGACACCTACCCTTTGGCCCTCAGAAAAGCCTTCCGCTACCTGTGTCGGATCTACGAGGAACACCTTGTCCCCACATCGATGAGGTATTTGCCTCCCGCCATCAGGACCCTAGTCTGGCAAGCCCGCATGAGAAACCTGGAACGACGCCGCCACCAAGAAGACTTGCTGTACCACATAGTTGCCTACCTCGTCTCCTTGGACAAACTTTTTCGATGACCAAGCCATGCTCTTGAGAGAGCAAATTAGTTGGGCCGAGCAAGCTGAAGTCACAGTGAGGATGCACCAAGTCCGAGTGGCTCAGGCTGAAGCGAAAGGCAGATGAGTTCCGTGTACTCCGCCAGGGCAACTTGTCCGTGGAGGAGTACACTTACCAGTTCATAGAGCTGGCTCGTTATGCCCCAGAAAAAGTGGACAAGGACTCCAAGAAACAGGAGATGTTCAAGAAGGGATTGACTCCGGAACTGAGGACCCTGCTTACCCCTCAGATCTACCCAGATTTCAACACCCTCATGAACATGGCCACACTCACAGAGAGAGCGGGGGCAGAAGAGAAGAAGGAGAACAAGCGCAAGCTCATGGAGCACATGGCCAAATAACAACAGCGATCCTAGAGGCAGAGAAACTTCGGACACCCCATGTCCAGATTCCAAGCCCCCATACAGTACCGCACCCAGTCGCAAGCCACGAGCTCTCAGGGTCCCAGACCCCAGTTCAAGCCCTAGAACAACCAGAACACCATGAAGCCCCCATAGAGCAACACCAGCCAGGTCACCGCCAACAACAACAACAACTCCCGGGTGTGTTTCAACTGCCGCGAGACCGGACACTTCATTGCCAACTGCCTATATGCCAAGAAGCCAACCGCTTCCACCTACTCCAACTCGGTGAATGGGCCAAGGCCACTCGTGCCTGGAGCGAACCGCATGCTGGTGCGCAGCAACAACAACTTCGACAACAACAACAGCAACCAGCAAATGAGGCAGCCCAAACAGTCTTATGGACGAGCCCGCGTCAACCACATCCACGCACAGGAGGCTCAGGAGGCACAAGGCGTAGTGCTCGGTGAGTTCCTGGTCAGCTCAGTCTTGGCAACCATAATATTTGATTCAGGAGCATCGCACTCATTCATATCCTCAAGTTTTGTGGAAAAGCATAGCATACCTACAGTACTACTACAAGCACCCCTATTAACTCGAACGCCCAAAGGTGACATCAAGTGTCAACTGGGATGCCCCCGGGTAATGATAATTTTAAGTGGGGTAGAGTTCCTAGCGGACCTGATAGTACTGAAGTCCAAGGGAATAGATGTGATCCTTGGGATGGATTGGTTAAGCCAACACCATGGCCTTATAAGTTGCGCTGATAAAGTAGTGCATCTAACCAGCCCAGACGAGATACAAGTGACCTGCCACACCCAAGGACACAGGCCAGACATAAAGGTTTTCAACATGGAAGCCAAGTCCATAGAGGATGTCCCAGTAGTGCGAGAATACCCAGATGTGTTCCTCGATGAACTCCCCGGAATGCCACCAGATAGGGATATAGAGTTCGTCATAGACCTTATTCCCGCAACCTCCCCCATAGCCAAGAGACCCTATAGGATGGCAGCCCCTGAGTTGGCAGAATTGAAAAAGCAGCTAGGAGAACTCCAGCGAAGTGGGTTCATCAGACCAAGCTCATCACCATGGGGAGCCCCAGTGCTCTTCGTGGAAAAGAAAGATAAGAGCATGAGGATGTGCGTGGACTATCGCTCGCTGAATGAAGTTACTATCAAAAACAAGTACCCTCTCCACAGAATAGATGATCTATTCGACTAGCTGAAAGGAGACAAGTATTCCTCGAAGGTGGATTTAAGGTCAGGCTACCACCAACTCAAGATTAGGGAAAGTGACATCCCCAAGACCGCCTTTGTCACCCGTTACGGGCAGTATGAGTTCACAGTGATGTCCTTTGGACTCACCAACGCACCAGCGTATTTTATGAACCTCATGAATAATGTGTTCATGGAAGAGCTGGACAAGTTTGTCGTAGTCTTCATTGACGACATACTTGTTTACTCCAAGAGTGTGGAGGAACATGAGCAGCATCTTCGAGTAGTGCTGGGGAAATTGAGGGCACACAAGTTGTGCGCTAAGTTCAGCAAGTGTAAGTTCTTGCTGGAGAAAATATCTTTCCTTGGGCATATTCTAACTGTAGAAGAAGTAGCAGTAGACCCCGGGAAAGTCGAAACAGTCTCCAACTGGCAACAACCGACCAATGTGAGCGAGATCAGAAGCTTTCTTGGTTTAGTAGGGTACTATCGAAGGTTCATTGAAGGTTTTTCCAAGATTGCCCGACCCATGACGGAGTTGCTTAAGAAGGAGAAGAAATTCAACTGGACCGATTCGTGCGAGAAAAGTTTCCAAGAGTTGAAGAGAATATTGACCACAACCCCAGTGCTGACCCTGCCAGACATTCAACGGGATTTTGTCGTATATTGTGACGCTTTCCAACAAGGGTTGGGATGTGTTCTCATGCAAGATGGGAAAGTAGTGGCATATGCTTCCCGCCAGCTCAAACCCCACGAGCAGAATTATCCCAGCCATGATTTGGAGTTTGCAGCCGTAGTGCATGCCCTTAAGATTTGGAGACACTACCTGATTGGGAATAAGTGCGAGATCTATACCGACCACAAGAGCCTAAAGTACATCTTCACCCAGCCCGACCTGAACCTAAGGCAAAGAAGGTGTCTAGAGTTAGTCAAAGATTCACTACCACCCAGGGAAAGCCAATGTAGTAGAAGATGCCCTAAGCCGAAAATCCTACGAGAAGGCAGCACCCAAGAGTACCCAGTTGCAAGAGGAAATGGCATGACTCAACGTGCACATTGTCCCCCAAGGCTACGTCCGCCAACTGAGTGTTCAGCCTACCATAGAGGAGATGATCCGGAAGGCCCAAGAGACCGATGAAAATATGATGAAATTCCGCAAACACGCGCGAGAGAATAAGGCCCCAGACTTTAGAGTGGATGATCAAGGCACACTGTGGTATAAGAATATGATATGCGTGCCTGAAGGCAGAGATTTCCGACAGACCATCATGGATGAGGCCCACAACTCGGCATATTCCATCCACTCGGGATCCACCAACATGTATATTGACTTAAAACAGAAGTATTGGTGGAATGGAATGAAGCAGACATTGCCCGGTTCGTGCCCACTATGATACTTGTCAGAGGATTAAAGCTGAGCACCAGAAACCCGCAGGACTGTTGCAGCCCTTACCAATCCTGGTATGGAAATGGGACGAAATAGGCATGGACTTTGTAGTAGGTTTGCCAAAGACTCATAAGGGACAAGATTGCATATGGGTGATAGTGGACCGACTCACTAAAGTCGCTCACTTTTTACCCGTATGGACCACTTATGGAGGAGAGAAGTTGGCAAAACTCTACATAGAGAACATAGTGAAATTGCATGGAGTGCCTAGCATGATAGTCTCAGATAGAGGGACCCAGTTTACCTCTAGGTTTTGGAAAGGCTTGCATAAAGCCATGGGTACCAAGCTGGATTTCAGCTCAGCGTATCACCCGCAGACAGATTGACAGACCGAGAGGGTAAACCAAATTCTAGAAGCATGCTGAGAGCATGTGTCCTCACCAATGGCAAAGACTGGGAGCAGAGTCTACCATATGCAGAGTTCTCCTATAACAACGGCTATAAAACAAGCTTAGGAATGTCACCGTTTGAAGCCTTATATGGGAGGAAATGTAGGACACCCCTGATGTGGTCAGAAGTGGGAGAACGTGCCCTGGTTGGGCCCGCACTTATAAAGGAAGCCGAAGAGCGAGTAGCCCGACATCCGAGAAAAGTTGAAAGCCGCTCAATCCCGACAGAAAAGCTACACAAACAAGAAGAGGCGAGAAGCAAGCTTCAATCCTGCAGATTTCGCTTACCACAAGGTTTCACCTATCCGAGGGACTCGAAGATTTCAGGTGCATGGAAAGTTGGCCCCTCGGTACATTGGACTGTATAAAGTACTGAAGAGGGTCAGAGCTGTAGCATACCGGTTGGAGCTACCAGAAGAGATGTAAAGACATACACCCAGTGTTTCATGTCTCCCAGTTACGCAGATGTTTGAAGGTCCTCGAAGAAAAGCGGGTACCGGTAGAGACCATCGATCTACAGCCAGACCTTAGGTACTAGGAAGTGTCCGTCAAAATTTTGGACACAGTGGTGAAAAGAACAAGAACATCAGAAGTACGGGTGTGCAGAATCCAATGGAGCAGACACGGAGTAGAAGAAGCCACGTGGGAACGAGAGGACGCGTTGAAGAAAGAGTTTCCCCACCTGTACGAAACCTAGACGAATCTCGAGGGTGAGATTCATTTTAAGTGGGTTTGGTTTGTAACGCCCGCGTTTTTTAGCTCCTAATAAATCACCTAATAAATCACGTGTGTTTTCAAAATTTTCCCGCTGAGCTCATTTACCCCCTTTTGAAACCCCGGTCGATTCTTTTCCCCTCGGCGCGCGTGCTGTGAATCCTGCCGGCACTGCCCGCACCCGGGCCATCACCCACGCGTGACGCCCCAGCACCGCGGTCGGCCACCACACCGGGAATCACGCGCACGCCGCGGTCCCGCCGACCGGTCCGCCTCGCCATCACAGCCGTCTCGGAATTGACGCCGGTATCTGAGAAACCAAGAAAAATCCGCAAAAACCCTTCTCCTAATTTTCCTAGAAATTTCTCCTAATTTCTAAATCTCTTTTCTATTTTTCTTTTCTTATTTTCCTTTTTCTTATTTCCTTTTCTTTTTCTCTTTTCTCCTTTTTCTTTTCCTCCATCTTTTCCCTCCCCTTTCTTCCTCCTTCGGTCGACCCTCCAGGCCGCGACTCCCAGGCCGCGACCACCACTCCAGGGTGCGACCCCCCTTCGCGCCCCCTCTCCTCTGGCTGCGCCTGGCCAGCAAGCTCGTCAGGGCAACACGCCAGGGCCGGCCCACGCCTGCAGCAGGCCGGTAGCTCCCCCTCTCCCTGACAAACGAAGACCAGGCAGCGAGTTGTCACCTCCAAACCGGCCACAGCAGCCCTGCACGATGAGTCAACTCACAAAGCACCCAATCGACCGAGAATCCCGCCGCCGGAGTCCACACCGGGATTTTTCCCGAACCTCCATTGCTGGCCATTGGAGCTCCGCAAAGCTCAAAAATATCTCGCCGAGCCCCCTTCTCGCGCCTATAAAAGGCCCTGACCGGCTCCCCACCTCGCCCCGCACCTCCACGAATAAATTTCCCCTCCTTCCCGAGCCCTCAATTACCACCACCAGTGCCGCCTCGGCCACCACCATGAGCAGCCCCACCGCCGACAGTCGATCTCCCTCCACAGTCTGTCCCCAACCAAGGTAAGGAGCGGAATCGGTTGCCCTCGAGCTCCTCCTCGTTTCGCCCCACTTCCCGGCCGTCGTCATGCACCGGGTCGCCGGCGCCCCTCCCCCCTCCACCGGTCGGTCTCCCTGTCCAAACCGCCCCTCTGTTTTGTATCGTGAGGGGGGTAGGTAGAAGATGGTTGTTTTGCCCATACCCCCCTGCCCTTTTTCCACTTCTCCAAAACCGACCCCCCCTCTATTCTCTCTTTCCTTTCTTTCAAAACAGACCCTATGCTTCAAACTAGACCACAAAAACAACCCTGTCCCTTTGCAATTTTACCCCTAGGATATTTAATTAAACCCTCACTATATCTAAATATTATAATTAGGTCCTTTTATTTTAAAATAAAATACTAACAGGCCCCTAATTAACCCTAAACACCTCCTTTAACCCATCATTTCATGCGTGATTTTAATTCAAATCGTGCCCAAACTTCCTCACACTTGTACCGGGCATACCGCCACCAATCCATCACCCAAAACCCCCCTGCATGATATTTATTTCCGTATTTTTTTATTTAATTACCTTCCTCGAGCTCAGCCGGAGAAATTGTGTGTGCTTTCATTGATTGCATGCTTGCTTGTGTGTGCTCTATAGCCGACGGAGTGAACGAAGGAAGGTATCCCGAGCCGGAGCTTGGAACCGAGTACTGCGAGCAGGAGCCCGAGATCCCGAACGCCGAGCTAGAAGTTCCTGAGGACTTCGAAGACGGCAAGTTCAATCTCATGCTTTGATGCATGTTTTGGTCCTAGTTTTATAAACCCAACCCTATACCCGTCTTATAAATTGCATTTTGTTTTACTGCAAAACATGGTAGGATAGCCACCCTTGATTGCTATGATTGAACCTTGTTTGGCCAAAATGATTACTTTAAAAATGCGTGAGTGCTTGAAAAACGGGACTGGGATATTTCGGAAAATGAGTAAAGAAGTGGGTAGACGGGATGGACATGTGTGTCAGGAGTATGGGTGAGCTCGTACCTGTGTGGTTGAGCATGTTGGGAGTTGTCCATCTTGTCGTTAAGGACCGGGTTGCGTGACATCTCACCTGACCCAAATCATCATACAACCACTCGACTGTTGTATGTGGAAACGGCTTAGCATAAACCCCACTAGTTAATCTACTTGCTATCTCGTGTGCGGGTGAGCGGCAGGAGACTAAGGAGTAGGGGTACGCTCTATGTGAGGTACGCCCTGGTTATGTGGGATAACCCCTTGGTTGCTCCCGTGGTGGCTCGTAGGGTTAGATAAGGTGGGTAATGGCTTTGATAGGATCCGCGCCGCCACTAAGGTGTCTGTGTGGCGGTACCCTACTTGTGGGTAAAGATGTACAATCTCTGCAGAGTTTCAAACCTTTTCGAATAGCCGTGTCCACGGTATTGGACGAGTCACGGTGTGGTCACAGAAACTAGTGTTTGGGTTGGGAAGTTTTTGGTGTGAGTTATTTTTCTGAAATAGTGTGTGGCTGTGTGCGTGGGCTACCGCGGATGGGGAGTCCGGTAGTTCCACCGTGGTTTTCTTAGAACAACTGAGTCACTTTGGTTATAAAACTGGTTTGCGGAAACCTTTTTGAAAATGAACCCCTGTATGAGTAAATGAGTTTGCAAATAAACCTTAACCTGTTCCTTGTTATTTATATCATGTGCATGATCTGCTTATAAGCCCCTCCATGGGTGGGGTTGGACTCGTTGAGTACGTATGTGCTCACCCTTGTTTAACTAACTATTTTTCAGAGGAGGATCCCGATTTCATTCCCGAAGACGTCGAGTAGGTTGCTACCCTACACCCAACCGTGCCTGTGGGCCTCCACAGAGAGCTTCCATGGTGTGGTACTCTGATGAGGCTTTGGAAGCCTTTGCTATCGTAGTGTGGTTGTTAGTGTTTGTGTTGTTCCTTGTGGCATTGGCACTCCCGTGCCCTCTGTGTCCCCGTGATGTAAAAGACTGATCCACCTGTTCTAATAAATGTGTTACCAGCCTCCTGGGACTGGTATTTGTGTCACATTTAGTCACCTCTGATGAGGGGACGCTTCAGATGACATCGTCAAAATCATGCATGTGGAAGGGGCAAAGTGCATAATCACCTTAGGACCTACGGGAGCGAAGGGGCGACCGAACCGGGCCGAAATGGGCCTGGGCCGGTCAGCCCAGGCCGGCTGGCCCAGCCCACTTCTAGCGTCGGTTCGACCTCCTTTCCTTTCATCCGAAGGATCTTCAACCCTAAAACCATGGAGGAGCCGCTATACATAGGGGGGAGATCCATTCGCATCAGGAGGCCATCCACAAGCTAGAGAGAGAGGAGGGAAATCGACGGAGGGGGATCGACCACCTCGAAGGAAGCACCCACAAGTGGAGAAGAAGGAAGACACCGTCGGAAGGGTGACCATGATCAATGGTGCTATGTCTGGCACCTTGATGGGGTAATCTCCTTATTCGTCCATGGGTTGTAGTCGATCTTGAGATGTAATCGTATTTTGTTGGATTATCTATCTATCATCTTGTGTTGAATATACTTTATTGCTTAAGGTTAGCTACCATGCCGTAAAGGGAGTAGAGCTCCAATGCTTCCTTGGATCCATTCAATACGCCGTGTCCATCATAGGTCTAGTCACGAATACCTTCGCGTAGTGACAGTACGAGAGGAGGAAAAGGACGAAACCGTGGTCGCAACCCCCGATAGATTAGATTGGTTTTCTTGTTTAAAGCTATTGCATGTTCTAGTATCGTAGACCCATGGACGAGTGTCTTTAATCTTGATTGCTTAAACATTCTCTCTAGTGTAGTTTAGTTGTTTTCTAGTTTAATCATAGTTAGGGTTTGAGGAACTAGAGTGTTAAGGTAGATCGAAAGCTTGTAATCCCCTTGCTCCGCAGATTGACAAGAACGTTGGGAATCCCATAGTGAAAAAGGTGTAGGTCCGTACGCTTGCGGATCATAGAGGCAAACGTCTTTTATCCGTCAACACGCCCCTTTTTCTGGCGCTGTTGCCGAGGAGCAAGCTAGTTTACATCGTTTGGTTTGCATTTAACTTAGTTTTATATTTAGTTTATCTTTTAGTTGCTATATCTAACACATATTATCTACAAAACCACTTGTTTTGTTTTGTTTTTGTTTTTGTTTTTATCTTGTTGTCTAGATGGCGTTCATCAATAAACCTGTGGAAGAACCGGATAAATCACTAAGGGATTACGCTAGCCCTCAATGCGAAGACATAAAAGTACAAGAGTCGGATTCGAAGCTCGAAGCAACCAAGTGTGAGATAAAATCCAAGATCATCGAGATGGTGGCGGCAAACCCGTTTGAAGGGATGGTTTCGGAGAACCCATATAGACACATAAGGCATTTCAGATGCTATGCAACACGGTGCGTCAAGAAGGAGTTCCCGATGAATGGTTCAAATGGAATCTCTTTCCCTACTCACTTGTCGGTGAAGCAAAGATATGGTACTCTTTTGCATCCTTTGAAGTTGAAGGCAATTGGAACAAGTTGACAAAGAAGTTTTGCGAGAAGATCTTTCCAATTAGCAAGGTTCAACATCTAAGGAGGCAAGTGATCACTTTCACGTAAGGAGAAGAGGAAGGGATAGACCAAGCTTGGAATACGTTTAATGAGTTGATCGAACAAGGACCAAGACTCAGCTTCTCCGGTGGCGTACTCTTGCATACATTTTTCTTTTACCTAACCCCTAGTTGAATGCAACACGTCCAAATGCGTGCAGGTGGGGATCTCATGGATAAAACACTCACGGAAGTTGCCCAACTTCTACAAAAAATTAGTAAAGCGGCTGCCATGCGAATAGATTAGGAAACAAGACTTGCGGTAGAGCCAGAATATGATTCAAGGATGAAAAAGTGTGCTGAATTTTCTAAAAGGCAACCCCCGAAGTCACAAAAGAGGTGTCGATCCCGAAAAAGCTTGAAGGGAACACATCAAGTCAAGAACTACCCCGAGCGTTGACTTCGCCGCATCAAATGAAACAAACAAGAGAAGCATGTCAAGCGCGGAGCCACTAAGGGAGTTCGAACCAATGGATTGGGTTCCAATCGATTACGGAGAAGCATTCGACAAGAGAAGACCGTTCCCTAATCAAAAGGGGATGGAAAGAGCATTGGAAGTGGATTTCCCACCGGAAAAGAAAGCGGAAAATTCATATGACTTTGAAACCACCGGTGAGATATTTCAAAAACTCTTTGGAGATGATGAAGTGGATTCGGAACACATAGCCGAGGTGAAGACAATCATGGGGATCAAGCCCGAAGAAGAAGAGAAGTTTACGCCTCGCCTCGCCGAAGTTTACGCGATAGGATCCGAAGAAGAAGAGAAGACAACACCACACTTGAGTTGCGAGATCAACTGAGTTCAGTGCAAAGCTTTATGCGACATTGGAGCCCAAGTAACTGTCCTATCTTTTAAATTTACGATAATGTTGAAGACCACAACCTAGACTTAGCTCCAACATCTACAAAATTAATCATGGGAGATGGTAGAACTATTAGACCTCTAGGTATTGCTTGCAACATGAATGTAAAAATCTCTGGAAATGTATACCAACTGATTTCTTTATTATTGATGCTTACCATATTAATCATGATCACATAATCCTAGGTAGGCCCTTTCTTAAGTTGGTTGATGCCGTGTTGGATGCCGGAAAAGGCAAAGTAACAATGAACCTTAATGGAAAAAAGTACACATATAACTCCCGAAGACGAAAAAGTAGAGGAGGTAGATAGTCTTTGTTTTGTGGAAACCCTTAAAGACCCGCTGCAAAGAGCGATGGAAAATCAAATTAGTGATCAACAAGATGAAGAGCTAGAAGAAGCAGCAAAAGGCTTAGAACCACAAGATGGGAGCGTGGAGGAAGAAAAATTCGAGGACATAGGAGAGATTAAACCCGAGGAGCCACAAGTGCCCGAGGTAGACCTTAAACCTTTGCCCAAAGGATTAAAGTATGAATTTTTGGGTCCAGACAAGACTTATCCAGTCATCATTAGCGACGAGCTGAGTCCTGAAGAAAATGAGAAGTTGCTGATTTTATTGAAAAAACATAGGAAGGTGATTGGATATTCGATTAATGATCTCAAAGGTATTAGCCCAGCCTTTTGCACTCATCGTATACAAATGGAAGACCAATGTAAGCCCATAGTGGACCACCAAAGGAGGCTAACTCATGTCATGCGAGAGGTAGTAAAGAAAAAGGTCATCAGATTAATAGATGCCGGAATCATCTACCAGGTTCCGCATAGCGAATGGGTGAGCCCGATACATTGTGTACCAAAGAAAGAGGTTTAACCGTGGTGAAGAATGAGAAGAATGAGTTGATACCGCAAAGAACCGTGACCGGGTGGCGGATGTGTATCGATTATCATAAGCTTAACAAGGCAACGAAGAAAGATCACTTCCCCCTACTGTTCATCGACGAGATTCTTGAGAGATTAGCAAACCACTCTTATTTTTGCTTTCTCGATGGGTACTCGGGGCTCATGCAAATTCCCATTCACCTGGACATTCAACACAAGACAACGTTTACATGCCCTTATGGAACGTTTGCATATAGAAGGATGCCCTTCGGTCTATGCAACACTCCGGCCTCTTTACAACATTGCATGATGGCCGTATTTTCAGAATTCATTGAAGAAATTGTCGAGGTGTTCATGGATGAATTTTCCGTTTATGGGAAGACGTTCATGGATTGCTTGGCAAACTTGGATAAGGTCCTCACGAGGTGTGCGGAGGTAGACTTTGTGCTGAATTGGGAAAAGTGCCACTTCATGGTTAAGCAAGGCATCATGCTCGGACATGTTATATCCGAGAGATGCATTGAAGTGGACAAGGCTAAGGTAGATACGGTTGAGCAACTCCCACCTCCGACGGATGGTAAGTCCTTGAGGAGCTTTCTAGGTCATGCCGGATTTTATACAAGATTTATTAAGGACTTTTCAAAGATCACTAAGCCTTTAACGCATCTCCTTCAAAAGGATGTGGCTTTCGACTTTGATGAGAAGTGCCTAGCGGCATTCCGGACCTTGAAAAGTGCGTTGGTGAGTACTCCCATTATTTAACCTCCGGATTGGAGCCAACCTTTCGAGATCATGTGTGACACAAGTGACTATGCCGTAGGCGCGGTTTTGGGTCAAAGAAAGGATGGCCGAGTTCACGCCATTTACTACGCTAGCAAAACTCTTAATGGGGCACAATTAAACTATGCCACATACGGAAAAGGAGTTGCTAGCGGTGGTATTCGCCTTCAAAAAATTCAGATCTTACATTGTGAGCTCGAAGGTCATTGTTTACACCGATCACGCAGCCATCAAGTATCTCTTGGCTAAGAAGTAAGGTAAACCACGTTTGATCCGTTGGATTCTTCTTCTCCTAGAATTTGATTTTGAAATTCGTGATAAGAAGGGGGTGGAGAATGTTGTGGCCGATCATTTTTCTAGGATGAATCGTGGACAAGATGATAAAGAGCCCATAGAAGATTAAATGAGGGATGACCACCTCTATCGAGTGCTCGATAAAGATACTTGGATGATTGATATCATTCAAGCGATTCGGAAGATGCCTCTCGATCATCTAGATAAAAACTCTCAAAGGAAGATAATCTCTGAAAGTAAGGAGTACTTTTGGTATGCACCATACCTCTTCAAACTTGGTAATGATGGAGTCATGAGAAGATGTGTGACAAGAAAAGAGAGGCCAGAAATCTTGAGAATGTGCCACTCGGCGGAGTACGGTGGACACTATAGCCATTTTAGGACCCAAGCGAAAGTATGGTCTAGCAGATTCTATTGGCGGAGATGCATGAAGATACTAAAAGATATGTTGCCTCATTCTCCGAATACCAAAGAACTGGAAACATCTCTCGAAGAAATTCTATGCCTTTGAAATACAATCTACAAATCGATTTATTTGATGTGTGGGGTATAGACTTCATGGGGCCTTTCAAAAACTCACACAGATATGAGTATATTCTAGTCATGGTTGATTATGTATCCATGTGGGTAGAGGCCATGCCATGTCGTAAATCTTCCACCGAGGAGTCCATTACTATGACCAAGAATGTGATTTTTTCCTCGTTTCGGTACACCGAGAACTTTGATAAGCGATGGAGGAACTCACTTCACCAGGAATAATTTAAAAAAGTGCTTGTCCAAATTGAGAATTGAACATAGGGTCTCCACGGCCTATCATCCACAAACCAACGGACAAGCGGAAACATCGAATAGGCAATAAAAAAGTATCCTCAACAAAACCATAGAGAAGGGAGGTAAGGATTGGTCAAATAAATTAGACAGAGCTTTGTGGGCTTATCGAACGGCGTTCAAGACACCGATAGGTATGCCCCTTATCAATTTGTCTATGGAAAAGCTTGCCACCTTCCGGTTGAGTTGGAACATAAAACCTATTAGGCGATTAAAGAGATGAACCTTGATCTCGATGCCGCGGTGGTGAAACGAAGAATTCAAATAAGCGAGCTAGAGGAGATGAGGTTAAAAGCATATGAAAATGCAAGCATATACAAAGAGAGAATCAAAAGATGGTATGATAAAAGGTTAAAGAAAAAAGAGTTTAAAGAAGGAGATAAGGTCCTCCTCTACAATTCGAGGTTTAAAACCTTCGGAAAGGGGAAATTTCAAAGCAAGTGGGACGGACCTTATGTTGTGCATTCGGTGCTCTCCAACGGAGCAGTAACCATTATGGATGTGAAAGGTGATCAATTTATGGTGAATAGTCAACGGCTTAAGGTTTACTACGAACCCGACGTTGTGCCCCTTCACCATGTGGATGTCTTCACCATGGAAGAAGAGCCCGAGCCTCTGGCCTAGGACGAAAAACAAGGCATAGATTTTTGTAAATAGTTTTTCTGTTAATTTTCTGGTGTTTCTCACGAAGATTTACTGGGCCAACTTTTTCCCATGAGCTGAGAAAGCGAAAAAAGGGCAGTACATGGGAAACCGGACTGGGCCGGCCCCCGGAACAGGGTGGGCCGGCCGGCCTAGTTTGATCAGCCTAGGTCGGCCCCGGCAGCGTTTTGCCCTGGTTTTTCCCCGAATTGCTCCTTTTCGACTTCCTTCTTTGGTCAGAAAATTTTAAGGGAAGTTTGGATAAGGAAATTGAGGTTCCTAGGGTTTTCCTCTTCAGACTATTTATTTGGCCGAATTGGGAGCTCGGGAATCCATCCCATGAAGCATACTTTTGCACCCACGCAGCAGCCATGGCGTCCCCGAGGAGCTTAGATTTGAAGCAAGGCGCCAAGGATCCATCGATGGAGTAGGTGAAGCGATGCGAGCTCAAGCTACCCGTCGAGATCAAGAGGACCGCCCGCATCCGTTGCGGAGGGCGTGTCCCGACTGGAGCTATCGCATTTCGCAACACCTTCGAAGAGGAGAAGGTTTCTATTCCCGTTTGAAGGTCGGCGCGCATCCAAGGCATGAAGCGGAAGGACTACAAGGAGGTGTCGCCCGAGCCTAAGGACTATGGGGATAGCGACTACTCCGACGATCGTAGCCCAAGCTCGTGGGCGGCCGCCGGAAGAGATGATAATGATCTTTACATTTGGGAAGAGGTGCCCAAGGAGAAGACTCCCAAAGGCCCCAACGGCAGCGGCAACGACGACGGCGGCGACGACAATGGTGATGGTGACGACGGCAGTGACAACGGCGGAGACCCTGGCGACGACGACCCTTTCAGGATGCACCCAATGTGTTGTGCGGCTTGCCGTCACTCCATCTCGGAGCTCTACGCAATGATCGACGAATGTTTCCAGGCCATGGAAGCGATGATGCAACGCATGGAGGATTTGGAGCGCGTGGTTGAAGACGACTACAAGTTCCTAAACCGCAACGTGCGCAAACTTTTTGGCATGGTCAGGAACATGAGAGGCAAGTGGTGCAATAGTTGCGGATACCACTAGGTTTAGTTTTCCCCCTTAGGATTTTTGTAAGATACGACGAGGACGTCGTATGATTTAAGCGTGGGGGAGAGCTAACTAGCTAACCTTTTAGCCTCTGAGCTTCAAGTTTAGTTTGGTTCGGTTTAGTTTTTGAGAGAGTTTTAGAGTTTAAGAGTCTATAGTTTTTGAGTGTGTTTTTAAGGATCAAATTTGATATCGAGTTCCCGACTATGCTAATAGAGAACTAGAAGTGTGTTGTGACGAGGCTGTTCGGGCCACAGAGGATGAACGTGGACTGGGACGATCATGGAGAAAATATGGTGGTGGAATCTCCTATGCGGTGCCAGCAGTCTCCCCAGGAGGCTAATCGAAAAGTGTCTGCCACTCGCGAACAAAATTCAAGATCAAAAAGAATTATCTACATAGTTCTCTTCCTTTGTACGTGGGTTGAAGTTAATTGTTAAAAATTTGCACTACATGTTCATATGATGGCAGATCAGTATAATTTTTGTAACTGGACCCTTGATCTGAGAGCATGCTGACCCAGGGTCCTGACCGTTCAGTGGTTTGGACTTCAAAATGTGGGGTAAAATGCCACGATACCATTATGTGCGGTACAAGTTTACACTACTAGAATACCCCACCTATAGCTACACTGTATTTAGAGTTAGACACGCTTTATTTCATCTCTATGGTTTTGTAGATACACTTTCAAAAAGTGTGTTAGAAGTGTCGTCCAAGTCACCATGTTAGGCTTTGTAGAGATGAATTCGTTAAGCGTGTCTATGAAAGAAAACAACGTTTCATTGACACATTTGATGCATGTCTACTCGCATTGATACAATTTTAGAGACACATTTATAACATGCTGCGTGGTGTAGTTACGTAGTATAGTAATGCTTCATTCTATGTTTAAAAACATAGAGACAAATTCCTAGATACATCTATAATGCATATCTACTAATTTGCAAAAAAAGTTATTTTAGATTTAATGACACTTACACATGATTATTATGTGTAATATGTGTATGTGCAGAATTCGAACCCGAGACCTCTCACCTCACCCATATCTTCCTTACCATCTCACCTAAACACAAATGTGACTTATATAAGTATGTTTTACTTTTGAGTTTGGCTATGAATAACCATTACTACACTTATTTGATACGCTTTATGACGTTCCTACATGCTAGTCACGATTCAAAGCATGTCTAACCATGTATTAATTTGAAACATTTTTTAATCATGTCAAAAAATATCTTTACATGACTATAGATGTTGTTTGATACACTTTCTAGCGTGTCTAGATAATAATAACGCTTTAAATGGTGTCTAACTTCGTTTCTTTTGAGATGATTTCTGTAGCACGATAAAAAAGTATCTCTATATGACTACAAATGATGTAAGCATGTTTAATGTCGTGACACTTTGATATGATATCAAAATCATGTCAAAAAACATATTTACACACCGGCATAAAGACACTTTTGGAGTGCGTTACTACTATAATGTAGCTAAAGGGGGGGGGGGGGGGGGGTTGGGGCTGTTTCTAGTAGTGTTAGTCTGAAATCACCAAATGCAAGCTTTTGAATATTATCTCAGTGCGCTGGTGTGCTGTCGCCATTTTTTTGACCGGATGTTGTTGCGGTTGTCCTGCCCTTTTTCCTCACGATGTCAAAATTCAGTGTGAAAAAAGCAGCTCGCGTCGAACCTCTAGGATAGAATATCAGTGTAAGGAATCGGATCCTCGTAGCCTAAAAGGGAGAGGGCGTGAATTAGGCAATCTTAAAACCTTAACCTATGGTTTCACTAATTTTACACAAAGATAAATTAGAACATGCTATCTAGATGTGCAACTAGGATTGTTCTAGTATGAAACTCCCATCCCAAAACAAGGTTTGCAACCTATAGCCAATCCTAGCATGATACTACTCCAGGAAAGTAAAGCCAAGCAAAGATTAAATGCGGAAACGTAAATGGGATGAGAGGAAGCAAACTCTTGACACTTGGTTTATCCCGTGGTATCGGCAGGCACTAAGCCACCCCTAGTCCACGTTGTTGAAGCACTCACACAAGAGTATTGCTTCCCGGCCACCAAGTCTCTCCCAAGAGCACCACTTGACTCATGACAAAGGCTAGCCACTTAGGCACTTGCCAAGCTCCCTTGGTCACCTTGATGCCGCCTCCACTAAGGAGCTTCTCCACCAAGGAAGGGGGTCTCCACGTCCCCCGCACAAAGTGTCCTCTCCACTCCACACCAAGCCGGAGGGTCGATGACGATTGCCGGTGAGCCACTTAGGCCCCAAGGCTTTCAGCAAACCTTGTACAACTTGATTCACTCAAGAATCACCTCACAAGATTGGCACAACCTTGCACTTACTCAGCTCTAAGCTAAGCCTAGCACTAAAGACATACACTAATCATATGCAAGTCTAAGGATGAGCAATTAAGCACTTGGATGGATTGGATATGATCTTCTAGGTGTCCTGAACTCTTCTGCACTTCCACACAATCTAGCTCCCTCAAATGGGTGAGTGGAGGGGGTATAAATAGCCCTAGGCATCCAAAGAGCCGTTGGCTAACGGCCACTGAAAAAGTAAGCGTCAAATGAACCGATGCTATGCTTTTTCTAGGCGTCGGTTCATCCGGTGCCCTCCACGTCACGTAGCCGTTGAAGATCCGTTGACACAACTGCTCCGACACATGACACCGACGGTGCGTCGGTTCATCCGGTGCTGAAGACCCCACGGACAAAACGTCTCTGTATGCTGCTTCGTGTCTGTCGGATAGACCGACGCTATCTCTGACCCGGAGCGTCGGTTCATCCGGTGCTGAAGAGGTTGTCTTGGCACGTCTCTGTCTTGATTCAAACTGAGCATTGGATAGACCGACGGTGTCCTCACTCTGACCGTTGGATCATCCGGTGCTACTATCTTCGCTGCTCTTCCTCTGCAATTCATCTGGTGCAACTAGAAACTGGACCATCGGTTCATCCGACGGTGCCTTGGCTTTCATTGCACCAACTCGTCCGACCATTGCATCGATGCTTGTTATCTAGGTACCTTCGGTTCACACAACGGTGGCTTTTCTTCCTCTTTCTTTCTGCGGTTTTGACTCTTGAAAAATAGACTATCTTCTCAATTTGGTATGTGATATTTTTGCATCCTTGGGACCTAGAAGTGTCTACAAAGACATGCTAAACAATATGGTTAGTCCCATTGATCATGTTGTCATGAATCACCAAAATCATACTCGAACTAATGGCATATGAGGCCATGTTCGCTACAATCAGTTATAGCTAATCAAGAATCTAAGGAGTACTTAAAAAAAACTAAAATGGATGCTCAAAAGCTGTGCTGGCGTCTCTGTGGAGGCAGGCCATTACTCTCTGCACCACGAGTTTGTTTATATGTTTCTGATTTGTTAGTAAATTTTATTTGGCATAAGTTCATGACCTGTAATAATGAATGGTTGAGTGTACAGAGGTTGGAATAAACAAATCTTTATTAAAAAATGGAACCTTTTAGCAGCGAGGGCTCACTACTTTCCAACAGATATCACATGTGATATCAAATAAGATAGCAGCATTCTCACCGAAGTTCTTACAATGTCAGTTTTGGACAGATACCACACTCGATTCAGTCGACCTGTTGAAAGTTCAAGCGGTGGCGATCTAATCGCGATCCAAACGCCGTAGTTGCCGGCTCTCTTATTTGCAGTCTAAAATTGGCGTGGACTGACTACTGGCATGCGTGAGAAAACGCAATTAGCTCGAGGTGACGCAGAGTACTAATAAATAATTCTATTCCTATTTTTAGATAAATGATATAGATCCGGCCTCTATACCAACAAGTGGGTATATACGGTCAACGATTACAAAAGAGCACACATACCCTAAACCTCGCACCGAGGTAAAAAGGAAAAAAGAGAATACAACTACTACGATAAAGAAAAAGAAGACTAAGCTTTTAATACTCCGACCAATCTTCCAACGCCACGACGATACAGCACCACAAGTGACGAAGGCCCATGACTTCCAAAGCGATGCCCTCAAGAAGGAAACGGTGCCGATGCCGCCGTCGCCGCTCCTCCGAAGAATCGAAGAAATGTTTCCACCCGGAAGACACAAACCAAAGCGAGGAAGCATCCCAACACAATGCCTCCAAGGAGGACCACGACGCCCGAAGACGCCGCCGATGTTGACGCTGGCACCATAGCCGGGAAAGCTTTCGCCCGACGCTTCGTCCAATGCCGACCCAACGACCAAGGAAAAGATGAAACGCCACACCGGCCCCGACCATCAGAAGCGCGAGGGGCGAGCACTTAGGCTCCCCTCTACCACCCCAACGACCAACGACATGAGAGTCACGACACCTTGTCCAACTCACAGGAAGACCGACATTGGCTGGAAGAGCCCAGATCTTCACCAGGGGACGCCGAAGGATGGAAGCAACCTGCCGCATCAACCGACCACCACCAACATTGCACTGCACGCCAATGGACCTCTCGCTGCACTTAGGCCATGAGATAGGTCCACATGTGATCGCAAGGCCGACCGAGGTCGCCAACCACCAAAGGCCACCACGAAAACTTGCGCTGGGGGCAGCCACGAGAGACCAAAACCTCCCCGGCACTTAGTCCGGGCAAGGTAGTCTCCAAGTGCCAACGTCCAGCAGCAAGCCACCGCCGTCCATGTCGCCACCCACCATGATGTAGGCCACGACCCCGCTGATCTGAGAAGCCTGATCACCGCCTTCACCACCCATGGGACTGACCGTCTGGCGCCGGAGGTCACCAAACCCTGTCGCCCGTTGCCGACAGCCACGCCGCCGCAAGAGCCGCGCCGCAAGCTGCCACTGACCGTCCCCACTACGAGGGACAGCGCCACGCTCATCCGGACACCCCCGTTGCGGGGCGCCGCCCGCCGCCGCCCGGCCCCAACCACGGGAAGCCCCAACGCCGACCGCCGAGCCACCATTGTGGGGAGACGCGCCACCGGGCGCACCGTCGGAGACCTCCCCGAACCCGCCGCACCACCGCCTCGCCATCTAGGAGTCGCCGTCGCCGTCGCCCCCACCGGGCCGGCCTCCAAACCACCACCGTAAGACGCGCCCCCCTCGTGTAGCCCCGCATCCGGCCATAGTGCCACTAGATCCGGAGGATACACCACCCACCGCCGCGGGGGGATGACACACGCCGGCGAGCAACAACTTCGACGCCGGACGGCCGCGCCCGCCCCGGTTCGCCGGCGAGAAGAGGAGGGAAGCCCCGCCGCCGCCTTCCTCGCGGCCGCGCGGGGACCCGGCGGCCCGCTCGGGCGGCGGCGCGGCGGGGAACAGTGGGGGAACAGTGGCGGCGGCTAGGGTTCGCAGGGGCTGCCCGTCACCCACGCGGTGAGACGAGCCGCCCAGCCCTGGTGGTTTTGTCTCTACCGGCTAGCTGTTTCATGTGGCACTCAATAATTCTATTCCTATTGCACCTGATAATAATTACTTAATAATAACTAATATCGATGCCAATAAGCAAGCAAAAGCTATGCTACGTCTTAGTTTACATTTTTCGGTACGGCCCTTAGCACCAAGTTGTTACCACTTTCAAACTGCCCACTGCGTTGCATCAATTTAGCTCGAGTGGTGCTCCGCACATGGGGTGTTCCATGCTAGTTTCTTTGATAGAACTTAAACAAGTTCACACAGAATTCCATTGTGCATTGGTTGATTTCTAGGGTCTTTGTATTTGTATGTACTTTTATGCTGAAAAAATCACATTCCGTGTTCACTCACATCCCTGTGCAGTTCCCCATAACTACTCTGCCGCATAACTACTCTGCCGCATCTGCAACTCCAAGTCCAGTATGTTAGCTCTCGGTTTGATCTAATTTCAAAAATCCCACAGCACTTCTCCTACATGCATCCCTTCATGCTCTGCTTAAGACAAAATGGGCAGAGTTGTTTTTCGGCGCTTGTGTCAGTGTCACACCTTTTGATCCCATTTCCACGTTCCTCTCTTGACGTTGGGAACAACAACCTGAAGTGGCGACTCCGCACGCAACAAGAGACAATGGAGTAGTATTCAAACAAAGCGAGCGCGTGTGAGAAGCGGCGTACGCTTTGGTGCATGGTTTTTCTTCCCATCTCAAAATAAAATGTTCTTCAATAGAGCTGTTGGCAGCAAGTACGTTGTCACCACTTTCCAACGGCTCCGTCCACCGGTGCTCAAGCTGAGAACGACCAAGTCTCACTCCTACTCTGCCGCATCTGCAAGTCCAAGTCCAGTATGTTCAAGTGCTAGCTCAATCAAAATGCTAGCCTCTTGGTTTGAACTGATTTCAAAAATCCCACATCACGTTCTTAAGAGAAGACGGAAAGAGTTGTTTTATGTGCTTGCCTGAGTGTCACGCCTTTTGATCCCATTTTTCACGTCCTCTCTCTACCTGGGGGAAAAAACTGAAGGCACGCTGGTTATATATATGTGCTTGTGGAATCTCGATGCAAAACACAGTTCCCACTACCAAGATGCTGACTGACCTTATTAGCGATTTAATTACTTTATATGCCATCACCAACCCAAAAGCATATGTCGATCTGTTCAGAACTCTGAGGAAAAGTTTTTCTTTTTGCGAGGACAAAATAAAGTAATAAACTGGTTCATATAACCAATCTCTAAGGAATTCACTCACATAACTATATATTTGATCTGAGCGGACTGGATCTGGACGTTAGTGATAGTTAAAGAAAAACTGAAGCACGTACATATGGTTCCACATGTGCAGACGTGCTCAGGCCAGCAGTTCACACAACCGAGGTCCAAACAAAGCGATTTAGTATTTACATGCATGGTTTACAATATTTACTGACATGATCAAGTATATGAAAGTGGGTTTCACATGTGTACTTGTTGAATCTCGAGGTAAACAGCTAATCTTATGATTACAAAATGTACTAATTGGTCCTGTACATCCAGCAGCCCAGCCTATAGGCAGCTCGTTTGTCTTCTTCCACAAAATTCAAAATCACCAACAACAGTCTACAGGAAGCAGACGATGCAAGGAAGAGGAGACTTCTGCTAAAAGTGCTCTCCAGTTTCCATTTTTGCATCCTTTCTCCCTGCTCCGCTCAAGGTATGTTCCTAGAAAAAAGCTTCCTGGTCTCCAGTTAGTCAAGAAGGTGTTTAGATTTCCTCCGTTGTGCCCATCGTAACACTTATCCCTTCAGTTAGTCAAAAAGTCAGGCTTGATTTACATTTCTTCGTTGGACAGATCACTGAAGAGACGCGTTTAGAGTAGAAAGCTGACTGTTGCACTACTGAACATTGGTCCAGCCAATCCTCCAATTTTCTTATACAAGGTTTGGTTGCAGGGGTATTACTGAATAAAGCACTCATATTGCAATCTGGCTTGGGTTTTCACCCTGCTTGGTTCACTCGGCTGAAGGTATGTTCTTCAGTTCTTGGATGTGTAAGGCTTCCTAGCCTTAGTCAAGAAGGAGCTCAGATTTCCTCTGCTGTGCCCCTCATAACACTTTTGTCTTCATGCGGAGATAGCAGAAGCTTGATGCCAGATTCAAACTGTTCCTGTTGGGAGCAACACAGGAATTGCACTGGCACATATCACCTCTTAATTCAGCATTCTTATCAGTGCCCTACCATTTGTTCCATATTCACCTACTATTTTTGTAGTTCAATTGACTCTAAAAATTTTGATTTACGGTATTCTTTTTGTCAATTAACCTTCTAAAGTTTTCTAATTGTCTCCTTTTTTTGCAGGAACTGACGTGTGATCTATTGGTTTTTCGGTGATTGTGCGCTAGTCCATATTCTATACATTAGTCCACATATTTTCTGCCAGAGAGTTCATTATCTCGACGTTGAAGTGATGCCGATCAGAGGAGGAACAGAGAGGGTGCTTCAGTAGGAACTGCTCCTTTGGTTTTCATTTTTCGACCTCTTCCTCTGTCTCTTCATCATATCATTTCAGTTTGGTAAGCTCGAATTCAACAGTTATAGTACATAACGATTCAGATTTTATAATCTTACTCCACCAAGTTCGAGATTTTTTACGGTACACAATATCATTTTGTACCACCGGTTGAAAAGGTCTCATATGTAACAGAAAATTATCTATATGTAAGGATATGATGGTTGAGATTAATTTTGTACCACCGATTTTTTTTGTACGAGTATTATCGGAAAATGCAAAATGATATTGTTGTAATATGTGAAATGAAATGTATGAAATGGTTTAGGTATTGTAGGCGAGGGAGGAGGAAAATTTTTCCAGATAATATACATAGAGCAAATTACTATTTTACCCATAGCAAAAAACAGATAATACCACCGGACTACCGCTGAGTGGTATTGTGTACCATTTTACCCTAGTTCATGCCTGATTTGCACGTGTTGTCGTGTTCATTAAGTGATTTTTTTTCCATCAGACACCAGCCTGAAGAGATCGCATGCGGCAGCAAAAGTGTAGCTGCTCCGTCAGCTGCACAATTCATTCGATGCAAGGAAGATGAAGCTTTTAGCCGACAACAACTGTGATTTATGCATCTATAGCATTCTATTAGTGGTTTATCAATTCCCGCTGGTGCTTCCCTGATAACTTCAGCTGTCAACTCTATAAATTGGTTCTTCCAATGATTGATGTGTTAATCATCTGAGCAAACTGTTTCTTGAAGATTAATCATTACTAGTGAATCTTGTTAGAAGTCATTTTCTCCTGCTGGAATCTAGGTTTGTAAGGTAAGACAACTTCCGCTGCTATTTCTGTACCGCATTCTCATTACCATAAGTTATTGTAACTTTTCATGGATTCTATAATACCATGTAGAATCTGTTACTGTTAGTGATGCAATGGTGAATTGAACAATAATCGTGTTGTACAATATCAAAATGTAAATAAAGAGTATTAGTGGTGGTTTCTTTTTCGTGATTTGTCCCGATTTATAAAATCTGCGTCACATTACATCAATTTAAAGCACAAAATTAAAGGACAACATACCGACTCAAGAGTCTATACCGATACCCGACAATACTTTTATTAAACCAAAAACAGTGAGGGAGGCCCCACCGACAGTACTTCATTATGCATGATTTACCGAAAACACAAATGAAATAATAATAATAATAGTAACATTATTATTATTATTATTATTATTATTATTATTATTATTATTATTGTTGTTGTTGTTGTTGTTGTTGTTGTTGTTGTTGTTGTTGTTGTTGTTATTATTATTATTATTATTATTATTATTATTATTATTATTATTATTATTATTATTATTATTATTATTATTATTATTATTATTATTATTATTAGTTTCCTAACGTCCATGCGAATCTGTTACTCCTTCCGTTCCAAATTGTAAGTCGTTTTGGCATTTCAGATTCATTAGTTTTGTTATGTATCTAGGTATAAAGTTATGTATATATACATACTAACAACTATGAATCTAAATTTGTCAAAATGACCTACAATTTGGAACGGATGAAGTAACATTTTTCAAAGCACAATTCAATTTTTTGAACAACTTTGTCATTTTCTAGACCGAGTTAACACATCCGCACATATATTGCAGCCCTCAACATCTTTGCATTGTCTCATGGGAACCATACTAGAATCTTTCGTTGGATCATGTGCTACAAAGTTGCAAGAGATAGTTACGGCGGAGGCTATACTACTTTTAGGTGTAGAAGATGAGCTTTCGAACTGCAGAGAAGGATGGAGAGAATACATAACTTTCTTAATGACACGAGCAAAGGAACTCGAAAGAAACAGCTGCTAATAGTTGTCTTGGTCAGCTAAGAAATGCTATGTATGACGCTGATGATATTATCGACTTGGCTAGATCTAAAGGAAGCAAGCTATTACCGGAAAATACTCCGTCATTATCGAGCAAATCAAATACATGCGGTGGCCTTTTCCCCTTCTCTTGCTTTTCTAATATCCGGATACGACATCGGGTTGCTTGTCAAGATTAGAAGCCTAAATAAAAGAATAGACGGTATTTTAAAGGATAAAGTAATCTCATCCGTACCAAATATGCCTGGAAAAGAGTTAGACCCGAAATTAAGAAAAAGCTCCAACCTGGTTGAACCCAACCTTGTGGGTAAGCGGGGTGATACATGATTGCGGAAAACTAGTCGATTTGCTACTTGAACATGAAGACAAGAGGTCTTACAAGCTTGCTATTGTTGGAACAGGGAGGAGTTGGTAAGACAACACGGCACAAAAAATATACAATGACCAAAAAATAAAAGGACACTTCAACAATCGAGCATGGGTTTGTGTCTCCAAAGATTACTCGAAATTACTATCCTAAAGGAGATTCTTCGAAAAATTGAAGTACCATACAAGCCGGATGAGTCAATTGATGAGCTCCAAAGTAAGCTGAAATTAGCCATCAACGAGAAGACCTTCTTTCTTGTGTTGGATGATGTGTGGGATTCTCACACATGGGAAAATCTATTGAAGATCCCAATGCATACTTCAGCCACGGGGATAATTCTATTGACTTCTCGACTTGACACCGTTGTTGTAGAAATTGGAGTGGACTATACACACCGAGTTGATTTAATGGAGGTGGAAATCGGATGGGAGTTACTTTGGAAGAGCATGGGCATCAACGAAGAAAAGGAAGTAGAAAATCTGCAAGACTTAGGGATCGATATTGTTCGAAGATGTGGTTGTCTTCCTCTTGCAATTAAGGTTATTGCTAGAGTTTTGGCAAGAAAAGATCAAACTGAGAATGAATGGAAGAAGATTTTAAGAAAAGATGTCTGGTCCATGAGCAAACTTCATGATGAAATAACAAGTGCTTTGTATCTAAGCTACGAAGATCTACCACACTATTTAAAGCAGTGTTTTGTCTACTGTGCCATGTATCCAGAAGATTCCGTTATTTACCGTGATGATATTGTGAGGATGTGGGTAGCCGAAGGGTTCATAGATGAGCAAGATGGCCAATTACTAGAAGATACAGCTGAAGAATACTACTATGAGTTGATATATCGAAATCTCCTCCAACCAGATTATTTAAGGGCTGCTCTTGATATATGCAAAATGCATGATCTACTAAGGCAGCTTGCTTGTCATTTATCTAGAGAAGAATGCTTTGTTGGTGACCCAGAATCAAGAACAGTTAGTGATATGAGCAAAATCAGACGTATTTTAGTTGTCACTAAGAATGATATGGTGGTATTACCTAGCATGGATAAGGAGCAGTATAAATTCAGAACTTGGAGGACATCATATGGAAAGTCATTAAGAGTTGATAATACAATATTTAGCAAACTTCGATGTATTCGAGTTTTGGATTTGACTGACTCTGTTATACAAGTAATTCCAGATTGTATTGGAAGATTAATCCATCTGCGGTTACTTGATCTTGATGGAACTGACATATCTAGTCTTCCTGAGTCAATTTGTTGTCTCATAAACCTTCAGATATTGAACTTGCAGCGATGTGTTTCTTTGGATAGTCTCCCACTAGGAATAACTCGGTTATGTAACCTGAGATGCCTTGGCCTTGGTGGATCACCAATAAATCAGGTTCCGAAAGGGATAGCTAAACTGAGGTTCCTAAATGATTTACAAGGATTTCCAGTTGGCTGTGGCAGTGATAATAATGCTAAAACGCAAGATGGATGGAACCTGGACGAGTTGGGTCCTCTTTTGCAGCTGAGGAAGCTTGGCATGATTAAGTTGGAAAGAGCATCTCCTTGCAGTCCAGATTCATTATTACTGGACAAAAGGTTTCTCAAACAATTATTTTTATCGTGTACTAAACGTACAGATGGGCCATATAGTGAAGAAGCTGTAATGAATATTCAGATGACTTTTGAGAAGCTTATCCCTCCACAGAGTATAGAAAATATAATCATTTTTAATTTCTTTGGTCAGAGGTTTCCGACCTGGCTTGATACTGCTACTCATTTTCCATCATTGAAGTACTTGCATCTCGTGGATTGTAAATCATGTGAGCATCTTCCTGCAATCGGGCATTTCCCCAACTTGAAATTCCTGAGAATCCAGGGAGCAACTGCAGTCACCAAGATTGGACACGAGTTTGTTGGCTGCGGGGTCGGTAATCACGGATCTCCAGAGAGAGTTGCTTTCCCCAAGCTTGAAATGTTGGTCATCAGTGATATGCCCAACTGGGAGGAGTGGACTTTTGTTGTTAAAGGAGAAGAAACAATAACAGCAGGTAAGGAAGGGGGAGAGGATGGAGCTGCTGCAAAGAAACCGCCAAGGTTGCAGCTGCTTCCTTGTTTGAATAAGTTGGAACTTAACCGCTGTCCCAAGCTGAGAGCTCTCCCACAGCAGATTGGACAGCAAGCCACCAGCTTGAAGGACCTAGTATTAAGGGATCTTGGCAGTCTTCAGTTGGTGGAGGACCTCCCGTTCCTCTCAGAGGGGTTCTCTATGGCTAGGTGCGAAAGCCTAGAGATGATCTTGAATCTTCCCAAGGTGCTAAAGTTGTGGGTAAGTTCATGTCCAAGTTTAAGGCGTGTGGAGGAGTTGGGCAGTTTGGAGCAGCTGTGGTTGCACGAGAATATGCAGGACGTCGCTTCTCAGTGGGTGCCTGGGCTTAAAAAACAACGCCAACAACTCTATGGGGAAGACCTGGATATCTACACATGGTAATTAATGAGACTGAGGAACAACCAGTTAGGTGTGCAGCGAAGTCACAAAGGTATGAGCAAAACTGATTGAGTAGTAATTTAGATGCTCTTTTTGTTTGGTTGTCCATGTAATGCTCTTCTGTCTGTGTGTATTTTGTAGTTTCAACCGACACAATCATCTTGAATTTCTGGACATTTGTCTTTGTTTGGAAGGAGGATTGATGATAAAGTGTAACGATCAAGATGACTCAAATGTTGGGTGTACGAGAACTGGGAAGGGGGAAGACTGTATGATGTGGGAATACAGGGAGAAGGCTTGTCTCTCTTCTTTTGCCCATGCATGGGACGGAAGGCTTGTTTAATCTTGTTCAAGTGTTTTGTTATTCTTGGGTGCATGTCTGAACAAAATGTGTGTAACTTACTTGAGTTTTTCAATTAATTAATTCTGTATAATGGGCTTGTATTACTTGTACTTGACGAACTTGTAATGTCAACAACGTCATCTGCTGACTGCTGTTGAATGCTTTCTGTTGCCATTAGGAAACTGAGCTCTTGTTTTGTTTACCACCGCCATTAGTCTTTTGTATGACAGAAACTTCACTAATTATTATCTTCTGATTATTACCACAGCTGCTTGTTTCACTAATTCATCTTCACTGACACTATAAAATGCACCAGTTTGTTCTTTTCTAAAGTCACACAATTAAATCTCACTAACTGTCATTACCAAACTAAGTACACTCACCTAATTGTACCCAGTAAACATCCACTTTGTCCTACACACTCACATCCAATGGTCCAAATTGCTGCAAACATCCACTTTCTCCCCCTCACTCACATCCAATGGTTCAGCTCCTTCCGGATCAAACCTCATCCCCACCCTCAAGTGCCCCATGCGCCTAAGAAAAAAAAGCCGCGCGGGGAGGAAATCGAGGAGATGCATGAGAGAAGAATGCGAGACGGCGCGCTTACCATCGGCGAGCAGTGGGCTCTTCCCGACCCCTCCCATTCCCACATTAGTCTCTTCCCCTCCCATCCCCTCCCTTCCCCTACCCACCCGCGCCACATCTCCCGTCCCCGGCGGCGGCCGGATCTCCCGGGGGTGCGTCGTCGGAGCGTGCCGGCCACCGCCGGGTGAGGCACCGCTTGGCTGCTCCTCGCCCCACCACGCCGCCATCTCCTTCTCCACCACCGTCCGATGCTGCCCGCGGATCTCCTCGCCCACCACTACGGTCGCCGTCGTGCACGCACCCGTCCCCGCACCCGAGCTCGAGGATGGGAGCGAGAGGGGGTCGACGGCTATGGTGCCGTGTCGCCACCCACCGGTTTGTCTACTCCTCGGCTCCGGTTCCTCTCACATATCGACCGTCGCCGTCAACCGTGATGCCACCGACATGTTCAACCGAAAGCCGCCGCTTCCCGTGCGGGTTTCATCTTCTTTCCCCGTTCCCCATACTTTGTTGCACCACCGCCGCCTCGCACCCTCACCTCTCGCGTAAGCACACCGCCGCCAAGCTCGCCATCGGCCATCGTCGATTCGGCACACGGGAAACACCATCGGAGCAAGTGTAACACCCCGAAATTTCTTGATTTCGGGATGTTAATAGGAAGAATAATAAAAACAACGATTTCTCATAATTTTAAAATTTGTTGAACATTTATTTTCTTTACAGGAAATTTATTAAAGAAGATTGGTTGTTTTTCTAAAATAAATAAAATGCTTCTATGAGTGTCACTTTATTTCGGTTGCTTTTGGTTTTGTTTTGTTGTGTTTTCAAAATCTTTCAAAAAGATCTAATCACAATCTCGTGCTCTCTCTTTATCTAGCTTCCCTATATATCACTCCCTTTTAATTCCAGCTAGTCGATCTTTATCTAGCCCATCTTCTCTTTTCTTTTTTTTCCCGGTCGCTTCCTCATTCCAACATTGTAGCATCTCAGCTTGCTTGGCCCATTTTCCTAAGCAGGCTTCCGCTGGTCCATCTCACTTTCCTCTGTATCTCACCGACAGTTGGGTCCCGCCCATCAGGGCCTCCTTCCACCTGCCTCTCCCGAACATTGCGCCGCCAGCGCAGCCCGTGCGCCAACTTCATTCTGCGTACACTCATGTGCTTCGCCCACACTGCTCTGCTGTACAGCTCTCGTGCGTCGTGCTTCGCACCTGAGTCGCGAACCCTCGTGTGTCTGAATAGTGCGCCGCACCGCCCGCGCGTCGTGTCCGCACACCCCCGGCCGCCTAGCTCGCACCGCATACCTCGCTCGTGCCACATGCCTCGCTCGGCTATGCACATCCGTGTGCCGTGCTCGAGCGCCTAGCTACCTCGCGGGCCGCGACGCTCGCCCTCCCCGCACGCATGTCCGCCGGCGCCTCACACCGCTTCGCGCCGTGCTCGTGCCCGCACTCACCCGTGTGTCGTGCTCGTGTTGATCGGCCGTCCCATGACCGCATCCTCGTGCACCGGCGCGGCAACCCGCGCCCGCTCGCACTATCCCGCGCGCCCGCGCCCACACCGTGTGTGTGCGTCAACGCCGCACCGTGCCCATGCACCACCGCCGCCCGGGCCGCCCACGTACCGCGCGCCCGTCGTCCGCTATTCGGTACTTGTTGAAGCCCTGGACGCCGCCCCGCTCTCGTGCGCGGCATCGCCTAGCCTCGCGTGGCGCCCATCGCTCGTCACCGAACACTCCCGACCACGCGTACCCGAGTCGGTTGCTGCACGTTCGCTCACGTCGTGTGACCGGCGCGCCGCCGCGCCACCCCCGCCCGGCCATGGTCCTTGGCCTCGACGCATGCACGCCGCTCGCTGCCCAACGCTCGAGCCGCACGCTACCCGTGACGCTCGAACTCCCGGAGTCTTAGCACCGCATCGCGCGCGCGCGCGCTTGCGTCGCGTCCCGTCGCGCGTCTAGTTTTCCCGCACGTTGCCTTGTGCCGCTCCGCTGCTCGCCGCTCGTGCTCGCATCTCCGCTTTGTGTGCTCGGCCACCCGCCCATGCAGCTTGCTCTCCCCCCTTTGTTTTCCCTTCACCTCCATCGAACGGCCGCAACCATGAAATGACAATCAATGGCCGGACTCCTTAATCCTCCCGTGGCACATGTGCCAACACACGCATGCATGCGCCAGCCCACGAAACGGTCACCTCCTTCACTCCTTTAGAAACGGTCGTCGCCACTAATGCCATCAATGGCCGGCTCTCACTGCCTTCAACCGCCCCCTGCGTTTTTCCTCATTCCTCTAGTAACAGCCGCTTTCACCATGGCTTTAATTGCCTTCAATGACCGGCTGTTGCATGCCTTCTCCCTGCCACTAGAACCGCCTCCGTTTCCCTCTGGCCTATAAAGCTTGAGGTAGAGCCCTGTGTCCTGCGATCCCCTCGCCTCCCTCCCATGTTTTCCCTGTCTCGCCGCCATCTCTGATCTACCGGAACACCTTCTCAACCACGACGTTGAGCCGCATGTTCGCCACTGCTCGCCGTCGACCGCTCGTCGCCGGAATACCGGCTGCCACACACCCGAGCAGGCTGCTGTCGTCCATCGCTCTTGTCGTTTCTGGCCTTCCCGTCGTCTGTTGCCGCCGGAACAAGATGACACCACCACAAGCATCATGATCCAAACCACCTGGGGGCAAGCCAACGTCACCTGGAGCACCTCTTCGCTAAGCCGAAGACCCGCCGTCGGTGCCTGTCATCCTCCATCGCCGGAGTGCCGCCACAGAGCCAGAACCGCCGTCTGCCGTCTCCATCAAATCCGACAGCCTCTGAATCCGGCCACCTCTGACGACCTTTCCCGCCGATGAGTGGTGCCATCGTATCATCAGTTATCACCTGACCATACTTCATACCGAAGCATCGCCAGGCGTTGATCCGTTGCTAGGTGTTCTTCACCCAACCGAGATGCTCGTGCATGGCCGTCGTGATCTGCCGCTGGTACACCAAAGTTTCCCCTAATGGTCGTTGGGGGGTACCGAAAAAATTCGGAATACTACCCTAACACAAGTGACGGATTCCAACACGTTCAATGACACAGTCAGGGCGCAAAGAGACTGTAATTCCCCTTGCAAGTAGCACAAGTCCCAAAAAAGTCTGAATCCGTTTACACGTGCCCTCGCGCCCCCTTTTATAGGGAGACGAAGGGACTTTTACATTCCGATATCACCCTCGGGCTCGGAGAATATTCCCAATGTGAACACACACAAGAACGTCTTTCCCCCCTTACATATTTACAAGTCTGCCACTAGTTCACACTCTAAACCCGGACTTTTTGGGACTACAACTTTGACTTTGCTTCTCCCGTGATTCGTGAATGTCTTCACCCGAAATTCCCAAATTAGGCCTTCAGCAGATTCCCGAAGTGGCTTTCGTTTCCCGGCGGGTTCGTGCGTGTCCCGGCGCACCGAGTCCCGAACGAGTCTTTATCGGATTCCCGAATCGGAAAATCTCCGAAATTCGGGCCACCAACAGTTGAGATTCCGGGCTTCCGCATGTTCATGCCTCCGCCTCTTCACCGAACCAAGGTTCCCGAACTCGCACACCCGCGAATTCGAGACTTCGCGGGTCCCGGACTTCCCGGATTCGCGAATTCCCTACTCTCGAAAAACATACTTTGAGAATGCCGTTAGACTTCGACGTTTCGAGGGTGATGTGTTTTCTCGAATTCCCCAACACTAGCCCCTCGGGGAAGCGGGTTGACTCCGACGATCCGATTCCACGAACTTTTCGGAAATTTAGTAAAAAACGTCACCCTCGGAACGTCGGAGGGGACACACGTCACCCGGGGAGCAAAAGGCGGTTAAATCGAGGCGCACTTCACGAAACTGCCCCTCCCCGGCCCTATAAATAGCGGGCGGCGGCTCGTTAAAAAATTTTTTACTGCTCTCGCGCCTTTCGCGATTTTCACATTTTCCTTCCTTCGCGGAACTAGCTTTCTCTGCTAGAAAACTTGCGAACTCCAGGCCTTGCTCGCGCTTTTCTAAGGTATTCCTTTATGTTTGCTTTGTTGTTTCGTTAGTTCGTTAAACTTTGGTGTAGTAATGTTACGATTTTCGGCTATTAGTCTAAACTGTCTAACTGCTCATATTTGCTAGGTGGCTCGCGTTAGAAATACAGCTAGACCCATGACTACTGAAGAGTTGATCGCTGCCGGTCTCCCACTCGATCAAGCTGCCGAAAGTGCAGATCGTGCTGCATCGGCCGGGGATGTTGGATCACCTAGCGGTTCCCGAAGTCGCGAAGACGGAGAGGTTGGGTCCGATGGCGGCGAAGACGTCGGGGATGTGGACGGCGGCGTAGACGATCTCGTCATGCTAAGGACTTCCGGCCCACTGCCGCCCTCACTTGCCTTTGGAGAGTCGAAGGTGACGAGCAACGTCATTCGCGAGTACGAGAAGGCCGGATTCTTCTCTCCCGGGACCGGGCGCGCCCCGCTCGATGAAGTAATTCCCACTCCCAAGGCCGACGAAATTGTGGTTTTTCGGGACTTCTTCATCTGTGGGCTGCGGTTCCCTTGCGACCCAGTCCTGCCAGCAATTCTCGACGCATTCTCAGTGAAGATCCACCAGCTTACCCCAACGTCCTTCCTCGAAGTATCAAAGTTTATTTGGATCCTGAAGACTTTCGGCTGCAGTCCTACTATCGACGCCTTCACCAGGTTTTACGAACTGGTGATTATTCCGAAGGTTGTGAAAGGCGAGGACGGGCGGTTCTATCACAGCCAAGACGCATGCTTGTACCTTTAATACACGACGCCAGAACACCCGACAAGGGATTACCCGAATCCAGATTTCTCCCTAGCAGCAAGACCAACCTTTCCGACGATTGGAAGTCCTACTGGTTTTACTTGAAAGTCAATGTGCCGAAGCTGCCATGCCCGATCGCGCCTCTCACCGCAGTGAATGTGGGGAAATACAACCAGCGGGCCCTAGGAATTCGGAATTGCGAGAGTGCATTTCATCTGGCTAGCACAATACTTGGCGGTCGTGATGTTATCGAAGAATTTGTCGCCGCGCGGATCTGGCCTATCTCGAACAGTTGGGCCCCTGTCGAAATCGTGCACTACAACGTCAACTGGGCAGATCGGCAGGTTCCTTTCCCGAAGTTCGGGATTAAACTTCGCGAGGGTCAAAGCACCAAGGACTTTATGGACGAAGTTGAGAAGAGGGTCAATGTCATGGTAGGCGAGTATACCATGAACGAATACAAAGCATACAAGGCCCTGGTGAAGCACAAGAAGAAGATCAACCGCGTCTTTTCGGAGATGCGGTGACAAATTTTTCGGCTCTCGAGGCCCCGGTCCCAAAGCGAAACTTCTGCCGTCGCCGCCGTGGCCGGTGCTCGGCCGCTCCAATCAACGCTCCTCGAATCGGATCGTCGAAGCGAAACTTGTCACTGCCACCGAGGGAACATCTTCGGGAGTGAAGCCTTCGAGGACCGGATCACTCGAGTTGTCGAAGCGTAAACGAAGGACCTCCGAACCTCAAACTTCGAAGCCGAACTCCGGGTCGCTTCGGGGCTTGCCCGGATGAGCCGCAAGAAATTGAAGAAAGGCCGTGAAGAAGGTTTCTTCCTCCGAGTTCGGCGGGTCCCGTCCGCCTTCGACGACGACATTCCCACGAAGCCGGATAGCCCCAAAGGTGTTTTTCTCGGCCATTATTTAACTTTCGAGACATTTGTCCTGCGCGGCTCCGAAAATGAGTTCGTCGACATCGATTCCTTTTCAGATGTTGCTCCTGAAGTTCGACAAGAGGCATCCCCTGCTGTTGCTGAGAAGTCAGCTGTTGCTGCTGAAGTTGCCGTTCATACTGAGTCTCCCGCTGCTGCCGAAACTCCTGCTGCTGATGTTACTGCCGCTGATCAAGTCTCCTCCGATTTTGCCCGTGATCTAGAACGTACTATTCAAAGAGATGGACCTTCTTCCGAAAATGTTCCTTTGGTCGAAGTTCGGGAGGTCGTCCCCCGAAGACCATGCGCCTTCTCCCTCCTTGGCCGCTTTCAACAAAAGTTTTGGTACGTCTTATCGCGGCAAGCCTTGTTGCGTGTTGGTTTCGAGACAAGTGGCGTCGGGGGCAAGACGTCCAAGTTTTTAACTCTATGGAAATCGTCCGCCATTGTTGATGAAACGGGGGAGAAGCGCCCGAACGACCCGAAGAGGCCGCTCAAGGCTCCGAGAGAAGGCCCCTCTCTCTCGAAACCGCCCCTTCGCCTCGAGGAAAGACTCCTTCGGGTTCAAGCAAACAAGTTACCATGCGGCGGTTTTCTAAAGAAGGTTCGTCCCTTCTTACTATCCTTTCATACGCTTCCCGACTTGTTTGAGTCTTGGTACGAGACTCTCTCTTGATCTTCGCGGAATTCAAGAATCTATTACATTCGTATTCGCCTTCAAAGCTTGCACGATATCATGAAGACTATGCGCTCAAGTACTCGATGCTCGGGAAGGTTGCCGTAGACCGGCTTTCCGAGCGGTGAAGATTAATGAAGAGCTTTCTCAAAAGTCGAAAGAGTTGGAGCGCAACTTCACCCTTGCGAAGTCCACGAATGCGGAACTTGAGACGAAGGTGTCCGAGGCCGGCGAAGCTGCGAAAAGAAGTCGGGATGAAAAGAAAGTAGTCGAAGGCTGCGCTCGAGGAATCGAAAAAGGATCTCGAGAAAATTCGGAAATCACATGAAGATGACTTGAGCGTGATTGAAAAACTTCGGCGAAGCAAGAGCGAGTCGCGAAAGTTGCTGAAGATCTTCGCATCAACAATGCCGGCCCTCGCTAAGTCACTAAGCTCAAAGGATCGGAAGATCGTGGATCTTGAGAAGGCGGCCGCGGCGAGCGAGCAAGGTGAAGCTTCGAAGAAAAGCATTTCGGAAATTTTGGGGAAGCTGAAATTGCTTTATGCTGAGTACCAGAAGTCCTTGAACGAGTACGGTGTTCGTCCCGCCCCTCTCCCAGATGACATTGATATCCCCGATTTCATGGATTGGCTTGAGGAGGAATTCAAGGCTCTTCCCGAAGTGATCTCTGGTGCCGGCAACTTCGCCGTGTCTTTCTCTGTGGAGAGTATTCTGAAGGTCCTTCACGATTACGACTGTGTGGACCTGGCGAAGTTTCGCTCGAATCTCTCTCAGTTCCCAGGCGTCACCAGCAATACGATACTTCAAGAGAACCCTGACATTGTGGCTATAAAGTTGAAATTCGCGAAGGAATTCTGGATGGTTGGCGGGGCGGAAATGGCTAAGACTGTTGCGCGGGCAAAGCTTGACGAGGTGATTTCTTCTTGCTCGATTTCGCGATTTATTTTCGTCGCGAGGTATTCCGGTTTCTTAAGATTTCCTTACTCTTCTCTCCCTTTCACGGTGAGAGAAAAAGAGGAGCGAGAACGCGTCGTTGCTTCTCCCGAAGCATCGACTTCGGGGAGAGTTCGGGAGGATCCGGCGAGGACGGCTCGGGCGGCGGCGACGGCGGCGGCGGCGGCGGTGGCGGTGACAACGACCGTGGACAAGTCCCCGAACCAGAAGAAGACTCACCGAAGGTGGAAGTTATGAATTAAACGACACGTTCGAACTTTTGTGTGGATTGGAGATCGGGTGTATATTCGTGTAGATTCATTAAACTTTTCTGAACAGATGTTTTGTATATTTTAACTGCGCGAGGTCCCGCAAGCCGGGCTGCGCGGGGACGTGCTACCACTACGAATTCATCGAGATAGAATGTTTGTTAGTGGTGAAGCATGGCGTCTGTTCAAACAAGCGCATCCTGAGCAAGATTTTTCCGATTTTTGGCTTGAGGCCTCACTTAAATTTTCTATAGGTTGTTTTGATCTCTCTTCGTTTTTCTTGCTTCGTAAAAAGAGCCGCTCTGCATCCTCTACTTCGCGATCCACGAGAACTCCGAAGATGGAGCCCCTTAGCCCCTTGGCCGGTTCATCTGGCTTCGCCTATGCTAGCGATGTGGCTGATAACAACGTTTGTAAACCAGGATATGTAGTAGAACTGTCATTCTAAGTTTCGTATTGATTGTTGTAATTCTTGAGGAACTATTCGGGAGTTTTTATGCGAATAAGGCAATAAATATGTTTTTTCTTTGAAAAAACGTCACCCTCCCCCAGCTTGCCGTTTCGCATGAAAACTAGATTGCAGGTTCGCGAACTTTACTATTCTCGAATTTTCTAGCTCTAAGAGTAGTCTTCCTTAGTTTTTGCGAACCTCGATTGCTAATGCGCAAGTCGACAAAATTTGTTCCGAATTTTGTGGACTTGACCGGGACCGCGGCAGACTTGCCGCGGTTGATACAGCAACCCTCGGTTGCTTCAACCAAGGTTTTTCTGCGATCGTCTGATGGAGCCCCTTGCCCTTTCCTTACAACGATGATACCCGAAAAAAATTTTAACAATCTATACTAAGTGAGAATACACAGGCAAATCCTTAGACATTCATTTTCTCGAAATCATCATGCGAATTTTCTGATGGGAATCCCCTCGTGGATGGGATTTTCTAGGCCACAACTTGTTGTTGTCTCAGGCCTTTTCGATGGGAATCCCTCGATGGATGGGATTTTTCTAGGCCACAACTTGTTGTTGTCTCAGGCCTTTTCAGTGGGAATCCCTCGATGGATGGGATTTCGGCTATCAGGAAGCCTTTCTCACGAACTTTTTCTTTCTTTTTTCACGATGGGACTTCGGCTATCAAGGAGCCTTTCTCACGAACTTTTTTTTTACGATGGAATTTCGGCTATCAGGAAGCCTTTTTCATGACCTTTTTCTTTTTTCACGATGGAATTCTGGCTATCACGAAGCCTTTTTCATGAACTTTTTCTTTTTTCACGATGGAATTTCGGCTATCAGGAAGCCTTTTTCACGAACTTTTTCTTTTTTCGCGATGGAATTTCGGCTATCACGAAGCCTTTTTCACGAACTTTTTCTTTTTTCACGATGGAATTCTGGCTATCACGAAGCCTTTTTCACGAACCACTTCTTTTTTTACGATGGAAGTCTCGAGACACAAAATACGAAACATGCAATTTGGGGGAAGACTCTTTTCATATATATATCGGAAAGAGTATTTACACGGGATCCGCCTCGTTAAAAACCTTGCCTCTTGATTTAGAGCCCCCTTTGCAAGGAAAAGAGTACGGTCCTTCTTATTCTAGAACTACGATTAAGTCACTTATAGACACGCGACTCGGGCTTTTATTTCCCTACGGTGTAATCTTACGAAAATTGAAAAACTGCTATCTACTACACTTATGTACAACTAAGATCTTCATGGATAATACCTCTTTAAGCTGTCGGCATTCCACGAATACGGCAACTCTTCGCCAGTTTGCTCCATCAGGCGAAAAGCCCCTGGCATATTTGTTTCCTTAGCTATGTAAGGCCCTTCCCATGACTCATGAAGTTTTCCTGGGTTCTCCCAATTTTTCTTTCTTTTCAAGACAAGATCACCTGTTTTGATGTCCTTCCGGACCACCTTTTTGTCTCTCCATGCTCTTGTCTCTCTCTGGTATTTCTCAATGTTTTCTGCTGCTTCGAGGATTGTCAGCTCTATCATGTCTTTCTCCACCTTCTTGTCAATTTCCTCTATCTCTTTTCCTTTCAAGACTCTCATGCTTTCGTTCTTTATCTCCTGCGGTGTCATAGCTTCGGTCCCGAAGAGTAGGCGAAAAGGTGTGAAACTCGTGTTGCCCTTGAAGCGTGGTATTGTGAGACCGGATCACCTTTGGAAGTTCGTCCACCCACTTTCCCTTTTTCGATCAAATAAGCATTTCTTGATTCCCGAAAAAATCGAGCCATTGGCTCTTTCAAGCTGCTCCATTGGATGTGGATGATAAAGCGACGAAAATTTCGCTTGTGTGCCTAGGGTTACGCAATACTCTTTGAAGGTGTAGCGGTCAAACCGTTTTCCGTTATCAGCCGTCGGTTCTCTAGGAACTCCGAACACTGCGGACTATGTTACGCAAAAGAATTTCGAACTGTTCTTCTTTGTGATGTTCGCGAGTGGTTTTGCTTCTACCCACTTCGTGAAATAGTCGACCGCTACGGCCGCAAATCGGCAATTACCCCGAGCCGTTGGCGGCGGGCCTACTAGGTCCATGCCCCATCTTTGCGAGAGGCCGAGGTTGGAGGAATTAAATGAGCTGGCATTGAAGGTAGATTCTGCGATTTGCCGTCTTCGGCATGCTTCACATTGCCGAACCAACATCTTGGCGTCGATGTTGATGGTTGGCCAATAGAACCCTTGTTTTATCGCCTTGCCGGCCAAAGCCCCGGTGCCTATGTGTGCCCCGCAAAATCCTTTGTGAATTTCTTTTAGGAGTTCACGACCTTTTTCGGAGGTGATGCGGCGTAGCCAAGGTTCGGTGACTCTGATTTGTACAATTCTCCATTTACCACGGTGTAGCCCCGAGCCCTTTGCCTCAACCTTTTCTCTTCCGGTTCATCTTGTGGTTCGTAATGTCCCCTTAGGTAGGCCATTATTTCTGCTCTCCAGTCTGGAATTTCCACCATGTTCACGATTTGAGTTCGTGAATCTTTGATGGAAGGCTCTCTGATGATTTCAAAGAACACATCTGGTGGTAGCTCTTGATTTCTGGCTGCTGCCTTCGCGAGCTTATCTGCTTCATTGTTATCATCCCTTGGGATATGCTGAACTGAATATCCTCTGAAGTGTCTTTCCATTTCTCTGACTTTTTCAAGATACTTCATGAGAACTGGATTCCTGGCCTCGCTTTCCTTCTCGATGTGTTCTTGGATTACTTTCGAATCCGTTCTGATTATGAAGGTCTGTGCCCCAAGGCTTTCATTTTTTCTCGGTGCCGAAGCGGAGAGCTTCGTACTCCGTTGTATTGTTCGTGGAGTATTCATTGTTCGCGAATACAAGCCATGCTGCATATCTTATGACCACGCCGTTGGTGATGTTACAACGGCCGAAATTCCAACCCCCTTGTAACACCATGCTCCATCACACCGCACTACCCAAGGTTCGGGCGTGTTTTCCTCCGGATTTTGAGTAGGTGAGGTCCGGTCCACGACGAAATCCGCCGATACTTGCGATTTTATTGCACTCCTTCTTTCGAAATCCACCACATACTCGGAGAGTTCGACACCCCACTTGATGATTCGGGTAGATGCCTCCTGTTCGCGAACGGGTCACTTAACGGTTGGTTGGTGATAACTCTTATTCGTGGCCCTCGAAGTAGTGCCTTAGCTTTCTTGCTTGCCATGATGACCGCATACGCGATTTTTTCCGGTTCGGAATAGAAAACCTTGGAACCGGACAATGCCTCGGAGGCGAAATATACGGGGATTTGCCTCGGCTTTCCTTCTTCTTCCTTCTCTGTACCAACGACCGCGCTTCTTCGCCGAACTTGATGCGGACACATACGGCGAAGCGGCGATTTTGGCTCGGGAGGACGAGCTTGGTCATCTTCGGACGGGTAGTCCTTCGAGTTCACGAAAAGCCTGCTTCTGAGGTTCGGACCACTGGAATTTCTTGGCACTTCTGAGAACTTGGAAGAATGGCAGACTTCTTTCTGCAGCTCTGGGAATGAATCTGTTAAGGGCAGCCACTCTCCCTGTCAACTTCTGAACATCTTTCACTGAGGCTGGCTCTTGCATTTCCATCAAAGCCTTTATCTTGTCAGGGTTTGCCTCAATGCCTTTCGTTGAAACTAGGCATCCGAGAACTTTCCCCTTGTGAATCCCGAACACACATTTTTCTGGGTTCAGTTTCAAGTTAGCTGTCCTCAAGTTCGCGAACGTTTCTGCCAAATCACTGATATGGTCTTTTCTCTGAATACTTTTGACGACTATGTCATCCACATAAGCCAAGATATTTCTCCGAATCTGCTGGTGTAGCACTATTGCTATCATTCTTGAAAACGTGCACCCTGCATTCTTCAGCCCCTCTGGCATTCTTACGAAACAAAATGTTCCGAAAGGAGTGATGAAGCTTGTCTTCTCTTCGTCCTCTTTGCGAACTCTGATTTGATGATACCCAGAGAACATGTCCAGGAGCGAAAGCATCTCACTGTTGGCTGCATCATCCACGATTTTGTCTACCCTTTCCAAGGGAAAATCGTCCTTCTTGCACGCCTTGTTCAAATCGGTGAAGTCGATACACATCCTCCATTTGCCATTTTTCTTCTTGGCGGCACGGTGTTGGCTAACCAGGCTGGGTACTTGACTTCTGCGATTACTTGGGCATCCTGTAATCTCCGAACTTCTGCCTCCTTCACCGCCTTGACCTTTTCGTCAGACATTTTCCGGAGTTTTTGCTTCTTGGGTGGTATCTTGTCATCTGTTTCGAGGACATGCTCGATTATGTCTCTGTCAACGCCTTGCAAATCTTTGGTCGACCATGCAAAAACATCCTTGTTTCCGTTCGGGAATTGTATGAGTTCATCATTCTCTTCGGCGGCGAGGTTCGCCCCTATTATGACTCGCTTCTGTCGGGCATATCGTCCGAGTACACTCTCTTTGTTTCATCTTCTCGGCTATATTATTTTTCTCTTTGTCCCGCTTCGGCTCTTCATAGACTTGCTTTTTGTCTTCGGTGCGCTTTCGGCCGATACACATTCGTTTGACCAGGCGTGTGGCCCTTTTCTATGTTTACGGCCTCTTGTTGATTGCCGAATCTTGTGATAACCCCTTTGGGCGCAGGCATCTTCATGCAAAGGAACTGTTGCCTTATGACAGCATCGAACTTGTTCATGAAACCCCTGCCGAAGATCGCAAGATACGGGTGATATATATCAACTACATCAAAGGTGAGGTTCTCAGTTCTGGCATTCTCAAGATCTCCGAAAGAAACTGGGAGTGATATTTTTCCAACCGGCTTGATGGGCTTCCCGCCGAACCCCTGCAATGGGTACTCTGGTGGGTCCAACATGTGCTGACTCAGATTCATTTTCTCGAATGTTTTCAGGAATAAGATGTCCGCCGAACTGCCGTTGTCCACCAAGATTTTTCCTATGACCCATGCGGCAATGTTGACTTCAATCACCATGGCATCATTGTGGATCGCGGATTTCGGCTTCGAAATCTTTTTCTCGTGAAGGTGATTGGCACCTTCGCCCACTCGGGCGGGCAGTGGACCATCATTGATGATGGTATTCACAGATCTGAAGTAGTTGCTTCGCTGCTTCTTTGTTTCAAACTCCATGGCAGATCCGCTTGTGATTGGCATGATAGTCCCGAAAGATGGCAATGCTTTGGAGTTCTGAGGTCCCGAACTTGACTGAGGCCTTGATGAGCTTTCTGGTGGCGGTGGCAAGATTTCCCGAATGGGTTGTGGCTGCTGGATTGACTGTATTGCTTGCGACTGAGGGAAGAATTGCTGTGAAGGCTGCCATGTTGATTGCGATTGTGGAAATTGCTGAACTGGTACAGAGCTTGGCTGCGAACTCGCGAACTGCGGTGGCCAGAAGTTCGGCCGAAACTGGGTTGGCATCGAGGATGCGATGCTCATCAGTGCCTTCTCTTGTTGGATTCGTGCCATGTTCTTTTTTGTCTCAGGGCACCCTTCGGTGCTGTGGCCTCTTCCATGATACTGGCAATAGAAGTGGGGATCTCTTGGGTTGTGGTTCGGAAGGTTTGGGGTTCCTCTTCCTCTCCCCCTTCCTCTTTGACTGAATCCTCCCCTGGCACTTGGCCTGCTTTCTTGTTGTTGCTGAGGATTTCCAACACTGTTTACATTTCGCGGATGCTGGGGTGGTGCCCTCCAGGTCATATCTCTGCCGCCCTGTCTCGCCTCGTTTCGTTCGGCTACTCTCTTGCGGTGGTCATCATCAGACAGGATGTAATCCTCCAATTCCCGAAATAATTCTTCAACTGTCTCAGGCTTCTTTCTTGTGAGGTGGGAAGCCGTTGGCCCTGGGGTGAGACCCTTGATCAGTGCCTTGATCGTTGTCTTGTCATCAGCGTCGGGGATCTGTGACCTCTGTTGCATGAATCTTCTCACGAAATTTCGCAGTGGTTCCCTGTCCTTCTGCTTGCAGTTATACAAATCTGAGGCTTCGGCTGTTGTGTCATGGAACATCTGAAACGCTTGCATGAACTTTGTTTTGAGATCTACCCAGCTGTAGATCGAGTGTGGAGGCAGCAATGAGTACCAATTCAGTACTGGTCCTTCGCAAGCTATGATGAAGGATTTGGCAAGTGCAACATCATCTCCTCCTGCCGAATTCACAGCTGACTCGTATCTCATGAGAAACTGCCTGGAGTTTCCGTAACCGTTGTACTTGGGAAGAGAGGCCGGCTTAAACTTCGGCGGCCAAGGTGCTGCGTTTGCAGCCCTATTGACGATGGTGATTCGGAATCCACGAAGTGTGAGACTCCATTTCCCGCGAAGAAGTTTTCCTTCGGGGATTCTCTTGCGGCGCGGGGGTTCTGCTGCGGTGTTTCTTGCCACAGGGAGCTGTTCTCTTGCTCTTTCATTTCGTCAATTTCTCTCTGAATTGCCTGTATTTGTTCTTTTGCTTTGTTCAGCTGCTCTAGCTTTTCAGTGATTTTTCTCTTCGCCTGCAACTGAGCCGCGAACTTTTCTTTATCCCTTTGTAGTTGTTGAATCTTTTGGTGGACCATGGCTAGCTGTCTGTCTATGGCATCATCATCAGCATCAACATTTTCGTGCTCTTGCTGTTCAGTAGGTTGTTCTTGGATGTGAGTCGTTTTTTCGCTCTCGCCTTCATGAGGGCTTCGAGCTTCTCTTTTCGCCGCTCTTGTCCGTTACGTTCGAGGATTCGGGAACAAACGGAGTTTCATTTCCTTGGGTGGGAAGGTGATCATCCCGGTTCGCTGTCTTGGGGCATTCTTCTTGGATTTCTTTTGAGGTGGCATCGTGAGTTTCTTTTTCGGCTGAAACACGGTGGGCGCCAATGTTGGGGGGTACCCGAAAAATTCGGAATACTACCCTAACACAAGTGACGATTCCGACGCGTTCAATGACACGGTTAGGGCGCAAAGAGAGCGTAATTCCCCTTGCAAGTAGCACAAGTCCCAAAAAAGTCTGAATCCGTTTACACGTGCCCTCGCGCCCCCTTTTATAGGGAGACGAAGGGACTTTTACATTCCGATATCACCCTCGGGCTCGGAGAATATTCCTAATGTGAACACACACAAGAACGTCTTTTCCCCCTTACATATTTACAAGTCTGCCACTAGTTCACACTCTAAACCCGGACTTTTTGGGACTACAACTTTGACTTTGCTTCTCCCGTGATTCGTGAATGTCTTCACCCGAAATTCCTGAATTAGGTCTTTAACAGATTCCCGAAGTGGCTTTCGTTTCCCAACAGGTTCGTGCGTGTCCCAGCGCCTGAGTCCCGACGAGCCTTCATCGGATTCCCGAATCGGAAAATCCCCGAAATTCGGGCCACGAACAGTTGAGATTCCGGGCTTCCGCATGTTCATGCCTCCGCCTCTTCATCGAACCAAGGTTCCCGAACTCTGCACATCCGCGAATTCGAGACTTCGCAGGTCCCAGACTTCCTGGATTCGCGAATTCCCTGCTCCTGAAAAACATACTTTGAGAATGCCGTTAGACTTCGACGTTTCGAGGGTGATGTGTTTTCCTGAATTCCCCAACAATGGCCTAGCACCTGACCGTCGTCGTCCGGCTCCATAAAAAATTGCACCCTGGTCTCGTCTTCATCACCCTGCTGTGCGGCGCGTCTCTTCTACCTCAGTGCCATAGCATGCTCTGGTAATTAGAATCATTCTCGATCATCAGCTGCTGTCTCTGTTTTTTCGTTTGTTAGTGCTTGACAGAAACTACTAGCGCTGCATGCATAGCAACGGGATGCAAGCCGAGGTGTTGCATGCAGCTGATGACATGCATGTTTTCCCTCTGTTTATCAGTACAGTGGCACAACAATCCACACATGCTAGTAATAACCACGATTCCACGAACTAGCATCCTGTTCAATTCAAGTTTTGCATATGTTTGCCATAGACAAATACACATGACTAGGAAACAAGCAATCAGTACACATACACCATCATGATGTCAGCATTACATAGTGCTCATGTCATATACATGTTTTTTCCTTCAAAATACAACTCCAGTAAATTTCAGCATATGTATTTCAGTAATACAGTCTATCCCTTTTCTTTTATTTCAATCTATCTGTTATCCCTTATGTCTCAGGAATCTTCTCTGATAGCCCATCCAATCGATATGATCCCTAATCCTTGTTTAATCCATAGATTCCAGGTTCTAGCCCGTTTACGCTCATTTTTGTTGCGTTAGATTCGTCTCACAATAAATACACTCTAGTGCTAATGTTCAACATAAAATGTGTTTTAAGATTTTATCCTAAATTAATTTGATTAAACATCTATTGAAATGTCTTTTTGTAAATAATAATTGATTAGGGCATAAATAACGGTTTTTTAGAGCAAATGTTAAATTGACTAATCTATTTATTGATGTTTTCTTAATAAATCTAATTAGATCTACCTTTCGGCTTTTCATAATACAAATGTTAAATTGGTTAATATTTATTAAATTTTCTTTATAAATAAAAGCAACATAGGTTATCCCGAGTTTTCTTAATAATATGATAATTTGATTAATATGAACGTAAATGTGTTTTTGAATTATAATTTGCTTAGTTAAACTCGAAACATAAAGTACACGCTTAGACGCTTTACATGTTTTTTTCTAAATCTAAATATTTAATTTGCATAAATCATACTTAATATTTATAAATTTGGACTAAGTTCTACATCGTTCTTTTATATATAAATATAATTTGCCTAATTCTAAATAGGGTATTTCTCTGAAATAACCTATACACATTGCTTTATTCAATTAAAATATATCTAGCATATAGTCCTTGTGTGTTATAATACAAATCTCACGATAGATGTACCTTTTCAACGACAGTTCCGTTCTCAGCGTTTCTTGCGTTTGCGTTCCTAGAACCAAATCTTGTTTCCCTTTTAAGCCTTTCTTGATTGGTGTATTGTTCTTAGTTGTGCTTGTTTGATTTTGCATGTTTGTGCCCTGATGTTTGCTTCGAGTAGAAGATCGAACCGTTGATCGAAGTCCCGAAGTTCAAGAGTTTCAAAGAGAAAGAGCACAATAACAACTAACTTTTTTGTTGGAGAAAGGCAATTGACCCTAACCATCCTTCTACCTATGCTTTAAACAAGAATACTATGAATTAATTGGAACATGGAGAACCACCCGGAAAACGAGTACAACCACAAGACATATGGCTCTGTCTTGGCCAATTAATTAGGGAAGTCTTGTGTCGCTATTAGCCTTAGTAGCTTAGGGTACGGAGGAATGCTTTTATGACTCTTCTACTCGGACGGTATTGGAACGGAAGTGCTCTTCTAGGCTAACCTGGTCCGAGGGTAGAAGGAGGGTACGAAAGATAGCCTCTAGGACGTGCTAATATGGACTAATACACATAGGAGGACTCTTTATAAAGGCCTCGTAGCGTCCCTATGCAACCACACCTCGGAAGTGTGGTATTGTGCCTACTTTTGCACAACATGGTTGGGTTCAAAGTTCTTCGGAACTTTTACGCGATTTGTGGTGAAAGTGTACAACCTCTCGCAGTGTAAAACTGTTATAACGGCCGTGCTCACGGTCAAGAGCGGCCTGGACCCTCACATGATTAATAAACTTGAAGATGGATTTAAAATTGCTTTCCGGTTATTTCTGTGGCCTTGCTGAGTACCAACCATAAGTGTACTCATCCTTGCTAAACCGCCGTTCGAAGAAGAAGGTACATGATGTCCAGAAGATGGTGCTAGGCGTACGCAACCCCCAGTCGATTGCCTCGTGGAGTTTGGAGCCTTTGCTTCCCGGAGTTTTCTTTGTAAATCTCCGATAATCTCCCTTTACGTGATATTGTTTCGTTATTCACTAATGATGTCACTATATGTATGGAACTAGATCCTGGCATACATATAGGTAGCACTTGGTTTGTTTTGGAAACCGGGTGTGACAACGAAGCCGCTAATGTCGGGAGCTCCGCATGACCGAGCCACTTCTCCTCCACCCGTTGTCGCCGCTCAACATGCACTAGAGCACCACCGATGTCATGGAGTAGAGCCGAGCTATCGTCCGCCGACCGCCGCATTTCCCCTCGCGAATCGGGCCGCCTCCGCATCTCCCCGCCACTATTGAGGATATATACGAGATTCCCTTTACCTCCTCTTTGCATTCCATGTCTCGCCCGAGCCTCTAGGCCACCGGACCACTAGCGATTTGAATCTCCCGGACCCCCCGTCCGTCCGTCCGCCTTGGACCGGAGGTACAAAAAGCCCCTTTTCGTCTTGTTCTTGACGGTGAAATTCCGTCAACTTAGCCATGAGTTTACCTTCGTTGTTGGCATGACTTTTATATCTTATCCATTGGTACTAACCCCCCTTGGTATAGCAAGTTCGTTTGTGCATGTCGGTTTTGGAGTTTAGTGTTTATGTAGGATTTTAGTGTTGAAAGCAAGACTTCCGGGATATGTTCATCAAGCACCTCATGACGAGACCTTGAAGCCCGATACAAGTCAAGCAATGAAGTAAACATGACTCCTATAATCCCAGGGACCAAACCCGAGAAGATGAAAAACTCCGAGGACCCAGTCAGAAAAGTGCCAAATCTTGCGGGACAAGGAGCTTCATCCAATCTGAGGAGAAACTGATGACAAGGGCCCACATGCGAAGGGGAAGACTCTAATAGACTCGGGAAGCAACACCGGACAAAGCGAGGCCCTCGGGCGGGCCGAAGTGGGCCCGGGCCGGTCGGCCCAACCCATTTCGGGGCCGGTCGATCCCCCCCCCTCCTTTGACCCGGCCGCCATTCGACTATTTATAGCCCCGAGGCCGGGAGCCATGAATCAACTCATTCGTCATCGGCCTCCGAGGAGCAGAGAAGAGAGGGACATCATCTCGGAGAGGAGAGGGTCGAGCTAGTTGACTAGGATCTTCCTAGCCGGCATGGGAACCTTGCAAGGAAGACCACGTCGAGTTCCCGGGCTAGAAGAAAGATCATGGTAGGATCCCGATGGTGATCTTGATTCATGTATCATGTAATGTTGAATTATCTAGTTGCAATCCAATTTCTAACGTCAAGTGTTTCTCCTACATCTTTGATTTCGATTAGCTTTTCGTATCTTAAGATCTATTCTCGAGATAGATCACCGAGGATGTTCTTGTAGGCTGTGGTGGCTAGAGGTGCATGCCCGACCTTCGAGAGATTTCAACTTGTCGTTGGACTCGCGCTAGACAAACCAGCACGAATAGGGGTGCGTTGTGACGAATGGTGGCTCCAAAAGGCGGACGTTTTCGGAGTCGGATGGGAAACCGCGATTTAAAGAAGCTTTTTATGAGATTGAACTTGTTTACTTCTTCTTTGTTCGAACTTCAATGAAGGCTTGATCCAATCTCTCTAGATTGGTTTATTTATCCCCCTCTATCTCTTGCTACCTCCGACTTTCATAGATTAGATTCATTTTTGTGATGTTCTTTAAGATTAGATCTTTGTCACACCCGATTTTCCAAATAAAACCAAATGCATCTCATATGTACAAGAGTGAAATATCAATAAACAAGCAATAAAAATGTACAAGAGTTAAACCATTACATTATCTCGTTATTACACTCGGACGTTTGACTCGAATGTCTTTACAACGATCAAACGATAACTATGAAGACGTAACTCCATCTTCATCTTCCACAGGCACATGACTGGGGACACGCAAGCCTCAGAAGTCCATAGTCGCTGAAGTACTCTTCTCCAATGTTCTCCTCTGAACAGCGAGTAAGCAAGGGTGAGCACACTTATGGTTGGAGCTCAGCAAGTGGGGAAAAGATGCAAGGCTATCAAAGATAGGCTAAGAGTTTTGCGGCGGTAAGCATTTTAATATTTGTCAATTTTTATTAGCAAGCACCTATTTAATAGATGTAAGTTTATACCATCCCACTTAAACGAGACTTTAGAAAACTTTCCATTTCAAACCATACATAGACCACAATTTAATTCCATCTTCAAGTTTGTTAATCATGTGAGGGTCCGGGCCGCTCTTGACCGTGAGCACGGCCGATCGATCGGTTTACACTCTGCGAGAGGTTGTACACTTTCACCACGGCTCACGTAAAAGTTCGAAGAACTTTAGACCCAACCACGCATGTGTTGATCGGACACAATACCACACTTCGAGGTGTGGTTGCATAGGGAGGCTATGAAGCCTTTACAAAGATATGCAAAAGCACCAACAACCCACGACAATTACAACTTAGGGCGGACCATAACCCTCCCTAGTGGTCAACACCTTAGCAAAGACTGCTACCCCGAAAGAACTGGGATGTACCCCTGCAACTCAGAGCCCCCTGTGTTCCTTTCGGATAAGATCACCAATACAATCGCACGCCTAATTAATTGGCTAAGCCAGAGCCATGTGGACTATGGTTGCACTGTTGTCTCGGGTGGTTCTCCATGTTCCAATTAAACCATATGATCTTGTTATTAACCATAAGCACACACATACATATATATACCACCAAAGTTATCATGATCAACATTCAACCTATTGCAAATATTCATTTTAATCATCCCAAGTTATAGAAACTAAGCATTTCTACCCTAAACATTTATTTAAAAGGGTTGTCCAAGGCAAAGGGGATAAAATCTTAGTCATGTACGTAAAAAGGTGATTTTCCCATCAAATTTATGCAATACAACATTTAAATGTAAACTTAGTTATCATGCAAGTTGTGTGGGACAAAAATCGAATATGCGGGGGGAAAAGTCCACTTGTGTTCCTTGCTTAAACACCGGAGTTCTTCTTCTTCAAACACTTGTTCTTGACCCGCTCCAACTAGCTACTCACTTGAAACTCGGCATGATGTCTACGAGCACACAAGAAAGCATACAATAAAAAAAACAACACAACAAGCATGAAAAGCTTAAAGAGAAGACAAGGCTTGGCTCTAGGAACGCGAACACAAAAGCACTAGGAGCTATCGGGAGCTTTGGATGATCACAAACAAGAGCTAGCTATGTGCTTGGTATATTATAATTAAATAAAATCATGTGCATAGATTATTTCGAGAGAAATACCCTAATTATAATTAAGAAAGTTATATTTGTATTTAAAAGATGATGTAAACCTAGTCCAACTCGCCCGATGATTGTAAGGAGCGGTGCAAGTAGTGGTAACTGCTTCAATGGGCGAGTAGAGAGGATAGGGTCGGTCCGGTGTAGCCGGGGATATTAGACATGTCAACCTTCACAAAAAACCAAAAAGAGCTCCAATCTTCGGAGAAATTGGTTTGCGAGCGAGGCGCGATCCGAATTCGCGTAAGGCCTTTCCGCGACCCCCGCCTACTCGTGTTGAAGGTACAACATGTGTAGTGCGCTTCGTAATACTAGCCATCATCGAGTTTGTTGATATCTTTCTCGATGACCGAGTTCAAACAATCTCGCGAACACGTCAACACCAAAGTTACATCTAGAAATCTTCATGATCCAAAAGAATTTGGAGAGCTCCGAAATGAGTTCGGTGATAATTGATGAATTTTCTCGAAAAACTTGTCTAGAGTCACGGGAAGAATGGGATCACAAGGGAACCTCGGTTTGCGAGTTAAATAAGTCGCAAAACACGACAACTTCATTTGCTTCGGGAGTAGGGGTTTGCTCATCAAGAGGAGCGCGACCATCGCCGGCACGAAAAACCCAACTACCTCATACTCTCCGATTAGATTTGCGGTAACTTTAGATTCGCCGAAGTCGAAGGATGGAGGATATGACTTGGAGCTCTTTGCTACAATAAGATCCCTTGGGTTAGCATCAACTTCGCCGGATCTTCTTCAACACCGGATGTACTCTCGGATCCGATCTCCCCGCTCTCACGATTTTCGAATTGGGGACAATGTCAAGAACTCGGTTATCTTCTTGAGGTTGAATGTTCTCGGATTCGCGAACCTCTCCTATGGTGGACGAAACACCGGCGAGCAGCCAATTATTCGGAAGTCATTGGTCTAGTTGTGCTTTTGACACAAGCCACCTAGTTAAGAATAATACGAAGGCAAATCCTAAGATTATTCATACGAAACAAAATGTTCGAAATCAAAAGAACAAAATAGAAAAAGAAAAGAAAACAATACCTTTGAAAACCGAGGAAGACTCAAATCTCGCAGTTCTTGTCACAAAGATCTTTTTCGCGAAAATGTTTGCAAACTTTCAAAGGAAGCGTCGAAATGGTGAAAACATTTTACGGCGCAAGCGCTCTATTTATAGGGGTAAGGGGGGCGGTTTCAAGAAACGCCTAGACTCGACCGTTGTGATTTATCCGGAGGACGCTTGTCCACTCCGACGTTCCGAGGGTGACGTTTTTTACCGGAATTTGAGATCTATTCGTGGAATCGGATCGTCGGAGTCAACCCGCTTCCCCGAGGGGCTAGTTTTGGGGAATTGGGCAAAAACCTTACACCCTCGAAACGTCGGATCCGCCAAATTCGTGGATAAATTTTTAGGTCTTCTTCGGAGAAGAGTTTTCTCGTTTCGCGAGAAGGCAACATTCATGAAGAATTCCCGATGAACATCATGCATCATGCTAACCCTCCGATAATGTGCGAAAGTAATAGCCGAATTTGGCTCCTGTTCGTGAATCTACTATCCGTTTCGGGGTGGTCGGAAGCGGTGAAGTTCGGGATTTAGGAATGCGACATTCGAGAATCCGGTGATGTCTTGTTTCGCAATCAAGAAGAGCGGTGGTTTTCATGAATAAGAGCTTCGGGGTTTTGGAAGAAGCCAAGTCAAAAACGTCACTTCAAAAGTCCGGTTTGGAGTGTGAACTAGTGGCACACTTGTAAATGTGTGAAATCGCCCCGCAAATCACGATATGTAAAAGACATTCATGTACATGTTCACACTAGGAATATTCTCTAAATTCAAGGGTAATCTCGGAATGTAAAAGTCCCTTCGTCTCCCTATAAAAAGGGGGCGCGATGGTACGTGTAAAGGGATTCACAACTTTTGAGGCGAGTACATCCTTTCGAGAGATTCCTTGTCGACTTGCGTGTCTTTGTTCGTATCTCTTGTGTTCGGGACTCCCACCGATTTTTGGACCCCCAACGGTGTACATCTCTATTCCCATGTCCATATGTTGTGTCCGCCTCCGAGTGAGGTTATTTACGTTAATTATTCATAATGTCATATGTGCATACGTTTTTTTATTCCAAGCAAAAAGATTTACTATATTAGATGTGACCATGAGATGGTTTGTATTTAATTTCTTTATAGTGGAAAATGTGGGTAATTTAGACATAGGTATAGTGGGGTTATTTCTTTTAATTGTTCATAAGGGCATAGGTGGCTATAGATGTCATTTTGGCACGCAACCTGATAGCCCGACCGAAAGCCCGCTATTTTGGCACGATCCAAACCTGGTACGACACGACATTCTACGGGCCCGGGCTGGCCCGACACGGTAGCTCAAGCCGAGCGTGGGCTGCACCCTAGCACGCCGTGCGGCATGACACGGCCCGCAAAATAGTATTTGGCCCGTCTACGGCCTCGCAAAATCCCCTCACCTTATGTAGACACCGCAAACCATAGACTCCCATCCCCGGCCACAGCCGCTCCCTACCGCTTGGCGCGACCCCCCGCCCCCACGCCCGTATCCTCACGACAATGCGAATCGCGAGTCGCGCCACCGCCTCACGCCCAAATCCCACACCGCGAGCCGCAGCCGTCATCTCCCGCTAAGCTTAACGACACATCCCACCGCCACATTCTCGTGACGCCGGCCCCGCGCTCCCATCCCACGCCCCACGACCCCGGCATACCCGCGCGGTGGCCCCTACAACACTTCTTCTATTAGCTCGATGTGGCAATGCTCCTTCCCATGACGAGCGGTGCTAAACGGCACGACGAGTCGGGCCCGGGCCGTCGGCACAACTTCGTAGGCGAGCACGAAACGGCATGGTGGGAATTAGTGCTAGGTTGACCCGGCCCACGATTGACGCGGCCCGAATGGACATTAAAATTAATGAAAATTTTTTAGGGTGTTCACCTAGGACACACTTTTGTGATTCAATCCATATAGAATAGTGACACGTGCGCTTCTAAAAGGCAAGGTTTCGGATCATGGCGTCCACGGCTCAAGGCATGGTTGCCGCAAAGTCATTTGGTTCGGATTGTGAGGTAAAAATGTCATGTCTTCGTATAGAGGGTGTGTGGAAGTGGAAATTATGAGTAAAGTAAATATCGTGGAAATTTCATGGCAATATACTTGGTTGCGTATATTTCATCCGTCCATGTACGAGAACATCTTCGGATGTAGAGGCCGGATTTAATTATACAATATCTAAAAAATGTATGAGAAGACTTGTACCTAGGGGTGGTAACTAGGCGTTCCAATTTGGCCTACCAAATTTAAGGATTGGGCTATAATTCTATACAATTTACAATTAAAAATAAGTACCCCTGGCTATGGGTACATTGGCGTCACAGATGTACATTAAGGTGCCAAGTTAATTCTGCATCTTTTGGGTGTTTGCATGGATATATATCTTCTTATGCAGGGTAGGTAGGAGCAGAGCATTACCTACCCACCGCACTGAAATTACAAGATAGGGGTGATAGACAACACTTTACACGGGAGGGAAATATTGCTGGATAGACTAAATCAGCTTTTTTTTTTGCAAGTCCCCATCTCTTCATTTATATGATGCAAGGAAGAGGAGCCTTTTGCAGTAATTTATCTCTGGTGTCCATATATGCCTCCCCTGTTGGAATTCATTCTCCCTGCTCTGCTCAAGGTATGTTCTTGGATTGGATGGAGAAAGCTTCATGGCGTCCAGTTAATCAACATGCTTTTCTGATTTACTCCATTCGCTTCATGGCGTCCAGTTAATCAACATGCTTTTCTGATTTACTCCATTCTGTACTCAAAAAACTTGCCTGGTCATGCAGAGATAGCAGAAGATTCATTATAGACAGTGCACCCATTTCGATCTGTCGGATGATAAATTCAAGAGATCCTTGGGAGCAAAACAATTTGCATTCTCGATATGCAACTCTAGCCTCCAGATGAAGCTGTTCTGATTTACTCCTTTCTGTTATAGTAAAAATGGCTTGTCATGCAGATATATCAGAAGATCAGGCTGTACAGTGCTCACATTTCTGGTTGGACCACGAATTCAACGAACCCAGTTTGAAGCAAAACAATTTGCATTGAGAGTTTGAGACATACTGATCTCCATATATATCAATCTAACCGGTGCCTTACAGGTTATCCCTTGTTAAACTACGTTTTCAAGTTCTAATTGATCTGAAAATTTTGACTTAGAGGGAATTCTCCTAGTTAATTACCTGCTAATCTGTTCTAGTTGTCTGGATTTTTTGCAGGAGTTGCAGGGTGCGATCTGTCGGTTTCAATTTCTCTCGGTCATACACTGGTCTCTGTTTAAACTCCTTCGCCTAACTCTTGAAGATCTTAAATATACTAGCTCACAGGTACTTACTGCATCATCATATATCTCTAGCTGATATGCTTTACTGCAGAACCACTCTGATAATACCCAGTTATTGAAATAACTTTCTTAATGAGAAAGTACTTGGCCTTCTGATTTTTCTTCAATTTTAGGATCATCTCAGCACTTGTTCTGCATTCATTAGTAGCCTATACGTCTGTCATTATCCCAAAGAAGCCACCTTGTATTCTTAGTGGATCTCCGTCAATAAATTTCACTCATGGCCACAATAATTGATTCTGTGGTTGGATCGCTTGCCAAAAAGTTGCAAGATATTATTTTTGAGGAAGCCATTTCAGTTCTGGGGGTAAAACGAGATCTCAAAGATCTAGAGAGAACAATGAACCATATACAATGCTTTCTGAAAGATGCAGAGCAAAGGAGGACGGAAGAGTCAGCAGTTAACAATTGGCTTGGTGAGCTGAAAGATGCTATGTACGAAGCTGATGATATCATTGACTTGGCTACATTAGAAGGGCATAAGCTTCTAGTAGACCATGCATCACCATCAAGGTCTGCTGAATGTTCAAGATTTCCACTTTTCACTTGCCTTCCCACTATTCGAAGGCGTCACGAGATTGCCATTCGCATCAGGAAATTGAATACTGAATTAGAGAAGGTTTTAAAACTAGGTGAAAGATTTTTAAAGCTTCAGAATGTGCAGCCTAAAGGTGAAGTTTCATTAGTGCATAGGATGAAAGCTTCTGACCTAGTGGAACCTTACCTTGTGGGAAAGGAAACACTTGTTGCTTGTAAAAGATTGGTTCGACTGATTCTTGCACATAGAGAAAAAAAGACATACAAGATTGGGATTGTTGGAACTGGAGGTGTTGGAAAAACGACTTTGGCCCGAAAAATATATAATAGTGTAGCGAACATGGCCCCATTTGCCATCCGTTCAAGTTGATTTTGGTGATTCATGCTAACCCAAGCAATGGGGCTAACCACATTGTCTAGCATGTCTTTGTAGGCATTCCTAGGTCCCATGGATGTTACAACATGTTAACATACCATGCCCAAGCTAACATGTCATACCACAAGTTAATATAACATGGACATGTTAGGTTACTTACAGCAAATTTGAGGACTTAGTATATATTTTGAGGCTATAAGTAATGGCATGTTAAGTATGTTAAGTTGAAGGAAGAATCCAAGTTGAAGACGCGAAAAAAAGAAAAGGACACCGTCGGATGAACCGACGGTACCCAAATAGCAGCGTCGGTGCAATCGTCGGACGAGTTGGTTCGCTAGGTAAAACCCTAGGCACCGTCGGATGAACCGACGGTACAACTTCTAGTTGCGTCCGACGAGTTGCGGAGAGGAAGAGCAGCGAAGACGAGAGCATCGGATGATCCGACGGTCGAGTGGGGACACCGTCAATCTATCCGACGCTCGGTTTGAATCAAGACGAGAGACGCGCCAAGACGAAGTCTTCAACACCGGATGATCCGACGCCTTTGTCAAGGGGAAGCGTCGGTCTATCCGACGGTCGCGTGAAAGCTAACGAGAGGTGACTTGGCCGCGGGGTCTTCAAGACCGGATGATTCGACGCACCGTCGATGTATAGCGTCGAGCGGTTGTGTCGGCGAGTTACAACGGCTAAGTGACGTGGAGGCCACCGGATGAACCGACGCCCTGGAAAAGCATAGCATCGGTTCATCCGACGCTACCTTTTTCGGCGACTTTTAGCCATTCAAGTGCTTAATTGAAGATCATATCCAATCCATTTAAGTGCTTAATTGCTCATCCTTAGACTTGCATATGCTTTGTGTATGTGCTTAGTGCTAGGCTTAACTTAGAGCCGAGTGAGTGCAAGGTTGTGCCAACCTTGTGAGGTAATTCTTGAGTGAATCGGGTTGTACAAGGTTTGCCGGAAGCCTTGGGGCCTAAGTGGCTCACCGGCAATCGTCATCGACCCTCCGGCTTGGTGTGGAGTGGCGAGGACACTTTGTGCGGGGGACGTGGAGACCCCCTTCCTTGGTGGAGAAGCTCCTTAGTGGAGGCGGCATCAAGGTGACCAAGGGAGCTTGACAAGTGCCTAAGTAGCTAGCCTTTGTGGCTAGTCAAGTGGCGCTCTTGGGAGAGACTTGGTGACCGGGAAGCAATACTCTTGTGTGCGTGCTTCAACAACGTGGACTAGGGGTGGCTTAGTGCCTACCGATACCACGGGATAAATCGTGTGTCAAGAGTTTGCTTCCTCTCATCCCTTTTACGTTTCCGCATTTACTCTATTGCAATCTTTGCTTGCCTTTACTTTCCTAGAGTAGTATCTTACTAGGATTGGCTATAGGTTGCAAACCTTGGTTTGCGATGGGTGTTTCACACTAGAACAACCATAGTTGCACATCTAGATAGTATGTTCTAGTTTACCTTTGTGCAAAATTGGTGAAGCCATAGGTTAAGATTTTTAGTTGCCTAATTCAACCCCTCCCCCTCTTAGGCTAACGGGCATCCGATTCCTTACAAGTGGTATCAGAGCCGGGACTCACTTCCTTTACAAGGAAACACCAATTCGATTGGTAATTTGTGAAAACCGGCTCATTGGAACGGTTAGGCTTCACCGCCTAGTGAGTTGCTCTATAGAGGAATGAAAGGGGTGGATACCTTAGGTTTGGCTCCACATTTCGATGGCACGGGCTATCCTTGGTGGAAGGTTCTCATGGAGGCCTATCTCCAAGCAAGGGACCTTGATGTTTGGAGAGTCACCGATGAGGGCATGAAAAATGGTACTAGAAAGGAAAAGCAATTTGATGTGATTGCTAAGAGTATCATTTTGTCCTCACTAGATGTAGGCGTTTTCAATAGATTTTTTACTTGTGAAAATGCTCATGAGCTATGGAACCATAAATGAGCAAAATAAGGGTTCAAAAGAAGTTGCTAATAAATGCTATGGTTGTCTCCTTGAGGAATCTATGTACTCATGCCTAAATGTGCTTGTCATTGAGATCAATGCTTTAGGTGTGAAGGACATCACGGACTTGAACATCAACCGCAAGATCCTTCAAAGTCTCCCGAAGCCCGATTATGACTTGGTGAAGGCAATCATCTACGAGAAGAAGCTCGAAGATTTGAAGCCATCGCATATCTTGAGCAAGATCATGGCACATGAACTTCAACTCATACCCAAGTCAAAGAAGGCGCCCCGGGGAAAAGCCCCAAGAACCATCCTCTCCAACTACAAGCCATGCTCTCTCAAGCCAACAAGAGAAGATGTTGAGTAGGATGGCTACTCATGGAAGCTCAAGCGAGGATAATGGTGATGATGGTGACGATGGAAATTCCTCAAGTAATGAACAAAGTTGAATCCATGGTGGTCGAGTACGTGAAGAAGATCTTCAAGTATGTGAAGAAAGTCAACATGTACGGCTACAACGTCCACTTGAGAGAAGGGCGTCATCATCAACACAGCAAGTTCACCAAGATCAAGCACAAGCCCAAGAAGAAGGTGGAGTGGACAAGTGGTAGAGAATCATGTTCTTCTAGCTCAAGTGATAAAATCAAGAAAGAACTTAACCATTCGCTTCATGCAAGGTCCTTCATCATCACTACACATGTGCCTTATGGCCAAAGGTATGGAAAGCAATGTAAGTGATGACGAATCCAACACCACCTCTCTCAATGATATTGTTGAGCTAGTCCATGAGCAAAAAGTAATGCTTGAGAAACAAGCTAATGAAATTAAAGAACTCGATGCTCTCAATGATCTTAGTGCCACCCTTGCTACAAATTAGGAACATTTGTTGTGCAAATTCAAATTGCTTTTTTTTGAGCAGCAAATTCAAATTGCTTAGCAAGGAGTGTGATGAGCTAAAATCTAAGCTTGAGAGCAATGAGACTAAAACAAGTAATTCCTTTGAGCTTGATGAAACATCTATCCCTTGTGCAATTCCTATCTCCAAGATAGATGCTTCCACTTCTTGCATTGATTTAATTGATGAATCTTGCTCACTATCTTGTCATGAGAATGTTGTTGTAGAATCATGTGATTATCTCATAGGCAAGGAAAATGATGAGCTCAACCAAGAAGTGAAATGGCTCCGAGAGAGGTTGGCAAACTTGATGGGCAAGGGCAAGAACGATGAGGAACAAGTGAACATCTCTCAAGACATGAAGAGCAAAGTCTAACCTTCTCAAGATAACCGTGATCCCATGGTGAAGAAGCTTGAGAAGGGTGCAACCGTGACTTTCTACAAGTGTCATGAAGAAGGGCACAAGTTCTACTAATGCACTCAATTTGTCAAGAAGATGGACAAGGGCGCAAAGAAGAAGTTGAAGCCCCACCATCAAGAGCTCCCTCATCTACACCAAGCCCAACCGCAAGAACAAGATCAAGAGCAACACCTACATCATTAAGAAGGTAAATGTCAAGTTGGTTGCACACAAGGTTGGGAAGATGAAGGAAGAGCGGGGTTGCAACCAACCCATTTGGGTTCCCAAGGAAGTCATCATCAACAAGAAGGGGCCTCAAATGGTTTGGGTTCCAAAGGCCACTTGAAGGCCATGAGTGCGGGGGCTTGGGAGGCTTGGCACAAAGAAGATGAGAAGACTCAAGACTAAAAGCCAACCTTGCAAGTTGGACATGTGTTGCCCGGGTTCCCCGGTTGAGGTAATGGAAACTAGTACCTATCTCTTGTATCATTGTAGCTCCATTGCATTGTTTAGGTTGCATTTGTTGCAATGTTTACATATGGTAGGTTGCTTGTGTCATGTGCTAACCCATTAGCAACTTAAATGTTTTGATTAGTGTGTAGGAAAGCTACACTTGTTCCTTCATGGTGCATGCTTTCATATATATCTCTTTGCATCATGAGAAAGATATAGGGTTAGCTTACCTTTTGTTGTAATAAACAATGTGCATGCATTTGGTTGGTGATTCAAACACTAAATGCACACATTTAGGGGGAGCTCATCCTATGGTTTGGTTATGGGACTAACATTGTTTCTAGCTTATCTTATGTAGTCCCTTAGCGACGCGTTCCGGTGTGGTGCTTCATTCTAAGAGGATGCTATTTCACTCTCAATGTGATCTAACATCTCTAAAAGAGTGAAAATAGCAATATGAGCTTCATGCTATTGAGTCATGTCCTTGCGAGCTTAGTTATTCTCACATGTGGTATCTTCATTAATATTCTCCCTTGTACTTGATCTATGTTTGCTAGGACTTGCTATGACTTGCTAGGACTTGGAGTTATGTTTGAGCTATGTTTGCTAGGACTTGCTAGTTTCCTTGGAGTCCTTTTGTTTTGGACTTTTTGGAGATTTTATACCAAAGGGGGAGAATGTGGGACCAAAGCAAGCTAGTGGTTCTAAGGTGGAAAGAGGAAAGCTATGTGTGAACATAGGAAGAGAACATCAAAAAGGGGGAAGTTTGATCTAGGGGGAGTTTGGATGATGGTAAGCATCCAAGCAAGTGTAAGTGGTTCTAACTTTGTCAATTTTTGCAAATTTATGCTTGCTTCGCTTGTGTTGTCATAAATCACCAAAAAGGGGGAGATTGTAGCGAACATGGCCCCATTTGCCATTTGTTCGAGTTGATTTTGGTGATTCATGCTAACCCAAGCAATGCGACTAACCACATTGTACGGCATGTCTTTGTAGGCATTCCTTGGTCCCATGGATGTTACCACATGCTAACATACCATGCCCAAGCTAACATGTCATACCACAAGTTAACATAACATGGACATGTTAGGTTACTTATAGCAAAATTGAGGACTTAGTATATATTTTGAGGTTATAAGTAATGGCATGTTAAGTATGTTAAGTTGAAGCAAGAATCCAAGTTGAAGACGCGAAGAAAAAGAAAAGGACACCGTCGGATGAACCGACGGTACCCAAATAGCAAGCGTCGGTGCAATTGCCGGACGAGTTGGTTCGCCGGGTAAAACCCTAGGCACCGTCGGATGAACCGACGATCCAACTTCTAGTTGCGTCGGACGAGTTGCGAGAAGAAGAGCGGCGAAGACGGTAGCACGGATGATCCGATGGTCCGAGCGGGGACACCGTCGGTCTATCCGACGCTCGGTTTGAATCAAGTCGAGAGATGCACCAAAACGGAGTCTTCGGCACCGGATGATCCGACGCCTTGGTCAAGGTGAAGCGTCGGTCTATCGGACGGTCGTGTGAAAGCTAACGAGAGGCGACTTGGCCGCGGGGGTCTTCGGCACCGGATGATCCGATGCACCGTCGGTGCATAGCGTCGGAGCCGATTGTGTCGACGAGTTACAACGGTTAAGTGACGTGGGGGCACTTGGATGAACCGACGCCCTGGAAAAGCATAGCATCGGTTCATCCGACGCTACCTTTTTAGCGCTTTTATCCAATGGCTAGTTTGATGCCTTTGGCTATTTATAGCCCCTCCACTCACCCATTTGAGGTGGCTAGAGTGTGTGGAAGTGTAGAAGAGTTCAAGACACATTGAAGATCATAGCCAATCCATCTAAGTGCTTAATTGCTCATCCTTAGACTTGCATATGCTTTGTGTATGTGCTTAGTGCTAGGCTTAGCTTAGAGGCGAGTGAGTGCAAGGTTGTGCCAACCTTGTGAGGTGATTCTTGAGTGAATCGGGTTGTACAAGATTCGCCGGAAGCCACCGGGGCCTAAGTGGCTCACCGGCAATCGTCATCGACCCTCCGGCTTGGTGTGGAGTGCCGAGGACACTTTGTGCGGGGGACATGGAGACCCCCTTCCTTGGTGGAGAAGCTCCTTAGTGGAGGCGGCATCAAGGTGACCAAGGGAGCTTGACAAGTGCCTAAGTGGCTAGCCTTTGTGGCGAGTCAAGTGGTGCCCTTGGGAGGGACTTGGTGACCGGGAAGCAATACTCTTGTGTGAGTGCTTCAACAACGTGGACTAGGGGTGGCTTAGTGCCTACCAATACCACGGGATAAATCGTGTGTAAGAGTTTGTTTCCTCTCATCCCCTTTACGTTTCCGCATTTACTCTATTGCATTCTTTGCTTGCCTTTACTTTCCTATAGTAGTATCTTGCTAGGATTGGCTATAGGTTGCAAACCTTGGTTTGGGATGGGAGTTTCACACTAGAACAACCCTAGTTGCACATCTAGATAGTATGTTCTAGATTATCTTTGTGCAAAACTAGTGAAACCATAGGTTAAGGTTTTTAGTTGCCTAATTCACCCCCTCCCCCTCTTAGGCTAACGAACATCCCATTCCTTACAAATAGCAACAAAATAAAAGGAACTTTTAGCAAACAAGCATGGATTTGTGTTTCCCAACGGTACTCTAAAGACACACTTTTGAAAGAGGTCCTACGATTGGGGAAGATAATAGGCAAGATGAAACCGTTGGAGAACTCATCAAAAATCTATCAATTGCTTTGTTGAAAAGAAAACATTATTTCTTGTGTTGGATGACATGTGGAAGCATGAGGCATGGACTAATCTACTAAGAACTCCGCTAAACGCCGCATCAACAACAATAACTATGGTGACTACTCGTAACGATACGGTTGCACGAGCAATTGGTGTGGAAGATGTGCATCGAGTTGAATTGATGTCCGATGATGTAGGATGGGAGCTGCTTTGAAAGAGTATGAACATCAATGAAGAGGTCAAGTACAAAATCTACGGAGTATAGGGAAGGATATTGTGCGTATGTGTGGTGGCCTTCCCCTCACGATCAAGGTTACAGCTAGTGTTCTCGCATGCAAGGAGAAAACCGAGAATCAATGGCGGCAAATTCTAAAAAATAGTGCTTGGTCCATGAGCAAAGTTCCTATTGAGCCGAGAGGAGCACCGTTTTTGAGCTATGATGACCTACCATGGCACTTGAGACAATGTTTCCTCTTACTCGTACCTTATATCCATAAGATCATAGCATGTCTCAAAATGATCTTATAAGGTATTGGATTGCTTGAAGGTTTTATACATAAGCAAGAAGACCAACTTCTTGAGGATACGACTAACGAATATTACAACGAATTGATATATAGGAATCTCCTTCATCCGGACCCCCTTATGCCGACTATTCTTGTTGTAAAATGCATGATCTTTTAAGAAGACTGGGTCAACATTTATCCGAAGATGAATATTTTTATGGAGATTTACATTCATTGGAAGCTAAGTTGTCACACCCCGAAATTTCCAATTTCGGGATGTGGATAAAAAGAATAATTAAATAACGATTTTCTCATAATTTTAAAAAAATTCCAACATTTATTTTTCTTCACGGAAATATAGTATAGGAAAACCTTTGTTTGATTTTTCTTCATCAAATAAAAAGTTGTGAGTGTTGCATTCATGCCGATGCATCTAGTGCTTCTTGAGTGCAAAAGGTTTCAAAAATGCGTTTAGGAGCTATCCTAACTCTTCCGAGAATTTTCCGGATTTTTACTCGGAATATATTCTCATTTTTCTCTCGAGAATTTTCTTTTTATTAGAAGGCTCCAAAATCTTCTTCATTAACTCCAACCACTTTATTTGGATTGTTCATGTCCCAATGTGTCTCTCGGAATTTTCCTGGAATTTTTGTGATTTTCGGAGTTTTTTTCGTGCCTTTAAACAAATTCTAGGTTTTCCGTAATTGTTTTGCACTAAAAATAATTTCGAAAAAAATCTATCCTATCTATCGGCCCGAGCCCGAAAGCCCGACCCATCTCTCCCTCCGGCCCCGCCACGGCCCGCCTTAGCCCATCCGGGCCCGGACCCCCGCCGTGGCCGGTGTCCATGGCGGACACGGCCAAGAGTCCGGCCGCCGCCGCCGGTTTGTGCCCTATAAAGGCCGCGGCCTAGCCGCCCGCGCACCCTATCCCCGCGCGCCGCGCGAAGCCCGACGCGCCGCCGCGCGAAACCCGCCGCCGCCGGACTCGCCGGTGACCGAGCTCACCGTCGCCGGCGTTGACTTCGAAATCCGGCCACCTCCGTCCGTCTCCCACGTTGGTAAGCACATCATCGTGATCCCCTCGAACTCCCGTCTCCGTTTTGCATCTCCCCCCAAACCCCTAGCTGCCCGGAAGCCCGCGGATTGGAGGCTCCGGGAGCACGTTCTCGTGCGTGGGGAGTTCGTCCGTTCTTTCTAAGCCGCAAGCTGCAAGTTGAAGAAGATAAGGTCACTTTGCACTTAGACCCTTAGACTTTCCATGTAATCTTTAGATCTATTTTGTGTCTTGACCAATCAATAGATAACCCCCTAGAAAGATCCCACTTTCACACATAAATCCCACCCGAGAGTTTTATAGATCTAACCCTGTCCTTTGTTCCTTTCGCGAGCACTATTCTTTGTGTCTTGCAGATTTCCTTTGCTACTCCCTAAAATCTACGGTTAATCACGACTAGGACCTTTTAATCTTGTTTTGCTCGTAAAATCTTCGTTTTAGCTCCGTTTTAATCCATTCAAGTTGCGTTAGGATCATAATAATGTTAAGCACGCGTTAGTGGTGAGTTTTCATCATGTTTTGTTTTCTGAAAATAAAATTAATATTAATTTTGGTTAATGGTTAGTTATACACGCCTTTTATAAATAAAAGCAAAATAGATCTATACCCGTTTTTCATAATCAAATTTAATTTGATTAATGATTGCTTTACATGCTTTTATAAATAAAATCTACTTAGATCTTTTACCTGGTTTTCCATAAGTCAAATATTAATTTGCTTAATGATTAATTAGCTTTTCTAATTAAAAGTTAATTAGGCTTTTACACCGTCTTTTATAATAAATGTTAACTTGCCTAATGTTAACATACATGTAATTTCTAAATTAAGTTTGTTAGCTCAACACGTCATGTGTCTTTATTCAATTAGTTGTTATAACCTTTTCTTAAATGAATTGTTTAACTGATGTAATTGACACATGAACTTTTGTGAATAAAATTTGACTAGACCTTTACTTACGTTTTTGCAAATAAAATATAATATTGCATTAATGTCAACGTAGGGTATTTTATTTCCGAAATATCCTTTATATTTATTTTGTTAATTAAAATAAACCTAGCTCGCATAGTCTTTCGTGATCATAAATGCAAGCGTTCGTTAGACGTTCTTTACCAAGCTTTATCTCAGTGTTCTTTGTTTCCTCGCTAGTAAATCCTTTCCTAGTTGTCTCTCGGTGAGCCGCTTTCGTTCTTTTAAGTCTTTGTAATCCAATCTTTAACATCTAGCTAGTTCATGAATCGGCTATGTTCTAGTCTTCCACACCTATCTTCTTTTAAAGCCGATCTTGTTACCTCTTCTCTACCAGCATAAATTCAGCTTACCTTTATTTAGTGTTGTCCTTTCGGTCTAGTTCTCTTTGTAGACTAGTTTTCCTAAGCCCACCTTAAGGTTTATGTGTGCGTTATAGTTCGCTTTTACCGTTCTTGTTCGTTTCACCTTAACTTGTACGTTAGCATGTGTATTCCCTGTTATTTATTTTAATACTAAAGATGCATGTTAATCTTGACTAAATCTTATTCCCATGCTTTTATAAGTAAAAAGTGATTAGGTTCTAATCCGGTTTTCTTTAATCATGATGTAATTGGTTAATCCCTATTCATAACTAGTTTTTTTCTAAATAAAAGATGTTAGAGTTAAACATCGGTTTTCATAATAAAGTTAATATGCCTAATGACATCATAAATGCCTTTTCAATATTAAATATGTTTAGATGAACACGTGGCATAAAGTTACTCGTCTAGATGTCATATACTTGCTTTATCTTCCTAAAGTAATTGTTAATTTGACATAACTTCCACTCGAATCTTATAATTAAAACATGATTAGGTTTATTGTGATTTCTTTAATTAAATATAACTTGTTTAATGGTAACATAGAGTATTTCTCTCGAAATATTCTTTCACATGATTTCTTAATTAAAATATGTCAAGCGTGGTCTCTTGTTGTTTGATAATGATCCTACGATAGTTTCAAGCTTAGTTCTGTTTTCAACGTTTCTTGTGCTTGCGTAACCAATATAATTGAGCTCTATCTTAGTGTGATCTTTCCGGTCCTTGCTCAATCTTCCGCAATCATCTCTTCAAAGTTAACCAAGCCTTTCCCTTCCAAGCACACTTTGTGTTCTTCAGTGATCCTTGGAATCGATCTTTATCTTTTAGTGCGCTCTTTTAAAAGCTTTGATTTGATTGATGTATTGTTCTTAGTATATGCTTGTTTGTTTGCTTTGTATGCTTGTGCCCGATGATTTATGCGAGTAGAACAAACATGGTTCAAGAGCTTGGAAGAATGTGAAGGTGAAGATATTCTGAGCAACAACTACTTTGGTTAAAGGCAAGTGTGTTCTTGATCTTTTGTCCCAACAATTTTATTAATCACTATTGCATGTGCCTTGCATTAACTTTGACGGGTTCCTATTAAGGATGACTAGCCTGTTTTGACCATTATCTTGAACCTGGTTTTAATTAATTAATTTTGATGGTAGATATTGCTTAGTGTGCTCAACTGGGTTGGTAATAATCAACATGGTTATCATTTTATGTTCTATGTTCCTTTATGATAATTTTAATACAAGATCACTGTGCATTAATCGGAACATGGAGAACCACCAAGGAAAATAGTATAACCACAAGAACTAAACGGGAAATGGTCTTTCCCGAATAATTATGAACTTTAACTTGGGGTGATCTTACCTGATAAGGACAAGGGATTGGCGTGCTTGCGGGGTATGGACTCGCTCTAGCGAGGGGGTTGGGTGAGTTATTCCTTTTATGGTGGGGTATGGATCCGCTAGGGGACTTTATACCTTGCTAACTGATCCGGACCTTGTGGGTCACAACTTGCTGGGGAACCTTTGTAAAGGCCATGTAGCATCCCTATGCAACCACACCTCGGTAGTGTGGTATGGTGCTTGGCCGGCATCGCATGGTTGGGTTCAAAGTTCTTCGGAGCTTTTATGCTGCTTGTGGTGAAAGTGTACAACCTCTGCAGAGTGCAAAACTAATCAATTAGCCGTGCTCACGGTCAAGAGCGGTCTGGACCCTCACATGATTAATTGAACTTGAAGATGGACTTGAATTGTGGTTTCTGGTTATCTTAGCCATATGCTTATGGTGTTTTCCTTACCTTTATGCTTAATTGTGGGTTGGTATAAACTTATACTTTTATTAGTAATCAGGTGCTAATAAAAGTTGATCAACTAAAATGCTAAATGCTTATAGCCCAGTCCACTATAAAGCCTTTGCATTCATCCTTTTCCCCACACTTGCCGAGTATGACAAGTGCTCACCCTTGCTATTAACATTGTTGCTCGGAAAGAGGATGCTACTTTGAAGTCTTGTGAAGATGTTGCTGGTGCTAGGCGTACGCAACCCCCGCCTCGACCGACCGTGATGTTTGGAGCCTTCGTTTTCGGGATAAAGCGTAAATCACCGATAATCTTTCTTTTTCTTACGTGATACTTGTTTCTATATACACTTATATGTCACTATATGCATGAAATTTGATTTTGGCATGCTTATAGGTATGTACTTGGTTTCCTTCGGAAAATCGGGTGTGACATAAGTCTTTATTAAAACTACGGCACATTTCAGTTTGTATAGATAAAGATTCCATAACACCGCCCGTTATGACCGGAGAGCATATCCGATCATGAACATTACTTATCATCTGTACCAAGTCGGTAAGACCGGAAAATTCAATATTTACAAGGCTTTCGTGCGTAAGAGTTTTGGATTTGACTGATTCAATTATTGAGAAACTTCCCGATTGCATTGGTACTTTAATCCATCTACGATTACTTGATCTTGATGGGATTGGCATATCTAATCTCCCTCAATCCATCGGTTCTCTAAAATACCTACAAATATTAAATTTGCGGTGGTGCCATTTTTTGCACAACCTTCCTTTGGCAATCACGAAATTATGTAACTTGAGACGCTTGGGTCTTGATGGGACACCAATTAATCAAGTTCCGAAAGGGATAAGTGAGTTGAAGTATCTCAATGATTTGCAAGGATTTCCAATTGGTGGTGGCAGTGATAATAGAGCAAGAATGCAAGATGGATGGAACCTAGACGAGCTATGTTCTCTTTTGCGGTTGTGGAAGCTTGATATGATAAAGTTGGAAAAAGCATCTCCTTGTAGTATGGATTCATTGTTAGTAGACAAAAAGTTTCTCAAGAAATTAATTTTTTTGTACTTGTACGCATAGGTGAGCCGTATAGTGAAAAGGATGTAAACAATATTGAGAGGACTTTTGAGAAGCTAATCCCTCCACAGAGCATTGAAGATATGGGGGTGTTTGAATCCATGAGCTATTTTTTAGCCCATTCTTTTTAGCTTAAATAGCTCAAATAGCAACCAAACAAGTGGGTTATTTTAGGGTTATTTGCAACTAGCTCACCCAAAAAAACTATCCTCAAAATACATACTAATTGGGCTATTTTTTCTAAGGGCAATGGAGAGATGGGTAAGAGAGAGGGGGAAGGTCAAATAGCTCAAATAGCCCTTGGATCCAAACAACTCAAGGGCTATTTTATTAGAGAGCTATTTTCTTAGGCTAAACTTTAGCCCTCAAAATAGCTCTAGGCTATTTCTCCAAACACGCCCATTGGTTGTATATCCTGTTAGCAACTTCCTGCAATCGGGCACCTCCCCAACTTGAAATTTCTCAAAATCGAGGGAGCAACTGCAGTCACCAAGATTGGACCCGAATTTATTGGCTATGGGGTGGGTTATCTTGGATCTGCAGATGGAGTTATTTTCCCCAAGCTTGAAACGTTGGTCATTCTTGATATGCCAGAGTGGGAGGAGTGGACCTGTGTTGTTGAAAAAGAAGAAGCCACAACAGCAGGTAAGGAAGATGGAGCTGCTGCGAAGCAAAAGGTGGAAGCTCCAACTCCAAGGCTGAAGCTGCTGCCTCGTTTGATGAAGTTGGAACTTAACTCCTGCCCCAAGCTGAGAGGTCTCCCATGGCAGCTTGGACAGGAGGCCATCAGCTTGAAGGTGCTCGAATTAACAGAGGTGCACAACATGAAGGTGGTGGAGAACTTACCGTTCCTCTCCGACACGCTATTACTTATGGATTGTGAAGGCATAGAGAGGGTCTCGAACGTTCCCCAAGTGAGAGAGTTGCGTGTAGAGCTCTGTCCCAACTTGAGGTGTGTTGAGGGATTGGATAACTTGCACGAGCTGTTTCTGACTGAGAATATGCAAGGTGTCTGCTCAGGGTGGCTGCCTCAACTCCAGGAGCACCACCGACATCTGCACGGAGAAGAGTTGGATGTCTACAATTGGTGATGATTTTGTACAGCTACGACCATTCACTGCATATTTGGTTAGTGTTATATTTGTCTGTCGCTTGCTTTCCTTTCCGTGCTCTATTTCGTTGTCGTTAGCAGGTACTAACTGTATATATCTTGTCCCGCACTACGGTTGTATGCCATGGCTCACGGGCTCAGTCCATAATTTGTAAGTGTAAGATCCACGGTGATGTGTTTCAGTTAATTGGTTGCAATGAAAGTCTTTTCCTTTCGTGGTATTAGTTGACTGCAAATTTTGTAAAAAATGATTGCAGCTAAGGCAGAAGTTTTTGGTACCTTATATAGCCACACTTCAAAACACCCTGTGCAACTCTGTTCCCTTCACAGTTACTCTGTTTTCTTTGAACTCTGCTCGCGTCGCAGCAGCAAGTGAAAACACTAGTCGACCATGCGCTTCCTCCTGCTGTTACAAAAATCAATGTTATGTTACCGGAAATGTTTATTTAAAGAGAAAACTAACTCTGCAGGCGAGCTCCTCCGCAGGCTGTGCGGGGGCCATCGTCGGCTTGCAGGCGAGCTCGGCCATGGACCGGGCGAGCGATCCGGCAGCAGGCGGCGGCGGAGCGGAGCGGGTCAACTCGCGGCCAGGAGCAGAGCGGGTGGCCTTATCGCGCGCCCGAGCTCCACTAAGCCCGCACCTTGTCGGAAACGCAATTACGTATGCAGTTAGCACCATGCCTTTAGAACAACCCAAGCATGGCTATCCTCTTATGCGGGCTACCAAACACAAACGAACTGCATTACGAAGCTCGGATAGCCTATATGTAACCTACCAAACGCCCCCTACATGAATATTTTTTAGTAAGGTTTTTTTGTAAATTTTAAATATATTTGCCAACCTCGGGTCGAGCAAAAAAATCGTTTACACCACCATGAAAAATTTGAAAAAAATCATTTTTGAAATTTGAAATGATAATTTTCATTTTGAAATTGGAAAATAATCAGACATACGACATAGAGAAATGAAAAAAATTGAAATATTTCATTTGTGCTATCAGCAAAAATTTGAAATGAAAAAATTCGGATAATATCGTTTTCAGAGACAGACTACTTTTCTCCAAATTTCATCGTCTGCTTGTAGTGCGGCATGCCCGTTTGCCATTATGCAACTTTCCTACATGATTAGCAGGGGACAAATGTAAACTCGATCAGCTGCTTGTGTGGCAAACGCCTCTCTCGAAGGGGCAATTATGGAGGTGGTCGGCAAGGTGGCCCTGCTCCAGCACTAGAAGACGGAGACCTTGACCCGCGCGGCCACAAAGTCAAGCTGCACCAGCCCCACCCCCACCCAACCACATCCACCGATGGCCTAGAATTTGCATGTCCAGGATGATTATTCTACAGAGGACACTGTCCATTGGATGGATGCATGGATGCTCTCTTCTTATCTTAGTATGCAAGGTTAGGTCGTTGGAGGGCACTTGCCGCTGCACTGAAACTGCAAGGTTGCTGATTTCAGTAGTTACATATTAACCAACACTGTTGCAGGGGGGAAATGTTGTTGTACAGTGCATACACATCTTTTCTGCAAGTCCTCATCCCACCTTTCATTTGATGCAAAGAAGAGGAGCATTCTGCAGCAACTAGTGCTCTCCGTTCTCCATATACGCCTCACCTGTTAGAGACCATTCGCCCTGCTCTGCTCAGGTATGTTCTTGGAAGCATAGAGCTTATTGGCTTGTTAATCAAGAAGGTGTTCTGATTCACTCCTTTCTGTTCAATACAACTTGCCTGATCATGCATTCATGCTGCACAGTGCACAAATTTTTGTTGGACCACAAATTCAAGAGGTCCTGTACGGGTGTTGGGAGCAAAACAATTTTCGCTGATACAAACTGAACTCCATAGGCAACTCTCCTCAGTGACTTTCCCCGTAGTCAGCTGATGGTTCAGTAGGTGGTGCTCTTTCGCCCCCCCCCCCCCCCACCAGCGACCTGGCCAAACAGGGTACAGCTCAATGAGCTAACTTCGACACGTGTGTCCGAGGGTGAGTAGAGTCCACATCTCTAAGGAGAGAGAAAATGGACAAAAGTCCGGAGCGAGTAGAGCCCACCTCTCCAAGAATGGAAAGCCCGGTCTTAAAAATCTTAGAAGAGAGATATAGTCCAAGAGCTAGGCTAAAAGGCTTACCACCTTTCACCCTCATCCATACATATCTTGCCAAATGTGACTCCATGCCCGAGAAGGTCATACACGGGATCTCTGAGATTTATGTGAAAAATGTGCAAAATCCCAAGATGATAATTGATCAAAGAAATTGAGACATACTGTTTGACTTGATTGTTTTGTCTTTTATGTGCTCAAGATTTATGAGAAGATTATGCTTAAAGATTAAAGGTAAGAAGGAGCAATCTTGTTGAGGAGAATTGATTTTTGAAAACCATGGTACTTTTGAGGTGTGAAAGCGTTGTAGCAACTCCCGATCCTGCTAAAGCATATAGTTGCTATGGACTAGCAAAGGTGTCACACCCGTTTTTCCGAAGAAAACCAAGTGCATACCTATATGCATGCCGGGATCAAGTTTCATGCATATAGTGACAAATAAGTGAATACGAAAACGGTATCACGTAAGAAAAAGAAAGATTATCGAGAGATTTACGCTCGAATCCTCGGAAATGAAGGCTCCAAACATCACGGGCAATCGACGGGGGTTGCGTACGCCTAGCACCAGCAACATCTTCACAAGACTTCGCAGCGACTTCCTCCTTCGAGCAACAATGTTTATAGCAAGGGTGAGCACTTGTCGTACTCGGCAAGTGTGAAAAAAGATATGAATGCAAAGGCTTTATAGTGGACTCGGGATATAAGCATTTAAGCAATTTTAGTTGGTCAAGTTTTATTAGCACCTGATTACTAATAAAGTATAAGTATATACCAACCCACATTAAGCATAAGATAAGAAAATACGCCATAAGCACATGGCAAGCATAACCAGAGAACACGATTTAAGTCCATCTTCAAGTTCAATTATCATGTGAGGGTCCAGGCCGCTCTTGACCGTGAGCACGGCTAATCGATTAGTTTTACACTCTGCAGAGGTCGTACATCTTTACCCACAAGTCGCGTAAAAGTCCCGAAGAACTTTAGACCCAACCATGCGATGCTAGCTAGGCATCATACCACACTGCCGAGGTGTGATTGCATAGGGACGCTACGAGGCCGTTACAAAGATCCCCAGATGTAGGCTGCCCGCTAGGTTACCTGGTCAGTGCAACGTATAAAGCTCCCGGACGAGTACCGTGTCTTAGCCAAGCCCACACCTACGCCCGAGCAGTCCATACGCCACTACCCGCCAGCCCCCAACCCTTATCAGGTAAAGCATACCTAACACCTAGTTCACTAATTAATAAGCCAAGACAGAGCCATATGTCTTGTGGTAGCACTGTTTTCCTGGGTGGTCGCTCCATGTTCCGATTAATCATATGATCTTGTATTAAGCATCCAAAGATATAGCATAAAGGTATAACATGATTCATCATTGTTGTTCATTAAAACCACCATAACCCGAGGTATAGCAACTAAGCATAGCTACCCAACATAAAGATAAACCCGTTTGATCAAGGCACAGGAAAAATAACACTAGTCAAACCTTAAACATGGGTCCCATCATATTAATGCAAGCATATGCAATGAGTGATTAAACATAATTCTTAGGACAAAAGATCAAGGACACACTTGCCTTTAACCAAAGAAATGTCGTTGCTCGAATATCTTCAACCTCTTGCTCTTCCAAACTTCTCGAATGACGTTCACTCTAAGCGCATCAATCATCGGGCACAAACATACACAAAACAAACAAACAAACATACTAAGAACAAAGCACCAATCAAAAGAAAACTTTAAAAGAGCGCACTAAAGGATAGACTCGATTCTATGGTTACGCAAACGCAAGGAACGCCGAAAACGAAACTAAGGTCGAAGCTATCGAAAGATCATTATCAACAACAAGAGACTACGTGCTTCATATGTTTTAATGATAAAATAACGTGGCAAGAATATTACAAAGAAGGTTACCTTTAGTTAAGAAAACACGGTAAATCTAATCATTTTTATCGGCAGATATTTAAGTACAAGTTATATCGGATTAACAATTAACATTAAAAGACAAAGCATGTGAAAGAATCTAATCGAATAACTTTGTATTCGTGTTCAACTAAACATATTGATATTGAAAAGATATTTATAATATCATTAAGCACATTAACTTTATTATGAAAACCGATATGTAGCACTAAGCATCTTTTATTTATAAAATCTAGTTATAAATAAGAATTAACCAATTAAACCTTAGCTTATGAAAATCGGGATAGAATCTAATCACTTTTATTGAAAAATGTATAAGAATAAATATTAGTCAAGATTAACACGCAACTTTAGTATTAAAATAAGTAACAGGTGATACACATGCTAACGCACAAGTTATGGTGAAACGAACTATACAACGGCACAAACATACTATAACGGTACAAAATTGGTTAGGAGGAACATGTCAGTGAAAGAATTACTGGGATCGGAATTGAATAGAATAAGATATGAATTTTAATAACAAGAAAAAGATAAGTGATTGAATATGACATAAAAAGGATGTCACCGTGAGAAATAATCAAGAAAAGAAATTAAATGATAGATAGATTGGTTGACTAGCAAGGATTCTACAGATGAATAAATAATTACTCCATAGATCAAAGATTTGTAAGGCCTAATGATCAATGAAGCTTCACATTAACGAAAAGAAGTGTAGGAAACACGCTCATTATTTGATAAAGGAAAAGTCTTTATTACCACATAAGCGTGATGTCACCATGATGTCATCACCGGCAAGAGAAAGACGTAGGAAAAATGCATGGCTTGCTCATCATCACCAACGTGCATGTTTCCCTTTCTATAGCTATGATCTTGCTTGGACTTAGTGACCGGTGGTGATGATGGTTAGCGACTGCAGCGGCGTGGACGGTGAGCTCGGCAAGATGGCGACCGTGAGGGCCTGCGTGTTCACCAGAGACGGCAAAGGACAGAAATCGTGGCCGGCCGGCGGCACACCCAGCGATCTTCACGGGGCGCACGATGCTTCATCGGCGCCGACTAGATGGAAGGGGGTGGCTCGTCGCCGTAGGGGCTTCGAGGCGGGCCGGGCCGCATCTTGACGAGAGGAGGGAGACTCGTGGTGGTGTAGACCGGTGGTGCTTCAGATCATGAGAGAGATGAGGATATAATATTTGTAAAACGAAAGGAGGAGGAGATTGACAACCTGCTCACGTTCTCACCCAAGACAAAAGACGAACGACGGCTTCATATCAAACTCGATGAGGACGGTTATCGTTGTCCTTCGGCCTGACGTATGTGTTCCTCCAAGAGCAACTCGATGACGGTGACCTCGGGATGGCCTTCATGATGTGCCGTGTGCAACTTCCAACAAGGCGGCGGATGGAGCTCGATCTAGAGACGAGGCGGACGGACTCCGACCGGGATCGAAGCGGATGGCGGCAATGGAGGTACTTGCTCGTGCGAATGAGATAGATGGCGCCGGCCGGGGGTTGATCTTGACGGCGTAGCGCGGCGCGGCGGCGGCGCTTCACGGCGGCAAAGGCATCGCATTGCGCTAGGGTATTTGGGGGCGCTCTAAAAGAGAGAACGTGTAGCTTGCTTGTTTATAGGCCACGTTTGGTCCACATGTTTGCATGCACACATCGGGAGTCCGGTTCGGGTTCATGTTGATGTTGCTCTCGTACTCCAAAAGGAATTAGAGAAGAATCAAAAGATAATACAAGTAGTCATAGGGTTCTACGGGTATATTGTTGAAAAGAAGATGGAGTAGCTTAAAAAAATAAGTTGAGATGATATAGATCACGCCATGTAGATCCAAAAGTAATACCTGGAGCTGGTGGAATAAATTACGTGATTGGATTTTGGAATTATGGAGGCAAAAATAAAATCTCAAGAGAATAAAAAAAACTTCTCGCATATTAGCATATGGAGAGAAAGGCGGCTCGGCGGCGGTTGGTTGACCGGTGGCCGAGGAGCTTCAGGTGGCGGTCGGTGGATGTCCCGGCGGCGACGAGCGGAGCTCGGTACGCGGCTCGATGTCGCGTAGCTCTGGAAGGTGTTGGCTCCGTCCAGCGGTGCTCCGGTGCGGCGAAAACGACGATGACCAGTGGCGACGTGCGACTTGGCCGGTGCGCTCGCGAGACGGCGAGACTCCAGTGACGGCATGACGATAGGACGAGGCGGCGAGTCGGCGGCAGCAACGTCGGCGGCGGCGGTTCCTGGCTCCGGCTGCGCGGCACAGGTGAAGGCGGTGGGAGGCAAGCAGGGCGCGTGACGGCTAGGGCTCAGGCACGCACGCCGAGGGGTGGCGGTGGGCTCGACCCAGGTAGAATAGGAATGTTTTTTTTTCGAAATATTCTCCTGTGCAAAGATAAATCCAGAAATATCTAGATAAATCAATAAAGCCACGAAAAATATTCTGAAAATCCCAAAAATGCCAGGAAAATTCCTAGAGACACGTTGGGACATGAGCTATCCAAATAAAGTGTTTGGAGCTCATGAAAAAGATTATAAATCCTTCTAATAAATAGAATTAGCTCGAGGAGAGAGAATTAATTCCAGAAGAGTCCGAAAAATTCTCGAAGAGTTTGGACAAAGACCTAATCGCATTTTAAAACCTTTTGCACTCAAGAAGCACCAAGATGCATCGACATGAATGCCACACTCACAACTTTTTATATAATTTAGAAAATCAAACAAATGATTTTTCCTATACTATATTCCCTGTAAAGAAAAATAAATGTTGGAAAAATTTTAAAATTATGAGAAAATCGTTATTTAATTATTCTTTCTATTCACATCCTGAAATTGGAAATTTCAGGGTGTGACAAATCTACCCCCCTTAAAAGGAATCTCGTCCCGAGATTCGAAGAAAGAAGAAGCAAGGAGGAGGGAGATAAACAAGAACATTGCGATCGAAGTAGGTAGGCGGTCATCCTCTTATGTTGATCGGTGTGAAACCTTCAATCTTTTTCTTCGATGATTGTTGGAGTCTTCATCAGAATGAGCTAGGTGGGACAAAAGCAAACACAAGGTGGGAAGGAAGGTAGAGTGATGTCTTCTTTTCTTCATCTTTCATCTGTCTTTGACTTCCTTCCGGTAACACCTCTAGCGAGTTGAAACAAAGAAAGATGACAAGGATGTGGGAGGTACAAAAGAGAAATCCAACTAGGCAACTGATGTTATTGCAGATGTAAGACCCACAATACACCAACACTCACTTCAAAGAACCAACACAAGCAATATCATAAAACCAAGCATCATCATGCAAACACTGAATTCACCAATCAAGGCATAGCTAAAGGGAACGATACTACACGTTGTTAATATAGTCAGGGGTATCCTCCTAATAGATCAGATGTAGCTCCCAGCAAAAGATATCCATAAATAATGGTTTTTTCCCAGATGAAGGAGGCCGTAATTATGAGTTCATCCCAACTGAAATCACCTCAATCGGAGGTTTAGAACTCGAGATACGAATTAAGCAAGATGGCTATGTCAGCAGTGTTGGCAGATTCTGAGTGCTCCACTAATTCGTATGTATCTCCCTGGATACAAAACGAATACTGCTGAATTTTGGACAGAGCGAAGCTGATGAAATTCCTGAACTACTCCAATTGGATTTACCTCAATCGGAGGTCCATAGCCCGATATATAGAATATTGAAGGTAACTAGGTCAGCAGAGTTTACAGATTCTGATAGCTCCAATGTTTCGGGCATAGCTTCTGGAACATGTACAGGATAGGGCTGAATTTTTGATAGAAATTCACTTATGAAATTTAGGAACTAACCCAACTGGTTTCATGTCGATCGGAGTTCCGTAGCTCGAGAAAGAATTAAAACAGCGCTGATGTGTCGGGGAGGTGCGCGAACAGATAGAATGTCAAGGGTAACGAGTTCTACCAATAAATCAAGGGGGTGTTATTTCTTGAGGGAATGGATAGGCGAGGTCGAAGAAATGTTCAAGGAGAGTGAAGATAAATATACAAGAATTCATGGTAGGGAGAAAAGAAGATGGTTAAAATGTGAGATCCTTCATCAAGGAGGTCAAGGATAAGGTAAGGAGGGAATGTATAACAAAAGAGGCATTAAGAAACGACCAATACTAACTAGGCTTACGTCCTACAGTCGATACAGCTCTGATACCACTCTGTCACACCCGACTTTCCGAAGAAAACCAAGTGCATACCTATATGCATGCCAGGATCAAGTTTCATGCATATAGTGACAAATAAGTGAATACGAAACGATATCACGTAAGAAAAAGAAAGATTATCAGAGATTTACGCTGAATCCTGGAAACGAAGGCTCCAAACATCACAGGCAATCGACTGGGGGTTGCGTACGCCTAGCACCAGCAACATCTTCACAAGACTTCAGAGCAGCTTCCTCCTTCTGAGCAACAATGTTTATAGCAAGGTTGAGCACTTGTCGTACTCAGCAAGTGTGAAAAAAGATATGAATGCAAAGGCTTTATAGTGGACTGGGCTATAAGCATTTAAGCAATTTTAGTTGGTCGAGTTTTATTAGCACCTGATTACTAATAAAGTATAAGTATATACCAACCCACATTAAGCATAAGATAAGAAAATACGCCATAAGCACATGGCAAGCATAACCAGAGAACACGATTTAAGTCCATCTTCAAGTTCAATTATCATGTGAGGGTCCGGCCGCTCTTGACCGTGAGCACGGCTAATCGATTAGTTTTACACTCGCAGAGGTCGTACATCTTTACCCACAAGTCGCGTAAAAGTCCCGAAGAACTTTAGACCCAACCATGCGATGCTAGCTAGGCATCATACCACACTTTGCCGGGTGTGATTGCATAGGGACGCTACGAGGCCGTTACAAAGATCCCCGGATGTAGGCCGCCCGCTAGGTTACCCGGTCGGTGCAACGTATAAAGCTCCCGACGAGTACCGTGTCTTAGCCAAGCCCACACCTACGCCCGAGCAGTCCATACGCCACTACCCGCCACCCCCAACCCTTATCGGGTAAAGCATACCTAACACCTAGTTCACTAATTAATAAGCCAAGACAGAGCCATATGTCTTGTGGTAGCACCGTTTTCCCGGGTGGTCGCTCCATGTTCCGATTAATCATATGATCTTGTATTAAGCATCCAAAGATATAGCATAAAGGTATAACACGATTCATCATTGTTGTTCATTAAAACCACCATAACCCAGGTATAGCAACTAAGCATAACTACCCAACATAAAGGTAAACCCGTTTGATCAAGGCACGGGAAAAATAACACTAGTCAAACCTTAAACATGGGTCCCATCATATTAATGCAAGCATATGCAATGAGTGATTAAACATAATTCTTAGGACAAAAGATCAAGGACACACTTGCCTTTAACCAAAGAAATGTCGTTGCTCGAATATCTTCAACCTCTTGCTCTTCCAAACTTCTCGAATGACGTTCACTCTAAGCGCATCAATCATCGGGCACAAACATACACAAAACAAACAAACAAACATACTAAGAACAAAGCACCAATCAAAAGAAAACTTTAAAAGAGCGCACTAAAGGATAGACTCGATTCTATGGTTACGCAAACGCAAGGAACGCTGAAAACGAAACTAAGGTCGAAGCTATCGAAAGATCATTATCAACAACAAGAGACTACGTGCTTCATATGTTTTAATGATAAAATAACGTGGCAAGAATATTACAAAGAAGGTTACCTTTAGTTAAGAAAACACGGTAAATCTAATCATTTTTATCGGCGGATATTTAAGTACAAGTTATATCGGATTAACAATTAACATTAAAAGACAAAGCATGTGAAAGAATCTAATCGAATAACTTTATATTCGTGTTCAACTAAACATATTGATATTGAAAAGATATTTATAATATCATTAAGCACATTAACTTTATTATGAAAACCGATATGTAGCACTAAGCATCTTTTATTTATAAAATCTAGTTATAAATAAGAATTAACCAATTAAACCTTAGCTTATGAAAATCGGGATAGAATCTAATCACTTTTATTGAAAAATGTATAGGAATAAATATTAGTCAAGATTAACACGCAACTTTAGTATTAAAATAAGTAACGAGGTGATACACATGCTAACGCACAAGTTATGGTGAAACGAACTATACAACGGCACAAACATACTATAACGGTACAAAATTGGTTAGGAGGAACATGTCAGTGAAAGAATTACTGGGATCGGAATTGAATAGAATAAGATATGAATTTTAATAACAAGAAAAAGATAAGTGATTGAATATGACATAAAAAGGATGTCACCGTGAGAAATAATCAAGAAAAAAAAATTAAATGATAGATAGATTGGTTGACTAGCAAGGATTCTACGGATGAATAAATAATTACTCCATAGATCAAAGATTTGTAAGGCCTAATGATCAATGAAGCTTCACATTAACGAAAAGAAGTGTAGGAAACACGCTCATTATTTGATAAAGGAAAAGTCTTTATTACCACATAAGCATGATGTCACCATGATGTCATCACCGGCAAGAGAAAGACGTGGGCAAAATGCATGGCTTGCTCATCATCACCAACGTGCATGTTTCCCTTTCTATAGCTATGATCTTGCTTGGACTTAATGACCGGTGGTGATGATGGTTAGCGACGGCAGCGGCGTGGACGGTGAGCTCGGCAAGATGGCGACCGTGAGGGCCTGCGTGTTCACCACAGACGGCAAAGGACAGAAATCGTGGCCGGCCGGCGGCACACCCAGCGATCTTCACGGGGCGCACGGTGCTTCATCAGCAGCGACTAGATGGAAGGGGTGGCTCGTCGCCGTAGGGGCTTCGAGGCGGCTGGGCTGCATCTTGACGAGAGGAGGGAGACTCGTGGTGGTGTAGACCGGTGGTGCTTCAGATCATGAGAGAGATGAGGATATAATATTTGTAAAACGAAACAAGGAGGAGATTGACAACCTGCTCACGTTCTCACCCAAGACAAAAGACGAACGACGGCTTCATATCAAACTCGATGAGGACGGTTATCGTTGTCCTTCGGCCTGACGTATGTGTTCCTCCAAGAGCAACTCGATGACGGTGACCTCGGGATGGCCTTCATGATGTGCCAGGTGCAACTTCCAACAAGGCCGGCGGATGGAGCTCGATCTAGAGACGAGGCGGACGGACTCCGACCGGGATCGAAGCGGATGGCAGCAATGGAGGTACTGCTCGTGCGAATGAGATAGATGGCGCCAGCCTGGGGGTTGATCTTGACGGCGTAGCGCAGCAGCGGCGGCGGCGCTTCACGGCGGCAAAGGCATCGCATTGCGCTAGGGTATTTGGGGGCGCTCTAAAAGAGAGAACGTGTAGCTTGCTGTTTATAGGCCACGTTTGGTCCACATGTTTGCATGCACACATCAGGAGTCCGGTTCAGGTTCATGTTGATGTTGCTCTCGTACTCCAAAAGGAATTAGAGAAAAATCAAAAGATAATACAAGTAGTCATAGGGTTCTACAGGTATATTGTTGAAAAGAAGATGGAGTAGCTAAAAAAATAAGTTGAGATGATATAGATCACGCTATGTAGATCCAAAAGTAATACTTGGAGCTGGTGGAATAAAATACGTGATTGGATTTTGGAATTATGGAGGCAAAAATAAAATCTCAAGAGAATAAGAAAAACTTCTCGCATATTAGCATATGGAGAGAAAGGCGGCTCGGCGGCGGTTGGTTGACCGGTGGCCGAGGAGCTTCAGGTGGCGGTCCGGTGGATGTCCGGCAGCGACGAGCGGAGCTCGGTACGCGGCTCGATGTCGCGTAGCTCTGGAAGGTGTTGGCTCCGTCCAGCGGTGCTCCGGTGCGGCGAAAACGACGATGACCAGTGGCGACGTGCGACTTGGCCGGTGCGCTCGTGAGACGGTGAGACTCCAATGACGGCACAACGACCGGGCGAGGCGGCGAGTCGGCGGCAGCAACGCCGGCGGCGGCGGTTCCCGGCTCCGGGCCGCGCGGCACGGTGAAGGCGGTGGGAGGCAAGCATGGCGCGTGACGGCTAGGGCTCGGCACGCACGCCGAGGGGTGGCGGTGGGCTCGACCCCGGGTAGAATAGGAATGTTTTTTTTCGAAATATTCTCTCGTGCAAAGATAAATCCGTAAATATCTAGATAAATCAATAAAGCCACGAAAAATATTCGAAAATCCCAAAAATGCCGGGGAAAATTCCTAGAGACACGTTGGGACATGAGCTATCCAAATAAAGTGTTTGGAGCTCATGAAAAAGATTATAAATCCTTCTAATAAATAGAATTAGCTCGAGGAGAGAGAATTAATTCCGGAAGAGTGCGAAAAATTCTCGAAGGGTTTGGACAGCACCTAATCGCATTTTAAAACCTTTTGCAATCAAGAAGCACCAAGATGCATCGACATGAATGCCACACTCACAACTTTTTATATAATTTAGAAAATCAAACAAATGATTTTTCCTATACTATATTCCCTGTAAAGAAAAATAAATGTTGGAAAAATTTTAAAATTATGAGAAAATCGTTATTTAATTATTCTTTCTATTCACATCCTGAAATTGGAAATTTCAGGGTGTGACAAAAGGGTAAGCTTAGGGGAGTTGTTGACACATTTTATCTATGAATTTTATCCCTCACATTTATTAGAAAAAGGACTAAAATATAATTAGATTACCTTATTAGGGTTTATTTGACAATTTCCACGAGTTTTGGTGAATCTATGAATCTACAGGGACTATTCAGGAAAATATGCAAAGAAACCACTCTAGAAGACTCCAGAAGGCTTCGGAACTCAACGTGACATAGCACCTAAGAAATAAGCATCTAGAAGGATCAAGGACCCACCTGGCCGAAGTGGACCCCGAGGGGGGCCCACCCCAGCCCGAGTGGCCTGGTGGTGGGGCCGACCGACTCTCCGGGTGCCAAATGGGCCCAGCTTCTGAAATGTTCCTCCACTACCTCCTAGGATCAATCTAAACCACATGTTTAGGTTGATCCTACGGTGCATGTCTACCCCCTCAGGGCTATATAAGTAGCCCCCTGCCCCCTGGCAGAGGCATTTGGAGCATACATCAGATCAAGTCACCAAGTCAGAGACACTACACCCTAGAAACACCATATGGCAGAGTAGCTAGCTAGTTTATATCAGGAGGAGGCAAGGTGTCTACTTGGCTCCTGATCGTCTAGAGGCTGATCGAGATACTGATCTAGCTTTTCTCTTGTAAGTTCTTATATAGTTCCTTACATTTGTTATACAGACATATGTTCTTATCAATGATTACATTCGACATTATATGATTTGGTGTGTATTATGATTACATGTTTATCATAGTTGATTTGTCTTTATATTCATGTATGGAGTCGTATAGCCCTCACCTAGATCATTTGTTAATATGGGTGAACGTAAAGACAGTGTAAGTGTGGTGCTTATATTGTATTTACTCGCGATTGCACCCTATATACCGGTCGTGTGGTGACAACACTATTGAGTCATTCGTAGTCCACCCCCATGTATAGGACTAGTGAAGCCTTATCTTGTTTGAGTTGTTTCAAGTTTCGGCCTTGATCCTCATGGATAGTCTCCCGATGCATTAATATAATAGTTATTCTTCCATGATTGCTAAATGTTTGCACTAATCATAGTTTGCATTGGCATATAGTTTAGAGTTACCGAGGAGTATCCTCTCTAGCTAGACTTTGCTATGTTTATCTTGCTATAATGACACTTTCTAGCAGCTCATGATGTTATGACTTGTACAATGCTGTTAATATCTTTATATTTATGTGACTTACCCCTGTTTATATCAATTGATATATTTTGGCCACTCTACATTATAAAACTGAGAGATGAGCATGTCTTAGTTATTATGAATTATGAAGACTTCTTTCCCTGTGGTAAAATATAAATACGATACCTGGTTTAACTCCTGGTTAAAATGCTATAATGGTATATTCATATCTGTGCGCTTGCGGTACCCTGTTTATATACATCTTCTTTTCTAGAGATCCAAGGCATATGTAAGAGTACCATATCCATGCGTTTTCAGGCACATGTGTCATGGCTGACAACCTATGTCGAGTTGTGCTATGAATCGTGTCGAAATTCACCTTTTAGTTTATCTGAAAGCAACATCTGATATACACTTAGCATCATGTTAAGATATACTTTTGCATTTCTTGTGCTATTGATAGAGATGGATCTTATATCCGTTTCTAGTCGATGATGTTAGCAATGTCAACAGTCGTCCATCCTCGTCGGCATCGAACGACGTGTAGTCGAAGTAGTGGTTGATCATGAATGCATGGATCACTGCAGCTACAACTGAGAAGTCGTCACGTCAGGGACAGGCATCGTCGAGACGGCCTCCAGATCATGATCTTCAGAATTTTTTTAATTATATTTTTTAATCATTTTGCAAAATTATACGACTGTTTCACTATTTATCAGATTTCACCGCAAACGTCGTGGCACACGGCGGTAAAGCCAATCACCGTGGCCCACATAAGGCAGCAGGCAGCGGCCATGCAGTCATGGCGGCTGGATTTTTTAAAAAAAATCTTGTAAACAACCTCAAATGGAGAAACTGCAAATATGAAAGTTGTGTGTCTCAAAAAGTTATGAAACTTTGTAGTTTACAACTTTTTCATTTGATGCCGTTTAGAGCCTTAAAAGCAATTTATACTTGGCTATGTATAATATGAGGAGAAAGAAAACTGAGTATGGACACATTGTGTAGTATAGTGGTAAGGGAGGCTTCACGCGAAGCCAGAGGTTAGGGGTTCCAACCCCACGAAGCGTGTAGCGTCGCGACTTGTGGCTTGGGAGGCTTACTGTCGTGGCGCACGGCGACGCCATGGACGTCTCAGCCATGTACTCGAGGCTCTGTGCTCAAGTGCGCGGCGCGGCGTTGATGCCTTCACGACGCCATGGACGTCTCGACAGTGTAGGCGTTCGGCGTAATACAAAGGTCTCGACATTCATGGACGTCTAAAGACTTGCAGCTGCGTGGAAATTAACTGAATAGTTGAATATTTTGGATCTTCAATTAACAGTCCACTGGCCACTGTACAGTCCGTGATCGGGACCCAACCACGGACGGCACAGGAAGGCAATAATGCAGCCGACCAGGAAGGCCCGCGAGGCCACCGAGTCAAGTGGCCGGTCCCCACTCACATTTGCTAGCAGAGATGGCACATGCACTGCATCAGTGACATGTACAGGAAGATGCTGGCGCCTAGGTAATGACAAGTTAATTCTGCATCTGCTGGGCGTTTGCTTGGATATCTTCTTACAAAAGGGTTGGGCAGGAGGAGCGCATTACCGACCACGCTGACCATTGCAAGCTTGCTTTGATAGCCAACACTGATGCAAGGAAGATGATCCTTTCGCAGTAACTGTTCTTCAGTCTCCATATGCTCCTCTGCCGTTGCCATTCTTTCGCCCTGCTGTGTGCTGAAGGTATGTTCTTGGATATAGATTGCTCCACGGCCTCTAGTTAATCAAGGTGGTGTTTTGATTTACTCCTTTCCGTTCTCACAAAACTTCTCCTTTCCGTTCACATAAAACTTGTCTGGTCATGCAGAAATAGGACTATAGGAGACGATTCATTCTAGACAGCGCGCTCATTTCTGTTGGAGCACGGATCCTTTTGGAGTGTTGGGAGCAAAACAATTTGCATTAAGACAAACTGATCTCCATACGCAACTCCCATCAGTGCGTTACCTACGTTGGTCAGCTGATGGTTCAGTAGCAAGTGTTCTTTTGGTTCTCAACTGCTTCAGTGTCCTTTCAGTTTGGTAAGTCACGTACCAATTTCATCTGTTGGGCATATCACTTTTTTAAGAGGCACTGTTCAGAGTTAAAAGCTAGCTCTCTCGCAGATACTGAACAGTCATCCGTCTGATCTTCCAGCTCTGCGATGCCCTGCTCAGCGTAGCTCATCGTCTGCCGTTTGCTGTTGATAGATCCACATGGCCTCCAGTATGTATTCCAACATATAATTCTAATTCCCATATTTTCCTTCCCATAAAAGATACCCGAGTTTGCTTAGAGTTCAGAGCTAATTCTGTAGTGTAGTGTCCATTAGCTAGAGGCTTTATTGGATCCTCTTCTTACACAAGGTTTGGTTACAGGTGTATTACTAAATAAATCAGTCATATTGCAACCTTGCTGATTAGTCGGAGCCAAGGACAATTTTGTAAGAGACTGCTCTTTGGGTTTGCACTTGGTTCATTTGTGATCTGCTCGGCTCAGGTATGTTCTTCAGTTCTTGGACATGTAAAGCTTCCTAGCCTCCAGTAGTCCAGTTAGTCAAGAAGGTGCTCAGATTTCCTCTGTTCTGCCCCTCGTAACACCTTTGGCTTCTTGCAGAGCTAGCAGAAGCTTGATGAGCCAATGTGTCCATTCCTTTTGGACAACTGATTCAAGGGATCCTCTTGGGAGCAAAACACAAATGGCATTGGGATGTCTAACCTCTTAATAATGCAGCACTCTGATCTTCTGCCTTGCCAGTTGTCCCGTGTTCACCTACTATTTTTCTAGTTCAGTTGGCTCTGAAAATTCTGATTAAGGTAATTGTTTTGTTAGTTACTACTTGCTAAGCCGTTCTATGTGTGTTGATAAACGGGGCTGTCGATTAACCTTCAAAAGCTTTCTAGTTGTTTCCATTTTTTGCAGGAGTTGACGTGTGATCTGATGGTTTTTCGGTGATTGTGCGCTAGTCCACATATTTCCTGCCAGACGGTTCATTATCTCGATGCTGAAGTGATGCCGATCAGAGGGGAACAGAGAGGATGCTTCGGTAGGAACTGCTCCTTTGTTTTTCATTTTTCAACCTCTTCCTGTCTCTGAAACATATCCTTTCAGGTTGGTAAGCTCAAATTTAACAGTAATAGTCCATAACGATTCAGATTTCATAATCTTTCTCATAGTTCATGCCTGATTTGCGTGTGTTGATTATGTGATTTTTCTTTCCATCAGACAGCTGACTGAAGAGATCCGGTGCAAAACCATGGATATACTCTCCTTTCAGCTAGCCTGCTGATTAGTAGCAGCAAATGTGTAGTTCATCCTTCAGCTGCACAATTCCTCTCCAGTTTCCAGCTATCCCTCTGCAGATTTGGCCCTTCAGCCCTGATTTGCTCTAAACACTGCACCGGCACATCTGTGGGTTATCAGTTCATTTGTGTCATTTCTAGGTTCCCATTGGTGCTTCCCTGATAACTTCAGCTGTCCACTTTATAAATTGGTTCTTCCAATTGTTGATGAGTTGATTATCTTGTTTGAAGTCATTTTTTCTTGCTCGAAGCTAGGTTTGTAAGGTAAGACAACTTCCGCTGTTATTTATGTACTGCATTCTCATTACCATAAGTTATTGTAACTTTTCATGGATTCAATAATAATACCTTGTAGAATATGTTACTGTTAGTGATGCAATGGTGAATTGAACAATAGTCGTGTTGTACAAGATCAAATGTAAATAATGAGAGTATTAGAGGTGGTTTCTTTTTTCATGACTTGTCCCAATTTACAACATCCACATTACCTTACATCATATTAAAGCTCAAAATAAAAGGATAGCATACTGACTCAAGAGTTTATACCCGATACCGACAGTACTTTTTTTAACCAAAAACAGCGACGGAGGCCCCACCCGACAGTACTTCTTTATGCATGATTTACTGAAAATACAAAGGAAATAATAATAAATTCCCCTAGCGTCCTAGATACCATGTGAATCTTACAACACAAATCAGTACTGGTATCTGTTAACATTTATCAAAGAGCAATTCAATTATTGAACACTGTCATTTTATAAACCGAGTTAACACATCCGCTCATTTATTGCAGTCCTCAACATCTTTGCATTGTCTCATGGCAACCATACTAGAATCTCTTGTTGGATCATGTGCTACGAAGTTGCAAGATATGGTTACGAGAGGAGGCTATACTACTTTTAGGTGTAGAAGATGAGCTTTACGAACTGCGGAGAAGGATGGAGAGAATACATCACTTTCTTAATGACGCGAGCAAAGGAACTCAAAAGAAGAACCTGCTAATACTTGTCTTGGTCAGCTAAGAGATGCTATGTATGACGCCGATGATATTATCGACTTTGCCGGATCTAAAGGAAGCAAGCTACTACCGGATAATTCTCGATCATTATCAAGCAAATCAAATACATGCGGTGGCCTTTCCCCCTTCTCATGCTTTTCTAATATCCGGACACGTCATCGGAGTTCTTTGTCAAGATTAGAAGACTAAACAAAAGAATAGACAGATTTTAAAGGATAAAGTAATTTCATCCGTACCAAATATACAACCTCACGGAAAAGAGTTACACTCCAAACCGAGAAAAAGCTCTAACCTGGTTGAACCCAACCTTGTGGGTAAAGGTGTGATACATGATTGCGAGAAAACTAGTCGATTTGATACTTGAACATAAAGACAAGAGGTCTTACAAACTTGCTATTGTGGGAACGGGAGGAGTTGGTAAGACAACACCGGCACGTAAAAAATATACAATGACCAAAAAATTAAAGGGTGCTTCAACAATCTAGCATGGATTTGTGTCTCTAGAGATTACTGCGAAATTACAATCCTTAAGGAGATTCTTCGAAAAATTGAAGTACCATACAAGCCGATGAGTCAATTGATGAGCTCCAAAGTAAGCTGAAATTAGCCATCAACGAGAAGGCCTTCTTTCTTGTGTTGGATGATGTGTGGGATTCTCACACATGGGAAAATCTATTGAAGACCCCAATGCATACCGCAGCCACGGGGATAATTTTATTGACTTCCCGACTTGACACCGTTGCCGTAGAAATTGGAGTGGACTATACACACCGAGTTGATTTAATGCGGGTGGAAATAGGATGGGAGTTACTTTGGAAGATCATGGACATCAATGAAGAAAAGGTAATAGAACATATGCGAGACTTAGGGATACAAATTGTTCGCAGATGTGGTTGTCTTCCTCTTGCAATTAAGGTTATAGCTAGAGTTTTGGCAAGCAAAGATCTAACTAAGAATGAATGGAAGAAAATTTTAAGGAAAGATGATTGGTCCATGAGCAGACTTCATAGTGAAATAACAAGTGCTTTGTATCTAAGCTACGAAGAGCTACCACACTGTTTAAAGCAATGTTTTGTCTACTTTGCCATGTATCCAGAAGATTCAGTTATTTTACGTGATGATATTGTAAGGATGTGGGTGGCTGAAGGGTTCATAGATGAGCAAGATGGCCAATTACTGGAAGATATAGCTGAAGAATACTACTACGAGTTGATATATCAAAATCTTCTTCAACCATATTATTTTCGAGCTACACTTGATAAATGCAAAATGCATGATCTACTAAGGCAGCTTGCTTGTCATTTATCTAGAGAAGAATGTTTTGTTGGTGACCCAAAATCAAGAGTAATTAGTGAAATGAGTAAACTTAGCCATGTTTTAGTTGTCACTAAGAAGGATTTGGTGGTGTTACCTAGCATGGATAAGGAGAAGTATAAGTTGAGAACTTGGAAGACATCATATGAAAAGTCATTAAGAGTTGATAATACAATATTTAGTAAACTTCGATGTATTCGAGTTTTGGATTTGTCTAGCTCTGTTATACAAGGTATTCCGTATTGTATTGGAAGATTAATTCATCTGCGGTTACTTGATCTTGATGGAACTGACATATCTAGTCTTCCTGAGTCCATTTGTCGTCTCATCCACCTTCAGATATTGAACTTGCAGCGATGTGTTTCTTTGGATAGTCTCCCACTAGGAATAACTCGGTTATGTAACCTGAGATGCCTTGGCCTTGGTGGATCACCAATAAATCAGGTTCCGAAAGGGATAGCTAAACTGAGGTTCCTAAATGATTTACAAGGATTTCCAGTTGGCTGTGGCAGTGATAATAATGCTAAAACGCAAGATGGATGGAACTTGGACGAGCTGGGTCCTCTTTTGCAGCTGAGGAAGATTGACATGATTAAGTTGGAAAGAGCATCTCCTTGCAGTCCAGATTCATTATTACTGGACAAAAGGTTTCTCAAACAATTATTTTTATCGTGTACTGAACGTACAGATGGGCCATATAGTGAAGAAGATGTAATAAATATTCAGAGGTCTTTTTAGAAGCTTATCCTTCCACAGAGTATAGAAGTTATAGGTATTTTTGATTTCTTTGGTCAGATGTTTCCCACCTAGCTTGATACTGCTACTCATTTTCCATCATTGAAGTACTTGGATCTCATAAATTGTAAATCATGTGAGCATCTTCCTGCAATTGGGTAGTTCCCCAACTTGAAATACCTGAGAATCGAGGGAGCAACTGCAGTCACCAAGATTGGACCCGAATTTATTGGTTGTGGGGTGGGTAATCACGGATCTGTAGAGGGAGTTGCTTTCCCCAAACTTGAAACATTGATTGTCGAGAATATGCCCAACTGGGAGGAGTGGACTTTTGTTGTTGAAGATGAAGAAGCAACAGCAGCAGGTAAGGAAGGGGGAGATGATGGAGCTGCTGCAAAGAAAATAGGGGTAGCTCCACCTCCAAGGATGCAGATGCTGCCCCGTTTGAAGAAGTTGCAACTTGACAACTGCGCCATGTTGAGAGCCCTCCCACGGCAGCTAGGACAGGAAGCCACCAGCTTGAAGGAACTACTACTACAGAATGCGGACAGTTTTCGGGTGGTAGAGGACCTCCCTTTCCTCTCCGACCGTCTTTTTATCTACAACTGTAAAAGCCTTGAGAGGGTCTCGAATATTCCCCAAATGAGAGAGCTGCGTGTTCTGGGCTGTCCAAACTTGGCTAGTGTTGAGAGAGTGGACAACCTGCAGCAGCTGTTTCTGACAGAGTTCATGCGGGAGGTCTCCTCACTGTGGCTGCCTGCCCTTCAACAGCGCCACCAGCAACTTCACGGAGAAGACCTGGATGTCTACACCTTGACATCATCTTAACACATCTTTCGGATCAGGTACGAAAATTGGCTCTACACAAATACTTTATATTTTGTCATAAGCCATTGACTGCATCTGGCAACGCGCTTTTGATACGCAGGAGCAGGACATGCAAAACGTGTCGAGAAAGAGTGGGTCAACCAGGCAACAATCAAGAGTTCTTTGCGTCATTTGGGAAGGATTGTCCAATGTTTTTAATGTCGCAGGGAGCAGGCAACAATCAAGCTTGCCGATGCCGTCCGAGGTCATCCGCTCGCCGTGCGGCTTGAGTTCCTGCAGAGTGATGGTGTCATCAGATCAGCGCTGCACGTCCGAAACCCTGATTCCTCCACTTATCTCTTTCTTCCCCCTGTTCGTGGGATTAGATTTCCACCTGCAAATTCGGTACCATAAGTGTGAAACAAGAGGCGACACAAGCCGTTCAGACTTACTACATTCCCTAGCTGCAGCTTTCTTCGTAGCAACTCTGTTTTTCATCATCATCTGCTTTGTTCAGACTTGTTAATTGTTTTCGTAGGCATAGACTGCTGCTCTAGATTTCATCATTTGCTTTGTTGTCCGGTCTGTCCATTAATTTGTCAGCGGTATGGTTGGTGATGCATCTAATAATTGGTATGATAAGTTTGATTCCTGGAAGCTGCTGCTCTTTTTTGTGATGCATCTACTTGAGTCACGACATATGATGTGACGCGGCTAATGTACGCGGCAGTATTGGAAAAAGTCGTAGTTTATGTGGCAAACTGAGTCGCGTCAAACGGTCTCGCGCAACTCAGTGGCGAGTCAAGCCAGAGGGCGTGGGTGACTCAGAGTCACATGCCTCCAACCATGTCTCCCGCTTTCACTTTTGTGTTTCGTTCTTCCTTTTAATTAGCAAATTAATTCCTAAATTTGTGAAACTTGAGATGTATGATCTATAGAGTGCATATGTTCCATTTTAACTTTTTGCACCCCAACCCATGGTGTAAAAAATGAGAAATCTAATTTCAAAATATCCTAAGTATTATTGGATCAACACATCAATATGGCTTAAGTATGAAAATAGAGCAAACTAGTCAACTTTTGATCCCCTTTTTGAGAAATTTTACACTGAGAACTTAGACAATTTGTTACTATAATTAAATTTGGACGATTGTCAAGAAATTTGGATAGGTTGATGGTAAATAAAAACAAAGAATTCATAGTTTAAGAAAGGTTTAAAGTTGGAAAGTTGTGATGGTTTCTAAGTCCGTCGGATAAGTAGAAAACAACACAACTTTCCAACTTTATACTCCCCTTAAACATCCAAATTCAAATGTATCCCAAACATGTCTATTAGGCTATTTCAAAATTAGGTTTCTCATTTCATACACCATGGTTTGGGGATGCGAATACTTAAAATGATACGTATGCACTCTATACATCATACATCTCGAGTTTCACAAATTGAAGAGTTCATTTGTTAATTAAAAAGAAGAATGAAACAAGGCTAAATAAAAGCAGGAGGTGTGTACGTGACTCCGAGGCATGCAACGGACTCGCTACTGAGTCGCTGCCACTTGGCATGACTTAAATATTAGTTGCGCCACGGAGCTTGGCGTGACCAAAAGGGTAGTGACTTTTAAAACTGTTCAAATAAAAAAATTCCGATGGAGGGCCAATAGCCATCGAGTATCAACGTACTTGCAGCCATGTTAACTTATAATTTAACCTAATTTTATTTTAGAAAATGGAATTATTTCCTCCTCATGGTCTCAGGGACCGCATACAGCCCATTTGTTTATAGAAAAATCCAGCTTCTACACTAAGTAGGATATAGGTGCAAGGTGTTGGCTGCAGTTCGCCATGCTATCTAGGCCGTGCAACTATGGTTGTTCTAGTGTGAAACTCCCATCCCCAAAACAAGGTTTGCAACCTATAGCCAATTCTAGCATGATACTCCTCTAGAAAAGTAAAGGCAAACAAAGATTGCAATAGAGTAAATGCGGAACGTAAAGGGGATGAGAGAAAGCAAACTCTTGACACGCGATTTATCCCGTGGTATCGGTAGGCACTATGTAACCCCTAGTCCACGTTGTTAAAGCACTCACATAAGACTATTGCTTCCCGGTCACCAAGTCTCTTCCAAGAGCACCACTTGACTCGCCACAAAGGCTAGCCACTTAGGCACTTGCCAAGCTCCCTTGGTCACCTTGATGCCGCCCCCACTAAGGAGCTTCTCCACCAAGGAAGGGGGTCTCCACGTCCCCCGCACAAAGTGTCCTTGCCACTCCACACTAAGCCGGAGGGTCAATGACGATTGCCGGTGAGCCACTTAGGCCTCAAGGCTTCCGGCGAACCTTGTACAACTTGATCCACTCAAGAATCACTTCACAAGGTTGGCACAACCTTTCACTCACTCAACTCTAAGCTAAGCCTAGCACTAAGCACATACACAAAGCATATGCAAGTCTAAGGATTAGCAATTAAGCACTTGGATGGATTGGATATGATCTTCAATGTGTCTTGAACTCCTCTCGCACTTCCACACACTCCAAAGCAACCTCAAAGGGGCGGGTGGAGGAGGTATAAATAGCCCATGGCATCAAACTAGCCGTTGGCTAAAAGCCGCCGAAAGTAGTACCGTCGATGATCCGACACTATCTTTTTTCCGGGTGTCGGTTCATCCGATTTCCCTCCCACGTCACTTATCCATTGAGATTCTCTCGACACAACTCGCTCCGACGCTATACAACGACGGTGCGTCGGATTATCTAGTGTTGAAGACCCCGCGACCAAGTCGTCTCTCGTAAGCTTTCACGCAACCGTAGGATAGACCGATGCTTTGTAACACCCTAAATTTCACTTTTGAATTTAATTAAAATTTTGCTTAGCAACCATTGCCCTCGTTTAAGAAATATAAGGAGTCTTGTGCTTTTCTAGGGATTTAATCATTTTTTGTAATTAAATAATGAAATATAAAATTTTAGTTTTGCATGCATGTTGTTGTATCATTTTTGGAGTGTTTGAATTCAAATTCATGTTTGAATTCATGTGCATGATTGTTTTTTTAAATAGAAAAAACAATTCCTTTAGCTCTTCTTCCCCCTCCTCACTTTTGCTCGTTTTTCTCTTTTGGCCCAAAAACTCCGAAGTCCGGCGGCGCCCCTCCCTATTCCTTTCCCGCGGCCGCCGCCAACCCGGCCAGCCCGGCGGGCCGACGCGGCTTCCGGCCCCCGCCCTCCGCCCGCCCGCATGCGCGCGTCGTCCGCCGCCGCCGCCGACACGCGGGGCCCGTGTTTCATCTCCCTCCTCGCGCCGTCCCCAAGCCGGATTCGGCGCCGCCGTCCGACTCCGCCCGGGGTACGCCTCCCTAGTCGTAGCCCACACGCCATGGACCACCCCGGCCCCTATTTAAGCCGACGCCGCCCCCGTGGACCCCTATCCCGAACCCCGGCCGCGTCGCCCCGTACCCTAGCGCCGCCACCCGCGAAACCCTAACGCCTCTACCGCATGTAGTCGTCGCGCGCGTCGCCCGTCGCCGGTCGGCCATCGACGAGTTGCTCGGGAGCTTCGCAAGATCGTGTGCGAACCGCTAGTGCCACGTGTTTGCATCGGCCGAGCTCCACATCGCCGAGACAACCTCGCCGGAGTTCCATCGCCGCCGACCACCTCTTCAAGTCGTGTGCCGTCGTCTTCGTCGGTGAGTCGCCGGTGATGCCCCCGTTAGTTTCCCTATGTCGCGTGCTTCGTTTTGGTGAAAGCCGCGCGCTCGGTCCGAGCACCCTAGCTCGAATTGGCCTTGCGCCGGCGAGCTCGCCACCCCGCGCCGCCGCGTCCCGCGTCGCCGCCGGCCGAGCGCCGCCGCGCTCGCTTGCGCACGTCCGGACCACCCGATGGCCATCCAACGGCCTAGATTGACTTGACCCCGGTCAAACCGGTCGATCTTCCGGCCAACCGCCACACCCGCGCCCGCGGCCTAATCCTTGCCGCCGGATCTCGATCCAACGGATCATATCCGCTCCCCTCACCTTAACCGCGCGCTTTTGCAAATAAAACCCCGAGCTTCTTCAAAATTACAACCCGTTCCTTCCACCTTAAGGTTCCCTTACAATTAGGTCCGAGTTTTCTTCGGTTTAGCCCCGAAGCTTAGTTTTTGTTTACGCTTTAGTCCCTAAACTTGTTCTAGCCGTATCTTAGTCGTTTTAGCTCCGTTTTTAGCGTTCTTTATGTCCACGCGATCGTCTCGATGAGTATATTAGTTTTCTATTGCTTTTGTTCCTGTTTGAGATGATTGGTGTACTGTTTCTTATATATTTCCATTGTATGCTTGTATGTGAATGTGTGGAGCATAGAGTACGAGCGGTTCGGGGGACTTCGCCTTGTTGAAGAATTTCAAGACCCGGAAGCGCTTTCCGGAGCTGGTGGAAGGCAAGTCCTTGCTGCATTCTCGTTGATTCTATTACAACATGCATTTCAATTACACCGTTATTTATTATTGCTTTACGTTAAATTGATGGGTCCTATTGTTAAGGTTGGACTAGCTTTGTTATCCTATGCCTTGATCAACCCGGGTTTACTTTATGTCGGGTAGCACTTTCTAAAGCTTTACTTGGTTTTGGGTGGTTTAATGAACACTTGTCAATATTGATTTATTTATGTTGTTATTCATGTAATGCAATAACACCTTATGCGTGTTAATCGGAACATGGAGCGACCACCCGGAAAACACTACCACAAGACATATGGCTCTGTCTTGGCTTAATAATTAGAGAACTAGGTGTTAGGTATGCTTTACCCGATAAGGGTTGGGGGCTGACGGTAGGTGGCGTATGGACCTGCTCTGGCGGGGAGTTGGGCTTGGCTAAGACACGGTACTCGCCAGGGAGCTTTATACGCTGCACTGATCAGGTAACCTAGCGGGCAGCCTGCACCTGGGGATCTTTGTAACGGCCTCGTAGCGTCCCTATGCAGCCACACCTCGGTAGTGTGGTATTGTGCCTACTTTTGCACAGCATGGTTGGGTCTAAAACTCTTTTGGGTTTTTACGCGACTTGTGGGTAAATGTGACAACCCCACCCGAGATGATTCCGTACTATCGCCTAAACCACTACATTTGGTCATTAAGCGATAATAAAGAAGCATCCCGTTGAGTATTGCCGGGTCTACGCCGGTAAATCACTTGGAAACACAGAGAGGATCGAACGAATGCATTAAAACTCCCACCAAGGTGAGTCCGAGTGCCTTACACCTTAATACTAATCTCCCCGTAGGGTCCAATTATTACAAACCATTCATTCCAACATGGTAATAAAGCATTCGAGTTTTACTAAAATAGAGGAAGTTCTAATAACGATACGTTACGACATCACCAGAGGCCATCTGTGACGCAGTTACTCAACGTCCTCATCCACCCATTCCAGCTCCCAGCCGGGTGGAATCTTACCGGACCAAACAACTTCACCTGAAAACAACAATTATAGCAAGTCTGAGTATACTAATACTCAGCAAGACTTACCCGACAAAAGTTACCTCTAGGCATGCGGGCCATTGGCTAGGGGGTTTGTTTTGCCAAAAAGCGACTAAGATCATGGATCCTTACATTCAATATTTTAGCTCGGTTTCTAGTGAGATTATCATTACTAAGTGAGCAACCGATCCAAACAAGAATTGTACAACACACTTAATTCACGCGAAGGTTTCACATAGTTCCATTATTACGGGATATCATGGCCGGTGATTAAGCGATCTCGGATAACGGTGAGAGGCCGACAATCGATTATTCATACACCTTGCAAGGCAACCTAAACACGGGAGCGGTGCCCCACGGAGGCGACACCGACCAAACGGTTCCCAAAAGTCCTCGGGTTGGGATGATAGCCTACGATCCCCGGGTACGGGGCTATCCGGAATGCCCCACACGGTGCATCCCGGCCTCACACATGTACCCTCCTTCCGGTTGCAAGCGGGCAGAGACGAATCGAGATTAGTAGTAGTAAAATCCCGCACCGTCTCATTAAGGTACTAGGCTTACCGGTCCCATTCTCGACAAGTGCTTAGTACATTCAAAAGCTTAGCCCACAAAGCCACTGGACCGGAGCCCAAATCCCATGCTCTTACCACATGAGCAATTCATTAATTTAATTGGGGATTTCCACAAAGGAAAACCTATTCTCGCGAGTGACGAACATCACTCGACTTGTACCGGATCCTTAGAGCATAACATCTAGCGAACTAGCATACTAGTAGAAGAACATAGGCACCTAGGGGTCATGCAATTAAGGTTTCATCCAATTCCCGAACGTAAATGCACATAGAATAACATAGATAGTTGCATAAAGTTAAATAAAACATGGGTGATGATAAAATCGGGGCTTTCCTTCGCTAGCACGAGCGGTTAGACGATCTTCCGGACTTTGGCCGGGTCTTGCTCTATAGCGACATAGTGCACGTCTCCTCCCGGTTTCCTCGTTCACGTCTTCGACACGAGCGTGTAATTACCGTCGGGCACTTCTACACGGAGGATGCGATGCAAGGCTTGAGTGACAACTTGTATTTGAATAATTTCAAACAACTTATGACACACGGGGTGCACACTTGGAATACATTCACTTAGATAACAAATACATTCAACATACTCTTCCTATAAAGAGATAGTGCAAAGCTTTCTTATCTAGACTTTCCAATAGTAACTCGTGTACATATATATACATAAATAAACCAATGGAATTCATATACAACCGCAGCAACGGCTACGAAAGGCATAGGGTTGGTCATATTCACATTAAGAAAGCATTTGAATATTTCCCCCCTTTAAAGATAACTAAAAAGCCTTTGTAGCCTTTTCCTTAATGTGATTGTGTGCACATCTATTAAGGAATACCTTATTTACATACAAACAGCAAGGAATTTACCTTAGCACTACCATACTACTTTTCTAATTCATTTATTTCTCTTATGCACAAAAGGGGCATTTTTCCTATTTTCCTTTTCGAGATAAACTAGTTTGAACTCTCTTACACCAATTTAAGACATATGTGCCCCGTCCAACAAGCATCTACCGGTCTTACCGACTAGGAGCACTTCCTTGGACGGTAAAAGATTAGCCTTTGCACCACTAAAATTTATTACACCAATTATGTGCATTACTAGCTAGCATATAAGGGAATAATGCAAATTAATTTTGATAGGACAGAAATGATTCCCATCTCTCTCCTACACATACTCGATCCAAAACAAGCTTAAAGAACTAACAAACACACATATAGCCTTTATGGAACATGCTACACATGTTTATGATTAAAAACATGCATAAATGAGGAAATAATATTTGTAACGAGAGATAAAATCATGGTAAATTCACCAAGGATGCATTTTGGTAACAAAAGACAGAGCCGAAGTTGGGCTCAAAAATAATTATATTTGGAGCTACAAAAATCATCTAGGCAGATTTTTCAATTTTTATAAAAAGATTTCTTCGGTAACTTTGTGCAATTTTTGGCACGGATCCTAGACATACCGATACCTACAACATATCCAAAACCCAGCTCAAGATCAGCGGTAGATTTTACGAATCATAGATCTAGGTATTTTACATTTGTATTTTTTCAAGCAAAATCTAAAGCTCAAAAATATATACACCTTTGGAGAAAGTTGTAGTTCCGTTGTACCGAGCACAAAGCAAAATTGGGTTTGCTATTTTTGGATTTGTCTACGATGTTTAATCGATTTTACAAGTTTCGGTTGAAAGACACAAAAGGGTAAGAATCATCTTTCATCCCGCCCCCTAGAAGTTTTGAACCTTCACAATCCTCGCCCTCGCCTTTAACACTTAGACCCTCGAGTCCCCAAATCCCCACCGGTTATCCTCGACGAGCAGAGGGAGGCTCGCCGGCGGTGAGGTAGGGCGGGGACCGGCAAACAATTAACCCAAATGCTCGATTCCACTTACTTAGGGTCTCGCTAGTCAAAGATTGGAGGGTAGGGGTTGCTCCGGCGAGCGGGCACGACGGAGACCGACGACGGCGGCCGGGGCTGCTCGGACTCCGGCGAAGATAGGGACGGGGCTGCACAATGTGTGGCTCGACTAGCTTCCGGCGACCTAAACAAGGTCTTGGAAGGGGTTGTATGCCGGAGAGCAAGCACGGCTTGGGACTCGCCGCGCCGGCCGCTCGACGGCAGCTTGCGGGGGACTCGGATTCGGCGAGCCGGTGGCTTGGCCGGGACCACTCGCGGGTGTGCAAGCTTGCGGGTGCGAGAGGAAACTTTAGGTGTGCTTAATTTGCCACGGGCGCAAGCGGAGCGAGGTGCTCACCGGCGGCGGCAATGGCGACCGCGGCGGGGCTCGGGTGCTCGCGCGAGGAAGGACGGGCGGGCTTTTATATCCGGCGCGAGGCGGTGGTGTGGATTCCTTGCACACCAAGGCGATGAGTGGGTAGTACAAGTGCGGCGTGGGCGGTGACGTGCGCGGGTGTCGGACCGTGCGGCGGCGCGGCCAATGGTCGGGCGGTGCGGCGGGGACGCGCGGTGTGTGCGTATTGGGCAAGCGCGGGCGGCGCCCGGCGGCTCCGGGGAGCGGGGCACGCACCGACCGACCCGGGGCGGACCCCCGGCGTGCGTGTACGGCGTCGTACGGCGGCGGCCGTCGCGGCCGGGCGCGACGTCGCGGGCGCGCGCGCGAACGCGCGTTCCGGCGCCGAGACCATTCGGTTTAGCCGTGTTCAAACGCGATTTTCTCCAAAATCTTCAACTAAAGTGCACCAAGTGATCAACAAGCAAAGTTGTAGACCTACCGACCCTCTACCATTTTCACAAAGGGCGTCTAGCCTTTTTCTCCATAGTTTTTGCGCAAATTGGATGCCAAAATGCAGATTGTCTCGGCTCTTGTGAATAGTACTTACAAGTGTTGACTTGAATTTTTCACCCATTTCCACTCCAAACCAGCAATGCCACTCAACATGAAAATCGTGTCCCTCGACAAAATACACAACTTTTGTATTGGGAGAATTTGAAGTGTTTAGGGAAAATTTGGAGAACGCGGCAAAAGTTCCGACGACATGGACGGATCAACAAGGAGTCAAAGGTTTTTGAGTGGGGTTTTGACCAAGGTGAACTTTGGTTGACCAATAGGTGTCATTAGGTTTTGTCGGTGATGTTTTCGAGGTGATGGCCCGGTAGACCGATGTTTGACCAAAGTCAACACTTGTTGAACGGATGATTAGGGTTAATTAACCCGTTGCGAAAACTTGGGGCGTCACGACCTACCCCCCTTAAACGATTCTCGTCCCGAGATTCGACAACAATAATGGGGCAACTCTTTCTAGCAAGATAAGGGTTACAAGATGAAATATGTACTCGCTTACATTTCTAGGTAGCGAGAATTCATATAGGGCAAAAGATACATGGGACTCTCCTCGCTACCTCATCACGCTCATGAGGGAGAGGACGATGGATGTGTACATGGAAAACTAAAAGGAGGCAAACTCCGCCGACAATGCAGAGTACATCGCCGCAAGCGTCCAGGCGGAGGGACTCAAACATCTCCCCGATCTGGGACATGGTCGACGATGGAGGCGGGGTTCTTCCTTCGGTCTTCTTCGAGCTTCTTCGGGAGGCGGTTGACGAAGATGGCTAACCAGCTTACTCGGCGAGCGAGGGCGAAGCGAAGAGATGGACTAGTAGTGGGTTGGCCAAAACTAGGCCGGAGGAGAAATAAGAGTGGTGACACCGTCCGTCGAACTCGAAGGCGGGCGAGACATGGCAATGACAACATCGCGGGAGGGTTTCTCCTTTATATAGCCCATGGGACGCAACGGTCATCCCAACCGACCGAGGTAGGGGCTCGCGGGCGATCCGGCGGTTGCCACACGGGGCTCGATAATGGTCGGCCCGTGAGGTCTCGACGACGTGATCGTGGTCGCGGGAAAAGAGATGGCGGGCGACGCTACGGCGTCGTACCGTCGCGGCACTGAAACGAATGGGGTCCAACGGTCCAAAGATCTGACCGTGATTTCTCAAGAAATCTTTGATCCTACTCCTTCAACTTATCCGGTTGATTGGCGTGAACTTGGAGATTCCGGTGGACGACTAAGTTGAGAAGAGCTGATTATTTTAAGGACTTCTATGAAGAAAGGGAAGGCTAGTAAACAAATGTGCCATTACATTTGTTCCCCAAGATTTCTGGGTTTAGCTCTTAAACAACTAGAATGTGGGAAAGGGGTAAGTCCCATCATTAAGGCAAACGGTTTGAAGGCATGCTCTCGGATAGAAAGGTTACCCGTGAGGTTAAGCTGACCTTGCTTCACTTGAATCATGGGCTGCTTGTCACGATTGCCCTTAGCTGCTCCGAGGTTCGGAGTTTGTTGTTCGGTCTTGATCCTCTTAGGGTTTGGGCACTCATTGGCATAATGCTCGGGTTGTCTACAATTGTAGCAAACACGGGGTTGAAACTCCTTTGGCTTGAAGTCTTGTGGGCTGAGCACAGCGGTACCGAAAATTTCCCGAAGGCTTATACTCGGGCGAGTCATTCTTCAATGGCTCGATGCGGATGATTGGAAAGAACCATGCGCATTCTTCTTGACGAAACGAAATTTCTTGCTCGACCCAATTCCCGAAGCAATTTCGTTATGCCTCTTCTTCTCCTTTTGTACCTTCGTCATGGCATCCTCTTGCGAGATAGCTTTGTTCACTAAATCATGATAATCGTTTGGCTCTAATAGGTTTAGTCTTTGGTACAACTCACTCCCGAGACCATCACGAAAACATTCCATCTTTATGGCGTCGGTGTCCACGTGATATTCTCCATACCGCGAGGCTATTAAACTTCTGTGCATACTGATACACAGTGTCATCACCTCTCTTAAGAGCAAGCAACTCTTTCATTTTTCTAAACATGAGTCCTTTTGGGATGTGGTGGTCTTTGAAAGCTCTCTTGAATTCCGTCCAAGTAACTTCATGTCCGGCAAGTTGCATGATCTTAAAGTGCTCCCACCACATTAAGGCTTCTCCACGAAGCTGCAAGGCTGCAAATCTAGCCTTGTGCTCCTCAGAACACGGTAGGACAAATGCAGAGAATTTGGCCTCAATGGCCCTAACCCATGCATCTGCATCAAGGGGTTCTTCGGCTTTGGTGAAGGTTGGGGGCTTCATCCCGATAAAGTGGGAATATGTGGTAACCATCCGTGGTCCATCTTGGTTAGCTCCCACCGGTGGTCTACGGTGCATCCGTTGCGCGATCTCGCTGTTGTGTCCGTAGAATCTAGCGAAACACTTCGATCCGAGCGGCCATGAAAGTCTCCACTAGCGTCATGGGTGGCGGTGGCGGTAAATCACCATTACCCGACGTGTCAAAACCGTTGGGGGTGTTACGTGTGGGTCCGACCATCCGAAAACTTTGAGCTCTCATTAAACGGATATCCGTAAGCTTGCTCATATAATTAACAAGTAGAATATGTACGACGAAAACTCATTCAAGGCGGACCGGCCGCACCGCGGTCATAAGCATAAAGCTCATAATCCTAGCTTATACACCAAAAATTCTCATCTTTGGTCGGTGGATGCATGATTTCATGTGCTCCAAGGTTGGTATTCAACTTTAAGTCAATTTCCAACATTGTCATGCCCGTAAAATTCCGTAACCGAGACTTCGCCTAGCTGTCTTCACATAAGGCCTAGGCGTACGTAAATCACCATGCTCTCGGTACGCACATGCAAACATGATAACGGTCGATGAGCAAGATTTCCCAACATTTAACATAGATCGATATCCCTCACATGGTCCATGTCGATCATAGCCAATGTCATTTCAAGATCCATTCTTACAACACATTACTTTATTGAAAGCGTAACTAATCATCAACTAGATACACTTCTAGCCTAAGTTCACTTAAGGTGAAGCGGGTCCGGACTCCACTCCATTCTCCTTGGATCTCTTTGGGATCTTCTTCCTCTTCTCGGATCGGGAGGTGGAGCCGCTATAGCTTCTAGTTGATTCTCTAAGTCAAGCATATATTGATCATTATCTTTGCAACAAGAAGTTCGTTCATGAATGACTTCGCTTAATTCTTGTATTGTTCTCTTGTCCTTTCTTCTTTTCTTCTTAAGATTGGCTATCATTGCTCGAGCTTCCTTCAAATCTTGGGCGTAGCTCTCGCACCATTGACTTGCTTGTCTATAAATTTGGTGCCTATAGAACATGCTTTCTCCAACCATTGATTGATAGAGGTCTAACATAGCCTTGGAGAAACGGAGTCGAGGTGTCAAGTTCGGGACTATAGTGAAGATTACCCCGAGCGGAGAGAGGAGCTTCGCGTTCGGTATCCTCGCCGGAATGCGGCTTAGGTAATGGAATCACCTTAGTCGTAGCACTAGCTGCCAAATCGGCATGCTTCTCACAAAAAGTTGTGAGTGCTTCCAACGTAGCCTTTTCCACGGTGCCGGCCAATTTCCATCCTTGTGCCTTCACCTCCCACTCTTCCCAAGTAGGATGTGTCGGACACAAGGGGATCTTTACATTCACTTCCCAACGAAGCGGTTGGCCTTGTTTTCATGAGCTCACATGCCGAGTACTCGGGATACACCGTGTACCCAAAGTCCTTTAGACTATCCCACAAAAGTGCGGGAAGACCACCCTCCTCGAGGCGGTTCAAGTGAGTCCACGCATGCGCGTCAATGTTCACGGATCCGGAAGCAGACATCCGGAATAAGTGACACATGTCGAGAACCGCAGGTGAACACGCGTACGAGTTAAGTTCTCATGATTACAAGGGAATGTTGCCTATACGGACCACTACTAAAGGTTCTCAACTTTCACCCGATTTCAATTAGAACGGGGTAATTGGATTATCATTTTGGTGAAATTCGGGGCAGCCATTAGTCCAAGGTGTAAGATATGCCACAACTCGAAATGAGTACGCATAAATGATGGCGTAAAGTTCGGGGTTGTGACTCAAAAGTCATAACTAAGAGCCTATAACCCTAAAAATTACCAATCCTTGATAACAACTCGGTGACTTAATTAGGCACACCTTTGGTATTCAATAGCAGGGCTAGATTGGATTGGAACATGATCCAAAAATTTCTTTTGCGGTAGGGGGCTGTTCTGAAAACCAGCAGAACAGAGACTCGCTAAACGGAGCATAACTTTCTACAGAAAATTCCTAAAATCCTGGAAAATTCACAGTGGATGCTCAACTTCATAAGGAACAACTTTCCTAAAGGATTCCTATTCAGATTTCAGACAGATTTGGCTACAAAAATTGAGAAACGACATAGACAGAATCTGCCCAAATTTTCTTAATTTCAAAAGGGAGGAAAACTTATCTAAGATCAAGCAATTCACCCCGGAAAAAGTGATTCAAGCAATTGGGAAACAATTTTAGGTTTATCCAGATTTCAATTATGCATGCACACGCCTTAAACGACCTAACACCAAAGGAATCAAAAGACGTAGTTAGTGCCGGTGGCAAGCTTATAATCGGCTCTCCTTATAATAACTAGTCGGAGCTACCCGATTCGCACTTAACGACTTACGAGCGTGGTTAGTGCACCTCGAAGAAAACGAACCTTTCGTGCCGGCACGTCACGAAAGCGTCCACATACGATGCCGTTCACTTATAGAAACGGTATCCATGCGTCAAGCCGCTGCATGGACGGCGTCCAACCTCGGAAACCCTCCGTTTGAATGGATTGTGTCCTTGCCTCGCATGATTGACATGCGGAATGCACACGTATGAAACACGTGGCGACATCACAACTCATATCTAGACGTGAAGATGGGATCCATGGAAGGGATCACTCCATCAACCCTCGCAATTCTCGTGATGCGGAACGGCGCACGTATGAAACACGTGGCTCATCTAGTTTGGTTGTGCAATAAAGTAAGTCGACATAAAGTAAAAGTCTTTGGTAGTTAGCAAAATAAACCATAGATTCTTATGCCACCTTAAAGAACCCAAAATTCTCTCTAGGGCCTCTCGATCTAGATCATTCCTTAACGATCCAACGGATTTTCGAAATCCAATCAATCTTGGCAAGTTTTATTGTAAAACATGTGATTAGTATTAAGCTAATCACTCTCGTGCATTCAATCGCTCGATACCAAATTTGTGACAACCCCACCCGAGATGATTCCGCACTAACGCCTAAACCACTCCATTTGGTCATTAAGTGATAATAAAGAAGCATCCCGTTGAGTATTGCGGGTCTACGCCCGATAAATCACTTGGAAACACGAGAGAGGATCGAACGAATGCATTAAAACTCCCACCAAGGTGAGTCCGAGTGCCTTACACCTTAATACTAATCTCCCCGTAGGGTCTAATTATTACAAACCATTCATTCCAACATGGTAATAAAGCATTCGAGTTTTACTAAAACAACGGAAGTTCTAATTACGATACGTTACGACATCACCGGTGGCCATCCGTGACGCCGTTACTCAACGTCCTCATCCACCCATTCCGGCTCCCGGCGGTGGAATCTTACCGGACCAAACAACTTCACCCGAAAACAACAATTATAGCAAGTCCGAGTATACTAATACTCGGCAAGACTTACCCGACAAAAGTTACCTCTAGGCATGCGAGGCCTTTGGCTAGGGGGTTTGTTTTGCCAAAAAGCGACTAAGATCATGGATCCTTACATTCAATATTTTAGCTCGGTTTCTAGTGAGATTATCATTACTAAGTGAGCAACCGATCCAAACAAGAATTGTACAACACACTTAATTCACGCGAAGGTTTCACATAGTTCCATTATTACGGGATATCGTGGCCGGTCGATTAAGCGATCTCGGATAGCGGTGAGAGGCCGACAATCGATTGATTCATACACCTTGCAAGGCAACCTAAACACACGGAGCGGTGCCCCACAGAGCTGACACCGACCAAACGGTTCCCAAAAGTCCTCGGGTTGGGATGATAGCCTACAGTCCCGGGTACAGGGCTATGCGGAATGCCCCACACGGTGCATCTGTCGGGCATACACCCCGGTACTCATGCAAGGAAGGAAGAAGAGTAGAAGACCGACTCCTACTAGAATTCCCCCGTACTTCTACTAGGACTCGCTCCGTGTAATCCTACTAGGACTCCCGGCTTGTAACCGACTAGGAACCCGCCCCCGGACTATACAAAGGAGGGTCGGGTACCTAGGAGGACATCTACAATCCCTCCGGGGATCAACATCCAAGCGCAGGGCGCAATACTACTCTAAATAGGACGTAGGGTAGCTACTCCGGCTACCCGAACCTGTATAAATCTCGTGTCTTGTGTCCTCGCGCGTACCTTCGGGTTCCAGATCATGGTGATCCCCACCTTCTACCTTCTTTGCGGGTACCTCCCATGGAGGTCGAGAGGTTTAAACACCGACAGCGGCGCCTTCGTGGGGCCATCGACATGATCACCGGGCGAATTTGAAGGACCTTCATCTTCAAAATCAACACGTCTCGGCGACAAAAGTCTCTGCGATGAGCAAAATCAGCGTATCGCTATCGTGTCCGAACGAGGACGGAGCCACCTCCTGTTCGCGATGAAGTCGTCGAGTTGGGATCCAAGACGGACAAAGCACCGTCCAAATTCGTTGTTTTGAAGCGGAGTCAACATCTTCACAAGATTGCAACTCGCCGTCTCGACGACATTCTCTGCGAGGACAAGTTCGAGACAAATTGATTTTGTGACTCTTGTCGCATAGTACCAAGTATCCACGTCGGATCAACAATCTGCTTGCTGCATGCCTCATCACGAACGAGATGGAAAACAACACGGCAATTTGCACCAATCAAGTATCAACGCCTTGTTGGGCTGCCATGTGCCATACGGTGAATCCGAGACAAAGGAAGCTCCCGGAAAGATTCCGAAAACAATCTTGCTACCGTTTGACTCTCTTGTTTGCAAAATCCCAATTGGCTGCGAACCACAACTCACGGAGATCAAGGCCAAGCATTGTACCGCCGAGGACTTCAAAGTACCTAGCTTTCCCCGATAAAAAACGGAGATGCCATCAAAGCCCGAGGCCGCTCAATACCGCGCGCCACCGGTCCAAGTTTGACACGGAGAAACAATTCACGCATAAGACAAAAGCCTCGTGGCTTGCATCCTTGAAAAGGAATTTCCTCATACTTGTGCTACAAGCACACCAAAGGCTACGAGGGAGCTACAATGTCCTTGTTTGCTGCACACCGGAGAGGTACGCGAGTACGGTTACGTTGCCGCCGTGCGCGGTGGCTGCGCTTCGACTACGCCGTATCGACTGCATCAACCTCGTCGTGCGCCGTGACTACTCTTCTCCGGCCGCACGCGCTCTACGTCGACCTCGCCGTGCGCCACGACTACTCGTCTCCGGCCGCACGCGCTCTACGTCGACCTCGCCGTGTGCGCGACTACTCGTCTCCGGCTCGCACGCGCTCCACGTCGACCTCGCCGTGCGCCGCGACTACTCGTCTCCTCGCTGCACGCGCTCTACGTCAACCTCGTTGTGCACCACGAGTACTCGTCTCCACTCTCCCGGCCGTGCGGCGATCTACCTCGACTACTTCACCTCGCCGCGCGTCCGGGTGCCTCGGCACGTCGCGCGGCTCGTCACGCGGCTCGTCACGCCGCTCATCGTTGACTACTCCGGGCTCGTCGTCGACTACTTCGCCTCCGCCGCGCGTCCGGGGTGCCTCGGCACGTCGCGCGGCTCATCACGCGGCTCATCGTGCCGCTCGTCGTCGACTACTCCGCCTCTCGCGGGCTCATCGTCGACTACTTTGCCTCCGCCGCGCGGCCGGTACCTCGGCACGTCGCGTGGCTCATCACGCGGCTCGTCGCGCCGCTCATTGTCGACTACTGCGGGCTCGTCGTTGACTACTTCGCCTCCGCCGCGCGTCCCCGGTGCCTCGGCACGTCACGCGGCTCGTCACGCGGCTCGTCGCGCCGCTCGTCGTCGACTACTGCGCCTCGCGCGGGCTCATCGTCGACTACTTCGCCTCCGCCGCGCGGCCGGGTGCCTCGGCACGTCGCGTGGCTCGTCACGCGACTTGTCACGCCGCTCATCGTCGACTACTCGGGCTCGTCGTCGACTACTTCCTCCGCCGCGCGGCCGGTGCCTCGGCACGTCGCGTGGCTCGTCACGCGGCTCGTTGCGCCGGTCGTCGTCGACTACTTCGCCTACGCTGCGCATCCCCGGGTGCCTCGGCATGTCGCGCGGCCCGTCACGGGGGTTCGTCGTCGACTACTCCGTGCGCCGCAACTTCCTCTTGCGACCACACCGGCTCTCGCCCCGGCCACGCCGTGCGTCGCGACTACTTGTCTCGCGGCAACACCGGCTCTACTTCGAGTACGCCGCACGCCACCACGACGTCGTCTTCTAGTCGCATCGCGTCGACCATTCATCTCGACTAGTTTTCCAAACTAGTCGATAACGACTCACACCCCCAACAACTAGTCGGAATCAACTCGACTAGTCGACTTCAACAACAACCGTCGCGGGTCCATCGCCGACCACCACGGCTTCATCATCGGTCCGCCGAAGCAACGGCTAAGTCATTTATCTAAATGATTCTTCGTTTTCTTGGCTTGTGTTGGGGGGTACCCGAAAAATTCGGGATACTACCCTAACACAAGTGAAAGTTCAAGACACGTTCAACGGCACGGTTAGGGCACAAAGAGACCGAAACCCCTCCCCGTCAATAGCACAAGTCCCAAAAAAAGTCCGAATCCGTTTACACGTGCCCTCGCGCCCCCTTTTATAGGGAGACGAAGGGACTTTTACATTCCGATAACACCCTCGGGCTCGGAGAATATTCCTAATGTGAACACACACAAGGATGTCTTTTCCCCCTTACACATTTACAAGTCTGCCACTAGTTCACACTCTAAACCCGGACTTTTTGGGACTACAACTTTGACTTTGCTTCTCCCGTGATTCGTGAATGTCTCCGCCCGAGACTTCCGAACTAGGTCTTCTACAGATTCCCGAAGTGGCTCTTGCTTCCCAGCAGGTTCGCGCGTGTCCTTGCGCCTGAGTCCCGAACAGAGTCTTCATCAGATTCCCGAATCGGCAGATCTCCGAAGTTCGGACCATCAACAGTTGAGATTCCGGGCTTCCGCATGTTCATGACTCCGCCTCTTCACCGAATCAAGATTCCCGAACCCCGCACATTCGCGAATTCGAGACTTCGCGGGTCCCGGACTTCCGAGAATCGCGAATTCCTTGCTCTGAAAAACATACTTTGAGAATTCCGTTAATCTCGACGTTTCGAGGGTGACAGGTTTTCTGAATTCCCCAACACTAGCCCCTCGGGGAAGCGGGTTGACTCGACAATCCGATTCCACGAACCTTTCGGAAATTTAGTAAAAAACGTCACCCTCGGAACATCGGAGGGGACACGCGTCACCCGGGGAGCCAAAGGCGGTTAAATCGAGGCGCACTTCGCGAAACCGCCCCTCCCCGCCCTATAAATAGCGGGCCGGCGCCCGTTCAAAAAATTTTTTATCGCTCTCGCGCCTTTCACGATTCTCACATTTTTCTTCCTTCGTGGGACCGGCTTTTTACGCTAGAAGACTTGCGAACTCCGGGCCTTGTTCGCGCTCTTCTAAGGTATTCCTTTATGTTTGCTTTGTTGTTTCGTTAGTTCGTTACACTTTGGTGTAGTAATGTCACGGCTTCCTAGTTTTATTTTCGAATATTAGTCTAAAATCGTCCGAATGTTCGCGTTTGTTAGGTGGCTCGCATTAGAAGTACGACTAGACCCATGACTGCGAGGGTTGATCGCTCTTCGGTCTCCCACTCGACCCGGTAGCCGAAAGTGCGGATCGTGATGCGCCGCCCGAAAATGTAGGTTCACCCGAGTGGTTCCCGAAGTCGTGAAGACGGAGAGGTTGGGTCCGACGGCGGCGAAGACGTCGGGGATGTGGACGCCGGTGTCGACGATCTCGTCATGTTGAGGACTTCCGGCCCCCGCTCGCCCTCGCTCGCCTTCGGAGAGTCGAAGGTCACAAGCAATATTATTCGCGAGTACGAGATGGACGGATTCTTCTCTCTGGCGGCCCGGGCGTGCCCCGCTTGATGAGCCGACTCCCGCTCCCAAGGCCGAGAAATTGTGGTTTTTCGAGACTTCTTCATACGTGAGGCTGCGGTTCCCCCGTGACCCAATCCTCGCCGTAAATTCTCGATGCATTCTCGGTGAAGATCCACCGAACTCACCCCCGACGTCCTTCCTCGAGGTCTCGAAGTTTATCTGGATTCCGAAGACCTTCGGCCGCAGCCCTACCATCGACGCCTTCACCGGATTTTACGGACCGGTGATTATTCCGGAGGTTGTTAAAGGTGAAGACGGGCGGTTCTACCACGACCAAGACGCATGCTTTTGTACCTTCAATACACGACGCGGGAACACCCGACAAGGGATTACCCGAATCCGTATTTCTCCTTGCCTGCAAGTCCAACCTTTCCGATGATTGGAAGTCTTACTTGGTTTTACTTGAAAGTCAATGTGCCGAAGGCGTCATGCCCGATCACGCCCCTCGCCGCAGTGAATGTAGGGAAGTACAACCAGCGGGCCCTAGGAATCCGGAATTGCGAGAGTGCTTTTCATCTGGCCAGCACAATACTTGGCGGTCGTGACATTATCGAAGAATTTGTCGCCGCGCGAATCTGGCCTATCTCGAACGGTTGGGCCCCTGCCGAACTCGTGTACTACAATGTCAACTGGGCCGACCAGAAGGTGCCTTTTCCGAAATTTGGGATCAAGCTTCGCGAAGGCCGCGAGCGCCAAGGAGTTCATGGACGAGGTGGAAAAAAGAGTGAACGTTATGGTTGGAGAATATACGATGAACGAGTACAAGGCGTACAAAGCTGCGGTGAAGCACGAGAAGAAAATCAACCGCATCTTTTCGGAAGTTTGTGGTGATAAATTTTTCGGTTCTCGAGGGACCCGGTCCCAAGCTAAAACTTCCTGCCGTCGCCGGTTGCTAGGCGCTCGGCCCGCTCCTATCAACGCTCCCCCGAATCGAGGTCGTCGAAGCGAAACTCGTCACTTGCCACCGAAGGGGCCTCTTCGGGAGTGAAGCCTTCAAGGACCGGATCACTTGAGTCATCGAAACGTAAACGAGGGACCTCCGAACCTCCAAACCTCGGAAGCGAACTCCGGTCGCTTCGTGGCTTGCCCGGATGAGCCGCAAAAAATTGAAGAAAGCTGCGAAGAAGGTTTCTTCCACGAGTTCGGCGGGTCCCATCGCGCCTTCGACGACGACATCCTCACGAAGACGGGCTAGCCCCAAAGGTGTTTTCCTCCCGGCCATTATTTAACTTTCGAGACATTTGCCTGCTCGGTTCCGAAAATGAATTCGTCGACATCGATTCCTTTTCGGATGTTGCTCCCGAAGTCCAAAAAGAGGCATCCCTCGTTGTTGCTTTGAAGCCGGTGATTCTTCTTGAAGTTGTTGTTCACACCGAGTCCCCCGCCGCCGCCGAGACCCCCTCCGCCGATGTCACCGCGTCGATCAAGCCTCCTCCGACCCGCCCGAGACCTTGAATGCACTATTCAAAGGGAGGGCCATTCTTCCGAAAATGTTCCTTTAGTAGAAGTTCGGGAGGTTGTCCCCCGAAGACCAAGCGCCCTCTCCTTCCTGCCGCTTTTAACAAAAGCTTTGGTACGTCTCATCGCGGCAAACTATTGCGTGTTGGTTTCGAGACAAGTGGCGTCGGGGGCAAGGCGTCCAAGTTTTTAACTCTATGGAAATCGTCCTCCATTGTTGATGAAACGGGGAGGAAGCGCTCGAACGACCCGAAGAGGCCGCTCAAGGCTCCGAGAGAAGGCCCCTCTCCGTCCGAAACCGCTCCTTCACCTCGGGAGAAAACTTCTCCGGGTTCGAAGCAAACGGGTCACCATGCAGCATTTTAGCAAGCAAGGTTCGTTGATTCTCCCTACTTTGCCCTTTGTGTCATTCGCGATTGTTGAATCTTCACCGAGATTTATTCCTGAATTTTTCGGGAATTCAAGAATCTGTTGCATTCCTACTCTCCTTCGAAACTTGCGCGCTTCCACGAAGACTATACTCTCAAGTACTCTATGCTTGGGAAGGTTGCCATAGAGCGGCTTTCCTAGCGAGGAGAAGATTAATGAAGAACTTTCTCTCAAGTCCAAGGAACTAGAGCGTAACTTTGGCCTCGCGCAATCCACGAACACCGGAGCTCGAGAATAAGGTAGCCGAGCTGGCCGAGGCTTTGAAAAAGAGTCACGACGAGAAAAAGTCGCCGAAGCCGCGCTCGAGGAGTCCCAAAAGGAACTCGGAGAAAGTTCGGAAATCTCACGAAGATGACTCGAGTGTGATCGAAAAACCCGGCAACAACAAGAGCGGCCGCAAAGATTGCCAAGGATCTTCGCATCAACAACGCCGGCCTTGCCAAGTCACCGAGCTCGAAGGATCGGAAGATCGTGGATCTTGAGAAGGCACCGGCGGAAGAAAGTGAAGCTTCAAAGAAACACACTTCGGAAATTACGGGAAGGTTGAAATTGCTTTATGCTGAGTACCGAAGTCCCCGAGATGAGTACGGTGTTCGTCCCGGCCTCCTCTCCCGCATGACATTGATATCCCCGATTTCATGGATTGGCTTGAGGAAGAATTCAAGGCTCTCCCCGAAGTCATCTCTGGTGCCGGCAACTTTGCCGTATCTTTTTCTGTGGAGAGTATTCTGAAGGTCCTTCACGATTACGACTGTGTGGACTTGGCGAAGTTTCGCGCGAACCTTTCTCAGTTCCCAGGCGTTACCAGCGATACGATACTTCGAGACAACCCTGACATTATTGCTATAAAGCTGAAATTCGCGAAGGAATTCTGGATGGTTGGCGGGGCGGATATGGCTAAGACTGTTGCGCGGGCAAAGCTTGACGAGGTAATTTCTTTTTGCTCGATTTCGTGACTTATGTTCGTCGCATGTGTTCCAGTTTCTTAAGCCTTCCTTACTCTTCTCTTCCTTTCTCAGTTGAGAGAAAAGGAGTACCAAGAAGGCGTCGCCGCATCCCCCGAAGGATCGACTTCGGGAAAGTCGGATGGATCCGGCGAGGACGGTCCAAAGGGCGAAGAGCAGGCAGTAGGCATCAGTGATGATGGCAACGACGGTGGACAAGTCCCCGAACAAGAAGAAGATTCGCCAAAGGTGGATGTTACGAATTGAGCGACATGTCTAAACTCCTTTTGGGTGAATTCGAGACCGGCCGTAGATTTATGTAGATTCATCAAACTTCTCTGAGCAATGTCGTTTTGTAAATTTTAACTCCGCGCGGTCCCGTGCGGGCCGCGCGGGGGACGTTCTACCACTTCGATTCATCGAGACGATATGTTCGTTAGTGGTGAAGCGTGGCGCCCGTTCAAACGAGCGCATCCTAAACAGAGATTTTTCCGATTTTTGGTTTGAGGCCTCGCTTAAGTTTTGTATAGGTTGTTTTGACCTTTTCCTCGTCTTTCTTACTTCGCAAGAAGGTTCGCTCCGTGTCACCCACTCCGCCGTCTGTCAAGGTTCCCAAGGCGGAGCCCTTAGCCCCTTAGCGTGATGCCTCTCGACTTCGCCCATGCTAGCGATGTGGCCGAAGACAAGTGTTTGTAAACCCGGACATGTTGTTGAGCTTTTGTTTTGAATTTTACGCCAAGTGTTGTAATTATCGAAGAACGGTTCGGAAGTTTTGATGCGAATAAGGCAATGAATGTTTTTTGTTGAAAAAACGTCACCCTCCCCCACCTTGCCGTTTCGCATGAAAACTAGATGGCGAGTTCATGAATCTCACTATTCACGACCTTCTTTAGCATATGTTTCGAAGAAGTCTTCGTCGCCTTTTGAGAATTTCTTTGGCCGTCGGGGCGTGCAAGTCGGCAAATTTGTTTTTCGACTTTGCGGACTTGCCCCAACCTAAGAACTTGCCTCGGTTGAAATTGCAACCTTCAGTTGCTTCAACCAAGATTTTTCTGCGAACGTCCGACAGAGCCCCTTGTCCTTTTCTTTTAACGATGATACCTGAAAAAATTTCCAACAGTCTGAACTGAATGAGAATACTTAGGCGAACCCTTAGACATTCATTTTTCCGAAATCATCATGCGAACTTTCTGGTGGGAATCCCTTCGTGGATGGGATTTTTCTAGGCCACAACTTGTTGTTGTCTCAGGCCTTTCGGTGGGGAATCCCTCGATGGATGGGATTTTTCTAGGCCACAACTTGTTGTTGTCTCAGGCCTTTCGGTGGGAATCCCTTCGTGGATGGGATTTAGGCTTTCACGGAGCCTTTTTGTACAAACTCTTCTTCTTTTCACAATAGAATTTTGGCCATCGGGAAGCCTTTTCTCACGAACTTTCTTTTTCACGATGGGATTCTCGGCTATCAAGGAGCCTTTCACACGAACTTTTCTTTTTTCATGATGGAATTCCGGGCTATCAAGGAGCCTTTCACACGAACTTTTCTTTTTTTCATGATGGAATTCGCTATCAAGGAGCCTTTCACACGAACTTTTCTTTTTTCACGATGGAATTCCGTCGTCAAGGAGCCTTTCACACGAACTTTTATTTTTTCACGATGGAATTCTCTGTCGTCAAGGAGCCTTTCACACGAACTTTTCTTTTTTTCACGATGGAATTTCGAGACACAAAATACGAAACGTGCAATTTGGGGGAAAGACTCTTTTCATATATATATCGGAAAAGTATTTACATAGGATCCGCCTCGTTAAAAACCTTGCCTCTTGATTTAGAGCCCCCTTTGCAAGGGAGAAAAGTACGGTCCTTCTTATTCTAGAACTACGATTAAGACAAAAAACTAATTTTCTCCCGAAGTCACTTATAGACACGCGATTCGGGCTTCTGTTTTCCTACAGTGTAAACTTACGAAAATTGAAAAACTACCTGCCTACTACGATTATGTACAACCGGTTTTCATGGATAGTACCTCTTTAAGCTATCGGCATTCCACGAATATGGCAAGCTGCTACTTGATCTGCTCCAACGATGAAAAGCCCTGGCATATCGTTTCCCTAGCTAGCAAGGCCCTTCCCATGACTCATGAAGCTTTCACGGGTTCTCCCAATTTTTCTTTCTTTTCGGGACAAGATCACGGTTTGATGTCATGGGACCACCTTTTTGTCTCTCCATGCTCTTGTCTCTCTCTAGTACTTCTCAATGTTTTTACGCCGAGGATTGTCGGCTACTTGTCATGTCTTTCTCCACCTTCTTATCAATTTCCTCTATCTCTTTTCCTTTCAAGACTCTCATGCTTTCACATTCTTGATCTCCTCGGGTATCACTTCGCCCTCGATCCCGAAGAGTAGGCGAAAGGTGTGAAACACATTGCCCGCAGCGTAGTGTTGTGAGACCGAGATCACCTTTGGAAGTTCATCCACCCACTTTCCCTTTTACGATCAAATAAGCATTTCTTGATTCCCGAAAAATCGAGCCATTGGCTCTTTCCATTGCTCCATTGGTGTGGGTGGTATGCGACGAAAATTTTGCTTGTGTACCCGGGGTTACGCGATGTTCTTTGAAGGTGTAGCGGTCAAGCATTTTTGCCATTGTCAACCGTCGGTTCTCTAGGAACTCCCGAACTGGAGACTATGTTACGCAAGAATTTTACGAGCTGTTGCCCATTTGTGATGTTCGCGAGTGGTTGCTTCTACCGCCGTGAAATAGTCGGCCGCTACGGCCCGCGAATCGTGAGGTACACGAAATTTTGTTGGCGATGGGCCTACTAGGTCCATGCCCCATCTTTGCGAGCCGGAGTTGGAGGTATTAAGTGAATTGGCATTGACCGGATACCAGCGATTTCCCATCTTTTGGCATGCTTCACCGCGCTATAGGAACCAACATTTTGGCGTCGTGTTTATGGTGGGCCAATAGAATCCTGTTTTATCGCCTTACCGGCTAAACCCTGGTGCCTATGTGCCCTTTAAAATCCTTTGTGAATTTCTTTCGGGAGTTCGCGACCTTTTTCGGAGGTAATGCAGCGTATGAGTTCGGTGACTCGGTTGTACAATTCCCCATTTACCTTTGTATAGCCCCGAGCCCTTTGCTTCAACCTTTCTCACTCAGTTCATCTTGTGGTTAAGTAATACCCTCTCGAGGTAGGCCATTATTGCAACTCTCCCGGTCTGGAATTTCCACCATATTCACGATTTGAGTTCTTGAATCTTTGATGGAAGGTTCTACGATGATTTCAAAGAACACGTACGGTGGTAGTTCTTGATTTGCGGCTGCGCCTTCGCCGAGTTTATCCGCCTCATTGTTATCATCCCTTGGGATGTCTTTGGTGAATATCCTTTGAAGTGTCTTTCCATTTCTCGACTTTTTCAAAGATATTTCCATGAGAAGCTGGATTCTGGCCTAAACTTTCCTTCTCGATGTGTTCCTGGATTACTTTCGAATCCGTTCGATTATGAAGGTCTGTGCCCAAGGCTTTCATTTTTCTTAATGCCGGCGGTGGGACTTCGTACTCCGTTGTGTTGTTCGTGGAGTATTCATTGTTCGCGAACACGAGCGGGTACTTCATATCTTATGACCACGCCGTCGACGTGTTACAACGGCAGAAATTCCAACCCCCTTGTAACACCATGCTCATCACCTTTGCACTACCCAAGGTTCGGGCATATTTTCCTCCGGATTACGAGGTAGGTGAGGGTCCGGTCCACGACGAAATGCGGGACTTGCGATTTTTATTGCACTTCTTCTTTCGAAATCCACCACATACTCGGAGAGTTGACACCCCACTTGATGATTCGGGTGGATGCCCTCCCTGTTTGCGAACGGGTCACTTAACCAGTTGGTTCGTGATAACTCTTATTCGTAGCCCTCGAAGTAGTGTCTTAGCTTTCTTCTTTAACCATGATGACCGCATACGCGATCTTCTCCGATTCGGAATAAAACCTTGGAGACAGACAATGCTTCGAGGCAAAATATACGGGAATTTATGCGAGCTTTCCTTCTTCTTGCTTTTCTGTGCAATGCTTCTTGCTACTTTGCCGGGTGATGCGGACTTGCTCTGACGAAGCGGCGATTTTAGCTCGGGAGGACGAGTTTGTCATCTTTGGACAAGTAATTCTTTAGTTCGTGAAAGGCATTTCGAGGTTCGGACCTTGGAATTTCTTGGCACTTACGAGAACTTGGAAGAATGGCAAACTTCTTTCTGCCGCAACTGCGGGGATGAATGCGGTGAGGGCAGCCACTCTCCTTTGTCAACTTGAACATCTTTTCTTGAAATTGGCTCTTGCATTTCCATCGAGCCTTTATCTTGTCGGGGTTCGCTTCAATGCCTTTCGTTGAAACTAGGCATCCAAGAACCTTCTCCCCTTGTGAATGCCAAATACACATTTTTCCGGATTGCTTCAGAAGTTCTTTTGCCCTCATGTTCGCGAATGTTTCACTAAATCAACGATATGGTCCTTTCTGCGGACACTTTTGACGAAGCCATGTCATCCACATATGCAGAATGTTTCTCGAATTCTTTGGTGTAGTACTATTGCTATCATTCTCGAAAACGTGCATCCTGCATTCTTGACCCCTACGGCATTCTTACGAAACAAAACGTTCGAAAGAATGATGAAACTTGTCTTCTCTTCATCCTCTTTGCGAACTGCGATGCGATGATACCCGAGAGAACATGTCGAGGAGCGAAAGCATCTCACTTGTTGGGCACCGCATCATCACGATTTTGTCTACCCTTTCCAAGGGAAAATCGTCCCTTCTTGCATTCCTTGTTCGGATCGGTGAAATCCACACACATTCTCCATTTGCCATTTTCTTTTTGGCGGCACGGTGTTGGCTAACGGTGGATGTTTGACCTCTACGATCACTTGGGCATGTTGTAACCTACGAACTTAAAAAGCTGCCTTGACCTTTTCGTCGGACATTTTCCGAAGTTTTTGCTTCTTGGGCGGTATCTTGTCATGTTGTTTCGAGGACATGTTCGATTATGTCTCTGTCAACGCCTTGCAAGTCTTTGGTCGACCATGCGAAAACATCCTTGTTTACGGTCGGGAAAGCGTATGAGTTCATCATCCTCTTCGGTGCGGGGTTCGCCCCTATTATGTTGCTACGTCGGGCATGTCGTCCGGATACACTCTCTTTGTTTCATCCTTACGCGGCTATGTTATTTTCTCTTTGTCCTTCGGCTCTTCATAGGTTTCCTTCTTTGTAGTTGCTTTCGGTGATACACATTCGTTTGACCGGGCGTGTGGCCTTTTCTATGTTTACGGCCTCTTGTTGATTGCGGGAATACGTGATAACCCCTTTGAGGCGCGAGCATCTTCATGCATAGGAAGCTGTTGCCTTATGGCCAGCCCCATCGAACTTGTTCATGAATCTACGCCGAAGATCGCAAGGTACGGAATCGATATATGTCAACCACATCAAGGTGAGGTTCTCGGTTCTTGCATTCTCAAGATCTAGAAAGAGCGGGAGTGATGTTTTTCAGCCGGCTTGATGGGCTTCCCCTCCGAACCCGCTGCAATGGAGTGCTACGGTGGGTCCAACGTATGTGGCTCAGTTCATTTTCTCGAATGTTTTCGGGGAACGGAATGTCCGCCGAACTCCCGTTGTCGCCGAGTTTTCTATGACCACGACAATATTGACTTCGATCACCATGGCATCATTGTGAATCATGGATTTCAACCGGAAATCTTCATACGTAAAGGTGATTGGCACCTTCGCCCACTCTAGGGCCGACGGTACGAGCCATCGTTGATGATGGTGTTTACGGATACGAGAGTAGTTGTTTCGTGCTTCTTTGTTTCAAATTCCATAGCGAGATCCCATTTGTGATTGGCATGATAGTCACGAACGATGGCAATGCTTTGGGTTACGAGGTCCCGAACCCAGGCGAGGCCTTGATGAGCTTTCGGAGGGGGTGGCAAGATTTCCCGAATGGGGGCTGTAGTTCTTCGGATGTTGTATCGCTTGCGGCGGGGAAGAATTGTTGTGAAGGTTGCCATCTTGATTGTGATTGTGGAAATTGTGAAAATGGTCTGACATTGCGGACTCATGACTATAATTTGCAGTTCGGCGGCAGGTTGGCATCAAGGATGCGATGCTCATCGATGCCTTTTCTTGTTGGATTGATGCCATGTTCTTCTTTGTCTGCGGGCACCCTTCGGTCTTGTGGCCTCTTCCATGATATTGGCGGTAGAAGTGTGGATCTCTTGGGTTGTGGTTCGGGAGGCTTGGGGTTCCTCTTCCCTCTCCCCCTTCCTCTATTCTTGAATCCTCGGCACTTGGCACACTTTCTTCTTCATTGTTGAGGATTTGCTCTTGTTCACATTTCGTGGATCTTTGGGATGGTGCTCGCAGTCCTTATCTCTGCCGCCATTGTCTTGCCTCGTTTCGTTCGGCAACTCTCTTGCGGTGGTCATCATCGGACGGAATGTAATCCTCCAATTCCCGAAATAGTTCTTCCGTGTCTCGGAGCTTCTTTCTTGTGAGATGGGGCTGTGTACACTGGAGTGAGACCCGCGGTCGGTGCCTTGATCGTTGTCTTGTCATCGGCGTCGAGGATGAGACCTCTGTTGCATGGAATCTTCTCACGAAGTTTCGCGGTGGTTCACTGTCCTTACGCACGGTTATACGGATACGAGCTTCGAGCTGTTGTGTCATGGAACATACGAAACGCTTGCATGAACTTTGTTTGAGATCTACCCGAGTTGTCGATCGAGTGTGGAGCGGCAATGAGTACCAATTCCGTGCGGTACTTCGCAAGCTATGATGAAGGATTTGGCAAGTGCAACATCATCTCCTCTGCCGAATTCATAAGTGACTCGTACCTCATGAGAAATTGCACAGGTTTCCGAAACCGTTGTACTTGGGAAGAGGGCGGCAGACTTCGGCGGCCAAGGTCTTGTTGCGGCCCTATCGACGGTGGTGATTCGAGTCCACGAAGTGTGAGATTAGTTTCCCACGAAGAAGTTTTCCTTCGGGGATTCTCTTGCGGGGGCGCGGGGTTGTCTTCTGCCGGTGTTTCTTGCCACGAGGGAGCTGTTCTCTTGCTCTTTGCCTTCGTCAATTTCTCTTTTGTATTGCTTGTATTTGTTCTTTTGCTTTGTTGGGTTGCTCTAGTTTTTTTTCGATTTTCCTCTTTGCTCTTCACCGTGAGCCGTGGGCTTTGCTTTGTCTTTACGCGAGGTATTGTTGTACCTTTTGGTGGACCATGGCTAGCTCTCTTGTCTGTAAAATCGTCATCGGCTCAACATTCTCGTGCTCTTCTTTGTTCGGCGGAGTTGTTCTTGGATGTGGTTGACTTGCTCTTGCCTTCATGGGGGCTTAGAGCTTCTCTCTTGACTATTTGACGGTACGGTACGTTCGAGGATTCGGGAACAAACGCGAATTTTCGTTCCCACTGGGTGAGATGGCGATCTTCTGGTTGGCACACTTGGAAGCGAGTCTTCTTTGACTTCTTCAGAGGTGGCATCGTGAGTTTCTTTTCGAACGGACCACGGTGGGCGCCCGATGTTGGGGGGTACCAGAAAAATTCGAGATACTACCGTAACACGAAGTGAAAGTTCAAGACACGTTCAACGGGCACGAGTTAGGGCACAAAGAGGGCGAAACCCCTCTTAGTCAATAGCACAAGTCCCAAAAAAAGTACGAATCGTTCCCGTGCCCTGCCCCCTTTTTATAGGGAGACGAAGGGACTTTTACATTTCGATAACACCCTCGAAACAGGAGAATATTCCCGGTGTGAACACACGGAAGATGTCTTTTCCCCCCTTACACATTTACAAATCTGCCACTAGTTCACACTCTAAACTAGGACTTTTTGGGACTACAACTTTGACTTTAGCTAATCGCATTGATTCGTGAATGTCTCATCTTGAGGCTTGTCACACACAAAAATTTCAATTTCGGGAGGTGAATAGAAAGAATAATTAAATAACGATTTTCTCATAATTTTTAAATTTTTCTGACATTTATTTTTCTTTACGGGGAATACGATACGGGAAAAATCATTTGTTTGATTTTGTAAATTAAATAAAAAGTTGTTGATGGCATTCATCTTGGAGATGCATCTAGTGGTTCTTGAGTGCAAAGAGGTTTCAAAAATGCGTTTAGGAGTTTGTCCAAACTCTCCAGAGAATTTTCCGGATTTTTCTAGAATTTATTCTCATTTTCCTTGAGCTATTTCTATTTATTGAAAGGCTCTAAAATCTTTTTCATGAGCACCAAATGCTTTATTTGGATTGTTCATGACCTAATCTATCTCTAGGGATTTTCTGGAATTTTGTCGATTTTACGAGTATTTTTCGTGCTTTAAAATAATTTACGAAATTTTTTTCTCGATTATTTTTTCATAACGGAAATAGATTAAAAAAAAAACCTATCCTACGGATTGGGCCGGGCCGGAGGCCCGACCCAACCCGCTGCGGCCGGCGGCCACAGGGGCCCATCGGCGGGCGGCCATCGACGCGCGCCCTGCGGGACGCGCGCGCGCGCCCTATGGGGGCCGCCGCTCCTCGCGCGCGCCCTAGGCCACTGGAGCGCCGCCGCCCTCGCTCCTGTCGGCCGCGCGTCGCCGCCTCCTGCCCGGCGGCCGTCTCAGTGAGCCGGCCGTAGTTGACCATCGAAATCGAAGCCCCTTCCATCGATCTCGGTTGCGGGTCGAGCACGGTTACACGTTTCTCTCGTTCTCTCACGTCGGTTTTAGTTCTCTCTCCGGCCTCCTCGTTGCCCGTGTCGCCGGCGCCGCCGCCCCTGGGCCGTCGCCCTCCTACTTCCTCTGTTCGTTTTGAGGAGGAAGAAGGCGTCTTGATTTTGCACTTAACCCCCTTGCGAGGTACGGTAATACTTAGATTCAATATTGTGTCTTGCGGATGCCCGCACGTGACCCCCTAGATCTATTACATCACGGCGATTACGATCCATCCCAAGCACCTTTTCAGGATCTAACCACGAGTTTCCTCAATTTCTATTAGGACGCGATTCCGTGTCTCGGGGAAATCTTTTCAGCTACTCCCACGAAATCTACGGTTAATACGCGGCCCAGGTCCTAATAATCTTGTTTTGTTCACCAAATTTTCGTTTTAGCTCCGATTTCATCCGTTCAGAGTTGCGTTAGGTCCATAATAATGTAAAGCACGCATTAGCGATAGTATTTTCTCCATGCTTTGTTTCTGCAAAATAAAATTAATATTAATTTTGATTAATGACTAGATATACATGTCTTTTCCAAATAAAACCTATAGCTCTATATATCGTTTTTTCATAATCTAATTTAATTTGATTAATGATTACTTTACATGCTTTTATGAATAAAATCTAATTAGATCTTTTACCCAGTTTTCCATAAGTCAAATATTAGTTTGCTTAATTACTTTAATTAACTTTTATAATTAAAAAAGTTGATTAGGCTTTTACTCCCGCCTTTATAAATAAATGTTAATCTTGATTAATACCAATTCTAATACCTGCTTTTGATAATACTATGATCTACTCAATTACAAAGTTTCGTTTAGATTGTTCATATAGTTGGGCTTTTTCTAAATTAAATGTTTAATCGGTTTAATCATATATGAATCGTTATTAATAAAACTTGACTAGTTCTTTACATCGGTTTCATAAATAAAGTTTAATATTGCATTAATGTCAACACAGGGTATTTTATTTCTGAAATATCCTTTATATTTGTTTTGTTAATTAAAATAAACCCAGCTCACAACTTGTTCTCTCATTTATGCAAAACGTTTGTTAGACGTTCTTTTCTTAGCTCAATCTAAGTGTAATCTTTCCGGTTCTTGCTCAATCTTTCACAACCATCTCTTCAAAGTTAACCAAGCCTTTCCCTTCCAAGCACGGAATTGTGTGCTTTAGAGATCCATCTAATCGAGCTTATCCTTTAGTGCGTTCTTTTAAAGTTTTCTTTTGATTGGTGCTTTGTTCTTAGTATATGTGTTTGTTTGCTTTGTGTATGTTGTGCCCGATGATTGATGCGAGTAGAACGAACGTGGTTCGAGAGCTTTGGAAGAGCTTGAAGTTGAAGATATTCCGAGCAACTACTCTTTGGTTAAAGGCAAGTGTGTCCTTGATCTTTTGTCCTAAGAACTATATTTAATCACTCATTGCATATGCTTGCATTAATATGATGGGACCCATGTTTAAGGTTTGACTAGTGTTATTTATCCCGTGCCTTGATCAAACGGGTTTATCTTTATGTTGGGTAGTTATGCTTAGTTGCTATACACGGGTTAAGGTTATGGTGGTTTTAATGAACATTAATGATGAACTTGTTTTACCTTTATGCTATATCTTTGGATGCTTAATACAAGACCATATGATTAATCGGAACATGGAGCGACCACCCGGGACAACGGTGCAACCACAAGGACTATATGGCTCCGGTCTTGGCCGAGTAATTAGGGAAGTCTTTGTGTGGTTATTACTCGCATAGTAGGTTGGGGACGGAGGAATGCTTTTATGGCTACTTCTATTCCCGAGTGGTCTTGGAACGGAAGTACTCTATGGTCGACCGTCCGTAATAGAAGTGTGGTACGAAAGATAGCCTCTATGACATACTACTATGGACTAATACGCACGGGAGGACTCTTTGTAAAGGCCTCGTAGCGTCCCTATGCAATCACACCTCGGTAGTGTGGTATGATGCTTGGCCGGCATCGCATGGTTGGGTTTAAAGTTCTTCGGGACTTTTACGCGACTTGTGGGTAAAGATGTACAACCTCTGCCGAGTGTAAAACTAATCGATTAGCCGTGCCCACGGTCACGGGCGGCCCGGACCCTCACATGATAATTAAACTTGAAGATGGACTTAAATCGCTCTCTCTACGGTTATGCTTGCCTTGTGCTTGTGGCGTATTTCTTACCTTATGCTTAATGTGGGTTGGTATAAACTTATACTTTATTAGTAATCAGGTGCTAATAAAACTTGACCAACTAAAATTGCTTAAATGCTTATAGCCCGATCCACTATAAAGCCTTTGCATTCATTCTTTTTCCCCACACTTGCTGAGTACGACAAGTGCTCACCCTTGCTATAAACAATGTTGCTCGAAGGAGGAAGCTACATGAAGATGACGTGAAGATGTTGTGGAGTGCTAGGCGTACGCAACCCCCGCTCGATTGCCCGTGATGTTTGGAGCTTTCGTTTCCGGATTAAGCGTAAATCTCTGATAATCTTTCGTTTTCTTACGTGATATCTTGTTTCGTATACACTTTTATGTCACTATATGCATGAAACTTGATCCCGGCATGCATATAGGTATGCACTTGTTTTCCTTCGGAAAATCGGGTGTGACAGAGTGGTATCGTAGCTGTATCGGCCGTAGGACGTAAGCCTAGTTAGCACCGGGTCGTTTCTTAATGTCTCTTTGATCCACAATCCCTCCTTACCTTATCCTTGACCTCTCTGGTGAAGGATCTCACCTCTTAACCATCTTCTTTTGTCCAAACCATGAGTTCTTGTATATTTATCTTCACTCTCCTTGAACATCTCTTCGACCTCGCCTATTCATTCCCTCAAGCAATAAACACCCCCTTGATTTATTGGTAGAACCGTTACCCTTGACATTCTATCTGTTCGCGCAGCTGCCCGACACATCAGCGTTGTTTTAATTTTATCTCGAGCTACAGAACTCCGATCGACATGAAACCAGTTGGGTTAGTTCCTAAATTTCATAAGTGAATTTCTATCAAAAATTCAGCCCTATCCAGTACATGTTCCAGGAGCTAGACTCGAAACATTGGAGCTATCAGAATCTGTAAACCCTGCTGACCTAGTTATCTTCATTATTTTATATCTCGGGCTATAGACCTCCGATTGAGGTAAATCCAATTGGAGTAGTTCAGGAATTTCATCAGCTTCATTCTATCCAAAATTCAGCAGTATTCGTTTTGTATCCAAGGAGATACCTACGAATTAGTGGAGCATTCAGAATCTGCCAACACTGCTGACCTAGCCATCTTGTTTAATTCATATCCCGAGTTCTGAACCTCCGATTGAGGTGATTCCAGTTGGGTTGAACTCATAATTCCGTACTCCTTGATCTGGGAAAAATCCATTATTTATGGATATCCTTTCTGGGAGATATATCTGATCTATTAGGAGGATACCCCCTGATTTTATTAACAACGTGTAGTGTCGTTCCCTTTAGCTATGCCTTGATTGGTGGAATTGTGTGTTTGCATGATGATGCTTGGTTTTATGAACTTGATTGATTCGTTTCTTTGAAGTGAGTGTTGGTGTATTGTGGGTCTTACATCCGCAATAACATCAGTTGCCTAGTTGGGTTCTTCTTTTGTACCTCCCACCTCCTTGTTCTCCCCCACTCGTTTTGCACTACTCTTGTTCCCTTCGATAATATCTTTACCTACCTACCGATGGAAAACCAAGAAGGAGGTAACCAAGGAGAAAGCTACGAGAACGGTGATGACTATGGATACAACCAAGATGCGCTATCATTTCCACCCCCGGAGGATAAGTATGCAGAGTTCATGAAGACTGAGCCGCCAATGTTCTCCAGTACCACATATCCCTTAGAAGCTGAAGACTGGATCAAGACAATTGAAGAGAAGCTAGATATGGTACAATGCAATGATGGAGAGAAAGCTTTGTATGCATCTTGGCAACTTACAGGAGCAGCTTCAGAGTGGTGGAATTCTTACATCAATGGACATCAGCAACCTGAGAGTATTATGTGCAAGGAATTCAAAGACAACCTTATCTTACACCATACTCCCAGATCTGCGATGAAGCTCAAGAGGAAGGAGTTCCTTAACTTAAAGCAATGACGGATGATGACGGTAACTGAGTACGGGGATAAGTTTATTCAGTTATCTCTATATGCCCCAAGATCGGCTGAGAGTGATAAGAAGAAACGAGAGCATTTCATCAAAGGGTTGAATGAAGATCTTCAAAGTATACTAAGCTTACACGATTATTCGAGTCTACAAGATTTAATCAACAAAGCCGTTGGGCTAGAAAGCAAGCTACAGGAGATCATGAGTAAGAAGAGAAAAAGGGAATATCCAGGGGAAGCCAATAACAACTCTCACCTACATCTTATGTCTCAAGCCCAAGGTTTTCCCGAAGGTCACAATGAACATGCATATCTAGAATATCCTCATGGTGTCACAATACCGGTGATTTATGAGACACCACAGAATCGTCGAAACATTAGGGAAAGTAAAGCTTGTTTTTATTGCAAAGCTGGTGGACACTTTATCAACAGATGCCCGAAGAAATTTCTAGATCGTCATTTTAAGAGGGAATGGCGACAACGACACAAGCAAGACAAGACCCCCGATACCTAAGGATTATAATATTAGTTAGGCTGTGGAAAGTTTTCTGTAATATGAAAGGAAGAATATTGCTGAAGGATATGAAAAGAGTTCGAAACAAACCCTTGTCTCTTGCTAGCCTTTTTCGAATCTCGGGACGAGATTCCTTTTAAGGGGGGTAGATTTGTCACACCCTGAAATTTCCAATTTCAGGATGTGAATAGAAAGAATAATTAAATAACGATTTTCTCATAATTTTTAAATTTTTCCAACATTTATTTTTCTTTACGGGGAATACGATGACAGAAAAATCATTTGTTTGATTTTGTAAATTAAATAAAAAGTTGTGAGTGCTGCATTCATGCTGATGCATCTAGTGGTTCTTGAGTGCAAAAGGTTTAAAAAATGCGTTTAGGAGCTGTCCAAACTCTCCCGAGAATTTTTCGGATTTTTCTGGAATTTATTCTCATTTTTCCTTGAGCTATTTCTATTTATTAGGAGGCTCTAAAATCTTTTTCATGAGCACCAAATGCTTTATTTGGATTGTTCATGACCTAATCTACCTCTAGGAATTGTCCTGGAATTTTTGTGATTTTCTAAGTATTTTTCGTGCTTTAAAATAATTTACGAATTTTTTACGGATTATTTTTCGCACCGGAAATAGATTCAAAAAAAAGAAAACCCTATCCTACTTTGGATTGGGCCGGGCCGGAGGCCCGACCCAACCCGCCCGAGGCCCGGCCGGCCCCGCCGGCCCATCGGCCGAGGTGGCCATGGGCGCGCGCCGCCTCCGGCCGCCGCCGCGCGCGCCCCTATAAAGGGAGCCGCCGCTCCCTCGCGCGCGCCCTAGGCCACCCGGAGCCGCCGCCGCTCCCCCGCTCCCCGTCGGCCGCGCGCCGCCGCCTCCCCCGCCCGAGCCGGCGAGCTCGCGAACCGGCCGCCGTTGACCATCGAAATCCGGCCGTTTCCATCAGTCTCCGCTGCGGGTGAGCACAGCTACACGTTTCTCTCGTTCTCCTCGTCCGGTTTTAGTTCTTCTCCGGCCTCCTCGTTGCCCGTGTCGCCGGCGCCGCCACCCCCAAGGCCGCCGCCCCTCCCTGCCTCTGTTCGGTCCTGAGGAGGAAGAAGGTGTGCAGTTTTGCACTTAACCCCCTGCGAGGTCTGGTAATACTTAGATTCAATATTGTGTCTTGCAGATCTTGCACGTGACCCCCTAGATCTATTACATCCCTGCAACCAGATCCATCCCAAGCACCTTTTCAGATCTAACCCTGAGTTTTATCAATTTCACGAGCACTGTTTCCCGTGTCTCGGAAATCTTTTCAGCTACTCCCTGAAATCTACGGTTAATCGCGACTAGGTCCCTGTAATCTTGTTTTGTTCACCAAATTTTCGTTTTAGCTCCGATTTCATCCGTTCAAGTTGCGTTAGGTCCATAATAATGTAAAGCACGCGTTAGTGGTGTGTTTTCACCATGTTTTGTTTCTGAAAATAAAATTAATATTAATTTTGATTAATGACTAGATATACATGTCTTTTCCAAATAAAAGCTATATAGATCTATATATCGTTTTTCATAATCTAATTCAATTTGATTAATGATTACTTTACATGCTTTTATGAATAAAATCTAATTAGATCTTTTACTCGGTTTTCCATAAGTCAAATATTAGTTTGCTTAATGACTAATTAACTTTATAATTAAAAGTTGATTAGGCTTTTACTCCGGCTTTATAAATAAATGTTAATCTTGATTAATACCAATTTAATACTGTTTTTGATAATAATATGATCTACTCGAATTACAAAGTTTCGTTTAGATTGTTCATATAGTTCGGTTTTTCTAAATTAAAATGTTTAACCGGTTTAATCAATATATGAATCTTTATTAATAAAACTTGACTAGTTCTTTACACCGGTTTTGTAAATAAAGTTTAATATTGCATTAATGTCAACACAGGGTATTTTATTTCCGAAATATCCTTTATAATTGTTTTGTTAATTAAAATAAACCCAGCTCACGGCTTGTTCTCTCATTTATGCAAAACGTTTGTTAGACGTTCTTTTTCTCGACTCAATCTAAGTGTGATCTTTCCGGTTCTTGCTCAATCTTCTGTAACCATCTCTTTAAAGCAAACCAAGCCTTTCCCTTCCAAGCACGGTTTGTGTGCTTTAGAGATCCATCTAATCGAGCTTATCCTTTAGTGCGTTCTTTTATAGTTTTCTTTTGATTGGTGCTTTGTTCTTAGTATATGTGTTTGTTTGCTTTGTGTATGTTGTGCCCGATGATTGATGCGAGTAGAACGAACGTTGTTCGTGAGCTTTGGAAGAGCTTGAAGTTGAAGATATTCTGAGCAACTACTCTTTGGTTAAAGGCAAGTGTGTCCTTGATCTTTTGTCCTAAGAACTATATTTAATCACTCATTGCATATGCTTGCATTAATATGATGGGACCCATGTTTAAGGTTTGACTAGTGTTATTTATCCTGTGCCTTGATCAAACGGGTTTATCTTTATGTTGGGTAGTTATGCTTAGTTGCTATACCTGGGTTATGGTGGTTTTAATGAACATTAATGATGAACTTGTTTTACCTTTATGCTATATCTTTGGATGCTTAATACAAGACCATATGATTAATCGGAACATGGAGCGACCACCCAGGACAACAGTGCAACCACAAGGACTATATGGCTCTGGTCTTGGCCGAGTAATTAGGGAAGTCTTTGTGTGGTTATTACTCGCATAGTAGGTTGGGGACGGAGGAATGCTTTTATGGCTACTTCTATTCCGGAGTGGTCTTGGAACGGAAGTACTCTATGGCTGACCGTCCGTAATAGAAGTGTGGTACGAAAGATAGCCTCTATGACATACTACTATGGACTAATACGCACGGGAGGACTCTTTGTAAAGGCCTCGTAGCGTCCCTATGCAATCACACCTCGGTAGTGTGGTATGATGCTTGGCCGGCATCGCATGGTTGGGTTTAAAGTTCTTCGGGACTTTTACGCGACTTGTGGGTAAAGATGTACAACCTCTGCAGAGTGTAAAACTAATCGATTAGCCGTGCCCACGGTCACGGGCGGCCTGGACCCTCACATGATAACTAAACTTGAAGATGGACTTAAATCGCTCTCTCTGGTTATGCTTGCCATGTGCTTGTGGCGTATTTCTTACCTTATGCTTAATGTGGGTTGGTATAAACTTATACTTTATTAGTAATCAGGTGCTAATAAAACTTGACCAACTAAAATTGCTTAAATGCTTATAGCCCAGTCCACTATAAAGCCTTTGCATTCATTCTTTTTCCCCACACTTGCTGAGTACGACAAGTGCTCACCCTTGCTATAAACAATGTTGCTCAGAAGGAGGAAGCTACATGAAGATGACGTGAAGATGTTGTGGAGTGCTAGGCGTACGCAACCCCCGATCGACTGCCTGTGTTGTTTGGAGCCTTCGTTTCCAGGATTAAGCGTAAATCTCTGATAATCTTTCTTTTTCTTACGTGATACTGTTTCTGTATACACTTTTATGTCACTATATGCATGAAACTTGATCCTGGCATGCATATAGGTATGCACTTGGTTTCCTTCGGAAAATCGGGTGTGACAGAGACTTCCGAACTAGGTCTTCTACTGATTCCCGAAGTGGCTCTTGCTTCCCGGCGGGTTCGCGCGTGTCCTTGCGCCCGAGTCCCGAACGAGTCTTCGTCGGATTCCCGAATCGGCGGATCTCCGAAGTTCGGACCATCAACGATTGAGATTCCGGGCTTCCGCGTGTTCATGACTCCGCCTCTTCACCGAATCAAGATTCCCGAACCCCCGCACATTCGCGAATTCGAGACTTCGCGGGTCCCGGACTTCCGAGAATCGCGAATTCCTTGCTCCCGAAAAACATACTTTGAGAATTCCGTTAAACTCGACGTTTCGAGGGTGACGGGTTTTCCGAATTCCCCAACGGCTTGTTCTCCTCATCATGTAGGACTACTTGCCGACTACTCATTTGTGTATGCTTCTCCGCGGGTTTTCACGGGAGCTACACTCTGCCGACTACTCTTGGGGTATATCAATCAAGTCGCCACGAGTCTACTTCATCAACTCGGGGGCTATCCCTAGGAAGCGAGTTTCTAAAGTCCGCTTTACGCGGCAATCTAAAGTCGACTTCTAAAGTCGCATATCAAAGTCCGCCCGTGCGGCAACTAAAGTTGACTTCGGTTTTCAAGTCGCATCTCAAAGTCCGCTCCGCGCGGCACAAAGTCGACTTCGGTTTTTAAGTCGCATCTCAAAGTCCGCTCCGCGCGGTACAAAGTCGACTTCGGTTTTCAAGTCGCATTCTAAAGTCCGCTCTGCCGGCATCTAAAGTCGACTTCGATCGCATTTAAAGTCTGCTCTGATGGCACGACTACTTTTCAGGCTCCACAGCTCGACGCCAAACTACTACTTGGCATCTCTCCAGCTCGGGGGCTGCACTTAACATACTACTCGAGGATAACTTCAGCATGCTTCACTCGCTCTCAAGCTCGGGGCTCCTCACCAATCACTACTCGATGTGGCTCATACGGCTCTCTTATCTCGGGGGTTACACGCTGCAAGAGTACTCAGATGGCTTTCTCGAACACTGAAGACCCTTGGATTGATTATCTAATCATTTCAAGGCTCGGGGGCTGCTATGCTACACCCATCATTCAAATTTTTCAAGACGAAAGATTCAGAATCACGACTGACCCTCATCTAGAGTCTGCAACTCAACCTAAGGCTCGGGGGCTACTCCACATGGAGTGCGATTTTGCAATCGCACTTCCATATAATCTCGACTTCAAGATTGATGAGCTGGACCACCTTCCGGCCTCGCGACGAGTTCAAGTACTATTGAAGGCTTCTCCAAGCGTACTCGAGGACGCTCAAGAACTACTCGAAGAGGCTTCAAGACTACTTGAACTGCTACTCTCGACTCCAACGTGCTCGGGGGCTTGTCGGGCATACACCCCGGGTACTCATGCAAGGAAGGAAGAAGAGTAGAAGACGGACTCCTACTAGAATTCCCCTGTACTTCTACTAGGACTCGCTCTGTGTAATCCTACTAGGACTCCTGCCTTGTAACCGACTAGGAACCCGCCCCCTGGACTATATAAAGGAGGGCCGGGTACCTAGGAGGACATCTACAATCCCTTCGGGGATCAACATCCAAGCGCAGGGCGCAATACTACTCTAAACAGGACGTAGGGTAGCTACTCTGGCTACCCGAACCTGTATAAATCTCGTGTCTTGTGTCCTCACGCGTACCTTCGGGTTCCAGATTATGGCGATCCCCACCTTCTACCTTGCTTTGCGAGTACCTCCCATGGAGGTCGAGAGGTTTAAACACCGACACATCCCGCCTCGGATATGTACCCTCCTTCCGGTTGCAAGCGGGCCGGAGACGAATCGAGATTAGTAGTAGTAAAATCCCGCACCGTCTCATTAAGGTACTAGGCTTACCGGTCCCATTCACATTCAAAAGCTTAGCCCACAAAGCCACTGGACCGGAGCCCAAATCCCATGCTCTTACCACATGAGCAATTCATTAATTTAATTGGGGATTTCCACAAAGGAAAACCTATTCTCGCGAGTGATGAACATCACTCGACTTGTCCCGGATCCTTAGAGCATAGCATCTAGCGAACTAGCATACTAGTAGAAGAACATAGGCACCTAGGGGTCATGCAATTAAGGTTTCATCCAATTCCCGAACGTAAATGCACATAGAATAACATAGATAGTTGCATAAAGTTAAATAAAACATGGGTGATGATAAAACCGGGGCTTGCCTTCGCTAGCACAAGCAGTTAGACGATCTTCCGGACTTTGGCCCGGTCTTGCTCTATGGCGACGTAGTGCACGTCTCCTCCGGCTCCCTCGTTCACGTCTTCGACACGAGCGTGTAATTACCGTCGGGCACTTCTACATGGAGGATGCGATGCAAGGCTTGAGTGACAACTTGCATTTAAATAATTTCAAACAACTTATGACACACGGGGTGCACACTTGGAATACATTCACTTAGATAACAAATACATTCAGCATACTCTTCCTATAAAGAGATAGTGCAAAGCTTTCTTATCTAGACTTTCCAATAGTAACTTGTGTACATATATATACATAAATAAACCAATGGAATTCATATACAACCGCAGCAACATCTACGAAAGGCATAGGGTTGGTCATATTCACCTTAAGAAAGCATTTGAATATTCCCCCCCTTTAAAGATAACTAAAAAGCCTTTGTAGCCTTTTCCTTAATGTGATTGTGTGCACATCTATTAAGGAATACCTTATTTACATACAAACAGCAAGGAATTTACCTTAGCACTACCATACTACTTTTCTAATTCATTTATTTCTCTTATGCACAAAAGGGGCATTTTTCCTATTTTCCTTTTTCCGAGATAAACTAGTTTAAACTCTCTTACACCAATTGAAGACATATGAACCCTGTCCAACAGAATCTACTGGTCTTACCGACCAGGAGCACTTCCTTGGACAGTAAAAGATTAGCCTTTGCACCACTGAAATTTATTACACCAATTATGTGCATTACTAGCTAGCATATAAGGGAATAATGCATATTAATTTTGATAGGACAGAAATGATTCCCATCGCTCTCCTACACATACTCTGATCCAAAACAAGCTTAAAGAACTAAAAACACACATATAGCCTTTATGAAACATGCTACACATGTTTATGATTAAAAACATGCATAAATGAGGAAATAATATTTGTAACGGATATAAAATCATGGTAAATTCACCAAGGATGCATTTTGGTAACAAAAGACAAGTAGCCGAGAAGTTGGGCTCAAAAATAATTATATTTGGAGCTACAAAAATCAACTAGGCAGATTTTTCAATTTCACAAAATGATTTTTATAAAACGATTTATTCAGTAACTTTGTGCAATTTTTGGCACAGATCCTAGACGTACCACTACCTACAACATATCCAAAACCCAGCTCAAGATCAGCAGTAGATTTTACGGAATCACAGATCTAGTTATTTTACATTTGGAGAAAGTGGTAGTTCGGTTGTATCTTGAGCACGGCAAAATTGGGTTTGCTATTTTTGGATTTTTCTACGATTTTTAATCGATTTTACAAGTTTCAACCGAAAGACACAAAAGGGTAAGAATCATCTTTCATCCCGCCCTCTAGAAGTTTTGAACCTTCACAAAGCGCCCTCGCATTTAACACCTAGACCCTCGAGTCCCCAAATCCCCACCGGGGTATCCTCGGCGGCGGAGGGAGGCTCGCCGGCGGTGAGGTAGGGCCGGGACCGGCAAACAATTAACCCATATGCTCGATTCCACTTACTTAGGGTCCGTTGGTCAAGGATTGGAGGGTAGGGGTTGCTCCGGCGAGCGGGCACGGGGCCGCTCGGATTCCGGCGAAGATAGGGACGGGGCTGCACAATGCGTGGCTCGATTAGCTTCATGGCGACCTAAAGGAGGTCCTGGAAGGGGTTGTATGCTCGGAGAGCAAGTGCAGCTTGGGACTCGCCAGCGGCTGCTCAGGGGCGGCTGTAGGGACTCGGGTTCTGGTGAGCTGGTGGCTTGGCTAGGACCACACGCGGGTGTGCAAGCTTACTGGGTGCGAGAGGAAGCTTTAGGTGTGCTCAATTAGCCACGGGTGCAAGCGGAGTGAGGTGCTCACCGGCGGCGGCAATGGCGACCGCGGCGGGGCTCGGGTGCTCGCGCGAGGAAGGACGGCTGGGCTTTTATATCCGGACGTGAGGCGTTGGTGTGGATTCCTTGCGCACCAAGGCGATGAGTGGGTAGTACAAGCGCGGCGTGGGGCGGTGACGCCGCGGCGGCGTGCGCGGGCGTCGGCCCGTACGGCGGCGCGGCCAATGGTCGGGCGGCGCGGCGGGGACGCGCGGTGCGTGCGTATTGGGCGAGCGGGGCGGTGCCCGGTGGCTCCCGGAGCGGCGCATGGACCTGCGGACCCGGGGCCGACCCCTGCGTGCGTGTACGACGTCATACGGCGGCGGCCGTCGCGGCCGGGTGCGACGTCGCGGGCGCGGCGCGAATGCGCGTTCCGGCGCTAGAACCATTCGGTTTAGCCGTGTTCAAACGCGATTTTCTCCAAAATCTTCAACTAAAGTGCACCAAGCGATCAACGGCAAAGTTGTAGACCTACCGACCCTCTACCATTTTCACAAAGGGCGTCTAGCCTTTTTCTCCATAGTTTTTGCACAATTTGGATGCCAAAATGCAGATTGTCTCGGCTCTTGTGAATAGTACTTACAAGCGTTGACTTGAATTTTTCACCCATTTGCACTCCAAACCAGCAATGCCACTCAACATGAAAAATGTGCCCTCGACAAAATACACAACTTTTGTATTGGGAGAATTTGAAGTGTTTTGGGAAAATTTGGAGAACGCGGCAAAAGTTCCGGGCGACATGGACGGGTCAACAAGGAGTCAAAGGTTTATGAGTGGGGTTTTGACCAAGGTGAACTTTGGTTGACCAATTGGTGTCATTAGGGTTTGCGGGTGATGTTTTCGAGGTGATGGCCCGGTAGATTGATGTTTGACCAAAGTCAACACTTGTTGATTGGATGATTAGGGTTAATTAACTCGGTCAAAAACCCGGGGCGTCACGGTAAAAGATGTACAACCTCGAAGAGTGTAAAAATGACTAGTTAGTCGTGCCCACAGTCAAGGGCGGCCTGGACCCTCACATGAGTAATTTATGGAAGATGGAACTTTTAATCTTGTGCATTGCATTCTATGGTTCCGATGCATCTTGTTAATTGGGTTTGGTATATACTTCCGCTTGCTAGTAACAGCTACTAAATAAAACTTGACCAACTAAAATGCTGACTTGCTTTATAACCATCAGCTTCCACCATAAAGCCTTGCATGTTGTTTATAGAGCTTTTCCCTTGTTGAGTACGACATGTGCTCATGCTTGTTGTTTCTATATTGCATCTACACTACTTGGCTACTGCTCAGATGGACGTTTTGAGGATTTCCCTGGAGAACTCGATGAGTTCTAGGCGTTCGTTCTCCGCCGCGTACCTGTGGAGGACTTCTACGTGTGTTTACTTTTCTCGCCGTTAGCTATTCGAACTGTTGTTAGTTGAGACATCCGGTCATGTAACAAGCTGTTTAATACTCTCTTTACGCTTTACACCGTGTTTTGGTAGTCACCGAGTCGATGCACGTGTGTAACTTGATCCCGGCGCACATGTATTCTTGCATTCGGATTTTCCCTTAAATCCGGGTGTGACACGCTTCCCCTTGACCAAGGCGTCGGATCATCCGGTGTTGAAGGCTTCGTCTTGGCGCGTCTCTGTCTTGAATCAAACGAGCGTCGAATCATCCGGTGCTCTTGTCTTTGCTTCTTCTTCTCTCGTAACTCGTCCGACGCTACTAGAAAATGGACCGGTAGTTCATCCGACGGTTCCTAGGTTTTCACCAGTGTACCAACTCGTCGACGATTGCTCCGACGCTTGCTATTTAGGTGCGGTTGGTTCATCCGATGGTGTCCTTTTCCTTCTTTTTCTTCGCGTCTTCAACTTGGATTTTTGCTTCAACTTAACATACTTAACATACTTATCATGCCATTACTCATAGCCTCAAAATATATACTAAGTCCTCAATTTTGCTATGAGTAACCTAACATGTCCATGTTATGTTAACTTGTGGTATGACATGTTAGCTTGGGCATGGTTTGTTAACATGTGGTAACATCCATGGGACCTAGGAATGCCTACAAAGACATGCTAGACAATGTTGTTAGTCCCATTACTTGTGTTAGCATGAATCACCAAAATCAACTCGAACAAGCGGCAAATGGGGCCATGTTCGCTACTATCTCCCCCTTTTGGTGATTTATGACAACACAAGCAAAGCAAGTATATATTTGCAAAAATTGAAAAAATTAGAACCACTTACACTTGCTTGGATGCTTACCATCATCCAAACTCCCCATAGATCAAACTTCCCCCTTTGATCTTCTCTTCCTATATTCACTCATAGCTTGCCTCTTCCTACTTTGGAACCACTTAGCTTGCTTTGGTTCCACATTCTCCCCCTTTGGAATAAAATCTCCAAAAAGTCCAAAACAAAAGGGGTCCAAGGAAACTAGGAAGACCTAGCAAATATAGCTCAAAGAGAAATGTTAAAAACAAGGGAGAAAGCCGCATGAACCATGATCCATATGTATGATATCAATGAAGATACCACATGTGTCAAGCGGCATGATAACCTTGAAGTTCGTGTAGCCCTTTCTCTACTGAAGAGATTGATTCTGTCATTCTTGACCTTCCTAGTGACAAGGCTCCCGGTCCCGATGGCTTTAACAATACTTTTATCAAGAAATGTTGGCCCATTATTAGAGGTGACATGCATAAGTTGTGCTTTGATTTCTTTCATCATCGGGCTGACCTTAAAAGCATCAATCATTCTTACATTACCTTGGTCTCCAAGAAAGATAATCCTGAGAAAGTGAACGATTTTAGACCCATCTCACTCCTCAACTCCTCTATCAAGATGGTCACCAAGCTGCTTGCTAACAGACTTCAACCTCTGGCAATGGATATTATTCATGAAAACCAGTATGGTTTTATTAAAGGGAGAACAATTCAAGACTGCCTTGGTTGGGCTTTCGAATTCTTACATCAGTGCCATCACTCAAGAAAGGAAATCATCATTCTCAAGCTAGACTTTGAGAAAGCATTCGACCTGATTGAGCACTCTGCTGTCCTTGATATGCTACATGCAAAGGGTTTCCCTCAAAAATGGATCATGTGGATTAAAGACCTTCTTAGTTCTGGGACCTCTTCTGTGCTCTTGAATGGAACTGTTGGTAAAGACTTTAGATGTATTCGTGGTGTCAGGCAGGGAGATCCCCTCTCCCCCTCCTATTTGCCATTGCTGCTGACCTTCTTCAATGTGCTATTAACAAGGAATATGAAATTGGCAATCTTCATCCTCCTTTCCCGCAGAGGTCCGAGAACCCTTTCCCTATTATCCAATATGCTGATGACACAATTATTATCATGCAAGGTTGTGACTCACAGCTTGCTATTCTGAAAGACATTCTAAATAAGATCAGTGTTTCCTCTGGCCTGATAGTTAATTTTCATAAATCATGTCTGGTTCCCATCAATATTTCTTCTGAGCGTGCCAATTCGCCGGCGCAATCCTTCGGTGAACCGTAGGCTCTTTCCCCTTTACATATCTAGGCCTACCTATGGGTCTCACCAAACCTCAAGTTAAGGACTATGCTCCCCTTATTTGCGAATTGAAAGGAAGATGGTTGCTTTGCTTCTTTGCATCTTTCGTATGCTGGTCGTTTGCAACTTGTTAACTCTGTCCTCTCCTCCTTACCTACATACTATATGTGCACCCTTAAGTTGCCCATCACTGTCATTGATATCATTGATAAGCATAGAAAGAACCGCCTTTGGAGAGGCAGAGAGTTCAGTAGAAAAGGCTACAATCTGGCAGCTTGGGACTTGGTCAGAAAGTCAAAAGCTAAAGGTGGGCTTGGGGTAATTAATCTGAGTGTGCAAAATGATGCTTTACTGCTTAAACAACTTGATAAATTATACAAGCAGGATAAAATTCAATGGGTCAGCCTTATTTGGCAAAAATATTACAATGGCACTGTTCCTCATCTGGCAAGGGAAAAAGGTTCCTTTTGGTGGAAGGATATCCTGCGACTTAATGTCTACTTCAAGGGTGTTGCAATGTGTATCCCCAATCATGGAAATACAGTCAGCTTTTGGGAGGATCTTATTAATGGAAGGGTTCACTCAGATATTTTTCCTCATCTTTTGGGCTTTGCTAAAGACCCCCGTATCTCTCTTTGGGCCCTCAGGCATTCTGCTTCACTGATTAATTGTTTTAGAATCCCCATGTCCAGGGAAGCCTATAATGAGTTACTTCAATTGTAAAATTTTCTTAATGACCTACCTCTTGTGGATCATGATGGTAAAGATTCTTGGACTTACATTTGGGGACAACATAGATATTCCTCCAGTAAATACTATCATTTCCACTTCAGAGATATTCAGCCCAACCTGCCTATCCTTTGGATTTGGAAATAAAAATGTATTCCCAGAGTTAAGTTTTTCACTTGGCTTCTACTAAATGACAGGCTTAACACCAGAAATATTTTGAGAAGAAGGAGGAAATACTTAGAGGATGGGTATAATTGTGTTCTCTGTCTTGAAGATGTTGAAGAATCAGTTGAACATCTTTTCTTTGACTGTCACTCTGCAGCATGCAGACGGTTTGCGCTGGGTATCACTTGGAATGCGCTGGGTATCAGGCGGCCAAATTGGATTTTGCTCAACCTTTCTTCATGGAAATTTTTATGATTGGTGCTTGGTGTATCTGGAATGAAAGAAATGACCTCATTTTTAATGGGAAGCCTCCATGCCTGGCTGCATGGAAATCGGCCTTCAAAGCTCAAGTCTCAGAACATCTCATTAGGATCAAAGCAAGTCTTCATCCATCCATCTTGCTCTGGCTGCAAGCCTTGTAATTGTTTTAGCTCTGTTTTGTTAGCTCTTTTTGGCCTTTTGGTCTTTTGGCCTTTTGGCCTCTTTCTCCTTTTGCCTAACTTCTTGTTAGGCCTGTTGTAAGTACTTGTTTCCTTTCTTCTTTAATATAGTTGCGCTTTGCCGGGGGGATTTGCCCCACGGTTCTCGGTTCAAAAAAAAGATACCACATGTGTGAATAACTAAGTTGGATCACAAGCTCATGAGACTAGCATGATACAAACTAAGCTCCCCCTAAGTGTGTGCACAAAAAGATAGTGTGAAAAACAAGTGCACAACTCCAAGCTTGTTAGACAAGGAACCATAGAGCATATCATGCGAGGAGGTAGTTTAAAGGACAAGAGATAAGTCAAATGGGTTCTTGTTACATTACCACTTGTAGATATCACTTGTAGTCTTTTGATTATTGCATACCTCGGGGGGGGGTATCCTCTTTACCTTGTTGGCACCACATTGAGATGAGCCACTTGGAGATGATATCACTAGGTGACACCACTTGAAAGAAGATTGCATAGAAGACACTTGGGGTACCACAAGGATTAGGAATATATGAGTACATTGCCTTGCATCATGACATCAACTTTCAAAGGAGAATTCATAAGGGTGGGTCAAGTTATCATTGCCCAAATAAGGGATTTAGAGGGGATTGATGAAATCTCGAAGAAGAGCTCAAAAAGTTGATTGACATTTTGATCAATGGATATAGTTGAAGTAGCTTCTCCATAAGTTTGGCATCCTCTAGTAATCCGAGCTTCTCCTTCCTTATAACTGGATGAAGGGAAATGCCAATTGTTGAGGGTGATGCCAACAATCTGGTGCATGTATAATTGCAGCCACATCTGCACAAACCACCAGGGGCCGTTGACGCATGATATCTTCTGGCCAGTGTGCATCTGAGAGATGGTCTGGTGGAGCATATTGTATACACTCCCTAGAAGATACTTTCCAAGGGGAACACGATGGCCCGTTGCCAAATCTTCGGCCATTGCGATATGGTTCAGGGTTGGCTCATTGGCTTTGCCACAGAAGATGAATCTGCATAGCAACATGTTCAAGAATGCCCTGTACTCAACTTCACCCAGAGGACCATCTTTCATATGATTCTGGATATATGACTTGTATCCACTTCCTGTTTTCACTCCTTCTGGCCTGGAGGAGCCTTTATACTGGAAAGGATACACAGATCCTGTGATATCGAGGCCGGTCATCATGTATACATCGGCTAAGGTAGGAGACATTGGGCCGTGGCCAAAGAGGAAGGCATTGACACCATTCGACCAGAAATGGCAGGCTGCAATCAAAAGGCTCTCGTTCTTGGGGGTCTCGGCTAAAGATAACTCCAAACCTTGGGTGATGCGAAGGGTGTCCCGAGTTGTTGGTTTTTGCACTTTGTTATCCGCGAGTATCCTCTTGTACCAATTTCTCCAGCCTCGCAATTGGTGGCGAGAGGCCGGTTCTTGAAAGCATCTTGCCACAACTAGGACCCCGATAAAGCCGCTTCGAGGGGGATTCTTTTGGATTCGGCTTCAATGAACTCGGGGGATCGAGAGATTCCCACGAACCGAGGAAATAGGATGTTGAGTTGTCCTCGGTGTGAATCAAAAGCTCGGTGGATAGCTCCTATCAAGAAAAGGCGGAAAAAGTAATCTAAGGTGGGAATCGGAAAGGTAATATCGAATGAACCTTAAGGGGATGAAGTTTACCTGGATAGCTTGGTCCGCCATTGAAGGTTTGAGCTTGAAGGTTGATGGCCTAGGGTTTGGATGCGGCGGAGACTCCAACGGATTATAGGGGGAAAAATGGTGTTGAACAGATTTGACTTTAAGACGTCGAGCGATCGTGGTCAAATCCGGAATAAAATCACTTTTATCCCGTAATTGAAGGGGCATATGTTAACACCAAAAAATGGTACAGGAGAAAGGCTGACTTGTGGGCCGAGCTTGGTGATAAATACCATTCGGCTTGGAAAAATCTCCTCAAAGGAATCGGTAAAGGACGCTTGCGGTCGGCAGTGCGCCATCGTTCGACGGAAGGATTGTTTGTGCTTTTAAAGGAGAGATTTTCGGGAATGCATGGTGACGTGGCCTGATGCAAGGAAAGAACGAGTCGATGGCATATACGTGATGAACATTGGCGTCGGAAGCATTAATTTAGGCATTTAATGTTGTACTCGTAGTCGACCAGGAGTCGTGTTAGGACAAGGGTATAAATACAAGCCCTTTATGTATGTAATGGGTATCGAATAATCTCACAACAAACCGGCTTTACACCAAATTCTCGAGTCCTTTAGTCGTGTCGTCGAGTTCTTCGAGGGGAATCATCGATCCGTCGACCTCCGTAAGTACCGACAACCTTGTATCATGTCTAGTATCATGTGCTTGGATTTAGACCGTGATGCAAGTAGTCTTGTTACCTTGCTTAGTATCATGCGGTAGATTTAAGCTTGGTTCAAGAGGGTTTCTTGTTAGATCATGAGCCATGCGGTAGGCTAAGATCTAGCTTGAATCTAGTTATTGGCTCTATTAGATTTGGCAAGATATAATAGATTCATTAAGTTACCTCGTGTTGCTTTGAGTTTTTACTTTGTGTTTAAATTCATGTAACACTCTCTTGCCCAAATTAGATTGGTTTGAAACGACTTTATCTTGTTCGGTGATCTTTTTGTTACACGTTCATATTTTTGGCTTAATACGGCACATGGATCACGTGTTTCTTTAGTAGCCGAACCCGAATCAATCTAAGTTGTCACGTGTTGCGGGTTCAAGCTTGCTAATCTTGTATGAATCTTGAAAGAACCGGTGTCATGCGGTAGATGCGAGGTTTTTGGGTTGTTTTAGAGCTAATCATCCGGTGGATTAGATTTCGATTCAATCGATACATTCGTCATCTTTGGTAATGTTTGTTCCTTCTCCACGGATCCCGATTCGGGTACTGTACAAATTGTATTCGGTTACGCTTCCACGAGTAAAACGTGCTTATAAGTTTGTTTTAAATAATGCGTGGTTCTAGCCTTCCATATTTAGATTGTATCATGCGGTGGATTAATCTCTTCGTGGTTGGTGGTGTGATTTTAAACAAGTTGTATCATGTGGTGGATTAACTTGTTTGGTGTTATGCTCGACGGGTTTGAAAGTACCTAGACATGCGGTAGACTAGTGCTTTTAGCCTATGCACGCTTGTTTATTTCATATTTATAATCATGCTTTACTTTATTTATTTCAATTGTTATTTATTCTCGAGGATCGGTCATGATCTTGTGCAAGCTACGTTATTTAAACAAAGACTGATCTATCGTCATGCTTACATCATCCATTCGGCTATTTCATGCTTTCATGTATAACGACTCGCGAATGCTATTTGAACTTGTTGATAGATAGCTTTTTGTAGCTATATATCATTTTGATTGGCTTCCTAGCCGTAAATATGGAACCTGCCTGGTACCACCCGGCAAGTTCCAAGTTTGTTATCCGATTATTTGATTTCCTTTGTCAATTTCGGGAAAAATTGACGGGCACGCTTTCGGGATTCATCGCGCATGTTAAGCCGGCTCCTTTCGGCTTGTTGTGTGCTTGGCATGAGGTGCCGATTTTGTGTCAACACCTCGGGTAGCTGGATACCCTCCTGCATCGTTGGCTCCGAGTTCCACCACGGCCAGTGCTTGGGCTGCTTCCCGCTTGGCTTCGGCAGCTCCGGGTGGTGGTTGGTCACGTAGAACCACTTCGCTTTCCAATCCTGGTTGGAATCGATCAGCTTGTAGGAGAGGTACTGCTCCGCGGCGTCCTCCCTCATATGGATCCCGGCTCCCCCACTACTCGGGGATTGTTGGCGCTGGGCTGGGGCTTCACCCGGAAGAACTTCCGAACAGGGATCCAATGGGGCTTGATCCCCAAGAAAGCTTCGCGAAGTGTACGAAGACCGAGGTGTGGAAGATACCGTTGGGGTTGAGGTTGAGGTACTCGATGTCGTAGGACCCCGGCGCCCCCTTGAAGAAGTCGGCCGGCCGGTAGAGACGGCCCTCGCTCCGCGAACCGGGTGAACATCGGGATCCGGTCCGGGTTCTTCTCCATGGGGTACGGATCCCCTGCGAGCGGCTCTCCACATGTCCACCTCCTTCTCCCGCAAGAATCCACCGTTGAGAAGGGCCGGCGGGTCTTCGGTCTTGGCCTTGGATTTCTTCCACTCTCGATTTGGATGCGGGACGCGGCGGAGACACCGGCGGCGATGTCCCGACAGCGGATCCGGCAGCCTCCTCACGAGCCCTCTTCTTCCCGCCGGCGGCCTTCGAGGTCTTCGATGGCGAGGGCTTCATTCTCCAAGTGCACGGCGTCTTCACTCGCATTCGCTCGGGTGCTATGAAGGTGGCTTCCTACGGCGGCGCGCTTGGATCTACAATCCTCTCAACGGCGGCGGTGTGCACCGGCGGTGATTCCCGGCTAGATCCGCTAGGAATAACTGCGAATGCGTGGGGTGAAAAACCCTAAGGATTTTTCCTTCTATTTTTAAGTCAACAACGGCCCCTCCAACGGTCGGATGGATAAGTACGCACACGGCCGACTCGGCGGTGGTGCATGACTCTTCAACTTCTACTAGTCGACGCGCCTCATCTCGGGGGCTCGGCTACTTCTATTCAACTTCCTGGGTAGCGACAAGACTCAAGAACAACTCAGGACACATTCTACAAGATGACCCTTCAATTCGAGAGGAAGTACTCGACTCAAGGCTCGGGGGCTCCGTGCCACGTGTCCTTTGGTTTTTTCTCCGAATTTTGTGGGATATTCTTGCCAAAACTTCAGATGGACCCTCAGCCAGAGTCTACAACTCAACCTAAGGAGTTACTCCATATGGAGTGCGATTTTGCAATCGCACTTCCATATCGGTTTCGACTTCAAGACAACACGGGAATTGTTGAAGACCTTCAAGGGCGACACTCGAGGACGGTTGGGACTACTCGAGAAGACTTCGAGATTGCTCAAACATCGGTGGAGTACATTCCGGCCCTCGGGATGCTTCGACTACTCTTAAGGACTTTTGACTTGTAGCGCTCGGGGACGCCCGAGGACTACTCGTTAAGGCCGTCGAGACTACTCGAAGCTATTCTTCTCGACTACAAAATACTCGGGGTCTTGTCGTATGGACCTCCCCGGGCCCACTACCTCGGTGGGTACCGGGACCGATTACTCGGTGGGCCCCAGGACTACCCGACTTGCGCCGCACGGCACCGCTAGCGTGAAGCACAAGGACTACGAGAGGAGAAGTACTCGGATAGGAAGCCGTACATGTCCCGCACCGTATAGAGGACTCCTAGACGTACTCGACTAGTACTCTCTCCCCCGAACCGACTTGTAACCCCGCCTCCCGGACTATATAAGGCGAGGCAGGGACCCCTCTCTCTCTCTCACGACTTAAGATTGCATAATCTTGTAATCGCACCCCATCAATCCCGAGCCACGCGGCATACGGGACGTAGGGTATTACGCACCTCGCGGCCCGAACCTATCTACATTGTGTGCCACGTGTCTCTTCCTTCGAGTTACCGATCTCGGCGAGGCCACATTCATCTACTTCGGGTACTCCCCTTAGTAGGTTGCCGGTCTAAAACACCGACACCACGTCCCCCGCACAAAGTGTCCTCGCCACTCCACACCAAGCCGGAGGGTTGATGATGATTGCCGGTGAGCCACTTAGGCCCCAAGGCTTTCGGCAAACATTGTACAAATTGATTCACTCAAGAATCACCACACAAGGTTGGCATAACCTTACACTCACTCAACTCTAAGCTAAGCCTAGCACTACAGACATACACTAATCATATGCAAGTCTAAGGATGAGCAATTAAGCACTTGGATGGATTGAATATGATCTTCTAGGTGTCCCGAACTCCTCTGCACTTCCACACAATACAGCTCCCTCAAATAGGTGAGTGGAGGGGGTATAAATAGCCCCAGGCATCTAAAGAGCCATTGGCTAACGACCACTGAAAAAGTAAGCGTCGGATGAACCGATCCTATGCTTTTTCTAGGTGTCGGTTCATCCGGTGCCCTCCACGTCAAGTAGCCGTTGAAGATCCGTTGACACAACTGCTCTGACACATGACACCGACGGTGCGTCGGTTATGCGCTGCTGAAGACCCCACGGACAAAACGTCTCTGTATGCTGCTTCGTGACCGTCGGATAGACCGACGCTATCTCCGACCCAAGGCGTCGGTTCATCCGGTGCTGAAGAAGTTGTTTTGTCGCGTCTCTGTCTTGATTCAAACTGAGCATTGGATAGACCGATGGTGTTCTCACTCTGACCGTTGGATCATTTGGTGCTACTATGTTCGCTGCTCTTCCTCTGCAATTCATCCGGCGCAACTAGAAACTGGACCGTCGGTTCATCCGACAGTGCCTTGGCTTTCACCCAGTGTACCAACTCATCCGACCATTGCACCAATGCTTGTTATCTAGGTACCGTCGGTTCATCCGACGATGGCTTTTCTTCCTCTTTCTTTTCGTGGTTTTGACTCTTCTCAATTTGACATGTGATATTTTTGCATCCTTGGGACCTAGAAATGTCTACAAAGACATGCTAAACAATATGGTTAGTCCCATTGATCATTTTGTAATGAAACACCAAAAATCATACTCGAACAATCAGTTATAGCTAATCAAGAATCTAAGGAAAACTTAAAAGAAACTAAAATGGATGCTCAAAAGCTGTGCTGGCATCTCTGTGGAGGCAGGCCATTACTCTCTGCACCACGTGTTTGTTTATATGTTTCCGCTATTTGTTAGTAAATTCTATTTGGCATAAGTTCATGACCTGTAATAATGAATGGTTGAGTGTACAGAGGTTGGAATAAACAAAACTCTATTAAAAAATGGAACCTTTTAGCAGCGAGGGCTCACAACTTTCCAACAGATATCACATGTGATGTTGCATTATTGGGCAATAGCTGCATTCTCACCGATTCAGTCGACCTGTTGAAAGTTCAAGCGGTGGCGATCTAATCGCGATCCAAACGCCGTAGTTGCCGGCTCTCTTATTTGCATTCTAAAATTGGCGTGGACTGACCACTGGCATGCGTGACAAAAAGCAATTAACTCGAGGTGACGCAGAGTACTAATAAATAATTCTATTCCTATTGCACCTGATAATTACTTATTAACTAATATCGATGCCAATAAGCAAGCAAAAGCTATGCTAGTTTCTTTGATAGAACTTAAACAAGTTCACACAGAATTCCATTGTGCATTGGTTGATTTCTAGGGTCTTTGTATTTGTATGTACTTTTATGCTGAAAAAATCACATTCGTTGTTCACTCACATCCCTGTGCAGTTCCCCATAACTACTCTGCCGCATAACCACTTTGCCGCATCTGCAACTCCCAGTCCATTATGTTAGCTCTTGGTTTGAACTAACTTCATCCCCATAACTACTCTGCCGCATCTGCAACTCCAAGTCCAGTATGTTAGCTCTTGGTTTGAACTAATTTCAAAAATCCCACAGCACTTCTCCTACATGCATCCCTTCATGCTCTGCTTAAGAGAAAATGGGCAGAGTTGTTTTTTGGCGCTTGTGTCAGTGTCACGCCTTTTGATCCCATTTCCACGTTCCTCTCTTGTCCTTGGGAACAAAAACCTGAAGGGCTTGTTTGGGAAATGGAGGATTGAAGTGTATGGAAGAGGATTAAAGGGGATTTTGGGAAATTTTGAGTTATAATGGAAATTCCTTCACCCCAATACCCTTCATCCCCCTTCATTCCACTAATTCCCAAACAAGTCCGAAGTGGCGACTCCGCACACGACAAGAGACAATGGAGTAGTATTCAAACAGATCGAGCACGGTGAGCAGCGGCGTACGCTTTGGTGCATGGTTTTTCTTCCCATCTCAAAATAAAATGTTCTTCAATAGAGCTGTTGGCAGCAAGTACGTTGTCACCGCTTTCCAACGGCTCCGTCCACCGGTGCTCAAGCTGAGAACGACCAAGTCTCACTGCTACTCTGCCGCATCTGCATGTCCAAGTCCAGTATGTTCAAGTGCTAGCTCGATCCAAATGCTAGCTCTTGGTTTTAACTAATTTCAAAAATCCCACGTCTCTTCTCCTACATGCTTCCCGTCATGCTCTGCTTAAGAGAAGTTGGAGAGAGAGTTGTTTTTTTGCCCTTGTCTCGTGTCACGTTGGGGAACAAAAAACTAAAGGCGCGCTGGTTACATGTGTGCTAGTGGAATCTCGAGGCAGAACACAGTTCGCACTACCAAGATGCTGACTGACCTTATTAGCGATTTAATTACTTTATATGCCATCATCAACCCAAAAGCATATGTCGATCTGTTCGGAACTCCGAGGCAAAAGGTTTTTTTCTTTTTGCGAGGACAAAATAAAGTAATAAACTCGTTCATATCACCAATCTCTATGCAATTCACATAACTATATATTTACTGATCTGAGCGGACTGGATCTCGACGTTAGTGATACTTAAGAAAATAACTGAAGCACGTACATATGGTTCCACATGTGCTCAGGCCAGCAGTTCGCACAAAGCGATTTAGTATCAACTATATGAAAGTGGGCTTCACATGTGTACTTGTGGAATCTCGAGGTAAACAGCTAATCCTATGATTACTATATGTACTAATTGGTCCTCTACATCCAGTAGTTATCTTGAATCGATGCCCGTAAGCAGCCCAGCCTATAGGTAGCTCGTTGTCTTCTTCCACAATATTCAAACACACCAACAACAGTGTGTAGGAAGCAGAGGATACAAGGAAGTGGAGCCTTTTGCTAATAGTGCTCTCCAGTTTCCATTTTTCTCCCTGCTCGGCTCAAGGTATGTTCTTAGTAAAAAGCTTCCTGGCTTCCAGTTAGTGAACAAGGCGTTTAGATTTCAATGGTTGTGCCCATCATAACACTTCTCTCTTCATGCAGCGATAGCAGAAGAGAGATACTGTAGGGAGAAGAACTCAATTTGCATTGAGCCGTATCATTTCGCCCTGCTCTGTGATCAAGGTATGTGCTTTGAGATGGAATGCTTCATGCATGGCCTCCAGTTCATCATGAAGGTGTTCTGATTTACCCCTTTCTCTTCTCTTAAACTTGCCTGGTCATGCAGAGCTAGCTGAAGAGTCATTCTGGACAGTGCGCCCATTCCTGTTGGTCCACAGATGAAATAGATCACGCATGAGAGTTGGGAGCAAGACAATTTGCACTGATGCAAACTGATCTCCATACAGCTGTCTTGTAGTCAGCTGATGGTTCAGTAGGAAGTGCACTTTTGGTCCGCAACTGTTTCCGTTTGGTAAGCTGAAGTTCATTGTCTTGTTGTTGACATTTTATTTCCCCTATCTTTTATCTTAAGTCACGCTTGATTTACATTTCTCTTCTCTTGGACAGATCACTGGAGAGACGCCATTCAGAGTTAAAAGCTGGCTCTCGCACATACTGAACATTCAGCCGTCTGATCTGTCAGCTCTGCTCAGCTAGCTCATGGTATACCGTTTGCTGTTGACAGATCCATGGCCTCCAGTATATATTCCAAGAAACAGTTCTAATTTCCACCTATTCCTTCTCACAAAGGATGCCTAATTTGAGCTTGCTCACAGTACAGAGTTAATTCTGCAGGTAGTATCCGTTGGAGGTTTGCTTGGATCCGCTTCTTATACGAGATTTGGTTGGAGGGGGGGTTACTGAATAGCATGCATATTGCAATCATGCTGATTAGTCGATCGGAGCGAATAATGCTTTTGTAAAAGATTGCTCTTTCGGTTTTCACCTGGTTCATTTGTGATCTGCTGGTTTTCTTCTTGATCGGCCAACACTCCTCTGAACCATTCCACGTCGAGGCATTCAAGTAATGAACAAATGATATATTTATTATCAATCACCTCGATCTCTTTGTTGAAGGCTTGAAGCATAAGATTTGTAAGGTAAATCTTCTAGCTATGATTCAAATATTGCGTCCTCCTCTATTTGGTTACATCATGCCAGTATAGATTTATAGTAAAATATGATAGCATAGAATGGCCTCTACACCATTTTGATTTCCTCCTGTCTGTTCTCATAAATCTTTCCGGGTCATGCAGAGATAGCTGAAAATTCATTTTTGACAATGCACCCATTTCTGATGGACCTGGTCAATTGTTGGGAGCAAAAAAATTAGCATAGTGAAAAACTGATCTCTATACCCAACTATGATCAGTGCCTTACCGGTTTCTGCCTAGTTTCAGTTTGGTAAGCTCGAAATTGTTGTCTGGTCGTGAATATTTTGTTCCAGCTCTATCATCTCTTTAGTAACACTTGACTCACATTTCTTGCCAGTGTACCTGCTTATCTTTTCTGTTGGAGATCCTTTTCACATTGGCCGGGTGAAGAGATCCTTTTCAGGGTGAAACATTGGCTACCCACACATACTGACATATGTCTCACTGCCTGTCTGATCTTTCAGCTCTGGTCTTCTCAGCTCATGGTAAGCCATCGGCTCTGGACAACTCCTTGGACTGGTCAGATCAGGAGAGTAGTTGTCAATTGCAGAGACTAATACTTCTAATCAGAGTAGTTGCTGCTTCCTCACAACTCATCTGCTTGCACATGTTATGTCGTTGCCTGTAGAAACTACAAAGCTCCATGGCATCCCTTTTAATTCTGCCCAGTTAATATAGACTGTTAATTCAAATAAAGTTGCTCCAGGTAGTGCACATACAGAAGCATGTAGGTAGTACAGATTTTACTCACAGCAACCTTGTGTACTTTCAGGTAAGTTCGTACACGTTTGGATCGCCATCATCCAGTTTGGTTAATCACACTATCAGTGAAACTGGCTTTTCATTGCTGGTGGATTTCGGTGAAGGATTCACTGAATGGCAACCATATTATTTTCATTGGCTGGCTCATGCATCCAAAAGGTCCAAGAAATTATTACAGACGAAGCAATACACATACTAGGTGTCAAACGAGACCTCCAGGAGCTGCAACAAACTATGACACACATACAATGTTTTCTCAAAGATGCTGATCGCAGAAGGATTGAAGATTCAGCAGTTAATAATTGGTTAGGTGAGCTGAGAGATGCTATGTATGATGCTGATGATATCATCGACTTGGCCTGGTTTAAAGGTAGCAAATTATTAGGGGAACATTCATCATCATCATCATCGAGAAAATTAATTACATGCAATGGATTTCCAACTTTCTCTTGCTTTTCCAATATCAAGACACGTCGTGAGATTTCTATACAGATTAGAGGGCTCAATAAAAGAATAGAGCGGATTACAGAGTTAGGTGCAAAATTCAAGTTTGAAACAGAACCAGCTGACAGAATTTTAGAGTTTAATATGAGAAAAACATCCCACCTGGTAGAACCCAATCTTGTTGGAAAGGAGATCAAACATGCTACCAATATATTGGCAGGGTTGGTGTTAGAACATAGGGACAAGAAGGAATACAAGATAGCAATTGTCGGAACAGGAGGAATTGGTAAAACAACACTAGCTCAGAAATTATACCACGATCAAAGAGTGAAGGGTAACTTTAACAAACATGCATGGATTTGCGTTTCCCAACAGTACTCTCAAGTTTCTATTTTGAAAGAAATACTTCGAAATGTTGGAGTGTATAAAGAAAATGGTGAAAGCATTGCAGAGCTTAAAGCCAAACTTGCAGAAGACATCGAAGGGCACAACTTTTTTCTAGTGTTGGATGACATTTGGGAGTCTGATGTATGGATCAACTTGCTAAGAACTCCACTCAATGCTGCAGCTCAAGTAACAATTGTAGCAACAACTCGACATGATACAGTTTCAAAGGCAATTGGAGTCGAACACATGCATCGAGTTGAATTGATGTCAGAGGAAGTAGGATGGGAGCTACTCTGGAAGAGTATGAACATCACTGATGAGAAAGAGGTTCACCACTTGCGGGACAAAGGAATGGAAATTGTTCGGAAATGTGGGGGCCTTCCTCTTGCAATTAGGACTATGGCTAGTGTTCTTGCGGTAAAGGATACAACAGAGAGTGAATGGAACAAGATTCTAAGCAATGATGCTTGGTCCATGAGCAATCTCCCTCCTGAACTTAGAGGTGCTTTGTACTTGAGTTATGACCAGCTGGCACAACACCTGAAGCAATGTTTTCTTTACTGTGCTTTGTATCGTGAAGATTCAGTAATGCACCGTGATCATCTCATTAGGTTTTGGATTGCTGAAGGCTTTATTGAAAAGCAAAAAAACCAATTACTGGAAGATACAGCAGAAGAATATTACTATGAGTTGATCTCAAGGAACCTCCTTATACCAGATCCTCTGCATGCAGACCATAGATTTTGCAAAATGCATGATCTATTAAGGGAGCTTGCTCATCATTTATCAAAACAAGAGTATTTCCATGGGGACCCACAATCACTACAGGGTAAGAGTATAACTAAACTACGCCGTGTTTCTGTTATAACAGACAGTGATAAGATTGTGCTACCAAATTTGGACAAACAACAACTCAGAGTGAGAACTTTGATAGATTTCTCTGGCAAGTCAAATGCAATTGAAGATTCACTCTTCAAAAAACTTTCATATGTCCGTGTTCTAGATTTATCTCAGGCAGATATACTAGAGATTCCACATTATATTGGAAGGCTGATCCATCTACGGTTACTTGATCTTAACAACACCAAAATAAAGTGTCTGCCGGAGTCTATTGGTTTACTTAAAAATCTTCAAACATTAGACTTGAGCTGTTGTCATGTGTTGCACAATCTTCCTCGAGGACTTACCAAACTATGCAACTTAAGGCAGCTAACCCTTGAGGACACACCAATAAATCAGGTTCCAAAAGGTATACGAGGATTAAATTTTCTGACGTGTTTAGAAGGATTTCCAGTCCGTGATGTCTATGATAACAGTACTGCAATGCAAGATGGGTGGGGCCTAGAAGAACTTGGACCCCTTCAGCAATTGAGGAGGCTTGATATGATTAACCTTGAAAGAGTTGTTTCTTGCAGTAAAGATTCATTGCTATCAGACAAAAAATATCTCAAAGAACTAAATCTACATTGTACTGAGCGTACACATGATCCATATTCTGAAGATGATATAATGAATATTGAGCAGACCTTTGAGAAGCTAATCCCTCCACACGACCTGGAAAATCTAGGGATTTATCAATTTTTTGGTCGAAGGTATCCCACCTGGCTAGGAACTAGTACTCATTTGCCTTCCCTGAAATACTTGAAGCTCTTCAATTGCAAATCATGTGTGCATCTTCCTGCAATCGGGCAGCTCCCTAACTTGAAATTTCTGAAAATAGCTGGAGCAACTGCAGTGACCAAGATTGGACCCGAATTTATTGGCTGCGGGGTGGGTAATCACGGATCTCCAGAGGGAGTTGCTTTCCCCAAGCTTGAAACATTGGTCATCCAAGATATACCCAACTGGGAGGAGTGGACCTTTGTTGTTGAAGAAAAGCAAAAAGGGGAAGCCCCACCTCCAAGGATGCACATGCTGCCCCGTTTGAAGAAGTTGCAACTTGTCAACTGCCCCAAGCTGAGAGCTCTCCCACGGCAGCTTGGACAGGAAGCCACCTGCTTGAAGGAACTCCAATTAAGAGACGTGCACAACATGAAGGTGGTGGAGAAGTTCCCGTTCCTATCTGAGATGCTTTTACTTGTGGATTGTGAAGGCCTAGAGAGGGTATCGAATATTCCTCAAGTGAGACAGCTCGTGTACAGGGCTGTCCCAACTTGAGGTGTGTCGAGGGATTGGACAGCTTGCACCAGCTGCTTCCGACAGAGGATATGCAAGGTGTCTCCTCAGGGTGGCTTCCTGGACTCCAAGAGATGCACCGGCAGCTGCACGGAGAGGACATGGATGTCTACAACTGGACGTGATGATAAATGTATAGTGTATACAGCTACGAGTAGGCAAGGTAAATATAGTACCCTTGTCTGGATATTTGAATGTGTTCCCCATTTTGTCATCATTGTTAGCTATTGACTAGTTATATATATGTACTTGTGCTTCATGAAAAGGAAGGATTCTGTTTCGATACTATGAAGAGGGAGTTTATCGACCAAGCATCTAAATGCATGTGGACCTGTACTTTTGTATCAAGCTACAGGATGTTGGCTGCATGGCGGGGCACAACAGGGAATACTTGTTTGTTTCTTCTCTTCTGAAACTACTCTGTTTTCTTCACAGCTACTCTGTTCCGTGCATGTATTCGATGTACTCCGTACTTTGTTAATTTGTAATATGAACAACCCCATCTGCTGTCGGCTTGTAATAAAATGTGAGCTACTCTGTCGGTTTGTACTCTGTTGTTGTAATTGAGCTCATGCTTGTTTCGGTATTAATGAACCTTCTGTAAACCAATCAAGTGGTACTGTGAGCTTATTTAACGATGAGCCACAGGGTCCTTTTGTCATCCTCTGCTCGTTGCACTGATGCATCTTGCCAACTGCCCCAAGCTGAAAGGTCTTCCATGGCAGCTTGGACAGCAGGCCACCAGCTTGAAGGAGCTCCAATTAAAAAGAATACGCAACATGAAGGTGGTGGAGAACTTCCCGTTCCTCTCTGAGACGCTTGTGCTTGCGGGTTGTCACGACCTAAAGAGGGTATCGAATATTCCTCAAGTGAGACTACTGCGTGCACAACTTTGTCCCAACTTGAGACGCGTTGAGGGATTGGACAGCCTGCACCAGCTGTTTCTGACGGATGATATGCAAGGTGACTCCTCCGGGTGGCTTCGAGGACTCCAAGAGCGGCACCGAGAGCTGCACGTAGAGGACATGGATGTATATACATGGTAATGGTTGTATGCAGCCATGAATATGTAAGGTATGTCCATTCGCTGGATTTTTTAACACAATTACTTATCCCTCCATGGCTTTATATTTCTGCTTATCTGAGGACATGGATGTATATACATGGTAATGGTTCTATACAGCCATGAATATGTAAGGTATGTCCATTCCCAGGGTTTTTGAATATGTAAGGTATGTCGATCATAGTCCTGGATATCTGTATGGAGGTGGTACAAGAAGGCTTCCTCTCTTCTTCGACCTAGTAATATGTGACAGCTTGATTAATGTTGTTTCAAGTGTTTGAATCTCCTTGCATTGTGTGCATTTCTTCATGTCTGAATAAAATATGTGTGCTACTTGAGTTAACTCGAATGATTTTATATAAGATGGGCTTGCAATTGTTGTACGGTGTTTGCAGACGGCCATCCTTGCTGTTGCTTGCTTTTCTGTTACGAAACTGAGCATTCATTTTGTTTCTACGACTTGTCTTACCCTGTTACCTTGCGTCTTCATCTTCTGTGACTCTAAATGAATCAAGTGGCACTGCAGTTGGAATGAAAAATGCAGGTTAAAACTTATACTACGGCTGGAGAAATTAACCCCAGGCTCGTCTGTCTCTTCGTCTGCTCGTCTGCATCTCAACAACCATGGCCACTCCGCTCGGCACCATGTCATGGCAGCCCTTCATTGTGACGGCGGTCGGCGGGTTGCAGTACGAACCTGTTTTACCGGATGCAGGAAGTCGGTGACTACCGTTATGTTGCTGTCCAATAGTTTTGGTTGCAAGCTTAGGTGTCAATCCTGGCATTGTATGTTTGAAACTTTCGGTCTATAATGGAGGCTGTATACACTCACATGTGAATGTATGTAGAGGTAGGAACTTTTATTCTTTATTCTAAAAAACATTACTGCAGTTCAGAACATCTAGTGAAACTCTGTTATCGTCACAGCTACTCTGTTTTCTTTGAACTCTGTTTTGCATTGCAGCGGCAAGGGAAAACACTACTTGCATTGCATAAGTTCGTGAATTGGCCGTTGTGAGAATACGTGCAACTTAGCTCATAGCAACTCGACAGTATGTACAGAAAGGTTTAGGCAGAGCAGGGGGCGGCGAGGAAGATCTTCACAGCTCCCTTTCCCTCTCCTCTCCGGCCGTCTCAATCTGGATATGGAGCGGGAGCCCGAGGCAAAGCTGGAGCGCAGAGAAGCTCCAACGGCGGGCTCCCTTCCTCCACGCAAGCTCCGACGGTGGCGCGGCTTCCATCGCACGAGCTGCGTGTCACGGCCCATCATCGGCCCACCAATTGACGTCTACAGAATGCTATGGACTCTAGCGTAAGCCGGCCTGCGTGCCGCAGCATTGTACTGGGCTACGACCCATCTAATTACACTATGTACTCGCTGTGTGGGTGGGTGGGAGGTCGGCGAATGCAACTACAGTAAACCTAATCCTTCCTGTTCCCCTTCTTCCTCCTCCCGTGCTCTCTCTTCCGAGGCGGCGCCGCCGTTCGCTCCATGCTGAGCGCAACACCGGCAACTTACCCTCTCGGTTCGTAACATCTGGTATCAGAGCCGGCCACCGCGCAGTTCCTGCCGGTGTCGATCTGAGCCACTACCTCCATCGCCGCCGCCACCACCGCCGTCGTGGTCGCTCCACCTTCCCGCATCATCCCCACCCACCGCAACCCTGGCACCACCGCCAAACACTCGACTCCATAAGCTGTGTCCTAGCTCATCGACCCACTCTATCGCCGCCGCCACTGCGGAAGGGCAACAAGGAACACCTCCACCGCAGCCGCCGCCACCACGTCCCTTGGTAACACCACCGTCCAACCCACCACCAGCTTCGCCTCCATTCGCCCAAGCCATCGCTCAAGCATACACGCAGTACCAATCCCAAAAGGCAACCTAAACCAAAACACCCAAAAGGCCAACCAAACCCAAGCCACCAACCCTAACCTACCGAATGGCGATATGGAGGAGCAACTGAAGCAGCTAGCCAAGGATGTGAAGACAATCGGAGTCAAGCAGATCAAGGGGACTCAACATCTCAAGGAGTTGGTCGAGTGGAAGCAAACCTCATCCGGGACGACTGCAGATCTGCAGACATCGATCGACGATCTCACATCGCGCCGCGGTCCCGCCGCGCGAGGAAGAGGGACGGGCAATCGGCCACGGCAAAGACATCATTCACCAGGGTGTAGATCCAGGGTCATCAGCACCTGGCTCCACCTTGGTCAACGGTGAGCATTCGTACACCAAGCTCAGTACTGCACACACTGAAATTCATGATCCTGGTAGTAGGAAACCTTACTCTGGTTGCACCCCTAAGGAATTTAGGTTACCAAAAACTGAGTTCCCCAAGTTTAATGGTGAGGATCCTAGGATCTGGAAAGATAAGGCTGAGAAGTATTTTTCCATGTATGGAGTTCCTACTCATGTGTGGGCTTCCTTTGCTACCCTTAACTTCAGAGGCAATGCTAGTAGATGGCTGCAAGCATATGAGGCTCAACACACAGTTGACACTTGGGCTGAATTGTGTGTAGCTGTAGAGCAGAAATTTGGTAGGGAGCTTTATCAGAACCATATGTGTGACATTTTGCATATTAGATAAACAAGTGATGTTTTAGAGTATGCCAATAGATTTGATGAGGCAAAACATCGAGTCCTAGTGCATAATAGGGACCTAGATGAAGTTTTCTTTGTGCAAAAATTTTTGGATGGGTTAAACTATAACATTAGCAATGCTATAAGGTTACATCCTCCGAGGACAGTTGATGCGGCTTTGTCTTTGGCCCTTATGCAGGAAGAAATGTTGGAGATGTCCCAGAAGCGGTATCAGCCGAGAGCTGCCAAACAATTCAACAAGCATACTGACAGGACAACCACTGTGTCCAACCCGACAACACCTGATGCCAGTGTTCTGGGTGCAGCACCGGTGGAAGCCAAGAACCCTGTCAACTTTAAAAGGGATGACAAGCTATTAGCCTTGATGACTCAAAGAAAGAAAATGGGCCTCTGTATGAAATGTGGAGATAAATGGGAAAGGGGTCACAAATGCCCACAACACATTCCTTTGCACATCATTGAAGAATTGCTTGAAGCGGTACAAGAGAGCTTAGTGGATGATTCCTCCTCTACTGACACATCCAGTGGTGAAGAGCTGTTATCTCTATCATTGTCCGCTACAGTTGGTATTCAAGGGAAGAAGACCATGAGGCTGCAAGGCAATTTCAAAGGGCATGAGATATTGATACTGGTGGATTCGGGTAGCTCCAGCACGTTCATCAGTGCCAGCCTAGTACAGAAGTTGGTCTGCCCCACTGAACCCATCGAAGCTGCTACGGTCATAGTTGCCAATGGGGCCACCTTACCATGCAACACAAGGGTGTCTGATGTCACTTGATGCACACAAGGGCACTCCTTCACAATGGAAGCCAAAGTGTTGGATCTCAAGCATTATGACATGGTTCTGGGTATTGATTGGCTTGAAGATCACAGTCCCATGTGGGTGGACTGGAAACGAAAAGGAATGAGATTCACTCACAAGCAACGTCGCATCACCTTATCTGGAGTCAAGGATTGCACTGACAGATGCACTCCAATCAAAGGAAACAAACTCAAAGGCTTACTGAGAAAAGGGGTTGTCACACATTTGGTGCAGATTCAACAAGAGCTCATCTTACCCCAATCCACTCAACACATACCAGAAGATGTCCAAAGCTTGGTGGCAGAGCACCAGCAACTATTTCAACCACCAGCAAGTTTACCACCAAGTAGAGCCTATGATGACAAGATTCCATTAATACCAGGTGTCAAACCAATTAATGTCAAGCCATATCGATACTCACCCACTCAGAAAGATGAAATTGAGAGGCAAGTGAAGGAGATGTTAGCCAATGGCATTATATAGCCTAGTTCTGGCCCCTTCTCCTTCCCTGTACTATTGGTTAAAAAGAAGGATGGCTCATGGCGTTTCTGTGTGGATTACAGACAACTCCTCTCCATCTCTGTCAAAAATAAATACCCACTGCCTGTGGTTGATGAGTTACTACATGAACTTCGGGGATCTTGCTGGTTCACCGTCACGCCCCGGGTTTTTATTTAACCCTAATCGTCGGTCAACCCCCGCCGACAATGATCAAATCACAATCAACCCGGGTCCTCACCTCGAAAAACTCACCAACCAACTCTAGTTACACCTTTGATCTAGTGGAAACACATGTGGGGTCAACACATGGTCAAAGCCTTGGTCAAACCGCACTCAAACCCTAGTAACCATAGATGTCTTTCGGAACTTTTGCCGCGCTCTCCAAAATTCACCTAACCCCTTAAAAATCTACCTTTATGAAAGTTGTCCAGCTTGTTGAGGGACACAACTTTCATTTAGATTGACATTTCAAATTTTGAGTGGAAAAAGGTGAAAAACTTGCTCAAAGGTCGGTACCTCCCTGTTCATGGAAACCGAGTGGCATTCAAAGTTGGCAAGCCCTTCCCGAAAAATCTATTGAGAAAAACACTATATAGCCTTTTTGAAAGTGGAAGAGGATAGCTAGATCTACAACTTTCGTATTCAACGTTTGGTCCACTTGTAGACAAGATTTTGGAGAAAATTAATTTCAAACCGGTGACCCACAAAACAAATTGTGCCGGGGCGCCGCCGCGCTAGCGCGCCGGCCGACCTCGGCATCCCCACCGCGCGCCGCCCAAGGCCGCCCGCGTCCCGTGCCGCGGCTTCCACACGTGCCCACGCCCCGAGGATCCTTGGAGTCCCTCCCCGCACCACGTGCCGCCGTTTGTCCGCGCCCCCGCCGTACGCACGCCGGTTGAGGCCGGGTACTACGGCGGCATCTTCGTCGTCCGCTACCGTCACCCTAGAGCCGAGCCGCCCCTATAAACACCCCGCGTTATCCCCTCCTCCCGCCGGCATTGCCACGCCACCGCGCCATCCGCGCCACCGCCGTCGAGCCGCGCCTCCCCCGCCTTCCACGGTCGAGCAACCGCCCATGTCCCTTCCCTAGACCCTATAGAACCGTCGCGTGCCACTTGTTGTCAAGGCCGAACCCGTGTCGTCGCCGGAGCCGAGCCACCGCGGCCGCCGCCGCCGGTCCTCGCCGTGCGCCCACGTCGGCGCATTCTCCGCCCCAACTTCGGCCACCCCCGTGTCCTAGGTGAGCTCATGTTCGAGCCCGACCACTTCCCCCGACCAGAGCGCCACCGGTTCGACGGAATTGGCCGGAGCCGCGCCGCCCCCATGACCAAGGGCCGCATTGCAAGGCTCTAAGCCTTTTCGGGGTGTTTTGTGCAATCTAGGGGCATATGTGTGAGTTTTGGAAAATATCTAGGGTCCCGGTGCAAAGTGTAACTTCAATAGTACTCGAGTTTTGCTGAAATTTGTAAAATCCCTAGAAAATCGTAAGAAATCAGAAAAATGCAAACTCAATTTTCCTAAACTCCTGGTGGGGGGTACTACAACTTTTGTTATACTCCCCTAATCTATTTCTTGATATTTTTAGCATGAAAATAGAAATGTGAAAAAACTAGATCTGCAATATCTCAAAATCCATATGTCCTCTGTACCCAATTTTTGGATATGTTGTGTGTGATGTTATGACTAGCTCCTGGGCCAAAAATTGCACAAAGTTATGTTGTAAATCTTTTATATGAATTATTTTCTATTTATGCGGAATCTGCCTAGATGATTTTTATAGCTACAAATAATTATGTTCTTGAGCCCAACTTCTGCATACTGTCTTGTTATGCCAAGCTACACCTCTTGTGAATTAATCACAATTTTTTATTAATCAGAAGTATTTATTCTTAATATATGCATGTTTTCTTTGTAATTTAATATTGCAAGATCAGTAGTGGTTCTAGATGTACTTGCTACTTTTATAGGATGGTTTAGGACCAGAGAACATGTGTGAGGAAGTTTGGATCATTTGGATGCTTATTTATTTTTGTTTGCATTTAACTTGAATTGCTAGCTACCTTTTGTTATTTTCAAAGTAATTAATTTTCTAGCTTTCCAAGCCTTGCATGTGTGTTCAGTGGCTTAGTATGGGTGTGTTGATGCTTAAGAAACCCTCCACTGAATTTTTAGTGATTTATTGTTAAATAAAATCTTGGAAGCCTTTTATAGATTAATGTATTGATTAAATTAGGAGAATGCCTTTTTAATTCTTTTCCCCTTTTTGTGAAGTGTTTTCAAACTTAATTAAGATCTAAGAATACACCATTGTTGTTGAAGAATTAAATTGTAAATAATTATCTTTGTACACACCTTTACTAGTGAGAGGTGAAGTATTAAACCTTCACATAAAATAACAATTATAAAGAGAGAGACGTTACTTAAAGTGTTAAATTAAAAGGATAAAACACATATCGATAATAACCATCATGAAAGAAATTAATAATTAAATCTTTGTTAAGGCGAATATGACCAGCAAGAGTTGGATAAGATAAATAATCTATCACTTCACTTGAACCCCGCATTGCATTCCGTGTAGATCTTCCCGACGGTGACTACTCGCTCGTCCCGAAGCCGAGGACGGAGAAGCGGAAGCGGAAGCCGATGGTGACTACTCACTCGTACCATTATGTGCGGTACAAGTTTACACTACTAGAATACCCCACCTATAGCTATGCTGTATTTAGAGTTAGACACGCTTTATTTCGTCTCTATGGTTTTGTAGATACACTTTCAAAAAGTGTGTTAGAAGTGTCTCCCAAGTCACCATGTTAGGCTTTGTAGAGATGAATTCGTTAAGCGTGTCTATGAAAGAAAACAACGTTTCATTGACACATTTGATACATGTCTACTCGCATTGATACAATTTTAGAGACACATTTATAACATGCTGCGTGGTGTAGTTAAGTAGTATAGTAACGCTTCATTCTATGTTTAAAAACATAGAGACAAATTCCTAGATACATCTATAAAGCATATCTACTAATTTACAAAAAAAATTATTTTAGATTTAATGACACCTGCACATGATTATTATGTGTAATATGTGTAGTGTGCCGAATTCGAACCCGAGACCTCTCACCTCACCCATATCTTCCTTACCATCTCACCTACACAACAAATGTGACTTATATAAGTATGTTTTACTTTTGAGTTTGGCTATGAATAACCATTACTACACTTATTTGATACGCTTTATGACGTTCCTACATGCCAGTCACGATTCAAAGCATGTCTAACCATGTATCAATTTGAAACATTTTTTTAATCATGTCAAAAAATATCTTTACATGACTAGATGTTGTTTGATACACTTTCTAGCGTGTCTAGACAATAATAACGCTTTAAATGGTGTCTAACTTCATTTCTTTTGAGATGATTTCTGTAGCACGATAAAAGTATCTCTATATGACTACTAATGATGTAAGAATGTTTAATGTCGTGACACTTTGATATGATATCAAAATCATGTCAAAAAACATCTATACACACCGGCATAAAGACGCTTTTGAAGTGCGTTTCTACTACAACGTAGCTAGGGGGCTGTTTCTAGTAGTGTTAGTCTGAAATCACCAAATACAAGCTTTTGAATATAGAGTATCTCAGTGCGCTGGTGTGCTGTCGCCATTTTTTTACGGGATGTTGTCGCCATTGTCCTGCCGTTTTTCCTCACGATGTCAAAATTCAGTGTGATAAAAGCAGCTCGCGTCGAACCTCTAGGATAGAATATCAGTGTAAGGAATCGGATGCTCGTAGCCTAATAGGGAGAGGGGTGAATTAGGCAATCTTAAAACCTTAACCTATGGTTTCACTAATTCTACACAAAGATAAACTAGAACATGCTATCTAGATGTGCAACTAGGGTTGTTCTAGTGTGAAACTCCCATCCCAATACAAGGGTTGCAACCTATAGCCAATCCTAGCATGATACTACTCAAGGAAAGTAAACGCGAGCAAAGATTGCAATAAATTAAATGCGGAAACGTAAAGGGGATGAGAGGAAGCAAAATCTTGACACGTGATTTATCTCGTGGTATCGATAGGCACTAAGTCACCCCTAGTCCACGTTGTTGAAGGACTCACACAAGAGTATCTCTTCCCGGTTACCAAGTCTCTCCCAAGAGCACCACTTGACTCGCGACAAAGGCTAGCCACTTAGGCACTTGCCAAGCTCCCTTGGTCACCTTTATGCCGCCTCCACTAAGGAGCTTCTCCACCAAGGAAGGGGGTCTCCACGTCCCCGCACAAAGTGTCCTCGCCACTCCACACCAAGGCGGAGGGTCGATGACGATTGCCGGTGAGCCACTTAGGCCCCAAGGCTTTCGGCGAACCTTGTACAACTTGATTCACTCAAGAATCACCTCACAAGGTTAGCACAACCTAGCACTCACTCGGCTCTAAGCTAAGCCTAGCACTAAACACATACACTAATCATACACCGCCTAAGGATGAGCAATTCAGCACTTGGATGGATTGGATATGATCTTCTAGGTGTCCCGAACTCCTCTGCACTTCCACACAATCTAGCTCCGTCAAATGGGTGAGTGGTGGGGGTATAAATAGCCCAAGGCATCCAAAGAGTCGTTGTCTAACGACCACCGAAAAAGTAAGCACCGAATGAAACAATCACTACGGGAAAACCGAAGATTTCCGTGCGTCAAAATGTTTGCCGTGCGCTTTTCGTTGGGCGCATGACAAACGTCGTTTTTGCCGTGCGTTTTCCGGAAGACGCACGTCAAACAAAAACGCACGGTATCCATAAACTTGTCGTGCGTCTTTGAGGGGGCGCACGGCAATCACAAATCTTTGCCGTGCGTTTTCCTAGGGACGCACGGCAATTCGTCTACACTAACGTTTGGACGTCGCAACCGAGCTGGTCGGCCGTTGGGAGCTAACGGGCATCAAGCTTTGCCGTGCGCCTTGGAAAAACGCACGGCAAAGACAACAAGTTTGCCGTGCGTTTTCGTATGGCGCACGGCAAAGTTATAGCATTGCCGTGCGTTTTCTTATGGTGCACGGCAATGTATTTTTAAAAATTGAGTTTTCTCACCTTATTTCAATTTTTCCTTCATAAGTATATTTTGCACTCTATCTTTCAAATATGTAATCATATCTTTATTTTTACTAATTTTAAAGAATTGTTTTGATTGATAGGATTTTTTCGTGTAAATCAAATTTGAACTGCAAGTGCATAAAATAATAAAGTATAGTTTGTGGACATATGTTATTTCTTTAATTGATACCTTTTTAGAACCTTACGCATGAAAGTACTTGAAATTTTAAACAATTTGTTCGCGAGGAAAGATAAAATATGTGTATTTGAAATGTTTTTTATTGTATTAATTGCAAATGAAGTTTGAAAGTGATGATATTTGTCGAGAGCTCGTGATATACCATGGGAAGGTTGTGAAAAATAGTACAGAGAGGTTTGGAACAATCCGTCACGTATAGTGTTTAGAAACCGAAGCATCTAACTCGAAGTTTCATAATGTTCATAGTCATCTCACTTGGTATGTAGTCTTAGTAAATTTTGAACTTGGTTTTTGACTTGAAAACTTTTCTCTAGCGAGCATACAACTTACATTGTCTCATGTTAGTTCATGGTATTTTTTCTATCCATTTGCTAATTTTCATATATTAACTATAACTAAATAATTTAAATAAACATGTATTGAATTTGAGTAATAACTTCAAAGAAAAAAATTAGAAAAACACACAATGAAAGACATTAATATTTTTGACTACAATGAAGAGCTTGATCCGATGTGGAATACGCATTCACGAAATTTTGAATTATCCATTCACGGGTACACGAAAAATAGAAATTCACTTGTCTTTGCCGTGCGCTTTAGTAAAAATGCACGGCAAACATAATCATTGCCGTGCGTCGTAGTACAAAGCGCACGGCAAAGATTGTGGGCCCATTTTTATTTTTTTCAGTTTCGAGTTTGGTATTTATTTTTACGCGCTGCTGAAAAATACAAATCGCGAATTTGATCTTTGTCGTGCGCCGTGCGTTAAAACGCACGGCAATTATATTTGATTGCCGTGCGCTAGACATCTAGGCGCACGGCAAACTTTCGTCCACCGCAATAGTCAAAGCCGCCTAACCCACCGTTATTAAAAAAACCACGCCCCGAGCCCCTCCTCGGCCCCCCGTCCGCCGCCGCGCCCCCGCCCCGATCCGCCGCCGCGCCCTCCCCCCTCCTCCGCCGCCCCCGCGCCCGCCCCCCCCTCCTCCCGCGTGCCGCCGCGCCCGCCCCCTCCTCCCCCCCGCCGCCCGCCGTGCCCGCCCCCATCCGCGCCCCCCCGCCCCCGCGCGCCTCGGCCACCGCTACCGCCGCGCGTCGGAGCCGGGGCGCCCCCGCCCTCGTCCGCGCCGGGCGGGTGCGGCGGCGGCCTCGGGCGGCCCGGATCCGGCCGCCACCCGGCCGCCCACGCCCCGGCCGCCCCAGCTCCCCTCCGTCTCACAGCCCGGAAGGCAGCGGCGGGACCCTAGGTGAGCGACCGATTTCCATAAATTTGCTGGTAGATAAATATTGTGAAAAATACAAGCTCTAGGGGATATGATTCTGTAGCGCGAGACTACCGTGGAAATGTTCTCATATGCATGCATCCTTCGGGTGGGGATTTTCTTCAGAAGATTTCCGTGGGTTGGTGGGCGAAGTACATAAATACATGTAATTTTCTATTTTTCTTCATATAACATGCTTGGAGCGAATCCTATAAGATACACTAAAATTCCTATTAAGTTAAGGTGAGAAGAGAAGTAAAGTTCCTAATCATTTTTCACTATCAAACTAAGCAGGTAAACTCGATTTCATGCAAACGTTTGCTGGAACAGATAACAATATACTAGTATTGTGTTGTTGTTGTATTGTAAATATTTGTTGTAACAAATATCAGTAATGTATTATGATTTCCAAGCGATTTTTGCCATCAAAATCCCCGGATTAGTTTTTGGTTCCACCTCACCTTCTTCAACTGAACCCTCCACAAATGCATATGAGGCTTTAAAACTTGGAACATCTGTTGGCCCAGGTTTCTTGTACCGGTAAAAAGAAATGCATGGTCTGGTTAAATTGTGAAAGAAATCTTGTATAACATTATTACCTTTTCCCCTTCCTTGAACGTAAAAATTTGTGGATACACAGCTCACCTGCACATTCTTGAAAATGGGGTCACTCGACACCATTCTAAGTGAATTCAAAATTGCTTTAGGTTTTGGACCCCTCGCAGGGAAGTGCGAGCAATTGTAGATCAAGCTGTTGATATCACATGTATACCATCATTAGTTAGAACTAATCTCTACTACTAAAAATATGAAGTGGAGACAAAAACTTCTTCCTACTTTTTCCGGTGTGACGTGAATCTGCCTCCTCTTCCTCCCTTCCGCCCAACCCACCACTCGCGCCCCCCAGCCGACCTGCGACGCCGAACCAAAGGTCGCCGCCGCACATCTCATTCCTCCCTCGCCTCCTCCTCCGGCCGTGGTCAGCGCCGCCGATCCACGCCGCGCCGCCGCTGATCCAGGCCTCCCTCACCTCCTCCTCCGGTCGTCGTCCGCGCCGGAGATCCAGGCCGCGCCGCCGCCGATCCGGCCGCCATCGCCTCCTCCTCCCGGCCGTCGTGCGCGCCGCCGATCCGAGCCGCCCTCGCCTCCTCCTCCGGTCGTCGTCCGCGCCGCCTATCCGGGCGGCGCCGCCGACGATCCGGCGCCGCGCCGCCGCCATCTACTTCCGCCCGCGCCTCCGTGGTCCCTCAGTCCTTCCGCTCCGATCCCATCTCCAGTGCGTCTCCCTCCCTCCCTCCCTCCACTGCGTTGCCGATCCCATCTCACGTGCGTCCGCCATCCCCGGGCTCTCACGTCCGATTCGTGGCCGGCCGTCGTTCCTCCTCTACCCATCGCCCGCGCCGCAACCTCGCCTCCTCCTCCGGCCATCGTCCGCACCGCCCCTTCACCTCTCCAGGCCACCACGATTCCCCTCCTCCCTCCTCTCTGTCGCTAGGATCCGCCGCCACCAGGCCCCCATCTCGTCCTTCACACACACCCATCGCGTTCTCCACCTCTGTCTTCCCCTCCGCACGCCGCCTCTACAAGAATAGTACCACTGCGGCCGCCGCCGTATCCCTGATAGCCTGCTATCTCCTCTTCCACAGTAGCATCCCTAAGGTCTCGTGGGCTCGAACAACTAGACCCTCTCGCGCGAGCGGCCGGCGGACGCGACGGAGGGGTCTCGTGGAGGCCATCGGCAACACGCCCCTCATCCGCATCAACAACCTCTCCGGTGCCACAGGGTGTGAGGTAGGCATGCTTGTGCTTTATTTATTTATTCTCCGCTTTGCTGCCTGAGCAAGCTTTGGAGGTGGCGAATTGCAACTGCTCTTCCTTGGGCTGCAGATTCTGGGGAAGGCCGAGTTTATGAACCCGGGAGGCAGTATGAAGGACCGCGTTGCGGTGAAAATCATCGAGGAGGTAACTCCCGCAATTCTATCTAGATCGAAAATATGATTTGTAGGAGAGGAATTATTGCAGAGTTCTTGGTGAGAAGTTGCGGAATTGGTATTTAGCATGCATAGTTTCGTCAGTAGACTCAGGTCTGAGGTCATCTTTTAGTTTCTGTAGAAAGCATGAAACTTTTAATTTCGACCTCATATGTCCAACTGAAAGTGTTCTTTATGAACAATCATGTTCTACTTCACCTTATAGGAACCTTGCTTTGCTCTGCTACATGTTCCTTTGACCTTAATGACACTAGAGCTTTTATCATTCCCAGGCTTTAGAATCTGGAGATCTCATCTGCGGTGGTACTGTAACAGAGGGGAGTGCTGTAAGCACAGCTATTAGCTTGGCTACTGTTGCTCCCGCTTATGGCTGCAGGTGTCATGTTGTTATTCCTGATGATGCTACCATTGAGAAGGTAGGAAGTTACATTATTTCTGAGTTTTTTTTTGTTTTGCTTCTCACAGCATTCTACCTGGTGGCATCTATTACTGCTACTTGTTCTGTTGGTCTAAATTGCTGTACAAGAATAGTACACATTTTGTAAAATGATTTTGCCATGTATTTGGGAGACCTATATCAGAGTGACTCTTTATTTCATGTTTATACTGAATAACCTGATATTATGTTTTTTCTGATCAAAGTTTCACACAAATGCTCTCTTGCTCGGCAGTTGAGCAAGGTGGTGCTTAATATGACATGTATATTGTTCACGGTACAATATAGTTTTCATGTTCAGTCGTTTGATATTTTTCACTAATGCCATGACAGGAAACTCAAGGAGTTACTGTTGCTGCTTACAGGACCAATGAATTTCCTGCTTTCTTCACGAAGATTAGTGGATGTCAGGTAAAATAATTTTTGATCTGCAAGATATTTTTTTGTTAGTATGCAACTTTTGCTGGACAGTTGAAAGATCCAAATGCTTTCATCTCAATCAATGATATATTAGCTTAGTTTGAAACATAGGATTTAACTCACTCTAGATTTTCCAAAAAAACTGTAAAATACATATTCGACAAAAAAAACTGTAATTGTTCATCCCAAAATAATAAATAAATAAACGCCCAGATGTTGTGGTTTCACCATGGACTGCACCTTTAGAGATGCTGACTGCTTTACAGATCTTTTCTGCTTTCTTCTTCTTAATATAATGATACGCAACTCTCTTGTGTGTTTGAGGAAAAATATTTTTTTTCATGCTTTGCGCTAGCTTGAAGCTTTTAACACACAACTTTTCAAACATTTCCTGTATTTTTCGTTTCCCTTTGAGCTGCATTGATAAATAAAGATCGTGCCAACATCCTATCAGTAAGCTCTAAGCCAACTATTAAGCCTGGATTCTCTTTTATATTTAACTGAGATAAGCAGGATTTTCTGCTTCTATGCATTGATCTGAAGGGGGACTTTTCCTCATTTCATAATTTTTCTTAGCTATTCAACATGACCTCTTGCAAGTTGCAAACAGCTGAACAATGTAGTGTCAGTAACTATCTGGCACTATCCTTTCGTTTTACAACACAGAAATGCCTTCATATGCACTTAGGCCCTGTGTGGAACATGGGGTACTTTTGCAGTGCACCTGCATTATGTAAGAACTCCTCAGAAATTTCACATAATGCTCGAAGCAGATTTTAAACGATTCACTCCTATATTTGATATATGCTGATACATATACTTGTTACATTGACCTAAACAATACTGGTTACATAATGCAGGTGCCATGTCGTGTTAATTCTCCAGAATAATGTGCCAAAATAATACGTCAGTAATTAATTATGTCATGTTCTCTTTGCCTCCATACTCACATTTTCTCGGAGACCATCAATCTCATATGAACTGTTGGTAATGACAGGATCCATCAATGGCCTCCTATTCCCTGAGTTTTCTTCAGCATGATTGATTTGGTCCTACGAGTTCCATCTTAATTAATTCCCTTTACAAATCAATATGTACCTACTTATGCAGCTCTATAACATAAATTTTTAGTTCATCCTATCTCATACTGTGAGTGAACAAATTTAGTCCAGTTAGTAACAATCCGAATAAAATAATCAGTTTTGTATGCAGGGAGGTGTAACCACAAGAATGCATGTCTGTAGCTGACCCATGTGGGGGGCGGATCCAATGCCATAGCAACACACAAGGTGTGCACATCGTTGAACCGCTCTTTGATTTCTTCAATTTCTTCATGTAAAATGTAACAAGTTCGATTAGTTCACTTAATTAAGTTGTCTATTTTTCTTGTGTGGAATTATAAGCTTATAACAGTGGCGGAGCCAGGTTTACAACTTGGTTATTCCCGTATTTTAAAAAAAGACAAACTTTGAGGCAGAATTATACTCCAAAGTAAAAACAAGAGGTCTTGACTCAATATAACATATATATGTGTATACTTAACATAAACATGATATTTTGGCAATAGTTGGGTATTCCTGTAAATACTCGTGCACCATGGTGGCTCCGCCCATGGCTTATTTAACCAACATGTTATGTTATGTTATGTTCAGCACTGGGTACAATCAACTGTATTTTGGATCAGTTTTTCGGTCTGGATTTATTTGGATTCCTAGAATTTCTTTTTTTGAATAAGAAGCAATGCATTTCTGTCCTGGGAGTATATTTTCCCCATTTGCTATATTTTCCCAGCCCTTTTGCCCAAATTTCTGCATAGCATGGAGGAAATTCTGCATAGTGTTGACTAAAAGTTCCTGGATATCTATCGAGGCATGCATCTTGCTTTAATGTTATGATTGTTACTCCTACTGTAAAAGCAGGACATGCAATGGTTATGAAGTAAAACACACCTGGGCAAGTAAAACAATTGCTATTTAGATGCTTAGTGGTTATCAAGTAAAACAATTGCCACTATGTAGTTACCTGTAAAAATAGCGTACTGCTTGTGGTTTCGAAAATGCAGATGGGTACTTGTCATTCTGAATTTCAGAAGAAAATGCAGATGCCTCAAGTTGGTTATGGCAAAACCAATAATTATTAGGCAATATGAACTGACATCTTTGGGTCAGTGAAGTAACATTGCATCATGCAAGATTGGCTGTGTGATTTTGAACTTATATGAAACCGTTAGTTCAGTATCCTAGAAAGAGAATAAACTCCAACCAATTAATTTAATGTTGCTTTAACTGTTTGAGATATCGTGCCAAAAAATATCAATGCAAAATCTGTTGTCAATTTTGGAGATTATTTTTTGCATCTCTTATGTCTGAAAATAATAGGATCCTGGAGTTTGAGTTTGAAATAATATCATTTAGAATTTGAGTTTGAAAGTGTCAGGTCTTTCGATAATTGGTATACTAATGTTGCAACAACTGCATAAATGACATACTAATATTTCTAATTGCACTTTTGGTTGGTGTGCAGATTTAGACTAAAATGAATCAAATGGAAACAAATCTTGGCTTAACTCCTATTGATAATGTGTCAAACACCATCAGCGGACTCCGCTATCGAATCAGCATGTCTAAATTGTATCTTTTAGATACTGGGAATCGTTTTTCATCCCCCTTGAAGGAAGATCCAATATTTTTTAAAATGTTTTCATCATTTCCATGTCCAAACATAATTAGTAAAATATGTATTATATTTATTCAAAAATCATAACTGGTCTCTGTATTATTTTTTGTCGAAGTTGTATTATACATGCTGCAAGCTTGCAACAATTGTACACTTGTACATAACTATTGCATAATTTTACTTAATGGTTTGTGTATTGCATTGTGAATGGTTGGATGCCCGTAGCAACGCACGGGCACTTTCCTAGTCCGAGATTGAAATGCTAATTTATGTTTTGTTTTGCTAATTTCAGCTGATGTTATAATCACAGTGCTTGGTTTACTATACCATGGTACAAACTTTCCATTTATTGATATTCTCCATTCTTTCATATCACTGAGCTAGATCATCAAGTTTAGACCTTATAAGTGGATAAAAATCAAGTTCTTAAGTCCTAGTTTCATGATTTGTTATCGGGTAACTTTGTTTTATTTTCCTACTATGGAGATCAATTATTTTAAAACTTTTATTCCATCTCCGGGACATCTGTGTAGCTGCCATTAGAATTTTCTGGGGGTGACAGGGGCCTTCTCTATGCTCTGTAAACATCTTTGAGTTTTATGTGTTTAGTAGAAAAAAGTAGGACCAGAGAAATTTAGTCCCCAAGAACAGAGCGGTTTTACTAATTAGTCTTCCTAGATATATTTTTCTGCCTTCATCCCTTGTGGTGACCATCCACATCAGAAACCACTGAGACGAGGTTGTTGCTGGAGGTTGCAAGCCATGGACCTATGTGCTCTTGAGATAGCATAGGATCTGCTTGATGAGGAACATATGTGGGGTCTTTTAGTTCACAAATGTTTAGGCATTCTTGATAGCGTAGGAAATGTCCGGACAAGTTACTGTTAGATATTGCAAAGCTCCAGTTAGGCTTTGGTGTAGATGTCATAAATTTCATGAGAAAATAAAGATATTAAAAAATGAATGGATCTTGGAGCAATGTATGTCCTTAGAAAGATCATACAGAGACTACTAGATGTTTTTTCTCTGCGTTGAGTGCTGATTATAAAACAATTCTTGCAATTTTTTTAAGAGATGATTTGTGCATTTAGGTGTCGAATAAACAATACTCGTCCTAATGGATCTGTCTATTAAGGAAAAGTGGTTAATCTATTTCTTAAAAAAAAATTCTGGAGATACTTTTTGTTTATACAGTAGTGATATTCTTATATTACATGGGTTTTAAGATTGGTTGTCAACCACCATTTTGTAAATTAAGTAATATTTTTTATAGGTTTACAGCACTAAGATTTCAGGAAGGTGGTATTAATGTTTCGAAAAGGGTCAAGCACATGATGATAGCTCATGTGGTGTCCGCCTTTTGCAACTACATATTCCTACGTACATATGGTGGTGTTTTAATCGCTATGACGAACACTTATCTCATCGTTGGCCTACATATTTGTATCACGAGTGGACTGTCATTTGAGTCGGTGAGTCGCGTTTATGTCATTTGAGTTCCTGGACTTTGTGGAGCTTTGTCGATGAACTTGAATAATGCTTGTTGTTGAACTTGTGGACTTGTCGATGAACTTGGATGTACTAGTGGACTTGTCGATGAGTAACGTGTGAATTTATCTATATGTGATGTCTGTGATGATTATTGTGATATATATGATGTCCGTGATGAATATTATGATATATATGATGCCCGTGATGAATAATATGATATATATGATATTCCCGTGATTTTTGGGTATTTTTAAACGTGAAAAACAAAAAAAATAAATTGCAATGGTCACTTTGCCGTGCATCTTCCGGAAGACGCACGACAAAGTGACCAAAAACCAACAGCAAAACAGTGCCTTTGCCGTGCGTTTTTGGCTTAGGCGCACGGCAAAGAGCCCTCTTTGCCGTGCGTTTTTAGCCCGTGTGCACGGCAAAGATCTCATCTTTGCCGTGCGTTTTGCTCCCGGCGCACGGCAAAGGGTGCCACACGCCGTTTGCCTCCGGTGCCGTCGCTGCTTTTTTTTGCTGTGCGTCGTGAAAAAACGCATGGCAAAGATTATTTACCGTGCGTTGTCAGACGTGGCGCACGACAAAGGGGCTTTACCGTGCAAAATGCTACCGTGCGCCCTTTGCCATGCGCCCCAACAAAAAACGCACGGCAAAGAGTTTGCCGTGTGTTTTAAGGCCTTTGCCGTGCGCTCGTGGCGCGGGGCAAAGCTGTTGTTTCCCGTTGTGAATGCTATGCTTTTTCTAGGCGTCGGTTCATCCGGTGCCCTCCACGTCACGTAGCCATTGAAGATCCGCCGACACAACCTGCTCCAACGCATTACACCAACGGTGCATCGGTTCATCCGGTCTTTGAAGACCCCACGGCCAAAACGTCTCCGTATGGTGCTTTGTGACCGTCGGATAAACCGACGCAATCTCCGACCCGGGCGTCGGTTCATCTAGTGCTGAAAGGGTTGTCTTGGCGCGTCTCTCGTCTTGATTCAAACCGAGCATTGGATAGACCGACGCATCCTCATTCCGACCGTCGGATCATTCGGTGCTACTGTCTTCGCTGCTCTTCCTTTGCAATTCATCCGGCGCAACTAGAAACTGGACCGTCGGTTCATCCGACAGTGCCTTGGCTTTCACCCAGTGTACCAACTCATCCGACCATTGCACCAATGCTTGTTATCTAGGTACCGTCGGTTCATCCGACGGTGGCTTTTTTCCTCTTCTTTTCTTTGTGCGGTTTGATATTTTTGCATCATTGGGACCTAGAAGTGTCTACAAAGACATGCTAAACAATACGGTTAGTCCCATTGATCACTAAAATCATCCTCAAACTAATGACATATAAGGTCATGTTCGCTACAATCAGTTATAGCTAATCAAGAATCTAAGGAATACTTTAAAAAAATAAAGTGGATGCTCAAAAGCTGTGCTGGCGTCTCTGTGGAGGCAGGTCATTACTCTCTGCACCACGAGTTTGTTTATATGTTTCTGCTATTTGTTATAAGTTCATGACCTGTAATAATGAATGGTTGAGTGTACAGAGGTTGGAATAAACAAAACTCTATTAAAAAATGGAACCTTTTAGCAGCGAGGGCTCACTACTTTCCAACAGATATCACATGTGATGTTGCATTATAGGGCAATAGCTGCATTCTCACCGAAGTTCTTACAATGTCAGTTTTGGACAGATATCACACTCGATTCAGTCGACCTGTTGAAAGTTCAAGCGGTGGCGATCTAATCGCGATCCAAACGCCGTAGTTGCCTGCTCTCTTATTTGCAGTGTAAAATTGGCGTGGACTGACTACTGGCATGCGTGACAAAACGCAATTAGCTCGAGGTGACGCAGAGTACTAATAAATAATTCTATTTCTATTTTTAGATAAATGATATAGATCCGGCCTCTATACCAACAAGTGGGTATATACGGTCAACGATTACAAAAGAGCACACATACCCTAAACCTCGCACCGAGGTAAAAAGGAAAAAAGAGAATACAACTACTACGATAAAGAAAAAGAAGACTAAGCTTTTAATACTCCGACCAATCTTCCAACGCCACGACGATACAGCACCACAAGTGACGAAGGCCCATGACTTCCAAAGCGATGCCCTCAAGAAGGAAACGGTGCCGATGCCGCCGTCAGCGCTCCTCCGAAGAATCGAAGAAATGTTTCCACCCGGAAGACACAAACCAAAGCAGGAAGCATCCCAAAACAACGCCTCCAAGGAGGACCACGACGCCCGAAGACGCCGCCGATGTTGACGCTGGCACCATAGCCGGGAAAGCTTTCGCCCGACGCTTCGTCCAATGCCGACCCAACGACCAAGGAAAAGATGAAACGCCACACCGGCCCCGACCATCAGAAGCGCGAGGGGCGAGCACTTAGGCTCCCCTCTACCACCCCAACGACCAACGACATGAGAGTCACGACACCTTGTCCAACTCACAGGAAGACCGACATTGGCTGGAAGAGCCCAGATCTTCACCAGGGGACGCCGAAGGATGGAAGCAACCTGCCGCATCAACCGACCACCACCAACATTGCACTGCACGCCAATGGACCTCTGCTGCACTTAGGCCACGAGATAGGTCCACATGTGAGCGCAAGGCCGACCGAGGTCGCCAACCACCAAAGGCCACCACGAAAACTTGCGCTGGGGGCAGCCACGAGAGACCAAAACCTCCCCGGCACTTAGTCCGGGCAAGGTAGTCTCCAAGTGCCAACGTCCAGCAGCAAGCCACCGCCGTCCATGTCGCCACCCACCATGATGTAGGCCACGACCCCGCTGATCTGAGAAGCCTGATCACCGCCTTCACCACCCATGGGACTGACCGTCTGGCGCCGGAGGTCACCAAACCCTGTCGCCCGTTGCCGACAGCCACGCCACAAGCCGCCACCGATCGTCCCCACTACGAGGGACGCCGCCACGCTCATCCGGACACCCCCCGTTGCGGGGCGCCGCCCGCCGGCCGCCCAGCCCCAACCACGGGAAGCCCCGACGCCGACCGCCGAGCCACCATTGTGGGGAGACGCGCCACCAGGGCGCCTGTCGGAGACCTCCCCGAACCAGCCGCACCACCGCCTCGCCATCTAGGAGTCGCCGTCGCCGTCGCCCCCACCGGGCCGGCCTCCAAACCACCACCAGAAGACGCGCCCCCCTCCGTGTAGCCCCAGATCCGGCCATAGTGCCACCAGATCCGGAGGATACACCACCCACCGCCGCGGGGGATGGCAAAAGCTATGCTAGTTTCTTTGATAGAACTTAAACAAGTTCACACAGAATTCCATTGTGCATTGGTTGATTTCTAGGGTCTTTGTATTTGTATGTACTTTTATGCTGAAAAAATCACATTCGGTGTTCACTCACATCCCTGTGCAGTTCCCCATAACTACTCTGCCGCGTAACTACTCTGCCGCATTTGGAACTCCAAGTCCAGTATGTTAGCTCTTGGTTTGAACTAATTTCATCCCCATAACTACTCTGCCGCATCTGCAACTCCAAGTCCAGTATGTTAGCTCTTGGTTTGAACTAATTTCAAAAATCCCACAGCACATCTCCTACATACATCCCTTCATGCTCTGCTTAAGAGAAAATGGGCAGAGTTGTTTTTTGGCGCTTGTGTCAGTGTCACGCCTTTTGATCCCATTTCCACATTCCTCTCTTGTCCTTGGGAACAAAAACCCGAAGGGCTTGTTTGGGAAATGGAGGATTGAAGTGGATGGAAGAGGATTGAAGGGGATTTTGGGAAATTTTGAGTTATAATGGAAATTCCTACACCCCAATACCCTTCATTCCCCTTCATTCCACTAATTCCCAAACAAGCCCGAAGTGGCGACTCCGCACACGACAAGAGACAATGGAGTAGTATTCAAACAGATCGAGCACGGTGAGCAGCGACGTACGCTTTGGTGCATGGTTTTTCTTCCCATCTCAAAATAAAATGTTCTTCAATAGAGCTGTTGGCAGCAAGTACGTTGTCACCACTTTCCAACGGCTCCGTCCACCGGTGCTCAAGCTGAGGACGTCCAAGTCTCACTGCTACTCTGCCGCATCTGCAAGTCCAAGTCCAGTATGTTCAAGTGCTAGCTCAATCCAAATGCTAGCCTCTTAGTTTGAACTAATTTCAAAAATCCCACATCACGTTCTTAAGAGAAGACGGAAAGAGTTGTTTTATGTGCTTGCCTCAGTGTCACGCCTTTTGATCCCATTTTTCACGTTCCCCTCTCTACCTGGGGAACAAAAAACTGAAGGCAGGCAGGTTACATATATGTGCTTGTGGAATCTCGATGCAAAACACAGGTCGCACTACCAAGATGCTGACTGACCTTATTAGCGATTTAATTACTGTATATGCCATCACCAACCCAAAAGCATATGTCGATCTGTTCAGAACTCTGAGGGAAATTTTTTCTTTTTGCGAGGACAAAATAAAGTAATAAACTGGTTCATATAACCAATCTCTAAGCAATTCACTCACATAACTATATATTTAATGATCTGAGCAGCTGGACTGGATCTCGACGTTAGTGATACTTAAAAAAAACTGAAGCACATACATATGGTTCCACAAGTGATCAGGCCAGTTCACACAACCGAGGTCCAAACAAAGCGATTTAGTATTTACATGCATGGTTTACAATATTTACTGACATGATCAAGTATATGAAAGTGGGTTTCACATGTGTACTTGTTGAATCTCGAGGTAAACAGCTAATCTTATGATTACAAAATGTACTAATTGGTCCTGTACATCCAGCAGCCCACCCTATAGGTACGTAGCTCGCTGTCTTCTTCCACAAAATTCAAAATCACCAACAACAGTCTACAGGAAGCAGACGATGCAAGGAAGAGGAGACTTCTGCTAAAAGTGCTCTCCAGTTTCCATTTTTGCATCCTTTCTCCCTGCTCCGCTCAAGGTATGTTCCTAGAAAAAAGCTTCCTCCGTTGTGCCCATCGTAACACTTATCCCTTCAGTTAGTCAAAAAGTCAGGTTTGATTTACATTTCTTCGTTGGACAGATCATTGAAGACACGCGTTTAGAGTAGAAAGCTGACTGTTGCACTACTGAACATTGGTCCAGCCAATCCTCCAATTTTCTTGTACAAGGTTTGGTTGCAGGGGTATTACTGAATAAAGCACTCATATTGCAATCTTGCTTGGGTTTTCACCCTGCTTGGTTCACTCGGCTGAAGGTATGTTCTTCAGTTCTTGGATGTGTAAGGCTTCCTAGCCTTAGTCAAGAAGGAGCTCAGATTTCCTCTGCTGTGCCCCTCATAACACTTTTGTCTTCATGCGGAGATAGCAGAAGCTAGATGCTAGGCAATGTGTCCATTCCTGTTGGATAACTGATTCAAACTTGATCCTGTTGGGAGCAAAACAGGAATTGCACTGACACATATCACCTCTTAATTCAGCATTCTTATCAGTGCCCTACCATTTGTTCCCTATTCACCTACTATTTTTCTAGTTCAATTGACTCTAAAAATTTTGATTTCTGGTATTCTTTTTGTCATTTAACCTTCTAAAGTTTTCTAATTGTCTCCATTTTTTGCAGGAACTGACGTGTGATCTGTTGGTCTTTCGGTGATTGTGCGCTAGTCCATATTCTATACATTAGTCCACATATTTTCTGCCAGAGAGTTCATTATCTCGACGTTGAAGTGATGCCGATCAGAGGAGGAACAGAGAGGGTGCTTCAGTAGGAACTGCTCCTTTGGTTTTCATTTTTCGACCTCTTCCTCTGTCTCTTCATCATATCATTTCAGTTTGGTAAGCTCGAATTCAACAGTTATAGTACATAACGATTCAGATTTTATAATCTTACTCCACCAAGTTCGAGATTTTTTACGGTACACAATATCATTTTGTACCACCGGTTGAAAAGGTCTCATATGTAACAGAAAATTATCTATATGTAAGGATATGATGGTTGAGATTAATTTTGTACCACCGATTTTTTTTGTACGAGTATTATCGGAAAATGCAAAATGATATTGTTGTAATATGTGAAATGAAATGTATGAAATGGTTTAGGTATTGTAGGCGAGGGAGGAGGAAAATTTTTCCAGATAATATACATAGAGCAAATTACTATTTTACCCATAGCAAAAAACAGATAATACCACTGGACTACCGCTGAGTGGTATTGTGTACCATTTTACCCTAGTTCATGCCTGATTTGCATGTGTTGTCGTGTTCATTAAGTGATTTTTCTTTCCATCAGACACCAGCCTGAAGAGATCGCATGCGGCAGCAAAAGTGTAGCTGCTCCGTCAGCTGCACAATTCTCTCCGGTTTCCAGCTACCCCACAGCTGATTTCCATGACTTCCAGTTAATCAAAAAAGATCCTAAAGTCTGCACCGGCACCGACAACGACTGTCATTTCTTCATCCATAGCACTATATTAGTGGGTCATCCATTCCCACAGTGTTTCCCCGATAACTTCAGCTGTCCACTCTATAAATTGGTTCTTCCAATGATTGATGGGTTAATCATCTGAGCAAACTGTTTCTTTGAAGATTAGTCATTACTAGTGAATCTTGTTAGAAGTCATTTTCTCTTGTTGGAAGCTAGGTTTCTAAGGTAAGATGACTTCTGAAATTATTTCTGTACTGCATTCTCATTACCATAAGTTATTGTAACTTTTCAAGGATTCTATAATACCATGTAGAACAATAATCTTGTTGTACAATATCAAAATGTAAATAAAGAGTGCTAGTGGTGGTTTCTCTTTCATGATTTGTCCCGATTTATAAAATCTGCGCCAGCTTACATCAATTTAAAGCACAAAATAAAAGGACAACATACTGACTCAAGAGTTTATACCTGATACCTGACAATACTTTTATTAAACCTAAAACAGTGAGGGAGGCCCCACCTGACAGTACTTCATTATGCATGATTTACTGAAAACACAAAGGAAATAATAATAATAATAATAGTAAAATTTATTATCATCATCATCATCATCATCATCATCATCATCATCATCATCATCATCATCATCATCATCATCATCATCATCATTATTATTATTATTATTATTATTATCATCATCATCATAAGTTTCCCTAACGTCCATGCGAATCTGTTACTCCCTCCATTCCAAATTGTAAGTCGTTTTGGCATTTCAAGATTCATCATTTTTGTTATGTATCTAGGTATATAGTTATGTCTAGATACATACTAACAACTATGAATCTAAATTTGTCAAAATGACCTACAATTTGGAACGGAGGAAGTAACATTTTCAAAGCACAATTCAATTTTTGAACACTGTCATTTTCTAGACCATGTTAACACATCTGCACATTTATTGCAGCCCTCAACATCTTTGCATTGTCTGATGGGAACCATACTAGAATCTTTCGTTGGATCATGTGCTACAAAGTTGCAAGAGATGGTTACAGAGGAGGCTATACTACTTTTAGGTGTAGAAGATGAGCTTTCTGAACTGCAGAGAAGGATGGAGAGAATACATAACTTTCTTAATGACACGAGCAAAGGAACTCGAAAGAAACAAATGCTAATACTTGTCTTGGTCAGCTAAGAGATGCTATGTATGACGCCGATGATATTATCGACTTGGCTAGATCTAAAGGAAGCAAGCTATTACCGAGATAATACTCACTCATTATCAAGCAAATCAAATACATGCGATGGTCTCGTTCCCCTTCTCTTGCTTTTCTAATATCCAGACACGACATCAGGTTGCTGTCAAGATTAGAGGCATAAACAAAAGAATAGACAGTATTTTAAAGGATAAAGTAATTTCATCTGTACCAAATATTCAGCCTACTGGAAAAGAGTTAGACCCGAAACTAAGAAAAAGCTCCAACCTGGTTGAACCCAACCTTGTGGGTAAACAGGTGATGCATGATTGCAGAAAACTAGTCGATTTGCTACTTGAACATGAAGACAAGAGGTCTTACAAGCTTGCTATTGTTGGAACAGGAGGAGTTGGTAAGACAACACTGGCACAAAAAATATACAATGATCAAAAAATAAAAGGGCACTTCAACAATCGAGCATGGGTTTGTGTCTCCAAAGATTACTCTGAAATTACTATCCTAAAGGAGATTCTTCGAAAAATTGAAGTACCATACAATCCAGATGAGTCAATTGATGAGCTCCAAAGTAAGCTGAAATTAGCCATCAACGAGAAGACCTTCTTTCTTGTGTTGGATGATGTGTGGGATTCTCGCACATGGGAAAATCTATTGAAGATCCCAATGCATACTTCAGCCACAGGGATAATTCTATTGACTTCTCGACTTGACACTGTTGCTGTAGAAATTGGAGTGGACTATACACACCGAGTTGATTTAATGCGGTGGAAATAGGATGGGAGTTACTTTGGAAGAGTATGGGCATCACTGAAGAAAAGGAAGTAGAAAATCTGCAAGACTTAGGGATCGATATTGTTCGAAGATGTGGTTGTCTTCCTCTTGCAATTAAGGTTATTGCTAGAGTTTTGGCAAGAAAAGATCAAACTGAGAATGAATGGAAGAAGATTTTAAGAAAAGATGCTTGGTCCATGAGCAAACTTCATGATGAAATAGCTAGTGCTTTGTATGTAAGCTATGAAGAGCTACCACACTGTTTAAAGCAGTGTTTTGTCTACTGTGCCATGTATCCAGAAGATTCAGTTATTTTTCGTGATGATATTGTGAGGATGTGGGTGGCTGAAGGGTTCATAGATGAGCAAGATGGCCAATTACTAGAAGATACAGCTGAAGAATACTACTATGAGTTGATAAATCGAAATCTCCTCCAACCAGATTATTTATGCGCTGCTCTTGATGAATGCAAAATGCATGATCTACTAAGGCATTTTGCTTGTCATTTATCTAGAGAGGAATGTTTTGTTGGTGACCCAGAATCAAGAACAGTTAGTGAAACGAGTAAATTGAGACGTATTTCAGTTGTCACTAAGAAGGATATGGTGGGGTTACCTAGTATGGATAAGGAGCATTATAAATTGAGAACTTGGAGGACATCATCTAACAAGTCATTAAGAGTTGATAATACAATATTTAGTAAACTTCGATGTATTCGAGTTTTGGATTTGTCTAACTCTGTTATACAAGGTATTCCAAATTGTATTGGAAGATTAATTCATCTGCGGTTACTTGATCTTGATGGAACTGACATATCTAGTCTTCCTGAGTCAATTTGTTGTCTTATAAACCTTCAGATATTGAACTTGCAGCGATGTGTTGCTTTGTATAGTCTCCCTCTGGGAATAACTCGGTTATGTAACCTGAGACGCCTTGGTATTGATGGATCACCAATAAATCAGGTTCCAGAAGGGATAGCTAAACTGAAGTTCCTCAATGATTTAGAAGGATTTCCAGTTGGTGGTGGCAGTAATAATAATGCTAAAATGCAAGATGGATGGAACCTGGACGAGCTGGGTCCTCTTTTGCAGCTGAGGAAGCTTGACATGATTAAGTTGGAAAGAGCATCTCCTTGCAGTCCAGATTCACTATTACTGGACAAAAGGTTTCTCAAACAATTATTTTTATCGTGTACTGAACGTACAGATGGGCCATATAGTGAAGAAGATGTAATGAATATTCAGAGGACTTTTGAGAAGCTTATCCCAGCACAGAGTACAGAAAATATAATCATTGTTAATTTCTTTGGTCGGAGGTTTCCCACCTGGCTTGATACTGCTACTCATTTTCCATCATTGAAGTACTTGAATCTCGAGTATTGTAAATCATGTGAGCATCTTCCTGCAATTGGGCAGTTCCCCAACTTGAAATTTCTGAAAATCATGGGAGCCACTGCAGTGACCAAGATTGGGCCCGAATTTATTGGCTGCGGGGTGGGTAATCACGGATCTCCAGAGGGAGTTGCTTTCCCCAAGCTTGAAACGTTGGTCATCGAGGATATGCGCAACTGGGCGGAGTGGACCTTTGTTGTTAAAGAAGAAGAAGCAACAGCAGCAGGTAAGGAAGGGGGAGATGATGGAGCTGCTGTGAAGCAAAAGGTGGAAGCCCCAACTCCAAGGATGCAGCTGCTGCCTCGTTTGAAGATGCTGCAACTTATCAACTGCCCCAAGCTTAGAGCTCTCCCGTGGCAGCTTGGGCAAGAGGCCAGCAGCTTGAAGGAGCTCCAATTAAGTGACGTGGGCAGTCTTCAGGCGGTGAAGGACTTCCCGTTCCTCTCAGAGGAGTTGGTTATCTCTGGGTGCGAAGACCTAGAGATGGTCTTGAATATTCCCAAGGTGCGACAGCTGTGGATAACTCGCTGTCCATGTTTAAGGCGCGTGGAGGAGGTGGGCAGTTTGGAGCAGTTGTGGCTGGACGTGGATATGCAGGACGTCGCTTCTCAGTGGGTGCTTGGGCTTAAACAACAGTGCCAACATCTCCATGGGGAAGACCTGGATATCTACACATGGCAATGAGACTGAGGCACAAAGGTATAGTATGAGCAAAACTGATTAAGCAGCAATTTAGTTGCTCCTTTGTTTAGTTGCCCATCTAATTAATGCTCTTTTCTATCTGTATTTTGTAGTTTCAACCGACACCAGTACATTGAATTTATGGATATTGAACATTTTATAGGAAGGAGGACTTGTGGTAAAGTGCAAAATTCAAGATGAGCTGACGTCGGTTGGTGGGACCACCGAAAGATGAAAATGAAATCAAGAGCATCAATGTTTGCTCAAAGCATGGACCTATGAGAATTTGAAGGTTTTGTTCTGTATGTTCTTCGTGTTTCATGCTACTGGAGGATGGCTGTTTGATGTTGTTATTGGATCACAGGGAGAAGGCTTCCTCTCTTCTTTGACCCATGGGAAGGCTTGTTCAATGTTGTTCAAGTGTTTGGCTACATATCCTTGTGTGTGTGAATAAAACGTGTGATACTTTGAGTTTCTCGATTAATTTATTCTGCATGATGGATTTGTATTCCTTGTACTTGGTGGACTTGTAATATCAACTTCATCAGCTGCTGCATGCTTTCGGTTGCTATTAGGAAACTGAGCTCTTGTTTTGTTACCACCAGTTCTATTTTATTTTATTTTACTTGTACAATAGAAAAGTTCTGTTACTCACTCCCCTGCTTGTTTCATTAATTTATCTTATGTAAAAAAAGATGATGTGGCACGGTGAGACGATATAGTTTTGCAGTTGAAACAAGAAACGTGGGTTAGCTATAGAAATCGTACTGCTGTTGCGTAGCTGCAGTTCAGAGCCTCCATTGAAAACTCTGTTCTCGTTCGGAGCCACTCTGATTCCTTCGAACCTGCTTGCGTTGTTTGTGATATTTTTGAGGACAAAGCAGAGAACTTATATTATTGAAACGATGGATTACAATCCCTATCGGCAACTTCTCTAAGCCACACCGGAGATTGACCGATCCATTTCATCACCGCGGAGGAAGCTGAGACCATTCTTGCGGTGTTTGTGGTTTGCGAACTGGTAGCGTGAATAATTGCAGCCGCTCTGTCGGATAGTTCGTGACCCTGCATGCTTCCTACTGCTGTTGCGCAGAAGGGATTTGCCACAGTATTCATGTAAAGTCACTAATTGTGGTGAAGTCCAGCCACATGTGTGCCAAATGTCCAATTGCATGCTGGGAAAAGTGCAGGGTGGAAGTGGAATAGAGCAGAGAACAGCTGCAGCACTGCCGAGGCGCCCTCTCACTTGGGCTGTGACTCTGGCCTTTCCACATGCACGCCTCTGCACTTCTGGATTGAAAAAACATGTGGTTGGACATTTTGACTAGGGGAACTATGGTGAATGATTGTTGACTAGCAAGGCTGGCATGAGTTTGGAGGACTATTTTTTGACTAACAAAACATGAGGTTGGACCTCAGGTGGAATTTGTCAGGTCCAAAGGTCAAGAAGAAGGCAATGGTCACACACGAAGTAAAGCAAAGCTAGAGCCCAGGAAGGCAGAGATGTCAATCAACAAATTGATGGTGGCAACGCATGTGTCATTGACAATCTATGACACGGGACAAGTACTTTAGATTTATATTGTTATTATGATCTTTACAATATTAGTAAAAACATGCTAATTACTTGGCATGCATGGTTGATATATACAGCCACCTTGGTTTGGGTTCGGAAGTATAATCTGGACTAAACAAAAAAAAAAATCTTGCGGCGATCTTACGTGTGTTCATTGGAGAGGGGAAAGCAACCAAGGGTTTATGTTTTTGATACAATAATCAATAATGGTTTGAGATCTGTAACTACCTCAATATACGTTGTTTTTTTTTTTTGTTGAGAAATATGAAAGCCAAGGTTGTAGTTGATATATTTTTTTTTAGACAAAGGACAAAGATCATCCGGTCTCTACGTCCTAAGACGTGCACTTCCTGTTTATTACAGGATGGATTAGTACTGCATACTCCAGTGTACAGTGCCTCCAAAAAAGTCATGACAAACAACAAAACAGTTCTAGAATGACAGATGATGAGTGGAACCTAGCTACAAGAATTGGGGTCCCTGCCTTTGGTACAGGTAGCAGCAAGCAGAGAATAGGACGCGTGTTGAGGAATAGCATGCGTCGTCCCTGATCATCACGGCCTGCCGCAAAAATGGAATTCCAGTTTCAAAACGTACGTGCCAAGAGCCTGTGACTAGCTATAGCTATAGCTACTGTTTGCTTGTTTTGTTTCCTCGCGTCAAGGACGTTGTGTTTCTAGATTGTATTCATAGAACGGAGAGACGACTACTAGAATCAGTGCATTACTGCACTAGTGAATGGATCAAGGCATGTGGGACGACCCCCTTCGGAATAGCTGTCAACGTGGTGCGCACGAGTGGGAGAAATTTAGAAATCGGGATTGCAACGATTGCAACGATTGCATGCGCGCGGCAGGGTAGTTATGTTGAGGCAAAACTAATAGAATAATTAGATAAAAAGTTACTGAATTATCTGTATTAACGGATGATTAGTGACCCCTGTGAGACAATGACGTGTCCAGCTAGGAAGATGCAGTCATTGTTGACGCGGCCGATCGATCGAGATGGGCCGTGTTTTACACGTTGATATACACTGCAGCAACCTCTATATAAAAGGAGATCATCGATACGGGCACCAGGGCAACCTGCGCTAGCTGCAAGACCACAAGTATAGCTATTTAACAAGCTTTGCAGCCAGTTATAGCAAATACTACTATACACACAGAATGGCTGCAAGAAGCAAGGCTATTGCTGCTAACAAGGAGACCTGTGGTGCCTTCGAACCTTGTCTATGGGGCGACTTCTTTGTGACTTACACTCCTACACCGTCAAAGGCACGGATTTATCTGAGTTTGCCAACTATAGTTGACATCGTATATATTAAAAATATTTATCGATCTGTTTAATTATATTATTACCTAGTATGTTCGTGCACGAGCAGAGGTCGGAGGAGTGGATGAGGGAGAGGAGGGAGCAGCTCAAAGAGGAAGTGCGCCGCAAGTTTGAGGCCGGAAAGGCCATGAGCGTGTCTGACACGGTGAGGCTTGTGGACACGCTCGAACGCCTTGGTGTAGACAACCATTTCGTCAAGGAGGTTGACAAGGCCTTGAACCGTGTCCACGATGAGGAGCTGGACTTTGATGCCTCCAATGACTTGCATGTTGTTGCCCTCAGGTTTCGTCTGCTTAGGCAACACGGCTTTTGGGTATCCGCAGGTAATCAATGGTCATTACGAGTTAACAGAAGCTTATGATCATTTATGATATCGATCATTTCTTTCATGGATTACTTGTTTCTCTGTTTTTTTTTTTCTTTTTGCTTCTTCCCGCCCTAAACCCTACACATACATGTGCTGACAACTGCTTATATATGCAGATATATTTGACAAGTACAGAGATGACACCGGCAGTTTCAACACGAGTCTTAGCAATGACCCCAGGGCCATGCTTAGCTTGTACAATGCTGCTCACGTGGCGGTACCTGGTGAGACGATCTTGGATGATGCTATCACCTTCACTAGGCGCCATCTCGACGAGGCTGCGAGAGGAAAGCTTACATCTCCTATGAGAGAACAAGTTTCGCGTGCCCTCGAGATTCCGCTCCCTCGATTTATGCGGCAACTGGAGGCCATGCATTATATTGCCGAGTATGAGAAAGAAGAGCCACACGACATGATGATGCTCGAGCTCGCGAAGATTAACCTCAACCTCGTTAGGAGTGTCCACCTCAAGGAGCTTAAGGACCTCTCACTGTAAGTTGATATATATATTAATTCATTGTCTTCACTAACAAGGTTGGGTTAAACTAATTCCATGTGAAGATGGTGGAGGGATCTCTATGACAGTGTGAAGCTAACCTACTGTCGGGACCGCATCGTGGAGTCTTACTTCTACAGCTTTGGAGTGTTCCATGGGGAGGAAAGCTCGGCTGCGCGGATCATACTTACCAAGATGTTTGGGTTGTTAGTCCTGATTGATGACACATTTGATGTGCGCGCCACCTTTGAGGAGTCCCAGATGTTAGATGATGCCTTACAAAGGTAGGATAATTCACTTATATGTGCGTCTGTTATATGCTTTCTGTAAATGAATAAACAAGTTTTATTGTATAGCTTACTTACAAATAAATACCTACCCATGAATAATCGGGTCCAACTAATCACTGTATTTATTTTTCATAACTATTCGTAGATGGGATGAGAGCATGGTTTCTCTTCTACCAGAATACCTACGCATGTTCTACATCAAAACGTTGAGTAACTTCAAGGAAATCGAGGATACTTTGGAACCGTGCGAGAAGTACCGCATGGCTTATGTCATAAAAGAGGTACCTTTCTATCTTATAATCGAATAGTCAACTAATAACAGCTGCAAAGCTTTTTGGTGGATAAAATAACAAACATTAACTGTGGTTTATTAGATCCTTTCAACTTTATTAATCCCAACTTATTTGCGTACAATATTGTTTTTGATTGTGCAGTTCCAGTTGCAATCAAAAAATTCCATCCAACAGGCTAAGTGGTTCAATGAGAACTGCACGCCCAGCTTCAAAGAACATCTAGAGGTGTCACTTATGGCGACAGGCTTGCCGTTGCTGTTCTTCACGGCTCTGATGAGTGCAGGCCAAGTGATAAGCAACGAGGCATTCGAGTGGGCACTTGACATGCCTGACATGTTTTATGCCAACATAGAAATCGGTCGCTTCCTCAATGACATTGCTTCTTACAAGGTACTTTATCATGTTTAAATAATAGTAACTCTACTTTTAAACGATTGACGTCGTTAACTTTAATTTTCATTATTTTGACTATTCATCTTGTTGTGTAAACATAAACAACATATGATGCACGATTAAAGAACTTTTGATGAGAGGTTTAGTCTAGTATAACTTATTTTTTTTACTTAAAGAATTAATTCAATAACCATAATTGGTCAAAGTCTGAGGAAAAGGCACCTTAGAAGGTGATTTCAGTCACGCATGGAGATATTTATATATAGACCATCGTTTTTATTTTTATTGATACTAAATAATTCGAAAAAAAAAGATGGACAGAAATATAATGTACATCCCAATCCCTTTCACTCCCTAAACAGCAAAAAATTCGAGAAATGACATTTTGTATGCACAAATCACAAATAAATGTATCTATTGCACGCAGCAAGGGAAATGCGAGAAGGATGTGGCGAGCACTGTGGAGTGCTACACGAGGGAGCACGGCACCACCGGGGAGGAGGCGGTGGCAGCGATCGCCGGGATGGTGGAGCATGCGTGGAGGAGGATAAACAGGGCTTGCATAGAGGTGAAGCCTGAGGTGGAGCCGGTAGTGCAGTGCTTGCTGAACACGACGAGGGTGCTGGAGGCTTACTACCTTCATGGCAGGGATGGCCTCACCTATGGCCGCGACCTCAAGGAGCTCATCACCTTCCTCTTCTTGAAGGAGGTCCATGTCTAAGTTTGATATCTTTCTTCATCAGTGCGCATATATGTAACGGTTAAATGCTATGCTTGTGTCGAGAAAAATAAAAAGCAATCGTGCTTATCTTCTGAAGTTGATCTTTTACATATATGATATAGTGATCTGCTCTCGTTTAATGTCAGACTTGTGCATTTAGTTCTTGATCTCTATTGAAGGAAATGTCCTGAACTTTGTTACATTATTAATAGCTATTATGCACAGTCGATTATATAATGCAGAGGGCACTTTTAAAGGGAATGCATTTTTTTTCAAAGGCAAATTCAGTACCGTGTCTAAATCTAAATCTTAGGCCTTGGTAGGGTGCTGAGAGGAGCCATTGTTTGCTCCGTGTTCTCCATATAAAATAGCTCCAACTTCACCTGAAAAGTATTTGGTACATTTTCACCTGAAATCGCATGAGGAGCCAAGCCGGAGCCCTACCAAAAGGACTATTAATCTAAATACAAAAATTAGAACAGTCAATTTAGGGTGTTTCCCGCGACTTGGAAGAAGAAAGAAAAGAGAAAAGAAAAATGAAGACGATAAATGAAATTGGCGGCCCTTTCCAACTAGAAAAAAGTTACTTTTACCTCCCTAGACACCGCGTCGAGTCCATAATTCATCTCTAGACTCAAAAACCATCTATTCTTCTACCTTGGACTCAGAATACTAGACAAGGGACCTCTTGACTCCATTCCAAGGATGTTTCGTCCTATATGGCAACACATCATCACCACCTGGCGCCATGTTACCATGTCATCTCATCTCTCCCCCCCTCTCTCATCTCTCTCGCACGCCCGCCAGTCCGCCTTACCCATGCCCCACCACTGCACTTTCTCGGGTGCAACAGGTTGATCATCAGCATCACCATCCTCTGGATCTGAACCTTCACGATCTGGATGGTCAACTGGGTCACCTCCTCTTGTTCCTGATCTTCAGCTTGCTCTCCCTCTGGCTTCATCATCTGATAGCTCAATGGCTGAAGTGGGTGGTGAAGCTTGCACTAAAGCAGAGCTTGCCCCACTTCCCCCCTCACTGTCACATTCATGTCCATCACTCTCGGTGGAGTAGCGGTAGTAGTCCTGTTCCTCAAGGTACCTTAGAAAGTGGTAGGCACCAGCACGGGTAGTCTTCAGTCCGTGAACCATTTGAGGATAGAGGAGACAAGTGCTGAGTAAACTAGAGATGACAAGATCAAGCTAAGATAACAGAAGGATAATCAAGGATGAGATTATTAAGGATAGATATAATAAATAGATTAAAGAAAACTAAATAGTGTGTGGCTTCTAATATTATATAATCCTTAATTTTGGACCGGTTCTAACTAGGCTAACATCCTATAGTCAACACAGCTCTAGTATCACTTTGTCACACCCGGATTTAAGGGCAAATCCGAATGCATAGAATACATGTGCACCAGGATCAAGTTACACACATGTATCGACTCAGTGAATACCAAAGCACAGTGTAAAAGCGTAAAGAGAGTATTATATATTTATGACATGACCGAATGTCTCAAAACTAACACACGTTCGTCCAACATAGGTAGCCGGCCGATGGAGCAAAAGCCTAGAACTCATCGAACTCTCCAGGATAATCCTCAAAGCGTCCGTCTGAGAGCAGCCGGGTTGTGTAGATGTAGTATAAAAACAACAAGCATGAGCACTTGTCGTACTCAACAAGGGAAAATTGTATAACAACATGCCAGGCTTTATGGTGGAGAGCCTGTGGTTGCATAGCAGGTCAGCATTTTAGTTGGTCAAGTTTTATTAAGCAGATATTACTAGCAAGTACAAGTGTATACCAAAACTCAATTAATAAATGCAACAGAACCATAGAATGCAATGCACAAGTTTAAAAGTTCCATCTTTCATAAAATTACTCATGTGAGGGTCCAGGCCGCCCTTGACTGTGGGCACGGCTAACTAGTTAGTTTTACACTCTATAGAGGTTGTACATCTGTACACACAAGTCGCGTAAAAGTTCTAGGAACTTTTAACCCAACAAAGTTCTAGGACTTGCCTTCCACAAGTTCCGAGAATTGCTCAGGGTCCTGAAAGTCTTCAATAGCAGCGTACTCCTCGAATGGCTCGTACTCTACGCTCCACACATTCAAATAGAAGCATACAATGGAATAAATTAAGAAACAATCACCAAACAGAATCAATAGAACAAAACAGGGGCATAAATTGTTATACTCCTTGATACGATCATGTGGATATAAAGAACGCTAAAAACGGAGCTAAAACATGTATTCTGTGGCCAAAACAAGGTGTAGGAACTAAACTGCAGAGAATCTAAACATCCATGGGCTAAACCGCAAGAACCAAGGGCTAAAACCTAATTACTTTGGACTGCGGAAGGCTATATCTGTGAATGTAGGAAACAAAGGGGTCTTTTATGCAAAAACACCCCGGTCCGCCAAGTTGACCGGTATGCTTGACCGGTTGACCCTGGTCCTAAGCGATCTGGGCCGTCGGATTTCGATCCAGCGGCGGGACGCAGCTGTGGCTACTGGCGGCAGCGCACGCAATGGAGAACGCTGGCGTGTGGCGGCGGCTCGCCGGCGCAGGCCGAATCGAGCTAGGGTGGCCGGCTTCGCATGTGGGTGTCACCAGGATGAAGAGGAGGTCACAACGAAGTCAACCACAGCACCAAGGCATGCGCACGGGCGACGGCGACGACCCACGATGCGGCGGGGTGGACGGCGGCGATGCACCAACTCCGGTGAGCGCACGCGGAGAAAAACAAAGAGCAAGGACGCGCACAAATGGCACCAAAGAGGTCCTCACCTTGCGGCAAAACTCCGGGGTGACTCCTCGTTGACCGGAAGGCGGTAGTGGAGTAGGTTCGCGGTAGCGGCCAGGCTAGGCTTATCGGCGGTAGTGCGGGTGAGGCTAGGGCGCTGGGATTCGGTATGGGCCCCCACAGACGCGAGTCGGGGGGGGTCTTATAGGGCAGGGGCACCCTGGGCAAGCGGGCTCGAGGCCAGGTGTGCGCGCACTACGCAAGCTCGGGGTTGGACCCTGAGTCCAACCCGTGCACGACGTGAGGTGGCGGATGACCTGCAGACCCCACCTGGCAGCGGCTGAGGCGGAGCCGGGCTGACGTTGGGCCGTCGGCTGGCTGGGCTGCTGTTGACACTTTTTATCTATGAATTTTATCCCTCACATTTATTGAAAAAGGACTAAAATATGATTAGATCACCTTATTAGGGTTTATATTGACAATTTCCACGAGTTTTGGTGAATCTATGAATTTGCAGGGACTATTCAGAAAATATGCAAAGAAACCTCTCTAGAAGATTCCGAACGCTTCGGGAACTCAACGTGACTTAGCACTAAAAAAGAAGCATCAAGAAGGATAAGGACCCACCTAGCCGAAAGTGGACCCCGAGTGGGGCCCACTCCAGACCGACCGGCCCAGTGGTGGAGCCGCTGGCCACCCCCCTGGCGCCAACTGGGCCCAGCTTCTGGAATGTTCCTCCACCGCCTATGAAGATCAATCTAAACCACATGTTCAAGTCGGTTTGATCCTACGGTGCACGTCATCTCTTCTGAACTATATAAGCAGATCCCCTGACCCCAGGGGAGGGCAACTCATTCTATCAGATCCTCCATGCCTACTTGAGATTAGAGCTCTAGATTAGAATTAGAGTTGGAGAGTTAGTATCAAGTTGAGAGATTAGAGCCACGGTCTAATTAGACCTAGCTAATCTTGTTCGAGGGGATTAGAGAGAGGTTGAGGCGAAGTTGAAGGAAGGCTTGGACCTGTCGGTGTCTCCTCTTCATCTTCTACCTCTAGGATAAACTCCATTGGAGCCTGATCCTGAGACCTTGCAGGAAAGATCTACTTCTTACTCAAGTGAGCACAATTGTTTTTATTGTTCTTACGATTCATAACTCTTTGAGTACTTTAATTCCTGCCGCTCTTGAATTAAAGTTGCATGTTTAGTGTAAGCGTGGTGCTTATACTAGCTAGCTTATGAATGCCTTCTATATTCCGGATCGTGTGGTAGATCGTGGTGGTGACAGCACCATTGAGTCCTTCATAGTCCACCTCCCGTCTATAGAAACCGTAGGACTCCCCCCTAGATTCTCGTGAGGTTCCCATTACTAAGTGTGCCTTCACAATCACCCATAAGAACAATATAGACATAGCTCGTGAGGATAAGAACCAGACATCCTTATGTTTTCTTATCTCTATTTCTGTCCAGTCCTTGATAGCTACTCAGTTGATTAGTTATATACCTCAGATACTCTCTTTACCATTCTCTCTGTGGATTCGATATTTAAAACCCTCTCTCGGGTGGAATGCTCACCGATATTTGTGCGCTTGCGGATTATCCATCATAATATTTCTATAGGCTTAACAAATACCAACAGCTGCGAAAAGGGGAGTGCCGGCGACTGAGTTGAAGAGTTCAGGGGTGCTCGCCGGACTTCCACTGCTGGGCCATGTAGCAGTACACAAAAAAAGGAGGGGAGGGTAAATAAAAGTTTTTTCACAAATTTAGAAAAAAATTAAAACAAAGTTCAAACTCACATTTCAACTCAACAAACAAAATTTGATGCTCCAGCATGTATGCAACAATTAGCTGCTATATTTCATTAATTTAATTAACAAAAATGATTAATGCCTAGAAAATCACAAAGCACCTTATAATCCTTAGACAAGAGCAATTGTTGCTAAGTAAAATTAGAGCAACTCCAAGAGACTAGCTATTTTGGCTTAGAATGGAAATTTTGTAAAAAAAAACTCAATCCAACAGACTAGTTAAGCTTGCCCTCGCTATCCTCCACTAGCTAAACCGGGGGCTTCACTAGCCATCTTTAGCTAGCCAGTCCCGCTAGTTATCCGCGTACATGAATATGGCAAGCGGGACCCACTAGCGATGGAGCATATGGAGAGTTGATTTTAGGTAGTCTTTTGGATTTCATCAACCTTTTGCTAGCTATTTCATTTTACATACAACGAATCAAGAGTTTAGTTAGTGATTTTTGAATACACTATTGGAGTTGCTCTTAGAGCAACTCCAAGAGTCTCTCTAAATATCACTAGCTAAATTACTGATTTGGCTAGTATGTATAATAAAATAGCTAGTAAAAAGTTGATGAAATCCAACAGACTAGTTAAAATGAACTCTCCATATGCTCCACCGCTAATGGGTCCCGCATGCCATACTCATGACAACGGGATAACTAGCGGGATTGGCTAGTCAAAGATGGCTAGCGAAGCCCCCGGTTTAGCTAGTGTAGGATAGCTAGGACAAGTTTAGCTAGTCTGTTGGATTGAGATTTTCGACAACTTTTCTATTTTTTAGCTAGTTAAGCCAAGATAGCTAGTCTGTTGGAGTTGTTACATTTTCATTGAACCATTTAGCCTGTTGGATGGTTCTACGATAGGTTGAAGGGGTTATGTAGATTTTTTTTTGCCTTTCCCACTACCAGCTAATTGCTCGTCGTGATGGGTAAGGTATTTTAACTCGACCCGAGCCCACCAGGTTACAAAACCATGGGCGAGCGCAATACGACGTGTAATATGGACAAAATACACGACACGCAATACATGGCCAAGCCACATATACGAGCACAATACACGACAAAGTCCCAGCTCTAACTATAGCATGCCTCGTCGTTAGCTTTATTTGCTGTTCATTTATTCCTTTTCTCCTCTGTCCTTCTTCACATTAATCAGAAGATTGCATCTTTTTTTCACCATGTCATCATTCTCTGTCCCCCTTATTACCCTCCCTTTGGTTTCACTTGCTCACTATTCACCTTGGCCGTTGCTGCCCACTCCTCTTTCTCCATGGATTTCTCCACACCCTTCTCCACTACTACTTTGGCTTCTTCCTGCGCATTGACAGCCACCTCAACCGCCGCTTCCATCTTGGCTTTTTTTAGAGCCGCCACGAGACCTGCCAAGTACTTCCCGGCGTCGACCTTCTCCGTGGACATGGCCATCATGCTCTCGGCAACATCCGCTGGAGACATGTCAATCTCCTCCAGCCGCAGCTGCTGTATCTCACCGTACCGCTCGAAGAAGTTGTGCTCGGTGATGTCCAGGTAGTTGTTGGCGAGCACCTTGAAGGCCTCGTAGCGGCAGTAGGACATCTCGATGTGCTTGTCCATCCTTCCTCGCCGTATCAGCGCCGGGTCGAGCTTGTCCTTGTTGTTGGTGGTGAAGATGATGATGCGCTCGCCGCCGCAGGCCGACCACAGCCCATCGATGAAGTTGAGCACCCCCGATAGGGTCATCTTGGTGGGGCCCTCGTCCTTACTGGGATCGGTCGGCACCATAGCCGCCTCGTCGTCGTCGCCGTCGTCGCTGAGGCCCTTGTTGACCTTGCGCTTGCCGGTGAGGTCGACGGAGCAGTCGATGTCCTCGACGACGATGATGGACTTCCCCTTGGTCTCGATGAAGAGCTTGCGCAGCTCGGTGTTGTTCTTGACCGCCGTGAGCTCAAGGTCGTAGACGTCGTAGTCCATGAAGTTGGCCATGGCAGCGATCATGGTGGACTTGCCGGTGCCTGGGGGCCCATAGAGCAGGTACCCTCGCTTCCATGCCTTACCGGCCCTGGTGTAGTAGTCCTTGGCGCGCTGGAACGCTGTGAGGTCGTCCATGATGGCCTCCTTCTCGTAGCGGTCCATGGCAAGGGTGTCGAATGTCGCCGGGTGCTCGAACGGGACATGGCTCCAAACGCTCTTCCCGAGGTTGGAGCTCCAGCTGCCGCTGGGGTTGTTGGTGAACAGGCGGCGCTGGCGGTTCCGGACGGTGATGGCGCGGCCCTGCTCCAGGACGTGGGAAAGGTGGGAGCCGACGACGAGGCCGCGGTGGCGATGGTGGAAGACGACTTTGTAGAACCGGCCGGCGCTCGTCCTCGTTTGGGTAAAAGCTGATGGCAGTCGACCTTGCCTGCTTCTTGGAAGCGTACCACCATATATACCGTGGCGCCGTCGAAGGTGTCGGTGACCTCCTCTTGGTCGTCGACGGAGACCCGGATGTTCTTGCTGTCCCTGCCGAGCTCCGCCGTGAGCTTGCGCGCGCGGCGGACGCAGGCGACGGATAGGTAGGCTTCGGTGGCGATGAAGAACTCGCTGCGCTGGAAGCGCTCAGTGCCGTACTACTCGGAGATGGTTATGTGGACGTACGGCCACACATAGGATGCCAGCTTGTCGGCCAAGGTGGACACGCGGCTGCCCAACGTAGGAGGTATGTGGTTCTTCACCACAGACCAGAGGAAGATGAGGCTCGCCACCACATAGCACACAAATCCAGGCCAGTTGTCCATTGTCAGTCACCACGGATTGTATTGTCTAGCTAGCCTTGGTTGGTACTCCTGTTGATTTTAAGACAAAAAGATCTATTAATCTTCACGTACAGGTCTATTTGATTAATTGCGAAAAAATGTAAACCATTCATAAAGTGGGCCCAATAATATATTTATTTTCTTACTAGTAGAAAAAAAGTCTATCTCTCTCACCTTTTTTTTTTTTTTGCTAAAATGGGAGCTTAGAGGGTGTTTGGATCCCTTTAGTCACCCGACTAGAGTTTAGTCGACTAAAACTTTTTAGTCGGCCCCTTGTTTGGATGGTGACTAAAAATTAGTCGGCATTAATTGTTCTTTCTCTCTCCTTTCTCTCTCCTCTCTTATCTCTTGTTAGGCCCACGGAATTAATGGAAACAGCAATTAATTAGGTAAGAGAGGGGATTTTAGTCGATAGAAGTTGGGTGAGGGGTGACTAGAGACTAATCTAGTTTCGATCACCCTTTAGTTAGGAGTGTTTGGAGGTTTAGTCTCTTTCATGTCTAGGATTAGTCTCTAATCACCCATGGATCCAAACACCCTCTTAACAATTAATTGCAAAGAAATCAGCTAGGAGTTGAGTATTTATAACTAAATCTGAACACTTGAAATGACCCTTAGTCCGGTCTCAGTGGAAGGGGTCATGGACACAGGTACCAAGTTTGCCACATCAGCTTTTCAGCATGATGACCCTGTCACTCTCAATGCACAGAGTTATGGGCACAGTTTCATAGGTAGAATCCAGCATTTAACCTCTCATAAGGTTCTTGATAACTGTGATGACCTTAGGTTATCACCATGACCCTCTCATCACCTCTCACCTCATTAATTTGATGTCATGTCATCAAACAAGCTTATGTGGCAGTGTATTTATTATCCATGACCCTTCCATTGAGACTAGCCTTACTTTTGTGACAGATAGAGTATATAACGAGCAAATTAAAAGCAAAGCAGTAAGTGCAAATATTAATAATAAGCACCTCAACAAAATGATGATTCGCAAGCACCTTGAGAACAGATGTCAACACGCATGTCCGAATTAAAAGGGGATATATAACACCTTCAGCTGGTACTTACCACCAAATCAATGGATTGGAGGACACTCACGACCTTCTTCCTCGCAAGCGAGGTGTGTCCGTGCTACCTCGAGGAGACAGACAGACGGACAGAGAGAGAGAGTTTGTTGTGTTTGTGTGTGTGGGGGTGGGGCAACCGAAAATATATAGGAGAGCTAAGCGTGACTTCTGTATAGATCAGTCCACTGCGCGCCCTTTTTACAAGTCGACGCTAGTCAAAACATGTCAATTCAGCTTGTCACGTTTTGGGTAGAAACTAACTAGCGCGTGTGCGTCACTTTATACCGATGATCGTCCTTGTCACCGTGCTGAAATGGCCAACAGATCGAACCCGCGTGCATATGTACGTTACCCAACTACTTCATCGATCATCGGTATAAAGTGACGCACACGCGCACATTTGGTTTGCCACGTCCATGTCACTTAAACAAACTGTATCGAAAATGCCGAGTGAAACTTCGGGGAACAACATCATAGAAGTTGTATCGAAAATCACACACGGTCACACGGACACGGGGAATCTTATGAATCCAAGCAGCATCATATATAGAAGTTGTATGGAAACTCATATGGGGAACCTTATGAATTGAGTCCCGCCCTGTTTGGATCCATGGGCTAGAGTTAGTTTTGGCTAGTTGGAGCTCAACTAGCCACAAAGTATCCAAACATGAGGGTTAGATTGAGCTAGTTTGCATCTAACCCACCCCCAAAAAACTATCCCACCCAAGAGGTGCTTATTAGGGCTAGTTCATGTTGGGTCCACCAAAAAATGATTTTTCTCTCTCCCTCCACCCACAACTAATGATTGAAAAAGTACATTTAATGTCATTCTAACTCTTTCATCCAGACACCTCTAGAGCTAGAGTTAGTTTAGGGCTAGAGCTAGAATTAGAAACTAGCTCTAACTCTAACCGTGCTAGAGTATCCCAACAGGGCCATAGTGTTGAAGTCTGTTGAATTTGAGGAAAAAAATTGAGTCCTAATGTTGTCTGATCTTGCATATATCGTTGATGCATATATCGTTGTTGCATATACTCCCACTGCTCACTTACCCTCGTACTCGCTCCCACTCTCTTCCTCCCCGAGCCGTTGAGGTCCCTTGGCTCCCCAACCCTTGAGAGCCCTCCAACCTCGCCGTAGCTTCGCCGGAGGACCGGCGAAGCTCGCTAGTAACACCTCCCCTTAATCTCCTCCCTCTGGAATCGAAGTTTGAGATTCTCTCAAGTCTCCTCCCTCCATCTCATAGGCTTCAAGTCAAGGACACGCTCGATCTAATCCAACGCCGCTCTCCATCAACTTCTAGCACCTCGTCGGAGATCAACCCATTACTGGTGAGCTATCTCCTCTCTTCAATCGCCATCTAACCTCTTTTTTTTACTCGAATATGCGCAGAGCGTATCATTGTATTAAGTAGAAAAAGAAATTTTTTACAGCATTGGGTTACAACCCAAATGAAACGGACTCCGGATGGACACAAGCTGGCTGTTATGGCCAGTTGACTGGGCCAAGGCCCGCGAGTACTTGAGCGTGAACAGTACCCGCGAGTAGAGATAAGTATTAGTTGTTTTGTTAGGATAAGGATAGAGATAAGATTAGATGGTTTTGGTTAGGATATTTACTTAAGGGTCAAGTCAGGGATCTCTGTAAAAGGACACCCTATTGTATCAGTTGAGGTAAGCAAGAAGAACTCTAAAAGTAGTCAGAGCCTCCTAGGGAGGGCGACGAATAGGTTCTTCGGGCTTATTTGTAGTCATTCCATAACATTAGGTATTCAGAGCCAGCTTTCTTGGATCGCATCTGCTTCCACTGCCGCCACAAGAAATCCCACCCAGATCCCACCCCAATTCCAATCTAGCCACTATGGGATTTTCTATAATCCAGATCCCAGCCTTTGATGGGAGTTCTGATCCATTGCAGTGGTTGAGCCATTGCTATCAGTACTTTGATGCAGGGCAAATACACGAGACTATGAAGGTCATGGTAGTTTCTTTCCGAATGAAAGGTGCCCCCTACAAGCGGTTCTGCTGGATGGAGCAGAACGTCGGTGCAATTTCATGGCCCAGCTTCGTCGACGCCTTCAGCCACTGATTTGCACCTGTTGCTGCAGCATCAGTCTCGGGGAACATCAAGCCTGTGACCTGTGTTGCTTGCGACATCGATGGCACTGCCAGCTCCGGGGTCCCCAACCACTCTTCCCACGGCGTCGTCCTCCACTGCGGCTGTCCCTGCAGTGCCTTCCACGACGCTCATCCCGACGGCACCCGTTCCAGCAGTAGTGCAGGCTGCCGCTACGTTTGCATCTGAGGCTGCATCTTCGGCCACGCCTTCACGACGCCCGTCCCCGTGCCGCCGTCGTCCTCGCCATCCCCACTAGCCGCCGCTGTCACCAAGGGTGCGAGTATCTTCCAGCAGTCCAAGCAACCGGTAGAATCACTGCCACTCCGTGCTCCACCGCTTCGTCTCCAAGATTTGCCGCGCCATCCGCGGCCTCGTCTCCTGTGTTTGGCGAGCCTAGGGAGGCCCCGACCCCGTCCGCCACGTTCCCGGCGGCCACAAAGCTGCGCGCGGCCTCGTTTCCGCCTGCAGGTTCTGCTCGCTCCTGCAGGCGGCCCTCTCTTTAGCACACAGGGAATCTGTGATTCTGGTGACTTCCTCGGTTGTTGGCAACACCTCGCGCAGTTCCGTCCATGCCCGCGGAATACCTTGCTTGCGCTGCGGACCACCCTTCCTCGGTGACGCTCCTCCACCTCCATGTCGGGCGACATCTCCGGCTCCTTTGTTCCGTCCCTCAATTTAGGCGGCCAGCCACATAAAGCAAGCACCGGCGGCCAAGGCGCATCTGCTGCAGATGGGCTGCCATTCCTCGGGCTAGGGAGGATGATTCTTCGTTATCAACTCGCATTTCAAGGTCACAACGTTGTTGGCCTTCCACCTCGCGTACGAGCTATCTTCGATGGGGGTGAAGTGTTTCAGCATCTTCGTCATCAACCAGTGCCTGGACTCGCCACACGCGGCTCCGTCTGTGTCTACCGTGCGGCTCTGCCTGCGCCCGCGGACCACCCTGCAGGCGCCACCTCCTCGTTGTCTGCGACTTCTGCATTTCAGGCAACGACTCCATTTGCGGCACTTCTCGAGTGGGAAATCCACTTCCAATGCTCTTGCCATTCCCATTTGGTTAGGGAACGGTCTTCTCTTGTCGAATACTTCTCCGTAATCAATAGGAACCCAATCCATTAGCTCGAACTCCCTTAGTGGCTTCGCACTTGACATGCTTCTCTTGTTCATCTCCTTTGGTACGGCGAAGTCGACGTTTGGTGTAGTTCTTGACTTGATGTGTTCTTGTTCAAGCTTTTCCATGATTGGTTCCTCTCTTGTGACTTCCGGGGTTGCCTCCTTAGAAAATTCAGCACACTTCTTCTTCCTTGAATTGTATTCCGGCTCTTCCGCAAGTCTTGTTTCCCAATCTCTTCGCATGGCAGCCGCTTTACTAACTTTTTGTAGAAGTTGGGCGGCTTCCGTGAGTGTTTTCTCCATGAGATCCCCACCTGCACACATTTCGACGTGTTGCATGCAACCAGGGGTTAGGGAAAAGAAAAATGTATGCAAGAGTACGTCACCGGTGAAGCCGAGTTTTGGTCCTTGTTCGATCAATCCATTAAACCTAGTCTATCCCTTCCTCTTCTCCTTGCATGAAAGTGATCACTTGCCTCCTTAGATGTTGAACCTTGCTAATTGGAAAGAACTTCTAGCAAAACTTCTTTGTCAACTTGTTCCAATTTCCTTCAACTTCAAAGGATGCAACCGAATACCATGTCTTTGCATTGCCGGCAAGTGAGTAGGGAAAGAGATTCCATTTGAACCATTCATCGGGAACTCCTTCTTGACGCACCGTGTTGCATATCGTCGTGAAATCCCTTATGTGTCTATATGGGTTCTCCGTAACCATCCCTTCAAATGGGTTCGCCGCCACCATCTCGATGATCTTGGATTTAATCTCATACTTGGTCGCTTCGAGCTTCGAATCCGACTCTTGTACTTTTATGTCTTCACATCGAGGGCTAGCATAATCCCTTAATGATTTCTCCGGTTCTTCCACGGGTTGATTAACGAACGCCATCTAGACAATAAGATAAAAACAAAAACAAAAACAAAAACAAAAACCAAAACGAAACAAGTGGTTTTCTAGATAATATATGTTAGATAAAGCAAATAAAAGATAAACTAAAATATAAAACTAGGTTAGATGCAAATCAAACGATGTAAACTAACTTGCTCCCCGGCAACGGCGCCAGAAAAAGGGGCTTGTTGACGGATAAAAGACGTATCCCTCTACGATCCGTAAGCGTACGGACCCCACACCTTTTTCACCACGGGATTCCCAAGGTTCTTGTCAATCCGCGGAGTAAGGGGATTACAAGCGTTCGATCTACAACGACGCACTAGCTACTAAAACCCTAACTAATATTATGCTAGAAAACAACTAAACTACACTAGGGAGAATGATTAAGATATCAAGATAAAAGACACTCGCCCACGGGTCTACGATACTAGAGCATGCAATCGCTTAAAGACATGAAAACCAATCTAATCTATCGGGGTTGTGACCACGGTTTCGCCCTTTCCCTCCTCTCGTACTGTCACTACGCGAAGGTATTCATGACTAGACCTTTGATGGACACGGCGTATTGAATGGATCCAAGGAAGCATCGAGGCCTATACTCCCTTTACGGCATGGTAGCTAACCTTCGGCATGAAAGTATATTCAACACAAGATGATAGATAGATAATCCGACAAAGTGCGATTACATCTCAAGATCGATTACAACCCATGGGCGAATGAGAAGATTACCCCATCAAGGTGCTGATCATGGCACCGTTGATCATGGTTTCCCTTCCGCCGGTGTCTTCCTTCTTCTCCACGAGAGGGTGCTTCCTTCGAGGTGGTTGATCTCCCGCCGGAGATCCTCCCCCCCTCTCTCTAGCTTGTGGATGGCCTTCGGTGCGAATGACTCCTCCCCCGGTGTTGGCGGCGCCTCGGGGCTTTTATGGTTGAAGATCCTTCGAGGGCAAGGAAAACGGGACCGAACCGGTGCCGAACGGGCCGGGCCGGCCGGCCCGGGCCGACCGGACTGGGCCCGGTTCGGCCGGTTCGGTCGCCCCTTTGCTCCGTGGGTCCTCATGCACTTATGTACTTTGCCCCCTCCACTTGCATGATTTTGATGATGTTATCCTCGCGTTCAAGATAGAGGTTCTCTTCGCATGAAGTTCGATCTTTTACGCTTCAATCCCCGGGGGTGTTCCTCGTAGCACTTCGGTCCTTGCCACCATTGGAAGTGATTTCATCAAGCTCATGAACACGAACAAGACTCCGTAAATGCTCCTTTGAACTTGTTGCGAATCCGTCCTTTATGTCCATGTTTTCCTACATAAACACAACACTTCCAAATGCATGCACAAAGATGAACTTGTTATATGATTAGTGTGCCTAGTGGCGGGTTAGTTCCATAATCAAATCCAAACCAAAGTGTAATGAACATGCTAGGTGCACCAAAATACACCGTCAACACCCAACAAGGAGGGTTGTTCCTTGTATAAATACCCTATGTATCTCTGAAATAATCAAGACTTTTGATAATGAAATAGAACCCCCTTTGTTCAGTTGTGTGCTAACAAGATCAGAGAGTGATTCTCTACCCCCTTGCTCTTGTGATTTCCCTGTGGGATTACATCGGCAGCCGCTTCATCGGCACCCAATCCGTGCTCCTGGTACTTCGTGTTCAGGTTGCGTAGGTTGGTTCTTTGAGAGTGTGATTGGGCGAATCCTTGATTCAGGCTATCGTATAGAGACGGTGGTTGGCTTCTTGTGCGTGTCGTCAGGTTGCACTACCTATCTAGCTGCTCGCAGCTATTTATCTTTGCTGATTCCCAGCTAGTTATCTTGTTGAAGATCCTACGTCGTGAAGATCGGGGCAACATCCATATCAGTTGAGCCACGCCGGATCGAAGCCCCTTGCCGCTGGAGCTTGCAGCGCCGCTGCCGCGCCTAGGCTATCTGGCGCAAATCCCCCCGCGCTCTGGGAACCCTCCAGACCGTAGGGGGGCCTCCGCCGCCTGCGTTGCCCAGATCATCTTCCGCCGGAGGGGATCCGTCGATTTCGCCGCTTGGGGGAGCCTCCCTGCGTGCCATCCCGGCAGGTCGCCGGAGGGGATTCATCACGGATGTCGCCGCCGCTAGTTTTTTCACGAGGAGAAAGAGGCGCTGCGGCCTGCGGGACAGGGATGAGGCGTGCGATGGCCTTGCGTTGGGTCACGGGTGTGTGCGGTTGATTTTTTTGGCGGTGGAAATGCAAGTGGGAGGGTCTGGAGCCAGGAGACGCCAGTGTTCCGTCCTGGCTCCTGCTGGACAAAACAGCTCTAGAGAGCGCAAATTCAGGGGCTTCAAGGTTGGAGCCGCTGCAAAATTACCGTTTGGAAGGGCTACTAGTGAAGTTGCACATGGAGCCGTGTGTGAAGCCCTCCCAAAGTGGCTCTTACTTTCCGTTTAAGGCTTCCTAGTATTTCCCTTTCTGGACCAGAGGACTGGGACGCATGTGCGTGGACCCTCTTGACAAAAAAAATAAGAAAATGTTAACAAAAAGAGAAATAAGAAAAAGTTTAATAAAAAATTTATAAAAAGATTTAGGACAAAAATTCGGACATGATTTTTTGTAAAAGATTTTGAAGAACTTTTATGGAAAAACTTAAGAATAAAACTTGTGGAAAAAAATAATTTGAAGAAATTTTTGTGGGAACAACTTAGGAACATCAACAAAACTTTGTGGAAAAAGTAGTTTCAAGAAACTTTCGCGGAAAAAAACTTATAAGAACAAAACTTTGTGGGAAAAAATCACAAAAATTTGAAACAGAAAAAATTAAGGAAATCCTTAAAAAGAAAAACAAAAGGTTTTGAAGAAAAAAGTGCGGAAAAATAAGAAAAAATAAAAAAAAACACACACACCTCGGCCGAGTTTGCCGCCACGACCGGGGAGCTTGCTCGGGGTAGTGCGTCGCCGTCACCGGCGCCGCCCCGCCCGGATCTCCTCGAGGGGGAGCCAGTCGTACCGTGCCGCTTCTCACCCCGGGGAGCTCGCCGCAAGCGCACCGTTGCTCCCCCCTGGAAGCTCGCCGCCGGGAAGTCGCCCATCCCGCCATGCGCCACCGCCGCGAGCTCTGCCCGTAGGGATGGACCTCGGGACTCTGGAGAGAAGAAGAAACAGAAAGGGAAGATGGAAAGAAAGAGAATGGGCACAGAGTTGTGTGGGTGGGAGGGGGAGAGGCAGCGGGTCTCAGGCATGTGTGGTCACTGGTGCTAGTGAAAAGTGAATCGACCGCACGGATGTAAAGTTATGGCCGAAAGTAAACTCAACATTGCGATCTGAGAAATCCATGTCCTTGTCAGGAATGCAAGATGAGCACTGCCGTAACGGTACTGCTGTACTGGAAAATCAAGATTGTCATACCGTACAATTCTTGTAGTCTAGTAACCTGCAAATTCCACTGCCAAAACTTGGTGCAAGTACCGAACCACTTTCAGTAACAAACTGTAAAATGACAATTTTGCCGTTTCACCTATGACTTCAGAGTTCAGTTCATCCAATGCTGTGAATAGCTGAATGGTCAATTTTGCTGCTGGTCCAGATCCACCATGTACCTTTTTCTCGGGTCCACATTTCAGTTTCACAAACAGTTTTGGTACCTTAGGGGGTGTTTGGGACTGCTTTCTGCTCCCGTTTTTCCAGCTCCCGCTCCAGGCTCCACGGTGCCAAACAGATCTAGCTCCACGAACTCCGCTCCAAGAAAAATGTGGAGCCGGAGGCCAACTCCACGTTTTTCCTGGAGTACCTCAAGGGGTACTCCACCAACTCCACGTTTTTTATGGAGTAGCACCTCGCTCCACGAACTCCACGGTAGAGCTGCTCCATGGTGGAGTTCGTGGAGCGGAGCTGGAAAAACGGGAGCAGAGCAGTCCCAAACATCCCCTTAAAATGGAAAAAGAAAACTAAAGCTGATCCTATTTTCGTATGCATGTCTTGCCGTTATCGCTCCTGTCCTCACAGTAATTTCAGGCGTGTGTTACTACTTACAGTTTAGCGGCTGCCCTTCTCCCATTTCTTTCCCAAAAAAATTGAATAGTGCATGGTTCCCTATCTTTGGCGCCAAATGCGGCCAATCGTTACCTTTCCCTCTAGATTTAAATATATATCCCTCCTCGCCTCCGAACTTCCTTCCAAACATTTTTCACCACCGTCTCCACCCATGTTTCCTAGGGCCAACATGAGGCCGCACCTTCTATGTCTCGTGCTACTTTTGGCCATTGTGGCCACTACCGTGCCCTTAGTCTCGGCGATATGCATGGTGAAGCATGAGAAGTCCGAAAGCAAGAGCGAAGCTGCTGCCACCGCCGAAAGATCTGTCGAGACATTGTCCCTCGATGAATATGGAGTGCCTAAGAAGGTTGCCGAGAAACCCAAGGAGGAGAACCCCTCCACCGCCTCTGAGAAACCAGTTGAAGAAGATGTGAAATCTTCGGCTCCAAAGCAGGTAAAGAAGGAGAAATCCGATGATTTTGATGTTTCTGAGTATTTTATTAAGAGAAGGAACATACTATCTTTGGGATCTGACACTACACCGCTTCTTTTCATCCCTTATTAAAAGTCTGAGGACTCTGGTAAGGACAAAGCCAGTGAATTTTATGTATCCAAGTTTCTTCTAAGGAAGAAAAAAGAGGAGAAGGAAAAGGAGAAAGTTGAGAAAAAGGAGTAATCGAATAATTATTGAGAACTGCTCAGGTACCCCCTCTTCATTTAATTATTAATGACTATTTGGCTTGGCCAAAAAAAGAGCTACATCCTTTACTAATCCTCGCTATTGAATAAAACACACCTTTTCTTATCCCAAGAGAAACGCAAGCGATAACCTCAATCTATATTTGGTGGAAAAAATGCAGGAAAGCGATCACCAAGCAAAGAAGACCTTTGTTTGTTTGATGGCCTCCTAATAGGTTTTTCATGGAATTTTTGGAAAGAATGTAATAGAAGAACATTCAACTAGGAGATCTGTAAATCCATTGAAGAAGTACCTTTCTTAAGTACAGAAGATCACTAGCAGTTTCAAATGGAGACAAAGGCTCCACGAGCATCCACCCTCGCTAATTTACAGCCTCTTGTCTCCGTTTCTCCTAGTTGTTGTGTTGGTTTTTATGCTTTGTTTTCTTTCAAAGGTGTAGCTCCCTCTTTGGCGAGCATTTTGCTCTGTACCCTGTTGTTTTTTCTGCTTTTTGTCAACAAAAATATATTCGACAAGTCTCTTGTCATCCACAAAAGAAAAAAAGAAATCCAAGCATGCAGACGGCTCGACGGAGATATATACTACGAGGTCGGTACTCGGTACCGAGGTCCAGTACTCCAGTAGCTCTTGGTCCATGCCACCAAGTCGAGTTTGGTGCGCACCGTGCGTGTCGACGTCAGTCGCGATCGGCCACTGTCTCTCGAGGTTCGTCTTGGTGTCGTTGCACGAGGAGGTGCACGAGTCTAGCGCCTCCTTGATCGCCGGGTTAGTTTGTGTTGTGCCCGGCGCGTTCATCCGATCCGTCACGGTATTTATCGCCTGATCGCCTTGTACCACACCACACCGTATCGTGACGTTCCATCTCCTGGATTTGACTCACTAACGATATAATGTTGCACGTGCAGTATGCACATGTCTATCAAATAATATTTCAGCATTCGACAATTTAAAATCGACAAGTTTTCAATGTCTAAAACCAATAAGTTATTTGAAATCACACAAATTGAGAAGTTAATTATTGTGTATTTTTCATGTTCCAATCAGATTTGGAGGACAATATTGAGACGATCAAGAGAAAAAAAATACGTTTGGTCTAGGTAAATTACATTATTATCAGACAAACATGAATTTAGAGGTGATAGTTGGTTCTTTTGTTTTTTTCCCAATTTGTGTACTTTTTTAAAAAAATGCATTCAGATGTTTGAATTAAGACCACGTCCACATGAAAACTAACCCACCAACCAATTTTTTCTCACATAAAAACTGTAAAATCAATTTGTTTGTGCACTAATTGAAGAGAGTATAAATTGGATAGGGACTAGTAGGAACCGGGAAGATATCTTTGGCATACTGAACATCGCATATGATCTTTGGAAGCCTGAAGTTTGAGCATTTGCTTGAGTTGTGATCCAATGGTGGCTCAGATGCGTGCATGAGGCAAGGAAGCATCTGACATCATTGCTGTCTTTGGCCAAGTGCGTCTCTCACAGATTAACGAATCAAACAACAGGGCAGAGAAGAACACCTCCATCTGACCGTAGTTGATCCACGTGTAGTGCACGCTCGCCGGAATCACCCCCCGAGCGGTCGCATCGCCCCTGCATCGCTTTTCCCCATCGTCGGCGACCTCCTCAGACTCCTCTCCGGGCACAAATGGGTAGGTGAGCCCCTTTCCCTGCCAAGTACGGCCATCCCCTCGCTGAATTGAGCTCCAACCGTCGGCCATGGCGCGAGGAACCACATTGCGATTGGAGTTTTGGTTTTAGGGACCTAACTACAAAATATGAGTTCCAGTTTGGTAAAGAACGAACGGATCTCTACCATTGTCCTCAAAGGCTCTACCGGAGGCCCATTTATCCTCCTCAGGTGCCTCTTTATTATCATTTTTAATTGCACACATTATGTTAGTCAACAATTAGGCCAAGAAATACTAAATTTTTATAGCCGGTTCGTCAAAAAATTGGTACACGTCCCACGTCTCGTACCTATTGTCCTCAAGGAGTATACCCCGTCGTAGCGAGAACTTATAAAGTGTGTATCCACGTTCCACGAACCCGTTCCTTGATCCCATCGTACCGGGAACTTTGTGACACTGATCTGTATCCAAACGTGTTTCTTTCCTTCTCTCGCTGCACCTCCTCTTTGTTCTTCGGTGCGTGTCGGTGTTTTAGACCGGCAACCTACCAAGGGGAGTACCCAAGGTAGATGAATGTGGCCTCGCCGAGATCGGTAACTCGAAGGAAGAGACAGGTGGCACACAATTTAGACGGGTTCGGGCCGCGAGGTGCGTAATACCCTACGTCCTATATGCTTTGTGTAGCTCGGATTGATTGGATGTGATTACAAGATGATGCGTAATCTGAGAGAGAAGAGTCCCTGCCTTGCCTTATATAGTCCAAGAGGCAGGGTTACAGGTCGGTTTAGGGAGAGAGTACTAGTCGTGTACGTCTAGGAGTCCTCTACACAATACATGGTATGTATAGCTTCCTATCCGAGTACTTCTCCACCGTAGTCCTTGCGCCTCACGCCATCAGGTACCGTGCGGCACAAGTCGGGTAGTCCCAGGGGCCCACCGAGTAGTCGGTCCTAGTACCCACCGAGGTAGTGGGCCCAGGGAGGTCCATACGACAAGCCCCCGAGTACTTTGTAGTCGAGCAGGATAGCTTCGAGTAGTCTTGACGGCCTTGACGAGTAGTCCTCAAGCGTCCCCGAGTACTACAAGTCGAAAGTCCTCAAGAATACTTGAAGCATCCCGAGGCTGGAAGGTACTCCAGCTGATCTTTGAGTAATCCCGAAGTCTTCTCGATAGTCCCCAAGCGTCCTCGAGTTCCGCTCTTGAAGGTCTTCAACAATACCGGTGTTGTCTTGAAGCCGAAGTTGATATGGAAGTGCGATTTCAAAATCGCACTCCATATGGAGTAGCCCCCGAGCCTTAGGTTGAGTCGTAGACTCTGGCTGAGGGTCAATCCGAAAGTTCCGCCAATATTATCCCACAAAATCCGGAGAAAAACCCGAAGGACACGTGGCACGGAGCCCCCGAGCCTTGAGTCGAGTACTTCATCTCAAATTGAAGAGTCATCTTGTATGTACAATGTCCCGAGTTGCTCTTGAATCTTGTCGCTACCCAGGGAATTGATTAGATATAGCCGAGCCCCCGGATAAGGCGCGTCGACTCTTGGAAGTTGAAGGGTCAAACGCCGCCGCCGAGTCGGCCGTGTTGAAACATATCCATCCGGCCGTTTAGGGGCCGCCTATTGACTTATAAATAGAAGCCGAAACCCTTAGGGTTATTCACCCCACACACTTGCGGCCATTCGCAGCACATGTCACCTAGAATCCGCCGCCGGTGCACACTACCACCTCGGTGTAGATCGTAGATCCGGGCGCCGCCGTGGATAGCCACCACCGCAGCCCCCGAGTGAATGCGAGTAAAGACCCGGTGCACTTGGAGAATGAAGCCCTCGCCATCCAAGAGCATGAAGACCGCCGGCGGGAAGAAGAGATCCCGGGAGGAAGGCTGCGGGATCCGCCGCGGGGTCAACGCCGCCGGTGTCTCCCTCGCGTCCAAATCCCAATAAGGAATGGAAGAAGTCGAAAGCCAAGACCGAGGACCTGCGGCGCTCGCTAAACAAGGGATTTCTCCGGGAGAAAGAGGTCGACATGTGGCGCGCCGCCGCGGGAGATCCATACCCGATGGAGAAGAATCCGGATGAGATCCCGATGTTCACGCGGTTCGTGGAGCGTGGACTAGCTCTCCCCCCCAGCGAGCAGCTTCTTCAAGGGGCTCTTGGAGTACTACGGTATTGAGTACCTCAATCTCAACCCCAACGGTATCTTCCACACCTCTGTCTTCGTACATTTTTGCGAAGCTTTCCTGGGGATCAAGCTCCACTGGGTACTTTTCGGAAGTTCTTCCGCGTGAAGCCCCAGCCGAGCGCCAACGGCCCCCGAGTAGTCAGAGGGGCCGGCATCTAAATGCGCGAGGACGCCGCAGAGCAGTACCTGGATTACAAGTTGATCGACTCCAAGCGAGATTTGAAGTCGAAGTGGTTCTACGTCACCAACGACCACCCGGAGCCGTCGAAGCCCAACGGGAAGCGGCCGAAGCACCGACCCCGGTGGAACACCGAGCCGCCGATGCAGGGAGGGTATCCGGCTACCCGAACGCTGGCGAAGATCAAGGCTTTGAGGGAAGCTGGGCTGAGGGCCGAGCATGTGGCCTTCAGCTTTATGAAGAGGAGGGTGCAGCCGCTGATGGCTCGCGACACCCTCGGCTACCAATACACCGGCGAGGGCGACTCGTCGCGGATGCCCGGCGGTGAAATTGATGATGACGACATCATTAACAGGCTGGGCAGGATCTTTAAGGACATGCCGGCGTACACGCCCTGCCCGGTGCCCGAGTACTCCGCCGCGCACCCACCGAACGAGGTCAGTAGCCGTACTCAGTATCGAGTACTGATTATGCAGTAGTAGTCGTGCTCACCTAATGTGCTTCTTGCAGGATGATATAGTGAAGTTTGTCTCCGAGCCGGCTTCGCTTCCTCGACTTGTCGAAATCCCGGAGGAGAGGAAGGGCAAGACCAAGGAGCGCGGCGAAGTCGGCGAAGGGGACGACACTGTTGTCGTCGAAGACACATCGGATGAAGATGACGAGGAAACGCTTCAAGAGTGGTTCCGAGGCGCGGTCGAGATTCGGCCGCCCTAGACCGCCCAATGTCCCTCTCATCCAAGATCCTCCGACTAGCTTGGAGGCTAGTTTTCCCCGCGTCGTCGAGGAGGCCGTGCAACGTGGCACGCAAGCGCGTGGCCAAGAAGCTCAAGGTCACCGAGACCACATCCCAAGAGGTAGAATCCTCGAGTAGAGTAGTCGAGTACTTGTTTCTCGATGTTGTGTATGCGACGACAAAATTCCGTTGCTTGCGGGAGATTCCGCCTTCCGACCCCGCGAACGGGGGGGGATGAAGGCTTCCGGGAAACCGTGGGGGAGCCGGGCCGAGAGAAGCCGCGGACCAGCCCCCGCCATGCCGGAAGCCATGCGCGAGCAGCGCCGGGTTGCCGAGGGCGGACCGAACCGGCCACAACTGGCCGCCGAAGAGCCGGCGGCTACGGAAGCCAAAGAGGAGGCGCCACCGCTAAGGCCGGACTAGTCGACATCGCAAGCATACTTGGCGCCCCAACCGTGACAGTGGTCCGGTCGAGCTTGTAAGTAAAGATCTTTCCTGAGTAGTACATGTCGTTTGGTAGTCGTACTTGGTTGACACCCAGTTGTGTACTGTGCAGGAAATCCATGGACTTGTCCTGGGAAGGGGATGAGCCCATCGCGGCAGTGGCTGAAGAGGGTTCCGCGCCAGCCACTAAGGAGTCCACTCCCGCCCCCCCAAGAGGAGACCGTGGCGCCGGCCGTAGAGGCTACGCTCCCGGAGGCCAGCATTGTAGAGGGTGAGTACACTGCACGAACGCAGTTGTCCTCAAGGAGTAGTCGTGGCCGCCAAGGGAGACTAATCCGAATGTCTTCTGTTGACAGGAGCCGAAGCTGAGGGAAGCACCATCCCCGAGGCAGTGCCCGTTGAAAGCTTGGCGCCGGAGACCCAAGGAGCCGCCGGAGCAGCCCCCGAGCCGGCGGAGGTAGCCAGCAGAGGAGCCCCCGCGATGGCCGGAGAGGCGCGTGACGATGTACTGCCAGAGTCAAACCCGGAAGTAGTCATCCGCTCGCTCAAAATTCAAGATGCGGAGCCGATCCATTCGACACTAATGTGCGGGGCCGCCACGAGTAGTCGTGGTGGGATCGAACTCTTGGCGACGACCTCGTCGACCGGCAACGTAGCTCGTCACTTGGAGGCGATGCGCCGGACCGAGCGGTGAATGAAGGTGAGTTGTCGGTACCCTCGAGTAGTCAATCCGCCATAAATGTTGAGTACCCGAGTAACGGTTGTTATCTCTGCAGGATGTTGTGGAGAGATCCCGACAAAAATATGACATGCTCCGGGGATACGGTGATACGGTGCTCGGGCGGAAGCCTTGGAGGAACAACTCGCAAAGGCCCGAAGCACTCCGCCATGCTCCGGTCGAAACTTGACAAGCACCTTCGCCCCGCACCATAATGAGGTCCGGGACATGCGGGCGAAGAGCTACGAGCCGGTGCGGAAAAACAAGTCGCTCCGCAACAAGAACAAAGGTACGATGCTGTCTTGTCGAGTACCCATTGGAGATGTCTTGCAGTGGCCTAACCCCGCCTTGTTGATTGCAGAGCTTGAGACCCGAGTCGAACAATTGAGGGCTTTAGAGGTCGACATGAAGAACCTCTTCTACCGGGAGAAGGAGGCCCGTGAGGTACTTGAATATGATTATAAGCAGTTGGCTTACAAGTGCGATAAGCACATGGAGCTCCGAATTGCCTTGGATCGTGACCTCGTCAACTGCTACAAATCCCTGCAGAAGTTGAACGAAGACTGCGAGAAGTTGCGAGCCCAGCTTAAAGAACTTGAAGAAGCCGCACTTCCCATTGCGAGGCTACTGGTGCCTCATCCGGGCGGGCCGAAGATAGCTCCATTGGTGGACCGGCTGAGAGAAGCTCCCAGTCGTACGCCAATGTCGTCAAGCATTTGGCGAAGTCGATCCCCAATCAAGTCTTGGTGTACATGAAGTCGTACTTCCCCAAGGCTCCGGTGGACGTAGTCGCGGGCGGACTAGCCGCTAACCTGTACCGATGAGCGAGACGCGAGCTCCCGGAGCGGATGGGTCTTGAACAAGTCGCCGGAAAGCCGAACCTCCAATAGTCTCGTAGGGTTAGCTTGTAGCAGATAATTGTGTATAAACAAATTTGTACTAAACTTGTTTAAGTATGAATGAGAAAAATTTCATAAATGAGTACTCGTTGTCGCGAGATGTGTATGTGGAGTTCTCATCGTGGAGTTGTCACGAGTAGTGGTACTCGCCGAGAGACCCGTTGAGCGAAACAAAGTAAGTCGCTTGATAGATAATCAAACTTTATTACTAAGGGAAGTACACATGGATGGCCGGGGACGTTTTACAAGAGTAGTCGCCGGGACCGGAGGCCGCCTACGGCTAAGTGGTGCTAGGGCGTATAGCCGCTTACGGCGCAAAGAGATCCGTTAGTAGCCGTGTAGGCCGGATCTAGGAGTACATGGTCTCTTAGTAGACAACATGCCGGAGTCCTTTGTTGCTCGAAGCGCCCAAGATCCGTTGGTAGCCATTAATGCCGGATCTTGGAGTAGAGTAGTCCGAGACTAGTGCACGGACCGGAGGCCGCTTACGGCGAAGGGGTCTTGGAGTAGTCGTGCAGACTTGAGCCCCCGGGGTAGTCGAGAGACTAGGCGTAGAATCGACAGAGCTGGTCGATATTCCACGAGTTGCTGACGTCTTCACCTTCAAGCGTCTGGAGGCGGTAGGAGCCCGGTCCGGCCACCTTTGCAACTATGAAGGGACCTTTCCGGGCGAGCCGAGCTTGTGTAGTCCTTCCGTGTTCTAGATGCGGCGGAGAACGAGATCACCAACGTTGAAGGAGCGTTCCTTGACGTTGTGGTCATGGTAGCGTCGGATACCCTCAAGGTACCTTGCCGACCGGACGAGGGCGCGCGGCCGAGCTTCTTCGAGTCCATCGATATCAACTCATCTCGCTATCTTCGGATATGCCTTCGTCGTATTGCTCTACTACCGGTGAATCCCACATGACATCGGCGGGGAGGATTGCTTCGGAGCCGTAGACCGGGAAGTATGGTGAATGCCCCGTTGGCTTAGAGGGTTGACACGTAGCCCCCAAAGCACATTGGGTAGTTCCTTGATCCACTTGCCTCCTTTTGAGTTAGCGACATCATGCGGTCGCTTCTTGAGAGCGTCGAGCACCATCCCATTGGCGCGCTTGACTTGTCCATTGGCCCGAGGATGGGCAAGCGATACATATCGGACACCGATCGCGCCGTTCTCGCAGGTACTCCCCGAATTGGTGATTGTTGAAGTTGGAGCCCGTGTCCGTGATGATGCGGTGGGGTAGTCCGTAGCGATGCACGAGCTCGTCTAAGAAGTCAAGTACTCTGTCGGCCTTAGGGCATGTGACCGGCTTGACCTTGATCCACTTTGTGAACTTGTCGATGGCCACCAATACTCGTTGAATCCACCCGGCGCGCTTGGGAGAGGCCCAATCATGTCGAGCCCCCAACGGCGAAGGGCCGGGTTGGCGGTATGGTGACTAGCTTGTAGCCCGGGACGTGTTGTTTCTTGGCGAAGTACCGGCACCCTTGGCACCTTCGACGAGTTCTTCGGCATCGCCCGCAGCCGTGGGCTAGTAGAAGGCTCGTCGGAAGGCCTTGCCGACGAGCATGCGTGAGGAAGAGTGGTTGTCGTAGACGCCTTTGTGGATCTCCTCCAAGATGCCCTTGCCTTCTTCTCGGGGACGCATTTCATGAGTACTCCGGAAGGTGCGCCCGCCCCGTAGAGCTTGTCTCCGACTAGGACATAGGACTTGGCGCGGAGGATGAGTTGCTCGGCCGAGTTTTTGTCCGAGGGAACCTTCGCTCGCGGATGTAGTCGATGAAGGGTTGCCTCCGGTCCACGTCTATCATCATGACCTCCTGGCCGGTGGAGGTGCTGGATCAGTGGTCGGTGGAGCCGGCTCCAGGATGGATGGCGCGTGAAGCTCGTGGACGAAGACGCCCGCTGGTACTTGAGCGCGAGTAGAACCAAGCTTCGACAGGACGTCCGCTGCAACATTGTTGTTACGAAGGATGTGATGGAACTCGAGACCGTAGAACTTGTTCTCGAGCTTGCGGACTTCTAGGCAGTAGGCGTCCATGTTCTCTTGTTGCGGTCCCAGGACTTGTTGACTTGGTTGATGACTACTACGGAGTCGCCGAAGACTAGTAGCCGCTTGATGCCCAGTAAAGCTGGCGGAGCCCGTGTAGTAGAGCTTCATACTCGGCTTCGTTGTTTGAGACCTTCCAAAAGATCTGCAAGACGTACTTGAGTTGTTTGCCTGTTGGGGAAATCAGGAGTACCCCTGCACCAGTGCCTTCAAGCTTGAGCGAGCCGTCGAAGTACATCACCCGCGTGCTCGGGCGCTCGGTTGGAGTAGGTAGCTGATTTTCCCGCCACTCCGCCATGAAGTCAATTAGTGTCCGCGACTTGATGGTCTGTTCGTGATTTGAAGACGATGTTGAGGGCACCGAGTTCGACCGCCCACTTTGAGATCCTTCCAGTAGCATCTTGGTTCCGCAAGATGTCGCCGAGCGGGTAGTCGGTGACGACGGAGATCGAGTACTCCTGAAAATAGTGTCGTAGCTTCCGCGAGGTGATGAGAACTGCGTACAGTAGCTTATGTACGGGTTGATAGCGTGCCTTGGATTCTGACAGGACCTCACTGACGAAATAGACTGGTCGCTGGACTGGGTAGGCATGGCCGTCTTCCCCGCCGCTCGACGACGATGGCGATCGACCACGTGAGTAGTCGCGGCGAGGTAGAGCGATGGCCGCTCCTTTTTGCGAGGAGCCGTGAGGACGGGTGGCTTGGATATGAAGTCCTTGAGCCGAGCAAGTGCTTGGTCCGCCTCCGGAGTCCACGCGAACTTCTCTTGATGCTTGAGTAGTTTGAAGAAGGGGAGCCCCGTTCTCCAAGCTTCGAGATGAATCGTTCGTGGCCGCCATGCACCCGGTTAGCTTCCCGCACATCTTTCATGCATGTGGGAGCTTTCATCTTTGGTGATGGCGGAGATCTTCTCGGGATTGGCTTCGATGCTTTGCGGTGGGCGATGATGAAGCCGAGTAGTTTGCCCGACGGTACGCCGAAGACGCACTTGTTCGGGTTGAGCTTCCGGCCGCTAGTCTCGCGAGAATGCAAAAGTCTCTTCAAGATCGGCCGATGAGCGTGTCGGAGTTTCTGGTCTTGACGACCATGTCATCCACATAGGCTTCGACGTTCTTGTTGAGTTGCCTTTTGAAACAGGCCTAGATAGCTCGTTGGTAAGTAGCGCCGGCGTTCTTCAACCCGAAGGACATGGTCATGTAGCAAGATGCGCCAAACGGGGTGATGAACACGGTCTTCTCCCCGGTCTTCTTCCTTGATTGCGATCCGGTGGTACCGGAGTAGCGGTCGAGGAAGCGAGCATGTCGTAGCCCGCCGTGGAGTCGATGACATGGTCTATCCGCGGCAACCCGAAGGGGTCCTTGGGGTAGTGCTTGTTGAGGTCTCGTGTAGTCGATGCACATCCTCCACTCGTTTGAGTTCTTCTTGCGGACGAGGACGGGGTTGGCGAGCCACTCAGGATGGAAGACTTCTCTCGATGAAGCCGACCGCAAGTAGTTTGGCGAGTTTCTTCTTGATGGAATCCCGTATGTCGTCGGCGAAGCGGCGGAGGTGTTGTCGCTTCGGGGGTAGCTTTAGGGTCGACGTTGAGTGAATGCTCGATCGATTCCCCGGGCACCCCGGCATGCCCGCCGGTTTCCACGCGAAGATGTCTCGGTGAGCCCGGAGGAAGCCGATGAGCGTGTGTTCCTATTTCGGGTCGAGGCCCGCCCCGATGGTGGTGGTCTTGCTACCGTCGCCCGTCCCAAGGACAATTGTCTTGACTTGAACCTCCTCGGTGGTTGAGGCTTGTCGGCATTGTCCGACTTCTCTCGGGATGTCGAGTTCACTTGGGGCGAGCTTCTTGGATGCGGTGTAGATCTCCATCATTGCGTTGGGTACTTGATTCGTGGCTGCGAGTTCCATAGCTTCGGTGTCGCAGTCGAAGGATATCTTCAAGTCCCCTTGCAATGAGAGTACATCGGCGGACTTGGGATCTTGAGTACCAAGTATGTGTGATGGGGTACCGCCATGAACTTGGCGATAGGCCGGTCCGTCGAGGATGGCATGGTAGGAAGTCTTGAAGTCCGCGACTTCGAACTTGATGTACTCGGTGCGGTAGTTTTCCCTTGTCTCCCCAAAGGTAACTGGCAGGACCACTGAGCCCAGTGGGATAGCCGCGTTCCCGGGGACGATGCCGTAGAAGGGCGAAGTGCTCTTGGTGAGCATGTGGGTGATGTCGAGCTTCATCTTCTTCAAGGTCTTGGTGAAAAGGACATTGAGCCCACTTCCACCATCAATGAGGACCTTGTTGGAGTCCGGAGCCTGCGACTACCGGCTTCGGACGAGTGGGAATCGTCCCGGTTCGAGAAGCTTGTCCATTGATCCGCGCGGGAGAAGGTAATGGGTACCTCCGACCACCGGAGAGGGGCTCGGAACCGCCGGTTCAATGCTCAAGACTTCTCGTCGAGTGGCTTTCGAGCCCGTCGGTTGGGTAGTCCGCCGAAGAGGACGTTCACCGTCTTGTCGGGTTCCCGGAAGTCGTCGTTGCCCTCATCGGCCTTCTTCTTGCCTTTCTTGTCATGAGGGTGACGTGGCTGGGAGTGTCCTTGAGTGCTCGCCGAAGTTGGTAGCACCGCTCGGTGGTGTGGTTGCCGTCCGGATGCCACGGCACTTCTCTTTCGAGCAAGTCTTTGAAGTCGCCGGAGGTCTTCTTCGAGTTGTCTTTCGCGAGGCACCGGATAGCCGCGACGGTGTTGTCCGGCTTGTGCATGCGATTGGGACCCGAGTAGTTGTTGCTTCGCGACCGCCTTGGTTCCCGTTATTGTTGTTGTTGCCACCCGTGTTCTCCGCTTGCTCTTGCCACGGATGGCGTCGTACTTGGCGTTAGCCTTGTCTTCTTCATCAGCCCAGGAGGTGATCATGTCCTTGAGGTGGGTGATGGAGCTCGGGCGGCGACGACCGAAGTCTTCAAAGGTGCGACGGTGATAGAGACCGTCTTGGAAGAGGTCGATGACCTCCTTGTCGGAGACGTCGACTACGGTGGCGCGCTTGTCGAAGAAGCGTCGCATGTACTTGCGAAGGGTCTCGCCTTGTTCCTGCTTCACCATTGTCAGGTCCATGCGAGTACCCGAGCGACCCATAGCGCCCGCGAAGTTGCTGGTGAACTGTTCCTTGCCGGTCCCACTTGTCGATCGAGTACTTCTCAAGTGACTCAAGCCATGTAAGTGGGGCTTGATCCGAACGAAGGGGAAGTAGAGGCACTTTGTGTCATTATTGCCACCGCCGTTCTCGATGGAGAGGGCGTAGCATCCGAGCCACCGTACCGGATCTCGCTTCGTGTCGTACTTGGTGATCCCCGCAGGTTTCAATTTCTCCGGGAGAAGTAGATTGTGAAGCCGTGCGCAGAAGGCGGGGAAGCAATTGTTGTCGCCTGCCGTGGAGGACTTCTTGCATCGTAGTTCTTCGATTTTTTGGCGGGCGTCGAAACCGCCACATGAAGCACCGAAGGCGTGGGCGTTCGCGTGGCCTCGGCCGCCGCGGTCGCCTCGCCCCCGGCTCTCCTGCCACCCCCGTGGTTGGAGCTCCCGCCGTCGCCGCCTCCGCCGCCGGATCACGATGAGGGATGATCTCACGGTTGGCACGGCGCCGCCGACGCTTTTGCCGCCATGAGAGGGTCCACCGGCCGATGCCCGGTACGGTTGGGGTTAGCCGCAGCTCCCCTCGAGTACGCTTGTGACCGATGTCCGCACCGCGACTTGTTTCTTCGTTGTCTTGCCGGCGGTTCCCGACGGGGGGCACTTGAGTGACCCCGTTGTCAACTCGCATGAAGTAGGCGTCCTCCGTGAGCCCGGCGATGACTTCTCCTCCGCGCGCATCCCCCGAGCCCGACGTGCTATCGTAGTGATAGACATGAGGCATTGCTGCGGGGTAGTGTGTACCCGGCTCTCGACTTGGTCGAGGGCTTCTACGAGGTTCCGGATGGGAAGGCACTCGCGGAGACGTCGGTGCCATTCGTTCCGCTTTCGTTGCGTTCACGTCGAGCGTCCCCGTTGGCGTCGGTCTCGTCCGTGGGTGCGTTGGCGGACAACTCGTCCGCCGAGATATCCTTGAGATATCGGTCGGGGACCGTCCCCGAGGGCCCTACGTCTCGTTGGTAGTCATGAAGACTTGCCGATCGAGAGAGCCGAGGCCGGAGTCGCCGGGTTGCCACCTCTCGTTGGAGTGTGCTCCTCGCTTGGAGCTAGTGGGGTTCCCTCCCGGAAGGGGAGTGAGTCGAGGTAGGCGATGCGGCGTGAGTTCTCGTCCGTCGTGTCCGCGGGCTTGTGGTCCGGCCGCAGACGAATCCGCCGGCGGGTGTAGATGTTATAACCGTGGCCGGAGGCGGGACCCGACAAGTGGTTGCTCCATCGTGTAGGTCTCGGACTCGGGCTCGTCCGGGTCCGCTCCGAAGTCGAACTCGTAGGAGGAGTCCGAGTAGTAACCGAAGATGGGGTTGGAGTCCGAGTCGTACTCGGAGGCGATCTCTTTCCCAGCCCGGCGTGCAGAGAGAGCCTTCGCGTGGGCCTTGCTAGCGATGCAGAGGCCGTATGGGAAGTGATCATGGAGTGGGGAGTCCGCACACGATGGCTCGATAGCCGGCTCGCATGCGATAGCCCACGGTGACATCGAGTTCGAGTTGGAGTCGGATCCAAGCTCGAAGTCCGCGTGCTGGTTGTAGAGCGAAATTTTGCCGAATTTTTCGGCGAGATCACTCGTGACAACTTCGGAGGAAGCGTCACGAGCCCGGTCTTCGGGTTGGGCGGCGTGGTGAGGCGGCGCTAGAAGGATCCGGCGCCGTCGGCGAGTGCAAACCCGGGAGCCAAAGACGTAGGCGTCGCCTCGGTTGAAGGCGACGCGTTGGCTTGATGAAGATTGAAGCCGTCGAGTTCGCCATATGATCTTCGGCGAGATCCCCTACCTCCGGCACGCCAGTGTCGGTGTTTTAGACCAAAGCAACCTACCAAGGGGAGTACCCAAGGTAGATGAATGTGGCCTCGCCGAGATCGGTAACTCGAAGGAAGAGACACGTGGCACACAATTTAGACAGGCTCGGGCCACGAGGTGCGTAATACCCTACGTCCCGTATGCCGTGTAGCTACGGATTGATTGAATGTGATTACAAGATGATGCGTAATGAGAGAGAAGGGTCCCTGCCTCGCCTTATATAGTCCGGGAGGCAGGGTTACAGGTCGGTTTAGGGAGAGAGTACTAGTCGTGTACGTCTAGGAGTCCTCTACACGATACATGGTATGTATAGCTTCCTATCTGTGTACTTCTCCACCGTAGTCCTTGCGCCTCACGCCATCAGGTACCGTGTGGCACAAGTCGGGTAGTCCCGAGGGCCCACCGAGTAGTCGGTCCCGGTACCCACCGAGGTAGTGGGCCCGGGGAGGTCCATATGACAGTGCGCGCATGTTCTTTCTTTTTTTCCTTTCTCAACTCAAGTCGGAGTAGTGGTCTCCTAGAGCAACCAGCCACATCGGCGCCAACTGTCCTTATAAATCCGCCCAGTTCGCGCCCACGGCTGCCATGGTGCCCACCTCCAACCTCATCGAGAAGTCGGTTATGGTGCCCCCTAAGCGTTTCATTGTGGCCCGCAACCCCGTGCACTACAACGGCCAGTTCCTCGTCTTGCACGGTAGACGAGGTCACCGACCCCGGAGTTAGTTGCACCATATACGAGGCCGCCGCTAGCAAAGACATGACCATCAAGATAACAGTCACCACATAGTTATTTAGAGACAAGGAGAAGATGGAGATCTTTGTGAACACCTCCATGTGACCCCGTAGCTGATCCACACATAGTGTTGTTGCATGCTGAATTGCTGATCTGCGCTAGCGTTGTTGGCACAATGGACGGATGTATTTTATCAGACCAAGATGTCATTCGGATTTTGAAAAGTCAGGATGTACACCTTTTGTTGTCACTCGATCGTTTACTGGCCACGCTATGACGCTCGATTGTTCTGCGCCCAATCGGACAATCGTAGTAGGCGGGGATATGGACGTAATCATGTAGCACTCAGTGTTAGGCCAATTGGATGTGAGTGAGACAGAAAACAAATCTACTTATTGGACAATGGTTGTAGTAACCAATTCTTTGCAGAAGAACCATCATTGAGAATTTGGGATACAAAAAATCTCGGTGATCCTACCAATTTTAGACAAAAGTGCAAGAATTATATCTAAAACTGCCAGACCCATTGATGTAGAAGGAATATCGTCTTCACTCTTTACTGGTGAGCACACTATTCAATTCCTAAAGTTGAAGTCATACCTACCACTCCTGTCGTGCTTGTCCCGGTGAAGAACCTATTAACTACTTGGCATCACTGATTTTTTTCTTCAATCACAAATAAATGGAAATCACATGCTTTGTCTAAATGTATTGTTGGATCAAAGTTTAAACTCGGTTCAACACAATGAAACCCCTATATAATTGATTTTGGCACAACCTAATGAAAGCCATCATCGCCAACGCAAATTAACTTCTTTTGTCTTCTTTACTGCTTCAGTAAAACATATAATTGGCAAATTATAGTAACACAAAACAAAGAAGCTGCCAAAGCTAATGTATGCTTTATTGTCACAATGTCACTAGCTCACTGCCTTGTAAACCGACTTTGCAGCTTCCATGTGAGATGTATATTGACTTGCTAATCTGATGTCTTAATTCTATCTTCACTTCAGTAAGGTAACAAATTGTGCTATTACTAATGAATCCATAAAAATCATTACCTGATAACGCACAACTGCGCTACAAGCTAGCAAGATGAGCAAGTATAGTTGTAGTGCATTTTGTCGAACATGCTATGATCGTCTTCCCTGTTGACATCGTTAGTGGTTTGGGCGGCCATGGCGGTTGTGGACGGGGAAGGGGATGATTTGAAAATTTGGGACTCCAAATGTCACACTTCGCAGTTTTGTCATTCCTAATGTCGTCTTCGTAAAAATGGACTCGAAACAGGGACCTTTTGTAAACCATGTCATTAGACGTATTTGCCTTCTTTTGTCTTTTCTAATATTTTTCCTTTGTATTTAGAAAGTGATTAGACCACTATGCCCTTCCTTGTTTTGTTGCCTTGTGCACGTACGACGCACCAGGCTGGCCGCCGAACCAGCAGGACCTGGCTCGCTGCCTGGTCGTTTGGGATGGGATGGGCAGTCGGCGCGACAAAATAATCTGGCCTACTATTGACGGTATATATTCGTATTAAAGTTCAAGTGTACTTGCAAGTGGACAAGTCCTCCGTCGTAGTCAAGGGACCCTTCCTCCCTCAAGTGTGAACCCAAGGTATCAAATCCGTGGAACCAATGTGCGATGCAAGAATCAATCTAATAAAGCCGAGAACTTTGATCTTCAAAGGAGATCTTATGCATCTAATCTAGAGAACATCTTGAAAACGAATCTAATCTATGAAAACCGGAGGTAGCAAGAGATAGAGGGGATAGATAAACCAATCTAGAGAGATTGGATCAAGCCTTCGTTGAAGTTCCAAACAAAGAAGAAGTAAACAAGTTCAATCTCATAAAAAGCATCTTTAAATCACAATTTCCCATCCGAGACCGAAAACGCTCGCCTTTTGGAGCCACCGTTCGTCACAACACACCCTATTCGTGCGGGTTAGTCTAGGGCGAGTCCAAAGACAAGTTGAAAGCTCACGGAAGGTCGGGCATGCACCTCTAGCCACCATGGCTACAAGAACACTCTTGATGATCTATCTCGAGAATAGATCTTAAGATACGAAAAGCCGATTGAAATCAAAGTCATAGGAGAAACACTCGATCGCTAGATATCGGATTGCAACATGAAAATTCAACATAATACATGATACATGAATCAAGATCATCACCGGGATCCTACTTTGATCTTGCTTCTAGCTCGGGAACTCCGACGTGGTCTTCCTTGCAAGGTTCCCACGCCGTCTAGGGAGATCCTAGTCAACTAGCTCGACCCTCTCCTCTCCGAGATGGTGTCCCTCTCTTCTCTCGCTCCTCGGCAGCGGATGGCGAATGAGTTGATGCGTGGCGCCCGGCCTCGGGCTATAAATATCCCGAATGGCGACTAGGTCAAAGGAGGGGCCGGGCCGGGCCTCAAAGTGGGTTGGGCCGGTCGGCTTGGGCCCACTTCGGCCCGGCCCCGCGACCTCCTTTGCCCGCCGTTGCTTCCCGAGTCTTCTAGAGTCTTCCCACAACTGCATGTGGGCCCTTGACGTTAGTTTCTCTTCGGATTAGATGATGCTCCTTGTCCCACAAGATTCGACAATTTTCTGACTGGGTCCTTGGAGTTTTCCATCTTCTCGGGTTTGGTCCTTGGGCTTTTTGGAGTCATGTTTACTTCATTGCTTGACTTGTATCGGACTTCAAGATCTTGTCATGAGGTGCTTAATGAACTTATCCCGGAAGTCTTGCTTTCAACACTAAAATCCTGCATAAACACTAAACTCCAATACCGACATGCACAAACGAACTTGTTATACCAAGGGGTTTTTTAGGAAGTTATACCAAGGGGGTTAGTACCAATGGATAAGATAAGATATAAAATTCATGCCAACACCAAAGGTAAACTCATGGCTAGGTTGACGAAATTTCACCGTCAACATCTATCCCATGCTTAAACTTTTGCTCGTCCTCGAGTAAGCATTTGATGGATATCATCGTTGCCCTTCATTGTTTAAACCTTGCACTTGATCATACACGAGAAAACATAATGCTCTCAAAAGTTTAGTTCATTAAAGTTTCATAATGTACTAGCCTTCATCCCTACGGAGGCCGTTTAAGTCTCCGAATCCGCACCGAAAGATCATGCTGTCCCGGGCTGCGAGAATATCTCTCGAGCTAAGTTGATCTCGTTGGTAAACATCCAAGTCCCCGGAGTTTTACGTGTTGATGCTTCGGTCCTTAGGTTGTTTGGAGTCTTGTTCATTTTGTGTCTTGACTTGTGACGGGCTTCATGATTTTCTCTTGAAGTGCTTGATAAACTTATCCCGAAAGTCTCATCTTTAATGTTATTTTTATGCGTAAACAATAAACTTCAAAATCGACATGCAAGAGTGAACTTGATACCTCGGGGGGTTAGTACCATTAGTTAGAATATCAAATACGTGCAAATGTTGACGGTAAACTCATAGCTAGGTGTACCAAAATCGACCGTCAATAGCGGCCGAGGCCGCCGTCGCCACGTCGTTTCTAGCAACGGTCGAGGGCTGCCGTCGTCGCGCCGTCTCTACCGCGGTCGAGGCCACCGTCGCGTGCCGTCTCTCGTCGTCGACTCTTTTGGGCGTGGCACCCCCTCCCCGCCGCTTCCTCGCCACCGGCCATGGGCGGCCGCCGCCCCCTTCTCCCCGCCGGCGCCCGCGCCCTCCTTCTCGGTGTAGGCGTGGGTGCCAATGGTGGACCGGGACGGAGGTATCCCTTCCCCTACATCCTCTTCTTCCCTCCACGACCGCCGTGCCGCCTCGCCCACCTCCTCTCGATGGCAACCCCCGGGTCCGACGCTACCTCGGCCACCTCCGGCCGCGACGCCTCATCTTCCCATCGGCTACGGTGATCGGCCGCCGCGGCGGCCGCCCCGATGGCGACCCTCCCCCCTTCGCGCCCCTCCTCCCGAGTGACTCCAAGCGGCTTTCCCATCCCCAACGGCGCCCGGTGGCCGCCCCCTTCTTCTACGGCGCCCAACGGTCGTGGCATCTCCACGGTGCCGGGCCGCCGGCGTCGCCGCCCTCCTCCACTCCCCCCAAAGGCGCCGCCTTCCGAAGGCATGGCCGGTGCTTGCTGTTTTGTCGGCTTGGTCGCTCTCCTCTCGACGATGCCACGGAGCTCCTCACCGTCATCACCAAGGATTCCCGCTTTGTTTTCCATTGCTTCAACTCTCACTTCGGTTACAACGGTGTTGGTGTGGATTGGGTTTGAGGTCTATGGAGAAAGCTTTGCCTAGCCCTTGCTAGTGCCGACACCGGTTGCACCCGCTCCGTAATACCCCGTTGGGGGCATTCTTGCGGCCTCCAACCCTTTGATCCGCGAGTGAAGACTTGTCCTGCTCCTTCCGGGGTAGGCGGACGATGTAGGCGACGACGTCATTGCTTCCTTCTCGAAGGCGTCGTTTGCAAGACCTTTGTGCTCAAGCTTTGTTGTACCGGGCTATTAGGCTAGCGGTGATGTGCGTGTGTCCTTGGTGTACTTCTACCCCGCCGGCTTTGTCCGTCCCGTGGCTCCGCAGTGTGTTGGTTTACGTGTGGTTTGGTGCTTCTCCTTCTTTCTTTCTCCTTAGTTGGTCATGTTGTTCTTTGTTGTTGTTTCCTTGCTCTTTGGGGTCTCTCCTGTAGTGCTTCGTGTAATTCTCTCCTCTTAATGAAAAACTTGCTTTACACATCTTAAAAAAAGACACCACGACGGCGGCGCGGCCACTCCTCGGGCGGCCGACGCGACGACGGCCGGCGCGGCCACTCCCTTGGAGGGACGAGCGTGACACCGGGGATGAGCGGACTAGCGGCCGGGAGGCGCACCATCGTCCATCGTCATCTAAGGTTCGGCGTCGAAAGAAAAGAATGCAAATAGTTTGAGAACCGATGTCCGGTCCATAGTCCATACCAAAAATATTAGAAGGGCATGACGGTCCTTTCAAGTAAGAAATATATGCATTTTGATTAGAAAATAGAGGAAATACATCTAATGGCATGGTTTACTAGAGGACTAACGTTGTTTTGAGGCCCATTTTTACGAAGATGATGTTACGAATGGCAAAATTGCGAAGCGCAACATTCGAAGTCGGACTACCCCGGAGGCCTTGCTCCTAACTTGTGAGGCGGTTGATATGCCTAATGGCGTGTCCATGACACGTCGGGATTGAGTCTGGGGACGGCTAGGGGTGCCGACCGCCACCATGCCTAAGCCCCAGGCTTTGGCGCCTTCCTTCGCGCTGTTGTGGATGTCGCCGATAGCACTCTGCCGCTGGCTCAGGCACGGGCGACACGTCAACGTTGGACAGATGGAGCGGGGGAGGGGTACTGGATCCTTGCAACTCCATTCTAGGGTCTCGTCGGAGTGGATCGCATGGCGACACATCGCGTAATGGCATGTGGGCGAGTCGGTGGTGCGGGTGTGTTGATGCGGCAGAGCGGGTGGGCGCGGGCGGTGGCCCCAATGTGGGTATGGAGGGCAGGTAAGGTTGCGAACGGGTGATAAAAAAAGATTTTGGCAGTAATGCTCTCCAAGTAATTTCTATAAGTCTTCCACCATATCCACTCCCTAAATATATGACAGGTGGGTCCGGTGTGAGCGTAAGACGGGTCCAAATTTGGTGAGAAAAGTTTTCAAAAGAACACGTTCTTTATAGTATATATATATAATCTTCTGTTGACCCTAGCATTCTTGAAACTTATGATCTGCACTTTGTTTTTCTCCCAGCTCTTTGATTAATGGACGAACAAAATATATACTATCTGTAGCTCCCCTCTCAATTTACCGTTGACACAATTTGTCATTTTTATTTCTTTATTTATGCACAAGTGGAGTTTTAAATTCAAATGTTTCATTTTTCTCTTTTCTTTCATGTACTTCCTGCTTATATATAGGAAAAAGTCTAAAAATTACTCCCCTCGAGTACTTCAATTTACCCTTAACACAAATTGTCACCTTTATTTCTACATGAATAAGTGGAGTTTTAAATTCAAGTTTTGCAAGGTGATAGAAGACAACACATGACATGTTAAAGAATATATCATGAATTGTTCGTCACTATTTAATAGGGTAGAATATTTAATAATAAAATATATCATTAAGATACAAAATTATATAAAAACAAATGATGAGTTATCTTCAAATATTTTTTTAAAATGGATTATGATTTCCACTACCATTATGCAAAGTATCAATTTACCCTACCTTGGGTCTGAAATCCATGGCCCAGATACACAAGTTGACTTCGGTCGCACCTTCAAGCCCACTCTGGCGGCAATCGTACCTTGGGTCTGAAATCCATGGCTCAGGTACTCAAGCCCACTCCGGTGGCACAAGTCGACACTAAAGGTCGCACCCAAGCCCACTGCGGTGGCACAAGCCGACTTCGGTCGCAACCTTAAGCCCGCTCCGGCGGCAAAACTATTCGTTTTCTCGATTTTTTATTCTCTTTGGCTTTCCGGAAAGTGCTTTTCGTTTTTTGCATCTTAAATCCACCCCGTGTGGTGCAAAGTCGACTACCGTAGTCGCATCTAAAGTCCGGTTCACACAGAAATCTAAAGTCGACTTCCAAAGTCGCATATCAAAGTCCGCTTCGCGCGGCAACTAAAGTCGACTTCGGTTTTCAAGTCGCATCTCAAAGTTCGCTCCGCGCGGCACAAAGTCGACTTCGGTTTTTAAGTCGCATTCTAAAGTCCACACTAGCCGCATCTAAAGTCGACTTTGGTCGCATCTAAAGTCCGCTTTCACGCATGGCTACTTCTCAAGCTCCACGGCTCGACGCCAAACTACTACTCGGAATCTCTCCAGCTCGAGGGCTGCACTCAAATTACTACTTGAGGATAACTCTAGCGGACTTTGTTCACTCTCAAGTTCGGGGGGCTTCGCACCAACAACTACTCAACGTGGCTCATACAGCTCTTTTATCTCGGGGGCTACATGCTGCAAGAGTACTCGGATGATGGCTTTCGCGAACACTGAAGACCCTTGGATTGATTACCTAATCATTTCAAGGCTCGGGGGCGCTATGCTGCACCCATCATTCAATTTTTTCAAGACAAAAGATTCAGAATCAAGATTGACCCTCAGCTAGAGTCTGCAACTCAACCTAAGGCTCGGGGGCTACTCCATATGGAGTGCGATTTTGCAATCGCACTTCCATATAATCTCGACTTCAAGACTGATGAGCTGGACCACCTTCCAGCCTCGTGGCAGTTCAAGTACTATTGAAGACTTCTCCAAGCAAGTACTCGAGGACGCTCAAGAACTACTCAAAGAGGCTTCAAGACTACTCGAACTACTACTCTCGACTACAACGTGCTCAGGGGCTTGTCGGGCATACTCCCCGGGTACTCATGCAAGGAAGGAAGAAGACGGACTCCTACTAGAATTCCCCTGTAATCCTACTAGGACTCGTTCCGTGTAATCCTACTAGGACTCTGCCTTGTAACCAACTAGGAACCCGCCCCCGGACTATATAAAGGAGTGCCGGGTACCTAGTCGGGGACCTAACCCGATCTCAACCAACACCAAGCGCGGGCGCCATACTTGATCCCCCAAACAGGGCGTAGGGCTCGCCACCTTGGCGGCCCGAACTCGTATAAATCTTGTGTCCCGTTTCCTTGCGCATACCTTCGATATCTCGGTCTCCCGATCACGATCCTCACCGCACAATCTACTACCTCGGGTACCCCCTTGGTAGGTTTGTCGGTCTAAAACACCGACAGATCCGTCAAAGAACAAAGCCCAAGGAGTGATTTCAAGCAAATCAATTGATGGATCGCGATGTTCAATAATGAAATCAGCAATAATCGACCTTTAATAGCTTTTTCCCATTCGAATTTCAACTCAAACTCGGACAAAGCCAAAATCCACTTGCCAATCCTTCCATTCAAAATTGGCATCGATAACATGTGTTTAATTACATCAAACTTTGAATATACAATGCATTCGACATTCAACAAATAGTGCCGAAACTTTGTACATGAGTAATAAACACACGAGCAAAGCTTCTCCATAGCCGAATATCTTGTTTCGGGGGTCAAGCGATTTTCGGCTAAGGTACGCAACCACTCGTTCCTTTCCCTCAAATTCTTGTATATAAGGGTCGATCCAATGGTTTGGGTATCGGCCGCCACGTACAACTTGAAAGGCTTGTTTAATTGTGGAGGGACCAACACTGGTGGTTCCTTCATGTACTTCTTGATCTCATCGAAAGCCTTTTGTTGTTCGTCACCCCATACAAACTTCTGATCCTTCTTGATCCTCAACAATGGAGAGAAAGGCAAAACCTTTTGTGACAAGTTTGAAATAAATCTTCTCACAAAATTGATCTTGCCGAGCAGTGATTGCAATTCCTTGAGATTGGTTGGAGGAACAACTTCATCAATAGCTTTCATGCTTTTCTTGCCAACTTCTATTCCTCCCTCATGCACCAAAAATCCCAAGAACTCTCCAGCTGAAACCCCAAAGGCACACTTGTTCGGGTTCATCTTAAGCCCATGCTTTCGGGTGCACTAGAGTTGTCCTCACATCATTCAAGTGTGATTCATGATCTAAAGACTTGATCACGACTTCATCAATGTATATCTCAACAATTTTGCCGATCAACTCATGAAAAATATAATTCATGGCTCTTTGATAAGTTGCACCGGCATTTTTCAAACCAAATGTCATGACAATCCACTCAAAAAGGCCTATATGTCCAGGACACCTGAAGGCTGTCTTTGATATTTCTTCTATTGCCATAAAAATTTGGTTGTACCCTGCATTGCCAGCCATGAAACTAATAACTTTATGTCCAGCAGCGGCATCAACCAACAAATCAGCAATAGGCATTGGATATCCATCCATGGGTGTAGCTCTATTTAGATCTCTAAAGTCTATGCAAACCCTCATTTTCCCGTTTTTCTTGTAAACAAGGACAATGTTAGAGATCCACTCTGCATATCTGCATGGCCGAATGAAATTTGCTTCGATCAATCTCTCAACTTCTTTTTTCACGTCGGCCAATACTTCATCCTTGTAGATCTTTTGGGGAGGTTGCTTGTAAGGTTTAAAACCAGGCTTGATTGGCAACCGATGCTCGGCAATGGAACGATCCAAATCGGGAATCTCTGAATAATCCCAAGCGAAGCAATATTTGTATTCTTTCGGTAGCTTGATCAACTCCTTTACGAAACTTGAATCCAAGTTAGCACCGATAAATGTCGGCCTCGGTTTATCACCATCTCCAATATCAATTTCTTCCAATTTGTCGACCTACATGAATCCACGTCCTAACTTTCCATCGGTTCCATCAATTGGATTATCCATTAAAAATTGCTATAAGAGCCGACCGCTTGAATCGGTTCGTTGATCACCGCCGACCGGTTCAATAGGACCTTCACCCCAGTCCTTGCCTGAGAAGCAATCTATACCTTGATACTCCCAGAAGGCTGGTTCCACGTTAGCCACGCTTACTGAATCATCTGCATGGACCACTTCTATATCATCATCCACCCATTGAACAAGCTGTTGATGCATGGTAGATGGGATGCAGCAATTTGCATGGATCCAGTCGCGTCCAAGCAGCAAGCTATATGCCCCTTTGCCCTCAACGACAAAGAAGGTCGTGAGCAAAGTCTTAGACCCGATCATCAGGTCCACATGTACACAGCCCTTGGTGTCTGAAGGATTCCCAGCAAAATCATTCAGAACTATACTTGTTGGCGTCAAATCCCCAGGGCCCATTCCAAGCTTCCTGAACGTAGTATACGGCATCACATTGACTGCAGCTCCACCATCAACGAACATCTTGGTCAATGGCTTCCCATTGACATATTCCCTCAAGTACAGCGGTCTCATGTGCCGATTTTTGGCTGGCTTGTCAAAGGTTGCTTGCTTGGCCAACACCAGCTGTGCCATCAGCCCAAATTGCTCAGCCTCATCGATGTCTGGCGACGCCTCTTCCTGCACAACCTGATTAGCTGGAGCCATGAATTCATCCGGCAAGAAGCATACCATGCATCTTGGAGCCGAACGATCAAATCCATCGGGCTTATCTTTGGGACGCCGCACCCGTTTCTTCTTGATTCCTACCGCTTCAACTCCTGTTTCCTCAAGTGTTGAACTCTTCTCTTTTGGCTCCTCCTCAAGCCGGTGGGCACCACCTGTCCTTTCTCGCCGACATATTCACACTCTTATTCTTCATGATCAATCCACCTATGGTTAGCATATCTTTTTCTTGGGTGATCATCGACTTCATTTATTTTTATGCGCCGACCGTCACTAGGGTGTATCCTTCCAATTCTTTCATGGATAGATCGGCGATTGACAGTATCCGCCTATACTCAGTATATTTGTCACTGCAATCAAAACAATTGTTCAACGTGGGGAGCTTCAAACCCTCATTCCAGCAGTGCCTGAAGAACGCACATCCCCAATGCGCATGCTCTTGCTCTCGTGCGTGCTCTTCTTGTTCTTTCCTGTGCACTTCTTCTTCATATCTTTGCTTCTCCTCCTCGTATTTTTGTTTCTGGTAGTGTTCTTTTTCTTGCTGACGCTACCACTTGTTAAGGAGAATACGTGAAGTCACCCTGGGTTTGGATTTGGAGGATTCCCCCACTTCAATCTGACTTTTCAGGATGCGAGGCACTTCCTTGTGGATTTGTTCCACTGTTACTTGTTGAGCGAGGTCAACCGATCCATCTTGCTTTGCCCTCGCTAAAGTCAAAACTTTCACTTTTCCTTTTTCCTTAGCAGTCACCATGTTGACTGAAAACCCAATCATGTTTTGAGGAAAAGGATTGCCATCCAACTTCATCTTATTGTCAAACTTCAAATGACCTTCTTGGATAGCCTTTTGAATTCTCATCCCGAAAACCACCGCACTCATTGATGGAGTGAGAATTCTGTCGTGAAACCTACGGTATCTCTTTTCTTTGACTCCATCGAGGCCGAAGCATAGAATGCCCTTCCGGCAACTTGATTCTTCCTTCCTTTACAAGAAACTCAAAGAGCTTATTGTTGACGCAAAATGTGCACCTAGCGCCAAGCACACGGCAAGCCGAACAAGGTGGCTTCACACATGTAGAGATCACAAGACGTGCCGATCCAATTTTCCCCCGAAAATTAACAAAAGATAAAGTAGTTAAATTCCAAAGCTTGGAACTTGCCGGGTGGTACCAGACAGGTTCCATATTTGCGGCTATAAAGCCAAATGAGATGACATATAGCTATAGAAAGATATCTCGCAAAATCCGAAACCATTCGGGAGCATTAAAAAGGAAAAAATAACATAGCCGAATGGGTGACGCAAGCATGACGGTGATCGGTCTTCGTTTGGACAAAAATGCATGTGCGCAAGATCGCGACCGATCCCCGTGGTGATCAACATTAAATAATAAATGAAGTAAAAGCGCGAACATAAATAAGTAATAAACAAGCATGCATAGGCCCAAAGCACTAGTCTACCGCGTGTCTAGGTACTTTAAAACCCGTCGGGTACGACACCAAGCGAATCTATCCACCGCATGATACAACTTGCTTGGAATCGTGCCACTTTCCACAAATAGATCTATCCACCGCATGATACGATCTAAATACGGAAAGCTAAAAGCATACAATATTTAAAGCATGAATTATGCACGTGTTTTACTCATGAAGAACATAACCGAACACGGCCGAACAGTAGATTCGGGGTCCATGAAGAAGGAACGAACATTACCAAGCAAGATAAATCTATCAAATTGATTTGAAATCTAATCCACTCTGGGATGATTAGCTCCAAAACAACCCAAAAACCCGCATCTACCGCGTGATACCCAGTTCTTTCAAGATTTATACAAGCTTTGGCAAGCTTGAACCCGCAACATGTGACAACCTAGATCGATTCGGTTTCGGCTATCGAAGAGCACGTGATCCACATGTTAATTTAGCCAAAGGCACGAACTTGACTCGCATAAGCATCGTCAAAGGGATGAAGCCGACCCAAACCCATCTAGATTGGGCAAAGAGGTGTTGCCTGAATTTAAACATAAAGCAAAAACTCAAAGCAACACGGGGTAACTTAATGAATCTATTGAATCTTGCCAAAATCCAATAGAGACGATAACTAGCTTCAAGCTAGATCTTAGCCTACCGCATGGCTCATGACCTAACAAGAAACCTTCTTGAACCAAGCTTGAATCTACCGCATGACACTAAGCATGGTAACAAGACAACTTGCATCGATCTAAATCCACCGCATGATACTAGATATGATACAAGGCTGCCGGTACTCACGGAGGTCGACGGATCGATGAACCCTCTCGAAGAACTCGACGACACGACAAATGGACTCTAGGGTTTGGCGTAAAGCCGGTTTGTATTGAGAATGATTACGTCTATCCGTTACATACATTCGGGGTCCATATTTATACCACCGCCAAGCACGACCTCGAATGGATTTGATACCTAATTTATCTCTAAGCTTGATCGCTTATCCATCCATTCGTCCTTTCCGCTTGAGCCACGTCACCGTACAATCCCGCAAAATCAACTCAACGGTTCCCTTGCCGAACGGAAGCGGATAGCCGACCGCGAATTTTTTCTCGCCGAATGCGTCGAAGAAGCCTTCCTTCCGCCGGACGGATTTCTTGCCGAGTTGGACCCACAAGTCAAACTCCTTACCAAATTTTGGTGTTAACACATGCCCCTTCAATTACGGGATAAAAGTGATTTTATTCGAATTGACTCCGACCACCAACGTCTTCAAATCGAACTCGTTCAACACCCGTTCTCTCTCTTCGCAATCCACCGGAATCTTCGTCTAGATCCAAACCCTAGATCCCCTTGTTACCGAGCTCAAATCCCCAATGGCGGCTCAAAATCAAGGCGCTCGGGTAAATTCCTCCACCATAAGCTTCATTCGGCATTCGGATTTTCGATTTTTACCCGAAATTTCTCCTCCGCTTTTCCTCGGGAGCTTTCCACCGAGCTTTTAATCCATACCGAGGCCAATTCAAGATCCTACTTCCTTGGTCTCGTGGAAGTTTCGATCCTCGAGAATTTATCGCGGTGAATCCCAAAGGATCCCCTTCAAAGCGGCTCTAACCACACCTCCTCGGTGGCGGGGATGCTTTCAAGAACGGCTCTTGCCCCCAATCGCGGTGGAAAAATTGGTACCGGAGGATCCTTGCGGATAAGAGTGCCGGGACCCGAGTGGGATACCCTCCGCATTGCCCAATGCTTGGAGTTATCTTTGGGCGAGACCCCCAAAAACGAAGACCTCTTGATAGCGGCTTGCCACTTCTGGTCAAATGGCGTCAACGCCTTCCTTTTTGGTCACGGCCCGATGTCCCCAACTCTGGCCGATGTGTACATGATTACCGGCCTTGACATTACAGGATCTGTTCGTCCCTGGGATTTCAAAAGTTCCACAAGACAAACAGGGGTGAAACCAGGGAGCGGATACAAAAATTATATCCTGAACCATATGAAGGACGGCCCCCTCGGTGAAGTCGAATACGGGGCATTCCCGAACATGTGGGCATGCGGGTTCATCTTCCGTGGTAAAGCCAATGATCCTACCCCGAATCACATTGCAATGGCTTCACACCTAGCCAATGGCAATCGCTTTCCTCATGGGAAATACCTCCGGGCGATGTGTACCACATGCTTCATCAAACTGTCACCCAAGAATCGGCAATCCGTAAGTACTGTTCAAACGAAAACCCTTCGCATTTGGGAAGAAAAACCCTGCCGCTTGGTATTCCAACGATAGGCACGCCGGCCAATCATCACTCCCAATGCACCCCCTCGGTCAATAAAATAGTCCGCCGAGATGCCCCGCAAATCCACTCGCACACTCATCCATCACTTCTCATTTCCTCCCCCGCCCTCGGAGGAAAAAACCCCAAGGCCATGGACAAAGGCAAGCAACCCCGGAGAGCGAGCACTCCGAAGAAACGCACGATTCGAGAGTGAGTTTCCCCTTGATTTACTCCTTGTTTTCTTATATGATCTCGCGTTTTACCTCCTCTCTACCTTTCCTCTTTCAGCCTTGATGCGCTACCCGAAGAACTCATCGGGACCGAAGGCATGCACGAGTACATCTCCTCCGATTCCTCTCTCGAAGTAGAGGATGCCACGCCCGAACGAGAGGACCGGCCATCAATTGCGCCGCCGCGTTCGGCACTCGGAGCATGACCTCGGGGACATCACCGCTCGTTGCCGGGCCGAGCGCGAGCGTCGCATGGCTTTGGAGGCATTAGTGGGAGGTAAATGTTTCTAACTCCTTCTTGATTTCGCGTCCACATCCGGATTTTTGCCCCTAACAACCACTCCTGCGCGGATGTCTCGATAGGTACAACAACCTAAAAGCGGCTTGGGACGGCTTGGTGGAGGCGAATCATGGTCGGCCCCATGCATTCCAAGTTGCCGTCACGGTGGTCCCGGAGCAACCGAAGAGGGAGCAGCCGAAGAAGCAAAGAAAAGATTGAATCATACTTTTGCTTCTTCCTCCAGGCCTTCTGCTTCCCGCCTCCTCGAAGTCCCGATCACCAGGGTTGTTGGATGTAAACCTGCAAGAAGCAGTTGTAATGTAGTTTTGTGCTAAGGGCAATGCATCTAGGCACCGGCCATTCCTTCTGTTTGTGAATTTTTGTTCTAAAGGCGGCCTCGCTCTTGAGCGCCGGCTATTCCTGTATCAGATGCATGTAATCCTACTGCTGGTGATCACCAATCGATTTCAATACTAGGATAATATTTCTTCAAATATCTCCCATTTATTGCAGCGGAAAATTCTTCTCCTAGTAAAGTTTTCAACATGTATGCATTACCAGGGACGCATCTGACCACGCGAAAGGGTCCTTCCCAGTTAGGGGACCATTTGCCGAATTCACTGTATTTGGTTCCAATCGGCAATAACGCTTTCCAAACCAAATCCCCTTCTGCAAATTGCCTGACTTTTACTTTCTTGTTATAATACTTGGCAACCCGCGACTTGTTCTTTTCGATGTTTTCCGGGGCCCTAAGACGGATCATGTGCAAATCTTCTAGCTCATCCATCATTAAGCCACCTGTAATCTTTGGAGCTTAAATCTTTACTCGTAACACAACTCTCCTGGAATCGATTGTATCTCCCAAGGTAGAACCACATGGTGTCCATAAACCAATTCATAAGGAGACGTTTTTGTAGCTCCATGAGGGGCCATTCGGTAAGCCCATAATGCTTCACCGAGTACCGAATGCCACCCCCTTGGCTTACGGTCGATCTTCTTTTGTATAAGCTTGATCATGATCTTATTAGAAGCCTCTGCCGACCATTAGCTTGGGCATAATAGGGAGAAGAATTAAACAATTTGATTCCCATGCTTTCGGCAAACTTCACGAACTCCGGGGACACGAATTGGGCCCCTTGATCGGTTGTGATTGTCGAGGGATTCCAAACCGATAGATGATGTGTTCCTTGACAAATTCAACCATGTTCTCCGACGTCACCTTCTTCGGTGGGATCGCCTCAACCCATTTAGTAAAATAGTCGTAGCCAAAAGCACGAACTTATGCCCCTTGCCTGGATGGTGGATTAATGCGGCCAATCGGATCTATGCCCCAACCCCCGAATGGCCATGGCTTGATAATGGGATTCAATGCTGATGCGGGAACCCTTTGAATATTTCCAAACCTCCGGCGGTCTAGACATCCCTTGTAATACTCAAAGCAATCCTCTAATATCGTCGGCCAAAAGCACCCGGCTTGCACGATAACCCATTTCATGCGGTAGGCCGATTGGTGTGCTCCACATATCCCATCATGCACTTCACTCATCATCTTTTTTGGCTTCTTCGGACCCGGGCATCGTAACAACACCCCATCTAATGATTTGTAAAACAAATTGTCATCCGAAAGAACGAATTTATGGCCTTGTACACGAGCTTCCTAGAGACCTTTCGGGATGGATCTTTCAAGTAGTCAACGATCTCTTTTCTCCAATCATCCTCCGCAAGATCCGTTCCCAGTGCACATATGTCTGCAGCAAACGCTTCTTGACTCTCTTTGTAACCAGAGGCACTCCGAGCCAACTTGTTTGCTTCTTCGTTATGTTCCCTAGAAATATGCTGTAGAGTTACCAACGGAAAGCTCTTCAAGATCTCCCTGCATTCTTCGTAGTAACTCCTCAGTGCTTCACTTTTGCATTCGTATTGGCCGTTCAATTGCTTGATTACCAACTCTGAATCTCCATAAACCTCAACCGAAATGGCCCCGGCTTCTCTCAAATATTGAAGCCCCCAAAGCAATGCCTCGTACTCAGCCTGATTGTTTGTAACAGTGGGCTGTATAGGGATGGCAAATTCAAACATCTCACCTCTGGGTGAAATTAACAGAATCCCTACTCCCCCACCTTTGCCACATGATGACCCATCAAAGAATAAAACCCAAGGAGTAATTTCAAGCAAATCAATTGATGGATCGCGATGTTCAGTTATAAAATCGGCAATGATCTGACCTTTAATAGCTTTTGCCGATTCGAACTTTAACTCAAACTCTGATAAAGCCAAGATCCATTTGCCAATCCTGCCATTCAAAATTGGCATAGATAACATATGTTTTATTACATCAAACTTGGAATATATAGTGCATTCGGCATTCAACAAGTAGTGCCGAAACTTTGTACACGAGTAGTACACGCACAAGCACAGCTTCTCTGCAGCCGAATACCTGGTCTCAGGATCAAGTAATTTTCGGCTAAGATATGCTACTACCCGCTCCTTTCCTTCGAATTCTTGAATAAGGGCCGATCCAATGGTTTGGGTATCGGCCGCCACGTACAACTTGAAAGGCTTATCCAACTGAGGGACCAGTACTGGTGGCTCCTTCATGTATTGCTTGATCTCGTCAAAAGCCTTTTGTTGTTCGTCGCCCCATGTAAACTTCGATCTTTCTTAAGTCTCGGCAATGGAGAAAACGGCAAAACCTTCGTGACGATTTGAAATGAATCTCCTTACGAAATTAATTTTGCCGAGCAAGTGATTGCAACTCCTTGAGATTAGTTGGAGGGACAACCTCATCAATGGCCTTCGTGCTTTTCTTGCCAACTTCAATCCCTCCTTCGTGGACCAAAAATCCCAAGAATTCTCCAGTGATACCCCAAAAGCGCATTTTTTTGGATTCATCTTCAAACCATGCTTTCGGGTGCACTCCAAGGTCCTTTTCACATCTTCCAAATGTGTGTCATGACTTAGGGACTTGATCACGACATCATCAATGTAAATTTCAACAACTTTGCCGATCAACTCGTGAAAGATGTAATTCATGGCTCGGCCGATAAGTTGCACCGGCATTTTTCAACCCAAATGTCATGACTATCCATTCAAACGAGCCTATATGGCCGGGGCATCCGAAGGCCGTCTTTGATATATCTTCTATTGCCATAAAAATCTGGTTGTATCCCGCATTGCCATCCATGAAACTCGATAACTTTGTGCCCGGCGGCGGCGTCAACCAACAAATCGGCAACAGGCATGGGGTAACCATCCATAGGAGTAGCTCTGTTTAAATCCCTGAAATCTATGCAGACCCTCATCTTTCCATTCTTTTTGTAGACAGGGACAATATTAGAGATCCACTCCGCGTATCTGCATGGCCGAACGAAGTTTGCATCAAGTAATCTTTCAACTTCTTTCTTCACATCGGCCAATACTTCATCCTTGTAGATTTTCCGGGGTGGTTGCTTGTATGGTTTAAAACCAGATTTGATTGGCAACCGATGCTCAACAATGGAACGGTCCGGTCCGGGCATCTCGAGAATAATCCCAGGCGAAGCAATCTTTGTATTCCTTGAGTAGCTTGATCAATTCCTCCCCGAAGTCCGATTGCAAGTTTGCGGCGATGAATGTCGGCCTTGGTTTGTCACCGCTTCCAATGTCAATTTCTTCTAATTTATCGGCCGACATGAATCCTCGCCCCAATTTGCCATCGGTACCATCGACGGGGTTATCCATTAAAAATTGTTATAAGAGCCGATCGCTTGAATCGGTACCGTTGATCGGCCGACGACGGGCTCAACGGGACCTTCTCCCCGGTCTTTCCACGAGAAACGATCAATGCCTTGATACTCCCGGAAAAGTGGTTCCATATTTGCAACGCTCACGGACTCATCTCGCTTGGACTACCTCAATATCATCATCTACCCATTGGATGAGCTGCGCCGATGCATGGTAGATGGGACGCGGCGGTTGGCGTGGATCCAGTCCCGTCCAAGTAGTAGGCTGTAGGCTCCTTTACCTTCGATAACAAAGAAGGTTGTGAGCAATGTTTTGGACCCGATCATCAGATCCACGTGGGCGCATCCCTTGGTGTCTGAAGGATTCCTGGCGAAATCGTTCAGTATTATGCTTGTAGGTGTCAGATCGCCAGGGCCCATGCCAAGCTTCCTGAAAGTGGTTTACGGCATCACATTGACCGCCGCTCCACCATCGACAAACATCTTGGTCAATGGCTTGCCATTGACATATCCCTTCAAGTATAGTGGCCTCATGTGTCGGTTTTTTGCCGGTTTGTCGAAGATGGCTTGCTTGGCTAGCACCAGCTGCGCCATCAGTCCCTCAATCTGCTCATCGTCCAGGGACGCCTCTTCCTGCACAACCTGATTAGCAGGAGCCATAAATTCATTCGGCAGAAAATATACCATGCACGCCGGAGCCGAACGGTTTGACCCTTCAGGTTTATCCTTTGGACGCCACACCTGTCTTGTCTGGATCCCGGCCTGCCTCAGTTCACGGTTCCTCAAGCGTTGAACCCTCCTTTTCTGACTCGTTCTTAGGCCGGGCGGGCACCATTGCCCCTTTTGCCAGATGTACTCGTCCTCGTCTTCCTCTTGATCAGCCCACCTCAAATCAGATTGCCTTTTCCTGGGATGATCAATGATTTCAATTTTTTGACGCCGATCCTCGCTAGGACGTATCCTTCCAATTCTTTCATGGACGGATCGGCGATTGGCGCTTTCTCGCCCGTACTCAAAATACCTATCACCGCACTCGGGGCGGTTTCTCGGCGTGGGCGGCTTCAACCCCTCGTTCCGGCGGTGCTCGAAGAATGCACACTCCCGGTGCGTGCGCTCCTCGCCCGCGCGTATATTGCTCCGCATCTCTTCGCGCGCTTCCTCTTCGCCACTGCGCCTCTCCTCCTCGTACTTCCGTTTCGGTAGCGCTCTTTTTCTAGGCGGGTGCGCCACTTATTGAGGAGGATGCGCGTGGTCACCCTAGGTTTGGCCCCGGATGACTCCCCGATCTCGACATGGCTCTTGAGAACGCGGGGGGCCTCACCATGCACCCTGCTCCAAGGTCACTTGACATTCGGGTCTCTTGTTCCATCCTCGCCTTGCCCCCGCCGAAGTCAAGACCTTGACCTTACCCTTCTCCTCGACATGTCACCATGTTGACGGAAAAGCCTACCATGTTCGAGGAAAAGGGCGGCCATCCGGTTTCATCTTGTTATCAAACTTGAGATGCCCCTCCTGGATAGCTTTACGGATCCTCATCCCGAAGACCCCGCGACCGTTGATGGAGTGCGAGTTCCTATCATGGAAGCCACGATAACGTTTCTCCTTTACTCCATCGGGCCGAAGCATGGAATGCCCTTCGGGCAATTTGATTCGGCCTTCCTTCACCAAGAGCTCAAACGGCTTATCGGCTTTAGTGATGTCGAAATCGTAGGTGCCTTTGGTCCGTTTGACCCGGCCGATTCATGGTCAATGGTTCTTTTCCCCACATGATTTCGGCCCGCGGCTACGTCCCGGTCATCATCGAATCCTCCATTTGGTCGGCTTTTTCCGAGGAACCGATTGTAGATATACGCTACGCCGTGTTGTTTGCTAAACCTCGGCATCTTTCTTGAAACCATAGGCTTGGTTGCTCATCAACGACGCCTTTTGGGACGGTTGACCCGGTTGTCGAACTCCATGCCGAACCGACTTTTCACGCACGGCGGCGGCATCCCGGCAATGGCCATGTCGGCCAACCGGTCATCTCGCGGTTGAGTGAAAAACACATGCCCTTAACTTCCCCGAACCTCCCGAGGAACTCCAAGGGCGTCTCCCGTGTCTCCTTCGGGGTAGCGAGGTCGATCGGCTTCTTTTCCGTGCTTTGCCGCCGAAATAGTGGGCGTGGAATTTTCGTTCTAGCTCCTTCCATGTGCTTACCGATTGAGGGGGCAAAGATGAAAACCATTGGAACGCCGCACCCGTCAGTGACGCGGGGAAGTATCGACTACGAACGCTTCTTCGGATGAGCACTCTCCAAGCCGCATCGGGTAGCGAGCAATATGCTCCACCGTGCTTGTGTCATCCTGCCTCGAAAACTTTGTAAATTCCGTCGGAGGCTTTACCCTTGGCGGCAGGATCACGTTGTAATACCACTCCGGGAACGGCGGCGTGTAGGTAGGTCCTTGCATTTTTGGTTTGAGGCCGAATTGATTCTGCATCAAATCGGCCATCTTCCGCGCCAGGATATCGTCCTCCTGCGCGCCTGTAGCTGGTCCGTAACCCGGATTCGGGAGAGCATCGATGGCTCCGTAGTTCCCCACCTCGTGGTAGCCTCCGCCGTATAAATTCCTCTGCAGCCTGTTGCTTGCTGGAGCAATCCTGTAGCCGGAAGCAAGCGGGGCCCCAGGCGAGCCGAATGCCAACTCCCCGTACGTGGGCTGGTACGGGTTCGGCTGTTGCACAGGTTGACCCGTGCTGCCCTGCGGTGGTGGCTGGACTGGTCGCCCTCTGCCCGCGCTGCGGTGGGGGCCGAACCGGCTGACCCCCGGCACCTTGTGGAGGAGGCTGGAAAGCTTGGCTCCCAGCGCTCTGAGGAGGAGGAGGGCCGGGCCGGCTCGCAATGGCGGTTGAGAACTGGACTCGCCCATCTCTACGGTGCCTCCTTGAATGGGTGTCTTGTTGAACACCCGCTCCATGCCCGGACCGAAGACGACCACCATCATTTGTTTGAACGCACCCGGGAAAGCTCGTGGTGCCGCTTAGGACGTGGTCCGCGGTATCTCGGAATGCTTGCATGCATTCCTCCCTCTCTCTCCTTGGGTTGTAGCGTCACTCTCCCCCGGCAACAACACCCCGGGCATCTCATTTTTCAAGTACGGGACGCCGCTCTCGTTCTTCTTGAATGATAGCAAGCACTTTTGTTGGAATTGGTCCACGGCGTCCTGCTTGTTTGTTGCCGTTGTTCGGAGAGAGGTCTTCGATGTTGACATCCATGATATCCCCGATGTCGGGCATCTTGATTTTCGGTCGTTGTCCCACCTGGGCATGCCAAAAAGTGTGTTGACGCAAAATGTGCACCTAGCGCCAAGCACACGGCAAGCCGAACAAGCCGGCTTCACACGTGCGAGAGATCACAAGACGTGCCGATCAATTTTCCCCGAAAATTAACAAAAGATAAAGTAGTTAAATTCCAAAGCTTGGAACTTGCGGGTGGTACCGAACGGTTCCATATTTGCGGCTATAAAGCCAAATGAGATGACATATAGCTATAGAAAGCTATCGCGGCAATATGAAACCATTCGGGAGCATTAAAAAGGAAAAAGTAACACAGCCGAATAGGTGACGCAAGCATGACGGCGATCGGTCTTCGTTTGGACAAAGATGCACGTGCGCAAGATCACGACCGATCCCAGTGGTGATCAATATTAAATAATAAATGAAGTAAAAGCGCGAACATAAATATGTAATAAACAAGCATGCATAGGCCCAAAGCACTAGTCTACCGCGTGTCTAGGTACTTTAAAACCCGTCGGGTACGACACCAAGCGAATCTATCCACCGCATGATACAACTTGCTTGGGATCGTGCCACTTTCCACAAATAGATCTATCCACCGCATGATACGATCTAAATACGGAAAGCTAAAAGCATACAATATTTAAAGCATGAATTATGCACGTGTTTTACTCATGAAGAACATAACCGAACACGGCTGAACAGCCGATTCGGGGTCCATGAAGAAGGAACGAACATTACCAAGCAAGATAAATCTATCAGATTGATTTGAAATCTAATCCACCGGATGATTAGCTCCAAAACAACCCAAAAACCTGCATCTACCGCGTGATACCCAGTTCTTTCAAGATTTATACAAGCTTTGGCAAGCTTGAACCCGCAACATGTGACAACCTAGATCGATTCGGTTTCGGCTATCAAAGAGCACGTGATCCACGTGTTAATTTAGCCAAAGTCACGAACTTGACTCGCATAAGGATCATCAAAGGGATGAAGCCGACCCAAACCCATCTAGATTGGGCAAAGAGGTGTTGCCCGAATTTAAACATAAAGCAAAAACTCAAAGCAACACGGGGTAACTTAATGAATCTATTGAATCTTGCCAAAATCCAATAGAGCCGATAACTAGCTTCAAGCTAGATCTTAGCCTACCGCATGGTCCATGACCTAACAAGAAACCCTCTTGAAACAAGCTTGAATCTACCGCATGACACTAAGCATGGTAACAAGACTACTTGCATCAGATCTAAATCCACCGCATGATACTAGATATGAAACATGGTTGCCGGTACTCACGGAGGTCGACGGATCGATGAACCCTCTCGAAGAACTCGACGACACGACAATGGACTCTAGGGTTTGGCGTAAAGCCGGTTTGTATTGAGAATGATTACGTATATCCGTTACATACATTCGGGGTCCATATTTATACCCCCGCCAAGCACGACCTCGAATGGATTTGATACCTAATTTATCTCTAAGCTTGATCGCTTATCCATCCATTCGTCCTTTCCGCTTGAGCCACGTCACCATACAATCCCGCAAAATCAGCTCAACGGTTCCCCTGCCGAACGGAAACAGATAGCCGACCGCGGATTTTTTCTCGCCGGATGCGTACGAAGAAACCTTCCTTCCGCCGGACGGATTTCTCGCCGAGTTGGACCCACAAGTCGGACTCCTTACCAAATTTTGGTGTTAACACTTATCAACCTTGGTCACATCAAAATCATAGGTGCCCTTGGCTTGCTTGAACCATCTCTGGTTCACTGTTAACGGCTCTTTGCCCCACACCATTTCAGCTGCAGCTATTTCCTCCTCATCATCAAATTCCTCTCCTTGATCAGCTCTTTCGAGGAATTGGTTGTAGATGTCAGCTATATCACTGTGTTTGGAGAACCTGGAGTCTTTCTTGAAGCCATAAGCTTGGTTGCTCATTGACGACAGTCTGTGTGACAATTGGCCAAGATTATCGAACTCCATGTCGAATAGCTTTTCCCGAATAGCTGGCAACATACCCTTTCTGACCATATCGACCAATTGATCATCTGGTAGATTCAAAGAGAAGCACATGCTTTTAGTCTCTCTGAACCTCTTGAGAAACTCCATGGGTGTTTCATTATGCCTCTGTCTCAGGGTGGTTAGATCAATTAGCTTTTTCTCATTACTACCAATGAAGTAATGAGCATGAAACTTTTGTTCCAAATCCTTCCAGGAACAGATTGATGGAGCAGGCAAAGAAGCGAACCATGTAAAGGCCGGGCCTGTCAATGATAGGGGAAAATATCGATTCGAATGCTTCATCGCCCGAAGCCTCCCCAAGCTGCATCAAATATCGGGCTATATGTTCCACAGTGCTAGTATCATCTTGCCCAGAAAACTTTGTGAAATCCGCAGGAGCTTTCACCCTGTGTGGCAAAGCAACCCTGTTGTACCATTCTGGGAAAGGAGGCGTATACACATGCCCTTGATTCTTGGGTTTCAAGCCGAATTGATTTTGCAACACATCGGCCATTTTCTGCACCATGAGATCAACGTTAGCGTCTTGATCCCCTGGCCTTCCAGTAGGCCCAGTAGGCATTCCCCGTGGCCGTACCATACCCGGGATTCGGGAAAGCATCAATGGCACCGTAATCCATGAATTCCGAATATCCATCCCCAAACATGTTCTTTTGTAGCCTATTATTTGCTGGGGCTATTCTGTAAGTAGAGCCAGGTGCAACTCCAGAAGACTCGAATGCCAATTCTCCATAAGTAGGCCTGTTGTGCATTGCCTGATAAGGGTTCTGCTGCTGGATTGGACATCCTCCCGTGCTTTGCAGTGGCGGCTGGATTGGCTGACCTCCCACGCTTTGCGGAGGCGGTTGGATTGGTTGACCTCCCGTACTTTGCAAAGGTGGCCGAGGACTTGCATCTCGAGTCAAGTTGGGTATTGACGGTAGCACTTGATTCTCCTATCTCCACGGTAGGCCCTTGGGGTGATACTCGACCAAGCACCCTTTCCATGCCTGGGCCAAAGACACCATCCATCATTTGTCGGAACATATTCAAGAAAGCAGTATTGTGTTTGGCCATTATGCTTTCCATAGTTTGCTGAACTGCATTCATAACTTCCTATTTCTATTCAGCAGATGTAGTGTCAGGTTCTCCTGGTAGTAGAACTCTTGCCATGTCAGACTTAAGATATGGCACACCCCTTCTGTTTTTACCAAACGACATTAGGCACTTCTGCTGAAATTGATCAATAGCATCCTTTAATTGCACTTGCTGCTCCGGAGACAGCTCGTCCATGGTGACATCCATGACATCGTGAATATCAGGCATATTGATCAGCTAGATTGTCCCACCGGGCGTGCCAGAAAGTGAGTTGACGTAAAATCGGCACCTCACGCCAAGCACACGGAAGCCGAACAAAGCCGACTTAACACACGTGCCTGGATCTAAAGCGTGCCGGTCAATTTTCCCCGAAACCGACAAAGGATGAAAAGCAGTTAGATAAAATTTGGAACTTACCGGGTGGTACCAGACAGTTCCGTATTTACGGCTAGGAAGCCAAATAAAAAGACATATAGCTACAACAAGCTATTTGTCAGCAGTTTGAATATCATCCGGGAGCTCTAAAACATGAAAACAGGATATAGCCATGCATGACGTAAGCATGATAAAAGATCGGTCTTTGTTTAAATAACGTTGCTCGCACGTGATCATGACCGATTTTCGATGATAAAATAAGATAAATAAGGTAAAAGCACGATTATAAATTTGAAGTAAACAAGCATGCATAGGCCAAAAGCACTAGTCTACCGCATGTCTAGGTACTTTCAAACCCGTCGAGCATGACACCAAACAAGTTAATCCACCGCATGATACGACTTGTTTGAAACCACACCACCAACCAAGATTAGATCAATCCACTGCACGATACAATCTAAACGTGGAAGGCTAAAAGCATGCGTTATTTAAAACAGACTTATGAACACGTTTCACTCGTGGTAGAATTGCCGAATACGGCTGTACAGCCGAATCAGGTTCCGTGGAGAAGGAACAAACATTGCCAAAGATGATAAATCTATCAGATTGAGTCGAAATCTAATCCACCGAATGACTAGCTCTGAGACAATCCAAAAACCTACATCTACCGCATGATACCCGATTCTGTCAAGATTTATGCAAAATCAACAAGCTTGAACCCACAACACGTGACAACCTAGATTGATTTGAGTTCGGCTATTAAAAAGCGCGTGATCCATGCACCACATCGAGTTGAAAATTTGAACGCGCATCAAATGGATTGTAAACAAGATAAAGCCGAATCTAATCAATCTAAATTGGGCAATAAGAGTGTTACATGAATTAAACATAAAGCAAAATTCAAAGCAACACACGGTAACTTAATGAATCTATTAGATCTTGCCAAATCCAATAGAGCCGATAACTAGCTCCAAGCTAGATCTTAGCCTACCGCATGGCTCATGATCTAACAAGAAACCCTCTTGAACCAAGCTTAAATCCACCGCAAGATACTAAGCATGGTAACAAGACTACTTGCATCACGATCTAAATCCACCGTATGATACTAGACATGATACAAGGTTGCCGGTTTTTACGGAGGTCGACGGATCGATGGCTCCTCTCGAAGAACTCGACGACTCGACTAAAGGACTCGAAAGTTGGCACGGGGCCGGTTTTGTTGTGAAATTGTTCGATCCCTATTACAAACACCAAGAGTTTATACTTATACCCTTGTCCTAACACGATTCCTGGTCGACTACGAGTACAACATTCATTACCTAAATTAATGTCCTGGTGCCAATTCGTCCCTTCCTTATGTCCGGCCACGTCATCACGTATTCCCGAAAGCTTCCTTTTTTAAGCGCAAACAACCCTTCGTCGAATAATGGCGTACTACCGACCGCAAGTATCTTTACCGAATCCTTTGAGGAGAAATTCCCCGCCAAATGGCGCTTCTTTACCAAACTCGGCCCACAACTCGGTCCCTTTCCCGTACCAATTTTTGGTGTTAACAATAATGGGAGGATGCATCACCACACACTGGTTGCTCCCATGGTCGTTCGGCCTCGATCGGTGTCGGTGGCACCCTTGGCGCCGCCGACGACCGTGGTGGTGCCCCCCTCCTTTTCTTCCCTTCCCTTCCTCCTCGTCTTGGCACCAGGAACCCTAGATCCAGATCTGGGCGGGTCGGGCTCTCCTGCGCCACCGCTTTGCTTCCTCTAGCGTTGGAGGGTCACTGCGAGGTTCAGCTCGATTGTCCCTGCATTCGCTGTCCTGCTCTTGGCTCGGTCGCCCTGCTCTTGGCGCCGCCGCCGCTACCGCACTTCACCTTCGACACTTGCAAATAGTGGTGGTCGCTCGGGCTCGAAGACTTGTTACCGTGTCTCTCCCCGATGGCACTAGCAGGCCACGATGGGCTCGGCATGGTCGAGGTAGGCTTCGGAGGTCCGCGTTGCCACGGTGTTTGCCGTGTTCGCACTCCTCCTCCACCGAACACTATTGCGCTACTAGTTGATGCGGGGCCCTCCTCTTCCCCTAAAGACATCGCCGCTACGGACGCTCCTCCTCCTCCTTTACCTCCATGGTAGGCGGCGACCTCCACCACGGATGCAACGCTAGCGGCCGGCACCCTCGGCGCGGGCGACCGCCCCGGCCGTGCCCCCTCCTTTCCTTCCCTTCGTTGACGGTGTATTTTGGTGCACCTAGCATGTTCATTACACTTTGGTTTGGATTTGATTATTGAACTAACCCGCCACTAGGCACACTAATCATATAACAAGTTCATCTTTGTGCATGCATTTGGAAGTGTTGTGTTTATGTAGGAAATCATGGACATAAAGGACGGATTCGCAATAAGTTCAAAGGAGCATTCATGGAGTCTTGTTCGTGTTCATGAGCTCGCTGAAATTATTTCCAATGGTGGTGAGGACCGAAGTTCTACGAGGAACACCCCCGGGGATTGAAGCGTAAAAGATCAAACTTCATGCAAAGAGAGCCTCCATCTTGATCGCGAGGATAACGGCGTCAAAATCATCCAAGTAGAAGGGGCAAAGTAGATAAGTACACGAGGACCCACGGAGCAAAAAGGGCGACCGAACCGGCCGAACCGGGCTCGGGCCGGCCGGCCCGGTCGGATCGGCCCAGCCCCACCCCGGCACCGGTTCGGTCCCGTCTTCCTTGCCCTCGAAGGATCTTCGACCCTAAAACCCCCGACGCGCCGCCAACACAGGAAGGGGGAGTTATTCGCACCAGAAGGCCATCCACAAGCTAGAGAGAGAGGAGGAGGATCTCCGGCGGGAGATCAACCACCTCGAAGGAAGCACCCTCTCGTGGAGAAGGAGGAAGACACCGGCGGAAGGGAAACCATGATCAACGGTGCCATGATCAGCACCTTGATGGGGTAATCTTCTCATTCGTCCATGGGTTGTAATCGATCGTGAGATGTAATCGCACTTTGTCGGATTATCTATCTATCATCTTGTGTTGAATATACTTTAATGCTTAAAGGTTAGCTACCATGCCGTAAAGGGAGTAGAGCTCCAATGCTTCCTTGGATCCATTCAATACGCCGTGGCCATCAAAGGTCTAGTCATGAATACCTTCGCGTAGTGACGAGACGAGAGGAGGGAAAGGGCGAAACCGTGGTCACAACCCCGATAGATTAGATTGGTTTTTCATGTCTTTAAGCGATTGCATGCTCTAGTATCGTAGACCCGTGGGCGAGTGTCTTCTCTCTTGATCGTTTATCATTCTCTCTAGTGTAGTTTAGTGTTTTCTAGTATAATAGTTGTTAGGGTTTTAGTAGCTAGTGTGTCGTTGTTGATCGAATGCTTGTAATCCCCTTGCTCCGTGGATTGACAAGAACCTTGGGAATCCCGTGGTGAAAAAGGTGTGGGGTCCGTACGCTTGTGGATCGTAGAGGGATACGTCTTTTATCCGTCAACACCTTCCCTTCCCTTCCCTTCCCTTCCCTTCCCTTCCCTTCCTCCTCGTCTTGGCACCAGGAACCCTAGATCCAGATCTGGGCGGGTGTCGAGCTCGCTACGCCGCCGCTTTGCTTCCTCTAGCGCTGGAGGGTCACGACGAGGTTCAGCTCGATTGTCCCCGCATCCGGTGTCACCGGCATAGGACGTCCATCTCTGAAGCTAGCGAGCGGGTCATGGCTTGGTCACCCCGCTCTTGGCTCAGTCACCCTGCTCTTAGCGCCACCGCTGCCACAAGACTTTACCTTCGGTGCTAGCAGACCGTGGTGGTCGCTCGGGCTCGTAGAGTGGCTACCGCCGTCTCTTCCCGATTGTGGCCGGGCGCCACGATGAGATCGGGATGGTTTAGGCGGGCTACGGAGGTCCGCATTGCCGCGGCGGTTTCCTCGGTTCACACCCCTCCTCCACCCGACACTACCGCCGCTACCGGTTGATATGGGGCCCTCATCTTCCCCCAATGTTGTCGCCGCTACCGCCACTCCTCCTCCTCCTCTTGTACCTCCATGGCGTAGGTGACCTCCACCACGGATGCGACCTCGGTGCCCTCTCCTCCCTACACTCAATGTTATCGACGCATCTCCGACTCGTCGATGGGCCATAGCGGACGCCGTAATCGCAACCCCTTTCCCTCTCTCTAACAAAGACAAGCACACATTTCTCAATATCCAAAGCATAAAACAAAGCATAATAACAATAAATAAATTAAGAATGAAGAAACTAAACTTTTCAACAATTTTAATACGAGTGAAATCACCACGAAAAGGATGAACAAAATCAGACATCACCTTCCTAAGGTAGCTTGCTCGCCGTGCATCAGAAGAAGCTCGAGCTATTGGTCTAAGTAGCTCAAGCTCGGGAGGAAGAAGGGGATTTTATAGGTTGGTTGGTTCCGGTTTGTAGTATCAACCAATACTAAATGGGGTCTTTTAATCCCGACTCGTGTTACCAACTTGCACTAAATATCTCCACCCGATTCCCAAACCCCACTAGCCGTTACAACTAGGGCTAAAGCTTCCGCCGTCACTGGCCGGCGGTGATGGCCATTTGAGCCAGGACTACAGGTTCTTTAGTCCCAAGTCCATAGCTATCGGGGACTAAAGGGATGGAAGGTAACTTCTCTAGTAATGCTAGTGACTCTAGCATTCCTTATTAACCAAAGAGGTGAAATACACTGAAGGTCCCTAAACTATTATCGCATTTTCATCTGGGTCCATGAACTTTCAAAGCGACGATCGAGGTCCTTTAACTTTTTGCATGGTTCATTCTAAATTCACTCGCGGTCCAACCGTGGACCCGAATTCACACTTGGATTGAATGGGTTCAAAAGTTAATGAACCTAGATGAGAACCGGGGAATAATTTAAGGACCCATTGTGCAATTCACTCTTAAACAAATCTAAACTAATTTGTTCCGCAACCTTTGCAGATCGAGATGAAGATCGATATTACTTCGGTCCAGGGTGATTTTTTGTTAATTTTCTGCTAATGACTTCTTGCAATTCCTCTTATCTACTCTAAATAACTTGTAGTTTTGACTTTTTAGATACATTTCTTTTACTATGTATCTTGACATAAGTACATATATCTAGGTGCATAACAAAAAAATGTATTAAAGAAGTCAAAACAACAAATATTTTGAAACGGAGGGAGTATGTCGGGACTTTGCAAAAGATTTTCCACCTCCTGGATTTGACTAATGATCTTAAGGCAAAACCTAGCATTCTTGATATTTGCCCTCTCGTTGTTTTTTCTCCAACCTCTCAATCACTGCAGTCCATTGATCTACGATGAAAATATAGTACCAATAACACATATTTAATTTAAGAAGGCGACGATTTGTGTGGATGAAATTTCTTATCGCTAATAATCCATAAAGCATGACTTGTCTTGAAAGTAACATTACCATGTACTGTACACCGGTGGCGTGGTGTTTAAAATATGGTTTGTTCAAAATAATTATGTCGATTATTTAAATAAAATAAAAAGGGATTTGGGTGTGAGAGGTCCCGAGTTCAATTCTCGGAATGCCCCTATTTTATTTTTCTCTTCGTTGGCACCCCTCCAGGTTTCTTCTTCGTTGGCAGTTTGGGAGGAGAGTTCTTCGTCCTTCCGCTGATCCCTTTGGGTGCCGATCATGCTGTTCTGGCAGCCTCTCGACGTGTGAAGCGGGGTGGTGGCCCCCTCTCTCTCTCCCCTGGTCGTCCTGTCGGACCATCATTGTTGTCACCACGGATTGCTTGTTGTTTTCTCGATCAATTGGCTCCCTTCCGAGCTTTAGCATGTAGTCGAGTGCGTGAAGTTAGTTGTGGGGAAAACTCATTACTCTAGGCTGAGTTCATGAGTCCCAATTCTGCATATTCTTTACGACTTTACAGCAGCAAGTAAAACACTGCATTTCCTGGTATTATAGGGATACAAAAATTTGAACAATCAAGTTATGGGGTGGGCACGTTCGAGTGATCCTCTCACATGAATATGCAGGTTTAGACCAGAACAGCAAAGCTTTTTCCACAATCATTTCTCCAATCTCTCAAAAAAATAATCGCAGTATATTCATCTTTCATCAATCTATTGATATATACAATTTATTTTTTTTCAAACTTCCTTTTTTTAATTGGAAGAGGTGTACCAATTTATTATGAAAATTCCTCGTGCACGACCTGTCATGAAAAGAAGACTCCTATGTTCATTGAACATGTGTTAATTTGGAACAAACGTTCAGAAAATAGGTGACAAAGGGAACGACTTGTAAAGCGTGGCTTCTCATGAAAAGTAACACGGTCATGCTCATGCAAAATTAATGATTTGTTCAAAGGATGCCTTACGCCTATCTTAGAACCCTCAAAGTAGATTTGAACAGCAAAGGGCATTTGGTCTAGTGGTATGATTCTCGCTTAGGGTGCGAGAGGTCCCGAGTTCAATTCTCGGAATGCCCCCTTATTTTGCTTTTTTTTCCTGCGTTGATTATTACTGAAACATCACAATTATGTCCACATCAAAATTACTGAAACAAACAATTATGTCCACAAATTATGGACCACTTAAATTAGCTTCAGAATCGTATAATCTTTGTTTTTGTTTTGTTCAGTTTTCGATGGATTCACAATAATCCTCACATATATATACTGATTATACAGATAATGCATGCAGCTGAATGTTGAGACGTGCACTAGCTCTCACACATCCTCTGATCGAAGAACTAGCTGCAGTCGTTGCGTAGGAGATCAATCAGGTGTGTTGGATGGAGTTGGCGCCGATGGCGATGAGGTCGCTGGCGAGCTTCTGGAGCTCCTGGTCGTGGTCCGTCATCACCGACGGCGTCCCGCGCTCGTTGAAGCCGTCGTCGCAGGTGGTGACGTCCGTCTCCACCGAGTCGAGGTTGGTGCGCGCCGTGGCGAGGTCGCCGCGCTTGAGCGCGTCGTCGACCGTCTCCAGGTTGCTCTTGATGTCGCTGTACGACGCCGTGCAGTCGCCGAGCGCCTCCTTCACGGTCGCCTCCGTCCCGGGCGCGTTCATCCGGTCCGTCGCCGCGTTCATCGCCTCGACCGCCTTCTCCCGCACGGCCTCCATCGCCAGGCGCAGCACGCCGATGGCGTCCGCCGCCGCCGTCTGCGCCGCCGGCACGCTGCCGGCCGGGAGCGCCGCGATCGACGCCTCGCAGTCGTCCGGGTACTGCGTCCTGGCGCACACGCGCTTGATCACCGGGCTCAGCATCTTGGCGATCGGCTTCCGGATCATGCCACCGAAGGACTCCATCGACATCTTCGGCTTCGTCGTCGCCGACGGAGGGAGAGGCTCGTCGGGAGCGCCGCCGCCCACGACGGGCTGGCTGCTGGCGGCGTACGTGTCTGAGATCTTGGCCGCCGCCGGGAGAGGCTCGTCGGGAGCGCCGCCCATGGGCTGCTGCTGCTGCTGGCTGGCGACCTGCTTCGTCGGAGATGCGTACGCGTCGGGGGTGCCAGCAGCGGCGGAGCTCTGCTTGGCCGCCGCTGGCAGAGGCTCGTCCGGAGCGCCGCCGCCCATGGGCTGGCTGGCGTCGGCGTACGCGTCGCGGGTCGTTGTGGAGCTCTTAAACGTCTCCTCCTTCTTGGCCGGTGCAGAAGGTACGTACTGACCGGTGCTGGAGGAGACGACGTCGGCCGGTGTGGCATCATCCTCGCCGGACTTCTCCTCCTTGGTTGGTGGAACTGGAACATATTCGCCGTCGGTGGAGACGTCAACCGGCGCGGCATCCTCTTCGGGATTCTCCTCCTTTTCCTTGGCAAAATAATCACTGGATTTCTTCTTCTTCTTCTTGGCTTTCTCCTTCTTTTCCTTCTTGTCAGAAGACAAATCATTGTCCAATTCGTCAGACTTCTCCTTCTTTTCCTTCTTACTAGGAGGAGATGCATACTCGTCGGAATCACCAGACTTCTCCTTCTTCTTCTTCTTATTAATGAACTCGGATACATCAGAATCTTTTGATTTCTTCTTCTTACCAGAATCATCAGACTTCTCCTTCTCCTTGTCCTTCTTCTTGTGATGCTCGGAAACATCGACGTCACCCGATTTCTCCTTCTTCTTGTGATGATCAGACGACACATCGACATCATCATCTGATTTCTCCTTATTAGCATAATCCTCAGACTTCTCCTTCTTCTTGTGATGCTCAGAAACATCGACGTCATCCGATTTCTCCTTCTTATTAGCATAATCCTCATACTTCTCCTTCTTCTCCTTCTTCTTGTGATGCTCGGAAACATCGAAATAATCGGATTTCTCCTTCTTTACCTTCTTCGGAGCCGAAGATTCCGCGTCTTCCTCAACGGGCTTCTCGTAGGTGGTGGAGGGTTTAGTCGAAGTGGCTTCATTGTAGGGGCTCTCCTCCTTTGGCTTCTCTACAATCTTCTTACTAGGCACTCCATATTCATCAAGGGATGATGTCTTGACAGATCTTCCGGTGCCGGTGCCGGTGCCGGTGCCGGCTTCGCTCCTCCTTTCCGACGAGATGCATATCGCCGAGGGCACGGTGGCCGCGACGACGGCCAGGAGCAGCGATAGGCTTATTAGGAGGTGTGGCGGCCGCATGATGGTGGCCCTAGGAGACATGGCGGAGACGGTGGTCAACAAGTTTTGGAAGCGAGGTCGGAGGGGAGGAGGGATATTTGAATCCGGGCGGGGAAGGAAGCGATTGGCCGCATTTGGCGCGAACTTTAGATAGGCAGCCACGCGCTCTTCATTTTTTGTGGGGAGAGAAATGGGACAAGGTCAGCCACTAACCTGTAACCAACACACGCCCGGAAAGTCATGCGTTTACCGTGAGAACAGGGTGGTGACATCTTTTTTTTAGGTAGCGAAAAACGGGCTGTGTGGAACTGACATGTGTCCCCGAGAAAAAAAAGGTTGTACATGCGTGTTGGAGCTGGACCAACAATAAACACTCACCATTCAGCTAGCTATTCCTAATGTTGGATAAACTGAACTTTAAAGTCACACTGGCCAAACCGTAAAACTGCCATTATACAGTTTACTTCCGTGCTTGCAGTAAATTTAGCAGTTGAATAAGTTGCAGGTCATTAAACTATACAAATTCTAAGGTATGGGAGGATCAATGCCCAGACTGCTTGCATGTCACACCCAGTTTTAAAGGCCAAAACCGAATGCATAGATCACGTGTGCGCCAGGATCAAGTTACACACACGCAATGACATTGTGAATACCAAAATCAGTGCCACACGAATAAAGAGTTATTACATGACCAAAGTCTTAAACGAAACATAAATAACGAGTTCTCGCAGCGGAAAAAATGCCTCCACAGGCAGCTGACTGAAGACACGCACACCTAGAACTCCTGGAAATCACCGGGGTAGTCTTCAAAGTTCTCCCGGTCCGAGAAACAATCCGAGTATTGTAGATACAAGAAAATAAACAAGCATGAGCACGTGACGTACTCAAGAAGGGGAAACAACATAACATGCAAGGCCATATGGTGGATGGCTAAGGTTCAAGCGCTTTAGCATTTTAGTGAGTCAAGTTTTATTAGCAACATAATTACCGAAGAGTGTAAGTTCATACCAACCCAATTAATAAAGTATAAGCATCATAAATAAAGATAAAACAACAAGTTAACATTTAAATTTCATAATTTAGTCATGTGAGGGTCCAGAGCCGCTCTTGACCGTTAGCACGGCTAATTAGTTAGTTTGACACTCTGCAGAGGTTGTATACTTTCACCACAAGCGCCGTACAAGCTCGAAGAACTTTGAACCCAACCATGCGGTGTTTGCAAGGCACCATCCCACACTACCGAGGTGTGGTTGCATAGGGACGCTACATGGCCTTTACAAAGGTTCCCTAGCAAGTTATGACCCACAAGGTCCGGATCAGTTAGCAAGGTATAAAGTCCCCTAGCAGGTCGATACCCCACCATAAAAGAATAACTCACCCAGCCCCCTGCTAGAGCGAGTCTATACCCCACAGTACCGCCGATCCCTTGTCCTTAGCAGGTAAGACCATCCCAAGCTAAAGTTCCTAATTATTCAGCCAAGACCAGTGCCCGTTAGTTATTGTGGTTGTACTGTTTTCCTGGGTGGTTCTCCATGTTCCGATTAACATAACAAGTGATCTTGTAAAGTAAAACAACATAAAGAGGAACATAGAATATAAAAGTATCCAAGTTGATTAATACCATCCCATTTAAGCATGCTAAGCCATAGCTACCATCAAGATTAATTTTATTAACCCGGTTACAAAGCAAAGGTTGTAAAAGACTGGGTATGATCCTTAACAGGTTCCCGTCAAAGTTAATGCAAGCAATAAAAGTAAGTACAGTGAATTAAATGCATGTTATGTAGTACAAGTGGGCATGCATCAAGGAAGACTTGCCTTCAACAAGACTCGGCTGCTCAAACTCTGGCGCATCTTGATCTTCAAAGCCTTCAAACGCTTCACTCTCTACGCTCCACAATAATCACATACAAGCAAACAACGAGAACAAATAAGAAACAATCATCAAACACTACTAACAGAACAAAACAAAGACATAAAACTATTCTACACTTCGAGACGAACGCGTGAACATAAAGAATGCTAAAAACGGAGCTAAAACGACCAAGATACGCACTATTGAAGGAGTAGGGACTAATCTGCAAAGGAACTAAAAGATTAAGGGCTAAAACAAGGAAAAGGGACTAAACTGTAAAAATCTTCCTACGGCGGGAGGGCATTTTTGTAAAATCCGAAAAACTCGGGTTTTTTTGCAAAAAGGCGGAGTCATGCCGGTTTGACTGGTATTGACTCGGGTTGGATCTAATCCAGCCCGTTGGATCTAGATCTAACGGCCGGTGGCGGCTGCTGCGCAAGCGGCGGCGGACGGTTGATCGGGACCGTCAAATCCCCGATCCGACGGCCGCGAGAAGCACGCGAGCGCGCGGGTGATGGCGAACGGCGGTGGTCGGCGGCGAGCGGCGGCGGTCTCGCCGGTGTGCCACGGATTCGAGCTAGGGGCTCGATTTCGTGCGCGATTTGCACCGGGATGTAGAGCGCGAGGCGGCGGACTCATCTAGGGAGGCGCGGACGGCTCGGTTGTGACGGCGATGGCGCGCGGCGCGGCGAGGCGGCGGTGCTACTCCGGAGAGCTTCCCCGCGGCAACTCGGTGTGCGGGGACGACCACAAGCGGCACGGGTGGCCTCCTCACCTCCTTGCGCGACTCGGGCGGCTCCTCGACGGCGAAGAGGCGGCGGCCGACGGCGGCGGACGCGCTACGGCGGCGGCGCTAGGGTTCCGGCGAGGCTCGGCGCAAGCGAAGGCGGTGGCTAGGGTTTCTTGTGCCGCGGTGCAAGGGTGGCGGCGGCCTTAAATAGGCCGGGGAACCGGCCTTGGCGTGCGGGCCAAGCTAGGAAGGCGTGCGGGCCAAGCTAGGAAGGTGCGCGTGTGCCGGCGCGGTCGGACTCGGGGACGAGTCCCGCCCGCCCACGGCAGGGGGTCGGGGATGACGGGCGGGCCCCCGCCTATCGGCCGGCGCGCCGGAGAGGGAGCGGAGTGGGCTGGCGGTGGTCGTGGGCCGGCCGGGGCCGAGCCGCGCGCCGGGCTGCTACGGTGCAAGCGAGCCAAAGCAACAACTGGAGGGGCGCCGGCGGACTTCAGGCTGTTGGGCCGCGAACAAAAATGGGCCATAATAGAAAGAAAAGAGAAAAAAGTTTACCTAATTTGAAAAGGGATCAAACAAATGAAATTTAAATTTGAATTTGAATTTCAACAAACAAACACAATGCACCAGCATGAATGCAACAAAGAATGCCTATAGTTTATTTATTTTATTTTAGAAAAATAAAAATGCCTAAAAGAAATTAAAAGCAACCCTAAAATCCTTAGGAGCCTAATTAAAAGTTTCTATCCAATTTTATTTTAAAACTCAAATTTGTAAAATTAGGGTGTTACAAATCCTACCCCTTAAGAAGAATCTCGTCCTCGAGATTCGGATAGATTAGCAAACGGATCTGGAAACTCGCTTTCGGCTCTCTTTCCCATGTTGCCTCATCCTCCACGTGGTTACTCCACTGTACTTTGCACATTTTGATCACACTATTCCTGGTAACCCGTGTCATAGTGTCCAATATCCGAATAGGGTATTCAACAATAATGAGATCCTCCTTAATGTTTAGCTCATCCAAGGGTAACGACTCCTTGTCGTGAGGGCTAAAACCCTTCTTCAACTGAAAGATATGGAACACATCATGCACATCAGCTAACTGAACTGGCAACTCCAACCTGTATGCCACTACTCCCACTCTCTCTAGAATCTTAAAAGGCCCGATAAACCGAGGTGACAACTTCCCTTTGACCATGAATCAACACAATAAATAGCTGATTTCGAAATTGTCAAAAGTACTCTACAACTGCCGTTTGAAATGGCGGTTGGGTCCAACCGCCGCGGCCAATGTCGGTAGGCAGAAGAACCACCGTTGCCAATGGCGGCTACCTCACCCGCCAGGCGGTAGGTGGGCTGAGGACCCACCAATCACCTTTGGCAATAGCGGTTGGGCCCCGATGGCTTACGCTACCGTCGTTGCCAGTGGTGGTAGCCTTACTGCCGTTTCCAACAGCGGTTGGTATGCGCCTATATAAGGTGGCGCGCCCAACCGCCACCCCCGCTCCCCACTCCCATTCACCTCCTCCCCTCCCTTGAAGCCCCACGAGCGGCCAGTGAAGCAGTGTTTCAGTTAGGTATGTCTCTAAGCTAGTATGAAATAGTTTAGAAGTTTTAGATTTAGTTTAGAAATAGTAAAAATAGTTTATAAATTTTAGATTTAGTTTATAAATAGTAGAAAATAGTTTACAAATTTTAGATTTAATTTAGAAAAGTAGAAAATAGTTTAGAAATTTTAGATTTAGTTTAGAAGTAGTAGAAAATAGTTTATAAATCGTATAAAATAGTAGAACTAATTTAGAATTCTAGATTTTACTTCGAAATTTTTGAAAATACTTTAGAAATACTAGTTTTTGCATATAAATTCTTGGAAATACTTTTGAAATTCTAGAATTGTTTAGAAATTCCTGGAAATGCTTTATAAATACTAGTTTTTGCTTAGTAATTTCTGAAAATACTTTAGAAATTCTAGATTTGTTTAGAAATTTCTGGTGATACTTTAGACATACTAATTTATGCTTAGTAATTGCTGGAAATACTTTAGAAACTCTAGATTTTGCATAGAAATTCCTGAAATTACTTTAGAAATACTAGTTTTTGCAAAGAAATTCATGAAAATACTTTAGAAATTCTAAATTTTGCTCAGAAATTACTGGAAATACTATAGAAATACTAGTTTTTGCTTAGTAATTCCTGGAAATACTTTAGAAGAACTAGTTTTTATTAGTAATTTCTAAAAAATTCTTTAGAAATACTTGTTTTTTTCTTAGAAAGTTCTGGAAATACTTTAAAAATTCTAGATTTTATAGACATTCTTGGAAATACTTTAGAAATACTAGTTTTTGCTTAGTAATATCTGGAAATACTTTAGAAATTCTAGATTTTGCTTAGAAATTCCTGGAATTACTTTAGAAATAGTAGTTTTTGCTTAGAAATTTCTAAAAAATACTTTAGAAATTCCTGAAATTAGTTTAGAAGTTCTATATTCCCGCTTACAAATTTTTTGTTACGGCTATGGCGAGCAAGGTCCTCCTCCTCCTCCACCATCGCCTCCCCCTCCCTCTCCCCATCCCGTCCTTCCGTTGTACATGCTTCCCGAGCTCTTTGACGAGAAGATTGACCGGGAGCACCGATCGTACTGTTCGCGATGCGGTGCGGAGCTAGGCACTGTACGTGCTAGAGCTCCTTCGCACGACATGTCGCTTCACCCTTATTGGGTTCCCAAGTAGGTAATATTTCTTTCTATTTATTCGTTAATATTTTTTCATTGCACTGACGCCTATTACATTTTCTGTAGCAGGCTATGAGCAGTGGGGCTTCTTTCACTTGCACACTTGGTCGAGGGGGACAAGTTGCGGTAGATGATGTGCCACCAGGACCTCACCTCACGGTTTGGGTTTGACTACCACCTCGTCTGCACACTCCTGGACCGGTGGCGTCCCGAGACACACTTTCCATTCCCCTTGGGGGAGATGACGATCTCTTTGGAGGACATGACCCTCTTGCTTGGGCTACCATGTGTAGGGGAGACGATGGGGGAGGCTAACCTCCCCAGTCATGGCGTTAGGATATCCTAGCAAGGTTCGCGCTAGTGGTGCGCAACGCCCACGCGCCAGGGCTAGCCAACGACTTCACCAACACCCATGGGCCCACCAGTAATTGGTTGTGCTAGTACAGCGTACGTACCTCGATCTATTTATATATTGCGTTTTCATATAATAAGCGCAAATTTCACAAATTTTGACTTCTTGCATGCTGACTACATGAGAGCTGACGCCGACGAGGGGACTAGCAACATGCACTTGGAGGCTTAGCTGTTGTTGTTGTTCGGCTACATCATGTTTAGCGGGTCACATGGCGATGCAGTGTCGAGGTTCCTGATCCCCCATGCTCGGAGGATCGCCGACGCGGACTTGCTGGAGGTCCCTCAGGTCAGCTAGGGCGCCGCTGTTTTGGTAGCGATGTGCAGGGGCCTGTGCGCTGGCATCACCAAGACGGGGCAGGCATCGATTCTCTTCGGTTGTCCGCTGCTCCAGCAGCTATGGAGGTACGAGCGACTTCCCATTAGTCGGCCACGCGTGGACTGAGAAGTGTACGCTCTTCTGCCGCTATACCACGACCCAGCAGGTCGGCCTACCATGGGCTCGATGTGGTGCCACCGACAGGTACGGGCTTCTTACACCTCGTTCGTTAACTTTCAGAAAATTTAGTCTATCGTAACAACTAGTTTGTGCTCTCTTATGCAGCTCTCTTGGACGGAGATTGTACGCCGACTTTGTTGGACTGATCGAGCCTCGTTGGCCTCGTTCATTAAATATTTACAATAATTTATTGAATAAGACAAATGGCTAAAATTGCATGAAAAAAATCATCAGCGAAAAATAATTCGATACGGAAGGTGTAATTTTTTTTCGCCGCACACATCAGCAGTTCAACACAAGCCATGGCATGGATCCATGCCCATAAAACTGGTGTGGCCCAGACTTCTTTCAGCCCAACCCAGTCAAGCATGTGGTCGGTTCACTGAAATTTCAGGCGCATCACAAGTGGCCCATCTACCTCTCCTAAACTAGAAAGACGGCCCATGTAGATGTAGCCTTCTTTCTTTTCTTTTTATATTCAAGGAGGTCGGTCACTCTTTTCTTCCTATCTCAAACGTAAGCGGAGGATTAATTACAACCTGGAAACGAAAACAAAAACAAAAAAAATAATAGGAGTACTGTGCAGTTGGCTGACTGTTCGTTTGGACGGTATTGACGGTGCCATGCATGGCCGTTGACCAAACGTATGTGAAGCCACGTATATACCGACCTACGTAAGGTCTCTGGACCAAGAGCAATAAGCAAGTAGCTGCCGACATGCATGCTCTCCAAACCAGATCACCTTTCACTTTCTTTTCTTTTTAATTTCTTCCGAGCCCTCTTCGGCCGTCCGCCATTAATTCGTCCTCTTTTTGTCCTCTCCGCACCAAAGCTTTTCCGGCGGCGATCGCACTTCTAGTCCAATGGTAGGACGTGGTCCAAAGAGTGGGACGCTACCCACCGGGTTCAAATCCGTCGCTCGCACCTTTTCCTGATTGTTTCGGCGTTATACGTTAAGTGGCGAGCGACGTTCCCGTCGACGACGAGCGCGGTGGTGACTTCGAGAATCTCCACATCTGCCGGTCTTTCGGTCCTTCGGAGGTGCTCGTAGGGGTGAGTGTGCGTGTGTGTTGTGAGTGTCTGCGTTGTACCGTGCCAATCTATATAAAAAGTTATTCTAGTGTATTTAGTTATTCGAGCGGATTTATGAGACTGATTTTTAAAAGAAAATCTCATCCCCGACTTTGCTGGAGTATGTAGTAGTCAGTGATTTTCTAAACCCGAAAATTGTTACTTCTCTTTGCGAGCTTATTAGTTTGTAGTTTTTTTTTTCTGTGTGTGTGTCTATGCGTCTCTGTGAATCCCTGACGCGAGCACCACACAAACTTTTCGTCTGTATTTCTAAACAATCTCTCGGCAAAAGTGTGGATGGGAACCACAAAGTCCATCCACGAACAGTGTTGGCTGTAATCAACCACCAAACCCCAGTTGCATATGCCACATTGCCACGGTCCGTCCAAGCTCTGACTGACTGATGATGCATGGATTGTGAAACTTGAATACACGGTTTGGTTGGCTGCCAAGCTTAATTAGCTGCCCAAGACTTTGGAGCTGCTATACCAAGAAACCTGTGGCTCCCAAGCTGGCGATGTGTTCACCTCCCTGCCTCTCACTCACCCGCAGTACGTAGTACGTCGCAGAGGAGCTCAGAACACACACGCCAACTGCAGCAACTTGGTGCAGTGTTTGGTGGCCCATGTTTCATAGTCCTCGGTCGTCGTGTCCTACCCAACGGCTGAATTTGCGGCGGCGGCCATGGATGTGGACTTTTTTCCGTGGTTCCACGTGTGGATTTTTTTTTTTGAGTTCGGGGGGTTTTCTAAGCCGGGAGAAGGTTTCTTCTACTTAATTAAAACCGTAGAGCGGTCTTATCCCCACCAACTTAGTTTTTTTCGCTTTTCAACAGGGAAAGCGGAAACCACGGTAGACGGTTTGGTTTGGTTTTTTTTTTTACAACTTGGTTTGGTTTGGTTGCTCCTTCTGTTGACTAATGCTACAGTACCTTCCTTACGCTTTCAATTATTTTTCCATCCTCTGAAAACTCGACATACATCGCCGTCGGTTGGCTTCGTTTTCATTTTTTTATAAAAGAATAAACAAGTAAAGAAATAAAGATATTGGAAGATAGGCACGGGTCCCTCTCATATAAGCAAGTTGGTTTCCGTTTCAGTTCTTTTTTTTTTGTAGTTTTAGCTGTTTGAAATTTTATTAATTGTCAGCTGAAAAGATAAAGGAATAATCCCAAAATACAAATTAACGCAAGTGGATGAGGACGATATGGGGGGTTTCAATTGAATGTTTGACAGGAAGAGATATGAAACGGAATCCTTCCCAACAAAAACGCATGCATGCAAGTGGATGGAGGACAAGTTTTTGGCTCCGCACAAAAAATGAATTTCTACCAGTTTGACAAGATTTAATTTGAAGTGGAAGATGTGTAGAGAATCAGCACGTACGGATGCATATATACATTGTTATCTGGAAATAAGCCAATAATTTTTTGTTTTTGTCATACATACACTGTTCCTACAGTTTTCCTGAACGCACGCAGCTGCCCTGCCAGTGATCGAGACGCAAGCAGAACGAGCGGCGAGCCGGCGTGTGCCCTCCCACATCCACCGTCCAAAAACCGTACACCACCAATGGGTGTGACACAGGCAGATGGAGTGTACGTATACCGATCTCACAGTACAATTAATTCTACGGTCCAGCGCCGATGCGATCTCTCCGTCGCAAATGACTTATTATTACTATTAAATTGTGATCAAAATTCGTTCATTTTATTCAAAAAAAATTATCAGTGCAATTATACAAAACATGAAGTTGTATTCAAAATACTTTAATGGATGTCATTAACAAAGCGACGATGCATACATGATTCTTTGAAATACAGATGAATGGTTAAGTGTTGTAATAAAAAAAAGGCGAGACCACCATTAAGCTCGTGATAGGCACATGGAGTGTACGTGTATCAAGATTTGATTTTTACGTGCATAATTAATTCTACGATCCAGCTCATGTACTCCCTCCGAACTCAGTACCGTTAAATTTTGATTTTACAACATTTGATCATTTGTTTTATTAAAAAATTATTACAAATATATAAAATGTACAGTTATACTTAAAATACCTTTGATGGCAAATGAAATAGAAACAAAACAAACGATACATACATAATTTTTTTAAATAAGATACATGATTAAGTATTGTATCGAAAAATCAACAGCGCGCAATCCCAAATTAGTAACTGAGTAATTGACATATAAACCGTGGATGCAACATGCAAGGCCGGGTCGCAGACGGAATGGCACGTACGCAGCTATAGATAAACGCGGCGGCTACGCACCGTCCAGAAACCCGGACGTCGCCGACGAGCACACAGCCGGCGGACAGGCGGGCGTGCGTGCGTGCGTGGCGGCGCGGCAATGCACGCAGCGTGTGAACTAACCCTGAATAATCTGCAGACCACCGTGTAAACTAGAGGAGGAGCAGGTTTGGGTTGTTGGGTTCCCACAGCCATGACCGAAGCTGCTCTGCATATTTTTTATAAAAAGAAAAGATGTGAAGCATTTTCTTATTATATTTTTTTTCATGCATTTCATCAGGCAAAGCTGTATATTGATTGTATGCTCTAGTACGGTAGAGGGCGCATAAAGAAATTTCTTTATGCCTTATCCACACCACACTAAATTCTTTATGCATTATCCAGGCCACACTAAATCCTCTGCTTTAAAGTGAGTGTTTTTGGTAAGGACAAAATTACAAGTTGCACCTGTGCTCACTACAGTTTGGGAAACAGTTTGGCTACATATATTCCAAAAAAAAACCGACATCCTCTGCTTTAAAGCAATTAAGTGTTGTTTTTTTACCATGCATACAGTCAAATTTTTTTTCACCACCACCAATACACATGTAAAAGATCATGTGTGTAGAATAAAATACTAGATAATTAACCAATGAAGATCAGCACTAGTACTACTTACTCGTGCCATGAGTTTTTTTATTTTACATTTGCAATTCTTGCGTACACGAAAATGCTGTTCCCAAGAAGCAAACCAAGCACCAGGCAGGTGCACCAGCACGCAGGATTGGTAACAAAGAACACTGCTGGGCCGCACGATCAGGACTGGTAATAATAATAATAATAATAATAAAGAAACAAACAAACAAAGCTGCTTTTCCCGAGATGATGGAGGAGACTTTCCGCAGTTGGGTCGACAGAGACAGAGCCCGTCGCTGTAGAGATCATCCCCGGCATCAAAATCCAATTGCTCTGAGCAAAAAAAATATTTATATATATACTCTATAAACAATCTGTGGGCTTGTGGATGGGGATGATAAAGAACAAGTCCAAACCAAAAAAAGAAAAGGGCATAAAGAAGCCTGAAGAAACCACAAAGCGAAAGCCAAGAGAGATTGGGATTGACAGATTCCTTCTCTATTCTCTCCCTCCCTGCCTCATTGCTGCATCTTTAAGCAAGAAGCCTGAAGAAGCCCAGACCGGTGCTAGTAGAGGGGGGGATCAGAGAGCTCCTGCTGGAGCTCGCCTCTGTCCGGTTCTTCCTCGCATTTCTGAAATTTTTCCCCCTCCGTTTCTTGGGAGGCGTAGCTCTGAATTCTAGCTCGGAAAGAAGCAGAGTTGAGCCAATTTTGCTCGCCGGATTGACTGGAAACGAACAAAAGGCGCCGCTTTGCGCTCTTTGATCAGAGGAATTGATAAAAGGTGCCTTTTTTTGGGGGGGCGGTGGGGGGGCACTACCGGATTGCGGAAGCCTCCAAAGGCGCCATTTTCGCCACCTTGCGAGCTCTGGGGGAGGGCGCTGATGCTTGCCATTTGATAATACAGCAGCGACCGCGCCGCCGGGGGATGGCAGCGGAGGAGCTCCTGAGGAAGATACGGGACCTGGAGGACGGCCAGGCCGAGCTCAAGCGGGAGATCTCCAAGCTCGTGCCGGAGCGGCAGGTCGAGCAGCCCAACACGTCGCGCCGCCCGCCGCAGCAGCCGTCGCCGTCGCCGTCGCCGGCGCGGCGCGCCCTCGCCGCGCTCCCTTCCTCGTCGTCCTCGCGGCTGCAGCGCGTGGCCCGCGTCGGGCTCACCGACAGGCAGCACATCAGGGCCCTGCACGCGCTGGGGCAGGCCGTGCATATCATTGCTCCCGACGGGAAGCTCCTGTACTGGTGAGGTCTCTTGCATTCCCTGTCGTTCGCTTCTGTCTGCACATCGAGTGTTTGACGAAATGTCAGATAAGCGCTACGCTTTTCTTTTCTTTTTCTTTTCTTTTTTTTTGCAAGAGATAAGCGCTACGCACAATCTCTAGTCTAAGCATTCCTAACATCTACTGTGTGGTGTCAACAAATAGTGGAGGTACCACTCTACCTAGTGATCAATAGTTCAAGCATGTCTTGATGATTAACCACTCCTGTGCTGTACTGCTGCGTAGGCATATGGATTTGAGCATGCACCCTGGTTTTCTAGTCTTTTCCCCATGGCCTGTTTCAACTGATTTTGCGTAACTACCATTTGATGTACAGGAACTGTAATTGTAGTGGCAGGAAATCTATTGCAGCATTAATTATAATTTAATATTGGAATGGAAGTTATGTCACTTATCTGGTGTCAGTGATCATGCCACAATGTTTCATTATAGGACATGTAACTTTTGCAATCAAACTAATGGGTGTTGGAAATCTGTTTTGTTCACATTTGTATGGAAGTAGAGTAAGTCAGGTTGGGTAGCCTTACGCGACCAAATTGGAGTCAGGATCTTGTCAAAAATATATACTTATGTACTTTTAATTCTTTTTGGCTAATTGCCTTGGTTTGTTCATGTGCATTTAGCTGTTTACCTTGTCAAAGCTGTTTGATGCATCACTTACAGCTTGTTGGCTAATTGCATAGATTATTTTATATGGTAAAAGTAGTTCAACAGGGAAGCTTCATGCTTTTTGTGGTGCTATAAGTTTCTAATTAATTGGAACATCATAAGGCAAATTGGTTCTGTGCTGCTTATTTGGACAATCTGGGTGATGATGGTGAAGATTTATCAGTGGCTTTTATGACATAGCTATGGATGTCAATCAAAATATCTAATTTTGTTGTATGTTATACATAAATGATGCTATATTTATTCATTATATATTCCAAAAATTACTCACATAGTGCATTCAAAATTGCACAGATATTGTGGAAAACAGCTTGAATCTATGGTACAGGCTTAACAGAATAGTACATCGAGATCTAAACACATGGTATAGCTCGATACATTTAACTACAGTGGATCCCTTCATTCAGATTGTTGCTTAGTTGGCCAGGAATGCTAAATTATTAATGTTATATGAAATTTCACGTATGACTCCTCACTGTTTAATCCTATTGCTACTATAACAAAAGGCTCCAATCTTTGTTCTATTCTAGGAACCGTTATGCCGAGCAGATGTATGGCTATTCTACATCAGAAGCAGTTGGCCATGATGCTGTTGAATTAATAGTTCATCCTGATGATATCGATGCAGCAAACAATATCATCAGTAATATATTTATGGGGAAATGTTGGAGGGGGAAGTTTCCTGTTAAAAAGAAGTCAGGAGAAAGGTTTTTCATTGTGGCTAATAACACTCCTTTGTATGATGATGATGGTAGCTTGGTCGGCCTCATTTGTCTCTCTGTTGATACACGGACATTGGAGGATGTACTGGGCCCTTCAACTTCAGTGAAATCCCATTCCCATGCAGCGAAGCCCCATTTTGAAGTTAACAATCGGCCTAAATGTAGTTTGTTAAACAGAAGTTCTTCTGGCTCTCAGCAACCTCTCCAATCTTCTATCACCTCCAAGATAACAACTATGGTGCGTTGTACTTCTGAGTAGACAAAGAAAATACAACTTTTCAGTTGTAGTAGAAAGTTTCTTTTCTGGCATTTCTTCTTTATTTATGTTCCAGTGTACTGTTTTCTTGATTTTTAGAATAACACCACAGGCTACCAAGGTTACAAGTAGAGTTTGTTCTCGGATCAAGACGGGTCAGAACTGCAAGGGACAGCTTGCTGGCGGCTCTGAGAGTCAATACTCTGAAGATGATTACAAGGAAGAACTGACATCTAGTGGAACAGACAGCCCAAGAGAGGATGTGGTGCATGGTGGTTTTGTTAGAGAGAATCCCCCTAGGAAAACGAGCAAAACAAGTAGTGATGAGTCTGGAGAAGGAAGCGAAAGGCTTTGCAAGATTACTTCAAAGGCAGAGGAATTATTGTCCAAGAAGGGGATATCCTGGCCTTGGAAAGTTCATGAACATAATGGTACTGGCAAGAGTTACATAGATCCATCACAGTTTCATGATAAGCAAGAGAGTGAGCAGATACCTCAGGCTGGTCCAGAGTCAATTGTAATTCCAGATTACCAAGATTCTGAGTGTGCCCAGGAAAGCAAATATGAAGTAACAGGTTCCTGGTGGTCTTTCAACAACGAGAGCTTGAGTAGTATGGACAGCAGTATAAGTACTAATAGCAGTGCTTTTGAGAGACGAGAACATGAAGCAGATTGCCTAGATTATGAGATTCTGTGGGAAGATCTTGTACTTGGAGAACAAGTAGGTCAAGGTATTTGCTTCTCTCTCTGCAAATACTTTTATTTGTCTGCAAATGTAGAAACACACACCTCTCTTGTTCACTCGTGTTCATAAGATTTATATATGCATAAGGCCTTACTAATGGTGATACGGGAACCCCTGGATACGGATTTCACAAATTCTTAAAACATTAGTTCATGTGTCTTTGGCAGAATCCATATCACTGTGCTTCCTATGTTCTTCAGAGCACTTAAATTGATTCCATGATTTGTAACAGAATTAATGGCATAAATTTGTACCCATTATCATGATAATTTTACATTTTAGTTTCTCAATGTCTTGCATATCATGGTATTTTACCTCTGTATAACCATATGTATAATCAAACAATATGAACAACAGTAAAACTTTGTTTGCCTGCTCATTCTATTTTCTAATAGATATATTTTGCTTTTGACATTTACATGTTTGGCAGGTTCTTGCGGAACAGTGTATCATGCTCAGTGGTATGCCTCGGTATGTAAATTCTGTTGCATGAATATCCATGAAATTCTTATTCTTAGGAGTTAATTCTAAAATAACTATGTTGTGCCTTTGTAGGATGTGGCAGTCAAAGTGTTCTCCAACCAAGAGTATTCAGAAGATATGATAGATACCTTCAGACAAGAGGTAGACATCTCTGCCTATAAGTAGGCATGCAAAGTTGGATGACTTAGGGTCGGTGGGTGGGTTTGAAGGAACTGTGGAGGTCGACACCTTTGTAGGATGTTATATCGTTTCCTTGGCATTTAGCTAATCCAAGTATGGTGCTTATATGTCCATGGATTGCATTGTGCAGCAAACAAAGCATTCTTAGACTAGGTAATTATGGACCAAATCTCGTGACAAAGCATAGTGAGTTACTGACACTAGTTAGGTTGATTAGAAAGTCACAGAAACCAATAACTTGCCGAACAATTCCTTGAGGGCATTGCAGCAGGATTTTACAGTAACAAATTTTTATGCACTCACAAATTTAAGAGGTAAAGTGTGAGTGCTTAAAGCATCCTGAAATAATAATGTGTTAGTTCATGACATTACCTGATCTTTCTACAGTCAGCAGATACTGGTACGGTATGCTTGGCATGTGTGTGCCAGTATGTCTTTCCTTTATAAAACATGAATAAAAAAAGAGATGGTATGATTCAACATTGACAATTCTTCACTTCATCTTTCTTTGATTATGTTTATGTAGGATCTAAGGCTATAACCATATGCATCATGTTGTTAACCTTCTAAATCCATATCCTTCATATGTGCAGGTATCACTGATGAAGAAACTACGCCATCCAAATATTATACTCTTCATGGGTGCAGTTGCATCTCCAGAACGACTTTGTATAGTTACGGAATTTCTTCCACGGTGCGTTAAAACTAAGGAACCATGCACATGTTCTTCTGTGGCTGGTATTTTATCTTCTGATAGTCTAATATGAGTAACTTGTCATGTTCGATTTAGACATACAGCTTTCTCAAATAAAACTCAACTAGGGGGAGAGACATCCACCCTAGCATTAATATATAGAAGGTGAGAAGCAAACCCTTCTTGGCTTACAACCCCACCTGGTTACCCAATGTGGCCCACAGCAATGTTTGCACTGAGGAGATTCCAGTGGCCTATGTCAAGTTGTGAAATTTGAATGGTAATCACCTGTTTTCTAAACCGGGCAGGGATTGGAAGGACATATTCTATTTAATAATTTCTGGTGTAAAGTTTCACATAGATCTCATATATAAAAGAAATGGAAATACCAAACCATATATTTTTTGGGGGATGAAGTAATAAATGGTATGTCAATCTGCCGCTTCCAGTGGCCCTCACTTCAACTTAGCATGGCTGCATCTTGTAGTTCCTTATTAAGAGGATTAGTCTGTATAAATTCACTATCCACACTTCAATCATAGACCAATGTGCCATAAACCTTGACCTACATTAAGACCAGTGGCTTACAGCCATTATCCTGCTGCCCGTGGATTTAGCAGACCTGATCATCAGGGAAATCCTTAATTTAAAAGACTTTCTTTTTTAAATGCACATACAAAAAGAAATGACACATGAACCCATTATACTAGTATTTATTGTTCTTTGCACATTGAATGTACAGGCTTAGTCAGTTACTCCGAGTAGTTCATTTGAGAAGATTGATGATTTATTGACACTGATTCAATAAAAGTTTACCAGAACAGTCTTTTTTAGTATCAGCTCACTACTCTTACATTGTCATCATTATTCGTACACCACTTCATTATAGCTGTTGAGTATCCAATTGTTATTTTTGCTAACTGAACTAGCTTTTCCATCGGTGTTATCAAAAATGAGTTTAGTAAACTTCCGAAGTTACAAGCACAAAGCAGCCCTAAGCTTTACTGTTTCTGCATTGCAGAGGGAGTCTGTTCCGCTTACTTCAAAAGAACACAGGAAAGCTGGACCCAAGACGGCGGGTTCACATGGCTATTGACATTGTGAGTGCCTTTTTTTTCTAGAAAGTTCTGGGTTGCAGATACTATGTTGTTTTGTCATCGACATGTTGAATCATGTTGAATTAACGGAGAACTGGATAAACATTCTTCAATTGTGCATATCTAGAAGCATAATTAAGAAACAGAGAAGCAGTACAATATCAGTAATTGTTCAAAAGTGCATAGGAGAGTATCCAACTTGCACTTAAGCTTGCCACATCAATTAGCTTCAGTGTATGAAAAACATGTAACATGGAGCGTAGTATTACATTTAACACTGTAAGATTGTGTATAATGCATGGGATGTGCTAAGCAATTTTGAAAAGCTAGCCAGTCAATTAAAGTGATTTTGCTGTGAAATATTGTTGGTTCAAATTCAACCTATTTTTCATCCATGCTTCTTGTGGCTCTGAACCACTGGATACAAAAAATGAGTAATATTCTTGGTTCTATACAAGATATTGTTGACATGTTGGTTTTTAAAACAGGCAAGGGGCATGAATTATCTTCACAACTGCAGCCCTCCTATTGTTCACCGTGATTTGAAATCGTCAAATTTGTTGGTTGACAAGAACTGGACAGTAAAGGTAACAATAGAATTCAATTTCGCCAATCAGTATTTTCTGTTCTCATTTACGTTGTTCAATCAGGTTGCTGACTTTGGTCTATCTCGTCTGAAATTCGAAACATTTCTGCGAACAAAAACTGGTAAAGGAACGGTAAGTACTAACAAAATTTTCTTGATGGATATGGTAGATACTTTCCAGAAGACTGAGATTATCGTAAACATAGATCTACAACCTTCTGCTTATCCACTAACATTCTGATAATTAAATTTTGTATGCAGCCCCAATGGATGGCTCCGGAGGTGTTACGTAATGAACCTTCAGACGAAAAGTGCGTTCAATAAAGACATTATTGCAGATTGATGTGCCTCCTATGTATTTATGGTTATTGACCTTTTTGTTCTTGTTAAATGTAGGTCTGATGTATACAGCTACGGTGTTATCCTGTGGGAACTTGTTACTCAAAAGATACCCTGGGATAATCTCAATATGATGCAGGTGCATTTTGCTGCATTTTACTAATACTTTTTTAATCATACACACACCAGATTTCTACCATATTGATTGGTGTACTTTTCTCTTAACTGGGTAGAATCAGTCATCCAATTTTGTGTGGGGAGAAACAACCAATAGTTACACATTTTACCTGGTACAAACAGGGACAGACCGACAGAGTTTAATGACTGCTTGCTTTTTATCAGCTCAATCCTTTAACTATGATTTCCAAGAAAAATGTTTTTTAATACTTTTGTCTTGTGCTTGCTCATACAAGAAATTTTGACCCCACATGCTGCAGGTTATTGGGGCTGTCGGTTTTATGGATCAGAGGTTGGACATTCCGAGTGATACAGATCCTCAGTGGGCATCAATGATCCAGAGTTGTTGGGATAGGTATGCATATGATTAGCGTGCTACTATATTGAGGATGAAGGAAGTCTCTTATTTGATAAAATTACTTTATTCTGACAAATATTGTCCTTTCTTTGAGCAGCGATCCACGCAAGCGCCCTTCGTTCGTAGAGCTCCTGGACAGGCTTAGGGATCTGCAGAAGCAGTACAGCCTGCAAGCTCAGATGCAACGCACGTCTGCAGATGCTCTGCTGAAAGGTGGTGCAAAGACGAGAGTTGAAGATTGCTAGTTCCAAATCTAATGGCACATGGCGGTGTACATTGTCAGCAACCACAGAGCAAACATGATGGTTCATCAATGGCATATCACACTAATCTGGAAGGCACATCTTCGTCGGCCTCTCCTGGGAAAGGGGTCAAGAACTAACTTCAAAATGTAGAAATCTTCGGCCATGGCCGTACTGCTGCTGAAATGAGAATGGCAGTGGTTTGTGGCTCTGTTTTTGTATTAACGCCCAATTCGTCAAGGAAAGAAAAAAGGGGAATTATTCATAAGTTGTGTAGTCGATTTTGGTAAGATTGTTGTGTGCATAACCTTATAATTATAAAAAAAGCTGTCCTGTGTCAAATAAGCCCAAACAACTAGAAGATTGAACAAAGCCATGGAACGGTTCAGAGGTATTTTTATTTTGAAAGCGTGGATATCTTGAGTATGATTAAATACAGATAATGAAACTGTTTAAACGTGAATATTGATGCTTGGGACCTTAGAGCATCTGGAAGAGTCTTTCTAAATTTTACTCTCTAAATCATCATAGGGAGGTATTTGCATGAAAATTATTTTCTATATCTTTCCACTTTCAACAACTTTTCTATTTCTTATGCCCACCGTAGAGGGTCATTTTTGTCTTCTTTATTTGACTAGTGAAAAATCTAGAACATATGATGGCTATATTTGGATGACAATTTAGATAAATTATTGGAACTTGAAAGATATTTTTTTCATCAAAATCTCTATATCTACCATTTAGAAATAATATAGAGAGTCTCATAGCGATGGGCACCAAAAATGAATCCCAACTGGACAAATGGCCCAATAATACAATGCAAATTGTTAGACCAACCATATGAAATAGAAGTGACATTTAAACCCTAAAAACCCATGAACTCATTTTTTTTAGAGTTTTATGGAGAAAGCCCTTGTCCTAACTATAAGCAAATCAAAAGAATGAAAGAAAGCATTAAAACCTTACGAGGTACCACTTAAAGCAACTCTAGCGAGCTTCCCTATCCCCTCCCCAATAAAAAATAGTCATATAGGGAATGAAATGGCAAAAAACCTTCTCCAAAGCAGATTCACTATAGCCCCCTTTTTTTTCTCCATGGACTAAAATCCCTCTACACCCCCTCTATAGAGGGTATCTCTCCTCCACCCCCTATCGGGCCGCAAGCACCAACGGACCTAGTAGTAGCGGGCGGTCTTCCTCTCCTACCCGGTCAAACCACTCTCCCGCCCTCTCATCCTTTCTCCCCCCACCGCCACCATCACCGCGACGCACCAATCCCCGCGCATCCGCCCGCCCGCCATGCCTCCTCCTCACCTCCTCCCCGCTACGGCCCGCTTCTCCTCCTCATCCTAGCCCCACCCGCCGCGCCGCGCCCCTCGCCGGGGTCGGGGATGATGCCGCAGAGAGGACGACCCGCGCTACCTCCGGGGCATCAAGAAGGAGCTCGCCGACCGGACGACCGCCTCTGCGGGACTTCAGCAACACCTCGGCGGGCCGCCGTCCGCAACTTCAACGGCGTCACCGCTAGAACCCATAGGAGTCCCACGTCATCAAGCTCTCGCTCTCCCGGGTTCGGCCTCCAAAGCTCCCTCCCTTCCTCTAGTACTTGTCGTGCCGCCACCACGCTTGACCTCTCCCAAAACGCGCTCGATGGCTCCACCCCCGCCCGCAATCTACGGTGGGTACCCTTCCTCGTCGGCCCTCGACCTCTCCTTCAACAAGCTCTCTCGGCACGCTCCCCGCCGAGCTCGCCAATTGCCGGTTCCTCAACTCGCTCAAGCTCTCCCGGCCGGATCCCCCGTCGCCCTCACGCGTCTCGAGTCTCAACCTTCCGGTTTCGCCGGCGGCGCTCGTGGGCCGCGGCACGGCCGCCTCGCCCCCTCCTCCCACTCCTCCCGCCGCTCGACCTCCCCGCTTGGCTCGACGCACCTTGGCGCATAGCTCGGCCCTCACCGGCGTCGGCGCGGACTTGCTCGGCCGGGAGTGTTGTGTGGACCTCCCCCGGGCCCACTACCTCGGTGGATACCGGGACCGACTACTCGGTGGGCCCCCGGGACTACCCGACTTGCGCCGCACGACACCCGATGGCGTGAAGCACAAGGACTACGAGAGGAGAAGTACTCGGTTAGGAAGGCCGTACATGTCCCGCGGTGTATAGAAGACTCCTAGACGTACTCGACTAGCACTCTCTCCCTAAACCGACTTGTAACCCCGCCTCCCGGACTATATAAGGCGAGGCGGGGACCCCCTCTCTAGATCATCTCATCTCACGGCGTAAGATTGCATCATCTTGTAATCGTACCCAATCAACCCGAGCTACACGGCATACAAGACGTAGGGTATTACGCACCTCGCGGCCCGAACCCTGTCTAAATTGTGTGCCACGTGTCTCTTCCTTCGAGTTACCGATCTCGGCGAGGCCACATTCATCTACTTCGGGTGCACGCCCTTAGTAGGTTGCCGGTCCAAAACACCGACACCGGCGCGCCGGTAGGGGGATCTCGCCCGAGATCACATGGCGAACTCGACGGCTCCCCGTCTACATCAACCCAACCGTCGCCTTCAACCGCGGCGACACCTTCGTTTTCGGCGCTTGGCTCGCACCGCCGACGGCGCGGGGGTCCTTCCAACGCCGCCTCACCATGCCGCCCAACCCGGAGACCGGCTTCGTGATGCTTCCTGAAGTTGTCACAGGCGAACTCGCCGACAAGTTCCGCGAAATTTCGCTTTTCGACCATCACGTTGACTTCGAGCTCGAGTCCGCTTCCAACTCGAACTCGACGTCCCCGTGGGCTATCGCATGTGAGCCGGCTGCTCAGCCATCGCATGTGGTTTCACCACCTCGTGAGCGCTCCGCGCGTGGCCCCCGCATTCTCGGCGGGGCCCGCACGGAGGCTCCCTCTTCGCACCGGGTCGGCAAGGAGCCCATACCCGAGTACAACTCGGACTCCAACACCGCCCCCGCCACGCTTCGGACTCCAACCCCCTCTCCCGGCTTCTACTCGGACTCCGCGTATGAGTTCGACTTCGGGTCGGACCCCGAGGATCCCGAGTCCGAGGACAACACTACTGAGCAGCCCTTATCAGGGCCGGCTTATGGGCTTGTTATAACGTCCACACCTGTCGGAAGATTCGTCTACTGGCCTGATCGCAAGCCCGCAGACCTGATAAGCGGGGACTCACGCTACGTCGCCTACCTCGACTCGCTCCCGTTCCAGGAGGGAACACCACTCGCTCGAGCTGACTCGTACACTCCAACTGAGGTGGCGAGTTCCCGATTCCGCTCTTGGCAACCCCGATCGCCAAGTCTTCATGGCTGCCGCCGACACGCCAGGACCTTCAGGGACGGCTCAAGACAAGTGCCTTGAAGACATCTCCGCGACGAGCCGTCTGCCGAGGCACCCGCGGATGAGACCGACGCCAACGGGGACGCTCGATGTGAGCGTAACGAGCGCAATGAACGGCGTCGGCGTCTCCGAGACAACCTCCCCCATCCGCAACCTTGCGAAGCTCTCGAGGGCCGTCGAGAGCGAGTACACACTACCCCGGAGCAATGCCTCATGTCGATCACGGCGATCACACACCAAGCTCGGGGGATACGTGCTGGAGAAGTCATCGCCAAGCTCGCTGAAGACGCTTACTTCATGCGGGTCGACAACGGGGTCACCCGGCCGCCCCCGTCGGAACCGCGACAACGAAGCTACAAGTCGCGGCCGCCGACCTCGCCGCAATCGTACTCGAGCTGAGCTGCCAGCTCAGCCCAATCGTACTCGTGCAAACACCGACGGACCCTCACAGGGTGGCAACAACAATCGTGAGGTCGTCCCTCACCGCGCCCCCGGCGGCGGCGGCCGTGACCGGCGGCGGCGGCGGCGGCGACGGCGAAAGCTCCAACCACGGGGCCAACAGGAGGGCCGGCGGCGGGGGCGGTCGCGGCGGTCAAGACCACGCGAACGCCCACGCCTCCGGAGCCTCACGGGGCGGCTACGACGCACGCTAGAAGATCGGCGAGGCGACAACGACGGCTTCCCCGCCTTCTTTCCTCGGCCTCGCAACTTGCTCCTCCCGGACAAGTTCAAACCCGTGGGAATCACCAAGTACGACGCGGAGCGGGACCCTATCCAGTGGCTCGGGTGCTACGCCCTCTCCATCGAGAACGGCGGCGGCAACAACGACACCAAGTGCCTCTACTTCCCCTTCGCCTAGACCGGGCTCCCCTCACATGGCTCGAGTCGCCGGACAAGCACTCGATCGACAAGTGGGACCAGGCGAAGGAGCGAGTTCACCAACCAACTTCGCGGGCGCCATGGGCCGCTTGGGTACTCGCATGGACCCGGCCATGGTGAAGCGAGAACGGGCGAGACCCTTCGCAAGTACATGCGGCGCTTCTTCGACAAGTGCGCCACCGTAGTCGACGTCACCGACAAGGAGGTCGTCGACCTCTTCCGGACGGTCTCTACCACCGTCGCACCTTCGAAGACTTCGGTCGACGCCGCCCCAAGTCCATCCCCCATCTCAAGGACATGATCACGTCTTGGGCGGATGAAGAAGACAAAGCCAACGCCAAGTACGATGCCATCCGTGGCAAGAACAAGCGAGCAACGGCGGCGGCAGCAGCCCATAACGGGAACCAAGGCGGTCGCAACAACAACAACTACTCGGGTCCCAACCGCAAGCGCAAGCCAGACAACACTGTCACGGCTATCCAGCGCCCTGCGAAGGAGAACTCGAAGAAGAGTTCAGGCAGCTTCAAAGACTTGCTAAAGGAGAAGTGCCCATGGCATCTGGACGGCAACCACACCACTGAGCAATGCTACCAACTCAAGCGAGCGCTCAAGAGTACTCCAGAGCCACCGCACCCTCACGACAAGAAAGGCAAGAAGAAGCACGACGACGGCAACGCTGACTTCCAGGAACCCGACAAGACGGTCAACGTCCTCTTCGGTGGACTACCTAGCAGGCGGGAACAAAAGGCTACCCGTCGAGAAGTCATGAGCATTGAACCAGCGGTTCCGACCCCTCTCAGGTGGTCGGAGGTGCCCATCACCTTCTCCCGCGCGGATCAATGGACCAGCTTCTCCGAACCAGGACGGTTTCCACTAGTCCTGAAGCCGTGGTCGCGGGCTCCAAGCTTAACAAGGTCCTCATCGACGGTGGAAGCGGGCTCAACGTCCTTTTCGCCAAGACCTTAAAGAAGATGGGGCTCGACATCACCAACAAGCTCACCAAGAGCAACACGCCCTTCTACGGCATCGTCCCCGGTAACGCGGCTATCCCACCGGGCTCGGTTGTCCCGCCGCTACCTTTGTGGAATATCGGGACAACTATCGTACCGAGTACGTCAAGTTCGAGGTCGCGGACTTCGAGACGTCCTACCATGCCATCCTCGGCAGGCCGGCCATCGCCAAGTTCATGGCGGTGCCCCATTACACCTACTTGGTACTCAAGATGCCAAGTCCAGCAGGTGTACTCTCACTCCAAGGGGACTTGAAGATCTCGCACGACTGCGACACCGAAGCTGTGGAGATCGTCTCCACAAATCAAGTACCCAACGCTATGGAGATCTACACTGCGTCAAAGAAGCTTGCCCCAAGTGAACTCGACATCTCTGAGAAGTCGGACAAAGCCAACAAGCCTCAGCCACCTGAGGAGGTTCTAGTCAAGACAATCGACCTCGGGACAGGCGACAGCAGCAAGACCACCACCATCGGGGCCAGCCTTGACCCCAAATAGGAAGACGCGCTCATCAACTTCCTCCGGGCTAACCGCGACATCTTCGCGTGGAAGCCAGCGGACATGCCAGGGGTGCCCAGGGAGTTGATCGAGCATTCCCTCAACGTCGATCCTAAAGCTACCCCCAAGCGACAACACCTCCGCCGTTTCGCCGACGACAGACGGGATGCCATCAAGAAGGAACTCGCCAAACTACTCGCGGCTGGCTTCATCAGAGAAGTCTTCCATCCTGAGTGGCTCGCCAACCCCGTCCTCGTCCGCAAGAAGAACTCGAACGAGTGGAGGATGTGCGTTGACTACACTGATCTCAACAAGCACTGCCCCAAGGAACCCTTCGGGTTGCCACGGATTGATCAAGTCATCGACTCCACGGCGGGCTGCGACCTGCTCTGCTTCCTCGACTGCTACTCCGGGTACCACCAGATCGCGATCAAAAAAGAAGACCAGGAGAAGACCGCGTTCATCACCCCGTTTGGTGCGTACTGCTACACGACCATGTCCTTCGGGTTGAAGAACGCCGGCGCCACATATCAACGAGCTATCCGGGCCCGCCGGAGCCGTAGACCGGGAAGTACGGAGGCCCTCGGCGCGGTGTCCTTGTCGGTCATGGCGGCGGCGAGCGTCCGCGCGTCATCCACACGCCGGGTCACCTCCGGGACCATGCCCTCCGCTCGAGCCGCACGGCCTCTCGGCCCCGCGCGCCACTTGGTCCGCGGCCGACGTGATGAGCTCGGCGTAGTCGCGAGCGCGCCGCCACCGCCGGAGTGGGGCCACGGGATGATGGGTGAGGAGGATGATGTGCGGCAGGAGGTTGAAGGGCTTGAGGATGGAGAGGTGTCCCGGAGGGGGCAAGGGGTGGAGATGGGTGAGAGGGTTTTGGAAGCCGCGACCGTTTCGAGGCTACTAAGGTGCATGTTAGGGCGAGTCCGAGGCTTCATAGGTCTAGGGACGAGCACACCTTGGCTAAGGATGAGGAGAGGGTTGCCGGAAAGAACCTAGAGTTCAATGAAGGTAATCCTTATCCCACATATTTACTTTCGGTAAATAGAGACCTAGCTTTGAAATGTTTACAACAAATAGGGCTCAACCTAGGGGAATCTAGTGTAGAGAAAGACAATAATCTTTGTAACTTGCTAGATATTGAGTCGGTTGGGGAAATAGGGGTGTTGGGGTCGATGAGGCTTGGGGGGATTATGAGAGTGAGGAAGAGAGTCCGGAGGACATAGAGAGAAAAGCACAAAAGATCTTATGTGGTGAGTTAATGGAAGAGATTTTTGATGAGTCAAGTTTTCCTTTACATAGCGAACTAGATAATCTTACTCGTAAAGGCAAGTTTCACGCTAAGTACGTAGCGAACATGGCCTCATATGCCACTAGTTCGAGTTTGATTTTGGTGATTCATGACAACATGATCATTGGGACTAACCATATTGTTTTAGCATGTCTTTGTAGACACTCCTAGGTCCCAACGATGCAAGAAAACCACATGCCAAAATGAGAAAAACAAGGGTCAAAACCGAGCAAGAAAGGAAAAGAAAAGACACCGTCGGATGAGCCGACGGTACCATAGCGACAAGCATCGGTGCAATCGTCGGACAAGTTGGAACACCGGTGAAACCCTAGGCACCGTCGGATGGACCGACGGTCCATCTTTTAGTAGCGTCGGACGAGTTACGGAGGAAGAGCAGGGAAGATAGTAGCACCGGATGATCGACGGTCGAGTGGGGACACCGTCGGTCTATCCGACGCTCGGTTTGAATCAAGACATAGACGCACCAAGACGAAGTCTTCAACACCGGATGATCCGACTCCATGGTCAAGAGGAAGCGTCGGTCTATCCGACGGTCGCGTGGAAGCTAACGAGAGACGACTTGGTCGCGGGGTCTTCGACACGGATGATCCGACGCACCGCTCGGTGTATAGCGTTGGAGCAGCTTTGTCGGCGAGTTACAACGGCTAAGTGAGTGGAGGGCACCGGATGAGCCGACGCCCGGAAAAGCATAGCATCGGTTCATCCGACGCTACCTTTTTCGGCAGCTTTTAGCCAACGACTACTTTGATGCCTTGGGCTATTTATACCCCCTCCACTCACCCATTTGAGGGTGCTAGATTGTGTGGAAGTGCGAGAGGAGTCAAAGACACATTGAAGATCATAACCAATCCATCCAAGTGCTTAATTGCTCATCCTTAGACTTGCATATGCTTTGTGTATGTGCTTAGTGCTAGGCTTAGCTTAGAGCCGAGTGAGTGCAAGGTTGTGCCAACCTTGTGAGGTGATTCTTGAGTGGATCAGGTTGTACAAGGTTCACCGGAAGCCTTGGGGCCTAAGTGGCTCACCGGCAATCGTCATCGACCCTCCGGCTTGGTGTGGAGCGGCGAGGACACTTTGTGCGAGGGGACGTGGAGACCCCCTTCCTTGGTGGAGAAGCTCCTTAGTGGAGGCGGCATCAAGGTGACCAAGAGAGCTTGGCAAGTGCCTAAGTTGCTAGCCTTTGTGGCAAGTCAAGTGGTGCTCTTGGGAGAGACTTGATAAGCGGGAAGCGAGTACTCTTGTGTGAGTGCTTCAACAATGTGGACTAGGGGTGGCTTAGTGCCTACCGATACCACGAGATAAATTGTGTGTCAAGAGTTTGCTTCCTCTCATCCCCTTTACGTTTCCGCATTTACTCTATTGCAATCTTTGCTTGCCTTTACTTTCCTAGAGTAGTATCATGCTAGGATTGGCTATAGGTTGCAAACCTTGGTTTGGGATGGGAGTTTCACACTAGAACAACCCTAGTTGCACATCTAGATAGTATGTTCTAGTTTACCTTTGTGCAAAATTAGTGAAGCCATAGGTTAAGGTTTTAGATTGCCTAATTCACCCCCTCCCCCTCTTAGGCTAACGAGCATCCGATTCCTTACAAGTGGTATCAGAGTCGGGACTCACTTCCTTCATAAGGAAACACCAATTCGATTGGTAAATTGTGAAAACCGGCTCATTGGAACGGTTAGGCTTCACCGCCTAGTGAGTTGCTCTATAGAGGAATGAAAGGGGTGGATACCTTAGGTTTGGCTCCACATTTCGATGGCACGGGCTATCCTCGGTGAAAGGTTCTCATGGAGGCCCATCTCCAAGCAAGGGACCTTGATGTTTGGAGAGTCACCGATGAGGGCATGAAAAATGGTACTAAAAAGGAAAAGCAATTTGATGTGATTGCTAAGAGTATTATCTTGTCCTCACTAGATGTAGGCATTTTCAATAGAGTTTTTACTTGTGAAAATGCTCATGAGCTATGAAAAACCATCAAGGAGCAAAATGAGGGTTCAAAAGAAGTTGCTAATGAACGCTACGGTTGTCTCCTTGAGGAAGCTTTAAGCAACTTGCAAATGAAAATGCTAAATCTGTGTACTCACGCCTAAATGTGCTTGTCAATGAGATCAATGCTTTAGGTGTGAAGGACATCACAAACTTGAACATCAACCGCAAGATCCTTCAAAGTCTCCGGAAGCCCGATTATGACTTTGTGAAGGCAATCATCTACGAGAAGAAGCTCGAAGATTTGAAGCCATCTCATATCTTGAGCAAGATCATGGCACATGAGATTCAACTCATGCCCAAGTCAAAGAAGGCACCCCAAGAAAAGCCCCAAGAACCATCCTCTCCAACTACAAGTCATGCTCTCTCAAGCCAACAAGAGAAGATGTTGAGTAGGATGGCTACTCATGGAAGCTCAAGCGAGGATGACGGTGATGATGGTGACGATGGAGATTCCTCAAGTGATGAAGAGGTTGAATCCATGGTGGCCGAGTACTGAAGAAGATCTTCAAGTATGTGAAGAAAGTCAACATGTACGGCTACAACGTCCACTTGAGAGAAGGGCGTCATCATCAACGCATAAAGTTCACCAAGATCGAGCACAAGCCCAAGAAGAAGGTGGTCAAGGAGAGGAGACCAAGGCAAGAAGCAACTATCACCGTCCGTGAATGGACAAGTGGTGGAGAATCAAGTTCTTCTAGCTCAAGTGATGAATCAAGAAAGAACTTCACCACTCGCTTCATGAAAGGTCCTTCACCATCACTACACATGTGCCTTATGGCCAAAGGTATGGAGAGCAATGTAAGTGATGATGAATCCAACACCACCTATATTAATGATCTTGTTGATCTAGTCCATGAGCAAAAAGGAATGCTTAAGAAAGAAGCTAATGAAATTAAAGAACTCAATGCTCTCAATGATCTTAGTCCAACTCTTGCTACAAATTATGAACATTTGTTGTGCAAATTCAAATTGCTTAGCAAGGAGTGTGATCAGCTAAAATCTAAGCTTGAGAGCAATGAGACTAAGACATGTAATTCCTTTGATCTTGATGAATCATCTATCCCTTGTGCTATTCCGATGCTTCAACTTCTTGCATTGATTTATTTGATAAATCTTGCTCACTATCTTGGAATGAGAATGTTGTTGTAGAAACATGTGATTGTCTCATAGGCAAGAAAAATGATGAGCTCAAGCAAGAAGTGAAATGGCTTCAAGAGAGGTTGGCAAGCTTGATGGGCAAGGGCAAGAACGATGTGGAACAAGTGGACATCTCTCAAGACATGAAGAGCAAAGTCCAACCTTCTCAAGATAATTGTGATCCCATGGTGAAGAAGCTTGAGAAGGGTGCAACCGTGACTTGCTACAAGTGTCATGCGAAGGGCACAAGTTCTACAAATGCCCTTAATTTGTCAAGAAGATGGACAAGGGTGAAAAGAAGAAGTTAAAGCCCACCATCAAGAGCTCCCTCATCTACACCAAGCCCAACCGCAAGAACAAGATCAAGAGCAACACCTACGTCATCAAGAAGAAGGCTAATGGCAAGGTGGTTGCACACAAGGTTGGGAAGATGAAGGAGGAGTGGGGTTGGTGTCGGTGTTTTAACCGGCAAACCTACCCAGGGGGTTCCCGAGGTTGTAGATTGTGCGGTGAGGATCGTGATCGGGAGACCGAGAACTCGAAGGTATGAGCAAGGACATGGGACACAAGATTTATACGAGGTTCGGGCCGCCAAGGTGGCGAACCCTACGTCTGTTTGGGGGATCAAGTATGGTGCCTCGCGCTTGGTGTTGGGTTGACATTAGGTGCCCGCTAGGTACCCGGCCCTCCTTTATATAGTCCGGGGGGCGGGTTCTTAGTCGGTTACAAGGCGGAGTCCTAGTAGGATTACACGGAACGAGTCCTAGTGGGATTACGGGGGGAATTCTAATAGGAGTCCGTCTTCTTCCTTCCTTGCATGAGTACCGGGAGTATGCTCGACAAGCCCCCGAGCACATTGTAGTCGAGAGTAGTAGTCCAAGTAGTCTTGAAGCCTCTTCGAGTAGTTCTTGAGTGTCCTCGAGTACGCTTGGAGAAGTCTTCAATAGTACTTGAGCTGCCGCGAGGCCGGGAAGGTGGTCCGGCTCATCGGTCTTGAAGTCGAGATTATATGGAAGTGCGGTTGCAAAATCACACTCCATATGGAGTAGCCCCCGAGCCTTAGTTTGAGTCGCGGACTCTAGGCGAGGGTCAATCTTGATTTCAAATCTTCCGTCTTGAAAAAATTGAATGATGGGAGTAGCATAGCGACCCCGAGCCTTGAAATGATTAGGTAATCAATCCAAGGGTCTTCAGTGTTCGTGAAAGCCATCATCCGAGTACTCTTGCAGCGTGTAGCCCCCGAGATAAGAGAGCCGTATGAGCCACGTCAAGTAGTTATTGGTGAGCAGCCCCCGAGCTTGAGAGCGAGCGAAGCATGCTGAAGTTATCTTCGAGTAGTATGTTAAGTGCAGCCCCCGAGCTGGAGAGATTTCAAGTAGTAGTTTGGTGTCGAGCCCTGGAGCATGAGAAGTAGTCGTGCCGTCAGAGCGGACTTTAAATGCGACCGAAGTTGACTTTAGATGCCGGCAGTGCGGACTTTAGAATGCGACTTAAAAACCGAAGTCGACTTTGTGCCGCGCGGAGCGGACTTTGAGATGCGACTTGAAAACCGAAGTCGACTTTGTGCCGCGCGGAGTGGACTTTGAGTTGCGGCGAAGAAGTCGACTTTAGATTGCCGCGCAAAGTGGACTTTAGATGCGGCTTGCGGTAGTCGACTTTGTGCCACACGGGGTGGACTTTGTTGACGCAAAATGTGCACCTAGCGCCAAGCACACGGCAAGCCGAACAAGGCGGCTTCACACGTGCAAAGAATCACAAGACGTGCCGATCAATTTTCCCCGAAAATTAACAAAAGACAAAGTAATTAAATACCAAAGCTTGGAACTTGCCGGGTGGTACCGGCAGGTTCCATATTTACGGCTACAAAGCCAAACGGGATGACACATAGCTATAGAAAGCTATCGCAATAAACTGAAACCATTCGGGAGCTTATAAAAGGAAAAGTAACATAGCCGAACGAGTGACGTAAGCATGACGACGATCGGTCTTTGTTTAGACAAAGATGCATGTGCGCAAGACCATGACCGATCCCCATGATGATCAACGTTAAATAAATAAATAAAGTAAAGCGCGAGCATAAACATGTAATAAACAAGCATGCATAGGCCCAAAGCACTAGTCTACCGCATGTCTAGGTACTTTAAAACCCGTCGGGTACGATGCCAAACAAATCTATCCACCGCATGATACAACTTGCATGGGGATCGTACCACTTTCCACAAATAGATCTATCCACCGCATGATACAATCTAAATATGGAAAGCCAAAAGCATTCGTTATTTAAAGCATGAATTACGCACGTGTTCTACTCGTGAAAAACATAACCGAATACGGTCGAACGTACCGATTCGGGGTCCATGAAGAAGGAATGAACATTACCAAGCGAAATAAATCTATCGGGTTGATTCGAAATCTAATCCACGGATGACTAGCTCCAAAGCAACCCAAAAACTCGCATCTACCGCGTGATACTCGGTTCTTTCAAGATTTATACCGGTGTTGGCAAGCTTGAACCCGCAACACGTAACAACCTAGATCGATTCGGTTTCGGCTATCGAAAAGCACGTGATCCACGTGTTAGACTAGCCCAAGGCACGAACTTGACTCGCATAAGGATCACAAAAGGGGATAAAGCCGATCCAAACCCATCTAGATTGGGCAAAAAGGTGTTACATGAATTTAAACGTAAAGTAATACTCAAAGCAACACGGGGTAACTTAATGAATCTATTGGATCTTGCCAAAACCCAATAGAGTCGATAACTAGCCTCAAGATAGATCTTAGCCTACCGCATGGCTCATGACCTAACAAGAAACCCTCTTGAACCAAGCTTGAATCTACCGCATGACACTAAGCATGGTAACAAGACTACTTGCATCAGATCTAAATCCACCACATGATACTAGATATGATACAAGATTGCCGGTACTCACGGAGGTCGACGGATCGATGAACCCTCTCGAAGAACTCGACGACACGACAAATGGACTCTAGGGTTTGGCATAAGGCCGGTTTGTATTGAGAATGATTACGTATATCTGTTACATACATTCAGAGCTCATATTTATACCCTGCCAGGTACAACCTCGAATGGATTTGATGCCTAATTTTATCTCTAAGCTTGATCGCTTATCCATCCATTCGTCCTTCCTGCTTGAGCCACGTCACCGTACAATCCCGCAAAATCGGCTCAACCGTTCCCTTGCCGAACGAAAGCGGATAGCCGACCGCGGATTCTTCTGCCGAATGCATCTGAGAAAACCTTCCTTCCACCGGACGGATTCGTCACCGAGCCTGGACCCACAAGTCGGACTCCTTACCAAATTTTGGTGTTAACACATGCCCCTTCAATTGCGGGATAAAAGTGATTTTATTCCGGAATTGACTCTAGCCACCAACGTATTCAAATCGAATCTGTTCAACACCTATTCTCTCTCTTCGCAATCCGTCGGAATCTTCGTCTAGATCCAAACCCTAGACCCCCTTGTTCTGAGCTCGAATCCCCCAATGGCGGCTCAAAACCAAGCTGCTCAGGTAAATTCCCCTTCCATAAGCTTCATTCGGCATTTAGGTTTTCAATTTTTACCTGAGATTTCTTTTCGCTCTCCTTCAGGAGCCTTCCACCGAACTTTTGATTCGCACCGAGGCCAATTCAAGATCCTACTACCTTGGTCCTGTGGGAAACTCGATCCTCGAGATTTTATCGCAGTTCGAATCTCAAAGGATCCCCTTCAAAGCGGCTCTCGTCCACACCTCCTCGGTGGCGGGGATGCTTTCAAGAACCGGCCCTTGCCCCCAATCGCGGTCGGAAAAATTGGTACCGGAGGATTCTTGCGGACAAGAGTGCCGGGACCCGAATTGGGATACCCTCCGCATTGCTCGGTGCTCGGAGTTATCTTTGGCCGAGACCCCCAAGAATGAAGACCTCTTGATAGCAACTTGCCACTTCGGTCAAATGGCGTCGGCGCCTTCCTCTTTGGTCACGGCCCAATGTCTCCAACTGCGGCCGATGTGTACATGATCACCGGCCTTGACATTACAAGACCCGTTCACCCCCGGGATTTCAAAAATTCCTCAAGACAAACGGGGGTGAAACCGAGGGAGCGGATACAAGAACTATATCCCGAACCATATGAAGGACGGCCCCCTTGGTGAAATCGAATACGGGCGTTTCGAACATGTGGCTATGCGGGTTCATCTTCGTGGTAAAGCCAATGAGCCTACCCCGAATCACATTGCAATGGCTTCTCACCCGGTCAATGGCAACCACTTCCCTCTCGGGAAATTCCTCCTAGGCGAGGTGTACCATATGCTTCATCAAACTCGTCACCCATATGTACACCGACCCGGAGGATAGCATGTGTCAACGGTCACCGGTGGTTTGTGTTAACACCAAAATTTGGTAAGGAGTCTAACTTGTGGGTCCGGCTCGATGAAGAGTCCGTCCGGTGGAAGGAAGGATCTTTTCGGAGATATTCGGCAAAGAGATCCGCGGTCGGCTATCCGCTCCCGGTTCGGCAAAGGAACGAAGAGAGCGATTTTGCGGGATTGGACGGTGACGTGGCTCAATCGGGGAGAACGAATGGATGGATAGGCGATCAAGCTTAGAGATAAGTTAGGTAACGAATCCATTCGAAGTTGTACTTGACGGGGGTATAAATATGACCCCCGAATGTATGTAAAAAACACAATCATTCTTCAATACACACCGGCCTTACGCCAAACCCTAGAGTCCTTTTGTCGTGTCGTCGAGTTCTTCGAGAGGGTTCATCGATCCGTCGACCTCCGTGAGTACGGCAACCTTGTATCATGTCTCGTATCATGCGGTGGATTTAGATCGATGCAAGTAGTCTTGTTACCATGCTTCGTGTCATGCGGTAGATTCAAGCTTGGTTCAAGAAGGTTTCTTGTTAGGTCATGAGCCATGCGGTAGGCTAAGATCTAGCTTGAAACTAGTTATCGGCTCTCTTGGATTTTGGCAAGATCCAATAGATTCATTAAGTTACCCCGTGTTGCTTCGAGTTTTTACTTTATGTTTAGATTCATGTAACACGCTTTTGCCCAATCTAGATAGATTTGGATCGGCTTTATCCTTCGTGATCCTTGTATAAGTCGAGTTCGTGTTTTAACACGTGGATCTTGTCTTGTCCGATAGCCGAAACCGAATCGATCTAGGTTGTTACGTGTTGCGGGTTCAAGCTTGCCAATGTTGGTATAAATCTTGAAAGAGCCGGGTATCATGCGGTAGATGCGAGGTTTTTGGGTTGCTTTGGAGCTAGTCATCCGGTGGATTAGATTTCAAATCAATCGATAGATTTGTTCACTTGGTAATGTTCGTTCCTTCTTCATGGACCCCGAATCGAATTCATTCGGCCGTATTCGGTTATGTTTCTTCACGGGTAGAACACGTGCGTAATTCATGCTTTAAATAATGTATGCTTTTAGCTTTCCATATTTAGATTGTATCATGCGGTGGATAGATCTATTTGCGAAAAGTGGTACGGTTCTCATGCAAGTTGTATCATGCGGTGGATAGATTTGCTTGACATCGTACCTGACGGGTTTTAAAGTACCTAGACATGCGGTAGACTAGTGCTTTGGATCTATGCATGCTTGTTTATTACATGTTTATGTTCGTGCTTTACTTTATTCATTTATTTAATGCTAATCATCATGGGGATCGGTCATGGCCTCGTGCTTGCGCATCTTTGTTCAAACAAAGACCGATCGCTGTCATGCTTATGTCATCCATTCGGCAATGTTACTTTTTCCTTTCATAAGTTCCCGATTGGTTTCAATCTATTGGCAGATAGCTCCCTATAGCTATGTGTCATCCCATCTGGCTTCTTAGCCGTAAATATGGAACTGTCTGGTACCACCCGGCAAGTTCCAAACTTTGGTATCTAACTATTTTATCTTTTGTTAATTTTCAGGAAAAATTGACTGGCACGTCTCGTGACTCTTTGCGCGTGTGAAGCCAGCTTGTTCGGCTTGCTGTGTGTTTGGCGCTAGGTGCACTTTTGCATCAACACACTTTTTGGCACGCCCGGTGGGACCACAGCCGAATAGATCAAGATGCCCGAAATCGCGGACATTATGGACGTCAACATTGAAGACCTCTCTCCCGAGCCGGCGGCGGCAACTCCGGGGCGCCATAGACCGGTTTCGGCAAAAATGTCTGCTCGTCCTTCAAGAAAAATAGAAGTGGCGTCCCGTACTTGAAGAACGAGATGCCCGGGATGTTGCTACCGGGGGAGAGCGATGCCACGGCTCGGCGGGGAGAAAGAGGAGTGCATGCGAGTATTCCGGAATCCGCGGACTACATGTTGAGCAAGAACCACAAAGCTTTCCTCGGTGCGCTCCGGCAAATGATGGTGGCCGTCTTTGGCCCGGGCATGGAACAAGCATTCGGCAAGGCACCCGTCCAAGGGGGCACCGTGGAGCCGGGCGAGTCAAGCTCTCAACCACCATTACGGAGCCGGCCACATCATCCTCCTCCTCAAAGCTGCGGAAGTCAAGCGTTCCGGCCTCCTCCTCGGGGTGCCGGGGGTCGGCCCGCTTCGGCCCCCACTACGGGCCTCGGGAGGACGACCAATCCGGCCCACCACCGCCGGGCGGCACGGGTCAACTCCGTGCAACGGCCGAATCCGTACCAGCCCACGTACGGGGAATTAGCGTTCGGCTCGCCCGGAGCCCCACTTGCCTCTCGGCCACGGATTGCTCCGGCAAACAACCGGCTGCAGAGGAACTTATACGGCGGAGGCTACCATGAGGTGGGAAACTACGGGGCATTTGACGCCTTCCCGCATCCAGGATACGCGCCAGCTACAGGCGCACAAGAGGACGACGCCCTGGCATGGAAGATGGCCGAGTTGATGCAAAATCAGTTCGGCCTCAAGCCAAAAATGCGGGGACACCGCCTACAAGCCGCCGTTCCCAGAGTGGTACTACAACGTGCTCCTTCCGCCAAGGGTGAAGCCGCCGACGGAGTTCGGGGAAATTTTCGGGGGCGGGACGACACGAGCACGGTGGAGCACATCGCTCGATACCTCATGCAGCTCGGGGAATGCTCGGCTGAGGAAACATTCAGGGTCCGCTACTTCCCCGCATCACTGACAGGTCCAGCATTCCAGTGGTTCTCGTCCCTACCCCCTGAGTCAGTTTGCAGATGGAAGGACCTAGAGCGGAAATTCCACGCTCATTATTTCAGTGGCAGCTCGGAGAAGAAGGCCGATCGACCTTGCCACCCGAAGCGAGAGGCACGGCGAGACGGCCGTTAGAGTTTCTCGGGAGATTCGGGGAGGTTAAAGGCATGTGCTTCTCGCTTAACTTGCCGGATGACCGGTTGGGCGATATGGCCGTCGGCCGGGATGCCGCCGGCCGTACGTGAGAAATTGTTCGGGATGGAGTTTGAAAACACCGGGACGGCTATCGCAGAAGCTATCATTGATGAGCAACCGGGCGTATGGCTTCGGGGAAGGATGCTAAGTTTGGCAAGCGACATGATGTCGGCCGATATCTACAACCGAGTTCTTAGACAAGGCCGATCCGTTCGAGGATTCGATGATGAACTGGATGTGGCCGCGGCCGAGATCATGTGGGGGAAGGAGCCTTTAATGATGAATCGGCCTGGGTCAAACGGACCAAGGGCACCTACAATTTTGATATCACGAAGGGCCGACAAACTGTTCGAGCTCTTAGTGAAGGAAGGCCGAATCAAGCTGCCTGAGGGGCATTCCATGCTTCGGCCCAATGGAGTTAAAGGGAAATGTTACTGTGGCTTCCACGACGGGGATTTGCACTCCATCAATGATTGCAGGGTCTTCAGGATGAGGATCCAGAAAGCCATCCAGGAGGGGCACCTCAAGTTCGATAACAAGATGAAGGCGGGGATGGCCACCCTTTCCCTCGAACATGGTGGGCTTCTCTGTCAACATGGTGACGGGCCGAGATGAAGGGAAAGGTCAAAGTCTTGACCTCGGCCCGGGGCTAGACGGGATGGAGCAAGGGGACCCGGAGCGCCAAGTGACTCCGGAACGGGTGCATGGTGAAGCCCCCCGCATTCTCAAGAGTCACATCAAAGTCGGGGAGTCATCCCGAGCCAAGCCCAGGGTGACCACGCGCATCCTCCTCAACAAGTGGCAGCGCCAGATGGAGAAAGAGCGCTACCAGAAACGGCGGTACGAGGAGGAGAAGCGCAGAGCCGAAGAAGAAGCACACAGAAGGGACCAGGAGCAATACACGCGCGAGCGAGCGCGTGCCTCGGGGATGTGCCTTCTTCAGGCATTGCTGGAATGAGGGTTTGAAGCTGCCCACGGCGAGGAGCGTCCGAGTGCGGTGACGGGTATTTTGAGTACGGGCGAGAGCGCAATCGCCGATCCATCCACGAGAGAATTGGAAGGATCCACCCCAACGGGGATCGGTGCCAAAAAATTGAAGTCATCGATCACCCCGGGAAGCGTCAAGCTGATCTAAGGTGGGCTGATCAAGAAGAGGACGAGGACGACTACATCTGGCAGAAGGGGCAATGGTGCCCACCTGGCCTACGCAAGAGTCAGAAGAGACGGGTCCAGCGCTTGAGGAACCGTGAGCGAGGCGGGCCGGGATCCAAACAAAGCGGGTGTGGTGTCCCAAAGACCAACCGGAAGGATCAAAGCGTTCGGCTCCAACTTGCATGGTATACTTTTTGCCGAACGAATTCATGGCTCCCGCTAACCGGGTTGTGCGGGGAAGAGGCATCCCTAGATGATGAGCGAGGTCGAGGGGATGATGGCACAACCGGGTGCCGACCAAGCGAGGCAATTTTCGACAAACCGGCCAAGAATCGACATATGAGGCCGCTGTACTTGAGAGGATACATCAATGGCAAGCCATTGACCAAGATGTTTGTCGACGGTGGAGCGGCAGTCAACGTAATGCCGTACACCACCTTCAGGAAACTTGGCATGGGCCCGAGTGATCTGACGCCTACCAGCATAATATTGAATGATTTCGCTGGGAATCCTTCAGATACCAAGGGATGCGCTCACGTGGATTTGATGATCGGGTCCAAGACGCTGCTCACTACCTTCTTTGTCATCGAAGGTAAAGGAGCCTACGACCTCTCTTGCTTGGGCGGGACCGGATTCATGCCAATTGTTGCGTCCCATCCACCATGCACCGGCAACTTATCCGGTGGGTGGATGATGAGATTGAGGTCATCCAAGCGGATGACTCCGTGAGCATTGCGAACATGGAACCGACCTTCCGGGAATACCAAGGTATTGATTGTTTCTCGGGGAAAGGCGGGGAGAAGGTCTGTTGAACTGTCGGCGGTGATCAACGGCCGATTCAAGCGATCGGCTCTTATAGCAATTTTTAATGGAGAACCCCGTAGATGGCACCGATGGCAAGTTGGGGCGAGGATTCATGTCGGTCGATAAATTAGAAGAGGTTGACATTGGAAGTGGTGATAAGCCAAGGCCGACGTTCATCGGCGCAAACTTGCGGCCGGACTCCGGGGGAGAGTTAATTAAGCTTCTCAAGGAATACAAGGATTGCTTCGCACCGGGATTATTCGGAGATGCCTGGATTGGATCGTTCTATCGTCGAGCATCGGTTGCCAATCAAATCTGGTTTCAAACCATACAAGCAACCACCCCGAAAAATCTACAAGGATGAGGTATTGGCCGATGTGAAGAAAGAGGTTGAAAGATTACTTGATGCAAACTTCGTTCGGCCATGCAGATATGCGGAGTGGATTTCTAACATTGTCCCTGTGTACAAGAAGAATGGAAAAATGAGGGTGCATAGATTTCGGGGACACGAACGAGCTACTCCGATGGATGGTTACCCAATGCCTATTGCCGATTTGTTGATTGACGCGCGCGTGGACACAAGGTGATCGGCTTCATGGATGGCAATGCGGGATACAACCAAATCTTCTTGGCAATAGAGGACATATCAAAGACGGCCTTCAGATGTCATGGCCATATAGGTCTGTTTGAGTGGATAGTCATGACATTTGGGTTAAAAAATGCCGGTGCAACTTATCAGCGGGCCATGAATTACATTTTTCACGAGTTGATCGGCAAAATTGTGGAAATCTACATTGATGATGTGGTAATCAAGTCCCTAAGTCATGACACACATTTGGAAGATGTAAAGAGGACCCTAGAGTGCACCGGAAGCATGGCACGAAGATGAACCCAAACAAGTGCGCTTTTGGGGTGTCGGTGGAGAGTTCTTTGGATTTCTAGTCCACGAGGGGGGAATCGAAGTTGGCAAGAAGAGCATGAAGGCCATTGATGAAGTTATTCCTCCAACTAATCTCAAGGAGTTACAATCAACTTGCTCGGCAAAATCAATTTCGTGAGAAGATTCATTTCAAATTTGTCACGAAGGTTTTGCCATTTTCTCCACCGTTGAAGCTAAAGAAAGATCGAAGTTCACATGGGGCGACGAACAACAAAAGGCTTTCGATGAGATCAAACGGTACATGAAGGAGCCACCGGTGTTGGTTCCTCCTCAACCGGATAAGCCTTTCAAGTTGTACGTGGCGGCCGATACCCAAACCATTGGATCGGCCCTTATTCAAGAATTCGAAGGGAAGGAGCGGGTAGTAGCATATCTTAGCCGAAAACTACTTGATCCCGAGACCGGGTATTCGGCTACGGAAAAGGCCGTGCTTGTGCGTGTACTACTCGTGTACAAAGTTTCGGCACTACTTGTTAAATGCCGAATGCACTTGTGTATTCCAAGTTCGATGTAATAAAACATATGTTATCTATGCCAATTTTGAACGGCGGGATTGGCAAATGGATCTTGGCCTTATCGAGTTCGAGTTAAAGTTCGAATCGGCAAAGGCTATCAAGGGACAGATCATTGCCGATTTTATAACTGAACATCGCGATCCGTCAATTGATTTGCTTGAAATTACCCCTTGGGTTTATTTTTTGATGGATCATCATGTGGTAAAGGTGGGGGAGTAGGGATCCTACTGATTTCGCCTAGAGGTGAGATGTTTGAATTTGCCATCCCTATACAGCCCACTGTCACAAATAACCAAGCTGAATACGAAGCATTACTTCGAGGGCTTCAATATTTGAGAGAAGCTGGGGCCGTTTCAGTTGAGGTTTATGGAGATTCAGAGCTGGTGATCAAGCAATTGAACGGCCAGTACGAATGCAAAAGTGAAGCACTGAGGAGTTACTACGAAGAATGCAGGGAAATCTTGAAGAGCTTCCCGTTGGTAACTCTACAGCATATTCCTAGGGAACATAACGAAGAAGCAAACAGGCTGGCTCAAAGCGCCTCTGGTTACAAAGAGAGTCAAGAAGCGTTTGCTGCGGAAGTGTGTGCACTGGGGACGGATCTTGCAGAAGATGATTGGAGGAAAGAGATCGTTGATTACTTGAAGGATCCATCCCGAAAGGTCTCTAGGAAGCTCAGGTACAAGGCCATAAAGTTCGTTCTTCTGGATGATAATTTATTCTATAAATCATTAGATGGGGTATTATTACGATGCACGGGTCCCGGAAGAAGCCAAGAACATGATGAGCGAAGTGCACGATGGGATATGTGGAGCACACCAATCGGCCTACCGTATGAAGTGAGTTATTAGACAAGGCTGGATGCTTTTGGCCGACGATATTAGAGGACTGCTTTGAGTATTACAAGGGATGTCGGGATTGCCAAAGGTTTGGGAATATTCAAAGGGTCCCCGCATCGAATTGAATCCCATCATCAAGCCATGGCCATTCAGGGGCTGGGGAATAGACTTGATTGGCCAAATCAATCCACCATCTAGCAAGGGGCATAAGTTTGTGCTTTTGGCTACGGATTATTTTACTAAATGGGTTGAGGCGATCCCACTGAAGAAGGTGACATCAGAAAACATGGTTGAATTTGTCAAGGAGCACATCATCTATCGGTTTGGAATCCCTCAAACGATCACCACTGATCAAGGGGCACAATTCGTGTCACTGGAGTTCAGAGAATTTGCCGAAAGCATGGGGATCAAGTTGTTTAACTCTTCTCCCTATTACGCCCAAGCTAATGGTCAAGCAGAGGCTTCTAATAAGATCATGATCAAGCTGATCCAAAAGAAGATCGACCAGAAGCCAAGGAGGTGGCATTCGGTACTCAGTGAGGCACTGTGGGCTTACCGGATGGCCCCCCATGGAGCTACAAAGACCTCTCCTTATGAATTAGTTTATGGACACCACGCGGTTCTACCTTGGGAAGTGCAATCAGATTCAAGGAGGGTTGTGTTACAGAAAGATTTGAGCTCCAAGGATTACAGTGGCCTAATGATGGACGAGCTGGAGGATTTACATATGATCCGTCTTAGAGCCCTGGAAAACATCGAGAAAAACAAACTGCGGGTTGCCAAGTACTACAACAAGAAGGTAAAAGTAAGGCAATTTGCAGAAGGTGATTTGGTGTGGAAAGCGCTATTGCCGATTGGAACTAAATACAGTGAATTCGGCAAATGGTCCCCTAACTGGGAAGGACCTTTCCGTGTGGTCAGATGCGTCCCTGGTAATGCATATATATTGAAAACTTTCTTCGGGAGAAGAATTTTCCGCTGCAATAAATGGAAGATATCCGAAGAAATATTATCCTAGCATTGAGATCGATCGATGATTACACACATCTGACACAGAGACAGCCGGCGCTCAAGAACGAGGCCGCCTTCAGAACAAAAAATCCATAAACAGAAGAAATGGCCAGTGCCTAGATGCATTGCCCTTAGCACAAAAACCACATTACAACTGCTTCTTGCAGGTTTACATCCAACAACCCTGGTGATCATGACCTCAAGGAGGTGGGAAGCAGAAGGCGTGGAGGAAGAAGCGAAAGTATGATTCAATCTTTTCTTTGCTTCTTCTCCGGCTGCTCCCTCTTCGAACGTTCCGGGACCACCGTGATGGCAACTTGGAAGGCACGAGGGTGACCATGGTTCGCGGCCTCCACCAAGTTGTCCTAGGCCGCCTTCAGGTTGTTGTACCATCGAGAGACATCTGAAGCAGAGGAGTGGATGTTAGGGGCAAGAAATCCAGATGCGGGCACAAAGTCCAGGAAAAGTCAGAAGCATTTACCCCCTACTAGTGCCTCCAGAGCCATGCGGCGCTCGCGTTCGGCTTGGCAACGAGCGGTGATATCCCCGAGATCGTGCTCCAAGTGCCGAACGCGGCGGCGCGGTTGATGGGCGGCCCTCCGTTCGGGCGTGGCATCCTCTCGCTTCGAAGGAGGAATCGGAGGAGATGTACTCGGGCACATCTTCGATCCCGATGATTTCTTCGGGGAGCAAATCAAGGCCGAAAGAGGAAAAGAGGAGGAGGTAAAGCGCAAGATCACAAGGAAACGGGAAATAAATCAAGGGAAAACTCACCTTCGAATCGTGCGTTTCTTCGGAGGGCTGCTCTCTGGGGCCGCTTGCCCTTGTCCATGACCTTGGGGTTTTTTCCTCCGGAGACGGGGGAAGAGATGAGAAGTGATGGATGAGTGTGCGAGTGGATTTGCGGGGCATCTCGGCGAGGCTATTTTATTGACCGAAGGGACGCATTGGGAGTGATGACCGGCTCTGTACACCCCTTGTTAGAATACCAAACGGCGGGGGTTTTCTCCTGGATGCGAAGGGTTTTTGCTTGAACGAGTGTTTACGGACGCCAATTCGGGGATCTTCTGTGGATTTTTGCGCCAAGGGGTACTTTTGTTCGCGCGTATTTGGCTCAAGACAGTTCCGGATGCGTTCAAAGAGAAAACAAGATTCACGGATGCAAATGTAAAGAAAATCATCACGAACGAGCACAAAATTCAAAAGTTCTTCATTTATTGCCGATATTTAAACATCCCTAATACAATCTAGTCGAAAAGCCCGTTCAACACGGATTGGGGATGAGTAATTTCGGCAATGGCGTCGCCATGGCCATCAAGGCGCTCCGGGATGAGCTCGATCTCCTCAATGTTCTCCGGCGCGCCTCCCCGGAAGCCGCGCGGCCTAGTGGAGTAGTCGACGTCCGTGTGCATCGCCATGGCGGCCGTGCCCAAGGTGGTGCCCAAGCGAACGCCATGGGTGGCCACCTCGTCGACGCGGTGCTCCACCGCGGCAAGGCGCTCCGCCGGCGTGTCGCCGCGGGCGTTCACCTTATCGGCCGGCTGCTCCACCAACGCTTTCGGTCGGTTGAGCTCGGCGTCGCGGGCCGCAAGGAGCAAGAAGAAAGGAGATTAGCATCAAAAGCCGGGTTGGATTAAAAGAGCCGATTTCGGGGCCGTACCGTCGATGGTTTCCGGCGGTGTTTGCGCCGGTCCTCCCCATTCCAGCTCGGCTATGCCCGCCTTCTTGGAGACGTCCTCCAGCTCGCGCCGGGCCGTCTCCAGCTCCTCCTTGAAGCAGAGGGCGTCGAGCTCCCCGTAAGACACGGGGGAGTGGCCGTCGGACTCCGAGGAGTCGTCCAGGAGGGGTTGATTGGCCGGCGCAGGAGACAGATTCCATTGAATCAACCTGAAAGGGAGATGATCGCCAGACAAGAAAAGAATCAAAATTGAAGCAAAGAAGAGGAGTCGACGATCATTGCCTCCGGCGCGCATTGGCGCTGCTCCCCTCTGCCTCGTCGGAGGCGCGGCGGCGGTTGAGGCGGCGCACCATGTTGGTTTGGGATGTGCACTGTTTGGAAAGAGGAAGAACTGAGATTGGCAAAGATTCGAAAGCTAAAAGGCTTGGTGGAGAGCTAGGGGCACCTACGGTTGCATTTATAGGCACGGCAAGGTGAATCGTGGCCTCGAGTCGTGGCTTTGGATCGTGGCTCATATCCCGGGGAAAATCGGAAGGTGGAAAGGTTTCCTTGGCCGGCCCCGCCGGCGGGTCGCTTGGAGTTCTAGGTGAGTCACATTCGGTTGAGTAGCTCGGGCGAGGAGAGTCAAAGTGCCATTCGGGAGTTGGCGTTTCTTTACCGAATAGGTCGTTCAACATTATATTTGAAGGTGCGCGAAGAAAAAAAGAAATAAATTGCAAGAAAAATATCACAAGAGCGACCAATTCGGTTATACATCAATTAGAGCATTCAAATGTTCAAATGTTTCGCAATCACATCACGGGCATTGGATGTTGCTTGGCGGAAGTTGCCCAGTAGCTCCTGGCAATCTTTTTGGGCGCTAGACAAGGTGGTGAGTTCTGCATCGCATTGTTCTATCTTGGCGATAGCCGATTTTGCTTCCGCTTGGGTCTTTTCTATCAATCCAGGGAGCTCGGCTATTTTCTTTTTATCAGCCTCTATCTCAGCTGACAGGCTTCTCAGTTCTGCTTCTAGAGCAGCTTTCTTGGCAATTTTCAGATCACAAGAAGCACGCGAGACTAGCCAATGTATCTTTGTGGCTCTCTGTTTGGGATTACGCCCCGTTCATGGCTTGTTCGGCATCGGATCTCTTCTTTTCGATAGCGGACGGGAGCGCAATTTCCTCAAAGCGTGCCTTATGGGCGCATAAAGGATGTCCAAGCCACGGATGGATACCGGAGAAGCACCGATATCCTCGGGAAGTTCTTGGGCGACGATTCAAGCATCTTCTCGAAGTGATCGAGATCCTTGAACTGATCTTGTGCATCTCTTTCTAGCCAGGCAACAATTTCTCTAAGCTTTGCTAGCACCTCATCTGACAGAGGCTGGTGCATTCCTTCCGTCGTCTCGGCAACTGGATTGCTCCCCGATGGCAGGCTTGATGATGGTGGAGCCTGATCCTAAGAAGCAGTATTGCCGAGTTAAGGGTGCTAAAAGTAAAAGTAGCAGAGTTAAGTGCAAATGAGTACCTCATGGCTGATTTCTTGAGCAGGGGCAATCACAGGTGAAGAAGGTGCTCCAGGTAGAGCTGAAGCTTCCAAGTTGAAAGGTGTTGATGCGATTCTTGGTAACTCATGGGCTTCGGCTAAAGAGGAGTTGGATCCACTTCGTTGGGATTGGTGTCTCCGCATGACCAACGAGGTGATTGTGCCCTTGGAGGACTTGACGGCTGCGGGCCGGATTGGGAGACTCATCTCTGGAGAATTCATTGCTTCTGCAGAAGGTGATGAGGATGAGATCTCCACTGGGATAGGTAATTCAACCCTGGGTGGACTTGCTTGTTGAGCCACTGGGACATCCACAAGTTGTTCTTCCATTGTTTCTTCTGCAAGTGTCAAGCTAAAAGGGTAAATGCCAGTGTTCATCCTTAAAAAAGGGCAATAAAGGTCATACCAGTGGATGGAGCATTGGCGAGGTTCCATGTACGAAGGTTCTTGAACTACGGTCCGAAAATGCACGGATATGGTGTATCGGGACCGAGTAATCTTGTGATCAAGAAAGTAAAAGATTTTACCTCAACAAGAATTTTCTTGACAGTCCTTCTCCTCTTGGCATTGGGAGGGGTAATCAGAGACAAACCTTGCCTCCTATCAGCAGCAAGGCTAGAGAGGCTGGGGTCGGTTGTGGCAAACCTGGCCATTAGGCGAGCGAGAGTTGGAGACCCGAATCCCGATCTTTGAGATTGGGCCTACGGCATTGTAGGTGATATTCCTAGCTCGAGGGGCGGCACTTGTGTTCGTGAGTAAGAAAATGAAGGTCGAATCATGATTAAAAGAGGATATGTCGAGTCAATGGTTCATCATATTACCTCCGAGTTGGCTGAAAATCGGGCATCAATTCGCACGAACGAATGCACGAGCTCATTGAAGATGTGATCATGAAATTCTTGCCACCGGGGAATTGAAGGTGGGATGAGCTATGGTTGTGGGCACAAAAGGCCAGGTGTAGATAGTGGTACTACACACATAATGGAAAACCTGCCTGTTGTGCATAAGTTCTTTGATTTCCTCTCCGGGCTTGAGGAACTCATGAAGGAACGACCTTGGGGGCATTTGGCCACACCCAAGTTGCCTAGCCATTACATTGGGCCGATAATATCCATAAGTACTTTGGAGTTAAGCCTTCCTCCATTGAATTCGGTGGCGACATACATGGGCGGATTATGATGTTGAGGATCTCAAAGAATCTCCCATCTTGGCGTTCGGATTCAAAAGAGAAGTCACGGGGGAAAATCAAAGTGTCATTGTCCGGATAAGGAAGACGGAGAGGATTACGAAAACCTTTGAAGAATAGCTCGAAAAGGCGGCCGATATCTCGTCGAACAAGAACAGTTGAAGCCGCTTCTCCATAATTTTGGCATCCTCTGGTGGCTTGGGGCTCCCCTTCAGGGTGATTGGATAAGGGGAAGAGCCTGGTGTTCAAATCAACACCAACGATCTGATGCATGTGGAGCTGCAGCCACATTTGAACAAACCACCAAGGACCGTTGACACATGTTATCCTCTGGCTAGTATACATTTGGGTGACAGTTTGGTGAAGCATATGGTACACACTGCCTAGGAGGAATTTTCCAAGGGGGAGGCGGTTGCCACTGACCAAATGAGACGCCATTGTGATGTGATTCAGGGTAGGCTCATTGGCTTTGCCACAGAAGACAAATACGCACGGCCACATATTCGAAATGCCCTATATTCGACATCACCAAGGGGATTGTCTTTCATGTGCTTCAAGATGTAATTCTTGTATCCGTTCCCCGGCTTCACCCCCGTTTGTCGAGAAGAATTTTTGAATTCCCAAGGCCGAACGGACCTCGTGATGTCAAGGCCGGTGATCATATACACATCGGCCAGGGTTGGAGACATTGGGCCATGGCCAAAGAGGAAGGCGTTGACGCCGTTTGACCAAAAGTGGCAAGCTGCTATCAGGAGGTCTTCATTCTTGGGGGTCTCGGCCAAGGATAACTCCAAGCATTGAGCAATGCGGAGGGTATCCCAGTTTTTGGTCAATCCACTCTTGTCTGCGAGAATCCTCCGGTACCAAGTTTTCCAGCCTGCGATTGGAGGTAAAGGCCAGATCTTGAAAGCGTCTTGCCACCGAGGAGGTGGGGACAGAGCTGATTTGAAGGGGATCCTCTGAGATTCAGCCGCGATGAAATCTTGTGGATCAGAGTTCCCTACGGGACCAAGGTAATAGGATCTTGAATTGGCCCCGGTGCGAATCAGAAGCTCAGTGGAAGGCTGAAGAAAAAGCGGAAAAAGAAATCTCAGGTAAAATTGAAAACCTAAATGCCGAACGAAGCTTACGGAAGAGGAATTTACCTGAGCATCTTGGTTTTGAGCTGCCATTGGGGATTTGAGCTCGGAACGAGGGGATCTAGGGTTTGGATCTAGATGAAGATTCGGCGGATTGCAAAGAACGGTGTTGACGATTTGATTTGAAGGTATTCGTGGTGGAGTCAATTGCGGAACAAAATTACTTTTATCCCGCAATTGAAGGGGCATGTGTTAACACCAAAATTTGGTAAGGAGTCTGACTTGTGGGTCCGGCTCGATGAAGAGTCCGTCTGGTGGAAGGAAGGATCTTTTCAGAGATATTCGGCAAAGAGATCTGCGGTCGGCTATCTGCTCCAGTTCGGCAAAGGAACAGTAGAGCTGATTTTGCGGGATTGGACGGTGACGTGGCTCAATCAGGGAGAACGAATGGATGGATAGGCGATCAAGCTTAGAGATAAGTTAGGTAACGAATCCATTCGAAGTTGTACTTGACAGGGTATAAATATGACCCCTGAATGTATGTAAAAAACACAATCATTCTTCAATACACACCGGCCTTACGCCAAACCCTAGAGTCCTTTTGTCGTGTCGTCGAGTTCTTCGAGAGGGTTCATCGATCCGTCGACCTCCGTGAGTACCGGCAACCTTGTATCATGTCTCGTATCATGCGGTGGATTTAGATCGATGCAAGTAGTCTTGTTACCATGCTTCGTGTCATGCGGTAGATTCAAGCTTGGTTCCGGAAGGTTTCTTGTTAGGTCATGAGCCATGCGGTAGGCTAAGATCTAGCTTGAAACTAGTTATCGGCTCTATTGGATTTTGGCAAGATCCAATAGATTCATTAAGTTACCCCGTGTTGCTTCGAGTTTTTACTTTATGTTTAGATTCATGTAACACGCTTTTGCCCAATCTAGATAGATTTGGATCGGCTTTATCCTTCCGTGATCCTTGTATAAGTCGAGTTCGTGTTTTAACACGTGGATCTTGTCTTGTCCGATAGCCGAAACCGAATCGATCTAGGTTGTTACGTGTTGCGGGTTCAAGCTTGCCAATGTTGGTATAAATCTTGAAAGAGCCGGGTATCATGCGGTAGATGCGAGGTTTTTGGGTTGCTTTGGAGCTAGTCATCCGGTGGATTAGATTTCAAATCAATCGATAGATTTGTTCACTTGGTAATGTTCGTTCCTTCTTCATGGACCCCGAATCGAGTTTGTTCGGCCGTGTTCGGTTATGTTTCTTCACGAGTAGGACACGTGCGTGATTCATGCTTTAAATAATGTATGCTTTTAGCTTTCCATATTTAGATTGTATCATGTGGTGGATAGATCTATTTGTGGAAAGTGGTACGGTTTTCATGCAAGTTGTATCATGCGATGGATAGATTTGCTTGACATCGTACCCGACGGGTTTTAAAGTACCTAGACATGCGGTAGACTAGTGCTTTGGATCTATGCATGCTTGTTTATTACATGATTATGGTCGTGCTTTACTTTATTCATTTATTTAATGCTAATCTTCATGGGGATCGGTCATGGCCTCGTGCATGTGCATCTTCGTTCAAACAAAGACCGATCGCTGTCATGCTTACGTCATCCATTCGACAATGTTACTTTTTCCCTTCATAAGTTCCCGATTGGTTTCAATCTATTGCGAGATAGCTCCCTATAGCTATGTGTCATCCCATCTGGCTTCTTAGCCGTAAATATGGAACTGTCTGGTACCACCCGGCAAGTTCCAAACTTTGGTATCTAACTATTTTATCTTTTGTTAATTTTCAGGAAAAATTGACTGGCACGTCTCGTGACTCTTTGCGCGTGTGAAGCCAGCTTGTTCGGCTTGCTGTGTGTTTGGCGCTAGGTGCACTTTTTGCGTCAACGGTTTGTTCAAATGTGGTTGCAGCTGCACATGCATCAGATTGTTGGTGTTGATTTGAACACCCGGCTCTTCCTTTCATCCAATCATCATGAAGGAGAACCCCAAGCCACCAGAGGATGCCACACTTATCGGGAAGCTGCTTCAACTGTTCTTATCCAGCAGAATATCAGCCAGCTCTTCGAGCTATTCTTCAAAGGTTTCCAAAATCCTCTCTGGCTCCCTTATCTAGACAATGACAATTTGACTCTCCCTTGTGAGTTCTCTTTTGAAACTCGGACGCCAAGATGGGAGATTCCCGGAGATCCTCAATATCATTATCCGCCCATGCATTCCGCCGACCGAATTCGGTGGAGGAAGGCCGACCTATAGCACTTATGAATATTATCGGCCCAACATAATGGCTCGGCAACTTGGATGTGGCCGGATGCCCCCAAGGCTCGTTTCTCGCATGAATTCCTCAAGCCCGGAGAGGAAATCAAAGAACTCATGCACGATAGCGAGTCTTTCGGTATGTGTGCGGTCCTACTGTCTACACCGACCCTTCGTACCCACAACAATAGCTCACCCCACCTTCAACTACGGTGGCAAGAATTCCACGATCATATCTTCGGTGAGCTCGTACACTTGTTCCGTACGAGTTGATGCACGATTTCCGGCCAACTTCGGAGGTAATATGATTAATCCTTGAATCGGACATCTCCTCTTCCAATCATGATTTTGATCTTATTTCCTTTGCTCTCGAACACAATGCCTGCCCCTCGGCCGGGAATATTGCCTACAATGCGAGAGGGCCCAATCTCAGCACTGGGATTCAGGTCACCAACCCTGGCTCAGCTAATGGCTAGGTTTGCCACAACGGACCCAACTCCGTCCGGCCTTTGCCGCCGACGGAGGCAAGGCTTGTCTCTGATTGCTCCTCCAAATGCCAAGAGGAGAAGAACTATCAAGAAAGTCCTTGTTGAGGTAAAAATCTTTTCCTTTCTTGATCACAGGATTACTCTGTTTCTGATAAATCATACCTTGTGCATTTTCAGACTAGAACTCAGCAATCTTCAGTTTCAGAACCTGCCAATGCCCCATCCACTGGTATGACCTTTACTATCTTTTCTTAAGGATGAACACTGGCATTTATTCCTAATTTGGCATTTGCAGAAGAAACAATGGAGGATCAACTTGTGGACGTCCCAGTGTCTCAACAAGCAAGTCCACCCAGAGTTGAACCACCCGTTCAAGTGGAAATCTCATCCTCATCAGGGACTCAGTCACCCCCTGTTCAAGCAGAAGCACCAAATTCGCCAGAGATGAGTTTCCCAATCCAACCAGAGCCATCAAGTCCTCTAAGGGCCCAATCACCTATTGGTCATGCAGAGACATCAACCCCAGCAGAGGTGAACCCATCTCCTCTTCAGCCAGAAGCTCCTGAGTTGCCAGCAACTGCATCAGCGCCTTCTCACACAGAAGCTTCAGCTCTGCCTGGAACACCTCCTTTACCAGTGGCTGCCCCTGAACAAAATCCCGCCACAGTTCAAGAAATCGACATGAGGTACTTATTTGCACTTAACCCTCGCTACCTTTTACTTCCAAAGCCTCGACTCGGCAATTTTGCTTTCTTAGGATCAAGCCCCATCATCATCAAGCCCATTAATGGGGGACAATCCGATTCTTGCCGAGGCAAGGGAAGGAACGCCTCAAACTCTATCGGAGGAAGTGCTAGAAAGGCTCAAGGAGATTTTTGCCTAGGCGCAAAGAGATGTGCGAGATCGGTTCAAAGATCTTGATCACTTTGAAGAAATGCTCGAACCCATTAGCCAAGAACTCCCTGAGGACATCAGTGCCTCTCTTGCATCTATCTCCGGTCTAGAAATTCATTACGTGCCCATAAGACAAGCTTTGAGAAAGGTGTCCTCCCGCCCAGCTGTTGAAAAGAAGAGGGCCAGTGCTGAACAAGCCATGAAAGGGGCACAATCTCAGACCGAGAGCCATAAAGATACACTGGCCAATCTGCAAGCTTCTCGCGAACTGAAGATCGCCAGAAAAGCCGCTTTGGAGGCAGAACTGAGAAGCCTGTCAGCTGAGATAGAGGCCGATGACAAGAAAATAGCCGAGCTCCCTGGATTGATAGAGAAGACCCAAGAGGAAGCAATATCGGCTATAGCTAAGGTGAAACAATGTGATGCAGAACTTACCACCTTGTCCAGTGCCCAGAAAGATTATCAGGAGCGGTTGGACAATTTTCGCCAAGCAACATCGAATGTCCGTAGTGTAATTGCGAAATACTTGAACATTTAGATGCTTGAATCGATGTGTAACCGAATTAGTCGTTCTTGTAACATTTGTTCTTGCAATTTTATTTCCTTTTTCTTCGCACATTCTTAAATGCAATGTTTGAAACGACCCATTCGGCAAAGAGATGCCAATACCCGATTGGCACTTTGACTCCTCTCGGCCGAGCCGCCTACCGAATATGACTCGGCCTAGAACTCCAAACAACCCATTGGCGGACCGGTCAAGGAAACCTTTCCACCTTCCGATTTTCTTGGGATATGCGCCACGATCCAGAGCCACGTCTTGAGGCCACGATCTGTCTTGCCAGGCCTATAAATGAAACCGTAGGTGCCCCTAGCTCTCCGCCAAGCCTTTAGCTCTCGAATCTTTGCCGATCTCAACTCTTCTTCTTTCCCAAATAGTGCACGTCCCAGAGAAGCATGGTGCGCCGCCTCAACCGACGCCGCGCCTCTGATGAGGCGGAGGGGAGTAGCGCCAATGCGCGCCGGAGGCAATGATCGTCAATTCCTCTTCTCTGATTTATCTTTGATCTCCTTTTGTTTTGACGATTACCCTCTTTTCAGGTTGATCCAATGGAATCCATCTCCTGCGCCGCCCGGTCAGCCCCTTCCGAACGACTCCTCGGAGTCTGACGGCCACTCCCCCGTGCCCTACGGGGAACTCGACGCTCTCCGCTTCAAGGCGGAACTGGAGACGGCTCAGCGCGAGCTGGAGGATGTATCCAAAAAGGCCGGCATAGCCGAGTTGGAGTGGGAGGACCGGCGCAAGCGGCCTGCCGGGAGACCATTGACGGTACGGCCACGACACCGCTTCTTTGATCCAATCGGCCTTTGACGCTAATCTCCCTTTTTCTTGCACTTTGCGGCCGTGATGATGAGCTCAACCGGTGAAGATGCTTTGGTGGAGCAAGCGGACGATAAGGTGAACGCCCGCGGAGATACGCCGGCGGAGCGCCTTGCTTGCGGTGGAGCACCGCGTTGATGAAGTGGCCACCCATGGCGTCCGCTTGGGCACCACCCCCGGGCTTGGCCGCCATGGCGACGCACACCGACGTCAACTACTCCACCGGCCGCGCGGCTTCCGGGCGCGGCGCGCCGAAGACATCGAGGAGATTGAGCTTATTGTTGACGGTTAATAGTTGTATCAAAGTTCGTTTATGACTTGCAAGCGGACAAGTCTCCCGTCGTAGTCAAGGGACCCTTCTTCCCTCGAGTGGTGAACCCAAGGTATCGAATCCGTGGAACAATGTGCAACGCAAGGATTCAATCTAGTAAAGCAAGGTAAGCTATCTTATGATGAACTAAGTTGCATCTAATCTACTAACTCATAAAGAAAACGAATCTAATCTAATCTACTAAAGAGGTAGCAAGAGAAAGCAAGAGATAACCAATCTAGAGAATCTAGATCATGCTTATGTTGTAGCTCCAAACAAGATAGATGAAGATAGAAAAGCGAATCTCATTAAAAGCATCTTTAAATCGTGGCCTTCCATCCGACTCCGAAAACGCTCGCCTTTCGGAACCCCCGTTCTGTCACAACGTATCCCTATTCATGCGGGTAGTCTAGGGCGAGTTCGATAGAACAAGTTGAAATCACTTGGCCGGTCCGGTATGCACCTCTAGCCACCGCGGCTACAAGAGCACCCTATGTAATCTAGCTGCAAACTAGATCGTAGAAGAAGCAAAACCAAGAAGAAAACAAAATCATCGAGAAGGCACTTAATTGCTAGAAATCGGATTCACTTACAATCTTCACCATGAATGATTACATGAACAAGATCACCACCGGGGCCCTCCCTCGATCTTGATCCTTGCTCCGAGCTCCGACGTGGTCTTCCATGCAAGGTTCCCACGTCGTCTAGGGAAACCCTAGACAACTAGCACGACCCTCATCTCCGAGATGGTGTCCCTCAAGCTTCTCTCGCTCCTCGACGGCGGATTACGACTTCGGTTCTGCGTGGCTCTCGGTCGGGGGGCTATTTATAGCCCGAGAAGCAATTAGGTCAAAGGGGAGGCCGATTGGGCCCCGAATTGGGCCGGGCCGGCCGGCCCCGGTGTTGTGGTGAAAGCCGCAGCTCTCGCACACGAACAATGAGAGAAGACAAAAGCTCAAGAACCAAAACCAAAACTCAGGACAAAGGACAACCAAAAGTTCTTTACTCAACAGTTGATTTCTCAAAAGTCGATCCCCTTTACATGCGCCGGTCCGTCTCCTTTTATAGGGAGGCGGGCGGACTTTTTACATTCCGAGAATACCCTCGTGTAAAACGAATCAGAATGGAATGTGCTAGGCTATCTTCGGGTAATCTCCGGTTAGGTCTCCACGTAATCGGCGCTCCGTGACGTCACGCCGCAAATCGCGGCGTCTTTCCCGGCTTCCATCACGTGCGCCCGTCGGAGAGAGGGCCCTCGGGCCTTTTGGAGATCCCCCCTTTCGCCTAGCATTCTTCACCACCTGAAACAAAACCATACTCAAGTTTGGATTCATTAAGTGTTAGAAACGACGAAACCCCTTGTTCGAATCCCAGGCCGAAACCTTCTGGGTGAATAGCATTCGCCCTAGAGGTTTCGTCGTGGGATCGCCCTAGAGGATTCGCGCAGAAGGCTTTGGTAGCGGCGAAGGGTGCCTGATGAAAATGCAATACCCAGAGGAAGGAAATAGGATTTGTTGTTTCTGGGGGTTTTGCTACCGGCATCCTTCGCATAACCGCTCTTTATTTTTTGGGTATGTGAAGGCTCGATTTCGAGTCCCCCCAACAGAAGCCCCTCGATGGCGAAGCGCTTGCCCTGATTGCAAACCCGAGCCAGCGAAACCCTGGGATCGAGAATCGAGGCGGAAGAAAACGTCTTCCACGGCGGCGGTGCCCCCAGGGTCTCTCTTAAAATACCTAGACTGCCCTCGAACGGGTGTTTTTTACCGTTGAGTTTAAAATTTTCGACCGTTGGGATTTTACCGCCTATAAATAGTCGGGGATCGCCGCCGGTGCGGCCCCACCGCGTTCGCACCCTCATTTCTCTCTCGCGACTTCGATTGCTGTTTTCGCCTCTGCTTCCAGCAAGTCGCTTCAGCGGAAGCCCCGGCCCAATTTGCGAGGTCAGTTCTCGCTCCGCTTTTCGCACTCGCTTTCGCCTTCAATTTCCGATACTGCGCGCTTGAATCTATGTTACTGAGGAAAACTAATTGCTTGTGTCAAGCGCTCTTGCGAAGACATGGAGGACGAAGGATCGTCGTCAAACCGTGGGAAACGGTTGCACCGGCGGTTTCGGAAGCTACCGCGACCTCCTCCACCTCGACGTCTAGCTCGGAGTCTGGTAAGATTTCTGGTTTGGATTGGTCTGCCAGCTCTCGTGAGAGTGGCAATACCTCGTCTTCTTCTAGTAGCGATGCAAATAGTGGTTCGGATGGAAGTTATGTCGAAATAATGCCTAGCGACACGGATGTTGAAAAACGAGTGCACGTGGACGTGGAGGAGGGCGAAATAAGAGTGGAGGCTGACGCAGCTATAGAAGAATCTGAGGGGAATCTGCCTGGAGCAAAGGCCGGACTTGTTATATTGGCCGGTCCTTGATGACACAGGCTGATTTGGATGCTTTACGGTTAGAAGGATGCTTCGAGCCGGGGGTGTGTCGATTGCCTGGGAAGGAAACCACGCCGAAACCCCGGAAGAATGAGAGTGTGGTGTTCCGGGATTTTTTCACTGCGGGCCTTCGATTGCCAGTATCCAAGAAGTTTGCTGATATTTTGGCGGCCTATAGCGTTCAAATTCATCAGCTGACTCCCAACTCTATCCCTCAAGTTTTGAAGTTTTTGTGGGCCTGCCGGACCTTCGCCGGGGATAATGATGTCGAAACCTTTGTTCGACATTTTGAGATTCATTGGGCTAGGCGGCTTGTGAAGGTTGACGATGAAGATAAAGAAGCTCAATATGGCTGCTGCACCTTTCAGACCCGCCGCTTGGCCAAAAATCAGGCTCTGGTGGAACTGGCCCCGGCGTACAAGAACAAGTGGGCTAACCGGTGGACTTCATATTGGTTTTACGTTCCCATTGAAGTAGTTGGTCGGAATTCAAAGCAAGAAGAGGTGACGACATATGATTTGGCTAGTCGCATGGTTGATCTGGGAGGTTGAATTGTCACCAGAGTTGACGAAAGCCAGCCGGTCTTCAGCAAGTACAACGGCATTTTACCAGGCGACGCGTGTGATCACTACGCGCGATGCCCTGGAAGAGTTTGTGGCAGCGATATTTGGCCGTGCCGGCCCCGATGGGGGTCGTGGGCATTTAAGGTGCTTGTGGCTACCCGGGCTTGATAATGATGTACGAAGCCCCATTTTCAATGTCAAGCGACCGGAGGATATGACCGACGAAGAGGTCGTTCTTTGAAGTGGAGAGAAAAGTTGTACAAATGATAGGAAACTTTACTCACAAGGAATGGGAGTGTGCCCAGAGAATTTTTAAGCATCAAGGCCGTGTTAACCGGGTTTTTGATGAGATGGGCGTGACATATTCTCCTCGCCCGGTGCCTCCGACGGCCGGCAAGAAAATGCAACCTCCAGGCAATGTTGGCTCTGAGGCCGTCGAGGCCTCACGAAAGGTGAAGTTGAGTAAGACCAGCTCGGTTGTTGAGAGTACCGTGAAGAGCAATAAAGCCCAAGATATCTTGGCCAAGCGGAAGGCGGACGCTGCGAAAGCAACCCTGCCACCGCTTGCTGAAAAGTCTACAAAGTTGTCGAAAGTTAGCGAGACCTTGGCCCGTCGTAAGGTTGAAGCGGCGAAGGTGGCTGCGGCCGAAAGGGAGAAGAAGAAGGCGCAGGACCCCGTCGTCGCTGTGGAAACAGACAAGGGGCTGGCCCTGAAGAAGAGACCGCTGGACACCGTTGAAAAGGTGAAACAGCTTGCGATTAAGGAAAAAGAACCTGAAGATGCTGAAATTTCTGCTAAAAGAGCACGGGTTGATCCGGTTCTTGAAACCGATGAAGATGTCGATATCATGACGACACCTCGCATTCAACCTTGTACTAAATATCCGCCGAAAGGCTCGGCGCGGAAATTGGCTGAGGGGGTTTCGCGGTGCATCGGCCGAGGCGGGGGAGTTGGAAGCAAGGGAAGCGAGAGGTAGGCGTGTGGGCCGAGTTGATCCAAAAAGACATTGCCATGGCCGAGGCAGCCCCAAAGGGGCGAGTGGCCGGTCTGGTGGATATCGTGGATGACTCGGAATCACTTTGTTATATTGATGACGACGCCACTCGATCAGAAAAAGGTGGAGACGTATCGCTGCCGCAGCCCCAATGTGAAGCCACAACTGATTTGAACGAAGCCTCGGGTGCGAAACCCCAAAATCTGATTGACCTGGATGCTCCAGAAATTGAGACTTTGGCGGCACAGACATCTCGTTCGCCTCCTCCGGTGTCGCGAGATGTTGACCTGGTGTCAGCGAAGCCCATTGAAGCTGCGGCGTCGGAGAAACTGAAGGCGCCGAGAGTCTACGGCCGAAGATGCCTTGGTATGGTGTTTTAACCTAAGAGCGATATTTTTGCGCGCTTTCTTTCTATCGTACGTTTTGTTTGCTTACGCGTTTTGTTTTCTTGTTAATCTTGGCAGCGAAAACTTTGGTCACCTTGAGCATTAAGGACCGGGAAAAAGGGATTTCCCAGAATGAAGTGGAGCCTTCCGCGTCAAGATCAGGTCTTGCGTCAATGCTGGGGGAGCATGGTAAGAAGTTTCGCTTATCATTTTGCCTTTTGATTTTTGATTTTTTGCCTTCGTCGTACTGGCGGTGCGAAGGGTATACGTTAGATAATGTGGCTGTTGATTACTTTGCGATTTTGAACAAACCTTGGAGGATTTGAGCGCCGATGACCTTATGAAAGTTGTTCGAGCGTATCTTTCAAGAGGTATCGTCGCACCGCCGAAAGGGCTTCGAGAGGGCTGCATCGGAAGCGAAAGCCTCAGTTGACAAGCAAAAGATGTTGGAAGATGAGAATCGGCGTTTGAGGGAAGAAAATGAGAAGTTAAGACGCGACGCCGATGGTTGGGCGAATCAGCGCGTCAAGCACCAAGAAGCCCTTGACGCTTTGAAAAGAGAGCTTGAGTTGAGCGTAAAATGCTATGAGGAGTGTCGTCAAGAATTGAAAGATATGGTGACGCAATACGATGCGCAAAACATCTTGCTAACCGCCAATGCTGACCTCATTACAGAATTGAAGAAGGTGAAGGGTGAGCTTGAGGATACCCTAGAGAAGAATGAAGCTTACTGCCACCAATGGGGGGCGTATTTGGCGACTGAGTATCGTCGAGCTTTGGAAAGCTTTGGTGCCGAGGCCCAGGATTTCAAGATTACTGACAACATTTCTAGCTTCGTGGAATGGTTACATAGCGAATTGAAGCTTCTGCCCGATACCATGAGCAAGATTGGAGACTATGGCGCCGCTACCTGCTCTGAAATGTTGTTGAATCTTCTCGAACGACAGGGATGTGAACATTTTAAAGCTTTTGGGAGCCGAGGTTTCGTGTTTCCTTCACCCGAGGACGCTCCAGCCCCAAGTAAGACGGTTGATTTGATAAACAAGATCGTCCTCCGCAACTTTTGGGCCAAAAGTGGGCGAGCGCACGCACGAAAGAAAGCGGTGGATCGTTTGGCGAAGGTAAGTCTTTCTGGTTTACTTCGACTTCGGCCACTTTTTGCTGATCGATTGTTTATGGTGGTTGTTAATGGTTTCTTCCTTCTCACAGCTCCATTTTGGGCAGGCAAAACAAGCTTTGGAACTTCGAGAGCATCGCGTGGCGCATGGTCCAGAGGCAACTCGGGGCCTTACGGACCCCCTAGAGACCGGCCGCCGAAGCCGGTCGATGATGCCCACCGAGCGGCGATCCTCGGAGCCCCAGTTCGTGAAGCGCCTCAAGGCGAAAGCAGTCAGGTGGATCCCGTCACTGGAGAAGCATTGGCTCCCCTTCGGCTCTGAATTGGTGGATTGATACTTTGAACAGCAACTGAAAATGGCGTGTTGGCCAATTTAAACATTTGAAGGATGAAGTGCAAACTTGTATGCCACTGTAGTGTGCTGAATCGTTGATCATAATTTTTTGTCGTGTTAAGGCTTTTGAACGTTTAGAGCTTAAGTTATCGCTGCTTTCGAGTTACAGGTTTCGAAAGAAAACGTCTTCCCCCCCTTCGGAAGCAGGGATGACTTGAGCTCGACTGCTTTGCTTGGGATCGTTATGTTATCAAAGCTTAGAACTTGTTGGTTCATTTGGATGTTTCACGATGCTGAGTGCTGAATTTTCTCGTTTGTTGCTTGCAGTTTTTTTTGGTGAAAAACGAATACAAAGCTAGCCTTCGACGCGACGCCTAGGCGTGGAACGTGTCGAAGGACTAGGAGCCGTTTTGGATTTGTCAAATTTTACAGCTTTTAAGCTGTTTTTTGACGAGGCATTTGCTCGCTTCTTCATTTTTGAGAAACGGTCGTCTTTGAAGCGTGCCTTATTACTTGCGACGTAGTTTCCGCACAAGTTAAGGACCGTAACGTTTCGGCTATCGATTTGTTTCGATTCGGGATTGAATCGCTTTTAAACGTCCTATCCGGACGGGGCGACGAGAGGGCAGCTCTTAAAAAATTGATTCTTGTGAATCGTTATGACTGCACCACTTGTGGGTGGGCTACTAATGAGTAGCACTTTGATGCTCTCGCTTTCGGAGAGGGCTATTTTGAAATAGCACTTCAATTCATCCTCTTCTGGGATGGGCTATGTTAAGATAGCACTTTAAGCCATGCGAAAGATACACAACAAAATTTTTAGGGAGGAAGTATTCCATTCATTTTGGGAATAAATTTTACATCAAGGCTGCCTCGTTAAAAACCTCACGCTCCAGAGTGGAGTCCTCCCTATGTGAGGAAAAGAGTACCCGCCTTGTTATTGAATTGTAAACTGCGAAAATAAATGCTAGAAAAAGCAAATCTAAGATGAATCCTTCGCACTTATAGTAACGTGCGAAAGGCTTCCTACTGAAAGTAAACTACGGAAAAAACTTACACAAGTTGTCCACGTTCCATGAATAAGGCAACTCCACACCTGCTTCGTCTTTGAGACGAAAGGCCCCGTCTCGAACTGAGCTTGAGACCACGTAGGGTCCTTCCCAAGCGAACTGGAATTTTCCTACAGCGTCGGCGTTCTTCTTTCTTTTCGGGACGAAGTCTCCCACTTTGATGTTCTTGAGGGATACTTTCTTGTTCCTCCACTTCCCGGTTTCCTCTTGATACTTCAACGAGTTTTGGACCGCATCAAGTCCGTCGATTTCCACCAAGTCCTTGTCGGCTTCTTCGCTCTCGCGAGAGCTACCACCAAAACTCGGCGCTTTGGTTGGATAGCTCTTCGGGGCACATTGCTTTGGCCCCGTACGGCGATCCGAATGGTGTGAATTTGGTTGTTCTTGACTCTGTAGTGTTGTGCGACCAGACAACTCGCGAGAGCTCATCTGCCCATTTTCCTTTCTTCTGCTCAAAGAGGCATTTCTTGATGGCGGAGAAAATTTGCCCATTGGCCCTTTCCACAGCGCCATTGGATTGAGGGTGGTACACAGATGCGAAGCATAGCTTTGTCCCAATTGAACGACAGTATTCCCTGAAATCTTGACAATCGAATTGCTTTCCATTGTCGACAGTGAGCTCTTTGGGTACCCCAAATCTGCAAATGACTTGCTGCCAAAAGAATTTCCTGATAGTGGCTGAGGTGATGGTGGCGAGAGGCCTTGCCTCGATCCATTTTGTGAAGTATTCAACTGCTACCACTGCGAACTTGAAGTTGCCCTGGGCAGTGGGGAGTGGCCCGACGATGTCCATTCCCCATCGCTGCAGCGGCCAGGTTGGTGTGATGAGCTGCGACGGCGCGCCGGGCCTTCGCTGGTGCTTTGCGGCGAACTGGCATGCCTTGCAAGTTTTCACGATGTGCTCTGCATCTTTTATGGCCATTGGCCAGTAGAAACCTTGCCTGAAGGCTTTTCCTGCCAATGCTCTCGCTGCGATGTGCGAGCCGCACATCCCTCCATGGATTTCCCTCATGAGTTCGATGCCTTGATCTTGGGAAATGCATTTGAGCAGTGGTGCACATACGCCTAGCTTGAACAAGACATCGTCCTTAAGGACGTAACCTTTGGCTCGTGCCTGCATTCTTTTGAGGTCATGAGTTTCGACAGGTTCATAGTGTCCGCGAAGAAAAGCGATTATGGGGGCTCTCCAGTCCAGGCTTGCTATCGCATTGATAGTGCTGAGTGGTTGCTTGTCTGGCTTTGTGGATGGAGCAACTAAAATTTCAAAAAATACATCTGAGGGCATCGCCTCCCCCCTTGCGGCCTTTTTGGCGAGCTCATCGGCTTCGCCGTTGTGTTTCCGGGCGGGTGCTCGATGGTGAACCCCCGAAAATGCCTTTCCATTTTGCGTACTTCCGCTAGGTATTTGATCGGCTACGGCTCCTTGGCCTCACTCTCTTTTTCCACGTGATCTTTTATGACCTTGGCGTCGCACTTGACTAGGAAGTTGCGGCCCCTAGAGCTCTTACTTTGCGAAGGCCTAGCAGCAAGGCTTCGTACTCAGTGGTGTTGTTAGTGCATCTGTCGGATGGATCCTTGTAATCTAGCCGGGCGGCATATCTTAGCTTGATGCCTGCCGGGGAGGTGATGATAGCTGCAATGCCAGCGCCTTTGCGCCCCCAGGCTCCGTCACATCTGATTTCCCACAGTTGGTACCGGCTCTTCGTCAGTATTGACATTGCTAGGCGAAGTCCAATCTACGATGAAGTCTGCTAGGACTTGGGATTTGATTGCTGATCTCTTTCCAAAATCTATTGTGTACTCTGACAGTTCGGTTGCCCACTTGGCAATTCTGGACGAGGCCTCCTTGTTAATGAACAGATCGTTCAGAGGTTGATCTGTAAGCACTGTGACTTTGTGAGCCTCGAAGTAATGCCTGAGCTTTCTTGTGGTCATGACTACGGCATAGGCAATTTTCTCTAGCTCTGAATAGTGCAGTTTTGACCCTGCTAAGGCTTCGGAGACAAAGTAGACTGGGGATTGGAATTTGCTTTTTTCAGTTTCGACCTCTCGGACCAGAGCAGCGCTGACTGCGGCTTTTGAGGCGGCTACGTAGAGGAGTAGCGGCTCCGAGGGTGAAGGTGGGGACAAGATTGCCATCTTCTCTATGTAATCCTTGAGCTCGGCGAAAGCCTTGCTTTGCTCGGGGCCCCATTCGACTGCGCCCTTGCCTTTCAGTGCCTTGAAGAATGGAAGGCTTCGCTCTGCGGACCTTGAGATGAATCTGTTCAAGGCTGCTACTCGGCCGTTCAATTTTTGGATGTCTTTCTTTGTTTTGGGTTCCTCCATTTCCCTGATTGCTTTGATCTTGTCGGGATTGGCTTCGATTCTCTTAGCGGAGATGAGGCACCCTAGAATTTTTCCTTTTGTAACCCCAAACACACATTTGTCTGGGTTTAGTTTCAAACCTGCCCTCCTCATGTTGGCGAAGGTTTCGGCCAGATCATTTATGTGGCTGGCCCTGTCGGAGCTTTTGACGATGAGGTCATCGACGTAAGCCTGAATATTCTTGCCGATCTGTGGCTTGAATACTGTTCCGGTCATTCTGGTGAATGTTGAGCCGGCATTTTTTAACCCCTCTGGCATGCGGACGAAGCAAAAGGTTCCGAAGGGTGTGATGAAACTGGTTTTCTCCTCGTCCTCTTTCGCCATCCAACATTGATGGTAACCGGAGAAACAATCCAGCGCGACATGATCGCGGCGTTGGCCGCGAATCTACCACTTGATCCATTCGAGGCAACGGATAGTTATCTTTTGGCGTTGCCTTGTTTAGATCGGTGAAATCGATGCACATGCGCCATTTGCCGTTCTTTTTCTTGACAGGTACTGTGTTTGCCAGCCATTTGGGGTACATGACTTCGCGAATGACGGTGGCGTCAAGTAGCCTTTGGACCTCTGACTTGACGGCTACCACCTTGTCGTCGGACATCTTTCTTAACTTCTGTTTACGTGGCTTGACCGATGGGTCGATGTTCAATTTGTGTTCGATGAAACTTCGGTCGACGCCAGTGAGATCTTTGGCGGACCATGCAAAAACATCTTTGTTTTTCTGGAGAAAAAGAACTAGACTTGCTTCCTCATCAGCCGAAAGATCCGAGCCGATGACGACGGCCTGATCGAGGATCATTGCGTCCAGAAGGACTCGCTTGGTCTCGCAGTCTGGCTGGATGTTGATTTTTTCTTTGTCTGCCTTCGGCTGCTTTTCTGCGTCGTTGCGTTCGATTGCCTCGTCGAGGGCGTGCACGTTTCGCTGCCCTGGGGTGCGGCCTCTTTCTAGGTTGCGGCCATCGTTTTGATGACCCCATATTGTGATGACCCCTAGCGTCGCCGGGATTTTGATGCATAGGAACGCTTGGTGGATGACTGCTTCAAACTTGTTGAGGAACCCTCTGCCTAGGATACCGTTGTATGGGTAGTACATTTCCACAACATCGAAGGATAAGTACTCAGTTCTGGCATTTTGGACTGTGCCGAAAGATACAGGGGAGGACCACCTTGCCCACCGCGTGGATGACACGCCCCCCGAAGCCATACGGAGGTGTGTCCGGTGGTTGCGACAAGTCTCTATTGAGCCCCGTCTTGTCGAAGGCATCGGCAAAAATGATGTCCGCCGATGAACCGTTGTCCACCAAAAGTTTTCCGAGAGTCCAGCTCGCTATATTGGCTTCTATCACAAGAGCATCATTGTGAGGGAAGCCTTGCGCCTTACGTCTTCCTCCGAGAAGGTGATCGGGATGTGAGACCATCTTGTTTTTTCCACTCTTCCTTCCACACAGATGTTTCGCACCTCGCGAAAGTAGTGTTTTCGTTCCTTCTTGGTTTCAAACTCCAGGGCGGAGCCCCCTGAAATAGGCATTATGGTGCCGACAGATGGCAGAGGGTCGTTTTGGCCCTCGAGCTTGGCTGGGAGCGGTGGAGCTGAAGGACCTTTGTATGGGGGGGGAGGGGTGGAATAGGATGTTGCTCGATGGGCCCGCGCTCGATATTCCGAGCTTGGAAGGTTTGTGATTGCCAAGGCGGAGGGCGTGGGTAATTGGGTAGTGGTGGTCGGTATTGAGGTGGTTGGAATGGGTTTGCGAAAGGGTTTCTCCCAAAACTAGGATTTTGCCAAGCCGGAGCGGGAATGGTTTACGGCACTCGCTCTTTCTTTCTCCTTCCTCTCCTCTTCGAGGATAGCTTCGAACCTTTTCTTATCCGGGCAATAGTTTGAGCTATGGTCATCGTTTTCCTTGTGAAAAATGCGGTACCATTTTCTTTTCTCGTTATGGCCTCGGCCTCTCGCCTCGGCCTCTACCCCCGCCTCCACCTCTTCCGCCCCTGCGGCCTCCCCCCTGGTTGGGATGAGGAGGACTGGGTGGGCTTGGGACCAGACTCTGTGGGTCAGCTTGTGGGCAGGGATTCTCTTGGGTGTTTTCGCCCTCCAGGCCGAAAACGCTTCGAGGATTAGTATGAGAGGTGTTTACGGGATTGGACCACTCCCTTTCGCCGGGTTGGTTGGCTTTCGCGGACTTTTTCTCGTCGGGATTGTTCTTCCATGCACATTCGAAGTCATTGTACGAGCGACAATACTTCTCGAATTCTTCGTAGAGGCGCCGGATAGTTTTGGGCCTTTCGCGCATGAGATGTGAGCGGAATTGACCGGCTCTTAAACCCACGATGGCGGCGTTGATGGCGACGGCGTCCAACACGTTTGGTGCCTGGGCTCTTAAGTGGACGAATCTTCTGAAGTAGTTTTGAAGGGGTTCCTTGTCCTTCTGCTTACAGGAGAAAAGGTCACTCTCTGTAAGTTCTGGACGCTGGAAACCTTGGAAGTTTGAGAGAATTCGCTGCTTCAGATCATCCCATCCGTGAATCACGCCTGGGCTCAGGAGAGAATACCACCGTGCTTCGCCGCATCATCGGCGGCGATGATGAAAGATTTCACTAGCACGGAGTCGTCACCGCCGGCCGAAAGGATGGCGGCTTCGTAGCTCATTAGGAATTGTCTTGGGTCAGACTGGCCCGAGAATCTAGGCAATGGAACCGGCCCGTAGGTTTGCGGCCATGGGGTGATTTGGATCTCTTGAGACAAGGGGGATTTAGGGTCCCATGGTCTCGTGCGAATGGTGTGAATGTCTTGGTGCGAAGGACCGGACTCAAAATGGCTCGCGAAGGGGTTGCGGGTCGAATGTAGTATGCGGAGGGGGCCGGGTGAAAAACTCGGTGCGCTCACCGAAGTTAGGGGCGATTAGGAACTGTGTATTCAGGTGAAGGTTGGGTGAAGCTTAAGGATTGTTTTGCTTTTAGAGCGCGCAATTCCTCCTTTAGGGTAGCTATTTCTCGCTTCTCGTTTTTGAATCTCGGCTTCGTGTTGAATTGCCAAGAGCCGTTTCTTGGTCCTGGCCAATTCCTCAGCCTCCTTGCGCGGTTGGCCGGCCTCCGCTTCTCGCGTTGGGTCGGCATCCGGGAGCGCCTCTCCCTGGGTGAGCATAGCTGAGAGATTGAGCTCCTCGTCCAAGGAGGACGACGCTCCTTTGGTGGAATTGACGGTGGTTCTCTTCTTCCTTGTGGACATTCTGGGTTTGATACTCGAGCCAAACACACACGGTGGGCGCCAATTGTTGTGGGGAAAGCCGCAGCTCTCGCACACGAACAATGAGAGAAGACAAAAGCTCAAGAACCAAAACCAAAACTCAGGACAAAGGACAACCAAAAGTTCTTTACTCAACAGTTGATTTCTCAAAAGTCGATCCCCTTTACATGCGCCGGTCCGTCTCCTTTTATAGGGAGGCGGGCGGACTTTTTACATTCCGAGAATACCCTCGTGTAAAACGAATCAGAATGGAATGTGCTAGGCTATCTTCGGGTAATCTCCAGTTAGGTCTCCACGTAATCGGCGCTCCGTGACGTCACGCCGCAAAAAGCGGCGTCTTTCCAGCCTTCCATCACGTGCGCCTGTCGGAGAGAGGGCCCTCGGGCCTTTTGGAGATCCCCCCTTTCGCCTAGCATTCTTCACCACCTGAAACAAAACCATACTCAAGTTTGGATTCGTTAAGTGTTAGAAACGACGAAACCCCTTGTTCGAATCCCAGGCCGAAACCTTCCGGGTGAATAGCATTCGCCCTAGAGGTTTCGTCGTGGGATCGCCCTAGAGGATTCGCGCAGAAGGCTTTGGTAGCGGCGAAGGGTGCCTGATGAAAATGCAATACCCAGAGGAAGGAAATAGGATTTGTTGTTTCTGGGGGTTTTGCTACCGGCATCCTTCGCATAACCGCTCTTTATTTTTTGGGTATGTGAAGGCTCGATTTCGAGTCCCCCCAACACCCCGGGCCCACTTCGGCCCATCCCGCGGCTCGCTTCGCCCGCCGTTGCTTCCCACGTCTTCTAGATGTTCTCCCCTTTTGCATGTGGGCCCTTGACGTCGGTTTCTCTCCGAATTGGACTCAATTCCTTGTCTTGCAAGATTCGAAGCACTTTTCGGTTCGGTCCTCGGAGTTTATCATCTTCTCGGGCTTGGTCCTTGGGCTCTTGGAGTCATGTTCACTTCATTGCTTGACTTGTATCGGGCTTCAAGGTCTTGTCATGAGGTGCTTAATGAACTTATCCCGGAAGTCTTGCTTTCAACGTTAAAACCCTGCGTAAACACTTAACTCCAAAACCGACATGCACAAGTGAACTTGTTATACCACGGGGGTTAGTACCAATGAATAAGATACAAAAGTCATGCCAACACCGAAGGTAAACTCATGGCTAGGTTGACGGATTTTCACCGTCAACATCTCCCCCATGCTTAAACCTTGCTCATCCTCGAGTAAGCCTTCGATGGATATCATCGTTGCCCTTCATTGTTTAAACCTTGCACTTGATCATACATGAAAAAAAACATAATGCTCTCAAAAGTTTAATCCGTTAAAGTTCCATAATGTACTAGCCTTCACCTCTACGGAGGGTAGATTCTTATTAAGCTTATCCCACAAGTATTAACATGCTCACAAAGTTTAAATAGATCTCAGAATTTTTGAAATAAAGAACGAGATAAAAAAAAGAGCTAAACCAAATTCAAAAATTTAAATCACCTTGCATATTGCTCATGAACTCTCATCTCGCTTGTCTCTGAAGCCTATATATTCTACTCCTTTCCCTCTCATAACATATATGTGTGGTAGGCTTTATATGGAGCTTTGGGAAAGTTTTAGTCCTAACAAGATTTTATAAATGAGGTGTTGTCAAAACAAGACAAGCTTCTCATGGTCTTACCGAGACTCGTCAAAAAGGTCATTGGAAAATAATGTTAAATCAAGGAGGGGAAAGAGAAAATACACACGCTTTTAGATGAGTGGACATGTGCAAATGGCAAAGAGTGATCCCGAGGCACAAAGGAAGTCCTCGTTATCGGATTGCACATGGTTGGAAAATGAGAATGGATCTTTTTAACTTGAAGCCTTGAATGCACTCTTAGAGAACCAGGGAGTTCACTTTACGCATATATTTTTTTTCTCTTTCTCATATTTCTCATTCTTTTCTTTCTTTCTTTCTTTCTTTCTTTCATTCATTCATTATATATTTTTTCTTTGAAAGTCACGATCATCGCCGGATTTTTTTAAATAATATTCCCTTTTTAACTCTAAAACTGCACCGTACCTACCTCCTCCTCCATGCTTAGACGTTGCTCGTCCTCGAGCAAAGAGGCGAAAAATAAGGTAGGTACCGAGGTATTTTTCCTTGGAGAGATACTTGAAATCTTCAATGTTAGCACCGTCTTGTGTTCTTCCTTGAATTGATGATCCATTCTCAACAATAGGTTGTGGTCAAGGAGGTAATCACAAAAGATGATATTTGGTTTAAGAGTGGATATCCGGCGAAGTTTGTGAGATCTCCGATGCGGGGATACACAATGCACGGATAAAAGGCTAGCAAAAAGATAGGTACGCAAAAATGGAATGACCAACTTCCTAGTCTCGGGCCGGAGAAATCATGGCCTGCAGTAACTCACTCAAAAATAAATCTTGTACACTAAGGTTTATGCACTCAAATATATATAAGGCTCGGATAGGTTGAGAAACACACAAGTGATATTTGTGACAAGGTTAGCAATATTTTTGAGCATAAAAGACATCTTTAATCTATTCATAACTTGAGAGCACATAAAACACTATGGGTCTTTATTTTAATCATAACCTCCGCTGAAGATTAAGCTAGCATTTAGATAATTTCAGATTTGTATTTTTAAGAGAGCACTAGTTCAAACATGCATAAACCAATTACAAGGATAAACAAAGCGGCAATTATAATCATATATCATCATGGAACAAACTTTGTAACTTTACCAAAGGTAAAAACTTGGTGGTGACATTATTCATGATGAAAATAAACACTAAGATACACGCTGAAAAATTAAACTAACACTAAAAATTAAAGTAAAACTGAAAATACTACGCATACATAGGTGCAAACAAGCTGAAAATTAAAGAAAAGGGGGTAAAGGAAAGATAACTAAAGCTCCTCCTCTCTCTAATCTTCCGCCGGTGGTTGATATTGATAGTCTTGGTTGTTGTACACTTACTTGTAATAGGAATGCACCACTACTCCTATGAATTGTCCGACGGTGCTAGGTGAAGGTGTCCAAGCACATAAGCAACGTTTGCATTTCCTTCACCCATTTGGTTTGCATTGGTTAGGATGGCTGCAATAATTTGCACGTTCCTTGCAGCGTATCCTCCAATGGTGGCCACATTTTGTTGTGGTTGAGGAAGGTGTGCATATGGCTCCGCAAAGGCTACGTTTGGCACCGCAAAAATGGTGGGGGTATGGCTGCACCACTCCCCCATGCTTGCATTGGTACACCACCGTAGTAACTCGGCGGCGCCGGGGTTCCTCCCGATGGTGGGACATAATTTTGTTGTGCACCTCCTTCTTGGGCCATGGAAAAACCTTCTCCTGATCCTTCTCTTTTATTTTTTTCTTCGCCGGCACAAGAAGTCCTTCCTCTAACCAATCTTCTTCCCCTCAAGAAAAAGTTTTAATCTTCAATCCGGAAGGGGCAAATTCACCTAGGCCACTTGGAAGCCTCCTCTCTCATCTTCACTCTTATATTTTCCTTTCTTCATATATTCCTAGGGAAGTCCCGGGTAGGAGATGATTTGGGTTCCTTGTAATACCCGGTTTTAAAGAGATAGCCAATATGGAGAGGCAACACCCCGAACCAATATCTTCCGAACTCGATGTTGCTTAACAACACCACCAGTTGATCATAGGTGAGTGGGGTCTATTGGCCACTTGGCAATCAAAGCCGAGTAAAGCCAATTCAACTCCGTGTTGGTTATCTTTGTCTCTCTTGTTCTCCCAAAAATCCACTTGCACAAAAGTGACACACTTGGATGATGGGGTTCCGGATAGTATTTCTTCGTTGATGGTCTCCTCCCGTGATCATACTCCAAAAACCTTCCCATGTGCCTTCATGCACATCCACTTGTTCCGGAGCTCCCTTTTGAAAATAGGGGACACTCGCCCATGGGTCTACGATACTATAACATGCAATCGTTTTGAACATGAAAGCCAATCTAATCTATCGGGGATTGTGTTGAATGGATCCAAGGAAGCATTGAGCCCTTTACTCCCTTTATGGCATGGTAGCTAACCTTAAGCATTAAAGTATTTTCAACACAAGATGATAGATAGATAATCCAACAAAGTTCGATTACATCTTGAGGACCAGGAGCGTCCCGGTGGTCGGTGGATGACCGCTCCTTAGTGATGAGTGATTGACAACGGGTGTTGGACCGACTCTTGGCTTAGTGCGCGAGTGTAGGCCGCGGCCTAGTTCGTGTTGTTGCGAGGTGAAGAACGGGCGCGAAAGGTCTTCGGCCTTGAGGGGCCTCGGGAGATGGAGAGACAAGTAGGCTCGGTTCGAGGGACCGGTGGACGGCGGGGCCCGGGTGCGGGCCACATGGTGGCGACACAAGCAAGACGAAGTCATGGACAAGTGAGCCGGTGCACGGTGGCGGTCAAGTCAAGTGGTTTGGCGGGAGGCCGGACCGGGCACGCGGGGTTTGGTGGTTTGCCCACAAAACCACCGGCGGACGGTTTCTTGGTTTGGGCCTCAAAACCAAGTCCGAGGGCCCAACACGACGGAGACGGGATCCGGGCGTGTCGGGAAGCTTCGAAGCGGAGGACACGCGGCGGGATCGCATGGCTTGCGTCGGGAGGACGCGGGGGTGCGGCGAAGGCGTGGCCGTCCGATGGCAAGACCCACAAACATTACCAAAATGCCCCTACGTGGGTTGTATCGCCAGTAGTGTAGTTAGGGGTAGTCGAGTCATTTACCACTCCGGCGGGACCTGATATATAAGCCTGGAGTGTGTGTTGATGGCTCTCTGGCTCCGCGACTTAGGGTTTCATTTCCCCCCTTCTCTTTCTCATTTTCGTAGCCATTTTTCTTCCTATTTTCTCTAGGCTAGCATGAGAGCTTCATGAGAGATTTGTTGAGAGGGATGGATGCTAGGGCGGCATGCTAGACCTTGTGAATCTTTCCTGGTTTGTATAGAAGATTCGGGGTTGTTCTTTGTGGCTTTTTGTGCTTGTTTTCGTGCCTTTGTTTCCGGTGTGATTCCGCAGATTTGAGTGGGTTTCTCCCCGGATTTCTTTGAGGGAAACATGGATAGATGTCTTGTGCATCTTTGTGCTTGATCTTGTGCCCTCAAACGCCGGGAAACCACTTCGATTCGTGAGTTTTCGTTCGGTGCTCTAGCTTTTGGTGGTGCTCAAAGGATTCGCGATTCCCGGTGATTTAGGGAGTTAGGAGGCAAGATTTTTGGGCTATAGCATCCTTGTGTGTCGCTTTTCAAGTCCCCAAACCCTTGTCTCCATAGCTTCAACCGTTTGGGAAATCCGATGATGATTTGGGGGAGTTGACTTTCGGGGGTCGGGCGTGTTTACTCGCTCTGTCCGCACCGCGGACGCTCCGCGGGGGGGTCGCGGACGGTCCGCGTGGGCCGTGTTCGTCCCGTGTTCTTCGCGTTCTTGCTCGTCCTTTGTTTCGATCCGTCGCGATTTCGATTTTTGGTTGGACGGAGTTTCGGACGGTCCGCGGTGTCGGGCGGACGGTCCGCGGGTGCTCGGCGGACGGTCCGCGTGCTCCCCGCGGACGGTCCGTGGGTCGTGTGTGGCTTTGGTTCGTTCGCGTGATTTAACGGACGGTCCGCGGGAAGGGCCGGACGGTCCGCGACGTCGGTGCGGACGGTCCGCGAGAGTCGGACGGTCCGCGCGGTCCATCGCGGACGGTCCGCACCGCCGGCCGGACGGCCTCCGCCAGAGCTCGTGCGGTCTTTGTTTGTTTCGATTCCTTTCCTCCCTTTCTAGTGCTTCCGCGTGTGCTTCTAGGAATCGTTCCTAAGGCTAGAGGTTGATCCATAACCTCGTGGTCTTGGCGATTGGTGCGTGATTCGATCCATCGCTCGTGTGTGACCGGGATTTGAGTAGGACATAGGCCGGGTTCTTTGGGAAGAATTTTTACCGGCTCCTATTCACTCCCCCCTCTCTAGTCGCCATCCGATCCTTCAATTGGTATCGAGCTTGGTGCGGATTCTTTGCGACTTTGACAAGTCTCGAATCCTAAGATGGCGTACGTTGAGCGGGGCGGTCCGCCGCACTTCGATGGCAAGGGTTACCACAAGTGGGCGGCTCGTATGATGATCTTTCTTCGAGGGAAGGCGTTGGATTTTATTGTGCTTGACAAGACCTATGCTATTCCGGTCAACATCCATACTCTTATGGTGACCGATGTCGATGCCAAGGCCAAGTATGAGGCTAATGCAAAAGCCGTTGATCACTTGTGCCGAGCTTGTGTGATCCGAGTTTGAGCGTGTTCGCCATTTGAATCTTGCTTGGCAAATTTGGGATAAGTTGTTGGTTGCTCACGGTGGTGATAACCATGTGAAGGCTCGCCTCTTTGTCTCTTACCGGATGCAATATGAGAATTTCACTCCACTTCCCGGTGAGGACATTGATGCGATGTTTCGCAGGTTCACCGCCATCGTGAACAACATGAAGGCAAATGTTGAGGATTTTCCGTATTCCGAGCATGATCGGGCTTTGAAGCTCTTGCATGTCTTGGATCCAAATGTTTGGGGTGCTAAGGTTGAGGCCATCAAGGAGTCCGGGAACTATTTGACTATTGAGTTGGATGACCTCTTTTCTAAGCTCAAGTCGGCCGAGGTTGACGGGAAGTTGCTATCCAAGCATGAGGGCTCGGCCGACCATAGTCTTGCTCTTGTGGGAGGATCAAAGGGCAAATCTAACCCTTCCTGTCGACGAGTTTTCTTTGTCCTCTCTTATGTCCATTCCGGATGAGGAGTTTGATGTGCCGGGCGAGGAGGAGCCGGCCTTGCTCTCAAGAAGGTTTGAACGACTACACGAGAGTCGGAGGAACGCAAGGCGGAGCTCGGGGACGTGCTACAAGTGTGGCAAGCGTGGCCACTTCATCGCCGAGTGCCGGAAGCGGAGGAGAACAAGTACAAGGTGAACGAGTACAAGGCGCACCCGAGGCGTGAAGACAAGTACTCCTCCAAGGGCAAGCACTTCAACAAGTCCAAGAGCAAGGACAAGGACAAGCGGCGACCGAGCAAGAGCACCTACAAGAAGAACAAGGCAAGAGCGATGGTGGCGGTGCGAGCGACGTCGACTCAAGCTCGAGCGAGGAGCGGTCAAGCTCAAGCGGCGAAGATGAAGACGCCGGGAGGCGCGGTGGCAAGAAGAGTGCAAGCGGAACCTCGGCGGGCCGTGGCGCCGTGTGGCGCTCGAGGGCTTTTGTGGCATGGCCCATAGCTCGAGCAAGAAGAAGAGTGTGAAGGAGGACGGCGACTCCGACTCGGAGGATGAGGTAAACCGTGATCCCGACTCTTTGCTTGCCGAGATTGCTAGGTTGAATGGTTTGCTTGATAACCGTGATAGTGTGCCGAGAGATGCCAAAAAGATGAGGAAAGATCTTAGGGCTCGGCTTGAGAATGCTAGTGAGAAAGTAGGAGAGTTAGAGTCAAAATTGCTTGAATTGAAACTTGAGAATGACTCTTTGAAACTTGCTCCTACTTCTCCTGATGATGTTGAATGTGTTGAATGTGATGCTTGGTTGAATGAGATTAAACTGCTTAATGAGAAGAATGCTTCTATTTTGGCTCAACTAGATGCTCTTAGGACTGAACATGATGAGCTTAAGGCTAGACCTACTTTGCTTGGTGCTTGCAAATCATGTCCTACTATGCATGCTAAGCTTGTTGATGCTCGCTCTACTATTAGTTCTTTGGAAGCATCTTTGAAATCTCCTGTTGCAAATGCATGTTCTAGGCGTGATGAAGTCACTTTGCGTAATCTTGAACTTACTTCCCGTTTGGATGTCATTTATGAGGAAAATGATTATTTGAGGAAGGTGTTGGGTTGGTTGTCCGGCGGGAACCTCAATTGAAAATCATGATTGAGGAGTTCAAGAGAGCCGATGGTCGTGGTTTGGGTTTTGAGAAGTTGGGTGAGAAAGTGGGAGAGAACGGTGGGGAGAGTGTGTACGAGAAGTGTGTTGAGTCTAACCCCGGGTTTGAGGTGATCGGAGAGATCCAAGTCCCACTCCCAAAAGCACCCAAGAACTCTTTCACACCAAAGCCCAACCACCTTTGCAACAAGCTTGACACAACCCAAGATCCACCCAAATTCCCACCTAAGACAAATGATTTCCCGAAACCGGTGAAGTTTGTGGGTGAGAAGGGTGAGAAGCCTAAGGAGAAGCCGAGCCAAAACCAAAACCCATCCCCTTCGGTGTGAGTATTGTGGCAAGGAGAGGCATCTTGCGAGTTTTGCTACAAGAGGAAGAGGGATGAGAGGCTTGCTAGGGAGCAAGCAAACCGGGACAGGTATCGCCGGCCTCGCGGTATTCCCCGAGCCTAGAGTGCCACTTCCACGGGGTGTGGGAAGTGTGAGGAGTGTTGGCGGTGTTCCCACGGAGAGGTGGTGGTGGTGAGAGGTTTGTCGGGAGAGATGATGGTGTGCGTCTTTGGTGAGAGGTTTGGTCGGGCTCGTGGTGGTTTTGCCGGACGTCCTCCTACTCGTCCTCGGTACGGGTTTAGGGGAGATGATCGCAGCTTTGGGTTCCGGAGGAACTACGGACCACGTTTTCCCCCTCGTGGTGCTCGTACTCCTCCCATGGGACATGGGAAGTTTGGTGGCAAGGGAGTGATGTTTGCTAACCCCTCTTTTGAGCGAGATGGCTCGACACCGGTTTAACTTTCTCTGTGCTAACCCCAGTGTCGAGTCGCTAGCTCATTCTCGTTCTTGTTTCTGACTACAGGCAGGAGGTTTGGAGAACATTTGGTTGATCGACTCCGGTGTTCTCGACACATGACCGGAGATAAGAAGTGGTTCTCCAGCCTCACTCCAGTGAAGGAAAAGATGTACATAACTTTTGGGGACAATGGACGAGGTAGGGTGCTTTCGGAGGGTGTTGTGCATGTGAGTGACAAGGTAACGTTGAAGAGAGTGGCTCTTGTGAAGTCTTTGGGTTTTAATTTGCTTTCGGTTTCTCAGTTGCTTGATGAGGGTTTTGAGGTGCGTTTCAAGTCTGGCGAGTCTCGTTTGCTTGATTCTCGAGGTGATCTTGTCCGTATGATCATCCCCGAGGGTCGATTTTCGGGGCTGATTTCTCTCGCTCTTTGGGTCCTCGCTCGCCGTTTGATGGGCGGTCCTTCTTCCGATTTGTGGAAATGGCATAGGCGGTTGGGACACTTGAGCTTTGATTTGGTTTCCCGCTTGAGTGGTCTTGACCTTGTCCGAGGATTGCCGAAGTTGAAGTTTGAGAAGGATTTGGTTTGTGCTCCTTGTAGGCATGGTAAGATGGTAGCCACTCCCCATCCACCCCTGACCGATGTCATGACCGAGCGTCCGACGGAGCCGTTGCATATGGACCTTGTTGGGCCGGCTCGAGTTCGCTCGGTGGGTGGGAAGTGGTATGTCCTTGTTGTGGTGGACGATTACTCTCGCTATGCCCGGGTGTTCTTCTTGGAGGATAAGAGTGAGACTTTTGGCTTTGTTCGAGATCGATCGTGAGGTTGAAAAACGAGAGGCATGGGAATGCTATTCGAGCTATCCGCGGTGATAATGGCTGCGAGTTCAAGAACTCTCGTTTTGATGCCTTTTGTCGTGATCTAGGTCTTGAACATCGGTATTCGACCCCTTATGTGCCCCCTCAAAATGGAGTCGTGGAAAGGAAAAATCGGACTCTTTGTGAGATGGCTAGGACGATGCTCGATGAGCACAGGACTCCTAGGAGGTTTTGGGCCGAGGCGGTCAATACGACTTGTCATGTCTCCAACCGGATTTTATTGAGAGCTTTCAAGAAGAAGACTCGTTATGAGCTTATGCATGGTCGGGCACCCAAGGTGAGTCACTTCCGAGTTTTTGGCTGCAAGTGCTTTATTTTGAAGAAGGGAAAACTCGACAAGTTTGAGGCTAGGTCTAGTGATGGTATTTTCTTTGGATATGCTAACCACTCTAGAGCCTATAGGGTGCTTAATCTTGAGACTAACAAAATCATGGAGACTTGCGAGGTGACCTTCGACGAGACAATGCCATGTACCTCTCTTGGCTTTGAATGTGCAGGTGATGAAGAGATGGCCGAGGACCTCTTTGAAGAGGAGAAAGATGAAGCCGGAGATGATGATGGGGAGAACCATGCGCCCGAAGCCGAGCATGTACCCACTACTTCCCCTACGACTACTTTGGAGCATGGACCGTCTACTTCATGGACAACGACGGTGCAACAAGAGGACCGGCGAGAGAAGCCGAAGTTGAGGGGGAGGTAGTCTCGAGGCGTGAGGCTCCCCGGCGGATTCAAGAAGTGCATCCCCTGTCGAAGATCATTGGAGACATCAATGAACGCACTACACGGTCGAGGTCCAGGAATTCCTCTCATTTTGCTCATGCTGCTTTTGTTGCTTCTTTTGAGCCCAAGGACATTGGACATGCTTTATCTGATGCAAACTGGGTCAATTCTATGCATGAGGAGTTGGAAAATTTTGAGAGGAACCAGGTGTGGGAGCTAGTTGAACCACCTCCAAATTGCCATCCCATAGGAACCAAGTGGGTTTGGAAGAACAAAGAGGGAGAGAATGGGATGGTTGTGAGGAACAAGTCCGGACTTGTTGCTCGGGGGTTTAGTCGAAGGAGGGGATCGACTATGAGGAGACCTTTGCTCCCGTGGCCCGTCTTGAGGCAATTCGGATCCTTCTAGCCTTTGCCGTGGCCAAAGGGTTCAAGTTGTTTCGGATGGACGTGAAGAGTGCTTTCCTAAATGGGGTCATAGAGGAGGAGGTGTATGTGAAGCGACCCACCGGGTTTGAGAGCGAGTTGTACCCACACGGGGTATACGGGTTGAAAAGGGCTCGTATGGGTTGAAACGGGCGCCCCGTGCTTGGTATGGGAGATTGAGAGGTTTTCTTTTGAGCGAGAGGGTTTGTGATGGGTACCGTGGATAGAACCTTGTTTCTCCTCAAGCATAGGAATGACTTGCCGATTGTGCGGATATACGTGGATGATATTGTCTTTGGTGGCTCGTCACATAACCTTGTTGCCAAGTTTGCGGATGAGATGAGCGGGGAGTTCGAGATGAGCATGATGGGCGAGTTGCGGTATTTTCTCGGGGCGCGGATCAAGCAAGTGAAGGACGGTACATTTGTGCACCGGACCAAGTACACGAAAGACATGCGAGGAAGTTCCGGATGCAAGATGTGAAGCCGATGTCGACTCCCATGGGGAGCACGGCAACTTTGGATGCGGATGAGGACGGAGAACCGGTGGACCGGCGGGAGTACGGGAGCATGATCGGCTCCCTCCTCTACTTGACGGCGACGAGGCCGGACATACGGTTCGGCGTGTGTCCGTGCGCTCGTTTTCGAGCTTCGCCGAGGACATCACATCGACGGCCGTCAAGAGGATTTTCGGTACCTACGGTCCGCCCCGGTCTTGGCCTTTGGTATTCTTCCTCCTCGACTCTTTCACTTCATGGTTTTTCCGATGCGGATTTTGCTTTGGTTGTCGAGTCGAGAGGAAGTCTACTCCGGCACTTGTCGGTTTCTTGGTTCTTCGTTGGTCTCATGGTCTTCCCGCAAGCGGTCTAGTGTAGCTCGGTCTACCACGGAGGCGGAGTATGTTGCTGCCGCTAGTTGTTGCTCCCGATTGTTGTGGATTTCATACACTTTGAGAGACTTTGGTGAGGAGTGCACCCGCATCCCACTTCTTTGTGATAGCACCGGTGCCATAAGCGTAGCCAAAAATCCGTGCTTCACTCCAGAACCAAACATATAGAAGTGAGGTATCATTTTCGAGGGACAATGTGGAGAAAGGAACCATTGTTTTGAGCCATGTCCCTACCCAAGATCGGCTAGCCGACATCTTTACAAAGCCTCTCGACCAAGCTACATTTGTGCACTTGCGGGGAGAACTTGGGGTTTGTTGCCCTTTCTAGTTGATTCTTGGGAGATTTCCTTTTTGTACCATATGTATCATACCTTGTTTATTTTGATGTATATACATGCTTTGCTTGATGTACAAACCATGGTAGGATAGCCATCTTGTCATATATCATGTTGCATTTGTGTCATATTGCATTTTAGGATGATGAGCTTCTTTCATATGCCATATTTGAGTCTCTTTGGCTATTTGTGAGATATTGGTTATATGTGTGGAGAAATAGTGATGTGAGGCTATGCTCTTGGAATATTTGAGATATATGTGTGGTGAGATAGCCCCTTTTTGAGATAAATGCTTAACTTGACTAATTTTTGATGAAATATGCTCCACTCGTGTGTAGTTGTGTATCCATGTCACAGTTTGGTCTAAATATGCTTTTCATGCTTAGATTGTGCTTGGATGCCCTCGTTCTTGCATTTGGGCCAAAGGCGGATATCATTGTGAATGTTTAGCCTATGTTGCATTCATGGGGGAGCATAAGCTTCTTTTTGCCGCAAAGGCACTTCATGTACCATGAAATGAATTAATCTTGAAAAGAAGTGCATAATGCTTGAAAAATGCTCCATCCATCATGTCTATGTTTAAAATGTCTTATCTTTCACATATGGGTGCAAAACATGTTGCATGATGTTCACCAGTGGAGAAGTCTCCCCGAAGTGGACACATGGCTCATGAGCTTTGACATGACATGCTTTGCTTTATGGGTGTTTGCCATGATCTTTTGCTGAGAATTTGACATCCTTGTATGATCTTTAAATGGTATGCATGTTTGTGGCTCAAGTGTGACATGGATAGGCCTTTACATGTGAAGCGAGCCTTCTTTTGGTAAAAGCTGCTTAAATCGAGAAAATTTTGCTTTGTCACATGCTTGTATTTTCATATATTACTTGTGGCAATGCTTTGACTATGCTATGATTCATGTGTGTGATCTTTGTCTCTTTTTTAGCCTTTGACACTAGATTTGGCCTATTTGAGAAGCTCATGTAGTTGTTTATATGCTTTGCTTTGCATTTCTGCATTTTCACCTTGATTCATACATTGTCAACAAGGGGGAGAAAAGGTGAGCTTAATGAAAATTCAGAAAAAGGTGAGCTGAAATTTGGAAGTGTGCATCCACATGTTCAGGGGGAGGCATTTGTTCAGGGGGAGCTTTCTTGCTTGTTTTCGGTGTGGATTTTGTGCTTTGCTTGGCTTGTGACCTTTCTTTGCCTTTCTTCGGTTTTGGTCATGAGTTGAGCTTCCTTGTTTTTCTTTCTTCTTTCTTTCTCTTTCACTCGAATTTCATTTCGCGTTGTGTGTTGTCAATGCACTCATCAAGGGGGAGATTGAGGACCGGAGCGTCCCGGTGGTCGGTGGATGACCGCTCCTTAGTGATGAGTGATTGACAACGGGTGTTGGACCGACTCTTGGCTTAGTGCGCGGGTGTAGGCCGCGGCCTAGTTCGTGTTGTTGCGGGTGAAGAACGGGCGCGAAAGGTCTTCGGCCTTGAGGGGCCTCCGGGAGATGGAGAGACAAGTAGGCTCGGTTCGAGGGACCGGTGGACGGCGGGGCCCGGGTGCGGGCCACATGGTGGCGACACAAGCAAGACGAAGTCATGGACAAGTGAGCGGTGCACGGTGGCGGTCAAGTCAAGTGGTTTGGCGGGAGGCCGGACCGGCACGCGGGGTTTGGTGGTTTGCCCACAAAACCACCGGCGGACGGTTTCTTGGTTTGGGCCTCAAAACCAAGTCCGAGGGCCCAACACGACGGAGACGGGATCCGGGCGTGTCGGGAAGCTTCGAAGCGGAGGACACGCGGCGGGATCGCATGGCTTGCGTCGGGAGGGACGCGGGGTGCGGCGAAGGCGTGGCCGTCCGATGGCAAGACCCACAAACATTACCAAAATGCCCCTACGTGGGTTGTATCGCCAGTAGTGTAGTTAGGGGTAGTCGAGTCATTTACCACTCCGGCGGGACCTGATATATAAGCCTGGAGTGTGTGTTGATGGCTCTCTGGCTCCGCGACTTAGGGTTTCATTTCCCCCCTTCTCTTTCTCATTTTCGTAGCCATTTTTCTTCCTATTTTCTCTAGGCTAGCATGAGAGCTTCATGAGAGATTTGTTGAGAGGGATGGATGCTAGGGCGGCATGCTAGACCTTGTGAATCTTTCCTGGTTTGTATAGAAGATTCGGGGTTGTTCTTTGTGGCTTTTTGTGCTTGTTTTCGTGCCTTTGTTTCCGGTGTGATTCCGCAGATTTGAGTGGGTTTCTCCCCGGATTTCTTTGAGGGAAACATGGATAGATGTCTTGTGCATCTTTGTGCTTGATCTTGTGCCCTCAAACGCCGGGAAACCACTTCGATTCGTGAGTTTTCGTTCGGTGCTCTAGCTTTTGGTGGTGCTCAAAGGATTCGCGATTCCCGGTGATTTAGGGAGTTAGGAGGCAAGATTTTTGGGCTATAGCATCCTTGTGTGTCGCTTTTCAAGTCCCCAAACCCTTGTCTCCATAGCTTCAACCGTTTGGGAAATCCGATGATGATTTGGGGGAGTTGACTTTCGGGGGTCGGGCTGTTTCTCGCTCCGTCCGCACCGGCGGACGATCCGCGCGGGGGGTCGCGGACGGTCCGCGTGGGCCGTGTTCGTCCCATGTTCTTCGCGTTCTTGCTCGTCCTTTGTTTCGATCCGTCGCGATTTCGATTTTTGGTTGGACGGAGTTTCGGACGGTCCGCGGTGTCGGGCGGACGGTCCGCGGGTGCTTGGCGGACGGTCCGCGTGCTCCCCGCGGACGGTCCGTGGGTCGTGTGTGGCTTTGGTTCGTTCCGCGTGTGATTTAACGGACGGTCCGCGGGAAGGGCCGGACGGTCCGCGACGTCGGCGCGGACGGTCCGCGAGAGCGGTCGGACGGTCCGCGCGGTCCATCGCGGACGGTCCGCACTTGCCGGGCGGACGGTCCGCCGAGAGCTCGTGCGGTCTTTGTTTGTTTCGATTCCTTTCCTCCCTTTCTAGTGCTTCCGCGTGTGCTTCTAGGAATCGTTCCTAAGGCTAGAGGTTGATCCATAACCTCGTGGTCTTGGCGATTGGTGCGTGATTCGATCCATCGCTCGTGTGTGACCGGGATTTGAGTAGGACATAGGCCGGGTTCTTTGGGAAGAATTTTTACCGGCTCCTATTCACTCCCCCCTCTCTAGTCGCCATCTGATCCTTCACATCTCAAGATCGATTGCAACCCATGGATGAAAGGAGATTACCCCATCAAGGTGCTAGAAATAGCATCATTGATCAAGGTTACCCTTCCGACGGTGTCTTCCTTCTTCTCCTCTTGTGGGCTCCCTCCAACGGAATGAGAGACTCAGCACTCCTTCATCAAGGGTATGCGCCATGGTCATGAAAATTTCCTAGGCGAATTCCTTGTGGGTGTTTGCCGACACTCCGCTAGAGAATTGCACCGGTGTCCCGTGTGAAACCCAATATGTGGAGAGCTTGGTCGTCGATGTCGACGTTCGCTACAAGCCTCTACCCAAGGCGAGCGAGCTTCTTCTCCTCCTCCTCCGTCGTGATGATAAACCCATTGGAATGCCACGGAGCGTATGGAGGTGGAGCGGATGATCGTGTCAAGTGGCGAGGTTGGACGAGCGGCTCCTCCATATGTTATTGAAGTTTGGTAAACCTAATAAACGAGTTTCGTGTGGCCCTCATGCCACCAAGGAGAAGAGTGTGGTTCCTCCTCGGCGGTGCCGTGTCCTCCTCCATACTCCAAGGAAACTCGGAAACCGAGTGCCTCCTCGAAGAGGTTGTCGATGATGGCTTAGATGACGATGATCCCTTCTTCTTCGGTGAAAAGACTTGTAGTTTTCTTCCTTGATTGCAGCACTCTCCCTCACAAATATATATCCGGGTTTTCACCCGGTAACAAGGTACACAAATATTATTTTGGAGTCTGGACTTTGAGTGGATTAAGGATGTGATTTGTTGCACGAAACAAACGCGGTGGATGGCTAAGTCTAAGGTGATTCCGGCCTACAAACTAGAGCACACGAACAAAGAGTTGGATGAAAGACTTACCTCTCTCCTCCTCTTGGCTCGGTTCTTCTCTAGTGCATTCATGTTCGTGATTGCGTACACCTTCCAAACGTTCCCGTCCACTCCTTCGCTTGCACTATTGCTCCTTCCACTTGATGTTTTCGCTTTGACTCACTTCCATACTCCCTTGCCTCACATGCATCCATGATATTCCTACAAAACAAAGCCTTGGCTGCCCCCCCATGCTTGCACTTTGCATGTGGTTTAAATATGTTGGAGGGGCATCCTGTGATGTATCATGGTGCATGCATGGTTAGGTTAACTAGATTGCCTCCCTTTAAGTGTGTTTAAGGCTAAACACTACTCTAATTTCGAAATTAAAAAATATTTTTCAGAGCCATGCAAGATCTCAAGCATAAATTTAGAGAAGTTTTTAAACCATTAAAAACAAATGCAAGTCGAAAATATTTTTCGATTACGTCGATTTCGGTCTCACCGGTATAGTTTGCCTTCATTAGTTGAGAGCAAGCTTTTCCCGGCTTGATCATGGGGGCATAGGTTTAGGTCCTAATTTTGATTAGATGAGAGAGATTTTGAATGAAATAAAATTAAGTGAGGCTTAGAAAAATTCTAATCTTAGAGAAACCAAGGATATGGATTTTTAAACCAACTAAAAAAACAAGCTTCTAGGTTCACTCGAGTCCTACCACATGCTGAAATTTAAATAACATCTAGATACAAGTCGTGGCTCTACTCGAGTGTTTTTAGCATGAAAAACAAGTCAACCACAGCACCATAATGAGGGTGAAGGGTTGAGTTAGGTTCTGAATTTTTTTTGGTTGTGGTTTCTCGAAAAAGAAGCAAACAATCACATAGGATGGTTCATGTAAAGGGTTTATGATCAAGCAAAATATTCAACCAAGAATTATGTCTCTAATATTGTTCAACCATTCTAAGTCTAATGTTTTGCGTAGTAAAATTCAAAACTGAATTAAAAGGACTCAAAAAACCTGGAATCGGGTTGTCCTCCCGGTAGCTTATTCTTGACTCGACGAAACGGGTTGCCTCCCGCCTAGCGCTTCGTTTATAGTCCATGGCTAGACTTCTTCACTTGATTACTCCGCTCTTTGCGAGCGTTGTAATCTTGGGTACCCACTTCCGCACCATCTTGGGCACGGGCTTCTTCTTCGGCTTAGTCAATTTTTTTTTGGTCTTCACGGTGGGCATTGTTCTTTGGTCTTGACGGATGCAACAACTTCCTTCATGTAGTGGCTCGGCATCTCGAACCCCGGTCTTCGGTTGTGATCTTCATGGTGATCTTTCATCTCTCCCGAGTGAGCTTGAGTAGCCTTCGCCGTCTTGGGACCTTGGAGTTGTCTCGGATATTCTTCTTTGTTACCCATCGGGCGCCCGGCAAGTTGTCCCACTTGCGTCTAGCATCTTCATCACGATGAACACTTCACGTATAGAGCTTCTGACCTCCGTCACCTTGCCATCTAAATTCTTCAATATTTTCTCCATAGCCTCGAACTTAGTGACGGCGTCCTTGTTGATCTTGGACATGGTCGTACTCCACACACTCCTTGCATGTGGAACTTGCTTCGGCGGCCTTTAGGTGTTGAGCTTCTTTCTCCATCTCCATCTTCTCCATCCTCCTCTTAAGTAAACCAATATGCCACTCAAGGAATCCGGCTCGTATGCATTCAGCTCTCGCAATCGTCATGCGGATAGTTGAGACTTTGATCTTGAACGGCCTCCCGGCATCTTGAAGGTTTATGATAGGTAGATCAGCGATGCCCGGGGTGCGTAGCACTCCGGTGGTTGAGGTTGATCTCCCTTTGGACTTGGAGGTGGTGATTCCCTTGGAGATTTCGACGGTCCTTCGACTTCAACTTTTGAATTTCCAACCCTTTAGCTTGTGTTGCACGTCTCCTTTGCCTGTAAAGTTTTCCTGGATCATCCACAAAAAAGTTTGGGTTTCTTGGAGAGGTAGCCAACCATCTCCCAGGTTAGGGTTAGTAATAAAACAAAAATCTAAACATAAAAACTAGGGTTAATCAAAACTAGATTAGATTGATTTTTTTTTTCTTTTTGGGGATGATCAAACATAAGAGATGCAAAAGAAAATCAAAAGAAAAACTGAAAGATAAGCGATACTAGATCGGATCTTGATTGCTTGTTCCCGGCAACGGCGCCAGAAAAAGGGGCTTGTTGACGGTTAATAGTTGTATCAAAGTTCGTTTATGACTTGCAAGCGGACAAGTCTCCCGTCGTAGTCAAGGGACCCTTCTTCCCTCGAGTGGTGAACCCAAGGTATCGAATCCGTGGAACAATGTGCAACGCAAGGATTCAATCTAGTAAAGCAAGGTAAGCTATCTTATGATGAACTAAGTTGCATCTAATCTACTAACTCATAAAGAAAACGAATCTAATCTAATCTACTAAAGAGGTAGCAAGAGAAAGCAAGAGATAACCAATCTAGAGAATCTAGATCATGCTTATGTTGTAGCTCCAAACAAGATAGATGAAGATAGAAAAGCGAATCTCATTAAAAGCATCTTTAAATCGTGGCCTTCCATCCGACTCCGAAAACGCCCGCCTTTCGGAACCCCCGTTCTGTCACAACGTATCCCTATTCATGCGGGTAGTCTAGGGCGAGTTCGATAGAACAAGTTGAAATCACTTGGCCGGTCCGGTATGCACCTCTAGCCACCGCGGCTACAAGAGCACCCTATGTAATCCAGTGCAAACTAGATCGTAGAAGAAGCAAAACCAAGAAGAAAACAAAATCATCGAGAAGGCACTTAATCGCTAGAAATCGGATTCACTTACAAACTTCACCATGAATGATTACATGAACAAGATCACCACCGGGCCCTCCCTCGATCTTGATCCTCGCTCCGGAGCTCCGACGTGGTCTTCCATGCAAGGTTCCCACGTCGACTAGGGAAACCCTAGACAACTAGCACGACCCTCATCTCCGAGATGGTGTCCCTCAAGCTTCTCTCGCTCCTCGACGGCGGATTACGACTTCGGTTCGCGTGGCTCTCGGTCGGGGGGCTATTTATAGCCCGAGAAGCAATTAGGTCAAAGGGGAGGCCGATTGGGCCTCGAATTGGGCGGGCCGGCCGGCCGGGCCGGCCGGCTCGGGCCCACTCCGCCCATCCCGCGGCTCGCTTCGCCGGTGTTGCTTCCCACGTCTTCTAGATGTTCTCCCCTTTTGCATGTGGGCCCTTGACGTCGGTTTCTCTCCGAATTGGACTCAATTCCTTGTCTTGCAAGATTCGACAACTTTTTCTCGGTTCGGTCCTCGGAGTTTATCATCTTCTCGGGCTTGGTCCTTGGGCTCTTGGAGTCATGTTCACTTCATTGCTTGACTTGTATCGGGCTTCAAGGTCTTGTCATGAGGTGCTTAATGAACTTATCCCGGAAGTCTTGCTTTCAACGTTAAAACCCCGCGTAAACACTTAACTCCAAAACCGACATGCACAAGTGAACTTGTTATACCACGGGGGTTAGTACCAATGAATAAGATACAAAAGTCATGCCAACACCGAAGGTAAACTCATGGCTAGGTTGACGGATTTTCACCGTCAACACTTATCTTGGAGCGCCTCGATGGCCACGGCGACACCATTGCCGAAATCACTCATCCCCAATCTGTCCGAACGGGCTTTTTGACTAGATTGTATTAGGGATGTTTGAGTATCGGCAATAAATAAAGAACTTTTGAATTCTGTGCTTGCACTGCGATGATTTTCTTCATGTTTGCATCCGTGAATCTTGTTTTTCCTCAAACGTATCCGGGAACTGTCTTGAGCCGAACACGCGAGAACAGATGCCCTCTGGCGCAAAATCCACAGAAGATCCCTGAATCGGCAATCCATAAGCACTGTTCAAGCGAAAACCCTTCGCATTCGGGAAGAAAACCCTGCCGTTTGGTATTCCAACAGTGTACGCTGGCCAGTCATCACTCCCAATGCACCCCTTCGGTCAATAAAATAGCCTGCTGAGATGCCCTGCAAATCCACTCGCACACTCATCCATCACTTCTCATTTCCTCCCCTGTCTCCAGAGGAAAAAACCCCAAGGCCATGGACAAAGGCAAGCAACCCCAGGAGAGCAGCACTCCGAAGAAACGCACGATTCAAAGGTGAGTTTTCCCTTGATTTACTTATTGCTTCCCATATGATCTTGCGCTTTACCTCTTCTCTACCTTTCCCCTTTCAGCCTTGATTTGCTTCCTGAAGAAATCATCGGGACCGAAGACGTGCCTGAGTACATCTCCTCCGATTCCTCCCTCGAAGCAGAGGACGCCACGCCTGAACAGAGGACCAGCCATCAACTGCGCCGCCGCGTTCGGCACCTGGAGCACGGCCTCAGGGACATCACCGCTCGTTGCCAGGCCGAACGCGAGCGTCGCATGGCTCTGGAGGCACTAGTGGGAGGTAAATGTTTCTGACTTCTTCTTGACTTCGCGCCCACATCTGGATTTCTTGCCCCTAACACCCACTCCTCTGTTTCAGATGTCTCTGACAGGTACAACAACCTGAAAGCGGCTTGGGACAGCTTGGTGGAGGCCGCAAATCATGGTCACCCCCGTGCATTCCAAGTTGCCGTCACGGTGGTCCCGGGAGCAACGAAGAGGGAGCACCGAAGAAGCAAAGAAAAGATTGAATCATACTTCCGCTTCTTCCTCCAGGCCTTCTGCTTCCCACCTCCTCGATGTCCTGATCACCAGGGTTGTTGGATGTAAACCTGCAAGAGGCAGTTGTAATGTAGTTTTGTGCTAAGGGCAATGCATCTAGGCACTGGCCATTTTCTTGTTTGGGGATTTTTTGTTCTAAAGGCGGCCTCGTTCTTGAGCGCCGGCTATTCCTGTGTCAGATGCGTGTAATCCCACTGCTGGTGATCATCGATCGATTTCAATACTAGGATAATATTTCTTCAAATATCTTCCATTTATTGCAGCGGAAAATTCTTCTCCTAGTAAAGTTTTCAATATGTATGCATTACCAGGGACGCATCTGACCACGCGAAAAGGCCCTTCCCAGTTAGGGGACCATTTGCCGAATTCGCTGTGTTTGGTTCCGATCGGCAATAGCGCTTTCCAAACCAGATCCCCTTCCGCAAATTGCCTGACTTTTACTTTCTTGTTATAATACTTGGCAACCCGCAACTTGTTCTTCTCGATGTTTTCCAGGGCCCTAAGACGGATCATGTGCAAATCTTCTAGCTCATCCATCATTAGGCCACTGTAATCTTTGGAGCTTAAATCTTTCTGTAACACAACTCTCCTTGAATCTGATTGTATCTCCCAAGGTAGAACCGCATGATGTCCATAAACCAATTCATAAGGAGACGTCTTTGTAGCTCCATGAGGGGCCATTCGGTAAGCCCACAATGCCTCACTGAGTACCGAATGCCACCTTCTTGGCTTCTGGTCGATCTTCTTTTGTATCAGCTTGATCATGATCTTATTAGAAGCCTCTGCCTGACCATTAGCTTGGGCATAATAGGGAGAAGAATTAAACAATTTGATTCCCATGCTTTCGGCAAAATCTCTCGAACTCCGGGGACACGAATTGGGCCCCTTGATCGGTTGTGATTGTCGAGGGATTCCAAACCGATAGATGATGTGCTCCTTGACAAATTCAACCATGTTTTCCGACGTCACCTTCTTCGGTGGGATCGCCTCAACCCATTTAGTAAAATAATCCGTAGCCAAAAGCACGAACTTATGCCCCTTGCTAGATGGTGGATTAATCTGGCCAATCAAGTCTATACCCCACCCCCGAATGGCCATGGCTTGATGATGGGATTTAATGCTGACGCGGGGACTCTTTGAATATTTCCAAACCTCTAGCAATCTTGACATCCCTTGTAATACTCAAAGCAATCCTCTAATATCGTCGGCCAAAAGCACCCGGCTTGCACGATAACCCATTTCATGCGGTAGGCCGATTGGTGTGCTCCACATATCCCATCATGCACTTCGCTCATCATGTTCTTGGCTTCTTCTGGACCCAGGCATCGTAACAATACCCCATCTAATGATTTATAGAATAAATTGTCATCCAGAAGAACGAATTTTATGGCTTTGTACCTGAGCTTCCTAGAGACCTTTCGGGATGGATCCTTCAAATAGTCAACGATCTCTTTTCTCCAATCATTTTCCGCAAGATCCGTCCCTAGTGTACATATATCTGCAGCAAACGCTTCTTGACTCTCTTTGTAACCAGAGGCGCTCTGAGCCAACTTGTTTGCTTCTTCGTTATGTTCCCTAGGAATATGCTGTAGAGTTACCAACGGGAAGCTCTTCAAGATTTCCCTGCATTCTTCATAATAACTCCTCGGTGCTTCGCTTTTGCATTCATATTGGCCGTTCAATTGCTTGATTACCAACTCGAATCTCCATAAACTTCAACCGAAATGGCCCCGACTTCTCTCAAATATTGAAGCCCTCGAAGCGATTGCCTCGTACTTGGCTTGATTGTTTGTAACAATTGGGGCGTATAGGGATGGCAAATTCAAACATCTCACCTCTCGGGCGAAATTAGTAGAATCCCTACCCCGCCACCTTTACCGCATGATGATCCATCAAAAAATAAAGCCCAAGGAGTAATTTCAAGCAAATCAATTGACGGATCGCGATATTCGGTTATAAAATCGGCAATGATCTGTCCCTTAATGGCCTTTGCCGATTCGAACTTTAACTCAAATTCTGATAAAGCCAAGATCCATTTGCCAATCCTGCCATTCAAAATTGGCATAGATAACATATGTTTTATTACATCAAACTTGGAATATACAGTGCATTCGGCATTCAACAGGTAGTGCCGAAACTTTGTACACGAGTAGAACACGCACGAGCACGGCTTCTCTGCAGCCGAATACTCGGTCACGGGATCAAGTAATTTTCGGCTAAGATATGCTACTACCTGCTCCTTTCCTTCGAATTCTTGAATAAGGGCCGACCCAATGGTTTGGGTATCGGCCGCCACGTACAACTTGAAAGGCTTATCCGGTCGAGGAGAGACCAAGACTTGGTTGCTCCTTCATGTATTGCTTGATCTCATCGAAAGCCTTTTGTTGTTCGTCGCCCATGTGAACTTCTCGATCTTTCTTTAGCTTCAGCAATGGAGAGAACGACAAAACTTTCGTGACAAATTTGAAATGAATCTTCTCACGAAGTTAATTTTGCCGAGCAGTGATTGTAACTCCTTGAGATTAGTTGGAGGGACAACTTCATCAATGGCCTTCATGCTCTTCTTGACAACTTCAATCCCCCCCTTCGTGGACCAAAAATCCCAAAAACTCTCCAGCTGATACCCCAAAAGCGCACTTGTTTGGATTCATCTTTAAACCATGCTTTCGGGTGCACTCCAAGGTCCTTTTCACATCTCCCAAATGTGTGTCATGACTTAGGGACTTGATCACGACATCGTCAATGTAAATTTCAACAATTTTGCCGATCAACTCGTGAAAAATGTAATTCATGGCTCGCTGATAAGTTGCACCGGCATTTTTCAACCCAAATGTCATGACTATCCATTCAAACGAGCCTATATGACCGGGACACCCGAAGGCCGTCTTTGATATATCCTCTATTGCCATAAAAATTTGGTTGTATCCCGCATTGCCATCCATGAAACCGAAAACTTTGTGTCCAGCGGCGGCGTCAACCAACAAATCGGCAATAGGCATGGGGTAACCATCCATCGGAGTAGCTCGTTCAAGTCCCCGAAATCTATGCGGACCCTCATCTTTCCATTCTTCTTGTAAACGGGGACAATGTTAGAAATCCACTCCGCATATCTGCATGGCCGAACGAAGTTTGCATCAAGTAATCTTTCGACTTCTTTCTTCACATCGGCCAATACTTCATCCTTGTAGATTTTCCGGGGTGGTTGCTTGTATGGTTTGAAACCAGATTTGATTGGCAACCGATGCTCAACGATGGATCGATCCAGTCCAGGCATCTCCGAATAATCCCAGGCGAAGCAATCTTTATATTCCTTGAGTAGCTTGATTAATTCCTCCCTGAAGTCTGATTGCAAGTTTGCGCTGATGAACGTCGGCCTTGGCTTGTCGCCGCTTCCAATGTCAACTTCTTCTAACTTATCAGCCGACATGAATCCTCGCCCCAACTTGCCATCAGTACCATCGACGGGGTTCTCCATTAAAAATTACTATAAGAGCCGACTGCTTGAATCGGCTGTTGATCACTGCTGACAGGTTCAACAGGACCTTCTCCCCGCTCTTTCCCCGAGAAACGATCAATGCCTTGATACTCTCGGAAAGCCGGTTCCATGTTTGCAATGCTCACGGAGTCATCTGCCGGACCACCTCAATATCATCATCCACCCATTGGATGAGCCGCGATGCGTGGTGGATGGGACGCAGCAATTGGCATGAATCCGGTCCCCTTCCAAGCGATAGGGTCGTAGGCTCCTTTACCTTCGATAACAAAGAAGGTCGTGAGCGGTGTCTTGGACCCTATCATCGAGTCTACGTGAGCGCATTCCTTGGTGTCCGAAGGATTCCCGGCGAAGTCGTTCGGTATTATGCTTGTAGGCGTCGGATCGCTAGGGCCCATGCCAAGTTTTCGAAGGTGGTGTACGGCATTACATTGACCGCGGCTCCACCGTCGACAAACATCTTGGTCAATGGCTTGCCATTGACATATCCCTTCAAGTACGGCAGGCCTCATGTGTCGATTTTTGGCCGGTTTGTCGAAGATGGCACCTTGGCTAGCACCGGTGCGCCATCACCCCCTCGATCCGCTCATCGTCCGGGGACGCCTCTTCTGCACAACCCTGATTAGCGGGAGCCATGAATTCATTCGACGAAAAAAATATACCATGCATGCGGAGCCGAACGCTTTGACCCTTCGGGTTTATCCTTTGGACGCCACACCCGCCTTGTCCGGATCCCCGGCCCTGCCTCTCGTTCACGGTTCCTCAAGCGTTGAACCCGTCTCTTCTGACTTTTCCTCAGGCCAGGCGGGCACCATTGCCCCTTCTGCCAGATGTACTCGTCCTCGTCTTCCTCTTGATCAGCCCACCTTAGATCCGCTTGCCTTTTCCTGGGATGATCAATGATTTCAATTTTTTGGCGCCGATCCTCGCTAGGATGTACCCTTCCAATTCTTTCGTGGACGGATCGGCGATTGGCAGTCTCCTGCCTGTACTCGAAATACCTATCACTGCACTCGGGGCAGTTCCTCAACGTGGGCAGCTTCAAACCTTCGTTCCAACAGTGCCTGAAGAACGCACATCCCCGGTGTGCGCGTTCTCCGCTCGCGCGTGTATTGCTCCGCATCCCTTCTACGTGCTTCCTCTTCGGCTCGCGCCTCTCCTCGTATTTTCGCTTCGGTAGCGCTCTTTTTCCATCTGGCGCTGCCACTTATTGAGGAGTATACGCGTGGTCACCCTGGGCTTGGCTCGGATGATTCCCCGATTTCGACGTGGCTTTTGAAAACGCGGGGGGCTTCACCATGCACCTGCTCCAAAGTTACTTGATGCTCCGGTCCACTTGCTCCATCTCCGCCTAGCCCCGGGCCGAGGTCAAGACTTTGACCTTGCCCTTCTCTTCAGCTGTCACCATGTTGATGGAAAAACCCACCATGTTCTGAGGGAAGGGGTGGCCATCCAACTTCATCTTGTTATCAAATTTGAGGTGTCCCTCCTGGATGGCTTTTTGGATCCTCATCCTGAAGACCCTGCAGTCATTGATGGAGTGCAAGTTCCTGTCGTGGAAGCCACGGTAACGTTTCTCCTTTATTCCATCGGGCCGAAGCATGGAATGCCCTTCGGTGCAATCGATTCGGCCTTCCTTCACTAGGAGCTCAAACGGCTTGTCGGCTTTTGTAATGTCGAAATCGTAGGTGCCTTTGGTCCCGTTTGACCCGGCCGATTCATAGTCAATGGCTCTTTTTCCCACATGATTTCGACCGCAGCCACGTCCTGTTCATCATCAGAATCTTCCATCGGGTCGGCCTTGTCCAGGAACTGGTTGTAGATATCCGCGACGTCATGCTGTTTCCCGAACCTGGCATCCTTCTTGAAACCATATGCTTGGTTGCTCATTAATGACAGCTTTTGGGACAGCTGACCCAGGTTTTCGAACTCCATGCCAAACAGCTTCTCACGCACGGCGGCGGCATCCCGGCAACGGCCATGTCGGCCAACCGATCGTCTGGCAGGTTGAGCGAAAAGCACATGCCCTTAACTTCCCTGAACCTCCTGAGAAATTCCAAGGGCATCTCACCGTGCCTCCCGCGGGGGTAGCGAGGTCGATTAGCTTCTTTTCCGAGCTGCCGCTGAAATAATGGGCGTGGAATTTCCGTTCTAGCTCCTTCCATGTACTAACTGATTTAGGGGGCAAAGATGAAAACCACTGGAACGCCGGGCCCGTCAGTGACGCGGGGAAGTATCTGACTCTGAACGCTTCTTCAGCTGAGCACTCTCCGAGCTGCATCAGGTAGCGAGCAATGTGCTCCACCGTGCTCGTGTCGTCCTGACCGGAGAACTTTGTGAATTCCGTCGGAGGCTGTACCCTTGGCGGAAGGATCACGTTGTAGTACCACTCCGGGAACGGCGGCGTGTAGGAAGGTCCTTGCATCTTCGGTTTGAGGCCGAACTGATTCTGCATTAAATCGGCCATCTTTTGCGCCAGGGCGTCGTCCTCCTGTGTGCCTGCAGCTGGTGTGTAACCCGGATTCGGGAAAGCATCAATGGCTCCGTAGTTCCCCACCTCATGGTAGCCTTCGCCGTATAGATTCCTCTGTAGCCAGTTGCTTGCTGGAGCGATCCTGTGGCCGGAAGCAAACGGGGCCCCAGGCAAGCCGAATGCCAACTCCCCGTACGTGGGCCGGTACGGGTTTGGGCGTTGCACGGGCCGACCCGTGCTGCCCTGCGGTGGTGGCTGGACTGGTCGCCCTCCTATGGCCTCGGTGGGGGGCCGGACGGGCGACCCCCCGGCACCTTGCGGAGGAGGGGGTGGAAAGCTTGACTCCCAGCGCTCTGAGGAGGAGGCTGGGCTGGCTGGCTCTGCAGTGGCGGTTGAGAACTGGACTCGCCCAACTCCACGGTGCCCCCTTGAAAGGGTGTCTTGCTGAATGCCTGCTCCATGCCTGGACCAAAGACAGCCACCATCATTTGCTTGAACGCACCAAGGAAAGCTTTGTGGTGCCTGCTCAAGACGTGGTCCGCGGCATCTCGGAACGCTTGTATGCATTCCTCCCTCTCCTGCTGGGTCGTGGTGTCGCTCTCCCCTGGCAAAAATACCCTGGGCATCTCATTTTTCAGGTAGGGGGCGCTACTCCTGTTCTTCTTGAAGGACAACATGCACTTCTGCTGGAATTGGTCCACGGCGTCCTGGAGCTGCTGCCGTTGTTCAGGAGAGAGGTCTTCAATATTGACATCCATGATGTCCCCGATGTCAGGCATCTTGATTTTCGGCAGTGGTCCCACTAGGCATGCCAAAAAGTGTGTTGACGCAAAATGTGCACCTAGCGCCAAGCACACAGCAAGCCGAACAAGCTGGCTTCACACGTGCAAAGAATCACAAGACGTGCCAGTCAATTTTCCCTGAAAATTAACAAAAGACAAAGTAGTTAAATACCAAAGCTTGGAACTTGCCAGGTGGTACCAGACAGTTCCATATTTACGGCTACAAAGCCAAACGGGATGGCACATAGCTATAGAAAGCTATCTGCCAGTAAACTGAAACCATTCAGGAGCTTATAAAAGGAAAAGTAACATAGCCGAATGAGTGACGTAAGCATGACGACGATCGGTCTTTGTTTGAACGAAGATGCATGTGCGCAAGACCATGACCGATCCCCGTGATGATCAACGTTAAATAAATAAATAAAGTAAAGCACGAGCATAAACATGTAATAAACAAGCATGCATAGACCCAAAGCACTAGTCTACCGCATGTCTAGGTACTTTAAAACCCGTCGGGTACGATGCCAAACAAATCTATCCACCGCATGATACAACTTGCATGGGGATCGTACCACTTTCCGCAAATAGATCTATCCACCGCATGATACAATCTAAATATGGAAAGCTAAAAGCATTCATTATTTAAAGCATGAATTACACACGTGTTCTACTCGTGAGAAACATAACCAAATACGGGCCGAAGTACCGATTCGGGGTCCATGAAGAAGGAACGAACATTACCAAGCGAAATAAATCTATCAGATTGATTCGAAATCTAATCCACCGGATGACTAGCTCCAAAGCAACCCAAAAACCTGCATCTACCGCGTGATACTCGGTTCTTTCAAGATTTATACCGGTGTTGGCAAGCTTGAACCCGCAACACGTAACAACCTAGATCGATTTGGTTTCGGCTATCGAAAAGCATGTGATCCACGTGTTAAATTAGCCCAAGGCACGAACTCGACTCGCATAAGGATCACAAAAAAGGATAAAGCCGATCCAAACCCATCTAGATTGGGCAAAAAGGTGTTACATGAATTTAAACGTAAAGCAAAACTCAAAGCAACACGGGGTAACTTAATGAATATATTGGATCTTGCCAAAACCCAATAGAGCCGATAACTAGCCTCAAGCTAGATCTTAGCCTACCGCATGGCTCATGACCTAACAAGAAACCCTCTTGAACCAAGCTTGAATCTACCGCATGACACTAAGCATGGTAACAAGACTACTTGCATCAGATCTAAATCCACCGCATGATACTAGATATGATACAAGGTTGCCGGTACTCACGGAGGTCGACGGATCGATGAACCCTCTCGAAGAACTCGACGACACGACAAATGGACTCTAGGGTTTGGCGTAAGGCCGGTTTGTATTGAGAATGATTACGTATATCCGTTACATACTTTCGGGGCTCATATTTATACCTGCCGGTACAACCTCGAATGGATTTGATGCCTAATTTTATCTCTAAGCTTGATCGCTTATCCATCCATTCGTCCTTCCTGCTTGAGCCACGTCACCGTACAATCCCGCAAAATTAGCTCAACTTGTTCCCTTGCCGAACGAAAGCAAATAGCCGACCGCGGATTCTTCTGCCGAATGCATCTGAGAAAACCTTCCTTCCACCGGATGGATTCCTCACCGAGTTGGACCCACAAGTCGGACTCCTTACCAAATTTTGGTGTTAACGGACTTAAAATGCAAAAAACGAAAAGCACTTTTCGGAAAGCCAAAGCGAATAAAAAATCGAGAAAACGAGTAGTTTTGCCGCCGGAGCGGGCTTAAGATTGCGACCGAAGTTGGCTTGTGCCACCGGAGTGGGCTTGGGTGCAGCCGTTAGCGTCGACTTGTGCCACCGGAGTGGGCTTGGATGCGACCGTTAGCGTCGACTTGTGCCACCGGAGTGGGCTTGGGTGCGACCGTTAGCGTCGACTTGTGCCACCGGAGTGGGCTTGAGTACCTGAGCCATGGATTTCAGACCCAAGGTACGATTGCCGCCGGAGAGCGGGCTTGAAGGTGCGGCCGGAGTCGACTTGTGTACCGAGCCATGGATTTCGGACCCAAGGTACGGAGCGCGAGTACTTAGGTTACTTGGACCCATGGTACGGAGCGTGAAGACCACGTGCGGCTAGGTTCCATCATCGCCAGGACCCGAGGGCCACTTACAGCTAGGTTCCATCGAAGCTTACACACGTAGTATGCCACCGAAGCAGGCGAAGATGCGGCCGGAGTCGACTTTAAGTTGCCGCACGGAGCGGACTTTAGAATGCGACTTTAGAAGTCGACTTTAGATTGCCGCGTGTAGCGGACTTTAGAAACTGCCTCCTAGGGATAGCCCCCTGAGTTGATGAAGTAGACTCGTGGTGATTTGATTGATATACCCCAAGAGCAGTCAGCAGAGTGTAGCTCCCGTGAAAACCCGCCGAGAAGCATACACAAATGAGTAGTCGGCAAGTAGTCCTACATGATGAGGAGAACAAGCCAAGAAAAGGAAACGAAATCATTTAAATAAATGACTTAGGCCGTTGCTGCTCGCGGACCGTTGATGAAGCCGTGGCGGTCGGCGATGGAGCCACCGGGGGTTGTTCTTGAAGTTGACTAGTCAGAGTTGATTCCGACTAGTTGTTCGCGGCGTGACTGCCGTTCTCGACTAGTTTGGAAAACTAGTCGAGATGAATGGTCGACGCGAGGCGACCAGAAGACGACGTTGTGGCGGCGTGCGGCGTGCTCGAAGTCGAGCCAGCGTTGCCGTGAGACAAGTAGTCACGACGCACGGCGTGGCTGAAGTAGAGCCAGCGTGGTCGCAAGACGAAGTCGCGGCGCACGGAGTAGTCGACTATGAGCCGCGTGACGGGCCACGCGACGTGCCGAGGCACCCCGACGCGCGGCATAGGCGGAGTAGTCAACTACGAGCGGTGCGACGAGCCGCGTGATGAGCCGCGCGATGTGCCGAGGCACCCGGACACGAGGCGAAGGCTAAGTAGACGACGACACGCCGCGCGCGGCGGAGTAGTCGACGACGAGCGGCGCGGCGAGTCGCATGACGACGCCGCGCGATGTGCCGAGGCACCCGGACGCGTGGCGGAGGCGAAGTAGTCGATGATGAGCCCGCACGAGGCGAAGTAGTCGACTACGAGCGGCGCGACGAGCCGCGTGACGAGCCGCGCGACGTGCCGAGGCACCCGGACGCGCGCGCGAGGCGAAGTAGCGCGACGACGAGCTGCGTGAGGTGGAGTAGTCGACGACGAGTGGCGCAACGAGCCGCGTGACGAGCCGCGCGGCGTGCCGAGGCACCCGGACGCGCGGCGGAGGCGAAGTAGAGGACGATGAGCTCGCGCGAGGCGGAGTAGTCGACGACGAGCGGCGCGATGAGCCGCGTGATGAGCCGCGCGGCGTGCCGAGGCACCCGAATGCGCGGCGGAGGTGAAGTAGTCGACGACGAGGCCGCGCGAGGCGGAGTAGTCGAAGTACGATCGGCGCGACGAGCCGCGTGAGGAGCCGCGCGGCGTGCCGAGGCACACGGACACGCGGCGGAGGCGAAGTAGTCGACGACGAGCCGCGCGCGGCGGAGTAGTCGACGACGAGCGGCGCGCGACGAGCCACGTGACGAGCCGCGCGACGTGCCGAGGCACCCGGACGCGCGGCGGAGGCGAAGTAGTCGACGACGAGCTCGCGCGAGGCGGAGTAGTCAACGACAAACGGCGCGACGACCCGCGTGACGAGCCGCGCGACGAGTCGCGCGACGTGCCGAGGCACCCGGACGTGCGGCGTTGGCGAAGTAATGGACGACGAGCCCGCGCGAGGCGGAGTAGTCGACTACGAGCGGCGCGACGAGCCGCGTGACGTGCCGAGGCACCCGGACGCGTGGCGGAGGCGAAGTAGTCGACGATGAGCCTGCGCGAGGTGGAGTAGTCGACGATGAGCGGCGCGACGAGACGCGTGACGAGCCGCGCGACGTGCCGAGGCACCCGGACGCGTGGCGGAGGCGAAGTAGTCGACGACGAGCCTACGCGAGGCACGACGAGCCTACGCGAGGCGGAGTAGTTGACGAGGAGCCGCGTGACGAGCCGCGCGACGTGCCGAGGCACCCACTATGCCACAGCCCCTCTTTAACGACTAAATTGTGGTCGGTATAAGTCTCGCATCGACGCACTATCCGTCGGTATATCGTTATACCGATGGCTCACATCGGTCGCAATAACCGGCGTCGATATAAAGTTATACCGACGGATAAATCTATACCGACGGACGGTTCGATGCTTAGTAAAGATATACCGACGGACTCATAAATAACGACGGACTGTTAGTTACATGTGTATACCGACGAATGGTTCGACAACATACTTTACTATACCGACTAATAATCCAACGCTAATGATTAAATCAAAATTAAACTATAAAATCCTATATATATTAACCTCACATTGACAGACCAATACTAATCTTTCGAGCAATATTTGGCAAGCTGAACACAACACATAAAATTTAATTGAACCAATGGATATCAAACACACACAAGTCAACATATATACATTGTACCACAGCTCTGGATTACAAATACTCACATGTTTGGCTTACAAAATGATTCATCTCTAGGGGATGTGTTTAAAACAAAATAACATTTAAGTTAAGACTAAGATGATCTGACTGTTGTCAACATGATCGAGCTTCCATGTCCAGGTTAACACTTGTTCAGCAGCAGCAACAACTAGCTAGCTCGCCCTACTTGGGGCCAAATTCTGTCCTGCTTCTTGGAGCACCTGCAAAATCAGAAGCATGCATTCACTCTTGTTGTACAAGGTTAAAAAAACTAGCTGCACAACATTGTTAAGACATATGAGCTAGCAAGCACAAGTCAAGGAAGGAACAGATTGATGAATTCAATCTTTTTCAAAAGCAATGCAGGCCTGAGGCAAAGCAAAAAAAAGCAGTAAGATTTGTTGAGATCACCAGGAGCATATTGATAGATATTCTACAGGAACATCCAAGCATATAGAGCAATTTGAAATACATCTAGGACGAGCTTAGAGACATGAAAGATTTACTGCTGGTTGAGTCAAAGCAGCAGATCAACAAAGGAATGGCAAGAGGAATAGGCGGAGGGGGACGAAGCCTCACATGGTCCATCAGATCCACATAGCAATGACCTCCCACCTGAAATAATAAACAGTGTAAATTGTTCAAAAAAATTGCTGCATATAGATATGATGTGGGCATATGCAGATCTACCCAATCAGTTTATCCATTCATCCTAATCACAGAATAGCACCTCCAACAGTAAGGCCATCAATCACTAAGAGAAACACATGGATAAGTGAAAGCAACCAAAATTAGATGCTGATGTGCTACAATGCAAAAAATAAGATATCACAACATTGTGAGAAATAGCAACTAGAACATAACTGTGAAATCATCCTAACAAAAGATTATTGTACTCACATTTGCAGGCATCAGTGAGAGATGAACTAGCAGATCTGTTGGAACATAATTTTTCCCAAAGCCAAGGTAATTTTTCCCAAGGAAAATTAGACGTCAGCACAACAACTTCACAATACTGGTTTCCAAGAGCCTCATCTCCTAAGGTTTCCATGATGTCAGCAAGCAAGCTATGAGATTATTTCCACTACAACTTACTACTACTGCAATATTTTGTTTCATATCACTGCAGTGATATAGTAGCATGACAAATCAATGTATGTGCATCCTGACAAACAGAGATCAGGCAAATATACATGAATGTGGACCTACTAATCATCAGAAATAATGTGTGTACTGTAAATGCACCAGACTTTTTTTTTGTTTTCTACCATGTCTGAATATTGCCCATTTAGAGTTTCAAACTATATAAAAGTTCAGAAATTTTTGTGAACTGAAGCAACTTACTTTGAGAACATTTGTCTTTGCTTTGCATGACTGATATAAAGGTTAGATAATTTTTCTAGAACAGTTTTCCACATTCCTAAGAATAACAAATTGTACTGGCAAGGTGGCTTGGCATATGCAGATCTACCCAATCAGTTTCTCCATTCATCCTAATCACAGAATAACTACACCTCCAATAGTAAGGCCATCAATCACTAAGAGAAACACATGGATAAGTGAATGCAACCAAAATTAGATGCCGATGCGTTACAATGCAAAACAAGATATCACAACATTGTGAGAAATAGCAACTACAACATAATTGTGAAATAATCCTGACAAAAGATTATTGTTCTCACATTTGCAGGCATCAGTGAGAGATCAACTAGCAGATCTATTGGCACATAATTTTTCCCAAGCCAAGGTACAGATTTCTGCAAATAAGAATGTATCACAATTCACAACAATGAAGTTGTGCTAGCACACCTACCTCACAGCCTATCAAAAATTTAAGAACTATCACTTACTTATTGTAATCTAGAAGTAGTTTAATTTAAGATATGACAGATTTTTACTGAAACTGGATGTGTTGTGCAAACTGTAAGAGGAAAAAGCTCTACCTTGTTTCTTTTGGTGATTTTCCAGCTTAGATCTTCTACAAGTTCATCAAGGAGGAGACACCTTCACCAACACACAGTCTGTCAGATCCACAAAGCAAAGAAGAGGAAGAACAATCCTTTAGATCCACATAAAAAGGGGAAGGTTAGAGGGAGGGTATAGATGCGCATCTACCTTTAGTGGCTTGGTGATTGGGTGCCCTTCGAACCAAAAACGTGAAAGACAGTTACGCCGCCGCCCTTGCGCTGCAGAGCCGGCGTCCCTCACGCCGAGGAGCCCGCAGCCCTTGCGTCGAGGAGCTCGCCGCCCTTGCACCACGAATCTGTGTGCCTCTCACGGCGGACAACGGGGGCAACGGGGTCCGGGATAGCGAGAGGGTTTGGGGAGCGCCGACGGTGGCACTAGGGGGCGCAACGGCGTTGGGAGGGGGGAAGGCGCGGGGCATCGATTTTGGGGGGAGGGGGCGAGGCACGGCGACTTGGGGGAGGGGGGGAGAAGGCGCGGCGCGGCGCGGTGATGGGCGTGGTGCCCCGATGTGGTTTCGGGGGAGGGGGAGACGGCGCGCCACGCGGCGATTTTGGGGAGGCGCGCGCCGCATGGTGGTGCCGTGGTGTGGGAGTGTACGGTCGGGGCGGGGGGCGGCGGCGGGATTTGGAAGCTAGGGTTCTTTGTTTGGGCCAGCGACCGGCGGACCATCCGGCTACGGTAGCGCGTGAGATTGGGCCGGTCGAGCGCGAATCGGGCCTACTACGGCGCGGGAAAATGGCTCGCTTCATATACCGACGGATAGTCCAACTCAATAATTGAGATACAACGACGGACCTTCCGACGTGAAATGAAAAATTTTATAACAACGGTTGCACGGATGCTACAATGTGAAATAGCGACGGCCAATGCGACGCGAGTTATAACGACGCCCCGATCGACGGTAATTTCATACTTATAGCGACGCACATCCGTCGTTAATGTGGGGTTGTGGTATAGTGACCCAAACGCGCGGCGGAGGCGAAGTAGTCGCCGACGAGCTCGCGCGAGGCGGAGTAGTCGATGACGAGCCTACACGACGCGGAGTAGTCGACGACGAGCGCCGCGACAAGCCGCGTGACGAGCCGCACGACGTTCCGAGGCACCCGGATGCGCGGCGGAGGCGAAGTAGTCGACGACGAGCTCGCGCGAGGCGGAGTAGTCGACTACGAGCGACGCGACGAGCCGTGTGACGAGCCGCGCGATGTGCCGAGGCACCCGGACGCGTGGCGGAGGCGAAGTATGTCGGTGTTTTAGACCAGCAATCTACTAAGGGGAGTACCCGAAGTAGATGATTGTGGCCTCGCCGAGATCGGTAACTCGAAGGAAGAGACACGTGGCACACAATTTAGACAGGTTCGGGCCACGAGGTGCGTAATACCCTACGTCCTGTATGCTGCGTAGCTCTGGATTGATTGGGTACGATTACAAGATGATGCAATCTTACGCCCCGAGATGAGATGATAGAGAGAGGGGTCCCCGCTCGCCTTATATAGTCCGAGAGGCAAGGTTACAAGTCGGTTTAGGGAGAGAGTACTAGTCGAGTACGTCCGGGAGTCTTCCACACGGTGCGGGACATGTACATCTTCCTAACCGAGTACTTCTCCTCTCGTAGTCCTTGTGCTTCACGCCATCGGGTGCCGTGCGGCGCAAGTCGGGTAGTCCCGTGGGGCCCACCGAGTAGTCGGTCCCGGTACCCACCGAGGTAGTAGGCCCAGGGAGGTCCATACGACAAGCCCCCGAGTACTTTGTAGTCGAGAAGGATAGCTTCAAGTAGTCTTGACGGCCTTAACGAGTAGTCCTCAAGCGTCCCCGAGCACTACAAGTCAAAAGTCCTCAAGAGTAGTCGAAGCTCCCGAGGCTGGAATGTACTCCGGTCGACGTTTGAGCAATCTCGAAGTCTTCTCGAGTAGTCCCAAGCGTCCTCGAGTGCTGCCCTTGAAGGTCTTCAACAATGCCCGTGTTGTCTTGAAGCCGAAACTGATATGGAAGTGCGATTGCAAAATCGCACTCCATATGGAGTAGCCCCCGAGCCTTAGGTTGAGTTGTAGACTCTGGCTGAGGGTCCATCTGAAGTTTTGGCAAGAAAATCCCGAAAAATCCGGAGAAAAAACCGAAGGACACGTGGCACGGAGCCCCCGAGCCTTGAGTCGAGTACTTCCTCTCGAATTGAAGGGTCATCTTGTAGAATGTGTCCTGAGTTGCTCTTGAGTCTTGCCGCTTCCCAGGAAATCGAGTAGAAGTAGCCGAGCCCCCGAGGTTTGGCGCGTCGACTAGTTGAAGTTGAAGGGTCACGCGCGGCCGCCGAGTCGGCCCGAGCGCGGACTTATCCATCCGGCCATTGAGGGGCCGCGCCGACTTATAAATAGAAGCAAAAACCCTTAGGGTTTTTCACCCTATCGTTCCGTAGCCATTCCCAGCAGATCTGGCAAGGAATCGCCACTAGTGCACACTGCCGCCGTTGAGTAGATCGTAGATCCAAGTGCACCGCCACAGGAAACCACCACTGTAGCCCCTGAGCGAATGCACGTGAAGACACCGTGCACCTGGAGGATGAAGCCGTCTCCGTCGAAGACCACGAAAGCCGCCGGTGGGAAAAAGAGGGGCCGTGAAGAGGCCGTCGGAGCCGCTGCGGGGACATTGCTGCCGGTGTCTCCGCCACGGCCAGATCCGAATCGCGAATGGAAGAAATCCAAGGCGAAGACGGAAGACTTGCTTGCCCTTCTCAACAGTGGGTTCCTGCGGGAGAAGGAGGTGGATATGTGGAGGGCCGCCGCCGGGGATCCGTACCCCATGGAGAAAAACCCGGACGAGATCCCGATGTTCGCGCGATTCGCGGAGCGTGGATTGCCCCTCCCGGCGAGCGACTTCTTCAAGGGGCTGCCGGGGTACTACGGCATCGAGTACCTCAACCTCAACCCCAACGGTATCTTCCACACCGCCATCTTCGTGCATTTTTTCGAAGCCTTTACGGGGATCAAGCCCCATTGGATCTTGTTCCGAAGTTCTTCCGGTGAAGCCGCAACCCGGCGCCGGCCCAATCCCCGAGTAGTCGGAGGAGCGAGGGATTCGGATGAGGGAGGATGCAGCGAGAAATACCTCTCCTACAAGTTGATAGACTCCAATCAAGACCGGAAGGCCAAGTGGTTCTACGTCACGAACCACCACCGGAGCCGCCGAAGCCCGGCGGGGAAGCGGCCCAAGCACCGTCCGTGGTGGAACTCGGAGCCGACGATGCAAGAAGGACTCCATCCGCCCGAGTTGTTGGCGAGGATCAAGGCGCCGAGGGGAGCCGGGCCGAGGGCCGAACATGTGGCCTTCGGCTTCATGAAGCGTAGGGTGCAACCACCGATGGCCCGCGATACCCCGGGATACGAGTACACCGGCGACGACGACACATCGCGGATGCACGGAGATGAAGTCAACGACAACGACATTGTTGACGAGTCGGCCCGGATCTTCAAAGACATGTCGGCGTACTCACCATGCCCGGTGCCGCAGTACTCCGCCGCGCGCCCACTAAAAGAGGTTAGTAGTTGCATCCGTTGTCGAGTACTCATTACATAAGAGTAGTCGCACTGATGAGTTGTGCTTCTTGCAGGACGACTTGGCGAAGTTCGTCTCTGAGCCGGCGTCACCTCCTCAGCTGGTCGAGGTCCCAGAGGAAGGGAAGGCCAAGACTAAGGAGCGGCGCGAAGTTGGCGAGGGAGATGACACAGTTGTCGTTGAAGACTCGTCCGATGAGGAGGACAACGGAGAGACGCTGCAGGACCGCTTCCAGTTGCGGTCGAGGTTCAGCCGCCCTGGCTTGCCTCATATCCCTCGGTTCGGGATCAACCGGCTAGCCTAGAGGCTAGTTTGCCCGCTCCGCCGAGGAAGCCACACAATGTGGCTCGGAAGCGTGTGGCCAAGAAGTTGAAGGTCACGGAGACCACGTCTCGGGAGGTAAGCCGTCTTGAGTAGTGTAGTCGAGTTCGATGTCTCGAGTTTGTGTGTTGATGACGAATTTTCCTTGCTTGCGGGGAGATGCCACCTTCCGAGCCCGTTGAGCGGGGTGACGAAGGCATACGGGACACGGTGGGGGAGGTAGCTGAGGGTAGTCGCAGCCCAGCCCCCACTGTAGAAGAGCTCTTGGCGCAGATGGAGCGCAGCCCCCTGCTGCTCAGGGGAGCACGGAACCCGCCGCTGCTGCTACGGAAGAGGCAGCGGCCACAGAGGCGCAGGAGGAGGCGCCTGCCGAGGTGGGACTGGTCGACATCGCCAGTATCCTTGGCGCCCGAACTGTGACGGTAGTCCGGTCGAGCTTGTAAGTGTTGATTCTTCCCGAGTAGTACTTGATGTGGTAGTCGTACTTGATTGACAACCGGCTTGTGTACTGCGCAGAAATCGATGGACTCGTCTCGGGAGGGGGGATGAACCCGCCGGCAGAGGTGGCGGAGGGAGAAGCCGCGCCACCTGCTGAGGAGTCCGATCCCGCCCCTCAGGCAGAACCCAAGGCGCCGACCGCTGAGGCTACGTTGCCAGAGGCCAGCGTCGTTGAAGGTGAATACTCTCTTAGGCGCATTTAGCTCCGAAGAGTAGTCGTAGTCGCCATGTTGACTGATACACTTGTCTTCTCGTCGACAGGTGCTGAGGCCGAAGGAAGCGATATCCCGTCGGTGGTGCCCGTTGAAGATGTGGCACCAGAGACTCAGGAGGCTACTGGAGACGCCCCCGAGCCGATGGAGGTGGCCGCCGGAGAAGCCGCCGCGACGGCTGGAGGAGAAGGGGACGCCGCGCTACTAGAACCCGCTCTGGAGGTGGTCGTCCGCTCGCCGGAGATCCGGGACGCGAGCCAATCCGCTCGGCGGCGGTGACGGTGAAAATCCGTCAACCTAGCCATGAGTTTACCTTCGGTGTTGGCATGACTTTTGTATCTTATTCATTGGTACTAACCCCCGTGGTATAACAAGTTCACTTGTGCATGTCGGTTTTGGAGTTAAGTGTTTACGCGGGGTTTTAACGTTGAAAGCAAGACTTCCGGGATAAGTTCATTAAGCACCTCATGACAAGACCTTGAAGCCCGATACAAGTCAAGCAATGAAGTGAACATGACTCCAAGAGCCCAAGGACCAAGCCCGAGAAGATGATAAACTCCGAGGACCGAACCGAGAAAAGTGCTTGAATCTTGCAAGACAAGGAATTGAGTCCAATTCGGAGAGAATCGACGTCAAGGGCCCACATGCAAAAGGGGAGAACATCTAGAAGACGTGGGAAGCAACACCGGCGAAGCGAGGCCGCGGGATGGGCCGACAGTGGGCCCGGGCCGGCCGGCCCCCAGGCCGGCCGGCCCAGCCCCAATTCGGGGCCCAATCGGCCTCCCCTTTGACCTAATTGCTTCTCGGGCTATAAATAGCCCCCCGACCGAGAGCCACGCGATCCGAAGTTGTAATCCGCCGCCGAGGAGCGAGAGAAGCTTGAGGGACACCATCTCGGAGATGAGGGTCGTGCTAGTTGTCTAGGGTTTCCCTAGCCGACGTGGGAACCTTGCATGGAAGACCACGTCGGAGCTCGGAGCGAGGATCAAGATCGAGGGAGGGCCCCGATGGTGATCTTGTTCATGTAATCATTCATGGTGAAGTTTGTAAGTGAATCCGATTTCAAGCGATTAAGTGCCTTCTCGATGATTTTGTTTTCTTCTTGGTTTTGCTTCTTCTATGATCTAGTTTGCATCTAGATTACATAGGGTGCTCTTGTAGCCGCGGTGGCTAGAGGTGCATACCGGACCGGCCAAGTGATTTCAACTTGTTCTATCGAACTCGCCCTAGACTACCCACATGAATAGGGATACGTTGTGACAGAACGGGGGTTCCGAAAGGCGGACGTTTTCGGAGTCGGATGGAAGGCCACGATTTAAAGATGCTTTTAATGAGATTCGCTTTTCTATCTTCATCTATCTTGTTTGGAGCTACAACATAAGCATGATCTAGATTCTCTAGATTGGTTATCTCTTGCTTTCTCTTGCTACCTCTTTAGTAGATTAGATTAGATGTGTTTTCTTTATGAGTTAGTAGATTAGATGCAACTTGTCTTCATAAGATAGTTTACCTTGCTTTACTAGATTGAATCCTTGCGTTGCACATTGTTCCACGGATTCGATACCTTGGGTTCACCACTCGAGGGAAGAAGGGTCCCTTGACTACGACGGGAGACTTGTCCGCTTGCAAGTCATAAACGAAATTTGATACAACTATTAACCGTCAACAAGCCCCTTTCTCTGGCGCCGTTGCCGGGGAACAAGCAATCAAGATCCAATCTAGTATCGCTTATATTTCAGTTTTTCTTTTGATTTTCCTTTGCATCTCTTAAGTTTGATCATCCTCAAAAAGAAAATAAAACTATCTAATCTAGTTTTAATCAACCCTAATTTTTCTTTTGTTTGATTTTTATTTTTGCTAAGCCTAACCGGAGATGGTTGGCTACCTCTCCAAGAAACCCAAAACTTTTTTTGGATGATCCAGGAAAACTTTACAGGCAAAGGTGACGTGCAACACAAGCTAAAGGGTTGGCAACCCTAGATTCAAAAGTCAAAGTCGAAGGACCATCAAAATCTCCAAGGGAATCACCACCTCCAAGTCAAGACGCTGGAAGGTCGTTCAAATCAAGAGGAAGATGGAGAAGATGGAGATGGAGAAAGAAGCTCAACACCTAAAGGCCGCCGAAGCAAGTTCCACATGCGAAGTGTTCATCATGATGAAGATGCTAGACGCAAGTGGGACAACTTGCCGGCGCCCGATGGTGACAAAGAAGAATATCCGAGACAACTCCAAGGTCCCAAGACAGCGAAGGCTACTCAAGCTCATTCGGGAGAGATGAAGGATCACACTAGAGACCATGAAGATCACGACCGAAGGACCGGAGTTCGAGATGCCGAGCCACAAGGAAGTTGTTGCATCCGTCAAGACCAAAGGACAAAGCCAGCCTGTGAAGACCAAAAAAAAATGACTAAGCCGAAGTGGGTACCCAAGATTGCAACGCCCGCAAAGAGCGTTGATCCGAAGTAATCAAGTGAAGAAGTCTAGCCATGGACTATAAACGAAGCGCTAGGCGGGAGGCAACCCGTTTCGTCGAGTCAAGAATAAGCTACCGGGAGGACAACCCGATTCCAGGTTTTTCGAGTCTTTATAATTCAGTTTTGAATTTTACTACGCAAAACCTTAGACTTAGAATGGTTGAACAATATTAGAGATATAATTCTTGGTTGAATATTTTGCTTGATCATAAACCCTTTACATGAACCATCCTATGTGATTGTTTGCTTCTTTTTCGAGAAACCACAACCAAAAAAAATCAGAACCTAACTCAACCCTTCACCCTCATTATGGTGCCGTGGTTGACTTGTTTTTCATGCTAAAAACACTCGAGTAGAGCCACGACTTATATCTAGACGTTATTTAAATTTCAGCACGTGGTAGGACTCGCGTGAACCTAGAATCTTGATTTTTGGTTGATTTAAAAATCCATATCCTTGGTTTCTATAAGATTAGAATTTTTCTAAGCCTCACTTAATTTTATTTCATTCAAAATCTCTCTCATCTAATCAAAATTAGGACCTAAACCTATGCCCCCATGATCAAGCCGGGAAAAGCTTGCTCTCAACTAATGAAGGCAAACTATACCGGTGAGACCGAAATCGACGCAGTCGAAAAATATTTTCGACTTACATTTGTTTTTAATGGTTTAAAAACTTCTCTAAATTTATGCTTGAGCTCTTGCATGGCTCTGAAAAATATTTTTAAATTTCGAAATTAGAGGAGTGCTTAGCCTTAAACACACTTAAAGGGAGGCAATCTAGTTAACCTAACCATGCATGCACCATGATACATCACGGGATGCCCCTCCAACATATTTAAACCACATGCAAAGTACAAGCATGGGGGGGCAGCCAAGGCTTTGTTTTGTAGGAATATCATGGATGCATGTGAGGCAAGGGAGTATGGAAGTGAGTCAAAGCGAAAACATCAAGTGGAAGGAGCAATAATGCAAGCGAAGGAGTGGACGGGAACGTTTGGAAGGTGTACGTGATCACGAAGCAACATGAATGCACTAGAGAAGAACCGAGCCAAGAGGAGGACGAGAGGTAAGTCTTTCATCCAACTCTTTGTTCGTGTGCTCTAGTTTGTAGGCCGGAATCACCTTAGACTTAGCCATCCACCGCGTTTGTTTCGTGCAACAAATCACATCCTTAATCCACTCAAAGTCCGGACTCCAAGATAATATTTGTGTACCTTGTTACCGGGTGAAAACCCCGGATATTTATTTGTGAGGGGGAGTGCTGCAATCAAGGAAGAAAAGCTGCAAGTCTTTTCTCCCAAGAAGAAGGGATCATCGTCGTCTAAGCCATCATCGACAACCTCTTCGAGGAGGCACTCGGTTTCCGAGTTTCCTTGGAGTATGGAGGAGGACACGGCACCGCCGAGGAGGAACCACACTCTTCTCCTTGGTGGCATGAGGGCCACACGAAACTCGTTTATTAGGTTTACCAAACTTCAATAACATATGGAGGAGCCACTCGTCCAACCTCGCCACTTGACACGATCATCCGCTCCACCTCCATACGCTCCGCGGTATTCCGACGGGTATTTCATCATGATGGAGGAGGAGGAGGAGAAGCTCGCTCGCCTTAAGTAGAGGCTTGTAGCGAACGTCGACATCGACGACCAAGCTCTCCACATATTGGGTTTCACACGGGACACCGGTGCAATTCTCTAGCGGAGTGTCGGCAAACACCCACAAGGAATTCGCCTAGGAAATTTTCATGACCATGGCGCATACCCTTGATGAAGGAGTGCTGAGTCTCTCATTCCGTTGGAGGGAGCCCACAAGAGGAGAAGAAGGAAGACATCGTCGGAAGGGTAACCTTGATCAATGATGCTATTTCTAGCACCTTGATGGGGTAATCTCCTTTCATCCATGGGTTGCCATCGATCTTGAGATGTAATCGAACATTGTTGGATTATCTATCTATCATCTTGTGTTGGAAATACTTTAATGCTTAAGGTTAGCTACCATGCCGTAAAGGGAGTAAAGGGCTCTATGCTTCCTTGGATCCATTCAACACAATCCCCGATAGATTAGATTGGCTTTCATGTTCGAAACGATTGCATGTTCTAGTATCGTAGACCCATGGGCGAGTGTCCCCTATTTTCAAAAGGGAGCTCCGGAACAAGTGGATATGCATGAGGCACATGGGAAAGTCTTTGGAGTATGATCGCGGGAGGAGACCATCAACAAAGAAATACTATCCGGAACCCCATCATCCAAGTGTGTCACTTTTGTGCAAGTGGATTTTTGGGAGAATGAGAGAGACAAAGATAACCAACACGGAGTTGAATTGGCTTTACTCGGCTTTGATTGCCAAGTGGCCAATAGACCCCACTCACCTATGATCAACCGGTGGTGTTGTTGCAACATCGAGTTCGGAAGATATTGGTTCGGGGTGTTGCCTCTCCATATTGGCTATCTCTTTAAAACCGGGTATTACAAGGAACCCAAATCATCTCCTACCCGGACTTCCCTAGGAATATATGAAGAAAGGAAAATATAAAAGTGAAGATGAGAGAGGAGGCTTCCAAGTGGCCTAGGTGAATTTGCCCCTTCCGGATTGAAGATTAAGACTTTTCTTGAGGGGAAGAAGATCGGTTAGAGGAAGGACTTCTTGTGCCGGCGAAGAGAAAAAAATAAAAGAGAAGGATTAGGAGAAGGTTTTTCCACGACCCAAGAAGGAGGTGCACAACAAAATTATGTCCCACCATTGGGAGGAACCCCGGCGCCGCCGAATTACTACGGTGGTGTACCAATGCAAGCATGGGGGAGTGGTGCAGCCATACCCCCACCATTTTTGCGGTGCCCAACGTAGCCTTTGCGGAGCCCTATGCACACCTTCCTCAACCACAACAAAATGTGGCCACCATTGGAGGATACGCTGCAAGGAACATGCAAATTATTGCAGCCATCCAAACCAATGCAAACCAAATGGGTGAAGGAAATGCAAACGTTGGACACCTTCACCTAGCACCGTCGGACAATTCATAGGAGTGGTGCATTCCTATTACAAGTAACGGTACAACAACCAAGACTATCAATATCAACCACCGGCGGAAGATTAGAGAGAGGAGGAGCTTTAGTTATCTTTCCTTTACCCCTTTTTTCTTTAATTTGCAGCTTGTTTGCGCCTATGTTTGCGTAGTATTTTCAGCTTTGCTTTAATTTTCAGTTTTTAGTTTAATTTTTCAGCGTGTATCTTAGTGTTTATTTTCATCATGAATAATGTCGCCACCAAGTTTTTACCTTTGGTAAAGTTACAAAGTTTGCGCCATGATTATATATGATTATAATTGCCACTTTGTTTATCTTTGTAATTGATTTATGCATGTTTAACCTAGTGCTCTCTTAAAAATACAAATCTGAAAGTATCTAAATGCTAGCTTAATCTTCAGCGGAGGTTATGATTAAAATAAAGACCCATAGTGTTTTATGTGCTCTCAAGTTATGAATAGATTAAAGATGTCTTTTATGCTAAAAAATATTGCTTACCTTGTCACAAATATCACTTGTGTGTTGCTCAACCTATCCAGAGCCTTATATATATTTGAGTGCATAAACCTTAGTGTACAAGATTTATTTTTGAGTGAGTTATTGCAGGCCATGATTTCTCTGGCCCGAGACTAAGAAGCTGGTCATTCCGTTTTTTGCGTATCTATCTTTTTGCTAGCCTTTTATTCGTGCATTGTGTATCCCCGCATCGGAGATCTCACAAACCTCGCCGGATATCCACCCTTAAACCAAACATCATCTTTTGTGATTACCTCCTTGACCACAACCTATCGTTGAGAATGGATCATCCATTCAAGGAACATCGCAAGATGGTGCCAACATTGAAGATTTCAAGTATCTCTCCAAGGAAGAATACCCCGATACCTACCTTATTTTTCTCCTCTTTGCTCGAGGACGAGCAACATCTAAGCATGGGGGAGGAGGTAGGTACGGTGCAGTTTTAGAGTTCAAAGGGGAGTATTTTAAAAAAATATATATGATAAAATATATATAATGATGAAAGAAAAAAAATCCAGCGACGATCGTGACTTTCAAGGTGAAGAAAGAAAATATATATATATAATGAATGAAAGAAAGAAAGAAAGAAAGAAAAGAATGAGAAATATGAGAAAGAGAAAAAAATATATGCGTAAAGTGAACTCCCCGGTTCTCTAAGAGTGCATTCAAGGCTTCAAGTTAAAAAGATCCATTCTCATTTTCCAACCATGTGCAATCCGATAACGAGGACTTCCTTTGTGCCTCCGGATCACTCTTTGCCATTTGCACATGTCCACTCATCTAAAAGTGTGTGTATTTTTTCTCTTTCCCCTCCTTGATTTAACATTATTTTCCAATGACCTTTTTGACGAGTCTCGGTAAGACCATGAGAAGCTTGTCTTGTTTTGACAACACCTCATTTATAAAATCTTGTTAGGACTAAAACTTTCCCAAAGCTCCATATAATGCCTACCACACGTATATGTTATGAGAGGGAAAGGAGTAGAATATATAGGCTTGAGAGACAAGCGAGATGAGAGTTCATGAGCAATATGCAAGGTGATTTAAATTTGTGAATTTGGTTTAGCTCTTTTCTTTATCTCGTTCTTTATTTCAAAAATTCTGAGATCTATTTAAACTTTGTGAGCATGTTAATACTTGTGGGATAAGCTTAATAAGAATCTACCCTCCGTAGAGGTGAAGGCTAGTACATTATGGAACTTTAACGAATTAAACTTTTGAGAGCATTATGTTTTTTTTTCATGTATGATCAAGTGCAAGGTTTAAACAATGAAGGGCAACGATGATATCCATCGAAGGCTTACTCGAGGACGAGCAAGGTTTAAGCATGGGGGAGATGTTGACGGTGAAAATCCGTGAACCTAGCCATGAGTTTACCTTCGGTGTTGGCATGACTTTTTTTATCTTATTCATTGGTACTAACCCCCGTGGTATAACAAGTTCACTTGTGCATGTCGGTTTTGGAGTTAAGTGTTTACGCGAGGTTTTAACGTTGAAAGCAAGACTTCCGGATAAGTTCATTAAGCACCTCATGACAAGACCTTGAAGCCCGATACAAGTCAAGCAATGAAGTGAACATGACTCCAAGAGCCCAAGGACCAAGCCCGAGAAGATGATAAACTCCGAGGACCGAACCGAGAAAAGTCTTGAATCTTGCAAGACAAGGAATTGAGTCCAATTCGGAGAGAAACCGACGTCAAGGGCCCACATGCAAAAGGGGAGAACATCTAGAAGACGTGAGAAGCAACACCGGCGAAGCAGGCCGCGGGATGGGCCGAATTGGGCCCAGGCCGGCCGGCCCAGGCCGGCCGGCCCAGCCCAATTCGGGGCCCAATCGGCCTCCCCTTTGACCTAATTGCTTCTCAGGCTATAAATAGCCCCCTGACCGAGAGCCACGCAGAACCGAAGTCGTAATCCGCCGCCGAGGAGCAGAGAAGCTTGAGGGACACCATCTCGGAGATGAGGGTCGTGCTAGTTGTCTAGGGTTTCCCTAGCCGACGTGGGAACCTTGCATGGAAGACCACGTCGGAGCTCGGAGCGAGGATCAAGATCGAGGGAGGGCCCCGGTGGTGATCTTGTTCATGTAATCATTCATGGTGAAGTTTGTAAGTGAATCCGATTTCTAGCGATTAAGTGCCTTCTCGATGATTTTGTTTTCTTCTTGGTTTTGCTTCTTCTACGATCTAGTTTGCGGCTAGATTACATAGGGTGCTCTTGTAGCCGCGGTGGCTAGAGGTGCATGCGGACCGGCCAAGTGATTTCAACTTGTTCTATCGAACTCGCCCTAGACTACCCGCATGAATAGGGATACGTTGTGACAGAACGGGGGTTCCGAAAGGCGGGCGTTTTCGGAGTCGGATGGAAGGCCACGATTTAAAGATGCTTTTAATGAGACTCGCTTTTCTATCTTCATCTATCTTGTTTGGAGCTACAACATAAGCATGATCTAGATTCTCTAGATTGGTTATCTCTTGCTTTCTCTTGCTACCTCTTTAGTAGATTAGATTAGATGTGTTTTCTTTATGAGTTAGTAGATTAGATGCAACTTGTCTTCATAAGATAGTTTACCTTGCTTTACTAGATTGAATCCTTGCGTTGCACATTGTTCCACGGATTCGATACCTTGGGTTCACCACTCGAGGGAAGAAGGGTCCCTTGACTACGACGGGAGACTTGTCCGCTTGCAAGTCATAAACGAAATTTGATACAACTATTAACCGTCAACGTGCGCCGATGACCGAAGCCGCTACGAGTAGTCGTGGCGGGATCGAGTTGTTGGCGGACGATCTGGTCGACCCGAAGAACGGTGGCTCGGCACCTAGAGGCAAGCGTGCGCCAAGCCGAGCAATGGATGAAGGTGAGTAGTCATAACCCTTGAGTAGTCAATCCTTTAGCGTTGAGTACCCATCTGATGTATGTTGTCTGCGCAGGACGTCGTTGAGAGGTCCTGGGAGAAGTCCAACATGCTTCAAGGCTTCGGCGACGCCGTGCTCCGGGCAGAGGCTTTGGAAGAGGAACTCGTGAAGTCCCGGAAGCAAACCGCCGCCATGCAGTCGAAGCTGGACACCGCCTTCGCCTAGTACCACAATGACATCCAGGAGATGTAGGCGAAGAGCGACGATCTGGTGCAGAAGAACAAGTCTCTCTGAACAAGAACAAAGGTACACCTTGGTCTTGTTGAGTACTTATTGGAGATCGAGAGGTAGACTGACCCGCTGTGCCTTGTTGATTGCAGAGCTTGAAACTCGAGTAGATCAACTGAAGGCTTCGGGGACTGATCTGAAGAACCTCTTCTACCGGGAGCAGGAGGCCCGCCGAGTGCGGGGGTACGATTATAAGGAGCTTGCTTACGAATGCGACAAGCACATGGAGCTCCGTATTGCATCGGACCATGACCTCGTCAATCGCTACAAATCCTTGCGGAAGCCGAACGAGGATTGCGAGAAGTCGCGGGCCTAGCTCAAGGAACTTGAAGAAGCCGCGCTCCCCATCACGAGGCCGCCGGTGCCTCACCCTAGGGGGTCCGAAGATAGCACCCCCGGTGGACCGGTTGAAGGAAGCCCCCCGGCCGGCCGGCGACCTACGTGAAGCATTTGGCGAAGTCAATCCCGAACCGTGTGCCGGCCTTCATGAAGTCGTACTTCTCGAAGGCTCTCGTAGATGTAGTCGCCGGCGGGCTAGCCGCCAACCGCACGGACGAGCGAGACGCGGAGCCGCTGGAGCAGATGGCGCCTATTGCAGAACAGGTCGCCGACAAGCTTAATCTCCAGTAGTCCTGTAATAGTTAGCTCGCAGCAATAGTAGTACAAAAACAATTGTAATGGAATTGTTTAAGTATAAATGAAAAAACTTCCATGGATGAGTACTCGTTATCGCGATCTTTGAGTGCGGAGTCCCATCGTGGAGTTGTCGCGAGTAGTCGTACTCGGCAGTAGTCCCGTTGAGGGAGAAAGACAAGAAAGTAGTTGATGAATAATCAAACTTTATTACCGAAGAAGTACACCGGATGGCCGGGGCCGTAGTTATAGAGTAGTCGCCGGGACCGGAGGCCGCCTACGGTCGGGTGGTGCTAGGGCGTGTAGCCGCTTACGGCGAAGTAGATCCGTAAGTAGCCGTATAGGCCGGATCTAGGAGTACATGGTCTCTCACCGCTGCTAGAGTCCTTTGTCGCTCGTCGCGACCCGGATCCGTAGGTAGCCGCATGGGCCGGATTCCCGGAGAGGAGTAGTCCGGAGACCGGTGCATGGACCGGAGGCCGCCTACAACGAAGGAGTAGTTCGGAGACCGGTGCCCGGACCGGAGGCCGCTTACGGCGGAGGGGTCTTGATGTAGTTGTGTAGACTTGAGCCCCCGGGGTAGTCGTGTAGACTAGGCGTAGAATTGACAGAGTTGGTCGACGTTCCACGAGTTGTTGACGTCTTCGCCTTCAAGTGTCTGGAGGCGGTAGGAGCCCGGTCCGGTCACCTTTGCGACTGTGAAGGGACCTTCCCAGGGCGAGCTGAGCTTGTGTAGTCCTTCCGTGTTCTAGATGCGACGGAGGACAAGATCACCAACGTTGAAGGAGCGTTCCTTGACGTTGCGATCATGGTAGCGTCAGATACCCTCCAGGTACCTTGCTGATTGGACGAGGGCAGCACAGCGAGCTTCTTCGAGTCCATCGATGTCAACTCGTCTGTCGTCTTCGAGAGACGCCTTCGTCGTAGTGCTCCACCGCCGGTGAGTCCCACATTACATCGGCGGGGAGGATTGCTTCGGAGCCGTAGACCGTAAAGTACGGGGATTGCCCCGTTGGCTTGGAGGGCCGAGTACGTAGCCCCCGCAGTGCATTGTGTAGTTTTTTGATCCACTTGTCTCCTTTAGAGTTAACGGCGTCGTGTAGACGCTTCTTGAGAGCGTCGAGCACCATCCCGTTGGCGCGCGCTCGACTTGTCCATTGGCCCGAGGATGGGCGACGGAGACGTATCGGACGTCGATCCCGCCGTTCTCGCGGTACTCCCCGAACCGGTGATTGTTGAAGTTAGAGCCCGTGTCTATGATGATGTGATTGGGTAGTCCATAGCGATGCACAAGTTCGTCCGGAAGTCGAGTACTCGTCGGCCTTGGGGCATGTAACCGGTTTGACCTCGATCCACTTGGTGAACTTGTCGATGGCCACCGATACTCGTTGAATCCACCCGGCGCGCTTGGGAGTGGCCCAATCATGTCGAGCCCCCGGCGGGTGAAGGGCCGGGTTGGCGGTATTGTGACTAGCTTGTAGGCCGGGACATGTTGCTCGCTTGGCGAAGTATTGGCACCCTTGGAACCTTCGACGAGTTCTTCGGCGTCGCCCCGGGGTTGTAGGCCGGTAGAAGGCTCGTCGGAAGGCCTTGCCGACCGGCCGTGTGAGAGGACGCGTGGTTGCCGCAGACGCCTTTGTGGATCTCTTCCAAGAAGTCTTCGCCTTCTTGTCCGGGGACGCACTTCATGAGTACTCCCGAAGATGCGCCCCCGCTCCGTAGAGCTTGTCTCCGACGAGGACATAGGAATTGGCACGGCGGATGAGTTGCTCGGCCAAGCTCTTGTCCGAGAGAACCTTCGCCTCGCCGAGGTAGTCGATGAAGGGTCGCCTCCGGTCCATGTCGATCATCATGACCTCCCGGCCACCGGAGGGTGCGCCGGGACAACGGTGGTCGGTGGCGCCGGCTCCGGATGGATGGCGCGTGAAGCTCGTGGATGAAGACACCCGCCGGTACTTGAGCGCGAGTAGAACCAAGCTTCGACAGGACGTCCGCCGCAACGTTGTCACGGACGACGTGGTGCAACTCGAGACCATAGAACTTGTTCTCGCGCTTGCGGATTTCTAGGCGTAGGCATCCATGTTCCCCTTGTTGCGGTCCCGGGACTTTTTGACTTGGTTGATGACCACTTTGCGGAGTCGCCGTAGACTAGTAGCCGCTTGATGCCCAAGTGAAGCCGCGAGGAGGAGCCCGTGTAGCGGGGCTTCGTACTCGGCTTCGTTGTTTGAGACCTTCCCGAAGATGCGGGACGTACTTGAGATGTTTGCCCGTTGGAGAGATCGGAGTACCCCCGCACCTATGCCCTCGAGGTTGAGTGAGCCGTCGAAGTACATCACCCAATGCTCGGGATGCTCGGTTGGAGTAGGTAGCCGATTCTCCCGCCACTTCGCCATGAAGTCGACTAGTGCCCGTGACTTGATGGCCGTGCGTGGCTTGAAGTCGATGTTGAGGGCGCCGCGTTCAACCGCCCACTTGGAGATTCTTCCGGTAGCATCTTGGTTCCGCGAGAATGTCGCCGAGCGGGTAGTCGGTGACGACGGAGATCGAGTACTCCCGGAAGTAGTGTCGTAGCTTCCGCGAGGTGATGAGTACTCGCGTACGGAGCTTCTGTACAGCCGGTAGCATGCCTTGGACTCGACAAGACCTCACTAACGAAGCGGTCCGGGCATTGGACCGGATAGGCGTGGCCGTCTTCCCCGCCGCTCGGCGATGATGGCGATCGACCACATGAGTAGTCGCGGCGAGGTAGAGTAGTAGGCCGCTCGCCTTTGCAAGGAGCCGTGAGGATCGGTGGCTTCGATAGGAAGTCCTTGAGCCGGGCAAGGGCTTGGTCCGCCTCTGTGGTCCACACGAACTTCTCTTGGTGCTTGAGTAGTGTTGACGGTGAAAATCCGTCAACCTAGCCATGAGTTTACCTTCGGTGTTGGCATGAGTTTTATACCTTATCCTTTGGTACTAACCCCCGTGGTATAACAAGTTCACGTGTGCATGTCGGTTTTGGAGTTTATTGTTTATGCGGGGTTTTAGTGTTGAATGCAAGACTTTTGGGGTAAGTTCATCAAGCACCTCATGACAAGACCTTGAAGCTCCGTACAAGTCATGCAATGAAGCAAACTTAACTCCAAAAAGCCGGGGACTTGATCCGAGAAGACGACGACTCCGAGGACCCGATCGAAAATGCTTTGAATCTTGCAAGACAAGGAGTTGAGTCCAATTCGGAGAGAAACCGACGACATGGACCTACATGCGAAGGGGGAAACATCCGGGAAGCAAGGGAACCGACGTGGAGCGAAGGAGCCCTCGGGCCGGGCCTAAATGGGCCCGGGCCGGCCGGCCCGGTCCGGTCGGCCCGTGCCCATTTAGGGACCAAATGCCCCCTCCTTTGCCCTAGCCGCCAATCGGGCTATTTATAGCCCCCTGACCGAGAGCCTCGCAGAAGATTTCGTCATCGGCCGCCGAGGAGCAGAGAAGAGAGGGACACCATCTCGGAGAGGAGAGGGTCGAGCTAGTTGACTAGGGTTTCCCTAGCCGACGTGGGAACCTTGCACGGAAGACCACGTCGGAGTTCCCGAGCTAGAAGCAAGATCAAGGAAGGATCCCGGTGGTGATCTTATGTATGTATCATTGTTATAGTTGAATTATCAAGTTGAATCTTTTCCTAGCGATCAAGTGTTTCCTCGAAGATTTCGTTTTTCGATCGGCTTTGCTTATTGTTGACGGATAAAAGACGTATCCCTCTACGATCCGCAAGCGTACGGACCCCACACCTTTTTCACCACGGGATTCCCAAGGTTCTTGTCAATCCGCGGAGCAAGGGGATTACAAGCGTTCGATCAACAACGACACACTAGCTACTAAAACCCTAACTACTATTATACTAGAAAACACTAAACTACACTAGAGAGAATGATAAACGATCAAGATAGAAGACACTCGCCCACGGGTCTACGATACTAGAGCATGCAATCGCTTAAAGACATGAAAACCAATCTAATCTATCGGGGATGTGACCACGGTTTCGCCCTTTCCCTCCTCTCGTACTCGTCACTACGCGAAGGTATTCATGACTAGACCTTTGATGGACACGGCGTATTGAATGGATCCAAGGAAGCATTGGAGCTCGTACTCCCTCTACGGCACGGTTGCAAGCCTTAAGCATTAAAGTATATTCAACACAAGATGATAGATAGATAATCCGACAAAGTGCGATTACATCTCAAGATCGATTACAACCCATGGACGAATGAGAAGATTACCCCATCAAGGTGCTGATCATGGCACCGTTGATCATGGTTTCCCTTCCGCCGGTGTCTTCCTTCTTCTCCACGAGAGGGTGCTTCCTTCGAGATGGTTGATCTCCCGCCGGAGATCCTCCTCCTCTCTCTCTAGCTTGTGGATGGCCTTCTGGTGCGAATGACTCCTCTCTCCGGTGTTGGCGGCGCGTCGGGGGTTTTAGGGTTGAAGATCCTTCGAGGGCAAGGAAAACGGGACCGAACCGGTGCCGGAAGTGGGCTGGGCCGGCCGGCCGGGCCCGGCCCGGCCCAGGCCCAATTCGGCCGGTTCGGTCGCCCCTTTTGCTCCGTGGGTCCTCGTGCACTTATGTACTTTGACCCCTCCACTTGCACGATTTTGATGTTGTTATCCTCGCGTCCAAGATGGAGGCTCTCTTTGCATGAAGTTTGATCTTTTACGCTTCAATCCTCGGGGGTGTTCCTCGTAGCACTTCGGTCCTCGCCACCATTGGAAGTGATTTCAGCAAGCTCATGAACACGAACAAGACTCCATGAATGCTCCTTTGAACTTGTTGTGAATCCGTCCTTTATGTCCATGTTTTCCTACATAAACACAACACTTCCAAATGCATGCACAAAGATGAACTTGTTATATGATTAGTGTGCCTAGTGGCGGGTTAGTTCCATAATCAAATCCAAACCAAAGTGTAACGTACATGCTAGGTGCACCAAAATACACCGTCAACATCTCCCCCAAACTTAGCTCTTGCTCGTCCTCGAGCAAGTACTCGTAAAAGAACTTCGTCCAAGGAGTGTAATCGTGTACCACTTATCCTTCTTCACAAGTTAGTCAATCCCTTCATCTTTAATACATAAACACAAAGTAATGATAATCAAACATAAACATGGGCGTTTAGAATTTTTACCACGTCAAGATTCACCCCACAACTCAAACCCTTCACTTGAAGTCTTCAATTTCAGCCATGCTTACTCCTTTGCTTCCATCGGAGGGTTTTTATGGTTTTCAAAACAAAAATTCCTGCAACAAGTGTTAGACAAAAACCTTTCTCCAAGCTCTCTCAAGTCACTCATATGAAGTGGCTATCCTAACCAAATTTTATAAAACTCTCACCTCCCATTAATCTCTCATATATCATGTAAAAGTGGAGCTATAGGTAGGGCTAGCGCAATCAACACAAGTATTGTCAAACTAAGAACTTCCTCTAATGGTTGTCTACCTTTCAAAGCCAATGATCATGAGAATTAACCATATGTAGGGATATCAAGGATGAGAAGATTTAGAATGGTGGACATGTGCAAGGGCAAAAGAAAATTGTGACTTCAAGGCACCAATGATGTCCTCATTGTCGGATTGCACATGGTTGGAAATAGAGTAAAAGTTTCGTCTCACAATCAACGTGACATCCTTCCTTACACTTTATTTTTTTTCTTTTCTTTCACTTGATCCATCCCTCTCATATCTTCATTGCTAACTCATCTTTCTCTTTTTCTTTTTCTTCTTTCATTCACATATGATTTTTCTTTCTTTCTTTCTTTCTTTCTTTTCCATACACATACTTTTTCTCTTTATTTTTCTCTCTCTTGACAACTTTTCAAAGCTTTCAATTCTCTCTTTCCTCGCATGCATACAATCTGAAATTTTAAATAAATCATGATAGAGACGAGACGAAACTTTGAAAATAGGTTGTGTTCAAGGAATACGATGTACAAAAGAGATGTATAGGGTTGGGTATGGAATTCGGCGATATACGTGACTTCCGTTGTGAACGTCACGTTACCGAATATATGATGAGGCTAGCAACAAAAGATAAGCACAAGGACATGATCATTGCTCGAAATTAAAACTCACCAAGAGAGAAGGGTCCTAGCCTAACTCATCGTGCTAATCACACTTATGGTGGAGCGAAAAAAATAAACTTGGCTTTGGATAGGAATTTTTTCTTACTCTCAACTTGGAAAAAGAGGTTTTGCTAACCTTTATTACAAGGGTTTTAAAATAATTTTCAGAACTGAAATACTCCAATTTTTAGCATCGAACATAGCACAACTAGCATGTGAAGCTCAAGATCGAAGTGCGGTATGGGTACTTTAAGTAGCAGCGATTCCACTAAGCACCACGGTAAACGATTTTCAAACCATATACTTGTGTTCATATATCAAGAATCGAAGATTAAATAAACAAGTAAATAAAGATAAACAATACATAAAACACAAAGATGTATATAAAGACTCTTTTTATTTGGTTTTCTTGACTCAACACTAATTTAAGACACTTGCAAAAAATTTTAAAACAGACTCAAAAACTAAAGACTCATTAAAACACTAAGACTCTCACACGAAGATTAAACCGAACCTAAACTTGAAGTTTAAAAACTAAGGCTAGCAAGCTAGCTCTCCCCCACACTTAAAACATACGACGTCCTCGTCGTAACTTACAAAATCCTAAGGGGAAAACTAGATCTAGTGGTACTTCAAGCAAGTTTTGCACCACTTGCCTCTCATGTTTCCAACCATGCCGAAAAGTTTGCGCACATTGCGGTTAAGGAACTTGTAGTCATCTTCAACTATGCGCTCCAAGTCCTCCATACGCTGCTTCATCGCTTCCATGGCTTGGAGACATTCGTCGGCCGACATGTAGAGATCCGCGATGGATTGACGGCAAACTCGACAGCACACCGGATGCAATCCGAAGGGGTCGTCGTCGCCATAATCTCCACCGTTGTCACCACCGTCGTTGCCACCTCCATTGTCGTTGCCTTCGCCACCGTCGTTGCCGTCGCCGTTGGGGCCTTCGGGAGTCCTTTCATTGGGCTGCTCATCCCAATCATCATCATCTCTACCGGCGGCCGCCCACGAGCTCGGGCTACGATCGTCGGAGTAGTCACTATCCCCATAATCCTTAGGCTCCGGCGACACCTCCTTGTAATCTTTACGCTTGATGCCTTGGAGGCGTGCCGACCTTCGGACGGGTGTAGGGACCTTCTCTCCTTCGACGGGGTTGCGAGATGCAAGAGCTCCGGTCGGGACACGTCCTCCGCAACGGATACGTGCGGTCCTCTTGACGGATAGCTTGAGCTCGCATCGCATCGCCTCCTCCATCGATGGCTTCTTGGCTTCTAGCTTCAACTCTAAGCTTTTTTGGAGGCTCAATGGCTGCTACAAGGGTGCAACACATTGCTTGAAAGGTTTGATTCTCGAGCTCCCAATTCGGCCAAATAAATAGTCCCGAGAGAAAAGCCCCGGGAACCTTATTTTCCTTTTTTACACTTCCCTTAAAATTTTCCGACCAAACAAGGAAGTCAAAAAGGAGCAATTCGGGCGAAATTCGGCGTCATTGGGCATCGGGCCCTCCCGGGCCGGTCCGCCCGGGCCGGCCGGCCCACCCTGCCTCGGGGGCCGGGCGGTCCGGGTTTTTGCACACCGCCCTATTTTTTATTCCTTAGCCCATGGGAAAAAGTTGGCCCGGTAAATCTTCGCGAAAAACTCCGAAAAAACTAAAAGAAAAATTATTTACGAAGTTGATGCCTTGTTTTTCGTCCTAGGCAGGACGTTCGGGCTCTTCCTCCATGGTAAAGACGTCAACATGGTGAAGGGGCACGATATCGGGTTCGTAGTAAACCTTAAGCCGCTGTCCATTCACCACAAATTGATCGCCATTTATATCCATAATGGTTACCGCTCCGTTGGAGAACACCGAATGCACAACATAAGGTCCGTCCCATTTGCTTTGCAATTTCCCCTTTCCGAAGGTTTTAAACCTCGAATTGTAGAGGAGGACCTTATCTCCTTCTTTAAATTCTTTTTTCTTCAATCTTTTATCATACCACCTTTTGATTCTCTCCTTGTATATGCTTGCGTTTTCATAGGCTTTCAACCTCAACTCCTCTAGCTCGCTTATTTGAATTCTTCGTTTCACCACCGCGGCATCGAGATCAAGGTTCATCTCTTTTATCACCCAATAGGCCTTGTGTTCCAACTCAACCGGGAGGTGGCAAGCTTTTCCATAGACGAATTGATAAGGGGTCATACCTATCGGTGTTTTAAACGCCGTTCGATAAGCCCATAAAGCTCCGTCTAATTTCTTTGACCAATCCTTGCCTCCCTTCTCTATGGTTTTGTTGAGTATGCTTTTTAATTGCCTATTTGACGTCTCCGCTTGTCCGTTGGTTTGTGGGTGATAGGCCGTGGAGACCCTATGCTCAATTCCCAACTTGGACAAGCACCTTTTGAAGTTCTTCCCGGTGAAATGAGTTCCTCCATCACTTATCAAGATTCTCGGTGTACCGAAACGGGGAAAAATCACGTTCTTGATCATAGCGATCGACTCCTCCGTGGAAGCTTTACGACATGGTATAGCCTCTACCCACTTGGATACATAATCAACCATAACAAGTATATACTCGAATCCAAATGAGTTTTTAAAAGGCCCCATGAAGTCTATGCCCCATACATCGAATATGTCGATTTGCAAGTTGTATTTCAAAGGCATAGAATTTCTTTGAGAGATGTTTCCGGTTCTTTGACATTCGGGGCATGACGCAACATATCTTTTAGTATCTTCATGCATCTCCGGCCAATAGAATCCGCTCGACCATACTTTTGCTTCGGTTCGAAAATGGCTATAGTGTCCACCGTACTCCGCCGAGTGGCACTTCCTTAGAATCTCAATCCTCTCTTCTCTTGGCACACATCTTCTCATCACTCCATCATTGCCAAGCTTGAAGAGGTATGGCGCATCCCAAAAATATTTCTTACTTTCGAAGATTATCTTCCTTTGAGTGTTTTTATCTAGATGATCGAGGGGCATCTTTCGAATTGCTCGAATGATGTCGATCATCCAAGTATCTTTATCAAGCACTCTATAGAGGTGGTCATCTCTCATCTTATCTTCTATGGGCTCTTTATCATCTTGTCCACGATTCATCCTAGACAAATGATCGGCCACAACATTCTCCACCCCCTTTTTATCACGAATTTCAACATCAAACTCTTGGAGAAGAAGGATCCAACGAATCAAACGTGGTTTAGCTTCCTTCTTAGCCAAGAGATACTTGATGGCTGCGTGATCGGTGTAAACAATGACTTTCGAGTTCACGATGTAAGATCTGAATTTTTCGAAAGCGAATACCACCGCTAGCAACTCTTTTTCCGTAGTGGCGTAATTTAATTGTGCCCCACTAAGAGTTTTGCTAGCGTAGTAAATGGCGTGAACTCGGCCTTCCTTTCTTTGTCCCAAGACCGCGCCTACGGCGTAGTCACTTGCGTCACACATGATCTCGAAAGGTTGGCTCCAATCCGGAGGTTGGATGATGGGAGCACTCACCAACGCATTTTTCAAGGTCCGAATGCCGCTAGACACTTCTCATCAAAGTCGAAAGCCACATCCTTTTGAAGAAGGTGCGTTAAAGGCTTAGTGATCTTCGAGAAGTCCTTTATAAATCTTCTATAGAATCCGGCATGGCCTAGAAAGCTCCTTAAGGACTTAACATCCGTAGGAGGTGGGAGTTGCTCAACCGTCTCTACCTTAGCCTTGTCCACTTCAATTCCTCTCTCGGATATAACATGTCCGAGCACTATGCCTTGCTTAACCATGAAGTGGCACTTTTCCCAATTTAGAACCAAATCTACCTCCGCACACCTTGTAAGGACCTTTTCTAAATTTGCTAAGCAATCCATGAACGTCTTCCCGTAAACGGAAAAATCATCCATAAACACTTCAACAATCTCTTCGATGAATTCCGAAAACACGGCCATCATGCAACGTTGAAAAGAGGCCGGAGCGTTGCATAGGCCGAAGGGCATCCTCCTATATGCAAACGTTCCGTAAGGACACGTAAACGTTGTCTTATGTTGATCTTCCGGTGAATGGGAATTTGCATGAACCCCGAGTATCCATCGAGAAAGCAAAAATAAGCGTGGTTTGCTAACCTCTCGAGCATCTCGTCTATGAAGGGTAGGGGGAAGTGATCTTTCTTCGTCGCTTTGTTAAGCTTATGATAATCGATATACATCCACCACCCGGTCACGGTTCTTTGCGGTATCAACTCGTTCTTCTCATTCTTCACCACGGTCAAACCTCCTTTCTTCGGTACACAATGTACGGGCTCACCCATTCGCTATGCGGAACCGGTAGATGATTCCGGCATCAAGTAACTTGATAACCTCTTTCTTTACTACCTCTCGCATGGCATGGGTTAGCCTCCTTTGATGGTCCACTACAGGCTTACATTGGTCTTCCATTGGTATACGATGAGTGCAAAAGGCTGGGCTAATACCTTTGAGATCATTAATTGAATATCCAATCACCTTCCTATGTTTTTTTAATAAAATCAGCAACGCTTCATTTTCTTCGGGGCTCAACTCGTCGCTCACAATGACTGGATAAGTTTTGTCTGGGCCCAAAAATTCATATTTTAATCCCTTGGGCAAAGGTTTAAGGTCTACCTCGGGCACTTGTGGCTCCTCGTGTTTGATTTCTCCGATGTCTTCGAATTTCTCTTCCTCCATACTACCATCATGCGGCTCTAGGCCTTTTGTCGCTTCCTCTAGTTCTTCATCTTGTTGATTACTAATTTGATTTTCCATCGCTCTTTGCGGCGGGTCTCTAAGGGTTTCAACAAAACATAGACTATCCATCTCTTCTACTTCTTCATCTTCGGGAGGAAAAGGTGTAAGGTGTTTAGAAGCACGAAGAAAGTTATATGTGTACTTTGTTCCATTAAGGTTCATTGTTACTTTGCCTTCTCCGGCATCTAACACGGCATCTACCAACTTAAGAAAAGGCCTACCTAAGATTATATGATCAGAATTACTATGGTAAGCATCAATAACAAAGAAATCGGTTGGTATATAGTTTCTAGAGATTTTTACTTTCATGTTGCAAGCAATACCTAGAGGTTTGATAGTTCTACCATCTCCCATAATTAATTTCGTTGATGTTGGAGCTAAGTCTAGGTTGTGGTATTGAACTTTATCATAAATTTTAGAAGATAGAACACTTACTTGGGCACCGATGTCGCATAAAGCTTTGCATTGAACTTCGTTGATCTCGCAACTCAAGTGTGGTGTCATCTTCTCTTCTTCTTCGGATCCTATCGAGTAAATTTCAGCGAGGCGAGCGTATGGTGATGCTTCGGGCTTGATCCCCATGATTCTCTTCACCTCGGCAATATGTTCCGGATCCACCACGTCATCTCCAAAGAGCTTTTCAAAAATCTCACCGGTGGTTTCGAGGTCGTATGAATTTTCAGCTTTCTTCTCCGGTGGGAAATCTACTTCCAATGCTCTTGCCATTCCCTTTTGATTAGGGAACGGTCTTCTCTTGTCGAATACTTCTCCGTAATCAATAGGAACCCAATCCATTGGTTCGAACTCCCTTAGTGGCTTCGCGCTTGACATGCTTCTCTTGTTCGTCTCATTTGGCGCGGCGAAGTCAACGTTTGGTGTAGTTCTTGACTTGATGTGTTCTTGTTCAAGCTTTTCCATGATTGGCTCCTCTTTTGTGACTTCCGGGTTGCCTCTTTACAAAAATCAGCAAGCTTCTTCTTCCTTGAATTGTATTCCGGCTCTTCCGCAAGTCTTGTTTCCCAATCTCTTCGAATGGCAGCCGCTTTACTAATTTTTTGTAGAAGTTGGGCGGCTTCCGTGAGTGTTTTCTCCATGAGATCCCCACCCGCACACATTTCGATGTGTAGCATGCAACTAGGGGTTAGGGAAAAGAAAAATGTATACGAGAGTACGTCACCGGTGAAGCCGAGTTTTGGTTCTTGTTCGATTAATTCATTAAACCTATCCCAGGCTTGGTCTATCCCTTCCTCTTCTCCTCGCATGAAAGTGATCACTTGCCTCCTTAGATGTTGAACCTTGCTAATTGGAAAGAACTTCTCGCAAAACTTCTTTGTCAACTTGTTCCAATTGCCTTCAACTTCAAAGGACGCAACCGAATACCATGTCTTTGCTTTGCCGGCAAGTGAGTAGGGAAAGAGATTCCATTTGAACCATTCATCGGGAACTCCTTCTTGACGCACCGTGTTGCATATTGTCGTGAAATCCCTTATGTGTCTATATGGGTTCTCCGCAACCATCCCTTCAAATGGGTTTTCCGCCACCATCTTGATGATCTTGGATTTAATTTCATACTTGGTCGCTTCGAGCTTCGAATCCGACTCTTGTACTTTTATGTCTTCACATCGAGGGCTAGCGTAATCCCTTAATGATTTCTCCGGTTCTTCCACGGGTTGATTAACGAACTCCATCTAGACAATAAGATAAAAACAAAAACAAAAACGAAACAAGTGTTTTTCTAGATAATATATGTTAGATAAAGCAATCAAAAGATAAACTAAAATATAAAACTAAGTTAGATGCAAATCAAACGATGTAAACTAACTTGCTCCCCGGCAACGGCGCCAGAAAAAGGGGCTTGTTGACGGATAAAAGACGTATCCCTCTACGATCCGCAAGCGTACGGACCCCACACCTTTTTCACCACGGGATTCCCAAGGTTCTTGTCAATCCGCGGAGCAAGGGGATTACAAGCGTTCGATCAACAACGACACACTAGCTACTAAAACCCTAACTACTATTATACTAGAAAACACTAAACTACACTAGAGAGAATGATAAACGATCAAGATAGAAGACACTCGCCCACGGGTCTACGATACTAGAGCATGCAATCGCTTAAAGACATGAAAACCAATCTAATCTATCGGGGATGTGACCACGGTTTCGCCCTTTCCCTCCTCTCGTACTGTCACTACGTGAAGGTATTCATGACTAGACCTTTGATGGACACGGCGTATTGAATGGATCCAAGGAAGCATTGGAGCTCGTACTCCCTCTACGGCACGGTTGCAAGCCTTAAGCATTAAAGTATATTCAACACAAGATGATAGATAGATAATCCGACAAAGTGCGATTACATCTCAAGATCGATTACAACCCATGGACGAATGAGAAGATTACCCCATCAAGGTGCCGATCATGGCACCGTTGATCATGGTTTCCCTTCCGCCGGTGTCTTCCTTCTTCTCCACGAGAGGGTGCTTCCTTCGAGGTGGTTGATCTCCCGCCGGAGATCCTCCTCCTCTCTCTCTAGCTTGTGGATGGCCTTCTGGTGCGAATGACTCCTCTCTCCGGTGTTGGCGGCGCGTCGGGGGTTTTAGGGTTGAAGATCCTTCGAGGGCAAGGAAAACGGGACCAAACCGGTGCCGGAAGTGGGCTGGGCCGGCCGGCCTGGGCGTCCGGCCCAGGCCCAATTCGGCCCGGTTCGGTCGCCCCTTTTGCTCCGTGGGTCCTCGTGCACTTATGTACTTTGCCCCCTCCACTTGCACGATTTCGATGCTGTTATCCTCGCGTCCAAGATGGAGGCTCTCTTTGCATGAAGTTTGATCTTTTACTCTTCAATCCTCGGAGGTGTTCCTCGTAGCACTTCGGTCCTCGCCACCATTGGAAGTGATTTCAGCAAGCTCATGAACACGAACAAGACTCCATGAATGCTCCTTTGAACTTGTTGCGAATCCGTCCTTTATGTCCATGTTTTCCTACATAAACACAACACTTCCAAATGCATGCACAAAGATGAACTTGTTATATGATTAGTGTGCCTAGTGGCGGGTTAGTTCCATAATCAAATCCAAACCAAAGTGTAATGAACATGCTAGGTGCACCAAAATACACCGTCAACACTTATTCCAATTCTATTCTCGAGATAGATTACATAGGGTGTTCTTGTAGCCGCGGTGGCTAGAGGTACACACCGGATATTCCCAAAGAATCTCGACTTGTCTTTTGACTCGCCCTAAACTCCCCGCATGAATAGGGATACGTTGTGACGAACGGGGGTCTCGAAAGGCGGATGTTTTTGGATTTCGACGGGAAACCACGATTTAAAGAGGCTTCTATTAAGATTCGACTTGCTACTTCTTCTCTTGCTTGGAACTTCAACAAAAGGCTTACCCCGATCCCTCTAGATCGGTTTATCTACCCAATCTTACTTTGTTTTCTCCGGTCTTTAGTAGATTAGATTCGTTTTGTGTCTTTTACTTAGATGCATTAGGGTTTCTTTTATCGAAGATTGAAGTTACTTGGCTTTAATAGATTAAGTTTTGTGTCGCACATTTGTTCCACGGATTCGATACCTTGGGTTCACCACTCGAGGGAAGAAGGGTCCCTTGACTACGACGGGAGACTTGTACGCTTGCGAGTCACAAACGAACTTTGATACAATTATTAACCGTCAACAAGCCCCTTTTTCTGGCGCCGTTGCCGGGGAACAAGTGATCAAGATTTGATTTTTTATTGCCTTTTTGTAATTTTCAGTTTTCTCTTTGTTTTTATTTTTGCATCTACTAAATTTTGATCATCCTCAAAATACATCTAATCTAGTTTGTCTAACTCTAGTTTTTATAGATTTGTTTTTACTTTCTAGTTTTTTGCATACTTTGTTTATTGCTAACCCTAACAAGAGATGGACGGCTACCTCTCCAACAAACCCAATAATTTTGTGGATGATCCAGAAAAACTTTACAGGCTAAGGAGACGTGAAGCACATCAAGCTAAAAAGCTGGATTTTGTAGATTCGGAGTCGGAAGACAAAGGATCGCAGGAATCTCCGAAGAATTCACCACCTCAAAGTCCGCGGGAGAATCGTCTTCCACCAATGGGTGACCAACCACCGCAAGAACGCAAGATTGGGGAGCTATGCACCCCAGACATCATCGACCTACCAATCTTGAACCTTGAGGAGATCGGAAGACCGTTCGAGATCAAGACCTCAACAATCCGCATGGTGCAACATTCACCCTTCACCGGCAAAGAGGATCCGAACCTTCACCTCCAAGCATTCATTCAACTATGTCAGACTTTCAACATGGATGGGGTGACTCAAGACCAAATGAGGGCAAGGCTTTTTCCGTTCTCACTACTCGGGAAGGCTTTGCAATGGTTCCACTCTCAACCGGCGGAGACGGTGCAAAATTGGAACACGTTGATGAAGGCTTTCATGAAGGAATACTACTCACCGGGTAAAACTCAAAGTTTGCGTAATAAGATTGCCACCTTTGTTCAATATCCTACGAAAACTATCTCGGAGGCATTCGAGCGCTTCAACGAGTACACCCCGGCGGTTCCACATCACAAGTTCCCGAAAGAAGACCTCATGCAAAAGTTCTATCAAGGACTCACCATGGCGTCAAGGACGATCATCGATGCATCGGCGGGAGGATCTATCATCGAGCTTACACCGACGGAAGCTTTCACGCTATTCAAGAAGGTCGTGGATAATGACACGTGGGCGTCGTCCGGCGCCTACATCCGGTTCAACCCACGGGGAACGTCAAAGGAGTCTTGCAAGTGGAGAAGGAGAACATACTTGAAGGCAAGATCGACTCGCTCATGAGGAGGTTGGAGAAGATGGAGATGGAAAAGAAAGAGGCTCAAGACTTGAAGGCCGCCGAAGCAAGGTCCACATGCGAAGAATGTGGAGAGTATGGCCATGTCCGCAAAGATTGTCCGAGAAGAAGCCAAAGTGCTCGACTACATGAGGAAGGGAGAATTGCCGAACTTCCGCTATGGGCAAGGTAGGCCTCAATTTAATGCAAGCTCATCTATTCCTAACGCGGTTCCGCTTCGTATACAATTGAAGGAGTTCATGGATGAGCAAGCTAAGATCAACAAGGACACCGTCACCAAGTTCAAGACCATAGACAAGGTGTTGGAGAACATCGATAGCAAAGTGACGGAGGTCGGAAGTTCCAATCATCAAGTGCTCAACATGATGAAGATGCTCGAGACGCAAGTTGGACAACTTGCGGGGCGCCTCACTAATGATGAAGGGAAGCTTCCGGGACAACCCAAATGTCCCGAATCGGCGAAGGCCATTCAAACACGTTCGGGGAAGGAGACCGAAGATCCGGAACGTTCCGCGGGAGCAAGGAAGCTTAAACCATCCACCGAGGTGGAAGGAGTTGCTAAAGAGAAGGTTACGGGGATCGTCACCGAGGAACCCGAATTCGAGATGCCGGAGGAAGACACGAGGATACCGCAACTCAAGCCACGCTACTTCCGAGGTAAACTTGACAACCACTTTGAGAAGTTTGTGGAAGTTGTGCGTAGACTTAGCATCAACATGCCATTACTAGATGCCCTACAAGTACCTACATATTCTCGTTACTTTAAAGATATACTTGCAAATAAATATGAGATAGCAACACTCGGGGTAGATCATGTCAAGATGTCCGAGGAGTGTAGTGCCGCTATTGCTAATGGGCTAGAGAAGCAAAAAGACCCCGGGTGCCCTACAATTTCATGTTCAGTTGGTTCTTTCAACTTCGAGAAGGCGTTATGCGACCTTGGAGCTAGTGTGAGCGTCATGCCGAGGGATGTGTTCGAGAAGCTACGCCTACCAATGGAGCCTACGGGAATATGTTTGGAGTTGGGAGACAACTCCATTCGCTATCTCTTGGGCATTGCCGAAGATGTACCCGTGAAGGTCGGACACCACTTCATCCCCGTCGACTTCGTTGTGCTCGAGATGGGAGAGAGGGAGAAGCCGCCGCTCATCCTAGGGAGGCCTTTCCTCAAGACCGTGGGAGCTACTATTGATGTTGGCAAGGGGGAGATCATGTTCGATATCAACGGAGAAAGGAGTTCCTTCAAGTTCCGTCCAAGGATTGAGGCATGCAACATGATTGGAGTGAAGGGAGAACCAAAACAAACGGAGGGGCTGAAAAAGAAGAAGGAGCCGAAAAAAATGAACGTAAAGAAAATCAAACAAGGTGTTGCATCCGTCAAGACAAAGGAAGAGAAGCCGCCCGTGAGGACCAAAAAAATGACTAAGCCAACTAAGCCGGAAGACAAGCCCGCGCCCAAGATGGTGCGGAAGTGGGTACCCAAGATTGCAACGCCCGCGAAGAGCGTTGATCCGGAGTAATCAAGTGAAGAAGTCTAGCTATAGACTATAAACAAAGCGCTAGGCGGGAGGCAACCCGTTTCGTCGAGTCAAGAATAAGCTACGGGAGGACAACCCGATTCCGGGTTTTTCGAGTATTTTTAATAATTTAGTTTTTGAGTTTTATTACGCAAAGACATTAGACTTAGAAGTGGTTGAACAATATTAGAGACATAATTCTTGATTGAATGTTTGCTTTATCATAAACCCTTTGCATGAACCCTCCTATGTGCTTGTTTGTTCTTTTCTTTTCGAGAAACCTCAACCAAATAATTTCAGAACCTAACTCAACCATTCACCCTCATTATGGTGCTGAGGTTAACTTATTTTTCATGCTTAAACCACACGAGTAGAGCCACGATTTATGTTTAGGTGTTAATAAAATTCAGCACGTGGTAGAACTCGCGTGAACTTAGAAATCAAAACTTTTGGTTGGTTTTAAAAATCTATATCCTTGGTTTCTCTAGGATTAGAATTTTTCTAAGCCTATTCTAATTTTGTTTTATTCAAAATCTTTCTTATTTAGCCAAAATTAGAACCTAAACCTATGCCCCCATGATCAAGCCGGGAAAATGTCTGCTCTCAACCAATGAAGGCAAACTATACCGGTGAGACCGAAATCGACGTAGTCGAAAAATATTTTCGACTTACATTTGTTTTTAATGGTTTAAAAACTTCTCTAAAATTATGTTTGAGCTCTTGCATGGCTCTGAAAAATATTTTAAATTTCGAATTAGAGGAGTGCTTAACCTTAAACACACCTTAATGGAGGCAATCTAGTTTGAATTAATCATGCATGCACCATTGGATTCCCTTTTATCAACTTTCACCAATTCCACATGCAAAGGACAAGCATGGTGGGCAGCAAGCATCAACTTTGCAGGAATTTCATGGTGGCATGTGAAGCAAGTGGAGCTAGGGAGCATGGACATGACCCAAAGCATGGAGCATCAAGTGGAAGGACCAATAATGCAAGAAAAGGAGTGGACGAGAGCGTTTGGGTGGTGCAACTCGTGGAGCACGCGGGCAGGAAAAGTTGCGAGGCGAAATGATCGTGCTTTGGAAGAAAGACGAGACGGGGAGGAGCCGGGAGGACCCCAGGCCGGCCGGCCTCACCTACATAAGGAGCCCCCCGGCTCCCGTTTTCTGCGAGGCAAGCTTCCCTCTCCTTCCCTTGTTTGTGTGTTCATGTTTGTGTGCTCAAACCCTCCGTAGACATAGCCAACCTTCCCAAGCTTGATAGCCCAAGAAAAAATCCACATCCTTAATCCACTCAAAGTCCACATCCGAAGCAAAGAGTTTAAGTGCCTAGTTACCGGTTGCAACCCGGAGTTTTAGTTGAAGAAAAGAGTGCAGCAACCATGTGGAAGAAGACCACAAGTCTCTTCTCCAAGAAGAAGAGTTCGTCGTCATCCAAGCCGTCATCAACCACGTCTTCGAGGAGGCACTCGGTTTCCGAGTCTCCCCGAGCATGGAAACGGATATGGCACCACCGAGGAGGAACGATGCTCTCCTCCTTGGTGGTATGAGGGCTGCAAGAAGCACTTCCATGAGGTTTACCGAACCTCGTGGGCACACGGAGGAGCAGCCCGCGCCACCACGACGATCGACCCGCTCAACCGCGCCACCTCCTTACACCCCGACATACTCTTCGTACGGCTTCATCATCTTGTCGGCGGAGGAGGAGGAGAGGCTCTCTAATCTTGAGAAGAGGCTTGTGCCCAACGTCGAGTTCGACGACCAAGCACTCTACACCTTGGGTTTTGGCACCGACATATACTATATGTTGGGGCACCTTGGATGGGTGCAGTTCTCCAACGGAGTATCGGTGGACACCCATTTGGGGTTCGCCTTGGAAATTTTGATGACTATTGCACCCATCGTTGATGATGATGGGGTGCAAAGCTTGTCATTCCGTTTGGAGGGAGTCCAACAAGTGGTTCCCTACGAGCACGTTAGGGAGCTACTTGGATTCCACAAGGGAGCTCCGGAGAAAGTTGACGTGCCACCCGGCATGTTAGCGGGATTTTGGAATATAATCTCCGGAGAAGCCCATCAACAACGCAATTGCATCCGCAACCCCATTATCCGGACATTTCACTCTTGGATGTGCAAGAGGGTATTGGGGAGGATGAAGGAGACAAAGGTGACCGACACGGAGTTGAATTGGCTATACTCGGCTTTAATTGCCAGGCAGCCAATAGACCCCTCTTACCTCATGATCAACCGTTGGTGTTGTGAAGCAACATCGGGGGCGGGTAATATTGGTTCGGGGTGTTATCTCTCCATGTTGGCCTTTTCCTTGCGGCCGGGGATCGCAAGAAACCCCGACCACCTTTTGCGTGGTACCTCTCTCGGCATTGAGTATTTGCGGCAAGGCAAATACATTAGTGGAGATGAGAGAGGAGGTTATCGGTTGGCCATAGTGAACCTACCCCTTCCCAACGAGAGGCTTAGGCTTTTCAACGAAGGGAGAGAAGATTGGTTGGAAGAGGGACTACTTGTCCCTGCAAGGAAGAACAAAAGAGGAAGAATCGTAGAGGAGGGAACATCCTCCGCACAAGCGAGTGGAGCACAACCCAATGTGCAACCATTCGGCGGGATCCCTCCTCCGCCAAGTTATTACGGAGGGCCACAAGAGCAAGCATGGGGGGGTGGTGCACCGGTACCCCCACCAAATTATGTTGTGCCCAACGCTAACTTCGCGGAGTCCTACGCTCATCATCCCCAACCACAACAAAGCATGGCCATAATTGGAGGGTATGCTGCAAGAAATGCTCAAAACATCGCATCCATCCAAGCTAACGCAGCTCAACTTGGTGAAGGCAACGCAAATATTGCCTTTGAACTTGGACGCCTTCACCTTGTGGAGCCAAATCAATTCGTCGGAGGAAGTGTCCAATCATATTATGAGCAAGGGTATTATTATCAAGATCATCAACATCAACCACCGGCGGAGGACTAGAAGATTTAGGAACTTTAGTTTTCTTTTCTTTTCTTTTTCTCTCGTAATTTTCAGCTTTTGCTTATGTGTGTTTGCGTAGTATTTTCTGTTTTTATTTAAATTTCAGCAAGCATGTTTGTTTATTTTCAGTTTGTATTTCAATTTGATGTCATCATTAATAAAGACACCACCTTGATTATATCATTGGAAAAGTTACAAAATTCGTGTCATGATGATATATGATTATAATTGCAGCTTTGTTCATCTTTGTAATTGATTTATGCATGTTTAAGCTAGTGCTCTCTTAAAAATACAAATCTGAATTTATTTAAATGCTAGCTTAATTTTCAGCGGAGGTTATGATTAAAATAAAGACCCATAGTGTTTTATGTGCTCTCAAGTTATGAATAGATTAAAGATGTCTTTTATGCTCAAAAATATCGCTAACCTTGTCACAAATATCGCTTGTGTGTTGCTCAACCTATCCAAAGCCTTATATATATTTGAGTGCATAAACCTTAGTGTACAAGATTTATTTTTGAGTGAGTTATTGCAGGCCATGATTTCTCTGGCCCGAGACTAAGAAGCTGGTCATTCCATTTTTGCGTATCTATCTTTTTTGCTAGCCTTTTATCCGTGCATTGTGTATCCCCGCATCGGAGATCTCACAAACTTCGCCGGATATCCACCCTTAAACCAAATATCATCTTTTGTGATTACCTCCTTGACCACAACCTATTGTTGAGAATGGATCATCAATTCAAGGAAGATCGCAAGACGGTGCCAACATTGAAGATTTCAAGTATCTCTCCAAGGAAAAATACTCCGGTACCTACCTTATTTTTCGCCTCTTTGCTCGAGGACGAGCAACGTCTAAGCATGGGGGAGGAGGTAGGTACGGTGCAGTTTTAGAGTTAAAAGGGGAATATTTTAAAAAATGAATGATGATGAAAGAAAAAAATCCGGTGATAATCATGACTTTCAAGGTAAAGAAAAAAAGATATATATAATGAATGAATGGAAGAAAGAAAGAAAGAAAAAAAGAAAAGAATGAGAAATATGAGAAAGAAAAAAAAAATATGCGTAAAGTAAACTCCCCGGTTCTCTAAGAGTGCATTCAAGGCTTCAAGTTAAAAAGATCCATTCTCATTTTCCAACCATGTGCAATCCGATAACGAGGACTTCCTTTGTGCCTCGGGATCACTCTTTGCCATTTGCACATGTCCACTCATCTAAAAGTGTGTATTTTTCTCTTTCCCCTCCTTGATTTAACATTATTTTCCAATGACCTTTTTGACGAGTCTCGGTAAGACCATGAGAAGCTTGTCTTGTTTTGACAACACCTCATTTATAAAATCTTGTTAGGACTAAACTTTCCCAAAGCTCCATATAAAGCCTACCACATATATATGAGAGGGAAAGGAGTAGAATATATAGGCTTGAGAGACAAGTGAGATGGGAGTTCATGAGCAATATACAATATGATTTAAATTTGTGAACTTGGTTTAGCTTTTCTTCATCTCGTTCTTTATTTCAAAAATTCGAGATCTATTTATACTTTGTGAGCATGTTAATACTTGTGGGATAAGCTTAATAAGAATCTACCCTCCGTAGAGATGAAGGCTAGAACATTATGGAACTTCAATGAATTAAAATTTTGAGAGCATTATGTTTTCTCATGTGTGATCAAGTGCAAAGTTTAGACATTGTTTGGCAATGATGATATCCATCGAAGGCTTACTCGAGGACGAGCAAGGTTTAAGCATGGGGGAGATGTTGACGGTGAAAATCCGTCAACCTAGCCATGAGTTTACCTACGGTGTTGGCATGAGTTTTATACCTTATCCTTTGGTACTAACCCCCGTGGTATAACAAGTTCACGTGTGCATGTCGGTTTTGGAGTTTAATGTTTATGCAGGGTTTTAGTGTTGAATGCAAGACTTTTGGGGTAAGTTCATCAAGCACCTCATGACAAGACCTTGAAGCCCCGTACAAGTCATGCAATGAAGCAAACTTAACTCCAAAAAGCCGGGGACTTGATCCGAGAAGACGACAGACTCCGAGGACCCGATCGAAAAATCTTGAATCTTGCAAGACAAGGAGTTGAGTCCAATTCGGAGAGAAACCGACGACATGGACCTACATGCGAAGGGGGAAACATCCGGAAGCAAGGGAACCGACGTGGAGCGAAGGAGCCCTCGGGCCGGGCCTAAATGGGCCCGGGCCGGCCGGCCCGATCCGGTCGGCCCCGTGCCCATTTAGGGCCCAAATGCCCCCCTCCTTTGCCCTAGCCGCCAATCGGGCTATTTATAGCCCCCGACCGAGAGCCTCGCAGAAGATTTCGTCATCGGCCGCCGAGGAGCAGAGAGAAGAGAGGGACACCATCTCGGAGAGGAGAGGGTCGAGCTAGTTGACTAGGGTTTCCCTAGCCGACGTGGGAACCTTGCACGGAAGACCACGTCGGAGTTCCCGGAGCTAGAAGCAAGATCAAGGAAGGATCCCGGTGGTGATCTTGTGTATGTATCATTGTTATAGTTGAATTATCAAGTTGAATCTTTTCCTAGCGATCAAGTGTTTCCTCGAAGATTTCGTTTTTCGATCGGCTTTGCTTATTCCAATTCTATTCTCGAGATAGGTTACATAGGGTGTTCTTGTAGCCGCGGTGGCTAGAGGTACACGCCGGATCTTCCGAAAGAATCTCGACTTGTCTTTTGACTCGCCCTAAGCTCCCCGCATGAATAGGGATACGTTGTGACGAACGGGGGTCTCGAAAGGCGGATGTTTTCGGATTTGGACGGGAAACCACAATTTAAAGAGGCTTCTATTAAGATTCGACTTGCTACTTCTTCTCTTGCTTGGAACTTCAACAAAAGGCTTACCCCGATCCCTCTAGATCGGTTTATCTACCCAATCTTACTTTGTTTTCTCCGGTCTTTAGTAGATTAGATTCGTTTTGTGTCTTTTACTTAGATGCATTAGGGTTTCTTTTATCGAAGATTGAAGTTACTTGGCTTTAATAGATTAAGTTTTGCGTCACACATTTGTTCCACGGATTCGATACCTTGGGTTCACCACTCGAGGGAAGAAGGGTCCCTTGACTACGACGGGAGACTTGTACGCTTGCGAGTCACAAACGAACTTTGATACAATTATTAACCGTCAACAAGTAGTTTGAAGAAGGGGAGCCCCCGTTCTCCAAGCTTCGAGATGGCCGCGTTGCCGGGGACAATGCCGTAGAAGGGCGCGGTGCTCTTGGTGAGCATGTGGGTGATGTCGAGCCCCATCTTCTTTAAGGTCTTGGCGAAAAGGACGTTGAGCCCGCTTCCACCGTCGATGAGGACCTTGTTAAGCTTGGAGCCCGCGACCACCGGCCCGGGACTAGTGGGAACCGTCCCGGTTCCGAGAAGCTTGTCCATTGATCCGCACGGGAGAAGGTGATGGGTACCTCCAACCACCCGAGAGGGGTCGAAACCGCCGGTTCAATGCTCATGACTTCTCGATGGGTAGCCTTTTGTTCCCGTCTCACGGGCGGTCCACCGAAGAGGACGTTGACCGTCTTGTCGGGTTCCCGGAAGTCGGCATTGCCGTCGTCGTGCTTCTTCTTGCCTTTCTTGTCATGAGGGTGCGGTGGCTGCGGAGTACTCCCGAGTGCTCGCCCGAGTTGGTAGCACCGCTCGGTGGTGTGGTTGTCATCCGGATGCCACGGGCACTTCTCCTTCGACAAGTCTTTGAAGCCGCCGCAGGTCTTCTTCGAGTTCTCCTTCGCGGGGTGTCGGTGTTTTAGACCGGCAAACCTACCAAGGGGGCACCCGAGGTAGTAGATTGTGCGGTGGGGATTGTGACGGGAGACCGAGAACTCGAAGGTCCGTGCAAGGACACGGGACACAAGATTTATACGGGTTCGGGTTGCCAAGGTGGCGAACCCTACGTCTCGTTTGGGGGATCAAGTATGGCGCCCGGCGCTTGGTGTTGGTTGAGATCGGGTCGGGTGCCCGGCTAGGTACCCGGCCCTCCTTTATATAGTCCGGGGGGGCGGGTTCCTAGTCGGTTACAAGGCGAGAGTCCTAGTAGGATTACACGGAACGAGTCCTAGTAGGATTACAGGGGAATTCTAGTAGGAGTCCGTCTTCATCCTTCCTTGCATGAGTACCCGGGGAGTATGCCCGACAAGCCCCCGAGCACATTGTAGTCGAGTGTAGTAGTTCGAGTAGTCTTGAAGCCTCTTCGAGTAGTTCTTGAGCGTCCTCGAGCACTGCTTGGAGAAGTCTTCAATAGTACTTGAACTGCCGCGAGGCTGGAAGGTGGTCCAGCTCATCAGTCTTGAAGTCGAGATTATATGGAAGTGCGGTTGCAAAATCGCACTCCATATGGAGTAGCCCCCGAGCCTTAGGTTGAGTTGCAGACTCTAGCTGAGGGTCAATCTTGATTCTGAATCTTCCGTCTTGAAAAATTTGAATGATGGGTGTAGCATAGTAGCCCCCGAGACTTGGAATGATTAGGTAATCAATCCAAGGGTCTTCGGTGTTCGCGAAAGCCATCATCCGAGTATTCTTGCAGCGTGTAGCCCCCGAGATAAGAGAGCCATATGAGCCACGTCGAGTAGTTGTTGGTGAGGAGCCCCCGAGCTTGAGAGCGAGCGAAGCATGCTTGAAGTTATCCTCGAGTAGTATGTTAAGTGCAGCCCCCGAGCCGGACGATTCCGGTAGTAATTTCGGCATCGAGTCGTGGAGCTTGAAAAGTAGCCATGCCGTCGGAGCGGACTTTAGATGTGACCGAAGTCTACTTTGGATGCCGGCGGAGCGGACTTCGAATGCGACTTGAAAACCGAAGTCAACTTTGTGCCGCGCGGAGCGGACTTTGAGATGCGACTTAAAAACCGAAGTCGACTTTGTGATGCCGCGTGGAGCGGACTTTTGAGTTGCGACTTAAAAAGCGAAGTCGACTTTGTGATGCCGCGTGGAGCGGACTTTTGAGTTGCGACTGAAGAAGTTGACTTTAGATTGCCACGTAAAGCGGACTTTGATATGCGACTTTAGAAGTCGACTTTAGGATGCCGCGCGGAGCGGACTTTGAGATGCGACTACAATAGTCGACTTTGTGCCACGTGGGGTGGACTTAAGATGCAAAAAACGAAAAGCACTTTCCGGAAAGCCAAAGAAAATGAAAAATCAGAGAAAACGAGTAGTTTTGCCGTCGGAGTGGGCTTAAAATTGCGACCAAAGTCGGCTTGTGCCACCGGAGTGGGCTTGGATGCGACTGTTAGCGTCGACTTGTGCCACCGGAGTGGGCTTGTGCCACCGGAGTGGGCTTAAGTACCTGAGCCATGGATTTCAGACCCAAAGTACAGTTGCCGCTGGAGCGGGCTTGAGTGCGACCGTTAGCGTCGACTTGTGCCACCGGAGTGGGCTTGAGCACCGAGCCATGGATTTCGGACCCAAGGTACGATTGCCGCCGCAGCGGGCTTGAAGGTGCGACCAAAGTTGACTTGTGTATCCGGGCCATGGATTTCGGACCCAAGGTACGGGTGCCACCGTAGTGGACTTAAAGGTGCGACCGAGTCGACTTGTGTACCCGGGCCATGGATTTCGGACCCAAGGAACGGAGCGCGAGTACTTAGGGTACTTGGACCCATGCTACGGAGCGTGAAGACCACATGCGGCTAGGTTCCATCGTCGCCGGGACCCGAGGGCCACTTACGGCTAGGTTCCATTGAAGCTTACACACGTAGTATGCCACCGAAGCGGCGAAGATGCGACCGGAGTCGACTTTAAGTTGCCGCATGGAGCGGACTTTAGAATGCGACTTTAGAAGTCGACTTTAGATTGCCGCGCGTAGCGGACTTTATAAGTCGCCTCCTAGGGATAGCCCCCGAGTTGATGAAGTAGACTCGTGGTGACTTGATTGATATACCCCAAGAGTAGTCAGTAGAGTGTAGCTCCCGTGAAAACCCGTCGAGAAGCGTACACAAATGAGTAGTCGGCAAGTAGTCCTACATGATGAGGAGAACAAGCCAAGAAAAGAAAACAGTAATCATTTAAATAAATGACTTAGCTGTTGCTGCCTGGGCAGACTGTTGATGAAGCCGTGGCGGTCGGCGATGGAGCTGCGACGGTTGTTGCTAAAGTTGACTAGTCAGAGTTGATTCCGACTAGTTGTTCGCGGCGTGACTGCCGTTCTCGACTAGTTTGGAAAACTAGTCGAGATGAATGGTCGACGCGAGGCGACCAGAAGACGACGTCGTGGCGGCGTGTGGCGTGCTCGAAGTCGAGCCAGCGTTGCCGTGAGACAAGTAGTCACGACGCACGGCGTGGCTGAAGTAGAGCCAGCGTGGTCGCAAGACGAAGTCGCGGCGCACGGAGTAGTCGACGATGAGCCGTGTGACGGGCCGCGCGACGTGTCGAGGCACCCGGACGCGCGGTGTAGGCGAAGTAGTCGACGACGAGCTCGCGCGAGGCGGAGTAGTCGACAACGAGCGGCACGACGAGCCGCGTGACGAGCCGCGCGATGTGCCGAGGCACCCGGACGCGCGGCGAGGCGAAGTAGTCGACGACGAGCTCGCGCGAGGCGGAGTAGTCGACTACGAGCGGCGCGCGGCGAGCCGCATGACAAGCAAGCGCGACGTGCCGAGGCTCCCGGACGCGCGGCGGAGGCGAAGTAGTCGACGACGAGCTTGTGCGAGGCGGAGTAGTTGACTACGAGCGGCGCGACGAGCCACGTGACGAGCCGCGCGACGTGCCGAGGCACCCGGACGCGCGGCGGTGGCGAAGTAGTCGACGACGAGCTCGCGCGAGGCGGAGTAGTCGACTACGAGCGGCGCGACGAGCCGTGTGACGAGCCGCGTGACGTGTCGAGGCACCGGACGCACGAGGGAGGAGAAGTAGTCGACGACGAGCCTGCGCGAGGCGGAGTAGTCGATGATGAGCGCGCGCGACGAGCCACGTGATGAGCCGCGCAATGTGCCGAGGCACCCGGACGTGCGGTGGACGCGAAGTAGTCGACGACGAGCCCGCGAGGCGGAATAGTCGACGACGAGCCCCGCGCGAGGCGGAGTAGTCGACGACGAGCTCGCGCGAGGCGGAGTAGTCGACGACGAGCGATGCGACGAGCCGTGTGATGAGCCGCGCGGCGGAGGGGAAGTAGTCGACGACGAGCCTGCGTGAGGTGGAGTAGTCGACGACGAGCTCCCGCGCGACGTGGAGTAGTCGACGACGAGCGGCGCGACGAGTCGCATGACGAGCCGCGCGACATGCCGAGGCACCCGGATGCGCAGGGAGTGGAGGCGAAGTAGTCGACGACGAGCTCGCGCGAGGCGGAGTAGTTGACTACGAGCGGCACGACGAGCCACGTGACGAGCCTACGCGACGCGGGTAGTCGACAACGAGCGGCGCGACGAGCCGTGTGACGAGCCGCGCGATGTGCCGAGGCACCCGGACGCGCGGCGTAGGCGGCGCGGGGCCGACGACGAGCTCGCGCGAGGCGCAGTTGTCGACGACGAGCGGCACGACGAGCCGTGGGACGAGCCGCGTGACGCGGAGTAGTCTACAACGAGCGGCGCGACGAGCCGCGTGACGAGCCGCGCGAAGTGCCGAGGCACCCGGACGCGCGGCGGAGGCGAAGTAGTCGACGACGAGCTCGCGCGAGGCGCGGTGGTCGACTACGAGCGGCGCGACGAGCCGCGTGACGAGCCGCACGACGTGCCGAGGCACCCGGACGCGCGGTGGAGGCGAAGTAGTCGACGACGAGCGGCGCGACAAGTCGCGTGACGAGCCGCGTGACGTGCCGAGACACCCCGAACGCGCGGCGGAGGCGAAGTAGTCGACGACGAGATTGCGCGAGGCGGAGTAGTCGACGACGAGTGGTGCGACGAGCCGCGTGACGAGCCACACGACGTGCCGAGGCACCCGGATGCGCGGCGTAGTTGATGTAGAGCCACCGCGCTCGAGAGATGAGTAGTCGCGGCGCATGGTAGGGTTGAGGTAGAGCTCGTACGACCGGGTGACGAGTAGTCGCGAGGCACGACAAGGTTGATGTATTGCCCGTGCGGCCGGATGACGAGTAGTTGCGGAGTACGATGTAGTTGTACTCGAATAGTTGGAGTAGTTGTACGCGGGTTGGCGCAGCTCATTGTTGAGGTAATCGTACTCGCGTACATATTGTCGTGTGCGGCAAGTGAAAATCTTCAAATCTTGGGTAGCCTCCGTGTATGTGTAGCAAGTCACCATCCAACTTGATTTTGCACTTCTTGGTCGGCGTAGGAGCTAACAACCGTAATGCTTTTGGGTTGCTATTGATGTTTATTCTATTGCGGACTTGGACTGTGGTTCGATGCAGGGTTGGGGTCGAACCCAACATTGAACTCCGCATGGGACACGAGCTCGTTGTTGCAGATCCTAACGTGCCTCGGTACGCGTGTAGCTGATTTTGGATCGGACCGAAACTCGATTGTGCCTCGTTGTCTAGTTGTTCGATCTTGGACTCGACGACTTCGTAGGCGTACGGACATGAGCGAAGAAATTGATCCCGTATTGATTGGAACTCGGCGACCTGCTTTCGACGTGGAACTCGACGAGTTGGTTTGGAGTAGAATGATTTTGGTGATAAAAGTCCTTCGAATTCGCCCTCGGTGGTGATGATCACCCCTACACCGGCGTGCCGACTGTCGGTGTTTTAGACCGGCAAATCTACCAAGGGGGTACCCGAGGTAGTAGATTGTGCGGTGGGGATCGTGATTGGGAGACCGAGAACTCGAAGGTTATACGGGTTCGGGTTGCCAAGGTGGCAAACCCTACGTCTGTTTGGGGGATCAAGTATGGCGCCCGGCGCTTGGTGTTGGTTGAGATCGGGTCGGGTGCCGGCTAGGTACCCGGCCCTCCTTTATATAGTCTAGGGGGCGGGTTCCTAGTCGGTTACAAGGCGAGAGTCCCGGTAGGATTACACGGAACGAGTCCTTGTAGGATTACGGGGGAATTCTAGTAGGAGTCCGTCTTCATCCTTCCTTGCATGAGTACCGGGGAGTAAGGGCGCCGGATAGCCTCGACGGTGTTGTCCGGCTTGCGCTTGCGGTTGGGACCCGAGTAGTTGTTGTTGTTGCGACCACCTTGGTTCCCGTTGTTGCTTGTTGCCACCGCCGGTTGTTCTGTTTGCTCTTGCCACGGATGGCATCATACTTGGCGTTGGCTTTGTCTTCTTCGTCCGCCCAGGAGGTGATCATATCCTTCGGATGAGTGATGGACGTGGGGCGGCGTCGACCGAAGTCTTCAATGGTGCGACGGTGGTAGAGACCATCTTGGAAGAGGTCGATGACCTCCTTGTCGGTGACGTCGACTACAGTGGCACGCTTGTCGAAGAAGCCCCGCATGTACTTGCGAAGGGTCTCGCCCTGTTCTCGCTTCAACGTAGCCGGGTCCATGCGAGTACCGAGCGGCCCATGGCGCCCGCGAAGTTGCCGGTGAACTCGCTCCTTCGGTCGGTCCCACTTGTCAATCGAGTGCTTGTCCGGCGACTCGAGCCAAGTGAGCGGAGCCCGGTCCGGGCGAAGGGGAAGTAGAGGCACTTGGTGTCGTTGTTGCCGCCGGCGTTCTCGATGGAGAGGGCGTAGTACTTGAGCCATCGGATAGGGTCCTCGCTTCGCGTCGTACTTGGTGATTCCCGGAGGCTTGATTTTCTCCGGGAGGAGGAGGGTTACGAAGTCGCGTAGAGAAGACGGGGGAAGCCGTCGTTGTCACCCGACGTAGAAGCCTTCTTGCGCCGTAGCTCCTCGATCTTCGGCGGGCGTCATAGCCGCCCCGTGAGGCTCGGGAGGCGTGGGCGTTCGCGTGGTCTCGACCGCCGCGACCGCCTCCGCCACCGGCCTCTCGTTGGCCCCATGGTTGGAGCTTCCGCCATCCTCGCCGCCGCCGCCGGGGTCGCGGTGAGGGATGATCTCACGGTTGCCGTCGGCGGCCGCGCGCCGTTGCCACCTTGAGAGGGTCTGTCGGCGTTTGCACGAGTGCGGTTGGGATTAGCCGGCGGCTCGGCTCGAGTACGGTTGCGGCCGAGGAATGCGCTGCGCGAATTGTAGCTTCGTTGTCGCGGTTCCTAGCGGGGGGCAGGCCGGGTGACTCGTTGTCGACTCGCATGAAGTAAGCGTCTTCGCGAGCTTGGCGATGACTTCTCCTCGCGCGTATCCTCTGAGCTTGGCATGCGATCGTTGTGATCGACATGAGGCATTGCTCGGGGGTGGTGTGTACCCTGCTCTCGACTTGTTCGAGGGCCTCTGCAAGGTTGCGAATGGGGAGGTTGTCTCGGAGACGCCGGCGCCGTTCGTTGCGCTTTCTGTTACGCTCACGTCGAGCGTCCCTGTTGGCGTCGGTCTCATCCGCAGGTGCTTCAACAGACCGCTCGTCTGCGGAGATGTCTTCAAGGTACCGGTCTTGTGCCGTCCCTGAAGGTCTCCGGCGTGTCGGCGGCGCCCATGAAGACTTGGCGATCGGGGTTGCCAAGACTGGAGTCAGAGCTTGCCACCTCAGTTGGAGAATACTCCTCGGTTCGAGTGAGTGGTGTTCCCTTCGGAACGGGAGCGAGTCGAGGTAGGTGACGTAGCATGAGTCCCCGCTTATCGGTCGGCGGGCTTGCGATCTAGCCGCAGACGAATCTCCCGGCGAGTGTGGACGTTATAACCGGCCCCGGGAGCCGGCCCCGATAAGGGTTGCTCAGTAGTGTTGTCCTCGGACTCGGGATCCTGAGGGTCCGACCCGAAGTCGAACTCGTACGCGGAGTCCAAGTAGAAACCGAAGAGGGGGTTGGAATCCGAGGCGTGGCCGGGGGCGGTGTCGGAGTCTGAGTTGTACTCGGGTACGGGCTCCTTGCCGGCCCGGCGCGAAGAGGGAGCCTCCGTGCGGGCCCTGCTGAGGTTGCGGGGGCCACGCGTGAAGCGCTCACGGGGTGGTGAAACCACATACGATGGCTGAGTAGTCGGCTCGCATGCGCTAGCCAACGGGGACGTCGAGTTCGAGTTGGAAGCGGATCCGAGCTCGAAGTCGGCGTGTTTGTCGAAAAGCAAAATTTCGCCGAACTTGCCGGCGAGTTCGCCCGTGACTACTTCAGGAAGTGTCACGAAGCCGGTCTCCGGGTTGGGCGGCATGGTGAGGCGGCGTTGGAAGGATCCGGCGCCGTCGGCGGTGCGGACCCGGGCGTCGAAGACGAAAGTGTCGCCGCGGTTGAAGGCGACGGTTGGCTTGATGCGGACGGGGAGCCGTCGAGTTCGCCATGTGATCTCGGGCGAGAACCCCTACCTAGCGCGCCGGTGTCGGTGTTTTAGACCGGCAACCTACTAAGGGGAGTACCCTAAGTAGATGAATGTGGCCTCGGCGAGATCGGTAACTCGAAGGAAGAGACACGTGGCACACAATTTAGACGATTCGGGCCGCGAGGTGCGTAATACGCTATGTCTCGTATGCTTTGCGTAGCTACGGATTGATTGGGTATGATTACGAGATGATGCAATCTTACGCCCCGAGATGAGATGATAGAGAGAGGGGTCCCTGCCTCGCCTTATATAGTCCGGGAGGCAGGGTTACAAGTCGGTTCAGGGAGAGAGTACTAGTCGAGTACGTCTAGGAGTCCTCCATACAGTGCGGGACATGTACAGCTTCCTAACCGAGTACTTCTCCTCTGTAGTCCTTGTGCTTCACGCCATCAGGTGCCGTGCAGCGCAAGTCGGGTAGTCCCAGGGGCCCACCGAGTAGTCGGTCCTGGTACCCACCGAGGTAGTGGGCCCAGGGAGGTCCATACGACAAAGTAGTCGACGACGAGCTCGCGCGAGGTGGAGTATTCGATGACGAGCGGCGCGACGAGCCGCATGACGAGCCGCGCGCGGCGTGCCGAGGCACCCGGACGCGCGGCGGAGGCGAAGTAGTCGACGACGAGCTTGCGCGAGGCGGAGTAGTCGACGACGAGCCTGCGCGACGCGGAGTAGTCGACGACGAGCGGCGCGACGAGCCGCGCGACGTGCCGAGGCACCCGGATGCGCGGCGGAGGCAAAGTAGTCGACGACGAGCCCGCGCGAGACGGAGTAGTCGACGACGAGCGGCGCGACGAGCCGCGGGACGAGCCGCGTGACGCGGAGTAGTCGACGACGAGCGGCGCGACGAGCCGCGTGACGTGCCGAAGCAACCGGAAGCGCGGCGTAGGAAAATTGATTCCGCTTTGACAAGAGCAAGGCGACTTGCTTCAATTGATCTCGGCGAGTCGACGAGTAGATTGATCTTGTTGACGAGGGTCCTTCGAATCGCCTCGGTGGTGACGATCACCCCTACCGGCGTGCAAGGCTGTCGGTGTTTTAACCGGAAAACCTACCCGAGAGGGTTCCCGAGGTAGTAGATTGTGCGATGAGGATCGTGATCGGGAGGCCGAGAACTCAAAGGTATGCGCAAGGACACGAGACACAAGATTTATACGAGTTCGGGCCGCCAAGGTGGCGAACCCTACGTCTCGTTGGGGGGATCAAGTATGGCGCCTGCGCTTGGTGTTGGGTTGAGATCGGGTGCCGGCTATGTACCCGACCCTCCTTTATATAGTCCGGGGGGCGGGTTCCTAGTCGGTTACAAGGCGGGAGTCCTAGTAGGATTACACGGAACGAGTCCTAGTAGGATTACGGGGGAATTCTAATAGGAGTTTGTCTTCTTCCTTCCTTGCATGAGTACCCGAGGACTATGCCCGACAGCTTGGAACCAACCCATTTGGGTGCCCAAGGAAGTCATCATCAACATGAAGGGGCCTAAATGGTTTGGGTTCCAAAGGCCACTTGAAGGCCTTGAAAGCGGGGACTTGGGAGGCTTGGTACAATCAAGATGAGAAGATTCAAGCCTATAAGCCAAGCTTGCGAATTGAACATGTGTTGCCCAAGTTCCCCGGTTGAGGTAATGGAAACTAGAACCCATCTCATGTATCATTGTAGCTCCATTGCCTTGTTTAGGTTGCATTTGTTGCAATGTTTACATATGGTAGGTTGCTTGTGTCATGTGCTAACCCATGAGCAACTTACATGGTTTGATTAGTGTGTAGGAAAGCTACACTTGTTCTTTCATGGTGCATGTTTTCATATATATCTCTTTGCATCATGAGCAAGCTATAGGGTTAGCTTCCCTTTTGTTGTCATAAACAATGTGCATACATTTGGTTGGTGATTCAAACACTAAATGCACACATTTAGGGGGAGCTTATCATATGGTTTGGTTATGGGACTAACATTGTTTCAAGTTTATCTTATGTAGTCCCTTAGCGACGCGTTCTGTGTGATACTTCATTCTAAAAGAATGCTATTTCACTCTCAATGTGATCTAACATCTCTAAAAAGAGTGAATATAGCAATATTAGCTTCATGCTATCGAGTCATGTCCTTGCGAGCTTATGTCTCTATATAAGTTCAAAGGCAATGTACTCATACATTTCTAATCCTTGTGGTACCCCAAGTGTCTTCTATGCAAGCTTGTTTCAAATGGTGTCACCTAGTGATATCATTTCCAAGTGGCTCATCTCAATGTAGTGCCAACAAGGTAGAGAGGATCATCCCCCGGAGGTATGCAATGATCAAAAGACTACAAGTGATATCTACAAGTGGTAATGTAGCATGAACCTATTTGTCTTATCTCTTGTCCTTTAAGATACCTCCTTGCATGATATGCTCTAAGCTTCCTTGTCCTACAAGTTTGTAGTTGTGCACTTGATTCTCACACTATCATTTTGTGCACACACCTAGGGGGAGCCTAGGTTGTATCATGCTAGTCTCATGAGCTTGTGATCCACCTTAGTTTTTCGTACAAGTGGTATCCTTTTTATGCACACACTTAGGGGGAGCTTAGGTTGTATCATGCTAGTCTCATGAGCTTGTGATCCACCTTAGTTTTTCTCACATGTGGTATCTTCATTGATATCATGCTTATGGATCATGGTTCATGCGGCTTTCTCCCTTGCATTTAACATTTCTCTTTGAGCTATGTCTACTAGGTCTTGCTAGTTTCCTTGGACCCTTTTGTTTTTGGACTTTTTGGAGATTTTATTCCAAAGGGGGAGAATGTGAGACCAAAGCAAGCTAGTGGTTTCAAGGATATAAGACCAAAGGGGGAGAATGTGAACATAGGAAGAGAAGATCAAAAAGGGGGAAGGTTGATCTAGGGGGAGTTTGGATGATGGTAAGCATTCAAGCAAGTGTAAGTGGTTCTAATTCGGTCAATTTTTGCAAATTTATGCTTGCTTTGGTTGTGTTGTCATAAATCACCGAAAAGGGGGAGATTGTAGCAAACATGGCCTCATATGCCATTGGTTCGAGTTTGATTTTGGTGATTCATAACAACATGATCATTGGGACTAACCATATTGTTTTAGCATGTCTTTGTACACACTTCTAGGTCCCAAGGATGCAAGAAAACCACATGCCAAAATGACAAAAACAAGGGTCAAAATCGATCAAGAAAGGAAAAGAAAAGGCACCGTCGGATGAATCGACGGTACCTTAGCAGCAAGCGTCGATGCAATCATCAGACGAGTTGGAACACTGGTGAAACCCTAGGCACCGTTGGATGAACCGACGATCCATCTTTTAGTAGCGTCGGACGAATTGCAGAGGAAGAGCAGGGAAGACCGTAGCACCGGATGATCCGACGGTCTGAGTGAGGACACCGTCGGTCTATCCGACGCTCGGTTTGAATCAAGATAGAGACGCACCAAGACGAAGTCTTCGGCTCCGGATTATCCGACGCCAAGGTCAAGAGGAAGCGTCGGTCTATCCGACGATCGCGTGGAAGCTAACGAGAGATGACTTGGTCGCGGGGTCTTCGGCACGGATGATCCGACGCACCATCGGTGTATAGCGTCGGAGCGGTTGTGTCGACGAGTTACAACGATTAAGTGACGTGGAGGGCACCGGATGAACCTACGCCCCGGAAAAGCATAGCATCGGTTCATCCGACGCTACCTTTTTAGCGACTTTTAGCCAACGGCTAGTTTGATGCCTTGGGCTATTCATACCCCCTCCACTCACCCATTTGAGGGTGCTGGATTGTGTGGAAGTGCGAGAGGAGTCAAAGACACATTGAAGATCATATCCAATCCATCCAAGTGCTTAATTGCTCATCCTTAGACTTGCATATGCTTGTGTATGTGCTTAGTGCTAGGCTTAGCTTAGAGCCGAGTGAGTGCAAGGAGTGGATCGGGTTGTACAAGGTTCGCCGGAAGCCTTGGGGCCTAAGTGTCTCACCGGCAATCATTATCGACCCTCCGGCTTGGTGTGGAGCGGCGAGGACACTTTATGCGGGGGACGTGGAGACCCCCTTGGTGGAGAAGCTCCTTAGTGGAGCGGGCATCAAGGTGACCAAGAGAGCTTGGCAAGTGCCTAAGTGGCTAGCCTTTGTGGCAAGTAAAGTGGTGCTCTTGGGAGAGACTTGGTGACCGGGAAGCAATACTCTTGTGTGAGTGCTTCAACAACGTGGACTAGGGGTGGCTCGGTGCCTACCGATACCACGGGATAAATCGCATGTCAAGAGTTTGCTTCCTCTCATCCCCTTTACGTTTCCGCATTCACTCTATTGCAATCTTTGCTTGCCTTTACTTTCCTAGAGTAGTATCATGCTAGGATTGGCTATAGGTTGCAAACCTTGGTTTAGGATGGGAGTTTCACACTAGAACAACCCTAGTTGCACATCTAGATAGTATGTTCTAGTTTACCTTTGTGCAAAATTAGTGAAGCCATAGGTTAAGATTTTAGATTGCCTAATTCACCCCCTCCCCCTCTTAGGCTAACGAGCATCCGATTCCTTACAAAGTCGTGTTAGAGAAGGACTTGCAAAATAAGAAGGGCAATTTTTTAACAAAGGGAGCCAAATGAAAGGAATCTTTTGAAATAGCAGAGGTCTTAGTGATTTGGCTAAAACAAGATTTCTAAGAGAGATCTCCAAGGAGCAAAACTTAGTGTTTATTGCTCTTTTGGAGATGAGCAAGAAGGACTTTCCCCAAGAAGCACTAAATAATTTTAGTGGGGGAAGGAATTTCGTGTGGCACCGGACCGCACCTCATGGGAGATCAGATCGGATTTTGCTAGGGGTTAACCTAGATGTGTTGGATGTGGGTAGTATTGATGATGGGGATTTTTTTGTGAAGTTCGGGTTAAGAGATAGGAAGAGTGATTTTAAATGGATTTTGGTTGCTTGTGTATGGGGGCAGCCCAACCAGATTTCAAGGAATCATTTCTTACCGAGTTTGTGCAAGTTTGCGGTAGCGAGAAGTTGCCCTTGTGCATTGGGGGATATTTTAATATCCTTCAAAATAGTAGTGAAAAAAATAATGTCAGATTTGAGGAAAGGTGACCCTTCCTATTCAACGCAGTCATTAATAGTCCGGATGCGAGAGAGATAGAATTGTCGGGTCGCAAGTTCACATGGGCTAACTCTCGTAGGGTACCTACATATGAGTGGTTGGACGGGGTCTTGGTTAGTACCGAATTAGAACAAAATTTCCCACCGGCGACGGTGGAGGCCCTTAACGGGGAGATTTCGGATCATACACCTCTCTTGCTAAGTACGGGAGAAAAAGCCAAACCTAAGAAACAACCGCCCTTTAAATTTGTGCTTGGTTGGTTATTGAAGGAGGGATTTTTTGAGGTGGTTTCTGAAGTCCGGAATAAGGAGACCAGGGGCAATACCCGGATGCAAAGATGGCAAAACAAGATCAGAAGATTGAGACAATTTTTGAGGGGACGGGCAAAGAATATGAAGGGAGCTTATAAGAAAGAAAAGCAAGAATTGTTAAGGAAAGCAGAGGAACTGAATAAGAAAGCGGAGTCTCATCAGCTGCTAACTCAGCGTGAGTAATGGGACTTAAAGCAAAGCATCCATGAGCGAATTACACAATTACTCAGGAAAGAAGAGATAAAGTGGTTTCAAAGAGCTACGGCCACTAAAATTTTAAAAGAGGATAACAATACGAAGTATTTCCAAATGGTAGCAAACGCGAAAAGGAGGAAGACTAGAATCTTCCACCTTGAACAAGAGCAAGAAACATAGCATGTTGAGATTGGGTGTCACAAAATCATTCTCGAAACAAACTACTTCAAGACCCAGAGCAGAAATGAAAACTGAAGACTGCGCAGGGCCGCAGGTTGCAGTTACAGTAGGCAAGTATACAAATCTAAATGCAATAATCCCAATAGTAGCTAGACTGCCGTATCCAAGTACTATACTAGCATCAAGCACACCAGAGGCCACTATAGATGAGAGTTTAAGATTATTACAAGCACTGGTAGCAGACAACCATCGTGTCTGAAAACTCTAAAGGAACAAATTAAGCGGGTAGATGCACAGACGACGCACAGTAGTACAGTATTATCATGGCATGGATATGACCAAGACGAGATCGTGCTGCTGCTGCTGCTGCTGCTGCTGCAGCAGCAGTTCATGCAACTTTGCTACCTGTCCCATCTGCGGTGGCAGCGGCGTTGTCGAGTGGGATGTTGAGGAAATCGAGCCGGTACAATCCGTTGTCCTCTTGCAAGCGGGCAAGCGGCCCTCCCCGACGAGCTTGCCGCCGCCCCGGTCCATGACGACGCACCGGCCGGCCCCGAACATGACGAGGTACCCCGACCCGGCGAGCTGCTTGACGGAGACCAGGACGGTTCCGGTCAGGATGCCAGGGAAGTACAGGACGCCGGAAAGCCGGAACTTTTCGGTGGCCAAAGTGCCGGCGCCGGCTGCCGGCAGCTCCTTCCCGTCGCGCGTGCGGTGGGCAGCGGCGGCGAGGTCCTCCGGAAGGGTCCCGACGAACTCGCAAAGAAACCGCCTCTCGCCCATGGAGTGGTGGATGGCCCCCGAATCGACGACGACGACAGGAGGATCTGCTGAAAGCAGGGTCTCTGCTCGGCCGAATCCCGCTCCCGCATCGAGAACCCCATCTTCTTCCCTGGTAGGGATCCCAAATCAGAGTTATTAGCCCCGAGGGATTGAAGAAAATGATCATCAATTTTCTCCGAAGCAAAACGTGGATTGGTTACCCCAAACAAAGGTCTGATGAGAAAAACAAAGTCAGGCGGGCATAAACTCTATCGACAATGCAAGGCTCGCCACGCCACCACAGTCCACAGCCACTCCCCCTCCCCCTCCCACTCCCACTCGCGCCTCCCTCCCCGTTTGCCAGCGCTGGCGGCGATGGAAGCGACTCAGCTGGGGCATCTGCTGGCGCAGGAGCTCCCACGGCTGACGATCACGGAGGTCGACGATAACTTCTTGATTAGGGACTTCAAGGTGAAGCCTTGCAGGTTCGGCGGCGACTGCAAGCAGGGCCCGGCGGCGAAGTGCCCCTTCCTGCACCCCGGCGAGAAAGGCCGCCGCGACCTGGGCCGTTTCCTCTATTCGTCGACCCCGTGCCCGCGCTACAGCCGCGAAACCAGATCATGCCCCGAAGGAGACGACTGCCCGTTTGCGCACGGTTTCCTGGAGCGCAGGTTCCACCCGTCAAGGTATTATCGCAAAATATTCCATTCCTTCGACTTGGAGGAGTATCTGATGGAGGAAGATAATTTGGAGGAGTTTCTGGAGAATTTAGGGATGCTTCATCCGGATCATAATGCGGGCGCAAGTGAAAGGTACACATGCATCTACCATCTGACTCGAATTACTGTTACGGATCCGTTATCGGAAATGATCGATGATCCCATGATATCACACTATCACGCACAAAAAAGGAGTATTCCGTACGTGTGTTTCAGTTTCTCCTATTCCACAACTGTTTCTCGTAATTCTATTTGGGGAAGGGAAAATTGATTCTATAGCATCTAATATATAATGTTGTCGACTTTTGTAAAATACCAATGAAAGACATTATTAATCACGTAAAATACCATTGAAAGGTGCAGTCCGGTAGATTTCAACGCAACTCTGTTAACTTGGACATAAATGCCCCCAAGAAAGGGCACGGACTCGACGACGAGAATGAGCAGCGAGACGCGATGTGGGTGAAGTCCGAAGAGCACAACAGGCTGGTCACATGCCCAAAACATGTAATGGAATCACCGAGCGCAGAGGATGATGAGGACGACGTACGAGGAAGGTAGCCGAGGTTGACATGGCGTAGTTGACCACGATGGTGTGGTCGACTCGAATCGAAAGTAGCCGAAGTTGCAGCACAACTACGAGGTGGCCTCAGAGAAGTGGTGGCCGGAGAAGGCCAGCTCCATCATGCATGACCGGAAGGTGATGACTGCCTGTTTGAGGACGGTTTCCAACCGTCAAGGTATACCCTCATAACACTCGGCTACTTGGACTCGAAGGATTATCCGGAGCGGAAATATATCTTAGACGAGTCTACAAAGAAGTTAGTAGGGTGGCTTCATATATCATGCTGATGTAGTTGAAAGGTACACATCTACCATTTTACTAGAAAGACTGTTATGGATGCTGACTATACTAACAAGTATGAGCAACTCCAAAAGACAGGCTAAAACGTTCGCATTGGTAGAAAAAGAAAAAACAGCCAATACATCTAACAGGATTGTCATCTATCACAGCTCGCTATCCGGCTCGGCATTTGCTCCCCACCGCTCGACAAATATGTTGAGGGAAAGTCTACATCACCCTCCACCTATGGGGGTTGGACTACATAACCCCCTAACTTACGAAACAGTCTATATCACCCCCGAGCTTTTCAAAACAAGCCAAATTACCCCGAAAGTAATTTTGAAAAATCAGTAAATGACAGAAAAATCATAAAAAGGAAAATTCAATTGTGTTGGATTCCATATGAGTGGATCTACACATTTATCATAATATACTATATGTTGTAGTACATTTTTTATAGCTATGAAGAAAAACATAGATCTCAAGCTACAACAAAAAAAAATGTATTGAATCATTTTAATTATATGTTCACTGTGTAGATCTACTCATTTGGAGTTCAGCACAAATTGATTTTCCATTTTATGTTTTTCTGTAATTTACAATGATTTTTTGAAAGGGCGAAAAAGGAATTTTCTTTTCCCAAAGCAAATTAAGTAATTTTCTTCTATTGTACCTGCAGCCTCAGCATGACCCCCGCCCCCATTCATAACTTTGTAAAATGTACCATTTTCTTTGGCTTGTGCTTTGCTTTTAAGTACACTGATTTCAGACAAACACACAGAATCAACATGCCATTAACAGTGATACTACTTAACCTTTAATACCGTTGATCCATTGATGATGGTTATCTTAACATTGCATTCTAACAACTGTTGCAGGGCTGTTATTGAGCTCACCCTTGATCTGAATGGCACAGACCTGATTTCTGGATATGAACCCAATGCTGCCCGGCTGGTTCATGGTTGTGTGCCCGTGAGTATTTGCTAACTTGACGTTCTACTAGTATTACTTGTCAATTTTCACCAACATTAACCTCACCGATGCTTGTTTGTGCATTTGCCAGGTTTCGTTATATTATGATGATGATGATGTAATCTACAATGGCCTGACAATGGCTCGCACTGCAACTGATGCCATCCGAAAGCATTATTCATTCATTGAGAGTGTCACTGGTGCCACCTTGTTGGCCAAAAATGCTTTCATCTCGAAGAAGAATTTCCAGCATACACTCGCCCCTGCTGGCGGTGCTTGCTCAGCTGGTCCAGAACAAGGCCTGTTCAACAGTGGTTTTAACCCATTTTCGTTCTACGATTTAGTCAGCACGAAAATGGCTTGCAGTGCACCTGATGCCAGTCGCAAGTGTCATTCACGCACTGAGAGTGTGACTGGTGCCACCTTGAAAAATGGACCAAACAAGGTATTCATTGCCGGATTGTGTACGTACACATAGCATACTCGCTTACACTTTCGTCCTCGTTTCGTGTATTCAACTCGAAGGTGCTATGGTTGGTTAACAAAAGAGTTAACTCGAAGGTTGCGCACTTGCATTCATGGGCTATCCAAAATTGAAATGGGTGACAATTATTCCCTAGGGCTATATTTCATGCATTTGTCTCTATATTTTCTGCTTCGTTTGTAGGATTTATTAAGGCATTCGCTTTTCTATGTAAGTTAGAAAAATCTTGGAATGAGTGACTGCTGAATTAGAGTCCAACATTTTAGATAGAACTGGACAACATTATGAGTTCCATTAAATGTGTCAATGTATCCGTCGAGTTATAATATGTCTGGGACGCAATTTATTTTTTGAGGGAACTGAGATGTGATTTCTTGGCTGGAAAAACTCTACTTCACCTCTCCACCCCAACCTATGAAATTGACTGTTTCACCTTTGAACTTTTCAAAACCGGTCAAATTACCTATTAAGCGGGTTTGGATGGCGGTCTTTGCCATAGTAACACAATTTTTATCTTTTTTTTTCCTTTCTTTACTCCTGCTGAAGGCATGAAGTGGGGAGCACTGGGTAGGTTATAGTTATAGAAATCACCAGTGTTCTTGGGTGGGCAAGGTGGAGCCATGCAGTGGTGAACATTGGGCAGGTTATAGAAAGGGGTCAGGGGCCAAGAGAACTGATGGAATGTTTGTAACAGGTGACTCGTTGTTGGGTTACCTAGTACACCAGCACCCTTTTCCTCTTCACTTGAATCAGAACACAAATATTCCATTCAATAGGGAATAATGGTCTGTGCACCCATATCCGATAGCACCTTATATTACTTGCACTTATATTTACCCATCTATTAATATTGTATTGTATCAATCACTGGTCACCGTGAAACCATCTTGATTAGTATTTTCTACTGTCTTTGACAGTTATTCTTGAAGCGTAACAAGGACATTGCTGTCACTCCTGCAGTGGAAAGGTAAATCATTGGAATACATGTGTTAATTATTTTCATGATCTTTTTGAATAACCCTTAAATATCGAGGATTCTGGTTAGGATCAAACTACATAGTACTTCAGTTGTTCCTGCTCTACGGCTTGATGCCTGGCCTATTTGTGTTTCCTGATCTCACGAGTTGAATGCTTTGCACAATTGGCACTGACAGGGCAGGACTGATATGCGCTCAGTCACAGCTACTGTCCGCTGTTGATGCTCCACTAATGGCTCGTGGGAGCAGTGAACCAACGGACCCAAATAGTGGCAGGATTCGACGTCCTAATAATAAATATTTAGACTCTGGCGCAAGCGTGCATGTAGTTGGCGACCGACGGATGCTGCAGCGCTACCAGGCTTTAGCTGAACCCTGGCAGATTGCAGTAGGAGATGGCCATCCGCTGGTTGTAGTTGGCATTGGCATTATATCACAGCACGGTTTCGTCATACCCAACGTGTTCCACGTCCAGGGGCTCCAGATGAACCTGATTTCTGTCAGCCAGCTTGACAGAGACCATGGCTTGTTCAGCGGATTCCATGACGGAATATGCAAGATCCTAAAGCGTGGTGGGGATGTCGTCGGTGGAGGCTTCCTGCTGGCAAACGGCCTGTATGCACTCAGCTCCCTTCAGGTCCCTGAAACTGAAACTGGTGGAGAAGCCAGGCTCGGCGGCCATCCAAGCAATGTGATCGAGCACCCTTCTTCATAATGTATTCAAATATTTGAACAAACAGTGGGCATTATATATACGTCGTGTATAGGTTTTGTGTAGTTACACCTTGATAGGATATGCATGGCTGGATACCTTTTTGTGCATGTGATTCACTCACATATTTGTCGGTCAATGGGATATGAGCTCATTTGGCGGAATTGGGACAATCTCTGAAACTCAGAATGAGGTAGGTTTGATGGTGTTTCACCTGGTACCTTCAGCTATGCATGCTTGTTTTGTTCCTTGGTTTTTGTTGCTGGTGGTCATACAGCGGCTAAAGGAGATCTTCTCGTGCAAAAGATGTACGTTGCTAGCACTCAGTGGTGTTTGTTCTGTGTTGGTTATGCGAAAATTACTTTGTGAACATAAGGGCAGATACCCACCCTATTTCATTCTCGGACATCGGATCGACATCGCAAGGTTGAGATTGAGCCACGTCATCCTAGTCTAGAAGTGACATGGCTCGGTCTCAAGCGTAGACAGACTTAGCCTTTGGCGAGGAAGAATGCTAAAGATGGTTCATTTGACGCTAAGGGGAAAAACCACCAACAGTCCCTATTTAGCCCACTAAATCAGCTAAATCAGCATCATTTCTTTGATTAGATGGGTATAAATGATGAGATGCCATTGATGTGTATGTACTTCATCTTTAGGCTTTTCAGATTGTTTGTGTGAACTCGTTTCTTTGTTAGTATGTCGTTTGTGTTAGGCTTATAGAGTTATAGTCGTTGCTTTATCTGCACTCTGAATTTGGTGTTAGATTTATGGAAGCATGAAGATGAAGTTATATGGTGTTTCACTCCATGATGAATTGATGATGTATTAAATATTCGAAACTCTGGACTTGTATTCCAAAATTCCAAAAATCGCTAAATGACTTAATACGGATATATCATTTTCTTAGCCTCCTCGCAAAAAAAATCCTTTGCTTAGCCTTTGAAAGCTAACCCTAAAGGCCCTATTAGACGGTTATTTTAAACCTTTGTACTTAAAATTACAAACCAGGTTGGCACGGCGGTGTAATTTTAAGTACTTGTGAACTTCTATGTAATGTAATGATGTACTCGTCCCCGCCTTCGTGTGGGCTTAGCGCATATCTCGATCCTGTTGTAAGTGATTTACGGGCTTTACCCAACGGTGGCGACGGAATAGTTCTTTATTATTGCTTAATGGCGCGTGTGGACGGTTTAGGCGATAATACGGAATTATTTTGGGTGGTTCTGCGACCCTCTCGCGAAACGGATTGGCACGCCGCCATCGCCGACACCTCCCACTTGTGCCACCGACCCCCGGCCATGCCGGTACCTCATGTTCCCAGCTGCGACGCTGACCCCAGTCGCACCATTTCCTCTCGTCCCCAGCGAGGCCGCTAGCCCCAGCCACGTCGGTCCCTCCCGTTCCTAGCTGCGAAGCCGGGCATCACGGGTGGCGCGACAAGGGAAGCTCCTAGCCGTCCTGGGCCCTTGGGGAGCGGTAAATCGATGCTCCTCTCCATCCTCGGCGGCCGCTTGACTGGTCACCACTCCGGGACGGCGCTTGTCGATGGCCGCGCACAGACACGTGGCGTGTAGCGCAGCGGACGGGGTTCGTGGCGCAGGACGATGTGCTCCACCCGCACCTCACGGTCCGAGATACGCTCGTCTTTTGCGCCTCGCATCGCATCGTGCTCTTCCTGCCCCCTCCCCCGCCGCGCCAAGGGCGGCTAAGGCTGCAACCACCGAGGCTGTGATTGCGGAGTCGGTCTCGCGGCTTGCGCCAACACCGTCATCGGGAACACATTCGTGCGCGGGGTGTCCGGCAGGGAGCGGAAGCATGTCAGTATCAGGCACGAACAACATGTGAACCTGAGGCTGCTCATCCTTGATGAGCCCATGTCGGAGCTGGACTCCACCGCCGTGACGCGCCTCGTCACCACGTTGTCGGCGCTAGCCAGGAAGGGGGTGAACGTGCTGAGCACCAACCGTCGTCGCGGGTGTACATGTTCGACTCCGTGCTGCTCCTCACCGGAGGGCAGCTGCCTCTACTTCAGCACCGACCGCTACTTCACCGAGGGCAGCTACCTCTACTTCAGCACGCCGACCACAGAGGAGTGTTCAAAAGAGACAAATAATTGAAAAAGTTATTTATTGTTTTATAAGGGGTTTTATGCAACTATTCCCCTGTTAACCGCTCCACCGTAGCAGAAAAGAGATAACGACAAGCCGACAAGGGTGTCCGCCGCCGCCGCCGCCTCGCCGAGATGGCGTCTCCCACCTCGCTGCCGGCCGCTAATGCCAGGTACTGCTCCCTATTGCCTGGGGATTACCTAGTTCTCACGTTCCCCTATAGAAAAACACTAGTATTTGGCCGTTTCTTTAGATCCGGTGTCAAGCGTTGCAAGAGATTGCCCCGATTGGGGTTTTGGGGTTTGTGCCTAAATTCGACGGAATCGCCACTCCCATCTGCTCGATTGGTTCTCGAATCTATCTCTAGTGCGATATGTTGGGATTGGTTAGGTTTTCTCTGGAATTTCTGGTTCGTGTGGTTCTTTGCCCTGTTTAATCTACAGTAATGTGTGTCACGGCGCGTATCTGTGGATCTGGACGCGAAAAATCGATAATTTCCGGCTAAAGTATACAGTAGAAAAGAAAAAAATGTTATCTTGAATCTGTGTTGCAATGATATGCAAGAATTTCACAAGCACCATCGAATTTTGTTTCCTCTATTGTCTGATCTGAATTAACCTGTACTGATACAGTGTTGTGAGTTGTGTGACTCCTGTATTTCTGTTACTTCTTGTTATTATACTCTTGAATTGATCCTATCGATTGCTGCAGTATCTTGACCCCTGATTAGCTATCGCTTCTTACTGTTACACCCATTGGGTCCAGTACTTGCGCCGCCTCCACGGGCACTGGCAGCCACAGCTCAGAGAACAGAGCAGAGGCTGTTTGGTTCATCGCCTCTCGTGCTTCTAACCACATGACAGGCGACCGGACTCTCATCTCCAACCTGGTCCCTTTGAGCAACAAGGTGGTCAAGGCGGGGAATGGCGAGGGGATGCAAGTGTGTGGCACTGGGTCTGTGAACACGGAGACGGTGGTCCTCCCTGATGTCTGGTACGTCCCGGGGCTCTCTATGAACCTTGTGTCGGTGGGTCAACTCACCCAGGACCATGGTCTGATGGTCTATTTTGGTGGCGGTGGCTGTCGCATCAACAAGATCTGTGATGGGTCTGTTATCGGTAGAGGGCACTTGAGGTCTGATAACAAGTACGAGGTGGACTTCCTAAAAATTCAGCTGAATTAAGGTGCCTTGTTATGCGGTGTCTTGAGATGGCATAGAGGGCGTGATGGTGATATCGGCTGCTGCTTTCCTTTTAAATGGTAGTGCTGAACGGGAAGTGGGTAACATTCTAGTTTTTCTTGGTTCGATGGAGACTAACATCTTCTGTGGGCTTATGAGTTCTCTAAATACCTTTAGCTGTTATATTTGGATATATGAGAAGTAATTGATGAGCCTGTGAGCTCTTGAACTATCTTTTCAACTTGCTCTGCTTTTTCACTACTGAATTTGTGAGTGATGTCTTTAACCTGTTGGTGTCACTGCTGTTGAACCTCTAACATATACATGTCTAATGGTTTGTGTCACGTGGCACTAGGGTCAGTCCGTTGGACATCCCCAACCTAAAACCGTGCCTGAAGTGTTGTTTAGTTCTGGTGAGACCGTGCAGTATATCATTGATTTGTTTCTTGCAGCTTTGATGTCAGGTCAATTTTCAGGACAATCTACCTCATGAAAAGTCACCTAGTGAAACGGAAGACGCTTTGGTTTCTCGATTCATATAAACTATTTTTGTTTGATGATCTTTACTGAAATATCTCACTGCCTAGTTGGTCCTCCCTGGTGTTGCATCCCAGGGCTCACATGAACCTGTCATTGTTTCATTCGAAAAAAATGAACCTGTCATCGGTAGAGGGCACTTCATGTCTGATAACAAGTTTTCTTTTGAAACAGAAACTGATAACAAGTATAAAGTAGACTTCCTAGAAATCAGCTCAACTAAGTTGCCTTGTTAATTGTTACGGGATGCTTTCAGATGCATATAGGGGGGTGATAGTGATGGTAGTGTTTTTTTTTTTTGCGGTAGATAGTGATGGTAGTGATGAATGGGAAGTGGGTAACTTTGTATATTTTTTCCTTGTTGAATTGATATTAACAGCTTGTATGGCCTTTAGGCGTTTTCTATATACTTTTAGCTGTTACATTTGGATTATATGAGAGGTACTTAGCTCTTAAGCATCTTTGCAACTTGTTCTGCAACCTTTAGTCTCACTATTGTTGAACCTGTGGAATACAAATATCAGCACAATATCTTGCTGCCTGCTGGACGATCCAAAACTAAAACAGAGGCTACAACAATGCTTGCTGTCCTGTAAAATTAGCTCTACCGTGTTCCCCGCTTAGTTTGAGTACTCTGCTTCTAACTTTCAAAAAACTTTATTTATCTTGTTAGTTGTAACTTGTAACTCTATATAGAATTATAGATCCCTTGCTTTAGCTGTGCCCTTTTAGTGCCCATTTGTTGGTTGGTACTGCCAATCTATTCTGTGAAATAATCTGAAGGCACACAATCTGAATGAAGCTGCTCTTTCATAAATAAGCCCAGTGCTTCTGAAACTCTGCCCATATGGTTAAATGTACTCGAGAATATTTTGCAAGCCCTCAATCTCAAGCTTTCACATGCAGTTATTTCCAGGCAAGAAAGTGATGCTAATTTGAGCACTTGGTTACCCAATTCAAGTGATGCGATTTTTATGCGTATCAGGGCTTAGTAGAAAACTAGTAAGCCTCGTTTTTTTTTCTCTCTCGATCACGCAGGCAACAACCCTGTTCTCTTGAAATGAAGCAGCTTTGACTGAGACTATTGAAAATGCAACAGCCCTTAAACATTATTCCATCCGTTTCATAATACCTGTCGTTTCCTTTTGCTATGCACCTAGATATATACTTATGTCTGATATACATAGTAGTAGGAATGTATCAAGAAAAGTTAAACGACAAGTATCATGAAACGGAGGGAGAATCTGATTGAAGATTACCACCAATAAGTTCAATAAATGTTTCTTTTTTTTTTAACGAACTGGCACAAAACAGTGACTATTTCATTGATAAAGAAGAGAAAACAACCGGCTAGCCGGACAAGACAAAAAGGAAAGAAAAAACAGTCAAGTGCTTGGATTGCCGAACTCTCCCACTGTAACACAGAGAAAGCAAGCTCTCGCACTATAACGATAATCTTAAATACAAGCGAAGTATGACGCCTCACTCTAACTCGATGTAACAACTAACGAAGAGCTACAAATCCGTTCGACCGATCCAACTGGCCAAATGTTTCTATTTTTCAGTAAAATTAGTTAGCGCCTCGTAAGCGAATGAGCTAGGGATGCATGGACCAGCTTCATTTTCAGAATGGAATGGAATGGAAAAGTAATGGATGCTTAAATATACATACATTTTCCCCTTTTCTAAGGAAAAAATCATATAAATTTGTTCAGTCATAGACTGAAAACTTGTTTAACCAACATATAATCACTAAAATACCCATGTAAACATCTTACAATAATATAATTACTTATGACAAGTTCAGAATAAACAAAAGCAGATCATCGTACAATAATATCTGCATCACTGAAGATCGTGCAGCAAAGCTTAAGTAAATCAGTAAATGAAACCAACCAAGCTTTGGAGTGTGAACGAGAAAGGCAAGATAGGAACATTACCAAAGTTTGTTCAAGCACACAAAAGCTGACTATAAGATACTCATATAATGTTTTCGAGTGATTACACAGCCCTGGTAATTCTAGATGCGAATGACACCAATAGATAAATTGTAGGCAACATATATATAACATATATAGGACAATACTGCGGAAGATATTGAACATATATGTCAGCTCTCACACACTTACGATGTTACAATTTTGCTTGTACTAAATCTGGTGCTTGCTATATCGTGGAGGCATGTTGGCGTAGAGTGTCTGGAGCTGTGGTGTCCGTTGTGTCGGGCGGGATCTTGAGGAACTGGAGTTGGTACACGCCATTCTCGCTGTGCAGACGGCCGTTTCCCACCAGTTCACCGGTGATCTGTTCCTTGACATGGCACCGGCCGCCACCAAACATGACGAGGTACCCGCGCTCCGCTAGCTGCGTCACGGAGACTAGGACAACTCCGGCGGGTAGGCCAGGGACGTACAGGACATCGGAGAGGTGGAAGCTGCCCCAGGAAATGGTGCCGACTCCGGCGACGGCGAGGCGCCTCCCGTCGCGCGCCAGGTAAGTAGGGGCGGCGGCACCGGCGGCGAACGCCGTGAACGACGACAGGATAGAAAAGTTGCCGACCAAGTGGTAGGAGGCTCCCGAGTCCAAGATGAATGTAGTTTCGCCCTCTTTTGCATCTTGCTCTAATCCGGCACCACAGGTTTTCGCAACTTCAAGATCGATGATAATCCGTTCACTTGGGCAGCCCTCACGTCTAGTAGTACGAAAACAACTAATTTGGAGAGAACCTAGTAAGCAGCTCGCTACCAATCTAATAAGGAAATGGCGGCGTTGGTGCGTGTGCATACCTTTCAGGCGGGAAGCCGGCGTCGTAGTTGTCGCCGTCGCGCACGGCCAGTGGTCTTGCTGTTAACTCGCTGCAGCGACTCGCCAAGGAGGAGGCGGAGAGGAAGAGATCAGAGCGAGCAGCTGGTGGCGATGCCATGGCGAGCTCAAGAGCGAGCTTGGTTTGTGCCTGCAGAAAGAGGAGGGGATGGTCCTGGTCCGGTAACACCACCGAGCTAAGGAATTATTGTTGGGTGGTCCCGCTGTCCGTCCTTGTCACTAGGTCATCGACGACTCCGCCGGCCATCCATATACGTACAATAGCAATATAGCATTTGTGGCGTGCCGGTCGGTCCTTCTTGTCCACTTGGTAGCCGCCATAGACGACTAGCTATGTGCTCCGAGAAGAGAAATAACATCATGTGCATCTACCAACTCCGGATGGTTACCCGCACCACAATTCCTTAAACGCCATTGGTGACAGCTCGAATCCCCAGGCTGCCACCGGCCGGTAAAATCGATATCTAGACGTCCGTCCTTTTCGTGCCTATGTGCTTTTGTTTCTCCCATCCATCGTCTCCACGGGTTCATCGCCTGACTGTAGTAGATAGGAAAGAACTCATAAACAGCGAGCAGTGGTGCTCGCGTGTGTTCGCAAGGCCGGCCGTCATGGCACAGGATGGAAAGAGTGAACCCCTCCTCGCCGCTGAGTTCCGCTGCTGCCCAGCGTCGTCAGATCCCCTGCTCCGTCATGGCGGAGTCATCAGCGGCGGCGGCTTCCCGTGGCTGCCGGCTATGGGGTTCGTCTTCCTCACCTTCAACTCGGCCGTGGCCATCCACCGGTCTAACGGCGACATGAGTGCAGTCGCCTTTGTGGCGTCCTCGTACGTGGACCTCCTCATCCTTTTCTTCTGCCTGCGCTGGTTCGAGAGAGCGCCGCCAGGGTCCGCCAACAGACGGTGGCTGAAGGTGGCTTTCTGGGTGCTGACAACGGCGCTCACCTTGCTTTTCTCCCACAAGGTCGCGGCAATCATGCCGGAAGCGGTGAAGGTGCTCGTCTGGTTGATGGCCAGCGCAACCGTCTTGGGAGGCTCCTACGCCTTCTTCTTGCAACGACCAAATAAGGTGTGTGAAATCCAAACATCTGCTACTAGTCTTCGTGTTCTTGTGCATCTTTAACACACCTACTACTACCATGGGAGGTCCGAGCCCATGAATGAAATCAGATGGGGATTTGCTCTCCCCCGGTTGACCCTTTGAAAAAAAACATGGATCCAATTGTCCATCTGATGCTTAAATGTTGTTTTTCCGCGCGATATATCATTTGCAAATCAAGAACTAAGTTATTAAATCTAAGACGTTATATGGATTTTTTTTTTGATTGTTGACTATTTCTACATACAGGGCTGCTGTCTATATATATATAGGACCTCGCACCTCAATTATGCTTTTTTTTTTGCCGATTCATACAGTACAGAATCAAACGCACATATATGTCCCAGCTAGCACTGAATTTGCTGCATATATATATATATATATATATATATATATATATATATATATGTACCATCCCGCAGGATTTTGCACCGTCGGCTACCATACGATCGCAGCATTTGCCAGAAACGGCCGGTGAAGGGCCACGACCACAAACCGCGGGAATCGTCCAGCAGCAGAGTGCGTTTGATCGTGGACTCCGGCGCCACCGGCCACGCCGTCGGTGACATCTTGCTACTGCAGGGCTTCCAGCCGTACCGTCCCCCATTGGTGGCGACGCTGGCAGATGGGAGCAGTCTGCGCATCTTGGGCATCGGGCACATACAGAGGGACAACTTGAGCATCCCCAATGTGTATCTCGTCGAAGGGGTGCGGGATGGCCTGATCTCGACCCCTCAGCTTGACACTCACCACGGCCTCGTCTCCTGTTTCGGCAACGGGGTGTGCAGAATCATGGAGGCCGACGGCACCGAGGTCGGGGGCGCCATCCTTGAGCAAGACGGTTCCTACGTACTCCGCTATCTGGAGGTCCCAGCTTAATTAGGTGTAAGGGAGATATCAAAGCCATGTGTAACTGACCATGTACGGCTTTGATACGGCACGAATGTCTAGGTGATGTTTGTTTCTTCAGCTTTGTTTTCAGCACTACTGCATGCTTGGACATACTCGCTTGTCCCTCTTCAGACATGACTCGAGCGCATTATTGATCCGGAATCAATGTCTGCGGCGAATGAGGAAAAAAGAATTGTGCTGCTGATTGCTCAATTCGCCCTTCAGGGGCTTGTATCCTTAGTTATTAAGTAAGGGTAGTTTAGTTCTTTGGGTGCCTCCATATATACTCTTTGAGGTGGTGGATGGCAGCCAACTCTTGAAACTCTAGCTCATTTGTTTTTCCATTTTCGTTCTCATTTTTCTCTAATTTTTCCTAGGACTAGCTTGAGAGCTGAGGACCAGGAGCGTCCCAGTGGTCGATGGATGACCGCTCCTCAGTGATGAGTGATTGACAACGGGTGTTGGACTGACTCTTGGCTTAGTGCGCAGGTGTAGGCTGCGGCCTAGTTCGTGTTGTTGCAGGTGAAGAACGGGCGCGAAAGGTCTTCAACCTTGAGGGGCCTCCGGGAGATGGAGAGACAAGTAGGCTCGGTTCGAGGGACCCGGTGGACAGCGGGACTGGGTGCGGGTCACATGGTGGCGACACAAGCAAGACGAAGTCATGGACAAGTGAGCCGGTGCACGGTGGCGGTCAAGTCAAGTGGTTTGGCGGGAGGCCGGACCGAGCACGCGGGGTTTGGTGGTTTGCCCACAAAACCATCGGCGGACGGTTTCTTGGTTTGGGCCTCAAAACCAAGTCCGAGGGCCCAACACGACGGAGACGGGATCCGGGCGTGTCGGGAAGCTTCGAGGCGGAGGACACGCGGCGGGATCGCATGGCATGCGTCGGGAGGACGCGGGGGTGCGGCGAAGGCGTGGCCGTCCGATGGCAAGACCCACAAACATTACCAAAATGCCCCTACGTGGGTTGTATCGCCGATAGTGTAGTTAGGGGTAGTCGAGTCATTTACCACTCCGGCGGGACTCGATATATAAGCCCGGAGTGTGTGTTGATGGCTCTCTCTCTCCGCGACTTAGGGTTTCATTTGCTCCCTCCTCTTTCTCATTTTCGTAGCTATTTTCCTTCCTATTTTCTCTAGGCTAGCATGAGAGCTTCATGAGAGATTTGTTGAGAGGGATGGATGCTAGGGCGGCATGCTAGACCTTGTGAATCTTTCCTGGTTTGTATAGAAGATTCGGGGTTGTTTTTCGTGGCTTTTTGTGCTTATTTTCGTGCCTTTGTTCCCGGTGTGATTCCGCGGATTTGAGTGAGTTTCTTCCCGGATTTCTTTGAGGGAAACATGGATAGATGTCTTGTGCATCTTTGTGCTTGATCTTGTGCCCTCAAACGCCGGGAAACTCCTTCGATTCGTGAGTTTTCGTTCGGTGCTCTAGCTTTTGGTGGTGCTCAAAGGATTCGCGATTCCCGGTGATTTAGGGAGTTAGGAGGCAAGATTTTTGGGCTATAGCATCCTTGTGTGACGCTTTTTCAAGTCCCCAAACCCTTGTCTCCATAGCTTCAACCGTTTGGGAAATCCAATGATGATTTGGGGGAGTTGACTTTCGAGGTCGGGCGTTTTTCTACTCGTCCGAGCCTCGCGGACGGTCCGCGCCCTCCCGGCGGACGGTCCGCGCCGCTCGAGTTCGTCCCGAGTTCTTCGTGTTCTTGCTCGTCCTTTGTTTCGATCCGTCGTGTTTTTGATTTTTGGTTGGACGGAGTTTCGGACGGTCCGCGGTGTCGGGCGGACGGTCCGCGGGTGCTTGGCGGACGGTCCGCGTGCTCCCCGCGGACGGTCCGTGGCACGGGGGTGTCTTTGGGTCGTTGTGTGTAAATTAACGGACGGTCGCGGCTAAGGCCGGACGGTCCGCGGCTCGGGTGCGGACGGTCCGCGATACCCGGCCGGACGGTCCGCGCGGCTCTTGCGGACGGTCCGCCCCTCTGCGCGGACGGTCCGCCGAGCTCGCGTGCTTTGCTTCTTGGTTCGATTCCCTCCTCCCTTTCTAGTGCTTCCGCGTGTGCTTTGAGGAATCGTTCCTAAGGCTAGAGGTTGATCCATAACCTCGTGGTCTTGGCGATTGGTGCGTGATTCGATCCATCGCTTGTGTGTGACCGGGATTTGAGTAGGACATAGGCCGGGTTCTTTGGGAAGAATTTTTACCGGCTCCTATTCACTCCCCCCCCTCTCTAGTCGCCATCTGATCCTTCAATTGGTATCAGAGCTTGGTGCCGGATTCTTTGCGACTTTGACAAGTCTCGAATCCTAAGATGGCGTACGTTGAGCGGGGCGGTCCGCCGCACTTCGATGGCAAGGGTTACCACAAGTGGGCGGCTCGTATGATGATCTTTCTTCGAGGGAAGCTGTTGGATTTTATTGTGCTTGACAAGACCTATGCTATTCCGGTCAACATCCATACTCTTATGGTGACCAATGCCGATGCCAAGGCCAAGTATGAGGCTAATGCAAAAGCCGTTGATCACTTGTGTCGGAGCTTGTGTGATCCAGAGTTTGAGCGTGTTCGCCATTTGAATCTTGCTTGGCAAATTTGGGATAAGTTGTTGGTTGCTCACGGTGGTGATAACCATGTGAAGGCTCGCCTCTTTGTCTCTTACCGGATGCAATATGAGAATTTCACTCCACTTCCCGGTGAGGACATTGATGCGATGTTTCAGAGGTTCACCGCCATCGTGAACAACATGAAGGCAAATGTTGAGGATTTTCCGTATTCCGAGCATGATCAGGCTTTGAAGCTCTTGCATGTCTTGGATCCAAATGTTTGGGGTGCTAAGGTTGAGGCCATCAAGGAGTCTGGGAATTATTTGACTATTGAGTTGGATGACCTCTTCTCTAAGCTCAAGTCGGTGAGAGGTTGACGGAAGTTGCTATCCAAGCATGAGGGCTCGACCGACCATAGTCTTGCTCTTGTGGGAGGATCAAAGGGCAAATCTAACCCTTCCTGTCGACGGTTTTCTTTTGTCCTCTCTTATGTCCATTCCGGATGAGGAGTTTGATGTCTTTGGGCGAGGAGGAGCCGGCCTTGCTCTCAAGAAGGTTTGAACGACTACACGAGAGTCGGAGGAACGCAAGGCGGAGCTCAGGGACGTGCTACAAGTGTGGCAAGCGTGGCCACTTCATCGCCGAGTGCCCGGAAGCGGAGGAGAACAAGTACAAGGTGAATGAGTACAAGGCGCACCCGAGGCGTGAAGACAAGTACTCCTCCAAGGGCAAGCACTTCAACAAGTCCAAGAGCAAGGACAAGGACAAGCGGCGACCGAGCAAGAGCAGCCACAAGAAGAACAAGGCAAGAGCGATGGTGGCCGGTGCGAGCGACGTCGACTCAAGCTCAAGCGAGGAGCGGTCAAGCTCAAGCAGTGAAGATGAAGACGCCGGGAGGCGCAGTGGCAAGAAGAGTGCAAGCCGGAACCTCAGCGGGCTGAGCTGTGTGGCACTTGAGGGCTTTTGTGGCATGGCCCATAGCTCGAGCAGCAAGAAGAGTGTGAAGGAAGACAGCGACTCCGACTCGGAGGATGAGGTAAACCGTGACCCCGACTCTTTGCTTGCTGAGATTGCTAGGTTGAACGGTTTGCTTGATAACCGTGATAGTGTGCTGAGAGATGCCAAAAAGATGAGGAAAGATCTTAGGGCTCAGCTTGAGAACGCTAGCGAGAAAGTAGGAGAGTTAGAGTCAAAATTGCTTGAATTGAAACTTGAGAATGACTCTTTGAAACTTGCTCCTACTCCTCCTGATGATGTTGAATGTGTTGAATGTGATGCTTGGTTGAATGAGATCAAACTGCTTAATGAGAAGAATGCTTCTATTTTGGCTCAACTAGATGCTCTTAGAACCGAACATGATGAGCTTAAGGCTAGACCCACTTTGCTTGGTGCTTGCAAATCATGTCCTACTATGCATGCTAAGCTTGTCGATGCTCGTTCTACCATTAGTTCTTTGGAAGCATCTTTGAAATCTCCCCGTTGCAAATGCATGTTCTAGCCGTGATGAAGTCACTTTGCGTAATCTTGAACTTACTTCCCGTTTGGATGTCATCTATGAGGAGAATGACTATTTGAGGAAGGTGTTGGGTTGGTTGTCCGGCGCAGGAACCTCAATTGAAAATCATGATTGAGGAGTTCAAGAGAGGCGATGGTCGTGGTTTGGGGTTTGAGAAGTTGGGTGAGAAAGTGGGAGAGAACGAAAGTGGGGAGAGTGTGTACGAGAAGTGTGTTGAATCTAACCCCGGGTTTGAGGTGATCGGAGAGATCCATGTCCCACTTCCAAAAGCACCCAAGAACTCTTTCACACCAAAGCCCAACCACCTTTGCAACAAGCTTGACACAACCCAAGATCCACCCAAATTCCCACCTAAGACAAATGATTTCCAGAAACCGGTGAAGTTTGTGGGTGAGAAGGGTGAGAAGCCTAGAGAGAAGCCAGAGCCAAAACCAAAACCCATCCCCTTCAGGTGTGAGTATTGTGGCAAGGAGAGGCATCTTGCAGAGTTTTGCTACAAGAGGAAGAGGGATGAGAGGCTTGCTAGGGAGCAAGCGAACCAGGACAGGTATCGCCAGCCTCGCGGTATTCCTGAGCCTAGAGTGCCACTTCCACGGGGTGTGGGAAGTGTGAGGAGTGTTGGCAGGTTCCCACAGAAAGGTGGTGGTGAGAGGTTTGTCAGGAGAGATGATGGTGTGCGTGCTGGTGAGAGGTTTGGTCGGGCTCGTGGTGGTTTTGCTGGACGTCCTCCTACTCGTCCTCAGTACGGGTTTAGGGGAGATGATCGCAGCTTTGGGTTCCAGAGGAACTACGGACCACGTTTTCCCCCTCGTGGTGCTCGTACTCCTCCCATGGGACATGGGAAGTTTGGTGGCAAGGGAGTGATGTTTGCTAACCCCTCTTTTGAGCGGATGGCTCGACACCGGTTTAACTTTCTCCGTGCTAACCCCGGTGTCGAGTCGCTAGCTCATTCTCGTTCTTGTTTCGATTTGCGGGCGGGAGGCTTGGAGAACATTTGGTTGATCGACTCCGGTGTTCTCGACACATGACCGGAGATAAGAAGTGGTTCTCCGGCCTCACCCCGGTGAAGGAAAAGATGTACATTACATTTGGGGACAATGGACGAGGTAGGGTGCTTTGTCGAGGGTGTTGTGCATGTGAGTGACAAGGTAACGCCGAAGAGAGTGGCTCTTGTGAAGTCTTTGGGTTTCAATTTGCTTTCGGTTTCTCGGTTGCTTGATGAGGGTTTTGAGGTGCGTTTCAAGTCCGGCGAGTCTCGTTTGCTTGATTCTCGAGGTGATCTTGTTTGTATGATCATCCCCGAGGGTCGATTTTCGTGGCCGATTTCTCTCGTTCTTTGGGTCCTCGCTTTCGCCGTTTGATGGCCGGTCCTTCTTCGATTTGTGGAAATGGCATAGGCGGTTGGGACACTTGAGCTTTGATTTGGTTTCCCGCTTGAGTGGTCTTGACCTTGTCCGAGGATTGCCGAAGTTGAAGTTTGAGAAGGATTTGGTTTGTGCTCCTTGTAGGCATGGTAAGATGGTAGCCACTCCCCATCCACCCCTGACCGATGTCATGACCGAGCGTCCGACGGAGCCGTTGCATATGGACCTTGTTGGGCCGGCTCGAGTTCGCTCGGTGGGTGGGAAGTGGTATGTCCTTGTTGTGGTGGACGATTACTCTCGCTATGCCCGGGTGTTCTTCTTGGAGGATAAGAGTGAGACTTTTGGTTTTGTTCGAGATCCGATCGTGAGGTTGAAAAACGAGAGGCATGGAAATGCTATTCGAGCTATCCGCGAGGATAATGGCTGCGAGTTCAAGAACTCTCGTTTTGATGCCTTTTGTCGTGATCTAGGTCTTGAACATCGGTATTCGACCCCTTATGTGCCCCCTCAAAATGGAGTCGTGGAAAGGAAAAATCGGACTCTTTGTGAGATGGCTAGGACGATGCTCGATGAGCACGGGACTCCTAGGAGGTTTTGGGCCGAGGCGGTCAATACGGCTTGCCATGTTTCCAACCGGATTTTATTGAGAGCTTTCAAGAAGAAGACTTGTTATGAGCTTATGCATGGTCGGGCACCCAAGGTGAGTCACTTCCGAGTTTTTGGCCGCAAGTGCTTTATTTTGAAGAAGGGAAAACTCGACAAGTTTGAGGCTAGGTCTATTGATGGTATTTTCTTTGGATATGCTAACCACTCTAGAGCCTATAGGGTGCTTAACCTTGAGACTAACAAAATCATGGAGACTTGCGAGGTAACCTTCGACGAGACAATGCCATGTACCTCTCTTGGCTTTGAATGTGCAGGTGATGAAGAGATGGCCGAGGACCTCTTTGAAGAGGAGAAAGATGAGGCTGGAGATGATGATGGGGAGAACCATGCGCCCGAAGCCGAGCATGTACCCACTACTTCCCCTACGACGACTTTGGAGCATGGACCGTCTACTTCATGGACAACGACGGTGCAACAAGAGGACCGGCGAGAGAAGCTCGAAGTTGAGGGGGAGGTAGTCTCGAGGCGTGAGGCTCCCCGGCGGATTCAAGAAGTGCATCCCCCGTCGAAGATCATTGGAGACATCAATGAACGCACTACACGGTCGAGGTCCGGGAATTCCTCTCATTTTGCTCATGCTCGCTTTTGTTGCTACTTTTGAGCCCAAGGACATTGGACATGCTTTATCCGATGCAAACCGGGTCAATTCTATGCATGAGGAGTTGGAAAATTTTGAGAGGAACCGGGTGTGGGAGTTAGTTGAACCACCTCCAAATTGCCATCCCATAGGAACCAAGTGGGTTTGGAAGAACAAAGAGGGAGAGAATGGGATGGTTGTGAGGAACAAGTCCAGACTTGTTGCTCAGGGGTTTAGTCGAAGGAGGGGATCGACTATGAGGAGACCTTTGCTCCTGTGGCCCGTCTTGAGGCAATTCGGATCCTTCTAGCCTTTGCCGTGGCTAAAGGGTTCAAATTGTTTCAGATGGACGTGAAGAGTGCTTTTCGAATGGGGTCATAGAGGAGGAGGTGTATGTGAAGCGACCACCCGGGTTTGAGAGCGAGTTGTACCCACACGGGGTATACGGGTTGAAAAGGGCTCGTATGGGTTGAAACGGGCGCCCCGTGCTTGGTATGGGAGATTGAGAGGTTTTCTTTTGAGCAGAGGGTTTGTGATGGGTACCGTGGATAGAACCTTGTTTCTCCTCAAGCATGGAAATGACTTGCTGATTGTTCAGATTTACGTGGATGATATTGTCTTTGGTGGCTCGTCACATAACCTTGTTGCCAAGTTTGCGGATGAGATGAGCGGGGAGTTCGAGATGAGCATGATGGGCGAGTTGCGGTATTTTCTCGGGGCGCGCGATCAAGCAAGTGAAGGACGGTACATTTGTGCACCAAACCAAGTACACGAAAGACATCTTTGAGGAAGTTCCGGATGCAAGATGTGAAGCCGATGTCGACTCCCATGGGGAGTACGGCCACTTTGGATGCGGATGAGGACGGAGAACCGGTGGACCGGCGGGAGTACGGGAGCATGATCGGCTCCCTCCTCTACTTGACGGCGACGAGGCCGGACATACGGTTCGGCCGTGTGTCCGTGCGCTCGTTTTCGAGCCTCGCCGAGGACATCACATCGACGGGCCGTCAAGAGGATCTTCGTGTACCTACGATCCGCCGCCCTCGGTCTTGGCCTTTGGTATTCTTCCTCCTCGACTCTGTCTCTTCATGGTTTTTCCGATGCGGATTTTGCCGGTTGTCGAGTCGAGAGGAAGTCTACTTCGGTACTTGTCGGTTTCTTGGTTCTTCGTTGGTCTCATGGTCTTCCCGCAAGCGGTCTAGTGTAGCCCGCCTACCACGGAGGCGGAGTATGTTGCCGCCGCGAGTTGTTGTTCCCAGCTCTTGTGGATTTCATACACTTTGAGAGACTTTGGTGAGGAGTGCACCCGGATCCCACTTCTTTGTGATAGCACCGGTGCCATAAGCGTTGCCAAAAACCCGGTGCTTCACTCCCGAAACCAAACACATAGAGGTGAGGTATCATTTCTTGAGGGACAATGTGGAGAAAGGAACCATTGTTTTGAGCCATGTCCCTACCCAAGATCGGCTAGCCGACATCTTTACAAAGCCTCTCGACCAAGCTACCTTTGTGCGCTTGCGGGGGAACTTGGGGTTTGTTGCCCTTTCTAGTTGATTCTTGGGGGATTTCCTTTTTGTACCATATGTATCATACCATGTTTACTTTGATGTATATACATGCTTTGCTTGATGTACAAACCATGGTAGGATAGCCATCTTGTCATATATCATGTTGCATTTGTGTCATATTGCATTTTAGGATGATGAGCTTCTTTCATATGCCATATTTGAGTCTCTTTGGCTATTTGTGAGATATTGGTTATATGTGTGGAGAAATGGTGATGTGAGGCTATGCTCTTGGAATATTTGAAATATATGTGTGGTGAGATAGCCCTTTTTGAAATAAATGCTAATCCTGACTAATTTTTGATGAAATATGCTCCACTCGTGTGTAGTTGTGTATCCATGTCACGCTTGGTCTAAATGTGCTTTTCATGCTTAGATTGTGCTTGGATGCCTTGTTCTTGCATTTGGGCCAAAGGCCGAATATCATTGTGAATGTTTAGCCTATGTTGCATTCATGGGGGAGCATAAGCTTCTTTTTGCCGCAAAGGCACTTCATGTACCATGAAATGACTTAATCTTGAAAAGAAGTGTAAAATGCCTGAAAAATGCTCCATCCATCATGTCTATGCTTAAAATGTTTTATCTTTCATATGGGTGCAAAACATGTTGCATGATGTTCACCGGTGGAGAAGTCTCCCCGAAGTGGACACATGGCTCATGAGCTTTGACATGACATGCTTTGCTTTATGGGTGTTTGCCATGATCTTTTGCTGAGAATTTGATATCCTTGTATGATCTTTAAATGGTATGCATGTTTGTGGCTCAAGTGTGACATGGATAGGCTTTTACATGTGAAGCGAGCCTTCTTTTGATAAAACTACTTAAATCTGAAAATTTTGCTCTGTCACATGCTTGTATTTTCATATATTACTTGTGGCAATGCTTTGTCTATGCTATGATTCATATGTGTGATCTTTGTCTCATTTTTAGCCTTTGACACTAGATTTGGCCTATTTGAGAAGCTCATGTAGATGTTTATATGCTTTGCTTTGTATTTCTGCATTTTCACCTTGATTCATACATTGTCAACAAGGGGGAGAAAAGGTGAGCTTAATGAAAATTCAGAAAAAGGTGAGCTGAAATTTGGAAGTGTGTATCCACATGTTCAGGGGGAGGCATTTGTTCAGGGGGAGCTTTCTTGCTGTTTTCGGTGTGGATTTTGTGCTTTGCTTGGCTTGTGACCTTTCTTTGCCTTTCTTCGGTTTTGGTCATGAGTTGAGTTTCTTCGTTTTTCTTTCTTCTTCTTTTCTCTTTTACTCGAATTTCATTTCGCGTTGTGTGTTGTCAATGCACTCATCAAGGGGGAGATTGAGGACCGGGAGCGTCCCGGTGGTCGATGGATGACCGCTCCTCGGTGATGAGTGATTGACAACGGGTGTTGGACCGACTCTTGGCTTAGTGCGCGAGGTGTAGGCCGCGGCCTAGTTCGTGTTGTTGCGAGGTGAAGAACGGGCGCGAAAGGTCTTCGGCCTTGAGGGGCCTCCGGGAGATGGAGAGACAAGTAGGCTCGGTTCGAGGGACCCGGTGGACGGCGGGGCCGGGTGCGGGTCACATGGTGGCGACACAAGCAAGACGAAGTCATGGACAAGTGAGCGGTGCACGGTGGCGGTCAAGTCAAGTGGTTTGGCGGGAGGCCGGACCGAGCACGCGGGGTTTGGTGGTTTGCCCACAAAACCATCGGCGGACGGTTTCTTGGTTTGGGCCTCAAAACCAAGTCCGAGGGCCCAACACGACGGAGACGGGATCCGGGCGTGTCGGGAAGCTTCGAGGCGGAGGACACGCGGCGGGATCGCATGGCATGCGTCGGGAGGACGCGGGGTGCGGCGAAGGCGTGGCCGTCCGATGGCAAGACCCACAAACATTACCAAAATGCCCCTACGTGGGTTGTATCGCCAGTAGTGTAGTTAGGGGTAGTCGAGTCATTTACCACTCCGGCGGGACCTGATATATAAGCCTGGAGTGTGTGTTGATGGCTCTCTCTCTCCGCGACTTAGGGTTTCATTTGCTCCCTCCTCTTTCTCATTTTCGTAGCTATTTTCCTTCCTATTTTCTCTAGGCTAGCATGAGAGCTTCATGAGAGATTTGTTGAGAGGGATGGATGCTAGGGCGGCATGCTAGACCTTGTGAATCTTTCCTGGTTTGTATAGAAGATTCGGGGTTGTTTTTCGTGGCTTTTTGTGCTTATTTTCGTGCCTTTGTTCCCGGTGTGATTCCGCGGATTTGAGTGAGTTTCTTCCCGGATTTCTTTGAGGGAAACATGGATAGATGTCTTGTGCATCTTTGTGCTTGATCTTGTGCCCTCAAACGCCGGGAAACTCCTTCGATTCGTGAGTTTTCGTTCGGTGCTCTAGCTTTTGGTGGTGCTCAAAGGATTCGCGATTCCCGGTGATTTAGGGAGTTAGGAGGCAAGATTTTTGGGCTATAGCATCCTTGTGTGACGCTTTTCAAGTCCCCAAACCCTTGTCTCCATAGCTTCAACCGTTTGGGAAATCCGATGATGATTTGGGGGAGTTGACTTTCGAGGTCGGGCGTTTTTCGCTCTGTCCGAGCCTCGCGGACCGTCCGCGCCCTCCCGGCGGACGGTCCGCGCCGCTCGAGTTCGTCCCGAGTTCTTCGTGTTCTTGCTCGTCCTTTGTTTCGATCCGTCGTGTTTTTGATTTTTGGTTGGACGGAGTTTCGGACGGTCCGCGGTGTCGGGCGGACGGTCCGCGGGTGCTTGGCGGACGGTCCGCGTGCTCCCCGCGGACGGTCCGTGGCACGGGGGTGTCTTTGGGTCGTTCGTGTGTAAATTAACGGACGGTCCGCGGCTAAGGCCGGACGGTCCGCGCGGCTAAGGCCGGACGGTCCGCGGCTCGGGTGCGGACGGTCCGCGATACCCGGCCGGACGGTCCGCGCGGCTCTTGCGGACGGTCCGCCCCTCCTACGCGGACGGTCCGCCAGAGCCTGCGTGCTTTGCTTCTTGGTTCGATTCCCTCCTCCCTTTCTAGTGCTTCCGCGTGTGCTTTGAGGAATCGTTCCTAAGGCTAGAGGTTGATCCATAACCTCGTGGTCTTGGCGATTGGTGCGTGATTCGATCCATCGCTTGTGTGTGACCGGGATTTGAGTAGGACATAGGCCGGGTTCTTTGGGAAGAATTTTTACCGGCTCCTATTCACTCCCCCCCTCTCTAGTCGCCATCTGATCCTTCAAGAGCTTCATGTGAGATCTAGAGAGAGGGATGGATGTATGGGTGGCAAGCTAGACCTTGTACGAATCTTCATGGTATGCATAGATGGTCCGGCATTGTTCCTCAAGGTTGTGAAGTGCTTTTCCCGTCCTTCTTTGTGGTGATTTTCGGAGCTCTTTGTTGTGCTTTTGTTGTCGGAGTTTTGAGGATGATTTCTTGAGGTTTTTGGTGGGTGTCACGTATGAGGATCTTGTGCCTCTTTGGCTGGTGACTTTGCCCCCAAATCTCTCTTGAATCAGACTCGATTTGGTGGTTTTCGAGTTAGGCGAGTTCTTGACCTAGAGAGGCGATTTCTTCGATTCCTCTTGATTGTGAGCGATTCAGGTCAATTCCTTTGAGGTAGAGGTTGCCCAGGAGGTAACCCAGCTATTCCCGAAGTTTCGCTGCAATCCGTGGAGTGATTCGGGAGATCGGGCGATGGGAAGTTGAGGTTTGACCCGCAGGTAGGTTTTCTGGAAGGGGCGGTCTAACCGCCTGAAGGGGGCGGTCTAACCGCCTTGGGTCTTCCAGGTCTAAGTTTTGATTTCGCCAGATTTTCCTCTGTGAGTTTGTTAGCCTTTATCAGAGGAGCGTTCGGGTGAAATTTCGGGTCGTTTTAGTGCCGTTTGCTACGAGTTCTTGCTTGGTGTTCTTTGCTGGGTACAGGAGGTTAGACCGCCCCTGGTAGCCGGTCTAACCGCCCCTAGGCCCCTGGGTAAAGTTTTGGTTTTCGCCAAGATTTCCTGGTAGCTAGCACGGCCTTGACCAGAGATCTTTGTTGGTGAAACCGTGGTGCGTTTTGGTGCTCGGAAGAGGTGTTTCGGAGGATTTCTTGGTTGCCTTGTGGAGACGGTCTAACCGCCCCCCATACCCGGTCTAACCGCCCTCTCTGGACAGCCAGCTCCCGAGTTGTTTCCGCTGTCGTGGGTGCGTAGAAGTTGAGGTTGCTGGTAGTGTTTGTTCCTAGGACCAGTAGCACTCCAGTGGCTACGTGGTTTTGGCAAACGGAAGGAAGAAGTGTGGAGCGTGTGATTTTGGGGGTCCGACCAAGCGAGTTCATCTTGTTGGAGTTTAAATCTCCTTCGAGAAGAATTTTTATCGGCTCCCATTCACTCCCCCCCCCTCTCTGGTCGCCTAATCGGCCCTTCAGTCACCAGCCCCCATGTTGGAGACAATGGAGGCGGTGGCGCTGTCGTCCGCGCTAGCCGAGGCGATGGAGACAGCCAGGGCGCAGGTGACTGTCCCCTCCGGGTCTGCACCCCCACAAAGAGCGTCGCCTGCCTCCTCTTTACCGCCAGCAGACAGTGCAGCCAAATCTTCGGCCGCCACAGTTCCAGAAGCCGGCGAGGAACAGACGCCAGAGGACGAGGTAGCTGGTGAGGTAGGAACCCCCACGATCTCGACGTTGTCATCCTTGCTATGCAGAATGTTATGTGGTATAGCAACAACCTAAGATTCCGGCGACGGCGTGAAGAACACTGAGGAGGGATGGACTTTCGCCGTGGAGTCGACCAGGATATTATAAGATTCCATCTCTTCCTCAGTCAACGGGGTATAACTCTTCCTGGACGTCCCATCATCAGAGTCAAGCATAACTTTGATACTGATCTCATCAAACAGCTTATCACAAGCTAAATCGAGCGCATCCCGGAACAGCGAGGCTCGCTTCTGATTTAGATTGTGGGGTTGCTGCGAAGGTGGCTGGGACTGGCCTGCTGCGGGATCCCCCAACTCCTTCTCCGGATCAGCCTCTCCCATCTCAAAGTCAGGATTAAGACGATCCTTCTCCTTGTTGTTATCATCCTCATCACTCAACAAATCGTCCTCCTCGGGATCAGAGTCTTCTTGCTGAGGTTCTTCATCTGGCTGAAAAAAGAGGCGATAAACATTGCAGCCGACACAAACATCAGCGAACTTCGGTATTTTTTTTTGCATCATATACCGCGACCAGAATTCTGACTTGGCCCGTCGCCCGCAGATGTAACATATCAACCTTCTGAGTAGCCCCAAAGATGGACCCGACTGCCCGCAAAGGAAGAAATGAACGAAGGCCACGAGGCACTTTGGTGAAAGTCACCCAGACTTGCTCCAGTACCTTGATGGGCTGTACATCATCAACAAATTCCTCAAAGGTTAATGTGCCCTCCTTGTTCCTTGTGGTGATCGTATGGATTGCAATCATCCTTTCCAGTTCTTGCTTGCTCGAGAAAGGTACCACAAACGATTTGTTCCCAAGATCCTGCACCTACCACTCCCAACGAACAGGAATAATCCTTGCCAGCTCTGAGCGGATCAGCTGAGCATTGACCTCGCCCGTTTCCACAGTAATCAGTGCAGCAAAAGAAACTTAAGCGGAGTTAACAATTTGGTTATTCCTCGCAGCCTGAATCTGAAAGAAGCCCATACCATCCTCTACAGCACCGCAGAAGGTCACCGCTGGTTTTGGCCCGCGGAGGAGCGGACACTAGTTTGTGTAGTGGTCCTCGGTGCAGATAGTACACTCCAACTTTTCTTTATCCTTGCACTTCCTCTTCTGCTTGCCTTGAACATCATCAGCAATCCCCCCGGAAGCGTCAACTAGTGTCGGGTCAGTTGTGGGGCGCCCACGGCCCCTTCCCTGCTGCATCTTGCTTGTCGGTCCATGAGTACCATCACCCTGGCCCCGAGGAGCTGAGCCTCAACCAGCAGTCGCAGGTGGGGGAGCCCCCCACGGCCAGCAGAAGCGCCAACCGGAGGCGACCCCCCATGGCCAGCGACGGTGGCGTGAGCCCGATCATGGGCGCCTCTCCCCGGTCCCGACGCAGTGCCACTCCGGCCACGGTCCACCGGCGATCCCCGCCCCGGGCCATGGCGGCCTCTGAACCTTCCCCGTGCGCCAGCCATCAGTGCGTCTCGGTAGGGAGTCGGCGAGATGAACAGCTTAGGGTTTACTAGCCGATGCCTTGGATGGCCAGGACGAGCACCCTCGGGTTGTGTAGATGCCAGCCGCGGGTCACAGTTAAATGCAACTACTCCCCCGTAACTGAATCGTACAAATATTTTAAGAAAAATTCTAATTTCGGCAGATGGAGCAGATTTAATTTCGGCAGGGTGGTTGGCGGCGGGTAACCGCGTGCAGATCGTGCAGACTTCTGTCCTGTCTACTTCTTGCTTTCCGTGTCTGAAATCCGGCGCCAGGTGAGAAAGCTAGCGCATCCCGGCAGTATATCTTTGCCCTGTCTTTTCAAAGGATGATCAATGCAAAGTTCTGTTATCCACATGAAATCTGAAATCAAAGGGTGTTTACTCCTCCTAATCTTTGCCTTGTATTTTCTGCCAATAATCTGAAAACTGGATAGATCCTGCTTCGTTGGAATCATTTATTCGGCCGGCATCTATATGTATCTACAGATAACTGGTCATTACTGTATCCATTCCAAATTATAAGGCATTTAATTTTTTTTTGGATTTGAGCAAAATTATAGAGAGGATCATGAAATTTATGACACCAAATAGATATATTATTATGAAAATGTATTCAATGAAGAAACTAATTGTATTTATTTGGTATCATGAATATTATTATTTTATTGTGTAAATCTTGTGAAACTTTAGATTATATAATCTGGAACAGAGGGAGTAGTTGATCGGTATAAGCGCCACTCACGTCTTGGTGTTTCGTAGAACTATTATTAACCTTTCAAGGAACCGGCTTATCAGCATATTAAACATTTAAAGGAAGTACTTTTAATTATTTCATTTCACAAAGAAGAGTCTTATTAGCATTATTGTATTTCTAAGTAGGTTATGTAGTTTATGCGGATCTAGGTTTTTTTTTGGACCAAACATTTGGCGAATTCTGCCAGAAAATATATAAAAAAGGGTTTGTCAGCATGGGCACATGCATTGCTTCCTGCCTGGAGAGTACAGAAATACATCTGAATCCGGAGAACAAATCTAATTAATTGCACGATTCAAGATGAGCATCTTTTGAGGAATACAAATCGAGGTATTTTGTTTACAAAGGACACATCTTTTGAGGTCTGTGTTTTGTTTAGTTCGGTGAGAAAGTTTGCAACAATTTTACTGTAGGAATTGTAAATCAAAGATTAGGAAGATTACACAAGATCTAATTATAAAACTAATCGTACATATGTACATGAAATCGCGAGATGAATCTAATAATCCATTAATTTGTCATTAAAGATTGTTTACTGTAGCACGACATTGTCTAATCATGATCTGAGTAGGCTCAATAAATTGGTCTCTCAATTTCACCTCGGGTTGTGGAACGGACTTTTTTAGAGTAACTCCAACAACTTATATTCTTTTAGAACCTTGAAGATTATGCCCCTTTTGTAATAATGCAAAATCATCTAAATTTCTGGGTAATCCAAGGGACTAGCTATAACTCTCTCTTTTTTTTCCCACGTGGGTCACACGTATCATCCCCCTCCCCTTCCTTTTCCTCTCTCTCCCGCAACCTCTCTGCTCTCTCGCAAGTCGGAACTATAGTGACCTCCCTCCCCTGGCCGGCCCCTCCGGGCGAGGTCCATGTGCCCCATTGTGCAGCCGCCCATGGAGCTCCACCACATCGCTGCCTCGAGCTACAGCTATGTCGGGATGCCAACTGCGCATAAGCTCCTCGACGACTCTAGCGCTGCCCACTGCCAAGCCCAGTGTTGCTGCCAGCTCCAGCGCAGCTGCCGCCGCCCACCGCCATCGATTTAGCCCCGCCGCCGCCTTCAGCCCCACGCAGAAGGAGCTGGGTGCGCCGAAGGTGGACCTGGTGTGCGCGAGGAGGGAATAGCGAGTAGATTGCTACCATCTGAGCTATTGAGGTCGCCCTTACATCTTTATCTGTGTAACACTTTTTTTTAACAACATCAGGGGGCGGGGAAGAAGATCTCCACCTATACCAATAATTAAAGATCATATGAGTGTACCAGGAAGAATTACAAGGGGGTACGTACGGAGAAAAGAGTTACAAGCGAGAGTAATAGAATTTACACCAACTATTCCACATGGATGACCATTTTTCTTGTATCGGCAGCTCCAACAATCCATGTTTTCGACCATCCCTCCGATCATCACATAGGCGGCCGAGGAAGCCTCAGACGACTCATGGCAGCCTACTGGCGCATCATGGCAGCCTACTGCCCTGTAGGGAGTAGTGCTGCTGCCTACTGGCGCATCATGGCAGCCTCAAACGACTCATAGTCGGGCAGGCGGCTGCGGCCATGAGGAACCTGCAGCGAGTCCACCATGTACAGTCCGGTATCGACTCGCGTGCCTCGACCGACCACCTCATCACCTAGGGTCTCCTTCACCAGGAACCCATGGCGGGTAAACTCGACCTTGTAGTCCATGTCTGCAAGCTGCGAGGTGGAGACGACACTTACGCTGAGCGCTGGAACGTACAGCACACCCGGGAGGGTGATACCGCCGCGCGTTATGGAGCCCATGCCCGCGATTTCCATCCGGTATGCGTTGCCAACGCAGAGGCTGTTGATGGAATCGACAAAGCTTCCATGATCGTCAAAAAGCTGCCTGTTCCCAGTCAGGTGATGGGAAACTCCCGAGTCAAGGATAAAAGCGTGCATTGGGTAGAAGGGTCTTGACGAGGCAGACAACATACTGAGCGTCGTCTGAGCCTGGCCCGGCCCCTGCTGTCTTACGAACTGAAGAAAAGATAATTGAATGATAATTTATTTCTCGCAAAACACAGTACAAAAGCAGATATAAAACATGCTACATTGTAAACACATGCATGTACACGCACGCGACCAAAAAAGTTGTTCTTATTTGTTTTTTATTATATATGCACTACTGTTCAATTTATAAGAGCTTAAAATAATAATTGCGAAAGGTGACCAGTAATTAACTTAACACCCCCTCAAGTACATGCTTTATTTCTTAGACGCTGCATATGTGGAAATTCGAACTCCAGACATCAGATCCAACATTTGAAATCTTGATATCATAATAAGTTGTGTGCACCAACCAATCCAACGTAAATGTTAAATTATGTTTCAACACGATTCCGTGATGTTTGGTTGTATAACATGGAATTCAGGGCGGCGGTGGCGAGCGCGGTGGCGGCAGATCCAAGCGCGGTGGCCGGCCGGCGGTGGATCCGCAAGGCCGCGGCCCCTCGCCATTCGGCGGCGTCCACCAGGTTCTCTCATCTCTCTCCTCTTCGTTTCTTCCCACAGGTGGTGGTGGTGGATCATATGCATCACCCCTCCACCCTAGGGGTGCCTCACGGTGACCTGGATCCCACCCTCGCGTCATCTCCGAGAGGCGACTCGTGGGGCTCCTCCTCTGTGCCGCCAGGCCTCCCACCACTGCTTTTGTCGGCCGCCGCCGCCATCCGCGACGGCGGCGGTGGCCGCGGGCGGCTCCACACAACCGGCGTCGCCGCATTCTCCTCCTCTCCCTTTCTTCTCCCCTCCCTCTCCCTACCTCCCTCCTCCTCCCTCCCTCCCCAGCACCACCAGCCTCGAGGTCGTCTCCTCTGGTCGTCGACGGCTACGTGCCCTCCCTGTGCCGCCTCTACCATTTTCCCGGTGCGGGGGCTGCCTTCACCTCGCTCCTCCCCCCTTCTCCTGGTTAGGGAAACCCTAGATCTGGATCACCAGGGCCGACGCTCGTGCCGCGGCGGGCCCGAGTTTTGGGCGGGTCACGACGCCTCCCCGCCGCCGGCCGTGGCTCCCCGGCATTTGCGGTCCCTTCCTCACCACCGTCACCCGCGCCACGTTGTCAGCTGCGTCGGACGCTCCTTTCTTCTCCGACACTAGCTGCTCTGCCCCACACCACGTAGATCCGACCTCCCTTCTTGCGGATCATGCGCGGGCGGCGACTCGGGCCCGTTGTCCCTCCTCGGGTGTCGTTCGCCACCGGTGCATGCCACCGCTGTGCGCCTCACACGGGCCCGTGGGCGGGGTGGCCGTGATGGGCAATCGTTGACCGCTGGGCCACCGTCGATGGGAACGGGCATTGGCGCCGCTCCCTTCATCTGTCGCCGCGCTTCCCCTACTCCCACTGGCCGCCGTCGCCTCTACACCCCGCCGTGCAGTATGTTGGGCGTGGTGGGGGTGGTAGTCACATCGCGGCGTGATGTCGTGCCCCCCTCCCATTGCTTTGATGGCCCCCATTCTGCAGGCCTCGCGCTTCCCGATGCGCTACCATGCCGACGTTTGCGACTCCTCCACCATGTTGTTCCCCTCCTCCACGTCCTCCACCTCACCGTAGTCATCCTAGCCTCGGCAGCGTCACCGATGGCATCCTCGACGGCGCCCCCGTCGGCCTCCTCGTCTGTGCCCCTGCAGGCCCCTACCCCACTGACGGCCGCAGCCCCTCCTCTGTGATGGTGGCCGTGGCCCCCTTCCCCCAGCTGGCAGCCATATCTCCTTCTCTCCGGTCGGCCGTCGCGACTCCCTTCTTCCTGTTGGCATCTGCGATCCCTTTCGCGGTGGGCCTCCCGTCTCGACGTCTGGACATGGTGCTGTCGATGCACCTCCTCTCTTCACCCTCCCCTTCGTCAGTTTTTGCTCCTGGGCTTGGTCACTAGTCGTGGCTGCTCCGAGTTGCAGCCCTCCCCCTGTTTGACAGTGCCTGCATTTGCTCCTCGTTGCCGTCACCTCGGAGTCTCGCTGCGGTTCCCATCATTTTGGCTCTCATCTCACTTGCAGTGGTCGGCTGTTTGGTTCGGGTCTTGGTGGCCATTGGCAAAAGTTTTGCCTAGCGTTTGCTAGTGCTGAGAACGGTTGCGGTGCTGGGGGCATTGTTGAGGCCTCCAAATCCCTTCAGTCTGGTAGGTGAAGACCTGGCCTGCCCCTCCGTGGGTGGGCAGACGATGACGTCGTCGTCGCCGCTCCCTTCTTCAAGTCGTCGTCTTGTAAGACCTCTTCACTGCCTCCACCGCTTCTGGTATGTTTGGCGAGTGGTGATGTGTGTGTCTCCTTAGCGTCCCTCCCTTGTAGGCACGTGTCATCTTAGGTAGTTTTTCTATACTGGTGGTGGTGTGGTGCTCTTCATTGTACTCCTCTTGTCGTTTTCTATTTCCTCATGTTCTATTGTTGCTCTTGTCTTCTAAGCCCGCGCTTTAGAGACTCTTCTAAAGTTGTATCTTGTAAAACTCCCTTCTCTTGATGAAAAATGTGCTTTGCATGTCTTAAAGGAAACAAGCACGGTGGCCGGCCGGCGGCGGATCTGCACGGTCGCGGTACCTCGTCATTCGGCGTCGTCCACCAGGTTCTCTCATCGCCGCGGGTGGTGGTGGCAGTGGGCGGGTGGTGCTGGTGTGTGGTGGCAGGCGGCGGTGGTGGTGTTGCAGGTGGCAGCGGCGGTTGCGAGGGGTTGTTGTTGCAGGTAGCAGCGGCGGTGGTTGTGGGTGGTGGTGGTGGCGGCGGCGGCGGCGGCGGTGGGCCCGCTGCATGGGATTTGCGTTTTTTTTATGAGAATGACTTTACCGAGAACCAGGTGGGCCTCTCGACAAATATCCGCCGAGAGGGTTCCCGCTTGCTCTCGGCAAAGGATCCTTCGCCGGCATAATTGCGCCGAGAAGCCATCGCCGAGAGCTTGCTCTTAGCAAAGGCTTCGCCGAGAGGAATAAGCCCTTCGCCAAGAGGATGACGGCTCTTGGCGAAGGCTCGGAATCCGGTAGTGGATGAACACATCACAAGCCAGCATTTGAAGAATAATTCTAAGATTCTACCAAAGCCGGCCACCATCAGCAACCACGTGACATCCAAGCAACCAAAATTAGATGGAAACAATACCCATTTTATGCAGACGGCAATTGCAGGGAGCAACTGTCTGGGGTCAACTTTAAAACTGTGACAAACTGGCACAACATTACAAAACATAGATGACAACATATATAAAAATATATCGACTTGATAACAAAATCAATTAAAGCTTCCCGGCCTTATACAAAAGTAATATCTGATGCTACCAATAATATAGTAAGTTGTCTGAACTACAAAAGGGCCTAATACAACCTAAAACCAGGGATTCATCATAGCTAATCTTCCAAAAGAGAATTCACAAGGATCCTGCCCAAATTTATTTTGATATTTTTAAAATGTGAAAACTCAAATGTCAAAGTGAAATCTACGAGAATGATAAACGTAGGGTGTTACGACCGTATTGGTTGAAAGGGCAGTGGAATTAGACCCCAGTTTCCACCACCTGCCAGTAACAAGAGTCATAAAATAACAGTGGTAGATTATCGTATGTGAGACGCATGCTTTTCTGGAGTACCAAGAACGTGTTGGTGGGGATGGTGCGCGTCGGCTCATCGGTTTGCCGACCCGACACATGAAAATGACACTAACGGCCCCTTTTCTGATTAACCCATGAATTCAAGGGATCAGAAATCAGAGAACCGAAGGTTGGAGGGGTTCGACACTCTTGGGCACGGCGGCGGCACCCACATCAACCACGACCCGCCGTCCACGCCGGCGGCGAAGGAGGACGCGGCCACGAGCCGGCCGTCCTAGACGCGGAGTCGAAGCGCGTGGCGAAGAGCGTCCAGACCGTTCATCAGCCCTCCACACGTTTGGATATATACTATTAGCGAGTGTCCTTCAGCCCTCCTCCCCCATCTCCTTCTCAAAGTCATCCCCTTCCCAGCTCCTGTATTCTTACTGCTAGGGCTGAAATCGATTCCTGTTGCAGGTTCCCGCGCCATCCTCAAGTTTAGTGGCTTCTCCTTCGTCTCTCCACTGCGTATCTTTCATGTTGCCGGACTATTTCCGTCGATGATTCAGTCTACGTCGATGATTACGCAGATTGGCGTGGTTCGACCCGTGAGAACCAATGGAGCACCCACGCGATAGCTTTGGAAGATCATGGATAAACCGGCGCACCATTATTACAAACTAATAAGATCTGTGGATCGGATGCAGTTCGTTCGCTCCATGGAGCAACCACGCCCATCTATGAGTCCATACTACCCAAGTACGGTACCATATATTGATGATTTATTTCAGTATATATATACTGCCGGCCACCACTAGTTGTGCAGTAATATAAGCCTGGCCCTCTATGGCGGGCAGGTACTTACAGCGAAATCGAGGACTTGGCCATGTGCAAAATTAAAGCCTAACACCAAGTAGAAGGAGCAATATAACACGCAATTAACATCAATTCGAATCATGCACAAACCGCAGAGGGGGTCTATACCTTCCCTGCAGAATCAGTTAGCTGATCAAGCCCTTGGTCTATCAGAAGCATGCATGCATCAACCGGCCGGCCCTCATGCTTCAGGTTGGGTATGTATATGGCAGGGGATGGCGGGGGATTGAAAGAGTGAAGCACTTGAATATATAGTGACCACAAGAAAACGGGCAGCACACGCAGTTTATATAGTGACAGCATCTGTGACGTACGCATCAGTAAGCATAACTGCATGGTCCATGCATGCATGACGGATGTGCTGATGATCGGTCGTGTTTGGTAAGAGAGTAAAAAACGAAATGAAGTCTATTTGCAAAACATTTTCACAGATAAGTGTAACTTTGCATGACAAATCTAGCAATGAGCATAGTTAATCAATGATTTGCTACAGTAATGTGAAAGTAGAAATACCGAAGAGATTAGATGGCAACATTCGTATATAAATAACATTATATATACGAAAGTATGTTATTTTGTGGGCAGATGAACCATTTTAAAATGATTGACCCTACATATGTTTCGACTGGGGGAGTTTTGTGGTGTGCTACTCACAAATACATACTATTAGTCATAGAAAGTCGGTCGGAGATTAGTCATAGAAAGTCGGATCCGGTGGATGATGACATGGCGCATAGTGAATAGTGACATGGGGCATATATAGTAAGTTATGATGTCGAATGCTTGCATGTTGTGAGAAAACGGAGCCATTATATTAACTTTATTAGGTTGCTCCTATATAGTTATATATATTGATGACATCCATAATTTGACGATAACCTGTTTTGACAAGTACACGCACGGGAAATGCGGTGCTGATGAGTCAGCGCACGTTAATATCTTCAGATCAATCGAAATCATACCGGCCGGCACACAAAAATGCCATTCAAGCAAATCGTACGTAAGTCCCCGTCGAGAATTGAATTTGTTTTCTTTCCACCTAAAACAACGCAGGCACCCAGTGTCCACACGTGTAATTCAGATCAATCGATGAATCCAATTAGACTTGGTTAAGCTTTCACCACACGCATTCGTGCATATATATATATGGTCAATGGTCTCCACCTTGAATGTCAGTTTCGCCGAGGAAAGATCGATACGAAGCTTTCACCGCGGACGCTCCGGCCTTTGTCTCTTGCTGGTGGCCTTATTGTTAGAGCAAACGCGATGATCGGATAACGTGTTTAGAATAGAGTGTAAATGAGACACAGCGACGACGGCGAGTGAATGCCGCGACAGACTTTGGCGTCGCATGCCGCCGACGGTGACAGAGACCTCCACCGCTTTGGCGCACCAACTGCTCCGGATCTCTTTCCGGCCGGAACGTAGATTGTATTAGAACGGAGAGGGGATGGCCGCATAAAGCCCTATATATGCATGCGCTCTATGCCATGCACTACATGAAACGCGTGCTTGCGAAGACTCCAACCCTGTTGGCGAAGGCTTTCCCAACAGGGTTTCCGAGTTCCTGTTGGGAAAGAACCGTTGGCGTTTTAAGTGATGGGAAAGAGCTCTTCGCCAACAGGAATTCCGGCCCTGTTGGGAAAGCTTCGCCAACAGCCATGTGTGCCGTTGGCGAAGAGGGGACGCCGTCAGCTCGGATGCCGTTACCTTCGCCAACAGGGAAGCGACGGCTGTTGGCAAAGTCCGGTTGGCAAAGGGAATGGCAGCTTTGCCAACAGCTAGCTTTGCCAACAGCATCGGGTGAAGCTGTTGGCAAATCCGCTGGACAAGGCTGTTGGCAAAGAAGCCCAGCTTTGCCAACAGCTAGCTTTGCCAACAGCTTTGGCCCAGGCTGTTGGCAAAGCTGGGCGCGTGCTTCAGGGGAAGCCCATCTTTGCCAACAGCCTGGCCCAAAGCTGTTGGCAAAGCTGGGAAGGCTGGTGAGGAAAGCCCAGCTTTGCCAACAGCTTTGGCCTATGTTGTTGGCAAAGCTGGGAATTTCCCCCCTTTTTTTTCTCTTTTCTAGCATTTAATTCACATATCAAATCCACACATCAGCATATGAATCAGAATACCACATATATATCAATAATATAGCATATAAACCACATTTCGGCATCGGTTTCGATCTCAACATGAATCCACACACCAAATCTTCGATACATGTCCATAATACACATAAAGTCATCAAACGAGTGCATACATGTCCCTCTATTATTACAAAGCAATCTCTGCAGTTGTTAACGATTGTGTGTGCTCCTTCAGCTGCTGTATGTGTGTGCTCCTTCAGCTGCTGATGCCTGGGAATAGCACCATGCCAACGATTGCTGAAATGCTTGTGCTGCCGCCTTGAAGGTTTGTCGGTGGAATAATCAAGTGGAAAACCAGGGCACCCAGCAGCACAGATGCGAGAGGAACCGTCAGGTTGTCGTCAAGGCGTGTGCTGATGGGCAGCGACTCCACAACCGCGGCACCCAGGGATACGACACCAAAGCCACCAACCATAGCCCAGCTCTTGTCAACGAACCAGAAAATGTTGAAGTACCACATGAACCTGCTTCCTCCGTGATAGCATGTAGCAGTTAGTTTCCTTCAGTCTTGAGGTTTCAGCAAAAAAAAAGAAAAAGAAAGAAAGAAAGAAAGGTACTCAGAAAAGAAAAGAAAAGAAACCACATAGCATATATGCACCTGCAGTCCCCATGCCTGGTCATGGAGTTAACCACACCTTCATCTTTAACTACACCAAGCCCAATCACTGTCACCATTACGATGTTGATCACGATGATAAGCGGAGCAAGAAACGGGGCATACACATCTTCTGAACTGCATTATATATATCGGGCATTCCATTTACTTACAAAGGCAGCAGATTTGTTGCTTCATACAAACAACTTGAGATGGTCGAATTACACACATACCTGAAGAGAGGCCACATGAGGAAATACACTAACCCAACGGTTATGTGCACCAGCTTCCTGCAAAGTTTCTGTACATTGCACAGCAAAAGGACAGTAATCAGTAACAATCAGCTTGCCATTGCAAAGCAGAGTAACTAGACCTAGGACTCCACGTTGGGTCAATTCAGGGCGGCTTGAAACGAATTGGAACCACAATTCAGGTCGTTGCAACATGGAGTTTGCACTTCGGGACAAATTAATTAGGAGCACAAGAGGTTAATTGCTCCAGGAGTAGATAGAGTACAGTAAGAAGAAAGAAGAAGGAGGGGCAGGCACGCACGACGACCCGACCTGGTCCAGGGAGCGCGCGGTTGGCGACCTCCTCCCGTGAAGCGGAGCACGGCGGGGCCGGCGGGCGGGGCGGGGGCGGCGGGGGCGGGGTGGGGCGCGGCGGGGGCCGGCGGCCGCGGTGGGGTCGGCGGGCGGGGCCGGCCGGCGCGGATCCGCCGGCGGCGGCGCGGGGGTGGGCGGCGGGGCGGGGTGGGCGGCGGGGGGCGGGGCCGAGGACCATGTGTGGTTCGAGGACCGGTGGATGGTCGCTCCCTTGTGTGATGAGTGATTGACAACGTTGTGTGGACCGATTCTTGGCTAAGTATTGCGAGTGCGGGTTGCGGCTTGACTCGTGTTGGTGCGGGTGAAGAACAAGCGTGAAAGGTCGTTGCCGGTGAGGCCTCCGGTGTGGAGAAGACAAGTAGGCTTCGTTCGAGGGACCCGGTGGCCGGCGGGGGTCAAGTGCGGGCCGCATGGTGGCATGAACGACAAGATGAAGTCGTGGACGGTTTCTTGGTAGAGCCTCAAAACCAAGGTCGAGCCGGGACTACGTGGGAGCCGAGTCATGAGTGGACATTGGCGGAGGCTACACCGAGTTCGCGGGGGTTTGCGGTGGTTCACCGTAAAACCACCGGGTTACTCGGTTGAGCCACAAAACCGAGGCCGAAGACTCGACGAGGAGGTGCGGCCACCCGGGCGGGTTCAACCGCCCGGAGGGGCGGTCGGACCGCCCGGGGCCGGTCGGATCCACCGGGCCGGTCTAACCGCCCGGGGGGCGGTCGACCGCCCGGCCGCCGGCGCCGAGAAGCTTCGAAGCGGAGGACACGCGTCGGGATCGCAAGGCGTGCGTCGAGGCTACGCGGGGTGCGGTCGCCGGGCATCCGTCCGATGGTGAAGACATCAAGAATTCCAAATCCGCCCTTGAGGGGCATGTATCCCTAGTTATTAGTGAAGGGTAGTTTAGTCTTTTGGATGCATCCATATATACTCATTAGAGGGGTGGATGGCGACCAACTCTTGGAACCCTAGCTCATTTGGTTTTTCCATTTTCGTTCTCTATTTTCCCTAGGATTTTAGAAGGCTAGCTTGAGAGCTTCATGTGAGATCTAGAGAGAGGGATGGATGTTTGGGTGGCAAGCTAGACCATGTACGAACCTTTCATGGCATGTATAGATGGTTCGGCGTTGTTCATCATGGTGGTTTTCCGTCTCTTTTGTGTTGATTTTCGGAGCTCTTTGTTGGCGGTGTTTTGAGGACGATTTCTTGGGGTTTTTGGTGGGTGTCACGTATGAGGTTGTTGTGCCTCTTTGGCTGGTGACTTTGCCCCCAAATCTCCTTTGAATCGGACTCGATTTGGTGGTTTTTCGTTGGAACTCGAGTTCTTGAGGTTTGGTCACGAGATTTGCGATTCCCCATGATTGAGAGCGTTTCGGTGCAATTCCTTTGAGGGAGAGGTCGTACATGAGGTGACCCAGGCATCCCCAAAGTTTCGCTGCAATCCGTTGGGTGAATCGGGAGATCGGGTGATGCAAAGTTGAGGGTTGACCCGTGGTTCCCCTTTTTCCCGTTCTGTCTGGGGAGGGCGGTCTAACCGCGTAGGAGGGGCGGTCTAACCGCCCCGGGCTCGTCCGGAGAAAGTTTTGATTTTGGCTGAGATCTTCTGGTAGCATGTTGGCCTTGACCAGGGGATTGTATGGTTGAAATCTTGGAGCGTTTCGAGTCCGTTTGCTTGGGTTTTCACTCGGATCTTTGTGCTCAGGGGAGGGAGGTCTAACCGCCCCTGGCACCAGGTTTAACCGCCCTAGGCCTTTCCGAGGAAAGTTTGATTTTGCTGGACCTTTCTCTGTGAGTTTGTTCACCTTGATCAGAGGAGCGTTCTGGTGAAATCTTGGCTCGTTTTAGTGTGGTTTGCTAGGAGTTCTTGTTTGGAGTTCGTTGCTGGGTACAGGAGGTTAGACCGCCCCAGGTAGCCGGTCTAACCGCCCCTAGGCCCTTGGGTGAAGTTTTGGTTTTCGCCAAGATTTTCTGGTAGCTAGCATGGCCTTGACCAGAGATCTCTGTTGGTGAAACCGTGGTGAGTTTTGGTGCTCGGAAGAGGCGTTTCGGAGGATTTCTTGGTTGCCAGGTGGAGGCGGTCTAACCGCCCCTATACCCGGTCTAACCGCCCCCTCCGGTTAGCCGGCTTTCGAGTTGTTTCCGCTGTCGGTGCTGCGTGTGTGTTGTGGTTGCTGGTAGAGTTTGTTCCTAGGACCGGTAGCACTCCGGTGGCTACGTGGTTTTGGCAAACGGAAGGTTGAAGTGCGGAGCGTGTGATTTCGGGGGTTCGACCGAGCTAGTTCATCTTGTCGGAATTTCAATCTCCCTCGAGAAGGATTTTTATCGGCTCCCATTCACTCCCCCCTCTCTCGCGGTCGCCTTTTCGGTCCTTCAAGTGGTATCGAGCCGGTTCGGGTCTTTATTGACTCTAACCGCCTAAGATCCAAGGATGGCGTACCGGGAACGGGGCCGGGGTCCTCCACACTTCGATGGCAAGAACTACCGGATGTGGAGCAAGCGGATGGGTGCGTTCCTCCGCGGAAAGGGTCGACCGCTTTGGGATGTCACGGTGGACACGAGGCTATGTCCAGCCGATGGATTTCCTTGCTCCGGGGTCGAGGGACGGATTCGACGCCAACAATAAGGCGGTCGACTACTTGTTTCGTGCTTTGTGTCGACCGAGTTCGATCGGGTGCACACCGAGCACTTGGCTTGTAGGATTTGGGCGGTGTTGAAGGAGGCTCATGTTGGGAACGCCCGGTGTTCGGCACGGATGTATGCGACCTACCGGAGAGAGTACGAGAACTTCACTCATCTCCCCGGTGAGTCCATCGATGCCTTGTTTCAGAGGTTCACGGTGGTTGTGAACAACATGAGGGCCAATGTGGACGTGCTCCCGTACGATGATCATGATAGAGCGGTCAAGCTCTTACACTCTTTGGATCGTACGATTTGGGGCGGAAAGTTCGAGGCCATTGTTGAGTCAGAGAAGTATGACACTCTGACGGTGAACGAGCTATTCTCGAAGCTCAAGTCGGCTGAGGTGGATAGGGGCATGACGGCCAAGATCGAGGGCCCGACTAACTCTCATAGTCTCGCCCTCGTCGGTGGTTTGAAAGGAAAGGCTAATACTAACCCATCCACCGGGATGTTTTCTTTGTCCTCTTTGATGTCTATGCCAGATGAGGAGTTCGACGTGCTTGGAGAGGACGAGCTGGCTCTCCTGTCGAGGCGGTTCGAGAGGCTGCACGAGAACCCCGTGAACATGAGGAGGAACACGAGGACATGCTTCAAGTGCGGCAAGACTGGACACTATTTCGCCGAGTGTCCGAAGGTGAACAACCACGACAAGCACAAGTTCAAGGACAAGAGGAAGAAGTCCAAGAAGAAGGATCATGGACATGGGAAGAAGGCACGGTCTCGAGAGAAGATGAAGAGATCAAGCGACATCGAGTCTGATTCCGAGGACACGTCTTCAAGCTCGAGTGATGAAGACGAAGAGGATGAGAAGAAGAGGAAGAAGAAGAAGAACCTTGGCAAGTATCTCAACGGCCTTTGTGTGACGGGCCTAAGCCTCAAGGACAACTTCTGCGGCATGGCTCGCAGTTCGAGCAGCAAGAGAAGCCGAAGGACGCCTCGGACTTGGATTCCGAGGATGAGGTATGTGATGAGCTCTCTTCTTTGCGCAAGGAGAATGAGGAGTTGGTTGACTTGCTTGATAATCGCGATCACATGCTTAGAGAGGCTAAGAGGCTTAGGAAGGAGCTTAGATCTTTGCTCGAGGATGCTAGGACTAGAGTGGGCCGAGCTAGAAACACGGGTTCTTGATAGCAAGCTTGAAATTGATTCGCTTAAGGCTAGCCCCGTTGTTTCGATGAAAATGATTGTGCCGATTGCTCGCTTTCCTAGCCGACTTGACCGATCTTAGGGAGAAGTATGCCTCCAAGTGTGAGGAACTAGATGTGCTTAGGGTTGAATTGGCCGAGCTACAATCTAGACCCACTTTGCTTGGTGCTTGCACTTCTTGCCCCGGTTTGCATGAGAAAATTGTTGAGCTTCGTTCTCGCATTGGTTCGCTAGAGGCCGATTTGAAAGTGCCTATTCCTACTTCTTGTTCTACATGTGAGTTGCATGCTATGAAGAATTTGGATCTTGCAAAATGTGTTGGTCGCTTGCAAGATGAGAATGATAAGTTGCGTGAAGCGCTGAGTTGGTTGTCGAGTCAAGAACCTCAGCTTGGTATGATGATTGCTAGTTGTAAGCGCTTTGATGGTTGGGCTTTGGGATTGGATGAGGTTGGTGAGGGCAATGGTGAGAGAGAAAGGAAATTTGGGAATGTTTCAGTTCCACCAAAACCCACACCCAAAGACAAGTTTGCATCCAAGCCAAACCAACCGAGAGAAAAACCGAGTGAGAAGGCAAGTGAAAAGCCTAGTGAGAAACCAAGTGGAGAGCCTCTCCCCAAGCCTAAGCCCAAACCAATCCTTTTCCATTGTGAGTTTTGTGGGAAGGATGGTCACAAGAGAGAGTTTTGCTATAAGAGAAAGAGAGAGGCGAGAATGGCTAAGGAGTGGGCGAACAAGGACAGGTACCACCCTTCTCATGGTGTGCCTGAGCCTCGTATGCCACTACCTAAGGGAAAGGGCTTTGTGCGTAAGGATCCGGCATGGGGATATGAGAAATCCCGTAGCCGCAGTGGTGGTCTGGAGAGGGCGGTCAGACCGGCCTGGCTAGGCGGTCAGACCGGCCCTGCCCAGGGAAGGGCGGTCAGACCGGCCTGGCTAGGCGGTCAGACCGGCCCTCCCCAGATTTCTGGGCAGTTCTGTTTCCGAGGTCGTGATGTTGGTGGTTTCAGTTCCCTTGGTTATGGTCCAGATGGTAGACACTTTGAGTCTGGTGGTGTTGAGTTTGCTGGACGTTCTCTACCTCGTGATCAATACGAGTTTGGGAGACGTCGCAGCTTTGAGTCTCAGAGGGGCTACGGACCATGCCTTCCTTTTCGTGGTACTCGTACTCCTCCGGTGAGACGGGAGCGGTGTTCCCATGGTGGTTCCGTGTTTGATAGGTTTGACAGATGGATCGGCGTATTGATAGGCGGGGTAGGATGAATGTTGCTAACCCTACTTTTGAGGAAATGGCTCGACACCGGTTTCACACTTTTGGGACTAACCCAGTGTTGAGTCATTTGCTGGTTCTCGCTCTTGGTTTTGAGTTGCAGGTGGGAGGCCCGGAGAACATTTGGTTGATATCGGGGGTGGTTCTTCGGCCTCATACCCCGGTGGTGACATGTAGGTGCATCACTTTCGGGGATGGTGGACAAGGATGAGTGAATTGTGAAGAAATGATAAAGGTAAGTGCTTTGTGACCTTCGAGTGTGTGGCCTTGGTCAAGACACTTGGTTTGTTTTGCTCCTTCTCTATATCATGTGTGTAGGGTGAGCTTTGTATGCTCTTTGGCCCTAGTGCATGTGTTTAGGGGGAGCTTGTGAGTTTTGTGCTCCTTTGCTCTTTTGCCGGTGGTGTCGAGCCCTTTTTTGCCTCCCCTCGAGGAGCCGGTCTTTTGTGAGCTTTGTGTGTGTGGTTGGTTTCCTAAGTTGGTGGTGAAGCTCCTTGTGTAGCATATGTATAGCTTTCCTTTGTGCATTTCTTGCATTCGGCATGGCATATGTAACATGATGTATAGGCATCCTTGTATCTTAGATTGCATGCATTTTGTATCATATGCATTGGATAGGAAAAGCTTCTCCTATATACATTGTTCACCATGGGTTGCTATATATGTTCTTGTGAGCTCGTTTGGTATGCTACGGGTAGTTTGGCTTAGCTCTTGATGATCTTGTCAAATGATCCACGGTTGATGGCTATTTGTTTTGAAAAATGTCACATATATGCTCTCTCATGTGTAAATGCCTTTATATGATCTTGACATATTTTAGTGGCTTGGCTATACTTAATTTGTGGTTGGATAGCTAGTTTATTGATCATATGGGGCCAAAGGCTCATTTGCCATCATGAATGTTTAGCCCTCTTGCTTCATCTTGTGGAGGGGCATAAGTTCCTTTTTGTCGCAAAGACATTTCATGTACCAATTACAAATCTGAAAATGAAATGAAAAATGCTTGGAAAATGTGCTCCCATGTCATATGTGCTGAATTTAATTTGCTTTGGGTGCTAAACCGTTGCATGTTGCCTACCAATGAGAAGTCTCATACATAGAAGTAGGCACATGGCTCGGTGGCTTTGACATGACATGAGGTGCTTTTGGGTGTTTATGATGGTCTTATGATTAGAATGGCTGTCCTAGCATGAAATTTGAGTGGCTTTGCCATTTTGATATGTTTTGCTCATGTTTAGGTATTTGCTTATGAGAGAGTAACTTTTCGCAAAATTACTCAAATCCTTTTTAGCCTTGTCCAATGATTGTGAAACTTGGTGATCATGTAGTTAAGGTCATTACGAACCTGTCGAGTATCTAACTTGCTCATTTGGACTTGTGTAGCTCCTTGTGATGAATTTTGTATATTTGAGAAGCTACATGTTGAAAGTTTTTGCATTTTGCCTTGATTCATGCATTGTCAACAAAGGGGAGAAGTGTGTGCATGATTTGGGCACCTGGGAGCTTATGGAAGGTGTCCAAAGTGGTTCGGCAATTTTCAGAGAAGTTTTTGCAGGGCGGTCACATGGGGCGGTCTAACCTCCCCAGGGGCGGTCACATGACCAGGGGCGGTTTAACCGGCCTGTGCAGGCGGTTTAACCGCCCTATGTAGTGTGAGCTTGGTTTGCTCTTTGTCATGCATTTCCAAGTGACCTTCTTGCATGCATTGGTTCGGGGGAGTTTGCATATGTGCAGGGGGAGCTCTTGTGTGAGTTTTTGGCTCGTGGCCTTGTGTGCTTTTGGTGGTTTTTGCTCTTTGTTTGAGCATGGTTTTGTCTCGGATGTGTCGAGCCGTTGCCCTTGCCTAAGGGGTCCGAGACTTGTTCTCTTCAAGTGATCTTGTTCTTTGCCTTTCTTTGGCTTTTGATCACTTGTTGGAGTTTTTCTTTTAGTAGTTTCTTTTCTTTTCTTTTTATCTTTGGTTACAAATCATGTGTGTTGTCAATGCACTCATCAAGGGGGAGATTGAGGACCATGTGTGGTTCGAGGACCGGTGGATGGTCGCTCCCTTGTGTGATGAGTGATTGACAACGTTGTGTGGACTGATTCTTGGCTAAGTATTGCAGGTGCAGGTGTTGCGGCTTGACTCGTGTTGGTGCGGTGAAGAACAAGCGCGAAAGGTCGTTGCCGGTGAGGCCTCCGTGTGTGGAGAAGACAAGTAGGCTTCGTTCGAGGGACCCGGTGGCCGGCGGGGGTCAAGTGCGGGCCGCATGGTGGCATGAACAAGAAGATGAAGTCGTGGACGGTTTCTTGGTAGAGCCTCAAAACCAAGGTCGAGCCGGGACTACGTGGGAGCCGAGTCATGAGTGGAGATTGGCGGAGGCTACACCGAGTTCGCGGGGTTTGCGGTGGTTCACCGTAAAACCACCGGGTTACTCGGTTGAGCCACAAAACCGAGGCCGAAGACTCGACGAGGAGGTGCGGCCACCCGTGGCCGGCTCAACCGCCCGGAGGGGCGGTCGCACCGCCCGGGGCCGGTCGGATCCACCGGGCCGGCCCTAACCGCCCGTGGGGGCGGTCCGACCGCCCGGCCGCCGGCGCCGAGAAGCTTCGAAGCGGAGGACACGCGTCGGGATCGCAAGGCGTGCGTCGAGGCTACGCGGGTGCGGTCGCCGGCATCCGTCCGATGGTGAAGACATCAAGAATTCCAAATCCGCCCTTGAGGGGCATGTATCCCTAGTTATTAGTGAAGGGTAGTTTAGTCTTTTGGATGCCTCCATATATACTCATTAGAGGGGTGGATGGCAGCCAACTCTTGGAACCCTAGCTCATTTGGTTTTTCCATTTTCGTTCTCTATTTTCCCTAGGATTTTAGAAGGCTAGCTTGAGAGCTTCATGTGAGATCTAGAGAGAGGGATGGATGTTTGGGTGGCAAGCTAGACCATGTACGAACCTTTCATGGCATGTATAGATGGTTCGGCGTTGTTCATCATGGTGGTTTTCCCCGTCTCTTTTGTGTTGATTTTCGGAGCTCTTTGTTGGCGGTGTTTTGAGGACGATTTCTTGGGGTTTTTGGTGGGTGTCACGTATGAGGTTGTTGTGCCTCTTTGGCTGGTGACTTTGCCCCCAAATCTCCTTTGAATCGGACTCGATTTGGTGGTTTTTCGTTGGAACTCGAGTTCTTGAGGTTTGGTCACGAGATTTGCGATTCCCCATGATTGAGAGCGTTTCGGTGCAATTCCTTTGAGGGAGAGGTCGTACATGAGGTGACCCAGGCATCCCCAAAGTTTCGCTGCAATCCGTTGGGTGAATCGGGAGATCGGGTGATGCAAAGTTGAGGGTTGACCCGCGGTTCCCCATTTTCCCGTTCTGTCTGGGGAGGGCGGTCTAACCGCGTAGGAGGGGCGGTCTAACCGCCCCGGGCTCGTCCGGAGAAAGTTTTGATTTTGGCTGAGATCTTCTGGTAGCATGTTGGCCTTGACCAGGGGATTGTATGGTTGAAATCTTGGAGCGTTTCGAGTCCGTTTGCTTGGGTTTTCACTCGGATCTTTGTGCTCGGGGGAGGGAGGTCTAACCGCCCCTGGCACCAGGTTTAACCGCCCTAGGCCTTTCCGAGGAAAGTTTGATTTTGCTGGACCTTTCTCTGTGAGTTTGTTCACCTTGATCAGAGGAGCGTTCTGGTGAAATCTTGGCTCGTTTTAGTGTGGTTTGCTAGGAGTTCTTGTTTGGAGTTCGTTGCTGGGTACAGGAGGTTAGACCGCCCCTGGTAGCCGGTCTAACCGCCCCTAGGCCCTTGGGTGAAGTTTTGGTTTTCGCCAAGATTTTCTGGTAGCTAGCATGGCCCTGACCAGAGATCTCTGTTGGTGAAACCGTGGTGAGTTTTGGTGCTCGGAAGAGGCGTTTCGGAGGATTTCTTGGTTGCCAGGTGGAGGCGGTCTAACCGCCCCCTATACCCGGTCTAACCGCCCCCTCTGGTTAGCCGGCTTTCGAGTTGTTTCCGTTGTCGGTGCTGCGTGTGTGTTGTGGTTGCTGGTAGAGTTTGTTCCTAGGACCAGTAGCACTCCAGTGGCTACGTGGTTTTGGCAAACGGAAGGTTGAAGTGCGGAGCGTGTGATTTCGGGGGTTCGACCGAGCTAGTTCATCTTGTCGGAATTTCAATCTCCCTCGAGAAGGATTTTTATCGGCTCCCATTCACTCCCCCCCCCCCTCTCGGTCGCCTTTTCGGTCCTTCGGGGGCCGGCGGCGCGGGGCCGGCGGGGGCGGGGGCGGCGGGGCCGGCGGGCGCCGCGGGGTCGGCGGGCGGGGCCGGCCGGCGCGGATCCGCCGGCGCGGCGGCGCGCGGGGTGGGCGCGGGTCGGGTGGGGAGCCGAGGGAGGGGGGCGGGTCCGGTGGGGAGGGATGGGCCGCTTTGTTTTAGGGTTAAAGTTCTTTGCCAACAGGCCTTATAGGTGCGGCTGTTGGCAAAGTCTTTTTTTTATTTTTTACTGCGCCATCCTTCGCCAACAGCTGCGGTATTAATGCTGTTGGCGAAGCCACTTTGCCAATAGCCCCACAAGGCTGTTGGGAAAGAATTTTTGCATTTTTGTTTTTTTTCCTTTCAAATTTTTTGTGGGTCCTTCCTACTATAACTACATCTCAACTTCAAAACTTGGGGATGTTTTGAGCTATTTAACTATATTTCGTTAATTATTTTCGTTCACTTGAATTTTCGGCATAATTCAAATTTGAACCGCAGTGCGTGAAATAATGAAACTTAGGCGTTCAAAAAATGATATTCATGTCGGGGAGTGTGTTTTGAGGCCGTGTCCCAAAGCTCACCCGAAATTTCGAAGTCCTTGTCCACGTAACACGACGGTCCGGGCGTGGTACAATGTTTTTTAATTATATAAAATCCAAACGAAGTCGAAAAATCACGAAACTTGTCGGTGTGTGTATTGCTATCGCATGTGGAGGCTACGATAAACATTTGAGAAAGTTTGAAGCAAGTTGCCACGTCAAATGCTCAAAACCTAGACATCTCTACCATGTGATCACTTGTGGAGCACATGTGGAGCTGTCTAGGTTTTGAGCATCCGACGCGGTAACTTGCTCCAAACTTTCTCAAATGTTTATCGCAGCCTCCACATGCGATCACAAGACACCCCGACAAGTTTCGTGATTTTTCGACTTCGTTTGGATTTTATATAATTAAAAACAAATTGTACCACGCCCGAACCGTCGTGTTACGTGCACAAGGACTTCGAAATTTCGGGTGTGCTTTGGGACACGGCCTCAAAATACACTCTCCGACATGAATATCATTTTTCGAACGCCTAAGTTTCATTATTTCACGCACTGCAGCTCAAATTTGAATTATGCCGAAAATTCAAGTGAACGAAAATAATTAACGAAATATAGCTAAATGTTGAAAAATGGGCCCACATTTAACAATGTGCTTCTAAACAACGTAGCAAGGCTACCAAAAAAGTTTGAATTCAAAATTCGAAAAAAACGAAAATTATTTGCCAACACTCGCAATCTTCCCCAATAGCCCCTACAAGGTCGTTGGGAAAGAAGGCTCTTCGCCAACAGCTTGGTAGCCCCGTTGGCGAAGGGTGCTCCCTTTGCCAACAACTAACGGCGAAGCCGTTGGCAAAGCTGACGGCGGCGGTACCGTTTGGCCGCGCCGGAGCTTCGCCAACAACTTTTCTTTCCCAACAGAATGCCGTTGGGAAATAACCCCTTCGCCAACAAATCGAACTTTGCCATCGATCATTGGATTTTGGGCCGTTGGCGAAGATTTCTTTCCACGACATCGGAATTTTCCCCGTTGGGAAAGAGTTTCTTCGCCAACAAATCGTGTCTTGGCTGTTGGGAAAGCGTTGGACTGCCGGCGAAGCCACGCTTCTGTTGTGATACGATAAGATGCAGGAAACGTGAACCTGCTACCAAACTCCTGGAGCCGGTGGTGGACACGAGGTTAGCCGAAAGTCCGGCAACTGACAGGAAAGGACTGCTCAATCTTATTTTTTCTCGCCCTCGCTCTGGTGTGAGCAGAAACAACGCTAGGAACAAACTTTCAACCACCAGAGAATCATGAATCAAGCGCTTCGAATGGGATAATGGCCGGTGCGAAGCACCTTGGGCTTCTGCTGGCGAGGGGAGTTGGGTGATCGCTCGTTGTTCGCTTCTTTTCTACTACTTGTTTGTCAGCCGCGGCGCTTGAGTTTGCGCCGGTCGGTCGGGACGAAGGGAGTACATCACAAATATCACAATAACCGTCACATGCGTGCCTCGCATGTGTCACACAATAACCATCATATAGACACTGCATGCAGATAGATAAATCCACAAGTTCGACGCCACAAAGTTCTCTAGTTCAACAACACATAAACCCACAAGTGCGACATCACAGAAATCCACAACTACACTCGTTCTCAACCGCAAAGTCTCAAATCCACAAGCACGTCACTTACTGAGGTGGAGTTGAGAACCAGTGCTGGATGGCCGACAAATCCGCATCCTGAGGTTGCATGTGTGAGATAGAAATGCCACTGAAACACTGACAGTTTTATACGCAATTTTTATAAGAATCAGCAAATCACATACACTATTTAAGTTACAACTTGGCAGCCAGGCCCCTGAATTTTCTGCAGGTTCACAAATAGGCCCTTATTTTGCGGTTAGGACCTCGGGCAAGTTTCTCACCTTGCAATGTAGCCCCTGGGGGCGGTGGCCGGCACGGCTCAAACGTGTCGGACTGGCAACGTTTGACCGAGATTTTCTCAAAAAATTTGAATAGAAGTGCTCAAAGTGGTAAATAGGAAAGTTGTATATCTCACTACCCTCTACAACTCTCACAAAGGCCGTATAGTGTTTTTGTCAACAGATTTTACACAAATTGCAGCCAAACTTTGAATGTCACCATGTTTCGGTGAACAGGAGGTACTGGCGGTTGACCACGTTTTTCACTAATTTCCACTCAAAATTTGAACTGCCAATCTACATGAAAGTTGTGTCCCTCAACAAACTGGGCAACTTTCGTATTGGGAGATTTTGAAGTGTTTAGGTGAAATTTGGAGAACGTGGCAAAAGTTCCGGACGACATTCGCCGACATCAATGGTTAAGCTGGGTTTGACTGTGTCTTTGACCAAGGGTTGACCACAGGTGTGTGTAGACTTGGTCAAGGGGTTCAATAGGGCTCATTGGCGAAGTTTTCGAGGTGATGACCCAGGTTGACCTAGGTTTGACCAATGTCGGCCGATTTGTCGGGCATACTCCCGGTACTCATGCAAGGAAGGAAGAATAGTAGAAGACGGACTCCGGTAGAATTCCCCCCGTACTCCTACTAGGACTCGCTCCGTGTACTCCTACTAGGACTCCCGCCTTGTAACCGACTAGGAACCCGCCCCCCGGACTATATAAGGGAGGGCCGGGTACCTAGCCGGACATCCCCAATCCCTCCGGAGACAACCCAACACCAAGCGCGGGCGCCATACTTGATCTCCCAAACAGACGTAGGGTTCGCCACCTTGGCGGCCCGAACTCGTATAAATCTTGTGTCCCGTGTCCTCGCGCGTACCTTCGAGTTCTCGGTCTCCCGATCACGATACTCACCGCACAATCTACAACCTCGGGTACCCCCTTGGTAGGTTTGCCGGTCTAAAACACCGACACCGGCGCGCTGTAGGGGTGATCATCACCACCGGCGAAGTCGAAGGACCCTCGTCAACAAGATCAATCTACTCGTCGACTCGCCGAGATCCATTGAAGCAAGTCGCCTTGCTCTTGTCAAAGCGTAATCAATTTTCTTACGGCGCGCTTCCGGTTGCTTCGGCACGTCGCGCGGCTCGTCACGCGGCTCGTCGTGCCGCTCGTCGTCGACTACTCCGCCTCTCGCGGGCTCGTCGTCGTCGACTACTTCCCGCCTACGCCGCGCGTCCCGGTGCCTCGGCACGTCGCGCGGCTCGTCATGCGGCTCGTCGCGGCGCTCGTCGTCGACTACTCCGGGCTCGTCGTCGACTACTTCGCCTACGCCGCACGTCCGGGTGCCTCGGCACGTCACGCGGCTCGTCACGCGGCTCCTCGCACCGCTCGTCGTCGACTACTCGGCTCGTTGTCGACTACTCCTCCTACGCCGCGCGTCCGGATGCCTCGGCACGTCGCGCGGCTCGTCACGCGGCTCCTCGCGGCGCTCGTCGTCGACTACTCGGCTCGTCGTCGACTACTCCTCCTCAACGCCGCGCGCCGGGTGCCTCGGCACGTCGTGCGGCTCGTCACGCGGCTTGTCACGCCGCTCGTCGTCGACTACTCCGCCTCGCCCCGGGCTCGTCGTAGACTACTTCGTCTTCGCCGCGCGTCCGGGTGCCTCGGCACGTCGCGCGGCTCGTCACACGGCTTGTCGCGCCGCTCGTCGTCGACTACTTCGTCTCCGCCGCACGTCCCGGGTGCCTCGGCACGTCGCGCGGCTCGTCACGCGGCTTGTCGCGCCGCTCGTCGTCGACTACTCGTCGTCGACTACATCGTCTCCGCCACGCGTCGGGTGCCTCGGCACGTCGCGCGGCTCGTCACGCGGCTTGTCGCGCCGCTCGTGTCGACTACTCGTCGTCGACTACTTCGTCTCCGTCGCGCGTCCGGTGCCTCGGCACGTCGCGCGGCTCGTCACGCGGCTTGTCGCGCGCTCGTCGTCGACTACTCGTCGTCGACTACTTCGTCTACGCCGCGCGTCCGGGGTGCCTCGGCACGTCGCGCGGCTCACCATGCGGCTCGTCGCGCCGCTCGTCGTCGACTACTCCGGTCTCGTCGTCGACTACGCCGCCCTACGCCGCGCGTCCGGGTGCCTCGGCACGTCGCGCGGCTCTTCACGCGGCTCATCGCGCCACTCGTCGTCGACTACTCCGCCTCGCCCAGGCTCGTCGTCGACTACTCCGTGCGCCGCGACTTCGTCTTGCGGCCACGCTGGCTCTACTTCATCCACGCCGTGCGTCGTGACTACTTGTCTCGCGGCAACACTGGCTCTACTTCGAGTATGCCGTGCGCCGTCACGACGTCGTCTTCCGGTCGCATCGCGTCGACCATTCATCTTGACTAGTTTTCCAAACTAGTCAAGAACGGCAGTCACGCCCCCAACAACTAGTCGGAATCAACTCTGACTAGTCAACTTCAGCAGCAACCGTCGCGGTTCCATCGCCGGTTGCCATGGCTTCATCATCAGTCTGCCCAGGCAGCAACAGCTAAGTCATTTATCTAAATGATTACTGTTCTCTTGGCTTGTTCTCCTCATCATGTAGGACTACTTGCCGACTACTCATTTGTGTATGCTTCTCGACGGGTTTTCACGGGAGCTACACTCTGCTGACTACTCTTGGGGTATATCAATCACGTCGCCACGAGTCTACTTCATCAACTCGGGGGCTATCCCTAGGAGGCAGTTTCTAAAGTCCGCTACGCGCGGCAATCTAAAGTCGACTTCTAAAGTCGCATTCTAAAGTCCGCTCCATGTGGCAACTTAAAGTCGACTCCGGTCGCATCTTCGCCTGCTTCAGTGGCATACTACGTGTGTAAGCTTCGATGGAACCTAGCTGTAAGCGGCCCTCGGGTCCTGGCGACGATGGAACCTAGCTGCACGTGGTCTTCATGCTCTGTACCATGGGTCCAAGTACCCTAAGTACTCCTGCTCTGTACCTTGGGTCTGAAATCCATGGCCCAGGTATGCAAGTCGACTCCGGTCGCACCTTCAAGTCCACTACGGTGGCAACCGTACCTTGGGTCTGAAATCCATGGCTCAGGTACTTAAGCCCACTCCGGTGGCACAAGCCCGCTCCGGCGGCAATCGTACCTTGGGTCTGAAATCCATGGCTCAGGTACTCAAGCCCACTCCGGTGGCACAAGTCGACGCTAACGGTCGCACTCAAGCCCGCTCCGGCGGCAACTGTACCTTGGGTCTGAAATCCATGGCTCAGGTACTTAAGCCCACTCCGGTGGCACAAGCCCGCTCCGGCGGCAACTGTACCTTGGGTCTGAAATCCATGGCTCAGGTACTTAAGCCCACTCCGGTGGCACAAGCCGACTCCGGTCGCAACCTTAAGCCCGCTCCGGCGGCAAAACTACTCGTTTTCTCTGATTTTTCATTCGCTTTGGCTTTCCGGAAAGTGCTTTTCGTTTTTTGCATCTTAAGTCCACCCCGCGTGGCACAAAGTCGACTACTGCAGTCGCATCTAAAGTCCGCTTTACGCGGCAAACTAAAGTCGACTTCTTAAGTCGCATCTCAAAGTCCGCTCCGCGCGACATCCTAAAGTCGACTTCGGTTCTCAAGTCGCATCTCAAAGTCCGCTCCGCGCGGCAACTAAAGTCGACTTCGGATTTCAAGTCGCATCTAAAAGTCCGCTCCGTGCGGCACAAAATCGACTTCGGTTTTCAAGTCGCATTCTAAAGTCCGCTCCGACGGCACGACTACTTCTCAAGCTCCACGCCAAACGCTACTTGGAATCTCGCCGGCTCGGGGGCTACTTGAAGATAACTTCGGCATGCTTCGCTCGCTCCCAAGCTCGGGGGCTCCTCACCAATCACTACTCGACGTGGCTCATACGGCTCTCTTATCTCGGGGGCTACACGCCGCAAGAGTACTCGGATGATGGCTTCGCGAACACCGAAGACCCTTGGATTGATTACCTAATCATTTCAAGGCTCGGGGTCGCTATGCTACACCCATCATTCAAATCTTTTCAAGACCGATGAGTCCGGACCACCTTCCAGCCCTCGCGGCGCTTCAAGTACTATTGAAGGCTTCTCCAAGAAGTGCTCGAGGACGCTCAAGAACTACTCGAAGAGGCTTCAAGACTACTCGAACTACTACTCTCGACTCCAACGTGTTCGGGGGCTTGTCGGGCATACTCCCGGGTACTCATGCAAGGAAGGAAGAATAGTAGAAGACGGACTCTGGTAGAATTCCCCCGTACTCCTACTAGGACTCGCTCCGTGTACTCCTACTAGGACTCCCCGCCTTGTAACCGACTAGGAACCCGCCCCCCGGACTATATAAGGGAGGGCGGGTACCTAGCCGCACATCCCCAATCCCTCCGGGGACAACCCAACACCAAGCGCAGGGCGCCATACTTGATCTCCCAAACAGGACGTAGGGTTCGCCACCTTGGCGGCCCGAACCTGTATAAATCTTGTGTCCCGTGTCCTCGCGCGTACCTTCGAGTTCTCGGTCTCCTGATCACGATCCCCACCGCACAATCTACTACCTCGGGTACCCCCTTGGTAGGTTTGCTTGGTCTAAAACACCGACACGATTTGACTCGGCTGATTCGGTCATTAGCGTTAATACCGTTAATTAAAAATCTGGGGCGTCACACCCCTGAGTACCTATAAGAGGATAGCATCCTCTACTCAGTCAGATGTCCTATGTAGGTGAGATGTCCCGTGCGTGAGGATGGAGGTCATGAGGGCGTCTCCAATCGTATGGGATAGCACTAGCTCTAAGTTGATGAATTTAAACGAGAAAAGAGTGCAACAACTAGCTTTGAATATTGTGCGGTGAGAGAACGGTGTATTGGGAATTGAGCGAGCTTATCTCTTTTCTCCTAGTTAGTCTCTTGTCTTTTGCAATGTTTCATGATTAAAAAACTCGGTCGGATGTCCTATGTAGGTGAGATGTCCCGTGCGTGAGGATGGAGGTCATGAGGGCGTCTCCAATCGTATGAGCTAGCACTAGCTCTAAGTTGATAAATTTAAACGAGAAAAGAGTGCAACAACTAGCTTTGAATATTGTGCGGTGAGAGAACAAGTGTATTGGGAATTGAGCGAGCTTATCTCTTCTCTCCTAGTTAGTCTCTTGTCTTTTGCATTATTTCATGATTAAAAAATTAGTTTCACTAGCTCTAAGCTAGATTGTTGGAGACGCCCCGAGTTCGAATCCCGCACCCGCGCATGTGTATATTTCATGTGAAAAATCGCGTGACTTGTGACTTGCGTGGGGCCTCCCAGGTATTTTCAAATATTTTTTTGACGCTGGCATGCCCCTTTAGTCCTGGTTGTTTTACCAACCGTGACTAAAGGCCCTCTTTTAGTCCCGGTTCGTTCACCCGAGACTAAAGGACCCCTTTTGTCTCTCATCATTAGTCCCGGTTGGACTTCAGGTTCCTATACCCATTACCAACCGGGACTAAAGGTCCTCTCCCTACCAGTGTGTAAGGCCAACTGGATAGGCTCAGCAGTGGGGAAAAAAGAAGATCTCGCTTTGGGATAGTGCTTGGATCCAAAAAGGAAAGAAATGGCTCACCACAAGACGCCTCTTCCATAGTGGTGTCTCCGTCTCACATTTCATTGAGTTTTGCAGGCTATGGGTAGAGGCCTGCAGGGTGCACCTCCGGCACGATGTCCTCATTTTTTGTCTAAATAGCTTAAAAATGTGGATATTTTAGAGCTATTTGCAACTAGTCTACTGAAAAAATATCTCACCAAGAGGTGCTAATTGGGCTATTTACAGTAGGCCCACAGTCGCCTGTCGTGTCCCTCGCAACAGACGTGAGCAGCGCCCGTGAGCCCATCTCCTCGCGCTCCACAAGTCGCGCCACCGCCTACCCCACCCGCGGCGGGCTTCATCCGCGCTGCCGCCTCCCCACCCCCACCCGTGGCACCACTTCCCTTCCGCGGCGCTGCCAACGACGTCCAAGTCGATCCGGATCTTAATTAATGCAGGCTGCGACGCCGAGCCGCGGGATGTCGTCATCGTCGAAGAGGAACTCATGGTCGTGGCGCGGCTTCACCTAGCGGGGCGCGGCACCATCAACACGCCTTTGCGCTCCGCGAGGCTGGCCTCCCGAGGCACGGAGAGACCGAACACGAATGCGCGGAACACGGGGTGCGCGCTGACGGCGTCGGTCGCTGCGCCGGCAAGCAGGGCGCACGCCATCAACGCTCCCGAGGATGCCAGCGCGTCGGCGCTGTCGGGCGAGAGGCCTGTTAGCAACAGGGTAGTTGGGGAAGGATTAGAGAAGGGAATCAGAGGGAAAGCAGCAGGGATTTGAGATCAGGAAGAACAACAAGGGGATCCAGAGAGACTCGGCAGAGGTCCTTGTCATCAGGAAGAAGAAGATAGTATTGTGTCTGATACATAATAATCGATATCCTCCCTCTCCCCTCCCTACTGGTATATGTAGCAGATTGATACATTAGCTGAGCCCCAATTCGCACACAAAGCAGCCCATAGCAGCCCACGAGTCACTGTATCCTAACAAGGCCCCAGAGCATGTACACCGGCGCGAGAGGCCCCCAGAGAGCTTGTTCGTAGCTTCCTCATTACATATTCGAGACTTATCTTGTTAATTACCAACGCAACAATTGTTACACGACTCTTCCCGATTTCCTCCGTGTTGAGAGGCCTATGCCGCGGTGGAGGCTGTGGTCGATCGGCGTGGCGCTCATGCCAAGAAGGGTGGTCATGTCCAGCAGCAGCAGGGAGCCGCGGCGTGACGCTGAGGAAAAATTGGATATTAATTTGCTTGTGCTCAAATAACTAGGAAAATATATTAAATGTCAACTTGCTCTCGGATCAAAACATCTCAAGAGTTGGCTATTTGTTTAGACTGAACTTTAACCCTCAAAATAGCTCTTGATATCTCCCCAAACACGCCCAATATATATGTCTCAAACAGCTTATAGGGCACAATTCGTGTGACCGACAACAACTAACTTTGAGATAGACTCTCATTTGGCAAAAATTGAGCACCACCGAAATCGAAATTCTTTGCCTGGCTTGCAATCCAAAATTGGATTTGGAGTTGTCACGATCCTAAGATCAGACGGGGTAGCTTGGGGGTTCACCAGCGTCACGCACTATGGATTGGCTCGGCGGAGGCGGTACAACATGGAATCAGAGGGAGAAAGGAGAGCTTGCCAGAGGCGAGAGGAGGAAGAAGCCGATAGCCTTTCTGTCCCTGGTACAAGTAGTGATGGTACATGGGCTCAGCCCAACACACAAGGACTCACAGGCCCATCCTGCAACCCAGCTATCACAGGCCCATATGTTGGGTCGTGACATGAGTGTGGATATAGATTAGATACGATAGGGGATGGCTGCATAGTGTGGATGGCTTTTTATTGTAAGAATAAAGAACACTCCACACACATTGTGCTTCTCAAGACTTCTAAAATGAGGGTTGTTATAGATATGGATTGAATGACAAAGTCCGTAAAAGTTACACGTGTGAGATAGAAATGCCACTAAGTCTATAAGATTGTTAATGGACTCACGGGATTAAGTATAGGTGGAGGTGGAGGAGCGATTAGCATTGGTGGTGGTGGTGCAGGAGTACCCATGCTCCTGGGAGATAGTTTCCATGTACTAATGCCACTGTCGCATCATCTGCTGCATCGTGCTTGGACGACTCCTGCTCTACCACCATTTGCTGCATCATCTGCTGCTCGACCTCCCGATCTGCCACCACCTTCGCCTCAAACTCCCTTCAGACCCTCCTCTCTTCTTCCAGAGCATCCTACAACAACATTGCATCCCAAAAAAAAAAAGTTTTCATCTAGGTTGTGTACACGCATGCGAGAAGATCCAATCACCCAGCTACAGAGGCAAATGGAAATTCCATATTTTTCCTACTTTAAATGACAGCAAATATATTCTTCACTACCGGAAACATAGTCTTCACCGAGAGCTGGAAGCTTCGGCGAGAGCCAAATCTACAGCTCTCGGTGAAGCCCCTCTTCGCCGAGAGCACAAGGTCTGGCTCTCGGCGAAGGACTGGCCCACGGTGACCAGCACCTTCGCCGAGAGCTTTCTATCCTCAGCTCTCGGCGAAGGGTTCGGCTGACGGCTCAGCAGCAGCAGGCGTCACGGCCACCTACGTCCGTTAAATTCGCCGAGAGCCTGGATGTTAGGCTCTCGGCGAAGAAAAAACACACGGCGCAGAAACACTTTCACCGAGAGCTTTATACCTTCGGTGAGTGTTTTGTTTCTGCTCACGGCGAATGTTCAAAAAAAAAATTCACATTTCCGAGTCCAAACTTTTTCCTTGATCCACATACACACAAACAATATACATGTTCAAAATTGGCACCATTTTGTCTTTGTTAGCTATATTTAACAATTTCACTTCTTTCTTTGTATTTGTTTCTTATACGTCCGATATGAACTGCAAGTGCATAAAATCATAGAGCAAATTTGTTCGAAAAATGGTATTCATGTTCATGAGACATCTCTAAGACCATGTACATAAAATGAAGCTCAATTTTCTTGCATTTGGTTCTCGTATCAAGATGAAGATCGTGTGGTAGCAAGGTAAAAAAATTATATAAAATTCAAATGAAGTTGAAAAATCACGATTTTTGTCGAGTGGTCGTGATATCATACATAGAGATTGTGATAAATAGTAGGGAGTGTTTTGAACAAGTTGACACGTACACTCTTTAGAAACCGGAACATCGAACGAGAAGTTTCAGAAAATTTGAACTCATACCACTTGGTTTGGTCTCTTTGTGAATTTTCATTTTGAATTTGAGTGCAACCACTTTTTTATAAGCAATACACAACATATCTAGTGACATGTTAAGTTTTATCGAAATTTCAAATTTGTTTGCTATTTTTAGATAAAATTTGATGAAAATAACCTTCGGTGAGTGTTTTGCTCTCGGTGAACAGGGGACCTTCGCCGAGAGCCGGCCCCTTGGCTCTCGGCGAAGAGAGCTTTTTTGTTTTTTTAATTTGTAGCGAGCGGCGCGAGCCTCCGAGCGTGGGGCCCGGCCGGGTCGGTATCGCCGAGAGCCGGCCCCTTGGCTCTCGGCGAAGAGAGTTTTTTTTATTTTCAGCAGGCAGCGCGAGCCTCCGGAGCGTGGGGCCCGCTCCTCAGTATCGCCGAGAGCTGACCCTTGGCTCTCGGCGAAGAGAGCTTTTTTTTTATTTTGAGCAGGAAGCACGATATTTTAATTTTTTTATCAATAAGTTTCTTATTTTAAAATTTTTAGCAGCTTCGCCGAGAGCCCTAGATCTTGGCTCTCAGCGAAGGGTCTTCCTTTTTGGCCTAACCCAGCCACCAACACGCCCGCCGCCAACACAACACAACACAACCGCCGCCGCCTCCCCGACCCGCCGCCGCCCGGTCGCGCCGCCACCACCCCGCCGCCGCCCGCCCACGCGCGCTACCACCTCGCCGCCGCCCGCCCGCGCGCGCGCCGCCCGCCCGCCCCGCTCCGCCGCCGCCACCGCCCCCCCCCGACCCCGCCCGCCCGCCCCCGCGCCGCGCCGAGCCCCCGCCCCCGACCCCCGCCCCACTCCGCCGCCGCCACCGCCCCCCCCCGACCCCCGCCCCGCTTTGCCGCCGCCACCTCCCGGCCGCGGCGACCCGCCCCCACCCCACCCCGTGCCGCCTCGCCCACCGCCACCTCCCTCGGCCGCCAAGGAGGAGGAGGCCGGCCGCGAAGGAAAATCAGGAGGGGAGAGAAGGAGGAGGAGATGGAGAAGGCCGACGTGGAGGAGGGTTAGGAGACGTCGAAGGATCCATTGCCACGAACGCATCCAACCTCAGTGCTTCACCCCTTGTGAGTGCTCTCTCGACTTCCTCTCGATTTCGGTAATTTAGTTAGAAATTAGTGATGAATTAGTGATGTTGGATATATACGAACTCGAGTATCATGGTTGCAAACCTCTTAAACCTGTCATATTCAAGTGCCATTGGTTTGATCCAAGCGCTCGCGGTATGAGACAAAATAAGAATCTTGGGCTCGTCGAAATTAAGCAGTCATCTGTGTACCCAGGGCACGATGTCTATATTGTGGCCCAACGAGACCACACAAGTATATTACCTCTCATACCCATGTAAAACCGACAAGCGTCTCCGGGGTTGGAGTGTTGTGTACAAGGTATCGCCACACGGTAAACTACCCGCCCTGTGCAATGAAGATTACCACCTACTAGACCCAAACACATATGACGGAGATTTCTTCCAAGAGGATGGGCTAGAGGGGAGCTTTGAGATAGACTTAACCCAAGCGATCGAAATGGAAGTAGACAATGAAATGGGTGTCGACGGCGATGATGCGAAGAGGTTCAAAATGATGACGACCTAAGATTACTTGAGCGATTACGTTTAGGCAATGACAATGATGATGATGACACCGTTCCGCCTTTGGAGCACGGCGTTGAGTCTATGGACATGCGAGATAGTGATGATGACTACGATCCAAATATTCCGAATTATGATGATTATTTCTAAAACATGTAAGATCCGTACTAATTGTAAATATGTCTATAACTTACTAGGATATTTTGTTTCATGTACTAGTATAACATGTTTCTTATTTATTACTAATTTATATTTAAATGTAATTATGTACTAATTGATTTACTCTTGTTTATTTCGGTGTTTGATCCAAGATGCCGCCAAAGAAGAAGGTGTCGAGGCAACGCGGCCGTTTGGTGAGGAACCGCAATGACTTGTACCGGACGAGGCTTTGGGCTCCGGGATGATGAGGAGGGTGTCGAGGTCCCCCTCCGTGGTACCTTCCGGTTCGTCTGGAGCCACGGGTCGCAAGAGTGCACCCTCTCCAGTTGCGACGGAGGAGGAGGAGGAGGAGGAGGAGGAGGAGGAGGAGGAGGAGGTGCAGCAGCAGGATGATGAGGTGCAGGGGAGGGAGGAGGGGGAGGAGGAGGAGGACGAGGACGAGGAGGAGGCGGTGGTGGAGGCTAGGCCCAAGGTCTATGTGCGAGGCCATTCGACACTTCCAGACCGACCCATACTACCCGCGAACCGCCCGATTATTAGACCCGAGGGAACACAGTAACTTTTCTTAACCTTTTCATTGGTTCTCTTCAAACTCACATTCAAACTAATACATTTTGTGAATCATTTTGGCAGGGGGTGGAAGATCCAGAGTTCGTGTGGTCATAACTGTCTTCCCAATGGCATCTTGGGCGTTCTGGTCAGGCTTCACTACCCCGGGTTCGTGTGGGTTGGCGAGGGAGATGCTCGCCGAGAGGTGCTGGTGACGTCGTTTGACCACTACGCCCTCATGCCCGATGTCCGGATCCGACCGGGCGGGTGTTCCCGAACAAGGCCGTCCGGTGGTTTCGAGTTTTGGGTGTGTTTTCCTATCAATAAATTACTTTTTCGACTTAATTGGATTTGGCTCGTGTATTGACAACACTTTTATGTGCGGGATTTCTACGAGTTTTTCCGGGATACGAGGCGCGGGCGAATGACAACGCCATGTTCATTTGTCGCAAACTTGTCACTGATATGATTTACGAGTCCCGCGTCTCGCAAAACATGGTCTGGAAGGCTCAGCGACATGAGAAAGTCCGAAAATCGGACATGCGAAACCTCCGGCTCACTCAAGAACAATACATGGAGGTATAAATATGCGTCAATTCATTTTTCTGAGATTACATTTGCTCAATTTGATGTTTTTGTACAGTATGCACTTGATGACTTGCGGGTGCCCCCGTGGTCGTGTGCCGACCGGCCTCACGTTTGGAGGGCAATTGTGAACAAGTGGTTTGAGCCGGATTGGGAGGCAAAGCACCTCAAACTCCCTTCGGACCCTCCTCTCTTCTTCCGCAGCATCCTACAACAACATTGCATCCCAAAAAAAAAGTTTTCATCTAGGTTGTGTACACGCATGCGAGAAGATCCAATCACCCGGCCTACGAGAGGCAAATGGAAATTCCATATTTTTCCTACTTTAAATGACACAAAATATATTCCTCACTACCGGAAACGAGTCTTCACCGAGAGCCGGAAGCTTCGGCGAGAGCCAAATCTACGGCTCTCGGTGAAGCCCCTCTTCGCCGAGAGCACAAGGTCCGGCTCTCGGCGAAGGACGGCCCACGGTGACCGGCACCTTCGCCGAGAGCTTTCTATCCTCGCCTCTCGGCGAAGGGTTCGGCCGACGGCTCGGCAGCGGCGGCGCGTCACGGCCGCCTACGTCCGATTAAATTCGCCGAGAGCCCGGATGTTAGGCTCTCGGCGAAGAAAACACACGGCGCAGAAACACTTTCACCGAGAGCTTTATACCTTCGGTGAGTGTTTTGTTTCTGCTCACGGCGAATGTTCAAAAAAAAAAATTCACATTTCCGAGTCCAAACTTTTTCCTTGATCCACATACACACAAACAATATACATGTTCAAAATTGGCACCATTTTGTCTTTGTTAGCTATATTTAACAATTTCACTTCTTTCTTTGTATTTGTTTCTTATACGTCCGATATGAACTGCAAGTGCATAAAATCATAGAGCAAATTTGTTCGAAAAATGGTATTCATGTTCATGAGACATCTCTAAGACCATGTACATAAAATGAAGCTCAATTTTCTTGCATTTGGTTCTCGTATCAAGATGAAGATCGTGTGGTAGCAAGGTAAAAAAATTATATAAAATTCAAATGAAGTTGAAAAATCACGATTTTTGTCGAGTGGTCGTGATATCATACATAGAGATTGTGATAAATAGTAGAGAGTGTTTTGAACAAGTTGACACGTACACTCTTTAGAAACCGGAACATCGAACGAGAAGTTTCATAAAATTTGAACTCATACCACTTGGTTTGGTCTCTTTGTGAATTTTCATTTTGAATTTGAGTGCAACCACTTTTTTATAAGCAATACACAACATATCTAGTGACATGTTAAGTTTTATCAAAATTTCAAATTTGTTTGCTATTTTTAGATAAAATTTGATGAAAATAACCTTCGGTGAGTGTTTTGCTCTCGGTGAACGAGGGGACCTTCGCCGAGAGCGGACCCTTGGCTCTCGGCGAAGAGAGCTTTTTTGTTTTTTAATTTGTAGCGAGGCGGCGCGAGCCTCGGAGCGTGGGGCTCGCTCGTCAGTATCGCCGAGAGCCAGCCCCTTGGCTCTCGGCGAAGAGAGCTTTTTTTTATTTTCAGCAGGCAGCGCGAGCCTTCGGAGCGTGGGGCCCGCTCGTCAGTATCGCCGAGAGCCGGCCCCTTGGCTCTCAGCGAAGAGAGCTTTTTTTTTATTTTCAGCAGGCAGCACGATATTTTAATTTTTTTTCAATAAGTTTTCTTATTTTAAAATTTTTAGCAGCTTCGCCGAGAGCCCTAGATCTTGGCTCTCGGCGAAGGGTCTTCCTTTTTGGCCTAACCCGGCCCGACCACCAACACGCCCGCCGCCAACACAACACAACACAACACAACACCCCGCCGCCGCCTCCCCGACCCGCCGCCGCCCGGTCGCGCCGCCACCACCCCCGCCGCCGCCCAGCCCACGCCGCTACCACCTCGCCGCCGCCCGCGCGCGCGCGCCGCCCGGCCCGCCCCCGCTCCGCCGCCGCCACCGCCCGGCCCCCGACCCCCGCCCCCGCCCCGCGCCGCGCCGAGCCCCGCCCCGACCCCGCCCCCACTCCGCCGCCGCCACCGCCCCGGCCCCGACCCCCCGCCCCCGCTTTGCCGCCGCCACCTCCCGGCCCGCGGCGACCCGCCCCACCCCACCCCCGTGCCGCCGCCCACCGCCACCTCCCTCGGCCGCCAAGGAGGAGGAGGCCGGGCCGCGAAGGAAAATCGGGAGGGGAGAGAAGGAGGAGGAGATGGAGAAGGCCGACGTGGAGGAGGGTTAGGAGACGTCGAAGGATCCATTGCCACGAACGCATCCAACCTCGGTGCTTCACCCCTTGTGAGTGCTCTCTCGACTTCCTCTCGATTTCGGTAATTTAGTTAGAAATTAGTGATGAATTAGTGATGTTGGATATATACGAACTCGAGTATCATGGTTGCAAACCTCTTAAACTCGTCATATTCAAGTGCCATTGGTTTGATCCAAGCGCTCGCGGTATGAGACAAAATAAGAATCTCGGGCTCGTCGAAATTAAGCGATCATCCGTGTACCCGGGGCACGATGTCTATATTGTGGCCCAACGGACCACACAAGTATATTACCTCTCATACCCATGTAAAACCGACAAGCGTCTCCGGGGTTGGAGTGTTGTGTACAAGGTATCGCCACACGGTAAACTACCCGCCCTGTGCAATGAAGATTACCACCTACTAGACCCAAACACATATGACGGAGATTTCTTCCAAGAGGATGGGCTAGAGGGGAGCTTTGAGATAGACTTAACCCAAGCGATCGAAATGGAAGTAGACAATGAAATGGGTGTCGACGGCGATGATGCGAAGAGGTTCAAAATGATGACGACCTAAGATTACTTGAGCGATTACGTTTAGGCAATAACAATGATGATGATGACACCGTTCCGCCTTTGGAGCACGGCGTTGAGTCTATGGACATGCGAGATAGTGATGATGACTACGATCCAAATATTCCGAATTATGATGATTATTTCTAAAACATGTAAGATCCGTACTAATTGTAAATATGTCTATAACTTACTAGGATATTTTGTTTCATGTACTAGTATAACATGTTTCTTATTTATTACTAATTTATATTTAAATGTAATTATGTACTAATTGATTTACTCTTGTTTATTTCGGGTGTTTGATCCAAGATGCCGCCAAAGAAGAAGGTGTCGAGGCGGCGCGGCCGTTTGGTGAGGAACCGCAATGACTTGTACCGGGACGAGGCTTTGGGCTCCGGGATGATGAGGAGGGTGTCGAGGTCCCCCTCCCGTGGTACCTTCCGGTTCGTCCGGAGCCACGGGTCGCAAGAGTGCACCCTCTCCGGTTGCGACGGAGGAGGAGGAGGAGGAGGAGGAGGAGGAGGAGGAGGAGGAGGAGGAGGAGGTGCGCGACGGGATGATGAGGTGCGGGGGAGGGAGGAGGGCGGGGAGGAGGAGGAGGAGGACGAGGAGGAGGCGGGGGGTGGAGGCTAGGCCCAAGGTCTATGTGCGAGGCCATTCGACACTTCCGGACCGACCCATACTACTCGCGAACCGCCCGATTATTAGACCCGAGGGAACACGGTAACTTTTCTTAACCTTTTCATTGGTTCTCTTCAAACTCACATTCAAACTAATACATTTTGTGAATCATTTTGGCAGGGGTGGAAGATCGAGAGTCCGAGTGGTCATAACCGTCTTCCCAATGGCATCTTGGGCGTTCTGGTCAGGCTTCACTACCCCGGGTTCGTGTGGGTTGGCGAGGGAGATGCTCGCCGAGAGGTGCTGGTGACGTCGTTTGACCACTACGCCCTCATGCCCGATGTCCGGGATCCGACGGGGCGGGTGTTCCCGAACAAGGCCGTCCGGGTGGTTTCTGAGTTTTGGGTGTGTTTTCCTATCAATAAATTACTTTTTCCGACTTAATTGGATTTGGCTCGTGTATTGACAACACTTTTATGTGCGGGATTTCTACGAGTTTTTCCGGGATACGAGGCGCGGGCGAATGACAACGCCATGTTCATTTGTCGCAAACTTGTCACCGATATGATTTACGAGTCCCGCGTCTCGCAAAACATGGTCCGGAAGGCTCGGCGACATGAGAAAGTCCGAAAATCGGACATGCGAAACCTCCGCTCACTCAAGAACAATACATGGAGGTATAAATATGCGTCAATTCATTTTTCCGAGATTACATTTGCTCAATTTGATGTTTTTGTACGGTATGCACTTGATGACTTGCGGGTGCCCCCGTGGTCGTGTGCCGACCGGCCTCACGTTTGGAGGGCAATTGTGAACAAGTGGTTTGAGCGGATTGGGAGGCAAAGCACCTCGAGCGCCGGGAGCGGCGTTTGAAGATGGCGGTGTCCGCACACCACCAAGGCCCCATTAACCTTCGCGAGTTCGGTCGTAGATGGGTACGTTTATTTATTTATTTATTTATTTATTTATTTATTTCTATTTCTTGTTGTCTAACTCTCAATTATTCTAACACCCACTTTGTTGTTTTCTAACACCCACATTGTTGTTTCTTGCAGTCTCAGGCACATGAGAATCAGCCTTGCAGCGAGCTCCAGGCATATGGCATAGCACACAAGGGCAAGGCCAAGGCCGACGTCGCCTTCAACGTGGACGACCCACCCGAGGCGTATAGTAACCCGACAGGTCCGCCCCGCATCACAAGGTACGTCACGACGGCAAGGGAGGTTCGTGGGCCGGACTTCGATCCGGTGACGAGCCTCTTGATGGAGAGTGTCGTGAGGAGCGGAGAAGGCGGGATGCATGGACGGTACCATGTGGGTGACGATCTCCTTGTTCCATCCTCTGTTCCGACGCTCGCGGCGCTTCGATCTCGAGATAGGGGCACGAGCTCGGCCCCCGCCCATACATAGTCGGCCCATCGCTACGCGAACGTTGAACGAGCGAGTTCCGGGTTATTTCGTTGTCTTTGTCGTCCGTTGATATTTACATATGATTACTTTATATTCTAATTTTTGGATCAAATATTGTAGGCCCAACTTGCACAGAGAAGGCCGAGCGGGAGAGGCGGTAGAAGAGACGCAAAGGCAATCCAATGAGCAGCTGCGGCCGATGGCCGAGGTCCACCGTGCAGCGATGGAGGCGTTACGGTCGGCCCACAATCGGCGGTTGCCTCCGTGCTTAAGTACTTGGAAAACCTTGGTCACGTGGTGGCGCCACGGTGCAACTCCCTCCACTACCGCAGTGCAACTCTCTCCACTACCACGGGCATTCATTCCTCCACTCGCTCGACCGGCCGCTATTTCTCCCGTGAGTTACTTTGAACCCTCGCTATTTTTTTCTAGTAGTGACCTAGGCCGACTTCATACAAATGCTTGAAAACCTTGTACATTCATTTATGTCAATTTGACCACGTGTCGTACGACACCACATGACATGTGTCCGGCCATCGAGCCGTGAGAAGACATTTATTGTGGCCCGACCTTCGTGTTGTGGCTTTTTCTTGCGGGGTTCTTAATACCTCACGGTGCGGGGGAGGTCTTGTCGAAATTTCTAATTAACACTTTAAATTCTACGCAGATCTATCCGCGGCATCAAAATGATGGGCTGCAAGCATACGACGGGTCCTCGCCGGCTCGGCGGACTCCTTGGGGTGGGATGCGGTGGGTGCCACCGGCCCGTGGCCGAGACCTGGCCTTCAGCAGCCTCACAGTTCGCAGGGGATGCCACAGGCGTCTGGGTGGGTCCCGTGGCCACAGCAGCCGCCCACGGGGGGTCGGGGTCCCACTCGCCGCATGATCAGTAGGCGGACGAGTGAGTTCGTGGACTTAGCTACTTTTATTTGCATTTGGACATTTGTGACTTGCCTTTGGACCATTATGACTTGTAGTTCGTGACTATGTGATGAATTTGTCGATTATGTGATCGTTGGTGGACTATGTGATGAATTTGTCGATTATTTGATTGTTGTGGACTATGTGATGAATATTATATGTCTGTGATGAATATTATATATGACTGCGATGATATATGTGATTTCTGTGAATATTTGAGGCTGCTGGAAAAAAAAGAAAACAAAACAGAAACAAAAAAAGAAAACCTCTTCGCCGGGAGCAAACTCCAATGCTCTCGGCGAAGGGGGTGTCCCAGATCTGCGGGGTGCAGTCCTTCGCCGAGAGCAGCCGAGAGCAGAAAGCTTAGCTCTCGGCGAAGACCACTCCTTCAACGAGAGCCAGGTATCTGGCTCTCGGCGAAGACCCCGTCTCGGCGAAGGAGTGGCCCCCACTCCTAACGGAGGGACGCGCCGTGACGGGAAGAGGGCTTTCGGCGAGAGCCGAGGACGCCTCTCGGCGCATGTTCGCCGAGAGGATCCAGTGAAGCTCTCGGCGAAGGTCGCATCACCGGTAGGCTGTACACCGTGTGACTTTCGCCGAGGGCTTCCTCTCGGCGAAGGCTTCAACGAGAGGGAAAGGGCCTTCGCCGAGAGGATCCCCGCTCTCGGCGAAGGCCCTGAATCCAGTAGTGCCTCTTATGCTTTCAGCTTGCAGACAACGGCTCTATATGCCAAAATTAAGCTCTATACCTCCGGCCCTGCGTTGTAGCCTGTAGGAAGACGAGGAACCTACAAGAGTCCAGATGCTCAAGAAAAGAGGAGGGATATTTTGATCTTTTGCCAGCCAATTTGCTAGAATTATATGGAACAAGGCAGCTAGTTAATTTGGACTAGCTAGCGCGCGCCATTAGTTGTTCATTAGCTACACCCGTTTAGTTCTCATGTGCATATCCAGCTAATAAGAAAATTAAAATATAATCCTTCAAACGGAGTAAGATGCTTCCTGCGTGAATGCACGATTGAGCTATTGTTATGCAGTTGACTTGCATTGCCTGACTTGCGCGCACTTACTAAAAGGAGCAGTGGACCAATTCAAAGCTAAGTGCTTGACAACTAGTACATGAAACACACATGGTACGGTTTGACATCAGATTTGCCCTTTAGATCTTATTAACTTGCACCCAGTGGCGGACCGTGGCCACGTCGACGCCTAGGGTCGACATTAGCTACAAGACAGGGAATAGGCTCAATTTTGTGCTACAGCATTTGCTACAGTATGCTTTGCGGTGGAAAAAGGGGGTCGGCGACTAGGGCCGGGGCCCTAGTTGCCCTACCCTTCTGTCCGCCCCTGCTTGCACCCACCTCATGTGTGCTGGCCGAGAGAAAGAATACAGCTAATGGTGAATATGATGACCAAAGGGAAGGGCATTGACATGTTTAATTGTGGCCAGTAGCTATTTCTTCTAAAGCTTTATTTTTAAGTCTATCTTCTGTTGACTTTGACCAAGTCTAAAAACCAATAATACACCCACATGTAAAATATAAAATTACGTAAGGATATTCTATGCTAACTGCTAAGCTAGCAGCGTGAATACTCAACGAAGTATATATATATATAGGGGCGATCCAGAGCATGCAAAGAGGAGGGCGAGATATGGCCGATGACGATGCTGCATCGACCATTAGCCACTTTTCGCACCCAGAGCACGAGCTGGTGAAGCGGCACTACATCGGGCCGTTCCTCTGCGACATGTGCTGGGAGGACCTCTCCGGCCCGGCCTACGGCTGCACCGCCGCCGGCTGCGACTTCGCCATCCACGACACCTGCGCCGGCCACCCGCAGACTCTCCACTCCCCGGAGCACCACCCGCACGAGCTCGTGCTCCAACAGACCCCGCGCCGCGACGACGTGACGCGCACCTGCGACGTCTGCGCCGGCAGCTGCACCCCTAGGTGCTTCCTCTACCGCTGCCCTCCGTGCGATTTCGACATGCACCCGCGCTGCGTGCGGCTGCCTCCCGTCGTGCGCGGCGCGCGGCACTACCAGCATGACCTCACGCTGGTCGCCGCCGCAGACGACGAGGCACGACGGCGCGGCGCCGCGTGCCACAAGGGTGGCGCGTGGTACTACCGCTGCACGGTGTGCAGCGACCTGGATCTTCACGTCTCGTGCGCCACCACCGCCGCGGGCGGTGCGGCGCAGCAGAACGCCGCCGCTGGAGACGCTGCAGGTGAGAGTGAGACCCTTCTCGCCAGGATCAATGCTCACAGGGACATCAACTTTAAGATGCACCTCGTCGCCGGCAGCTCCCGCCGCGTCAGAAGGTTTTACTGAAACATCGGCTTCACGATGTGTGTATGTTTAGCAATTCTCAAATCCATATGGTTGGCGTGTCCACCAGTATGTATCTTTCATTCTTCCTTATCAGTTCTTGTCCCTATAGGCTCAAGCTATGAATTCTAATGAGTTATATGAAATTCAATTAATCATGAGTTTCTGATAAAGATGTGACATAACGACAGTAAAGATCACAGATCAGGGCAACAGATTGATCACTAATAACCAACTAGATAGGGTAGTAAACCTACCAAAAAAATTAACCGATGATTGACAAATGAAAAATAAAAAGATCAAAGGTAAACATGCAGTTCGAGTGTTCGGAGAGGACGCAGGCACTCAGCTGCTTTCTGCCAGCTAGCTACTGATCATTTTTTAAGCATTTAGGCCTTTGCACCCTAAGTAAGAGTGTGTTTCGGTGATAAATGACAACCTTATACTTCTGACTAACCAATTACTTTGAAGCAGATTTTATATTGGGTTATTGTCATATTATATATATGGAAGGTTACCCCTCAATTTGAAAATACAAGTGGTCGATGAGGAAATGCTACAAGGCTAAGGACTTTTATTGTTTCAAGTGTCACAAGGAGATGAAGGACACTTATATTTGCTATTTTGTAGCTTGTGACCATGCTATTAAGAGGAGTTCTCACATTAGTAACTTAATTGACCATGCCATGAATGCCATGCGAATAATGTATACTCAACGATCTTGGATACTTTGCAGCTCATAGTACTCATGGAAGATCTTAAGATGCAAGACATCAAACAAAAGCTCAAAGGAGATTGAATTGGACAAGTTATAAATGAAAGACTACCATCGGATTAACAGGTGGTTCAATTTCTAGTTGCACCGAGCCAATTCTGCACGGCGGAACTCTGTTAAAGTCCCCGCCTCATCAACCGACGGACGGTCAGAATAATAATTTCAGAGGCACCAGTCCAAGCATAATTCTAATATTTCCTACCAGAGCGGTTTTGGGTTTTCAGCCTTCTGCACCAGATCAACTGCTGGGCGTCAGTGCATCTCCAGGCAAAGCGTCGGTGCAAGCATATTTTCAATTACAACTCCCTGAGAGGTTTTGGGATTCAGCCTTCAGCGTTGGATCAACTTATGCCCCGAAATTAGTGGAAAAGCTGTCACACCCTGAAATTTCCAATTTCAGGATGTGAATAGAGAGAATAATTAAATAACAATTTTCTCATAATTTTAAAACTTTTCCAACATTTATTTTCTTTACAGAAATACGGTATAGGAAAAATCCTTTGTTTGATTTTGCGAATTTAAACAAAGTTGAGAGTGTTGCACTCATGCCGTTGCGTCTTGGTGCTTCTTGAGTGCAAAAAGGTTTAAAAACGCATTTAGGAGTTGTCCTAACTCTCCCGAAAATTTTCTAGATTTTTCTCGGAATTTATTCTCATTTTCTCCGAGCATTTTCTATTTATTAGAAGGCTCTAAAATCTTTTTCATGAGCTCCAAATGCTTTATTTGGATTGTTCATGTCTTAATCTATCTCTAGGAATTTTCCTTGAATTTTGGGGATTTTCTAAGTATTTTTAGTGCTTTAAATGAATTACCGGAGTTTCTCTAGAATTCTTTTGTACCGAAAATGTATTTCAGAAAATAAAAAAAAAGAAAAAAAAACCTATCCTACCGGATTGGGCCGAGCTCGTGGGCCCGACCCAACCCGCTCCGGCCCGCCGGTCGGCCCCGCACGGGCCCATCCGAGCTCGACCTCGGCCACGGAGCCAAGGCCGCCGAGGCGCCGCCGCCGCCGCTCTTGGTATGAGCGCTCGGGATTCCTTGGGGGTCCGCGCTGCTATTTAACGCGTGCCCGAGCTCCCCGCAGCCGCCCGCGTGGCTTGCGCCCTCGTGCGCCGTCGTCGCGCAAGGCGCCGCCACCGGTGTCGACCTCGCCGTCGCCGCCCACGATTTGCCGCTTCCATCGACCTTCGAGCCGAGCCGGCACCACCCGGGAGCTCCAGGCCGTCGCGCCGCACCTCCTCAACTCCTCATCGTCACCTCCTCGGCGCCGGAGCGCCACCGCCCCTTGCGGATCGAGCCGGCCGCCATGGCCGGCCGTTGCCGGCCATCTCTCCGTCCTCCTCTCGTCCAAGGTGAAGGCTCCATCGCGTTCCCCTTGAGCTCCTCTTCGTTTTCGCTTACTTACGTGAGCACCTCGGCAGCCTAGGACGCCGGCGCCGCTGCCCTCCCGGGCCGCCCCGAGTTCCCCGTCCGCCGGTGTACGGAGGAGGAAGACGACCGGTTTTGCACGAAACCCCCCGAGCAAAGGTGAATTTCCTAGATCTGTTTCTTGTGTCTTGCAACTCTTTCATGTAACCCCTAGATCTATTAGATCTTCACAACCAGATCCACCCAAGGCTCTTTTTAAGTTGTAACCCCGATCTTAGGTCATTTCACGAGCACTATTGGTTGTGTCTCGGCATTCTTGTTTGCTAACCCCCAAGATCTATAGTTATTCACGAATAGGTCCTCCAATCTTGTTTTCTCCATCATGCAAAGCACGCTTTAGTGGTGACTTTTCATCATGTTTGTTTTCTGAAAATTAATTTAATATTAACTTTGATTAATGCGTAGTTATACACGCCTTTTATAAATAAAAGCAATATAGATCTATACCCGTTTTCATAATCAAATTTAATTTGATTAATGATTGCTTTACATGCTTTTGCAAATAAAATCTAATTAGATCTTTTACCCGGTTTTCCATAAGTCAAATATTAATTTGCTTACTGATTAATTAACTTTTATAATTAAAAGTTGATTAGGCTTTTACTCCGGCTTTATAAATAAATGTTAATTTTGATTAATACCAATGTAATACTGTTTCTAATAATAACATGAGCTACTCATAAAGTTACGTTTAGATTGTTCATATAGTTTAGTTTTTCTAAATTAATTGTTTAATTGGTTTAATCAATATATGAATCTTTATTAATAAAACTTGACTAGTTCTTCACACCGGTTTCGTAAATAAAGTTTAATATTGCATTAATGCCAACATAGGGTATTTTATTTTTGAAATATCCTTTATATTTGTTTTGTTAATTAAAATGGACCTAGCTCATAATCTTGTTCTATCACAAATGCAAATAATTCGTTAGACGTTCGGTGTCGACTTTATCTTAGTATCTCTTTTGATCAAGTTTATCGAAGCTCTAAACCTTTCTAGTGTTAGCCCAAGCTAAACCGTGTGCATCTAATCAAGCCTTAGAGTTCCCGCTCAGCTTAGTAGCTTTATCCGTGTGAGTAGTTTGCACTTCTCATTTGCCTATCAAGTAATCTTATCACTCTTGTTTCATTTAGTTAGTTCATGTCTATCCTATCTCAGTTAGGTTGTCTCTTTTTAAATCAGCTATGTTCTTATGCCTAATCTTTCGTAGCTATACCTTCCTTTAGAGCTAATCTGGTTATCGGTTCCTTTACCAACTAGTTTAACTTACCTTTTGTTCAGTTGTTGCCCTTCGGTCTAGTTCTCTTCGTAGACTAGTTTTCCTAAACCTAGCCTAAGGTTTCTTATGCGCTTGATAGTTCGTTGCTACACGTCTAGTTCGTTTCTTAGTAACTTGTACGTTAGCATGTGTATCACCTGTTACTTGTTTTAACACTAAATCTACATGTTAATCTTGACTAATATTTATTCCACTACTTTTCAATAAAAGTGACTAGGTTCTATCCCGGTTTTCATAAGCTAAGATCTAGTTTGGTTAATTCCTATTTATAACTAGTTTTCTTTAAATAAAAGATGTTAGAGTTAAACATCAGTTTCCATAATAAAGTTAATATGCCTAATGACATCATAAATGCCTATTCAATATTGAGTATGTTTAGTTGAACATGTGACATAAAGTTACTCATCTAGATATCTTATACTTGCTTTATCTTTCTAAAGTAATTGTTAACTTCACATAACTTATACTCGAATGTTATAAATAAAATATGATTAGGTTTATCGTGATTTCTTTCATGAAATGTAACTTGTTTAATGGTAACATAGAGTATTTCTCTACGAAATATTCTTTCACATGATTTCTTAATTAAAATATGCCAAGCGTAGTCTCTTGTTGTTTGATAATGATCTCACGATAGTTTCGAGCTTAGTTCGTTTCGCCGTTTCTTGCGCTTGCGTAACCAATAGGATCGAGCTCTACCTTAGTGTGATCTCTCCGGTCCTTGCTCAATCTTCCGCAACCATCTCTTCAAAGTTAACTAAGCCTTTCCCTTCCAAGCACACTTTGTGTTCTTTAGTGATCCATCTAATCGAGTCGTTTCTTTAGTGCGCTCTTTTAAAGCCTTTCTTTTGATTGATGTGTTGTTCTTAGTTGCTTGTTTGTTTGCTTTGTATGTTTGTGCTTGATGATTGATGCGAGTAGAACGAACGTGGTTCGAGAGCATTGAAGAGCATGAAGGTGAAGATATTCTGAGGAACTACTCCGTGGTTAAAGGCAAGTGTGTCCTTGTTCTTCTCGTCCCAATTATTTTTTAATCACTGTTGCATTGCTTTGCATTAATTTTGATGGGTTCCTATTAAGGATGACTAGCCTCATTTGACCATTATCTTGAACCTGGTTCTTAATTAATATTGATGGTAGATGTTGCTTAGTGTGCTCAACTTGGGATGGTAATAATCAACATGGTTATCATTCTATGCTCAATGTTCCTTTATGATAATTTTAATACAAGATCACTTGTGCATTAATTGGAACATGGAGAACCACCCGGGAAAACAAGACAACCACAAGAACTAAACGGGCACTAGTCTTGGCCGAGTAATTAGGAACTTTAGCTTGGGGTGATCTTACCCGATAAGGACAAGGGATCGGCGGTACTACGGGGTATGGACTCGCTCTAGCGGGGGTTGGGTGAGTTATTCTTTTATGGTGGGGTATCGACCTGCTAGGGGATTTTATACCTTGCTAACTGATCCGGACCTTGTGGGTCATAACTTGTTGGAGGACCTTTGTAAAGGCCTTGTAGCGTCCCTATGCAGCCACATCTCAGCAGTGTGGTATGGTGCCTGATCAGCATCGCATGGTTGGGTTCAAAGTTCTCCGGAGCTTTTACGCTGCTTGTGGTGAAAGTGTACAACCTTTGCAGAGTGTAAAACTAATCGATTAGCCGTGCTCACGGTCAAGAGCGGCCTGGACCCTCACATGATAACCGAACTTGAAGATGGACTTAAATTGTGATATGTGTTATGGTTATGCTTGCCATGTGCTCATGGCGTATCTCTTATCTTTATGCTTAATTGTGGGTTGGTATAAACTTATACTTTTATTAGTAATCGAGGTGCTAATAAAACTTGATCAACTAAAATTCTAAATGCTTATGGCCCAGTCCACTATAAAGCTTTTGCATTCATACTTCCCCCACACTTGCCGAGTACGACAAGTGCTCACCCTTGCTATAAACAATGTTGCTCGAAGGAGGAAGCTACTCCGAAGTCTTGTGAAGATGTTGCTTGAGTTCTAGGCGTACGCAACCCCCGCCGATTGCTTGTGGAGTTTGGTGCCTTCGTTTCCGGAGATTAAGCGTAATACTTTGATAATCTTTCTCTTTCTTTACCTCGATACTATTTTTGTATTCACTTATATGTCACTATATGCATGAAACTTGATCCTGGCATGCATATAGTTATGCACTTGGTTTTGTTTGGAAAACCAGGTGTGACAAAAGCGTCATTCAAATATTAAATCCTCGCGAAGTGGTTTGGAGTTCCAGGGCTGCAACACCGGAGCAACTGATGGTGCAACAGTACGTCTAAGCATTGGATCAATTTCTAGGCAACGTCTACTATAACGGCTAGTTATTCAAGCGTGCAAAGAGACCAGATGAACTAATTTTGGCTAAGGAGGAACCGTCGGTTCATTCAATGATGTGCTTTTTCTGAACACTTTACCAACTGCTAGCTTCCTTTGCCGAGCCTATATATATACTATCCCTTGGGTCATTCCCTCGTCCGCATGGTGGTTACTGCGGGAGTGCACCAGGGGGCGACGTACGATCTCGCCACCTCGAACATCCAGGACCTGGACCTGGACCGGTGGCGCGCACATACCATTCCTTTGTTGCTCCGCTAGGGTTGGAGGCAGAGGCGCCTATGCCCTCCCTTATCTGAGGGACATGGAGAGGGTGGAGTCGGCCCGCACAGATGGGATGGGCGGCGCCAGCCCTGACCTACTCCATTGGCTCGACGGTGAGGAGGTCCGCCGCCGGCACCGGGGCAGAGAGACGCGGTGGAGGGGAGGATGGGTGCGGGTGTGCGGAGAGAGACATAGAGGAGGCTGAGGGGAGGAAGAGAGTGTAATAGAGGCGCTAGGGTTTTGGGATCCTTTTATATGAAGCAAACACGATTTCATCAATGGATTGACGATCGATGGTCAAAAATAGCTAGGCTAGTTGGCTGACTCAGTTATGTTTTGAAGCTTAACATTTTTCTTTTTCTTTTTTGTTTTCTTTTTCATTTTATTGCACTATTGCAAAGTAATACATAAAAGTTTTTCATCTTACATACACAACCTCATTTTTTATGTGTAAAAGAATACATATAAATTGAATTTTAGAAGTTCAAAAAACTTTTGAAACTGATTTGCTATCTCCTATCATTTAAATTTGAAACTTTCAAAGTTGAGAAAGTCATATATTTAACGTAGTTCAAATTTGACAAATACATCACACAGTTTCTTAAACTATGTGAGTGAACATATGATTAATGAGTGATGTACACTATCACTCACTCAAATCAAAAAATGACGTAAATAAAGTGTGTGGAGCTTTACGAGTTATGCAACCTTGGTATTCATAACTTCTTCAGCTGAAATCATTTCGGCTATCAAAATCTGGTCTAGAATTGTCAATTTTAAAAACTATTCAAATTTTGAATCACACTTGATCACATGAAAAAAGACTCGACACTTTATCTTCATAGAGCATGATTTTAGAAAATTTTAGGAAAAAGAATCATCCGATTCAGAGTTAGTATGAGGGGGAAAACTAGTTACAAGTTTTAGTCAAAGATTAAAAAGAGAAATTACACTTGTTCATCCTAGTTCGTCCATAGCTGTGAGGTAGATGTGTCGAATTTTACCCCTCTTACAGTTCAAAATATAAAAAGAATTTGATGCTGGTTACAAAAGCAATATTGTGGATCTTTTCATGATGGACAATATTGCTATTTTGAGTTTTCAAACTTTTCATATAAAATTTATAGTAATTTTGAATCCCGAAAATTTTAAAAAGTTTCAATTAACATAAAAAATCTGCGATCAAATGAAAAGGTTTGATTTTAGAAAATTTTGAAAAAAAGAATAATCAAATTTGGAGTTTCTATGAAGGAGAAATACCTGATACAAATTTAAATTTCGGATCAAAATGAGAAACACGAACTGTTTGGTGTTCTTTGAACAAGCCACGTGTTCCATTAAAATGTTTAATAAAAGGAACCACATACACAAAAGGACACAAACCATGTTATAGCTCAGTGGTAAGTCCCTCCCTTCCCACCAACAAGACCAGGGTTCGAATGCCTTCATCCGCTCTGTTTTTCCCATGAGTACAAAGTTCCTAGACTTGAACATATGTAATCACGAAATCCTTTAAATATAAATATAGTTCAAGCACTTGCATACATGCACACACAACCCAAAGAGTGATCCACACATGAAAGCATTTAACACAGAGGTGAGCTCCAGGAAACACAACCAATAGATAATACTCTCTATGTTTCAAATTATAGGTCATTTTGGGTTTTCAAGATTCATATATAGTATCAGGCATCTAGACATAGAGTGTATCTAAATGCACAACATCATCTATATGAATCTAATAAAGCCAAAACGACATATAATTTGGAACGGAGGGAGTAGCTTACAACTAGCTAATTTTTAGGGGTAGAGCTCGATGATTGACCGAACACCTAAAACTGGTGTAATTTTGTAGTCACTAAAACCAGCTTCAAAGATAATCTTCCTCCACTCTTGTTCATCTCTTTCAATGCCATTGACAATCATAATGAAGAGATCATATAATACTTCTGTTTCCCTGTGCTTAAGATTTGAAGGTCCTGCACCAATGACGGTGTCTACTATTATCACCTTTCCTCCTGCATCTCGTGGAGGTATAGCCTTCTTGCAGTTCTTTAACAACGTAACACATTCGGAATCAGCCCAGTCATGTATAACCCACTGAAAAATATTCAACATTATGGGGTCTTCTCGTGAGATTCAAAGGTACGGATACTTATTACAATCCCAATAGTGTAATTTCAGACAGTTCATAATTAACCTCCGAACACAAATTCTGTATGAATTCTTAGTATAGTTTATTATAGAAGTAGCTTACTTCTTAAGGTTGAACATAGGAGGTACCTTTTCTAAGGAACTCTTACAAAAAAAAAGAAAGAAATGCAACCCAAACAAAGTGTAATACTAGGTGACGTACCTTGAGGAATACTGCGTTCGCTGGTGGAATGCTCTCAAACATATCACCAGCAATGTATTTAACTCCGGCCCTATCAGGAGCACTGGCTACGACGTGGGAGAGCTCCAGCACACTGCAGTCTATGTGAGGGAAGGCATTTGAGATGGCTTGTGTGGCCGCACCATGCCCCCCAGCGACATCAACGAGGGAGCTTACCCCCTCGAAGACGTAGCCACACTTTTTGATGGCAATATCCATGAGGAAGCGGCTATCCGCGACCATTCCAGCGTTGAAGAGAGGGCTCATGGTTTCGTCGTGCCCGATCACATCCCACACAGTCTTCCCATGCGACATCTCAAAGAGGGTCACATCTGGCCGCTCATGCTCGAACCAAGTGCCAAGACCAAGGAACGGGGACACGAAGGTGTTGTTGAGAATCAAGCTTAGTGTAGGAGTCAAGCTCAGCGACGAGCCGACGAGAAGTTGGGATGCCGGAGTGAGGCCGTAGGCACAACCACCGCCACCATCACCATCACCACCAGCCGAGTTATCGGCGATGGTGCTGAAGATGCCGGTGACACTGAGAACGCGCATGAGTCTGCGCATGGGTGGTATCTTCGAGGGGTGAAGTTGGACCTCGGCGGCTATTTGGGCGATGGTGGCGGTGCCGCCATGGTGGTGGATTGCATCGGCGATGCGGAGTTCCATGGCGGACTTAAGTGCCATGGACTTGATGAATGCGAATGTGCTGTGCCAGAGCTCAAGCTGAGCTTCGAGCAAGGCCTGCTCATCAGTGCAGTGTTGCTCCTGGACGGACCCCATGCCGCAATGTTTCGGCGCTTTGTTAGCTTATCAGTTATGGCGGCCTTATGGTTGGATGTAGAAAAACATGTACGTTACAGCTCTATTTATATAGACTTGTAGTTTTACCTTGAAACTGCGTGTAATAACCATAATCAGTCTTTTTTTTTGAAACAACAGTTCTTAATGATCGAAAATAAATGCAATGCTGCTGTAGGAGGGATCAACGTCCTCAGGAGCACGTGTTGAATATAAAATCAGTCCAACTCCCACTACTTTTCCATATCTGGCGAGCTATATCTTACCAACTGGTAGACCATCGGTGTCATACATCTCACCTTTAGATTTCATCATGTCCCATCACATTATGTAAATTGATCTGATTTCAGGTACACACCTCTCTTAGTGTGTAACTCGAGAAAGCAACATGCAAGTCCTGCCCCGCATCAAACTAATATAGCGACACAACAACGGATGACGATCTTAGATTGGTATCGGATGACGATCTTAGATTGGTATTACTACCACTGTCCTTCAATATATGTCGTTTAATTAGCACTATCTAGTTAGTTCAAAGATGAACTAAAATTATTTGTCCTAAACGTCATATATATAAGAATGGATGGGGTATTTGGTTTTGCGTGCTATGCTCTCAATTAAGAACACGTGATGAACTATATAATTATGTTATTAGATAATTTAATCCTTTCCTTCCAATTTGCCAATGTATAATATGTAAATCGTTGTACAACTTTTAAAGAAGCTTATATAGTCAAATTAGTTGGCAAATTCAAAGAGCTCATACAAGGTCCTGATGACAATGTCACAGCAACCGTGCCTCATTGGCACACCGGTTTGGCATGTGTTAACGTGGCTCTATCATGTGCGGGATGCACACCTTATTAGCAACAAACAATGTCACAGCAACCAGATAGTTCGACAAATATATGTATATATTTATCCTTCAAAGTTCTAATTCATACAATTCATGTTCAGTTTGTATCACTACGTTCCTACGTTATTTTTCAACCACTAAAACAAATTGTGTTTTTTAAAAATGAAATTTTATAAGTTGCAAGAACATTACAGAGTGTAAATAGCTCACTAGGCCAAAAACAATTTGTACTGACACACAAAAATCAGCGTGCTGGCGGGTGTAATTGGCACCCGCTAGCACTATGGTGAAAGGGGCGTCGGCTTTACACCCGCCAGCAGTAAAGGTCTAGTGCTGGCGGGCAACTTAAGTCACCCGCCAGCACAAATGGTCCAATTTGTGCTGGCGGGTGACTTATGTCGCCCGCCAGCAGTGAATGCACAATGCTGGCGGGTGACATAAGCCACCCGCTAGCACAAATGGTCCTATTTGTGCCGGCGGTTGGCTTACGTCGCCCTCCAGCACAGATGGACACAGCCACTTGAAAAATTCGAATTTTTCAAACGGTTTCAAATGAAGAAACTATTAACATGAAAGTTGTAGATCCTAATAAGTTATGAAACTTTGTAGTTTACACTTTTTTATTTGAAATCATATTGTCAATGAAAATCAAATTTGAATCTCTCAAATTTGAAATTCAAATTTCGTAAATGACCTCAAATGGAAAAACTCCCAACACGAAAGTTGTAGATCTTAGGAAGTTAAGAAACTTTGTAGTTGACAAGTTTTTAATTTGAATTCGTTTAGTGCCTCTAAAAACCGACTTACACTCGCTGTTGTATAGTATGAGTAGAACCAAAATTGCATATGGATGTATATGAGTGTGTGGTGTAGTGGTAGAGGAGGCTTCGCGTGAGGTAGAGGTCACGGGTTCGAACCACAGCAACCGCGGAGCGTCGCGACTTTACGCGAAAAAATGCGCGACTCACGACTTGATGACGGGGACGGTTCCTATAAAAGAAAGTTTTTTTCTGTTTATTTTCGGTTTTTACGTGCTGACCCAGAAAACCTCAGTGCTAGCGGGTGACTTAAGCGCCCGCCAGCACTAGGTCTCTATGCTGGCGGGCGGACAACCGCCAGCACTGAGACGATTTGTGCTGGCACAAGGTCGCTGGCGGGCGCTCCACCCGCCAGCAAAGACCCCTTTTACCCGCCAGCACAAATCGTTTGTGGCCTACTGTATAGTGTGCCATAACACTCAACGGTAGAGAAGGAGCTTTCGGTACGCCCCTTTTAGTCCCAATTCAATTTTTTAGTCGTGGCTAAAGGGGTTGCGTCGACATGGCCACTAATGCGAGGAGTGTTCACCCCTTTAGTCTCGGTTGGTAACACAAACCCAGACTAAAGCACCCCCCTAGTCTTTGTTAGTGTTACGAACCAATACAAAAGGGTCACCCCTTTAGTCTAGGTTGATGTTACGAACCGAGACCAAAGGGGGAGGGGCCTTTTGTCTCAATACGTAACACGAACCTAGACTAAGGGGGGCCTTTAGTCTGGGTTGGTGTTACCAACCGAGACTAAAGTATCTCCCACGAGTTACTATAAGATGATTCTTAGTCATATGTGTTGTGTAGGTGAGATCGTAAGGAAGCTACGCACGAGGCTAGAGGTCACAAGTTCGAATCCCCGCACTGCGCACACGTATATTTTGCGTGAAAAATCACGTGACATGTGACTTGCGACGTGCGCGTGTGTGGGAGCCTCCCAGGGATTTTCAAATTTTTTTTTGACGCATGCGCGCCTCCCTTTAGCCCTGGTTGGTATTACCAACCGTGAGTCTGTGATTAAAGGTCACCCAGGACTAACACCCCCCCCCCCCCCCCACCCCCATTAGTCCCGATCGGACTTTAGGTTCCTATGCACCTTACCAATGGGGACCGAAGCCTGTGACTCTACCAATGACTCCCAAACTTTCCATCAAATGCTCAAAGATCATAACCCAAACACACTATCAATAATCAATCCACAAACTAGACTGCCACCAATATGACTAGGTAAAAGACTCCTTGGTCCCCTGCGTCATCGTAGTAATACTTGAACAATCGAGTCTGGTGAAGCTGGTCTCTGTCATATAACCCACGTGCAGAGTCAGTGTTGAATCAAGGAAGTGACATGGAAGGGAGAAGAATTTTTCCCTCAGAGATTATATCATTTATGCACAAAGATAATGACCGACATGTAGCAGCCACTCCTTGCAGAACTAGCAACTTTAAATCTTGTCCAATACCCCATTGTGAAATATCACATAATGTTAAATTAGCATAGGGTACTTGGAATTACCTTGTGTTATGATTTTTCCCACAACTTTATTTTGGAATTTGGTCCCATCAAATTGATATTTCCCTATAGGTACTTACAGGTACTTCCTTGTACTTCCAGCATTAGATTTCACTGGATGGATGGTTGTCATTAACTTCAAGCTGAGGGACCAGGAGTGTCCGAGGAATGGTGGATGGTCGCTCCTCAATCATGAGTGATTGAAAACATGGTGTGGGCTGACTCTTGGCCAAGTATTGTAGGTTCATGATGCGTCTTGATTTGTGTTGGTGCAGGTGAAGAATTAGTGCAAAAAGTCTTAGCCTTGCGAGGCCTCTGAGTAGTGGAGAGACAAGTGGGCTTGTTCGAGGGACCCTGGTAGCCGAACGAGATCAAGTGTGGGTCGCATGGTGGCAAGAAAAACAAGATGAAGTCGTGAACATGGAGCCGGTGTTGGGTAGCGGCTAGCAACCGAAGTTTGCAAGCAGGGTTTGTTGGTTTACTCCATAAAACCAACACCGAACGAGGACGATGTGGTGGCCAAGTCAAGAGGAGCTTGCTGTGGAGGCTGCACCAAGTCTGCGTGGTTTGCGGTGGTTCACCCACAAAACAGTCGAGTTCCTTGGTTGAGCCACAAAGCCAAGACCGACGGCTCGGCGGGCGGAGACGTGATCCGGGCGCGCCGGAAAGCTTCGAGGGGGGGGGGGACATGCGACGGGATCGCGGGATATGCATCGAAGGGAAGCAAAACTGCGGCCGATGGGTGTCCGCCCGATGGGAATATCCACTTCTTGACCAAATTGCAAGACCGTATAGCTTGTGTCCCTCAGATATTAAGGAAATTGTGTATAGCAGGTTTTGTACCCTTAAATACTGGACATAGTTGCTTTGTAAGTCTATTCCACTAAGTAAAGATAAGTTAATTAAAATACCATTGTGCCAAGTAAGTATGAGCACAAACCGACATGTGCTTAAGCTAGCCTGTTGTTCTGATGGTGGTTTGCAACCACTATTGTTGCGTCATGGATTATACGAAAAGATGGCAGCTCTTTTTATATATGGATGTGGGGTAACCGATTTGTGAGTTGATTAGCTAATGATCCTTTGTGATAGATTCTATCTCTAATTCAAACATGGAAGAGAGATTATAGACCTTGTGATTAGGCAAGAAAGCATGGCATTTTTAATTTTGGGTTATAGGTTTGACCGTCAGGGTACTTGATGGAATATGGTAGGGTTGATTAGTTGTTTTATCTAATGGCCATCTGGGCTATATTATATGTATTATTTCAAAATGAAAGAGAGATTAAAGACCTCGATTAGGTGAAACATTGAGAGTTATAATGGGTGACAACGTGAGAGATTTTTGAGTTTTTTATTTTGTGGCTTAGAAATTAGGCGAGATGATATAATTTTCTAAGAAATTTTGGGAGGCACGGTATAATTAGATTTGGCTGACATGTCAAGGTTTGACATAATTTTGTCATAGTGGTAGATGCGGGTAATCAAGAGATAGATTTAGGGGCTATTTAGGTTAATTCTTTATAATGGCATAGGTGGGTAATTCTACTCTTTTTCTAGCATGTCCACCTAAGATCCTAGGTGGCTTAATGTGGAGGTTCCTTTGCTTTCTTTCTTTTTAGAGTGTCCACCTAGAATCTTAGTTGGCTTCACCTGAGGCCTTCAAAAGCAGTTTTCAATAAGTAATAGTAAGATTAGCTGACACACGACAGTTAGTTAATTTGTACTATAGCTAGCCAAAAGTAGTTCATTAGCTAGACCCGTTTAGATCTCATGTGCATCCAACTAAGAAAATATAATCCTTCAAATAGAGTAAGAACATCTCGAAAAACCTCTTTAAAAGGAATTAAATCATTAATAATAGTAAAATTTCGATAAAATTGGATCCAACAGTCTCCCCCGGTATCTAGCTAGCCATCCATGGCCCTGAGGTAGCAACGTTTGCCAAGCCCGTTGCCTCGCCAACTCGCGGTCCCATGCACTCCCGCACCCTTACCCTCAGCCTCCTCCCCACGTGCGGGAGTCAATAAGCTTGCGAGCTCTCCCTCCGACAAGATACCCTGCCACGAGGGCATCATAGAAAGCAGAGTGAAGGAGCCATGTCCACTGCTTGAATTCCCGCGGGGAGCCTTGTCAGGGAAGGCCGCAGGTGGCCTTGCAGCAGGAGTCGTGGCCAGCTCGCTAGCCCTGCCCGTGACCGCCTCGACTCCCACTCGCCCTGCCGTTGCCTCTTCCAATGGCCTAAACCTCGTCTCACCACCTGACCTCTGCAACCTCGGGGACTGTGCCCTCCTCTTGTCCAGATCCAAGATATGGAATCATGTGTGCTGGATTGTTTTCCTCAGATCCTCGGCAACAACAACACTTGGTGAAGAGATTTTTTTTTCAATAGATTTGTTTTTGGCTTTCTAAGTTTAACTCTGCTGGCTTCATGTGAAAGGATAAAGTGGAAGAGAGATGATGACGAAAGGGTCCCACGCGTCAGTGTACGTGGATAGGTGATTTGAATATGGATAGTCAAAAGATTTGAAGAGTTTGTTGATTTACCCTTTGATTATGATGCTTTTTATTTTTGTTATTAGTCTTCCAAAACTCTAAATTTAGCTAGAATTATATCTAGCCTTTTAGAGATGCTCTAAGATGCTTCCTGCGTGATTGCACGATTTGAGCTATTGTCATGCAGTTGACTTGCTGTGTCTGACCTGAAGTTAATCGGCCCTACAAATTAAACATTATATTCATATTAACAACACGCGCACTTACTAAAAGGAGCAGTGGACCGATTCAAAGCTAAGTGCTTGACACATGGTGGTTTGACATCAGATTTTCCCTTCGGATCTTATTAACTTGCACCCACCTCATGTGTGCTGGAGAGAAAGAACACAGCTCAATTAATTAAGGTCATAATTGGAGGGTCCGTCAAAGCTAGTTCAATTGTCTACTACCTTACAAATTGTAGGTCATTTTATCCTTTCAAGTTCATACATATTATTGCCCTTATGGATATAATATATTTATAGTAGGAATGTTTATGAATCTGCAAATATCAGAACGGTCAACAATTTGAAACGAAGTGAGTATCAGAGAAGATAATCCATACGAAAAGATAGCAGAATTGTGTGGATCACTTGAGCTTTGACAACTAGCGAGGCAAACCGACCATTCAGCGGTTCGATGGTTCGAATTCAAGACCATAGTGCAAAAACACAGTTATTTCTAAGTAATAAAAAGCTCATTTTGTCATAGAAATAAAAATACAAAATACATCCACCGCATTGTCCCGAAAAGCACAATTCTGACACGGCATGGTGACAGTGTCTATGCCGTCAATTTGGCACGTAGTGTCAATGAGATGACAAAATGATGGTCCATTAAATCGTGACATGCTAAAGACCCTACCCTGGTACAAAATAACTCTCAAACACTACTCCCTCCCTTCTCATTTCTAAGGCGTATGGCCTTCAGCTACAGATACCAAGGCAGAGCTGGAAGCTTGAGCTAGCCATTTAAACCTGCATCGCTTTTATTGTTGTGTGGTGCCACGTTGCAGAATTTATGCATGTATGCATGCAAAGAGTCCGTTCGTTTCCGTCGCTAGACCCAAAGCTAACTGAAAATGCTTCATGCGCGCCAAACTCGATAACCACGCAATTAATTCCATTGTTAATGAAGCGCCAGGGTGCCGAGTCCCCGATGACGACGGGAGCCGCTCCGAGGGGGCGCCCTACATATTCGAAAAAGCAGATTTTGGTGATACGCCTAAGAAATGAGAAGGGAGGGAGTAATATATAACTCCCCCTCCCACCTACCCCCACCACGCCCTTGCGGTAGCTCCCTAGGCGACGCGTCCGCCCTTCCGCATGTGCGGCCATCCTCACTACGGGAGAAGCAATATTCCCCGAGTGCCACGTGCTTCCCCGAGTGCCAAAAATCGGGCACTCGGGGAAGACAATCTTCCCCGAGTGTTGCACTCGGGGAAGAATTGCACTCGGGGAAGATAGCCTTCCCCGAGTGCCTGAAAGGCGAGCACTCGGGGAAGAAAGGCACTCGGGGAAGGCCATCTTCCCCGAGCGCAACACTCGAGGAAGAAAGGCACACGAAAAAGAAATGTTGCATTTGACGGCGCAAATAGACGGAACCGTTTAAAAAAATTTGGAAAAGCTCTTCCCCGAGTGCCTAGGCCTAGCACTCGGGGAAGGCTACCTCTTCCCCGAGTGCCTTGTCCCCGGCACTCGGGGAAGGGCCTCTTCCCCGAGTGCCTAGTTGCCGGCACTCGGGGAAATATTTATTTTTTTTTGTTTTTTTTTGCCCCAATTTTTTTGTGAGGCCTTCAAACTTTATTTAAGACTCCTTGCCCAAATTTGGCTTACATTTGAAGTTTTTTGTTATATTTCGTTAGTTTTTTTTTTCTTGAATTTTTTGGAAAAGTTCAAATTTGAACTACGGTACATGAAATCATATAATTTGGCGATTCAAAAAATGATATTCATGATATTTGGTGTATATTGAGGCCTTATCCAACCACTCATATGAAATATCGAGCATCTTGTTGTCGTGACATGACTAACAACATACGGGAAAAGTGTTTATGAATTACGAGAAAAATCCGGACGAAGTCCGAAAAACACGTAACTTGTCGGGACACCGTGTTATCACATGTAGAGGTTGTGTGCAACGGCTTGAGAAGATTTCGAGCAAGTTGCGATGTGTGATGCCCGAAACCCGGACATCTCCACACGTGATCCATGTGATAACACACCGGGAGATGTGTGAGTTGTAGGCATCTAACGTCGCGACTTGCTCAAAATCCTCTCTAGTCTTGCACACAACCTATACATGTGATAACACAACTCCCCGACAAGTTTCGTGATTTTCGAACTTCGTCCGCATTTTTTTTAAAATTAGAAACACTTTTTCCGTATGTCGTTAGTCATGTCACGACAACAAGATGCCCGATATTTCATGTGAGTTGGTGGATAAGGCCTCAATATACACCAATTATTATCAATATCATTTTTTGAATCGCTAAATTATATGATTTCATGTACATGTAGTTTAAATTTGAGCTTTTCCAAAAAATTCAAGAAAAAGAAAAAACTAACGAAATATAACAAACAAATTCAAAAGTAAGCCAAATTTGGTATAAGAGTTTTAAATAATGTGGGAAGGGCTCACAAAAAATTGGTCAAAAAAAACAAAAAAAATAAATATTTCCCCGAGTGCCAGGTTTGGGGCACTCGGGGAAGGCTACCTCTTCCCCGAGTGTTGTTTGTGGGAGCTCTCGGGGAAGAGAAATTCAAGAAAAAAAAACGCGCCGCTTTTTCCCTCCCTATACCCCGGCCCCACGCCCCCACGCAAAAAAAAGAAAAAAAAAGCCCAACCGCGCCCCCCGACCCCCCGCGTCCCGCCGGCGCCGCCCCCGCCCCCGCGCCCGCCGCCGCCGCCCACTCCTCCCCGCCGCGCGCCCGCCCCCCCCCCCGCCACCGGCCCTTCCCCGCCGCCGCCCCGCCGCCGCGCGCGCCCGCCCCCCCCCGCCCCGCGCGCGCGCGCGCGCGCCCTCCCCCGTCCCGGCCGGTCCGGAGCGGCCGCGCCGCCGGATCCGGCCGCCCCGCCCGCCCCCGGCCCCCGCCGCCGCGCGCGCGCCGCCCGGCCGCCCCGCCCCGCCACTCCGCGCGGCCGGCCGCCGGATCCGGGCCGCCCCGCCCCGCCCCGGCCCCTCCTCGACGACCCGCCTCGGCCCCCGTACTGCAGGTACTAGTTTAGGTGGTTGAATGTTCAAATCTCTAGTAGAATGTTGATTCCCTAGTTATATTCCCCGTGTGCTTTTCCCGCATATGCAAAATCACGGAACTTAGATGTTGAGGTGCTATATGCGGTGGTGTTTGCGGGAACAAATCAACTATATAACCGGAGTTCTGCCTAATTCAACTATAATGTACTGCCAATTTAGTTCAAGGTTGATAATTTGGTATCACGAACCTTTAAGCAGAAAGTGATTCAGTTAATATTTTTTCTAGGCTCAAACCATCAACACACAACTGAACCTATTTGCATCAAAGTTCCTGATATCAGATAATTCTTGCTCATAGACATTCACATATCTGAACCTTGATGATTGCTAGGCAAATCGTGAATTTTACTGTTAATGCAGCAAAGGGAATCGATATCTGCGGGATAAACACAAGTTTAGTTCTTACACTTCGCCTCCATCAATTTAAAGAACTTGTTATATATAATATTTGTGCATTAGCAAGAGGTGTGGCCTTCGTGCCGGAATTGTGGATGCGTTGCCTTCGTGCCCGAATTGTGGATGCGTGGCCTTCGTGCCTTATATGTGTTGTCGGTCATTGAGCCAACATCTTTCTTGCAGGTTTTGGAAACCTCCCCGTGCAGGGGAGGTTCTGCCGAAATTTTGTACTTATAGTGCTGTTTTTTTTGTTTTGCAGAGCAGGACCTGTCGGAGGGAACTCGGAGCACCTCGGCTTGTCTCCACCGCCACCCTAGGTATAATTGAGCTCTTTCCTTACCGTTGTCGTATGTCGATCGGTGTAGCCCAGTTAGGCGTCTCCCGTCCGAAACAGATACAGTTGGAGATATGCGAATCTTTGTATATCTTTATGACTGTATCTGTTTCGGATTGTCCACGTTTTTTGGACAGCCCACGGATGCGTAGATGTGTTAGTTTCCATGCTCTGCTCGGATCTGAGATGGAGTTTCGGCACCACCTCCTCGTTGTTCTCCGGATACACACTCTCCCTTCCAGGACGTGTATCGGGAGAGCAGCGGGGAGGTGCTGCCGAAATTTCGTCTCGGATCGAGTAGAGCATGGAAACTAACATCATCTACGCATCCGCGGGTGGGATTAGGACCTATCCTTACCTATTAGAAAATAGGCACGCCATGCAGATGCGATTGATGGTTATGTTACTACATTATGTGTATATGCTAGAGAATGGATAACCGTGACTGGATGTACACGGGACGCCCAAGTCAGGCTCAAGTAACTCGTGAATGGATGGATAAGACCGAGAAATTCTTGGACCATGCGTTTAAGGAAGCCAAGGGAGCGGGGGTCACGTTTTGTCCATGTAGCCAATGTAAAAACAAGAAGAAAAAAAAAGGGAAGTCATGTTGAAGGATCTTTGCAAGTATGGATTTATGTCAAACTATACCCGGTGGGTGTGCCATGGTGAAGCCTATCGTCCCACAGAGGAGGCCGTGAGACAACGCTTGGAGGCATTTGATGGTGATGGTGGGGTAGCAGGATGGTTAGGTGACTATGAGGATGCGACGTTTGTCGAAAGGCCTACGGAGGACGAGCGGGATGATAAGGAGGAAGAGCCAGAGCCGAGTGCTAAGGCGTTCTTGGCCATGATGGAGTCCGCACAGAAGCTCCTACATGAGAAGACAACGGTTACTCAACTTGATGCCATTGGGCGCTTACTGGGGTTGAAGTCCCAGTACAACATGACTCGAGCCTGCTTCGATGCTATGATGGCAATTATTGGGGGACTGCTTCCGGAGGGTCATCATCTTCCGAGCAACTTGTACGAGTCAACGAGACTCCTTCGGGCACTGAAGATGCCGTATGATCAGATACATTGTTGTCCGAAGGGGTGCGTCCTATTTACGGAAGAACACAAGGATGCAAAGTATTGTCCCAAGTGTAAATCCTCTAGGTATGTGGAGGTAGACAAGGGTGATGGAACGAAGGAGAAGAATGAGAACATCCCCATGAAAGTCCTAAGACATCTTCCGATCGTACCGAGGCTCCAACGACTATTCATGTCCGAGGAGTCTGCGAAACAAATGACATGGCACAAGGAAGGGGTTCGATACAATCATGACAAGATGGTACATCCAGCAGATGGTCAAGCATGGAAAACGTTTAATGACAAACATCGTCTAAAACATTTAGAGGCTCGTAATGTACGTGTTGCGCTGGCAACGGATGGATTCAATCCTTATGGACTCGATGTCGGCCCCCATACACTTGTTGGCCCGTGTTCGCTATCCCCCTAAATCTCCCTCCCGGGTCCTACTTCAACGACAAAACATATTCTTGACGTTGATAATTCCCGGACACCGGGAAACAAAATGGGTGTGTACATGCAACCTGTCTATGATGAATTGATCAAGGCTTGTAATGAAGGCGTATTGACTTACGACCGAGCTACAAAGAAGAACTTCGAATGTTTGTTTGGTACCGGTACTCCATGCATGACTTCCCGCATATGGGATATTCGCCGGCCTAGGTGTGTCCACGGGAAGTTTCCATGCCCGTATGCAAGGGGTGTAGAGTTCATGTGGTTGAAGAAGGGTGGCAAGTTCTCGTCGTTCGACAAGCATCGACAGTTCCTCCCTCTTGACCATGCATTCGGACGAGACACCAAGAACTTCGTAAAAGGTGTCACGGTGACCGGCCCTGCACCTCGAAGATGACTATTGCTCGGGTTCATGCTCAAATAGATGCTCTTGTGCTACCGACACGTAAAGATAATCCAAAGAAGGGTAAAAGAAGGAAACTTAATCCAAAGAAAGATAAGCCAAAGAAAAATCACTTTGTGGGCTATGGTGAGGAACATATGTGGTCTCATAAGCCGAGATTAGAGAGGCTTCCCTACTTTGACGACCTTCTCCTTCCACATAGCATAGATGTAATGCACACCGAGAAGAATGTCGCCGAAGCACTTTGGGCAACACTCATGGACATTCCCGAAAAGACAAAGGACAACCCTAAGGCCGAGTAGACCCGGCAACACTATGTGACGGACCAAAGCTACACATGATGCCTCCAAGAGATGGCAAACCATGGAAAGGCCTAAGGCCGATTACGTCTTGGAAAAGCAAAGCAGAGGACGGAAGTCATAGAATGGATGCGGACATTAAGTTTCCCTGATGGGTTTGCGGCGAATCCGAGGAGGGGAGCGAACCCAAGTACCGGTCGTGTCTTAGGGATGAAGAGTCATGACTTCCACATATGGATTGAGCGGCTTCTTCCGTCGATGGTTAGAGGCTATGTCCCCGAGCATATCCGGGAAGGTGTTGGCGCAGTTGAGCTTTTTCTTTCGCCAGCTTTGTGCCAAAGAGGTATCTCTAAAAGTGGTTGAGGAGTTGGAAAAAATGGCACCCGAGTTGGTCCGTAAGTTGGAGAAGATCTTTCCCCCGGCTTTTTCATGTCGATGTAGCATTTGATTTTGCACCTTCCGACTGAGGTACGATTGGGGGGCGTGCAGAACCGTTGGTGCTATCCAATCGAGAGAGTGCTAAAGACTGTTCGCCAGAAATGTGGAAACAAAGGCAGGATTGAGGCTTCCATAGCAGAGGCATTCCTTCGTGAGGAGGTGTCAAACTTTACAACAACATACTATAGTGACAACCTTCCAAGTGTGCATAATCCATCCACTCGTTACAACGAGGAAGAAAATCAATCGACCCTCAGCCTATTCAAAGGGCAACATGGGAGATCAAGTGGAGCGGCCACAAAGTTCTTGACCAATCTAGAGTGGCGCAAGATCATGCCGTACTTGTTGACGAACCTTGACGAAGTCGACAAGTTTCGCAGGTAAATTCTCAACGAACTTGTTACATACTTCATAAATTTTCCGCATCCAACACCCTTGCCTGCTTGTATGTGCGGGGAATTTTTTGATCAATACTGGCATGATCCAAGGCCACCTACTGAACATGAACGAGAAAACCTTCTTCATGAACATGATTTCATTACATGGTTTCAAAAAAAGGTACCTTCTGGCCAACTTAGGTCGTTCCAAGTTTGGTGTTGATAGTTGCCTAATTTCATCTCTCTCCTTGAGCTTGCAGTGCAAAAGCGATTTGTCTATAAATGTCGAATTACGACAACTGGCTAGAGGATTTGACTACAAGGTCTTGTCATTTAACGCTTATGACGTGAATGGATATCGCTTTCACACAACAAGCTACGAGAAGAGTCGGCCCAATCCAAGGACCACCAATACCGGAGTATTTACGCCTGGAGTAGTTGAGGAGCATGAGGAGCCTGAGGACTATTATGGCATAGTTGAAGAAATATACGAGCTCGAATTCCATGTGAAAATGCACCTAAGCCGCTCATATTCAAATGCAAGTGGTTTGATCCCGGAGTATCGAAAAGGTCTCCTAAATTTGGGATAGTCGAAATTAGACAGGATTCCTTCTATCTAGGTGAGGATGTCTATATTGTGGCTCGGCAAACGGACAAGTTTATTATTGTCCATATGCTTGCAAAACCGACCCACGTCTCCAGGGTTGGTATATTGTGCACAAGGTGTCACCACGTGGTAAATGTGCTCGCCCAAACGATGACGATTACAACTTGAACCCACCCACGGATAACGAGGAGTTTTATCAACAAGACGAGGGGCTACCAGGGATGCTTGAGATAGACTTAACTGAAGATATTGAAATGGAAGTAGACGAGGAATGGATTGTTGACGAGGAAGCTGCAGATGAGGTGCATGATCCGAGAGACTTGAAAATGCTTGATGGACTACAACTAGACAATGACAGCGATGAGGATGAGGCTGTTGACGATTTGGAGGCTCTTGATAGTGATGACGAGACCTATCGTCGAAATAATCCCGATCATGAAGAATATTAGAAATACATGTAATACTTCTCGTTTTAATACTTGTAAATATTAGAAAAACATGTGATACTTCTCGTTTTAATACTTGTAAATACATTTTTTTTTGTTTTGCTTCCTTGCTAATTACTTCTCGTTTACCAAGACTAATACTGGTTTATTTGTTTTAATTGCAGGTGATGGGGCCCACTAGGAGGTGTCGCTCGACTTACTCGAGACAGCGGGAGCCGGAGCCGGAGCCGCCGACGGCGGGGAGGCCGGAGCCCTCACGAGAGGCGAGAGGAGGGCTAGGGGCACACCGGGAGACGACCGTTGGGGGGATTCGGAATCGAGCCTTCGCATACCCAAAGAGTGGAGAGCGGTTATGCGAAGGATGCGGCAAAGAAACCCCAGAGGCAGCAGATTGCATTTCCACCTTCCAGGCGTCGCGTTTTGGCAAGCATCCTTCGTCGCCACCAAAGCCATCAGCACAAATCCAACTTAACACAAGGCGTCAAAGTCTCGCTTGGCAACCCATTCCATGACGAAACCCCTAGGGCGAATGTTATCCACCCAGAGGGCCCCGACCTGGGATTCGAACAGGGGGTTTCGTCGTTCCTAACACTTAATGAATTCAAACTTGAGTGTGGTTTTTGTTTCAGGTAATGAAGAGCGCTGGGCGAAGGGGGGATCTCCAAAAGGCTCGGGGGTTTTCACCCCGACAGCGCACGTGATGAAAGCCGGAAAGGCGCCGCGATTTGCGGCGTGACATCATGAAGTGCCGATTACGTGGAGACCCAATTGGAGATCACCCGAAGATAGCCTAGCACATTCTGTTTTGATTCGTTTTACACAAGGGTGTTATCGGAATGTAAAAAGTCCGCCCGCCTCCCTATAAAAGGAGACGGACCGGCGCATGTAAAGGGGATCGGCTTTTGAGAAATCAACTGTTGAGTAAAGAGCTTTTGGTTGTCTTTCATCCTGAGTTTTGGTTTTGGTTCAAGAGCCTTTGTCCCCTCTCATTGTTCGTGTGCGAAAGCTGCGGCTTTCCCCACAACACTCTTCTTTGCCTGATAGTAGCTCGCAATCTTGACCTGGCTGAACACCAGTTATTTCTTCTAGTATCTTGGCTAGTGTGGCGTGTGCACTTTTGAGCTCCCAAGAATTGCTCATGGCCTTGCAGTCGAATGACGTGGCCACGGCGTGATTTTCGTACGCTCTGACTGCAACTTCATATGCCAATGACCCCCCCATTATACAGAAAAGCTTCACTTGTCTCCCATCATCTCCTGTTGCAGCAGCTGTAGTACCAGGTGCTGGTTCCCTCTTGAACCAGTGAACCACTTGACCAGAGTATCGATGCATTTTGTTGCAACCTCCTCTTTGTCCGCCCATGCTGGAGGTTCAGCACTATCAAATAGAACAACACGTCGCCGCCGACGAACTTCCTCATCACCAGCAGGCTCCTCTCGCTCTTCTAGGGGCGAGGACGTCCCTCCGCAGATGTACGACGAGGGGGGCCCACACGCGTCTGAGGAGGCGGATCCGCACGCGTCTGAGGGGGCAGGGGGTTCGACTTCCACTACAGCCTCGATACCATATAAGCGAGGTCCCAGCCAGCTCCCGAAGCGACCGATTCCTGTTGACCGCCGCCCACTGATTGCACCCCAGGGGGATAGGTAATTAAGTAACTTCATATGTTCTTCATTTGATATATAGAAAAATCAGAATAAGAACTAATAATAACTATTGTTAACCACTTGTGCAGGAACTGGATACTTGTTGAGGAGGGGGTGGAGGCTCGCAATGTCAATGGGATCTTGGGACTTCTGTGTAGGGAACACTTCCCCGGCTCCGGTGTACAAGTCGAGGAGGATGTGGAGGGAGAGTTACCCTCGTTTGACCGCACGCTCTCTTCCCCGCGCCCGAACCGTACGTAAACTTAGCGGATCGTGTGATTTTGGAGTTATGGGTAAGCCTTTCTCGCTCTACGGCCCTCATTTCATTGCTTTCATTGTTCAAATAAAATAATGGATACCTCGTGTCTTTATGCGGGACTTCTTCAAATGCCGGCCCGGGACGGGAGGAAAGGGCGTATCGGTGGCTTACGCTTCCCCGTAAAAGACGTGTCTCGGACTTGTATTATGAGGCCCGCCCGCGCAGCGCACATTGACTACAACGCCACCTACTGTAATAGAAGAATCAACAGAAAGCAGGCAAGAAGTGACACAGAGATTCTGACAAGGGAGCAGTACCTCCTGGTAAATACAAAACATCTCCTATTGATCTCTTTTTAGATTATTACCTATGCCAATTTGATCTTCTGATGGCTTGTAGGTGATTCCGAGCTGGTGCGCAACCTTTTGCGATTGCTGGGCTGCTATTGTGGAGAAATAGTTGGACGCGGACTGGCAGAAGATGCATCAAGAGAAAAAAGACCACCGTATGCTGATGCCAGGTGCACCTCACCACCAGGGCAGCGCCAGCCTCAGCAAATACAAAAAGACATATGTAAGTCGACACCACTTGTCTAATATAGCCGCGTTCAATTCTAATTGATTCCTAACCACATGTTGGCTTTTTTGTAGGAGGCGGCGCACGGTGGCCGGCCAATTACCCAACTCGAGGCGTATGCTCTCGCCCACATGGGCCCGGCCAAGTCCAACATCGAGTACAACCCCGATGCGGGCCCAGAGGCGTACACAAACTCCAGCGTCCACACCCGCCTTAGTTCGTACACAGAGGCATTAAGGTTAGTCCACGGGCCAGACTACGACCCGAGGTCCGAGGAGCACCTTGATCCTGAGCTAGTGATGAGGATTGGGCAAGGCAAGAAGCATGGACGGTTCTACATTGGCGACGGCATCCTCGACACGGCCTCTACTCCTCCTCTCGACCGCCTACGAGCAGCGAGCACGAGCTCTAGTGTGCCCATAAGCCAGCGGCCGACAGCGATAATGTCACTCCAGGTAAGTATTCTCACTTTCATTAGTCGTTCTTTGACTTTGACTTTTACGTTCCTTAGCTCTGCATTATTGGAACATTGGTGTCAAATATTGCAGGCCGAGATGCAGCGTCTTCAGCAGCGACAGGAGGCCTTGCTTGCCGAGCGGGAGGCTGAGCGGGCCGAGCGGGAGGCCGAGCGGGAGACGATGCAAGGTTTGCTCGCGTTCGTGCAACAACTTGGGCAGCAGCAAGGTTTGCAGATCCCAGCACAACTGCTTGCACCACCACGACCACCTCCACCACCTCGTCGAGAGTCCACCCCGGTCACCCCGGTGAGTATAAGCACAATTGTTTTACTTTTTGTGCTAATGCTTAGTGTCAAACCTAGTGTCGGCCTTCGTGCCTGATGTGTTGATTTGTCGGCCTTCGTGCCCGAGTTGTTGATTTGTCGGCCTTCGTCTTCGGAAATGTGTTTGTCGGCCTTCGTGTCGACCTTCTTGCAGGTTTTGGAAACCTCCCCATGTAGGGGAGGTGCTGCCGAAATTTTCAACTTTTCTTTACAACTTGGATTTTTATCTTGTTACTCACGTGCAATTTTTTTTATTCAGCGGCTCTCGGGGGCGTCGTCGAACCATGTCGGAGGGTCGCCGGGGATGCACGTCGGGGCATCCCCAGCCGGAGCATCGCCGGGGTCGCACGTCGGGCCGGGATCCCAGTTGCCGTGAGCCACCCGCGGACTCGTTTATATGTATTGCACTTGTGAACTTGGAATAATGTGTACTTTTGGATATGTGGTTTGTATGTGTACTTTTGGATATGTGGTTTGTATGTGTACTTTTCGATACGTGGTTTGTACTTTTGTGCACTCATTTTTATGTATTCCGGATATGTTTGGCCACACTTTTGGATGTGTCGTATTTCATTTATAAATGTGGTTTGTGATATATTGAAGTTGAATTGTGATTTATATAAATATATGTTTTATTTGTCACACCGTAAAGCAAAAGAAAAAAAAAAAAAACAAAAAAAAAAAAAAAAGGGAAGGAGGCTTCCCCGAGTGCTCGCGCACCGGCACTCGGGGAAGACAAAAATAAAAAAACCACCGGCAGCCTTCCCCGAGTGCCTTGGCAACCGGCACTCGGGGAAGAGGAAAATAAAAAAAAAGGACGCGGGCCTTCCCCGAGTGCCCTGCACCTGGCACTCGGGGAAGACAAAAATAAAAAAACCACCAGCAGCCTTCCCCGAGTGCCTTGGCAACTGGCACTCGGGGAAGAATTTTCAAAAAAAAAAGAATTTCTTCCCCGAGTGTTGCACTCGGGGAAGAGGTTAAAAAAAAGAGAGTAAAAAAAACCCCGTCGACGGCGTTAAATCTTCCCCGAGTGCTACCGTGGCACTCGGGGAAGTCTTCCCCGAGTGCACGATTTTTGGCACTCGGGAAGAGCTCTTTCCCGTGAGAAGCATCCCCGAAGCTCTTCCCCGAGTGTTGCACTCGGGGAAGGCTTCCCCGAGTGCTTTTTGCTCTTCCCCGAGTGCTTCGGGCACTCGGGGAAGCAGTGGCCGCCGTAGTGCCTCCCGTTTGCCGCCGGATTCATCCGCCCCTCCACATCTCGGCGCGCAAGGCCCTACGCCTCGCTCTTCCACCTCGACTCTGCGCGACCGCGTTGGCCGTCGGGCCCTATGCATAAACAGCCATTGTGTCGTGCCTAGGCCAAGAGTTGGGCACAGTGGCCCAAGATTGCACAACACGGTGGGGCGCACAGTGTTGTGCCGCATGGTGCTCGTGCTCCGGTGCTGTGTGGCCAGGTTGGCCATCTATAGTCGCCCGCTCATCAAATGTGTTGTTTATTGATGAGTGGCATGCATCGACATCACTACAGCAGCCGCTTTGCTTCCCCGAGTGCCTAAAGCACTCGGGAAGAGCAAAAGCACTCGGGGAAGCCTTCCCCGAGTGCAACACTCGGGGAAGAGCTTCCGGGGATGCTTCTCACGGAAAGAGCTCTTCCCCGAGTGCCAAAAATCGTGCACTCGGGGAAGACTTCCCCGAGTGCCACGGTAGCACTCGGGGAAGATTTAACGCCGTCTACGGGTTTTTTTTTACTCTTCCCCGAGTGCAACACTCGGGGAAGAATTTTCTTTTTTCTTTTGTAACCTCTTCCCCGAGTGCAACACTCGGGAAGAAATTATTTTTTTTTTGAAAATTCTTCCCCGAGTGCCAGTTGCCAAGGCACTCGGGGAAGGGTGCCGGTGGTTTTTTTTATTTTTTGTCTTCCCCGAGTGCCAGGCGCAGGCACTCGGGGAAGGCCCGCGCCTTTTTTTTTATTTTCCTCTTCCCCGAGTGCCCGGTGCCCAAGCACTCGGGAAGCCTCCTTCCCTTGTTTTTTGTTTTTTTGTTTTTTTCTTTTGCTTTACGGTGTGACAAATAAAACATATATTTATATAAATCACAATTCAACTTCAATATCTCACAAACCACATTTATAAATGAAAAACGACACATCCAAAAGTGTGGCCAAACATATCCGGAATACATAAAAATGAGTGCACAAAAGTACAAACCACGTATCGAAAAATACACATACAAACCACATATCCAAAAGTACACAAAGAAACCACATATCCAAAAGTACACATTATTCCAAGTTCACAAGTGCAATACATATAAACGAGTCCGCGGGTGGCTCACGGCAACTGGGATCCCGGCCCGACGTGCGACCCCCGCGAAGCTCCGCCGGGGATAAAGTTTGCAAATAAATGACTTACGAACAATATATGAAGGATCCCGAAAGCCAAAACAAAAATATATTACAAAAAGAGAGGAAAGTACCGAAATGCAGAGATCCTCCGATAATAGGTTTGAAATCTTGAAGTATGATAGATCCGTCAATATCATGGTCTCGATAATAATTACACTAGTGGACTAAGGTGTGTAAGGGGAACCGATGCATGCAAGCATACATATCTGTCCAAAGAGAAGATTGCACCTCAAAATCACCGACCTAAAAACTAGATTACCAAATAATTTTGAAGGGCTAATGAGCAGAAATGCTGCCTCCATATGAAAAATAAAGACGGGGTAATAATTAGGAGTGCAAAATTTTGACGATACCCTTGCCATGAGAATTGTTTTACGAAATAATTCTGGTGAAATATGTGAATCCCATCTTGTAGCTAATTGCGACATATTTCCCGAAATTCCCGGTTGCGGATACGGACTATCATTTTCACCGAATACAGCACATAGGAGGAAACAAAATCGTATTTCATTGGTGCAAAAATAAAAGAAAACTAACACAGATTAAAAAAATTTGTCTAGTGAACTTCATTGAACATGATCGTTCATGAAATTTGTATTACAATAAGATTTAACTCCGGCTAGCACATCATGAAGGGCTTGACATGGGTGGCTTGATGCGGTAGTAAAGTTCAACCGTAAGCTCAAACCTCTCGTGTTGCCTGTTGGTTAGACCAACGAGCATATATGATAGCAGAACCGAGATTCCCGGTGATCACTAGATAGATGGGGAAAGCGGAATATAGTAAAATAGTGTTATCAATATCTGAATGCATGATTAGTTTATTACATGCGGAGAACCGATGAAGAGGATGAGGATGAAAACGTGAGACTCTCCTAGAGTAACCGGTCTTTTGAGTATGCACAAAACTCTTATTTATTTTCTACAAAGCAGAGGTAACAAAAGTAGTACCACATTCCTTATCTCTCTAGAAAAGTTCATTGAGTTCCTACTTCCTGTCATTGATTTAACCAAGAAGCATCCGGTTGAAATGGGCCGACATTCCTAAATTACTACCATGTTTCACAATCACGGTAACTCCGAACATTGGTAAAAATATAAAAATGAAACTTGTAAAAGCACATAGTGGATGACTTGTAAGCGAGAGAAGATTTTGATTTTTCAACTAGAAAAATTGACCTCAACAAATATCATAGAAATGCTAATCAACCAAGTAATAACAGATTTCGCAGTTTTAATTCTAAAAATATAAATTGGTATCACCACTTAACCAATTACCGAAATCCGAGAATATCGGTATTTGGAATAATAAATCGTTTCCGAAAAGAAGGATTTAAGCAGAATGAGATGTAGCAAACAAGACGTACCATAGAGCAATGTCCGGGAAAAGACCCTTCTCATACTCCAACGGCTTCCCCTGAATAGTGTTAATTCGAGCACGAGCAAGTACTTCTTGGTAAAAAGCCTTTTATGAGTGCTTTGAGACAATAAACCTACGATAAACCACAGAGAAGTCGGACCCGGACTAATAGTTTCTTGTTTCTCCCCACCATGGCAGCATGCTAATAAAAGTAGAAGTCTAGAAGAAAGTTGTTTCCAAAGTGGATGCGATATGTAGAGTCCCTTAAGTCAATTTCATCTACACTCAACCTACCATGAATCAATTGTGTCCTTTCGAACGGTGAGCTTACCTTCGGGTTATATAGAACTCCGGTTATATGAATGCATAAAAGCCCTCAATTTTGTACTTCCTAATCTAATGTCCACCGGCTAGCACCTCAACATCTAAGTTCGTGATTTTGCAATTTGCATATCCGGGAAAAGCGAGAAACGAAAAAAAAAAAAAAAAAACAATACCGCAGGTACGGTGCCGGGGCGGGTCGTCGAGGAGGGGCCGGGCGGGGCGGGGCGGGGGCGGCCCGGATCCGGCGGCCGGCCGCGCCGGGAGTGGCCGGGGGCGGGGCGGCGGCCGGGCGCGCGCGCGCGGCCGGCGGGGCGGGGCGGGCGGGGCGGCGCGCGCCGCTCCGGACCGGCCGGGCGGGCGGCGCGCGCGCGCGGGCGGCGGCCGGGGGCCGCGGCGTGCGGCGGGCGGGCGGCCGGCGGGCGCGCCGGCGGCGGGGGCGGCGGCCGGGGAAGGGCCGGCGGCGGGGCGGGGGCCGAGGCGCGCGGCGGGGAGGAGTGGGCGGCGGCGGCGCGCGGGCGGGGCGGCGGCGGCGCGCGGGGGGGGGGGGGGGCGGGCGCCGGCGGGACGCGGGGGCGCGGGGGTCGCCGGGGCGCGGGGGTCGCGGGGGGGGGGGGCGCGGTTGGGTTTTTTTTTCTTTTTTTGGTGTGGGGGTGTCACACCCGATTTTCCGTAGAAAACCGAATGCATCTCATATGTGTGCCGGGATCAAAATTTCACACATATGATAGACTCATGAGTGTAATATCACAAGACACCGCTCAAAAACGTACGAAAAGATTTATTAACTTTTATTACACTCACGAAGGTAGACACAAATGTCTTTACACGAACAACGATAACTATGAAGACGCGACTCCATCTTCATCTTCCACGAGCATCCGACCGGTTGATCGCATCCTCGGAACTCCTCGTAGTTGGTGAAGTATTCCACTCCGGATTCTTCTCCGAACAAACGTAAGCAAGGATGAGTACACTTATGGTTGGTACTCGGCAAGGCCACGAAATAACCGGAAAGCAAAATTAATCCATCTTTAAGTTCAATTAATCATGTGAGGGTCCGGGCCGCTCTTGACCGTGAGCACGGCCGATCGATCGGTTTACACTCGCAGAGGTTGCACACTTTTCCCACGGTTCGCGTAAAAGTTCCAAAGAACTTTGAACCCAACCACGCATGTGCCGATCGTGCACAATACCACACTTCCGAGGTGTGATTGCATAGGGACGCTACGAAGCCTTTACAAAGGTATACAATAGACTAACGACCCGCATAGTTACGGATCGGGCGGACCATAACCCTCCCTAGTGGTCGCACCTTAGCAAAGGCTGCTACCCCAAAAGGACCGGGCTATACCCCCCGCAACCCGGATCCCCCTCTCGCTCCTTTCGGAAAAGGGCCATCGGATCAATCGCACACCTAATTAATTGGCTAAGCCGAGCCATATGGACCGTGGTTGCACCTTGTTTTCCCCGGGTGGTTCTCCATGTTCCGATTAATTTATAGTGTTCTTGATTAAAGCATAGGTAGAAGGGTGGTTAGGGTCACTTGCCTTTCTCCAACGATAAGCTACTTTCCTTATCTGCAAAGCTCTGCACTTGAACTTCCTCGAACGGCGTGTTGGCTACGATCATGCAAGAAAACATACAATAAATAAAACAATACATCAAACATTACCAAAAGACTAAAACAAGCTTTTAGAAATGACGGGCTCGGAGAGACGATCGCGTGGACACCAAGAACGCGTAAAACGGAGCTAGGATGGAAAAGTTATGGCTGAAACAAGGTTCAGGGACTAAATTGTGAATATCCGAAAGTTTTAGGGGTTTTCTCGCAAGATTTCGGGGACCTAAACATAAATATGTGTGAAACTAGGAGGTCTAACATGTAAAAGGTTAAGGATAGGCTATTAAACATGAAATCTAAGGACTCGGGGGCCTAAGTGTAAGGAAAAGGACCGATTGAAAGGCTTTTATATAGGTGGAAGGGTTTATTTGTAAATTCCGAAACATCGGGGTTCTTTCGCAAAACCGCCAAACGGCGGCGGGTGAGCCAAGGGAGCGACACGTGGCGGCTTGCTGCGGCCGTGCCGCGCGGGTGGTGACGTCGGCGTGACGCGGCGCGTGGGCCGGCCTGGTGAACACGGTCCATGGTCCACGGTGGACCGGACCCAAGGGGTACGCACCCTTTTTAATCCGAGCCGTTGATCTTCATCGGACGGCGAGCGGTGGTCGCAAGAGGCCGGGGCGGCGGCGGACGGACGGCGGCGGCGGCGCCGGGCGGGGAGGCGGCGGCGGAGCTCGCCGCCGAAGGGGCAAAATGGGCTCCCGGCACCATTCGCGGCGGGGAAAGCACCGGAGAAAGAGGAGGAGGCGGGGAACTCACCGGAGACCTTGGAAGGGAGCTAGGGGCGCCGGCGAAGCGGATCGGGCGGCGCTCCGGCGGGCGGGCGGTGAGCTCGGGCGGCGGCACGGTGGAGGAGTGGAGGAGGGAGGAGGAGTGGCGTGGGGTGTAGAGGGGCCTTGGGGGCACCTTTTATAGCCCGGAGGAGGAAGAGGAGACGGCGCGGTGAGGCGGTGGCGGAGCTCGGTGGCGGCGGCATTAATGGCGGCGGCGGTTTCGGAAGAGGAAGGGGAGGGGCCGGGCGGTGGAGGTGGGGGGTGGCGTGAATGCGGCGGCGCACCGGAGACGGGGGAGGTGGACGGGCGCGGGGAGGCCGGGGGAGGCGGGACCGGCGCGGGAACGGCGGGGAGGGCGGCGCGGCGCGCGCGGCGCGCGCGCGGGGAAGAAGGGGGCGCGGGGGGGGAGGTAGGGGAAGCCCCCGACGTGTGGGCCCCACACGTCGGCGGGTGAGAGAGAGAGAGGGAGGGAGGCGGGAGGAGCGGGGCGGGTGGGCCAAAAGTGGATGGGCCGCGGGTGGGTTAGTCGTGTTTGTTTTTTTTTTCTTTTTTTTTTTCTTTCTCTTTTCTTTTCAAATCTATTTTCAAACCTATTTCAAATCTTTTTCAAATCAAATTTTAACACAAATTCACCAACTATTTTAAGACTTTTTAGAAAACCTTTTAAACAAGTTTTCAAACATTTTTTAATTCAAACTTTTATTTTTTTTTTTTTTTAATTCAAACTTTTGCACAATTTCACAATTATTTTTAAGGACTTTTCACAATAATTTTTAAGACTTTTTCACAAGTGTTTTTTTTAAGACTTTTAAAATCAAACCACAAACAAAACTCATGCATTTCAACATGATGCACAAACACTTGATTGTTTCTAATTATTAAATGATGTTTAATTTAATTAAAGGCAAATTTATTTATTCAAATTTATTAAATCCTTAGAAAATAAAACTAGGCCATGTTGCTAACAATATTTTATTGTGATGGAATTTTCGGGTGTTACAAATCCTACCCCTTAAAAAGAATCTCGTCCCGAGATTCGGAGGGATCGGGAAACAAGAGGAGATACAAGATGTTCTTGATAGATGATGGTTTACTATTACAGAGCTTGCTCACTTCTCCTTCTTCTTCGGGCTTGTAGCGGCAAACTCAATCCTATCTCCTTGCGGGGTAGTTAAGAGCACCGACTTCTTGGCACACAAAATGATTCCATCATGCTTGCTTAACCAATCCATACCAAGGATCACATCTATTCCACTGGATGTTAGAATCACTAAGTCCGCTTCAAAATCTATCTCTCCGATCTTAAGATTGACTCGTGGGCATACATAGGTGGATTTCATTTCACCGTTTGGGGAACCGATTAGCAAATGTGTCTTCATGGAACTCTTGGGTACATCATGCTTTGTCACGAATCGTTCGGTAATAAATGAATGCGATGCCCCGGAATCAAATAAAACTGTTGCGGGTACGAGTTGATAAGAAACGTACCAAGCACAACATCTTTGTCTCCTTGAGCTTCTTCGACCGTCACATGGTTCACCCTACCATGCATATTGTTCTCGTTGACCTCTGTTATCTCTCTCGGGGTGTCCGCATATTACGCCGAGGGCAAATACGGCATAGTGTCCCAATTCTCCGCAGCTTGAAGCATCCACCGGGGTGAACTGGAGTAGTGTTCCTTCGGGTGCACCCGAGCGATTCGATGAGGATTTGGAGCCCGAGGTGTAATTGGGTTGGATTCTTCGGGTTCATCAAACGAACGATACTGCCGACTCGTCCATGGCCTCTCGCCCGGTGTGCTAGAACGAAACCGAGAGTCTTGCGATGAGTTGTAACGAGGGCGGGTGTTACTTGCTAGATTGACCTTGAGGTTGAAACTTGCGCTTCGTTCACGAAGTTCCTTGCGTTTATTCTCCAAGCCTATAGCCTTATTGAGCAACATCCGAAAGTTAAGAAATGTGTGGCTCGCAACCGATAGTTAAGTGGACCTATCAAACCATCGAGAAAGCGTTCTTGTCTCTTGGCATCCGTGTTGACTTCATCCGGTGCATAGCGGGACAAATGAGTAAACCGATCCGGATACTCACTAACTCGTCATGTTGCCTTGCTTTAGAGCTAGAAATTCCTTCTTCTTCGACTTCTTTACACCGACTGGGATGTGATGTGTACGAAAACTCTCCCGGAACTCCTCGCCGGGTAATGGTGTCGGCGAAGCATGTGCGACGGTGTAAGCATCCCACCAATCGGCGGGCCGCACCTTCCCGGACGTCCCGAGGCATACAAAACCTTCTCACGATCATTGCATTGGGTGATATTCGGCATCTTGTTGATGGTCTTGAGCCAATCATCGGCATCGAGGGGATCTACGAATGAGAGTAAGTGGGCGGGTTGTGGCTCATGAATTCTCTATGCTTGTTCACCGGTGGTGGAGGTGGTGGAGGTCCTTGTGGTGGTGGGCGGTTCTGCCGTGCTTGTAGATTCGGGCCGGTGGCGGTGAGGTTCGAATCAACCGTATCCGTTCCGTAAAGAACCTGCTGCATCGCGGGATCCATTGCTAATTCTTGTGAAGGGGAGAACTTGATTTAGCCGTTTGATGACGAACGGAATATCTCGTCCGGCCTCCCGACCCGACGTTTACCATTTGATTGTTAGGGAAAAGGGTACGTCTGATAAGATTTTGAATTGATAAGGATGAAGAGAAAGGGGTTAAGATTCAAATTTTAACTTTAATTATTTTTTTTTGATGTATTTGTGGCCATCACTCCACAAAAACATTTCAATCAAGTCAAAGATCCAAATCATGCATGTTTACAATCAACAAGCATTAACATCGCACGTCCTCACAAGAACGGTTCTATCGAAACGAAACTGATAGAAGGGGTAGGCAACCTAAGAATCTATCCTATAAAACTCGTGTGGTAGTCCAAGGTGGAAGAACAAGAATCGGATTCGGTGTAGAAGAAAACAAAAGATTTGATTTAATAAAAAAATATTTTTTTTATGCGTAAATAAGATATTTTGAATGCTTGGAAAGGCTTTCTAGATAAAGAGTCCTTAATATCGACCATTTCTATCCGAGGCCGCGTCCTACGATCGCAATGCTCGATACCACTCTGTCACACCCGATTTTCCGTAGAAAACCGAATGCATCTCATATGTGTGCCGGGATCAAAATTTCACACATATGATAGACTCATGAGTGTAATATCACAAGACACTCGCTCAAAAACGTACGAAAAGATTTATTAACTTTTATTACACTCACGAAGGTAGACACAAATGTCTTTACACGAACAACGATAACTATGAAGACGCGACTCCATCTTCATCTTCCACAGCATCCGATCGGTTGATCGCATCCTCGAACTCCTCGTAGTTGGTGAAGTATTCCACTCCGGGATTCTTCTCGAACGGCGTAAGCAAGGATGAGTACACTTATGGTTGGTACTCGGCAAGGCCACGAAATAACCGGAAAGCAAAATTAATCCATCTTTAAGTTCAATTAATCATGTGAGGGTCCAGGCCGCTCTTGACCGTGAGCACGGCCGATCGATCGCCTTTACACTGCGCAGGTTGCACACTTTTCCCACGGTTCGCGTAAAAGTTCCAAAGAACTTTGAACCCAACCACGCATGTGCCGATCGTGCACAATACCACACTTCCGAGGTGTGATTGCATAGGGACGCTACGAAGCCTTTACAAAGGTATACAATAGACTAACGACCCGCATAGTTACGGATCGGGGCGGACCATAACCCTCCCTAGTGGTCGCACCTTAGCAAAGGTCGCTACCCCAAAAGGACCGGGCTATACCCCCCGCAACCCGGATCCCCCTCTCGCTCCTTTCGGAAAAGGGCCATCGGATCAATCGCACACCTAATTAATTGGCTAAGCCGAGCCATATGGACCGTGGTTGCCTTTGTTTTCCGGGTGGTTCTCCATGTTCCGATTAATTTATAGTGTTCTTGATTAAAGCATAGGTAGAAGGGTGGTTAGGGTCACTTGCCTTTCTCCAACGATAAGCTACTTTCCTTATCTGCAAAGCTCTGCACTTGAACTTCCTCGAACGGCGTGTTGGCTACGATCATGCAAGAAAACATACAATAAATAAAACAATACATCAAACATTACCAAAAGACTAAAACAAGCTTTTAGAAATGACGGGCTCGGAGAGACGATCGCGTGGACACCAAGAACGCGTAAAACGGAGCTAGGATGGAAAAGTTATGGCTGAAACAAGGTTCAGGGACTAAATTGTGATTATCTGAAAGTTTTAGGGGTTTCTCTGCAAGATTTCAGGGACCTAAACATAAATATGTGTGAAACTAGGAGGTCTAACATGTAAAAGGTTAAGGATAGGCTATTAAACATGAAATCTAAGGACTGCAGGGGCCTAAGTGTAAGGAAAAGGACCTGATTGAAAGGCTTTTATATAGGTGGAAGGGTTTATTTGTAAATTCTGAAACATCGGGGTTCTTTCTGCAAAACCGCCAAACAGCCGGCGGGTGAGCCAAGGGAGCGACACGTGGCGGCTTGCTACTGGCCGTGCTGACGCAGGCATGACGTCGGCGTGACGCAAGCGCGTGGACCTGGCCTGGTGAACCTGGTCCATGGTCCACGGTGGACCGGACCCAAGGGGTACGCACCCTTTTTAATCCGAGCCGTTGATCTTCATCGGACGGCGAGCGGTGGTCGCAAGAGGCCAGGCGGCGGCGGACAGACGGCGGCGGCGGCGCCAGGCGGGAGGCGGCGGCGGAGCTCGCCGGCGAAGGGGCAAAATGGGCTCCCGGGCACCATTCGCGGCGGGGGAAAGCACCAGGAGAAAGAGGAGGAGGCGGGGAACTCACCGGAGACCTTGGAAGGGAGCTAGGGGCGCCGGCGAAGCGGATCGGGGCGGCGCTCCGGCGGGCGGGCGGTGAGCTCGGGCGGCGGCACGGTGGAGGAGTGGAGGAGGGAGGAGGAGTGGCGTGGGGTGTAGAGGGGCCTTGGGGCACCTTTTATAGCCCGGAGGAGGAAGAGGAGACGGCGCGGTGAGGCGGTGGCGGAGCTCGGTGGCGGCGGCATTAATGGCGGCGGCGGTTTCGGAAGGGGAAGGGGAGGGGCCGGGGCAGTGGAGGTGGGGGTGGCGTGAATGCGGCGGCGCACTGGAGACGGGGAGGTGGACGGGCGCGGGGAGGCCGGGGAGGCGGGACGGCGCGGGAACGGCGGGAGGCGGCGCGCGCGCGCGGCGCGGCCGCGCGGGGGAAGAAGGGGCGCGGGCTGGAGGTAGGGGATGGCCCTGACGTGTGGGCCCCACACGTCAGCGGGTGAGAGAGAGAGAGGGAGGGAGGCGGGAGGAGCGGGCCGGGTGGGCCAAAAGTGGATGGGCCGCGGTTGGGTTAGCTGTGTTTGTTTTTTTTTTTCTTTTTTTTTCTTTCTTTTTCTTTTCAAATCTATTTTCAAACCTATTTCAAATCTTTTTCAAATCAAATTTTAACACAAATTCACCAACTATTTTAAGACTTTTTAGAAAACCTTTTAAACAAGTTTTCAAACATTTTTTAATTCAAACTTTTATTTTTTTTTTTTTTTAATTCAAACTTTTGCACAATTTCACAATTATTTTTAAGGACTTTTCACAATAATTTTTAAGACTTTTTCACAAGTGTTTTTTTTAAGACTTTTAAAATCAAACCACAAACAAAACTCATGCATTTCAACATGATGCACAAACACTTGATTGTTTCTAATTATTAAATGATGTTTAATTTAATTAAAGGCAAATTTATTTATTCAAATTTATTAAATCCTTAGAAAATAAAACTAGGCCATGTTGCTAACAATATTTTATTGTGATGGAATTTTCGGGTGTTACGGGGGCGCTGGGCCGGGTATAGGGAGGGAAAAGCTGGCGGGGTTTTTTTTTCTTGAATTTCTCTTCCCCGAGAGCTCCCACAAACAACACTCGGGGAAGAGGTAGCCTTCCCCGAGTGCCTCAAACATGGCACTCGGGGAAATATTTATTTTTTTTGTTTTTTTTCACCAATTTTTTTGTGAGCCCTTCCCACATTATTTAAAACTCTTACACCAAATTTGGCTTACTTTTGAATTTATTTGTTATATTTCGTTAGTTTTTTTTTTTTTCTTGAATTTTTTGGAAAAGCTGAAATTTAAACTACATGTACATGAAATCATATAATTCAGCGATTCAAAAAATGATATTGATAATATTTGGTGTATATTGAGGCCTTATCCACCAACTCACATGAAATATCGGGCATCTTGTTGTCGTGACATGACTAACACCATACGAAAAAGTGTTTCTAATTTACAAAAAATGCGGACGAAGTCCGAAAATCACGAAACTTGTCGGGGAGTTGTGTTATCACATGTAGAGGTTGTGTGCAAGACTAGAGAAGATTTCGAGCAAGTCTGCGACGTTAGATGCCTACAACTCACACATCTCCCGGTGTGTTATCACATGGATCACGTGTGGAGATGTCTGGGTTTCAGGCATCACACATCGCAACTTGCTCGAAATCTTCTCAACTGTTGCACACAACCTCTACATGTGATAACACAGTGTCCCGACAAGTTACGTGTTTTCGGACTTCGTCCGGATTTTCTGTAATTTAGAAACACGTTTCCCGTATGTTGTTAGTCATGTCACGACAACAAGATGCTCGATATTTCATGTGAGTTGTTGGATAAGGCCTCAATATACACCAAATATCATGAATATCATTTTTTGAATCACCAAATTATATGATTTCATGTACTCGTAGTTCGCATTTGAACTTTTCCTAAAAATTCAAGAAAAAGAAAAAACTAACGAAATATAACAAAAAACTTCAAATGTAAGCCAAATTTGGGCAAGGAGTCTTAAATAAAGTTTGAAGGCCTCACAAAAAAATTGGGGCAAAAAAACAAAAAAAAAATAAATATTTCCCCCGAGTGCGAAACTAGGCACTCGGGGAAGAGGCCGCCTTCCCCGAGTGCCGGGGACAAGGCACTCGGGGAAGAGGTAGCCTTCCCCGAGTGCCTCGGACATGGCACTCGGGGAAATATTTATTTTTTTTGTTTTTTTGCCCCAATTTTTTTTGAGGCCTTCAAACTTTATTTAAGACTCCTTGCCCAAATTTGGCTTACATTTGAAGTTTTTTGTTATATTTCGTTAGTTTTTTCTTTTTCTTGAATTTTTTGGAAAAGCTCAAATTTAAACTACATGTACATGAAATCATATAATTTGGCGATTCAAAAAATGATATTCATGATATTTGGTGTATATTGAGGCCTTATCCACCAACTCACATGAAATATCGAGCATCTTGTTGTCGTGACATGACTAACAACATACGGGAAAAGTGTTTCTAAATTAAAAAAATCCGGACGAAGTCCGAAAAACACGAAACTTGTCGGGACATCGTGTTATCACATGTAGAGGTTGTGTACAACAGCTTGAGAAGATTTCGAGCAAGTCCGTGACGTTTGATGCCTACAACTCACACATCTCCTGGTGTGTTATCACATGGATCACATGTGGAGATGTCTGGGTTTCAGGCATCACACATCGCAACTTGCTCGAAATCTTCTCAACTGTTGCACACAACCTCTACATGTGATAACACGGTGTCCCGACAAGTTACGTGTTTTTCGGACTTCGTCCGGATTTTCTGTAATTCATAAACACTTTTCCCGTATGTTGTTAGTCATGTCACGGCAACAAGATGCTCGATATTTCATGTGAGTGGTTGGATAAGGCCTCAATATACACCAAATATCATGAATATCATTTTTCGAATCGCCAAATTATATGATTTCATGTACCTGTAGTTCAAATTTGAACTTTTCCTAAAAATTCAAGAAAAAGAAAAAACTAACGAAATATAACAAAAAACTTCAAATGTAAGCCAAATTTGGGCAATGAGTCTTAAATAAAGTTTGAAGGCCTCACAAAAAAATTGGGGCAAAAAAAAACAAAAAAAAATAAATATTTCCCCGAGTGCCAGAAACTAGGCACTCGGGGAAGAGGCCCTTCCCCGAGTGCCGGGGACAAGGCACTCGGGGAAGAGGTGACCTTCCCCGAGTGCCTAGTTGCCGGCACTCGGGGAAGAGCTTTTCCAATTTTTTTTAAACGGTTCCGTCTATTTGCGCCGTCAAATGCAACTTTTCTTTTTCGTGTGCCTTTCTTCCCCGAGTGTTGCACTCGGGGAAGATGACCTTCCCCGAGTGCAGTTCTTCCCCGAGTGCTTTGCCCTTCCAGCACTCGGGGAAGGCCATCTTCCCCGAGTGCATTTCTTCCCCGAGTGCAACACTCGGGGAAGTTTGTCTTCCCCGAGTGCCCGATTTTTGGCACTCGGGAAGCATGTGGCACTCGGGGAATTTTGCTTCTCCCGTGTTGACTATATAGTTGGGGCCAGTAGCTACCTCCGCTCTATAGCTTTTGTTTATAAGTCTATCTTCTTTTTGACTTTGACAAAGTCTACAAACCAATAATACACCAACATGCATGTAAAATATAAAATTACTTAATAAGCATGCTATGCTAACTGATGCTAAGCTAGCCGCGTGTATACATACACAACGAAGTATATATTGGATCGAGATGTGCATCGATCCAGGGCATGCAAAGAGGAGATCGATCGAGCGAGATGGCCGACGACGATGCTGCATCGATCATCAGCCACTTTTCGCACCCAGAGCACGAGCTGGCGAAGCGGCACTACATCGGGCCGTTCCTCTGCGACATGTGCTGGGAGGACCTCTCCGGCCCGGCCTACGGCTGCACCGCCGGCTGCGACTTCGCCGTCCACGACACCTGCGCCGGCCACCCGCAGACTCTCCTCTCCCCGGAGCACCACCCGCACGAGCTCGTGCTCCAACAGACCCCGCACCTCGACGACGGGTCGTCGCGCTTCACCTGCGACGTCTGCGCCGGCGCCTGCGCCTCCGGGTGCTTCCTCTACCGCTGCCCTCCGTGCGATTTCGACGTGCACCCGCGCTGCCTGCGGCTGCCCCGGGTCGTGCGCGGCACGAGGCACGAGCACGACCTCACGCTGCAGGTCGTCGCTGCCGGCGACGACGATGAGGGACGACGGCGCTGCGCTGCGTGCCACAAGGGGGGCGCGTGGTGCTACAGTTGCACGGTGTGCGGCGACCTGGATTTCCACGTCTCCTGCGCTGCCGCCGGCGGCGGTGGGGCGGCGGTGGAGAACGACGCCGCCGCGGCCGCTGGCGGTGGAGGAGACGACCCTGCAGGTGAGCTTCTTCTCGCCAGGATCAATGCTCAGAGGGACATCAGCTATAAGCTTGCCGTAGCGAATATCCAGGCGATGGGAGCCGCCTCCATTGCAGAGCTTGCCTCCGGGGGCCGCTACCGCTACCGCACCAGAAGGTTTTATTAACGCATCGATCGGCTTCACGATGTTTGCTTGTTTTGCAGTCTACCATGCATGTTTAATGTTTTGTTTTTCCCTTCTTAAATCCATATATATGGCTGGCGTGTCCAGTATGTATCTTTAATTTTCAGTTCATGTTCCTCAGGTTATGAATTCAAGTGATTTATACGAAGTTCAATTCCAAATGGTAGGGGGCACTGCAGTCCTTTACCAAAAATAAGAAGAAAATTGACCAAAATTTTCCCTTGGAAATTGATGAGAACTTTTGTCATATACGCGGAGTGCATTCCATTGCATATTAACTACAGCAGAGTGCAACAGCAAAAGTAGTAACAATTAATTTTGCTCTTCTAATGATTATTAATCCTGAGAGTTTCCGATAAAAATTTGACACATCGACAGTAAAGATCACAACAAAATGTTGATTACTAATAACCTACTTCCTCTCTCCCTAATAACTATCGCTCTGGAACCATATTTCCCTCGCAAACACAATTTCCGAGCACAATTATTTTTTACTAAAAATGGAGGCAAAAAAAATTCTATCTGACCAGTAAACTATCAACAAAGTCTGATGTTCCCATGTATGACGGGTTGACTAGTACCTCATAAGCTCAAATTGGCACTATATCAGCCAGCCAGCCACATGCCCACAGCATGTGCCATCGCTGACTAGCAGTTCAGGTTGTTGGATGGAGTGGCTAAGCCGCTAAGGTCCAACAAGAACAATCGTAGTGATCATTTCTTGGATGTCATAAAGAAGCAGAAATGGGATACATCATATACAAACTATACAACAATTGATCGCTCTTCTAGTCTAGCTAGCATGTCATACACCTGCAGTTTTTGCATGAACAAAAACCGAAGATGCATAAACATTGATGAGTACTGATCTATAACTCCTAAATAGGAGCTCCCCACTAGGGAGTTCTCTCAAGATGCAAGCATGCCACCTCAACAGCCCCCACTAAGACCATGACATCTAGTAGTGAGTCCTATTGTTTGAACTTACTAAAAAATGTTATAACTCAAAAATAAAAAAACAAATTAAATTCTGATTACACCATTGGATTACTTTTAATAAATCCTTCAAAACAAGATCTCAATATGAATATATTCTGATAAAATGACAAATAGGCCCCATCGATGGTAGTTGGTATAGAGTAAAGTGAAAAATAAAAAAAAGAGAATGAAAAAAGGAAAAGGAAAAGGACGAAACAAAGAAAAAGAATAGGAGGGTGATATTAATATTGCAACTCATAGTTTTCTCCTACATACTCGCGGCAACGCACAGGGAATTGAGTAATATAAAGGAATAGCAGCGTAGATGGTCCTAACAGAAACATAACGATCAGATCTTTTTTTTCATTTGACACCATAAAATATATCCATTTTTATACTAAATAGCTATTCCTTATATATTTCGTTGCATAAGTTACACTCTGACAACTAGATTAATACTAACAACAATCGTCATCAATAATATAAATTCAATTATTGTGCAACAACGCGCGGGGAAGTAGCCCGAAGCTCAGAACTGCATCCCCTTTCAATCTCCTGGTCAGCGTGTGATTGATGGCCAATGATAAATTAAGTTAGGATGTGATTCTAATATCTTTTTTTAACAAAATAAATGAGATGGCCAAATGATGAACACAAGAAGCCTTTAAAGCCATTCCAGTATTCCCGATGGTGTTAGTGGCCCATCAAACTCTGTAGCGGGCCGACAGGCCTGTTGCGGGCTCTTACCAAAAAAAATAAAGACCTTTCCCGTAGGGGGGATCGCGAATTTTTTTTAGTAGCGCGCCTCCTCCTTTCTCCTTGATCCATATCTTGGCGTCGAGGCGTCGAGAGGTCAACGAGAACACCGCCGCGCCCGACACCTTGGCGTCACGCGCCGCCGATGGGTTCAGAGGTCTCCGCCGCTGAGGTTGACGAGCTGCTCCGGTCGCGAATCCCGTTCCAGAGCGACGGCGAGCTCGTCCTGCCGCCGCGCGATGGCGGCGGCGTTGGGCTCGTCCTCGTCGACGTCAGCAACGGCTTCTGCACCGTCGGCGCCGGGAACCTCGTGAGCATCCTCCTCCTCCTCCTCCTACCTCTGTGTTCATGGCAGTGAAGCGTGAGCTGTGGAAGCGTCGGCTGATCGATCTGCTTCTGGGAAAGCGACGCAACTGAAAGAGGCTGCCGGCCGTCTCCTTGGTTTTATCCCTGTATTTTTTTATCTTGTTTCCTAGCTTCAGCTTGTTCTGCATCTCTTCCCATCTTCTGTCATGTTGCCTGTTGCTTCTCTTGATTTTACTTTTGTTATTACAAATTAATCCTGAATCCAGATTCGCAATTTCAGTACTTAGGAATTAATTTGCACATCAATAGTGTTCCTGCAGCAACAACAATCTTGCACCTGCATAATGAAACCAATTAGCCAGTGTCAGAGTTCTCAGCGATGTTCGAAGTTGTTACTGAGTAAAATCTCCCAACTTTATTCATATACCGTGTGGGTGTGGTCGTATGTTGTTACTGTTACAGTGTTGCTTATCAGTCTGACAGAGTTGCTCTGTTTTATTGGATTCCAGTGACCGAACTGTTCGGGCTTGTCAATTGCAGGCTCCTGCTGCCCCAAACAAACAGATAGAGAAGATGGTGGGAGAGGCTGCTAGGCTCGCTAGGTTGTTTTGCGAGAGACACTGGCCAATATTTGCATTCCTCGATTGCCACTTCCCAGATAAGCCGGAGCCGCCATTTCCACCTCACTGTATCATTGGCAGCGGGGAGGAGAACTTTGTTCCAGGTTTGTGCTGAACTCTCAGTCAGCAAGTGCTTGGTCAGCTTTTGTGCTTAGTCATCTGATTTCCTGTTAAATTCAGATCTTCAGTTACCGGTTCACCCTGAAACATTGGTTAGTTGTGGCAGTAGACTAGTAGTGTTTCACAAATTTCAATTCGATGTGCAGCTCTGGAGTGGTTGCAAAATGAGCCAAATGTGGTTATAAAGCGGAAACATTGCATTGATGGCTACATCAGCTCCATAGAGAAGGACGGATCAAGTATCTTTGCTGATTGGGTCGGGAAACATCAGATCAAAACCGTGAGTTTACCCTTCCACCATGATGATGTTTAGAGAAATACATCTACCTGTTGTTTAATTAAGATTCCAGCAATTGGCGCAATGCAGATCTTGGTGCTAGGCATATGCACAGACATCTGCGTCTTGGATTTTGCAAGCTCAGCTCTTGCTGCTAGAAATATTGGTCGAGTACCTCCATTACAAGACGTTGTGGTTTATTCAGAAGGGTGTGCTACATACAACCTTCCTGTCGAAGTTGCTATGGATGTGAAAGGAGCTGTGGCCCATCCACAGGTAGTGAATTACCGTAGCTGTACATCTGAAATCCCACACTCATAAGCTGAGCAGGAATATATACTTGTGTTAAATGGTCTACAAATGCACTTTTAAAATCATCAGGCGTTTTGTTCCTGTATCTGTTACAGCAAACTGGACATCTTAATCAATGGACCAATATTTCTTTTGAAAAACAAAAAAAAAATCATAGATGTGTTTTCGCAGAAGCAGATCGATCAGTCGACGCTTGATTAAGATAAAGGGACTGATTTTTTTAAAACATTAAATCTTGTATTAACATTTCAATATAATCTAATAGAGAGAATTCTATTTTTTGATAAATGTTTTGAAGTTATAATTCATTTATTTTCCCACTCAGCAAAACGTGGATCAGAAAACAATTTTTTTGAGTGACATATATATAATTCCATATCCATTGAAACCAGTCAACATATTAGTCACTTTCTGTCTACATCAAGAATTAAGAGCCTAATAATCAGTCAACTTACTCTTGTATATGTTGCAGGACCTTATGCATCATATTGGACTTTACATGGCCAAAGGAAGGGGTGCAAAGGTAGTCCATAGGGTGGTCCTTGAACCTTCCAACTGATGCAAGATCTTGCCCTTGTTGCTATATTGCATATTTTTATACTTTTTCTCCTTGTTGTCTTTGTGTGTTAATAACTGAATATGCGTCACATCACATAATCTATATCGAAGATGAATGAATTTTGCATTTTGGTTTTAGAGAGGCTGTTAGGGTTCTATATGAGGGATAGCGGGCGACGGGTACTGTTCACACGTGTAAATATAACTCGAAGGCAGGGAGATTGGAGAGCTGAGGATTGAGATAATTCTCTTCCTTCATGATTTCCCAGTCGGCAATGCTATGGATAGGACGCCTGTCATGATGAAAAAAATCGGACGCATTTTTCGATGTTTCAACTGTTCTATTCCGATGTTGCATAAAATTCAAATTAATGAGGTTTGAAAATCACGAATTTTGTCGAATGCTCGTTATATCTCGTGTAGAGATGGTGGTAAAAAGTTGAGAACATTTTGAGCACTTTGACACGTACACTGTTTAGAAACCAGAACATCTCACCAGAAGTTTCAGAGAATTTGAACAGATGCCATTAGGTTTGGTACATTAGAGAAATTGAAATTTGAGTTTGACCACAACAACTTTTTGTAAGCAATACACAACATATCTAGTGTCATGTTGAGTGTTGGAAAATTTGACACATTTTTTGCTATTTTTAAATTAAATTTCACATGTAAACATTCTTCGCCTAGTATATTCCTCTCGGCGAAGATTTCAGGCTGGGCCCACAAACCGACGAGCAGGCCGCCGATTCGGCCCACGCGCCTCTCCCACCTTGGCTCGGTGTTGTGTAGTATGAGTAGAACCAAAACTGCATATGGACGCATAGGAGTGTGTGGTGTAGTGGTAGAGGAGGCTTCGCGCGAGGTAAAGGTCACGAGTTCGAACCACGGCAACCGCGGAGCGTCGCGACTTTACGCGAAAAAATGCGCGACTTGCGACTTTATGACGGGGACGGGTGGGTGGCTGGCCGGTGGGGTCTCTCCTATAAAAAAGTTTTTTGAAGTGTTGACCCGGAAAACCTCAGTGCTGGCGGGTGACTTAAGCGCCCGCCAGCACTAAGACGATTTGTGCTGGCACAAGGTCGCTGGCGGGCGCTCCACCCGCCAGCACAAATGGTTTGTGGCCTAGTGGACCAAAAAGGAGAAGCCAACGATCAACCTATGTGGCGAGAAGGCCGACGACATAGGCCCCAAAGCCTCGGAGGGAGTCCATCCACCTTCACACTTTTTTTCAATCATCAACATGCACTTATACAAAGGATATGTACACACTGGATGCAATTTTATCTCTGTTCGCTATATTTAAAAACTTTACTCCATTCTAGGTAATTTTTTCGAAGACAACCGATATGAACCGCAAGTGCATGAAATCATAGAGTAAAGTCGTCGGAAAAATGAGATTCATGTTCATGAGACATCTCTAAAACCATGTACACGAAATTAAACTAAATTTCAAACATTTTGTTCTCTGATCGTGATGAAGACCGTGTCGCCGAAAGGTTTTAATTGTATAAAATTCAAATTAATGAGGTTTGAAAATCACGAATTTTGTCGAACGCTCGTTATATCTCGTGTAGAGATGGTGGTAAAAAGTTGAGAACATTTTGAGCACTTTGACACGTACACTTTGTTTAGAAACCGAACATCTCACCGAAGTTTCGCAGAATTTGAACACATGCCATTAGGTTTGGTACATTAGAGAAATTGAAATTTGAGTTTGACCACAACAACTTTTTGTAAGCAATACACAACATATCTAGTGTCATGTTGAGTGTTGGAAAATTTTCACACATTTTTTGCTATTTTTAAATTAAATTTCACATGTAAACATTCTTCGCCTAGTATATTCCTCTCGGCATAGATTTCAGGCTTGGCCCACAAACCGACGAGCAGGCCGCCGATTCGGCCCACGCGCCTAGTACACGTTTGGCGAGCGTCGCACAAGTGTTTGAGCTCAGCGAAGCAAATATCTGCATTTTTCAAAGAATTTGGATCTAGATGACACCCAAAACTAAATTTAGGTAGTAAAATATACAACCTACAAGTTCGGGGATCTGAGATGACACCTGAAGCTAAGTGCGGGGAGCTATATCTGCAATTTTATCACTACAAACTCCTGACCCATTTAAATTGAGACTTAATCAAGATGGGTGGATGATATGTATGGACTCAAAATTTGGACAGCAGACCGACAAGAAGTTTGGTAGAAGAAAAAAGAAGAGCCTATAACTAAGAAGCATGCAGCGCAGCTGTGCAGATGATTCTGTACATATTCCCTAAAAATCCTCCGTTGGGTGACATATGGCATATGCATAATCGAACCCGCTCTCAGCAGGCTCCACGACGGCCGGAAAACACTAGACTGGCCGGCTGTCCAATGGATCCATGCAGATCCGCCCGTCGATCGGGTAGTGATTTATATATGCATGCCTGCTCGGTGGCTAGCACTTGGACATCAAGTCGTAGATAGACTTCTCCAAACGGTACGGTACTCGACTGTCCGCCAATTAATCTGCTAGTAGCTAGTTTGCTCATTCTTCTTCAACGTACCAACATCTATCCACCAGAAACCACGCGATACACACATGGCGCCTTCTTCACGATCACGAGTGCATCTCTTCGCCATCCTCCTACTCATCGTGGCCATGGGTGCCGCTGCCGGTATGTTTGATCGATGTGCCCCTGACAATAATGACATTGCTCTTTCATTGTCGTATATATCATACTACCTCCGTCCTTAAATATATATATGTCGTTTGGAACAACATAGTCAGTTCAGAAATAAACTGATTTATTTGTCATCAATGTCATATATTTAAGAAGACGGAGTACATGTTTATGGATGATGCATGCCTGATGGATGGATCCATATGTACGCATGCAGAGTCCGGTGCGGCGTCCGTTGGGGAATCTGATGGTATTTGTGACGATCACCTGAGCGGCAATTACAAAGGGGTGTGCTGGGGATATTGGAGCAACGACAACTGCAACAATGTGTGCATAACCGAAAGCAGCGACAACATTTCCGGCTCCTGTAAACTTTACAAGTGCTGGTGCAAGCCAAGATGCGCGTCATCCGAGATTATTGGTGGTGGTGGTGGTGCTGCTGCTGCTGCTAGCGCTCCCAGCATCCAGCCATGATGCAATTGCAATCAATGATCCGCATGCGCACGGCGGGATCAAAATAAATTTGGATTTTATTTTTCTCATCAGACACTATATATATACACGACTTCTAGAGGCAAAAAAAAAATTATGAGCATCAAAATACAGTTGCGTTGATCTAAACTATCATGAAGCGTTGATTAAATAAAGATTAAACATACATGAAAAAAAATGTATGAATCACATCCACCTAACCATAAAGGCAAGCATCCAAAAGGTAACCCTAGCCTATCATCTTCTTGTTGCCGTTCCGACCGAGGTGATAAACTAACCTCAAGCTCATACCATGATAAGGAGATAACCATTGCACGTTTGTTCGGTGCTTTCCCTAAATCGTATTGTCACTACGCAAGGTAATCGACACGGAACGACTACTCGTAAGTCCGTGCACACTTCGATGTATCCGCGGACATATATTAGATCTATTCCGACTAAGGTCATATGCTAGCTACACACATGAATGAGAGAATGTATGCATCAAAGTAGACCAAAATTAGAGACACGATTATATTGATATCACCGTCAAAGTACATGTGCCTTAATGAATCCAAGGCACGGCTCCGGAACTCCACCATGGCTTCACCACGCAGGGCCAACCATGGCGGCTAGGGTCTAGCCTAAGCTATCTCCTAGGCAATTCAAGGACTTGCGGCGGCCGTCGGCTTCCTCCCGGTGCTTTTCCTTCGTGCCGGCGACTCTCTGATGAATGGATGGATGTGGTGGCCGGCGGAGGCAGAGGCAATAAATAGACAAGCACCTAGGTCAAAGGGGGGCGCGAACCGGCCCCGGAACAAGCCAGGCCGGCAGGCTTGGGCCAACCGGCCCAGGCCCGATTCGGCCCTGTCTCACTCCCCGATGCTTCTCGGTCAATTGTTGACTTGCTCCTTGATCCCTTATGCATGTGGGCCCTTGACGTCGTCTTCTCCATGATTTAGACAGAGCTCCTTGTCGTGCAAGCTTCAGAATCTTTTGTCCAGGTCCCTGGAGTTTTCCGGCTTCATGCTTCGGTCCCTGGGTCATTTGGAGTCATGTTCGTGAGATGTCTTGACTTGTGCCGAGCTTCATGATCTTCTCATGAAGTGCTTGATGAACTTATCCCGAAAGTCTCCTCTTTAACGTTAATTTCCTGCATAAACAACAAACTCCAAAATCGACATACGAGAGTGAACTTGAGGTAACAAACTCCGGAATCGACATGCGAGATTGAACTTGATACCTCACGGGGTTTAGTACCATTGGTTAGAATATCAAATATGTGAAAATGTTGACGGTAAACTTATAGCTAGGTGTGCCAAAAATCAACCGTCAACATACCCCCATGCTTAAACCTTGCTTGTCCGCGAGCAAGTCCAAGATTGTTTTCTTAACTTGGAAATCAGCGTTGCCCTTCAATGTCTTCCCTGCACTTAGTTATACACAACAAGACATATTCCTCTCTCAAGTATTTAGCATTTAAAGTTCAAGTTTGGACCGAGTACTTCATTATGGAAGATAGGCTATCATTAAAGAACATGCCACAATAGAAACAAATATAGTGCTCTCAAACTTAAGCAAACTTTAAACCTTTACCTTGTTGCGTCGTGAAGAGTTTTCAAAAAGGTGCACATCTAACATATGTGAGGTTCTCTTGCAAAAGTCATAGGAACACTCATCTCGTTAAGTCACTCAAGCCTACACTAGATTATTCTCAACCTATACTCATATATGAAAGTGAAAAGCTTATGCGGAGCTTGGAAGGTAAAAACAATCCTAGCAAAATATTATACTTGAAATATTGTCAAACTAAGAGAGAGATCTATTGGAATTATCGAGACTAGTCAAAAAGGTCATGGAAAATAAATGTTGAAAAAAAGGGAGAGATGCAACACACGCATTTAGAAAGATGGACATGTGCAAGTGGTAAATGGGTGATGCCGAGACACGAATGAAGTTCTTGTTATCAGATTGCACATGGTTGGAAAAGATGGAGTATAGACTTGCCTTCAAAGCTCTCTAAGATTTAAATGAACTAAAAATAACGAGGAGCATTTTTATTTTTCTCGTTTTCTTATTTTTTTCTTTCTTCTTCTCTTTTTTTTCTTTCTTTCCTTCATTTTTCTTCTCTTTATTTTTTATTTTTTATTCTTCATTTTTTATGCTCCTCCGAACTTTTAAGCAACATAGTTGCTATAGCAGTCCTCCCCCATGCTTAAATGATTGCTCGTCCTCGAGCATACAAGTGAGGGGATCTATGGCTGCTAGAGAAGTACAAAATCCTTGTGTTCCTCTATAAATCTTTTGAAATATTCAAGGGCATCCTCCATGTCGAAATTCGCATAACTAGTTGCATTGATGAGTCCCTCCATATGTTATATGTCTTGAAATCTTGCCGAAAAACTTTCGGAAAATTCATCGAAAGATCATCCATACTCAATTTGGGTTGTGGTCAAAGAGGTAATTAATCACAACGAGATATTTTGGGTTTAGGGTGGATGCCTAGTGAAGTTTGTGAAATTTCCAATGTAGAAACTCACAATGCATGGACAAGAGTGGCTAGAATGAAAAAGATACGCAAAGGAATGACCAGCTTCTTAGTCTCGTACCATAGAGATCAATCCTAATCCAAATCATCAAGATATAAGTTTGCAAACTAAGGGTTAACATCATGAAAGTACTTGTATGTGTGTAGGCTTTGGTAGGCAGAGCCTTGCAAGGGATTCATAAATGTAGATAGAATAATAATTTTAAATAAAACAAGTACAAGGAATAGGTCATCGGTTAACTTAAATCAAAGAGCAACGTAAAGTATGTGGGTCTTAGAAATTAGTCATTTAACCCGCACAAATGAAAGAGCCGGTATTTAATCAATTTAAGTTCCTTTAAATAGAGAGCAAAAAGTCATGTCATATAAAACATCATGAAAGGTAAACAAAGTGGCAACTTTTATCATTTATCCATAAGCAAGACATACAAATGATATTATCGTGGTAAGCTCAAAAGAGATGGTGATTCATTTGTTGAAAAGTACAAACTAACTAACTTAGGTTGTCCTCGTAGTAGCCATGTTATTGACCGAGAGATAGATACCAAGATTCTCTAATAACTGGAAACCCGCTAAGGTTTCCCCATAAGGGGATGAACCCTCCTCCAAGTGGTGTACCACTTGGCTGGACAAGCCATCACATAACCTATGAGGCCCTTTCCCTTTTGAGAAGATTACCCCAAACTAGAGTCTCCAATTAATTAGCCAAGCTAGAGCCATGTGGAATGTGGTTGTACTGTTTTTTCTTTTGTGGTTCTCTATGTTCCGATTAACAATTATGGTCTTGCAATTAAATCATCCAATAGGTACACAGAGTAAAAGTAACCATATTGTTCTTGACCAACCCAGTTCAGCAAACTAAGCATCATCTACCATCAAGATTAATTATCAAACCGGTTACAAGGTAGTGGTCAAATAAAAACTAGGCATCATCCTTAATAGGAACCCATCGTATTAATACAAAGAAATAAATAAATAAAGTGATTAAGTGCATGTTATATAGGTGTAATCCGGAATGACCAAGGATACTTGCCTTCCTCACAATCCCGCTACTGCTCAGAGTCTTCAACCACTTGCTCTTCGGATTCTTCAAATGGCATGTTCTCTACGCATCACATATTAACATGCAAAGAGACAATACAATAAAATAAGGATAAGTACACCAGTCATTTTAAACAGAAACAAAAGCTGCACTAAACTATTGTACTAGTCGAGATTTGAACTAAGCAAGGTCTAAGAGCTTATCTGCGAGAAAACTAGACTTCCATGGGTCTAACAGCAAGAACTGGACTAAAACCTAATTAATTTTGAACTACGAAGGGCATCGGGAGTAAAAACGAGAACACCAGGGCTATCTTATGCAAAACGCACGGCGCAACAGCTGGGTTGACCGGTACATGTCGGATGGATCCGACCCATTGGATCTCGATCCAACGATTGCGGACAGCGGTGACGCGGCAGCGGGTGCTGGTGGGTTCGCCGGTGAAAGTCGATCTCGAGTTTTCGATCGTGGATTGATGCGGGGTTTGCACCTAGAGAAAGCTGGAGGCGACCCAAACACGTCTAGGGGGTTAAAAACAGCACGGAGGGGACGGCGACATCATGCGGGTTGGAGAGGTGGACGGCAGCGAAGCATGAACTCCGGCGAGCTGGAACGGGCGGAGCAGAGCACGAGGGCATGAACAGGATGTACGTTCGGCTTCCTCACCTTACGACAAAGCTCCGAGTGCAACTCACGTCGACTGGGTGTCGGCGGAGCGAGAGATCGACGGCGACGGCTTGGTAACTAGGGTTGCCAGCTCTGGGGCACAGGGCTCGTAGATAAGGGCGAAAAAGGATAGGGGAGGTGGCGGCCAGGGTGGCATAGGGGTGCGGGACGAGGCCGGGACACGATGCCAAGATCGATCGGATTTAGGTGCGACTCGGGTTCGGCCGGAGGTCGTGGATGAGCTCGTCGGCGGCTGGAGAAAGAAGGGAGGCGCACGCGGGCCATGCTGTGCTGGCTGCTGGACCGCTGCGCTTCTGGTGTTGACTGGCCGGCTCAGCTGAGGAGCAGTCTGGGCCAAAAGAAGGGAAAGAAAAGGGAGGGGAGAAAGAAAAGGCTTTTTGCTATCTTTTCAAAAGAGGACAAACTTATGAATTCAAACTCAAATTTGAATTCAACCAACCAAACAAATGTACCATCATGGATGCAACAGAGAACTATGATTCATTGAGTTATTTAAGGAAAAGAATTAATGCAAAATCTGAAAATTAGGGTGTTACACCGTCGCCGCACCTCCTAGCTGCTGCCTTTCTTGCAGCCGCGCAGGCTTCCGTGGATCTTCCAAAAATACCGAGCGGAAGGGGGGTGAGGGTGGGGGGGGGGGAGGTTTCTCGTGCCTATTTAGTTTTTCATGAATGAAATTCATCTCTACGTGTGTCCGTCCCTGATCTAGTACTTGAATTTTACCGAGTTTATGTGAGTGTGACTCAATAACGTACATTTTTATGTTTTTGCATACTTACACAAGCAATTGAGTGTGACTCAATAACGTACATTTTTATGTTTCCTTCTACTTTCAGAAGATTGAAAATTGTAATCTTTTAATTTCCCACGAAACTTGTGGATCAGTAGCTCCTCCAACAATATTACTTGTCACAATCACATCGTAAGCAATTTATTAGCAGCAACGCAAGGCGACAACTGCCTCAGGGCGGATATATGGAGCTAGCATGACGTTTCACAGTAGCAGCGAGGGGGGAAGTCGTCGCAGTAGCCATCGATATTGTCATGGCTTTCGGCGGGAGGCGGCCGGCGGCGGCGCGCGCGACGGCGGAGCTCGCCGGAGGAGGGCCAAACGGGCTCCCGGCCTCGGATTTGAACGCGGAAAGTCTCTACGCGAAGAGGGGAAGAAGAGGAAGATTACTAGGGGCTCGGAGGGGAGGGAAGTGCGCCGGAGGAGGAGATCGGCAGCGAGGGGCGGCGGTGGCGGCGGTGCTCCGCGGCGGCGGCGCTGTGGAGAGGGAGGAGAGGAAGGGAGGGGTGCGGGAGACGCAAGGGGTTGTGCTCATCCTTTATAGGGCGGAGGGGGAAAGGGAGCAGGCGCGTAAGGCGGTGGCGGCGAGGTCGGTGGCGCCAGCGCCATTAATGCCGGCGGGCTCGGTGCACGGCAGTTTCGGGGGAGAGGAAGGGGTGAGGCGGCGATGGGTGAGTGGGGCGGTGCCTTAATGGCTCGATGGAGGAGGCGGAGGGGCGCGGGGCGGCCGGGGAGGCGAGGGGGCGCCTGGCATCGGGCGGCCGGCGTGGCCAGGAAGGTGGGGCGGCGCGTGAGGGTTGAATACGACCCTGACAGGTGGGCCCCACCTGTCAGCGGCGTGTGAGAGAGAGAAGGGTTAGCGGGCTGGCTGGGTTAGGTGGGCCGCAAGGAAGGATGGGCTGGGAATTTGAGTTGGGCCGCGCGCAAGAAATAGAATAGGTGGGTTGGGCTGTTTCGGGCTGGAAGGGGAATGGGTGAGGGACTGTTTTGGTTTTTTTTCTTTTTTTTCTTTTCAATTCCTTTTCTTTTATTTCCTTTTCAAATTTTGACTCAAAACCTTTTTAAAATTTTTAAACAAACTTTTAACCACACAATCAATCAAAACCCATGCATTCAACATGATCCACAAACACTTGGTTTCTCTAAATTAATTAATTATCATTTCATATATATTAAAGGAAAATTTAATTATTCAAATTTATTAAAATTTAGAATTAAAACTAAACCATGTTGCTAACAATATTTTATTGTGATGGAATTTTCGGGTGTTACATCCGGCGAGCTGGAACGGGTGGAGCAGAGCACGAGGACGTGAACAGGATGCACGTTCGGCTTCCTCGCCTTACGACAAAGCTCCGAGTGCAACTCACGTCGACCGGGTGTTGACGGAGCGAGAGATCGACGGCGACGGCTTGGTAACTAGGGTTGCCAGCTCTGGGGCACAGGGCTCGTAGATAAGGGCGAAAAAGGATAGGGGAGGTGGCGGCCAGGGTGGCATAGGGGTGCGGGACGAGGCCGGGACACGATGCCAAGATCGATCGGATTTAGGTGCGACTCGGGTTCGGCCGGAGGTCGTGGATGAGCTCGTCGGCGGCTGGAGAAAGAAGGGAGGCGCACGCGGGCCATGCTGGGCTGGCTGCTGGACCGCTGCGCTTCTGGTGTTGACTGGCCGGCGCAGCTGAGGAGCAGGCTGGGCCAAAAGAAGGGAAAGAAAAGGGAGGGGAGAAAGAAAAGGCTTTTTGCTATCTTTTCAAAAGAGGACATCCTCCTATTTAGTTTTTTCATGAATGAAATTCGTCTCTGCGTTTTTTCGTCCCTGATCTAGTACTTTAATTTTATTGAGTTTATGTGAGTCACAAACATTCTTACACAAGCAATTGAGTGCGACTCAAGAATGTTCATTTTGTATGTTTCCTTCTACTTTCAGAAGATTGAAAATTGTAATCTTTTAATTTCCCACGAAACTTGTGGATCAGTAGCTCCTCCAACAATATTACTTGTCACAATCACATCGTAAGCAATTTATTAGCAGCAACGCAAGGCGACAACTGCCTCAGGGCGGATATATGGAGCTAGCATGACGTTTCACAGTAGCAGCGAGGGGGGAAGTCGTCGCAGTAGCCATCGATATTGCCATGGCTCTCGGCTATGCATGTATTGGTGCACTGCTTTAACTCGTTGAAGCACATCCCATGATAGTTGCCGCTCAGGTGCCAGCAGAAACTCCACGCCCCAACGGAGACGACGATTTCTGCAATATATTCATGAGCATATACACAGTTAAAGCAAGAACGACGACATCGTACGTAAAATAGCAGCCAATAATAGATCAATAAAAAGATCGACGACGGCGAGAAATGCGTAGATGTGGTCGTAGCGACCGAGCTAGTACCAGATGTGGCGATGACGAAGAGGAGGACAATGACGACTGCGGCTGCTGCAGAGGTATTCCGTCTTGAATGATCCATTACTAGTTATTGGTTGCTTTTCTGGTGGAAATTAAGAAGAAAGAACGAGCATGTCCAAGTAGACATGTACAGATATAACTACGAGCATGCCCAAGTAGAAGACAAATTAACTTGATGTAGTGTAAGTAGAAGACAAATTAACTTCGTTATTCTCGATTCAAAACGAAGTAACCGTAACATCAAATTAAATTATCACTATTTGTACCAGGCCAGACACAGATGCGTGGACTAATTGGACTTAATCACAGCAGGAATGTGCGGAGAAAGCAATGGTACCGGACTTGCCTATTGGCTGACATCATGTATCCAAGAGCATTGTAGTATCAGCCTATCAGGTAATAGCACGATATCGATATCTAGCGCTATTAATTTTTTTCTTGCCAGCGCCACATTCTTGTTTAATATTGGGAGCTCGATTCATCGATTGCTCCCTAAATATATTTCTTGATAAGGATGTCGCTGTTGTTTTTTATACATGTGTAAGTTCTCGCTCGAACTCAGTTCGCACCAAACTGAAGGAATATGAACACAAAAACTCTAGAGGAATAGAAGCGGTAGGTTGGTCCTTGTGCAATCTACCCTTTTGCGCCATCCCGGTGCATATTTTCATGGCACTCAAGGTCGCGCCTTGGGCGGTGAAGACCATCACCACCGTAATTCGAGGGTTCCTATGGAGCGCTTCGGATGTTGCTTCCGGCGGAAAGTGCGCGGTAGCCTGGGTTAACACGTGTTGTCCCAAGGAGTTCGGAGGCCTCGGCATCCCGAACCTTCAGATGATGGGCATGGCGCTCCGTATGCGCTGGCTATGGTTTGCTAGAACAGACCCGCAAAGAACTTGGTCCGGTTTCAAGTTTGGAAATGAGGCGCAGGCGGGAAATTTTTTCGAGGCTTCCATCTCGGTCGTGATCGTTGATGGGAGAAGGGCCCTGTTCCAGTAGGATAACTGGATTCAGGGCGCCTCTATTCATTCCATCACCCCCATCCTTTTGGGGGACAATGCCTCAGAGGGTTCATCGTTCTCTCACTGTTAGGATGCTCTATTGGACCAGGCCTGGGTGCGGGACATCACCAGAGCCATGACGGTTCAGGTGATCGTCCAGTACATCAGGGTCTGGGACCTTCTTCCGGACTTTACTCTCACCGAGACTGCGGATCGCTTCATCTGGAAGTGGACAACCTCGGGCGAGTTCTCCTCAGCATCGGCCTACAGAGTGCTTTTCTTTGGAAGGTCGTCTCTCCTCGGAGCATCGCACCTCTAGAAGACTCAGCCACCTGGCAGGGTGCGCTTCTTCGGTGGCTCGTCTTGCATGGTTGCTGTTGGACTTCCGATAGGCTTCGACGTCATGGGTTGAGTGACAGAGACGTTTGCCCTCTCTCGTGCACAGCAGGTCGAGACTTTGGGTCACCTACTCCTTGGTTGTGTCCATAGTCAAGAAACTTGGTTTCGCGTGCTACGGTTCTTAGGCATGGAGGATTTGGTCCCCTCGCGGGAGGAGCTAGTCGCTATATGGTGGTTGCGCAAGCGGAAGGCGGTCACCAAGCCTTCCCCGTAAAGGCTTTGGTACACTAGTCCGGTTGGTCGCTTGGTCGCTTTGGAACCGACGCGTCCACGAGCGGGCGGCCTTGCAACCGGTAGCCCTCGCAGGGGCCATCATGGAGGACACTCGTTTGTGGGCTAGAGCGGGCTTCGTGTCAATCGCCGCCCTTTTGGGCTTTTGTCACCGGGTTGTGGCGCCCTAGTTTCTGTTGTTTTTCGTTTCCCTGGGCCTTGGGCCGAGACTCGTTTGTTGTATCTTGATCAAACTTCTCTCTTCTTAATGAAAAATGTGCTATGCACGTCTTAAAAAAAGAGAACTCACATAGTTCCGCCACACTAATCTGTTAACTATAACAATAACTACACGGGTAGAGTCCGCACTTTGATGATAAAAATCGTTGACACTGGCCCACATATGAAGCAACCCGAGGTTCCATGAGCCAAAGCCTCCGCGGTACTACACAGTAAGTGGACCGGTACTGTAAATACCCATGCTAAACTCCCACACCAGTAATCTTACCCCAATCTCTATCGCTCTGCTTTCTACAGAATTCCAAATCCGAACCCACACTACTAGGCAAATTAAAGGACATTTTGTACTGGGTGGGAACTCCCTTTAGTACCGGCACCTGGTGGGAGGGGCGCACCGATGTTTGCTCCCACGCGATACCAAAGGACCCCATTTAGTACCGGGGCTTCTCTTCACCCGGTACTAAAGGGTCTATACCGGGTGAAGACAAACCCGGACACGAAACCCTTTAGTACTTGGGTGAAAAGAAGCAAAGAGAGAGCTTCATAGATCCATTATCAGCTGGCTTGACGCCATGTAATTTTCTTTTGCTCCTAGCTTTTGTTTGTTGCTTCTCTCTTTACTTGCCCAACCGCTGGTTTGGTCTCTTCTTTTCTTTTCTTTTTGTAAGTTTCTTGAACTTTGCTTCCTTTTATTTAATTCAAGTTATCGAGGGGCTTTGCCCAACCGTGTTTCGTCAAAAGAAAAGAAGCCCCGGTACTCAATGGGGTCCTTTGGTACCGGGCCTAGCCCCCACGAGGCACTCATGGTCCCTCACGGGTGCGCGTCGGGGCCTCCCTTCCTACCGGTACTAATGCACCCATTAGTACCGTGTTCAAAAACACCCGATTCTAATGGACTTTGAGACCCAGTAAAGTCCGTTTTCTAGTAGTGCCCTGTACATGAACACTATCGTTTCGTGGGTGGGAGGGAAGACAACACTCATTCCTCTTTGTTGTCCCAAACCCACTCCTGGCCAGCCCTTCATGCGCTGCTCGCGCATCCATGGAGAGGTGCGCCGGCCATGCGAGGGAGGATGACCTTTCCGACTTCTCTAAACTTTACCATCATGGTGCTTCTAGAGCTAAGACTTGAGTCATGCTATTTGTGTGCCAGTGCATATTGTTTGGAAGGTGTAAGGAATGATAACACTGTCTTTCCCCAGAATTTTTGCTGCGTTTACAGTGATTATGTCCATATATAATTTGATTTTACTTGTTGGCGTATATATTTGGCGCACTTCTTTTTATTGAACATATAAATATACCTATATAGCATATGTTGTCCTGAGGAAAACGTGAGACGCGTTTCCTGGTCGAACTGAAGCACTTGGTAAGTTGACCAAGAAAGAACTAGCGAACACATGTATAGATGGAGTCACATGAAGGGTTAACATAAGCATGTCCAAAGTAGAATGAATATTAATTAACTTGATGTCCAAGTAGAACACAAATTAAGTTGGATATGCTCGATTGAAAACGAAGTAACCTTGTCATGTGGTCATTAAATTAGAATGTCACACTTCGTATTAAGCCAGACAGATCACACAGATGCATGCATGGATTATATCAATGGGTCTTCATTATAAAAATCTGCGGAGAAATTAAAGCAATGGTGCCGGACTGGCTTATTAGCAGACATGTATGAAAGAGTGTTGTTGTATCAGCCTATCAGGTGTATGGTACGTACGATATCGATAGCTAGCACTATCCACCCCGTTCGTTTGGCTTATCACCACCAGCCAACAAGACTTTTCTCTCGGAACAAACCAACCATCAAGAACCAGCCAGCAGTACTTTTCTCTCGGACAAACCATCACCAGCCATCGCCACCGGCCAAACGAACAGGCTGATCAATTTTTCTATCTAGCACTATCTCAGTTCTTCTAGCTAGCACCATATTGTCGTTGAATGTTTGGAGATCACTCGTGCTCTCTAAATATTTCTTGATAAGGATATCACTATTGTATTTTATACATTCATAAGAGTTCTCGAAAACTAATCACACCAAACTAAAAGAATATGAAAAAAAACAGATGTCACAGTTCTATTTTATATTTGTTGATAAAGATGTCACTGTTCTATTTTATACATGCATAAGAGTTCTCGCCCTAAGTCAATATGCACACAACTAAAATAATATAATTTTTATATAATTTTTTCGAGAAATGACTTTTAATTCAACCTCTTTAGTCAGTAAACAACCATGGTTGGTGTTACCAACCTAAGGTTTGGTTGGTATTACAAACTGGGGACTAAAGGGCCCTTCACGAGTTACTCCAAAAGGATTGCATCCCCTACTTACTTGGATGTATTATGTAATTGAGATGGTAAGAAAACTACTCATGGGGCAAGCATCATGTATATTTTGCACGAAAATTTGTGTGACCTTTGACTTTGGGATGTGCGTTTGTGTGGGAGTCTCTCGAGAGTTTCCAAATATTTATTTGTCCAATATCCTTTCATCTATATTGGTATTATCAAACGGCTCACAATTGATATTACCAACTAGGACTAAATTCCACCAGTTGTCTTATTATTGAAACAAGACTCAAGGGTGGTACCTTTAGACCTTGTTTAGTTCTCCAAAAGTTTCACCAACTACCCGTCACATCAATCTTCCGATACTAATTAGTAGTATTAAATGTAGATTAATGACAAAACCCATTACAAAACCTCGACATTAATTTTCGAGACCAATCTAATGAGTCTAATTATGCCATGATTAGACAACATCATGCTACAATAACCAATCTCTAATGACAGATTAATTAGATTTAATAGATTCGTCTCTCAATTTCCGGTCCATTCTCGTAATCAATTTTGTAGCTGGTCTACATTAAATACTTCTAAGGGCGTCTCCAACCATCTAGCTTAGAGCCAGTGAAACTAATTTTTTAATCATGAAACATTGCAAAAGACAAGAGACTAACTAGGAGAGAAGAGACAAGCTCGCTCAATTCCCAATACACCGCTCTCCCTCACTACACAATATTCAAAGCTAGTTGTTGCACTCTTTTCTCGTTTAAATTCATCGGCTTAGAGCTAGTGCTAGCTCATATGATTGGAGACGCCCTAATAGACCTTGAAAGAGGACCCGTCTCGAAAGATTACTACCGGTTCGACTTTGGGTATATTAAACCCTTGCCTACCAAGACTGTTGGTGGATTTTCCACCAATGTACTTTCATCTATATAAAACAAAAATGATTTCCAGAAGCAGGTCGATTGCCATAGTAGCTCGCTCCTTTTGCCGGTGTGAGTGCAAATTTGCCGGTCCCTAAAAAACGAGGTGCACCTACAAATTGTTGTTTATGTACTAGTCTAAGCAAGTTCTCGAGAGCATCTAGTGCAACTATTATTACATGTACAAGTACCTTAGGTTAAACGGGAGGTACCAAAATGAACCTTGAAAATGTAAGATAATTTTGATCACCTTAATAGTAAATTTAACTATAACATGTGCTCATCTTTAAATTCACTTGTTCATGTTATGGTTGTAGATGTTAAAGACCAAGAATTAACAGAGCATAATCTTCTAGACATTATTGCCGACATCTATCACTTCATACTTGATGATGTTGTGGTCTTGCGAACCTACACAGGACTTTGCAACAGAAGAAAAATTTAGAGTTCTTCAGGAGTGGAAGTTTTTAAGGATAATTCAATGGCATGATGAGGTCTATAAGGTGAATAGAAGTACCGGTTAATATTAGTATATTCTACAAATTACATTATTCGTGTATCATGTGTTCATAGTGTTGCACTCTAGGCCGAACATAATAGACAAGAAAACTATACTGCAAATCCAAAACAAATTTCTTGAAACCATTCTTCTCAAATTTGTGGCATAAAGCTTGTTTCAAAATTCTGTGGATAAATAGATTTTTAAATTTTGCCACAAAATATTACCGTAAAAACTGCCCCTCACTACAGGAAACGCGTGCTTCGCCAACAACGCTAAGTTGCTAGCGATGACTCCAATCCTCGTTGGCGAAGGCTTTCCCAACAGGGTTTCGAGTTCCCGTTGGGAAAGAACCGTGGGCGTTATAAGTGACGGGAAAGAGCTCTTCGCCAACAGGAACGCGTGCCCTGTTGGGAAAGCTTTGTCAACAGCCACGTGTACCGTTGGCGAAGGGGGGGCGTCAGCTCGGCTGCCGTTACCTTCGCCAACAGGACTGCAATGGACAAAGCTGTTGGCAAAGGAACCCTGTTGGCAAAGCTGACATGTTTTGCCGGGGAACAAGCCTAGCTTTGCCAACAACTTTGTCCGATGTGGTTGGGAAAGCTGGGAAATAATTTTTTTTCCTTTTCTTTTGCTGTTTTGTTGCCTTTAAACCACATGTATAGCATATATATACCACAATACCACATATATATCAAACAATAAAACAAAGGTTTCATCAGTGTCCAAATTCATACATTCATCACAAAATCAAGTGACCATGTTCGCAATACAAAGCTTTATTCATAAATGTAGGCACATAACAAATACAGGTAGCACTGTGATGTCTATTAATAGTACATATATCCTATAGGACATTCATAGGCACATAACAAATACAGCTACCTACATATTTGGATTGTTTGGCTCCAAGACAAAACAAAAAAAACAGATAATCTCTAGGTAGTACAAAACTAATTAAACAGTGGATCAACACTTTGGTCACCTTGATGTTAACAAGCTGCTGCCTAGCACAACCTTAAGCTCCTGAAACACATTGGTATGGAATCAACAACATCTGTTTCTCAATGTATATAAACTAAAATTAAGGCCACCAACTTTCTAATGTGTTTCCACAAATCAGATAAACATTGCAGTGAATCTTTTTATAGAAGCTAATAAATAGAGCCCTTTTGACAGTTAGTTCCACATGTACTGCTCCATATTTGGTTATCATTATCCCCTCTAATTTTCCATTATATCCTAGCACCTCCCAAATAAACATTATGTCCATATGAAATAGAAAATAAATATTCCGCACCCCGTCATACTATATGTATATCCGTAAAAGGAAACCTCCCAGTGAATAAGTCCTCAATGTATCAAGGTGAAATCACTAGATTAAGCAAAACTCTAAACCTTGACAAGTGATATTCCACAGAATATTAAAAACAGCCAGGAAACACTATATCAGAGAACATCGAGTGTCATTTAATTCACACAAAAAAAGAAACACTATGTCATTAATTTTGTTTGATAGTGCATCCTAGTCTTCAAGAAACAAGGACAACATATATTACCTTCTCACACACAAACGGATACTTGTATTTCTCCGAACTTCGTAAGTGACAACTCTTGTTTCAGATGCAAAGCGGGTGAGTGTCACACCCGGCCCAATTTGGATGGCCCATGAGTGGCCCATGAGCGCAGTGCGCGTGTTTAGTGCCACATTGCTAATAGAGCAAGGGTGGAGCCAACTTATAAGCCTTTGTCCACCAACCATACCACCCTCGGGTTAACCCTTTTACACGAAGCGAGGACGAAAGTGTAAGCCGTAGCATGTGTACGCGTGCTCGCCCCTACGGAAGGGCCGGGCGGTGCGGCTTTGGTGGGCGGGGTGTTACAAATGGTATCGAGCCGACCCTCGCGATTGCGCGTACGGGTCAGTGTGCGGACATAGGGCGCATGACGCGTGTGGGCCTGAGATGGGACACACGGCATGGCATATGGGTCGGCACCGACGTACGGTCGTGCGCTAAGAGGGAAGGTTCTCGGACATTTGCTCGGGTCAGTGTGCGAACATATGCATGTGCGTGTGGGCCTGGGATGGGGCACACGACATGGCGTATGGGTCGGCACTGGACGGGTGAGTTGGACCGACGAGGACGTCGGGTTCTTTGAGGGGGGGTGAATGTCACACCCGGCCCAATTTGGATGGCCCATGAGTGGCCCATGAGCGCAGGTGCGCGTGTTTAGTGCCACATTGCTAGTAGAGCAAGGGTGGAGCCAACTTATAAGCCTTTGTCCACCAACCATACCACCCTCGGGTTAACCCTTTTACACGAAGCGAGGACGAAAGTGTAAGCAGGGTGCTATGTGTACGCGTGCTCGCCCCTACGGAAGGGCTGGGCGGTGCGGCTTTGGTGGGCGGGGTGTTACGGTGAGAAAGAAATAGTAGCAGATCGATATTTCCCTAGAAAGTGTGCACATCCATAAATATTGAAAATTGTTGTTCCTACTATTATTTCATAATATCATACAGTTCGTATAAATCCTTCAAGGGCAACAAGATGATAGCTAGGGATACTTAGCAGCCGAAGGACAAATCCAAGCCCATGGAAGGAGGTCAAATCCCTAGTTCAGAGAAAAGTCAATTTGATTTGGAGAAGGATGAGGCAGGGAGGATTGAATCGGTATGTTGTGCATATAAATTTGTAAAATACAAAGGACTCTAAAGAGTATAAACAAATTCAAAAAGAATTTACCTGCTAAGCATTTCTCGGTTCTAATGTCGCCCCAACTATTCTATTGAGAACTACAACCAACAAAAAATTCAAGTAATCCATTAAGAAATTGTTTTGATTGTTGTATTTCTTCTTGTCTCTAATGACCGAAGAGAAGCATGAGCATCACCTTCAGTGCTTGTAGGAGGGGCTTGTCCTCCTCTCGGTTCCGGTTGACAAAATAGTTTGTTCGGTGCCATTTTAATTAAACATGGCGAGAAGCATGCAGCTAATACTAGGTTGTGCTATAGAAGTTTCTTGTCTCTAATGACCAAAAAGAAGACAAGTTTGAGCATAACACCTAATAGTAGGAAATTTTTTCAAAGAAACAACCTAGCTTCGTAGTTAACAAAATTGTTACTCGAATCCGAACATTGTTGTATGAACATGAGCTAAAATCACTAACTATGGCATCACATCATACAAGAAGTAGCAGTCTACCTATTAGTATACACAACCAAGATTGAAGACAAAGGACGAAGAAAGAAGGGGGAATACCGGATACCCGTAGATCGGGTATGGGATGGGGGCCGTTGTCAAGATTAGTCAAGGGAGGAGACCGAGGTCCGGATCGCCGGGAAAAGATCCAAGACCGTAACGTACGTCGAAGGATGGAGACGGGCGCCGGCCATCGGAGGAGCCACGGGGGAGGAGGGTCGGCCGGCCGGAGCCGCCGGGGAGGAGGGCGGCCGGCCGGGAGCCGCCGTCACGGCGGGGGTGGGTGCGGAGCGGCCGAGGGGCGATGGTGGGGAGGGCGCGGGGCGGCGGCATGGCACAGGCCGGGCCGGATCCGCCGGCGAGGGGGGGGCCGGGATCCGCCGGCGAGGAGCGAGGGCCGGCACGGGGCCGGGCCGGATCCGCCGGCGGGAGCGGGGGGCTAGCGACACCGTGGGTGGGTGTGTGAGTGTGGTATGTGTTGTGTCGTGTGTGTGGTGGGGACCGGGGGAAAGGCCCGGGGATTTTTAGGGTTAATGTTCTCTCGCCAACGACTCGTGAGTGTGGCTGTTGGCAAAGAGTTTTTTTATTTTTTTTACTACGACAACCTTCGCCAACAACTTTAGCCTTCTAGCCGTTGGCGAAGACACCTTTGCCAACAACATCACAAAGCCGTTGGGAAACAATGTTTGCATTTTTTCTTTTTCTCCTTCCACTTTTTTTGCGGGTTTTTCCTACTATAACTACATCTCAACTTCATAACTTGGGAATGTTTTGAGTTATCTAGCAATATTTCGTTAATTATTTTCGTTCACTTGAATTTTACGGCATCATCCAATTTTGAACTACGGGGGCATGAAATAATGAAACTTAGGCGTTCGAGAAAATGATATTCATGTTGGGGAGTGTGTTTTGAGAACGTGTCCCAAAGCTCACCCAAAATTTCGAAGTCCTTGTCCACGTAACAAGACGGTCCAGGCGTGGTACAACTGTTTTTTAATTATATAAAATCCAAAAAAAAAGTCGAAAAACCGCGAAACTTGTCGGGCTTCCTTGTTATGGCATGTGGAGCCTACGATAAAAATTTCAAAAAGTTTGGAACAAGTAGCCGTTTCGGATGCTCAAAATCCAGACATCTCCACATGTGATCACTAGTGATCACATGATGGAGACGTCTAGGTTTTGAGCATCCGACGCGGAAACTTACTCCAAACTTTCTTAAATTTTTATCATAGCCTCCACATGTGATAACAAGACACCCCGACAAGTTTTGTGATTTTTCGACTTCGTTTGGATTTTATATAATTAAAAAAAAGTTGTACCACACTTGGACCGTCGTGTTACGTGGACAAGGACTTCGAAATTTCGGGTGAGTTTTAGGACACGGCCTCAAAACACACTCCCCAACATGAATATCATTTTTTGAACGCCTAAGTTTCATTATTTCATGCACTCCGCAGCTCAAATTTGGATTATGCCGAAAATTCAAGTGTACTAAAATAATTAACGAAATATAGCTAAATGCTGCAAAAAGGGTCCACATTCAACCATGTGCTTGTAAACAATGTAGCAAGGCTACCAAAAAAGTTTGAATTCAAAATTCGAAAAAAATGAAAATTCTTTGCCAACAAGATGCACATGCTTTGTTGGCAAAGAGAAATCGTCGCCAACAGCATGGTAGCCCTGTTGGCGAAGGGTTGTTCCCTTTGCCAACAGCTAACGGCGAAGCTGTTGGCGCAGCGGACGGCACCGGCACCATTTGGCCGCGCTGGGGCTTCGCCAACAGTTTTTCTTTCCCAACAAGAATGCTGTTGGGAAAGAACCCCTTCGCCAACAGCCGAACTTTGCCATCAGTCCTTGGATTTTGGGCTGTTGGCGAAGATTTCTTTCCCAACAGCGAGTTTTCCCGTTGGGAAAGATTTTCTTCGCCAACAGCTCGAGTCTTGGCTGTTGGGAAAGCTCGGGCTGTTGGCGGCTCTGCTTCTGTACTTGCTCGTTGGTTTGAAGTTTTGCACCACCCCTTGATAAGCTTGGATCACCCCTTGAAATGCTCATTTGTAGGAGTTTGAGGGGGGGGGGGGGTTGGGGAGGGGCTACCACCCCTGAAAATGTCTCCAAGGCCACCCTTGGAAACCCGTTTGGTAGTGGTGGGTGGAGATCTAAGAGGTACATGAACCATTAAGAAAGTCATCTTTGCGGTCTAATCTGTGTGCTTGTCATCATCTGAGGGGTGCTCGTGTCTCTTAAGGGCCTATTCGGGACTGCTCTGCTCCACTTTTGTCAGCTCTACCATGGATTAACTCTAATGTGGAGTTTCTGGAGCAAAGGTAATGTTTGGCACCCAGCCTAGATCCAACTCTAGGAACACAAGATTTCTCTAAGAAAAGTCTAATATGTCCTGCCTGCTTGTAAGTCTCTACTCTTTTCCCCTTTTCTTCTCTCTTTTCCTTTTGCCTTTTCCTCTGCTCACGGTCGGCAAGAGCTTCGACAATCCCATCCACTGCGCCAAGTTCTACACCACCACGGGCGTCGGCGCCGACACATATGCCGGTTTTGACATCCGCGCGCTCGCAGACCGCGTCGACAACAGGCTCGTCTAGCTCACAGAGCTGCAGGACAAGCTCAAGGTCGTCCATCTGCTCTACACCGCGCACATTGCCCGCTGCCTTCTGTGCATCCCGTGGTCGGATCCGGACAGCGATGACTTCACCGCGCCACCCATGGACCCAAAAAAAACCAGATGTATGGCACCCTCGACCATGCTTGGCGGCTGTGATCCCCTTCCATCCCGCCGCAGACTCACCAGTCACCATGGCCTCCAAGCTCTTTAGCCGCGAGTGCCCCACCCTCGGCACTAGCCAACTGCTCTAATTTACAGTGATGGCGGTGACGATTTCGGGGAGGGAGGTAGGTGCGCCAGTGGCCCTCTCCTCGCCAAGCTTGAGAGGCGGCGGGCGAGCCTCATGATGTCGGCACCGGGGAGCCAAGAGAGAAGAACATAGAGGAGGGGAGGACGAAAGAGAGGGGGAAGATCAAAGAGGAGACCCGACCGCTACCGCAGTGACCCATTGTAGCTTGCCCGCTAGCAGCTTCGCCATCACCTTCACGGTGTCGGGGTCGCGTGAACCCATCCGTCACCGCCGGCCGAAAGTTAGAGCAGGGGAGAGGGGCGGCTTGGGCAGCGGTAGGAGAGCGGACGCACATCGTGGCAGGAGATGAAGAGGCGGCGACAGGGGAGAAAGAGGAAGGTGACAAGAAAATAACGAACTGTTTTTATGTGGGTGGCAGTGGTGGACAATTACCCCCAACTCCATTAAGACATATGAAACGTTTATTTCAGGAGCACCCCATGAGGAGCTTTCAAAAAAAACGTGGAGTTGGCCCTCAGCTCCACTTTTTTTTTTTTTTGAGGAGTAGAGTTTTTGGAGTTGAACTTGTTCAGCTGGTTTGTTTGAGCAGAGCTGGAAAAGGAGGAGGAGAGTAGTCCCAAAAAGGCCCTTGGTAGCTAATGCTTGCTTTACCTTGTTTTCTAGTGTGCCGCGAAAGCATTTTGATGATATTAAGTAGTTTATTAATACGCGAGGTTATTGCGTACATGATACATCAGCATGTGCTGAGTGCAGTAGAACAGATATCAGACCACGCTCAGCGGACAACGAAGAATAAGAAGAAGCAGCTAAACAAGAGTAAACCTGTATCATCACTGTTGATACACCCCTGGTGTAGCTTACTTTCATCCATGTAATACACCCCTGATGTGATAAGGAGGGGGTGATAAAATTTTTTCATCCCTTGCTGATGCTGAAAACCATGATGTAATGTTTTGGCTTTTGAATGAAATTCAGGTGGGGACTCTTCGTCCCCCACGGTGACTTCCCAAAAAAAAAAAACAAATGTTGTCAGGGCGGGCATATCGTAGAGCACATGCATTTAGGAGGGGAAGCCGGAGCAGTGGCCGCCAACGTTGTCGCCGCTTTCGACTCTGCATGCATAATCGCAGGAGAAGTTGCTGAAGCAGCTCCCGTGAAACATGCCGCTCGGGTGCCGGCAAATACGTGCAGCGTCTGTACATATATGATATATATATATATATGCATCAAGACACATATGCAAGATGAACGACGGCATCTTGTGCATGCACGTACTATACATACCGGCGGCAGTGACGACCAAGACGAGTAGGAGGACAAGAATGGCGGCGGTGGCAGGGTGATTATTCCTGGTTGAATGCTTCATTTTTGGTTGTTTTTTTGGTGGAAGTTTGGCTACACCGGACGATCGAATGAGGACGAAGAAGTAGGTTTTGCAATAGATGTATGTCTGTATACATATATGTAGAAGCAAGGAGGGGGGAGGGATGACATGGATGTCGACGCAGTGAAATTTGTCTGCCCCGAAACCGTGACATATGTGTCGATGCTAATGCTACGGTGGATCAATCATCAGGCTTGAAGCAATAGATTGTTTGGAGAAAGCAATGCGTTTATTCCCCCCTACAATCACTACGGGAGAAGCAATATTCCCCGAGTGCCAAGTGCTTCCCCGAGTGCCAAAAATCGGGCACTCGGGGAAGCCAATCTTCCCCGAGTGTTGCACTCGGGGAAGAATTGCACTCGGGGAAGATGGCCTTCCCCGAGTGCCTAAAAGGGCAAAGCACTCGGGGAAGAAAGGCACTCGGGGAAGGCCATCTTCCCCGAGCGCAACACTCGGGGAAGAAAGGCACACGAAAAAGAAAAGTTGCATTTGACGGCGCAAATATACGCAACCGTTTAAAAAAATTGGAAAAGCTCTTCCCCGAGTGCCTTTTCTTTGGCACTCGGGGAAGGTGACCTCTTCCCCGAGTGCCTTGTCCCTGGCACTCGGGGAAGGGCCTCTTCCCCGAGTGCCTAGTCACTGGCACTCGGGGAAATATTTTTTTTTTGTTTTTTTGCCCCAATTTTTTTGTGAGGCCTTCAAACAATATTTAAGACCCTCTGCCCAAATTTGGCTTACTTTTGAAGTTTTTTGTTATATTTCGTTAGTTTTTCTTTTTCTTGAATTTTTAGGAAAAGTTCAAATTTGAACTACGGTACATGAAATCATATAATTTGTTGATTCAAAAAATGATATCCATGATATTTGGTGTAAATTGAGGCCTTTTGCAACAACTCACATGAAATATCGAGCATCTTGTTGTCGTGACATGACTAACAACATACGGGAAAAGTGTTTCGAATTACGGAAAATCCGGACGAAGTCCGAAAAACACGAAACTTGTCGGGACATCGTGTTATCACATGTAGAGGTTGTGTGCAACGAGTTGAAAAGATTTCGAGCAAGTTGCGATGTGTGATGCCCGAAACCCGGACATCTCCACACGTGATCCATGTGATAACACATCGGGAGATGTGTGAGTTGTAGGCATCAAACGTCGCGGACTTGCTCGAAATCTTCTCTAGTCTTGCACACAACCTATACATGTGATAACACAACTCCCCGACAAGTTTCGTGATTTCGGACTTCGTCCGGATTTTTTGTAATTTAGAAACACTTTTTCCGTATGTTGTTAGTAATGTCACGACAACAAGATGCTCGATATTTCATGTGAGTTGTTGGATAAGGCCTCAATATACACCAAATATCATGAATATCATTTTTTGAATCACCAAATTATATGATTTCATGTACCCGTAGTTCAAATTTGAAGTGTGCCTAAAAATTCAAGAAAAAGAAAAAACTAACGAAATATAACAAAAAAAAAATCAAAAGTAAGCCAAATTTGGGCAAGGAGTTTTAAATAATCTTTGAAGGCCTCACAAAAAAATTGAGGCAAAAAAAAAACAAAAAAAAACAAATATATTTCCCCGAGTGCCATTGACTAGGCACTCGGGGAAGAGGCCCTTCCCCGAGTGCCCAGTCCCTAGCACACGGGGAAGGTGACCTCTTCCCCGAGTGCCTTGTCCCCGGCACTCGGGGAAGGGCCTCTTCCCCGAGTGCCTAGTCACCGGCACTCGGGGAATTATTTATTTTTTTTTTTTTTTTTTTGCCCCAATTTTTTTGTGAGGCCTTCAAACAATATTTAAGACCCTCTCGCCCAAATTTGGCTTACTTTTGAAGTTTTTTGTTATATTTCGTTAGTTTTTTCTTTTTCTTGAATTTTTAGGAAAAGTTCAAATTTGAACTACGGTACACGAAATCATATAATTTGTTAATTCAAAAAATGATATCCATGATATTTGGTGTAAATTGAGGCCTTTTGCAACAACTCACATGAAATATCGAGCATCTTGTTGTCGTGACATGACTAACAACATACGGGAAAAGTGTTTCGAATTACGAAAATCCGGACGAAGTCCGAAAAACACGAAACTTGTCGGGACATCGTGTTATCACATGTAGAGGTTGTGTGCAACAGTTGAGAAGATTTCGAGCAAGTTGCGATGTGTGATGCCTGAAACCCAGACATCTCCACACGTGATCCATGTGATAACACATCTGGAGATGTGTGAGTTGTAGGCATCAAACGTCGCAGACTTGCTCGAAATCTTCTCTAGTCTTGCACACAACCTATACATGTGATAACACAACTCCCCGACAAGTTTCGTGATTTCCGGACTTCGTCCGGATTTTTTGTAATTTAGAAACACTTTTTCCGTATGTTGTTAGTAATGTCACGACAACAAGATGCTCGATATTTCATGTGAGTTGTTGGATAAGGCCTCAATATACACCAAATATCATGAATATCATTTTTTGAATCACCAAATTATATGATTTCATGTACCCGTAGTTCAAATTTGAAGTGTGCCTAAAAATTCAAGAAAAAGAAAAAACTAACGAAATATAACAAAAAAAAAAATCAAAAGTAGCACTAAATATCTTGAATATCATTTTTTGAATCACAAAATTTTTTGAATCACAAAATATACACTAAAGTGGGAAGGCCTCAAAAAATGAGGGAAAAAACAATAAAAAAAATAATTCGGCTCTTCCCCGAGTGGCAAAACAGTGGCACTCGGGGAAGAGGCCTCTTCCCCGAGTGCCTGCACCCCAGCTCTCGGGGAAGAACACACACCGGCCCACCGGCCTATAATCACGCCGGCCCATCATCACGCCGGCCCATATCGAACCCTAACACACAAACAACCCCCCCCCCCCCCCGCCCCCCACACGGCCACACCCGCCGCCAGCCCCAACACCCCCCAACCCTCCCCTCGCATCCACGCCGGCACGGGGGCTCGGCGGAGCCGGCTCGGGCGCCGCGGTGGAGCGGCCGCGGGGGCGGGCTCGGGGCGGCGCGGCGCGGCGGAGCGGCCGCCGGCCGGGCTCGGGCGGCGCGGGGCCTCGAGCTCCTCCCCCCCTCGGCGCGGCGGAGTGGCCGCCGGGCCGGGCTCGGGGCGGCGCGGGCGCGGCCGCCGGGTCGGGCTCGGGGCGGCGCGGCGCGGCGGAGCGGCCGCCGGGCCGGGCTCGGGGCGGCGCGGGGGCGCGGCGGAGCGGCCGCCGGGGCCGGGCTCGGGGCGGCGCGGGGCCTCGAGCTCCTCCCCCCCTCGGCGCGGCGGAGCGGCCGCCGGGCCGGGCTCGGGGCGGCGCGGGGCCTCGAGCTCCTCCCCCCTCGGCGCATGGATGGCGGGGGCCTCGAGCTCCTCCCCTCCTCAACGCATGGACGGCGGCGGCATCTGCTCCGGTGAGCCTTTCCTACTGCATCTGCTCACTGTTGTCGCCCAGGCAGCAGATGGTCTTCCATCTACCACGCCCATCTTGATCATCTTGTCTCATTCCTGCTGCCCCGATTCATCTCGTGGGGGTGATTCCTCCATCTGATTTGGGGTACTCCCTGAATAGGGTGTGCAGCTACAGGCACATCAGAAAGCAGGCTGACTGTTCTAACTGAACTTTGACGAGTCATGGTAGCAGTAACCCCTTAATATGACAAGAGTCGTGCAAAGAAATTAAAATCACTGCTGGTATATATAATGGCTCTTGAAAACATTGTGGTGGCTGCTCTGCGTATTGGTTAACTGGCTTAATATGTGTGCTGTTTTATATCAAGGGTCCGTGGAGAATAAGAAATTTTGACTACCTTTTATGCTCAGACACAAGTGGACCATTGATGAGCCTGAGGAAGTGGAAACCTTGGATCTAGGAGATATATATATAGTCACAGTCCAAGCTTTGTAGATGAAGCCTGATCCGAGAGAGCTCGCATTGCTGCTGATTTCTTCTATGGACATGATCTGCTTAGAAATGCTTTCATAAGCTATACCACTTGCAAGCATATAGTTCACAGTCCAAGCATATAGTTGCTTGCTTTATATTCAGATTTTTTTTGGCACAAGCTCCTCTGTGTTCCCTACATGTCTGAGCAGTTTACTTTCTGTTTTTATTGACAGCCAAAGAAAGCCGAGGATAAACCCCAGGCGCAGTTGCGAACAGTGAAGGGAACGACGGCAGACAGACCATGTGCTGCAGGTAAAACACATTACCTAGATGTCAGCTAGTAGCTTGCTTTGCATGATTTATAGTTATCGAATCCAGTGGCAGAGCTTGGCTTGACAATGAGAGGGGAGATTAGCAATTTTTTGCGCTTAAGTGGTAGAATTAAGTACTCCTTAACTAAGCTCCGCTTCTGATTAAGTCTACTAGACTTGCTTTGGATCATGGACTGTTAAAATGAAACATCAAATTGTTTGCTGTAATTATGCTAAGGACTGTCAAGCTGTGCTCATGGTGCCTATTTATTTCATTACGTGGCTGCAGATAAAACTCCATTTTGCTGAAACAATAGTTGAATTTGACGAACCCATTGAATTTGATGAACCTAATGATTAAGCAATCATAGAGAAAAACATAGAATCATATTAATTCCCCACAGTTTAAGTTGGAACATAAACACCTTGTGTGACTACTTTTCAGTTAAAATATTTCCCAGAAAAGAGAAACAAATCCATGCAACTTAGGACTAAAATTTCACTCTTATGGTTTATGCTGAGTTTTATACTCAGACCATCGATAAGGTGGCTTTCATCTCTGCTTTGATTGCTGCAATCTAAGGTGGTTTTATTTCTGTTCCTATAGCATGTTCTTTGTTCATAGGTAGGAAATGTTGCATATTTAACTCTCCTTGTCCCATGACCTTATATAGTTTGTGACGTATCTGGAGCAGTGTTGAAAATTATTGTTATTTGTTGCAGTATACACCAGCTATAGATATATGGAGCATTGGCTGTATATTTGCAGAACTATTAACTGGGAAAAACCTCTTTGAACTGGTTGTTGTCTTTTGAACACATAGTTATGATAGAATGATGACTTGTGCATGACATTTCTAATTGCCTATGTAATCTGATTATTTGGTTGTGTATAGTGATGTGAACTGTGTGATAATTAGCAACGATGATGGTTGTCTAATCCAGTTGCTAATGGCTTTGTATGGTGTTGTACTGTATATTATCACTTGCCCGAAATTTTCTTAACGAGAACCTTGTGATTTATAAATGTGATTTGTGATATATTGTTGTTGATTTGTGGTTTGTGATGTAAATACATATATACGTCTTTGTTGCTTAAACAGAGAAGTAATTTTTTTTAAAAAAAATTAGAGGTCGCTTCCCCGAGTGTTTGGGCAGTGGGCACTCGGGGAAGAGGCATTTTTCTTTTTTTAAAAAAGGGGCTTCCCCGAGTGCAGCCTCCAAGGCACTCGGGGAAGATTTTTTATTTTTTTTTTAAAAAAGGGGCTTCCCCGAGTGTTGCACTCGGGGAAGAGGGTTTTTTTAAAAAAAATCGAATTTCTTCCCCGAGTGCAACACTCGGGGAAGAGTAAAAAAAAAGTGGACGGCACCGACGGTGTCTTCCCCGAGTGCACGATTTTTGGCACTTGGGGAAGAGCTCTTTCCCGTGAGAAGCATCCCTGGAAGCTCTTCCCCGAGTGTTGCACTCGGGGAAGGCTTCCCCGAGTGTTTTTTGCTCTTCCCCGAGTGCTTCAGCACTCGGGGAAGCAGGTGGCTGCTGTAGTGAATTGTCCGTCGGGAGCAGCAAGCATCTTATTATATACGGATTTTTATGATTTGGGAGAATCGAGTAAAGCATGGAGCCTCTATCTCACGCATAGTATCACTCAGTAGGCTACTATCAAAACGAAAAATGTATGCATTCCTTTGGCTGAGCTTGTAAGGTTCATTTTGCTGTAACATACCGACTCGATTTAGGGTGCTTGGCTTGGCATTGCTGCTCGCCTTTTTGTTGGGTTTTTTTATAAAATCTGACCGCCGTTACTCTTTCGGTGACAGGTGGTGTGCCCATCAACAACGAAGTGTCAGCAGTAACTTCATCCATGTCGAGAATCTGATGTCTCTTGGAGGAGCTCATAGGGGTAGAGTTACATTATATTCATAGAGATAGTGTGTATATTTGTGAGTATTTGCGTGTGAAACGTGTTTAAAAAAGCACATTTATGCTTGGTTTGTGTTTGGACAGCTTTTCATAAACTAATATTGGCAAGATTTTTTTAAAAAAAAAATAAAAGTAGTCCGAGACCGCTTGGACTAACCCAAGCCAAGAAAATACACAGTTTTTTGAAGGAGCTATGTAAAAGGGGTGAAAACATTGGTCCCGAAGAGACGTGCCCATGAAATGCAATATATGGAGCTGTTCGGCAGTGGCGGAGCTGAAAATACACAGTGGCGGAGCTGAAAATGCTCGCTCCGCTTGCTACACGACAGCTCCACCCTCTCTTTTCCTTCCTTCCTCCTCAGAAGAGGGGCCCAAGAATGGCCGGTGGGGCAGAGGGCCGAGGTGGGTCAGGCAGGAGGGCGAGCTCGAGGTCAGTGCGGGCGTGAGACATGGAGGCCGCCGGCAACTCGGCATGCACTGGTAGATAGCAAAGCTTTGGTTCGGGCCTTTAGTCCCCGTTCAACTTTGGAGCTCGGACAATCTAAGATGAGAAGACAGCCTGGCGTGCAAGTCATCAAGGCAGTTCGGACGGATTATGGTAGCTCGGATAAACCTTCCATGTTGTAATTTTTCTTAGATTGGTTCCCCTATTGCAACCGACTTGGACTCCGATCCACCGACCTTGTCCGTCGCCCAATATAAGGCGGGCAAGGGCGTCTTCCACATCGACACCGCAGGTCACCATGTAATCTCGCCACGCCAGCAATACAAATCGAAGAACTGAATGTAGGTTTTAATCTCCGGAGGCCCGAACTAGTATAAAATCGCCTTGTCCTCATGTCTCGCATGTCCGCCGGGCGCGAGGGGCGCCCGGGCACCTACGCATGGCGCACACGCGCCTCCCCCTTCGGTATCGACGAGCCTCGGGGGACCTCGATTCTTGACGGGGCCTCGACACGGTTGTTTTAGGCAGGACGGAGGGGGGGTCCTTGGTGGCGGTGTTGTGGAAGGTGGGCCGTGGACGTCGGCGGCCGCCGCTACCGTCCCCTCCCTCACACGTGGATGCGGCTCCCGGTGCCGCCGACCACGGCTTCCTCCCCGTGTGCCCGACCTAACCCTAAGCCTAGATCCGGGTGGGTGCGGACCCACCCCCCTCCGTCGAGGCCACGATGATGTGGGAGCCGGCGACCGTGGCTTTCTCCCTCTCGCCCGCGGTCTTGGATCCCTCCACCCTCTCCCGTCGGCTGCCGCGACCTCTCCTTCCCGCCGCTATTTCGCCGTCGGCCGCCCCCGACCCCCCCCCACGGGCGAGCACGACTAACTCTTGTTGCCCCGCATCATTTTGTGGATGTGGGGGGGGGGGCGCCTCCCCCGACGGCTTTCATGACACCCGTCCCCTACCGCCCATCTCACTCGACGGTAGGTTCACCCCACCACCGACCGGTGCCGTGCGGGGAGGCCCCTTACAAAACACCTCCTCCGCCCCGCCGGCGGGTGCCCACGGACTTCCCGATGCTCCACGTCGTCGATCCCCTCCTCCGCCTCCTCTATCGGTGGTCTACCTCTTGACGACGTCGCTTGCCCCTCCCACACGACCTCTCGCCTCACCGAGCCATCCCCGTCGGCCTCCTTGATAGCGTCAATGTCGGCATCCTCAATAGCACCCTCGGCCCTTGTCGGCCTCCTCAATGGCACCACCAAGGCCCTTACCCGGCCGACAGCTGCCGGTCTCGCTACGCGACGACGGTCACGGCCGGCTACCTCTCCTTCCGGTTGGCGGCCGCCGTCACTCCCCCACGTCGGCGGCCGCAGCTCCCTCTTTTTCTTGGTGTGCATAGTCCCACATGAGGTGGGCCTCCCGTCAAGTGTCGACATTGGGCATGGCGCCATTGATGAGGGTCTTCACTAGCGCCGCCTGTGATCTTGGTTTGTCTTGCTTCTCCATCCACCTTCCCCTTTGTTAGTCTTTGCCCTAGGGCTTGGTTTTTGGTTGGGATTGCTCTAAGCCGCGGCCCCTCCCTCTCCTTGATGGTGCCCGCAGTGGCCCCTTGTTGCTTGTCACTGCGGAGTCTCGCCGCGATTTCCATCATTTTAGCTCTCATCTCGCTTGCGGTGGTCGGTAGTGTGGTTTGGGTCTCGGTGGTCATTGCCGAAAGCTTCTTTCGAGAACACATCTCGCAACGCCTCACCAACGCTCGTGCCCCGCCCGCACCGCCGTGGAGGCATGCTATCTCATGCACCCATTTAGCGCCTCATCACCTCCGTGCCGCGCCCGCAGTGCCATCGGTGTCGAGAAGACCATTCAATGCCACATGGCCCGAGGTGGAGGCGGATCTTGAGGCGGCATGCTGACGTAGACCGACGGGGCTCGAGGACATATGGAGATGGCCCGGCCAAGGCCGGTTGCCGGGGATCTACTCCTCCGGCACGCATGCGACGAGCTCATCGGCGAGCATGGTACGAGTGCGGCCGGCCTCGGCATCCCGCGGGAAGAGATCCTCCCGTGGCGGCGCCCTTGTGGCATCCACTGCTTGAGCTCCACGGGGCCTAAACCACCTCTTCTACCTCTAGACCATGATCTGCTCGCACTTCTCACGGTGTTGTCCATCACGGGGTCGGATCTTGGCCGACAAGCGCTACGATGGTGGCGCCATTTGCACAACCAGTTAGGATAGTGTGGTGGCGAGGTGGTGCAGCGGGGGCGGAGGGGCGGTGAGGATGACATTGGAGGAGGTGGTAGCATCATGGGAGAAAAGCCCTTGCACCAAGCACTCCGGCTGGGGTGGGCGGTGTTGGTATGTGCGCGTGTGGTGGTGGTGAGGGTAGGCTGGGTGGATGGTGGGGGTGGGGAAAGCTGTGTTGAAAAAAGACCTATGGAACCAGATGAGTGAAGAATAGGGGATGGAAAAATAGGATACTATTGTGGTAAAATGTAATTTAAGAGGTACAATTATGTAAAAGATCCTCCAAAAAATACTCTTTCAGATGATAATCTTTAAGGGATACTACTGCGAAAAGCCTAAGTAGTGGCCGGACTGAATAGCACCACATACATACCGAGAGGCTGAGACGGGTCTCATTTTCTTTTTATGTACTAGGTGGTACCTCGCGCGTTGCTGCGGGATCTTTTGATTAAATTTGAAAAATACAAATTCTAAAGTGATTTGAAAAAAAAAGAATGAATGGAAGAAAAGAAATTCACAATTGACATTGTGCGGACCCCAACAACTGAATAACGGGATGCCTTACGGCACACGATCTTCTTGCGGTCGCGAGTTTTGGCCCATGGTCCAGCTCCAACATCACTTGTCGGATGCTCATGGCCGTCCATCACGATGGACGGCTGAGCGCGTGTTTTGGCGCTTGTCGAACCCTAGCGCACTCTCCTGCCAATCCTGTCGTGCTGCAAGTGGCGGCGGTGGAGGTTTGACTCAAGGCCAGGGGTCGGTGTGCTCGCTGGTGACGGTGAGGGCGAGTGCCACAAGCCTGAGGCTGCCAGCCATCTCCCCAATCGCTCTTTTTGTTTCCCTCCCCCGCTTCCCTAGCCTTGTGATGGTGAGATCCAGAGAGAGAGAGTGTGTGTTCCTCAGCCTCGCGATGGCAAGTTCTAGAGAGAAGGTCATGGTGGCTCGGGGGAGGAGTTGCGCCGCCGCAAACCCCCTCTCTGGCGCGCGTCCCCCGGTGGGTGATTGCGTCATCGCCGATTGGCTCTGAGTCGGTGCCTATGCCCTAGGTCCAACGCATGCTCATTGGCTCTCGTTGTTGGCGGGCAGATCGGGAGGTGGAGCAGGTACGCTGCTGTCTCGAGTGGTGGTGTAGGCGGGGCGTCGCTTGGAGGGGAGTCAGGGGCTTGGGCAATTTATGGCGGTGAGGGAGGTGAGGCAGCAGCGATGGGAGGTGAGGCGGTGGGGAAGTGAGGTGGGGCGTAGCCCGACTCTACCTGTCAGGTTGGCTAGGAATCTGGTAAGTGAGTATCCATGCATCATGGGGTATCAACATGCTTCAGGTAATTAGTTTAATTAGCTTTTAATTTGTATTTGAGCTCAGAATTCAAATATAGATCACACTCAGACTTAATCACCCGATTAAGAACCAAATGTACAATAACATGGACATTGTCCTTAGCCCGCAAAACAATAACATGAAGACAGACTATTATTTCTAAGCAAACACATCAAGCACAATTTTTTTAAAAAAACATACTCATTCTGTCCCAGGACATAGCTACATTCAGCATTCAAAATTTAAACAAAAAATAGCTACATTTTAAGTTACAACTGAAGATATAGTTAGCAAGAGGCCCGAGAATACCGAGGACTGGAGCGTCGAGGACCGGTGGATGGTCGCTCCCCGGTGTGATGAGTGATTGACAATGTGGTGTGGACCGACTCTTGGCCGAGTATTGCAGATGTAAGTTGCGGCTTGATTTGCGTTGGTGCAAGTGAAGAGCAGGCGCGAAAGGTCTTATCCTTGCGGGGCCTCGAGGAGTGGAGAGACAAGTAGGCTCGGCTCGATGTACCGATAGCCGAACGGGATCAAGTGCGGGCCGTATGGTGGCAAGAAAAGCAAGATGAAGTCGTGGACATGAGCCGGTGCGGGGTAGCGGCTCACGCCGGAGTCTACACGTGGGGTTTGTCACGGTTCACCACAAAACCGTCGGGTTACTTGGCCGAGCCACAAAACTCGGACCGGAGGCTCGGTGGGCGGAGACAGGATCCGGGCGCGCCGAGAAGCTTCGATGCCGGGGGCACGCGGACTGCGGTGAAGGCGGTCTTCTCGCTTTGCAACTTGTTTGGACTTGTTTCTACGGTTGGTAGGTCCGTTGTGACTACGTGTCCTTGGCAAGCTTGTGTGAGAATCCTTGGTTGTGATTTTGGAATTTAACAAGTTTTCTCCCCGAGAAGTTTTATCGACTCTCATTCACCCCGTCTCCGGTCGCCTAGTCGGTCCTTGAAATACTCCTCTTCTAGGAATGAATTGTAATAAATGATGAAATTCTAATGCACCAGAAATGAAGCTTTTTTAACACGCACGCACAAACATTAAATTTCTGAACGCCGTGGAGATTTTCGAAGGTAATGTTGTTAATGCACAGGTCATGCTTGCATTCATGTCATACACGTGCAGTGGGGAGAATTTTAATGAAGGGCACATTAGACATTTTATCATTCTTCTTAATCTGTCTGAAAAAGGCAAAATGAAGCTATATTTTGGAAGGTAGTATCTTTTGAACATACTAACATTCCGAAAAAAATCCAAAATATTACAATACACACACTACGGGAAACTCAGGCTTTGCCGAGCGTATACGGCTTTGCCGAGGGCCTTTTGTCGGGCACTCGGCAGAGTTGATCTGTGCCGAGAGCAGCCGTCGGCACAGGGTGACTCACGGCACAACCACCTTTGCCGACGGCCGGACCGTCGGCACCTCACGACCCTCGGCAAGACGGTTTTTTTGCCGAGGGCTAGCTCTCGGCACATAAGCGCCCGTCGGAGAAGAACGGACGGCCGTTACATTTGACTGTTGCACACTGTGCCGACGGCCAGATCAAGGGGGCCGTCGGCAAAGAGTGCCCTCGTCAAAGGCCCGCCCCCTGTTGACTGCGCTCAGAACCCAGTTGACCGGCCTTTGCCGAGAGCCCGGCCTGGCCGTCGGCACACAGGAGCCTGTGCCGACGGCCCGCCCTCGGCACACCGTTCTTTGCCGAGGGCCCCACCAGGCCCTCGGCAAAGAAATAATTTTCTTTTTGTTTTTGCTTTGAGTTTTTTCTTTGGTAAAGGTACATGACCTAGAGATTGATTTGCAATTTTGGTATGATTTTTGACAAATTTTTACTATATTTTATGTATTTTGGTCTTTGTTTTGAATTTCTATGCATATTTCGAATTTGAACGCAAGTCATCAAAACGGTGCATGTATGTGACGGGAAAAATGATATTCTTGCTTTTTAGTGTGAGTTTAGTCCTAATCTGGGCCCACGTGCCAAAATTCGAACATCTTAGGGCGGATCGCATGTCCACTCACTTTCCCGCGAATCGTTTTCAAATTATATAAAATGGAAATATAGTCGAAAAATCACGAAATGTGACGAGTGGTCGTTATATCACATGTGTAGTCAGTGGTAAAAACCTGGAATGATTTCGTGCATGTTTCCGTTCACCTTAGCACAAACCTGGTACATCTCCTAGACATTGTCCAGGTTTGTGCTAAGGACATCTCCAAGTTTGTCCGGGTTTGTGCGGAAACATGCACGAAATCATTCCAGGTTTTTACCACTGACTACACATGTGATATAACGACCACTCGTCACATTTCGTGATTTTTCGACTATATTTCCATTTTATATAATTTGAAAACGATTCGCGGGAAAGTGAGTGGACATGCGATCCGCCCTAAGATGTTCGAATTTTGGCACGTGGGCCCGCATTAGGACTAAACTCACACTAAAAAGCAAGAATATCATTTTTCCCGTCACATACATGCACTGTTTTGATGACTTGCGCTCAAATTCGAAATATGCATAGAAATTCAAAACAAAGACCAAAATACATAAAATATAGTAAAAATTTGTCAAAAATCATACCAAAATTGCAAATCAATCTCTAGGTCATGTACCTTTACCAAAGAAAAAAACTCAAAGCAAAAACAAAAAGAAAATTATTTCTTTGCCGAGGGCCCGGTGGGGCCCTCGCAAAGAACGGTGCCGAGGGCGGGCCGTCGGCACGGGCCCCCGTGTGCCGACGGCCGGCCGGGCTCTCGGCAAAGGCCGGTCAACCGGGTTCCCGAGCGCAACAACGGGGGCGGGCCTTGACGAGGGCACTCTTTGCCGACGGCCCCCTTGATCCGGCCGTCGGCAAAGGCGTGCCGTTACCCCCCCGGTTCCCCGCAACACTTAGCCATTTGCCCATCCATCGCGCCCCGCCCCCGCGCCCTCCCGCCGCCGCCACCGCCACCTCCACCTCCCCGCCGCCGGCTCGCCGCCGCCGGTGCGCCCGCCGCCGGCTCGCCCGCCGCCGACGCGCCCGCCGCCGCCGCCCGCCGTGCCGGCCGCCGCCCGTCACCGCCGGGTGCTCCTCGCCTCCGCCACCGCCACCTCCCGCCGGCGGCTCCTCCTCGGCTCCGCCACCGCCACCGCCCGCCGCCCCTCCCCGCCCGCCCTCCCTCTCGCCGCCCGCCGCCACCCGCCGCCCCTCCCCCCGCCCGCCCTCCCTCCCCCCCCCGCCCGCCACCGCCCGCCGCCCCCCCCGCCCGCCCTCCCTCCCCCCCCGCCGCCGCCCGCCGCCCCTCCCCGCCCGCCACCGCCCGCCCCCCCCCCCCGCACTCCCTCCCCCCCCGCCGCCGCGCGCCGCCCCCCCCCCGCCCGCCCTCCCTCCCCCGCCCGCCCCCCGCCCGCCGCCCCCCCCCGCCCGCCCTCCCTCCCCCGCCCGCCCCCGCCCGCCGCCCCCCCGCCCGCCCTCCGTCGTCGTCGTCCGCCCGAGCAAGGTGAGCCAAAACAGGAATGTGAGTAGTGGTAGAATGACTAGTGGTTGAATTAGCACCGCCTTGTTGAGTTCGATTAGAATGCATATATCACTAGTGATAGAATAACTACCGGTAGAATTGGCACCGCCTTGTTTAGTTCGATTAGAATGCATATCTCTCGTTGTCGGCCTTCGTGTCGAATGTTTAATTGCGGGTTTTGACACCTCACCGTGCAGGGGAGGTGCTGCCGAAATTTTGACCTAAGTTGTATATACATGCTTTTTTTCAGAGATGGGCTAGTGGAAGGCAAGCCGGAGTACCTCGACGACCTTGATCTTCTTCGTTGGCGTTGCGGATCTGCCTGCACTGCGGCGCCTTGTCACCGTCAGGCCCTAGGTATGAATAACCCGTCTTCTGGTCGTATGGTCGTAGATCGCGCAACCTAGTTAGGTGTCTCCCGTCCGAAAGAGATACGGCTGGAGGTATGCATTTCTGTGCATACCTCTGACCGTATCTGTTTCGGATTGTCCACGGTTTACGGGCCGCCCACGGATCCGTAGATGAGTTAGTTTCCATGTCTGGTCCGATCCGAGGCGAGTTTTGGCATCACCTCCTGTTGTTCTCTCGGATACACAATCTCCATACTCGGACGTGTATCCGGGAGAACGGCGGGGAGGTGCTGCCGAAATTCAGCCTCGATCGGATCGGGGCATGGAAACTAACTCATCTACGGATCCGCGGGTGGGATTAGGACCTATCCTCACCTATTAGACAGTAGGATCACGATGTACATGGATTTTATGGTTCGCATTCCTGTATGACAAAGGATGGAGGACCGTCAGTGGATGTACACCGGCCGGAGAAGTAAGCGTGATTTTGACGATGAATGGAAGGATAAGACCAATGGTTTCTTGGAATTTGCATGGGCCAATTCTCGTGGTCATTTGCTAGTTTGGTGTCCCTGCACAAAATGTGACAACAAGAGGAGAGTTAGCAAGGAGGATATGGGCCGACATCTTCTCGTACAATGGATTTACCAAAGACTATACCGTGTGGATCTACCATGGTGAAGCACATCGTATGAGAGAGGAGGTGGTGAGACCACGCCCGGAGGGGTGTGATGATGATGCGGGGGTTGTAGACATGTTAGAAGATGCTCACCAAGCACTTTTCAATGACAACCGTGATAAGGAGGCGATGGAGGAGGAGGCAAAGTTGTTCTACAAGATGATGGACTCGGCAAAGATACCTCTTCACGACCACACCACCGTTTCGCAATTGGACGCCATTGGGCGGTTATTAGGGGTGAAATCCGAGTTAAACATCAGTCGAGCAGGCTTCAATAGGTTGTTGGTCGTTGTTGGCTCCTTGCTTCCAAAGGGCCATTCACTACCAACGTCCATGTACGAGTCAACAACACTCTTCAAAGCACTTAAGATGCCGTATGAGCGGATAGATGCCTCGTGTGAATGGGTGTGTCCTTTTTAGGAAGGAACACGCAGATGCCACGCACCGTCCAAAGTGCAAATCCTCGAGGTTCGAAGAGGTACCGACTGGGGATGGTCGGATGAAGCGGACCGATATCGCCCAAAAGATCGTACGGTATCTTCCGTTTGTGCCGAGGATCCGCGACTTTACCAAACCGAGGAAACGCCAAACAGATGACATGGCATAAGAATGGCATACGGTATAGTCCTGACAAGATGGTACATCCATCAGATGGTGAAGCATGGCGGTACTTTGATGGACAACATCCTGAGAAAGCAGCAGAGGCTCGTAATGTACGTGTTGCGCTGGCAACCGATGGGTTCAATCCTTATGGAATGAGTACCGCCCCTTACACATGTTGGCCCGTGTTCGTTGTACCCTTGAATCTCCCCCCCCGGTGTCGCCTTCCAACGGGACACGATATTCATGTCCTTAATAATTCCTGGACACCGGGGAGTAATATGGGTGTGTATATGGATCCTTTGTGGGATGAATTGATTAGTGCTTGGGAGGAAGGTGTATGGACATATGACCGAGCCGAAAGGTCATCCTTCAAGATGTATGTTTGGTACCAATACTCTATTCATGACTTCCCGGCGTATGGGTTGTTCTCGGCTGGTGTGTTCATGGAAAGTTCCCGTGCCCAATATGCAAGGAACGTTTGAGGTTCATCTGGTTGCGAGAAGGGTGCTAAGTATTCATCGTTCGACCAACATCGTCGGTTCCTACCTCTTGACCATCCATTCGGACAAGATAAGAAGAACTTCGTAAAAGGTGTTGTAGTGACACAACCTCGACCGCGAATGCCGACCGGTGCCGAGGTTCGTGCTCGGTAGAGGCTCTTGTGGCCAATGAAGGAGATGGTCGTTATGTGGGGTATGGTGAGCAAGCATATGTGGAGCCATAAATCGGGCTTACAACGGCTCCCCTATCATGATGACCTTCTTGTGCCACATCACATTGACGTTATGCACACTGAGAAGAATATCGCAGAGGCACTTTTTTGCACACTGATGGACACCGAAAAGTCTAAGGATAATCCTAAGGCCAGAGTGGACATTGCAACACTATGTGATAGACCTAAGCTAGAGATGAGGCCTCCGAGAAGGCCGCAAGAAATGGAGAAGACCCAAGGCCGATTATGTATTGTCCATTGAACAAAGGAGGGAAGTTCTTAAATGGATGAATGGGCTTAGGTTTCCAGATGGGTATGCACATAATGTGAAGAGGGGAGTAAATTTAACTACTATGCGAGTAAATGGCATGAAGAGTCATGACTACCATATATGGATCGAGCGGCTTCTTCCCACGATGGTTCGAGGCTTTGTCCCAGAGAATATATGGCAAGTGCGCAGAGTTGAGCTATTTCTTCCGGCAGCTATGTGCGAAGGAGATATCTCGGACCGTATGTAGAGAGTTGGAGAAAGCGGCCCCTGTGTTACTATGTAAGTTGGAGAAAATCTTTCCACCTGGATTCTTCTTGCCAATGCAGCATATGATTGTGCACCTTCCATACGAGGTACGCATGGGTGGGCCTGTGCAGTACCATTGGTGCTACCCAATTGAGAGAACTCTGAAGCTCGTACGCAAAAAATGTACAAATAAAGCCAGAATCGAGGCTTCAGTTGCAGAGGCATACATTGTGGAGGAGGTGTCAAACTTCACAGAAAAGTACTATAAAGAGAACCTTCCTAGCGTGCATGATCACCCCCCTCGTTACAATGTCGCGGATAATCAATCCAAACTCAGTCTTTTCCAAGGCCAATTCGGAAGCGCGAGTGCATGTACCACCAAGCAACTCACCAATGAAGAGTGGCGTAGCATCATGCTATATGTCTTTGCTCAACTCGCGGAGGTTGAACCGTACAAACAAGAATTCCTCCGTGAGTTACGGATCGCATCGAGGTTGCCGAGCCACACGAAGTTGATAATCTTATTTCGCAAGGTGCGGGCCAACAACGGCCCGATTTTATTTCATGGTTCGGGAGAAAGGCCCAAACCGATGTGTCCATCTCTAGTGAGTTGTGTCTTGTTGCATGTGGGCGTGACCTAAGGGTTAGGTCATTTACCGGTTATGATGTCAACGGATTTCGTTTCCACACGACGAGCTACGAAGAGAGTCGACCCAATAGAAGTACCACAAACGGCGGCGTGGTTACGATCGACAACGATGGGAAAGAATATCATGGAAGAGTCCTGAAATATACGAACCGTCATTTTATGGCGCCCCACATCTTAAACCCGTGATATTCAAATGTCATTGGTTCGATCTCGAACGTACTCGAAGGACCCCGGCCATCGGGCTTGTCGAAGTTCGACCGGATTCCGTGTATCCAAGATCGATGTATACATTGTGGCCCAACAAGCCGTGCAAGTTTATTACCTTCCATACGCACACGAGCAAAGATTACCTTATGGGTTGGGAGGTTGTACGAAAGTCGCGCCACATGGTAAACTACCCGTCCCCAACGATGAAGACTATAACTTGATAAACCCAAACACATATGAAGGAGAATTCTATCAAGAAGAGGGGCTGATTGGGAGCTTTGTGATAGACCTAACTACACCTATAGTAACGGAAGTAGACAATGAATTGGTCGAACACAATGAGGATGAAGATGAGGTGTATGACCCAAAGGACTTACAAATGCTTGAGCGATTGGACATGGAACATGAAGGAAACTTAGAGCCGTCGAGATTATCTTCAATATCCGGATAATTTTGACGGTGATGACGAGCGTACGGACATACCGGCTAATCCCCACGATGATCCGGATTACTTTTAATACATGTAATACTATGTTCTTTCGTATTCGTGTTTTCATTATTGTTATGCATGTCTAATTATTATTATGCATGTCATACTAATTATGTTTTGTTTATATGTTGATCACGGGTGAGTGACCGAAAAAGATGGCGGGGCGGCGCGTCGCGGAGGACGACGACCGGTACCACGGGTGGAGGTAGACGAGGGCCGACGTCGGGTGCCCTTGTCCACCTTTTACGCGCGCCTCACGGGGGCGGGGAAGAGGCGGAGGGGTCGCGAGAGGAGGACCGGGAGGGCCGGGGGGCCGGTGTCGAGCCGACGGAGGCCGACGACGAGGTGGAGGAGCCGGCCGACGGTGCACCGGAGACCGAGGACGGCGCCTCGGGTGCGGGTTCCTCGGGGGAGGCCGCTACGGCGGCCAAGGTCTACTTGCGAGGCCCCGCACGACTCCCTCAGCCCCCGCTCCCTCGGAACCGCCCGGTCATTCGCCCCCAAGGCCGAATGTAAGTGAATTTAGATGCCTAACTTCATTTTGATGCCTAACTTCATTTTGATTATCGAGTCACTAATATTTTGTTCGACATGTGCGAGAACCGGCTCGTTGTGTCGGGTGGCGACGCCCGCAAGCCTAACGGCATTGTCGGGCTTCTCCGTAGGCGGCACTACCCCGGCATTGTCACGTACCACGGGTGGACCGAGCCGGCCTACACGTGGGGCCACTACTACCGGGGTGAAGACCGAGAGTTCACCCACACGGCGAGCGCGTGCCGAGGACGTTCGGGTAACTCTAGCAAATCACAAAGTTTCTCATTACATCACATTCGTTCCACTCAATCTTAACAAAATGATTTTGACATCGTATTTGTATGCAGACCTTCTTCAGATGTGAGGATGGAGAAGAGGAGAGAGCGGACATGTGCCTGAAGAACTCTTGCAAGAAGCGTGTCACAGACATGCATCACGAGGTAAAGCACCGGGCCGTCGTAACCTACTACGCGTTGGTGCTTGGTCAAAAGATAAGCAAGGAAGAAGCCAGAAGGACAATGTTGACCCGTGAGCGAGTTTATTGAGGTACTTCAAGTGAAGCTATGTTTTGATATTACTTATGTTATGTTTCATCTTCTCATGTATCAATTACCTCGTGATGTGCGGGTTTGTCCCTGGTGGAGCCGCGCCAAGGCCGACGCGTGGGCAATGGAGGTGGACAAGTGGTTCACGGAGGAGTACCGGCGGGCGCACGACGCCGCACGAGAGCGACGTTTGATGATGGAGGGCCCATCACACCACCAAGGCCGGCGGAGCCTTCCGGAGTACAAGGAGCTATGGGTACGCCTTTCTTTCTAAGTCGGCAAAGGCTCAAACTTGTTTCATCACACTAATCTTCGTCCCGCTTTTCTTGCGGCAAAAGGCACATCCTGGAAGGGAATGCTCGGACTTCGATGCCTTGTGCATGGCACACAAGGCCAAGGCGACGTCCGATGTGTCCTACGAGCGTGAGCGACGGGCGGAGGCATACAACAACCCGTCTTTCGGCCGCCGCATTGCCGAGTACACGGAGGCATGTAAGCACAAGTACGGGGAAGACTACAACCCGAGCGAGCATGACATTGATACGGACATAGTCATGGCCTTGGGTGGAGGAAAGAAGCACGGGAGGTTGTGGATTGGCGATGGCATCATCGACGGTTCCGGCTTGAGACTTTCGACGTCCGGGCACGGAGGACGGAGTCGACCCCCCGGATACGGGCACGGCCGAGCGTGGGGATGGGCCGGTTGAATGTCCTTGAGGTATGCACTATCCACTAATCATGGTATATTAATGTTGAAACACATTCTTAGATTTGCATTACCGAAACATTTAAGTTAAATGTTCTAGGTCGAGCTAGCGAGAGGAGCGGAGTCTACGTCGGCGGCTAGCGCGGAAGCGGCTAGCACGGGGAGCGGGCTCGGCGGCGGGCAATGGCGAGTAAGTTCGAGGAACTTACTAGGTTCTGGCGACGTCGGGTGGTATGGCTCTACCACCGGGGCTCCTAGCTCCTATCACTCCGATCGGTCCACGGTGTCTCCTACGCCGCAAGTTCTCGGTAGTCCCGTGAGTATGATACCAAAGACTTTACGGTTTTGTGGCTAATGATATCTAACACTTGCAATCTTGTCTCCTTTGTGCGGCCTTTCTCGGCGGGTTCTAATCGAGCGGGCTCCAAGTGGCGATCAAGTCCACCACTCGCCCGTCACTCGGATGCCGGCTTTCACACCCTTCCCGCCGCCCGAGCGATCACCGTAGGCCCGTGGATCTACCATGGACTTGTTTCGATGGACTTGTGGATGTTATGTGGATTTGTGGACTTGTGTGGATGTGTGAACTTGTGGATGTGTGAACTATTGTGATGTGTGGACTTGTGGATGTGTGATATATGTGATATGTCTTCTTTGCATGTGTGTTTGCGGGTGATATATGTGTGTTTGCAGGGTATATGTATTTGGTTGCAATTTGGAAGCAAAAAAAAAACAAAAGATGACCGCTTTGCCGAGAGCGGCCGTCGGCAAAGGCCCCTTTGCCGAGGGTTTTGTGCCAGTACGCTCGGCACACACAGGGAATCCGACCCCTCCTCCGCGGTGTTCCCGGCCGTGCCGAGCGTACTTGCACGGGGCACTCGGCACGGTCGGGAGCACCCCGATCCGGGTCTCCCGGCCTTGCCGAGCGTTGGCCGTCGGCAAAGATTACATCTTTGCCGACGGCACAGGGGTGAGCCGTCGGCGCGGTTGTTTTTTTTAAAAAACAAACCTAAACCTCGTGCCGACGGCCTAGCGTCCGGCCGTCGGCAAAGAGGATTCGAAAATCCGTCGGTTCGTAACGGTTACTTTTTTCCTCCGACGGCCCGCCGTGGGCTCTCGCACGAGCCTTTGCCGAGGGTCTTGACCTAAGGCTCTCGGCAAAGATCCTTGGCCGAGAAAAATTTTCCCGGGAGTACGGTGCCGAGTGCGGCCGTCGGCAAAGCCGTTGCCGACGGTTTCTAGGTCTTTGCCGACGGTTTCGGGCACTCGGCAAAGGACCTGTTTCCGGTAGTGACACGTACTACTAAAAAACAACTGATGGCAGCTTCATGAAGGACCTCGGCCGCAGCTGTCGTCATTTTACTTGCCTTGTTCGTACAATAATCTAAAGATTACAGCACCGGCGATTATATCCATCTATATTTCTATCTGGGGAAATAATTTAAAGAACTTTTGCTTGTATTCAAGAAGTACGTAGATATATGCTCACTCCTAGTAACAAATCTGCTGCTCGCTCGGTCTTCTATGTAGCTTCAACGGATACGTAGTACTAACTTCCACCAGATAAGAAGAAATTAAACTATTAATGGCGGATTCTCTCAACAAAATTAACATGCTTACATGTATAATGTTATTTAAAAAATTGTTGTCGTGCAACATTTTGGTGCTCCTACTTTCACACTTCTTAAAATTTTGTGCCTCGTGAAAAAATAGTTTTGGGGGGGGGGGGGGGGGGGATGGAGCACAACGTTGAATCCTATGGGGCATTGGTTTACCTTTTTGTTTTCTTTCATTTCCCATATGCTTTATCTCTCCTATGCTTGATTGCACCATGACAAAAAAAAAACAAGACATCCACTACCGGAAACCATCAATATGCCGACACAGAAACGTCGAGCTCTTGGAAAATTACATGTTTGTCGTGAGTTAGGACCCTGGCCCATGATAAACACCTGACACACAGCGTCAAATGTGTTTGCCGTGAGCCCGGAGCCCAGGCTCTCGGAAAAGGTGATGGCACATGTACGACCTTATTCGTGTTTGCCGTGAGTCCGGAGCCGCAACTCTGGCAAAGAGGAGGGCGCACGGGCCCGGGGCAGCTAGACGTGTTGTGATGGCCGTTGGCTTGGGCCGTCTAGTTTGCCATGTGCCACCGGAAGGGCTCACTGTGAAGCTCTAAGCTCTTGGCAAGTAGTAGCTTTTGTCGTAAGGCCCTTTGCAGCCCATGGCAAAGTATGGGATTTCTGTTATCAAAATCATTACTCATGAAAAACATTCAACAAAAATTTCTTTCATTTATCTCCATAATTTTCTTCCCTTCGAACACATTTCTACAAACTACGTACATGTTCAAATTTGCCACAATTATAGCTTTGTTTGATATATTTAACAATTGTATTTCATTCTTTTGTATACATCCGATTTGAACCGGAAGTCCATGAAATCATAGACTAAAGTTGTGCAAAGATGATATTCATGTTTGTCATTCCTTTTAAGACCTTTAGCATGAAATGGGACAAAATTTCAAATATTTGGTTCCCGAACCATGATAGTGATGGTGCCGTCAAAAAGTGTTTTAAATGTATAGAATCCAAACGAAGTTTGTAAAACACGGAATTTGTCAAGTGATCATAATATCATATGTGGAGGCTACTGTATAAAAATGAGAATGTTTTTAACAATTTGACACATATGCCATATAGTAACTGAAACTTCTCATGGGAAGTTTTAGAGAATTCAAACTCAAATGACTAGGTTTGGAGTCTTAGTAAAATTGAATTTCTGTTTGACTTCATAATTTTGTCTATCAGTAAGATACAACAAAACCCGTGTCATGTTAATTTTTGGATGTTTTTTATTAGTTTAGCAATATAAGTAAATTAATTGATTAAATGGGATTGGTTGTGTAGTTGCTCTCAACAAACTGCGAGGGGCCCACGTGATAGCTGCGGGGCCTCGCATGTGGACCCCATATGACAGCGCGCAAGATCCGGGGCCCCACAAGAGGTGAGTTTGCCATGAGCCTCGGATCTAGCTAGCTCACCGCAAACATTGGGAGGGGGCGAGCCCACATGCAATCCCGGGATTAGGGTTTGGGGATAGCACATGGGCTCACCCATGTGTTTTTTTGTGACTTTTATTGTTTTTATTGAATCCACCGTGTGTATCTACCTTTTGCGAAGTCGGTCATGTGTTGTAAAACATGTGAATCTTGTACAATTCAAATGACTGGCTGTGTGAATCTTGTGCGGAAGCGGGATGGCCTTGGCAAAGAACACAAGGCAATCATGAGATGACATGAGATCAGATGAGTTAAGATGAGATGGCTAAACAAAAGAAAAGAAAACGAGGTTCTCAAGGTGAGGGTAAACTACCTCGTATTAAAGCCCTTCCCCCTTTAGTACCGATATCCCGGTACCGAGTGAGAATTGATGCGAAGAGGGGTTCGGATCTAGTACTGAAGGTCAAAACCCTAGTACAATTTGCACATAGTCCTAATTATATGTTTTGTATTTTAGCGTCCCACAAATAAATCCGCAAGACGACGGATACAGATGTAGCTTTCACTTCAGTGCCACATTAGTCTAAATAGAAAATGCAGAAATACTCACTTTACACTAATTGAAGAACAAATCATCCGTAAAGTATGTACCCCTCACTCTCTCATTGATTGGAGAGGCCTCTCATTTGAAGCGAAGCTCTCATCCTTGGCTAAAAATTGTGTGTCTTTGTCCCTACCCAAGCCCCTTGTATTTATAGGAGAGGAGTTTCCTCGGGTTGGGATGGTTTCACCCTTGTTTCCACCTCTTCCTACACACCCCCCGGCAAGGAATAGTACGAGGCAGTTTCCCATTTCCCAAAGCCGGTGGAGCAAAGAACCGGGCGAAAACTAGATCCTCAGTGGGTTAACCAGTGCTAAACAGTGCACCAGGGCTAAATGGAAAAAAAAGAGTGAGAAACCATGGCGAACCGCCAACCGACCGGGTGGACTAGCCAACCGACGAACACGGGCCAATGTGGGGGCGCCACACATCTCGACCTGGTCCGCTCGACCGCGTCTCGTATGCACGCCGCGGGTGCAATTCGCGTGATCGGCCCTAGCTAGGCCAATTCAGCGACCGCTACGTAGCCTATCAGCAGTCCCGCGCGTACCGCGACGTTGATCTGCTTCGTCGTCCCGACTGCCCGTGAGGTATCCCCACGTGGCAGTTCCTGGTTGCTCCCGCACTGATGAAGTACAACTATAGAGGTGTGGGTCCCTCATGACATCATCTCTCCTATGCTTCTTTGTTTATTTCATATCTTTTTCATACGGACTCCAAAGTAGAAAAATATGTATATTCGGTTCGAACGTCTCGACAAGCCCATCGCAATGTTGCAATCCAATTTGGTGTATGAGATTATTAGTGATTGCGTCCTATCATGCCGTTGGTTCACTTGCTCTCAACTATATCAATTCATACATATTTTGGTGTGGCTTGCAACAAAAGATAGAATAATAAAAAGTCGTGGAAATTGTTATTATCAACTCCTAACTCTATTGTTTATGCTCATTTTTATTTCATTTATTTAGGAGTTAATGATATAAAAGTGGTACTTAATATCCGTCAAGTGTTACAACATGGAAAGCTATCCGAGCTAGTTTACACATAGAGTCTGGGATATTTGAGCTTATTTGATCCGCTCGACCTGCTTTGACTTGCACACCAAGCTATCTGCACATCCTTGGCCCAGACACCTTGGTCGGGCAGGCCCACCTGTCAGGTCGGTTGATCTTTTGGCAGGTCGGCTCTAGACTTGCACGCAAATTTATTTTTACATCCTTTGGCCCGCACGCCTTGATCAGGTCGGTTTATCTTCTAACATGCTGCCTCTTCCAGTCAGGGTGGCCATGAGTATGATCGGTGAGGATCCATGGGGTACTGACATCCCTTGGGAAGTTAGTTTAATTAGCCTTTAATTCGTATTTGTGTTCAGAATTCGAATATCGATCACACTAAAAGAATCAATCACCCAATTAAGAACGAAACACACAATAATTATATACAAATAATAAACAATTATGGGGAATTATATAGGAAATGGGAAAAATGCTTTCCGTGGCGGGCGGTCTAAGCAACCGCCGGCAAAGATGAATTTTGTGCCGGCGGGCGTCCTAAGAAACCGCCGGCGGTGATGGCATTTGTGCTAGCGGGCTGCTTGAGTAACCGTCGGCGCCGATGACATTTGTGCTTTGGCGGTCGTTTAAGTGGCCCGCCGGCACAAATGGCTGCGTGCCGGCGGGCCGGCCACCCGCCGGCACAAAGGGCCATTTCTACGGCTCAAAGTTGCTGGTCGGTGCCTCGCCCGCCACAAAACCGGTTTTAGCCGCCAGGACAAATCGTTTCGGCCTAGTGTCGATCACACTAAAAGAATCAATCACCCAATTAAGAACGAAACACACAATAACATGGAGATTGTCCGTCCTTAGCCCGCAGAGCAATTTAATTAATTTTATTTCTACGAAATTTGAGGGAGCAGATGAAGATAGACTTTTATTTCTAAGAAAACGTGTAACAAAGAAATGATATTTTTGCACATATTAACATTCCGAAAAAATGTCAGCTTCATGTCGTCATTTTACTTGTCTCGTTCCTACCATGCCTAAAAATTACAGTGCAGGCGATTCTATCCATCCATATTTCTATATGAGGAAATAATTTAAAGCACGACCGCGGATTATTCCAAGCCCTAGCTAGTGTTTGCCGCCGCACATCGAAGCTGCTGAACTTGCTGATGAGTGATGAAAACACGCCCTATGAAAAGCTCCGCACGCACAGCTGGACTATACTCTTATGTGTTACTCTGTATATATATATATATGGTCACTCCTAGTCAAGTGATTCGTACGTACTCAACCGTCACCAAATCTTCTGCTTGATCAGTCTTCTAAGTAGCTTCAACGTATACGTACTAAGTTCCACCAGATAAGAAGAAACTATTAATGGCGGCTTCACAAATGAATCACCCTGCTGCCGTCCTCCTAGTCGTCGTCCTCCTACCTGTCGTCGTCATGGAAGCTCGTGGTATGTATGCTTACACATATGCATATATCCATGAGCTACAATTTTGATTAATGTTTTGCTAAATGTTGTTTGATGCGCCTCGGACCTCTGTGGCTTATCATGCATGTCCATGCCTGCTGGATCTGAACCATGCATATATGCAGAGTTGGCGTCGGCTGGGAAATTTATTGATTGCCCCTCGCACCTGAGCGGCACTTTTAAAGGGCCATGCATCATACCGTTCAACGGGGGCTTCTGCAAGAGTATATGCCTAGCCGAAAGCAGCGACAACATTGACGGCGGCTGTGGCGGTATTTTACAGTGCTTTTGCGAAAGCAGGTGCACACCTGAGGCTGTTGCTTCTGCTAGTAGCGCCCCGATCCGGCATTGATATTTTACAACGGTCCCTGTGCCTGAAGAATATAATGATCCGATCCTTCCATGCCCTCTGATCATGTAGTAATAATATATAGCGTAACGACGTTGTGTAACAAATAAAATTGTTGTGGACTTGTGGAACAAAATAATTGTTTGGTTCTAATACTCAGCTGAGGTGCACTCAGTCCATGATGAAAATATCGAATGCTATGTAATGAAATAAATATATAAAGACATTCCTCTTCCTAGACCAACCATCCAAGAGTTTGGGGGAAGATGGAGGAACATTCATGTGGCATGGGCTCTTTTACGGTGCACTGTACCACCCTCTGCCGCTGTTTGAAAATGACTGATATGAAAAGATGTGACGGTTGAGATTAATTGCATACCATTAAAATTTGCACTTGTGGTACAGTGGTACACATGGGTGGTATAGGTGGCATAGGGGTACTATTGAAAAATTTCCCTCGGTGCAAAAGCGGAAAATGCAGTGCATGAAAAAATGGTGTTCAAGGGAAAAATCGCAGTTTCATGAGGAGTGTGCCTTTGTAATTTTCAGGTTTTCTTTTTTGAGCCTGGAAGCTCTTGTAACCTGCCTGTAAATATTCCCTTTTATTCATATATATGAAAAAATAGGTATGTTGATTCACTAAAAAAGAGAAAAAAATCACAGTTCCCAAAATAATTTTTTTTTCGATAATTACATATTTAGTCATTCCACAAAAATAACTTAACCCTGTACCACCACTTGGTGGAATGATGCACTGTAAAAGAGCGCTTTGGCACTGGTTTACATATTTGTTTTCTTTTGTTCGTAATATGCTTTATCTCTCATATGTTAGGTTTCACCATGACATATTGACATCAATCATAATTGGATACAAAAGATAAAAAAGCAAATTACAAGTCGACAGGGCTGGTAAAGTGAATTCTAAACAAACAATCCGCTAAGAAAGAAAGCAAACTATTGGTGTAAACATGCATGCATAGGTTTTCCGTAGAACAGTTCTAGGAATATTGAATAACGAAAAATTACTGTTTAGAGCTGGGAAGAAGCTAGGCTATGAATCTGCTCATCAGTATTGGAAAACATACAGTCCACCAAACAGTAGTGTTTCATTATTCATATGTGTAAAACGTGTCAGCGACCCTATTCATGCTGAGGGCTTGTTCGCTTCCGTAGGATTCAATCCGGCGGGAATAATAAATGTATGAAGAAAATTATGATATGGACTCGGATTTATTCCGGATCAAAAATTAATTTACCGATCATGATAGGTAGAACAAGAGACCGTAGAGCTGGATTGGTTCCACACCTCTTGACTAGTGGATTGATTCCGAGCCTTTTGGTGTACCTATCATGAGCAAATTAATTTTCGACCCGGAATAAATCGGATCTCTTATAGTAACTATCATGATTTTCTTGTTGTATTTATCCATTCTTATCGGAATTGATCCCGTGGAAACGAATGAGGCCCGAGGCTGATCCAAGCCTGGCCCCGGATTATATTAGTTAGCCCAATCACTAGTGACTTAGTGGTTATATAAAAACTGACCTTCTTACTTTGGAAGATGCTTGGGATTATCAAGCTACTCCCTCCGTCCTCGTTTATAAGGCGCACACGTAATATGAGAGTCAAACTTTATCTTCTTTGACCAATAAATTACACATCAATTTTTCCGTTTTGTCATGTAAATTTGACATGGTTAGATTTGTAATCAAATGTACTTTTCAATAAGTATAAATTCATAACCATAACTAATGTAATATAAAAGAAAAAGTCAAAGTATGATTTAGAAGACCATGCCATGTTAGCTCACGCCTTATAAATGAGAACAGAGGGAGTAATTAATAAGAGCCAATTCCCTAAATATCCCATTGTAGATGACAACTCATCTCTATGTGCTATCCAAAACTCATCTCTATGCCATCCACTGGTGGAAATCCAGGCATTCCCGATTGCTACGAGGCATGTATTGCTCTGCAGACCAACTGGGACTAATCCGGAGAGACTAAATAAGGCCTCCTTTTAGTCTCGGGGTAAAAGAGCTGGGATTAAAGGATACTGCACGTGCGCTCCTGTGCAGCGTGCACGTGCACCCTTTAGTCCCGGCTGGTGATACCAACTCGGTATTTTTTATTGCTATTTTTTGTTTTGTAATTTTAATTACTGTTTCTCTAAATATATATGTGTATATTATAATTGTTGTCTGACTTAAATATATCTACGGACCGATCTGAACCATGTGCCCAAGGTGCAGAACTTCTCGAAGTCAAGTATCTCTCATCTGAATACAACTTGGGCATTCCATATATGCTTTTCGATTGGCCCGCCAAGAGCTTTGCAATGGTGAAGTACAAATTTCCTTTGGATCGACTTCACAAGACTGGCCTGATTGATGGAGGGCAAAGGTCCGGTCGTTCCATCTAGACCCGCCAAATTTGCATGTCAACAGTACCCATATTCCTCAGGGTAGTTAGTTTAATTATCTTTTGAATTACATTTGAATTCTTAATTCAAGTATAAATCACACTAAAAAAGTCAACAACCACCAATTAAGAACCAAATCACAATAACACGGAGATATTGTCCATAGCACACAAGGCAATTTAACTAGTTTTTATCACTAGGAAATTATGGGGAGCACATGGAGAGAGCCTTTTGTTTAATTATGAATAAACACATGGAGCAAATGTTTTTTAAAAATTCCACATTGTTGCAACATTTTGAAAAAAAAAATCGAGATGTTACAATAATAAGCATAAAAAACAACCGCGACGGTGGCTTCACGAGGAATCTCCGCCGCCTCCGCTGTCGTCACTTTCCTTGTCTCCATCGCGACCATGCTTAATTACACTACGTGTAAGATATTTCTGTTTGGGAAACAGTTAACAGGACGGCCGGATTATTCCATGCCCTAGTGTTTGGCGACCCATACATTATACTCTATATAGTTATTCACCGATGGATATGCCCGTTACGTTGGGTAGTGATAATTTGTTTCTTTGCTCGTTTGTTCGCCAAGAAGAGTACATATATGCTCGATCACTCTTAGTCACCAAATCTGCTCGCTCGCCATCAGTCTTGTAGCTTCAGCGTACGTACTAACTTTCACCAGCTAATTAATCAAGAAGCAATTAAAGGGGGCTTCACAGATGAAGAATCTCTCTGCTGCCATCCTCCTAGTCGTGGTCGTCGTCCTCCCCGTGGTCGCCATGGCAGCTCGTGGTATGTACACACATATATGCTCTAACTAGCAACACATATATATGTTACAAGCGTGCATATGCCTGCTGGGACTGATGAACCATTTACATATGCAGAGCCGCCGGCGTCAGGTGCAGGGAAACATGATGATTGCCCGGCGCATCTGAGCGGCAATTACAAAGGGCCGTGCTGGGGACCGGTTAGCGACGCCGCCTGCGAGCGTGTGTGCATTTCAGAAAGCAGCTCCAACGTTGACGGGTACTGCGACTTCTCTTTACACTGCTTGTGCCAAGGCAGATGCACCTCTGAGGCTACTGTTGCCGCTGCTAGCGCTCCGATCCAGCAGTGAGCCAGTGGCACAATATGATCGTCCCCGGCCCCTAGCTACTAGCTGCCTGAACAGTGATCCGACGTGATCTATTCGAAGCACTCGTGTATGTGATAATAACAACAAATATTGCACATATGCATATGCTCTGTGGTACCTACCAGTGGATGCTTATTTATGTTGTAACAAATTAAGAAAATTGTTCTGGGCTTGTGGAATAAGTAAAATAAATCTGGATTTCTCGTGCACATATTATTGATGGCCTCAATTCCTCAGGGAAAAAGATAAAAAAAATACATACACGTAATTAGTATTATTGTGAGACATGGATACCCCTAGGTCCCCACCGACCAGCCTCATGGCCGTCCCCGACAAATGGGTCCGGGCTTCTAGAAGACCTGCCGACCTGTCAGTAGGCCTACCCGACCTGACATGTGGGCCAGAAGACGAGAAGACAGCTTGGCGTGCAAGTCATCAAGGCGGTTTAGACGGATTAAGGCAGCTCAGATAAACCTTCCATGTTGTAATTTTTCTTAGATTGGTTTCCCTGTTGTAACCGACTTGGACTCCGGTCCACCGACCTTGTCCATCGCCCAATATAAGGCGGGCAATGGCGTCCTCCACGTCAACACCACAGGTCACCATGTAATCTCTCCACGTCAGCAATACAAATCGAAAAACTGGACGTAGGGTTTTACTCTCCGGAGGCCCGAACTAGTATAAAATCACCTTGTCCGTATGTCTCGCCGTGATTTCCATGTGCTACGATAGCATAACCATCACGTTTTTAGCTCCTGATCTCCCGGCCGAACAAATAAACCACCGGGGTTAACCCCCCTTTGGACTGTTCAGAACTAAACCTCTGACAACTATTTATATGCGTAATATGTTAGAAAATGACCAAATAGGTAAAAAAAAAACAAGTTCCCAATAATTAGATCGAGCTGCTTATGCTTTTTGTTTACATAATGCTATGCATAGGATGTCCGGATGCACGCCCGCTCTCCAGACGGTGGATGTGGCACAACTTCATCCACGTGCGCACTGCGCTCGTATATCATTGTCCACTCACTCATCTCTATCTCCTAACCCGATTCAACTCTCTGATTAAGGTCTCTCTCGTGCTCTCACGTGCAGCACATCCGGCTAGTAAGCGTGGGGATGGAAACCTAGGCATAACGTTCCAGCATGGAGGTGGCGGCGTGGCATAGCACGGCCACCATGCTGGAACATGGCATTTTTTATGTTTCAACGATGACTTCGAGAAGTTTTCACCAGTGATATATGTGATGTTGCGGCATTAACTTGATAAGTTTACCCTCAAATTAACATCGTGATGTTTCACCATTAATGTTGCATGCAACACGAAGGTAAAGCTGGGGTGGGATGTTTCTAATGTATGACCTGATGATGTTGCAAGCGTTCAATCTTGATGTTGCAAGTGTTCAATTTTGATGATGCGGAGTTTTTCATCTGGTGTTGCAAGTGGTTCGTCTGTTGTTGCAACCATGGGGTGGGACCCGCGCGCTGCAACAACTCGGGTGCCGCTGAAGGTGCAGAGCGTGGAAAGTGGGGTGGGTGCACGTGGAAAGTAGGACCTCAATTTGATGGTGCAAGCAATTCCCTATGTAGGTCTGTTAATGGTTAATAACTAGCGCGAGGTCCAACGTCCTATAGCTAGCGTCTGAGGTCCGTCCAGGCGCTAGCAGTTCCCTTGTTGTTTTGCTTTTTTCTCAGCAAGAAAGTTCTGCTCAAATGAATTTGAATAGGTTGGAAACACACAGTCCGCTAAAAAAAACAAACAAGGCCAAACAGTATTTATTTTTATTGTTCATATACGTGTCAGGTGGCCCTTTCATGAATCAATTCCATGCTGCGGTTGATCCAAGCCTGGCCCAAATTAGTTCGCCAAACATGTCCGGTAGATGCATTTAGGTAGTGATGACTTAGTAAATTTGCGAAAAAAAGGTAGCGACTTAGTCTGAAAAATACATGAGACCTTCTGCTTACTCTTAAAATTACTAGTCACTAGGGAAAGTAGACATACATGGAATAGGAATAATTAAAAAAAAAGAAGCCTGTCAATGCTCTGTCAGTAGATTGCGACTTGAGGCCTTATGACCTGTCCATATGCCAGTCAATAGTCAATACATGATCTTATTAGTAAAAGATTGCCACATTCTTGTACGCTGGCTAATAACTTACTCGAGGTTGGGTCGGAGGTTGGGTTTTTTGGGTTATCGAGTAGGTCTGCAATGTACATCAGTTCACCTGCTCATCCTACATACTTGTAAGAAATGAATCAGTGCAGCCTCAACTGGCATAGTGTTTTGCATAAGCTATTGGTAGGATAAAAGAAACATGCCCATCCCCTATAACGAACGATTAACGAGTACAAGTGACAGACCTTATTCTTAGCCCGTCGTTTGCATACTCGACGACGATGTGCGCGATGAATGTTGCCCATGTACTCCAAAATCTAACACTAAATCATTGTTAATGTGTCATACTGTCATGGCGGACATCCTACTACACTTCTTGGCATTTTGCCCATGTGAAGATCATTATATTAGATTGACAATTTTGCAAATTCTTTCAAGAGATTTAGGAGACGCAGTTGACTCCAACAGACTACCAATCATTTCCCCAATAGTAAAACTTTTTTTATTAAAATTTAGCTTATCTCCCATCTTATGTAGGGGGGTGCGTGCAACCTCCCCCTATACCTTTAGAGTTACAAGATATTGGTTTTGGTAGTCTTCTGTAGACATGATTACCAAAAACACAAAAGTAGCTATAAGAGAAGGAGAGAGTAAGATGTAAGAAAGTGCTGGCGATGCTCTAATAAACTGTCTCATTCATTAGTTCACCTGCTCATCCTATTAGTAAGAAAAGAATCAGTGCAGCCTCAGTTTGTAGGCATGATGTTTTGCTGGCCCAATTAGCTTATGGTCGACCTCGCTAATATATACTGCTTTAATTTGGTCTTGATGCATATGTGTACTCGTATGGTTGGTGGTACCTACCATTCCATGATGGTATACCGCATGAACCCACTACAGTCGGTGATGTTACAACAGCCGAAATTCCAACCCCCTTGTAACACCATGCTCCATCACACTGCACTACCCAAGGTTCGGGCATATTTTCCTCCAGATTCTGAGTAGGTGAGGTCCAGTCCACGACGAAATCTGCCAGGACTTGCGATTTTATTGCACTTCTTCTTTCGAAATCCACCACATACTCGGAGAGTTCAGCACCCCACTTGATGATTCGGGTAGATGCCTCCCTGTTTGCGAACAGGTCACTTAACGGTTGATTGGTGATAACTCTTATTCTGTGGCCCTCGAAGTAGTGCCTTAGCTTTCTTGCTGCCATGATGACCGCATACGCGATCTTCTCCAGTTCGGAATAGAAAACCTTGGAACCAGACAATGCCTCGGAGGCGAAATATACGGGATTTGCCTCGGCTTTCCTTCTTCTTCCTTTTCTGTACCAGATCGCGCTTCTTGCCGAACTTGATGCGGACACATACGGCGAAGCGGCGATTTTGGCTCGGGAGGACGAGCTTGGTCATGCTGGACAAGTAGTCCTTCGATTCACGAAAAGCACGCTTCGAGGTTCGGACCACCGGAATTTCTTGGCACTTCGAGAACTTGGAAGAATGGCGGACTTCTTCTCGCAGCTCTGGGAATGAATCTGTTAAGGGCAGCCACTCTCCCTGTCAACTTCTGAACGTCTTTCACTGAGGCTGGCTCTTGCATTTCCATCAAAGCCTTTATCTTGTCAGGGTTTGCTTCAATGCCTTTCGTTGAAACTAGGCATCCGAGAACTTTCCCCTTGTGAATCCCGAACACACATTTTTCTGGGTTCAGTTTCAAGTTTGCTGTCCTCAAGTTCGCGAACGTTTCTGCCAAATCACTGATGTGGTCTTTTCTCTGAATACTTTTGACGACTATGTCATCCACATATGCCAAGATATTTCTCCGAATCTGCTGGTGCAGCACTATTGCTATCATTCTTGAAAACGTACACCCCGCATTCTTCAGCCCCTCTGGCATTCTTACGAAACAAAATGTTCCGAAAGGAGTGATGAAGCTTGTCTTCTCTTCGTCCTCTTTGCGAACTCTGATTTGATGATACCCAGAGAACATGTCCGGAGCGAAAGCATCTCACTATTGGCTGCATCATCCACGATTTTGTCTACCCTTTCCAAGGGAAAATCGTCCTTCTTGCACGCCTTGTTCAAATCGGTGAAGTCAATACACATTCTCCATTTGCCATTTTTCTTCTTAACTGGCACAGTGTTGGCTAACCAAACTGGGTACTTGACTTCTCTGATCACTTGGGCATCCGGTAATCTCTGAACTTCTGCTTCCACTGCCTTGACCTTTTCATCAGACATTTTCCGAAGTTTTTGCTTCTTGGGTGGTATCTTGTCATCTGTTTCGAGGACATGCTCGATTATGTCTCTGTCAACGCCTTGCAAGTCTTTGGCTGACCACGCAAAAACATCCTTGTTTCTGTTCAGGAATCGTATGAGTTCATCATCCTCTTCGGCGCTGAGGTTCGCCCCTATTATGACTGCTCTGTCGGGCATGTCGTCCAGGTACACTCTCTTTGTTTCATCTTCTGCGGCTATATTATTTTTCTCTTTGTCCCGCTTCGGCTCTTCATAGATTTGCTTTCTCTCTTCGAGTGCTTTCGGCTGATACACATTCGTTTGACCAGGCGTGTGGCCCTTTTCTATGTTTCTGGCCTCTTGTTGATTGCCGAAGACTGTGATAACCCCTTTGGGCGCAGGCATCTTCATGCAAAGGAACTGTTGCCTTATGACAGCATCGAACTTGTTCATGAAACCCCTGCCGAAGATTGCGAGATACGGGTGATATATATCAACTACATCAAAGGTGAGGTTCTCAGTTCTGGCATTCTCAAGATCTCCGAAAGAAACTGGGAGTGATATTTTTCCAACCGGCTTGATGGGCTTCCCGCCGAACCCCTGCAATGGGTACTCTGGTGGGTCCAACATGTGCTGACTCAGATTCATTTTCTCGAATGTTTTCAGGAATAAGATGTCCGCCGAACTGCCGTTGTCCACCAAGATTTTTCCTATGACCCATCCAGCGATGTTGACTTCAATCACCATGGCATCATTGTGGATCGCGGATTTCGATCCGAAATCTTCTTCCGTAAAGGTGATTGGCACTTTCGCCCACTCCGGCGGGCGGGCCGGACCATCATTGATGATGGTATTCACGGATCCGAAGTAGTTGCTTCGCTTGCTTCTTTGTTTCAAACTCCATGGCGAGATCCACCCGTGATTGGCATGATAGTCCCGAACGATGGCAATGCTTTGGAGTTCGAGGTCCCGAACTTGACCGAGGCCTTGATGAGCCTTCGGAGGCGGTGGCAAGATTTCCCGAATGGGTTGTGGGCTGCCGGATTGATCGTATTGCTTGCGGCCGAGGGAAGAATTGCTTGTGAAGGCTGCCATGTTGATTGCGTTTGCGGAAATTGCTGAATTGGTACGAGCTTGGCTGCGAATTCGCGAGCTGCGGCGGCCGGAAGTTCGGCCGAACTCGGGTTGGCATCGAGGATGCGATGCTCATTAGTGCCTTCTCTTGTTGTATCCGTGCCATGTTCTTTTTTGTCTCGGGGCACCCTTCGGTCTTGTGGCCTCTTCCGTGATATTGGCGGTAGAAGTGGGGATCTCTTGGGTTGTGGTTCGGGAGACTTGGGGTTCCTCTTCCTCTCCCCCTTCCTCTCGTGATCGAATCCTCCCCCGGCACTTGGCCCCTTTCTTGTTGTTGCTGAGGATTTCCGACATTGTTTACATTTCGTGGATGCTGGGGTGGTGCCCGCCAGGTCATATCTCTGCCACCCTGTCTTGCCTCGTTCCGTTCGGCTACTCTCTTGCGGTGGTCATCATCAGACAGAATGTAATCCTCCAATTCCCGAAATAGTTCTTCAACTGTCTCAGGCTTTTTTCTTGTGAGATGAGAGGCTGTTGGCCCTGGGGTGAGACCCTTGATCAATGCCTTGATCGTTGTCTTGTCATCAGCGTCGGGGATCTGAGACCTCTGTTGCATGAATCTTCTCACGAAGTTTCGCAGTGGTTCCCTGTCCTTCTGCTTGCAGTTATACAGATCTGAGGCTTCGGCTGTTGTATCGTGGAACATCTGAAACGCTTGCATGAACTTTGTTTTGAGATCTACCCAGCTGTAGATCGAGTGTGGAGGCAGCAGTGAGTACCAATTCAATACTGGTCCTTCGCAAGCTATGATGAAGGATTTGGCAAGTGCAACATCATCTCCTCTCCGCCGAGTTCACGGTGACTCGTATCTCATGAGAAATTGCACGGAGTTTCCGAAACCGTTGTACTTGGGAAGAGAGACGGGCTTGAACTTCGGCGGCCAAGGTGCTTGTTTGCGGCCCTATCGACGGTGGTGATTCAGAATCCACGAAGTGTGAGATTCCGTTTCCCGCGAAGAAGTTTTCCTTCGGGGATTCCCTTGCAGGTGCGGGGTTCTGCTGCGGTGTTTCTTGCCATAGGGAGCTGTTCTCTTGCTCTTTCATTTCATCGATTTCTCTCTGTATTGCTTGTATCTGTTCCTTTGCTTTGTTCAGCTGTTCTAGTTTATCAGAGATTTTCCTCTTTGCCTGCAACTGAGCCGCGAACTTTTCTTTGTCTTTCTGCAGCTGTTGTATCTTTTGGTTTACCATGGCTAGCTCTCTGTCTATGGAATCGTCATCAGCATCAACATTCTCGTGCTCTCGCTGTTCAGCAGGTTGTTCTTGGATGTGAGCTGTTTTTCTGCTCTTGCCTTCATGAGGGCTTCGAGTTTCTCTCTTCGGCGCGATCCGTTACGTTCGAGGATTCGGGAACAAACGAGTTTTCGTTCCTCTGGGTGAGGTGGCGATCTTCCTGGTCGGCCTGCACTGGAGCGATCTTCTTTGACTTCTTCCGAGGTGGCATCGTGAGTTGTTTTTTTCGGGTCGGAACACGGTGAGCGCCAATGTTGGGGAAATACCCGAAAAATTCGGATAACTACCCAAACACGGGTGGAGTTCTCAACGCGGTCAAGTATAAGATTAGGGCACAACGAGACGGTGAAGCTCTCTGCAAGTAGCACAAGTCCCAAAAAAGTCTGAATCCGTTTACACGTGCCCTCGCGCCCCCTTTTATAGGGAGACGAAGGGGCTTTTACATTCCGATAACACCCTCAGGCTCGGCGAATATTCCTAATGTGAACACATACAAGAATGTCTTTTCTTCCCTTACACATTTACAAGTCTGCCACTAGTTCACACTCTAAACCCGGACTTTTTGAGACTACAACTTTGACTTTGCTTCTCCCGCGATTCGTGAATGTCTTCGCCCGAAATTCCCGAACTAAGTCCTCCACGATTCCCGAAGTGGCTCTTGCTTCCCTGCGCAGTTCGTGCATGTCCTTGCTCCTGAGTCCCGAACAGAGTCTTCATTAGATTCCCGAACCAACAAATCCCCGAAGTTCGGACCATCAACAGTGGAGATTCCGGGCTTCCGCGTGTTCATGACTTCGCCTCTTCACCGAATCAAAATCCCCGAACTCTGCACATTCGCGAATTCGAGACTCCGCAGGTTCCAGACTTCCGAGAATCGCGAATTCCCTGCTCCTGAAAAACATGCTTTGAGAACTTCATTAAACTCAACGTTTCGAGGGTGACGGGTTTTCCTGAATTCCCCAACAATGAGACATCTCTAAAACCATGTACACGAAATTAAACTAAATTTCAAACATTTTGTTCTCGATCGTGATGAAGACCGTGTCGCCGAAAGGTTTTAATTGTATAAAATTCAAATTAATGAGGTTTGAAAATCACGAATTTTGTCGAACGCTCGTTATATCTCGTGTAGAGATGGTGGTAAAAAGTTGAGAACATTTTGAGCACTTTGACACGTACACTGTTTAGAAACCGGAACATCTCACCAGAAGTTTCAGAGAATTTGAACAGATGCCATTAGGTTTGGTACATTAGAGAAATTGAAATTTGAGTTTGACCACAACAACTTTTTGTAAGCAATACACAACATATCTAGTGTCATGTTGAGTGTTGGAAAATTTTCACACATTTTTTGCTATTTTTAAATTAAATTTCACATGTAAACATTCTTCGCCTAGTATATTCCTCTCGGCGGAGATTTCAGGCTGGGCCCACAAACCGACGAGCAGGCCGCCGATTCGGCCCACGCGCCTAGTACACGTTTGGCGAGCGTCGCACAAGTGTTTGAGCTCAGCGAAGCAAATATCTGCATTTTTCAAAGAATTTGGATCTAGATGACACCCAAAACTAAATTTAGGTAGTAAAATATACAACCTACAAGTTCGGGGATCTGAGATGACACCTGAAGCTAAGTGTGGGGAGCTATATATATCTGCAATTTTATCACTACAAACACCTGACCCAAGTAAGTTGAGACTTAATCAAGATAGGTGGATGATATATATGGACTCAAAATTTGGACAGCAGACCGACAAGAAGTTTGGTAGAAGAAAAAAGAAGAGCCTATAACTAAGAAGCATGCAGCGCAGCTGTGCAGATGATTCTGTACATATTCCCTAAAAATCCTCCGTTGGGTGACATATGGCATATGCATAATCGAACCCGCTCTCAGCAGGCTCCACGACGGCCGGAAAACACTAGACTGGCCGGCTTTTATAACATTACATGGTGGCAATTCCAATGGATCCATGCAGATCCGCCCGTCGATCGGGTAGTGATTTATATATGCATGCCTGCTCGGTGGCTAGCACTTGGACATCAAGTCGTAGATAGACTTCTCCAAACGGTACTCGATTGTCCACCAATTAATCTGCTAGTAGCTAGTTTGCTCATTCTTCTTCAAGGTACTAACATCCACCAGAAACCACGCGATACACACATGGCGCCTTCTTCACGATCACGAATGCATCTCTTCGCCATCCTCCTACTCATCGTGGCCATGGGTGCCGCTGCCGGTATGTTTGATCGATGTGCCCCTGACAATAATGACATTGCTCTTTCATTGTCGTATATATCATACTACCTCCGTCCTTAAATATATATATGTCGTTTGGAACAACATAGTCAGTTCAGAAATAAACTGATTTATTTGTCATCAATGTCATATATTCAAGAAGACGGAGTGCATGTTTATGGATGATGCAGTGCCTGATGGATGGATCCCGTGTACGCATGCATGCAGAGTCCGGTGCGGCGTCCGTTGGGGAATCTGATGGTATTTGTGACGATCACCTGAGCGGCAATTACAAAGGGGTGTGCTGGGGATATTGGAGCAACGACAACTGCAACAATGTGTGCATAACCGAAAGCAGCGACAACATTTCCGGCTCCTGTAAACTTTACAAGTGCTGGTGCAAGCCAAGATGCGCGTCATCCGAGATTATTGGTGGTGGTGGTGCTGCTGCTGCTGCTGCTAGCGCTCCCAGCATCCAGCCATGATGCAATTGCAATCAATGACCCGCATGCGCACGGCGGGATCAAAACAAATTTGGATTTTATTTTTCTCATCAGACACTATATATATACACGACTTCTAGAGGCAAAAAAAAAAATTATGAGCATCAAAATACAGTTGCGTTGATCTAAACTATCATGAAGCGTTGATTAAATAAAGATTAAACATACATGAAAGGATGTATGAATCACATCCACCTAGCCATAAAGGCAAGCATCCAAAAGGTAACCCTATCCTATCATCTTCTTGTTGCCGTTCCGGCCAAGGTGATAAACTAACCTAAATCTCATACCATGATAAGGAGATATCTACTACACGTTCGTTCGTTCGGTGCTTTCCCTAAATCGTATTGTCACTACGCAAGGTAATCGACACCGAACGACTACTCGTATGTCCGTGCACACTTCGATGTATCCGCAGACATACATTAGATCTATTCCGACTAAGGTCATATGCTAGCTACACACATGAATGAGAGAATGTATGCATCAAAGTAGACCAAAATTAGAGACACGATTATATTGATATCACCGTCAAAGTACATGTGCCTTAATGAATCCAAGGCACGGCTCCGGAACTCCACCATGGCTTCACCACGCAGGGCCAACCATGGCGGCTAGGGTCTAGCCTAAGCTATCTCCTAGGCAATTCAAGGACTTGCGGCGGCCGTCGGCTTCCTCCCGGTGCTTTTCCTTCGTGCCGGCGACTCTCTGATGAATGGATGGATGTGGTGGCCGGCGGAGGCAGAGGCAATAAATAGACAAGCACCTAGGTCAAAGGGGGGCGCGAACCGGCCCCGGAACAAGCCGGCCGGCAGGCTTGGGCCAACCGGCCCAGGCCCGATTCGGCCCTGTCTCACTCCCCGATGCTTCTCGGTCAATTGTTGACTTGCTCCTTGATCCCTTATGCATGTGGGCCCTTGACGTCGTCTTCTCCATGATTTAGACAGAGCTCCTTGTCGTGCAAGCTTCAGAATCTTTTGTCCAGGTCCCTGGAGTTTTCCGGCTTCATGCTTCGGTCCCTGGGTCATTTGGAGTCATGTTCGTGAGATGTCTTGACTTGTGCCGAGCTTCATGATCTTCTCATGAAGTGCTTGATGAACTTATCCCGAAAGTCTCCTCTTTAACGTTAATTTCCTGCATAAACAACAAACTCCAAAATCGACATACGAGAGTGAACTTGATACCTCACGGGGTTTAGTACCATTGGTTAGAATATCAAATATGTGAAAATGTTGACGGTAAACTTATAGCTAGGTGTGCCAAAAATCAACCGTCAACATACCCCCATGCTTAAACCTTGCTTGTCCGCGAGCAAGTCCAAGATTGTTTTCTTAACTTGGAAATCAGCGTTGCCCTTCAATGTCTTCCCTGCACTTAGTTATACACAACAAGACATATTCCTCTCTCAAGTATTTAGCATTTAAAGTTCAAGTTTGGACCGAGTACTTCATTATGGAAGATAGGCTATCATTAAAGAACATGCCACAATAGAAACAAATATAGTGCTCTCAAACTTAAGCAAACTTTAAACCTTTACCTTGTTGCGTCGTGAAGAGTTTTCAAAAAGGTGCACATCTAACATATGTGAGGTTCTCTTGCAAAAGTCATAGGAACACTCATCTCGTTAAGTCACTCAAGCCTACACTAGATTATTCTCAACCTATACTCATATATGAAAGTGAAAAGCTTATGCGGAGCTTGGAAGGTAAAAACAATCCTAGCAAAATATTATACTTGAAATATTGTCAAACTAAGAGAGAGATCTATTGGAATTATCGAGACTAGTCAAAAAGGTCATGGAAAATAAATGTTGAAAAAAAGGGAGAGATGCAACACACGCATTTAGAAAGATGGACATGTGCAAGTGGTAAATGGGTGATGCCGAGACACGAATGAAGTTCTTGTTATCAGATTGCACATGGTTGGAAAAGATGGAGTATAGACTTGCCTTCAAAGCTCTCTAAGATTTAAATGAACTAAAAATAACCGAGGAGCATTTTTATTTTTCTCTTTTCTTATTTTTTCTTTCTTATTCTCTTTTTTTTCTTTCTTTCCTTCATTTTTCTTCTCTTTATTTTTTATTTTTTATTCTTCATTTTTTATGCTCCTCCGAACTTTTAAGCAACATAGTTGCTATAGCAGTCCTCCCCCATGCTTAAATGATTGCTCGTCCTCGAGCATACAAGTGAGGGGATCTATGGCTGCTAGAGAAGTACAAAATCCTTGTGTTCCTCTATAAATCTTTTGAAATATTCAAGGGCATCCTCCATGTCGAAATTCGCATAACTAGTTGCATTGATGAGTCCCTCCATATGTTATATGTCTTGAAATCTTGCCAGAAAATTTTCAGAAAATTCATCGAAAGATCATCCATACTCAATTTGGGTTGTGGTCAAGGAGGTAATTAATCACAAAGAGATATTTTGGGTTTAGGGTGGATGCCTAGTGAAGTTTGTGAAATTTCCAATGTAGAAACTCACAATGCATGGACAAGAGTGGCTAGAATGAAAAAGATACGCAAAGGAATGACCAGCTTCTTAGTCTCGTACCATAGAGATCAATCCTAATCCAAATCATCAAGATATAAGTTTGCAAACTAAGGGTTAACATCATGAAAGTACTTGTATGTGTGTAGGCTTTGGTAGGCAGAGCCTTGCAAGGGATTCATAAATGTAGATAGCATAATAATTTTAAATAAAACAAGCACAAGGCATAGGTCATCGGTAAACTTAAATCAAAGAGCAACGTAAAGTATGTGAGTCTTAGAAATTAGTCATTTAACCTGCACAAATGAAAGAGCCGGTATTTAATCAATTTAAGTTCCTTTAAATAGAGAGCAAAAAGTCATGTCATATAAAACATCATGAAAGGTAAACAAAGTGGCAACTTTTATCATTTATCCATAAGCAAGACATACAAATGATATTATCGTGGTAAGCTCAAAAGAGATGGTGATTCATTTGTTGAAAAGTACAAACTAACTAACTTAGGTTGTCCTCGTAGTAGCCATGTTATTGACCGAGAGATAGATACCAAGATTCTCTAATAACTGGAAACCCGCTAAGGTTTCCCCATACGGGGATGAACCCTCCAAGTGGTGTACCACTTGGCTGGACAAGCCATCACATAACCTATGAGGCCCTTTCCCTTTTGAGAAGATTACCCCAAACTAGAGTCTCCAATTAATTAGCCAAGCTAGAGCCATGTGGAATGTGGTTGTACTGTTTTTTCTTTTGTGGTTCTCTATGTTCTTAACAATTATGGTCTTGCAATTAAATCATCCAATAGGTCCACAGAGTAAAAGTAACCATATTGTTCTTGACCAACCCAGTTCGGCAAACAAAGCATCATCTACCATCAAGAATAATTATCAAACCGGTTACAAGGTAGTGGTCAAATAAAAACTAGGCATCATCCTTAATAGGAACCCATCGTATTAATACGAAGAAAAAATAAATAAAGTGATTAAATGCATGTTATATAGGTGTAACCCGGAATGACCAAGGACACTTGCTTTCCTCACAATCCAGCTGCTGCTTAGAGTCTTCAACCACTTGCTCTTCGAATTCTTCAAATGGTATGTTCTCTATGCATCACATATTAACATGCAAAGAAACAATACAATAAAATAAGGATAAGTACACCAGTCATTTTAAACAGAAACAAAAGCTGCACTAAACTATTGTACTAGTCGAGATTTGAACTAAGCAAGGTCTAAGAGCTTATCTGCGAGAAAACTAGACTTACATGGGTCTTACAGCAAGAAATGGACTAAAACCTAATTAATTTTGAACTACGAAGGACATCGGGAGTAAAAACGAGAACACCGGGGCTATCTTATGCAAAACGCACGGTGCAACAGCTGGGTTGACCGGTACATGGCCGGTTGACTCTGACCGGATCGATCCGACCCATTGGATCTCGATCCAACAATTGCGGACAACGGTGACGCGGCAGCGGCGGTGGTGGGTTCGCCGGTGAAACTCGACCTCGAGTTTTCGATCGTGGATCGATGTGGGGTTTGCACCTAGAGAAAGCTGGAGGCGACCCAAACACGTCTAGGGGGTTAAAAACAGCACGGAGGGGACGGCGACATCATGCGGGTTGGAGAGGTGGACGGCAGCGAAGCATGAACTCCGGCGAGCTGGAACGGGCGGAGCAGAGCACGAGGGCATGAACAGGATGTACGTTCGGCTTCCTCACCTTACGACAAAGCTCCGAGTGCAACTCACGTCGACTGGGTGTCGGCGGAGCGAGAGATCGACGGCGACGGCTTGGTAACTAGGGTTGCCAGCTGCGGCGGCGCAGGGCTCGTAGATAAGGGCGAAAAAGGATAGGGGAGGTGGCGGCCAAGGTGGTATAGGGGTGCGGGACGAGGCCGGGACGTGATGCCAAGATCGATCGGATTTAGGTGCGACTCGGGTTCGGCCGGAGGTCGGGGATGAGCTCGTCGGCGGCTGGAGAAAGAAGGGAGGCGCACGCGGGCCATGCTGGGCTGGCTGCTGGACCGCTGCGCTTCTGGTGTTGACTGGCCGGCGCAGCTGAGGAGCAGGCTGGGCCAAAAGAAGGGAAAGAAAAGGCTTTTTGCTATCTTTTCAAAAGAGGACAAACTTATGAATTCAAACTCAAATTTGAATTCAACCAACCAAACAAATGTACCATCATGGATGCAACAGAGAACTATGATTCATTGAATTATTTAAGGAAAAGAATTAATGCAAAATCTGAAAATTAGGGTGTTACACCGTCGCCACACCTCCTAGCTGCTGCCTTTCTTGCAGCCGCGCAGGCTTCCGTGGATCTTCCAAAAATACCGAGCGGAAGGGGGGTGGGGGGTTGGGGGGGGGGGTGGTGGAGGAGGTTTCTCTTGCTTATTTAGTTTTTCATGAATGGAATTCATCTCTACGTGTTTTCATCCCTGATCTAGTACTTGAATTTTACCGAGTTTATGTGAGTCACAGACATACTTACACAAGCAATTGAGTGCGACTCAAGAATGTTCATTTTGTATGTTTCCTTCTACTTTCAGAAGATTGAAAATTGTAATCTTTTAATTTCCCACGAAACTTGTGGATCAGTAGCTCCTCCAACAATATTACTTGTCACAATCACATCGTAAGCAATTTATTAGCAGCAACGCAAGGCGACAACTGCCTCAGGGCGGATATATGGAGCTAGCATGACGTTTCACAGTAGCAGCGAGGGGGGAAGTCGTCGCAGTACACTACGGGAAACAGGCGCTTTGCCGTGCGCCCCGAGCGCACGGCAAAGGCCAAAAAACGCACGGCAAACCCTTTGCCGTGCGTTTTCGTCGGGGCGCACGGCAGCATTTTGCACGGCGAAGCCCCCTTTGCCCGTGCGCCGCGCCCGGCAACGCACGGTAGACAACGTTTGCCGTGCGTTTTTCCACGACGCACGGCAAACAAAAGCAACTAACGGCACCGGTTCTAAACGGCGTGGAACAAGCTTTGCCGTGCGCCGGGTGAAAAACGCCACGGCAAACGAGGGCTGTTTGCCGTGCGCTTTCCGAAAACGCACGGCAAACAACCCCTGTTTGCCGTGCGCCAGCCCGAAAACGCACGGCAAACAGCCCTGTTTGCCGTGCGCCAGCCATAAAACGCACGGCAAACAGCCCTGTTTGCCGTGCGCTTTCCAGAAAACGCACGGCAATGAATGGCACGTTTGCCGTGCGCCTCCATAAACGCACGGCAAACGCACTGTTTTGGCTGTTGGTTTTGGTCACTTTGCCGTGCGTCTTCCGAAAGACGCACGGCAAAGTGACCATTGCAATTTATTTTTTATTGATTTTCACGTTTAAAAATACCCAAAAATCACAGTAATGTCATATATATCATAATATTCATCACGGGCATCATATATATCATAATATTCATCACAGGCATCATATATGTCACAATAACCATCACATACATCATATATGTCACAATAACCATCACATACATCATATATATCACAATAAGACATCACATATAGATAAATTCACATGTTACTCATCGACAAGTCCACTAGTACATCCAAGTTCATCGGAAAGTCCACAAGTTTATCAACAAATCCACAAGTTCAACAACAAGCATTATTCAAGTTCATCGGCAAAGCTCCACAAAGTCCGGGAACTCAAATCACATAAACGCGACTCACTGAGTAGGAGGGAAGAGCTGTTGTGGGGGCATCGGCGGTGACATGCCCGGGGACCCTTGTACATTATTCGAAGCCGCCGATTGATTCTTTCAATAAAAAAAAGTAAATTGCATGTCAGACCACAATCATGTTTTCTATGTTGTAATCTAAGTTCTAAGTCTCTACTTTCTCTAGGTTTCTAAGCGAGTCTAAGTCTCTACGTTCTCTAAGTCTGTAATTATTGAAATGAAAGAGCAGATGTCAAGTAACTCACCACAGAGTCTCGGGAGGCTGCAGGCGGAGTCGGAAGGACGGGCACGGGGGCATCACGGGCATCACGGGCATCGGGGGCATCGGGGGCATCGGGGGTATCGGTTGACCGTTCTGGCCAGCTAGCATGGAAGCTTGCATGTGCTCGGCCATCATCTGCTGCTGCAACGCCATCCACTGCTGCATCTGCACGTGGTGTGTGGCAAAAAGCTGCTGCTGCTGGGTCATCATCAGCTGCTGCTGGGTCATCATCTGCTGCTGCTGGGTCATCTGCTGCTGCTGGTCGACCACACGTAGCTCAACCGCGTTTAAGGCCGTCTGCAATTGGTTATCCAAGTGTTACAATTGTCAGGAAACATATGTAGAGATTCATTAAGGATGAGTATAACGAAAAATAACTTTGAAGTCGCTCCACGTGGGCCGGTGCCGCGGCCGCCGTGGGAGTATTGGAGGGGCATTGCCCGTGTCCTTTGCTTTTAGCATCGCGAGAGTGGGAGTAGTGGTCCGTGTCCAAAATCTTTGTCACCCATGTAGTAATGGCCATGCTTCTTTCCATGACCCATCCTCATGACCGCCTCTCCATCAAACGGTGCACGGATCGGATCCCACTCCGGCCCATGGATCTGCCGTCCCGTCTCCATGTATGCATTGATGCGGGAGTGGATGGAGGGATTGCTATACGCCTCCGGCGGGTCGTCGGGGTTGTAGGTGGTCTCGGACGCGGTGGCCTTGCCCTTGTGGGACAAGATCCATCCCATCACCTCGCTGCACTCACTATCTCCATGTGCCCGAGACTGGAAAAACAACAAGTTCATTATAGGTCACGCAGAATTGAGCTTAACAACAAAGAAATGGATCTTCGTACCCATCTAGCCCTGTATTGTGAGTTGGATAGGTTTCCTTGGTGGTGTGATGGGCCTCCCATCAACAAACGCTTCTGTCGGCCAGCATCATGCTTCTCAATCCACTCCGGTGTGAACCACTTGTCCACTATGAGTTTCCAGCAGTCCAAATCGTTGCGGCACCACCACACGAGCATCTACAAGTAATCAAGTGAACCACATGTAAGAATATCATATTAAGTATTGTTCTCAAGGTGAAATACAATTGTACCTCCTCGTATTGCTCCCGGGTCGGCTTATAGGTTCTTGCTTCGCTTTTGACATCTTCTTTGCAAACTTTGAAGCGAGTAGTTTATGACGCACCGAATTTGCGCCTCGTAATGCATGTCCAAGACAAGCTTCTTGCATACCGTCTCCTGCACCTTATTTGCATGCTCCTCAAATCCACCCACCAACCTATAGAAATCCCGCATATAAACCGGATGATATACAATCAATATTGCCGTAATGTCCAATGATTACGATGAATTGAGCAGTGTATGCTAGAAAGACTTACCCACAGCTCGGCCTTCACTCGCTCGCGCCTTCTCGTCGAAGCATCTCGTCGTCCCTATCGATAGTGTCGGTGGCTTTTTTGTAGTGTGCCCACGTCCGGGCCGGCTCGTACACGGTAGCATCACCCCGACCCATCCGAACTATGCCCGGGAAGTGCAACCTGCACAAAAGGCCTAGGATGCCGTTGACCGTGCGGTTGTGACCAACCGCCTCGACGACCTCCCAACTCTGCCGAGAAAGTGAAAAAGATGAAAAATTAGTCTCTATTGTGATTACAAGTTCGAAAGGACAAAATATTAATAACCTCGAAATATACTTACCGTTTGCCACTGGGTTTAATCAGTGGTCGTCCCGAAACAGGTATCGGCCTATCCGGGAGTCGTGAGCGACCTCGCTGCCAAATGGTACCACTAGAGTCACCACCTGTCGAGTCGTCCTCCTCCTCCCCCTCTTCGCCCCCACAACCCTCCTCAGGCGACTGCGGCACATACTCCTCCTCGTGGGGCTGCTCCTCCTCCCCGGTGCTCTTCCTCCTCCCCGGTGCTCTTCTTCCTCCTCCTCCTCCCCGGTGCTTGCTCTTCCTCCCCGCCGTCGTGCTTTCCCGGACCTTTTACCCCTCTTGGGGCCACCCTTCCCTCGACCCCTGCCTCTGGTGCCCACTGGCAACGGCGGAGGTACGTCGACCGATCTTCTGAAGATAGACGAGCACGTACGCTGAAGGGATCCGCCCACCATCTTCGTTCTATCGCCTGAAAGTAAACAAATAAATCGATCGTAGGAGAAACACATAACTAAGAGAAGTAAGGCATAATTAAAAAAACATGATATTTCAAAAGAGAAGTAAGACATAATTAAAAATAACATGATATTGCAAATATTAGTACAACAAGTTTGGAGCATACATTTATTAGTAATAAACATCTTCATGGAGATTATCAGGATCATAAGTCTCATCATCACTATCACGCATGTCCATGTCCAGGTATTCCTCTGATGGAGGAGCGTCTACATGAAGCCCGGCTGCAACTTTCTCAAGTAATTGTATGTCCCTCTCATCGTCAACCTCATCTCCATCGTCATCTTCTACTTCCATTGTTCCCAATGCTTCGGTTAAGTCTATCACAAAATCTCCTGGTAGCCCATCTTCTTGGAAGAACTCTCCCTCGTATGTATCTGGATTTATGTTGTAATCTTCATTGTTTGGGACAGGTAGTCTACCATGTGGCGATACCTTGTACACAACATCCCAACCCTGAAGACGTTCGTCGGTTTTGCACGGGTATGAGAGATAATACACTTGTGTGGCTTGTTGAGCCACAATGTAAACATCGTCTCCTCGCATAGACGGATGATCGTTGAATTTCGACTAGTCCAATATCTCGGGTCTCTCGCTTTGCTTCGGATCGAACCAATGGCATTTGAATACGACAGGTTTGAGACCTTTACAACCAGGGAACGTCGGTTGATATATTTCTTCAATTATTCCATAATAGTCTTTTCCATCATTGCCTATCGTACAAACTCCGTGTTTGTGGTTCGCGGTTTGGCCGATTCTCGCTCATGGCTTTTTGTGTGAAAGCGGTACCCATTCACGTCATATGCGCCATATGACTCGATCCTATCCTCACAACCAAGGGAAACCTGTCTCAACTCAGGATCCATTGACATATCATTTTGGCCCTGCAAGTAGAAGCAAGACATATCGTTGTTACATTCGCACCTACGAGGAATTTGTAATTTCAAACAAAATGTATGAGGGTTCCTTTGAATGACCGTACCTTCCGCTTGAACCAAGAAATGAAATCGTGGTCCTCAAGAAGTTTATCAACTTCCTGCGGGGTTGGTTCCCTTCTTCTACGCCAGAATTGATAGGTAAATTCACTGTACGAATGAGGTTGTTAGGTACTATTCATTGAATACACCATACTGTACGAATGTTGAGAACTTACTCGATGTATGGAAACACTTCCTCAAGGTTTTTCAAAGACATACATCATGATAGTGCGCCACTCTTCATGTTGCAAGCTCTTATAAGTCACAACACTTGCTCTTCCGAGTTGCCCTCGAAGAGGCCGAGTTTCGATTCATTTTCGTCGGCATTGTAACGAGGGGTTGGATTATGCACGCTTGGAAGGGTGTCAGCATAGTATTTAGTTGTGAAGTTTGTCACCTCCTCGGTACAATATGCCTCAGCAATGGAAGCTTCAATTTTGTTTTTGTTTCTACATAACGTCCGAATGACCTTTAGTACCCTTTCAATTGAATAGCACCAACGGGCATGTACAGGCCCACCCATTCGTGCCTCATACGGGCGGTGCAAAATCATGTGCTGCATTGGATTGAAAAAACCAGGTGGATAGATCTTCTCCAACTTACAAAGCAACACTAGAGCCACATCTTCCAGTTTTTTAACAAGTGGCCGAGATAACTCCTTAGAACAAAGGATGCAAAAGAAATAGCTTAACTCTGCTAGCACTTGCCACACATAGTCAGGTAGATAGCCTCGAACCATCACCGGAAGAAGCCGCTCAATCCATACATGGTAGTCATGGCTCTTGAGCCCATTGATTCGCATAGTAGTTAAGTTCACCCCCCTCCTAAGATTCGCTGCATACCCATCAGGGAACATTAAAGTTTGGAACCACTCTAGTACTTCCTTCCTTTGGGGCCTGGTCGGGAGGTATGGAGTCGAAGGCTTTTTCCATTTCTTGCCCGGCTTGGGAGGCTTCATGTTGTACTTTGGTCTATCGCATATACTAGCTTGATCAAGTCTAGCCTTAATGTTATCTTTTGACTTATCCGCAATCTCCATGGTTGTACACCAGAGTGCCTCAGCGACGTTCTTTTCCGTGTGCATCATATCAATGTAATGTGGACGAAGAAGGTCAGTCATGTAGGGTAGTCTCCACAAGCCTGACATCTGAGTCCAAGCATGCTCCTCACCGTACCCCTCGTAACCACCTGTTGCTTTTTCCTTGAGCGCGGTTAACTGAGCAAGAATATCTGCTCCCCGTCAACATCGGCGGTGGGGGGTCTTCAACCATGACACCTTTTGTAAAGTTCTTGGTGTCTCGTCTGAATGGATGGTCCATAGGGAGGAATTGTCGGTGTAGGTCGAAACAAGAATACTTGGTACCCTTCGCCAACCGAGATAAACTTTAAAGCGACCTTGCATACCGGGCATGGGTACTTCCCGTGGACACACCGGCCGCCGAATAGCCCATACGCCGATGGTCATGCCGGGAGTACATGTACCACACATGCATTGTGAAGTTTGTGTCTGTAGCTCGATCATATGTACGTACCCCTTCCTTCCAAGCAATTTCCAAATCATCAATCAAAGGCTGCATGTACACACTCATTTTATCACCGGGGTATCCAGGAATTATCAATGACACAAATATGTTCTGTCGCTTAAACATGATGCCAGGGGGGAGGTTGAGGGGGATAACAAACACGGGCCAACAAGTGTATGGTGCAGCCATCAGTCCATAAGGATTGAACCCATCTGTAGCCAACGCAACACGTACATTTCGAGCTTCGTTGGCTTTGTCCTTATGTTGGTCGTCAAAATATTTCCAAGCATCAGCATCGGCTGGATGTACCATGTTATCGGGACGATATCGTACGCCGTCTTTGTGCCATGTCATCTGTTTTGCGGATTCCTCGGTCGCGTACAGTCGTTGGATTCTCTGTATGAATGGGAGGTACCGTAAGATTTTCACCGGGATGTCCGATTGCTTCTTATGACCATCACCGCAGTTTACCTCCCGGTACCTAGAGGATTTACATTTGGGGCGGTACTTTGCATCCGCATGTTCTTTCCGAAACAAGACGCAACCATTTGTACAAGCATCTATCATCTCGTATGGCATCTTAAGTGAACGAAGGATTTTCTCGTGCCTCGTACATGTTATGTGGCGAATGTGATCCGTCGGAAGTATGGAGCCAAAAACTCGTCATCATTTCATTAAAGCCATCTCGACCGATTCCCAATTTACACTTTAGGGCCATTAAGCGTCCTATGGCATCCGGTTGAGACACGGTAGTATGCTTGTGAAGTGGTTTCCGTGCGGGAAGACAACATGTCGTAATAAGCCTTCGCGGTTGGCTCTGGAGCTTCCTTCATAACGTGGTCAGGCCCTTCATCGAAGTTTGCTTGATGAAAGTCTTCTAACATGTCTCCGCACCTGACTTCATCATCAAATTCCTCGATGCGTTGCCTCAAGACCTCGTCTCTCGCACGATGTGCTTCACCATGGCAGATCCACCGGGTATAGTTTGCCACAAACCCATATGTGATAATGTGTTTACCCATGGTGAGCTGAGTTTGGTCTGACTTATTTTCACACTTACTACATGGACACGGCGCTTTATATTGTCCTTTGTCAAAAGCCTTTTTACAGAAATCATCGACGTTGCGCCCGAATTCACTGGAGAAGTCACGCTTATTCCTCCAGCCCGTGTACATCCACTCACGGTTATCCATTCTTTTACCAGTGATATAAAGACATGACAAGGTGGTGTAAGAAACAAAACTCTTAGAAGATTTGTTAACATGGCATGCATGCTTCTACACGATATCTATCATGCTATTGTAGGTAAAGATAGGTCCTAAACCCACCCGAGGATGTGTAGATGGGTTTAGTTCCCATGCTCTACTCCTAGCCGAGACAGAATTTCGGCAGCACCTCCCCGCCGTTCTCCAAGTACACGTCCCGGAAAGGAGATTGTGTACGGGAGAACAACGGAAGGTGAAGCCGAAACTCGTCCCCGATCGGAGCGGACCATGGAAACTAAACCCATCTACACATCCTCGACCCCACCAAAAACGTGGACAATTCGAAACGAGATACGATCATAGATATGCAAGCATATGCATATTTCCAACCGTATCTCTTTCGAACGGGAGACGCCTAACTAGGTTACGTGATCTAGCCATCTAGGTACATGATATGGAAACAAGGGCATTGGCACATGCTCACCGTAACACCCGAAAATTCCATCACAATAAAATATTGTTAGCAACAAGGTTTAGTTTTATTTTCTAAGGATTTAATAAATTTGAATAAATAAATTTGCCTTTAATTAAATTAAACATCATTTAATAATTAGAATCAAACAAGTGATTGTGCATCATGTTGAAATGCATGAGTTTTGGTTGTGGTGTGGTTTTAAAAAGGTCTTAAAAAACACTTGAGAAAAAGTCTTAAAAAAATTATTGTGAAAAGTCCTTAAAAATAATTGTGAAATTGGTGTAAAAGTTTGAAAAAAAAAGAATAAAAGTTTGAATTAAAAAAATGTTTGAAAACTTGTTCAAAAAGTTTTCTAAAAAGTCTTAAAATAGTTGGTGAATTTGTGTTAAAATTTGATTTGAAAAAGATTTGAATTTGGATTTGAAAAGAAAAGAAAAGAAAAAGAAAAAAAAAAAGAAAACTAACCTACCAATCTAACCTAACCTACCCGCCCCATCTTCTCGTTTAGGCCCGGCCCGGCCCCGCTCCCCCGCCGCCTCCCTCCCTCTCCCTCTCTCACCCGCCGACGTGTGGGGCCCACACGTCGGGGGCTTCCCCTACCTCCGGCCCCGCGCCCCCATCCTCCCCGAGCCGGCCGCCGCCACCGCCGCACCCCGCCCCCCCGCCGCCCCTTCCTTTTCCCCCGCGCCGCTCCACCTCCCCACCGGCGCGCCGCTCCACCTCCCCGCGCACTCACCCGCCCCTCTTCCCCTCCCCGTAACGGACGCCGCCCGCACCGGCGCCATTAATGGCGCCGGCCGCCCACCGAGCTCCGCTACCGCCTCACCGCGCCGTCTCCTCTTCCTCCTCCTCCGGCTATAAAAGGTGCCCCCAAGGCCCCCTCTACACCCCCGCGCCACTCCTCCTCCCTCCTCCACTCCCCCACCGTGCCACCGCCGGAGCACCGCCGCCGCCGCCGGAGCCGCCGCCCGATCCGCTTCACCGGCGCCGCATTTCCCTTCCCTCCGAGCCCCCGGTAATCTTCCCCTTGCTCTCCTCTTCGATTTGGTGCTTTTCCCGTGTGTTTTGGTGCACGCGTAGGGCTCGTTGGCCGTCCGCCGGCGATCCTCCGGCGAGCCCCCGCCGCCCGCGCCGCCGCGCGCGCCGCCGCCGCCGGCCGCCGCCGCCGCCCGACGCCCACACGCCACCGCGCCGTCCGATCCGGCGACGGCCCGCATTAAAAGATCTCGTACCCCTTCGCCGGTCCACGGTGGGACCGGTGGACCGGGACCACCGGGCCGGTCCCACGCGCCGACGTCATGCTTACGTCACCACCGCGTCGCGCACGGCCGCAGCAAGCCGCCACGTGTCGCTCCCATGGTCCACCCGCCGGCTGCCCGGGCACTTTTGCAAAAAGGACCCTGCGGTTTTTAATATTACAAAAATATCCTTCCACCTATATAAAAGCCTTACAACTAGGTCCTGATTTTCACATCTAGGCCCCTGATCTCCATAGTTTTCATGTTTGATAGCCTATCCTTAACCTTTTACATATTAGATCTCCTAGTTTCACACATATTTATGTTTAGGTCCCCGAAATCTTCCGTAAAACCCCCTAAACTTCCGGTTCTTTTACAATTTAGTCCCCGAACCTTGTTTCACCATAACTTTTCCATCCTAGCTCCGTTTTACGCGTTCTTGATGTCCACGCGATCGTCTCCTCGAGCCCGTCATTTCTAAAAGCTTGTTTTAGCCTTTTGGTAATGTTTGATGTATTGTTTTATTTATTGTATGTTTTTCTTGCATGATCGTAGCCAACACGCCGTTCGAGGAAGTTCAAGTGCAGAGCTTTGCAGATAAGGAAAGTAGCTTATCGTTGGAGAAAGGCAAGTGACCCTAACCACCCTTCTACCTATGCTTTAATCAAGAACACTATAAGTTAATCGGAACATGGAGAACCACCCAGGAAAACAGTGCAACCACAGTCCATATGGCTCTGGCTTAGCCAATTAATTAGGTGTGCGATTGATCTGATGGCCCTTTTCCGAAAGGAGCAGAGGGGGATCCGGGTTGCGGGGGGTATAGCCCGGTCCTTTTGGGGTAGCAGCCTTTGCTAAGGTGCGACCACTAGGGAGGGTTATGGTCCGCCCCGATCCGTAACTATGCGGGTCGTTAGTCTTTTGCATATCTTTGTAAAGGCTTCGTAGCGTCCCTATGCAATCACACCTCGGAAGTGTGGTATTGTGCTCGATCAGCACATGCGTGGTTGGGTTCAAAGTTCTTTGGAACTTTTACGCGAACCGTGGGAAAAGTGTGCAACCTCTCGCAGAGTGTAAAACCGATCGATCGGCCGTGCTCACGGTCAAGAGCGGCCGGACCCTCACATGATTAATTGAACTTAAAGATGGATTAATACTCGCTTTCCGGTTATTTCGTGGCCTTGCTGAGTACCAACCATAAGTGTACTCATCCTTGCTTACGCTGTTCAGAGAAGAACCCTGGAGTGGAGCACTTCACCGACTACGAGGAGTTCTGAGGATGCGATCAACCGATCGGATGCTCGTGGAAGATGAAGATGGAGTCGCGTCTTCATAGTTATCGTTGTTCGTGTAAAGACCTTTGTGTCTACCATCGTGAGTGTAATAAAAGTTAATAAACCTTTTCTGTACGTTTTTGAGCGTTGTCTTGTGATATTACACTCATGAGTCTATCATATGTGTGAAATTTTGATCCCGGCACACATATGAGATGCATTCGGTTTTCTACGGAAAATCGGGTGTGACAGAGTGGTATCGAGCATTGCGATCGTAGGACGCAGCCTCAGATAGAAATGGTCGATATTAAGGACTCTTTATCTAGAAAACCTTTCCGGCATTCAAAATATCTTATTTACGCTTAAAAAAAATATTTTATTCTTTATTCTTTATCAAAATCATATCTTTTGTTTTCTTCTACGCCGAATCGATTCTTGATCTTCCACCTTGAACTACCACACGAGTTTTATAGGATAGATTCTTAGGTTGCCTACCCTTCTATCGGTTTCGTTTCGATAGAGCCGTTCTTGTGAGGACGTGCGATGTTAATGCTTGTTGATTGTAAACATGAATGATTTGGATCTTTGACTTGATTGAAATGTTTTTGTGGAGTGATGGCCACAAATACATCAATAAAATAATTAAAGTTAAAATTTGAATCTTAGCCCCTTCTATCCGATTCACCTTTATCTTCCCGTCGGAAAACTTTTCTCTCTAACAATCAAATGGTAAACGTCGGGTCGGGAGCCGGACAGGATATTCCGTTCGTCATCAATCGGCTCGAATCAAGTTCCCTCCTTCACAAGAATTAGCAATGGATCCCGCGATGCGCCAGCTTCTTTACGGAACGGATGCGCTTGATTCGAACCTCACCGCCACCGTCCCGTAATCTACGAGCACAGCAGAACCGCCCACCACCTCAAGGACCCCCACCACCTCCACCACCGGTGAACAAGCATAGAGAATTCATGAGCCACAACCCGCCCACTTACTCTCATTCTGTAAATCCCCTCGATGCCGATGATTGGCTCAAGACCATCAACAAGATGCTGAATATCACCCAATGTAATGATCGTGAGAAGGTTTTGTATGCCTCGGGACGTCTGGAAGGTGCAGCCTCTGATTGGTGGGATGCTTACACCGTCGCGCATGCTGCTGCCGACACCATTACCTGGCAGGAGTTCCAGGAGAGTTTTCGTACACATCACATCCCAGCAGGTGTGAAGAAGCTGAAGAAGAAGGAATTTCTAGCTCTAAAGCAAGGCAACATGACCGTTAGTGAGTATCTGGATCAGTTTACTCATTTGTCCCGCTATGCACCGATGAAGTCAACACGGATGCCAAGAGACAAGAACGCTTTCTTGATGGTTTGATAGGTCCACTTAACTATCGGTTGCGAGCCACACATTTCTTAACTTTCGGATGTTGCTCAATAAGGCTATAGGCTTGGAAAATAAACGCAAGGAACTTCGTGAACGAAGCGCAAGTTTCAACCTCAAGGTCAATCCAGCAGTAACACCCGCCCTCGTTACAACTCATCGCAAGACTCTCAGTTTCGTTCTAGCACACCAGGCAGAGGCCATGGACAGAGTCAACAGTATCGTTCGTTTGATGAACCCGAAGAATCCAACCCAATGACACCTCAGGCTCCAAATCCTCATCAGAATCGCTCAGGTGCACCAGTAAGGAACACTACTCCAGTTCACCCCAGTGGATGCTTCAACTGCGGAGAATTGGGACACTATGCCAGTATTTGCCCTCAGCGTAATATGCAGACACCCCAGAGAGATAACAGAGGTCAACAGAACAATATGCATGGTAGGGTGAACCATGTGACAGCCGAAGAAGCTCAAGGAGACAAAGATGTTGTCTTGGGTACGTTTCTTATCAACTCGTACCCGCAACAGCTTTATTTGATTCGGGGCATCGCATTCATTTATTACCGAACGATTCGTGACAAAGCATGATGTACCCAAGAGTTCCATGAAGACACATTTGCTAATCGGTTCCCCAAACGGTGAAATGAAATCCACATATGTATGCCCACGGTCAATCTTAAGATCGGAGAGATAGATTTTGAAGCGGACTTAGTGATTCTAACATCCAATGGAATAGATGTGATCCTTGGTATGGATTGGTTAAGCAAGCATGATGGAATCATTTTGTGTGCCAAGAAGTCGGTGCTCTTAACTACCCCGCAAGGAGATAGGATTGAGTTTGCCGCTACAAGCCCGAAGAAGAAGGAGAAGTGAACAAGCTCGTGATAGTAACCCATCATCTATCAAGAACATCTTGTATCTCCTCTTGTTTCCCGATCCCTCCGAATCTCGGGACGAGATTCTTTTTAAGGGGTAGGATTTGTAACACCCGAAAATTCCATCACAATAAAATATTGTTAGCAACAAGGTTTAGTTTTATTTTCTAAGGATTTAATAAATTTGAATAAATAAATTTGCCTTTAATTAAATTAAACATCATTTAATAATTAGAATCAAACAAGTGATTGTGCATCATGTTGAAATGCATGAGTTTTGGTTGTGGTGTGGTTTTAAAAAGGTCTTAAAGAAAATGCTTGTGAAAAGTCTTAAAAATTTTTGTGAAAAGTCCTTAAAAATAATTGTGAAATTGGTGTAAAAGTTTGAAAAAAAAAAGAATAAAAGTTTGAATTAAAAAAATTGTGTGAAAACTTGTTCAAAAAGTTTTCTAAAAAGTCTTAAAATAGTTGGTGAATTTGTGTTAAAATTTGATTTGAAAAAGATTTGAATTTGGATTTGAAAAGAAAAGAAAAGAAAAAGAAAAAAAAAGAAAACTAACCTACCAATCTAACCTAACCTACCCGACCCATCTTCTCGTTTAGGCCCGGCCGCCCCGCTCCCCCGCCGCCTCCCTCCCTCTCCCTCTCTCACCCGCCGACGTGTGGGGCCCACACGTCGGGGGGCTTCCCCTACCTCCCGGCCCCGCGCCCCCATCCTCCCCGAGCCGGCCGCCGCCACCGCCGCACCCCGGCGCCGCCCCTTCCTTTTCCCCCCGCGCCGCTCCACCTCCCCACCGGCGCGCGCGCTCCACCTCCCCGCGCACTCACCCGCCCCTCTTCCCCTCCCCGTAACGGACGCCGCCCGCACCGGCGCCATTAATGGCGCCGGCCGCCCACCGAGCTCCGCCACCGCCTCACCGCGCCGTCTCCTCTTCCTCCTCCGGGCTATAAAAGGTGCCCCAAGGCCCCCTCTACACCCCCGCGCCACTCCTCCTCCCTCCTCCACTCCCCCACCGTGCCACCGCCGGAGCACCGCCGCCGCCGCCGGGCCGCCGCCCGATCCGCTTCACCGGCGCATTTCCCTTCCCTCCGAGCCCCCGGTAATCTTCCCCTTGCTCTCCTCTTCGATTTGGTGCTTTTCCCGTGTGTTTTGGTGCACGCGTAGGGCTCGTTGGCCGTCGCCGGCGATCCTCCGGCGAGCCCCGCCGCCCGGCGCCGCCGCGCCGCCGCCGCTAGCCGGCCGCCGCCGCCGCCCGACGCCCACACGCCACCGCGGCCGTCCGATCCGGCGGACGGCCCGCATTAAAAGATCTCGTACCCCTTCGCCGGTCCACGGTGGACCGGTGGACCGGGACCACCGGGCCGGTCCACGCGCCGACGTCATGCTTACGTCACCACCCGCGCGCACGGCCGCAGCAAGCCGCCACGTGTCGCTCCCATGGTCCACCCGCCGGCTGCCCGGGCACTTTTGCAAAAAGGACCCCGCGGTTTTTAATATTACAAAAATATCCTTCCACCTATATAAAAGCCTTACAACTAGGTCCTGATTTTCACATCTAGGCCCCTGATCTCCATAGTTTTCATGTTTGATAGCCTATCCTTAACCTTTTACATATTAGATCTCCTAGTTTCACACATATTTATGTTTAGGTCCCCGAAATCTTCCGTAAAAACCCCCTAAACTTCCAGTTCTTTTACAATTTAGTCCCTGAACCTTGTTTCAGCCATAACTTTTCCATCCTAGCTCCGTTTTACGCGTTCTTGATGTCCACGCGATCGTCTCCTCGAGCCCGTCATTTCTAAAAGCTTGTTTTAGTCTTTTGGTAATGTTTGATGTATTGTTTTATTTATTGTATGTTTTTCTTGCATGATCGTAGCCAACACGCTGTTCGAGGAAGTTCAAGTGCAGAGCTTTGCGTATAAGGAAAGTAGCTTATCGTTGGAGAAAGGCAAGTGACCCTAACCACCCTTCTACCTATGCTTTAATCAAGAACACTATAAGTTAATCGGAACATGGAGAACCACCCGGAAAACGGTGCAACCACAGTCCATATGGCTCGGCTTAGCCAATTAATTAGGTGTGCGATTGATCCGATGGCCCTTTTCCGAAAGGAGCGAGAGGGGGATCCGGGTTGCGGGGGTATAGCCCGGTCCTTTTGGGGTAGCAGCCTTTGCTAAGGTGCCGACCACTAGGGAGGGTTATGGTCCGCCCCGATCCGTAACTATGCGGGTCGTTAGTCTTTTGCATATCTTTGTAAAGGCTTCGTAGCGTCCCTATGCAATCACACCTCGGAAGTGTGGTATTGTGCTCGATCAGCACATGCGTGGTTGGGTTCAAAGTTCTTTGGAACTTTTACGCGAACCGTGGGAAAAGTGTGCAACCTCTCGCAGTGTAAAACCGATCGATCGGCCGTGCTCACGGTCAAGAGCGGCTCTGGACCCTCACATGATTAATTGAACTTAAAGATGGATTAATACCGCTTTCCGGTTATTTCGTGGCCTTGCCGAGTACCAACCATAAGTGTACTCATCCTTGCTTACGCCGTTCGCAGAGAAGAACCCTGGAGTGGAGCACTTCACCGACTACGAGGAGTTCTGAGGATGCGATCAACCGCTCGGATGCTCGTGGAAGATAAAGATGGAGTCGCGTCTTCATAGTTATCGTTGTTCGTGTAAAGACCTTTGTGTCTACCATCGTGAGTGTAATAAAAGTTAATAAACCTTTTCCGTACGTTTTTTAGCGAGTGTCTTGTGATATTACACTCATGAGTCTATCATATGTGTGAAATTTTGATCCCGGCACACATATGAGATGCATTCGGTTTTCTACGGAAAATCGGGTGTGACACTCACCTAGTAACTCGACACGAGACGGGGACGGGCGGCAAGACGGAGCCCGAAGAGGCCTCCTAGGCAACGAGCAACGTGGCCTCCTCCTACTCCTTCGATGGTGGTTGCGGCAATGGGAGCTTTCCCGCAAAAACCCATCAAGACTTAGCGTTAATTTAAAATTTCGGCACACCTCCCCCCGTACGGTGAGGTTTCCAAAACCTCGCAAGAAAATCCACGACACGAAGGTCGGGCCACAAAAACAATTTCTTCCCACGGCTCGATCTAATTCTAACATACTTATGCATCACTACTACGAAAGTGTAGGTCATCAACTCATCATACTAATTTAATCTCAAAATTCGAGAAAGGTCGAGACATTAAGTACCGATCGAATGGAGTGAGGTGTCGAGGCGGCGAGGTGCTTGAGCACAACCGAGCACACCCCTCCTCCCCCGTTCACCCTCGGCCTCCTCCCTCTCCTCCTCCTTGTTCTCCGGCCCACTCCTACCCCTTCTCCATCTCCATCTCCTCCTCCTTATTCTCCCCTTCCCTCCTTCCCTTTCCCCCCTCCTCCTCGCCTCTACTTCCCTTCTGCGTAATTAAGATTAATGTGTTAGATTGCAGGAGGTGGTGAATAAGTCAGATTATAGCAATGCAACACATGGAAGGGTAGTTCGGAGTTTTTATGCAAAATTTTTAAACTAAGTCAATTTACTAACAGAATGGCGCTTCATTGAACATTTGTGACAAATGAGTCTATGACTGCGAATACATATCCATGCACACTCTACAACCCAGGAAAAAATGTTTGAATTCATACAGACATCAACAATCGAATTTCTGTATGAGGGTATAACAACGGAAACGGCTTCTAGCTCTTAAATCAAAAGGCAGCAGCAGCAACACCTTTTATTAATCGGTCGTATATAACTTGCACGTGCTTTTTGCCCCCAAAGCGTTTCGAAATGTCAATTACCGATATCCGATGATCATCGCATGCGTACGTAACGGATAGAAACAAAGATGGCAAGTTCCAACCATACATAAAGCCTTGTTGCTCCATCGAACGACACTTACCCGGTGTGATAGTCTCTTGGCGGGTAAACGTCCCTCACGGGACCGAACCTCTCAAAGGGGACTCGGAGCTCCTCGGCCCGCAAAGTTGTGTGTCGGTGAACCACAAGTGCTGCTGATCCAATTTAACAGGCAACGCGGCAAAACAATGGGCAAAGAGGATGGAAACAAAACAAGGCCAGAGTGTGTATGCCAACCTGCATCTGAGCGGAATGTTGCGGACCAGGCGGCGGGCGGGCGGCCGGCGCGCGGCGGCGGGCGGGCGGCCGGGCGCGGCGGCGGGCGGGCGGCCGGCGCGCGGCGGCGGGCGGGCGGCCGGCGCGGCGGCGGGCGGCGGCGCGCGCGCGCGCGGCGGGCGGGCGGCCGGCCGGCGCGGCGCGCGGGATCCGAAGAGATGCCGCGGTGGAGAGATGCGGGCGCGGGCGCTGAAGAGATGCTGCGGTGGAGAGGAAGTGGGGCCAGGGCGCTGGAGAGGTCTTTTTTTTTGGCCGTTGATTCGAATGGCTGCTGCGGTGGGGGGAAGTGGGGCCAGGGCGTTTGCCGTGCGCCTGCGGAATTAACGCACGGCAATATATGCCCTTTGCCGTGCGTTTTTTACTGCAGCGCACGGCAAAGAGATGTAAATTTATAATTTCTCCACCCCTGTAAATGGAAATTTCAAAAATTTCAAATTCTTGTGAATGCGGTATTTTGTGAATGTGGTTTTCAAAATTAAATGAAGCTTTTCATTATAGTAAAAAATATGAATGTCTTTTTTACAACAAGGTTAAGTTATTACTCAAATTCAATATATGTCTATTAAATTATTTAGTTACGAGTTATTTAGTCACGGTTAATATATGAAAATTAGCAAATGGATGCGAAAAAAGACCATGAACTAACATGAGTCAATGTAAGTTTTATGTTCACTAGAGAAAAGTTTTCAAGTCAAAAACCAAATCCAAAATTTACTAAGACTACGTACCAAGTGAGATGACTATAAACATAATGAAACTACGAGTTAGATGCTTCGGTTTTTAAACACTATACGTGACGGATCGTTCCAAACCTCTTTGTACTATTTTTCACACCCTTCCCACGGTATATCACGAGCTCTCGACAAATCTCTTCACTTTCAAACTTCATTTGCAATTAAAAGAATAAAAAAACATTTCACATACATATATTTTATCATTCCCCGCGAAAAAATTGTTTAAAATTCCAAGTACTTTCATGTATAAGGTCCTAAAAAGGTATCAATTAAACAAATAACATTTTTCTAGATACTATACTTTATTATTTTATGCACTTGCAGTTCAAATTTGGTTAACACAAAAAAAATCCCATCAGTCAAAACAATTCCTTAAAATTAGCAAAAATAAAGATATGAGTATATAATTGAAATGTAGAGTGCAAAATAATATACTTGTGGAGGAAAAATTGAAATAAGGTGTGAAAACTCAATTTTTAAAAATACATTGCCGTGCGCCAAAGCAAAACGCACGGCAATGCTGTTCCTTTGCCGTGCGCCTCGGAAAAACGCACGGCAAACTTCTTGTCTTTGCCGTGCGTTTTTCCTAGACGCACGGCAAAGAGTCACGCCCGTCGGCAGCCCGTTCGCGTGCGGTGCCCAGCCGTTAGTGTGCATCAATTGCCGTGCGTCCATGGGAAAACGCACGGCAAAGAATTGTTATTGCCGTGCGCCGCCATAAAAACGCACGGCAAAGTATATAGGTACCGTGCGTTTTTGGTTGCCGTGCGTCTTCTAAAAAACGCACGGTAAAGTCTATGTTTGCCGTGCGCCCGATGAAAAGCGCACGGCAAACATTTTGACGCGCGGCAATTAACCGTTTTCCCGTAGTGGTAGCCATCGATATTGTCATGGCTTTCGGCTATGCATGTATTGGTGCACTGCTTTAACTCGTTGAAGCACATCCCATGATAGTTGCCGCTCAGGTGCCAGCAGAAACTCCACGCCCCAACGGAGACGACGATTTCTGCAATATATTCATGAGCATATACACAGTTAAAGCAAGAACGACGACATCGTACGTAAAATAGCAGCCAATAATAGATCAATAAAAAGATCGACGACGGCGAGAAATGCGTAGATGTGGTCGTAGCGACCGAGCTAGTACCAGATGTGGCGATGACGAAGAGGAGGACAATGACGACTGCGGCTGCTGCAGAGGTATTCCGTCTTGAATGATCCATTACTAGTTATTGGTTGCTTTTCTGGTGGAAATTAAGAAGAAAGAACGGGCGAGCACATATATATAGACATGTACAGATATAACTACGAGCATGTCCAAGTAGCAGACAAATTAACTTGATGTGTAAGTAGAAGACAAATTAACTTCGTTATTCTCGATTCAAATTAAAACGAAGTAACCGTAACATCAAATTAAATTATCACTATTTGTACCAGGCCAGACACAGATGCGTGGATTAATTGGACTTAATCACAGCAGGAATGTGCGGAGAAAGCAATGGTACCGGACTTGCCTATTGGCTGACATCATGTATCCAAGAGCATTGTAGTATCAGCCTATCAGGTAATAGCACGATATCGATATCTAGCGCTATTAATTTTTTTCTTGCCAGCGCCACATTCTTGTTTAATATTGGGAGCTCGATTCATCGATTGCTCCCTAAATATTTCTCGATAAGGATGTCGCTGTTGTTTTTTATACATGTGTAAGTTCTCGCTCGAACTCAGTTCGCACCAAACTGAAGGAATATGAACACAAAAACTCTAGAGGAACTGATAAGATATTCGTTTTTCATATACAATTGTAATGTACTTACATCTATATAAAACAAAACGAAGAGAACTCAGCCCTTTCGCCGGGGAGATTGCCGAGGGCGGCAACGCAGCCGCTGGTCGATAAGGTCGCTAACCGGATCCCAACTTGGAATGGGAGGTTGCTCAATAGTAGCGGTAGGTTGTCCTTGTGCAATCTACCCTTTTGCGCCATCCCGGTGCATATTTTCATGGCACTCAAGGTCGCGCCTTGGGCGGTGAAGACCATCACCACCGTAATTCGAGGGTTCCTATGGAGCGCTTCGGATGTTGCTTCCGGCGGAAAGTGCGCGGTAGCCTGGGTTAACACGTGTTGTCCCAAGGAGTTCGGAGGCCTCGGCATCCCGAACCTTCAGATGATGGGCATGGCGCTCCGTATGCGCTGGCTATGGTTTGCTAGAACAGACCCGCAAAGAACTTGGTCCGGTTTCAAGTTTGGAAATGAGGCGCGAGCGGAAATTTTTTTGAGGCTTCCATCTCGGTCGTGATCGTTGATGGGAGAAGGGCCCTGTTCCAGTAGGATAACTGGATTCAGGGCGCCTCTATTCATTCCATCACCCCCATCCTTTGGGGGCGAGTGCCTCGCAGGGTTCGTCGTTCTCTCACTGTTAGGATGCTCTATTGGACCAGGCCTGGGTGCGGGACATCACCAGAGCCATGACGGTTCAGGTGATCGTCCAGTACATCAGGGTCTGGGACCTTCTTCCGGACTTTACTCTCACCGAGACTGCGGATCGCTTCATCTGGAAGTGGACAACCTCGGGCGAGTTCTCCTCAGCATCGGCCTACAGAGTGCTTTTCTTTGGAAGGTCGTCTCTCCTCGGAGCATCGCACCTCTAGAAGACTCAGCCACCTGGCAGGGTGCGTTTCTTTGGGTGGCTCATCTTGCATGGTCGCTGTTGGACTTCCGATAGGCTTCGACGTCATGGGTTGAGTGACAGAGACGTTTGCCCTCTCTGTGCACAGGAGGTCGAGACTTTGGATCACATACTCCTTGGTTGTGTCCACAGTCGAGAAACTTGGTTCCGCGTGCTACGGTTCTTAGGCATGGTGGATTTGCCCCCCTCGCGGGAGGAGCAGGTCGCTGTATGGTGGTTGCGCAAGCGGAAGGTGGTCGCTAAGCCTTCCCGTAAAGGCTTTGGTACACTAGTCCGGTTGATCGCTTGGTCGCTTTGGAACCGACGCGTCCACGAGCGGGCGGCCTTGCAACCGGTAGCCCTCGCAGGGGCCATCATGGAGGACACTCGTTTGTGGGCTAGAGCCGCTTCGTGTCGATCGCCGCCCTTTTGGGCTTTTGTCACCGGGTTGTGGCGCCCTAGTTTCTGTTGTTTTTCGTTTCCCTGGGCCTTGGGCCGAGACTCGTTTGTTGTATCTTGATCAAACTTCTCTCTTCTTAATGAAAAATGTGCTATGCACGTCTTAAAAAAAGAGAACTCACATAGTTCCGCCACACTAATCTGTTAACTATAACAATAACTACACGGGTAGAGTCCGCACTTTGATGATAAAAATCGTTGACACTGGCCCACATATGAAGCAACCCGAGGTTCCATGAGCCAAAGCCTCCGCGGTACTACACAGTAAGTGGACCGGTACTGTAAATACCCATGCTAAACTCCCACACCAGTAATCTTACCCCAATCTCTATCGCTCTGCTTTCTACAGAATTCCAAATCCGAACCCACACTACTAGGCAAATTAAAGGACATTTTGTACTGGGTGGGAACTCCCTTTAGTACCGGCACCTGGTGGGAGGGGCGCACCGATGTTTGCTCCCACGCGATACCAAAGGACCCCATTTAGTACCGGGGCTTCTCTTCACCCGGTACTAAAGGGTCTATACCGGGTGAAGACAAACCCGGATACGAAACCCTTTAGTACCGGGTGAAAAGAAGCCAAGAGAGAGCTTCATAGATCCATTATCAGCTGGCTTGACGCCATGTAATTTTCTTTTGCTCCTAGCTTTTGTTTGTTGCTTCTCTCTTTGCTTGCCCAACCGCTGGTTTGGTCTCTTCTTTTCTTTTTGTAAGTTTCCTGAACTTTGCTTCCTTTTATTTAATTCAAGTTATCGAGGGGCTTTGCCCAACCGTGTTTCGTCAAAAGAAAAGAAGCCCCGGTACTCAATGGGGTCCTTTGGTACCGGGCCTAGCCCCCACGAGGCACTCATGGTCCCTCACGGGTGCGCGTCGGGGCCTCCCTTCCTACCGGTACTAATGCACCCATTAGTACCGTGTTCAAAAACACCCGATTCTAATGGACTTTGAGACCCAGTAAAGTCCGTTTTCTAGTAGTGCCGTGTACATGAACACTATCGTTTCGTGGGTGGGAGGGAAGACAACACTCATTCCTCTTTGTTGTCCCAAACCCACTCCTGGCCAGCCCTTCATGCGCTGCTCGCTCATCCATGGAGAGGTGCGCCGGCCATGCGAGGGAGGATGACCTTTCCGACTTCTCTAAACTTTACCATCATGGTGCCTCTAGAGCTAAGACTTGAGTCGTGCTATTTGTGTGCCGGTGCATATTGTTTGGAAGGTGTAAGGAATGATAACACTGTCTTTTCCCAGAATTTTCGCTGCGTTTACAGTGATTATGTCCATATATAATTTGATTTTACTTGTTGGCGTATATATTTGGCGCACTTCTTTTTATTGAACATATAAATATACCTATATAGCATATGTTGTCCTGAGGAAAACGTGAGACGCGTTTCCTGGTCGAACTGAAGCACTTGGTAAGTTGACCAAGAAAGAACTAGCGAACATATGTATAGATGGAGTCACATGAAGGGTTAACATAAGCATGTCCAAAGTAGAATGAATATTAATTAACTTGATGTCCAAGTAGAACACAAATTAAGTTGGATATGCTCGATTGAAAACGAAGTAACCTTGTCATGTGGTCATTAAATTAGAATGTCACACTTCGTATTAAGCCAGACAGATCACACAGATGCATGCATGGATTATATCAATGGGTCTTCATTATAAAAATCTGCGGAGAAATTAAAGCAATGGTGCCGGACTGGCTTATTAGCAGACATGTATGAAAGAGTGTTGTTGTATCAGCCTATCAGGTGTATGGTACGTACGATATCGATAGCTAGCACTATCCACCCCGTTCGTTTGGCTTATCGGCCACCAGCCAACAAGACTTTTCTCTCCGAACAAACCAACCATCAAGCAACCAGCCAAGCAGTACTTTTCTCTTAGACAAACCATCACCAGCCATCAGCCACCACCAAACGAACAGGCTGATCAATTTTTCTATCTAGCACTATCTCAGTTCTTCTAGCTAGCACCATATTGTCGTTGAATGTTTGGAGATCACTCGCGCTCTCTAAATATTTCTTGATAAGGATATCACTATTGTATTTTATACATTCATAAGAGTTCTCGAAAACTAATCACACCAAACTAAAAGAATATGAAAAAAACAGATGTCACTGTTCTATTTTATATTTGTTAATAAAGATGTCACTGTTCTATTTTATACATGCATAAGAGTTCTCGCCCTAAGTCAATATGCACACAACTAAAATAATATAATTTTTATATAATTTTTTCGAGAAATGACTTTTAATTCAACCTCTTTAGTCAGTAAACAACCATGGTTGGTGTTACCAACCTAAGGTTTGGTTGGAATTACAAACTGGGACTAAAGGGCCCTTCACGAGTTACTCCAAAAGGATTGCATCCCCTACTTACTTGGATGTATTATGTAATTGAGATGGTAAGAAAACTACTCATGGGGCAAGCATCATGTATATTTTGCACGAAAATTTGTGTGACCTTTGACTTTGGGATGTGCGTTTGTGTGGGAGTCTCTCGAGAGTTTCCAAATATTTATTTGTCCAATATCCTTTCGTCTATATTGGTATTATCAATCAAACGGCTCACAATTGATATTACCAACTAGGACTAAATTCCACCAGTTGTCTTGATTATTGAAACAAGACTCAAGGGTGGTACCTTTAGACCTTGTTTAGTTCTCCAAAAGTTTCACCAACTACCCGTCACATCAATCTTCCAGACACTAATTAGAAGTATTAAATATAGATTAATGACGAAACCCATTCCACAATCGAGACGAATCTAATGAGCCTAATTATGCCATGATTAGACAACATTTTGCTACAGTAACCAATATCTAATGACAAATTAATTAGACTTAATGGATTCGTCTCGCAATTTCCGGTAATACACCTTGAAAGAGGACCCGCGTCTCGAAAGATTACTACCGGTTGGACTTTGGGTATATTAAACCCTTGCCTACCAAGACTGTTGGTGGATTTTCCACCAATGTACTTACATCTATATAAAACAAAAAAAGAATTCAGATACTTCCACATTAATCTGTTAAATGGAATGATAACTAAACTTCAAATAGTAATCATGAGATGACCGAAGTTTTTCAGAAAATAATGCTAAAATCCTAATAATGGTCCCATTTCCAGAGGTTCTTCAGGAGTTCTTCAGGAGTGGAAGTTTTTAAGGATAATTCAATGGCATGATGAGATCTATAAGGTGAATAGAAGTACCGGTTAATATCAGTATATTCTACAAATTACATTACTCGTGTATCATGTGTTCATAGTGTTGCACTCTCTAGGCCGAACATAATAGACAAGAAAACTATACTGCAAATCCAAAACAAATTTCTTGAAACCATTCTTCTCAAATTTGTGGCATAAAGCTTGTTTCAAAATTCTGTGGAGAAATAGATTTTTAAATTTTGCCACAAAATATTACCGTAAAAACTGCCCCTCACTACAGGAAATGCGCGCTTCGCCAACAACGCTAAGTTGCTGGCGATGACTCCAATCCCGTTGGCGAAGGCTTTCCCAACGGGGTTTCGAGTTCCCGTTGGGAAAAAACCATGGGCGTTTTAAGTGACGGGAAAGAGCTCTTCGCCAACAGGAACGCGTGCCCTGTTGGGAAAGCTTTGTCAACAGCCACGTGTACCGTTGGCGAAGGGGGGGCGTCAGCTCGGCTGCCGTTACCTTCGCCAACAGGACTGCAATGGACAAAGCTGTTGGCAAAGGAACCCTGTTGGCAAAGCTGACATGTTTTGCTGGGGAACAAGCCCAGCTTTGCCAACAGCTTTGTCCCATGCTGTTGGCAAAGCTGGGAAATAATTTTTTTCCCTTTTCTTTTGCTGTTCTGTTGCCTTTAAACCACATGTATAGCATATATATACCACAATACCACATATAATCAAACAATAAAACAAAGGTTTCATCAGTGTCCAAATTCATACATTCATCACAAAATCAAGTGACCATGTCCGCAATACAAAGCTTTATTCATAAATGTAGGCACATAACAAATACAAGTAGCACTTTGATGTCTATTAATAGTACATATATCGTATAGGACATTAATAGGCACATAACAAATACAGCTAGCTACATATTTGGATTGTTTGGCTCCAAAACAAAACAAAAAAAACAGATAATCTCTAGGTAGTACAAAACTAATTAAACAGTGGACAACACTTTGGTCACCTTGATGTCAACAAGCTGCTGCCTGGCACATCCTTAAGCTCTTGAAACACATTGGTATGGAATCAACAACATCCGTTTCTCAATGTATATAAACAAAATTAAGGCCAGCAACTTTCTAATGTGTTTCCACAAATCAGATAAACATTCCAGTGAATCTTTTTATAGAAGCTAATAAATAAAGCCCTTTTGACAGTTAGTTCTACATGTACTGCTCCATGTTTGGTTATCATTATCCCCTCTAATTTTCCATTATATCCTAGAACCTCCCAAATAAACATTATGTCCATATGAAATAGAAAATAAATATTCTGCACCCTGTCATACTCTATGTATATCTGTAAAAGGAAACTTCCCAATGAATAAGTCCTCAATGTATCAAGGTGAAATCACTAGATTAAGCAAAACTCTAAACCTTGACAAGTGATATTCCACAGAATATTAAAAACAGCCAGGAAACACTATATCAGCAGAACATCAGAGTGTCATTTAATTCACACAAAAAAAGAAACACTATGTCATTAATTTTGTTTGATAGTGCATCCTAGTCTTCAAAAAACAAGGACAACATATATTAAATTCTGTCACACAAACAGATACTTGTATTTCTCTGAACTTTGTAAGTGACAACTCTTGTTTCAGTACTGCAAGCAGGTGAGAAAGAAATAGTAGCAGATCAGATATTTCCCTAGAAAGTGTGCACATCCATAAATATTGAAAATTTTTGTTCCTACTATTATTTCATAATATCATACAGTTCGTATAAATCCTTCAAGGGCAACAAGATGATAGCTAGGGATACTTAGCAGCCGAAGGACAAATCCAAGCCCATGGAAGGAGGTCAAATCCCTAGTTCAGAGAAAAGTCAATTTGATTTGGAGAATGATGAGTCAGGGAGGATTGAATCGGTATGTTGTGCATATAAAGTTGTAAAATACAAAGGACTCTAAAGAGTATAAACAAATTCAAAAAGAATTTACCAGCTAAGCATTTCTCAGTTTTAATGTCGCCCCAACTATTCTATTGAGAACTGCAACCAACAAAAAATTCAAGTAATCCGTTAAGAAATTGTTTTGATTGTTGTATTTCTTCTTGTCTCTAATGACCGAAGAGAAGCCTGAGCATCACCTTCAGTGCTTGTAGGAGGGGCTTGTCCTCCTCTAGTTCCAGGTTGACAAAATAGTTTGTTCGGTGCCATTTTAATTAAACATGGCGAGAAGCATGCAGCTAATACTAGGTTGTGCTATAGAAGTCTCTTGTCTCTAATGACCGAAAAGAAGACAAGTTTGAGCATAACACCTAATAGTAGGCAATTTTTTTCAAAGAAACAACCTAGCTTATGTAGTTAACAAAATTGTTACTCGAATCTGAACACTGTTGTATGAACATGAGCTAACATCACTAACTATGGAATCACATCATACAAGTAGTAGCAGTCTACCTATTAGCATACACAACCAAGATTGAAGACAAAGGACAAAGAAAGAAGGGGGAATACCAGGTACCTCTAGATCGGGTATGGGATGGGGCTGTTGTGAAGATTAGTCAAGGGAGGAGACTGAGGTCCAGATCGTCAGGAAAAGATCCAAGACCAGAACGTGCGCCGAAAGATGGAGACGGGCGCCAGCTACCGGAGGAGGAGCCACAGGGGAGGAGGCTCAGCCGGCCAGGAGCCGCCGGGGAGGAGGGCGGCTGGCCAGGAGCCGCCGTCACGGCGGGGTGGGTGCGGAGTGGCCGAGGGGCGATGGTGGGGGAGGGCGCGGGGCGGCGGCATGGCACGGGGCGGGCCGGATCCGTCGGCGGGGGGGGGGGGGGGGTCCGGATCCGCCGGCGGGAGCGGGGGCCGGCACGGGGCCGGGCCGGATCCGCCGGCGGGAGCGAGGGGGGCCGGCGACACCGTGGGTGGGTGTGTGAGTGTGGTATGTGTTGTGTCGTGTGTGTGGTGGGGACCGGGGAAAGGCCCGGGGATTTTTAGGGTTAATGTTCTCTCGCCAATAGCCTCGTGAGTGTGGCTGTTGGCAAAGAGTTTTTTTATTTTTTTACTACGACAACCTTCGCCAACGACTTTAGCCTTAAAGCCGTTGGCGAAGACACCTTTGCCAACAACATCACAAATCCGTTGGGAAACAATGTTTGCATTTTTTCTTTTTCTCCTTCCACTTTTTTTGCGGGTTTTTCCTACTATAACTACATCTCAACTTCATAACTTGGGAATGTTTTAAGTTATCTAGCAATATTTCGTTAATTATTTTCGTTCACTTGAATTTTACGGCATCATCCAATTTTGAACTACGGGGGCATGAAATAATGAAACTTAGGCGTTCGGAAAATGATATTCATGTTGGGGAGTGTGTTTTGAGGCCGTGTCCCAAAGCTCACCCAAAATTTCGAAGTCCTTGTCCACGTAACAAGACGGTCCAAGCGTGGTACAACTGTTTTTTAATTATATAAAATCCAAAAAAAGTCGAAAAACCGCGAAACTTGTCGGGCTTCCTTGTTATGGCATGTGGAGCCTACGATAAAAATTTCAAAAAGTTTGGAACAAGTAGCCGTTTCGGATGCTCAAAATCCGGACATCTCCACATGTGATCACTAGTGATCACATGATGGAGACGTCTAGGTTTTGAGCATCCGACGCGGCAACTTACTCCAAACTTTCTTAAATTTTTATCGTAGCCTCCACATGTGATAACAAGACACCCCGACAAGTTTTGTGATTTTTCGACTTCGTTTGGATTTTATATAAAAAAGTTGTACCATGCTTGGACCGTCGTGTTACGTGGACAAGGACTTCGAAATTTCGGGTGAGTTTTAGGACACGGCCTCAAAACACACTCCCCAACATGAATATCATTTTTTGAACGCCTAAGTTTCATTATTTCATGCACTGCAGCTCAAATTTGGATTATGCCGGAAAATTCAAGTGAACGAAAATAATTAACGAAATATAGCTAAATGTTGCAAAAAGGGTCCACATTCAACCATGTGCTTGTAAACAATGTAGCAAGGATACCAAAAAAGTTTGAATTCAAAATTCGAAAAAAATGAAAATTCTTTGCCAACAGCATGCACATGCTGTTGGCAAAGAGCAATCTTCGCCAACAAGCATGGTAGCCCTATTGGCGAAGGGTTGTTCCCTTTGCCAACGGCTAACGGCGAAGGCGTTGCCGAATCGGACGGCACCGACACCGTTTGGCCGCGCCGGTCTTCGCCAACACTTTTCTTTCCCAACAAGAATGCCGTTGGGAAAGAACCCTTTCGCCAACAAACCGAACTTTGCCATCGATCCTTGGATTTTGGGCTGTTGGCGAAGATTTCTTTCCCGACAAAGAGAGTTTTCCTGTTGGGAAAGATTTTCTTCGCCAACAAACTCGGTCTTGGCCGTTGGGAAAGCTCGGGGCTGTTGGCGAAGCTCTGATTTCTGTCATCGCTTGTTGGTTTGAAGTTTTGCACCACCCCTTGATAAGCTTGGATCACCCCTTGAAATGCTCATTTGTAGGAGTTTGAGGGGGGGGGGGGAGGTTGGGGGAGGGGCTACCACCCCTGAAAATGTCTCCAAGGCCACCCTTGGAAACCCGTTTGGTAGTGGTGGGTGGAGATCTAAGAGGTAAAGTCATCTTTGCGGTCTAATCTGTGTGCTTGTCATCATCTGAGGGGTGCTCGTGTCTCTTAAGGGCCTACTCGGGACTGCTCTGCTCCACTTTTGTCAGCTCTACCATGGATTAACTCTAATGTGGAGTTTCTGGAGCAAAGGTAATGTTTGGCACCCAGCCTAGATCCAACTCTAGGAACACAAGATTTCTCTAAGAAAAGTCTAATATGTCCTGCCTGCTTGTAAGTCTCTACTCTTTTCCCCTTTTCTTCTCTCTTTTCCTTTTGCCTTTTCCTCTGCTCACCGTCGGCAAGAGCTTCGACAATCCCATCCACTGCGCCAAGTTCTACACCACCACGGGCGTCGGCGCCGACACATATGCCGGTTTTGACATCCGCGCACTCACAGACCGCGTCGACAGCAGGCTCGTCTAGCTCACGGAGCTGCAGGACAAGCTCAAGGTCGTCCATCTGCTCTACACCGCGCACATTGCCCGCTGCCTTCTGTGCATCCCGTGGTCGGATCCGGACAGCGATGACTTCACCGCGCCGCCCATGGACCCAAAAAAAACCAGATGTATGGCACCCTCGACCATGCTTGGCGGCTGTGATCCCCTTCCATCCCGCCGCAGACTCACCAGTCACCATGGCCTCCAAGCTCTTTAGCCGCGAGTGCCCCACCCTCGGCGCTAGCCAACTGCTCTAATTTGCAGTGATGGCGGTGACGATTTCGGGGAGGGAGGTAGGTGCGCCAGTGGCCCTCTCCTCGCCAAGCTTGAGGGGCGGCGGGCGAGCCTCATGATGTCGGCACCAGGGAGCCAAGAGAGAAGAACATAGAGGAGGGGAGGACGAAAGAGAGGGGGAAGATCAAAGAGGAGACCCGACCGCTACCGCAGTGAACCGTCCAGCTTGCCCGCGAGCAGCTTCGCCATCACCTTCACTGTGTCGGGGTCACGTGAACCCATCCGTCACCGCCGGCCGAAAGTGAGAGCAGGGGAGAGGGGCGGCTTGGGCACCGGTAGGAGAGCAGACGCACATCGTGGCAGGAGATGAAGAGGCGGCGACAGGGGAGAAAGAGGAAGGTGACAAGAAAAGAACGAACTGTTTTTATGTGGGTGGCAGTGGTGGACAATTACCCCCAACTCCATTAAGACATATGAAACGTTTATTTCAGGAGCACCCCATGAGGAGCTTTCAAAAAAAAAACGTGGAGTTGGCCCTCAGCTCCACTTTTTTTTTTTTTTGAGGAGTAGAGTTTTTGGAGTTGAACTTGTTCAGCTGGTTTGTTTGAGCAGAGCTGGAAAAGGAGGAGGAGAGTAGTCCCAAAAAGGCCCTTGGTAGCTAATGCTTGCTTTACCTTGTTTTCTAGTGTGCCGCGAAAGCATTTTGATGATATTAAGTAGTTTATTAATACGCGAGGTTATTGCGTACATGATACATCAGCATGTGCTGAGTGCAGTAGAACAGATATCAGACCACGCTCAGCGGACAACGAAGAATAAGAAGAAGCAGCTAAACAAGAGTAAACCTGTATCATCACTGTTGATACACCCCTGGTGTAGCTTACTTTCATCCATGTAATACACCCCTGATGTGATAAGGAGGGGGTGATAAAATTTTTTTCATCCCTTGCTGATGCTGAAAACCATGATGTAATGTTTTGGCTTTTGAATGAAATTCAGGTGGGGACTCTTCGTCCCCCACGGTGACTTCCCAAAAAAAAAAAACAAATGTTGTCAGGGCGGGCATATCGTAGAGCACATGCATTTAGGAGGGGAAGCCGGAGCAGTGGCCGCCAACGTTGTCGCCGCTTTCGACTCTGCATGCATAATCGCAGGAGAAGTTGCTGAAGCAGCTCCCGTGAAACATGCCGCTCGGGTGCCGGCAAATACGTGCAGCGTCTGTACATATATGATATATATATATATATGCATCAAGACACATATGCAAGATGAACGACGGCATCTTGTGCATGCACGTACTATACATACCGGCGGCAGTGACGACCAAGACGAGTAGGAGGACAAGAATGGCGGCGGTGGCAGGGTGATTATTCCTGGTTGAATGCTTCATTTTTGGTTGTTTTTTTGGTGGAAGTTTGGCTACACCGGACGATCGAATGAGGACGAAGAAGTAGGTTTTGCAATAGATGTATGTCTGTATACATATATGTAGAAGCAAGGAGGGGGGAGGGATGACATGGATGTCGACGCAGTGAAATTTGTCTGCCCCGAAACCGTGACATATGTGTCGATGCTAATGCTACGGTGGATCAATCATCAGGCTTGAAGCAATAGATTGTTTGGAGAAAGCAATGCGTTTATTCCCCCCTACAATCACTACGGGAGAAGCAATATTCCCCGAGTGCCAAGTGCTTCCCCGAGTGCCAAAAATCGGGCACTCGGGAAGCCAATCTTCCCCGAGTGTTGCACTCGGGGAAGAATTGCGCTCGGGGAAGATGGCCTTCCCCGAGTGCCTAAAAGGGCAAAGCACTCGGGGAAGAAAGGCACTCGGGGAAGGCCATCTTCCCCGAGCGCAACACTCGGGGAAGAAAGGCACACGAAAAAGAAAAGTTGCATTTGACGGCGCAAATAGACGGAACCGTTTAAAAAAATTGGAAAAGCTCTTCCCCGAGTGCCTTTTCTTTGGCACTCGGGGAAGGTGGCCTCTTCCCCGAGTGCCTTGTCCCTGGCACTCGGGGAAGGGCCTCTTCCCCGAGTGCCTAGTCACTGGCACTCGGGGAAATATTTTTTTTTGTTTTTTTGCCCCAATTTTTTTGTGAGGCCTTCAAACAATATTTAAGACCCTCTGCCCAAATTTGGCTTACTTTTGAAGTTTTTTGTTATATTTCGTTAGTTTTTCCTTTTCTTGAATTTTTAGGAAAAGTTCAAATTTGAACTACAGGTACATGAAATCATATAATTTGTTGATTCAAAAAATGATATCCATGATATTTGGTGTAAATTGAGGCCTTTTGCAACAACTCACATGAAATATCGAGCATCTTGTTGTCGTGACATGACTAACAACATACGGGAAAAGTGTTTCTGAATTACAGAAAATCCGGACGAAGTCCGAAAAACACGAAACTTGTCGGGACATCGTGTTATCACATGTAGAGGTTGTGTGCAACGAGTTGAAAAGATTTCGAGCAAGTTGCGATGTGTGATGCCCGAAACCCGACATCTCCACACGTGATCCATGTGATAACACATCGGGAGATGTGTGAGTTGTAGGCATCAAACGTCGCAGACTTGCTCGAAATCTTCTCTAGTCTTGCACACAACCTATACATGTGATAACACAACTCCCCGACAAGTTTCGTGATTTCGGACTTCGTCCGGATTTTTTGTAATTTAGAAACACTTTTTCCGTATGTTGTTAGTAATGTCACGACAACAAGATGCTCGATATTTCATGTGAGTTGTTGGATAAGGCCTCAATATACACCAAATATCATGAATATCATTTTTTGAATCACCAAATTATATGATTTCATGTACCTGTAGTTCAAATTTGAAGTGTGCCTAAAAATTCAAGAAAAAGAAAAAACTAACGAAATATAACAAAAAAAATCAAAAGTAAGCCAAATTTGGGCAAGGAGTTTTAAATAATATTTGAAGGCCTCACAAAAAAATTGAGGCAAAAAAAACAAAAAAAACAAATATATTTCCCCCGAGTGCCATTGACTAGGCACTGGGGAAGAGGCCCTTCCCCGAGTGCCCAGTCCTAGCACACGGGGAAGGTGACCTCTTCCCCGAGTGCCTTGTCCCTGGCACTCGGGGAAGGGCCTCTTCCCCGAGTGCCTAGTCACTGGCACTCGGGGAAATATTTATTTTTTTTTGTTTTTTTGCCCCAATTTTTTTGTGAGGCCTTCAAACAATATTTAAGACCCTCTGCCCAAATTTGGCTTACTTTTGAAGTTTTTTGTTATATTTCGTTAGTTTTTTCTTTTTCTTGAATTTTTAGGAAAAGTTCAAATTTGAACTACGGTACACGAAATCATATAATTTGTTAATTCAAAAAATGATATCCATGATATTTGGTGTAAATTGAGGCCTTTTGCAACAACTCACATGAAATATCGAGCATCTTGTTGTCGTGACATGACTAACAACATACGGGAAAAGTGTTTCGAATTACGAGAAAATCCGGACGAAGTCCGAAAAACACGAAACTTGTCGGGACATCGTGTTATCACATGTAGAGGTTGTGTGCAACGGTTGAGAAGATTTCGAGCAAGTTGCGATGTGTGATGCTCGAAACCCGGACATCTCCACACGTGATCCATGTGATAACACATCGGGAGATGTGTGAGTTGTAGGCATCAAACGTCGCGAGACTTGCTCGAAATCTTCTCTAGTCTTGCACACAACCTATACATGTGATAACACAACTCCCCGACAAGTTTCGTGATTTCGGACTTCGTCCGATTTTTTGTAATTTAGAAACACTTTTTCCGTATGTTGTTAGTAATGTCACGACAACAAGATGCTCGATATTTCATGTGAGTTGTTGGATAAGGCCTCAATATACACCAAATATCATGAATATCATTTTTTGAATCACCAAATTATATGATTTCATGTACCCGTAGTTCAAATTTGAAGTGTGCCTAAAAATTCAAGAAAAAGAAAAAACTAACGAAATATAACAAAAAAAAAATCAAAAGTAGCACTAAATATCTTGAATATCATTTTTTGAATCACAAAATTTTTTGAATCACAAAATATACACTAAAGTGGGAAGGCCTCAAAAAATGAGGGAAAAAACAATAAAAAAAATAATTCGGCTCTTCCCCGAGTGGCAAAACAGTGGCACTCGGGGAAGAGGCCTCTTCCCCGAGTGCCTGCACCCCAGCTCTCGGGGAAGAACACACACCGGCCCACCGGCCTATAATCACGCCGGCCCATCATCACGCCGGCCCATATCGAACCCTAACACACAAACAACCCCCCCCCCCCCCCCCCGCCGCCCCACACGGCCACACCTGCCGCCAGCCCCAACACCCCCCAACCCTCCCCTCGGATCCACGCCGGCACGGGGGCTCGGCGGAGCCGGCTCGGGGCGCCGCGGTGGAGCGGCCGCGGGGCCGGGCTCGGGGCGGCGCGGCGCGGCGGAGCGGCCGCCGGGCCGGGCTCGGGCGGCGCGGGGCCTCGAGCTCCTCCCCCCCTCGGCGCGGCGGAGTGGCCGCCGGGCCGGGCTCGGGGCGGCGCGGGGCGCGGCCGCCGGGTCGGGCTCGGGGCGGCGCGGCGCGGCGGAGCGGCCGCCGGGCCGGGCTCGGGGCGGCGCGGGGCGCGGCGGAGCGGCCGCCGGGCCGGGCTCGGGGCGGCGCGGGGCCTCGAGCTCCTCCCCCCCCCTCGGCGCGGCGGAGCGGCCGCCGGGCCGGGCTCGGGGCGGCGCGGGGCCTCGAGCTCCTCCCCCCTCGGCGCATGGATGGCGGGGGCCTCGAGCTCCTCCCCTCCTCAGCGCATGGACGGCGGCGGCATCTGCTCCGGTGAGCCTTTCCTACTGCATCCGCTCGCTGTTGTCGCCCAGGCAGCAGATGGTCTTCCATCTACCACGCCCATCTTGATCATCTTGTCTCATTCCTGCTGCCCCGATTCATCTCGTGGGGGTGATTCCTCCATCTGATTTGGGGTACTCCCTGAATAGGGTGTGCAGCTACAGGCACATCAGAAAGTAGGCTGACTGTTCTAACTGAACTTTGACGAGTCATGGTAGCAGTAACCCCTTAATATGACAAGAGTCGTGCAAAGAAATTAAAATCACTGCTGGTATATATAATGGCTCTTGAAAACATTGTGGTGGCTGCTCTGCGTATTGGTTAACTGGCTTAATATGTGTGCTGTTTTATATCAAGGGTCCGTGGAGAATAAGAAATTTTGACTACCTTTTATGCTCAGACACAAGTGGACCATTGATGAGCCTGAGGAAGTGGAAACCTTGGATCTAGGAGATATATATATAGTCACAGTCCAAGCTTTGTAGATGAAGCCTGATCCGAGAGAGCTCGCATTGCTGCTGATTTCTTCTATGGACATGATCTGCTTAGAAATGCTTTCATAAGCTATACCACTTGCAAGCATATAGTTCACAGTCCAAGCATATAGTTGCTTGCTTTATATTCAGATTTTTTTTGGCACAAGCTCCTCTGTGTTCCCTACATGTCTGAGCAGTTTACTTTCTGTTTTTTATTGACAGCCAAAGAAAGCCGAGGATAAACCCCAGGCGCAGTTGCGAACAGTGAAGGGAACGACGGCAGACAGACCATGTGCTGCAGGTAAAACACATTACCTAGATGTCAGCTAGTAGCTTGCTTTGCATGATTTATAGTTATCGAATCCAGTGGCAGAGCTTGGCTTGACAATGAGAGGGGAGATTAGCAATTTTTTGCGCTTAAGTGGTAGAATTAAGTACTCCTTAACTAAGCTCCGCTTCGATTAAGTCTACTAGACTTGCTTTGGATCATGGACTGTTAAAATGAAACATCAAATTGTTTGCTGTAATTATGCTAAGGACTGTCAAGCTGTGCTCATGGTGCCTATTTATTTCATTACGTGGCTGCAGATAAAACTCCATTTTGCTGAAACAATAGTTGAATTTGACGAACCCATTGAATTTGATGAACCTAATGATTAAGCAATCATAGAGAAAAACATAGAATCATATTAATTCCCCACAGTTTAAGTTGGAACATAAACACCTTGTGTGACTACTTTTCGCTTAAAATATTTCCCGAAAAGAGAAACAAATCCATGCAACTTAGGACTAAAATTTCACTCTTATGGTTTATGCTGAGTTTTATACTCGGACCATCGATAAGGTGGCTTTCATCTCTGCTTTGATTGCTGCAATCTAAGGTGGTTTTATTTCTGTTCCTATAGCATGTTCTTTGTTCATAGGTAGGAAATGTTGCATATTTAACTCTCCTGTCCCATGACCTTATATAGTTTGTGACGTATCTGGAGCAGTGTTGAAAATTATTGTTATTTGTTGCAGTATACACCAGCTATAGATATATGGAGCATTGGCTGTATATTTGCAGAACTATTAACTGGGAAAAACCTCTTTGAACTGGTTGTTGTCTTTTGAACACATAGTTATGATAGAATGATGACTTGTGCATGACATTTCTAATTGCCTATGTAATCCGATTATTTGGTTGTGTATAGTGATGTGAATCGTGTGATAATTAGCAACGATGATGGTTGTCTAATCCAGTTGCTAATGGCTTTGTATGGTGTTGTACTGTATATTATCACTGCCTGAAATTTTCTTAACGAGAACCTTGTGATTTATAAATGTGATTTGTGATATATTGTTGTTGATTTGTGGTTTGTGATGTAAATACATATATACGTCTTTGTTGCTTAAACAGAGAAGTAATTTTTTTTAAAAAAAATTAGAGGTCGCTTCCCCGAGTGTTTGGGCAGTGGCACTCGGGGAAGAGGCATTTTTCTTTTTTTAAAAAAGGGGCTTCCCCGAGTGCAGCCTCCAAGGCACTCGGGGAAGATTTTTTCTTTTTTTTTAAAAAAAAGGGGCTTCCCCGAGTGTTGCACTCGGGGAAGAGGTTTTTTTTAAAAAAAAATCGAATTTCTTCCCCGAGTGCAACATTCGGGGAAGAGTAAAAAAAAAAGTGGACGGCACCGACGGTGTTAAATCTTCCCCGAGTGCTACCGTGGCACTCGGGGAAGTCTTCCCCGAGTGCACGATTTTTGGCACTCGGGGAAGAGCTCTTTCCCGTGAGAAGCATCCCCGGAAGCTCTTCCCCGAGTGTTGCACTCGGGGAAGGCTTCCCCGAGTGCTTTTTGCTCTTCCCCGAGTGCTTCAGGCACTCGGGGAAGCAGGTGGCTGCTGTAGTGAATTGTCCGTCGGGAGCAGCAAGCATCTTATTATATACGGATTTTTATGATTTGGGAGAATCGAGTAAAGCATGGAGCCTCTATCTCACGCATAGTATCACTCAGTAGGCTACTATCAAAACGAAAAATGTATGCATTCCTTTGGCTGAGCTTGTAAGGTTCATTTTGCTGTAACATACCGACTCGATTTAGGGTGCTTGGCTTGGCATTGCTGCTCGCCTTTTTGTTGGGTTTTTTTATAAAATCTGACCGCCGTTACTCTTTCGGTGACAGGTGGTGTGCCCATCAACAACGAAGTGTCAGCAGTAACTTCATCCATGTCGAGAATCTGATGTCTCTTGGAGGAGCTCATAGGGGTAGAGTTACATTATATTCATAGAGATAGTGTGTATATTTGTGAGTATTTGCGTGTGAACCGTGTTTAAAAAAGCACATTTATGCTTGGTTTGTGTTTGGACAGCTTTTCATAAACTAATATTGGCAAGATTTTTTTTTAAAAAAAAAAATAAAAGTAGTCCGAGACCGCTTGGACTAACCCAAGCCAAGAAAATACACAGTTTTTTGAAGGAGCTATGTAAAAGGGGTGAAAACATTGGTCCCGAAGAGATGTGCCCATGAAATGCAATATATGGAGCTGTTCGGCAGTGGCGGAGCTGAAAATACACAGTGGCGGAGCTGAAAATACACAGTGGCGGAGCTGAAAATGCTCGCTCCGCTTGCTACACGACAGCTCCACCCTCTCTTTTCCTTCCTTCCTCCTCAGAAGAGGGGCCCAAGAATGGCCGGTGGGGCAGAGGGCCGAGGTGGGTCAGGCAGGAGGGCGAGCTCGAGGTCAGTGCGGGCGTGAGACATGGAGGCCGCCGGCAACTCGGCATGCACTGGTAGATAGCAAAGCTTTGGTTCGGGCCTTTAGTCCCCGTTCAACTTTGGAGCTCGGACAATCTAAGATGAGAAGACAGCCTCGGCGTGCAAGTCATCAAGGCAGTTCGGACGGATTATGGTAGCTCGGATAAACCTTCCATGTTGTAATTTTTCTTAGATTGGTTCCCCTATTGCAACCGACTTGGACTCCGATCCACCGACCTTGTCCGTCGCCCAATATAAGGCGGGCAAGGGCGTCTTCCACATCGACACCGAGAGGTCACCATGTAATCTCGCCACGCCAAGCAATACAAATCGAAGAACCGAATGTAGGTTTTAATCTCCGGAGGCCCGAACTAGTATAAAATCGCCTTGTCCTCATGTCTCGCATGTCCGCCGGGCAGGCAGGGGCGCCCGGGCACCTACGCATGGCGCACACGCGCCTCCCCCCTTCGGTATCGACGAGCCTCGGGGGACCTCGATTCTTGACGGGGCCTCGACACGCTTGTTTTAGGCGGGACGGAGGGGGGGTCCTTGGTGGCGGTGTTGTGGAAGGTGGGCCGTGGACGTCGGCGGCCGCCGCTACCGTCCCCTCCCTCACACGTGGATGCGGCTCCCGGTGCCGCCGACCACGGCTTCCTCCCCCGTGTGCCCGACCTAACCCTAAGCCTAGATCCGGGTGGGTGCGGACCCACCCCCCTCCGTCGAGGCCACGATGATGTGGGAGCCGGCGACCGTGGCTTTCTCCCTCTCGCCCGCGGTCTTGGATCCCTCCACCCTCTCCCGTCGGCTGCCGCGACCTCTCCTTCCCCGCCGCTATTTCGCCGTCGGCCGCCCCCCGACCCCCCCCACGTGCGAGCACGACTAACTCTTGTTGCCCCGCATCATTTTGTGGATGTGGGGGGGGGGGAGGCGCCTCCCCCGACAGCTTTCATGACACCCGTCCCCTACCGCCCATCTCACTCGACGGTAGGTTCACCCCACCACCGACCGGTGCCGTGCGGGGAGGCCCCTTACAAAACACCTCCTCCGCCCCGCCGCGCGGTGCCCACGGACTTCCCGATGCTCCACGTCGTCGATCCCCTCCTCCGCCTCCTCTATCGGTGGTCTACCTCTTGACGACGCGGTTGCCCCTCCCACACGACCTCTCGCCTCACCGCAGCCATCCCCGTCGGCCTCCTTGATAGCGTCAATGTCGGCGCATCCTCAATAGCACCCTCGGCCCTTGTCGGCCTCCTCAATGGCACCACCAAGGCCCTTACCCGGCCGGACAGCTGCGGTCTCGCTACGCGACGACGCTCACGGCCGGCTACCTCTCCTTCCGGTTGGGGGCCGCCGTCACTCCCCCACGTCGGCGGCCGCAGCTCCCTCTTTTTACTCGGTGTGCATAGTCCCACATGAGGTGGGCCTCTCGTCAAGTGTCGACATTGGGCATGGCGCCATTGATGAGGGTCTTCACTAGCGCCGCCGTGATCTTGGTTTGTCTTGCTTCTCCATCCACCTTCCCCTTTGTTAGTCTTTGCCCTAGGGCTTGGTTTTTGGTTGGGATTGCTCTAAGCTGCGGCCCCTCCCTCTCCTTGATGGTGCCCGCAAGTGGCCCCTTGTTGCTGTCCACCGCGGAGTCTCGCCGCGATTTCCATCATTTTAGCTCTCATCTCGCTTGCGGTGGTCGGTAGTGTGGTTTGGGTCTCGGTGGTCATTGCCGAAAGCTTCTTTCGAGAACACATCTCGCAACGCCTCACCAACGCTCGTGCCCCGCCCGCACCGCCGTGGAGGCATGCTATCTCATGCACCCATTTAGCGCCTCATCACCTCCGTGCCGCGCCCGCAGGTGCCATCGGTGTCGAGAAGACCATTCAATGCCACATGGCCCGAGGTGGAGGCGGATCTTGAGGCGGCATGCCGACGTAGACCGACGGGGCTCGAGGACATATGGAGATGGCCCGGCCAAGGCCGGTTGCTGGGGGATCTACTCCTCCAAGCACGCATGCGACGAGCTCATCGGCGAGCATGGTACGAGTGCGGCCGGCCTCGGCATCCCGCGGGAAGAGATCCTCCGTGGCGGCGCCCTTGTGGCATCCATCGCTTGAGCTCCACGGGGCCTAAACCACCTCTTCTACCTCTAGACCATGATCTGCTCGCACTTCTCACGGTGTTGTCCATCACGGGGTCGATCTTGGCCGACAAGCGCTACGATGGTGGCGCCATTTGCACAACCAGTTAGGATAGTGTGGTGGCGAGGTGGTGCAGCGGGGGCGGAGGGGCGGTGAGGATGACATTGGAGGAGGTGGTAGCATCATGGGAGAAAAGCCCTTGCACCAAGCACTCCGGCTGGGGTGGGCGGTGTTGGTATGTGCGCGTGTGGTGGTGGTGAGGGTAGGCCGGGTGGATGGTGGGGGTGGGGAAAGCTGTGTTGAAAAAAGACCTATGGAACCAGATGAGTGAAGAATAGGGGATGGAAAAATAGGATACTATTGTGGTAAAATGTAATTTAAGAGGTACAATTATGTAAAAGATCCTCCAAAAAATACTCTTTCAGATGATAATCTTTAAGGGATACTACTGCGAAAAGCCTAAGTAGTGGCCGGACTGAATAGCACCACATACATACCGAGAGGCTGAGACGGGTCTCATTTTCTTTTTATGTACTAGGTGGTACCTCGCGCGTTGCTGCGGGATCTTTTGATTAAATTTGAAAAATACAAATTCTAAAGTGATTTGAAAAAAAAAGAATGAATGGAAGAAAAGAAATTCACAATTGACATTGTGCGGACCCCAACAACTGAATAACGGGATGCCTTACGGCACACGATCTTCTTGCGGTCGCGAGTTTTGGCCCATGGTCCAGCTCCAACATCACTTGTCGGATGCTCATGGCCGTCCATCACGATGGACGGCTGAGCGCGTGTTTTGGCGCTTGTCGAACCCTAGCGCACTCTCCTGCCAATCCTGTCGTGCTGCAAGTGGCGGCGGTGGAGGTTTGACTCAAGGCCAGGGGTCGGTGTGCTCGCTGGTGACGGTGAGGGCGAGTGCCACAAGCCTGAGGCTGCCAGCCATCTCCCCAATCGCTCTTTTTGTTTCCCTCCCCCGCTTCCCTAGCCTTGTGATGGTGAGATCCAGAGAGAGAGAGTGTGTGTTCCTCAGCCTCGCGATGGCAAGTTCTAGAGAGAAGGTCATGGTGGCTCGGGGGAGGAGTTGCGCCGCCGCAAACCCCCTCTCTGGCGCGCGTCCCCCGGTGGGTGATTGCGTCATCGCCGATTGGCTCTGAGTCGGTGCCTATGCCCTAGGTCCAACGCATGCTCATTGGCTCTCGTTGTTGGCGGGCAGATCGGGAGGTGGAGCAGGTACGCTGCTGTCTCGAGTGGTGGTGTAGGAGGGGCGTCGCTTGGAGGGGAGTCAGGGGCTTGGGCAATTTATGGCGGTGAGGGAGGTGAGGCAGCAGCGATGGGAGGTGAGGCGGTGGGGAAGTGAGGTGGGGCGTAGCCCGACTCTACCTGTCAGGTTGGCTAGGAATCTGGTAAGTGAGTATCCATGCATCATGGGGTATCAACATGCTTCAGGTAATTAGTTTAATTAGCTTTTAATTTGTATTTGAGCTCAGAATTCAAATATAGATCACACTCAGACTTAATCACCCGATTAAGAACCAAATGTACAATAACATGGACATTGTCCTTAGCCCGCAAAACAATAACATGAAGACAGACTATTATTTCTAAGCAAACACATCAAGCACAATTTTTTTAAAAAAAACATACTCATTCTGTCCCAGGACATAGCTACATTCAGCATTCAAAATTTAAACAAAAAATAGCTACATTTTAAGTTACAACTGAAGATATAGTTAGCAAGAGGCCCAGAATACGAGGACTGGAGCGTCTGAGGACTGGTAGATGGTCGCTCCCCGGTGTGATGAGTGATTGACAATGTGGTGTGGACTGACTCTTGGCCGAGTATTGCAGGTGCAGGTTGCGGCTTGATTTGCGTTGGTGCAGGTGAAGAGCGGGTGCGAAAGGTCTTAGCCTTGCGGGGCCTCCGAGGAGTGGATCGGAGAGACAAGTAGGCTCCGCTAGATGGACCCGATGGCCGAATAGGTTCAAGTGCGGGCCGTATGGTGGCAAGAAAAGCAAGACGAAGTCGTGGACAGGAGTCGGTGCAGGGTAGCGGCTCACGCCGGAGTCTACACGTGGGGTTTGTCACGGTTCACCACAAAACCGTCGGGTTACTTGGCCGAGCCACAAAACTCGGACCGGAGGCTTGGTGGGCGGAGACAGGATCCGGGCGCGCCGAGAAGCTTCGATGCCGGGGGGCACGCGGACTGCGGTGAAGGCGGTCTTCTCGCTTTGCAACTTGTTTGGACTTGTTTCTACGGTTGGTAGGTCCGTTGTGACTACGTGTCCTTGGCAAGCTTGTGTGAGAATCCTTGGTTGTGATTTTGGAATTTAACAAGTTTTCTCCCCGAGAAGTTTTATCGACTCTCATTCACCCCGTCTCTCGGTCGCCTAGTCGGTCCTTGAAATACTCCTCTTCTAGGAATGAATTGTAATAAATGATGAAATTCTAATGCACCAGAAATGAAGCTTTTTTAACACGCACGCACAAACATTAAATTTCTGAACGCCGTGGAGATTTTCGAAGGTAATGTTGTTAATGCACAGGTCATGCTTGCATTCATGTCATACACGTGCAGTGGGGAGAATTTTAATGAAGGGCACATTAGACATTTTATCATTCTTCTTAATCTGTCTGAAAAAGGCAAAATGAAGCTATATTTTGGAAGGTAGTATCTTTTGAACATACTAACATTCCGAAAAAAATCCAAAATATTACAATACACACACTACGGGAAACTCGAGGCTTTGCCGAGCGTACACGGCTTTGCCGAGGGCCTTTTGTCGGGCACTCGGCGAGTTGATCCGTGCCGAGAGCAGCCGTCGGCACAGGGTGACTCACGGCACAACCACCTTTGCCGACGGCCGGACCGTCGGCACCTCACGACCCTCGGCAAGACGGTTTTTTTGCCGAGGGCTAGCTCTCGGCACATAAGCGCCCGTCGGAGAAGAACGGACGGCCGTTACATTTGATCACACCGTGCGGCGACGGCCAGATCAAGGGGGCCGTCGGCAAAGAGTGCCCTCGTCAAAGGCCCGCCCCCTGTTGACTGCGCTCAGAACCCAGTTGACCGGCCTTTGCCGAGAGCCCGGCCTGGCCGTCGGCACACGGAGCTCGTGCGCGACGGCCCGCCCTCGGCACACCGTTCTTTGCCGAGGGCCCCACCAGGCCCTCGGCAAAGAAATAATTTTCTTTTTGTTTTTGCTTTGAGTTTTTTTCTTTGGTAAAGGTACATGACCTAGAGATTGATTTGCAATTTTGGTATGATTTTTGACAAATTTTTACTATATTTTATGTATTTTGGTCTTTGTTTTGAATTTCTATGCATATTTCGAATTTGAACTGCAAGTCATCAAAACAAGTGCATGTATGTGACGGGAAAAATGATATTCTTGCTTTTTAGTGTGAGTTTAGTCCTAATGCGGGCCCACGTGCCAAAATTCGAACATCTTAGGGCGGATCGCATGTCCACTCACTTTCCGCCGAATCGTTTTCAAATTATATAAAATGGAAATATAGTCGAAAAATCACGAAATGTGACGAGTGGTCGTTATATCACATGTGTAGTCAGTGGTAAAAACCTGGAATGATTTCGTGCATGTTTCCGTTCACCTTAGCACAAACCTGGTACATCTCCTAGACATTGTCCGGGTTTGTGCTAAGGACATCTCCGTGTTTGTCCAGGTTTGTGCGGAAACATGCACGAAATCATTCCGTGTTTTTACCACCGACTACACATGTGATATAACGACCACTCGTCACATTTCGTGATTTTTCGACTATATTTCCATTTTATATAATTTGAAAACGATTCGCGGGAAAGTGAGTGGACATGCGATCCGCCCTAAGATGTTCGAATTTTGGCACGTGGGCCCGCATTAGGACTAAACTCACACTAAAAAGCAAGAATATCATTTTTCCCGTCACATACATGCACCTGTTTTGATGACTTGCGTTCAAATTCGAAATATGCATAGAAATTCAAAACAAAGACCAAAATACATAAAATATAGTAAAAATTTGTCAAAAATCATACCAAAATTGCAAATCAATCTCTAGGTCATGTACCTTTACCAAAGAAAAAAACTCAAAGCAAAAACAAAAAGAAAATTATTTCTTTGCCGAGGGCCCGGTGGGGCCCTCGGCAAAGAACGGTGCCGAGGGCGGGCCGTCGGCACACAGCCCCGTGTGCCGACGGCCGGCCGGGCTCTCGGCAAAGGCCGGTCAACCGGGTTCTCCGAGCGCGCCAACGGGGGGCGGGCCTTTGACGAGGGCACTCTTTGCCGACGGCCCCCTTGATCCGGCCGTCGGCAAAGGCGTGCCGTTACCCCCCCCGGTTCCCCGCAACACTTAGCCATTTGCCCATCCATCGCGCCCCGCCCCCGCGCCCTCCCCGCCGCCGCCACCGCCACCTCCACCTCCCCGCCGCCGGCTCGCCCGCCGCCGGTGCGCCCGCCGCCGGCTCGCCCGCCGCCGACGCGCCCCGCCGGCCGGCCGCCGGCCGGCCGGCCGCCGCCCGTCACCGCCGGTGCTCCTCGCCTCCGCCACCGCCACCCCCCCCCGCCGGCGGCTCCTCCTCGGCTCCGCCACCGCCACCGCCCGCCGCCCCCCCCCCCGCCCGCCCTCCCTCGCCGCCCGCCGCCACCCGCCGCCCCTCCCCCCCGCCCGCCCTCCCTCCCCCGCCCGCCCGCCACCGCCCGCCGCCCCCCCGCCCGCCCTCCCCTCCCCCCCCGCCCGCCGCCGCCCGCCGCCCTCCCCGCCCCGCCCCGCCACCGCCCGCCCCCCCCCCCCGCACTCCCTCCCTCCCCGCCCGCCGCCGCCCGCCGCCCCCCCCCGCCCGCCCTCCCTCCCCGCCCGCCCCCCCCCCCCCCCCCCCCCCGCCCCCCCTCCCTCCCCCCCCCGCCCCCCCCCCCCGCCCCCCCCGCCCGCCCTCCGTCGTCGTCGTCCGCCCGAGCAAGGTGAGCCAAAACAGGAATGTGAGTAGTGGTAGAATGACTAGTGGTTGAATTAGCACTGCCTTGTTGAGTTCGATTAGAATGCATATATCACTAGTGATAGAATAACTACCGGTAGAATTGGCACCGCCTTGTTTAGTTCGATTAGAATGCATATCTCTCGTTGTCGGCCTTCGTGTCGAATGTTTAATTGCAGGTTTTGACACCTCACCGTGCGGGGGGAGGTGCTGCCGAAATTTTGACCTAAGTTGTATATACATGCTTTTTTTCGAGAGATGGGCTAGTGGAAGGCAAGCCGAGTACCTCGACGACCTTGATCTTCTTCGTTGGCGTTGCGGATCCGCCCGCACCGCGGCGCCTTGTCACCGTCGTGCCCTAGGTATGAATAACCCGTCTTCTCGGTCGTATGGTCGTAGATCGCGCAACCTAGTTAGGTGTCTCCCCGTCCGAAAGAGATACGGCCGGAGGTATGCATTTCGTGCATACCTCCGACCGTATCCGTTTCGGATTGTCCACGGTTTACGGACGGCCCACGGATCCGTAGATGAGTTAGTTTCCATGTCCCGGTCCGATCCGAGGCGAGTTTTGGCATCACCTCCCGTTGTTCTCTCGGATACACAATCTCCATACTCGGACGTGTATCTGGAGAACAGCGGGGAGGTGCTGCCGAAATTCAGCCTCGATCGGATCGGGGCATGGAAACTAACTCATCTACGGATCCGCGGGTGGGATTAGGACCTATCCTCACCTATTAGACAATAGGATCACGATGTACATGGATTTTATGGTTCGCATTCCTGTATGACAAAGGATGGAGGACCGTCACTGGATGTACACCGGCACGGAGAAGTAAGCGTGATTTTGACGATGAATGGAAGGATAAGACCAATGGTTTCTTGGAATTTGCATGGGCCAATTCTCGTGGTCATTTGCTAGTTTGGTGTCCCCGCACAAAATGTGACAACAAGAGGAGAGTTAGCAAGGAGGATATGGGCCGACATCTTCCGTACAATGGATTTACCAAAGACTATACCGTGTGGATCTACCATGGTGAAGCACATCGTATGAGAGAGGAGGTGGTGAGACCACGCCTGGAGGGGTGTGATGATGATGCGGGGGTTGTAGACATGTTAGAAGATGCTCACCAAGCACTTTTCAATGACAACCGTGATAAGGAGGCGATGGAGGAGGAGGCAAAGTTGTTCTACAAGATGATGGACTCGGCAAAGACACCTCTTCACGACCACACCACCGTTTCGCAATTGGACGCCATTGGCGGTTATTAGGGGTGAAATCCGAGTTAAACATCAGTCGAGCATGCTTCAATAGGTTGTTGGTCGTTGTTGGCTCCTTGCTTCCAAAGGGCCATTCACTACCAACGTCCATGTACGAGTCAACAACACTCTTCAAAGCACTTAAGATGCCGTATGAGCAGATAGATGCCTGTGTGAATGGGTGTGTCCTTTTTAGGAAGGAACACGCAGATGCCACGCACTGTCCAAAGTGCAAATCCTCGAGGTTCGAAGAGGTACCACCGGGGATGGTCAGATGAAGCGGACTGATATCGCCCAAAAGATCGTACGGTATCTTCCGTTTGTGCCGAGGATCCAGCGACTTTACCAAACTGAGGAAACTGCCAAACAGATGACATGGCATAAGCATGGCATACGGTATAGTCCGGACAAGATGGTACATCCATCGGATGGTGAAGCATGGCGCTACTTTGATGGACAACATCCTGAGAAAGCAGCAGAGGCTCGTAATGTACGTGTTGCGCTGGCAACCGATGGGTTCAATCCTTATGGAATGAGTACCGCCCCTTACACATGTTGGCCCGTGTTCGTTGTACCCTTGAATCTCCCCCCGGTGTCGCCTTCCAACGGGACACGATATTCATGTCCTTAATAATTCCCCGGACACCCGGGAGTAATATGGGTGTGTATATGGATCCTTTGTGGGATGAATTGATTAGTGCTTGGGAGGAAGGTGTATGGACATATGACCGAGCCGAAAGGTCATCCTTCAAGATGTATGTTTGGTACCAATACTCTATTCATGACTTCCCGGCGTATGGGTTGTTCTCAGCTGGTGTGTTCATGGAAAGTTCCCGTGCCCAATATGCAAGGAACGTTTGAGGTTCATCCGGTTGCGAAGGGTGCTAAGTATTCATCGTTCGACCAACATCGTCAGTTCCTACCTCTTGACCATCCATTCAGACAAGATAAGAAGAACTTCAGAAAAGGTGTTGTAGTGACACAACCTCGACCGCAGATGCTGACTGGTGCCGAGGTTCGTGCTCAGGTAGAGGCTCTTGTGGCCAATGAAGGAGATGGTCGTTATGTGGGGTATGGTGAGCAGCATATGTGGAGCCATAAATCGGGCTTACAACGGCTCCCCTATCATGATGACCTTCTTGTGCCACATCACATTGACGTTATGCACACTGAGAAGAATATCGCAGAGGCACTTTTTTGCACACTGATGGACACCGAAAAGTCTAAGGATAATCCTAAGGCCGCAGTGGACATTGCAACACTATGTGATAGACCTAAGCTAGAGATGAGGCCTCCGTAAGGCCGCAAGAAATGGAGAAGACCCAAGGCCGATTATGTATTGTCCATTGAACAAAGGAGGGAAGTTCTTAAATGGATGAATGGGCTTAGGTTTCCAGATGGGTATGCACATAATGTGAAGAGGGGAGTAAATTTAACTACTATGCGAGTAAATGGCATGAAGAGTCATGACTACCATATATGGATCGAGCGGCTTCTTCCCACGATGGTTCGAGGCTTTGTCCCGCAGAATATATGGCAAGTGCCGGCAGTTTGAGCTATTTCTTCCGGCAGCTATGTGCGAAGGAGATATCTCGGACCGTATGTAGAGAGTTGGAGAAAGCGGCCCCCGTGTTACTATGTAAGTTGGAGAAAATCTTTCCACCTCGGATTCTTCTTGCCAATGCAGCATATGATTGTGCACCTTCCATACGAGGTACGCATGGGTGGGCCTGTGCAGTACCATTGGTGCTACCCAATTGAGAGAACTCTGAAGCTCGTACGCAAAAAATGTACAAATAAAGCCGAATCGAGGCTTCGGTTGCGAGGCATACATTGTGGAGGAGGTGTCAAACTTCACGGAAAAGTACTATAAAGAGAACCTTCCTAGCGTGCATGATCACCCCCCTCGTTACAATGTCGCGGATAATCAATCCAAACTCGGTCTTTTCCAAGGCCAATTCGGAAGCGCGAGTGCATGTACCACCAAGCAACTCACCAATGAAGAGTGGCGTAGCATCATGCTATATGTGCTCGCTCAACTCGCCGGAGGTTGAACCGTACAAACAAGAATTCCTCCGTGAGTTCTCGGGACGCATCGAGGTTGCCGCAGCCACACGAAGTTGATAATCTTATTTCGCAAGGTGCGGGCCAACAACGGCCCGATTTTATTTCATGGTTCGGAGAAAGGCCCAAACCGATGTGTCCATCTCTAGTGAGTTGTGTCTTGTTGCATGTGGCCGTGACCTAAGGGTTAGGTCATTTACCGGTTATGATGTCAACGGATTTCGTTTCCACACGACGAGCTACGAAGAGAGTCGACCCAATAGAAGTACCACAAACAAGCGGCGTGGTTACGATCGACACCGATGGGAAAGAATATCATGGAAGAGTCCCGGAAATATACGAACCGTCATTTTATGGCGCCCCACATCTTAAACCCGTGATATTCAAATGTCATTGGTTCGATCCCGAACGTACTCGAAGGACCCCGGCCATCGGGCTTGTCGAAGTTCGACCGGATTCCGTGTATCCAAGATCCGATGTATACATTGTGGCCCAACAAGCCGTGCAAGTTTATTACCTTCCATACGCCCGCCGCAGCAAAGATTACCTTATGGGTTGGGAGGTTGTACGTAAAGTCGCGCCACATGGTAAACTACCCGTCCCCAACGATGAAGACTATAACTTGATAAACCCAAACACATATGAAGGAGAATTCTATCAAGAAGAGGGGCCGATTGGGAGCTTTGTGATAGACCTAACTACACCTATAGTAACGGAAGTAGACAATGAATTGGTCGAACACAATGAGGATGAAGATGAGGTGTATGACCCAAAGGACTTACAAATGCTTGAGCGATTGGACATGGAACATGAAGGAAACTTAGAGCCGTCGATTATCTTCAATATCCGGATAATTTTGACAAAGTGATGACGAGCGTACGTACATACCAGCTAATCCCCACGATGATCCGCATTACTTTTAATACATGTAATACTATGTTCTTTCGTATTCGTGTTTTCATTATTGTTATGCATGTCTAATTATTATTATGCATGTCATACTAATTATGTTTTGTTTATATGTTGATCACGGTGACCGAAAAAAGATGGCGGGCGGCCGTCGCGGAGGACGACGACCCGTACCACGAGGTGGAGGTAGACGAGGGCCGACGTCGGTGCCCTTGTCCACCTTTTACGCCGCGCCTCACGGGGACGGGGAAGAGGCGGAGGGGTCGCGAGAGGAGGACCGGGAGGGCCGGGGGGCCGGTGTCGAGCCGACGGAGGCCGACGACGAGGTGGAGGAGCCGACCGACGGTGCACCGGAGACCGAGGACGGCGCCTCGGGTGCGGGTTCCTCGGGGGAGGCCGCTACGGCGGCCAAGGTCTACTTGCGAGGCCCCGCACGACTCCCCTCGGCCCCCGCTCCCTCGGAACCGCCCGGTCATTCGCCCCCAAGGCCGAATGTAAGTGAATTTAGATGCCTAACTTCATTTTGATGCCTAACTTCATTTTGATTATCGAGTCACTAATATTTTGTTCGACATGTGCGGAACCGGCTCGTTGTGTCGGGTGGCGACGCCCCCGCAAGCCTAACGGCATTGTCGGGCTTCTCTCGTAGGCGCACTACCCCGGCATTGTCACGTACCACGGGTGGACCGAGCCGCCCTACACGTGGGGCCACTACTACCGGGGTGAAGACCGAGAGTTCACCCACACGGCGAGCGCGTGCCGAGGACGTTCGGGTAACTCTAGCAAATCACAAAGTTTCTCATTACATCACATTCGTTCCACTCAATCTTAACAAAATGATTTTGACATCGTATTTGTATGCAGACCTTCTTCAGATGTGAGGATGGAGAAGAGGAGAGAGCGGACATGTGCCTGAAGAACTCTTGCAAGAAGCGTGTCACAGACATGCATCACGAGGTAAAGCACCGTGCCGTCGTAACCTACTACGCGTTGGTGCTTGGTCAAAAGATAAGCAAGGAAGAAGCCGAAGGACAATGTTGACCCGTGAGCGCTTTATTGAGGTACTTCAAGTGAAGCTATGTTTTGATATTACTTATGTTATGTTTCATCTTCTCATGTATCAATTACCTCGTGATGTGCAGGTTTGTCCCTGGTGGAGCCGCGCCAAGGCCGACGCGTGGGCAATGGAGGTGGACAAGTGGTTCACGGAGGAGTACCAGCAGGCGCACGACGCTGCACGAGAGCGACGTTTGATGATGGAGGGCCCATCACACCACCAAGGCCAGCGGAGCCTTCCAGAGTACAAGGAGCTATGGGTACGCCTTTCTTTCTAAGTCGGCAAAGGCTCAAACTTGTTTCATCACACTAATCTTCGTCCTGCTTTTCTTGCAGCAAAAGGCACATCCTGGAAGGGAATGCTCGGACTTCGATGCCTTGTGCATGGCACACAAGGCCAAGGCGACGTCCGATGTGTCCTACAGCGTGAGCGACGGGCCGGAGGCATACAACAACCCGTCTTTCGGCCGCCGCATTGCTGAGTACACAGAGGCATGTAAGCACAAGTACGGGGAAGACTACAACCCGAGCGAGCATGACATTGATACGGACATAGTCATGGCCTTGGGTGGAGGAAAGAAGCACGGGAGGTTGTGGATTGGCGATGGCATCATCGACGGGTCCGGCTTGAGACTTTCCGACGTCCGGGCACGGAGGACGGAGTCTGACCCCCAGATACGGGCACGGCCGAGCGTGGGGATGGGCCGGTTGAATGTCCTTGAGGTATGCACTATCCACTAATCATGGTATATTAATGTTGAAACACATTCTTAGATTTGCATTACCGAAACATTTAAGTTAAATGTTCTAGGTCGAGCTAGCGAGAGGAGCGGAGTCTACGTCGGCCGGCTAGCGCAGCGACTAGCACAGAGCGGGCTCAGCAGCCGGGCAATGGCGAGTAAGTTCGAGGAACTTACTAGGTTCCTCCGGCGACGTCGGGTGGTATGGCTCTACCACCAGGGCTCCTAGCTCCTATCACTCCGATCGGTCCACAGGTGTCTCCTACGCCGCAAGTTCTCGGTAGTCCTGTGAGTATGATACCAAAGACTTTCTGGTTTTGTGGCTAATGATATCTAACACTTGCAATCTTGTCTCCTTTGTGCAGCCTTTCTCGGCGGGTTCTAATCAGCAGGCTCCAAGTGGCGATCAAGTCCACCACTCGCCCGTCACTCAGATGCCAGCTTTCACACCCTTCCCGCCGCCCGAGCAGTCACCGTAGGCCTGTGGATCTACCATGGACTTGTTTCGATGGACTTGTGGATGTTATGTGGATTTGTGGACTTGTGTGGATGTGTGAACTTGTGGATGTGTGAACTATTGTGATGTGTGGACTTGTGGATGTGTGATATATGTGATATGTGCTGCTGCATGTGTGTTTGCAGGTGATATATGTGTGTTTGCAGGGTATATGTATTTGGTTGCAATTTGGAAGCAAAAAAAAAACAAAAGATGACCGCTTTGCCGAGAGCGGCCGTCGGCAAAGGCCCCTTTGCCGAGGGTTTTGTGCCAGTACGCTCGGCACACCTGGGAAATCTGACCCCTCCTCTGGTGTTCCCACTCGTGCCGAGCGTACTTGCACAGGCACTCGGCACGCGCCGGGAGCACCCCGATCCGGGTCTCCCGGCCTTGCCGAGCGTTGGCCGTCGGCAAAGATTACATCTTTGCCGACGGCCCGGGGTGAGCCGTCGGCGCAGCTTTGTTTTTTTAAAAAACAAACCTAAACCTCTGTGCCGACGGCCTAGCGTCCGGCCGTCGGCAAAGAGGATTCGAAAATCCGTCGCTTCGTAACGGTTACTTTTTTCCTCCGACGGCCCGCCGTGGGCTCTCGGCAGAGCCTTTGCCGAGGGTCTTGACCTAAGGCTCTCGGCAAAGATCCTTGGCCGAGAAAAATTTTCCCCGGGAGTACGGTGCCGAGTGCGGCCGTCGGCAAAGCCGTTGCCGACGGTTTCTAGGTCTTTGCCGACGGTTTCGGGCACTCGGCAAAGGACCCGTGTTCCAGTAGTGACACGTACTACTAAAAAACAACTGATGGCAGCTTCATGAAGGACCTCGGCCGCAGCTGTCGTCATTTTACTTGCCTTGTTCGTACAATAATCTAAAGATTACAGCACCGGCGATTATATCCATCTATATTTCTATCTGGGGAAATAATTTAAAGAACTTTTGCTTGTATTCAAGAAGTACGTAGATATATGCTCACTCCTAGTAACAAATCTGCTGCTCGCTCGGTCTTCTATGTAGCTTCAACGGATACGTAGTACTAACTTCCACCAGATAAGAAGAAATTAAACTATTAATGGCGGATTCTCTCAACAAAATTAACATGCTTACATGTATAATGTTATTTAAAAAATTGTTGTCGTGCAACATTTTGGTGCTCCTACTTTCACACTTCTTAAAATTTTGTGCCTCGTGAAAAAATAGTTTTGGGGGGGGGGGGGGGGGGGGGGATGGAGCACAACGTTGAATCCTATGGGGCATTGGTTTACCTTTTTGTTTTCTTTCATTTCCCATATGCTTTATCTCTCCTATGCTTGATTGCACCATGACAAAAAAAAAACAAGACATCCACTACCGGAAACCATCAATATGCCGACACAGAAACGTCGAGCTCTTGGAAAATTACATGTTTGTCGTGAGTTAGGACCCTGGCCCATGATAAACACCTGACACACAGCGTCAAATGTGTTTGCCGTGAGCCCGGAGCCCAGGCTCTCGGAAAAGGTGATGGCACATGTACGACCTTATTCGTGTTTGCCGTGAGTCCGGAGCCGCAACTCTGGCAAAGAGGAGGGCGCACGGGCCCGGGGCAGCTAGACGTGTTGTGATGGCCGTTGGCTTGGGCCGTCTAGTTTGCCATGTGCCACCGGAAGGGCTCACTGTGAAGCTCTAAGCTCTTGGCAAGTAGTAGCTTTTGTCGTAAGGCCCTTTGCAGCCCATGGCAAAGTATGGGATTTCTGTTATCAAAATCATTACTCATGAAAAACATTCAACAAAAATTTCTTTCATTTATCTCCATAATTTTCTTCCCTTCGAACACATTTCTACAAACTACATGTTCAAATTTGTCACAATTATAGCTCTCTTTCATATATTTAACAATTGTATTTCATTCTTTTGTATACATCCGATTTGAACCGGAAGTCCATGAAATCATAGACTAAAGTTGTGCAAAGATGATATTCATGTTTGTCATTCCTTTTAAGACCTTTAGCATGAAATGGGACAAAATTTCAAATATTTGGTTCCCGAACCATGATAGTGATGGTGCCGTCAAAAAGTGTTTTAAATGTATAGAATCCAAACGAAGTTTGTAAAACACGGAATTTGTCAAGTGATCATAATATCATATGTGGAGGCTACTGTATAAAAATGAGAATGTTTTTAACAATTTGACACATATGCCATATAGTAACTGAAACTTCTCATGGGAAGTTTTAGAGAATTCAAACTCAAATGACTAGGTTTGGAGTCTTAGTAAAATTGAATTTCTGTTTGACTTCATAATTTTGTCTATCAGTAAGATACAACAAAACCCGTGTCATGTTAATTTTTGGATGTTTTTTATTAGTTTAGCAATATAAGTAAATTAATTGATTAAATGGGATTGGTTGTGTAGTTGCTCTCAACAAACTGCGAGGGGCCCACGTGATAGCTGCACGGCCTCGCATGTAGACTCCATATGACAGCCGCAAGATCCCCGGCCCCACAAGGGGTGAGTTTGCCATGAGCCTCGGACCTAGCTCACAACAAACGTTGGGAGGGGCGGGCCCACGTGCAGTCCCAGGATTAGGGTTTAGGGATAGCATGTGGGCTCACCCATGTGTTTTTTTTGTGATTTTTGTTGTTTTTATTGAATCCACCGTGTGTATCTACCTTTTGCGAAGTCGATCATGTGTTGTAAAACATGTGAATCTTGTACGATGCGAATGACTGGTTGTGTGAATCTTGTGCGGAAGCAGACTGGCCTTGGCAAAGAACACAAGACAAGCATGAGGTGACATGAGATCAGATGAGTTAAGATGAGATGACTAAACAAAAGAAAAGAAAAAGAGGTTCTCAAGGTGAGGGTAAACTACCTCGTATTAAAGCCCTTCCCCCCTTTAGTACCCATATCCCAATACCGAGTGAACAATTGGTACTAAAGAGGGGTTTGGATCTTGTACTGAAGGTCAAAACCCTAGTACAATTTGCACATAGTCCTAATTATATGTTTTGTATTTTAGCGACACAAATAAATCCGCAAGCCGACGGATACGGATGTAGCTTTCACTTCAGTGCCACATTAGTCTAAATAGAAAATGCAGAAATACTCACTTTACACTAATTGAAGAACAAATCATCCGTAAAGTATGTACCCCTCACTCTCTCATTGATTGGAGAGGCCTCTCATTTGAAGCGAAGCTCTCATCCTTGGCTAAAAATTGTGTGTCTTTGTCCCTACCCAAGCCCCTTGTATTTATAGGAGAGGAGTTTCCTCGGGTTGGGATGGTTTCACCCTTGTTTCCACCTCTTCCTACACACCCCCCGGCAAGGAATAGTACGAGGCAGTTTCCCATTTCCCAAAGCCGGTGGAGCAAAGAACCGGGCGAAAACTAGATCCTCAGTGGGTTAACCGAGCTAAATAGTGCACCGGGGATAAATGGAAAAAAAGAGAGTGAGAAACCATGGCGAACCGCCAACCGACCGGGTGGACTAGCCAACCGACGAACACGGGCCAATGTGGGGGCGCCACACATCTCGACCTGGTCCGCTCGACCGCGTCTCGTATGCACGCCGCGGGTGCAATTCGCGTGATCGGCCCTAGCTAGGCCAATTCGGTGGCCGCTACGCGATCCGTCACCGGTCCCGCGCGTACCGCGACGTTGATCTGCTTCGTCGTCCCGACTGCCCGTGAGGTATCCCCACGTGGCAGTTCCTGGTTGCTCCCGCGCCGATGAAGCACCGCTATAGAGGTGTGGGTCCCGCATGACATCATCTCTCCCCGTGCTTCTTTGTTTATTTCATATCTTTTTCATACGGACTCCAAAGTAGAAAAATATGTATATTCGGTTCGAACGTCTCGACAAGCCCATCGCAATGTTGCAATCCAATTTGGTGTATGAGATTATTAGTGATTGCGTCCTATCATGCCGTTGGTTCACTTGCTCTCAACTATATCAATTCATACATATTTTGGTGTGGCTTGCAACAAAAGATAGAATAATAAAAAGTCGTGGAAATTGTTATTATCAACTCCTAACTCTATTGTTTATGCTCATTTTTATTTCATTTATTTAGGAGTTAATGATATAAAAGTGGTACTTAATATCCGTCAAGTGTTACAACATGGAAAGCTATCCGAGCTAGTTTACACATAGAGTCTGGGATATTTGAGCTTATTTGATCCGCTCGACCTGCTTTGACTTGCACACCAAGCTATCTGCACATCCTTGGCCCAGACACCTTGGTCGGGCAGGCCCACCCGTCGTCGTAGGTTGATCTTTTGGCGGTGTCGGCTCTAGACTTGCACGCAAATTTATTTTTACATCCTTTGGCCCGCACGCCTTGATCAGGTCGGTTTATCTTCTAACATGCTGCCTCTTCCAGTCAGGGTGGCCATGAGTATGATCGGTGAGGATCCATGGGGTACTGACATCCCTTGGGAAGTTAGTTTAATTAGCCTTTAATTCGTATTTGTGTTCGAGAATTCGAATATCGACCACACTAAAAGAATCAATCACCCAATTAAGAACGAAACATACAATAATTATATACAAATAATAAACAATTATGGGGAATTATATAGGAAATGGGAAAAATGCTTTCCGTGGCGGGCGGTCTAAGCAACCGCCAACAAAGATGAATTTTGTGCCGGCGGGCGTCCTAAGAAACCGCCAGCAGTGATGGCATTTGTGCTAGCGGGCTGCTTAAGTAACCGCCAGCGCTGATGACATTTGTGCTGGCGGTCGTTTAAGTGACCCGCCAAAGACAAATGGCTCCGTGCCGGCGGGCCGGCCACCCGCCAAAGACAAAGGGCCATTTCTACGGCTCAAAGTTGCTGGTCGGTGCCTCGCCCGCCAAAGAAAACCGGTTTTAGCCGCTAGGACAAATCGTTTCTGGCCTAGTGTCGATCACACTAAAAGAATCAATCACCCAATTAAGAACGAAACACACAATAACATGGAGATTGTCCGTCCTTAGCCCGCAGAGCAATTTAATTAATTTTATTTCTACGAAATTTGAGGGAGCAGATGAAGATAGACTTTTATTTCTAAGAAAACGTGTAACAAAGAAATGATATTTTTGCACATATTAACATTCCGAAAAAATGTCAGCTTCATGACGAAGTACCCCACTGCAGCCGCTGCTGCCGTCATTTTACTTGTCTCGTTCCTACCATGCCTAAAAATTACAGTGCAGGCGATTCTATCCATCCATATTTCTATATGAGGAAATAATTTAAAGCACGACCGCGGATTATTCCAAGCCCTAGCTAGTGTTTGCCGCCGCACATCGAAGCTGCTGAACTTGCTGATGAGTGATGAAAACACGCCCTATGAAAAGCTCCGCACGCACAGCTGGACTATACTCTTATGTGTTACTCTGTATATATATATATATGGTCACTCCTAGTCAAGTGATTCGTACGTACTCAACCGTCACCAAATCTTCTGCTTGATCAGTCTTCTAAGTAGCTTCAACGTATACGTACTAAGTTCCACCAGATAAGAAGAAACTATTAATGGCGGCTTCACAAATGAATCACCCTGCTGCCGTCCTCCTAGTCGTCGTCCTCCTACCTGTCGTCGTCATGGAAGCTCGTGGTATGTATGCTTACACATATGCATATATCCATGAGCTACAATTTTGATTAATGTTTTGCTAAATGTTGTTTGATGCGCCTCGGACCTCTGTGGCTTATCATGCATGTCCATGCCTGCTGGATCTGAACCATGCATATATGCAGAGTTGGCGTCGGCTGGGAAATTTATTGATTGCCCCTCGCACCTGAGCGGCACTTTTAAAGGGCCATGCATCATACCGTTCAACGGGGGCTTCTGCAAGAGTATATGCCTAGCCGAAAGCAGCGACAACATTGACGGCGGCTGTGGCGGTATTTTACAGTGCTTTTGCGAAAGCAGGTGCACACCTGAGGCTGTTGCTTCTGCTAGTAGCGCCCCGATCCGGCATTGATATTTTACAACGGTCCCTGTGCCTGAAGAATATAATGATCCGATCCTTCCATGCCCTCTGATCATGTAGTAATAATATATAGCGTAACGACGTTGTGTAACAAATAAAATTGTTGTGGACTTGTGGAACAAAATAATTGTTTGGTTCTAATACTCAGCTGAGGTGCACTCAGTCCATGATGAAAATATCGAATGCTATGTAATGAAATAAATATATAAAGACATTCCTCTTCCTAGACCAACCATCCAAGAGTTTGGGGGAAGATGGAGGAACATTCATGTGGCATGGGCTCTTTTACGGTGCACTGTACCACCCTCTGCCGCTGTTTGAAAATGACTGATATGAAAAGATGTGACGGTTGAGATTAATTGCATACCATTAAAATTTGCACTTGTGGTACAGTGGTACACATGGGTGGTATAGGTGGCATAGGGGTACTATTGAAAAATTTCCCTCGGTGCAAAAGCGGAAAATGCAGTGCATGAAAAAATGGTGTTCAAGGGAAAAATCGCAGTTTCATGAGGAGTGTGCCTTTGTAATTTTCAGGTTTTCTTTTTTGAGCCTGGAAGCTCTTGTAACCTGCCTGTAAATATTCCCTTTTATTCATATATATGAAAAAATAGGTATGTTGATTCACTAAAAAAGAGAAAAAAATCACAGTTCCCAAAATAATTTTTTTTTCGATAATTACATATTTAGTCATTCCACAAAAATAACTTAACCCTGTACCACCACTTGGTGGAATGATGCACTGTAAAAGAGCGCTTTGGCACTGGTTTACATATTTGTTTTCTTTTGTTCGTAATATGCTTTATCTCTCATATGTTAGGTTTCACCATGACATATTGACATCAATCATAATTGGATACAAAAGATAAAAAAGCAAATTACAAGTCGACAGGGCTGGTAAAGTGAATTCTAAACAAACAATCCGCTAAGAAAGAAAGCAAACTATTGGTGTAAACATGCATGCATAGGTTTTCCGTAGAACAGTTCTAGGAATATTGAATAACGAAAAATTACTGTTTAGAGCTGGGAAGAAGCTAGGCTATGAATCTGCTCATCAGTATTGGAAAACATACAGTCCACCAAACAGTAGTGTTTCATTATTCATATGTGTAAAACGTGTCAGCGACCCTATTCATGCTGAGGGCTTGTTCGCTTCCGTAGGATTCAATCCGGCAGGAATAATAAATGTATGAAGAAAATTATGATATGGACTCGGATTTATTCCGGATCAAAAATTAATTTACCAATCATGATAGGTAGAAACAAGAGACCGTAGAGCTGGATTGGTTCCACACCTCTTGACTAGTGGATTGATTCCGAGCCTTTTGGTGTATCTATCATGAGCAAATTAATTTTCGATCCGGAATAAATCCGGATCTCTTATAGTAACTATCATGATTTTCTTGTTGTATTTATCCATTCTTATCGGAATTGATCCCGTGGAAACGAATGAGGCCCGAGGCTTATCCAAGCCTGGTCCAGATTATATTAGTTAGCCCAATCACTAGTGACTTAGTGGTTATATAAAAACTGACCTTCTTACTTTGGAAGATGCTTGGGATTATCAAGCTACTCCCTCCGTCCTCGTTTATAAGGCGCACACGTAATACGAGAGTCAAACTTTATCTTCTTTGACCAATAAATTACACATCAATTTTTTTTCGTTTTGTCATGTAAATTTGACATGGTTAGATTTGTAATCAAATGTACTTTCCAATAAGTATAAATTCATAACCATAACTAATGTAATATAAAAGAAAAAGTCAAAGTATGATTTAGAAGACCATGCCATGTTAGCTCACGCCTTATAAATGAGAACAGAGGGAGTAATTAATAAGAGCCAATTCCCTAAATATCCCATTGTAGATGACAACTCATCTCTATGTGCTATCCAAAACTAGCTCGTCCCTTGTATGCCATCCACCGGTGGAAATCCGGGCATTCCCGGTTGGTATGAGGGCTCTACGGCACCAACCGGGATTAATCCGGAGAGACTAAAGGCCTCCTTTTAGCCTCGGGATAAAAGAGCTGGAATTAAAGGATACTGCACGTGCGCTCCCGTGCAGCATGCACGTGCACCCTTTAGTCCCGGTTGGTGATACCAACTCGGTATTTTTTATTGCTATTTTTTGTTTTGTAATTTTAATTACTGTTTCTCTAAATATATATGTGTATATTATAATTGTTGTCTGACTTAAATATATCTACGGACCGATCTGAACCATGTGCCCAAGGTGCAGAACTTCTCGAAGTCAAGTATCTCTCATCTGAATACAACTTGGGCATTCCATATATGCTTTTCGATTGGCCCGCCAAGAGCTTTGCAATGGTGAAGTACAAATTTCCTTTGGATCGACTTCACAAGACTGGCCTGATTGATGGAGGGCAAAGGTCCGGTCGTTCCATCTAGACCCGCCAAATTTGCATGTCAACAGTACCCATATTCCTCAGGGTAGTTAGTTTAATTATCTTTTGAATTACATTTGAATTCTTAATTCAAGTATAAATCACACTAAAAAAGTCAACAACCACCAATTAAGAACCAAATCACAATAACACGGAGATATTGTCCATAGCACACAAGGCAATTTAACTAGTTTTTATCACTAGGAAATTATGGGGAGCACATGGAGAGAGCCTTTTGTTTAATTATGAATAAACACATGGAGCAAATGTTTTTTAAAAATTCCACATTGTTGCAACATTTTGAAAAAAAAAATCGAGATGTTACAATAATAAGCATAAAAAACAACCGCGACGGTGGCTTCACGAGGAATCTCCGCCGCCTCCGCTGTCGTCACTTTCCTTGTCTCCATCGCGACCATGCTTAATTACACTACGTGTAAGATATTTCTGTTTGGGAAACAGTTAACAGGACGGCCGGATTATTCCATGCCCTAGTGTTTGGCGACCCATACATTATACTCTATATAGTTATTCACCGATGGATATGCCCGTTACGTTGGGTAGTGATAATTTGTTTCTTTGCTCGTTTGTTCGCCAAGAAGAGTACATATATGCTCGATCACTCTTAGTCACCAAATCTGCTCGCTCGCCATCAGTCTTGTAGCTTCAGCGTACGTACTAACTTTCACCAGCTAATTAATCAAGAAGCAATTAAAGGGGGCTTCACAGATGAAGAATCTCTCTGCTGCCATCCTCCTAGTCGTGGTCGTCGTCCTCCCCGTGGTCGCCATGGCAGCTCGTGGTATGTACACACATATATGCTCTAACTAGCAACACATATATATGTTACAAGCGTGCATATGCCTGCTGGGACTGATGAACCATTTACATATGCAGAGCCGCCGGCGTCAGGTGCAGGGAAACATGATGATTGCCCGGCGCATCTGAGCGGCAATTACAAAGGGCCGTGCTGGGGACCGGTTAGCGACGCCGCCTGCGAGCGTGTGTGCATTTCAGAAAGCAGCTCCAACGTTGACGGGTACTGCGACTTCTCTTTACACTGCTTGTGCCAAGGCAGATGCACCTCTGAGGCTACTGTTGCCGCTGCTAGCGCTCCGATCCAGCAGTGAGCCAGTGGCACAATGATCCCCGGCCCCTAGCTACTAGCTGCCTGAACAATAAAGATTGCATATTTGCATATGCTGTGTGGTATCTACCGGATGCTTAATTATGTTGTAACAAATTAAGAAATTTGATGTGGGCTTCTGGAATAAATAAAATAAGTTTGGATTTCTCGTGCACATATTATTGATGACCTCAATTCATCAGTCAAAAAGGTAAAAAAAAATGCATACACGTAATTAGTACTATTTATATGCGTAAGATGTTACAAAATGAACAAAAAGGTAAACTAAGCAAATTCCCAATAATTAGGGTCTTTGCTTTTTTTTTTTTGTTTTCGTAATGCTAAGCATAGGATGTCCGGATGCACGTCCGAACGGTGGACGTGGCACAACTAACTTCATCCACGTGCGCAGTACGTGCTCTCGTATATCCTGGTCCACACACTCATCTCTATCTCCTAACCCGATTCAACGTGCTCTCGCTTGTGGCACATACAGCGAGAAGGAGTGGGGATGGAAACCTAGGCCTCGGCCTTGGCATAACGTTCCAGCATGAAGGTGGCGGCGTGGCATAGCGCGGCCACCGTGCGGAGGCGCGGTCGGTGGGGCATGACATCCGCGCGGAGGTGGTGGTGCGGTCGAGAACAGCGGCGAGGCTGCGCGACAAGCTCGTCAGCACCCAGTCCGTCCTCCTCTCCCTTGTAGTCCATCACCACGCCAACATTTCCTCCCTAGCTTGGAGCCCGTCACCGGCCGGCCCGTCTTCTCTTCCTGAGCTACTGTTCATTCCTTCCACACGTTCAGATCTAGCAACGAATCTGAAGCAGCATGCGAGATCCCATTTCTCAATGAGATGAATTGTTATATTTCAACATTGATTTTGTGGTGTTGTAATTTGGGTTTTGTGATGTTGCATCTATGCCTTAGTTTTTTAATAAAAAAATTAATCGAGACGTTGCAAATATTATTTTTCCATGTTGATGTCATATTTCGTGGTGCTGCAGCCATGATTTGGGATTTTTAATCGATTTTGAGATGTTGCAACATGATCTTTTTTTATGTTTCAACTGTGACTTTGAGTTGTTTTCACCAGCGATATGTGATGTTGCAACATCAACTTGATAACATTACCCTGAAAATTAACACCGTGATGTTTCACCACTAATGTTGCATGCAACACGATGGTATAGTTGGGGTGGGATGTTTCACCATTAATGTATGATCTGATGTTGCAAGTGTTCAATGTTGATGTTGCAAGTGTTCAATTTTGATGATGCGAGTTTTTTCATCCGGTGTTGCAAGTGGTTCGTCCGTTGTTGCAATAGCGGGGTGGGACCCGCGTGCTGCAACAACTCGGGTGCCGCTAAGGCCGGTCTCGGTGGAAGGGGTCATGGACACGGGTACCAAGTTTGCCACGTCGCCTTTTCAGCATGATGACCCCTGTCACTCTCAATGCACGGGGTCATGGGCACGCTTTCATAGATAGAATCCAGCATTTAACCTCTCACAAGGTTCTTGGTAATCGTGATGACCTTGGGTCATCACCATGACCCTCTCATCACCTCTCACCTCATTAATTTGATGCCATGTCATCAAACAAGCTTATGTGGCAGTGTATTTATTATCCATGACCCTTCCATTGAGACCGGCCTAAGGGCGAGAGAGCATGGAAAGTGGGGTGGATGCACGTGGAAAGTAGGACCTCGCTTTGATGGTGCGAGCAATTCCCCGTGTAGGTCCGTCAATGGCTAATAACTAGCGCGAGGTCCAACGTCGGATAGCTAGCGTCCGGAGGTCCGTCCATGCGCTAGCGGTTCCCTTATTGTTTTGTTTTTTTCTCAGCAAGAAAGTGCTGCTTAAATGAATTTTAATAGGTTGGAGCTAGCCATCAATATTGGAAACACTCAGTCTGCCAAACAGTATTTTTTTTTCATTATTCATTAGTTCGCCAAACATGTCCGGTACATGCATTTAGGTAGTGACGACTTAGTAAATTTGTGGAAAAATACACGAGACCTTCTGCTTACTCTTAAAATTACTATAGTCACTAGGGAAAGTAGACATACATGGAATAGGAATAATTAAAAAAAAAAGAAGCCGTGGACAGCAATCCTTGGATGGACCTCAATGCTCTGTCAGTATAGATTGCGACTTGAGGCCTCATGACCTGTCCATATGCCAGTCAATAGTCAATACATGATCTTATTCGTAAAAGATTGCCACATTCTTGTACGCTGGCTAATAACTTACTCGAGGTTGGGTCGGAGGTTGGGTTATCGAGTAGGTCTGCAATGTACATCAGTTCACCTGCTCATCCTACATACTTGTAAGAAATGAATCAGTGCAGCCTCAACTGGCATAGTGTTTTGCATAAGCTATTGGTAGGATAAAAGAAACATGCCCATCCCCTATAACGAACGATTAACGAGTACAAGTGACAGACTTTATTCTTAGTCCGTCGTTTGCATACTCGACGACGATGTGCGCGATGAATGTTGCCCATGTACTCCAAAACCTAACACGTACTAAATCATTGTTAATGTGTCATACTGTCATGGTGGACATCCTACTACACTTCTTGGCATTTTGCCCATGTGACGATCATTATATTACATTGAGTATTTTGCAAATTCTTTCAAGGGATTTAGGAGACTACCAATCATTTCCCCAACAGTAAAACTTTTTTTTATTAAAATTTAGCTCATCTCCCATCTTATGTAGGGGGGTGCAACCTCCCCCTATACCTTTAGAGTTATAAGATATTGGTTTTGGTAGTCTTCTGTAGACATGATTACCAAAAACACAAAAGTAGCTATAAGAGAAGGAGAGAGTAAGATGTAAGAAAGTGCTGGCGATGCTCTAATAAACTGTCTCATTCATTAGTTCACCTGCTCATCCTATTAGTAAGAAAAGAATCAGTGCAGCCTCAGTTTGTAGGCATGATGTTTTGCTGGCCCAATTAGCTTATGGTCGACCTCGCTAATATATACTGCTTTGGTCTTGATGCATATATGTACTCGTATGGTTGGTCATACCTACCATTCCATGATGGTATACCGCATGCCACTACAGCGGAACTACAAGGAAAAAATGCATCACCTGTAATGGTTTAGGTGAGATGACCAACAGCCGAAATTCATCTTCTAAACAGTCATTACTAGTGTTTTGCAAAACTATTGGTGGGATACAAGAAACAACAGCTTACGTACAATTATCTATGTGTGTGCCAATCCTCTTTACAAAAAACCGCACGAGGTGCATTATCGCAAAACACTATATGTAACACGCACGCACACGCTAGGGATTTCTGCGTTTGAGAGACAATAGGGTCGATATGATACTGACAAGCACACCAATTATGGAGAAGGCTGTGATGATGGTTCTCTTGTTCTTGTAAAGAAACGCGTGCACCTTGGTCCGGATCCTCCTCTTCACCTTGTACTTCTCAATCTCTACCATGACGCGGTCATAGCAGGATCCACCGTGCAGGGGCAGGCTCTGAATCTTGGTGAGGAAATCGAGCGCGTCCTTGTTGATGAGCCCTGCTCCTCCTCGCAGGAGATGCCTTGTTCGTAGCTCCTGCACGTCCTCCTCCCTGTGCACCAACATCGACAGGAGGAGAATGTAGGAGCATACCGCGGAGTCTTCGTCTTCGCCATCCTGGAAGCTTGGGGTCGTGCATAGCTCGTGGGCTGCCATGTTGAGCAGAAAGCTTGCGCGCTCGTCGTCCAGAGTCAGCGGCACCAGGGAGAGCTCGGCGGAGAGGATTCCCCTCTTGCTGATGCCCATGTCAACGAGGTCTCTGGTGTTCTTGGCCGCAGTGATTGTGATGCCGATCTCGGCAAGCTCGACGGCGCTGGCGGAAACTGAAAACGAGTCGATTTTTGGTCGTGTGTGCAGCTTGGTGGTGGCGTTGTTGCTTCTTTTCCCGACCATGTAGAACCGGAGGAGCCCAAGGAGATGCGGTGGTCGGTAGCTGTCGTCCAACACGACGACGGGTTTCTTCTCGAGAGCCTTGCGCTCTTGCAGATAGACCCTCCAGTCAGAGATGAAGTCTGCCAAGTCCACAGGCCTGAAGCTCATGACAGCCTCAACCACCTGCCAGGGCAGCTGGTTCTGAAGCAGCATGAGATCATGGCGGAGGATCTTGCGGTTGAACTCGAAGAACCGGCACAATGTGGCGTCGACCTCGACGATGCTGTCAGTGCACCACCGCATGTACTGCACCAGGAAGCACGCGTCGTAGAACATCATGGGTAGGAAGTCGCGGTCGTCCAAGGCTGCCATCACCTCCTTGTCGTAGAGGCGGCGGGCACGGTAGGCAGCCGAGACGACGGCGTCGTAGAGCTCCTGCGGCGAGCGGCCGGACTCCCTGACGCAGTGGTGGGCGGCCGCGTGCTTGGCCTTCTCTACCGGGGTTCGCCGGGCGCCGCAGTGGTAGGGGCCGATGGCCACCAACCTTGGGACGGTGTACCATTCCTCGAAGGCTCGGAGGCTTGCAGGGTACCTATGGATCTTCATTCGCATCACGTCCATGTCCACCTTGAAATCCTTGGCTGCTGCCTCGAACTCCTGCTTCCCAATTGGCTCTTCTTCTGCTGCTGCTTCCTCGATCTTCAGATCATCATATTCGTTTGTGGCTTCTGCATACTCAACCGCCAGCGGAGGACCTCCGTTAGGGATCGATATTTGTAGGCAGCTACCAAATATCTCGGTGGCTGCCCATACTGCTGCAGATGGTTCAGTAGTGGTCATCTGAAACCAGTCACCTGCTGAAGGAGGGGCTTCCGTGCCCCAATGGTGGGTCAAACGAGAGTCCCAAGGTATCCATACTCGATCTTCCATGTCCCCCAATCGATCAGCCAGTTAAAAGCAGTCTACTCTGCAAGCCAGTAAAGTAACAAAAATGGAAATATGGATGAGTGAAAAAGCATAGTACTACAATTCTACAAACTGAGCGCAGAGAAAATGACTACTGTTATAGAAGAAACCACACATACCATATAAGATAGAGGCCGACTTAAAGCCGCGAAGCACAGCCCTGTTGGCGCTCCTTCCCCTCTTATAGACTCCTGTAGACAGTAGACATGATTATCAAAAACACAAAAGTAGCAATAAGAGAGAAGGAAAGAGAAAATACATTGATAGTAAGATAAAAGCAATGTATGTATGTATATATATGGAGATGCTCTACACTGTCTCACCTGCTCATCCTACTTGTAAAAAAAGAACCATAGCAGCCTCAATAGGCATAGTGTTGCCCAATTAGCTTATGATTGACCTCATTAGTATATACTTCTATGGTCTTGATGCATGGATGTACTTTAATTGTATGGTTGGTCGTACCTACCATTCCATGACGGTATACCACCAACCGAAGTTATATGAGCACCCATTACACACAGACTAGAAGGAAAAACAAAATTCATTGGCTTGCAGGCAGCAGTGTCGTGTCCACATAACCCAAGATGGGTCACCTATAATGCTTTAGGGCATGTACAACCCTTAGACTAGGTCGTCTGTAGAATCTCGAACAACTGCGCATAGACAGCTCTTCCAAACCATAGACAGAGAGGTAAACTATTTATAACTTTGGATCAACTACACATGCATTTGTGTATACCATTGTGTGGCACAATTTAAATCCTTCTTGAGTTGGAAATTTCATGAACTAAAATGTAATTATCAAAGAAGGAAATGACCAAAACAAAAATCTTAACCTTTGTGGAACTAGAATGTAATTATCATAGAATGAAAGGATAAAAAAATCGTAGCCTTATCTCTTTCCCACTCTCGGAGCACCACCTCTACACAGCTGCAAATCCCCTATCTTCCTCAAATTCCTCAGTGGACTCCTCTTCTTCCCCCGCATGCCCGCGGCCTATGACTCCCGTGCGGCAGGGCCCGCCCGCGGCTTGGAGCTCCCGCGCACGGCGGGGGCTTCTCCAAGGCAGCAGGCGGGCGGGCGGGCGGGTAGCTGCAAGAACCGCAGGCGGGCCGACTGACTCCGTCGAGCTCCATGGGGTCGCGGCTAGGTGGGCACCGGTGCTCGGTGGCAGCTAGCTTGCAGATCCCGTACGTGCAATGACTGAGCTCCGGTACATCCATCTTCCCCAACCTCCACCGCTCCCACCCCCTTCTGCATCCTCTGCTTCTTCCATTGACCATGGCCATGGCCAGTTGGCGCGGAAAATATCCCCTGCGCACCCCACGCAGGGTCAGAGCGCGGCGTAGGATCTAGGCGACGTGTTGTACAGCACAGGCACGCTTGTGTGCTCCGCCTGGGACAACAGGTCACCCTCATTAAAATCCATATTTCTCTCTCCATGTCTTCTCTCTCGTCTCCATCCGTCTTCTCTCCCCTCTCCCATGGTGGGCTTGTCGTGGTTGTGGGACCACAGGCAACATGCATATGACCATTCATGATGAGAGAGGAAGAGTGGATTTTAGTCGCTTTTAGCTGCCCCATCCCTACTATCAAATTTTAGCCTCAAGATTAATTTAGGCCCTCTTGAGGCTCACATGTTCGAAAGTTTAGACACTACAAGTGGCTAAAATTTAGTCATGCTAATTTTAGTCACCCTGCTGATCCAAACATGCTCTTAAAAGCTACTCCCTCCATATACGTTTTAAGTGTCGTTTAGGACAGGATCACGCAAACCAAGAATGTGTTAAATAGGGGTTAGTTTTCCATATTTGCCCTTATTAAATATGTCACGGATGCAGCAAAACCACCAAAGTGTACTCATCTCAATTGGTTTGTGCTTCGAGTCTCGAGACCTCGATTGTGCCGGATCGAATCTCCGCAGCGACAAATTTTTAGCCTATATTTTTTGCATGGGCGTGCATGGCCCCGTGCGGGAGGTGGGCTGGGCCGGGGATGACGTGGTGAAGTTGTTTCGCGCGGGGCGTTGCCGCTGATTTTCGTTTAGCATTTTCCTTTCGCGTGTGGCGCCAAGATTTCACTCGTGTTTTTTCCTTTCGCGCGTGGCTGAGGTTGTTGGCGCCCTGTTTTTTTCTTGTCGATTCGCATGCCCCGGCCAGTTGGCTATAAATGCAAACAAGGTGCCAGCGTGCTTAACTTATCACTCACATTTAGCAACCAAAACAAGATGGTTGGGATAGATCTCAACGTTGCACCTCCACCGGATGAGAAACACTGTAAGTAACACTTCACTTACATATTTGCTCCTCAATCACCTCAACTTGCTCTTATTATTTTGTTGCTCGCTTTGCATAGTGGAGGACGTGGAGGATGCCGGTGACCTCCACGTCAATGCGCAACATCCGGAGCACGTCACCCGTGCGCAAGGTTTGTTTCTTGAACTTGTGTGTTTTGTTGCACCCGAGTTGGATGAGTATTGATATTCCATTGTTCTCTTTCATAGAATTCGATTTAAATGTGGATGCACTTGTGGATGCCGACGATCTCGACGCTCCTATATCGGAGCACGTCGCCGGCGACAACATGGACCACGACGATGACGGCGACGGTGACTACGATGCCGACGTCGGTGACGACGATGCCGACGTCGACGGCGGTGACGATGATGTCGACGTCGACGGCGATGACGACGTCGACGGCGGCGGGTTTCATCTCGGTAATCCATTTCAATCCGAGGTGTGAACATTAGCATGCAAGGAGTACGAGAACTTTAGTTATACAACAAATTCGTATGCACGTTTTCCATTCTTAGTGTGCTCTTTAAATTCTTTGTCGACAGGATTTGATTTGAATTTACCACTAGATGAATTTGGAGCAGTTGATATGAATTTCATGCAAAATATTGCTGGTAAGATTGAGTGCTTTCATTGCTTTTAGTACTTCACACATCTTGTATACTTGGATTGAGTATGTTTTTTTTACAAGTAGAACAAGTTGAAGAACCTCAACGCCGAAGGAAGAAAAATATGTCTGATGAGCTCCGAAGACAAGTTTTTCAAGCTCTACTGGCTAGAAGTAAGAATGGGAGACTTGGCAAGAAGGATACAAAAATTGTTGCTGATCAATTTGACCTTAAGATAAGGTCAGTTCGGCGTTTATGGAAGCGAGGTAAAATTCAGCTTGCAAACAATGTTCCGGTTGTGGTTTGTAGTCTAAAGAAACGTAGAGTTGGTCGTAAAGCCAAACCTGTTAATTTGGAAGCATTACGCAACATTCCGCTAAGGGATAGAATGACCATAGAGGATGTGTGTGCCAAACTTAACATGTGCAAGTGGAACATTCAAAAGTATTTGAAAAAAGGTTTGCTTAGACGCCACTCTAGTAGCATCAAACCATATCTCACTGAAGCTAACAAGAAGGCTAGGTTACAGTGGTGTGTTGACATGATTAAGAGGGATTTGCTTGTTGATCCAATGTTTAAGGATTTGTTTGACATTGTGTTCATTGATGAAAAATGGTTCTACCTCTATCAAAAATGTGAAAATTTTTATTTGCTACCCGAAGAAGATGATCCCCATCGGACTAGTAAGAACAAGAATTACATCCCTAGACTCATGTTTTTGTGTGTTGTTGCTCGGCCAAGGTTTAGGGATGGGAATTGTATTTTTGATGGTAGGATTGGTTGTTTTCCACTTGTCACATATGAACCGGCTATGAGAGGTAATCAGAGAACCGGCCGTGTCCGTGGAGACTTGGTTATGAAACCCATACAGTCGATCACAAGAGACGTGATTAGAGAATTCATGATTAACAAGGTGTTGCCTGCCATTCGAGCCAAATGGCCAAGAGAAGATGTGGGTAGACCAATCTTCATTCAACAGGACAATGCGCCTACCCATTTAAAATTGGATGATCCGGTTTTTTGTGAGGCTGCTAAGCAAGAAGGATTCGATATTCGCCTAATTTGTCAACCACCTAATTCTTCGGATTTCAACATTCTTGACTTGGGTTTTTTCGAGCTATTCAAGCAATTCAATACAAGAAGAATGCGAAAACAATTGAAGCTTTAGTTCCAGCAGTCCAAGAGGTAATTTGATTAAATTGTTCAATGTTTCAATATTTCTCCAACGACAACTTATCTCATAGAATCATTTCTTTCAAACTTGTTTTGTAGGCATTCATGGAGTACTCGGTACACAAAGCTAACAGAATGTTTCTAACACTACAAAGTGTTTTCATAGAAGCCATGAAAGTGAAAGGTTGCAACAAACTTAAGATTCCTCACATGAAAAAAGAAGCATTAGAAAGGGAAGATCGGCTGCCGACATGTATCCCTTGTGAACCATCTTTGCTCATTGAAGCCTAGGCAACTCTAGCTGCATGAAAAATTGGAATGAAGCTAGTCAAAACTCTTGCTGTATTAGAAACTAGTTGTTGCATCAAACTGTAAACCATCTATTTAACTCACCGATGCTCCATCTTTCTATTCACGGCGTTGCCGGCAGCGAGCTCACGCATGCGCTTCTCGTCAAGCATCTTTAGCACTCGTGGAGGTAACTTGATACTTCTGCCATCCATGTCGAGCTCGTCGAGGTCGGGAATGAAAACAAAACAATCGAACTCGTCGAGGCCGTAGATCATGGCGCCAAGTCTGTAATGCTCGTGAACGAGATTTCAGCGAGAGCATGGCCAGTACTGAGAGTGCACACGATTCCATGCTTGGCGGTCCTCGTGAACAAGATGACAGCGAGCGCATACCTTTTGTGACTCCGGCGCAACCTCCTGCGCATGCACATCCATGGAGTCCGGCGGCAAGGAATCGGGAACCACCTCCGAGACCGGCGCGACGAGGTCATGCAACTCCAGCGTGCTGGAGTCCGCTGCCATGACCATCTCCAACTTCGGCGACTCCGGCTCCTGCGACTCCGGCGCGCCGAGCACCTGCGACTCCGTCGCGCTGAGCTCATCTGACCCCGACGTGAAAACTCCATGGCGGTGGGCGGTGGCCGTGGGAGGCAAAGGAGGACTGCGGTGAGAAGGAATGGAGAGAGACGTTTGAGTCAATGGAGGCGTGCGTATGCAGGAGATTAAAGACAGTAATGCTTCATGCGGATGCAGGAGATTAAAGACAGGAATGCTTGGAGTCCCGAGAGCAATTAACACGTGCGGAGTCCCCGGGCCAACGGCAGCGGAGTCCAAAAATTTTCCCTGGCATCCAGACGACACTTAAACTGCGACTTGCTATCCTTCACACAACGTCACTTAAATCGTATATGGAGGGAGTAGCAGTCTGCTGCAAGCTAGTACTACAGTAAAACAAATGGAATTAATATATAATGAGGAGTGGAAATAGTAAAGTGGTACTGCAAACTGGTCGCAGAGAAACTGATATATCAATAGTCAAGACTAGTACAGTTATTATTGGACAAACCACACATAGCATACGCTCCTCCGCCTCGTATATGGTCCAACCAACCGGCCGGTGGGCTGTCAATGACGACATTGCGATTTTTTCTGTTCACTTGCTACAAAATGGTCATTGGACAGTGACACAATTACACAAGCATGGAACGTTCGACGGGCCACAAGTAGGATTTGATTCATTTACCTAAGTGCTAATAAGAATTCATGCCATGCTAATAAGTAAGAGAGCCCTTCCTTTTTTTTGATTGAAAGCCTGCTCATTCTTCATTCAACTGAGAGAGTGGTAAGGTCACCACTCACCAATTCAAATACAAATTCTGGGAGGGGATCGTTCCAAATTCTTGGAGCGTCCGGGTCCCTATCTAAGCCCGAATGAGCTAGCTCATGTGCACAACGATTACATGAACGGGGAATGGCGCAAACATCTACTAAGACAAAATGCAAATCAAGCAAATCACGTGCTTCACGGTATATGACACCTCACGTGCTTCACGGTATATAACACCTCCTGGACTCAGATCAAACGAAGCAGATCGAAGAGCTGTAGCCAGATTGGATGAATCCGTTTCCAAAATGATCCTCGAGATGCCAATGTCCATAGCAGCATAGATTGCAGCAAGGCAAGCTTCTCCTTCAGCTGCTAGCGCGTCGTGCACAGCCCGAATTCTGCCTGAACCCGCCAAGCACCACTCTTTTCTTGTGCGATGAAGGCTGCATCTGTGTTTATTTTCAGGACATCTGCAGGTGGAGGGATCCATCTTGTTCTATCTGCTCTTGCTGCCCTTTGGTTGCTCTTTGGCGGGAGTTGTAGGTATTCAGTGTTGGATGTCATATTCCATGTGCGCTGCAGCACTGCCGTCAGAGGACGTGATTGCTCTCCAGCATTTAGCTTGTTCCTAGCATCCCACCATACCCACAAGAAATTTATCGTCAGGTTGCGTTCCCTCTCCCTTAACTGTAGAATAAAGTAGATGATCTCCTTAGGTGTTTTGAAGGCCAGTAGCTGTAGGCGAACTCCCTCAAGGTCCAGAGCTTGCCAGCCTTTCTTCACGTGCTTGCAATGGAGGAAACAGTGACCTCCGTCATCATTTAGGCGCCGGCACACAGGACATCTCGTATCAACATCCTTGATACCTCTGCGGTCAATGTTCATTCTCAATGGCAAACTGTTATGTGCTAGCCTCCATAAGAATTGCTTGACCTTTGGTGCACATGGGAGTCTCCAAAGATGCAGCCATTCAAAATCAGACCCAGGACCTGAAGATGAGGAGCCTGATTGCCTATGATGGTTCTGTTCTCGTTTGTCCTCAAGGACATGGTATGCAGACTTGACAGAGAACAGTCCTTTAGGATCAAAGTGCCAAGCAATTGTGTCTTCTTTGCCATGCTTGATAGGAATAGCAAGAATCTGCAGCGCATCATCCTCCCAGAAGATATCTCGAACTAGTTCCTCATCCCACTGGCCGGTTTGAGGATCAATGAGATCTGACACTTTTGACAGCACAATGTTTCGCCGTGGAGTGATGGGTCGTCGCGTGGTACCCCTCGGTATCCAGGGATCAAGCCATATATCAATGTCCTCACCATTGCCCACTCTCCATATCATGCCATCTCTGATAGCTTCGAAGCCACGAATAATACTGCGCCAAGAGTATGAGATACCCTTCTGTTCTACTGCATTTAACAGGTTGCCATCTGGGTAGTACTTGGCCCGCAAGATTTGTGCACATAGGGAATTGGGATCAGTAAGTAGACGCCAGCCTTGTCTAGCCAGCATTGCTAGATTGAACAGATGCAGGTCCCTGAAACCCAGGCCTCCTTTTCTCTTGCGCTTGCATAATTTTTCCCATGACAACCAGTGCATCTTATCCTCATTTTCCTGTTGAGACCACCAGAAACGGCTAATCATAGTATCGATGTCGCCTCCTTTTCTCTTGCGCTTGCATAATTTTTCCCATGCCAACCAATGCATCTTATTCTCATTTTCCTGTTGAGACCACCAGAAAATCGATGTCATCACATAATGTCTTTGTCAAATCAAAACATGACATTGCATAAGTAGGGATAGCTTGTGCTACAGCCTTGCCCTTCCTTGTCGGGTTGGGCCGGCTATGTGTGACATTTTACTGACATGTCGGAGTGAGTCCTCACGCAGCTGCGAAAAGCCCATCTATAGGAAACACCATCTTTTTCTACAATTTCGTAAACAGAAAACGAAGCCCATTAAGACTTGAATGTTTGCCCTGTGCTGTCATATGGGCTAGGATCCATGTTAGGATGGTGTTAGTTTAATTAGTTTAATCACGCTCAATGAATCAATCACCCAAATAATAACCAAATCATACTAACATGCACTACGAGAATCCCCAAAGATGTCGCGTCCACGCAGCACTCGATGAAGGCCACTAAACACTCGGCAAAGGCTTTTCCGAGTGTGTCACTGAATGACCATATACTCGGCAAAGCGTTCATTGCCGAGTGTTTTTTGTCGCACACTCGGCGAAGCATTGCTGAGTGCTCTATCTGAGACTCAGCGAATGTTTTCGGAAAAAAAAGCACCGACGCCTCTTGGCCTCAGCCACGTCACTACGCGAACATTAAGCATATTGCGTCCCGAACCTGTCCAAATTGTGTGCATGTGTCTCTCCTTCGAGATCCTGATCTCAGTGAGGCCACATTCAACCTCCATGTGTACCTCCTTAGTTGGTTTGTCGGTCTAAAACACCGACCGCTGGCGACCTCTGGAGCTACCCTCCCTGCCTCCCTGCATCCAGTCGGCGTTCGGTCTGTCCGAGTACCCAAGGGACAACCTAGAGAGTGGCGACTCAGTCGGGGGCCGAGGGAGGGCGGACGACGCCGAGCTAGTGGCTGGAGCCTAACGGCGACGCGACACGACACTCTAACATTCGGCGAGGGGCAAGCCTGCCACCGCGAGGCCAGTGAAGAAGTGAAGCGGGACAACAGGTCATGGATTTACAATATTGATTAGTTTATTTGCTCATCAGCTCGTTAATCCGGTGGTTTATAAATGTCTTTTTGCCGCAATTTTTTTACCCAAGGAAGAGGAGGGGATGTAGACACACTGAAATCATTATATTTCTTGCTTAATTCCTTTCAGATGCCCTACTCGTATGCTACTGTTGAAATGTCTTTGTGTTAAAATCTTGCGTTTTAGACCATGCTATGTTTTCCACGGAAAAATTTTCACCTATCACATACTCACATCAATGTTTAATATTTCTTATTAGTGTTGAAAAATCACAGAAACTTTGCATCCAAATTTTTTCGTGAAGTAAGCCAAGATTTAAGCACTTATGGAGGTTGTTGCTATACTGTCTACGATATGTGGGCTTTTGGATGTGTTAGGTGGTTTGATGAGTGGCCCTAGGTGTGGATCCGCCTGCGGGCGGAGATGGGCCTAAGGCCACTAGGGACGTGTGAACCTAGACGTGGCCCAAATCCCCCTTTATAACCCCTTGAATTTCCTGCATGTGCCCCTATAGAGGCCCATCACATATATCCACACACATCTGCGGCCCATCTGGCCATTTCGACTGCCTCCTGCCATCCTCTTTAATTCCTTCGGACGTCGCTGTCTTCCGCATTCATCGTCCGTCTAGATTAGTGGCTGGTAGCTTTGATTTGTGTAGATTTTTCTAATAGTGGCTTGATTTGTGTGGGTTAAGCGCTCAAAGTGGCCCTAGGCGTGTGATTTCACCAGCTGTGCCACTACTCAGTCACACCGATCAAACATACCGGCACCGCGACGCCGATGGTGATGATGAGTAGGAGGACGGCAAAGAGATACATTCGTGAAGAGGGCACCATGGATGTATTGCTTGTTTCATCGCGCATGGACGATTGGTACATTAACTGAAGATTGGGCAAGCCAGCTTAGCTAGCAGATTAATTGGTGGACGTTTGGAGAAGAGCCAGATTAATTGGTGGACGTACCCAGGGCATCACTACACGATCCATTGGAATTGCCGACAATATTAGAAGCCGGCCCTAGTGTTTTCCACCGCTAGCTGAACACAAATTCCTATGATCATCCGGCCGTACGTCAGGGATGAGCTGATGAGGGACCGCTAGCTGAATACGAACAGAATCATCTGCATGCGCTGGGTGCTTCTTAAGCGCACGTACAACGGCCGTCTATGAGACGTCAGCACGCCGGAGTTTTTGCAAAAAACCACCTCCTTCCAACCAGGCGACGGGAGTGTCGTCGCCTTGCGAGAGGACAGCGGCGGCCCGTGCTCCGAGGCAGGAAGAGATGCCGTGGCACCGTTGTACGGTCGCCTGCCGCACGCTTGGATCCCACACGCGGACACCAGTCGGGCGCGCGGGGGATTTCGCGCGCCAAATCCATCTCCACCTCCTTTTCCCGCGTCCGTGCTTTTTCCCTGATTCGTCTCCATCCCTGACATGCTCTGTAAAGGGGTCGAAGAGGAACAACGTCGACGCGAAGTAGGAGAACAACGTCGCCCCCGACCTGGCCGACGGCCGCGGGGATTCGAAGCCGCATGAATTTTGCTTTGGTGGTAAGCAGCTCACGCGGCTTCCTTGTAACACCCTAAATTTCAACTTCTAAATTTAATTAAAATTTGCTTAGCAACATTTTGATCTCGCTTAAGGAATATAAGGTTGTTGTGCTTTTATAGGCATTTAATTGTTTTTATTAATTAATTAATGAAATATAGGAGTTTACTTGTTGCATACATCTTTGGTGCATTGCTTTTGGTTGATGGATTCAAATCCTGGTTTGAATTCAATGGTTGTTTGTAGTTTAATTTTGGTTTGGAAAAGATTTGGATTTGAAAAAGAAAAAAAAAAAAAAAAAAGAAAACCAAACCGCCCCAACCCCGGCCGGGCCGCAGCCCGGCAGCCCAACCCAGCTCCCCTTACGGCCCACCGCAGCCCACCGCAGCCAGCCGGACCGCTGAGGCTGACACGCGGGACCCGCGTGTCATCTCCCTCCCTCGCGGCCGAGTCCGACCCGGACTCGCGTGCGCGCGCCCCCGCCGTCTTCGCCTCGGGCCCGCCTCCCGAGCCGGGCCCCGCTGCCGGGCGCCCTGCGCCCTTGTTAACCGCCGCCGCGCAACCCCGGGACCCCCCGCCCGAACCCTAGCGCTCCCCGTGCACCCGCGCCGACGCCTAACCCTAGCCGTCCGCGCCGCCGCCTCGGGCTTCGCCGTCGCCGCCCTCGGTTCGCGCCGTCGCCGTCGTTCGTCGCCCATCGTCGCTCCCCGTGCATCCGCCGTCGGGTAAGGAGTCCACCGGTGCGGGCCGGATTGGGTTCCCGTGCGCCGCACCACCGCCTTCGCCGTCGCCGGCCGTGCGCCGTCGCCATGCCTCGCCGGGCGCCGTCGTCCTTCATCGCCGCCGCCCGTGAGGGCCGCTAGTGGTTTTCGCCGCGCGCGCTCGTCGTCGCGGTGCAAATCCCGCGGCGAATGGTACACCCCGCGTGCCGTATCGAGTTAGCGCCGCCGCTCGCCGCCGCGCTTCGCCTCGCCGCCGGCCGCTCGCCGCCGCCGCTCGCTCGCGCAACTCCTGCGCCGTCCGATGGTCGCTCAACGCCCCAGATCGCGCCGCGCCGCCGGTCAAACCGGCGCTTACCGGTCAAAGGTTTCCCCGCCGGGTCAAACCCACTGCAGTTGACCCAGACCGCCCGATCTGGATCCAAGGGACCAGATCAGCTCCCTTACCTTTAACCGCGCGCTTTTGCAAATAAAACCCCGGTTTTCTCTGTTTAACAAAAATACCCTTCCACCTCTTAAAACTTTCACAGATTAGTCCTGTTTTCTTCTGTTTTAACCCTTAGCCCTAAAATTCTTTGCAAATAAGTCCTCAAACTTGTTTTAATCATAACTTCGTCGTTTTAACTCCGTTTTCAGCGTTCTTTATGTCCACGCGATCGTCTCGACGAGTAGAATAGTTTCCTGTCGCTTTTGTTACTGTTTGAGATGATTGGTGTACTGTTTCTTATTTATTTCCATTGCTTGCTTGTATGTGATGTGTGGAGCGTAGCGTACGAGCAATTCGGGGACTTCGCCTTGCTTGAAGAGTATCAAGACCCCGAGCAGTTTCCGGTGCTGGTAGAAGGCAAGTCCTTGCTGCATTCCCGTTAAATTCCTATTACAACATGCATTTTAATTACACTGTTGTTTACTTTTGCTATGCATTAAATTGATGGGTCCTATTGCTAAGGTTCGACTAGCTTTGTTATCCTATGCCTTGATCAACCGGGTTTACTTTATGTTGGGTAGCACTTGCTAGCGCTCTACGTGGTATTGGATGGTTTAATGAACACTTGTTAATATGGCTTTATTTATGTTATCATTTCATGTAATGCAAGAACACTTTACTTTGTTAATCGGAACATGGAGCGACCACCCAGGAAAACAGTACTACCACAAGACATATGGCTCTGTCTTGGCTTATTAATTAGTGAACTAGATGTTAGGTATGCTTTACCTGATAAGGGTTGGGGGCTGGCGGGTAGTGACGTATGGACTGCTCGGGCGCGGGTGTGGGCTTAGCTAAGACACGGTACTCGTCCGGGAGCTTTATACGTTGCACCGACCGGGTAACCTAGCGGGCGGCCTTCATCCGGGGATCTTTGTAACGGCCTCGTAGCGTCCCTATGCAATCACACCTCGGAAGTGTGGTATGGTGCCTTGCAAACACCGCATGGTTGGGTCCAAAACTCTTTTGGGTTTTTACGCGACTTGTGGGTAAAGATGTACAACCTCTGCAGTGTAAAACTAACTAGTTAGCCGTGCTCACGGTCAAGAGCGGCCTGGACCCTCACATGATTAATTCTATGGAAGATGGAACTTTTAAACTTGTGCATTATATTTTATGGATCTATTGCATTTTATTATCCGGGTTTGGTATATACTTATACTTGCTAGTAACGATTGCTTAATAAAACTTGACCAACTAAAATGCCGACTTGCTTTTTAGCCAACGACTTCCACCATAAAGCCTTGCATGTTGTTATAGAACTTTTTCCTTGCTGAGTACGACATGTGCTCACGCTTGTTGTTTATGTATTGCATCTACACTACCCGCCGCGCTGCTCGGATGGGCGATTTGAAGATTACAATGATGAGTTTGATGGGTTCTAGGCGTCCGTTCTCCGGTCGGTCACCGTGGAGGACTTCTACGTGTGTTTCCTTTCCGCTGTTAGCTACTCGAACGATTGTTTAGTCGAGACATTCGGTCATGTAATAACTGTTTAATACTCTCTTTACGCTTTTACCTTGTGTTTTGGTATTCACTTTGCGTCGATGCATGTGTGTAACTTGATCCTGGCGCACATGTATTCTTGCATTCGGGTTTGTCCTTAAATCCGGGTGTGACAAAGTGGTACCAGAGCCGTGTTGACTGTAGGACGTTAGCCTAGTTAGAACTGGTCGAAAATTAAGGATTTTATAACATTAGAAGCCACACATAGCTTAGCTTGCTTTATTCTATTTTATTACATCTAATCTTGGTTTAATCTTATCCTTGATTGCTTTTGTTATCTAAGCTTGATCTTGTCTCTTTTAGTAATGCTGCACTTGTCTCATCTATCTTAGATGGTTCGTCGGTCGAAGACCGCGCGTTCGGTGCCTACCGCTTTCCTAGGTACTCCGGAGGACCGGGACTTCTCTTGCTACTCAGCCGACGGTGAGGAGCATCGGGAAGCTTCGGAGAGGGAAGTGGAGCAAGCTGCGCGCGAGCAAGCTCCTCCGCCCGCCGTAATTGAGATATCGGATGATGAGCCCGAAGAGTCGGAGGAAGAGCAAGAGCACGAGGAGGAGTCAACCGAGGAGTCGAGCAAGGAGATGATCCGGATGACCCCTCGGACACGAGGACTCGACCCCGAGAAGATGGAGATGCGAGGATCACCTGCGCCGCAGAAGAAGTGGAAGGTGGTCATTTGTCACCACGATGGAGGGCATGCACGCTTTCCGTCTAAGTTGAGGAGGCTCTTCCGGCGTCTTCGGCTGAACGTGACGATCGACTACGTGGGACCGAAGAGGACTCACCCTCGCTACCCGACCCGGTGGGATGTGTCCGTGCGCATCCTCGGAAGATAACCCGCCGGATGGAGGGGTGTACGAGGTTGTTGTCCATCAAGCTCTAGCTACCGAGCTACCTTTGCGGCCGGAAGAGATGATGCGGCTAGGAGGGCTCTATCCGCTTGGTGCTACGAGGAAGCTCATCATCTCACCAACTCGTGTGGGGAGATCTACCCCGCCGTCGCTGCGGAGCCGTGGGCGGTGAAATTCCAATGGCCAATGAAACTGCGGGAGCACGCTATGCCATGCAAGTGGGTCACGTAGCCGCTCTCAATACCAACTTGGATGACACTCTCATGGAGCTTCAAGATCTCCGTGACCAGCAAGAAGAAGACCGCGAGAGAGATCAAGAGGCTCAAAGCGGTGATCGCGGGCGAGGAGGAAGATGAGGTGCAAGGCGATGGAGAGGACCGGCTGCCATGTCGCCAAGACCTGCAAGAACAAGCTATGGGTCACTTGGATCCCGCACTAGGATCATATGGCCATAGGAGTTAGGTGTTAGAAGTCTTTATCTTTCCGTTATCGAGTCCGTAAACGTTAGAAACGACACGTTGGAACGATGAGTTAGATAGTGGTGTGCTTGAATGCTTGGTTTGTGAACATCCGTGATTTGGATTTTTGGTTGATTGCAATGTGTTGTGGATTAATGCCACAATGACATTGGTTTAGTAATAGAGTTTGATTAGTGGGTTTAAGTTCTGTTCCACCTATCTTTTATCTTATAATTTCGTAATTCTTTATCTATCATATTTTATCTATCTTAAGGAGTTTTGTAGTGCTGAATCTGTTCGCGTTACTTCCTGACACAGCAGTACTGTTTTAATTTTATCTCGAGCTACAGAACTCCAAATTAAGTAAAACCAGTGGGGTTAGTTCACAAATTTCATATCTGATTTTCTGTCAAAAATTCAGCTATATCCAATTAATATTCTGGGAGTTATGGACGAAACATTGAGCTAACAGAAATCTGTCAATTCCTGCTGACATACCTGTCTTCATTATTTTATATCTCGAGTTGTAGACCTCCGATTGAGGCAAAACCAGTTGGGTTAGTTCAGTAATTTCATACACCATATCTCCAGAAAAATTCGTGAATTTTGGTTAATGGAACAGAGAGATATCTTGGTTTCTTTACCGCTATCAGAATCTGTCTTATTCTGGAATTCAGCATTATTATCTTTTCAGCTTTTCAATTGTTATCATCATCTAAATCAGTGTTTCTAACGCTCAGATGGTAAACACCAGGTCCGGATCAGGGGTTGATCAGCCTCCAGTGGTTCGTCAAGGTCGAGGCAACAGTTCGAGCAGTGCACCTCCACCTCCACCGCCACCCATGGACCCTATGCGGCAGTTCTTTCGGAATCGGCCGCAGGGCTGCTGCGAACTTGACGGACACCGTGGCCAATCTGCGGGCTCAAGCTAACAATCCGCCACCACCACCGCCACGGCAGCCGGCGCCTATGAACAGCACCGGGAGTTCATGAGCCATCGTCCACCGGTTTTCACACATGCTGCGGATCCACTTGACGCGGATGACCGGGCGAAGACCGTGGGCAAGATGCTCACCACGGCTCGGTGCGATGACGGAGAGAAGGTTCTGTTTGCTGCCGGTCGACTCCGGGGATCCGCAGGGAGCTTGGTGGGATGCTTACATGACCGCCCATGCTGCACCCAACACCATCACTTGGCAGGAGTTCACCGAGAGCTTCCGGAACCATCATATTCCTGCTGGGGTCATGAGGCTTAAGAAGAAGGAGTTCCTCTCTCTCAAGCGAGGAGGGATGTCGGTGGGCGAGTATCGGGACGGGTTCATTGAGTTGTCTCGCTATGCACGGAGGAGGTAGCGGATGATCCGAAGAAGCGGGAGCGCTTCTTGGAGGGCTTGGGCCGGACCGCTTCGTTACCCGCTGACGTCACACACCTTCCAGACTTTCCAGCAGCTGCTTGACAAGGCTATTGTTCTGGAGTCCATGCGCAGAGAGTTGGGGGAGTTGAAGAGGAAGGCTACTACTCCAGGGCAGTCCGGGAGCCACACTCGCCCCCGTTTTACTTCACCACTGGGAGCCCCGTTCCGTCCAGGAGGCCCGTCAGGAGGTTATGGCCAGCAGCAGCGAGCATCGGTATCGGCCGCGGCGGTTCCGGCGGTTCCGGCGCACTCCACGGCGGTTTCCGCGCCCCGGGACCGCGGACTCCACGCCCCCCCCACCCGCGGCATCGTCCGATGACTCCTATTGGTACACCCGTGAGGCCGGGCGCCCCACACACTCCCGCGAGGCAACACTTGTTTCAAGTGTGGAGAGGTCGGGCATTATGCTAATGCTCGTCCTAAGAGGCACCCCCCGAGCACCCCCGTGCGGAACCGGCGGATGCGGCGGTTGAGGAGCGGGAACCGGACTCCGCGAGCAACAAGAGGCCGCGGAATCGGGGCACGCGGCGGGGGTGAATCACGTGAGTACCGAGACCGCTCGGGGAGAATCCACACGTGGTGCTTGGTATGTTCTTTGTCAACTCTATCCCCGCATCAGTATTATTTGATTCTGGAGCCTCCCATTCATTTATATCTGCTCAGTTTGTGGCAAAGCATAGCATACCCATGTGTCCCATGAAACAAACCATGCTAGTTAGATCACCAGGGGGGATATGAGGTCTTTATACATGTGTCCTAATGTTAGACTAAAGATCATGGGAGCAGATTTTTGGGCAAACTTGATAGTCTTTGGAGTCGAAGGATCTTGATGTTATACCGGGTATGGATTGGTTGGGCACTCATGATGCAACGATACGGTGTGCTAAGCGGTGTTCTTCTCACCGGTCCTAGCGGGGAAAAGATTGAACTTGTGGCCGATCCACCGTCGGATGCGGGAGGTTCCGTACGGCAGTGGATGGCGAGCTTTGGAGGATATCGGGGTGGTTAATGAGTACCGGACGTGTTTCCGGAGGAGTTGCCGGTTATGCCACCCGACCGAGATGTTGAATTTGTTATTGATCTATTACCCGGTACCGCTCCTATTTCTAAACGTCCATACGAGAATGTCTAGTACACAATTGATAGAACTTAAGAAACAGTTAATGAATTGTTGGAAAAGGGGTTTATCCGTCCTAGTTCATCACCTTGGGGAGCACCGGTTATCTTTGTTGAGAAGAAGGATGGTACTCAGAGGATGTGTGTGGATTATCGATTGCTTAATGAGGTCACTATCAAGAATAAGTATCCATTGCCTCGTATTGAAGACTTGTTTGATCAGATGAGAGGTGCTAAGGTGTTCTCTAAGATTGATTTGCGTTCTGGTTATCATCAGATGAAGATCAGATGGTCGGATATTCCTAAAACTGCATTCACCACCGTGGTATGGACTGTATGAGTATCTTCGTTATGTCCTTTGGGTTGACAAATGCACCGCCTACTTTATGTATCCGATGAACAAGGTGTTTATGGAGTACTTGGATAAGTTCGTTGTGGTGTTTATTGATGATATTCTGGTTTACTCTAAGACTGAGGAGGATCATGAGGACCATTTGAGGCTTGTTTTGCGTGAAGTTGAGAGAGCGAGCGGTTGTATGCCAAGTTCAGCAAATGTGATTTCCGGCTGAAGGAAGTCTCTTTTCGGGGCATATCATCACGGATGGAGGTATCGCGAGTTGATCCGGCTAAGGTAGAAGATGTGTTGAAGTGGGAACCGCCGAGGACGAGTTAAGGAGATCGGGAGTTTCCTTGGACTTGCGGGGTACTATCGACGGTTCATCGAGGGGTTCTCTAAGATTGTGAAGCCTCTCACCACCTTACGGGAGAAGGATAGAGAGTTCAAGTGGACCGATGCTCGTCGGCAGAGTTTTGAGGAGTTGAAGCGAGAGATTGACGACCGCTCCGGTGCTTGTGATGCCGGACTTGCGGAAGGGCTTTGATATCTCTTGTGATGCATCGAGACAAGGTTTGGGTTGTGTTCTTATGCGGGAGGGACACGTCATAGCTTATGCATCAAGGCGGTTGAGGAAGCATGAGCGAGAACTATCCTACGCATGATCCGGAACCGGCACCGTGGTTCATGCTTTAAAGATTTGGAGACATTACATCATGGGGACCAAGTGCCGGATCTACACGGACCACAAGAGCTTAAAGTACATCTTTACTCGAAGGATCTTAATCCGAGACAACGCCGATGGTTGGAGCTGATCAAGGATTACGATCCGGACATACGGTATCATCTCGGGAAGGCTAATCCGGTTGCCGATGCTTTGAGTCGGAAGGGACGAGCCAATGCGGCTTTGGCGTTCCAACTACCCGACGAGCCGATGAAGGAGTTCGAGAGACTCAATCCGGGGTTAGCTGCTCACACTGAGGGAGTCACTTTGGAGGTAGAGTCTACTCGGACCAGCGGATTCGTGAAGGACGGTGAAGGATGAGGAGATCAAGGAGATCAGGGACACCATGGAGAGGGGCAAGGCCCCGGATTTCACTGAGGATGATCAGGGAACGATATGGTTCAAGAATCGGATCTGTGTGCCTGATGTGGGAGACCTCCGGAAGACGATCTTGAGAGAGGCTCATGATTCAGCTTATTCCATCCACCCAGGCAGTACAAAGATGTATCAGGATCTGAAGCAAAGGTATTGGTGGTACGGGATGAAGAGGGATGTAGCCGCTCACGTTGCATTGTGTGACACGTGTCATCGCGTTAAGGCTGAACATCAGAAGCCAGCAGGATTGTTGCAGCCGTTGAAGGTGCCTGAATGGAAGTGGGAAGAAATTGGTATGGACTTTATAGTTGGGTTACCACGGACACCAGCTGGGTATGATTCGATATGGGTTATAGTGGATCGCTCGACTAAGGTAGCTCATTTCATTCCGGTTAAGACTACTCATTCGGGAGCAAGGTTGGCGAGTTGTACATGTCTCGTATTGTGTGCTTACATGGTGTGCCTAAGAGGATCGTATCTGACAGGGGTACTCAGTTCACATCGCGTTTACGGGGAGAAACTTCATGAGTCCATGGATACGAAGTTGCATTTCAGCTCAGCCTATCACCCGCAGACAGATGGTCAGACCGAAAGGACAAATCAGATTCTAGAGGACATGTTGAGAGCTTGCGCCCTCAAACATGGTGAGAGTTGGGACAAGAGCTTGCCGTATGCTGAGTTCTCTTACAACAACAGCTACCAAGCCAGTCTGAAGATGGCTCCCTTCGAGGCCTTGTATGGGAGAAAGTGCAGAACACCGTTGTACTGGAGTCAGACGGGTGTGAGAGTCGGTTGTTTGGGGCGGACATCATCAAGGAGGCAGAGAGGCGGTGTTCGGATCATCGCAGAGAACTTGAGAGTTGCTCAGTCCAGGCAGAAAAGTTATGCAGATGGGAAGAGGAGAGATGTATCTTTCCAAGAGGGCGACTATGTGTATCTGAAGGTGTCACCCATCAGAGGTTTGCGCAGGTTTAAGGTGAAGGGCAAGTTGTCTCCTCGCTACATCGGACCTTTCCAGATCTTGCAACGAGTGGGAGAGGTAGCCTACAGACTTGAGTTGCCAGCGCAGCTTGCAGATGTGCATGATGTGTTCCATATCTCGCAGTTAAAGAGAGGTCTCAAGCCTCATGATAAGGAACCGTTGCCTATGGATGGGTTGGATGTAAAGGAGGATCTCACCATCACTGAACGGCCTATTAAGATTACGGGCCAGATTGACACGGGTTACAAGAAACCGGACTTTTATAATGTGCAAGGTGCAGTGGAGTAATCATGCAGAGGATGAGGCAACTTGGGAGAGAGAAGAGGAGTTGAAAGCAGAATATCCACATCTCTTTGATCCATCCGAATCTCGAGGACGAGATTCATCTTAAGGGGGGTAGGATTTGTAACACCCTAAATTTCAACTTCTGAATTTAATTAAAATTTGCTTAGCAACATTTTGATCTCGCTTAAGGAATATAAGGTTGTTGTGCTTTTATAGGCATTTAATTGTTTTTATTAATTAATTAATGAAATATAGGAGTTTACTGTTGCATACATGCTGGTGCATTGCTTTTGGTTGATGGATTCAAACCCTGGTTTGAATTCAATGGTTGTTTGTATTTTATTTGGTTTGGAAAAGGTTTGGATTTGAAAAAAAAAAGAAAAAGGAAAAAAAAGGAAAAACCAAACCGCCCCAACCCAGCCGGCTGCAGCCCAGCAGCCCAACCCAGCTCCCCTTACGGCCCACCGCAGCCCACCGCCGCCCGGCCCGGACCGGCGAGGCCGACACGTGGGACCCGCGTGTCATCTCCCTCCTTGCGGCCGAGTCCGACCCGGACTGCGTGCGCCGCGCCCCCCGCCGTCTTCGCCTCGGGCCCGCCTCCCGAGCCGGGCCCACGCGCCGGCGCCTCGCGCCCTGTTTAACCGCCGCCGCGCAACCCCCGGGACCCCCCGCCCGAACCCTAGCGCTCCTGTGCACCCGCGCCGACGCCTAACCCTAGCCGTCCGCGCCGCCGCCTCGGGCTTCGCCGTCGCCGCCCTCGGTTCGCGCCGTCGCCGTCGTTCGTCGCCCATCCGTCGCTCCCCGTGCATCCGCCGTCGGGTAAGGAGTCCACCGGTGCGGGCCGGATTGGGTTCCCGTGCGCCGCACCACCGCCTTCGCCGTCGCCGGCCGTGCGCCGTCGCCATGCCTCGCCGGGCGCCGTCGTCCTTCATCGCCGCCGCCCGTGAGGGCCGCTAGTGGTTTCGCCGCGCGCGCGCGCTCGTCGTCGCGCGGCAAATCCCGCAGCGAATGGTACACCCCGAGTGCCGTATCGAGTTAGCGCCGCCGCTCGCCGCCGCGCTTCGCCCTCGCCGCCGGCCGCTCGCCGCCGCCGCTCGCCGCGCAACTCCCGCGCCGTCCGATGGCCGCTCAACGCCCCCGGATCGCGCCGCGCCGCCGGTCAAACCGGCGCTTACGGCCAAAGGTTTCCCCCGCCCGGTCAAACCCACTTGCGGTTGACCCGGACCGCCCGATCCGGATCCAAGGGACCGGATCAGCTCCCTTACCTTTAACCGCGCGTTTTTGCAAATAACACCCCGGTTTTCTCTGTTTAACAAAAATACCCTTCCACCTCTTAAAACTTTCACGCATTAGTCCCGTTTTCTTCTCGTTTTAACCCTTAGCCCTAAAATTCTTTGCAAATAAGTCCTCAAACTTGTTTTAATCATAACTTCGTCGTTTTAACTCCGTTTTCAGCGTTCTTTATGTCCACGCGATCGTCTTGACGAGTAGAATAGTTTCCTGTCGCTTTTGTTACTGTTTGAGATGATTGGTGTACTGTTTCTTATCTATTTCCATTGCTTGCTTGTATGTGATGTGTGGAGCGTAGCGTACGAGCAATTCGGGGACTTCGCTGCTGTTGAAGAGTATCAAGACCCTGAGCAGTTTCCGGTGCTGGTAGAAGGCAAGTCCTTGCTGCATTCCCGTTAAATTCCTATTACAACATGCATTTTAATTACACCGTTGTTTACTTTTGCTATGCATTAAATTGATGGGTCCTATTGCTAAGGTTCGACTAGCTCGTTATCCTATGCCTTGATCAACCGGGTTTACTTTATGTTGGGTAGTACTTGCTAGCGCTTTACGTGGTTTTGGATGGTTTAATGAACACTTGTTAATATGGCTTTATTTATGTTATCATTTCATGTAATGCAAGAACACTTTACCTTGTTAATCGGAACATGGAGCGACCACCCGGAAAACAAGACTACCACAAGACATATGGCTCGTCTTGGCTTATTAATTAGTGAACTAGATGTTAGGTATGCTTTACCTGATAAGGGTTGGGGGCTGGCGGGTAGTGACGTATGGACCTGCTCGGGCGCAGGTGTGGGCTTAGCTAAGACACGGTACTCGTCCGGGAGCTTTATACGTTGCACTGACCAGGTAACCTAGCGGGCAGCCTTCATCTGGGGATCTTTGTAACGGCCTCGTAGCGTCCCTATGCAATCACACCTCGGAAGTGTGGTATGGTGCCTTGCAAACACCGCATGGTTGGGTCCAAAACTCTTTTGGGTTTTTACGCGACTTGTGGGTAAAGATGTACAACCTCTGCAGAGTGTAAAACTAACTAGTTAGCCGTGCTCACGGTCCAAGAGCGGCCCGGACCCTCACATGATTAATTCTATGGAAGATGGAACTTTTAAACTTGTGCATTACATTTTATGGATCTATTGCATTTTATTATCTGGGTTTGGTATATACTTATACTTGCTAGTAACAGTTGCTTAATAAAACTTGACCAACTAAAATGCTGACTTGCTTTTGAGCCAACAACTTTCCACCATAAAGCCTTGCATGTTGTTATAGAACTTTTTCCTTCTTGAGTACGACATGTGCTCACGCTTGTTGTTTATGTATTGCATCTACACTACCCGCCCGCTGCTCGGATGGGCGATTTGAAGATTACAATGATGAGTTTGATGGGTTCTAGGCGTCCGTTCTCCGTCGGTACTCGCCCGTGGAGGACTTCTACGTGTGTTTCCTTTCCGCCGTTAGCTACTCGAACGATTGTTTAGTCGAGACATTCGGTCATGTAATAACCGTTTAATACTCTCTTTACGCTTTTACACCGTGTTTTGGTATTCACCGCGTCGATGCATGTGTGTAACTTGATCCCGGCGCACATGTATTCTTGCATTCGGGTTTGTCCTTAAATCCGGTGTGACAAAGTGGTACCGCAGCCGTGTTGACTGTAGGACGTTAGCCTAGTTAGAACTGGTCGAAAATTAAGGATTTTATAACATTAGAAGCCACACATAGCTTAGCTTGCTTTATTCTATTTTATTACATCTAATCTTGGTTTAATCTTATCCTTGATTGCTTTTGTTATCTAAGCTTGATCTTGTCTCTTTTAGTAATCTGCACTGTCTCATCTATCTTAGATGGTTCGTCGGCTGAAGACCACGCGCGTTCGGTGCCTACCGCTTTCCTAGGTACTCGGAGGACCGGGACTTCTCCTGCTACTCAACCGACGGTGAGGAGCATCGGGAAGCTTCGGAGAGGGAAGTGGAGCAAGCTGCGCTCGCAGCAAGCTCCTCCGCCCGCCGTAATTGAGATATCGGATGATGAGCCCGAAGAGTCAGAGGAAGAGCAAGAGCCTGAGGAGGAGTCAACGAGGAGTCGAGCAAGGAGATGATCCGGATGACCCCTCGGACCACGAGGACTCGACCCGAGAAGATGGAGATGCCGAGGATCACCCCGCGCCGCAGAAGTGGAAGGTGGTCATTTGTCACCACGATGGAGGGCATGCACGCTTTCCGTCTAAGTTGAGGAGGCTCTTCCGGCGTCTTCGGCCGAACGTGACGATCGACTACGTGGGACCGAAGAGGACTCACCCTCGCTACCCGACCCGGTGGGATGTGTCCGTGCGCATCCCGGAAGATAACCCGCCGGATGGAGGGGTGTACGAGGTTGTTGTCCATCAAGCTCTAGCTACCGCAGCTACCTTTGCGGCCGAAGAGATGATGCGGCTAGGAGGGCTCTATCCGCTTGGTGCTACGAGGAAGCTCATCATCTCACCAACTCTGTGTGGGGAGATCTACCCCGCCGTCGCTCTGGAGCTGTGGGCAGTGAAATTCCAATGGCCAATGAAACTGCGGGAGCACGCTATGCCATGCAAGTGGGTCACGTAGCCGCTCTCAATACCAACTTGGATGACACTCTCATGGAGCTTCAAGATCTCCGTGACCAGCAAGAAGAAGACCGCGAGAGAGATCAAGAGGCTCAAAGCGGTGATCGCGGGCGAGGAGGAAGATGAGGTGCAAGCCGATGGAGAGGACCGGCTCGCCATGTCGCCAAGACCCGCAAGAACAAGCTATGGGTCACTTGGATCCCGCACTAGGATCATATGGCCATAGGAGTTAGGTGTTAGAAGTCTTTATCTTTCTGTTATCGAGTCTGTAAACGTTAGAAACGACACGTTGGAACGATGAGTTAGATAGTGGTGTGCTTGAATGCTTGGTTTGTGAACATCTGTGATTTGGATTTTTGGTTGATTGCAATGTGTTGTGGATTAATGCCACAATGACATTGGTTTAGTAATAGAGTTTGATTAGTGGGTTTAAGTTCTGTTCCACCTATCTTTTATCTTATAATTTCGTAATTCTTTATCTATCATATTTTATCTATCTTAAGGAGTTTTGTAGTGTCGAATCTGTTCGCGTTACTTCCCGACACGAGAACGAATCCTCATTTCAAGAGAAGTCACAACCTTATTTTCGCTTGGGGTTTCGCTGATTCTAACAATTCGTTTCCCGATGTTTTGATTGATGTATGTTTTCAAGCAACAAGATTGGGTAGGCGAAAGGGCTCTACAAATCAAAGGTCTTTACCCGACAGGCGCACGTGCAAATACGGGAACAAACGCCGTGATACGCGGCGTGAAATAAGGAAAGCGTCGATTACGTGTAGACCAAATGGAGAACTCCCAAAATTAGTCTAGTACATTCTTGTTTGATCCGTTTTACACAAGGTCATTTTCGGAATGTAAAAATCCGCTCATCTCCCTATAAAAGGATGCCGACCGGCACTTGTAAAGGGAATAGACTTTTGAGAATTACACTATTGAGAGTTTTGACTGTTGGGAGTTTTGTTTTCCCATCTTTCGTGTTCGATACTTGAGCAGTTCGTTTCATTGTTCGTGTTAAGCTTCGCTATAGCACAACAAAGTCAATCTACTGAATTGTCCAGGGAGAAACACGAATCAAATGTTAGGTCCTTGCTTCATGATAAACACGTCCATGCATTACTCGTTTTTTGTTGGTTATTAGGTTACATGAATAGTTGGTGATGGGCTATAATTAACAATGGCTGTTACCTAACAATGCCTTGGCGACCGCATACGAGCGACAGATAGGGAGCGGATCTCGCGCCCGCACCTGAAAATGTGAATCCGCCCCGCTCCTAGAAACGTTTTCTGGATCTCGCGCCCGCACCTGAATTTCTCTTATTTATTTTTTTCATTACATGCTGGGTTCTTCATTCAGTCTAGCTTAATTGGGAGTAAGTGGGGACTGATATTAGAACAGCAACACACGCTGCCTTCTCTGTAGCCCCTCTTGAAGCCCTTAACCCTGCACCATTTTATGCACCTATCCATGGTGACGAATTTCTCGCACGTCGTCGTCTTCTTGTCTTGCGCCGGCTGCAGTAGTGGCGACGAAGGAGTCACCACCGTTGCTTCCCGTGAGTAGCCTGCAGCGTGTCGTAACTATTTAACGTATGCACCCAGAGGAATAATACTGCGGGAAAAAAAAAGAAAATAATTAGCTACTAGGACAGAGATATATGATAGATCACCGGAGGAGAAGAGGAGGGCCGCGGCGACAGCTACGGCGAGGACGACGGCAGCCCTGCAGGCGGAGGTGTAACGAAATATTGCCGGGGCCATCGTTCATCTCCGATGATCATTGCTTACATATATACATATATGCTGCCTAGGTAGCTGCAGTCATAGCTACATGACATGATAGTGCCTAGCTGCAGGATTTTTTTTTATATATCTTGGAGTCTGAGGATTTTGAGTGGAGCATGTATCTATAGGGTAGGGTAGGGATATTCACCACGCGCCGCCGTGACTGCCAAGAGCTCCGGCGAGGTAAATTACTGCTCACAAGTTTATTCCTCGTCAGATGTCAGGTGGTAAAATCGACAGATGCTGCTGCCTAGATGAATCCGTTTTCGCATTGAATTGTTGCGGATCCGGTGCTGTAAATTAGGGTTGCCGTTTCTCCATGGGCGCCGCCGCATCCGCCATCGATTGTCTCTGGATGTATTGATTGTTCTATTTACACTAATTTTTGTTCCTGGGTAGTAAAATTGGATCTCAGTTAGTTTTTTGCATCATTTTTTTGTTGTTTCGACATAAATCCCGTGGGACATGCAAGTAGTGCCATGGCCGGAGCTCCGATGAGCCCTCGTAATCACAAAACTGCTCTTTCTTCGATCATGAGTAGTAAAAAAATCTAAGATGATTTTTCTCATCTTTTTTATGTTTGGTGATAAATCTTGACGGATTTAGATGTACCCGTGTGAATCATGCTTCTGAATTTGGGTTGATATATGCCAGATTTTGTAGGTTTCAACATGGAGGTGTCGCTACTGATCGGAGGAGTTCTGGTGCCGGTTGTAATGCCCTGGGTTTTCAAAAACAGAAAACCCATCATTATGTCTCGTGATAGTCCCTGGATGAGACGCTATCACGCACAGGCATTCATCACAGATAAATATCACAGTCATACAACAAAATCAGAGTACAAAATAGAGTATTTACATCCAAACTCAGATCGGTATACGATTTAAGTACAAGCCCCTTGGGCTAAACGACAAGAAGAAACTCTACGCAGCGGTAGATAAGGCTTCAGGGCTTCATCCTCGATCTTCACCACAGGCATCCTTGAGCGTAGCAATGAAACCTTCCTCCATGGATTCTTCGAAAGTGGACTTCCGCTCCAAGTCCAATCCTGCACACTCATAAACTATCCCCAAGGAACGGGATAGGTTCACGTCACCAACCGTATGCAAGCTTTAAGTGGCCTAAATGCTAAAGGTATATAAAAAGGGTAACAAGGTAAGAGCTGGGGTTTCCTGAGCAGCAACAACAGTGGCATCTCATAAAGAATAGAATCTCCAATTCCCACCAATTCCCCTATCTCTCATCCGCAAACGGATACACCTGGTCACCCAGATCTCCGTCACCATCACCTATCTCCATCTAGGGTCGGTGCGAGAACTCCCACTCCTCGCACCTCAATGATTGCACTCGGATCCGCGAGGCAGAGGGAGCAACTCTAATCTCCCCGAGTACAACCACGGCTCACCATACACTCTCATCCTATAAGGGGGAGGTAGAAATCCCAAAACGTAAGAGTCAGAGAAACAACAGGCATGTCCATAACCGAGGACGCGACTATACGTATAGATCTAAACTCTGCAGAGCGTGTACACCAGTACCCAACTCGGAATGGCACCCGACAGTAGCAAGTTGACGGAGCCCATCCTACCGAACGAACACCTAGGAGTTACGATTCCATCCTGCATCCAGGTCTCGATGCAGTCCCCCGCAGAAGACCACCCCGGAACTGTGAACATGCCCCCGTGTGGCCGCACGGGGAGTGCCCATGAGGGAAAGGACACCACCCTACACCCTCATCACTGATACCCTCTATCCTACTAGCAGGTATGGCATCACACTTGCTAGGGTCAAAACGGCCCTATCCCCACTCTCGGCGAGGTGGTGTGTACGAAAGTCCCGTGTAACAAAGCGGCCCACTCGGTTTCAGACCGGGGCGGGCTCCTATCCTCCAAGTCATCACAAAAACCCCAACACCTATGCTCCTAAAATAGTGTACCCACCATAGGCACCAAATTGGGCATCGCCCGAGAAGACGATCCCTGGCCCCCGATCCCAGATCAGTTTGTCTCGAGCTCACCCCCGCCAAAATATCCCAAAACACCTTCTCCTGCCGGTTTTCCCAACACACACCAAGAAACTACCACAATAATCCCAACACATGCATAGCAAGCTCAGCATATCATCACGCATAAGTATAGTAGTAGTAGTAGTGAATCAAGGACAAGTATGTAAAACAGGCTATGCACAGGTTCCTCATATCCATCACTATGTAGTAAGTAAAGCACTAACCGTTCTAATAGCCATGCGTAATGGGCATTCAAAGAATGGTCGGGCGTGAACACCTGCATGTAAGTAGTTGTGGTAGTCGTACTTGATCTTCTTGCTTGTCTCATCGGCTCTGAGAAATCCTAGATTCGGAAATATAAATAAACAACGAGGATCTATTTGCAAATAAACTCCAAAGAGAAGTATTAAAGAACCAATTAAATTAAACCCAAACTAGCTACAAGCAGCACTAGCTTAAATTATGGAAATCAAAGTAATTAGTTTTATATTAAAGTAGTTTTAAACTACTAGTTTTGTCTACTATAAAACAAGTTAGAGAGAATGGTTAGTTCAAGGTTGGGTAGCCGATCAAGGCTAAGGCCTTGGTGATTGTGCCTACGAGGCATTAGCGCATCAGATAGGTGCAACAATGTAGAAACTCAAAGGAAGAGAGGAGTAAGGCGAAAAGAGTCAGGCAAGGCTGTATCAGAACGAGGCGTGTGGTGGCAGCACCGAGAGAAGGAAAGGATCGACTTATGGTCGATAAAAGTATGGTGATGTAGTAAGACGTGCTCGGGAGCACGGTGGAGCAAGTGCTAGCATTACGACGATACACATGGTGTAGTAACTAGGTTGCAACGCGGGGTTGTCGTGCTTTAAAGCAGAGGCCTCTACTCAAAGCACGATCGTCCATCACACGCGGCCTTTTGATTACGAACGTTGGGTACGTCTCGTGCTACACGACTCGATGCAAGGCAAAGAGAAAGCATGTATGCGGGTTGCGGCACAAGGCGGTGGAAGCGGTGCAAGCAAGGATGGCAGTATGAACACTTCTTAGGGAAGTTATCCCTGTCCGTGGCGAACCAGTGGCTAGTTGCGAGGATCTGGCGCCCCGGACCCACCTTAGACTGTCTTCACTTGTCGAACTCCAAATTCAACCTCTAAACAGAATATTCCTGCCTAGTCATCCACAACCCGTATGACCCATATGTCAGCCTCTCTTTCTTTAACTCTTCTCTCCCTCCTTCCCCAGTCTCTCTCTCTCTCTCTCTCTCCTCCCCGTCCTCTGCTCCTCCGCCCAACCGCCCGAGCGCCGCCGCCCTTGCTCTCCCTTCCTCCCAGTTGCGGAAGGAGCTCTTGAAGGTCGCATGCGCCGGGCGCAGCCACACTGGAGCTCCCTCCAGCTCGCACGCCTCTGCTCGACTCCTCTCCTTCTCGCGGTGGAGCACGCCGATGTGGCCAGGTGCGACCTCCTCCTCCGCGCCTGATTCGGTTGTCTCTGCTCTCTCCGGCGGCAGAGCAGTGGAAGCCGGCGACAGATCCAGGCGAGTTCGTCGTGCAGCTCCCCGTGGCCGGCCGCGACTCCGACGGCGGAGGCCGCGACTAAGGCAAGGAGGGGATCTCGGATGGAAGAGGAGAAGGGGATCTCCAGCCATGGAGCCTCCTCCCTACCACGCGGCGCAGGTCGTCGACGGCATAGGGGCGAGCTGGTGCGACGGAGCGCTGGATACCGGCGGGTGCGTGACATGGTGGAACTCCGCGACGGTGGGGCACGGCGACGGCGGGGGGCGGCGGGAGGCCGGTGGCGGGACGAGGGTGGTTGGGGATGGCGCGAGGGTACGCGGGCCCCACACGTAGCGTTCGTTCCGGACGATGCTGGATGTGGCGTCCGACCGGAGGAACGGAACGATTGCATCGCTTTTCCCGTCCCCCGCTGCGGGAGAATGAACGGTAAAAAGCGACGCCACCATCCACCGTGTCTAGTCGCGGTCGTTATGGCGGTCCCAGTGCAGGCAGTCTTAGCGCAGTGGCGGGCAGCGACACGAATTCTCCTCCAAGTACGTGGGCAAAAGAGGTTCGATTCAAGGGCAAGAGCGGATAAGGATAGGGTAGCGGCGAGCGTCTCAGAATTATGAAACCAACGCAAGTGGTTTCATAATTTTCGAAGCTCGGGATAATTAGTTATGAATTTTTAAAGGAAAAGGGATTTATAAAACATTATTAAATCAGAAAAGGATTTTATTATAAACATGCCGACATCAACGCTGGGCCCAGGTCGTCGGTTAGTGGGCCTTTAGTGGGCTCAAAGTGTTAGTGGCCCATTGGGCTAGTCCGGTCCGGCCCAAGATTCCAAAGTCTAGAAAACCTCCCTCAACTCTCACTATGTCCGACCTGGTTTGGTTAGACGGCCGGTTTATCGAAGCTTAAACGGGCTTCCATTGGACTTGTTTATTCTAGAAAGTTTTAGAAATTTTTGATATTCCGAAATTCATTGGAGAAACTTGTTGCTTATTCTAGAAATTCAATGAAAATTCTTGTTTAATAAAGAAATTCTTAGTAAATACTTGTTTATCCTAGAAAGTTTTAGAAATTGTTGATTATTCCGAAATGCATAGGAAAAAATTGTTGCTTATTCTAGAAATTCAAAGAAAATTCTTGTTTAACAAAGAAATTCTTTGTAAATACTTGTTTATTCTAGAAAGTTTTAGAAGTTGTTGATTATTCCGGAAATTCATTGGAAAAACTTGTTGCTTATTCTACAATTCAAAGAAAATTCTTGTTTAATAAACAAATTATTTGAAAATTTTTGTTTATTCTAGAAAGTTTTAGAAATTGTTGAAAATTACATAAATTCATAGAATATTCTTATTTATTATAGAAATTCATAGAAAATTCTTGTCTATTCCGGATGAATGACAACCATGACAACTTTATAGTCGACATTATTGCTAGTGGTAAAAATACGATTGCAACCTTCATCGACGAGGAGTGTAGTCGAGCGGACATGTACTTTAACATACCTCCGATGAGGATGATGTCGCCTATGTCGTGGACACAACAACTAATATTGAGGACAATTCTACAAACAATGAGGAAAGTCTTGTGAATGAAAGTATTGAATGTTTCCACGAGGTATATATATATATCATGCATTAACTTCATAGTTCTTATTTTTCTAACCTCAATTCTTAGGTATTAATTGATTAAATAACGAATCCGCAACATGTAGGCTTCAAGCTCCACATCAAAAAAGATAAAGAGAGGGCATACACAAGTACTCATCGGCCATGTCATGTATCATATCGGATAAGTATCGATGATGGCCAACCATGTGCTCCAAAAAAATCAAGGACACGTATGTGTCACAGTGTGGGGCCATTGTAAGGGACAACGTGCCCATCAGCTACAGAGAATGGAAGGGAGAAGTAGATAATCCACACGTGGTTCCGGACTCGATGAAAAATTTGTTGTGGGATGAAAAACTAAAATACTTCACACTTCCTAAAGGTGTTGAACCAACCAATGTGAAGCGTTTGACTCTCACGAAGATGGCAACACAATTTAAGAAGTTAAAAGATTATATCAAGAAGAATCGAACTCCAAATTGGATTGAATATCCCAAGTTTAAAGAACATTGGACGTCCTTTGTGGAATACAAGAAAAGTGAAGATTTCACCAAGGCGAGTGCACGAGGGAAGAAAAGTCGTGCTAAGAAGGAGCATGGTCATCATCTTGGTCGAAGTGGTTATGTATTTGCAATTCTCATGTGGAGGAAGATGGAAGAAGACTTTCTTGCACAAGCTACCATACCAGGCGGTCGTTGATTGGCCCGAGCGAGTGAAGAATTGGTATTATGCTCATGGAGGCACAATTTACCCCGAAGATGGTACCCTTGATTACCCACCCTCGTTACGAGACAATGCACTTGAAATATTGAAAATAATTGAAGATGTCAGAGCGGGCAGAATGAAGGTTGACAGAGAGATCGATGATCTCACTATGGCGCTCAAGAATCCTGAACACCCAGGACGTTGCAGGGGCTTCGGGGTGGTACCATGGAAATTTGCCTTCATGGGAGACATTTTTCCACCTATCGAAGCCGCGAGAAGAAGAAGAGAGCGCGTTGACGGATAAAACTCATATCCACCTACGATCCGCAAGCGTACGGACCTATACCTTTTTCACCACGGGATTCCCAAGGTTCTTGTCAATCCGCGGAGCAAGGGGATTACTAGCGCATAACCAAGTACTAATCTAGTTGACTAAGGAAACCTTTAAAGAGAGTATTAATCTAAAAGTAAAGACAATCTAACCTAAGTTAATCTAAGTTAAGTTGATCAAGCAAAACTAGGGTTAAACTAGATGATAAAGGGGTGAACACAAGAGAGCGAGCAAGAAAGATAAGCGTTCCCTCCCTAGGATCTAGGATAACATGGTATGCATCTACTACACGAAAGCGGTAAACCAATCTACCGGGGGTTGTGACCACGGTTTCGCCCTTTCCCTCCTCTCGTCTTGTCACTACGTGAAGGTATTCGTGACTAGACCTATGATGGACATGGTATGTTGATGGAATCTATGGGAGTAGCGGATATCATACGCCCGAAAAACACGGTGGCCTACCTTAATCATCAAAGCATCATCAACATGAAAACAATAGATTGAAACCATGAATCAAGTAGCGATCACATAGCATGTATCCATCTAATCCTAGGGATGAACGGAGACATTACCCCATCATCTTACACGGATTGAAGCACATAGGGGTGATGGAGACTCGGGAGAACGTCGTCGATGAAGATGGCGGCGATGGAGCTTGGGAACACCCCTAGGCCGGCGGCTTGGAGTCCTCCTCTTACTTCCTTCTCTCCGCCGGCGTTGATCCTTGCGACGAGCTCATCTAACTCTCTCCCTCATCTTGCGGCGGCGGTGTTCGGTGATTGGCGTCGGTAGGATGATTTGTTCGATGTGGCGGCCGACGGCGACGGAGGCAATAAATAGACGAACACCTAGGGAAAAGGGGGGACCGAACCAACCCCGTAGTGGGCCCGGGCCGGTCGGCCCATCTCTTCGTCTTCCAATGGTGAGGTGAACAAATCCATCTAGGCACAAGAAAAGTAGAAAGAAAAGCAAAAAAGATTTTTTTCTTTTTTCAGAAAATAAGGGTTAGGTGTTAGTAATCAACAAAATTAATACTAGATTAAACGTAGCAAACTGGCTTGCTCCCCGGCAACGGCGCCAGAAAAAGGGGCTTGTTGACGGACAAAACTTGTATCCACCTACGATCCGCAAGCGTACGGACCTACACCTTTTTCACCACGGGATTCCCAAGGTTCTTGTCAATCCGCGGAGCAAGGGGATTACTAGCGCTTAACCAAGTACTAATCTAGTTGACTAAGGAAACCTTTAAAGAGAGTATTAATCTAAAAGTAAAGACAATCTAACCTAAGTTAATCTAAGTTAAGTTGATCAAACAAATCTAGGGTTAAACTAGATGATAAAGGGGTGAACACAAGAGAGCGAGTAAGAAAGATAAGCGTTCCCTCCCTAGGATCTAGGATAACATGGTATGCATCTACTACACGAAAGCGGTAAACCAATCTACCGGGGCTTGTGACCACGGTTTCGCCCTTTCCCTCCTCTCGTATCGTCACTACGCGAAGGTATTCGTGACTAGACCTATGATGGACACGATATGTTGATGGAATCTATGGGAGTAGTGGATATCATACGCCCGAAAAACACGGTGGCCTACCTTAATCATCAAAGCATCATCAACATGAAAACAATAGATTGAAACCACGAATCAAGTAGCGATCACATAGCATGTATCAATCTAACCCTAGGGATGAACGGAGACATTACCCCATCATCTTACACGGATTGAAGCACATAGGGGTGATGGAGACTCCGGAGAACGTCGTCGATGAAGATGGTGGCGATGGAGCTTGGGTCCCTAGGCCGGTGGCTTGGAGTCCTCCTCTTGCTTCCTTCTCTCCGCCGCGTTGATCCTTGCGACGAGCTCATCTAACTCTCTCCCTCATCTTGCGGCGGTGGTTTTCCGGTGATTGGCGTCGGTAGGATGATTTGTTCGATGTGGCGGCCGACGGCGGCGGAGGCAATAAATAGACGAACACCTAGGGCAAAAGGGGGGACCGACCCGACCCCGAGTGGGCCGGGCCGGTCGGCCCAAGCCGGCCGCCGTGCCCATTTCGGCCCGGTTCGGCCCCGGTTTCCTCCCCGGTTGCTTCTCGCGTGATCCCTTATTTGTGTGCACTTGCATGTGGGCCTTTGACGTCGTTTCCCTTCACGGTTAAGGCTTGAATCCTTGCTAAGCAAGCTTCGCCGTTTTCTCGGTTGAGTCCCCGAAGACTTGCACGTTGACACTTCGGTCCTCGGGTCATTTGGAGTCATGTTCATCGCGTGTCTTGACTCTTGTCGGGCTTCATGATCTTCTTCCAAAGTGCTTGGTGAACTTATCTCGAAAGTCTCCTCTTTAGCGTAGATTTCCTGCGTAAACAACAAACTCCAAAATCGACATGCAAGTGTGAACTTGTTACATCATTAGTATGCCTAGTGGCGGGTTAGTTGCAAATCATAATCGAAACCAATGTATAACAAGTACTCTAGGTTGACGGAAATTCATCGTCAACAAGAGCGTGAAGAGGAGAAACGGCGGCAAGGGTTAGAGAAAAGACTTAAAGAACACGAAGAGAAGGTGACGGTAGATATTGAACGGTGAGTGATCGCCGCTGTAAATGAGATGGACCCATCTGGAGGACTACCTCTAGTACAAGTTCCTTCTGCTCACAAAAGCAGTTGTGCTTCCGCAGCGGTTCCCGAAGAGCAAAGGGCAATAGAAGGAGTTCAAGTGGACCGCCAACGGTACCCTGTGGATGACATCTGTCAGCGCACCAGATGTGAGCTTCACAAGCCATTCAGCAACTTCAAATTGAAGGTATGTATAATTCATGCATTTATTACCTCAATAATTGATCATATATATTACTTTAATTTTTGTGGATAGGCATTCACAATGCTAATAATAACTAATTAGTTATTATTTCTCAGGTGGTGGACGGAAGTGCTTTTGCACAGTTTCCTGGACAGACGAGCCACTACATGCCGACTCCACCTGGCTACGCCTCAGTTAGCGTAGAGAAGATATGTCAACATGATTTTGAGGAGCTAGAGCTAGATATCGCAGGAGGTGACGGGGAAAAGACACTTAAGGACGCGCTACACGGTATCAAATTATGGCCAAAACATTACATCATCATAATCCCTGAAAATGATGGATCTCCAAGAGACCACCTGGAGTCGGGGCCGTCATTGTCAGTACCTTCTCGCGAGCCTCTACAATCGTCTCTGGGGCCTTCATCGTCAGTATCTGCTCGCGAGCCTCTACAATCATCTCTGGGGCTGTCATCATCACTACGTGCCCGCTCACTTTCTCTGCAAGAACCATACGACAATTCGGGTGAAGCGAGCTCCAGCGATCACGATGATGACATCCCTCCCAGTTCACGTAAGCAACCATTGGCCACAAGCTCTCGAGCGCAGTCTTTCAGGTCGGTGCAACCACCAAAGAAAAAATGTAAACGACCAGCAAAGAAAAAGCTCGAGCTAAAGAAGACAGATGAAGAAACAGAACGGACTGTAGATAAAGAAGTCAAGGACTTCTTTGCAAAAATGAAATAAAAAAGAAAACAGGAAGAGCTGGAGGCCAAAAAAATGAAGGTCGTAAGGAGAGACTCAAGGATTTCATATACAAGAAGGAAACAAAAAGGAGAAGGAAACTGCCATTGAAAACAGACAATGAGCGTTCAGTGGACAAGTCTTATGATAAGAAGAGACAACGAGGGTCGCCGAATAGTTACATCGAGCAAATACCGGCGTCGACATCGGGGACCGCCACCACAGACAAGACCAAGGAGATTCCTGCATCGACGTCGGGGACCGCCACAAACAAGAACAAGGAGGTACCTGCTTCGACGTCAGGGACCGCCACAAACATCAAGAAAATACCTGCATCCACGACCGATCGGACTAACTAGTTTGCGGGCATCAGTGCAGAAGTGCAAAAAGCTATTGACATCATTTCTAAAGAAGAACTGGCTCGGCTCATTACCGTTATAAACAAACAAAGCTGCCAATTGGTGGTATTATTGGCCTTGAAGACCTACTAGCGGATAAAAAAATCAAGAATTTAGATGGCACTTTGAGCTAGGACAACCTCTAGTTCAGCCAGAATTGGTCAACAAGCTCCCAACTAAGATGCGCAGATTTCATGACTTCTACTTGAAGAAGCCAGATGAGGGCCTGGAGATATTTGGTATGCTCGTGAGACCTGGAGATTTTGCCCTTCAAAACGGGAAGGTGGTCTGGCTCCGATTCATTGATATCTATGAAATTTACCATCTGAACGCCATGAATACCAACCTTATGATGGCCTGGTGTCTGCAAGTGACATATTTTCATATGTTTATTAATAAATTTATTACATTTGTCGATCTACTAGTTAACATTTGACTTTCTTCTTGTGTAGCCTGCAACTTACTGAGATGAGAAGAAATGGTTATTCAAGAATTGCTTTCATGGACCCATGAAAAGTTAACGATGATGAGATCCGGAGCCAATGAAAACAACAATAGATTGCATTCATAGGCACTTAGATGAGTTTCATTACAAGAACCTTATACTATTGCCTTACAACTTCAAGTAAGTACGATTGTCAACTAATTATCATTGCTAATTCTATTTAGTCAATTCTAATCTCCACGAGGACGATGCATACAGATTCCGCTGGATTCTACTCGTAATCAGTATTGACAATAGCAACATCAATGTGTATGATTCATTGAGAAAACATCCCTCAGAATACCAAGACCTTCAAGATGTATTCCACGAGTAATAATTCTATCTATGGCATTTTCTTTAATGCAATATATATATTTAGCTTTCATACTAACATATTGTATCTTTTATTATTTTTCCTTAGAGCTTGGAATATGTTCATTGCAAAGCACCGAGGAACATTTCAACCCAAAATTAGATGGGTCACTAATTTTCCGGTACGTATACAAATAACAACTTCAGATTGGGAATATTTAAAATATATAACACTAGAATTTCATATTCTGTTATCCTCTCCACTTTAGTGTTTGAGACAAGAACAAGGAAATAATTTATGCGGGTACTACGTTTGTGAGCACATACAACATTTTAGTGGCAATGCGGAAGGTGATAGTGTAAGTAAAATAAACCTATTAATAATACATCGTTTTTATTCTTTTTTGTATACTTAATCGATTGGTGTATTATATATAAAAAGGGACACACTCATCGAGAAGGATCATCTCTTGGAAATTCAAAACGCTCTCATGGGATTCCCCATGGACGAGGTGGTTAATCTACAAGGAAAACATTATTATGACAACCATCCAAATGACCGACTCACCTCCGAGGAAAGTTAACTGAGACTAGAAATTTGAACTGAATGATATTTTGATGTATATATACTATTTAAGAAAATACTATTTATTTTCATGTGTATAAATTATTTTGTGTATATACATTTATAAGTTTATATATATGTAGATATATAGGGTTTAATTTATATATAAGTCTAATCTAGCTGCGTATATGGTATATATAGACAAGTATATACATATATACAAGTTCAAATACGTATACGTGCATATACAAGTTAGACAACAATTAGAATATACGCTCAAATAGAAAAAAAGAAACGAGACCCTTTAGTCTCGGTTGGTAATACCAACCGAGACTAAAGGGGTGGGCGCAGTCTTTGGTGTGCCCCCCTTTAGTCCCGGTTGGTTCAACCGGTACTAAAGGGTGGGCCTTTTATCTCTCATCGTTATTCCCGGATGGACTTGAGAGACCTATTTCCCTTACCAACCGGGACTAAAGCCCCTCTCCCTACGAGTGATGAGGGAGGGGGGAACGGAGAGGCCGCGAGGGTTGTGTGACACCGACACCGGCCGCCACCACCGACGGAGGTGGGCGACGGCGGCCGTTGGGAGCCGGCGGCGCGGCTGGGGGCCCTCGGGTCGAACCGGAAGGAGGTTGCTGTCCAACAACACGTGTACAATAGCTTTGTAATCTCTACAAGTGTACAATTTACACGAGCCCCACTCAAAAAAAAACCAATTTACACGAGCAATTAAACAACCACACTGCTTCATAATTTATTTAAAAACTCGTTCAAATCCCCTAGTAATAATAATAATATAAAGTTATTGCGTACAAGATTCAACATCAACAGGTGCTGACTGCTGAGCGCAGTACAAACGTACTATGCTGCTGCTGCTGCTGCTACTACTACGTACTACTGTATCATCACTGCTGGCCGAACAACATTCATACTGGATCGAGTTCAGTTCAAGCAAGCGCGCATAGCTACACAGCAGTTACACAAATGATCTCGACGACCACGGATCAGGGCGAGCATACCGTAGAGCAGAGGCACTTCGAAGGGAAGCCGTCGGTGCACGCGCCGCCCGTGTTTTGGCTGCTCTCGAGTCTGCACATGGATTCGCAGGAGTAGTCGATATAGCACCACCCGTGATAGCTGCCGCTCGGGTGCCAGCAAGTACCTCCTTCTTGCACAACGGAGGACGAGATCATTTGTGTATATGCGTGCACCGTCTACGTGCATCACCACAGATATATTTGCAAGAAGGGCGAGATTGTATTACATTTTTTAGGGAAACCATAATTTCTATACATACATATATAATTATATGTGTTATTATCTTGTGCACGCACACACACTGCGCTACGTACCGGCGGTCACGATGACGAGGAGGAAGACAAGAACGGCAGCGGCCGCTGTAGTAGGGAGATTATTCCTGAGTGAAGACTTCATTGGTTGCTTCTTGTTGGAAGGGTTGAGTTGGAGAAGAGTAGGCAAACCAATAAAGAGCGAGGAGAGGAACAAGTTTTGCAAGAGATGTATATATATATATATATATATATATAGAATGAGGATCAGAGCGATTAGGGAATAACATATATACCGATGAGGTGAAATTTGTCTGCTCCAAACATGTGTAGAAGAATCAGAGATACGATTGATCAATCAGACAACATCATGCTCGGTGAAAGCAATGCCCATTCCCCTGCAATCCTCCGTCGGGAGGAGCAACCACCATCGTATAGATTTCTTTTTTTTTTTGTTCACAACGGCCTACGGGAGACCGCCCTTTGCCGTGGCAAAACGCAGTTTGCGCACGGCAAAGGCTTTGTCGTGCCTTTTTCGTCGTGGCGTACGGCAAATCCCGCACGGCAACAATTTGCGCGGCAAAGGGGCTTTCCCATGTGCTCTTTATCGCACGCACGCCAAAGTCTTTTTGCCATGTGGTTTTCCGGCGCACGGAAAAATAAATCCATGAAAAAAACAATGTTCAACATATTTTGTCCTGTGTTGTTTCGGTGCACATGGCAAACAAAACAAAGAAACTTAAAAGAAGGCATCAGGCCACTACCGGCACCCTGCTGGGCACCCGCACGCCGTCGCCGCCACACCGCACCACCAAGACCATGCCGCTGCTACAAGGGCTGCCGCCGCGCCACCGCCTTTGGAAAAAAAGGGAGATGGAGGGAAATGCTAGAGAGAGAGACAGAGAAATGCAGAGAGAAAACCAAGGGTCAGAGGTGGGGAAGGAGAGGAGGCGCACTGCCGGATCTGGCTCCTCCGCCACCGCTGCCAGGAGCCCAGAGCTCAAGCCTTGATTCGCCATGGAGAAGACTGTCGCTGGCAACACTAGGGAAGAGGAGGGACACCACGTCCGCCGGAGGAGAGGAGGGATGCTGCGTCCAACGGAGAAGAGGAGGGAGGCCTTTGGCCTGCCGCCGCCGCTCGCCGAATGAGGGTCGCTGCGTCCGCCAGAGAAGAGGAGGGAGGTCGCATTCGCCGGAGAAGAGGAGGGAGGCCTTTGGCCCACCACCGATGCTCGTCGGATGAGGGACGCCACTACTGCCGGATCTGAGGCCGGTGGTTCCTCACCCGCGCTGAACAGGATGTTGCTGATGCTCATCACTTTTGCCGATGATCTCGCCAGTAGTCCTTTAAATCAGTATGTTGACACCAAAATTTGGCACAATGACCGGCAAAGTTTTTTTAGCTGCGCCGATGCACGGTATTTTTATGAATAATGATGCGTCGTAATTTATTCAGGAAGTGGAAGCGGAAAATACTCAGCTGTGCGCACAGAAAAAAGCGTACCACAGACTCACGAGTTTGACGTGCGCTTTTCTTTGCCGTGTGCCCTCTAAAAAAGCGCGTGATAAAAAAAACTTTTTTGTCGTGCGCATGATATTTCGTGCACGGCAAATTGTCCTTGTCCCGTAGTGGTTCGAGAACTGAATAAAGCACACGGAGCTGGCTAGTATTTACCCTTGTTTTGTCCACCACATAGGCATCGTATCAACAAAACAATCACGCTGGCATGTGATGAAACCGTAACGTACATATATGCATGCATTCTTATATTAGCGCGGTAAGAGTACGTTTTACACTCAAAACAGTGTCAGAACAGCTTTGACTTGTAATTGAATTCGGAATTCAAACATAAATCACACCCAAAGAATCATTCACCCGATTACAAACCAAATCCCAGTAACATGGAGATTGTCCTTAGCACATAAAGCAATTAAATTAATTTTATTATTACTAGAAAATAAGTGGGAGCTCAAGAAAATAACCTTTTTTGTTTCTGAATAGACACATAGGGACGATTTATTTTTTTTTTGAAAATCGACATTTTTGCACGTATTAACATTCCAAAAAAAAATCAAGAATGTTACAATGCGCACTAAAAAACAACTGATTGCAGCAGGGGAGATTGCATACATTATTAATTCTTCCGTCGTCGGGCCGCCGAGATTAAAAGCACGGCCGGATTAGTCGATGTTCTACAGCATTATTTGCCGCCGCATATAGATTTCTTTTCCTTTGACCACCCCACCTAAGCATTGATGTGGCGCTAATGTAGGGACGATTTGGCAATTATACGACACTTATGCACAATGATGTGGCGATGGCATGACGATGAAGCTGATTTAATTTGGACCATGTTTCAGAATTAAAACAAAACTTTCTTGGGTTGTGCCCGACTTCAACCCAACTTTTTTGGCCCAGCCTAATTAAGTCGCTAAGCAAATATGGGTAACAACTAATTTGAGGCTCAACTACTGTATGCTTTGTTTAGACGCGCAGACTATGTGTTTTTTTTTTTGCCCTTAGATTTTAGAAAGCTTCAATAGGCGTGCCAAGTGTCGTGTGGTTGGCTACTTGGCTCTTGGGTTCCAATATTGTGTGGTTGGCTGGTTGGCTCTTGGCTTCAATACTGTAATGCTAGAGATGACATGAATTTGTTTCTCAGAAGCGAGGATCATATTTTCTGCAGGCCGTTAGAGACATCTGCTGCTGTAACAATGAAATTCCAAATACCCATAGATAATTCTTGACCAATGAAATAGAATATGCAGGGTGTTCACCTAGTACACTGCGTAACCTAGAAACACGTACTTAATGCCTCAAAGTTTCATTTGTATGCCAAGGAACTCATTGGACATGCGTGTCTTAATGTCTATATATAACATTCAGAACGCCAAGGTGAAATAGAGACATTATCATGTCAATGTGTTGAGATGCATACAAGCCATCTGGATTAGCTAATGTACAGAAAGTTACTACTTGATGAGGAATTGGAGTGGAACAAAATACTAGATTGATCATTCTCCAACTCAAGTTAGTGACGGAGATCACATAAATGAGGATATTTTTTTATGCCTCAGTTCCAAATTTGGAACAATCACACCAGATGACAACAAGTTTGAGTGAAACAAAATATCAACTTGATTATCCATAACATGCTATGGGTGACAAATCATTTATTTGGTACCCTTGTCCATGGAATAGAATCCCTGTCAATCCTAATGCTTTTTATAGAATTGATTCAAGTTTATAGGGTGTATCAGCACCACGTAACCTTTATTTCAGTATTGATCTCAGATAAAGTTTTTGGCGGTCATGTTTCATTCAATTTTGTAGTTTGTTTCTCTTTTTTTTTTTTGAATTGAAGGTAAGTTGTTTGTCTCTGGACCGATATAATTGTTCATAGTTTGTTTCGTAATCCAATGCAAGTGGTTTCAGAAATGGGCACAGTGATTTGAGTTGCACAAAGCAGGCATTTAAATGTGATTTGCAGTTAAAATGTTATCTTACAATAATGAAAAAATAGTTTAAATAATCAACTATGTCTGTGCACTGATGAACTTAGGAATACCCTGTTAGGGATACAATGTTGAGCACAAGGTACATATCTTTTCAGTTAAGAGATACTGAAACACCATTCGGTTTTCAGAAGCATTTGCGCAGCAACCAATATTGCTTCTTCTTCTCTGAAGGAACAGTCACGAGACCGGGCTGCATTTCGCTTCTTGAGCTCTCCATCCTCGACCAAGAACCTGAATTCTTCAGGAAATTTAACAACTTTTTTTTTTGCAGCTGTGATCATGCCTTTTCTGTACCTTCCATCTCCTGAAAATTTGAACATGTAGCTAGGGCATCACACCTTCCTAGCTTTTTCATTTCAGATATTTGAGCTAATTCTGACAAGTAAATTTTGTTCCTCACTGAAACGAGCAAGTTTTGTGCAGATCATAAACGGTTCGTGCCAGGACGGGACTGACAAACCGAAGTGTCATTTCAGAAGAAATACAGCAAGCCCGTGCCAGGACGGGCAGTTGCATACGAACAGAGGGCCTTGAGCTCGTCGTAGTCGTCGCCGCCATCATTGCCGGCTTTATCTTGCATTGCCAATGGACTGGGAGTCAGAGAATCCACTGAATTGTCCAGGGAGAAACACGAATTAAATGTTAGGTCCTTGCCTAGGGATAAACAAGTCTCATTATTCATTTTTTGGTGATGGGCTATAATTAGCAATGGCCGTCAGCTAAATAATGCCACAATTTTCAAGTCTTATGGACAACAGGTCCCATTCGTGTGGACATGTGTGTTTGTCGGCTACTGACTCTGCATATATGCGTGAAATACTACATGATATATGCGTGAAAAATAGGAATGGAAATTGTGAGGAAATTATTAATCTGTCAGTCATTAAGCGTGAAGTACTGAAAGACATGCGCAGACCGCAGAGACACTTTGTTTTTTCTTCTTTTTTAACTAAAAGATGCAGAGACACTGTGACTGCATGCTTCAAACTAAAAAATCTTCATGCAAAGAACGTGGAAATCCCAGTGTGTGTCTATATATATATGCCCTACCACACACACACAGCATGATGAATGGCTCAACGAGAAATTCAGACCATGTAAATATATAGACGACGAGAGTAGATGATCTAGCTAGATAACTAAAGGGTAGACTGTTGTAGATAATTTTGAGGAGTTGGAGTGAAACAAAATATCAGCTTGATTGTGCGGTAGGACCTTTTCTTATCCTTCTATTTCATGAACATTTCAGCATGCAGCTAGTGGAGCATGCGTTCCTTCGCATTTCACAAGTCATTAAGTGTCTCTTCACTAGAACGAGGAATCCACGTTTTGTGCACAGTTTAGTTTGAACAAAATTCGCAGTTTTTCTTCTCGCTGCAGCCAAAGCAGACCTACTGTTGTAAGTAGTGAACGAGAAATAATAGCTGATTCTTGACCAACTGTGCATATCATATATGGGTGTGAACTTCTCCAGAATTTCTGGCAGAGAAGAAGATAAGTTGTGCACGACTGACAGGACGGAAGCATCATTTCAGAAGAATACACTCCAAGTTCGTCACGGCCATCATCTCGTGCTTAGCTTGTGTAATACTGAATCAGGTTAAGAGTCAGGGGAAAACTGCAAACTCATTCCTTCAAAGACTTCGTCGTATGCAAACAGCAGACAAAGCACCTTGTTAACGTCGTCGTCATTCTCATCGACCTGGAACTGGAAGTCTCCAAAAAATCTAGCACTGAATTTATATCCTTGCTGCCCTAAATTTGTAACTTGTGATGCCGAAGGTTGCACTACCAGAAACCGTTTTTATCTAGTCGGGCGTGGTATTTTTCAACGGGTTCATCAACACGCACGGAGAAATTACTATGACTGTCAGCCGGACCCAAAATTTTGATCCGCTCGGGCTTTCAACCCCTCATAATAACTTGTTGTGTATTTGCGGGATTACGCACTTTGTGGGCTGAAGTGTGTGATATTTTGCTTGATTACTTTTCTACCATTGTGTTTTACTTTCTATCATGTCCGTTTTTATTTTAGCTTCCGCTTTGGATTTTTTATAATGTTTTTGTATTTGAACTTGGTTTGTAAACTTAAACTTATTGTGTGTTCTCTGTACAATCAGATTTTGTAAAACTCTGTCGTGCTTCTGCTACTTGTGCTCACTTTCGTGTTAAACTTCTGGTCTGCGCGCTCGTCGGCCCGTGCAGCTCTGCTTTGTGTGCTCGCCGACGGACGCGCCCGCTCTGTCGGCTCGCCCCGTGCCCGCTCTGTCGTGGTGCATTGTGGACTGAGAGAAATATGGGTGGGACTTTAAGTGGGTACCAATTATATAGTTTTCGGCAATTCAGCGGTAGTAACTCATCACAGTGGATTTTTTACATAATCTGGTGATGATTTAACATCACCGCTAGTTTGTAATCCAAGTAGTGTAAGAACTGAATTTCCAGCAATATCTCCGGAACAAGAGAAAAGAGAGAGGGCTATGCAAACGTGTGGTGTGTTCTGGAAATGGAAAAGAAGAAACATATTTTTAGCTGTTGAGTCAGGATTACTTTGTAATTAAGCCTAAGATGAGTTTAGCTAGAAAATTTCCTTTATCAGATTATTGGCAATTTGCAGTACCAAACTCACTATCATGTGATCGAGCAACTGAGCAATCATACAAGGGGTGGCTGATATGAGTTATACTAGGACCTTAGTGGCAAGCATCACCAGGTTATTGTCAGGTTTTGGTCGGCCAGAAAGTCTGCAAAAGCCTAACAGTGTGACGTGGTAGAGAACGCACTAGGCACCAAGACTTCTGTCTGGTTTCTGCTACAGCAGATACAGGACGCCATGATAACCAGGCACAGGCAGAGACAAAGATGTTTGCAAGACACATGAATTGACTATATATTGACCAGAGAAACACGAGCCTAAAATTAGGTCTTCATCATATATAGACAATAATCAGGTCCTTTTCTGGGGAGGAAAATACAGCACTGTTGCACAGCTTTTAGTGTGAAATCGTGCCGTCATGTGTTTCTCGGCTGATGAGCCCGTCACGTTTTCTACAGCAATGGTGTATTGGGCAAGGTCACAAGGGACAATTACATTGCTGATACACGAAGGGTGATAAGTATGAACACCGCCATAGTACGTAGTTGTGAATTCCTCATGGCTTGTGTTGGGCAAGGACGCAAGGGACAACTACATTGCTGTTGCAGTGTTGCGCTCATACTGTTCCAGTCTTGGTACCCAAAAACCACGAATAATTGATGAACACCGGCATACACAAGAACACACACCTACTGCATGGCACGAAGGTCCATGCAAAAACCAATTGGGAACTAAAAATGCATGCGCTAGAAACACATACTGAATGCCCTCAATGTTTCATTTTGTATGCCAAGGAACTCATTGCGCATGCGTGTCTGTGTGTATATATATAACATTTAGAACCTCAAGGTGAAATACAGACAATATATCATATCAATGTGTTGAGAGGCATACAAGCCATCTAGACTAGCTAGTGACTAGAGAGTTACCACTGACTGAGAAATTGGAGTGAAACAAAATATTAGAATGATCATTTTCCGGCTCACCTTAGGGAAAGTGATCACACCAATAAGTTGATTCTGATGCCTCAGTTCCAAGTTCAAAGCAATCACACTAGGTGACAAAATGTTTGAGTGTGAAACAAAATATCAGCTTGATTATGCATAACATGCGATGGGTGACAAATCATTCATTCGCTGTCCTTGTTCAATACATAAAATTCCTATCAATACTGTTGGTCGAATCATAAAATTGATTCAAATTTGCAGGGTATATCAGTGCTACATTTACCTCAGCATTGTTTGGATTGGTTAGAGTTTTTTTCATGGTGGTTAGATATTTTTGTCGGTCATGTTTTAAGTGATGCATGTTGGATTACAAGAGACCATAGAGTTCGGGCAATTTATGCAGAAGTAAAGAAGTCCAACTTGAATCGCATTTAGAGGAAAATACCATTTTTTCAAATCCGTGTGAACATTAAGATCATTGTGCCGACTTTAGAGAAGATTTGAAACCTCAGTTCTTCCATGCTAATTTGTGTTTTATTCTTCCATTCTGCTTCTTCACCTACTTTTGTACCTGCCATTCCCTTGCTAAAGCATTTGTGCAGCAATTGATGTTTCTTCTTGAAATATCCATCCTGGACCATGAACCAGAATTCTTCAGAAAATTTGACCACTTTTTGACGTAACGTACTACAATATAAGAATGTACTTGCTCATCGATTTTGAGAAGTTGGAGTGAAATAACATACGAGTCTAAGGTATAAGATATGACGGCAGAGCTGCTTGCATTTTAGTGCAAGACTGCTGCATCAGATCAAAGAGAACAACCAGATATATATCCTGGATAGACACCAGTTAAGTTCTGACTTTTCAATTGAAATAATCGACGGACTTGCCAATATGGAATGTTTGAATATGTGCCAAGTGCGAAGTTTCAATGATATGCCAAGTAGTGCGGTGTTGCTTCCTCTTCTGTTTCTACATTGCAAGTCCAACAATGCGTGACCTAACAAAAATTTGCTTCGGAGAAACAAGGATCATCAATGTTTTCTGCATCAAAACAGACTTCTGCTGCTGCTGTAATAGTGTAATTCCAATACCCAATAGCCAATTCTTGACCAACCAAATAGAAGATGCAGGGTATTAACTTCGCTATGAATTGAATTTCCCTTATTAGCTTTGTACTGCAATAATTTTTTTTTTCAAATTACAGGCTTGGCACTTTCTAAAGTACCCACCGTTTGGCATAAAATTATTTCCACATTGCGAGAGATCAAGCTTGACCGAAGTGTCATTTCATAGGAAACTGCATCCTCGTGCTTGACGATTGACGATAAGTAAAGACGAGTAGAAGACCTTATTAGCTTATCACCATTAGCTCATCACTGTCGGTCTATCTTGAACTATCTAATTGAAAGGAGTTAGAAATTAAACCCACCTGTTGTGTTGCAACCATGACGATGCATATATGTAACATGTTTAAATTTTAGAATGCATGCTTGAAAAAAATGAGAGAGCCATCCATATGGAGAATCCGGTGGAAACACATGAAGTACTAAATTAAATAGAAGTACCAATTTGGTGGTACCACCAAGTACCAAAAATAGTAAGAAATTACTATTTGCTCTTTTAGTTATGTATAAATCTATTAGTATTTTTCTGTTAAGGAAGGTAAGAAAAGAAAAGTGTATCACTAGTACTTTAAAAGCACTGTAACAAACTAAAGCTCAACATGGAACTTGAGCTCATGCAAATGGCATTGCTCTCCTGTGTCCAACGTTCAAAAACACTTATCTCAGATCTGTCTGCGCCTGTGCAGGAAGGACAATAACAGTTCTTTCTTTCCTGAATCTGAGTTTGAATTCTTATTAAACTCGGTGATAAAGACTGCTAGTGCATTGCATTTTTCATGCATGGAACATGCATAATAATGCTGACAATTCCAACCTGTTGCATGTTAGATAAACATATGAGATGTAACAAGATGTGTGCAACAGGTTGGTTGGCCGGCTTGTCAATGTTGGTTGTAGGTGTATCTAGTTGTTGTAATCTAACTTGTATATCCCAACAAACCAGCCGGCCAAACCAGGACTTGTGCAACAAGATGTAATCCACGCAAGGGGATGTTCCTTGCCCTATATTAACACGCATCGCCGGCCGGAGATGGCCACGGCGTTCCACCCAAAAGCTTCGCGACTCGTAACTCTTTCATGGTAATCGAAGCTTAGGTTAGATATCCATCAACTCTTGCCATGGGATCAACCTCCAACGCCGCCATGATCAACGCAGCCCTCCTCAATCCGATGATGGGCATTGCCATCACGGAGAAGCTTAGTAAGTCCAACCACGCGATGTGGAAGGCTCGGATCCTCGCTTCGCCGTGCGAGGGTCGCGCATGGAGGGGCACCTCACCGGTCTTTGCACTGCTCCTCCTCAAGAGCTTGCCGGCAAGGACTCCACCGGCAAAGATGCATCCGTTCCCAACCCGGAGTATCGGGAGTGGTACTACCGTGACCAGCAGGTGCTAAGCTTCGTCCTAGGATCCCTAGGGCGTGAAGTCTTGGCTCAAGTCGCCGCTCAAGAGAACGCCGCGATCTTTGGGCTGCAATTGAAAGCATGTATGCATCCCAAAACCGAGCGCGGATCGTGAATACACGACTTGAGCTTGCCACCGCTCATAAGGGCACTCAATCGGTCACCGAGTATGTTGGAAAGATGCGTACCCTAGGTGATGAGATGGCCGGCTGCCGGGAAGCCGATCGACAACGACGAACTTCGACGTATATCCTCACCGGCCTCGACATCGAATTCAATCCGGTCGTCACTTCGCTCCTATCTAGGAAGGAGTACGTTCGTAAGTGAGGCATACTCCCAACTCTTTGCTTTTGAAACCCGTATGGAAATTATGGGCAGCGGGAACTCCGGATCTTCGCCAACTCGGCCAATCGTGGAGGACGTGGAGGCTCCGGTCGTCGTGGTCGCGGGAATTTCAACCGTGGCCGTGGTCAAGGAGGAGTGCGAGGGCGTGGCACCTTCAATCGGCGGCGTCGGAGCGGCAATGGAGCCAATCGTGGTGGCCAAGGTCGTGGCCCCGGCGTCTCCAAACCGGTGTGCCGGGTTTGCCTCAAAACCGGTCACACCGCAAATAGGTGCGGCACGAGTTTGAACAAGACTTTGTCCCCGAAGAAAGGCATGCCGGCGCAGCCATGAACTCGTACACTTGTCGACAACAATTGGTACACGGACAACGGTGCAACCGACCACATCACGGGCGAGCTTGAGAAGGCGGGCCGTACGTGAGAAGTACAATGGTGGTGATTAAGTTCACACCGCCAATGGTGCGGGTATGACCATTAGACATATTGGTCATTCTACTATTCGTACCCACGATAAGAATCTTGAACTTTGCAATATTTTACATGTCCCATCTACTACAAAGAATCTAGTTTCAGTTCATCGTCTTGCATCCGATAACAATGTCTATCTTGAATTTCACCCTAATTTCTTTCTCATAAAGGATCGGGACACGAGGAGCACTCTACTTAGTGGGCCATGTCGAAGAGGGATGTATCCACTTCCCTCTACACCGGCATCATCCAAGCAAGCCTATGGAGTCAATAAAGTGCCACTTGATAGATGGCATCATCGCTTAGGGCATCCTTCTTTTCGTATTGTCGAAACAGTTCTTAGAGATAATAAATTGCCTTGTTCCTTTGATTTAAATAAAGATGTTGTGTGTGATGCGTGCCAAAGAGCCAAAAGTCATCGGCTTCCGTATCCCACGTCAACGAGTGCTTCCTCTCATCCGCTTGAGCTTATTTTTTTTCGATGTTTGGGGTCCCGCACCAAAATCGGTCGGTAGATTCAAATACTATGTTAGTTTTATAGATGATTATAGCAAGTTCACATGGATCTATCTTCCGAAATACAAATCCGAGGTCTTTCAAAAATTTCGAGACTTCCAAAACTTGGTAGAAAGGCTCTTTGATCGCAAGATCATTGCTTTGTCCAAACCGATTGGGGTGGAGAATATGAGAAACGAACCCCTTCTTTACCAAAATCGGAATCTCCCATCTAGTTTCTTGTCCTCATGTACATCAACAAAATGGGTCGGCGGAACGCAAGCATAGACATATTGTTGAAGTAGGGCTTTCTTTTCTAGCACACGCACACATGCCTCTCAAATTTTGGGACGAACCCTTCCTATCGGCCACCTTTCTTATAAATAGAATACCTAGCAAGGTTGTCAAGTTTGAAACACCCCTTGAGCGTTTATATCATACAAAACCAGATTATACGTCCCCGAGAGTGTTTGGTTGTGCGTGTTGGCCAAATTTGCGCCCCTATAATAAGCACAAACTCGCTTTTCTCTCAAAGGAGTGTGCTTTTCTTGGCTATAGCAATCTTCATAAAGGGTTTAAGTGCCTGGACATTTCTACGGGTAGAGTTTATATCTCTCGTGATGTTACTTTTGATGAGAATGTCTTCCCTTTTTCAAGGCTTCATGCGAATGCGGAGCTCGTCTTAGAGCCGAGATCCTTCTTCTACCTCCTTCCATGCGTAATTCGATTCGGGGGATGAATTAGTAGATGATCTAGTGTCCGGTGCTGAAAATACTAATTTTGTTGATGAAGAAACGGGTGCAACATCGAGTTGGAACATCAAATATGAGTGCGAGGTGCAAACTCCGGAGCTGATCTCCTTTTCATTCCGTGCAAATCCACATCGGGATCGGAGCCATCCGGGTCCGCACGGCGGCGGGGACGGCGGATCCGCCTCGGGCTCGGAGGGGCTCTCTCGCGCCTATCCGGAGCCGACGCGCGGCGGCCGGGCGACTCGCCTCCGCCCGGCTTCCATCCGCTCCAATCCGGCCGCGCCACGTCTTCGGCTGGCCGCGCGCGCCGGGGGGGGCGGATCTTCCCCGACCGCCGCGGCGCCGGCGCGCGGCGCCGACGGCGGCGCGCCGTGCCCGGATTTTCTGCGGCCGCCCCGGTGCCATCGGATCCGCCTGGATCCCCCGCGCTCGCACATGCTCCGGCATCGGGATCTTCTACGGCAACAATTCCCCGTGGATCGCTCCGGCACTCGATCGCCCACGCACTCGGCTCCAAGATGGCATTCGAAAACCAAAGGTATATCCTGATGGTCATATTCGTTACGGTCTTCATATATCTACTAGTGAACCCCGTAATATAGAGGAAGCATTGGCTAGCAAGCATTGGAAAGCAGCTATGGACATAGAATATGATGCCTTGATGAAAAATAAAACATGGCATTTAGTTCCACCAAGGAAGGGAATAAACATAATAGATTGCAAATGGGTGTTTAAAACCAAGTACAAGGCGAGATGGATCTTTGGATAAATATAAAGGTCGGTTGGTAGCAAAGGGTTTTAAGCAAAGATATGGAATAGACTATGAAGACACCTTTAGTCCGGTTGTCAAAATGTCTACAATTAGAATTATTTTATCCATTGCTTTGTCTCGAAAGGATGGAGTATGAGGCAACTTGATGTACAAAATGCCTTTCTACACGGAGTCCTGGATGAGGAGGTGTACATGAAACAACCACCAGGTTATGTAGACAAGACAAAGCCAAATTATGTGTGTAAACTTGATAAGGCCTTGTATGGGTTAAAACAAGCACCCAGAGCATGGTATGCTAGGCTGAGCAATAAGTTAGTCACACTTGGTTTTCATACATCTAAGGCGGACACCTCACTTTTTTTACTTTAATAAAGGGTCCACTACGGTCTTTGTGCTAGTTTATGTTGATGACATCATAGTTGTTAGCTCCGGTTCCGAGGCTACAACAGGTTTGTTGAATGAATTAAAGAAGGATTTTGCCCTCAAGGATTTGGGTGAGCTTCACTACTTCCTTGGCATGGAAGTAACCAAGGTGCGTGATGGTATAATCTTGTCACAAGATAAATATGCAACCGACTTGTTGAGGAAGGTGAATATGTTTGATTGTAAACCAGTGTCGACTCCTATTTCCACCGGTGAAAAACTTTTTGCCTTTGTGGGGATTCCTTTAGGTCCTAAAGATGCCACAAATTACGGGAGTATAGTTGGCGGGTTGCAATATTTAACCCTCACAAGGCCGGATATATCGTTTTACGTTAATAAAGTCTCGCCAATTCCTTCATGCTCCGACGGATGTGCACTGGTCGGCGGTAAAAAGAATTTTGAGATATGTGAAGTCAAATACAAAAATTGGTTTGAAGATAAGCGGGGAGTAAGTCATTGGTAGTCGGTGGTTTCTCGATGCGGATTGGGCGGGTTGTCTTGATGATAGAAGGTCCACGGGAGGGTTGGCTATCTTTCTTGGATCAAATTTGGTATCGTGGAGTGCACGAAAACAAGCAACCGTCTCTAGATCAAGTACGAGGCTGAGTATAAAGTCGTTGCCAATGCAAGCTGCAGAGATTATGTGGATTCGGATCTTATTGAAGGAGATTGGTATTCGGGCGCCAAGGGTTGGTAAACTATGGTGTGATAATCCGGGAGCAAAATATCTGTCCTCTAATCCTGTGTTTCATGCCGGAACCAAGCATATAGAGGTTGATTATCATTTTATTAGAGAACGAGTTATGAGAAATTTGTTGCGGATTGATATTGTACCAACGGGCGATCGGGTAGCGATGGTTTTACTAAACCTATCACTGTTCGTCGGTTAGAGAACTTCAAGTACAATCTCAACCTTAGACAGTGTGTGATTGAGAAGGGGTGTTAGATAAACATATGAGATGTAACAAGATGTGTGCAACAGGTTGGTTGGCCGGCTTGTCAATGTTGGTTGTAGGTGTATCTAGTTGTTGTAATCTAACTTGTATATCCCAACAAACCAGCCGGCCAAACCAGGACTTGGGCAACAAGATGTAATCCACGCAAGGGGATGTTCCTTGCCCTATATTAACACGCATTGCCGGCCAGAGATGGTCACGGCGTTCCACCCAAAAGCTTCTGCGACTCTGTAACTCTTTCATTGCAAACTCTGATAAGTATTTTTCTCCAAGGAGCCAAGAATGAACGTTTTCTGAAGAGCAAGTATAGCACAGACAAAGTCCGCAGCTAGCTACTATGTTGCAATCGTTGAAGATTTATGGTGTAGCAAGTAGTAACCTAAACACACAATTCCTTATCAGATTATTAGCAATTTGCAGTACAAAACTCACTATCCTGTGTGTGAGCAATCATGCAGGTGATGGTGCACTGTCTTGACTGTCGTGTGAGGGAGAGAAGAACAGAAAGCTCGTGCCTGCCAAGGACGGCTCATGTGAACTGTTATGGTCCACCTGAATGTCTGCAAAAGTCTATCAGTGAGACTTCTGTCTGGTTTCTGGAACAGCAGATGCAGGACGCGCGCCATGATGACCAGGCAGAGACAGAGATGTTTGCAAGTCACTGAATTGACCAGAGAAACACGAGCCTAAAATTAGGTGTTCATCACAAATGGACAATAATCAGGTCCATTTCTGGGAAGGAAAACAGGGCACAGCTTTCGTGTGAAATCGTGCCGTCGTGCCGTCTTGTGTTCCTTGGCTGATTGGTCCTTCACGTTTCCTACAGCAATGGTGTATTCCTGGTGTTGTGTTGAGCAGGGGTGCAAGGGACAAATGCATTGCTGTTGCGCTCATACTGTTCCAGTCTTGCTGCCAAAAGATCACAAATAATTGCTGATACACGCATGGTGACAGCCATGAACAACGGCATAGTAGTTGTGAATACGGACATTATCAACATGGTGACAATCTTTATATATAGCATTTAGTACCTCATGGTGAAATACAGACATTACCATATTAATATGTTGAGAGACATACAAGCCACTGGCTTAGCTAAATAGCTAATGATTACTAGACAGTTACCACTGGTTGAGAAGTTGGAGCGAAACAAAATATTAGTACGATCATTTGCAATATCCTGTTGTAATCATACTGCTCTGGTCTTGTTCCAGAAGAAGATCACAAGTAATTGCTGATACACGCAGGCGGGTGACAAGCGTAGACAGTCAGCATAGTAGTGAATTTCCTGCTATCATTCACTAATATAAATTAAGTTGGAAGTTGTTAGGAGTGAAAAATGTAACAACTACTAAATGTGTCATTAGAAAATGCAATAGTTTTCAGCCCCTGCGGCTGCACACAGCCAATTGAGAAGTTGGAGCCAATAGTTTTCTGTATTGATCATTTGCTGGCTCAATTTGCTGAAAGAAAAATTGAACTTTTTTTGCACGTGTGATCATGTCTTTCTGTTCCTTTTATCTCCTGAAAATTTCAACATGTGGCCAGCGCAGCACACCTTCCTAGATTTTTATTCGAGATATTTGAGCTAAGCTCAAGTAAATTTGTTCCGGACTGAAACAAGCTAGGAACCCATGTGACCTGAGCAAGTTTTGTGCAGATCAAGAAAGGAAGTGTCATTTCAAAGGAATACCGAAGTGTCATTTCAAAGGAATACCGGAAGCCCAAGGGCAGTTGCATACGAAGAGAGTCATTTCATAGTTGTCACCGCCATCATCGCCTGCTTTGTCTTGCATTGCGATAATTTCCAGAAAACTGCAATGAAGTCAGTCCACTGAATTGGAATTTTTTTATATATATATTTTCTATCACGATTTTGCAAAAATATATGGTCCGCCAGAAATTTTGCAAAACTATACATCTACCGCCATGGCCCACGGCGTCAGGGACTTAACGCCGTAGCCAACGACGGTAGGAGCTGCCAGTAGTGGGCCCTTAGTGTTGGATAGACATAGCGCCGTAGCCCACGGCGTTAGGAGCATAGCGTCGTGGGCTACGGCGTTATGTTCTAGCGCCATGGGCCACGACGTCAGCAGGCCTGCTAGCGCTGTGGCCCACAGCGCTAGGGTCTGGTTGCCTATATAACACCAAAATTCAGCCCAAAATGTCATAATAATTCAAAAAAAAGAAAGAGAGGAGCAAGAGGAGAAGGGAGTGAGAAGGATGTGGTGAAGGTGTGAAGCTCGGTTTTTCGTCTTGTTAGAGGTAATACTCTGATACTTAATAGTTTTAGTGTAGATTTGCTTAGTAAATATATAGTTTTAGTGTAGATTTGCTTAGTAAATACATAGTTTTAGTGTAGATCTGCTTAGTAAATACATAGTTTCTCCAGATCTAGATTCAACCTAAGGCAAGAACTCGCGTCGGCATTGGCTTCTCTAGATCCGACATCTACCAATGACGACGACGGACCGGTGACCGGACCAATGGTGGTGAAGACGAACACCGGTTGTGAGGACGAGTACTGCTGTTATCCGTGCCACGAAAAGAAGGACAACACTCCACCAGCAACTCCACCCTCGCCACCATCTGATCCAACTCCACCCTCGTCGGGGTACTACATGCCCTCCCAGCACTCTGGCGGGTCTATGATGTCCGGGTTCTCCGGGTACTATTCGTACAACTAGACTACAATTATTGTAACCGTTTATCTAAATTCCCTAAGGCACGTTAGGACTAGCAACAGCGGCACAAAGTTAGGGTAATTGTGTCGCATGTGCCATTGCAAATGTTGTAATCGTTTATCTAAATTCTTCGTTAAATATTAATGGTTTGTCGTTTTATCAATGCTTCAAAAATTGAAATTTACAAATCCTACCGCCGCAGTCCACGGTGGTAAGTCCATACATATCATTGTGGCCTGCGGCGTTACTTGGGGGGCCACGCTGCCGCCTGGTGGTAGGCACCTAACGCCGTGGCCCTCGGCGTCAGGGACTTAACGCCGTGGCCTGTGGCGGTAAGACTACGGGACCACTACTGGCGGCTCCTATCGCCGTGGGCCACGGCGGCAGATGTATAGTTTTGCAAAATTTCTGGCGTACCATATATTTTTGCAAAATTGTGATAGAAAAAATATAAAAAAACACTGAATTGTCCAAAGAGAAGCACGATTCAAATGTTAGGCCCTTCCTTGAGGATAAACAAATCACATTACTCATTTTTGTTAATTATTATGTTAAATGAATTATTGGTGATGGGTTATACTTAACAATGCCCATCACCTAGATCATGTAAAAATTGAAGTCCTGTGGACAAACAGGTCCCATTCCTGTGGATATGTGTGTTAGTCGGCTACTGACTTGCATATATCTGATCAGAGAAACAAATGCTTCTGTTTGTGTGATCGTCAATACCACATAATATGTGCATGAGCAATAGGCACGGTAATTGTGAGCAAATTATTAATCTGTCAGCCATTAGGCGTGAAGTGAAAGATGCAGAGACACTTTTTTTAGAAAAGATGCAGACACTTTGACTGCATGCCTCAAACTAAAAAATGTTCATGCAAAGGCCGTGGAAGGCCTAGTATATGTGTATATATAGAGCGTGTGATGCATAGCTCAAAGAGAAATTCATACCAAAAATGGATGAGAGTAGATCTGGCTAGAGAACTAATGGGCAGACTGTTGCCACTAATTTTGAGAAGATGGAGTGAAACAAAATATCAGCCTGATCATGTAATTTGGGTTTAGGTGCCACGAGTGTTGTGTCAATTCCATGTCACGATCAAGTTCACAGCATATTTCTCACCAGTAAGGACTGCTTTCATTTCTAGACCACAAACTTTCCAACAAATTCTAGCTGTAATATATATATGTGACTCACATTGGTTTGATATTACTGCTCACAGTTAATTTGTTCTAAATTCAATGCGAGTGATTGTACATGTGGGCACAATTACTTGAGTAAGATGAAGAAGGCATGTAAATTGTATTGAGTCTAAAAAAATTATCTTGAAATGCATGGTATGGTTAGTACTACCTCCGTTCTTAACTATATGACGTTTAGTACAAGCTAGTTAGTTCAAAAAATGAATTAATTTTCTTTTTAAGTAACAATTATGAGACGACTCTGCATCACAAGAACCGCATTTTGTTTCAACTTTCTTTCCTGCACCAGGGAAACTGAATTTTCAGAAAACCAGTGGTATTATATTGACCGCTGATATAAATCCCATTTATTTGCACTTGCAGTCAATCCTTTTATTTAACTTCCATTTCATGAAAATTTCAGTATGTGGCAAGTGCAGCATACCTTCCTTTGTCACTTCACAAGTCAATATGTGTCTCAACTCTGGAACAAGCTAGGAACGCACGTTTCGTGCATACCATGTAGGGTTTTCACAAATTCAGAAGATTTTCTCCTGCAGCCAAAGCAGACCTTGTATACTGTAGTAAGTAGTGAACGGAATAGCCAATTCTTGACCAACATTGCATCATGGGTATGAACGGCATGAACCGAATTTAACTTGTCCATAATTTCTGGCAGATCATCAGAAGAGGTAATAGGTCGTGCAGCGACAGACAGGACGGGAGCGTCATTTCAGAGGAATACTGCTTGTCTTGGCTACAATCGAATCAGTTAAGGACCATGCTTGTCGTCTACACATCACCATCAGGTTATCTCATTCTCGTTCTCGTCGACCTCAAAGGCTGCAAAAATCAAACACTACTAACGTGTTGGAGCCAGCCACTCAGACACAGGAACAAAGACTTTATCAGGGGTTGCAGTTGTCACGTAGTATTAACGTATATGGCCAAGAAGGCTGCTGCATTGACCAACGAGAAACACGAATCAAATATGAATTAGGCCGTGTTGCTTAAGAACAAACAGGTCCCAATCGCCGGGAGGAAAATGGAGCAAAGCCTGGCTGATTAAACTCGTGTTCATTGGTTTTGGTTACCATTTTATCAACGTGTTTGGCCGGTATTTGGCTCGAGCATGATTTTTTTTTTGGACATGGGAGCAGGTAGTTGGAACACGTTACTGATGTGATCACGCTGTCCTGCCCATGGTACAAACAGATCACAATTCGTATATACAGGGATCTATGCATGAAAAAACAATGACATGCATGGACGATGTTTTGAATTATTACTACTTGTAACCGTTCGGAGCAAAACTATTTAGATGTACTGCATACACATTTGTACTGCATGCCCCAAATTAAATTAAGGGTTCATGCAAAGGCCATGAAAATCATCCTTCTAAAAATGTATAATATAGCACGTTTCTTACTCAAACTGAAACATAGAAGTTACCGTATCAAGGAAAAAGAAGCATACATATGCAGCAAATGACTATTTTGATTTTGAGAAGTTGGAGGAAACCAAGATACGGGTCCAAAATATGTGCTGTCTACAGTGACTTGCTAGGCTTCAATTTAGCATTAATGTTTGCTACATCAGCTCCAACTTGAGAATACGACACTGAGAGATAGTGTTGTATCTTGCTAGCGATATAAGTGGCCGATGGACCCCAGTGGCAGACCTAGAGATTTTGTAGAGCCTCGGCAAACATAACTACCAATAATAAATCATAGTTTCAAATTAGCTTTTTTTTTCTCCACTAAGGGCCTCTGCCCGAATTTCATTACCAAGGCAACGAAATTACACGGTTCCGGGTTTTAAAACCACGGTTCAAACGCACCCGCTCCCAACCTAACGAAACACCAAGATACCTTCCGGTGGAGCAAGCACACGGGGCTATGCCTCCACCCGGGGCTCTAACGACGAACGAGAGGAACATAGACCAGCACTCTCCTGCTGAAACAAAGACCAACGGATGTCCGGACGTAGCAAAACGAGACGGTTTTATGACGGATAAACGGTTTCTCAAGCCAAACTTCAGTTTTTGGTTTCTTTTCTCCCGACCACATTTCGACGGTCTTCGGATCACCGCAACAAAGCACCGTCCCGGCTTGAGGCTCCCCTTGATCTTGATCCCGAGAGTGATGTAGAAGCGCCGCGTCCTTCGGCGCTTCGGCTCCTTCCACCAGGATAGCTTTGTCTTCCTCCCCTTGCAAACCCGCCCAATATTTAATAACGAGATGAGGCTAAACGGATGATCTCAACGGGAGATCTAATTTTCTTTTTGTCAAAACAGATTTTGTTGCGGGATTGCCATAATGCCCGGCACATCGTCGCCAAACCCACCATATGCGGTTTTACATTTTTGGGCATGAATTGCCCGGCCCGGACCCGAATTGAGAGAAACCGGTTGGTCTACAAGTAGCCCCTACCACCCATGCTATCGGACTCCACACATATCTTGCTAAGTAACGGTCAAAGAATAAATGATTGATTGATTCACCCAAATTGCAAAAGCTGCAACCGAAATCCCCCCGCCAACTTTTCCTCATAAGATTGTCTTTAGTTAGAATTGCATTTTGATTAATCGGCCACATGAACACCTTAATTTTCAAAGGCATTTTTGCCTGCCATATTCTCTTATTTGCATCATCTCCACTCCCGCTACAAAGGTGGGAATACATTGATTTCACGAATATCTCCTATTTTTCTCCCGGACCCATATTGGCTCATCCTTCTGGGAACCTAAAGCACAAGACATTACCATGTCTCTTAGCTGTCTTAATTGTATTTGCAAGTCTTCATTAAGCCATCTTCTCCAAGTCATTCTCCATCTATTTCTTGCCAAAGCCGCCACCGAAATGTTCTGTTCCTCACTAATTTCAAACAGAGCACTGAATCTCTCCTTCAGAGTTATCTCCCCACACCAAGCATCCAACCAAAAATTTGTGTCTTCACCATTGCCAATTTTGACAACCCTCCCATACCTATACGGATCCTTTATCTTAATTAAATCATTCCACACGGGAGAGTTAGATGGTTTATATTTCAAGGCAGCAATCCCCCCTTTAACTCTGGTATTTTTTCCCGACTATATCCCGCCACATACCCTCTCCTTTTTCAAATTTCCACCACCATTTGCATAACAAACTGATGTTCATTTTCCTTAAATCCTTGACACCTAACCCACCCTTCCTCTTTGGTTTGGTAATCATAGACCACTTTACCAAATGATATTTCTTTTTTGCATTGTTCCCCCGCCCGTAAAAACTTTTTCCTTGTTACATCCATTCTTTTAATAACGAGTTTTAGGCAGCATGTACATTGACATAGCATAAGTTGGCATACTACTCAAGCATGCATTCAGCAATATTAACCTCCCTCCATAGGACAAAGAGGTACATTGCCAACCTTCTAATCTTTTCATAATTTTTTCATTCAAATTTAGCCGGTCCACAACATGTAGTCTAGACCCGGAAACGAGCACCCCTAAATATTTAATTGGCCGGGACCCGGTTGCGCGAGCTTCGAGCATTTACGAGAAAGCAAGAGCTTTCGATCATCGATGACACCATGATCACTTCACTTTTATTAAAATTTATTTTTAATCCCGACATCTTTTCATATATATATAGCGGGATCTTCATATTTTGAGTTTGTCTCCACGAGTCCTCCATACATAGGATGGTGTCATCTGCATATTGGAGAATTGCAACCCCATTGGGTATAATATCATTCATGAGACCTTTTATCGGCCCATTTCTTTGAGCAATTTGAACCATTTTGGATAAGCGATCGGCGGCTAAATTGAAAAGCAAAGGGGACGAGAGGATCCCCCCGCCGACCCCTTTTCCACTTTTAAAGTAACTACCCACATTATTGTTAATCTTAACACTCAAAGTCCCACTAGTAACTACCATTTTAACCCGATTGCACCATTTCTCACAAAAACCTCTTTGTTTCATAACCTCAAATAGGAAATCCCAATTGATTTTGTCATAGGCTTTCTCAAAGTCCAATTTCAAAATAATTCCATCTTTCTTTTTCCTTTTAGTCTCATGCAAAATTTCATGTAAACACAACACTCCTTCCATAATATTTCTGCCCTTGATAAATGCATTTTGGTTTTTACTTATAATCCTACTCAGACACTCCTCCACTCTCAGCATAAGCGCTTTGGTAATAATCTTGTAGCTCACATTCAGCAGGCAGATCGGCCTATACTGCTGAATTTTCACTGCATCTCTTATTTTAGGGATCAAAGTTATCACACCATAATTTAATCTATCAATTCTCAGGTCATTTTTCCAAAAATCCTGGACTACGTCCATCAAGTCTCCCTTAATAAAAGCCCAACAAGCTTGATAAAACTCTACAGGCATATGGTCAGGCCCAGGGGCTGTGTTCTTCCTCATTGTTTTCACCACTCCCTCTATTTCATCCTCAGTAAAGGGTCTTGTTAAAGCTAAATTTTCATCCTCATCTATTTTTTCCTCTGTCCCCCAGCACTCAGGGTCTAAAAAGAAATCTGGACTTTCAGAGGGTCCAAATAACTCCTTGTAGTACTCGGTTGCATGATTAAGAATCTCATTTTCATTTTCAATGATGTCCCCATTTTTTTCCGGATGAAAGATAGTATTCTTCCTCTTCTTCCCATTTGCCTTTTTATGAAAATAGTCTGTATTGCTGTCTCCCTTCAGCAGCCAATTTTCACTTGATCTCTGGTGCCAGTAACTTTCCTCCTGCTCATTTAGATACATCATTTCTGCTTGTATAATAGTTTTCCTATCAAGTAAATGTACAGGCAGAGCATCTTCTTCCTCTAGAATTTCTAACTCAGCCAGTTCATGCTGAAGGGATAACCTATGTTTCTTGGTATGCCCTTTCAGACTATCACCCCACCCTTTAAGGAATTTTTTAATTCTGTTTATTTTAATAAACCATTTCTCAATAGGACTTTCCGCTACTACTGATTTCTTCCAGATGTCCTTTACTTTACAAATGAAATCCTCTTGCTTAAGCCAAGAGGACTCAAAGCAGAAATTCTTAGCTTTTTCCTTTTGGCCTTGCCCTGTACACAACAACAGAGGGTAATACAATTGTAGGATTAAGAATCAACAGATTTGTTAGTTAGTGTGCAGATAGCAGACCTGTTGTGGCGCTGTGCCTGCTGTTATGCTTTGCTTAGTTGCCTGTGTTGGTCATAGTATTTGCTCGCATGTGTCTAAACGTACATGAGCTGGTGAACACTAGTCGCCTCGCCGAAGCTCGGGCAGCTGCCCAAGGTCGCCGGGCCCTGGTCCACCACTGGATGGACCTCAAAATTATTGTAAATTGTTCTCTGTTAGGGTAATGGAATTCAGCTTGGTTTTGTTCTGAAAAGAAATGATATCATTCAAAGGTCACTTAAGTACTATTTTATTTGAGATCTCAACTTTTTTCAAGAAAAACATAAAAATGCACAAGCAGACCAGCTTGCCCTAATTAGCATGTCCTTCTTCTTCACTTCAAGTCAGTTGCTTGAGCGACACTTGTGAAACAACACCATTTTTCTTTTTTGTAAAGGGAGAAGCATGGCAACTGCCTTAGAAGTAACAAAACCCAGAGTTATTTTGAAACAAAATCCGAGATAAGGATTTGTGTAATTTAAAATTACATATAAAATGTGTTTTATTCTTTTCCTATTTCCGGAAGAGTATCGCATTTTAGCAGCTTTCTAAAGACAGGTCTGACTTCCTGTCAAATGTTATTATCATATAAAACGTGTTTTATTCTTTTCCTATTTCAGGGTATGAACAACAAGGACCAAATATAGTTTTTCCACATTTTTCTGACATTCTTGCCCTTCCGTTTGTCCCTTTACCTCTTAACTTCATAGTGCACTTCTTATTCACTCTGCTAGTGATGATATTATATTTAACAACTACAAGATTTCTCTCGGGCACACTCAGCGTGGTTGCAACCCTCTTCCGCTGTAGATAGAAAGATGATTATTAAGTTTTGTCCAGGCTTAACTCAAAAAAAAAACAGTTTCGTCCAGGCTCCACTTGAATCATGCATCCGCCACAATGTAAAGAACTTCCATTAAATGAAAATAAAGAGTACACTTACTGCACAGATTAACTAAAAGCATCTAGCCAGAAGCAAAAGGCATACCTAAGGTCTGCCTTGAATCTCGTTCTAGGTAATTTTTCGAAGACGTCCGATATGAACTGCAAGTGCATAAAATCATAAAGTTGTTGGAAAAATGAGATTAATGTTCATGAGACATCTCTAAGACCATGTAAAGGAAATGAAACTAAATTTCAAACATTTTGTTCTCTGATCATGATGAAGATTGTGTCGTAGAAAGGTTTTAAAATTGTATAAAATTCAAATAAAGTTTAAAAATCACGAAGTGGATAACTGGGTAGCAGCACGTCTCATATAAGTCTTTAGGGATCCATTCATAGGATTCTTAGTCTCTTTCCATTGCTTCAAATGTATCCGTTATTATCATAGGCAGACACGATCGCTCCGAGATCGTTCGCAACATAATTCTATTTGGTTTGGGACTCAACAATTTCACTCTACATAATTCTAGCAGTGGAAAGTTTGCATGAGCATTTTTATGTTGTTGTTGGCACAAGTGTCCGGCCAACAAGCACATAGAGGGGCTCGGTGCAGCACCTGCGTAAGCACCGATCAGATCGGTGTGTGTCACCGGTCGGACCTTTGCCGGGGTGAACCGGCGGAAGACCTTCGAATGTCGTCCGGGCGGGATCCCGTCGGGGTGGCGCACGTAGGGTTGCTCTAGGATCGGCAAGGACACCTAGAACGCCCTCAATCGACGTAGAGACGAAGGAGGAACAGCAAGTAATAGATTGAAAAAGTATAAGGCAAAGGGAAAAGGTAAAAATATAAAAGTAGATTGATTTGATCGATTGGATTCGTCGATCGGCCGTGGCCCTTTATATTTATAGGGTGGGGAGGTCTTGCCCCGCAAAGAAACCCTTTTACAAGCCTAAATCTATCGGGACTCCTCGTTTTGGTTCGGACACGGGGGCACCGGTCGACCGGTCGAGCACACCGATCGGACCGGTGTGCTCGACGTGCGCATCTTGTATAAGTCATATCTCCCTCATCCGGACTACGATTTGGACGTTCCACATATGAATCTTGATCTACTCGACGAGACCTATCCAATGGTGAGGTCCAAATTGTATTCGTGGTCTTTGACCACACCGGTCTGACCGGTGGGACCCACAAGTCGGCCCCGGTCGGACAAGACGTGCCAATTTTGGGTGTGAACATATGCCCCCCTATTTTCCGGTAAAACTTGTGTGCCGGAAAACATTCACAAAGATCAAAATTGGCTAAAGACGATGATCAACAATGCATCGCCCATATTTTTCTCCTAAGGGAGATAATTGCTTTATCGGCCATAAACTTGCTCTCAAATCATGGAACAACTTTTTTCGGTCTCCATACCTTCTTAGTAATGGCTGGTCTTGCTGGTAACATCGCTGCTTGTTGCTCCATTGATCCTTGCTTCCGCATCCGTTGCAATCTTCTTTTTTGTGTATGAGTTAAGCCTGAGGGACACCACCTCGGCTGTGAGTATTTCGATTCATCGCTGTCCTTATGACCTCCTTTAGAGTTAATGGATGCACTTCTGACCAGATTATTATCAAGAACAATCGGTCTTTGCATTGAACCATGATTTACATATGTAGGAGGATATTGAATCATATATGAACGCATATGTAAATTAGCATAATCCAAAGGTGAATAATAGCAAGGATATGACCAGGACCATGGTGAGGTCGGTCCATAAGGTGCAGCAACATAATTTTCTTGAGATTTGCAAGAACAAGGTATATTTCGATTTTTTGTTGAAAGTTTCGAATTTTTACCTTTACTTGCCCGAACCCCTTGCTTCGGCTTGCTCCTTTCTTTTTGTACTTGGACAAAAGCTCCTCGAAAGTCGGCTTCACCTTTTTCTTGATCTTGGGACATCTCTGCGGGAACACCGGTCGGACCGGTCGACGTCTTGTCGGTCTTCTTCATTTTGCCTTGCCCCCGGAGCGTTGAAGCCTTCGCTGCAACCTTGGGGTATCCTCCGATAGCTTATTCCGCACTTTCTCTTCAGGCCTTTGCTCACCAATGATTACATTTTTTCCTTTAGCTTTCTCGGCTTGATCCGGTCGAATTAGCACTTTTGGATTGTTTAACTCAAGAGTATTTATCGGAAAGGGATTATGATCGACCTGCATAGCATGAAAAGTCAAACGACCTTCATTAATAGCCGATTGCACTTGCCGACGAAATACATTGCAATCATTAGTTGCATGAGAATAAGAATTATGAAATTTACAATAAGCACGGCTCTTCAACTCTTCTAGTGGAGGTATAGTATGACCTAGTTTAAATTTTCCAACTTTTAACAACTCATCAAAAATCCTATCGCACCTGGCTACATCAAAAGTGCATTAAATCTCCTCTTGCTGATTCTTTTGGACCGGCTTTAAAGATTCACAAGTGCTAGGTTTATCTTTATTTGGCCATACAAATTCAGCGAGTTAAAACATCATTGCCTTCATCGTCCGAATAATCGGATGCATAGTAAATAGAACGATTAGACTTTTTCATTGGTTTTTTGTGAACTCTTAGATTCCTTTAGTCGGTTTTCATTAGCTAAAGCTTTTTGCAACAACCGACTAACATCTAAGAACTCTTGACCATCTAGCTTCTCTTTATGAATATCAAGCAAACCAGAATATGCAAGATCAGCTAGATCTCTATCAGAAATGGTCAAACTATAGCATCGGTTTCTAGTGTCTCTAAATCTTCTAATATATTCAGTCACAGATTCATTAGACTTTTGCTTAACCGATACAAGATGTGACAATTTCAACTCAGTTTCACCAGTAAAGAAATAATCATGAAATTTATTTTCTATATCAGAAAAAGTGTAAACTGAGTTGGGCGGTAAAGAAATAAACCAAGTAAATGCAGCACCCGATAGAGATAAAGGAAACAATCTCATTTTACAAATATCATTAGAAGCAGCTGCACCACATTGTATAGTAAATTGGCCTATGTGCTCTAATGTACTTCTACCATCATCCCCACTAAATTTAGTAAACTTTGGTATTTTAAATCCTTGTGGGTACGAGATGTACTCATAATTATCAGGATACAGTCTTTAATACGACCGACTCTTAGTTTTAGGCTCTGTACCAAAAGTTTGTCTAAATATCTCGAGCATCGCTTCTCTAAATCCCTCCATCCCCAAAGTAGTTTCGAGGTCTAGCAAATGTAGGATGTGATGCTGGATTTCTAATAGGTTGTGGTGTGCCATATGTTGTTGTTTGGTTCGGCAATGTGCTAGGAACATGCCGCAACGAACTATTAGGAACATATGCACTTGGCTCACTATATACAACCGTATGCGGTTTTCTTTACCGCATTAGTAGCGGCCATTGTACTCCCTCCACCGGCCGAAGCATCAATAGTGGTACGGCTATGTATGTGGTGGATTGGAGGTACACCAATGGGGACTTTAGGTATATGCAAATTTGAAAATTCATCTAATGTGCTATCTCTAGAATTTTCGGTATTAGAAGTAGATGCATTAATATCATTACCGGAAAATTGTTTACCAAATTTGGTCTCTATACGATCTAAATGAGAATTCATCGTAGATTCAAATTTTTCACTCATGACAACAAATTTGTTATTCAAGCTAGCACTAACAGCCCCATCAATCATGTTTGCAATATCTGAATTAGCTTCGAGTGGTTTACTCACAGTGGGTGTTACCTTTTGTTGTTAAAGAGGAGGAAGCTCAAATTCTTGCACTTCCACCACTTTTCCATCGTGAGTCTTCGAAAACCGGACATGAAGTCCTTCCACTCGGCTTCCCTTCGAGCTTTCGATACTCCTCGAAGGCTTGACGCTTCGCATCCGAACGTCACCGTCGGTCATGTCGATGATGTTCTTGGGGTCGAGATCGCAAAGAGCTCCTTTGTCATCGCCATGGTAGCCGATAAATCTTTCTTCTTCTTCCCGGCGGAGTCGCCAATTTGTTGGCACAAGTGTCCGGCCAACAAGCACGCGAGAGGGGCTCGGTGCAGCACCCCTGTGTAAGCACCGGTCGACCGGTGTGTGTCACCGGTCGGACCTTTCCTACCGGTCGGACGGTGAAGGTCACCGGTCGGACCTTTGTCGTGGTGAACCGGCGAGAAGACCTCCGAACGTCGCCGGGCGAGGATCCCGTCGGGGCGGCGCACATAGGGTTGCTCTAGGGTCGGCAAGGCCACCTAGAACGCCCTCAATCGACGTAGGTACGAAGGAGGAACAACAAGTAATAAATTGGAAAAGTATAAGGCAAATGGGAAAGTAAAAAATATAAAAGTAGATTGATTTGATCGATTGGATTCCTCAATCGGCCGTGGCCCTTTATATTTATAGGGTGGGGAGGTCTTGCCCTGTAAGGAAATCCTTTTACAAGCGTAAATCTATCGGGACTCCTCGTTTTGGTTCGGACACGGGGGCACGGTCGGACCGGTCGAGCACACCGGTCGGACCGGTGTGCTCGACGTGCGATCTTGTATAAGTCATATCTCCCTCATACGGACCCCGATTTGGACGTTCCACATATGAATCTTGATCTACTCGACGAGACCTATCCAATGCTGAGGTCCAAATTGTATTTCCTGGTCTTTGACACACCGGTCTGACCGGTGGGACCCACAGGTCCGACCGGACAAGACGTGCCAATTTTGGGTGCGAACAGTTGTCGCGATATATTTTTCCATTGATACAACAGGGAAGGGAACCTCTCTTTGCTTGCTGAATCATTTGTTACTATATACTGTTTTCCTTGTTTTACCAAGGAACAAGCATGAGAAGTGGCTGAGAATGAAGCAACTAACTAAAACCGAATTATCAATATGTATGCATATATTGAACATGCTCTCTTTTTTTTTCTCCCTGCATTTATTGACGATTTCGATAAAACCCCGTAGCTATTGGCAATTTGGCATCCAAACAAGCTTGTGATGTACTCCCTTTGTTTCAAATTACTTTTGGTTTTGAATTTTTTAGATACATTCTTTTTATTATGCACCTCAAACACCCAATACATGCATGGTATGAACTGTTGGGACGTACAGGATTTTTCAGCGACATTTTCTTCAACAGAACACGATCGATCGAGAGGCACACTTGCCTTTTCCCCATGGTTCACTAATCCATTTCACCTCATTTAACATTCACATCAGTGCACATACAAAGTCCATTCAGCAAGAACAATACGGCAGAAACGAAATCGGAGTGCTGCTGCTGGTCGGTCAGCTTCGTTCGGAGTTGGGACCAACGACGCGCGGCAGCAGGCAGGAACCTACCATACCTAAACAGTGCCCAGCCAGGATCGAGTGACGCGTTGCCATGTGTACAGCCAGTTGTATGGATCGGAGGAGGATGCCGTCCGTTTGGCCTCCACAAGTTGGAGGGAAGCTGATAAGCTAGGCGCGCGCGTACGTTTGAAGAATTGACCGGAGGAAGACGAAGACAAATTAAGCTAGGTCGGTCGGGCTCCAGGATGGCGACAAGCACGTCCCGCTCCGATCCGCCGGGCCGGGAGGGGGAAAAATTTGACGCACCTGAGGTGATCGCCACCTCTACATATATATAGCTGCCGCATCACTACGGGAAACCGAGGCTTCGCCGAGAGTAATATTTTTTGGCGAGAGCCTAATCTCGTGCTCACGCCGCCACGACTTGCTGCCTGTGAGCCTGTCAGAGTCAGATCAGCCGCCCCTGTGCAGGGTTTGGTGCCGCCGCCGGCCGGCCGAGCAGGCTCCGACGTGGCCGCTGCTGACAGGTGGGGTCCAGACGCAAGCGGTCAAAATGGATCTAGTAGCTAGGTGTGGCAGCAAGTGATGCATGCGTGCATGATATATGCGCGCCATATTATATTTGGCCAAACAAATAAACGGTCACAGTTTTTCTTTCAGAAAAAAGCTTGTTTCAGTTGATATATATAAGAACGCGTTGTACAATATCTGTAAGAAAAAAACACCGGTAGGGTGGTGGATCATGGATGATGACCTATAGCATACATACATGGCGACCCTGAAATGCAGGGTGAGAGCTACTAGCTACCCAGAGATGGGCAGCAGTATGGTCTTTGATGCTGACGTCCGGTAACCACACACACGCACAGAGAGACCCCGCGTGTCAACTGTCAACAAATTAACAGCTATAGCAGCATGGCTCCTAACACTGAAATTCATGCTTTAATTTCTTGGGTAGACTTGGTCGATCACCATATATTCATGGCACTTGACGCTGAGATGCAGGTCGGCAGCACACTCTTGCTGCTTCGTCTGCGCGCACTAGAGGCCAACGGCCGGCGGCCGGCGCACCTTGCGCGCGGCGGAGGTGGCGGGCCCTGCGTCTGCGCGTGGCGGAGGCCTCAGGCCGGCGACCGGCACGCCTTGCCCGCGGCGGAGGCCGCCAGTCCGCCACTCCCCTCTACCCCCACTGCCCCTTCAATTCCTGTGGCAGGCCAGCAGCCATGGCGAGGTGGCTCGGGCTTCGGACGGCCCGCGGGCGCGTGTAGGGCCGAGCATTTGCGCGCTGGCTCGCCCCGAAACGGCACGACGGGCCTAGGCTTGGGCTGCCCCCTAGCCCGTGGGCTAGCATGGCACGGGCACGGTATATGATAGTGCCGGCCCGGGCCGGCACGAAGGTGAGCGGGCCAGGGCCTGGCCGGGCGGCTCGAATGGACATCTATACACATATATGCATGCATCAAACGACGATAAGTAATGCTTGTACGATTAATTGTACGCTATATATACCTTCTGGACGTGTCGTACAAATACGTACATGTCTATATCGTGCACCATATACCCGTCTCTTTCACTCCCATATGGCACATCCCTCTCGCTCTTTCCATCTTTGTTGGCAACAAGTCACAAAAAGCTAAGGCAGGCAGCAGCAATGAACACACGACTTCGACCTGCCACTGCACCCAGCCAAACGCCCCCAATGCAATGCAAACATACCCCATCCCCAGCCTTCTATAAAAGACGGCCGGGTGCCGGGGTGATCGATGGACCATCATCGTATCTCCCTCTGCTAGCTAGTAATAGCTACTCCTTCACACTCTCACGGTTGCCAACCATAACACTGCTCTGCTCATCCTTTGCGCAGCTACTTCCATAGACGCCGGCCGGCCGCCTGCCCGCCATGGCCAAGAAGAATAGGCTCCTCCTCGCCCACAAGCTCGCCTCCGCCATGCTCTCCCTCCTCCGGATCCACCCCCGCCACTCGGCCACCACGACCGCCGGCGTCTCCAAGCCGTCCACGACACCGCCGCCACCACCAACAGACGCTTCAGCAACCCCCCCACCGGTGGTGCGCCACGGTGCCGCCGCCCTGATGTCCACCCTGGCCGGCGGACAACAAGAAACAACCGCCACCACCCTCGTCGTCGACGTCGACTCCGCGCTGCTGCTTCGCTCCGGCGCCGGCGCCGGCGCCGCAGGCCAGTACTTCCCGTACTTCATGCTCGTCGCGCTCGAGGCCGGCGGGTACCTGCGCGGCCTACTCCTCCTCCTCCTGTACCCGCTCCTCCTCTGCCTGAGCCGCGGCGCCGCCGTGCGGCTCATGGCGGCGGCGGCCTTCTGCGGCCTCCGCGCCAGCCGTTTCCGCGCGGGGCGCGCGGTCCTGCCCAAGTGGCTCATGGACGGCCTCGCCGCGGAGGGCTTCGCCGCCGTGCGCGCCGCCGGGCAGAAGGGGAGGGCGGCGGTGTGCGTGACGGCGATGCCCAGGGTCATGGTCGACGGGTTCCTCAGGGAGTACCTGGGCGTGGACCGCGTCGTCGCGCCGGAGATGAAGGTGGTGTGGGGGTTCTACACCGGGATCATGGAGGACGCCGACGGCGACGAAGTTATGGCGGCGGCGGCGGAGGAGGAGGTGGTGGACGAGGAGAAGCGTGTGGTGGGGTTCGCGGGGTCGGCGGAGTTCCTGGACCATCCTCTCGCTCCTTCCTGCAAGGTAAGGACAACACCTGCGAAGAGTACTATAATTGGCTTCTTTTGTTTTTTCTCTTCATGCGACACTTTTAGCAACTTCCAAACTGTTTTATTATTTGACTTGAAAATTCAAACTTTTTAAAAAATTATTCCAGTATCCTAGCTAGTTTAGTTTGGCATGCTCGAATCATGCATGTTGCGCTCTGTTGCTCGTGCATAATAACTTACTCTCTCTTGTTCGTCAAAGTGGTATTTTGACAGCATATCCATATTGTTCATTTGGTCTTTGTGACTGCTGGCTGGTTGGCAACAGTAGAAAAGATACGTATTTAGGTATCCGTATATGGCTGACTGGGACAAGGCGTACAGCCCATGTCCTTGACGCCCTGCACACGAGCAGCAGCTTTCAAACTGCTTTAATTGCTGCCGTCCTCATCATGCACCTCCCCAATGCAATCTCCATCACTCATTTAATTCCAACCAAAATTCCCCATCTTCATTTATTTCCAAAAATGTAGCAGCACAAGTCCACAACACTACACCACCGAACCTTGCAAATTCATCCTAAGTTTAATTTTGCCCGTACTGAACTAAATTTCCATGATCTTGTGGACAAAAAAAATTTGAATTTTCCACCCTCTGCTCTGAACGTGTACGTGCAGGAGATCTTCCTGGTGAGCTCCGACGAGAAGCGGCGGTGGCGCGCTCTGGCGCGCGACAAGTACCCGAAGCCGGTGGTGTTCCACGACGGCCGCCTGGCGTTCCGCCCCACCGCGGCCGACACGCTGGCCATGTTCCTGTGGCTGCCCCTGGGCGCGTTCCTCGGCGCCGCCCGCCTCGCCGTCGCCCTCGCCGTCCCCTACAAATACTCCACGCCCATCCTCGCTGCCACCGGCATGTCGTGGCGGCTCAAGGGCGGCCGCCCGCCGCTCCCCTCCGGCGGCCGCGGGCAGCTCTTCGCCTGCAACCACCGCACCCTCATCGACCCCGTCTACGTCTCCGTCGCGCTCGACCGCCAGGTCCGCGCCGTCTCATACAGCCTCAGCCGCCTCTCCGAGCTCATCTCCCCGATCGGCCGCACCGTGCGGCTCACCCGCGACCGACGCAGCGACGGAGAGGCCATGGGGAAACTGCTCGCCGGAGGCGACCTCGTCGTCGTCTGCCCCGAGGGGACGACGTGCCGGGAGCCGTACCTCCTCCGGTTCAGCCCGCTGTTCACCGAGCTCAGCGACGACGTCGTCCCCGTCGGCGTCGCCGTCGAGACGTCCATGTTCTACGCCACCACGGCGGGCGGGCTCAAGTGCTTCGACCCGCTCTACTACATGGCGAACCCGAGGATGTGCTACACCGTGCAGTTCCTGGAGAAGGTGGACACGTCGGCGGCGAGGAGCGGCGCGGCGCCCAGCACCAACGTGGCCAACCTCGTGCAGAGGAGGATGGGGGACGCGCTAGGGTACGGGTGCACCATGCTCACCAGGAAGGACAAATACCTCATGCTCGCCGGCAACGACGGTGTCGTCAGGTCAACCGACGGCAAGTCCGCCGCCGGAGCACCGGCGGCCGGGAAGAACAAGGCGGACAAGAGTACAGAAAAGAGCAAGTAAAAGTCATCATCAACCTTATTCTTGGTTGGCTTTTTTTTTTTACAAAAAAGCAACCAAGTAATGGAGGAAATGTGATAAGTTAGTTCTTGACTTTTTGGTGCTTTTAGACATGGAACCAAATCTGTTCATTTGTGCTCTTTGCTCCTCTTTCTTGAATCTGTATTTATTTGTTAATTATTAGGTTTATTCTTAGAATTTCTTTTTTATTTTATTTATTATATATATGTACTTGTGAAGAAAAGTAAACTACTCATCAAGCAATGCAGTGTGCTTGTCCTTTGTGATGTGATTTGTAGTACCATGCATGCATCCTTTGAAAGTTCATATAAAACATACGTGCGGTGTTAGCATCTTCATGCCCCCTAGCGAGTGTGCCAACCACTGAAAAGAAAGAGACGATATGAAGAAATTTGCCAAACCTTTGATGAACACACCCTGAATTCGATCATTTATGAAGATCCTTAGTATTCTGTCAACTGATAAAGAGGTTCCTTTCCTAATTGTGGTGACTCGCTACTACTTGGGCTACAAAAGCAAGGAATTGAATGCCATTGATGAAGAAGACAATAATGGATAGATGCAGTTGTACATGTGCAAGTTGGAATTATCAATGGTTTATTAGTAATAATCAATGTTCCAAATAGCAGAGCTTTAGCGCATATGACAGCCAACTGCCGCTACAACAATGTTAAGGGCATGTACAACGGTCGTCTTTTTGTTGTCTACGTGATGGTAATTTTGCGAAAAACTCCCCACCTCGGCCCAGTGACGACGGTGCCGTCGTGTCACCAAAGGACGACCCGGGCTCGTGCTCCGAGGACTTATCGCCAAGGCTCAGCACTGTTGCACGCTCAGTAGACGGCGGAGTTCGATCTCATGTGGCATCGGAGATTTGGTGCGTCCGTCCGGAGATACGATGGCAAAAATCGATTCCTCCGCACCAAATTTCCCCTCATACTGCTTCTCCAGCCAGTTTCCCAATCCTCTTCACCGAATTCCATCGAAGATGCGTCGGGAGCAGGTTGCGGCGGCGACGACCAGTGATCTGCTAGATGCGGAGGCTGCACGAGAGCGGAGACCGTTATGGTGCGAGAACGGAAGGGGCCGGCGTCAGCAAACCTGCGGAAGGAGCGGTGTTGGCGAAGATGCGGAAGGAGATGCCGCGGCGGCGGCACTGCAGAAGGGCCTGGTAGAATGCGGCCTCCACAGCAGAGCAGCAAGGCACAACAACAGCAGTAGGAACCAACCCTCTTCAATCCCCATCATCCACAGCCCGTCATGTCTTCACCGGCGTTCGGACCTCCATTGGCTCCAAGGTTCTGCTGACAGCGGATGACCTTTGCGAACCTTTCTGGAACCAAGGTTTTACACTATCAACCCAAATTGCTTCTCGTGAGAAAGAACTTAGCAACCCGTTTATTGCATTTTTTTTCTAAGTGTCAATTGTCAGTATAATTTTCAGATTACAACTGAGGTGAGCATCTAATTATTGAGTTGCATGCACCAACCAGTTCAACCCAAAAGCTTAAGCTGATAGGGAAAGGTGGGCAATTCACTTATACTCCAACACTAATTGTCAGCTTGCATATCAATTGTTTTCAATTTAAAATTCTCTGGTTTCAGTTGCTCTTCTATTTAGCTGTGTGAATGCTAAACTAAATGCTGTTTATCTATGTGACCTCTGAAATGATATGAATGTGAGATCTTTGAAAGGTTAGAACTGTTTCAAGATATTCTGTGTCAACGGCACAGGAAAGAGGGCAGCAGGCTCCACAAGAACACCGGCGATCTGGCATCTGCTCAAGAAGAACTGAATTGTAGTGAGAATTGATGTGTGAACTGAAATGCACTATATGAAAGTCATTTGTGAACTGAAGTGACACAGGACTCTGTATAAATAGCTGATGACCTCATGTTTGTTCAACTATATCTCTGTTTCTTTTTTTCTGCTCAATGGCGCCCCCTCACGAAGATATGGATGTTGCGCAGGAAGACCAGGATGCTGCGAAAGAAGATTTCAGGTGGCTCGGCAAGAAGATTAATATATTATATTAATGTTTTTAAAAGTATTGTGTGTGAATTAATTTAACACCATGCATTGTGTGCGGACGAGGCCCTGGCGCGCCCTCTGCGGCCAGGCTCCGGTGGGGGCGGCTACCGGTGGTGTGAGGCCGGCCGGCGACCCGCCGCCGCCTCCGCGCACCGCGCGACGAAGGTTCGAGCTAGGTGCTGGGCTGGCGAGCGAGGTCCTGGTGCGCCCCCTGCGGCCAGGCTCCGGCGGGAGCAGCTACCGAAGGCGTGAGGCCAGGCCAGTGACCCGGATTTGGCGCGAGAAAGGAAGGTGGGAGCGCGTGAATCACCGATATTGCGAGGCGGGCGAGCTCGCCAAAGTTCGCGAGGCAACGGGATGGAATGTCGAGGGGGATTGCAAGGATGGAGTTTACCGAGACTGTTGGAACGTTGGAAATTCTACTTTTTTTTTTCAAATTTTAGCGATGAAAAAACGATTTGAAGGAGCCGTTGGAGTTGCTCTAACCCTACGCTGGAAAAGGCACGTATATGAATTATTTCTCATCTTTTAGACATCGTTAGCAACGATAGCTACATACACATATATATATATGTCTGTATATATTTGTAAAAAAAAATGGCCCATCAACGACGGAAAAGGAGGTGCAACGTGCTGACGGGGAGGACGTACGGCCATGTGCAGTCCTCGGTGTCGGCGATTTGCAACAGGGACGAAATATCTCTCTCCTGGTCTCCTGGATATATAAATCGGAGGAAATCGTTTTCATTGTGCGCTGATGACGGTATATCATATGAAAATCAGATGACTTTGGCAACAGTGTGTGTTCGTAGGCAGCATCTTGGGCAAGAAACTGCCAAATTATCTCGCAGCAGGGGCTCTAAATGTTGCATATATCTAAATTAACTACAAATGATATACATACAATTCATCATATATGCATGGGAAAAATGAAGATTCTTTTTCTGTTAAAAAAAGGAACAAGTAGTAACTAGAGGTGCGTATGCTTTGCTCGAGACAAGCTATGCTATATTGCTCAGGATCTCAGATGACAAAAGCTGCTGCGTTTGCCGGGAGTCGAACCCGGGTCTATTGCTTGGAAGGCAATTATCCTAACCGTTGGACTACAAACGCTTAGTGCGTACGATTTCGAATGGATGGTATTATACTTGTTTATTCTCTGGAATCACGAGGTCCAACGGCCTGATCTTCGGAACTGCTGTGTCACAGGCGCCCGATTGGTGTATGAAATTATTTATTACTGTCCGATGGCCATGCAAGCATATATACTAGCATAGGCCACCGGATCAGATGACGCTGCAAGCCAAGCTGGAAATGGGGACACGCGGGCTCATGCTAGTGCTGTTGGCGCTTCCCGTGGGCGGGCGATCCGCGTTTGGACATCTACAGACCGCCGCTCTCCGATACGAGTCACTGAATTATGCGTGCGCAAACCATATATACTGCACAGGAGATACTGATGTGGACCACTAAGAACCTACTACCTGAATGCTACGCAACGCATCTATCATCAATGAACGCCGCGCGCCCTGAATCGAAAGGAGCCAAAACTGAACTCGGAAGTCAAAAGAATGGACAGCGGGAGACGTTCAACGTATAGTAAACGTCTGCGGGTTGGTGGAGAAAACAGCGCTCACATCGTGTTTCATTGCATTGTAACTGCAGGCAGCAGCTAGCGCTCACAAACAGGGAAGGCGCGCGGCAGGTAGCGTCGACGACGTACGATGCCCCGGCGAGCCGGCCGGCTCGGCTGGCCGGCCGGTGGTCTTAATTCGTTGGTTCAGAGTCCCGGCTCTCATCTCAGCAACGATCATATATCGTATCCTGTCGGGAATGAATTCAATTGACATGTGGTATATACATATATTGTGCCCCCACATATATATATGGCCGGCCCACGGTACTCTGATCAAGCTGGTCCATGGCATTTTTTGAGAGATCTAGCTACCAATATGCCGTTTTTTCTTCTGTGCCCGCGGCGGGCAACATATATATACCGTATATATACCAATGCCTTGTGCACGCCACGCAATAATTCTGATCACATGCCGGATCGATCGGCATGCATGAAGTAACTGATCAGTGTGCGCGCGGCCACACGCAATAACTCTGACCAATATAATTAGAATCATCTGAGATCAGGCCAGCCAGGCCCGGCCGGCTGGTGTGGTGAACACAGTGCATGCTGTGCAATGGCAGTGTACGTCAAGAATCGATTCGCGCGTCCTACGTACGTGAAAGAAACTAATCAAACCTGCTGCCGGCGGCCTCGAATTAAACTAGCTAGAGAGTTCCTGAACAATGTCTCTGAACAATGGGAGTTCTGGTCAGCTGGTCCTCTCGACACGTCGGCCGGTGGTCTTAATTTGATTTCGTGCGTGGAAATGTGGTTGAGATATGGATCAGGTCAGGTGCAGCCAATAATTGGATTGGAGATCGATCGATGACTACGCTAAACCAACAGCTTTAATTCAGATTTCAGTTCCAACTCCAACTTCAAACGAACTCTCTGAATATATAGCCTGACTTCTCTGTCACATGGATGCATGCATATGGGTCCATCTTTCTCAGAAGGCGTACGTGCAGGTGCAGATCGACATTATGTATGTGCAGTAGAGATGTCCTTGTTGTCTGGACACAAAACATTAGCTAGTGGGCAACTACTAGGTTACAGGGACGTACTACTCCAGGGGCAAGTACACCACCTAAACCGTGTGTTACGTGTAACAGCACAGCCTGCTGCATTCAGAGGTCATGGCAACCGATGATGGATGCGTCAATAATTCAGATCAGTTCCGACTCCAACTAACTTCAAACTCTCTCAACATCCTTCAATGCCGCTATCTCTGAAGGAATAGCCTGAGACTTCTCTGTCATATGATGCATATATGCATGGGTCCATCTCTGAATGCATGCAGATCGACATTACGTACGTGCAATAGAGATGTCCTTGTCTGAACACATGACATTAGTGTGCAACTACTAGGTTACAGGGACAAGTACACCACCTAAACCGTGTAACAGCACAGTTTGCATTGAGAGATCATGGCAACCGATCGATCGATGCAATAACTTCGATGGACCATTACGGACCACGGACAATAGGCGGTTTTGAATACAACGGTTCAGCAGGGACCAAAGAATTAACACCCCGTTTGCTTCCGTGAATGGTTGAGTCCAAGAAAAGCATCCTGCGTCGTTTGGTTTTGGATATTGTTTTAGTTGAAAACCATCCAACTTTGGTGTTCGTTTGCATATTGTTTTTCTTGCTGAAGGCGTTGGTTTTGGAGTCTTTTCGTAGTCTAGATTTTGCCAGGGCAGTGCTCGTCTCCGAAGATTGTGTGTTGCAGTTCACTAGCTAGGACATGTTATAGGTTCTCCATGTCGTTTTTTCTTATTGTTTTTTTCCACAAGTTGTGCGCATCTTAGCTATGCATCGGCCGGGAATGTTCTTATTTTAACTATATCATCTTGATGTGAATGTCTAAATTTATTAATTCTTTCGCTTATCGAACGAAATCGTTCAAATGCAGAAGGGCTCAAATCACCTCACTTCAATTGCAACAGAAGGCAGTTTGAGCCCAATGCTTACGGGATCATTTCCAGCGTATTACAGCATGCAAGGTGCACTATGCCACAACACCACAATTACCGTTGGATGGTCTGACGCTGAAAGCCACATATAGCGTCAGACAGTCTGACCCTAAGAACATATAGCGTCAGACTTCAGTACGTCGTAAGTCCCGACGCTAAAATCTTTAGCGTCGGACCGGACTTATAGCGTCAGACAGTCCGATGTCCTGAAAATGTTTAGCGTCAGATCATCCGTTGCTAGTTTTCAGCGTCAGATCCTCAGTTACCATTCATATAGCGTCAGACAATCCAATGGTCCAAGAATTTATAGCGTCAGATTGTTTGATAGGACTATAAAATATGCAGAAAAAAATAATACAATTAGAAAATATCATACAGATTCAAGTTGATGCTCCATCACATAAAGATACACACATACATCACATGAAGCTCAATACATATAAATATATATCATACAATCTTGTCCATGCACACTGTTTGAATCATCCAACAATGCAAGTCAAGTAGCAAAAGATTGCATCAAATGCACATCCCAGCAAGCAATACTAGTATTTGGGGTTTAACATACTAAGAATTGTGTACACAATCATTTCTAGGAACTCAAAAACCAAAAGCAATGGCTTGCCAACACAATGGCACATCCACTAGGTTTGCACCACAAGCCGCCTAGCACTTCCTGAAAAATATAACCATGTAATTAGATAAGTGAAGAAAATATATGAACTGTTCTAGGAGTACAGTAGCAATAGTAATAGAATGCACATGAATAAAAACATAACAGATGCGTAGAATACTATGCATGTACGTGTGCTATTGACTGGAAGATTTATTTTGGAAATATATAAAAAATGCTTAACTTTCTAAGATATCTACTAATATATTTATAGAAGGATTCCCTCCTTTGGATAAAAACAGTGTTGAACATTTGTAGTATATTTAAACATGCATCTACACAGACATGGAGGTATGTATCAAGCATTAGGCAGGAAAATCTGATCTTCCTGCAATAACAATTATAACTGAAGATAAAACATATGGTAGCTCTTCAATTTTTTTCGTGAGCATATCTTCAAGTTAGTGCACTTTGGATTGGGTTCAGCAATTACCCCCAAATATTAATGCCATTTCCGTAATCAATGAGTGGAGTGCACACGGATGTCGTTTAAATCAAGTTAGGCAAACAACGGTTCTTGAAATATTCGGAAACAATATTGACTCACTTCGGATCTTAGAATTCACATTATAAGTAGAAGGAGTGCTTTCACAATAGTTTAAAAAATAAGCACCAAAAGCAACACATGTCATCCAACATTAAATGGAGTGCTTTATTTTGCCTACATTAGGTTACTAAATTGATATGAAATGATTGATAATCTACTTAGCTTTAACTGGAGTATGTTAGGTATGCTATGATGTGAAAATGGCAAGCCTTTCCTGACCAATATAAAGCATGACTCAAATTTAATTAGAAATGTACCTATAGATAATTCAGAATGCAAAATTGGCAGCACTAATTAGGAGCTGTTATGAAAAGACAAGGCATATTTACAATGCTTAGTGTATTTGTGTTGTATTTCAGCAAAACAACAACTTGAATGTCGTTATGCAGGTATACATCAGAGAACGAACCATTGCCTAGCAGAAAATTAACACAGACCAAACTGAAACTTAGAAAATGAAAATAATGTTGTTGTGTGCTGACACAAATAACAGAGAATAAGAAATCAAGGGAGGTTTTATATCTCGCTGATTGAGTTGCTTTTGGAATCAGTTAAATTGGTTGTAAAATGATTCTAATTTGAGTACTAGAAAGTATTAAATTGCTGTTTAGGAAAGATAAAATAGACCAATCCAAATTCTAAAACCATATGTACACATGAAAGTAAAACCCTAACTAGCACAATAGAGGGACAAATGCTAAAGTTCACTGAATTGTGAGCTGCTTACTCGAATCTCTCACCGTCTTCACAACCTCCTGCTGCACCATCTCTCTTGCTTAATTATTTAGACTTCCTGGACACTCAAACCTGCAGATTGAACCCAGACATCAGTTGCAGCAATTACTTGCATTGCAAACGGGCTTAATAGCATACGATGGACAACAGAGCTGAACAACCAAATGACCCAGGTTGTCTGATGTAAAAATGGACTGAGCAGAAAGAATGCGATTAAGAAAGTTAATTCGCATAGCCACTTGGAAGAAACAAATATAGTGGAAAATACAAGCAATCATCAATAGGAAATACCTCAGCATGAACAATCAGGTTACACATATAATGTTGTGATAACCTGAGGGACGGATTGCTTTAACATGTTCATCTTATCCACATCAAAGATGCAGAATGATGTGCAAGTACTTGGAGTAGCGCACCTTGAACTACACAACATCTTTGCTTCTCTTGATTTTTTTTACAGAGGGAGCACCCTTCCTTCCTGCACTAAGGAGGAAGTCCTTGATCTCATGGATCTGCTTGGGCTACAACAACAAGTAGAGTATGATTTGAGAATGGCACACACTATTAACCATTTAGATAGCAGAGAGCATGTAAGGGAAAACAGGTACCAACTTAGAAAACATGCTTGTGTAAACATGAGAGAAAATTCAAACAAATTACTCCCTCCGTCCCAAAAAGAATGACATTTTTAACTACAAAACAAATATATGTGAGCACTTGAAATCAGCAAGGACAGACAAGAAGTTTTAACTACAAAACAAAAATTGATTCAGTTTAGACAGAATAGCTTTTCTTAGGTCCAAGGCAGGTAGGCTGCATAATATGTGAACATTTTGGGATCAGCTAAGGACAAACAAAACAATTTATATAGAAAAAAGTTTAAATTCAATTTGAGAAAATGCAATTCGATTGGTTAGTTCAATTTCTGAAAAAGGTAGCATACTATTATATTGTTTCTGAACAAGTAATTTAATCTAAAATGATTTAAAAAGTTAGAAATGGGCCATTATTTTGCATAACAATGATAGAACTAAAGCTGATGAACAGAAATGCTCTGAAAACTAAAGTAACCAAAGCATGGGTTCCTGCTCCACTATTCTTAACGTTGCTACTCAATAAGGATTAAAATGGTTAGAAATCTAACCTTCTTTTGTCTGGTGTTCTGCTCTGGATTTCAGCAGCGCATCATGACTTTCAGGCAGTATCTGTATCCCCGCCCCCCACCCCTCCACCTCCTCTGGTAGCGCAGTGTTTTTTTGCAAATCAAAAACCACAAGGAGAACACCAAAAAATCCCCCAAATCATTGGTTTATGGGGGAAAACGCAACATAAGAACACAGATCCAATATCTACACAGATGTCCCAAGTGACTACATGTGTGCTTACCCCTCCGAGCCTCATCTCTACAACTATGTTTCCCGCAAAAAATGGCAAGGAAATCAGTAACGCCCCACACAAACCCCAAATTCCCCAAATCGCCCAGAAATCATGAAAAATCACCTAGATTAGGCAAGTAAAACACACCTCTGAGTGACTTCTCCATGTGTATCTGATCCTTGCATCCTCTAGCACCGTATCTCATGGAAAAATCGCCAATCAGAACAAATCCATACGAACCCCCCAAAATCCCCCTCTACTCGTGACGAAATCAAGCAGATTAGGGGAGGAAACTCACCTTCAGTGACCGATCCATCAACTCACCACCTTGGTATTGAGCTTTTAGTCGCACGAGATCGGCTGGATCGAATGGATTTGATGTGTCGCCTTGAAATCGCCGTGAGGGATGAGAGAGACAAACCCGAGAGAGATGATGGAATGTGAAAGGGGCACAACCGAATAGGCGTGAGTGCCTGAATAGGAGTAGCAGAGGGAGACAAAACGAAAAAATGCCAATCGTACGAAAATAGATGGTGGATTGGGCCGGCTGTTTCGGCCACCCAAATGACAGTCAGCTGGTAAAAAGTCTTTACCAAAAAGAAAAGGGGAGGAGAAAAGAGAGAGGAGAAAAAATAATATGAGGGGAGAAAAGGGAGAAATGCAAGCAAGAGTAATTTTGACTTTTTACCATCTCAATCCACCAGAGAAGGGTAATTTTTTTCTTTTTCATTTATTGCTCTATTGCGAAGTAACATATAAGAATAACTATGCTATATACACAATCTCAAAAACAACTATCCTATATACACTAATATACTCAAGAAAAACTATCCTATATACACTAATATATTTTTTATATGTAATATACTACATATTATTCGTATGGTAGAAGTTTCAAATATTTTTGAGCTGATTTACTATTTTATGTAAATTAAAGGAATTTTTGCGTGGTTTCTTGAAATAATTCAAAATTAAACTACATGTGCATCTAATAATATAAAAAAATTTAAAAAGTCATATTTAGGCGTAGGTGTGTGCTGGGAGACGAGAGGGGCCCATATATGTTTAGCGTCAGACTACACGATGCTATAGTTTGTTTTAGCGTCAGACAGAGAGGCGCTAAATCTGGAACTTTTTAGCGTCAGCCAAGTGTCACACCCCCGAAATTTCCAATTTCAGGGATGTGAATAGCAAGAAAAACTTAAACAACGATTTAGTCTAAATTTTAAAATTTTGCCCGCTTTTTATTGTCTTTACGGGGAATATAGTATAGGAAAATCCTTTGTTTGATTTTCTAAATTAAATAAATAGTTGGGTGTGTGTTGCATTCATGCTGTGAGCATTGTTTATAATTTGCTTGGATTCAAATTCAAATTTGAATTCAATTGAGTGATCCCTTTAAAAAAATGCAAAACCTTCTTCTTCTCCCTCTACTCCTCCTTTCGGCCCAAGCCCGGCCTCCGCGCGCGGCCGCCATCGCCTCCCGCCTCGGCCCGGTTTAGGTCGCAACCCGGTTCGGGAAGTCTAGCTCTGCACCCTCGGCTTTTCCCCTCGCGTCCGCGCGCGCGCCCGCGCGGCTCGGCCCGGCAAGCGTTCCCGGCCCGGCTAGCCCACCGCGCGCGCGCCGTCGCCCCCCCGCCACCGACGAGCGGGGCCCGCTCGTCGCCTTCTTCCTCGCGCCGCCGGCCGAGCCCGCGCCGCCGAGCCGCGGTCGTGCCCGACTCGGAGTCCGCGCCCCGCCGCCCCGCGCTCTCGGGCCCGCAAGCCGGGAAGGCGGCGCCTCTATTTAAGGCGTCGGCCGCACCCCCGGGGACCCCTTATCCGAAACCCTAGCCGCCCCTTGCCCTACGCCGCCGAAGCCGGAAACCCTAGGACGGCCGCCGCCGTCAATCTCCGCCATCGCGGCCGCTCCGTCGCCGAGGAGATCATCGGGGAACCACAAGGAGGTGAGGAAGCTTCGTGTGCCGCTTGAATTCGAGCTCGTGTTCCCGTGTCGCCCGTAGCCGCTCGCCGGAGTGCGCCATCACGCAAGGCCGCCCCCGCCGCGCGGCCCGCCGTCGTCGTCGCCCGAGCGCCCGCGCGGGTGCTCCGGATCGACTCCCCGCGACGCCGGCCACGCACCGGTGCTTAGCCCGCTAAAAATCGCGACTCCTAGCCCTAGATCGATCGGCCCGCCGAGCGCCACCGCCGCACCGCCGCTCGCCGCCGGCGTCCCGCCGGCCGCCGCCCGCGCTAGACCCGGGCCGTGCGATGAGCATCCCGTGGTCCGGATCGTGCCAAGCCTACCGGTCAAACCAAGCCCCCGGTCAACCCGCCCTTATCCGGCCGCGTTGAACCCGGCCGATGGATCTTGATCCAACGGATCGATCCACCCCTTCGGCTTACCCGCGCGCTTTTGTAAATAAAGCCCCGAGTTTTTCTAGAATTGCAACCCGGTCCTCCCACCTTAAGAAACTTTTACGAATAGGTCCTGTTTTCTTCAGTTTAGCCCGAAAACTTAAGTTTTATTTACAGATTAGCCCTAAAACCTGTTCTAGCCATAACTTTGTCGTTTTAGCTCCGTTTTTAGCGTTCTTTATGTCCACGCGATCGTCTCGACGAGTAGAACGACTTTTTGCCCCTGTTTAGTTCTGTTAGTACTGTTTGGTGATTGTTTCTTATTTTATTCCATTGTATGCTTGTATGTGAATGATGTGGTGCGTAGAAGATGGTTCGTTCGTGGAGAACGCTGGAGTTGAAGATTTCCAAGGTCTTGAGCAGCAGCACCCGTTGGTAGAAGGCAAGTCCTTGATGCATTCCCGTTGATCCTATTACAACATGCATTTTAATTACACCGTTATTTATTATTGCTTTGCATTAAATTGATGGGTCCTACTATTAAGGTTTGACTAGTTTTGTTTATCCTGTGCCTTGATCAACCTGGGTTTATGTTTATGTTGGGTAGACCGTGCTTAGTTGCTCAACTTGGGTTTATGGTGGTTTTGATGAACAACAATGTTAATCTTGCTTTATTTATGTTGTACCTTTCATTAATCAAGATCACCTGTGTTAATCGGAACATGGAGAACCACCCAGGAAAACAGTGCTACCACAAGACATATGGCTCTGTCTTGGCTTAATAATTAGTGAACCGGGTGTTAGGTATGCTTTACCTGATAAGGGTTGGGGGCTGGCGGGTAGTGGCGTATGGACCTGCTCGGGCGTAGGTGTGGGCTTGGCTAAGACACGGTACTCGTCCGGGAGCTTTATACGTTGCACTGACCAGGTAACCTAGCGGGCGACCTTCATCCGGGGGATCTTTGTAACGGCCTCGTAGCGTCCCTATGCAATCACACCTCGGTAGTGTGGTATGGTGCCTGATCAGCATCGCATGGTTGGGTTTAAAGTTCTTCGGGACTTTTACGCGACTTGTGGGTAAAGATGTACGACCTCTGCAGAGTGTAAAACTAATCGATTAGCCGCGCTCACGGTCAAGAGCGGCCTGGACCCTCACATGATTAAACTATGGAAGATGGATTAAACTTGTTGCATTTACTTTCGTTCATGATGTTGATGCTTATGTTAATCTTTGGGTTGGTATAAACTTACATTTGCTAGTAATATAGCTTGCTTAATAAAATTTGACCAACTAAAATGCTGATCTGCTATGCAACCACAAGCTTCCACCATAAAGCCTTTGCATGTTGTTATAGATCTTTTCCCTTGTTGAGTACGACATGTGCTCATGCTTGTTGCTCTTTTATATGCATCTACACAACCCGGTTGCTGCTCAGACGGACGCTTTGAAGACTTTCCTGGAGAGATCGGTGGTTTCTAGGCGAGCGTGCCACCGATCGGTACTGTGGAGACGTCCTTTACCGCCGCTAGTACTCGCTTATGTTACGATTCCGAGACATTCGGTCATGTAATAAAGTTTTAATACTTTCTTTACGCTTTTACACTGTGTTTTGGTATACACTAAGTCAACGCATGTGTGAAACTTGATCCTGGCGCACATGTGTTCTATGCATTCGTATTTGCCCTTAAATCCGGGTGTGACAGAGTGGTATCGAGCAAGCGTGTTGGCCGTAGGACGTTAGCCTAGTTAGAAACTGGTCGAACTTAAGGATTATAACCATCTAGTAGCCATGCTTACTCCGTGCTATGCTTTAAATTCCATTCTTAATATACTTATCCTTGATTTTACCCCCATCCTTGGTATTCTACTTGCTATCTATCTTATCTTGGTCAATCTTTTCATTCTATACTGACTTGTTCTTGCTTTAGGAAATCTTTAGCACCTATTCTATGCTCTCTAACCTTTCCCTACCTTTACCCTACCTGTGTTCGCAGTATTCTCAGTTATCTAATGACCCTATCATGTTCAAGCTGAAGATCTTCCTTAGGATCTAGGTTCTTTAGGCTTGTCCTTGTGAAGTCGCTAGTTACGATCGACGAATAGGTGTGCTTAGTTTAGTGGTGTGTTTGAATGCTTGATCTTGTGTTAATGCTTGATTTGGATCTTTGATTGAGTGCAGTGTGTTGTGGGTTGATAACCACAATGACATTGGTGTAGTATAAGTTTGCTTAGTTGGGTTAAACTTTGTCTCAACCATCCTTTAATCTTACACATTCCTAATCCTTTACTAAATCCTTACTCATCGTCGTTGCAATCTATCCTTCTGCAAATCTGTTCTCGTCCACCTTCGACACAGCAGTAGTGTTTTGTTCATATCTCGAGCTACAGAGCTCCGATTGATGCAAAACCAGTTGGGTTAGTTCACAAATTTCATAACACATTTTCTGTTAAAAATTCAGCCACATCCAATACATATCCTGGGAGATATGCATGAAACATGGGAGTGGTCAGAATCTGTAAAACTCTGCTGACACATTAACTTCATTATTTTATATCTTGGGCTATAGACCTCCGTTTGAGGAAAATCCAGTTGGAGAAGTTCCGGAATTTCATGGGTGTTTCTCTTTGCAAAATTCAGTAATTTTTATTACATATTCAGAGAGGGATGCCCGAAACTTTGGAGTTACCGGAATCTGTTAGCACTGCTGATATACCCGACTTGTTTATTCCATATCTGAAGTTATAGAACTCCGATCGAGGTGAATCCAGTTGGACTAGTTCCTTAATTCCATTATGTTTTACTGTTCAAAAGCTCATAATTTTTGGTTATCCACGTTGAGAGTTATACCTGAATGTTTGGAGTCGACAGAATCTGTCTTAAACTGAAAATCTGCGCTGCTTAATCTTTTGAGCTTTCCTCTTTGTGCAATCATCTAAGTCAATGTTCCTAACACTCGGATGGTGAACACCAGGTCCGGGTCAGGTGTTGATCAACCTCCGAGTGATACGCCAAGGACGAGGCAGCAGCTCGGCCAGTGCACAACAACCACCAATGGATCCGGCCATGCAGCAGCTTCTTCCAGAATCGGCTACAACTCTTGGAGAACCCGACCAACACCGTAGCCAACCCGCAGGCCCAAGCCAACAATCCACCTCGGCCCACCGCCACAAGAACCGGCGCCCATGAACAAGCACGGGGAGTTCATGAGCCACCGTCCGCCGCTTTTCACTCATGCCGCCGATCCGCTTGATGCCGATGATTGGTTGAAGACCGTGAGCAAGATGCTCACCACAACTCGGTGTGATGATAGAGAGAAGGTCCTATTTGCTGCAGGACGACTCCGGGGGTTCGGCGGGAGCATGGTGGGATGCTTACACTACCGCCCATGCTACGCCAAACGCCATCACCTGGCAGGAGTTCACTGAGAGCTTTAGGAACCATCACATTCCTGCAGGGTTGATGAGGCTAAAGAAGAAGGAGTTCCTCTCTCTCCAGCAGGGGGGAATGTCAGTGACACAGTACCGGGACAGGTTCATCGAGCTGTCTCGCTATGCACCAGAGGAGGTGGCAGATGACCCAAAGAAGCAGGAGCGTTTTATGGAGGGATTGGCTGGACCACTTCGGTATCAGCTGACATCTCACACTTTTCCGTCTTTCCAGCACCTGTTAGACAAGGCCATCACCCTGGAGGCCATGCGCATAGAGTTGAGAGATTTGAAGAGGAAGGCCACTACTTTTGTGCCGTTTGGGAGCAAGCACTCGTCCCCGTTTCATTCCACCGCGAGGGAACAACACCCCAAGTTGGAGGTTCGGGTGGTAACTGCGGCGAGTCGGTTTCGGCGGAACAATCAACCCTTCAAGCACCCCATTCGGGAGTTGCGGCATTCCCCTCCACGGACTCCATGCCCCAATAACCGCAGACTAGTCGAACACCCCAGCGGAACCCCGAGTGAGACCTAGCGCGCCAAGTGCTCCTGTTGGCAATGCATGTTTCAAGTGTGGAGAGACTGGTCACTATGCTAACAACCTGTCCTCGAGAGGAGCATCCCGAATACCCCAATGCGAGTCGGCGGATGAGGAATGGAAACCGGACCCCGCAAAGCGCTAAGGGACGAAGCAGCTCCGCTCTTGGTAGATTGAACCACATAAATGCAACGACCGTGTTGGGTATGTTCTCTGTCAACATTGTTTTCACATCAGTTCTACCATATCGTTCTCGAAATCTTTTCTTTATCCTTCCGAATCTCGAGGACGAGATTCCTTTTAAGGGGGGTAGATTTGTCACACCCTGAAATTTCCAATTTCAGGATGTGAATAGGAAGAAAAATTTAAACAATGATTTAGTCTAAATTTTAAAATTTTGCCCGCGTTTTTATTGTCTTTACAGGAAATATAGTATAGGAAAAATCCTTTGTTTGATTTTTTTTCTTCTAAATTAAATAAATAGTTGTGTGTGTATTGCATTCATGCTGGAGCATTGTTTATGATTTGCTTGGATTCAAATTCAAATTTGAATTCAATTGAGTGATCCCTTTAAAAAAATGCAAAACCTTCTCCTTCTCCCACCACTCTCCTTTTCCTCCTTTCGGCCCAAGCCCAGCTCCGTGCGCAGCCCGCCATCGCCTCTGCCTCAGCCCAGTTTAGGTCGCAGTCCAGTTCAGGAAGTCTAGCTCTGCACCCTCGGCTTTTCCCCTCGCGTCCGCGCGCCGCCCGCGCGCGCTCGGCCCGGCAAGGGTTCCGCCCCGCCTAGCCCACCGCGCGCGCGCGCCGCCCCCCGCCACCGACGAGCGGGGCCCGCTCGTCGGCCTTCTTCCTCGCGCCGCCGGCCGAGCCCGCGCCGCCGAGCCGCGGTCGTGCCCGACTCGGAGTTCGCGCCCCCGCCGCCCCGCGCTCTCGGCCCGCAAGCCGGGAAGGCGGCGCCTCTATTTAAGGCGTCGGCCGCACCCCCCGGGGACCCCTTATCCGAAACCCTAGCCGCCCCTTCCCTACGCCGCCGAAGCCGGAAACCCTAGGACGGCCGCCACCGTCGATCTCCGCCATCGCGGCCGCTCCGTCGCCGAGGAGATCATCGGGGAACCGCAAGGAGGTGAGGAAGCTTCGGGTGCTGCTTGAATTCGAGCTCGTGTTCCCGTGTCGCCCGTAGCCGCTCGGCCGGAGTGCGCCATCGCGCGGTGCCGCCCCGCCGCGCGGCCCCCGTCGTCGTCGCGCCCGAACGCCCGCGCGGGTGCTCCGGATCGACTCCCTCGCGACGCCGGCTACGCGCCGGTGCTTAGCCCGCTAAAAATCGCGACTCCTAGCCCTAGATCGATCGGCCGCGCCGAGCGCCGCCGCCGCACCGCCGCTCGCCGCCGGCGTCCCGCCGGCCGCCGCCCGCGCCGGGACCCCCGGGCCGTGCGATGAGCATCCCGTGGTCCAGATCGTGTTAAGCCTACCGGTCAAACCAAGCCCCCGGTCAACCCGCCCTTATCCAGCCGCGTTGAACCCCGCCGATGGATCTTGATCCAACGGATCGATCTGCCCCTTCGGCTTTCTGCGCGCGCTTTTGCAAATAAAGCCCCGAGTTTTTCTAGAATTGCAACCCGGTTCTCCCACCTTAAGAAACCTTTATGAATAGGTCCCGTTTTCTTCGGTTTAGCCCCGAAACTTAATTTTTATTTACAGATTAGCCCTAAAACTTGTTTTAGCCATAACTTAGTTGTTTTAGCTCCGTTTTTAGCGTTCTTTATGTCCACGCGATCGTCTCGACGAGTAGAACGACTTTTTGCCCCTGTTTAGTTCTGTTAGTACTGTTTGGTGATTGTTTCTTATTTTATTCCATTGTATGCTTGTATGTGAATGATGTGGTGCGTAGAAGACGGTTCGTTCGTGGAGAACGCTGGAGTTGAAGATTTCCGAGGTCTTGAGCAGCAGCACACGTTGGTAGAAGGCAAGTCCTTGATGCATTCCCGTTGATCCTATTACAACATGCATTTTAATTACACCGTTATTTATTATTGCTTTGCATTAAATTGATGGGTCCTACTATTAAGGTTTGACTAGTTTTGTTTATCCTGTGCCTTGATCAACCTGGGTTTATGTTTATGTTGGATAGACCCTGCTTAGTTGCTCAACTTGGGTTTATGGTGGTTTGATGAACAACAATGTTAATCTTGCTTTATTTATGTTGTACCTTTCATTAATCAAGATCACCGGTGTTAATCGGAACATGGAGAACCACCCAGTAAAACAGTGCTACCACAAGACATATGGCTCTGTCTTGGCTTAATAATTAGTGAACCGGGTGTTAGGTATGCTTTACCTGATAAGGGTTGGGGGCTGGCGGGTAGTGGCGTATGGACTGCTCGGGCGTAGGTGTGGGCTTGGCTAAGACACGGTACTCGTCCGGGAGCTTTATACGTTGCACCGACCGGGTAACCTAGCGGGCGACCTTCATCCGGGGATCTTTGTAACGGCCTCGTAGCGTCCCTATGCAATCACACCTCGGTAGTGTGGTATGGTGCCCGATCGGCATCGCATGGTTGGGTTTAAAGTTCTTCGGGACTTTTACGCGACTTGTGGGTAAAGATGTACGACCTCTGCGAGTGTAAAACTAATCGATTAGCCGTGCTCGCGGTCAAGAGCGGCCCGGACCCTCACATGATTAAACTATGGAAGATGGATTAAACTTGTTGCATTTACTTTCGTTCATGATGTTGATGCTTATGTTAATCTTTGGGTTGGTATAAACTTACATTTGCTAGTAATATAGCTTGCTTAATAAAATTTGACCAACTAAAATGCCGATCTCGCTATGCAACCACAAGCTTCCACCATAAAGCCTTTGCATGTTGTTATAGATCTTTTCCCTTGTTGAGTACGACATGTGCTCATGCTTGTTGCTCTTTTATATGCATCTACACAACCCGGTTCTTTGCTCGGACGGACGCTTTGAAGACTTTCCCGGAGAGATCGGTGGTTTCTAGGCGAGCGTGCCACCGATCAGCTCGTGGAGACGTCCTTTACCGCCGCTAGTACTCGCTTATGTTACGATTCCGAGACATTCGGTCATGTAATAAAGTTTTAATACTCTCTTTACGCTTTTACACCGTGTTTTGGTATACACCGAGTCAACGCATGTGTGAAACTTGATCCCGGCGCACATGTGTTCTATGCATTCGGATTTGCCCTTAAATCCGGGTGTGACAACAAAGACATCGCTAAACATGGATTTAGCGTCGGATCACCTATGAGTAATATTTAGCGTCGATTATCCATCGATAAAGAAAAATTTTAGCGTCGGATCTTGTGATGGCAATTCGGTGTTGTGGCATAGTGGTGCAACAAATAGGAAATGACATGATCGATGGTTATTTTATTTATTTATTTATGTATTGTATTTGCACCAGATTATTTCCATTTTCAAATCTCAAATGACATTGGGCTTTTAAATGAAATTCCCAAGAATTTAGCTCATAACCTTAGTGGGAAAAAAGCTCATAACCTTTCCTTCAGGATTCAGCTAATCAATTTTTCAGAAAATTTGGAAATTTATACATAAATGTTTCTATCGGATTTACACCATTTTCGGTTTTTTGCCCAGTTGCAGCCCATGTTTTTTCCTTATACGCCTGAAAGAAAAGGCCATCAATGAGATTTTTCTGCAGGCCCATTCAGCATAATATGAGTCATGCCCACAAGCAGACAAGCCCATCACTTTTTTGATCGCTGATAAAAATGACGGTCCACGATGGCCCATCAGATTTGGTTGATTTTGATTCAAGAAGTATGTTTATGATTTTGCTGTACAAAGCCAGCCGATCAAGCATAATTAGAAGTTTGCTAACTTTATTTGGTCCATCATTCATCCTGAAGGTTCTTTTTTTAAGAAGGGATCGGTCATCAAATTGAAACTTTTTTTATATCTAAGACCTTAACATAAAAGAAAATTACATCGAAACACACCACTAGATCTCTGCCCTTCATCTTTCTTTTGAATCTGGTGTCGTCCACTATTTCAGAATGCTCCATTATCGTGGAAGTGCACTAGATCCGGACTTGAGAACCTTAGTGGAAGTGCACTAGATCCGGACTTGAGAACCTTAGTCTCCACCAACAGAAAACTCCACAAAAGTGGAAGCCACATAAGAGGCGCGGTTTGCTCAATCATTGCGGAGAGTAAAAAGTGTTGAAAGCACATCGACCATGTCTTCTAAAGGTCGTTGAACCAAGTAAGAGATTTGTCACCGCCGCCGCCAGTAGCACTATCGATGGAGAATATGATTCCAACAATGGTGAAAAACGATCCAATCCCTCCTCAAGGAGGCAACGTACCTCGATCCCACAATGGAGGAAATCTGGTATGTAGAAAGCCAAATCGAAAATATAGAAAAGACACTCCAAGATCTAGGCCAATTATTTGGAGGAAAGGAAAATTACTAGGAAAAACCCTAAAGGTTCGCATTGTCACACAGATCACATTTTCTTGGCTACAGCAAGAAGTGGTGTGGCCATTGACAGCACTAGCCCAAACTGCTCCGCCATGTCTACGCCAACTTGGCCGTCAGGAACTCTCCACTCGAATCCATGCAGCAACGAGGCAAGCATCAGGTGAAGCATCCTCTCAGCAAGCGGCAATCCAAGGCAAATCCGTCTGCCGGCGCCGAACGGGATGAGCTCAAAGTTCGTCCCCAAGAAGCTGATGACGTCCCTGTCGGCGAAGAACCTCTCTGGCATGAACTTCTCCGGATCGTCCCACACCTTTGCCCTGCGGCAAATGTCCCATAGATTCACGTAGATGGTTGTGCCCTTTGGGATCTTGTAGCCTTGGATCTCCACCGTGGCCTCGGCCTTGTTGAGACCTATCGGGACGGTGGCGTGGAGCCGCAAGGTCTCCTTGACCACAGCTTGCAGGTATGGGAGCTTGGTGATGTCGGATTCGACGACATGTGTTCTTGAGGCTAGAACACGTTTGAGCTCGTCTTGGACCTTGTTCATGCACCTTGGGTTTTGGAGGAGCTCCGCCATTGCCCACTCTATTGTGCTTGTGGTCGATCCACTTCCGGCGACAAGCAAGTCCTGGTAAATTTGCATATTAAACATGTTAAATTTTAGATTGCCAAAACATTCCAGAAATCATTAGTGTCAGTAATAGTAGAGTGCATTTGTTATTACCGTGAACATTCCTCTCATGGCGTCCTGGTTCATCACCCACCCTTCCCCTTGCACCTCCTCGCCCTCCTCCTCCATGTCGAGCGCCGCGTCCAACAAGTCATTCCTCCGTGCCTCGCCGGCCGCCCGGCGACGCCGCCGTAGCTCTACCTGCCGGTCGATCACACCGTACGTCCACCCGACCAGCTTCTCCATCCGGCGCCTCACGCCTAGCAGGTCGGCGGCGGCGAGCGCCGGGAAGTAGTCGGAGAGGTTGGGCGCGCCGGCGACCACCACGGCCTCCCGCACCACGTCCTCGAGCTCGCGCGCCGTCACGGGGTCCAGCTCCTCGGAGAACATGCTCCGCCACAGCACGCCGGCCACCCGCGGAAACACCGCGCGCGCCACGGCCACCACCGCCGCCGGTGAGCCCGAGCCCCCAGCAGCCGCCGCAGTCGACGACGACGACGACACCGCGCGCGCGAGCTGGCGCGCCTCGTCCTCCCTCACGGCGCGCAGCTCGGCGAGCCGCCGCGGCGCGAACACCTCCTCGACGCAGAGCTTCCGCAGGGCGCGCCACCGGCGTCGCGGCGGGAGCGCGATGATGGAGTGGGCATTGTGCCCGCACGCGTGCCACGCGTCCATGACGCCGCGGCCGGCGAGGTCGCCGTTGTGGCGGTGCAGGATCTCCCTGGCGGCTTCGCTGGACGAGGCGACGACGGCGCGGACGCCGCCGAGGCGGACGGAGACGAGCGGGCCGTACCTGACGGTGAGGCTGGCGAACGCCCTGTGCGGCGGGTCCCTGCCGATGCTGTGGAGGTTGCCGATGACCGGTAGCCGGCGAGGGCCAGGCGGGAGGCGGCGGTGGGCGTCCATGAGCGGTTGGAAGATGTAGGTGGTGATGAAGATGAGGAGGAGCGAGGAGATGCAGAGGAGGAAGAAAGCCATGATCAAGCTTGTTTCAAACTCCTACGTTCGCATTGTCTGCCTTCCTAATTCCTATGATATGGGTAGCTTCAATATGAATTTCTAAAGTACACATCAGGTCTAAAAGATACTGATATTGTCATCATCTGCTCATTTCGCCTTGGAGTACTCTGCTCATGTACGTACGCCTTGATTGAATTATTAATCCCTCATCACAAGTATGTAGTAGGTAGTACATCCAATATTATTGTACATTGTACTTTTTACAAAAAAAAACTTGTTCCAACTGTGAGAAATTTTCTTATATATGCATTTATATTTGTTATTCTATTGAGGAATTGTGTCGCCGGGGAGAAATTGTGCCACAACAAGTAGTAAATGAATTTGTTGCTAGCTAGTAGTTTTGAATTTTGACGAATGATATGACGTACAATGGTACTACAGTTGCACAAATCGAAGTACTGTCTTGGGTTTAGTATTAGAAGTCATTTTGGATAAGGTTTGAATCAAACATTGAGAATATAAATCATGAATAACTTGTAAGTCTTTGAATTTGGAAATGTAAAAATCATATCAATAGATTTGTCTTTGAAATTACTTTCATTCAAATATACATATATAACTTACCAATAAATATATAAAAAAGAGAAGTCAAAGGTGTGCTTTGGTGACCGTGTCGGTTGTACTAGCTGGATCAAAGATGAGTATGGGGAAAAGAACAATTATTATATAACTAGCTAGCGGTCTTGAATCTGGATGAATGATATGATGTACAGTGGTACTACAATTGCATAGGTACACATCAAGACTCCCTTGTTTGCGGTTGGCTGGTGGTGTGGTGTACGTACTGTGTACAAATACACCTAGCTTGAATTATGGATCCATCATCACTGTGGCCTAATCCCTCCGTCCTGTAATGATGGTCGGGGAAGCCACAACCGTGATTATTGCCGTTCTCAAGCAGGTAGTAGGCTGTAGCTGTACATCACTGCCTACCCCATCCATTCCACTCCCCTCGCGACCTCCCACCAAAGCACAAAGGAGATACACTAAGAAATTTTACGGCTACAATTGCACGGGGAAAGGCAGCAGGCGGTAGGGGTGTTAGTGTCTTTAACCCGGTATTGGTACCTGTATCATTTCTCTGGTGATGGTCAATGCGGGACGGAGAAAGTAGTAGGTAGTACATCCATATTATTGTACAATTGTACTTTTCAGGAAAAAATGTGCCGATTGCAAGAATTCTTTTATATGTGCATTTATTTCTGTTGTTTTGTTATTGACAAATTGTGCCGACGGTGAGAAATTGTGCCAACAAGTAGTAAATGATTTTGTTGTTGAATAATACAATGCAAATCTGTGCACAAAATAACAAAAAACTTGTTAAATATAATACAACAACATTTTTTTTAAAAAATCATCCCTCCTTAATTAATTTGCAATATGGTGACATGGCAATATATGTATGCGGTGGAAACTATGCGACCAATACTCCATGTTCCATGACGCAAACTGTCAATTTAATATTGTTGATGGTGAACGGTATAGGCTCAAGCAACTGGACCTTATATTGACAAGATATCCCTTTTTCAGATCTCATGGTGTCCTGCCATGATGTTGACATTTGAAGCCTAATTTGTTGGGTTAGGTATTTGATTCGACCGAACTGATCAGTTCATCAGTTACTTTTGAAATTCGTTTGTCACCGGCATATATCTGACACCGCCAAAGGCAAGTAGCAAGGTAGCATCTCAACCATGCCGGCGCTCTTCCAAGCTTTGGCGTTGCCCATCTTGCTCATCGTCCTCTCCTACATCCTCCAGCTCTTCCACGACTCTCGCCGGCGCCTTCCGCCGGGCCCACGGCCGCTCCCGCTGATCGGCAACCTCCACCAGCTCGACAAGCTCCCGCACCGCTCCCTGGCCCGCCTCGCCGCGCGCCACCGGGCGCCTCTCATGTCGCTCCGCCTCGGCGCCGTGCTCACCGTCGTCGCCTCGTCCCCGGACGCGGCGCGCGAGGTCCTGCAGCGGCACAACTCCGACATCGCGGCGCGATCCATCGGCGACTCCATGCGCGCCGGCGGCCACTGCGACAACTCCGTCCTCTGCCTGCCGCCGCGGCACCGGTGGCGCGCCCTGCGGCGGCTGGGCGCCACCGAGCTCTTCTCGCCGCCGCGGATGAGGGCCACGGAGCCTCTCCGGCGGGAGGCGGTGTCCGCGCTCCTCCGCCGCGTCTCCGACCACGCGGCGCGCGGCGCGGCCGTGGACGTCGGCGCCGCCGCCCACGCCGCCGCGCTGGGCCTCCTGGCGCGCACCATGTTCTCCGGCGACCTCGACCCCCGGACGGCGCGAGAGGTGAGCGGAGTGGTGGACAAGGCGTCGGTGCTCGCCGCCGGGCCGAACGTGTCCGACTTCTTCCCGGCGTTGGCGGCCGCGGACATACAAGGCGTGCGACGGAGGATGGCGAGGCTGGTGAAAAGGATGTACGCCATCATGGACGACCAGATCGAGCTAAGGTTACGCGGCCGCGCCGCCGGCGAGGCGCGCAAGAACGACTTGCTCGACGTGATGCTGGACAAGGAGGGGGGAGTTGAGCAAGAAGGCACGGACGACGTCAACCATAGTACCATCCGGGGACTCTTTACAGTAAGTATAGTACACAAACGTACATGCATACTGTCTTTTTTTTTTAATTTGATTAAATTTTCTATATTCCTTTATAAATACAAAATGTTGATTTTTGTAGGACTTGTTCACTGGGGGAGAGACCACATCCCACACCATAGAGTGTGCACTAGCAGAGCTACTGCAAAGCCCAAACTCGATGAGGAAAGTGCAAGAGGAGCTCAGGACTGTGATGGGCACCAAACAGCAGATGGACGAGGCTGACATTAGCAACTTGCCTTACCTTCAAGCTGTCGTCAAGGAAACCCTAAGACTGCATCCTCCGGTTCCGCTACCGCCATACGAAGCCGAAGCCACGGTTGAAATCCATGGTTACACGATCCCGAAGGGGACCAAAGTGCTGATCAACATATGGGCGATCAATCGGTGCCCCGACGCGTGGATCGAGCCGACTAAGTTCATGCCTGAGAGGTTCTTGGGCAGAGATGAGATCAGTTTCATGGGAAGGGATTTTCAGCTGATACCGTTTGGTGCTGGAAGGCGCATTTGCCTTGGACTGCCATTGGCATATCGAATGGTGCATTTGATGCTTGGCTCGCTGCTCCATTGGTTCAGATGGAGATTACCGGCAGAGGTTGAGGAAAATGGAGTGGACATGAGAGAGAGGTTTGGGTTAGCACTGTCTTTGGTTGTTCCCCTCCATGCAATACCACAAGAGATACATTAAGGAGTGTTTGTTTTTTTACAAACATACATTAAGGAGTGCTGTGTGTTTCGTTTTGATTCTTTGTCCTTTTTTAAATATATATATTAGCGAGAAAAGAAGATGAAACTACAGCCCAGTATAGTAAATTGGTTGATTGGATCAGAGAAAGAACAGCCCAGTCAGCCAAGAAAAATTTGGCCCATTTGGGCCCATCATTGTTGGTCAAACTGTCAATCATGATTTAGCTTCTTAGCCCAATCTGGATAGGCCATATATCGATTTTTTTGATTTATTTTTTTTCATTTTGCGAAAATATACTACCTTCATAAATTTAGTAAAACTAGACTACAACCGCCACACCCCATGGCGGTAGAGGCCAACTGCTGTGACCCATGGTGCTTTGGGTCACTCTATTTTCAAATAACCGTAACTTTTTTGCATGAACTTGTACGGAGATAAACTTTATACGAAACTTGTAGCTTTCGACGTGATCTACAACTTCGTAATTCAAACTTTTTTCATTTAAAGTCATCTTGGGGCTTAAAAAAGATATGCTGTCCAGATCTGGATACCGAAAACTGAGACCTGGACAATATATCTTTTTTTAGCCCCAATAAGTAGGGGACTTGGAGGATGAAGCCACCGTTCAGATCTACAACTGTTCTTTTTTTCCATCTAGGGCCTCACCCAAATTTCATTATTGGTGTAACGAAATTTCCTTCAGCACCATGGGGCTGACACCACCTGTGAGCACCGAGTGGATCGCCGACTCGGGTGCCTCTACCATACTACCCCTGATGCTGGTATACTCTCTTCGCGTCACCCCACACACCCTTCTCTTCCTTCTTCGATCATGGTTGGTGATGGGTCTTGTCTCTCTATCACCCCTGTCATTTTTGGGTTTTGAGCAGTCTGTATAGGTAAACCGGTCAGGTCGGTTTGGAAACTGGTGGAACCGGTTTTGGTCCTGAACATGTGAAACCGGTGGGACCGGTTTTGGGAACCGGTTAGACCGGTTTGTGCTGAGTTGATAGCATTTGCTCGGGGGGATTGTTGCATTTGTTCAGGGGGAGCTTAGGTCGTTTCCATTTGGTAACTGGTATTGTTTTGTCTTGGTTGTGTCGAGCCGTCGCCCTTGTCTTAGGGGATCGATATATTTTCACTTGAGTGATCCCTTTTTCACCTTTGGTTCGGTTTTGATCACTTGAGTGAGTCTTTGAGAGTTTTTGTGTTTGCCCGAGTTGAGCTTTGGTGGTTTGCTCCCTGCTTCTTGCATGTGCTTACGATAAGCTTTGTATGCTTTTTGATCCTAGTGCATGTGTTTGGGGGTCGCTCTTTGGCCCTAGTACATGTGTGTAGGGTGAGCTTTATATGCTCTTTGACCCTAGTGCATGTGTTTAGGGGGAGCTTGTGAGTTTTTGTGCTATAGTGTTCTTTTGTCGGTGGTGTTGAGCCTCTTTGCCTCTTCTTGAGGAGCGCTTGATTTGAGTTTTCAATCGTCACTTGATTAGTTTGAGTCCTTGTTGACATTTCTTAGCACAATTACCTAAGAACGGATTTGGAATCCATCCCTAGTAACGACACCAGAAATATTTATTGGTACTTATTAAGCCTACAAAAATGAATTAATTATCCGCAAGTGCACGGATACTGGTGAGCATTTCACGCGGGGTGATGGGTTTTTCAATTATCGTATCCACAGGGAAGACAAAATGGATTTATCAATTGAATAAGGATGGCAATAGACTACTATATGAGACTTTGATGGCATGACACATACTTTAATAGGGATAAGCCAATAATAAAGATAATAAATTGATAACTTAGACAAGTAGAGGCACACGTGGAACACAGAATATACTACTTCCTAGCTAGATTAGAACTGGATTACAACATAGGCACAAATTCTATATAGCATACACAGACTAGTTATTCATCTATTCTATCATACCATATCATCACATATAGCATAATCATGAATAAGTATGAGCACCCCGACGGTTACCCAAAAAGATTAAGGACAAAACTTAATCATTCTAAGAACCTTTGGTCGACTAGTCTTATGCTCGGGGGGTGGGCTGCAAAGGACTCAATAGGTCTGCCACACCTACGATCTACCACACGACCCAGAGTATAAAGTGAATCCGCAAGTAAATCATATCTAAGCACCATGCTTACATAATCTCCACTACCTAGCACACTCGAGTAATATACTAGGAGCTCTACGAATAAGTGCGTAATCTTATCATGAATTATAACTATATCAAAAAAACCACTAGAATAAAGTAAGAACTTAGCAATTGCATACATAGTATTGAAATAGCATAAAGTCATTGACAAAAAAATAAGAACTGAATCTTTGTGACTTACATATCTGAAGTTGGAGCAAAGCTCAACTCTACTCGAATCTGACTCTTTGTCTAGAACTAGGTTCTAGATCTACAAACTAGAACTATGAAGTAGCTATCCTATTTCTCGTGTCTCCTCTTCTTCTCCTTTCTTGGCTTCGGCTTGATCTGATCTGAATGAGATGAGATGAGATGCCTCCAGGGGGGTTAGGGGGGCTGCTTATATAGTCCCGAAGAGTTTCTATGCGCCGTACGATCAAACCGACCTAATAGGTGGTTTAGATTGCTCCTCATAGGCGGTGGAGGAAGGTCCTAGAAGCAGGCTGAGTTGGCGCCCCGACCGGCCCCACCACCAGGCCGATCAGCCTGGGTGTGTCCCCCTCGGGTCCCGCTCTGGCTTGGTGGGTCCTGATGTCCTCCAGATTATCTTTTCTTGCAAGCCACATTTATTTTGGTTCGGGAGCCTTTTGGAGTCTTCTAGATTTGTTTCCTTTCGCATTTTCCTGAATAGTCCCTGAAAATATATAATTCACCAAAACTCTTCGAAATTATTAGTTTAAAGCCCTATACTACTGTTGTATTATTATTATGGTCCTTTTCCATGCATTATTGATGTATAAAAATAAGAGTTAATGAGCATCAATAGTCCTTTGTGCTTCTTCTCGAGGGATCATGTGTTGTTGGTCTTTCCATGATCGGTGTTGAGCCCTTTGTGCCTCTTCTTGAGGGATCATGTGTTTGTGTCTTGGTTGCATTGAGAGTTTTCCAAGTTGAGTTTGGCCTTTGTGGTTTTGCTCATGCCAAGTGCCTTTGTTCTTTGAATGCGTGGTTTTGGTCACTTGGATGGGTATGTTGGCCTTTGCTTCTCAAACCGGTTCTTTGTGCTCATTTGGTGTCAACACACTCATGAAGGGGGGGGGAGAAAATTGAGAAAATCAAGTCGACATGAACCTTGATTTTATAGTGATTATCATGTTTTGACAAATGTTGGTTTGTTGATGAGCGTTTTGATTGATTGGTTGATGAGCGTTTTGTTTGAGTCTTTTGGCAAGTCTTTGCTTTGGATTGCTTAGCTCTTGTGGTTTTTGGGTGACTCTTTGGTGAGTCTTTGGTTGGAGCTTGCATTCGTTCCCTCCCATTTCAAGTGGCATGTGGTTGTCTTTAAATTGGTTTAAATTGGATGTTGGGCACTTGAATGGGGTTGTCGGTTGTTTTTAAACCGCTTTTGTCAATGCACTCATCAAGGGGGAGATTGCAAGTTGAGATGTGCCTTGGTTTGTATATGATGAGTGATTGACCAGATTATTTGCAGCTTGACATGTAGAGATGCTTTGGGTTTGGTGTGTTGAGATCGTTGGGTTGTGTTCTCGGTTGTTTAATCATTATGTTACTTTAGTGGCGTGTTGTCAACACACTCATGATGAGTGGTTGACAACGTTGTATGGACTGACTCTTGTCTTAGTATTGTAGGTGCAGATTGCGCCTTGGTTTGCATTGGTGCAGGTGAAGAACAAGTGCGAAAGGTCTTGAGTCTGTGTGACCTTCTGTATGAAGTGACAAGTGGGCTTGGTTGGAGGGACCTGGTGGCCGATAGAATCAAGGGCGGACCGCATGGTGGAAAGAAGAGCAAGACGGCGTCATGGTGGAGCCGGTGAGAGTGGCATGTCTCATCGGGGCTTATTGGTTAGCCTTAAAACCAAAGCCGGTGCAAGGTGACAGTCATTTGTGTGAGTCTGTGCCTTGTATGCGAGGTTTGATGGTGCTACCATTAAACCATCAGTCGGTGAGAGTGGCATCTCTCATTGGGGCTTATTGGTTAGCCATAAAACCAAAGCCGGTGCAAGGTGATAGTCATCTGTGTGAATGCGTGCCTTGTATGCTGGGTTTGATAGTGCTACGACAAAACCATCAGGTTCCTCGGTTGCTCCATAAAGCCGAGCTCGACAGTTTGCTGGTTTGGCTTCAAAACCAACACGGAGTCGGTGCAAGGTGGCGGTCATTTGTGTGAGGCTTTGCCTTTGCATGCGGGGTTTGGTGGTGCTACCATAAAACCATCAAGTGTAGGGTTTCTCGGTTTGGGCCTCAAAAATGAGCCTTGAAGATTCAGCGGGCTGCAGATGCTGAAACCGGTGGGACCGATTTGTGGAACCTAGTGGGACTGATTTCAGGTCTGGGCGTCGGGAAGCTTTGAGAAGCGGAGGACACACGGCGTGATCACAAGGCTTGCATGGTGGGAATGCCGGCTTGCAGTCGACAAGCATCCGTCCGATGGAGAACTTCATGTGTTGACCAAAATACCCTTGCTTCATGTGTTTTATGGAGAACTTCATGTGTTGAACATCTCTTGGCTTGTGGGTTGGAGTAGCCTTTCATTTTGGGTGCTCTTTTTTAGAGAGGAAGAGAGGAGAGAGTGGCTCTTTGTTTTAAGCCTTTTGCCATCCAAGATTTGTGCTTCTCGTGAGTGGCTTGTAACCGGATGTGGCAATACAATTCATAGTGAATTTCTAATATCTATCTTGTGCCAAATCCTTTATTCCCATGCGTTTTTCTTTTTACGCATTTTCAGAGGTATTTTTGTATGGCAGATTTGAAGGTGTTTCCTTGCAATTTTTGTTGAGGGAAGGACGTATGAGTTCCTTGTTACTCTTTGGCTTGTGATCCCCCTCAAGAATCTGTGAGAAAAGCCTTCGATTTGGGAGTTTTGGTTGGAACCCTAGGAGAGGTAACTCTTGACGGTTGACTTGCAATTCCTCGTGATTTGGTGGGTTTGGGGACGGATCCATTTAGCCATGGCCTGCCCATAAGGTATTCCTACCTTGCCCAAAGTTTCACTTGAATCCACTCCCCAACACCGCACCTTATCCTCTCTCTCTCTGCCTCCCCTCTCTTTCTCCCGCAGGCTCATAGCTCCCTCCCTCTCCTCTCTGGTGCTGTCACTAGTCCCCGCTCCTACCTCTCCTCACCCAACGCCGTGGCTGGTCCCCGCCTTCTCCCTCTCATCTCTCAGCGCCGCCGCCGTCGGTGATCCCCACCCCTTCCTTTTCTCTCGCTGCTACCACTAGGACCCACAACCGGCGTCCTTCCCAGGACGACGTTTGGTGGGAGTAGTGAGAACAGACCCAATGACAACAGCTCTAGATCCGCCATCTGGGCTCGGCTTGGTGGTAGAGTGGTGGCGGCGGTGGCATTGATTGGTGGTGATGGCGCTTCCCTCTTGTCCTGGAGCCGCCCCTCCATTCCTCTCCTAACACCACCTCATCTCCTCCTCTCTGGCAACGCCACCCCCTCCCCTTCCTCTCTCAGCGCTAGTAGCGTATGGAGATGGCGATGAGCATGGTAGGGTGGGCGGCCGGCCGCGCGCCCCTTCCTCTTCGGCGAGCCTTGAGCCCGCCCCACGGGCCTCAAGGTTAGACTCGAGCTCCAATAGCGTGGGTCCTCATAGTGGGAAATGAGTTGGCGGGTGGTGGCGGCGGCACTAGGGAAGGGGCTACTGGGGGTCAAGAGGAGGGGGTTGGTGGCCGAGTGTTGTCAGTGGTTTTTTTTTCAAAAACCTTTGCCGAGTGTGAGATTTAGCTGTAGGTACTAAAAGGTCAGACCCCCTTTAGTATCGGGTGTTTCCCTAGCTCGATAGTAAATGGGTGACATCCGTAATGGGTGTACTAATCCCTCCCACACCCTGCCTGGATCGATCGATCCCGCGGCCTCACCCGCTCCTCTTTATTATCTCCCACGCACACACGCATCCCCTCCGCCACATCTTTCTTCTAACCCTATCCTTTCTCCAATTCCCCCTCAGATCTCTCTTTCACCAGACTGCGGCTGTCGGATTGGGACGAGCTAGCGGGGGGGGGGGGCATCCCCGCGTAGGGATGTGGGCGCGGGGTGTAGGGTTGCGGCCACCCGACACTTTGCACGGGTGGCACGACACAACCTGTATTGGCGAGTGAAGCCATGGCAGTGCTTTGGGCTATGGCGGAGCTTGGACTTGGGGCGCGCTGCATGGGCATGCATAGGCGGAGAGCACCCAACGCGGTGACGACAAACAGGTTATTTGTTTGTGATTTTGCCGCACCGTGTGTTGAATTATCTGTTGTGATTTGTGAATCTTTTTTTTTGTGATTTTGATGTTTGATTGAATCCACCGCATGTATCAGTCTTGTGCAAACTCAATCCTCTATTGTAACACCTGTGAATATTATGTGGTGCAAATGAGTGGCTGTGTGAATCTTGTGTGAAGCCAGTCTTGGCCTTGGAAAAAACACAAGACTAGAATGAGAATGAGATGAGAGGATAAAAGAAAAAAAATGAAAAGAAAAGAAAAATAGGTGCTGACGGTGAGGGTAAACAACCCAGTACTAAAGGCCATCCCCTTCAGTACCGATTGCCCGGTACCGAAGGTCCGAACCCTTGTACTGTTTGCACCTGGTCCTAGTTGGTTACAACATGGAAATCTATCCAAGCTAGTTTACAGATAGTTTGTGGTACTTTGATCCGCTTGCCTGCTTTGACTTGCACACCAAACCATCTTCACATTGTGGGCCCGCATGCCTTGGTCAGGGGCCGACCCACCTGTCAGGGTGGTTGATCTTCTAACAGCCCGGCTCTACCTGTCAAGGTGGCCAGGAATCTGGTCGGTGGGGATTCATAGGGTATCGACATCCCTCATGTGGTTAAACTAATTAGGATTTAATGTGTATTTGAGTTCAGAATTCAAATGTAGATCACACTAAAAGACTCAATCACCCAATTAAGGACCAAATATGCAATAATATGGCTATTGTCCTTAGCCCGCAAAGCAATTTAATTAATTTTAACACTATAAAATTTGAGGGCGCAGAGAAGGTAGACTTTTATTAATTTTAAGCATACACATCATGCACAATTCTTTTTTTAAAAAAAATCATATTTTTGCGCATGTTAACATTTTGAAAAAAAAATCTGAGATATTACATTATGCACGTACTACTAACAACCAACTGATGGATGTTTACCTCAGTGCATGCTGCATGCTGTCGTCATTTCACTTGTCTCGTTTGTAGCATGCCAAAAAATTACAATACGGGCGATTATATCCATCTATCTATATTTCTATCTGGGGAAATAATTTAAAGCACGGCTGGATTATTCCATGTCCTAGTGTTTGCCGCTGCACATCGAAGCAGAACTTGCTGATGACAACGCACCCTAAGAAAAGCTCCGCACGCACAGTTGGACTATACTCTTTTGTATCAGTTTGTTTGTTTCTTCAAGAAGTATATATATATGCTCATTCCTAGTCAAGTGATTCGTACGTACTCAACCGTCAACAAATCTGCTGCTTGCTCATCAGTCTTCCACCAGATAAGAAGAAATTGTTAACGGAGGCTTCACAAATGAATCACTCAGCTGCTGCCATCCTCCTTGTCGTCGTCCTCCTACCTGCCGTCGTCATGGAAGCTCGTGGTATGTACACGCTTGCACATATGCATATGTATATGAACTACAAAATTTGATTAATCTTTTGCTAAAAGTTGTTTGATGCGCCCTGGATCTGAACCATATGTGCAGAGTTGGCGTCGGCTGGGGAATTAGATTGCCCATATCCCAAGAATCACCTGAGCGGCAATTTTAAAGGGCCATGCGTCAGACCGTTTAGCGACGGTGCCTGCAAGCGTGTATGCCTAGCCGAAAGCAGCGACAACATTGGCGGCTACTGCCAAGGTTACAAATGCTTGTGCTTAACCGGATGCGCCCTTCTTGAGGCTGTTGCTGCTGCTAGCGCTCCGATCCGCCATTGAAACGATGGTACCTGCTGCCTGAACAAACAAAATTCCATGCCATCGTGTATAATAGTATATAACGTTCCGTATGCTCAGTGGTACCTACCGGATGCTTTCTTATATGCTGAAACACACGAAATTGTTGTGGACTTCTGCAACCAATAATTTGCTTCTTATCAGCTGAGGTACGCTCAGTTCGTGATGCAAATATTGAATGCTAAGTAATGAAATAAATATAGGGCACAGCAAGCTTCTGCTTTTGACCAAAGAGAAAAAGGACTCTCGCGCCGCTCTTTCACAGACGACACAGGCGGCCCGAAAACCTAACCGTGGCTGCCCATTGTTACATTTGCTTCCAGCTTGTCTTTAAAGTTTTCAGGTGTTGTTTCTAGGTCCAATAACATCTCAAATTCTTAGCTTGTCCTGCTTTATTACCTAATATAAGTAATGCCCTGCCTCGTCGTGTTGGGCAGCTTTTTTGTTTTTTCGAATGAACCGCAAAGGATAGTGTGTGTTTCATTGATATGGCAGAAGAAAAATACAAGACTATGATCCTGGAAGATCATATGTAGGAAAAAGAAAAGAAATAAGATTGGAGTGGACATCAACACTGGTTAGCGCTCGGCTATAAACACGGCCCGGTTGGAGTGGGACATCAACACGGCCAAGCACTACTCACAAAACGATGACAGAGGAAGCAAAAACACAAACCGCAGCTCCCACCCAGCAACCACACTCGTGATTGTATCGAAACCGCTTCAGTGATCCACCACTGTAGGGAAAAAGAGGGGCAGACATCATCATGCTGTGAGGGTCACTGCCGTGTAGAACCCACCACCACGGTGCTGCCGCACCCAACGCGCGCGGGGGGGTTGGGGGGGGGGGTGGTCTCGCCCCTTCCACCGTTGGACAATACATTCGCGTGCACGGGGACCTCCAACCCATCACTCGAGCACAACTCTCATCCGCGGGGACCTCCAAACCCTCCGCACAACTTCATGCTCGAGACCCGTTACGGGGATTGCCATCAAGGTAGAGACCAAGTGCCCACCCCCATGGGACCCATATCAAGCCGCCGGGCACCGCTACGATTAGAATTCATCAAGTTGCTTTCCCCCTCACACCGGTCGCCACCATCAAGCTAGAAGGTCGAAGATGTCACCCACACCGTCATCCGACGTTGAACCGCAGAGGGAGTGTCCGGTAGTGCTAAAAACCCCACCACAATCTGCTACATGCCAAGTCCTCACTAGTAGTCGTTGCTTGCAAGCGCCTTCCTTCAACGTTATCTTGCACCGCAATGGAGATAGCCGAGCAACACCGAGGCGAACGCCGCGAGAAGTGAAACAACAGGCGAGTGAAGACCCCTAGCCACCAACGAAGGGCGGGCGACAAGGCATGGGGTAGGCAACCCCCCTTATCGATTGCCTTGCGACAAATGCGCCACCACCGGTCAAAGCAACCGCAAGCGGCCGCCATCCATGCCGCCAAGCGAATGATGTCTCTAAAGACGACGCCTCCAAGGAGGTTGTGATGCCCACAGGAGCCGCCGTCGCTCATCTAGGATTTGGACCGGGTTTTCACCCGCAGACGTCGTGAAGCGGGATAGCGGTCCCGGAATGACGCCCACAACAGGGAGAGCGACGCCCGAAGGCGCCACCACCATTCTACCACAAGGAATATGGCTAAGGCTTTCGCCCGGAACATGAACCTTCCATTGCACACGTTTGCTGCGGCGGACCGAAGCATCACCACCGTAGCCGTCCCGACCAAGGGATGTCACCGTCGTAGCACCACACGACCCGCCGCTAACGCATTGTCTCCCCGTCGCCACCCCCACACCCGGGTGAGGCGCCGCGCCGTGCGACCGCCGCCGCGACCGCCACATTGATCGAAGCAACATAGCCGCATCCGCCGCCGACCTCCTACCGCCCGCACATGTCACGAGAAGATGACGTGCACCACCATGATGTCGCGTCTCGCACAACGGGCGAGGCAACCACCGCACCACCATGGCACCACGACGGAGGCAGAGGCGTGCTACCATGGCGCTGTTCTACTCACCGAGGGACCCGAGGCACGCCGTCGTCGCACACCGGGGCCGGCCAAACGCGATGGTAGCGCGATCGAACCCCCGCCGGTGAGCGCACGGGCGGTACACCGCAAGTAGCCGGCCCCGTCGGCGGGCGTATCGAAGCCCGGCAGGAGGCGTCGGCGCCACCCGACCGCGGATCCGGTCACGCACGCCGCGACATAGCCGACGCCGACCCTCGCGCCACGCGCCTTGCTCCGATAGCTTCCGCCACCGTATCCAACGCCTCCACCACCGCCCACCGTAGATCCGGCCAACGAAGAGCCGGACCCGGTCTCAAGGACACCGCATCCATTCCCACCCCGGTCGTCGCCATATCCGGCGGCCCGACACCGCGCCCGGCACCGCCCGGAGAGAGCACGGGGTTGCGGCGACCGCCTCCTCTCCGTTGGTGTCGTCGGTGGCAATGTCGATGAGCTCCCAAGTCATCTACAATTACGGACGTCCTATCGGTGGATGAGCGTGGCGTAGGTGGTCCCTCTCGAAATGTCGAGATGATGTGCATATCGGTGGCGTTGGGCGCTCGGTGCACCACTTGGAGAAGCGTCGGATGTATTCGTGAAGGCTTTCTCCCTTATCCGCTTGCGGTTGCCTAGGTCCCAAGGGTTGTCGGTTTGGGTGTAGGTCCCTTGGAAGTTGCCGATGAAGGCCTCTCGCTGCTGCGACACTGCCACCGATCCCCGCCTCGGGCGGATGATCCGGCCAAGTGCGGGCCGAGTCGGCGAGGTGGAGCGGGAAAGTTTTGATGATGAACGGTCGTCCCTCATCCCTCCGAGTGTTGCACGCCGGCCGATAGTCCTCTAGCCATATGCTAGGAGACGAAGTCTTCCCCTAACGGCTCTTCAACTAATGGATTTTTCGATGATCTAGTCGTTTGTTTCAGCCCTCCCTCAAGGTCATACAACACAATTTTCGACCTTCCGGAGGTCGGGAATGTAGCTAAGTTAACAACATTTAATTATTAAAGCAAAAACAAGCCTACACGGGTCGGTGCCTAGCACGACCCGACGAAGAGTGTGAACATAGCACATGCCACATCGTGAATATATTAACGACGACGACCTACCCGGTTCTCGACCGGCTACAAAGATATACTAAGTACCGCACCCCTAGGGTGGAGGTGTTGATGATCCCGATGCTAGCCCGATGAAACCCTACCATGCTTTTTGCTCTTGCAAACCGCATCGCAAGTTTTCTTTTAGCTTCCGGACCGTTGTGAAGACCTTCACGAGCTACTTCCCTCCAAGCGAGCATCTTGCTGCACCCGCCTACAACATGCGGGTCCGGGCTTTCCCTTGCCTATCCGCCCGCAGAGGGAGAAGAGTTCTTAACTCGCAAGCATTTTTCTAGCTTCACACTTCTACACTAAATTTTTCCGGAGATTTGGTGGCTGGTTGCTAGACCATTGGGAGGATTGGTTCTTACGGTGGGACTCCATGTTCTACGAGTGATTCATGGCTCTACCTCATGGCTCGTGCCTCTATTTATAGCACGAGAACTCTTCTACTACTTCCTCTTGATTCTTCTACTTGTTCGCACGTGGTCGATTGTCTTTCCCTCACCCGTGACCGAGCAAAAAAGCGCACAATCCCGACCTTATCCACCGCACCTTGTCTCATTGCGGTGAGGAAGTGGACTCCCGATCGCATAGTGTTTTCCGTATTGTTGATCCATGACTTCACGGTTTGTCTACTAGTTCTTCGATCGCTACATCTACAAACGATAATAATTGCACCTGCTATGGCTCGCATCTCGTTGCACCCGCTATGGCTCTCCATGTAAACGGACATTGTTCCAATCGGCCTAAGTTCCGTTTCCGAAAAGAACGGTCGTCGTAGGTTCGATTAAAGATCTCCTTGAGGTAAGTGTGCCTCGCTCCTCTACCGGTCCGTCTTGGCGCCCGGAGTCTATCAAGATAAATAGTCGGGCCTCCGTGGTCGGTGTGCCTACTATCATTGGGCGACAATACCTCGGTACCGTGGCTCCGCCGGATGACCGGCAACTATGTTAGTCGTCCGGGCACCAAAATGACCTTCTTGAGGTCGACACGCCTCCATAGCTCGCTAGCTTTGTTTTGGGCGTCCAACTTTTGAGAATGGAATGAAGGACTCTCATGGGGTGTGTGCCTAAGGGCCCCGTCGGACATCTCTAGGTGCTTGAGCGTTGTTGATTAATTTGAGGCCTCCCCGAGGTTGGCACGCCTCCGTGGCCCCGCCGGACTCCTAGCATCTATGCTTGGTGGTCCGGGTATCTCTCCAACGTTTCTTCGGATCACAATTTTGCGATTTCATTCTTCTTTTTTTTGGTTCATCAAATCAGCCATGCCGACCGCTTTAATGCTCGGGGACTACTCTACGAGTGCGTCTTCGACGCCCTCTCGCTTTTTCTATGTCGCTTCAACCTCCCGGAAGTCTACTTCCTATAGGTCGTCACTCGACCTCACTACATTTCGAGATACTACAAACGGGTCGGCTCTAAGCCGGCTATGTTTTCTTTCTTTTTTGACCGTCGTGCATGCTATTCGACCCGTCGATAGCCCTACTACTTCCTTATGACCTCTCTCCTAAGGTCGCCGTGCCTACACATCGATCGGGGGCTTGTGAGACATGGGTACCCGTGGATCCCCACCGGCCCGGACACATAGTCGTCCCCAACAAGTGGGTCCGACCCATCGGAAGACCTTGTTGACTCGACGGTGGGCCCAACAAACATGTCCGTGGCCCCGAAGTCCTTCCCGAAGACCTTGTCCGGAGAGAAGACGTCTTGGCGTGCAAGCCAAGGTAGATCTAGACGGCGCAAAGCAATCCGGATAGACTTCCCATGTTGTAACCGACTAGAGATAGAAGTCCGGATCTTAACCGACCTTGTCCGTCGGGCTATATAAGGCGGATGAGGTCAACCTCGATGTAACTCAACCCTAGCGCAATCCCTCAAACAATCTACACCGACAACCGGACGTAGGGTTTTACTCTCTGGAGGCCCGAACCAAGATAAACCCCCGAGTTCATTGTGTTCCGTGTGCATCCCGTGCATAACCTTCAACCTCTTAGTTTACGATCGCCCCAACCGAACTCAAACCACGGGGGTTAACCCCCCCGTGGACTGTGCGAACTAAACCTCCGATAGTCAACATCATGGTCCTACGGTGATGATTTGCTAACCAACCACTTTGGGGAAAATGTTATTTTAACGTCCCTCAACTATCGTTGAAGTCCGACTTTCATCCTCCACGTGAAAAACAGAATGTCTATCGTCCTTAGCCTATGTAATCCGTTTATTTTTAGTCCTTCTGCTGTTTGGAGAGTGGTTTTGGTGTCGTGTCTTACATGTCATGCACATGCGTCCATAGGTCCCACTGATCGATTTTTTTATCTTTTTTACCCACGAGCTCTCTCCCTATGATTCACTCTCTTCCTCTTTCACTCTCCCAGTGACGGCGCCTCCCTCCCTCTCCGTGACAGCGGCGACGGAGGTCGACCCTTCCGCCCGTGGTACCTAGCCCCTCCCTCTACCAGTCGCCCTCTAGGCCGCGTCTCTCGCCCCCTCCCCTCCCATCCTCCCTCATGGCCTTCCTCGCTTCCTCCCTCGTGGCCAGTAGGGACCCCATCAGCGAATCCATGGCTACTCCAGCAGAGCGGTCGGCAGATCCAATGCCGGCAGATCGAGCATAGGCGAACGGCGGTGCATCCATGGTTGTCGAGCTGCGGCGCCAGGTGCCATGGACGAGCTGCAACAGTGGACCCTCCTCGGTAGCAGAGGGAGGAGTAGCACGGGTGTGGCGGCTGGAGGACGTGTCTCGATCTGTTGTTGGCTCCACGCAGCGTGTAGATCCATGGCTGCGCAAAGTAGTTGGCTGCTAATGGGGTGCCGAACCGCGGCCTCCAGCGCCGGTATGGGCAACCTGCTCCCAAGGCGGTGCAGTATACTGGCGTCATGGTGCGCGGTTCCAAGCGGTGATGTGTACTAGGCGGCCGTACGCGGGGATTTGCGGTGAGGATGGTCACGACCAGCCACCGCGTGACAAAGGCAACCTGCATGTGGGAGCCACTGTAACATGTGCCGTCGACTGCCACGTCACTGGAAACCACCATTCACCGCAGTGCTGCTGCATGAGCCCCGTGGCGTGTGATGCGGTGCAGAACGAAGCATTCTGCATTTCGCTGTCAGATACGAGCATTACATGACAATAGTAGCAGTAAGATTATTAGATGGTCCGGTTCTAAGTTTCCGACTGGAGATGCATGGAGTTATCATCAACTAAACCAGTACTGAGCAGAAGGTCATGCAAAATTTGCAAACTCTGGTTTAATGTGTTGTTATGCTTATGTGAACCCAAGATGATTAATTGAAGAAATATTGTGTTATGTTATGTTATATTTTGCCTATCGATGATTCCCGAAGCCAAGATGGAGCGGGGTGGGCGGAGGAGGAGCTGGAGCGCCCGCGCCGCCGCCGGTCCGTGCTGGCCAGGCGGCCAAGGACACGACGACTTTCTCCATGGCACCGCTGGCCTGGTGCGAGTATATACCAGTATCTACACCCACATACCAGTATACCACATATCCGTGTGAAGTTAGTAGCCATAGCAGTGAGCTCCATTCGCATCGCTAAGGTAGTGAGACCAACAAGGATAACACTGATGGAGGACTACAATTACAATTCATAACTTAGAAGTCCACTTTGCAAATGTGTGTCGACAACCCTCACACATACATACACGCACTCTAGATTTTTCTTTACAAAAAATGGGGGACTAGAACTAAATTAACCGCTAGTCACAACCAGATTCAACAACGGTAACCCAACAAATTGGCAAATCCTCTCTAAACTCTAAAGACACACAAATTAGTTCATTAGAGCATCTACCGCAATTCTACTGATCTCAGCTAAAATCAGCCTCACTTCATAGTTCTGGCTTAGTTTCTCCCCCACCCAAGCACACATCAGCTCGTCCGGCTAAGAATCACACATGGACAAGGCAACCGCAATGCCCTACTAAATGCGCCGGGGATCGGGCGACAAAAGAATGGCAGCCTCCGACGTTGATGTAAGGTGAGGCCCCGTGCGCCATGGGTGGCGAGCTTGCGAGCCAGCCAACCATGGTGAAGCCCGTCGTCATGTTCGGGTTCGTCCCGCCGTTCTCCATGGTGGCATGGGTTTGAGGTGACGCCGTGGATGCTTGGTGGCCCATGGTAGCCATTACCCGGAGCAGCCTTAGAGATTGGCATCGCCACGGTGAACCCGGATGAGGGAGCCACATGTCTTGGGAGTGCCGGAGCAGGAGATGGTTGTTGCTGCAAGTTCATCCCTCAAAAATTACAACAAGCTTTATGTTGTTCAAATTAATACGAAAATTAAATTAAATGTATATACTTTTTATGCCGGATGTGCAAAAATAGAAAACAATATTATTTTGGTCTCCCGTACGGCAAAAGCATATTAATTTAGTATTTTAGTTGGATTTTTTCATGCATTTACATCTCTTGCACGATCAAAACATAGTATCTTACTGTTCATTCATTTACTATCATTATTCTTATTGTTAATTATTATGAATTTCGAAAATTAAAATATGTAAGTCATTGCAAATAGTGGATTATTCTTTTGCGGAAAGGTAACATGCTTATCACCGTAGCACAATACATAACCTATCTACTAACATATGGTTACTTTCATTATTTTTATTATTAATTATGAACATTTGAAAATTAAAATATGTATCTGCGATGGAAGAAATGCTTCATTTAATTTAAGTACATGAGATGATACATTCATTTAGTGGCCAATGCTTATGACAACGCACGGGCACTTCGCTAGTCAACACCAACAAGGGACTGAAAAAAGACGGAATAGACAGGTGAGGGATGACAGATACCTGGTTTTGCGGATGAGGGGTGAAAGGCAAACTTCATTGATAGATGATGGATGTGAAATGACTTTTTCCGTCTTGTAGTTAACGCGGCAGTGGCAGCGGCCGGCAAGCGTGATCCTATCGAGGGTTGAGATCAGCGACGGTGGACCCGGAAGCACGACCCCAGTGGCGTCGCGTCGGAGAAGGTTGTGCGCAGATGGCTCAGGGATTGCCAGCGGGTCCCACACTTTAATCTCGCCTGCCACTGCCATGTCGGACGCAGGTGAGATCCCACAACAACTAAGGTTCGGATTCCCGGCCTGAAATAAACTTATCACCGACCTCGTTCTTTCTTCATGCTTTGTGCTCTGCAAAATAGAGTTCCCCAGTTTCGGTGTCAAGTTTGCTCGTACGCATGTGCTGTGGCCGTAGTAACCTGTAATGACTTCTATGATGCAAGATGCATTGTGAAGCTTAGGGCAAGTATATTGGTGTGGTCTGAAAGGCTGGCTCATTCATTTACACGTAATCCTGCGTCAACTCAATAGACAACCTATACAATGAGTTGTCTATGGTAAGTCGTCTGGTCGATCTAATAATTCCTTAATTTGTGCACATAAAAAAGGAATATTATGAGTTACATGGCAACAACAACTCATACAACCTATGGGATCGCTAACGTGTACTAATGTACTTGCTTCTAGTCCCCACATGCCGTTCACATCGACCTAGTACGAGGAGGACGTTCGCCGAATCTTTGTCAAACAACTACGGAGCACTCTGTCCATCCTTCTTCTCCTTCTCCGGAGGCATTCCAAGGCAAACTTTTCAAACTTGGGGCAATGGCTCGTGTTTAAGTGTATTAGGTTGGTTCCTTTCTAGGGATGGCAATGGGGACCCGCCACCCGTTTACTCGTGGGTAAAAACCCTATTAGGGTGCGGGTGTTGGGAATTTTGCCCCCCACGGGTCTGTTAATGGGTTATTTTTCACCCAGCGGGTGAAGCGGGTGCGGGTGTGTTCTTGTGTACCCAAACCCGCCACCCAATGGGTGGCCCATTTCGCATGACATGCGGGCCATCCACTAGAATAGACACTATATAAAAGATCAAGAAACCCTAGCCGCAGCCCTTAGCCCCCCATCCGTTTCTCCCCGCACCGCCCCCATCCATTTCTCGCGTCCCCGACACCACCGCTCCCGGCCGCCCCGACGCCCCCCCCCCCCCCCCGTCCCCGACGTCGCCGCTCCGGCCGCCGCTCCCGCACCCCGCGGGAAACATCCGAGTTGGGGTCGTGCGTGAGTACGGGCGTGCGGCTCGGCTCCTTGGGGGCATTGAGGCCGGGGTGTGGGGATTTGCCGGTGGCGGATATGGGTCACCCGATGGGTACCCGTTACCCACACGGGTGCGGGTGTGGGGAATTGGAGACCCGACATGGGTGGCGGGTGCGAGTAACAAGTGATTTCAAACTAACAAATGCGGGTTTGTTGTTCTTCCCCCACTTTAGATCCCACCCTTTAGCACCGGTTGAAATTTGGAGCCGGCGTTAAAGGGTTTGGGTCGACGTGGCCGGAAAGGGGGGCGAAAGCCCCCCCCCTTTAGTCTTGGTTGGTAATACCAACCGGGACTAAAGGGGGGCTCCAACGTCTAGAAGACTCAATTATTGGCCCCAAGAATTAGCACCGGTGGTCACACCACCCGAGACTAAATGTTTAGCACCGGTGGTGTTACCACCTGGTGCTAAAGGCCGTGGCTATAAATCCCAACTTCCTTCTTCTTCCCCTGCCCGAGCCCATTTATCCCCCCGCGCCCACCCGAGAGTTGAAGCTCATCTCCATGGCGGCCCTAGCTTAGGGAGGTGATGCCGATTTTTTTCTTCATCATTTCGTGAATATTTCTCTCCATCAAAGTGTTGTCAAGGATTGATTATTTCTCCTCCATTCTTTTCTTGTGCTTAAATTTTGTTTAATGGTTTAGAAATGGAGAAAATAGAAAATTTTGATTTCTAGGTAGGAGGAGCTAAAAATAGCTAGATTATAAAGGGTGTTTAAGTACTTTAGAATTAGAAATAAGTAGTTAGCTAGATATTGTTCCATATTTCACATATATTTTAAGTATTCTGTTTTTTTGTTTTTGATATAGTGAAAATTAAATTTAACTTTTTGACATAATATGATATGCAATAATTATATGGACATGCTTTTTTATTAGAAGTTAGTTTATTAAAAATATGGTCATTAAGAATATGGTCATTAAAAATAGTAAGCATAAAGAAAATGTACTTTAGAGAGTGAGAAACAACTATTTAATTTTATTTCAAGTAACTATAAAAGAGGCTAAGAGATTAAATTTTTAATTTACTTTAGATTTAGAAATAACTAGTTAGTTAATTAGCATTCTCTTGTTTTTTTCATATACGGACGGTTGGTTCTCTACCGGTGCCCCACATCTCGCTAGCTAGCTACGCTTCCACATCACCGGCGAGTTGGCGTTGTAAGTACGTAGCTCGGTGATGTGGGGCTGTAGCTTGTTAGGAGATGTAGGGTTGTGGCAGCTTGGTGATGTAGGACCGAAAGTGGGAAGGGAGAGCCAGGTGAGTGTATTTGATGGTGAGGTGAGGATGTAGTTTTCTAGAAGTTAGTTTATAAAAGTATGATAATTAAATTTTACTACCTACTTCTATTGTTTTATATACTAAGAGTTTAATTGTTTTTATTAAGCATTATGCTCGACAACATGCTCTTATTGGTACCGGATGTTGTGCACTATGTCTAAACCACCAAATGTTGCAACAAGCATTGAACTTCAGCTCGCAACGTAAACTTTGGCATGACACTAATAATGGACATAAATCTCTTCTTCAAACACATATTTGAATTCACATATTGTATTCAAATAATCAACGTGTTCGGGAAGCATGTAGCACTCCATTTATAAATAGAGTTCCTTTTCAATCATTATGATGCGGATGAACTGGCAATGGATGTACAACACCGATAGACGATCCTCGCAGTATATTGGTGGCATGCATGCTTTTCTCGCAGTGGCTAAATCTAACAAGAACGAGAAGGGATTCAAGTGTTATCCATGCTCAAATTGCAGAAATAACGAAGACTACTCGATCGGGGGACCCTTCATCTTCACTTGATTAAAAACAGATTCATGCCGAACTATGTGGTTTGGACCCGGCACGGTGAAAGAGGGGTTGTGATGGAAGAAGACGAAGAAGATGAGGAGGATGATAATAACATTCCGGATTGGGCCGCAGGGCAAGCTTTTGCGATACTTTAATGGAAGATGCTTGATGAAGAAGAGTTACCAAAAGACGAACCCGCCGATAATCTTGGTTGGGTTCTACAGGATGCACATAGGGACTGTGGAAATGATAAGCAAAGTTCCGGCAAATGATAGAAGATCTTAGAAAACCGTTATACCCGGATTGCAAGCGGGGTCACAAAAAGCTTGGTACTACACCGGAAATGTTGCAATGGAAGGCAAAACATGGCGTGTCCGATAAGGCATTTGAGGGGATGCTAAAAAATATGAAGGACAAGCCGCCCGAGAAAAATGAATTACCGTCCACAACATATGAAGCGAAACAGATTGTGTGCCCTCTAGGGTTGGAAGTACGGAAGATCCATGCTTGCCCTAATGATTGCATCCTATATCGAGGCCGGGATTACGAGAATTTGGATGGTTGTCCCGTGTGCAAAGCGCTACGTTACAAGATCCGGTGAGATGAAGATCCTAGTGATCTCGTGAGGCAACCTCCCAAGACGAAAAGAGTTCTGCGAAAGTTATGTGGTATTTTCATATAATACCACGTTTGAAGCGTTTGCTTAGGAACAAAACAAATGCTAAGTTGATGACATGGCACAAAAGGGAACGTAAGGAGGACCGGATGCCAAGACATCCTGCCGATGGGTCTCAATGGAGAAAGATTGATAGAGCATTCCCGCAGTTTGCCGACGAGGCAATGAACATAAGGTTTGGTTTAAGTACATGTGGTTTCAATCCATTCGGCGAGTTTAGCAAAGGGTCACAACACTTGGCCCGTGATGCTACGCATGCTCAACCTTCCTGGCCGGATGTGTATGAAGCGAAAGTTCATTATGATGCCGGTGCTTATCCAAGGTCCAAGACAACCCGATAACGACATTGATGTGTATCTAAGACCATTGGTGGATGAACTATTACTCCTATGTAAGAAAGAAGGCGTACTCGTGTGGGATGAGAATAAGCAAGATAGTTTTGACCTACGAGCATTGTTGTTCGTAACAATCAATGATTGGCCTTCTCTAAGTAACCATTCAGGGCAAACAAACAAGGGATAGCGGGCCCGCACGGGTCCCGAGAGGGTATGGTATAGCCCTCCACAACACATTCGAGTCATGGACGGGTGGGGTACCGTGAAGAGCCCCCGTGCACATGCATCCGCATCGACTCTTTCATCAAGCACCTTCGGGTGGCTCATGTTGGTCAAGTCTTCTTCGGTGACCAGATCCTTCCCCTTGGTTGGTAGCTCATGTTGCTTAGGTCTTCTTCGGTGACCAGATCCTTCCCCTTGGTTGCGCACCTCCTCACCTCGGCATTTAGCTTGGTCATCGCCTTGGGATTCCACATCAGTTCACCCATGTATGTAGGTTGTGTCCGACCTCGCTTCAAACATGTCCTACACGAACATATTTGTACAAACTCCAAAAGTGATAGATAAGGTTGGCAAGAATGATCTCGAAAGTAGCGGTTGTGAAGTTTATACCCGGGCATATCCTTCACCCAGACCCAAACGACAAGAACTGGAAGTCATTCCCAAGGAAATCAGAAGCAGCATCCAAGACTTCTTCCATGAACCACTCGGGCATGAACTCCTCCGCTCTTTTCCGGCAGCTAGAGTCCTTGCCTAAAGCCCGGGCGTTGACGATCACATGGGTCCCAGAGGGTATGATATGGCCTTACAGATCAATTTCGACCATGGATAGGTGGGGTATCAAAAGAGCCCCTGGCACGTGCAGTCACATTCATCACTACCTTCAGGTAGCTCATGCCGCTCAGGAATTCTTCAGTGACTATTTGTTCCACCCCCTTGGTTCTGCAACCCCTCCTCACCTTCGCTTGCAGCTTGGTGTAGTCTAGTGCTATGTAGGTTGTAACCATATCTCGGCTTCAAACATGTCTTGTATGAACATATCGGTAGAACTCCAATAAAAGTTAACCAAACTAGTCCATGAAACCAGCAATATTTACGTACCTCTACCTCTGTAGAATTATATAAGTTGGAGGCTTAAAAAGGTTCAATCAGTAACATTAAGAAATTAATCAAAAAAAATGAAGTTTAGTCGCCAAACGTTACTCTACATATACATATAATAGACGAAGTGGACGATGGGGCCAAGCTGTCCGAGGCGGAGAAGGCATAGCAGCGAATGAGGCAAGCCATGAAACATTCCGAAGATGAGCAAATGCAAGCCATGGATGACACAAAAATGGTGCCATTGTGCGAAGATGTACCAAGCAAGGCAGTCACTATAGGCACAGAGATGCCAGCGACCAAAGAAGCAAGGCTTCTTGAGTTCATCCGCAACAACCAAGATGTTTTTGCATTGGCTTCCACAGATTTGACAGGAGTAAGAATGTGCATAGATCTCACATAGCTTAACAAACAATGGTATATGATAATCATTTTAACCTTTATTGAAACAATAATTACAAATATTTATGTCAAGTAAAATCACAAGCCCGTGGGAGAGAACAGGTTGACGGACTAGAATATTTCATCTTGTAGATTAACTAATCGGAAGAATGTGGATAGTAACATTGCGAGATACAATAATTCAGAAGTCTAGACGTCCTGAACCATGCGTGGAATAAGAAGAAGCTTCTCCTTACGGTGCACATCCAACCCATACGACTCTGACATATCTATGTGTGTCGACCCCAACGGAAGCTCCCAGTTGAAATGGTATATTAGGTTGGCAAGAATGATTTCGAAAGTGGCCGTAGTGAAGTTTATACCCGGGCACATCCTTCGCCCAGACCCAAACGGCAAGAAACGGAAGTCGTTACCCAGAAAATCGGAAGCAGCATCCACGGATTCTTCCATGAACCGCTCGGGCATGAACTCTTCTGCGTTCTCCCAGCAGGTGGAGTCCCTGCCTAAAGCCCATGCGTTGACGATCACACGTGTCCCAGAGGGTATGGTATAGCCCTCCACATCGCATTCAGCCAAGGACAGGTGTGGTATCAGAAGAGCCCCCGGTGCGTGCAGCCGCATCGACTCTTTCATCACCGCCTTCAGGTAGCTCATGCCCCTCAGGTCCTCTTCAGTGACCAGTTGATCCTTCCTCTTGGTTGCGCACCGCCTCACCTCGGCTTGCAGCTTGTTCATCGCCTTGGGATTCCGCATCAGCTCAGCCATGGCGTAGTCTAGTGCTATGTAGGTTGTGTCCGTCCCGGCTTCAAACATGTCCTACGTGAACATTTCGGTAGAACGGCAATCAAATTTATCAAAACTATTGTTCAAACTTTTTTTTTAGCAAAACTGAAACGTGCCATATGTACCTTCAATTAGTGATATTAACGAACTAACAAAAAATTGAAGTTTAGTCACTATATATTACTCTGCGTACACATACCATCAGTATTGCCTTGACGTTGTCTCTGGTCAGGCCATACTCCTGTTGAACGGAGAGCAGCACATCGATAAAGTCCTCCTCGTCCTCACCATCGACGACCATCTTGCCCTTGTGCTCATCGATGAGTCTGTCCAAAAGGTCATCCCATCTCTTCCTGTGTTTCACAGCCTTAGCCGACACCAAGTCGAACCTCGCCAAGCTCGGGAAATAGTCATCCAGGTTAAATCCCCCAAGGAGCTTGGCGTTCGTCTCTAACAGCTCCCGGAACAGCTGGTTCCGACCTTGTTCCCTGGGGAGCCTGCCGGCCACGGCCTGGCACACGATGTCGTTGGCAAAGAAGCTGAAGAGCTCGCTGACGTCGACCGCCGTGCCCATGGTGGCTGCGGCGGCCGTCACCTTGGCAAGAACCAGCCGGACCTCCTGCTCGCGGGCGGCGCGGTTGGACCTGACCTTCGCTGCGGTGAGGAGGTGGGTGGTGATCACCTTCCTGGCCTGGCGCCAGTACTCGCCGTAGGGGGCGAAGCCGATGTCGGTGCAGCCGTAGAACAGGACGTCGGCCACGGCGGAGCGCGGCCGGGAGGCGAAGACGTGGTCGTGGGTGCGGAGGACGGCCTTGGCGGCGCGGGGGGAGGAGACGACGAGCGTTGGCACGGCGCCGAGGCGGAGGAGCATCACGTCCGGGCCGTGCCTTTTCGCAAGGTCGCGGAGGGAGTGGTGGGGAAGGGATCCGAGGAGGTGGAGGTGGCCGATGATCGGGAGCTTGAACGGAGGCGAAGGCAGCTTCCGAAGCAGCTTCTCTGTTCTGGACCTTGGTGTGGCCAAGCGCACGGCGGCGAGGAGGAAGAGGATGAGCACGAGGGCTAGGGACTGTGGAGACGATGGATATTGCTCGTAGAGCTGTGCTAGCACAAGAGCCATGGCGGCTGTTGTGGTATTGTGGGTGTATACACCTGCCCGTTGCAATTTCTGTAGTCCTCTAAAGTATAGGCATATCTTTAGTTTCTACTCCACATGTGCGACTGACATTGCACACGACTAATCTCATATGGTATCTCTTGTTTCGATGGTACTGTCACTCTCTGCATGCGTGGAAAAAAAATAATTCATGGGTATAGATTGCATTGTGCTTTCGTTCAATCATCCATCAGCTGCACATCGACAAGTGCAACGTTGACAAGCACACCTCTCAAAACCCCACAAGGTCTTGATATGCAACTGCATTCAAGATCCCATGTGCTATCGGAAAATGCGACTGAATTTTTTAAAAAAAAACTTCTGCAGCAGCTTGTAATAAAGGCGGTACAGAATTCATGGACACGACCGACATGGGGTTCACCAGCACCAAGTGATGGGTGCTCAATAGAAATGGTCAAAGTAGCATCACATCAATGCATCGAAACAAACAAACGAATAAAAAAATAGGAAATAAATTATGATCAAATTTATTGCATCCAATATTTATTTCAAACATTTTTGCATCCAATATTTAAATTTTATAATCAAATTTATTGCGTCCAATATTTCAAATTTATAATCAAATTTATTGCAGAGATGACGCGGATTCAGGCACGCCCATCTGGATCCACCTCTAGCCGTCTGCAGTCAGGCAGGCGTGGGGACTTTATCCTTGCTCTACCTTGTCAACTCCACTCTATCCCAATCCAAGATCAAGATGCTAGCAGTCAATGATTAAAGATGAAAGCAAGCATCAATTCCTATTACTTTTTATTCGCCCAAATCAACACAACAACAGTAGTTCCTCTGTCTTTCTTCTCCATTCATCTCTTTCCAATTGAGCAAGGCATCAATAGGTAGCACACACACGAAGTTATTCTTCAAATAATTTGTACATACAAGTTGTACGCATAAGTTCAGCTAACCATTAAACTTGTGCTTAGAAGTTATCTAACAAAAAATTACAGTTCCCGGTTATACGTCTAAGTTGTGTGTATAAGTTCAAAAAATGGAAATATGAAATGATGTTTGAAAAATGTTATACGTATAAGCCATTCTTCAAAAAGTTGTGCATACAAGTTATACGCATAAATTATGCACATTGATTTCTGTCAAAGTTGTGCTGAAAAATTATCAGCTGCAAATACGAAGTTATGCATCCAATTTATGTCAAACTTGCATTTCAAATACATATTTTCTTCGGCAGCACTTCCGTCGAACTAGATTTTTAATGGTCATACGCTACAAACGTGACATGCCAGCGGCGAGCTGCTTGTATGCGCGTGTGCGGCTAACGACAGCGGCAGGTGGGGGGGGAGGGGGGCTCCAGCCCCCCTACCACCCTGATCCAAGTTTTCCATAGAAATTTTGAGGAGGAAAAGCCCCCCTACCACCAATCCTAGATTCGCCACTGGCTAATGATGCTAGTAAAGGAACTTGGATGCTACTGTTGGGTCTTGTCTTGTAGGAATTCGGTCGCTCCAAGCGCGCGGGTGCTAATTAGTCGTCCCCGCAAGAGTTTTGGCTCGTTTCTTATCGAGACGAGTCAAGCTAGTTTGGCATCTTAATGATGTTTTAGTCCTCTTTTAGTCACACATGTTGGAGAATTTGGTTCATAAAAGTGACTAAATTTAGCCTAAGTACTTGTAGCCATGGTGATCCAAACACCCTCAGCGTGTCTCGCGTAGTGGTGTGCTAGCTAACTAGGTTTCTGCTAGAGCTTTCAATGCAGGCAAGCCAGGATTCGGTTCTGGTTCTGAGGGTTATGTGGAGGAGTTGAAGCCGTTTTGTGAAGCCGTTTGGCAAAATATCTTCTACTGGCTGTGTAATGTGGATAAGAAGGTGAAATGTTCATAATGCCCTACTCTTCTCTTTTTATTTCTTTTCTTTTCTTTTTTATTTTTTACATTTTTTCTTATTCTTTTTTTCGCGACATTCCTTATCCGCTGGGGTCTTCTAGATCTTCCTGTTCCCTTGCCGAGAGCTCCAGCGCCGCCCGCCAGAGCTCACCTCGTCGACATCCACCAGCCTCGTGGTGGCCTCCCCCCTCATCGGCTCCCACCAGCGGCCGCTTTCCACCTCCTCCTCCGCCTCCACCACATCGCTTCTCCTCTGCCTCCACCGCGCTGCGCCGGACTCCCAGTTTTCTCGCCGACGTCCTACTCCACCATGCCAACGTCGTCGGCCTCCAGCCGCGCGGCCGCGCCGGCCACCTCCTCCACCCCCAGCGCCGTCGGCCTCCAGTCTCGCAGCGCGCCGGCCTCCTCCTCCGCCCAGCCAGCAATGCCCGCCACCTCCTCTGGCTCCCCACGCTCTTTGCGCCGCCTTCCACCTACGCCGCGTCGGTCACCTCCCACGCCGGAGGTCCTGGTGAGTGGTGGGGCAATGTCATTTTTGCCGTTATTTTTGCGAACGCTAGGAGCAATTTGGTAACCATGTGTCAGGCACGTAGACAGAGCCGGGGGAGCTACGTTTTTGGGCTCCCTCCGCTCCAAACGGCTCCCGGAAATTCCGAGAGCTTCCCTCACGAAGCCGTTTTTCCATGCCCTTTGGTAGGGCTTCAGCCAAAACCAGCTACGGAGCCGGAGCTGAAGCTCTACCAAACGGACCCTGATTCTAGCCCCGCGGAAAACCAACGGAAAGGATCTGATTGCTGCATGCTGATCATATCGGACTTGCACAGGTTGCACAGGTTGTGCAGCCGCTCAGCCTTGGCAGTCTTTAATTTGGAATCATGAAGTATCTGAGTGTTTTCGGGTCAGGTGAACATCGAGGTTTCAACAAAGAACCTTTCCATTCTCTTCTCTTGTCATACGGCCAACACCCTTTCGCTTGCGGATAGCAACTTTAACATGGCTCCCTGATTTGGTGATCTGCTTGAGGTCGACATGACGACATCAATCATGTGACCTGCACCTACTGGCCACAAAAGCACATACCTGTAGTGGTATATGTTGGATATTTTGGTTTGACCCCGGTCAACCGACGAACCGAGGATATGGGGGAGCGGTCCACTTCCCCTTAGACTCGGATTCGGCCCAACATTAACAAAGCCCGTTTGCCGTGATCGGGTGGCAAACCCTAAGTCTAATCGGGCTCGGCCCTGGGTCTACAGCGCTGCCTATATAAGAAAAGGGGACCCCTCACGGTTCCCTAGAGGATAAACACGGGTTTCACGTGCATTCACACGTGAACCTTAACCCTAATCCACCCACCGATCGCTAAGAGCGCCGGGAAGGCCCGGAAGCTCGAGCTCCGCGTCCCGGGCGGTGTCGTTGGCGTCCCGAAGGCCACCGATACCCTCGAAGACGCTCAAGGAACGTCTACGCTACAAGCCCGACGTCGCTCTCGTCGTCGACTCCGTCACCGCCGAATCGGCCAACACCACCGCGATGGAGAACACCGCCGCTGGTATTCATAACCGAATCTTCTACCATTTATTTCCGCATTAGATTAATGTGCTAGATGTGATCTATGGTGAACTAGTAGATCCCGATGTATCTTGTTTCTAAGTATTGTTAGTTTTATTTTGACTAACAGTATATACTGTTTTGGTCGCCAAGATGATTAGATAATCTCGTCGATTGAGTTCGACGGTCGACCATCTTCGTCTTGAGAGTTGTTTTCCTGAACGCCATTTGGATGCATCTTGAGAGTTGAGTAAAATACATGGGTGATCCCTCAACTTCTACCGTGCTGTCATCTGGATCTCCAAAACCTCAAATATACTTTTAGGTTTGTAAACATGTCTTAATATGTCATCCGGGTCACTAAACTTGTAAACTTGTACACGGTACCATCTCGATGTCCAAACGCTCAATATATGTTTTTGAACCATAAAATTTGTCACCGACTGCGGCTGATGGTATTTTGCTCCTTGCTCACCACCAAGAACCTTATGCTAGCAGGCATGTATCACTACGGGAAACCCAAAAGACGCCGAGTGTCGCAAAAGACACCGAGTGTTTTCCGTCGGACACTCGGCGTCTAGCCTTATTCGCCGAGCACTACTAGAAAACCCTCCATTTAGCTACGCTATATTTAGAGTTAGGCACACTTTATTTCGTCTCTATGGCTTTGTAGATACATTTTCAAAAAGTGTGTTACAAGCGTCTTCGCACGGACCGTGTCAGGCTTCGTAGAGACGAATTCATTAAGCATGTCTACTTGCATTGATACAATTTTAGAAATGCATTTATATCATGCTTAGTGGTGTAGTTACGTAGTATAGTAACACTTCATTGTGTGTTGAAAAATATAGAGACAAACTCCTAGATACGTTTATAAAATGTCTACTTATTTGTGAAAAAACAAAAAAAATATTTCATATTGGAGGACACCTATCCATGATTATGTTTGTGTAATATGTGTGATGCATAGGAATCGACTGAATATCTCTCACCTCAAACATACCTTCCTTACCATCTGACCTACACAACAAATTTGACTTACATAAGTATGTTTTACTTTTGAGTTATGCTATGAAGAACCATTACGACACTTATTTGATACGCTTTATGACGTCCCTACATGCTACTCACGATTCAAATCATGTCTAACCATTCATCATTTTGAAACTTTTTTACAATCATGTCAAAAAGTATCTTTACGTGGCTATAGACATTGTTTGACACGTATTGTAGTGTGTCTTGACAATAATGATGCATTAAATCGTGTCTAACTTCGTGTCTTTTTGAGATGATTTCAGTAGCATGTTCAAAAAGTATCTCTATAAAACTACTAACAATGTAAGCATGTCTAATATCGTGTCACTTTGATATGTTATCAAAATCGTGTCAAAAAGCATCTTTATGCACTGTCATAGAAACGCTTTCATGGTGTGTTGATACTATAACATAGCTAAAAGGGGGGTTTTCTGGTAGTGCGAGTGTACACAAAAAACACTCGGTGAAGTCCTGACACTTGGCGTCTAGACTTATTCGCCGAGTGCCGGACACAAAACACTCAGTGTTATTTATTCGCCAAGTGTCCTAGTTAGACACTCGGCATCTACCCAAGTGTAGGCCGAGTGTCTGTCCAGACACTCGGCAAAATTTGAATTTTTTTCTTCCCCTTGCCATCAAACTTTTTTTAGTCCTCATACAGTACTAGGTACTCCATACTCAAATTTGATGCATTCCTCGATCTAGGAAAATTATTAGATTTATCAACATGTCATGATATCATACATGAAGGCTATGGTAAAAATTTTAAAAGGTTTTGAACATTTTGTCAAATATGATGCTTTGAGTTGAGCACGATTCAATAAGATTTGGGGTAAAAGTGATGATCAAATTGTGATTTGGCTACAAAACGTTTTACAACAAACGGAAAACAAAGATTGATTCATGTGAGTTTTTGGTAATTTTTTTGATCTATTTGATAATTTTAATGTAATAAGCGCCATCATACTATTTTAATTGATATAATTAAAGTTGAGCTATAAGTGCATAAGATAATTGAATTATATGCATAGAAAAAAAATCAAATACATATTGTTGAGTAAATTTGACAAGGTATTGTTGAATTAGTTAATATTAATTTAAATTAATGTTGTCGAAAAGTTGAAGGAGAATAAGAAACTAGAAAAAAATAAAAATAGAAAACTTGGAGTGCTTGGATGAAGTAGTGGACTTGCTTGACTTGTTGGTATGGAGAGCAACATCTTTGACCTTCAAGTTGTTCAAGTTAGCTTCTAGCTCACCAATCTTCTTTCTATGTTGGATTTCTTTGTCCATAAGCTTATTAGTAAGAATCCTCCCAAGGACATCATTTGGATAGAACTCCTCAAATCTCTTCTTCTCTCTAATCAAGGTGACTAGAGTGGGATTTCTTGGCGCTAAGGCCTCCAACATCACCTTCAGAACATAGAGGTCATCCAACTCATCACCACCTAAACCTCTTATCTTCCCAACTATGACCATCAATCTATCAAACATCTCTTGTGGCCTTCTCCATCAAAGATAGTGAACCTATTAAGTTTGGCTATCAATATGTTGATCTTGGACTTCTTAACCTTGTCAACATCCTCATGAACAATGAGGAGGGTGTCCCAAATCTCTTTGGCAATCTCTAGTCCATTGACCCAATTGTACTCTTGAGCACTCAAGGCACTAAGGAGTATGCTTGTAGCTTGAGCATTCCTCTTGATGTTGCAGCGATCACGTGGGGTGAGGTATCCAAAGGCTTCGAAGTCATCAAAACCTACACACACAATGTTCCACAACTCCAAACTCAAACCTGTTAGATAAACTTTCATCATATGCTTCCATTTAGCAAAGTTGGTCCCATCGAATTGGGGAAACTTGCCAATGGGTATAGTGGCCTCATCCTTAGATTTAGTCTCCAAAAATCATAGTTAAAGGATACACTTCTATAATCATTCTTGGACTTGACCTTGGGCTTGGGCTTGAGTGTTCTCTTAGGAATTCTTGTGCCATAGCACTCATCATCCCCATCTCCATTTTCACTAGATGAAGAAGATGATGAGGATGATGAAGATGGTGATGGAGATGGTGAATGTATTCTCTTTCTTCTCTTCTTTTCCTCCTTCTTCCTTTTCTTCTTTTTTCTTGCTTGTTGTCCTCTTTCTTCTTTTCTTCTTCTTTCTCTTTCTTCTTGTCCTATTTCTTGCTTTTCTTGCTGTTTTCCTTGGAGCTTTCCTTCACTGCCTTCTTGAGCTTGTCGAACTTCTCTTGGGCTGATGTGTTGACAACCTCCGAGGCATCACCATCAACCTCACTTGGTAGATCTTCAAACTCCTCTTCTTCTTGCTTGTCATCACCACTTGCCATATCCTCAAACGGTTAAGTTTTAGTGTTGACGGTGTATATTCGTATTAAACTTCAAGTGGACTTGCAAGCGGACAAGTCCTCCATCGTAGTCAAGGGACCTTTCTTCCCTCAAGTGTGAACCCAAGGTATCGAATCCATGGAACAATGTGTGATGTAAGAATCAATCTAATAAAGACGAGAACTTTGATCTTCAAAGGAGAATCTTATGCATCTAATCTTAAGGAACATCATGAAAATGGATCTAATCTATAAAAACCGGAGGTAGCAAGAGATAGAGGGGGATACATAAACCAATCTAGAGAGATTGGATCAAGCCTTCGTTGAAGTTCCAAGCATACGAGAATTAAACAAGTTCAATATCATCAAAAGCTTCTTTAAATCATGGTTTCCCGTCTGACTCCGAAAACGCCTGCCTTTTGGAGCCACCGTTCTGTAACAATGCACCCCTATTCATGTGGGTTAGTCTAGGGCGAGTCCAAAGACAAGTTGAAATCTCTCGGAAGTTCAGGCATGCACCTCTAGCCACCACGGCTACAAGAACACCCTCGATGATCTACGAAAAGCCGATTGAAATCAAAGACGTAGGAGAAACACTCGATCGCTAGAAATCGGATTGCAACTTGATAATTCAACATTACATGATACATGAATCAAGATCACCACCGGGATCCTACCTTGATCTTGCTTCTATCTATGGGAACTCCGACGTGGTCTTCCTTGCAAGGTTCCCACGCCAGCTAGAGAGATCCTAGTAAACTAGCTCGACCCTCTCCTCTCCGAGATGGTGTCCCTCTCTTCTCTGCTCTTCGGCGGCCGATGACGAATGAGTTGATGCATGGCTCCTCGCCTCGGGGCTATAAATAGCTCGAATGGCAGCTAGGTCAAAGGGGGGCAACTGGGCCATGAAATGGGCTGGGTCGGTCGGCCTTTGCCCGGTGTTGGTTCCCGAGTCTTCTAGAGTCTTCCCTGATCTGCATGTGGGCTCTTGTCATCAGTTTCTCCTCGGATTGGATGAAGCTCCTTGTCCCGCAAGATTCGGCAGTTTTCTGATTGGGTCCTCAGAGTTTTTCATCTTCTCGGGTTTGGTCCGTGGGCTCTTGGAGTCATGTTTACTTAATTGCTTGACTTGTATTAGGCTTCAAGGTCTTGTCATGAGGTGCTTAATGAACTTATCCTGGAAGTCTCGCTTTCAACACTAAAATCATGCATAAACACTAAACTCCAAAACCGACATGCACGAACGAACTTGTTATACCAAGGGGGTTAGTACCAGTGGATAAGACATAAAACTCATGCCAACACTGAAGGTAAACTCATAGTTAGGTTGACAGAATTTCACCGTCAACAGTTAGCAAGGATAACCAGCTTTTATACCAATTGAAAGGATCAATGCAAGTGGCTAGAGAGGGGTGGTGAATAGGCCTGCAAAACAAATTCAACCAATTTCTGCCAAATTCTGCCCAGACCCCGAAACTTCCGGGTTTACCTTGGAGATAGAGCCTAACCACACTACCAACCTTAGGGTTAAAGAGATAGCAAGAAACCTAGCAAACCCTAATAGATCTAGTGAGCAAACAACCTAGAACAAGCAAACAAGAACATATGAAAGGTAACGCACAAAGGACAACAATTTAACCCGTGGTTCACCTCACCACAAAGGTTGGCTTACATCCACGTTTTGAGGTTAGCCACAAAGGCTATGGAATCTCTCTAGATCCACTCCTCTCTCACACCTATCACCAAGGTAATATATGGAAGATTTCCACTAAGAAAGTGAGGGTAATACCAACTTCTTGGAGCTTCCACAATCGATTGGAGAGCTTCCAAGAAACCTCTAGCCATCTAGGAGCAAGACTCTAAGAGTAAAAGATTCACCAAGGAGCTAGGGGTCCACCAAGTGCTCAAGGACACAAGAAGGGGCTTGGATTTGCTTTTGCTCACAAGGAATCACTCCACACTTGAATGCTAGGGTTTATTTGGATTCAAGTTGGTGGGAGTCAATGCTTGGGAGAGAAGGGGAGCAAATGCTATAGTTTAGCGCAGGGAGGAAGAGGATAACCGTTGGGAGACAAGGGGGTATAAATACCCTCGGATCTGGAACAACAACGACTCTTTTCGAAAGCCCGGAACCTCCGGGAAAGCGAACTTCAGCAGACTGTCTCGGGAGCAACTCGGAACTTCCAGGAAAAAGAGGTTCCGGGAAAGGGGTGTTCAAGGCTAAGACAGCTAGCTGATAGGTCATATCTGGCAGGGATGGTTTTGGTTTTAGAGAACACTTTTAAGCACTTGGTTTCATCCATGCAACTATTAGTATCCCTCTTGATAGCATGGCTTTTCCTATACTCAAAATCATAAATAAAAAGAATTTAAAACTTGTCTTGAGCCCTAGGAAGCCTCTTCAAATAATGAGGGGTCACCTTTCTTTCCTTTTCACCTTTCTTCAACTCTAAACCTGTCACTCATACTCAAAAGCTCATTAGACCTTTAATTAAGTGGTCAACATCACCAAAACCCACTTAGGGCTTGATTGCACTTACATTGTGCTACCACCTGCCGGGCGCCCCACCACACATGTTAGTCAGCTGCCCTGCTGTGTTGCATGCATACGCCGCCGGCCGGCCGGCCCGCCACACCTGCGTCGCGGTCGCCGGAGCCCGAAAGGAGAAGGGCCAAAAGAGCGTGAAGAGGCGAAGTCCGAAGAGCGGAAGAGGTGCAGTAAAGCAGAGGACAAAGGACACGATAAAGGGCCAGAGCCAGAAGAGATGTAGGACGTTGACATCTTTCTTTTCTCCGACACCTACTCCGGTAATTTCGTCAGGCCCATCTTTTGTGCAACAACGAGAACCGGAAGTTGGTGGAACATCATGATTTTAATTGTCTTTGTGCGCTATTATACCATATTACCGTATCATGTGGGAGAGTTTTGGTAGTTTAGTTGCTTTGACAAGTGACCCTAGGCGTCAAAATGATTTCTGTCCACCACTAGACTCCAATGCCTTGTCTCCGACCAACGGCACCGTTCCTTCAAAATGCGTCTATCTTCCTCTTTAGATAAAATGGACCAACTCCGGATCTAGAAAGTTCCCCTAATCATCACTTGCGCAAAAATAGATTTTAATGTTGATTTGTGAAACACAACATCATTCCTACTAAGCCATAAAACCTAACAAAAAGTGGCAACACCGACGAGCACTTGGTTACTTTGCTTTCTAAGCCAAAGACTAAGAAGATGAGAAGTATTTGTAGGTTTATAATGGCAGACCAGGTCAGTAGATTTTATCGCCTTCGGTGATATCTATAGGCTGCCTGGTGGCCAGGTCTAGCTGCAGCCTGCAGAGAGCTAATTGGAGATGCTCCTCGAGATGCCTGACGCCGGGTGAGGACGTTTGCGTTTGGCCGTCCAAGCTTGCTAAAATTAAAGCAGGCGTGGGCTCAGTGCCGGTCTGCCCCTGTCTCAGACGTGGACCAGGTTGCCTGTGCCCATTTCTGTCCTCCTGTGTGTCGTCGGAAAGATGAACAATGCAGCTGCAGCGCGTAGCTAGTACACACACATGCACCTTCTGGGGCCACAGCAAGGGATGAATTATTGCGCCTCTGCCTGGCTGCCAAACCTTCATTACCTCGCCAGCAGTCGCAGTGCACAACGCTCACCTTAGGTTTGGTCACGGCTGTGTAGGATTAAGATCGATGATCATACTCATACCATACTGTATGTGCTTGCAACAGGATGCGGTAGAAGATCTTTTTTCTGATAATGGGTGCGTGTGAAGTAGAACTGGGATTGGGGTCGTGCTACTCGTGGGCTGCACCAAGAACCGCATTTTGGCGCGACTCAAAGCACGGCAAGGCACAAGAAATTTTGGAACGTGTCAGCGCGACACGAATGCAAGGATCGTGCCGTGCACCCCTTATCTAGAATTCATGGGGCCATTGCAACCTCACGACACGTATTTTGGGTTGTGTTTGGGCCTGTACGACCCAAATGCGAGGACCATGTTGTGCCAAGGACCTCGGCACGATAGGTAGCACGTCACCACATGTATTTCGGGCTGTGCTTGGGCCGACATGACACAAAAATGATCCAATAGCAAATCCATAGGTTATACCATACTAGTATATATCACCATTATATTGCATTATATAGCATAGTATAACTACTAACATATAAGTAGAACACAAAACCTACCTTACATGTATGAAATTGTGATAATGATCATTCATAACATAATAATGTTATGTTCTCGTTTGGTTACACGTAGTCTAAAAAAAATTAGGGCCATGTTTGGGTTGGCACGGCACAAGTACGTGTCGCCGTGCCACAGGCCGTATGTTGGGTGTAGTGAAAAGATTGTCATGCCATGCCGGCACAACACGACGTGCCTACAAGCCTAAACACATGCGGTGGCCCAAGTCCCAGATCTAGTGTGAAGAGGTTAGTGATGAGATTATTAGGATCAAAATTAAGGATAAAATAAACTAGCAGTTCCTGAGCTTGCCATCCACTTCCACCGTCCCTAAATACATGTCGTTCGGTCACAAAGGGACGGGAGATGAGCACACTTATTCCATCTCTCAGAGCAAGCAGGAAGAGAGAAGGTCGTACGTAAAGCCAGCGAGCACATCATCGTCGGAAAGAGTCGCCGGCCGGATCATTCGTTCAGATGGCCGCCGCCGCCACGGTCGGCGTGCAGCGGCGCTCGCAGAAGTTGGTGAGGATGTCGGCGCACCGGTACACCGGCAGCTCGTCGTGGGTGCTACTGCTACCGCCGCCGGCGGTGTACTTGACGCAGTTCCTGCACGCCGGGTGGCAACCCTGGTGCGAGATGTCCAGGCACTGGCACTTCGGCGGGTACGACCTGTAGCAGAAGCCGCACTGGTCGCAGCACGGCCATGAGCCCGCGTTCGCGGCGTCAGCGCCGGCGACGGCAACCGCCGGCGCTCCTCCGTCCTCCTCCTCGCTTCCCCCGGCTGTGCGGTGCGGCCACCAAAGATTATTAGCATCGAGTCGAGTTGAGTTGACACTGTCAGACTATTAATTAATTTCTCACCATTGCTGGTGAGTGGCAGAGCTGCGAGGACGGCGAGGACAGCCAGTGTGACGAGCAACACCTGAGGTCTCATGCTTGTTTCTCTTGGTAGGAACTGGATTTGTTGTGCTTGGATTTAATTTCCTACTGATGGCTCTGTGTGTGAGGCTAGTTAGCTAGAGGCCTTCTTATAAGGGAGGCCATCGGGTGTGTGCCATCACAATTCACAACTGTGCGCTTGCCAACTTATATTTACTATATTCTACCCTGTGGTGGACTGCCGAAATATCCCACGATAATTGGCGTGCAAGGTAGGGGTTTAATTTGTCGGAGCGGTTGGGGACCTTGATGGACGCCGTCATGTTTACAAGGAGCTGCATTGTTTTTGCCGTGATGGGAGTGTTTATCCCGGCCGCGGGGCATAGCAACGACCCACCGCCGGTGATCATGCGCCCAACAACTCGTTCCCTGTCGGGGTAGTTTCTCATCTGGGAGATTTCTTGCATCACCGCTGATAACTCGTTCCAAGAGATCAAAACCTCCGACCGGGCTACAACATCGGTCGCCGGTGACTCATGTATGGCTAACAGATCCAATATTACTCAAAGTTAGATTAGGGACGGCTTAGTGCGTAGTCCTCGGTGCCACAGGCGGAGCTGAATGTTGGCCAATGTGGGCAATGCCCCCCACCCCACCCACCCTTGGTACAAACAAAATACCTCAATACACATGCTCAATACGCTTTGCAAGGCAGAAGATTCAGTTGGAATCAGGTCCTCTTGTCAACACATTCTGTTGAAGGCCATGTGCCAAATACATGATCCCACAGGGTCGAAGTAATTCCAAAGCCTTGGTTTGAATTCTAAAGTGATGGTTCTGGTATCTCTGTGGTGCAGTGCAGCATAAACTTAGGCCCTTGCATTGGTTTAAGTACCTTTGTTTGGTTTCTCAAGAATTTCTATAAATTTCTATAAGTTGAACTTCTATAAGTTCCTGTAGGGGTGTTTGGTTCCGGAACTTATACAATCGTATGTCATTATTTTACCCTTCATAAATGCACTTTACAATGTCTATCCTCCTCCCTCATCTCTGCACTCCCTCTCTTCCTTTGTAGATCTCGTCTTCCCACTGCCACTCCCATTGTCCTTTGCCCTCCCGCCCACCTCACACCGTCTGTTGTGGAGGAGAACGAGACACTACCGCCACCACATGCCTTCATGGACCATCTCTTTGTGGCTCCGTGCCCCGCTCCACTGGCGGGGGGTCGACTGCAGGATCTGGCTGGAGGTGAAGAAGAAGCAAAGAAGCGAGATAGAATAGAGTGGGGTGGAGTGGCGCCGCCGTCTCCCACTGTGGGCGCCCACGCAACCTTCAGACGAGCTCCTAGACACGTCGTTGTCGAGGACTCACCGGAGGAGCCAAGAGGAGTGGGGGAGTGGGGAGTGGAAGAGCGGGGAGGAGTAAGGAGAAGCAAAGAAGCAGGGAGGGTAAGAGAAAGTGTGTGAGTGACGGGTGGGTGTGAGATAGTGGGGGAAACGGGAGAGGAGACCACAAACAAGTCCCCTTTGAGCACTATAATCAGCTCTTGAGAGACTTATGAACTTATGGAGACCATATAATAACTAGTGTATTGCCCATGCTAAAGCTACGAGTACCCGTTCGTACTTGTACTAAGTTCTAATATCACACGCTAGCAGCTCGAAAACAAAGCTATCTCATTCAATCTAATTCCAGAGACAAACATTGCTTCATATAAAAAACCCATTCGCTTGTTGTCATGGTATTTAACACCAGCAGACAACGAGAGTTATAACAATAAGTGCAAATAAGTTTGGAGAGTTTGGTCCATAAATCACAAATAAATGGGGACTTGTTTTTAGTGTTGAGGTACCAAAAAAAGGTCTAATTAAATATAAGAACCGTGAAATGTTTTGCAGGATCCGATGATTGCCGGCCATGATGCAAATAGCGGGGCGGAGCCAAGGGGGCACAACCCCCCCCCCCCCCCCCCTAATGCTTTGGAGGTCCTTAACCATTTTGCTAATAGCATGGATTAAGACCACACAAGTAAGATAAAAATCAGCCCAAAATGAATATCAGCCCAATGGCCATGAAGCCATAACAGATCCAAGTGCAATAGGGCACTACACATTTCCAGGTGTGGATGACACCCTCACCCGCACATGCAACCATCATTTCCAAGTGTAGGTGACGCCATTACCCGCACCTAGAAATGGTGTCCCGCACCTACTGACCAATTAAAAAAAGTGTGGCCCCCTGTTGGGGCCCATTTCCACCCTACCACTGAAGGCCGCCGCACAGCGTGCACTGGCGGTCATGGGCCCCACACCAAAGCCGAGGCCACGCGCCGGCAGTCGTGTTCCTCGCATCGGAGCCGAGGCCCAAGCCAGAGACCATGGCTGCACACCAGCAGTCATGCCCCGCGCTGCCCGTGCCAGTGACCGTGTGCCCTGCACCGACGACCTTATTCCCATGTTGGACCTGAGGCCGCGTGCCTGTGGCCACCATGGCCCGTGCCCTTTCGCTCCCTCGGCGGCTGTCATTCTCTCCGTAGCACATGGCCGCCAGAGTGTTGCAGTGGATGAAGAAGCAAGGTGGGGTCCGACGGCAGCCACACAGAAGACACATGAAGAGATGGGGGATACAGAGAAAGAAGAGAATGAATTTGGAAACACTGAGGCTGAGTGGGAGATGTTGGACCAATAGAAGGGCTCATATTTGTTGGAGAGTATTGATGATGTGGCCATGTGTGCTTTCTTCTTTACTTTATAACGATTCTTGAAGTAGAAAACGATCTCAACTAAAGAAAATTGTCAACTACAAAATTTTAGGTCTCGTGGAGCTCTACAACTTTGCTATACAGTCTATCTTCATTCGAGATCGTATGAAAGAGTTATGATTTTTTTTAAAAAAATATTTTGTAGGTGCAGGTGATGACATCACTACACATGTGGAAATCATTTACAAGTGCGGGTGACGTCATCATCCGCACCTACAAAGATTTCATAATATTTTTTATTCTAAAATGTATTGTTGTACGTATGAAATGGTCTCGGATGCAAAAAATTGTCGACTACAAAGTTTTATTTCTCATTGAGGTGACATGAAAAAGATCATATTCAAAAAAGACATCCTCTATACTCATTCACATATATTCACACATATACTCGTATGTTCTGATAACTTATACAATAACATATGCTTACACATATACTCATTTAGTTATGTACACTTATATACACTTAGAGCTCTTGAGCACCGCAACTTTAAATAGAATTTCTCTCTATTTGATATCTTTTGAAAAAAATTACAATTTGTATATTATAAAACTAGAGAACTTACAATAATCTGCCCAAGTATTAAACAACATCAAACGAAAAACATGAGAACATGAAAGTGTTAAGTCTCATTGGGCTCTACAAGTTTGATGTTAAGCTTTTGTATAGACGAAGTCATTTGAAATTAAAAAACTATATATTTTAAAATAAGAGAACTTAAATGGATATTTTGACATATTATACAACCTCAAATGAAAAAAGCTTTTAACTACAAATCATTAGGACTCGTTGAGCTATAAAACTTTGATATAATGCTTATCTTCATATGAGATTATATGAAAAGATTATAAATTTTTCCCCATGAAACTATTTCCAGGAGCGGGTGATAGCATCACTAGCACCTGAAAATGATTTCTAGGTGCGTGTGATGGCGTCGCCAACTCTCAAAAAAGATTTCCATGTGCAGGCCGAATGCTACAGTGTCATTTCATTTTTGTTGGATCAGGCGGCAAATTCACCTACTTCTAGAATAAGTGAGGTGCTCCTATAAATCGTTTTTATAGTAGTGGGTGCAGCCAGTTGGACCAACGACCAGACGCCTCGAAAAGCAACCACTGCTGCTTGGGGTGAAAGGGGGAATGGGAAATTCTTGACCGTCCAATGTCGTTTTTTCCATTGTGAGATATCATTTCCGATCGCTTTCGTATTTCGTAAAACATCAATGTTCTCATTTCCTATTAATTTTATAGACGTATTGTATCACATTTTAATCTATTTATTTGATAAATATGGGAAATTTAGGACCCATCCTATTTCTTTTTCGGTGTTGTGATACCAATTATTCTGATTGTTCTGATCCCTAACTTCTGTTGTGGGCATGCTCATCCTGAGCTTTATTATCTCACCAGGTCGAGCAGACCGAAGCACCACCGGACGAGCAAGATGGCGCGAGGAATTTAGGCGGACACTCTTCCGGAAAGAGAGAGAAATTCTCAAAAAACAAAACACCCGTCCACCAAAAAAATAAAGCGTCTAATCATTGAATCTATTATGTTTTCTAGAAAAATACGCACCTATGTCATTCTAAAATAGTCTTTAAGGAACCTTTAAATTGCCGTTACATAAAATAGACTAAAGTAACTCCTAAGCTTTATCAAAATTACCCGCTTCTACCATTTTAAAATAACCCTTAGATTTGTAAATAAATTATGCACCACTACTACTCCCTCCTTTTTCTATTTATAAGGCGCCACACGACATGACACGGCCTTCAAAATTAAACTTTGACCATCTATTTCTCTTACATTATACTTTTTGTGGTGATGAACATATAATCATTAGAAAGTATATTTGATGACAAATCCAACCATATCAAATTTACACTACAAAAATACAAAATTGATACGTAAGTTATTGATCAAAGACCGTAAAGTTTGAATCTTAATTTGCGTGCGCGCCTTATAAAAAGAAAAAGGAGGGGGCAATATACTTAAAATAACCTTTTAAATTTACAACAAGATAACATGAGGCAATCTCAAATTTAAATCCAAATGACCTATATTAGAAATATAAACTGAAATACGATTATGAATCTTTTATTCCTTAAACTATTTGTGTTTGATATATATAGTAATTAAGGTATACACAAATATTATAACCTGTGCGGGAGCACGGTCTGACGGGCTAGTGTTTTTTTAAAAGGAAAAAGGTCCTCACTCTCGGTTTTTAGTAGTACAAGGATGTAGAACGGATAGTTTTGGGTTCACGTACTGAAGCAAAAAAAAACCAATAAAATTATAGAGAAAATGAGGCACGTTATACACTGTGAAAGCTTGCCCATGATGGATTGGACCACGACATACAGGAGCTCATTTTTCACGTGAATGCAAAAGTGAACAGAGAAGTTGAGCGGGGATAATGTTTCAACTTCCGATCTTGAGTGGGCGTCTTGGATATATTGAAACAGAGGCGGAGCAAAGTGTACTTTATCGGTATCAGCCGACACCAATGGTTTTCCTTGCAAGCTAGTGGCAAATCACTGTAACATATACTGCTCATTCATGCAGCTGACATCGATCGGTCTTTATATTAAAAGACTGACACCGGCCTGACTTCATTTGCTGGCTCCGCCCATGTCAAGAAAAAAAACAATCGGTTCTGTTCTTTTAGAATCTTTACCTAGTTATTCAGGGAGGTGAATAGAATAGATAGTTTTCCGCCAACAAATTGATAGAATGAGGCTCGTTCATTCATACGGAGCTTCACCATGACGGGTTGGACCGCAACCGCAACAACGCCACAAGAATTCACAATGGGTTGGACCGCAACAATGCTATAAGAATCCACGACAGGTTTGGCCACGACTGCAGGAGCTTATTTTTCACGTGCGCAGGACAAGTGTGTGTCTGGTAGGGATAGGACACTGCCTGAAACGTTTGCCAACCCCAGCCCGTTCGTTTGGTTTTTCAACCACCACCACCAGCCTGCGGTATTTTTCTCTCACGTGCAAATCACCACCGGTCATGTGTCCTACTGGGTGGCCCAAAACTGCAATGCGCCTAGCTCGGTTTCAAATGTCCATGTCTGTGTCGTACTGGGTGGCCGAACTGATCATCGGAGGAGTCGCCGAGATTCATTCATTCAGATGGCAGCTACAGTCGACGTGCAGGGGCACTTGTGGTCTGGTTTGAATTTTGGAGATCTATAAATAGTACGAGGCACGTGCTTGCCAAGGTCTTTTAAAAGTCACGAGAGTTGCCTGTTATGTTAACAGAGGAGAATACTTCTCAGACAAAGCCCTTACAACAAACTGGATTTACATTTACTGGCACGACAAGAGGCTTCGTATACCACGAAGGGACACAAAGCTGTTCTCTTGCAAAACTAAAGCAACACCCCTAAGAAATGGCGATGAAATTAAACCCCCGTCGATCAACAGAGGTTCGAGCACGTACAGCTTTTTATTCTTAAAACAGTAGGATATACGACGACGGTGTGCACTCAAGCATCAAGCATTTCTAGCAACACTTATTTCGAACAGATAAGAAGAACCGATCCATTCATTCATTCATATGGGGCCAGTCGGCGAGCAGCGGCGCCTGCAGAAGTTGGTGAGGTTGTCACCGCACCGGTAGACGGGCGGCTCGCGGCTGCTGACGTACTTGATGCAGTTCCTGCACCGTGGGTGGCAGCCCTGGAACATGATGTCCATGCATTGGCACTCTGGTGGATTCCTCCTGTTGCAGACGCCGCACTGGTCGCAGCACGGCCATGTGCTCATGTTCACGGCATCGTCGACGATGTTCACCCCTCCTCCTGGCCCGTCGACGATGTTCACCCCTCCTCCTGGCCCGTCGACCACGTTCACCCCTCCTCCTGGCCCGTCGACGATGTTCACCCCTCCTCCTGGCCCGTCGACGATGTTCACCCCCTCCTCCCCGGCCCGTCGACCACGTTCACCCCTCCTCCCCCGGCCCGTCGACGATGTTCACCCCTCCCCGGCCCGTCGACGATGTTCACCCCTCCTCCTGGCCCGTCGACGATGTTCACCCCTCCTGGCCCGTCGACGATGATCACCCCTCCTCCTGGCCTGTCAACGATGTTCACCCCTCTTCTTTCCTTCTCCCCGCTCCCTGCAGCCTCCAAATTAAGATTAGTGTATGCACCAAGTTGAGTTGAGTGTCAAAGTGTTAAATTCTCACCATTACTGGTGAGCGGCAGAGCTGCGAGGACGGCGAGGACAGCTAGTGTGACGAGCAACACCTGAGGCCTCATTTTTGTGCGCTTTGGATTTCCTTCCTGGTTCCTACTGCATGAGGCTGGAGGCCTTCTTATATAGCTACAGGAGATGAGGGAGGAGTGGCGCTCATCAAAAGCTGTGTGACTTGTGTGATTACCAATTTAAAATGTAGATGATAAGGATAAATAATAGAAAAGTGGTGCGGCACGTCAACATCGACATGAACAGGTAATATATGGATCAATACTGCATAAACAACTATATAATCGGTACCGCTACAAGTTCTACCCCATTTCTCTCAACATGCAAGCATTTCATGTCATAACCCACTATATGTTATGTCACCATCTACTAAACGTCATGTCATCATCCTCCAAACTATCTATTTTTGGTTCAACCGTGGCTAATAGCATATATTTATGAGTAGCACACCACAAAATTCCCGCAGTCAAAATACATGTCGGATCAATCATTTTAGAATGATTCATTCTCAACAAAATAACATGATTTAATATATATTATTGTTTACAAATGAATGTTGCCATGCAACCACTTTGGTGTTTCTACTTTCGCATTTCACCTTTAAATTTTGTTTAAAAAGTTCCCACAACAACGGGCGGGGTATCACCTAGTATATAATATAGATGATAACACTTAAAGATCAACAAAAGAATTTAAAAAATGAGAGCACCATTAAAGATCAAGATCTTTCTTTGGTATTTACGTAAGGGTATAATCTTAAAAAAGATGATCTAGCTAAATGTAATTGGCAAGAAAATAAGCACTGTTGTTTTTCAATAAAGATGAGGCAGTTAGACACCTGTTTTTTGACTGTCAGTTTCCTCGAGCTTCATGGTAAGTTATTCATGTGTCAATAGTTTTATCACCTCCTTGTAGCATCACAAATATGTTTGGGACTTGTCTAGGGGGTCAGTAATAATCTTAAACCAAATATTCTTCTTGGGGCTCCACCATTTTGTTGGTCCTTGTGGCTATGCAGAAATGATTTGATTTTTGAGGAGAGAGGAGTTGCTAATCCTTTACATGTTATCTATTCGGTTATTTACTAGCTCTGTACATGGGCTATTTTATAGCAGGCAACTTCATAGGATTTGGTCGTAGCGGCATGTCAACACTTGGCGCAAGTGGTCAAGAAATTTTTACCTGAGCACATGGGTGGTAGACTAGTCTCAGGATTACGAGTCGTTAGTATGCTTTATTTTTCTTTTTTCTTGTAAGGTTATGTGCATCTTAGTTGTGCGGTGGTTGGGAGGATCTCAAGATTTTTTAGTCACCTCGATGTAACAACGATCTTGATTTAAATAAAATTTTCTTTATCAGAAAAAGAACCTATAAGAACCTTTGAAAACATAGAAGAACGATGCACTACACCACATCCCCAAAATAGGGACAGTATAAGTTTATACTGACAAACTCCACTCCACTTATACCAACTGATCAGCTATTACCATGTGGATACATACCAATGAACTAACATATACCGACGGATAGCGGACAGTTTGTTGCTACTACAAGTACTTTTACCAACTGAACATCCAGCAGGATGATCTAAATGAATAAAAAATAAAATTTCATTTTACTACAAATTAGTTTATAAGTTTAGTACAACCAGCACATTAGTCATATAAAAGCCACATTCATTTCTGAGTACAGGTCCATACTAACATTGATCATCCATGAGTACAAGTATCACTTTACATGAAACAAACATTGAGTGGCTTGCTACTACCAACAGAATTTCTACATCCAGCAATTCAACTAATTCAGATAGTGACGACTATATGATGTAAACAATAAGCAGGAAATTACTGTTGCGGAATCTGCAACTGCAATGCGCACCACTAAAGTCTTACGGAGCTTCACCGTGATTAAGCTCCGTGTAATCTAAAAAAAAAAATAGGCCTAAGTCCTTAACCAATGGACTGTTGGACCCATATATACAAAGCTGAAACATCGATGGCCTATTCATTGGCACCAATGAAGTCACTGATGCAGGTTTTGCTGCTACCTTATACCAACACACTGTTTGCAGGATATTGCACCACAACAACGACGCGGGTCGAACATGACAGGAGCTCAGTTTTGACGTCGTGAATGCAAAAGTGAATGGAGAGCCTGACGGATCGGACCACAACCGCAACGACGCCACAAAAATCCGATCCACGACGGGTTGGCTGTGGCATTCAGGAGCTCATTTTTCACGTGAATGCAAACTTGCAAAGTGAAGAACAAAGTTTCTGATGCCACAGTACAGGCGTGGACCCTCCTGTGTGCAGTAGCTGGGAAGATGGGTATCTGCCCATCGCAAAGGCCAAAGGGTTGCCCACATTACAATAATATAATGACGACAACAACGCTACAACACAAGCCAATATCCTGCCACCTATTTGAACCAACCAGTAGTACTTTTCTCTTACAATAAATCAGCACCATGCAGCCAGCTGTCACGAGGCGACCAACAAGCTGGGTGTTGCCCGTGCTCATTTTTCACGTGAATGCAGGTGCATTATTTGCCGAAACATTTGCCGCCGACGCTATGCCTCGCGTCCGTTCGAGGACCTACCCCTCAACTCTGAGGGCCCGTTTGGTACAGCTTCACAAGCAGCTTCACAACTTCAATAGCCAAACAGCCAACTCTCTGCCCAACTCTCCGGTGAACTTATCGAAAACTCACTCTCACAGAGTTAAGCACATGGTGAAGCTTTGCAAAAACATGGCTCTCTCCCCGCTCATGAAGTTGCTTCATTGAGTTGTTTTAAAAAAGCAAAACTCTACAGGTGAAGTCGAAATTTGTCTGCCAAACGCCCCGACTCTCTGCCCAATCATGTCCTCTTGTATCGCCGATAAGATGGACACGCAGCTGCCCCGTCGCAATCGTTTGGCCCATTTTTCTTGTGGACAATGGCAATGGGTGAACATAATTAAAGAACTTAGAGACGATCGATATGCCAGGACCGAATAGTCTCTCTTTTTCTGTAGCGCACCAATGTTTAATTAATAGTGCTATGTATATGTATGTACGTAATTTGCAGTGTATGTTTTTAGATAGTATACTAAACTTTTGTTACGAGTTGCTCATCCCAATCTTGGTAAAGGCACGAGAGTACCTTATTATTACAGAAACTTTTCAGCACGTACAGCACTTCATTACAGAAACACGAAAGCACTAGAGAATGCGATGCGTGCCATCAAGCATCAAGCAGCAACACTCTTATTTCTCCTTCTCTCAAAGCAAACCAAAAGCTAGCAGGAACAGAACGGATCGATCACCAGAGAGAAGTCGCCGGGATTCATTCATTCATTCATTCAGATGGTCGCCGCCGCCGCGGCCCGCGTGCAGCGGCGCTTGCAGAAGTTGGTGAGCATGTCGGCGCACCGGTAGACGGGCGGCTCGTCGGTGGCGGTATACTTGATGCAGTTCATGCACGCTGGGTGGCAACCCTGGTACAAGAAGTCCAGGCATTGGCACTCAGGCGGGTACTTCCTGTTGCAGATGCCGCAGTTGTCGCAGCACGGCCATGACCTCGCGTTCATCACGGCGTCGCCGGCGACGGCGACCGCCGCCGCCGCTGCTTCTTCCTCCTCGGCGCTCGCTGTTGCTTGCGGCCACCGAAGGTTAATTAGTGATTATTAGTCGAACGGGATGAGTTGAGTGTCGAACTGTTAATTAATTTCTTACCATTGCTGATGAGTGGCAGAGAAGCTGTGAGGACGGCGAGGACGGCCAGTGTGACGAGCAACACCTGAGGTCTCATGCTTCTTTCTCTTGGTATATGCAGGGGTGTTGCCAAGTTTGGTGGACTGATGGGTGATGGACTGATGGCTATCCATATGAGGTTAGAGGCCTTCTTATATAGGAAGGGGTGCCATCATTCACAGCCTTCCCCGAGTGCAACACTAGGGAAGAGCTTCGGGGATGTCTCTCACGGGAAAAAGGTCTTCCCCGGTGTGGGAAAGCTTCCCCCCGAATGCCATCCTAACACTCGGGGAATATTTGATGATGTCGGTGCCGTCTGTCGTCTTCTTTTTTTTAACCTCTTCCCCCGAGGCAACACTCGGGGAAGAAATTCCTCTTTTTTAAACCTCTTCCCTGAGTGCAGCACTCGGGGAAGTTATTTGTTTTTTTAGAAAACCGCTTCCCCGAGTGTCACACCCCGAAATTTCCAATTTCGGGATGTGAATAGAGAGAATAATTAAATAACGATTTTCTCACAATTTTAAAATTTTTTCCAACATTTATTTTTCTTTACGGGAATATAGTATAGGAAAAATCATTTGTTTGATTTTCTAAATTAAATAAAAAGTTGTGAGTGTTGCATTCATGCCGATGCATCTAGTGGTTCTTGAGTGCAAAAGGTTTCAAAAATGCGTTTAGGAGTCGGTCCAAAACCTTCGGAGAATTTTCCGGATTTTTCCGGGAATTTATTCTCATTTTCCCCGAGCTATTTCTATTTATTAGAAGGCTCTAAAATCTTTTTCATGAGCACCAAATGCTTTATTTGGATTGTTCATGACCTAATCTATCTCTAGGAATTTTCCTGGATTTTTTGTGATTTTCTGAGTATTTTTCGTGCTTTAAAATAATTCACAGCTTTTTCTGGATTATTTTTCGCACTCGAAATACTTTCAAAAAAAAGAAACCTATCCTACCGAGGCCGGGCCGAGCCCGTGGGCTCGACCGGCCCGCGCCCGCGCCCGCTCTCGCTCCGGCCCGCCCGGCCGCGCAAGGCCCATCGGCCGCCGAGGCGGGAGAGCCACGGCCGCCGCCGTCCCGGGCGTGCACGCCCGGCTCCCCGTGCTCGCGCCCCTATAAAGGCACCGCCGGGCCGCGCGCCTCGCCCTAGGCCGCCTCCCCGCGCCGCCGGACCGCCGGCCTCCGCGCGCGCGCCCGCCCTAGGCCGTGCGCCGCCGGGAGCCGCCGCCGCCACCGCCGCACGGGGCCACCGCGTGGAGCGCCGCCGCGCCTTGGAAGCCGAGCCGCCGACCGAGCCGGCGGCGAGCTCGTCGCCGGCCGCCCCTTCGGTTCCCGTCCGCACCCGCCGCGGTGGCCTTGGTCGCCGGCGCCGCCCACCCCTGCGGCCAGACCCGCCGGTCTTTCTGGCCACCGAACCGAAGGAAGAAGAGAGGTGGCAGTTTGGCACATAGGCCCCTGTCCTTTCCGGTAATCCTCTGTTATCTCTATGTGTCTTGCATCTTTTACACACAAAACCCCAGATCTATTAGATCTTCACAACTAAATCCCACCCAATCCCTTTTGCAGATCTAACCCCCAGATTAGATCCATTCGCGAGCGCTGTTTGATGTGTCTCGGGAGTTTTCTTTGCTAACCCCTGAAATCTGCGGTTAATCGCGACTAGGTCCCCCGTAATCTTGTTTTGCTCACCAAATCTTCGTTTTAGCTCCGATTTAATCCGTTCAAGTTGGGTTAGGTCCATAATAGTGTAAAGCACGCATTAGTGGTGAGTTTTCATCATGTTTTGTTTTCTGAAAATAAAATTAATATTAATTTTGATTAATGACTCGCTATGCATTCTTTTATAAATAAAAGCTATATAGATCTATATGTCGTTTTCACAAGCAAATTTAATTTGATTAATGTTTCTATCACATGTTTTTCTACATAAAAGTTAATTAGATCTTTATCTCAGTTTTCGTAAACTAAATGTTAATTTGTTTAATGGTTAATTAATCTTTTCGAATTAAAATTTGATTAGGCTGTTACATCGGCTTTTACAATAAATGTTAATTTGATTAATGCCAGTACCATAATGTTTTTAATAATAATATGATCTACTCGAATTACAAAGTTTCGTTTAGATTGTTCACATAGATTAGTTTTTCCAAATTAAATGTTTAATCGGTTTAATTCATATATGAAGCTTTATTAATAAAACTTGACTAGTTCTTTACACCGGTTTCATAAATAAAGTTAATATTGCATTAATGTCAACATAGGGTATTTTATTTCTGAAATATCCTTTATATTTGTTTTTGTTAAATAAAATGAACCTAGCTCATAGCCTTGCTCTCTCATATATGCAAAACGTTTGTTAGACGTTCTTTTCTCAGCTCAATCTAAGTGTGATCTTTCCGGTTCTTGCTCAATCTTCCACAACCGTCTCTTTAAAGTTAACCAAGCCTTTCCAAGCACGGTTTGTGTGCTTTAGTGATCCATCTAATCGAGCCTATCCTTTAGTGCGTTCTTTTAAAGCTTTCTTATGATTGGTGTTTTGTTCTTAGTATATGCTTGTTTGTTTGCTTTGTGTATGTTTGCGCCCCATGATTGATGCGCTTAGAGTGAACGCCGTTCGAGAAGTTTGGAAGAGCTTGAAGTTGAAGATTCCGAGCAACGACATTACTTTGGTTAAAGGCAAGTGTGTCCTTGATCCGTCCTAAGAACTATATTTAATCACTCATTGCTTTGCTTGCATTAATTTTGATGGGTTCCTATTAAGGATTACCTAGTCTTTGATTGTCATTCCTTGTTAACCCGGGTTTACATTTATGTTGGGTAGTTATGCTTAGTTGCTATACCCGGGTTATGGTGGTTTTAATGAACATTAATGATGAGTCATGCTATACCTTTATGCTATATCTTTGGATGCTTAATACAAGACCATATGATTAATCGGAACATGGAGCGACCACCGGGACAACGGTGCAACCACAAGGACTATATGGCTCTGGTCTTGGCCGAGTAAGTAGGGAAGTCTTTGTGTGGTTATTACTCGCATAGTAGGTTGGGGACGGAGGAATGCTTTTATGGCTCTTCTATTCGGAGCGGTGATGGAACGGAAGACTCTATGGCTTACCGTCCGTAATAGAAGTGTGGTACGAAAGATAGCCTCTATGACATACTACTATGGACTAATACGCACGGGAGGACTCTTTGTAAAGGCCTCGTAGCGTCCCTATGCAATCACACCTCGGTAGTGTGGTATGATGCTTGGCCAGCATCGCATGGTTGGGTTTAAAGTTCTTCGGGACTTTTACGCGACTTGTGGGTAAAGATGTACAACCTCTGCAGAGTGTAAAACTGACTAGTTAGCCGTGCCCACGGTCACGGGCGGCCTGGACCCTCACATGATAATTGAACTTGAAGATGGACTTAAATCGCTCTCTCTGGTTATGCTTGCCATGTGCTTATGGCGTATTTCTTATCTTATGCTTAATGTGGGTTGGTATAAACTTATACTTTATTAGTAATCAGGTGCTAATAAAACTTGACCAACTAAAATTGCTTAAATGCTTATAGCCCAGTCCACTATAAAGCCTTTGCATTCATATCTTTTCCCCACACTTGCTGAGTACGACAAGTGCTCACCCTTGCTATAAACATTGTTGCTCAGAAAGAGGATGCTACTTTGAAGTCTTGTGAAGATGTTGCTGGTGCTAGGCGTACGCAACCCCCGTCGATTGCCTGTGATGTTTGGAGCCTTCGTTTCCGGGATTCGGCGTAAATCTCGATAATCTTTCTTTTTCATACGTGATATTGTTTTTGTATTCACTTTTATGTCACTATATGCATGAAACTTGATCCCGGCATGCATATAGGTATGCACTTGGTTTTCTTCGGAAAGTCGGGTGTGACACCGAGTGCCCTCGGTGCGATACCCGGGAAGAATTTCCTTTTTTAAAAAAAATCACCTTCCCGAGTGCCGCGGACCAAACACTCAGGAAGAATTTCGTTTTTTTTAAATCATCTTCCCTCTTCTGCAGTTCCCTCGGCGCTTGGCTCCGCAGGTCTCACAACTTCCCCGAGTGCAACACTCGAGAAGTTATTTGTTTTTTTAGAAAACCGCTTCCCCGAGTGCCCTCGGTGCGACACTCGGGGAAAATTTTCCTTTTAGAAAAAATCCTCTTCCCGAGTGCCACAGACCAAACACTCAGGAAGAATTTCGTTTTTTTTAAATCATCTTCCCTCTTCTGCAACTCCCGCAGTGCTTGGCTCCGCGGGTCTCACAACTTCCGTCGGTCCCTCGCGCTCGCTTGCCCATGTCCCGTGTCGCAGGCACTCAGGGGCGTGGGTGCGCACGAGCACATCCCGGCGCCCCCCCCCCTCCAATGACGTGGAGACTATTTTTCCACATGAATGCAAGTCCACATATTATTGCAACAAGTGGAAGCACACGTGGGGCACATACGTGATATAAAAGAGATTGTAAATAAATAGAATATGTTTACAAAAGCAAGGATATATTATATTATCATAATAGAAATGATTAGTAATCTCGAATTCACGATTTATTACGAGAACAAGAGGGAAGACGTGTCCGCCCGAGGAATGCAAGACACATAGGGGCACAATGGGGCGACATGAAATTAAATAATTAAATAGATGCTAAAAGCATGCGTGTGTCCTCCATGGAAAGATGGGAGACAAAACAAACTAATCGGACCAGATTGGTTATTTTCCTTTCTTGCTTGAAAGCCCAAATTCATCAAGTCTTGGATCAGATTTTTTCTAAATAAATCAGGTGTCGGTTATATTACAATGTCCCGTGCAAAAAATTACAAAACTTTTTTTTATTAATAACAATTATCATTAAAATAACGCACCTCAATAAATATATATCCTTCGTACAAATGACATCAATCTAAAATTGTTTGTGCCCTTTGGTGGAGCCACTTGTCTTGATTGTCATCGTGATCAATTCCTCCCTCTAATATGGCTGATAAATTAAAAGAGCAAACTAAATTTGTTACTAGAACCACAACTCTACGTCTAACAAGGGCACCTACTAATCAAGAAAAAAATATGTACGTTTAGGCAATGAAATTGCCAGCAAGGTGGATTCATCACCAACAATATTAGTGATACATATACTTACCTGTTTTAGACAATGAAATTTCCAGCAAGGTGGATTCATCACCAACAGCAGCTACGTTTACAATTTGGTCGTGTGAAAAATTATTGTTCCGATGAAGTCACTCGTCTTGATTGTCATAGTCGTCAATTCCATCCTTTAACATTGCTAGCAAAATAAACACGCTATAAGTAATAATTCCATCCCTTGATTTTTGTCAAAAAATGTGTTGATTATTTAATTAGTAATAATTATCAACACACTATAAGTAAAATAATTAACTAACCAGAATATGAGACAAACCTTTGTTGACTACTAACAGATCCATGATCGTGGGAAATCGCTTCACATATCATCATGAAAATTTACATGTTAGTGCGTAAAAAAAGAATCAAGGTACTACATTGTATTTTCCATTGCAGAAGAAACATCCCAGATGCTGGTGTACTCAAATCAATTCCATGCCCAAAGGTATATGATGCAAACCCTTGATGACCGGTAATAGATCCATAACCGTGGAAAACCGCTTCGCATGAAAATGTTAATGTTAACGCGTCAAAAATTGTACAACTAATATATTGAATTACTTCAGAAAGAAACACACCTAATGCAGGTGTACTCAAATCAATTATATGATTAGATAGGCAACCGATATAAGATGCAAATTCTTGTCCACCAGTAAAAGAACCAAAATAATGGGGACACCCTGGACATATAATCAGGGCAAAATACAAAATAAAAACAATTATACCACAAAGTAACAAAAATCAAGCTCGGAATATTGTCAAACCTGATTTAGGTGTCGGATTAATCAACACGGATTTCGGTGTGAACTCTTGTGTATGTTGTGCCACTACTCCCAGGTTATTATCCCCTTTACGCTGACAAACCAGTGTGACCTCTTGACGTTGTTGAGCTGCTACTGCCGCAGACGCCTCTTTCTCAACCTTCTTTCGCTAGTAGTCTTGTCTCCACTTTGCATTCCCCTGCTCCTTGACTTTAGCTGGTAAACTTGCATAGCTATCACGATGTTTCTTGTTGACTGTAACTGGTGCGAACAAAAAAATGGAAATGCATTAGTATAACAAAAGGAGGTTAAAACCCTACAGATTCATCATAGAAGGAACTAACCGCCTTCAGAAGTATTGCTCAATTGATCATTTGTCCTCTTCGATCCGCGAGAGGCACGATGAGATCTTGTGTTCATAATATCACTGGCGGGGATGCGTTGACTCATTGCAAAAACCAGATATAGGCCCTCTCTACTGTCCTAGCGTTGAATCAGGGAGTTAGAGATGGGAGATGGGTACATATCACATTTCATGGACTGAAGGGCAACAAAGCTGAACAGACCTGATCAGATACGGACGATTGACGAAGCAGTGCACAGCCCCGTCATTGCCGCCCTAATGTGTGATACGTGGAGACCTCGCCGGACGATAACCTTGCCGACGTGCAGTTGACAGTCTCACCACCGCGCGCCCGCGCCCCTACGAAAGCTCCCCGGGAGAAAATTATCATCCGGGGATTAACTGGAGATCTAGTGGCTCACAGGGATGGCTATCGATGAGGAGGCAGCAGCCCGTTGCACAAGCAGCAAAGGAACACACGAAGAATCAAGCAACATTGGGACGACTATAAAGGATTGTTGGGTTTGTGAGAAATTAAGGCAGCATTGCGGCAATCAATCAGGGCCATCCCAAAATCGCAGCAATCAAATCACCCATGCCAAATCTTGTCACGTCATGCAAACGATTTTAAAAGGAAACAAAAACATTTGTATGGCATTTAATTTAAATTAGGGAAGGAATGAGGGAAGGGAAGGTTTCTTGTGAATGAAATGAAACATACACACACAGTTGGGTTCTATTTGGAAAGGAGAAACAAAGGGGGAATAAATTTGGGTGTGATCGTGATTGGTGGGCAAGATTTAATTTATATTAGGGAAGGAATGAGGGAAAGAAGGTTTCATGTGAATAAAAGGAAACACACACAGTTTGGTTCTATTTGGAAAAGAGGAACAAAGGGAAAAGAAATTTAGGTGTGATCGCGATTGTTGGGCGGGATTTAATTTAAATTAGGGAAGGAATGAGGGAAGGAAGGTTATATGTGGATGAAAGAAAACAGACACACACGGTTTGGTTCTATTTGGAAAGGAGAAACAAAGTGGAAATAAATTTTGCCGTGATCGTGATTGGTGAGTGGGATTGGCGTCATGTATACTGTATTAGAAAGTTTGACTACGTGAACCGTGGCATATATGCACCAGTTGACGTGAACACTGGCCCACGGGGTGGGTAAACTTTGGGGGTGGGTTCACTTTGGGTGAAAAAATTTGGCGGGACGACGACGAAAGGGGGGAGAGACACCCCCTCCATTTCATATTTAAGGTTTCACCATCGTTTTCCTTCCTTCCATATTTGAGGATTGATAGGTGGGTCGCACATGACATGCGGTCCACTCTATGAGAGGTGGGTAGACTAAACTCTCGGTGAAAATTGTTTAGACCCGTGCGTGACGTGGAGTCTATTTTCCCGTGAATGCAAGTCCACAAATTATTCTGGTAAAAAAAGTCCACCTATTATTGCAATGCGTCCGGCTGGCCGGTAGAGAGGACATGCATGCATTTCCTCAAACATTTGACGACGACGCTTCTTTAGACGCCTAGACGCCGGTGAGGAGTCTACGTCGTGGCGTACGTCCGTTCAAGGACGTGTGGACCCCCTTCGTCTCTACCCAATTTCTGTCCTCTTGTATAGCCGGAAAGATGGACGACGACGATGCAGCTGCAGCGTCGGCCCATCGCAAGCAAAGGCTTGTCTGATCTCTGCCGAATTCTACTAGCTCGAAGCTGTAATTGTGTCACTGTTAAGTTTTTTAGATAGAGAACTTTTTGTTACGAATTGCTCATCCCGGTCGAGCTAGGAAAAGGCACGAGCGTACCTGCTTTATTACATAAACTTGGAGCACGTTACATCACTTTATTACAGAAACACTGAAACAAGTATGTAGGATGCGAGATGTACGTGCCATCAACAAGCATCGATCGAGCAACACCGATCTTATTTCTCCTCCCAAATCAAAGCAAAGCAGGAGCAGAACTTTTCCTCAGACGACGGTCGCCGCCACGGTCGGCGTGCAGCGGCTCTGGCAGAAGTTGGTGAGGACGTCGGCGCACCGGTAGACAGGCGAGTCGTCGGCGCTGGTGTACTTGACGCAGTTCTTGCACGCCGCGTTGCAGCCCTGGTACGAGATGTCCAGGCACCGGCATTCCGGCGGCATCTTCCTGTTGCAGACGCCGCACTGGTTGCAGCACGGCCATCCTTCTCCCACCCCGCTCCCTGCTGCTGCATCCATCCATGCATGCGCGCGGCCGGCCACCACCGGAGACGATTAATAGCCGATGACGAGAGGTTGAGTGCCCAAAATTAAACTGTTAGTTAATTGATTTCTCACCGCTGCTGATGAGTGGCAGATCTGCGAGGACGAAGGCGACGGCGGCGGCCAGCGTGACGAGCAACGCCGCCTGAGGTCTCATGCTTGTTTCTCTTGGTATGGTATGGTATGGTATGTAGGAACCAGGAATTAATCAGGGGTGTCGCCAAGTTTGGTGTTCTCGATTTGGATTTGTTTCCCCTTCCTTCTGATGATATGGGCGATGGCTATCTATACTATGTTTTGTTCTTATATATAAAGAGGGGTCCCAGCCATGCGCTTGCCAGCTTATTATCACAAATAGCAAATAGTAGAGAATAAAAAATAATTGAAATTAGTCTGTTTCAACCCATGTGTTAGGATAGATCAGGAAGAGGATAAGGTACAGATCCGAACCATGGAAAACGACGTTAGGGAGTGTTTTATACCAACAAGTTATTGTCTTCAGTATTAACCAACAACTAACTGATGTACTTCTTCTGAGTGGTTGATCAACTGAATACCATGATTTAGATCTGGTCATGATTTGATTTGCATCCTTAGGGCCTATAAAACCTGCAAAAAGACACATGTTTAACAAAATGTTAGCCCTAATTAATGACTATGTTGTCTCTCAATTACCAAAATCACAGATAAATCATGTAAGATATGCATGCACCACGAAATTAAAAATGAATGGGAGTAAAAGAGGAATAATAAAATTAAGACCCCGTTTCGTTTTTTTTTTTTTGTACAAGATCAACGTGGGCGCCTTAATTAGGAGTCTTAATTAGAGTGTTCAGCACTCACAAGCAATGCAAGATATGTGAAACCACAATTTGTGGCGTCGCGGTTGGTGGCCGGCAAGCAATGCAAGTACCAAACAGCAAATTTGGCCAACTTGTGTGTGACCAAAAGATGCAGACGGTCAAGAGCACTGCTGGCACCACATCAGCTTATCCTGGGCTGCTGCCACGTGTATTCGCCGCGGGCACAAGCTATGGTTTTCTCTGGATGCTCAGATCTGGTAAGCAATCGATTAGTCGCTTCTGAATTATTGGTCCTAGCTAGTAGATACATGCACCACGTGCAACAATGACCCGGAAAAACAGGTGTGCTACAGGCCGGGTGCGGCAATAACGTGTAACGTGTTTCTTCCCCAAGCTCTCCTTCTCCTCTCACCCTCTCCTCTGTTTCCAAGATTTACCAGGCCAAGCACGAGCTGCTCCTTTGTGGCTTATTGTCTCCCACTCCGAGCAGTCCACCACGGTCGGATCCAATCTCTCAGGTCTCGAGTCTGGCCGCTGACGAGGGAATGGAGTTTCTATGACCGGGTCCATGGTGGCGTCCAACACCATTGCTGTTGCGTCTGGGATTTCATCGTCGTGGTCGACCCGCTTCTCGATGGTGGTGGTGGTGGGTGAGGGTTGTGCGCCTCCACCCTCCCTCTCCCAGCCAGCATGTGTTGCAGACGGTTACTTATCGTGCACTAGGGCAGGGGTGGGGTGAGGCTTCGGTGGACCTAGATCTTTGGTTTGCCACACCGTCAGATCCACCGGGCCCCGTACGACAGGGCACTCGTGGGGTGATATGGCCCTTTCCTGGGCGTCGACGTCGGTTGTCAACCGGCTAGGTGTCCTCCAAAGTGAACTACGACTCCCCTTCATAATGTTTTATTTGGTCGGATTCCACCTCTAGGGATCACTACACATGCAATCCATCTTGGACCGTGGCCGACGCTGCATGCCTACTGCCCAAGGCTGCTCACAATTGGGGTTGGTTGCTCCTACGCCTGGGGATGGCGGCGACCAGCAGCTCAACTGGGTGCTCCTACTGCTCGAGGATGATGGTCGAGGTTCGAGAGCTCTTGGTGAAAGCCATGATCAATCCCCGATGGGCAGGCGGTAGAGGCACCTTTTGGCATCACTTCCCTTCGTAAAGGTGTCGTCATGCTCATCTACTCCCCTCACCTCCTGGGACCTTAGAGTGAACACCCTGCTCTGGATCTTTCGGACGGATGAACGACAACATCTCTGATGTCGCATCCTACCTGTATGAGTCGTCTATGAGGGTTTGCAAGATGTGTGTGCCACCGCTTGATGCCTTCTTCCTCCTCACTCCTCAGGTCGACACTAATTGTTGGTTGATGCTATGATTTCAGAAGTTTCCTATATCACTGAGTTTGCTTCGGCGATGCTCTCCTTGTTGGTGGTGATAGTAAATCAATTGTCGGGTGTTGATCCACCGCTTCCGTCATTCCCCTTCAAGCTCCTCCCTTTGTATGGTGTTGGATGACGGTATGGGAGCCTAGATGCGTAGGAGGTATTACCGTTAGCATCAAGGGAAAATTCTATATCACCCTTCACCTAAGAGTGGACTACATAATCCCAACGTACGAAACAATCTATATCACCCCCTGAACTTTCCAAAACCAGTCAAATTACCCCCTAAAGCAGTTTTGAAAAATCATAGTAAATCATAGAAAAATCATAAAAATGGAAATTGAATTGTGTTGAACTCTAAATGAGTAGATCTACACAATGAACATATAATATGATATGCTTTTAGTACACCTTTTTATAAATATGAAGAAAAGCATAGATCTAAAGCTATAACAATAAAATGTACTAAAGCATTTGTACCCTGTTGTTGTAATGTCTTAACTTTGTTTTGTCTGTGGGTGGAGTCAAGTTGTATGTTATACCATGTTTACGTATTTGTCTTCCTCTTGTTTTTCATGGTGAAACAATCACGGTAAGAGCAACTTCAAAAGCCTTGTTATCCCGGCCCGGATCGCTAAAAAAGAAAAAACATCAGTAAAAACTCAATCCAACAAACTCGGCTCCTTCCTCGCTTTGCTATCCCACTCGCAATTCCTTCCCCTCCGCTCGTCAAATGTCACGAGAGAGTCCAACTCCCCATGTCGCTCGTCTCGCGACACTCCCCACTACAAGAAATCCTTTGATCCATGACGAAATTCTCATGACGTTTTTTTTATTTCGTCATAGATCACACTGCATCCATGACAAACAGTCAGATTTCGTCATAGATTCACAGTGCTGGATATGAAGCCCGATATGAAGTCTAAACACTATGACGTTCTGCCAATTTTGTCATAGATTTCGTCACAGATCACACTACTTCCATGACAACCGTCAAATTTCGTCATGGATTAGCGAGTGTTGGATATGAAAGCCCAATACAAAGTCCAAGCACCATGAAGTTGCGCCAATTTCATCATAATCCGACCCACATTGCATTTCAACATTTCCTCATGATTAATAAATTTACAAAATCATATAATGTATGAAAAGAATTATAGATAATAACGAGTCTTAAATTTAAAAATCTAAATTTAAAATTTTTTCTAAAGCATATAATATTATATATTCAATATATAGATATACATATATAGAGGCAAATAAAATTGAATTTCCGTTTTATGATTTTTTATAATTTACTATGATTTTCTAAATATTTGGTCGAAAAAATAAAAAAGAAAAAGACAAAATCATTTATAAAACTACGCATAACCAAGTTCTAGATGTAGTCTTTACAATTTCAAAGGTTGAAGGATATGCTTTGTGTAGTTACGAGTTTAGGGACGAAAACTAGACTTTCGCAAAAATTGAATAGGTGTCAAAGTGATTTGGGCTTGCTAACCGGAGTCAAAGTCTGCTGGCGGCCCTTTAACTACTTGACGTGCTTAGGAAACCCACCCCGGACAACCAAACCAGCCCACGCTGCACAACAAGCCGGCCCAAAGGCACAGCCCAAAAGGCCGGCCCAAATTTGCGAAAATGGAGGGTCACCACTAGACTTTTTGCTATCCATGAGTTCAACATTCAATTATTTCTAATAAATCTGCATAAATTCATTTAAATGATAGAAAATAGCATTTTGTTCGAAAAATCTTGAAACTTCTAAGAGACAACTTAAATGTGTTCTTTTACATGCGAAAAATATATTTGGGGTATATAAGATAATTAGTTTTTCGGTTAATTCATAAATGTGTCTTAATTAGGTATTTTAAAATAGAAAAATATGTTTTTTGCATAATAAATGACACCGTGACCCCCTTGTGTCAATAGAAGAGTAAATTTAAGGTTATGTGTAGAATTGAGGTGTACATGACCAAGAATTGAGGTGTTAATAGAATTATTCTATTTACTATGAGGTAATGAAAAATGAACAAGGGTGTACACATTAGTTATTTAAAAAATTGAAAAAAATAAGTTTTTGCACAACAATTGGTAATGAAAACTCACAAATGTTTATAAGATAACAATTTTGCAACTTTCTTCACAAGGGTGTACTCATTAGTGATTTAAAATTTAGAAAAATCAACTTTTTGCACAACTATATAGAAAAACCATTTTTTATTTGTTAAAGTTGTAGATCTTGGTAGAGAATGAATTTAGAAAATTTTAGAAAAAAGAATCATCCAATTTGGAGTTAGTATGAGGCAGAAAAACTAGTTACGAGTTTTAGACAAAGATTAAAAAGAGAAAACACACTTGTTCATCTCAGTTCATAGCAAGTGCAATTTCTGTTTTTAATCTTCGGATAAAACTTGTAAACTGTTTTTCTTCTTCATACGAACTCCAAATCGGTTGATTCTTTTTCCTAATTTTTTCTAAAATCACGTTCTTCCATATAATTTCATTTGTTTTTATGTTAATTATTATTAATAGTATAATCTTCATAGGGCTTGTTTCCTTCTATTAAAGCATATAACATAAATACATGTTTTTCCATGCCAATTAGTAATTAAACTTCATAATTGTTAAAGTCAAGGTCGACTTATGTTTGGGTACAAATTTTAGATGTAATGGAGTTTGAAAACGTTATGAGGTGTTCAAATATCAAAGTTCATGTTGAGATGTGCATGAAACAATATGGGGGATCCATTCATTTTGTGAGCAATGTACACTTCTTTTTTGCAAAATCCAATGAAACTTTTATGTCAAGTTTAAACATCAATACAATGATTTCATGGCAATTTTTAGAAGTTTTTAAGAAGTTTTAGATTTTATTATCATTATTTTACAGTAAATATGCAAGTAGAAATGTTAAGCAGAGTAGGAATGTAACAGGCCCATTATGGCCCAAAAAGCCCACATAACTCTAGTCCGCCGGTGGCCATTGATCTTACTTATATGCTGTATTACTCATGTGAAAAGCATATTGATGTATATTAAATAATTTTTTTCTATATTTTACTTCACAGTGATGCAATCAAAAGAAAAGAAAACAAAAAAGAAAAATCGAGAAGGAATGGAACCAGCCCGTTTCAGCCCAAATTGTTCGACTCATCCTAGCCGTCCGTCGGCGATCAAACGCTTCAAAATGATCCCGCGGTGAATAAAAGGTCCCCCGAAACCCTAGCTCTCCCCCCGCCTCCCTTCTCCCCCGTGTCCCGTCTCTCCCTCCCTCGGATCCGCCCGCCTCTCTCCCCTCGGATCCACCCGCGGCTCCCTCTCTGTCTTCACCTCGCTCCTCTCCCGGCCTCCTCTCGTCGCCCGGCCGGCCGGCCGGCCGAAGAGCGGTCGGGCGAGGGCGGCATGGCAACCGGCCTCTCGCCGCCGCGTGCCGCCTCGCCCGATCCTCCCCTCCTCCTCCTCGCCGTGTTCACGTCGGCGGCGAGAGGCCACCGCTCCCCCCGGTCCGGCGCCGCTACGAGTCCATCTTCGGCCGGGCGACTCGTACGCGGACACCGGCAACGGCCCCGTCGTCGTTGACAACCCCGTCGTCCGCCCGCCCCTACGGCCGCACCTTCTTCGGCCGCCCCACCGGCCGATTTTGTGACGGACGCCTCGCCATCGACTTCATCGGTGCCGCTCCCAATCTCTCTCGGCTCTCGCTCGCCCCGACCCCAACGTGCCGCCTTGTTGCCGCCGCCATGTCGTCGGTCCACCGAGAGAGTGCTTGATTCCTCGCGACTCGCAGCCCGGGCTGCCGCCGTCGCTCCCCCGCCTTTCCTAGCGCGCGACGGGAGCTTCCGTGCCGGCGCCAACTTCCCGCCGTCGCGGGCGCCACCGCCCTCGACGCGAGCTTCGAAATTCCCGTATGCATGTTATATATATAGAAAATCACAAGTGTTCATATTTTTTTTTATTTATGATGCGGCTTAGATGTTCGACGGTATTCTGCCGAGAAGAGGCCTCTATTCGGTTCCGTCCGCAACCCGGGTGCGGTGGGGGTACGAGTATAGAATTTGGTCCGCAACTTGGAGGTACGTACGGATATAGAACTAAAGCCTCCCGATTTGCTTGTAGTTGATTGTTTATCATGCTCATCTAATTGCATGTAATTTAAAGCATGTGGGAGGACCATTTTTATGATATGCAAACTCACTATTTAGTACCCGACATAGCTCCATGCTTGGATATAGTACCACCGTCTTGCTATTTGGGTTGGAGAAGATTTTTGAGCTGCAAGCAATTTCTTGTTCCCTTACATTTTTGCAGAGAGACTCAGCGACTGCAAATGCAAGCGGCAAGCACTCGGGATTGCAAGTGGAAGCGCCTGCTTCTATTGCTGCGACGGCCACGTCTGGTGCCAGTAGCCAGGCAAGTTCAAAGTTTAAACTCTTCCATTCTCTCTCTCTCTCTCTTTTTCTTTTTTTATACATATTGGGCTGCTGGATGTGAATGGTAGAGAGTAGTAAGTGACGTGGTGCTGAATCTCATTCTCATGGTGAATTGAATAACTGATTGGCTTAGGATCTTTTACCACTATAATAAGCTTAAGCTTGCTACTGCCATTGATTTATCCCACAAGTAGAGTTTCAGATCTGTTCTTGGTTGGTGCATTAAGCGTGCTACTGCTATTGTTTGATAGGATATTAAGTTCAATCTTGATTGTAAATACATTTCCTTAGGATTTTCTGTACTGTTGCTGCTACGAATAAATTGGCATATATCCTATCAAGCAAGTAGAGTATCAAATCTGTTCTAGGTCGGTGCGATAAGGGGAGCGATTCCGGCTAGATGGGTAATTCTTTTCCTATTGTTCTTTTTATTTTACATCCGCATCCAAGTTCCGGTGATAACAACAGGAGATCCTTTATGCTTATAAGGACGCTTTTCTACGCAAGCTCATGTGCTGCATCACCTTCTTTATGTTGTTCCCGTAATTGGTATTATGATTGCACCGACCTAGCTCCTCCATTCCGAGAGCATCGGGGTGGATATTTCGAAGAGAAGTTTTTGAAGTACTTTTGGTGGTGCTTGGAACAAGTTGAAGGTAAATGTTTTCTTTTGCTGTTTCGTATGAAATCACTTTGTGCTGGATGCCTACCATCTAGAATTGACAGAGCACAAACAGTTGAACTAATTCCACGAAACAGTTGAAAGACAAGATACTTCTATAGTTAGATTTTTATTTATCAAGTACTTTGTAGGCTTTGTATTGTTTTGGATGAATCTGTGAAAGGAACAGAAAAGAAAATTATTTATTTGAAGCTCTTGTCCTGTTTCAATCAACAGACTTCGATACATAGATATTCATATTTAATTCTCAGATAGATAAACCAGTGATCAATCTGTTATGTTAATGTGTTTTCCTTCTCTAGAATACATTAAAAAGCTGCACTTTTAATAAATTATTACTTGAGAAAAAAATTATTGGGGAAAAGTTTTTATTGAAGTGTTAGAAATACATCTTAAATGGTAGTTTGTATGCAATGGTTGCAAGTTTATTGCTCAAATATGCAAAAGACAACATGCTACATATTTAGTTACAAGTACAACCAGAAACTTGGAAACTGTGACGAAGATGGATCTACAGAATCTGATGCATTTTTGTTGATGTCTAAAGACGCTCTCATTTTCCTTTAACAAAAATGTTAATGGAAAATTGTTCACTGATATTAGTCTGTGCTTCAGTGATGTTAATGTGCTCATTGTCTGTGCTTCAAAAGCTATATAGTCATGTAATTTGCTAACTGGATTAGGAATCATTTGATTCTGCCCACTGACAAGTGTTTGGTAATGTTCCTCTTTCGGGTTGTTTAGAAGTTATCGGTAAGCGAAAGTGGACTTGATATCTTTGGATCGCTAGTGATGCTACAAGGGCCGGACTTTGCTAGTGATGTTATAAGGACATTTGATCCGTTGTTTTGTGAGGCTTGTCGAGTTGAACTTTATATGGATTGTGTATTTATTGTTGAATGACTAGGTTTGAAAATTGGGCACGTTGAGCTTTGTTGCCATAAATTATATTGTTTGCCATTGAGATGGTGTGAATGTACTCGGAGATTTATTAATTTAAGAATTATTATTGAAAGAATTATTATTGAATTGTGATTTTATTGTTGTATTCGGCTGTCTTGAATTAAGCGCCATGTGGCATCCACATCGGCACCACGTCATCGCCACGTGGCATCCACGCAATCGCCACGTGACGCCCACGTCGGCGCCACCGGCAGCCACATCAGCAACCAACTCATCTCTACAAGCGACGTGGCGAGTCAATCCATGACGATCACTTTCGTCACGCATTTTGGGCTTCGGCCGGGTTCAATGGGCTTTACACCAATCTATGACGACTTGAGAACGTCATGGATCACGCTAATATATGACGAAAATTTAAGGACGTCACGAGAAGGGATCCGTGACGTTCAATACATGACGTTCTCAAATTTCGTCATAGATGTCATTTTATGACGAAATTTTGATGATCCATGACGAAAATTGACCGTCATAAACCACGAGATTTTTTTGTAGTGCCCGCTCTCCAGCCCTCGTACCGCGCCATTGTCACCCTCCCACGAGCCCTCTAGCCCTCGCGTCATCGGCCATCGCCGTTCCTGGCGACATCTATCTCCTTCCAAAATTCGCACAAACCATTCTATAATTTTCTAATTCCTTTGACGAGCAACAACACCACAACCTCCCCTTCGAGTTCCCCACGACCCCACATCAGCCGACCAAGCCCTTCGCTGAAAAAGCTTCCAACCCACGCGCCATGGCAGTTGAACGTCTGTCATCATGACCTCAGTCGTGAGCCCCAACCAAACTTTCTTTTTTGGCAAAGTAAACTAGCAAACTGGCTTCCCATCTGCTCACTAATCATGGTGCTCCTCTCGATTTGCTGTGTTTTTTGCTCAAGTCATCGGTTACACGGACGTCAATCTCACCAGCTACGATGTCGTGGTGTCATCGGTGTTTTGAATATAGTGAGTAAAGTTTTGAAAGGTCTGTTGGTTTATCCCACTGTTTAAAGGCCTGTTCATAAGCTAGAATCATACATAAGCTTTCCGGAAACCCTTTAATCAACTAGGTGAAACCTCGTGCGTTGCTGCGAAAATTTTTTAAACAAATTTTAAGCTAAAATGTGGAAGTAGAAACGCCAAAGTAATTACTTGGCAACATTCATTTGTAAACAACATTATATATGTAAGCATGTTATTTTGTTGAGAGTGAATCATCATTCTAAAATGATGCATCCTACATATATTTCAACTGCGGAAATTTTGTGGTGTGCTACTCACAAGTACATGCTTCTGGACCTTAAAAATCGGTTGAAGACATAAATAGATGGTCTGGTGGATGATGACATGACATGTAGTGGGTTATGATGTGGCATACTTGCAGCGTTGAGAGAAATAGTATATACATGGTATTATATGATTTGGGTGCGGGATTCTCTCTCCTTTACAGTAAAAAAAAAGTGATTCCTATGGCCCGTCTAGGCCCATCACGCCCATGATGATCCCGATGGCCCGACTAGGCCAATGATCTCTACGGGGCGGGCCGGGCAGGTAGGCCGGCCGGCCATACTTCCTGGATTTAAAGGTCGGGTACCCCAGGGCCCAAAACAGAACAGAAGAGAGCGAGAGAGCTCGCGACGAAGCCGGCGAAAGCCCCCCAAACCCTCCCCACCCCACCCCAGGCTGCAGGCGGCGCCACGAGATGGCCGACGACCCCACCGCCGGCGGCGACGGGAACCCCGCCGAGGAAGTCGTCCGCGCGGAGGTGAGCATCCCCGTCCGCCCCTCCTCCTCCTCCTCCTTCTTGCTGCGAGTGCGGGGGGATCCGATCTCCGCCCGCGCCCGCGCCCGCGCCGCCCTGGCTCTGCTCCGACGGGCTTCCCCCGATCTGCCGGCCCGGGTGTCGCCGCCACGCGCCTAGTTTGGTTTCCGGTTAGAGGTGCCCCGGCGTGGTGTCTGGGCTGGTGGAATCCGGCCGGCGAGGCGTTCTTGCTCCCGCCGGCTCGGTTGGCCGCGGACGGGCGGACGCGGTGGGGGCCTGGTTCTGGAATCTTTGCCCGTTTCGGTTTGGGTGTAGCTGGTGTGGCCTGATACGCCCGTACGGGCGAGGCAGGGGTTCATCTGATGCAGTGCTGATAGATCTTTAGTAGGTTGACAGTGGCCAATAGTTTAGTAGCTTGAGGTTTCAATTAGTTCGTTTTTTCCGGCTTGTGACATGCTTGACTATTTTCACTTATGATGTTTCCCTGTTGAAACTGGACCTGGACCTTGTGCCCAACGCATCAAGGCACTAAATGGCAGAGCTTCTATTTAAGTTATATATATGGAACTCGAATTCAGATGGGGAAGTGCGATTCCGTTATGTGCTTTTGTTATTATTCATCAAAGACAGCTGCTTTTTTCCTTTTCAGCCCAGTTTCTTTGCTGATGTGTACAATATCTGCAGGTTGACACGATTCCACATGATGATGGCTCCTTGAAATCCAAGGACAGGGACAAAGATAGAGAGAAGGACAAGGACAGGGATCGTCGCAGGGACCGTGACAGGGATCGAGGGAGGGACAGGGACAGGGATAGGGATCGGGATAGGGATCGGGATCGGGATCGGGATCGGGACAGAGACAAGGACCGGGATCGCCAGAGTAGGCATCACCGTGAAAGAAGGGACCGTCCTGATGATCACAGAAGCCGTGATTCTGAAAGGTAACTATGAAAACCTGTGTCGTGTGGTGTTTGCAACAGTTCCACTTTAGTTCTTGTGGATGCATCAGGAATTATTCAATTGTCAGATTGTTAATGTGAGGTTAACATGTATTGTCTTGAACTCTTGTGTATGTTTACAAGCAGGAGAAGAGATCGTGATAGAGATGGGCACCGCAGGCACCGTTCTCGCTCACGGTCTCGTTCAAGGGGCAGAGATCGGTCGCGTTCAAGAAGGTATGACAGTGAATATATCGAACGATCCATTTAAAAGATTAAAGCTATCTCTTTATATGTGAATCACTTCTCTCATGAAGTATTCACTAGTAGTTGATACCAATTGTGTTGTTGCAGCAAACGAGTTAGTGGATTTGATGCGCCACCCCCACAAGCAATGGGTTCAACATTCCCAGTTATTCCAACCCCAAGTATGCTCTCATCACTTCAGTTAATTTTTTTTATATTTTTATCTTTGCAATTGTCTAAATTACTTGTCGTTGTGACTTGCTTTCTAACCCAACCATTCATTTTCATCAATGATTTACTATACACTGCCGTTAAGTTCTGGCAAATGACCATCCAATATCATGGATTTAGCATCAGTGAATACTGAATAATGGTTGGCAAAACAAGGCTGTGTATTCCTTGATAGACCATCTCATATAGTATCTTGTGGAGATGTCCTTGGACTTGCCATATCTCACAGCACCTAACTTGCACCCCCAAGACCAATACCAAAGTGTTAAATGATACCTAGTGGGACTTACTATTTGGTGCAAGATCTGTAGATGCCTTTCTATAGGATGCTTTGAGAGACACTTGTGCGGAAGATATACCTTTAGAGAATGCTCACATGTGATTGTTTCGTCCGTATAAGTGACTCTGTAAGCATACATTGGTGATCCTCTTGTATGTGTGGTAGCCTTCTTGTGCAAATAGATTTTAAGTTTCTGTTTTATCGTTTCCTAATAACTGAGAACTAAGCAATATTTTCTGCTTTTGTTCTTTGTTGTTTGTCTGTTTTGTGTATGTGTATGTTAAGAAGGCAACCATGTATGGTAACAAGGCAATCTTGGGTCACTTGCCCCACTGCTGCCAGTGGAATGAGCTGCTACTCTAGCTTTAATGCACAAGGAGGAATCAGTGCGCCGGTTTGATATCGTTCTGTTCATCTTCAACTAGCTAGTAAAATAGTCCTATGGTTGCTAGCTTCATGATTATTACATGTTTATATCTGTCCTTGTCACTAATCCTTTGACATGGAATACTGTATAGCTGGTTCTGGATCTATAGGTTTTTTCTAGGAATTAGTTGCAAATTGATTATGCCTCCTACTAGAAATTTATTGATGACTTGCAGGCCAGTTACCGGGCTCTTCTCTTCCCAATATTGGTGGCATGTTTCCCAACATGCTACCTTTTGGTGTTACTGGGCAGGTATTTCCTTTCTTTGACATTTTTCTTGGTTTTTTTGGCATGGACTGAATTTTACTGCTTTGTAACCATGTGCATTCGTTGGAATCAGTTCAACCCCCTTGTCATCCAGCCACAAGCAATGACTCAACAGGTATGGTTCTTCAGTCAATAATGTTCTGCAGGTATTGATACAATGTGCCAACATCATTTTTTTCTCACAGGCTACTCGTCATGCTCGGCGTGTTTATGTCGGCGGCCTCCCTCCATCTGCTAATGAACAGGTCTATACTTAGTTATTTTACAATGCTTAATATGCATATTGTTTGCAACTATCAGTTCAATCGTCTTTCATTTTCCTGCAGACTGTGGCAGTTTACTTTAATCAAGTCATGGCTGCTATTGGAGGAAATACTGCTGGTCCAGGTGATGCTGTTCTTAATGTCTACATAAATCACGACAAGAAATTTGCTTTCGTGGAAATGAGATCTGTTGAGGAAGCAAGCAATGCAATGGCACTGGATGGCATTTTGTTCGAAGGAGCACCAGTGAAGGTGAGAAGGCCAACAGATTATAACCCTTCCTTGGCAGCTGCCCTGGGCCCAAGCCAGCCAAGTGCCAATCTGAATCTTGCTGCAGTTGGCCTAACAGCAGGGTCTGCTGGGGGTTTAGAAGGTCCAGATCGTATTTTTGTTGGTGGCCTTCCATATTACTTCACTGAAGCACAAGTTCGGGAGTTGCTTGAATCATTCGGACCTCTCCGAGGATTTGATCTTGTGAAGGATAGGGAAACTGGTAACTCAAAGGGATACGCGTTCTGTGTTTACCAGGACCTCAATGTCACTGACATTGCTTGTGCTGCTCTAAATGGTATCAAGATGGGAGACAAAACCCTTACTGTCAGACGAGCAAACCAAGGGGCATCTCAGCCCAGACCAGAGCAGGAAAGTATCCTATTGCAGGCACAGCAACAGGTGCAGTTACAGGTATGTTACTAACTATTGATTTGTCATCCAGGGCACCTACTTGTTCTCTTATGCCAATTCGGCTGGATATTTGTTATTATTCTCAGATTCCGTCCCTGAGATATGCTTTTTGTTAACAGAAACTTGTGTATCAAGTTGGAGCGATCCCTACAAAGGTTGTTTGCCTCACCCAGGTGGTAAGTCCAGATGAATTGAATGATGATGAAGAGTTTGAGGACATTATGGAGGACATGAGGCTAGAAGCAGGAAAATATGGTATATGTCGTCTCATCACTACTTTTATCATCTTTTAGGCTCTCTAATTTAGGGTTCTGATCACCCACTGAATGAGCTCCCATTCCTGCCTACATTGATCATCTGCTTGTCTTAACCATAGCACCTCGACATGCCATTTTGGTCTCTTAGTTTTATTTATTCATGTTAGTTTTCTTTTGGAGTAAAATATTACGGCTGTTAGCTGATTATCTTAGACTTTTTTTTAATCCTGTTAGTTTTCTTTAAGACTAAAATATTATTGCTGTTAGCTGATTATCTTAGATATTGCTACTCCTTTGTTTACTTTATTTATTATCCAAATAATTTCTTTAAACAGGTAATTTGGTTAAAGTTGTCATCCCACGTCCTGATCCCAGTGGACAGCCAGTCGCAGGAGTTGGGAAGGTGAGCCTATTGTTGCCCTATGACTTGCAATGATTTCAAAACTTCGCAGATTCATTCGCATTGTATTGAATTATTATCCCTTATGGATGAAGTTTTCTGTTGCAGGTGTTCTTGGAATATGCAGATATTGATGGTGCTGCCAAAGCCAAGACGGCCTTACATGGAAGGAAATTTGGTGGGAACCCAGTAGTTGCGGTCTGCTATGCCGAGGACAAGTTTGCCAATGGAGAGTACGATGGATAAATGCTATCCCTATCGATGTGTACCAGTGTAGTCGATTGTTTTTGCTACTCATTTGTTTAACATGACAAAGATAAAAGGCTTTACATGTTGTACTATGCTCTGCCATCCAGGATGAACATGTCTTCATCACCCAGAATTTACGATTGTAAGAATAGATTTTGAGAATCAATGCCCAATACTCAGCCTCTCGACTTGTGTTTGGGTTCAGTTCTGTATCAGGTTTCTCTCTTGTTTACGTTGAGTTCTTTGGTGTGACTGGCTGTATGGGCAAACTGGCTGGCATTTCCAGTGGATAAGTATGTGGGGTAGCTGACTGGTTTCACCATTGATTGACAATGAGCTTGATAATAAGGTAGGTAGTAAGTTGGATAAGCATATTTTCAGACATGGGCCAATGGATGTGCATAGCAATTTCTGACAGCTCAGGCACATGGTCGCCGCCATCCTAAATATAGAATCTGATGACTAATATGGGGTTAGTACGCGCGACACATGAATATGTGGCCACTTGCTCAAGAGTGAATAGAAAACACCGTCATGGACATGACTGGTTGGTCATCTAGCATCAACAAGCTCAGCTTCTTCTTCACAGATGTAAGTCCTTTCTCTGCTCTCTTGGCATTTCTCTCGCACTAGCCATTAACTTTGTGTATCTCTACGACCTAGTTCCATCACTTTTTTCACTCTACATTTACGTAGTTTCAGCAGAGCCCAATTGATCGAAGCATGGAACCAGATGCAGGATGGGTGCCTTGCGACGACTTCGAGTTAGCTCAATACTGGAGCATGATGGAACCAGGTGAATTTCAGCTTGCCAATTGGCCCGATGAACAACCTGCAGCATGGGCTCATGGACTCGCCATGGATTCTAGCGAAGCTCAGCTCGTGGAGTGTGCAGAAGCAGCAACACCGAGCGAGCCGATCAAGAACACTACGGCGCAAGATCTTGAGGTTGATTTGCACAACATGGTGCTCAAGATCCATACTAATCCGATCCATGTCTTCGAGAAAGTCGCGTGGGAGTTCAAGCTCGACGTGGACATGATGAGGATGAAGATCCACAGGTACCCCGCGAGCATCCGAGCTCTCGGCGAGCTCTACACCGTGCCGACGACGGTGGCCATCGGCCCCTACCACCACGGCCGGGACCACCTCGCCGCGGCGGAGAAGGTGAAGCACGTCGCGGCGTACCACTGCATCAGGGAGTCCGGGCGCTCGGTCCAGGAGATGTACGACGCGGTCGTCGCCGTCGCCGTCGGCCACGCGCGCCGCCTCTACGTCGGCGACGTCGGCGTCGACGGCGAGTTCCTCCCCATGATGTTCTTCGACGCGTGCTTCCTGGTGCAGTACATGCTGACGTGCACCCGCGCCGGCGCGCAGATGGACCCGGCGCTGCGGAGCTTCTTCGACGCCAACGACAACGACGTGTACCGCGACATCATGCTGCTCGAGAACCAGCTCCCGTGGCGGGTGGTGGAGGCGGTCATGGCGTTCCGGCCGGTGCCGCTGGCGGAGTTCGTCGCGTCGGTGAGAGGATGCCTCCAGGACCGCAAGGTCCAGGACTCCGACGAGGAGCGGCGCTTCGCCCTCGACGACGACGGCTACGAGCCGCCGCACCTCCTGGGCCTCCTCCGGCACTACATCGTCGGGCGGAGCGCCGCCGGCGAGCTGCCGCCTCTGCCGGAGACCGAGGCGATCTCCTTCTCCGTGAGCTCCATCGAGCTCGCCGAGATCGGCGTCACACTCACGGCGACCAAGTCGACCGAGCTCATCCACATGGGCGTCAAGAAGAAGGGGAACCTCTTCGCGGAGCTCTCGCTGGCGCCGCTGTCCCTGGACGACACCCGCGCGTGCCTGCTGGTGAACATGGCGGCGCTGGAGCTGTGCACGACGTCCAACTTCCAGGACGCCGACGACGAGGAGTCCGCCGTGTGCTCGTACCTGCTGCTCCTCGGCATGATCGTCGACAGGGAGGAGGACGTGCACGAGCTGCGGAGGCGGCGGCTCCTGCAGGGAGGAGGAGGGCTCACCAACAGGGAGGCGCTCGAGTTCCTCACCAGCCTCCATGGCCTCCGCCTCGGGTCGCGGTACGTCCGCACCATGGAGGAGATCGAGAACTACAAGGTGAAGAGGAGCACGAGGACCAAGGTGCACGCGTTCGTCTACAGGAACATGAAGACCATCGTCACCGTCGTCTCCGGCATCACCGCACTTGCAGGGATTGCTGGGACGCTCAAGTCTCTCAAGGTCATCCATTGACAGTAAGAGAGATGTTAAAATTATTCACTGTAACGTTCTGATGATTCTCTGGTAGCATGTTCTGACGACAGTGCAGTGCATCAATTTGTCAGTTAGCAACGGGATCTGTGCACGAGATTGGGTATTCTCTGTGTCCATCACACTAGGCTAATGTATAGCACAATAGCTTACAGTACACTGCTGTCCTATGCAAATCCTTTGTTTTTCCTTCAAGCCCTTCTACACCAACACTCTTATTAAACAACAACTTGGTGCAAATTCTAACCAGATGATTATCGATGCAATGTGGTTGTTGGTAGATCTACATCTTGTACTGATGAGAGCTATAGATAGCTACTACATACCACCAATGCAAGCACCAACCATGTGGGTACGTGCTCGTATCAAGATCCAAGTATATTTAAAATGATGACAATAGACTAATTGGGATTAGTTTTGAGCAAGCTCCTGGGAAGCAGCGTTCTGCTGCTCGGATGTTGTTTCTGGGGAGAACTCCTATCGCGGGTTCGATCCGCGTTTGGAAGATTCAGGCACCTGGGAGGTGCCGTTTCTTTGGCTGGCTGGTGCTACATGGTCGTTGCTGTACCTCCAACAGGCTGCGTCACCATGGTCTTCGGGATACGGACGAGTGTGCAATTTGTGGACAAGAGGTCGAAAATTTGGACCATCCACTAGACCAGAAACGATTAAATTACCGTGCTGCCGGGTGCACAGTGGTGCGCAGAGGCGCCGGGTCAGCAACCGCCAGCATTGAAGGATTAGTGTGGGCAGGCGACATAAGCCACCCGCCAGCACAAATGGTCCCATTTATGCTGGCGGGCGGCTTATGTCGACTGCCAGCATTGATCTTTGCTACTGACGGTTGGCATATGCACCCGCCAGCATAGTGAAACTGCAAATAGCTAGAACTTGTTACTTGTGTCACCAATATTTCAACATGGACAACACCAACAAGTCAAATTGATTCACCAAAAAGTCAAATTCAAACTGAAATATCAACACAAACAACACCTTAGAAAGGTTTATTTCACACAAACAACATGCATGATCACAAATGTTTCAAAGCACACCAACACAAATTAAAAGTACACTACAATAGGGGCCTCACTCACAAGTCAACTACAACTTGCCTCACTCAGTTCTTAGATAGTCCACCAGTGAGATAACTACCAAGCATACACCTATTATCAATATCACAAAAGCGAGGATGGTTCCCTACATGCATAATCCTTTATTTTTCTTGGGCTTCTTCCCACAACCATTCTTTGCTAAATGTTAAGTAAATTTCCCTCGTTGTTCTGCAAGTTCCAGCCTCATTTCATTATGCGACATCTTCAAATCACTAAACCCCAGCTTCAAATCATAAACGACAAACTTTAGTTGATTCAAATGATCCATAATTTCAGGCACGGGTTGCACCTGTCCCGGTGGATACACTACACTAGACGGTTGTGGTGCCACTTGTGGTGCTGCTTGTGGAGGTGCAGCAATACTGGTGAACATCTGATAGTTTGCCGGCACCAAATGTGGGTAATTTGCTCTCAAATGCTGGAGCTATTGACCTTCCCACCAAACTTCCGGACATGAATTAGGGTCGTCCTATAAGAATAATCAACAAATGCAACTATGTTATTAGGGAAGTAACAAATGCAACATAGTTGATAATTATCCATATATGGCAAGATTGATTTCGGATTAACATCATCTATGAGAACAATCAACAAATCCTAAGGTGGCTGCCATCAATAAATTGGATAATTATGTAGACATAAACCGAATCAACAGAATCACTAAAATTATATCAACTGAATCACTAATATTATATCAATCGAATCACTAATAATCAACAAATCCTAAGGTGACTACTAATCAACTGAATTAGGATAGGAGATGAAAATCAAACCAGGTGGTTGTTCAGGCACTTGTAGATGATGTTATTTGCCTTGCTCTTGAACCAAACCACCCGGATCCGGTAGTACTTGCATTCCACAGGGGGAGAGGCACGAATTGGCTAAGGTTCTGTGCGGAGCTGCTCGCCATGCGGTGCAGATGGTGCTCGACGTCCGTCGAGGATCTGGAGGTAGAAGATTTGGTCGACAGCTTGCCTTCGAGCTCCTCCACTGCAAGCTGCGACGGCGGCCGCGGCTCACAAGTGCTGGCACGAGCGGTGGCAGGGCTCAGGCGGCGGCTTGCGACGGCGACGCGTGGAAAAATCTCATGAGCCGGGGTGGCGGGGCACGAGCTGTTGCGGCTGCGGCGGGGCTCGCGGCGGCGGCTAGGGTTGGGAGCAAAGTGAAGGACCGAACTGGCGACCAGAGAGGGGGGAGTGAATGGGAGCCGATAAAAATTCTTCTCGAAGGAGATGGCAACTCCCACAAGATGAACTTGGTCAGGTACCCAAAATCAAACGCTTCGCACACAACCTTCCGTTTGCCAAAACCACGTAGCCACCGGAGTGATACTGGTCCTAGGAACAAACGCTACCTGTAGCCACAGCTCCTACACACACACGGCAGCGGAAACGACTTGGAAGCTGTCTGGCCAGTAGGGGCGGTTTAACCGGGGTAAGGGGGCGGTTAAACCGCCTGCTCTTGGGCAGATAAGAAACCCTCCAAAAGACCTCTTGCGAGCTCCAAAACTCTCCACATTTTCACCCACTGGATCCTCTGGTCAAGGCCAAGCTAGCTACCAGAGAATCTTGGCAAAAACCGAAACTTCACCCAAAGGGCCTAGGGGCGGTTAGACCGGCTACCAGGGGCGGTCTGACCTCCTGTACCCAGCAACGAACTCAAGGCAAGAACTCCTAGCAAACCGCACTGAAACGAGCCAAGATTTCACTAGAACGCTCCTCTGATCATGACGAACAAACTCACATAGAAAGATCCGACAAAATCAAACTTTCTTCAGAAAGGCCTAGGGCGGTTAGACCGGGTGCCAGGGGCGGTTAGACCTCCCTCCCCTAAGCACAAAGATCCGAGTGAAAACCTAAGCAAATGGACTCGAAACGCTCTAAGATTTCAACCATAGAATCCCCTTGTCAAGGCCAACATGCTACCAGAAGATCTCGGCCAAAATCAAAACTTTCTCCGGACGAGCCCGGGGCGGTTAGACCGCCCCCTACGCGGTTAGACCGCCCTTCCCAGATAGAACGGGAAAAACAGGAACCGCGGGTCAACCCTCAACTTTGCATCACCCGATCTCCCAATTCACCCAACGGATTGCAGCGAAACTTTGGGGATGCCTGGGTCACCTCATGGACGACCTTTCCCTCAAAGGAATTGCACCAAAACGCTCTCAATCATGGGAATCGCAAATCTCGTGACTCAACCTCAAGAACTCGAGCTCCAATGAAAACCACCACATCGGAGAGCTTCCACGGGTTTGGAGGGGCAAGGTCACCAAGAAAAGAGGCACAAGGTCTTCATGTGTGACTCCCACACCAAATCCTGCAAAGAAACACCTCAAAAACTCCGCCACGAAAATCCCAAGAAAAGGCTCTGAAAATCACCAAGAAGGGAAAACGGGAGAGACAACAAAAGCCTTGAGGAACCACGCCGAATCATCTATACATGCCATGAAGATTCATACAAGGTCTAGCTTGCCTCCCAATCATCCTACCCTCTCTCAAGATCTCACCATGAAGCTCTCAAGCTAGTCCACTAAAATCCTAAGGAAAAAAAGGGAAGGAAAAATAGCAAAGCAAATGAGCTAGGGTTCCAAGAGTTGGCTACCATCCATCCCTTCAAGTGTTTATATGGTGGCACCCAAAAGACTGAACTACCCTTACTAGATAACTAGGGATACATGCCCCTCAAGGGCGGATTTGGAAGTTTTCGATTTTTCTCCATCAGACGGATGCCCAATGACCGCACCCTTGCTTAGCCTCGACACAAGCCTTGCGATCCCGACGCGTGTCCTCCGCTTCGAAGCTTCTCGGCGGTAGCGACCCGGGCGGTCAGACAGCCCCCTGGGCGGTTGAACCAGCCTGGGTGGCCGCACCTCCTCATCGAGTCTTCAGCCTCAGTTTTGTGGATCAACCGAGTAATCCAGTGGTTTTCTGGTGAACCCCGCAAACTCGGTGTAGCCTGCGCTAATCTCCACTCATGACTTGTCTTCCACGTAGTCCCGACTCGACCTTGGTTTTGAGGCTCAACCAAGAAACCGTATGCGGCTTCGTCCCGTTGTTCTTGCCACCATGCGGCCCACACTTGACTCCACTGGACACTGAGTCCCTTGTACCAAGCCTACTTGTCTTCTCCACACCTGGAGGCCTCACCGGCAATGACCTTTCACACTTGTCCTTCACCTGCACCAACACCAGTCAAGCTGCAACCTACACCTGCAATACTTAGCCAGGAGTCAGTCCACACCACGTTGTCAATCACTCATCACACCAGGAAGCGACCATCCACCGGTCCTCGAACCACACATGGTCCTCACAAAGCAGCGAGTGTGTGAGTGAGTGTTGACCGTTCCGACCGGACTTATTCGGACCAGCGTGCTGGCGAGTGCCTTAAGAGCCAGCCAGGAGAGATATTAGTGCTGGCAGGTGGCTTAAGTCGCTCGCCAGCATAAAGGTACAAAGTGCTAGCAGTCAACATAAGGCACCGCCAGCACAGAGATTACTGCTGGCGGTTGGCTTATGCCACCCGCCAACACTGTGCCTTCTATAAATATAGAAAAGCTCCTTCTTCCTAGCAACATTCCATTGGCGGTGGCGCTTTGCCCGAGAGGAGCTCGGGAAAAGCTCCAAAAACACCAAATCTAGGGGGGAAGGTTTTGCTCTTGATTTTCTTGGAGGAGGTGGCTATTAAGGCGAGTTTGTGCTATTTTAACCTTAGTTTTCTCCTTTTATTCATGATTTGTATGTAGATAGAGATCTAGATCTTAGCTAGGAGAGGGGATTGAAGATAAATATTGAATTAGAGATTTATTTTTTTAAATAACTTTAGATTTTTCATAATATAATAATTGCAACTATAGAAGCAAGTTTACATATTAAATTATTTAAATTATTAGTTTGTCAATGCCAATTTTTTAAATGTTCATAATATAATTATTGCAATTATAGAAGCAATGTCATATATTAAATTATTTAAATTATTAGCTTCATAAATTAAAATTGTAGAATTTAGTTTTGTTTCTGTTTTTACATATTAATGGAAGTAAGTTACATAATGGAGTTTGAAATTGTAGAATTCAGTTTTGATTAGACGTGAGTTTATAATAGAATTATATTTTATAGATTGTTTAAGATGGAACATAGAGCATGGATGTAAAGCATACAGAGACATTCGTCTACATTCTTGATAGAGTTAACAAACTTTCTCGTGATTGCGATCCGAGCTGTCAAACTAGTATTCCGTAAGATGGTTATCACAAGGATGTGCTACTTTTCAACGTCATTTTGCAGAAAGTGGTAGATTGTGTAGAATTAGCAAGGCTTCAGTTGTTTATGTCAGAAACTCAAGCCCAGCTCGAGATGTGCTTCCCTCCGTCAGTTTTTGATATCATGGAACATCTAATGATCCACATGGTCGAGCAAATTACTGAACCAGGACCCACGCACTTTCATCTAATGTGGACATACGAAAGGTTCATGTCGATTCTCAATGGATACATGAGAAACAAGGCATTTCCAGAGGGAAGCATGATCGAGAGCTACTATATAAAAGAGAGTATAGATTGTTGCATAGACTACATAAAAGATAAGAGAGCGATCGACTTACCAGAATCACGACACGAAGGCAGATTGTCAGGGAAAGGGACCATTGGAAGGAAAAGATTCATTGACGAGGACAACCAACAACTGGAGAAAGCACATGCTAGTGTTCTACAACAACTTGCAATAGTGGAGCCATTTATCATGCAACATGAAAATGAGATTCGTGAAGAAAATGATAGTCGGTCTGAGGATTAGGTCATCAAAGAGCAAAAGCGTCGTTTCCCATCATGGTTAAAGGAACATGGGCATCTATTTCAAGGAAAATCCATAGACGACACAACATTGACCAGGTTGGCGGCTGGTCCATCAAGCAATGTGACCTCATAGCAAGCATACAAAATTAATGGGTACACCTACTATACGAAGGCGAAAGAAACAAGAGTGTCATGTATCAAAATAGTGGTGTTCGCATAGATGCGATTGATAAATCCGGAAACAACATCACTTACTACGGGTTCATAGAGGAAATATGGGAACTTGACTATGGAGAGAATATCAGGTTCCCCATGTTTCAGTGCCAATGGGTCAAACACTCGAATGGCGTCACATATGACAATTATGGGTTGACACTTGTAGACATTTCCAATGTAGGTTACAAAGATGATCCATGGGTACTCGCCAAGCATGTTGCACAAGTTTTATACATAGCTGATCCTATGAATGTAAAGAAGCACATTGGCGTCTCCAGAAAACAAAGAATTCTAGGAGTAGAAGGTGTAATTGATGTTGAGGATTACATTCAGTTTGAGGAACTAGTCTTGTTCAAAGATCATGAGAAAAGAATAAAAAAAATTGAAGCTAGCATTCCTAAATCAGAGAAGCCATGGTTACATACAGGCTGTGAAGGGAGAATTATTAAAGGATAAATTAGCACTTCTTATTAGTCGGGCTTGATGTATCTTTTGTAAGACTTTATATAATTGATGTTGTTGTAAGACTTTCAATTATTTTAGGAGACTTTTGGATGTTTCGATGAAATGAGACTCTAGGGTCAAACAACCTATAACTCATTAGGTGTATGACCCTAGAGTCCCATTTGAACTAAACTTTTCAAACTCGGATTTCTTTTGCAAGAGATACACCTCCTATACTTAAATTCAAATATTTTATGATACTTTTGGAAGTTTCAATGAAATTTGAAAATTTTAAGCCATGATTTCAAATTTTTTAAATTCTGGAAAAACACTATGCTGGCGGGTGTCTTAAGTGCCGGCCAGCGGTAAGACTCACCACTGGCGGTTATCATAAGTCAACCGCCAGCATAGCGGTTTGCCAAAATCTGAAAAATTTGAAATCCTACCTCAAATAGTTCAAAATTCTTTGAAACTTCCAAAATGCAATTACATGTAATTAGAAAATATGGACTATGGTGGATTGTGGATAAAATTGTATAAATATGTGTTGGGGAATTCAGGAAAACCCGTCACCCCTCGAAACGTCGAGGTTAATGAAATTTGTGATGGAAGTTTTCAAGGGCAAGGAACTCACGAAGATCTGGGTCTGTACTCCCGAACTCTCGAAGTCTTGGAGTCGCGAACGCGCGATAACTCGGAGTCTTAAACCTGCTCGGCCCTGAAGTTGCGAATTCGTGAAGACTCAAAGCCATGAACCTGCGAAGCCACGAACTTCGGGAATCTGCGAAATTCGGGAATATGGTGAGGATGAGTTCGGGAATCACGGTGCGTGAAGACTTCCTGAACGAGAACATTCACGAACCAGCAAGAAGCAAAGTCAAAGTTGTCATCTCAAAAAGTCCGGGTTTAGCGTGTGAACTAGTGGCAAGCTTGTAGATGTATGAGATGTAAAAGACATTTGTGTGTGTGTTCACACTAGGAATATTCTTTGATTTCAAGGGTATTGTCGGAATGTAAAAGTCCCTTCGTCTCCCTATAAAAGGGGGGCGTGATGGCAGGGGGGAGGGGATTCACAACTTTGGAAACTAGTGCAGTCTGCAGGAGATTCTTTGTCTCCTCTTACGCCATCATTGTACTTGAACGTGTTTACTATTCTCTCTCTTGTGTTCGGGGGGCTTATCCGGATTTTCGGGTACCCCCCAACAATATGGACTATGGATTGTAGATAAATAGATTTTTAAATAGATTTATTATATAAAAATGGACTATGAATTGTGTATAAATAGATTTATTATAAATATGGACTATGGATTGTGTATAATTTTTAAATATATTTATTGTATAAAAATGGACTATGGATTTAATTTAATTAGTTTTATTGTATAAATATGGATTATAGATTGTGTACTGTAGCTATTCAAATATGGACTATAGGAATATGGATTTAGTTTAAATAGATTTATTATATAAAAATGGACTATGGATAATTTAATTAGTTTTATTGTATAAATATGGACTATGGATTGTGTACTATAGCTATTCAAATATGGACTATAGGAATATGGATTTAGTTCAAATAGATTTTTTATATAAAAATGGACTATGGATTTAATTTAATTAATTTTATTGTAAACAACAATTACCTATGATCAATTGTAAAAAATATGGAGGAATTGTAAATTATCTATGATCAATTGTTAATAGTAAAGGATCCGGCGAGGAGGATTCCAGTGATAATGCTATAATTGGAGACTATGAAACTCCATCTGAGTATGAACTAAGCGAACCACGACCTCGTAGGCGTCCCGAAGATTATGATGTTGATTACGAACCAAACGATAATGAGGCATGCATGCACATTCGCTCAAATTAATGTTTGTTTTTCAAATTAATATATACTTTAAATAATGTTTTGTGTGTAGAACGATGAGCGATCCCCACCACGAAGTCATAGAGCATCTAACATTCTTACCCAAGAGGCAGAAGTCATTTCAGCACCACAACCTTCAAGTACTACTACTCCTAGTAACCTGAAAAGGAAACGTGGTCATGAAGAAGAAACCAGATCCCTGAAAGAGGACAACTTGTGATAGAACAGTTGGGTGACAAAGGTGAGCCCGTCGAACCTAAGGGGATAGCTGCTAGGTTTCAGAACATCATTGGTGCAATTGTCAGAGATCAAAACTAGTAATTGGAAGAATGTGCCTAAGGCTACGAAGGATGTATTATGAGACAAAGTGAAAGAAAAGTTTGCTTATCCGGAAGGAACAGAAAATGCAGGTAGAACTTTTACTGAGGGCCTCTGTGGAAGAGCTCTTAGGAATTGGAGGTCTACACGTAATACTGAATTTGTCCAGAAAGGCAAGGATGCTAAGTATGTGTATGGTAACATTCCGCTAGTAGTGTGGGAAGAATTCGTAGAACAGAAGAAGATGACAGAAGCAGTAGCTCTGAGTGTCCAAGAAAAGGAGAAGGTTATGAAAGCTGCTGAGAACCCCCATCACTTGGGTTCGGGAGGATATGCTGCCAAAATGGCAAAATGGAGGAAGGAGGAAAAAGAAAAGAGGGTAGCTGGTTTACCAGCTTTGTTTGAAGGCATGGATGAGCGTAGTAGGAATTGGTGCCTTGCTCGAGTTCCGGCTATAGCACCTGACGACAAGGTTTCGTTCCATAAGCTCACAATAGAAAAAATTTATGAGAAGCCAGAAGGACTTGCGGAAATGCAAAAGAATAGTCTTTTCATGCCCGTTATGGAGAAAGATGTGCTAACCGCCGCGATCGAAACGTCTGAGCACTCTTGCCGTGTTCGAGGGATTTCTTGTACCATGCCCTGGGATAAAGCATTTCATGAACACCAAGCAAGTTATAAGAAACGGGACCGTTATAAGAAACACTTTGAAGACAAGATGAGAGAAATCGCCAAGCAAGAGTTGATAGGCTACTTCATAGAACAACAACAACAACAACAACAACAACAACAACAACAACAACAACAACAACAACAACAACAACAACAACAACAACAACAACAACAACAACAACAATAACAACAACAACAACAACAACAACAACAAGTTTCTGTTAGGCCTAGTGCAGAGAATGCAATATTTGATGGTTCTGGATAGGTCCCTCCAAACTTGCTACTTGCCCAGATTGGAACCATCCCGACTCCAAGTAGTGTTGGTTCTATTGCTAACGCCAACCATCCTGTAGATGACATTATAGAGGATACACCATGCAAGTTGGTTATTCCATATGGAGGAAAACTAGATAACTTTCGAGAAGTTGGGACAACCATAGCACTAATGTGTCTTGTGTTTCTGAATCCACCACCGCTGGAGTACGCATGGGTTCAAGTTGTTTCAGTTTCTGATGAGTCGTGCGAGATTGATATCTCTATTGAGGATGGGATCGAGCTTCTCGGTGATGCGAGGAACCAATACATACTGTGGCATCGTTGAGATATCATTCTTAATGCATCACCAAGTCCCTTACAACCTAGCCAAGAACGAGTACCCCCAAGATTCAGATGCTGTAATGGTCGAGTACACGATGGGTGGGGAGCATGGAGGTAACAATGACAACAACATGACCCTCCAAGATGTTGCAGATGCCAGGAACACGGAACAACCTATGATGGGTGGGGAGCAGGAAGTTAACAATAATGACAACAACATGCCACAAGCACCCCCTCCAAGTAGACGTCGGGAACACAGAACAACCTATGATGGGTGGGGAGCAAGGAGGTAACAATGGGAACAAATCACCCATCCAACAAACTCTCGATGAAGGGGCATCATCACCGAAATTTGTTCCAAGACCACCATCTCCTCCGCCATGTCCAGCAACCAAGACGCCAGCAATACACCAGATGGTAAACTCATATGATCCAAAGATGAACTCATCTGATGTTGACTTGTTCTTGAAAGTACTAAAGAATAAACCTAAACGGGCTCCAGCATCCGGTAAAGAATCATCTGATGTTCAAATACTCAAGAAGGTACCAGATGAAAAATGTTTATCCCGCACCTCTTTTCAAAAACAAAAGGAGGAGCAAATAAATATGTTTTTGTGGGATGAGGTGCCCAACAAGTATGAGCATGGCAAACCATTCTGTTTTTGCTAACAATTGAATGAAGGTCTACCAGAATTGATTAGGCTGCATGGATGGATCATGCACGCCATGAATCAAGGCATTCACACTATCACTGCCAATGTCCCGAAATGGGTGTTCAGTAGCTCATTAGAACAGAAGGTTGCAATTGATTTCCCCGATTTGCATGTGATGTTCCGTCGTGACAAATTCGACGTCAATCTCGTCACCATTTGGTCCATGTAAGTCAACATCCCTATACCACATACAAATCTATTCAAATCCATATGTATTGTTATTACCATCCTAAGCAAATGTTTTTACAGGATGCAAGCGTTGGATGAAAGGAAGACAAATAGGAGGTGGAAAGTAGCATATCTGGACCCGCAACAAGTAAGCAAGCCACAACACACATTCATAATGTCGGATCATCTAAGAAAGCAAATAGAGGAACAGGCAAAGACACCACAAGAGAAAGAAGAATTAACAAAGAGTTACGAGAAAGCTAAACTTCATGAGGTCGCTGTATACATTGCAAGGGTAATGAGGAAAAACCAACACAAGGATTCTATCAAGTGTGCTTACAATTTTGAGTAAGATCCTTTAAATAACTATTTCATCATTTTCTTTCATTTTTTGTCTATTTATATTAATTATTTTAATTTTATGCAGTGATCATTTCATTTTCTTTCACATGTGTCCGAAGTTTGAAACTACGGGGGTCTTCGACTCATTACACTGTTCAGAGGCTTCTTACCGGAAAATCATTGAGATTATAAGAAAGTAAGACAACTCAGTGCAATATATAATCACTATTGCGTGTATCGGCTATAGCTCAAATTGCATTACTAACTTAAGTCTTTGTATCCTTAAAGTGCGTATAGGCTATACACAATCAATGGTGGGCAGCACCCTCCAAAGAAGAAAAAATTGGTGGTACGACATGTGAAATGGGTAAGATCACTTCTGTTAATAAGTACCAATCATTTTTATCAGAGTTGTACACTTTTGTTAATAAGTACCGATCATTTTTTTATTTGTTTGCAGTGCTACAAACAACCTCATGGCAGTGTGCTTTGTGGATATTATGTGTGCGAGGTTTTGAGAAATAATGGGAGGTACCGGACGAATCCTGAAGACGTAAGCCTCTTGTATGTACACAACTATGTATGTGCTAATTATGGTCCTGATGGTAATGCGTAACAATCTTCATTTATTATGTTTACGTGCAGATGCCTACCATTGAGGGATCGTGGGGGCAACTTGGTGACAATGAAATCACCAACATTTGTGCGGACATGGTGAGATTCATCCTACATGAGATTTGCCATGAGGATGGAGAATTCTTCAATAAAGAAGGAGTCTTGACATTAGATGATGCGAAAAGGTTACATAGATGGGTGCCTTAGAGTTATCTATTATGACGATGTTTTTTTAATGTGACTTACGTATACATTATTATATTTTAGTTTGGATTTTGTGTTTGTGAGACATATTTGGATTTTGTGTTTGTGAGACATATTTGGATTTGGCGGTTAAATACAAATTACAATAAATTAAAGTGAATTTGTCCTACAAATGCAAATATGAAAAAAATACGGGCGACGGCCAAATACAAATAATAAACGAAAATGACAAATTATATATAAATAATAAACAATTGTGGGAATTATATAGCAAATGGGAAAAATACTTTCTGTGGCGGGCGGCCTAAGCAACCGCCAGCACAGATGACCTTTGTGCTGGCGGGCTGCTTAAGGAACCACCAGTACTGTCGGCCTTTGTGTTGGTGGGCTGCTTAAGGAACTGCCAACACTGATGACCTTTGTGCTAACGGGCGTTTAAGCCACCCGCCAGCATAAATGGCTCTGTGCTGGCGGGCGGGGCACCCGTCAGCACAAAAGACTATTTCTACTGGCTCAAAGTTGCTGGCGAGTGCTGCGCCCTCCAACAAAGACTGGTTTTAGTCGCGAGGACAAAGCATTTGATCTGCTGCTCGGATGTCTCTGTAGTTGTGAGGCATGATTCAAAATTCTGCGCTGCTACGACTTGTAGCATCTGACGCCATAGGGGGGAGTTGCCTTTCTTTGAATGGTGGTTGGAAACCAGGAAGCAGGTACAGAAGCTTGAATGCAAAGGGTTCGATTCCTTGGCTCTTCTGGTGGCCTGGTCGCTTTGGAGGGAGAGAAATCAACGTGTTCATGACAGAGTCGCGTTTCAGCCGGTGGCTCTGGCGCCGCAGATCCTTGAGGAAGCTCGAAGGTGGGCCCGAGTTGGTTTCGTCGGAATTGGCGCCCTTGGTCGTCCTAGATTGTGATTTCTTGTTTCTTTTGCCTCTTGGCCTTGTTCGCTTTGTTTGCTGTTATTGTTCGGTTAATTGTTGTACCCAAACTCTCTTTTTTAATAAAAACGTGCTTTCGTCTTTAAAAAATGGAGCTTTCTGTGGTTTCAATATACAGTGTAGGTATGCATGTACTAAAAAAAGATGCAGTATGCATATAGTATCGCTACGGGAAAATCCAACTTTGCCGTGCGTCAAAATGTTTGCAGTATGCATATAGTATCAGTCGAGGCAATTTGTGAAAAATTGGCGGAGACCTCTCCCGAATTTTTTCTGCCTAGCGTCACATACACTACTAGGATACTCCACTGACTCAGTTCCACTTATTAGTACTGGGATCTCCTCCATCGCCGTCACAAAATTAGTGACCGCATTAGGTACCATCAAGTCCTTGTCATCTGACCGGCGCTCATCCGACTTGCCTGCAAGACTCGATAGTCCGCCACAACATGATTTGTATGAGACCCTTTCTTAGGAATCTCGTTAATATAAACGGTGTCGGTGGCTTCTACCACTCGGCCACTGGGTGTAATGAGTTCTCCAATTGTTTTCAGAATCTTGTTTTTTTACAGGTGAACTAATTAACGAACCTTTTGAACTGAAGTCTTCACCAGATCAATGGCACATTATCCCGTCGTGTTGTGTGTGGATGTGGGGTTGGTATGCCAAACACACATGCATATGTACGTGGCCATTTGATTCATGGGCAGGACCTCCAGTTGGCCGTCTCTACAGTACAGTCTGATACCGCATAACTGTTATGGATCTCTACAGTTTTTTTTAGTAGTTGCTAATTGATTATGCCTCCTGCACAAGAAATTTAATGACGTCCTGCAGACCAGTTAGTTACCAGCAGCGGGCTTTGCCTCTTCCCAGTATTGGCGTCAGTTTCTGCACATGCTGCATCCGGTTTGGTGGTGGTGGTGGTGGGTTGGTAATTAATTTCTTTACTGTCTTGGATAAGCACCTTACTATTTATACTTCTTCGTTTTGGCATCTTTTATGGTTTGTGTAGATGCATCTTGTGGTGAATTTGAGAAAGAAGATGCACAGATACCCTGCAACCCTTCGAGCTCATCTGGACAAAAGCTATACCGTGCCGAGGTATGTATGTGGCCATCGGCCCTTACCACCACGGCCGAGACCACCTCAAGCAGGCGGAGAAGGTGAAGCACGTGGCGGCCATACACTGCGGTCTGTTGATATGCGGAGGATCTGTACGAAGCGGTCGTCCCCGTCGCGGACAATGCCCGCCGCCTCTACGACAAGGGTGGTGTGATGGCAGGTATCGGCTATGATGACTTGTTCCGACATATGATGTTCTTTGACGCTTGCTTCTTGGTGCAGTAGATGCTCATGCGGAGTGATCGACAGATTGATAAGAGCTTGCACGATCTGTTGAGCCCTAACCGTATAGACATCGGTCATGACATCACGCTGCTCGAGAACCAGCTCCCTTGGAAGGTGCGTGGTCGAGACGATCATGGTGTTCAGGTGACTGAGGGCAGAGGCAAACCACGAGTACCACCAACCATGTTACTGTCCTATAGTTCATTAGAATTCTACACAAGTTGTTGATCCATTAGGGGGTTGGTGGAGAGTGCCTGAAGTAAAGCAATGCACGCCACCATTGTAGTCTCTCAAGGTATTAGTGCCACCACTACCGGAATGCGGGGGGGCTGTGCCGAGAGCAAGCTCCTCTCGGCACAGGCCCGAATACTCTCGGCACAGCCTGTGCCGAGAGGGAACTCTCGGCACAGCCCACTCGGCACCGCTGGGCCGGCACAGGGCTCTTTGCCGAGAGCCACCTCAGATGCTCTCGGCACACGTGTGCCGTGAGGCCACTTGGCTCTCGGCAGAGAAAGTTTTTCCAAATAAAAAAAAAACCCAATGGCCCCGCGGGCCACCGGCCAGCACCACCGCCGCCACCAATCGCCCGCCGCCGCCGCCACCCCGGCCTACGCCGCCCGCACCACGGACCCGGATGCGCCGCCCGCACCACCCCGGCACCACCACCGCCGCGCGCACACCATCACCACCACCGCCGCGTGCACACCGTCGACGCCACCACTTCGTGCGCACACACACCACCACCTCCGCCATCGCCGCGCGCACACCACCACCACCACCACCGCAGCCCAAAATACGAGAGAGAAGGGGCAAGAAAATCCGGCCTCACCGAGAAGAGGGAGAAGGTTACGGTCGCGCGGGGAGGAGCCACCGGATCCGGCCTCGACCGCCGGGAAGGTCGTGCGGGCGAAGGAGGGCGGCGGCGACCGCCGGACGAGGAGGGGGCGGCCGCCGAATCCACCGCCACCGCGCCTCGCCCGCCGCCGCTCCTCGCCACGAGGCGAGGGGCGAGCGGAGGGGGGAGGAGGGGGGTGGCGCGGCTCGGCCGGCGGAGGGGGGACGAGGGCCGGCGGTGCGGCTTAGCCGGCGGAGGGGAGATGAGGGCGGCGGCGTGTTAGGCGGAGAGAGAGAGGAGGGAGGCGGCGTGGGGAACGGGAGGGGGGGCGGGGTGGGGAACGTGAGGGGGGGCGGCTTTTATTCTAGGGTTTGCGACCGGCTATTGTGGGCCGGCCGGACGGTGGGTGGCTAACTTTCATGGGCCGGGCCGGCCCAACAAGCCTTTGCCGAGAGCAAGGCTCTCGGCACGTAAATTTTTATCCAAAAATAATTATTAAAATAGCAAACGAATTTGAAATTGTTTCAAAATATAACATGACAATAATTATGTTGTATATTACTTATAGAAAAGTTTGTTAGTCAAATTCAAATTTGAATTTTCTCTAACACATCAGACCTAGTGACATTAGTTCAAAATCTTAGAAACTTCTCCTGAGATGTTCCGGTTTCTAAAAAACGTACGTGTCAAAGTCTTCAAAACATTCTCAATTTTTTACCACAACCTCCACATATGATATCACGACCACTTCACATATTTCATGATTTTCAAACTTCATTTGAATTTTATACAATTTTAAAACCTTTCTACCTAACGATCTTCATCATGATTAGAGAACCGAATGCCAGAAATTTAGCTTGATTTCATGTACATGGTCTTAGAGATGTCTCATGAACGTGAATATCATGTTTTCACCAACTTTACTATATAATTTAATGCACTTGTAGTTCATATCGAACGTATGTGAAAAAATATCTAGAAAGAAGTAAAATTGTTAAATATAGCAAATAAAGTTAAAATTGTGCCAAATTGGAGTATAAGTTTTGTACGAGTGTACGTTGAGGATAGAAAAAAATTGGAAGTAAAAAAGTGAGTTTTTAAAATTTCTTTGCCGAGAGCCAAAAAATTTGCTCTTGGCAAAGAAATCTTTGCCAAGTGTTTTTTTCTTTGCCGAGAGTTTTTTATTTGGCTCTCGGCAAAGAAGCCTCTGTGCCGAGTGTTTTTTCTTTGCCGGGAGTTTTTTATTTTGCTCTCGGCAAAGCCTTCTTTGCCGAGAGTTTTCTACTTAGCTCTCGGCACAGAATCGAACTCTAGGCAAAGCCTCGGATTCCGGTAGTGCACTGAATTGAGCTCGCTGCTCATTCGTCACTTGTGGCGGCACCTGCTGTTAGATATCCATTGCCACTACACCCAACAAGCATGGAGTTTGCAAGATCCATGGCAGCTAGCAGAGAAGTAGCTAGCCAGAAAGAATAGTGTTGCAACACGCTAGCTTGATAATCAGAAGATCAAGGTGGAGCGGCTGAACATTTTACTCGAGAAAGAAACAAAAGCACCCAGACACAAACAGAGAATATTACTGTGTACAATTTCCAAGGAAATTAACAACTAAAGCAATAACATTTCTTGTCATGGGGGTGTATATACAATACAACGAACGTCATAGGCCCTGTTTGATAGACAGGAGCGTCCCTATGATCCCTACAGCTGAAACAATGGCAGTCACAACCGCAGCAATGGTTCTCTTGTTCTGGTAAATAAACGCGTGCAGCTTGGCCCTCATGCGCCTGTTTTCCCTGTAACTCTCGATCTGTACCATGATTTGGTTGTAGTACTGCCCGGAACGCAGACCCTGGAAGCTATTGAGGAAGTGGAGCACCTCTGTGTTGCTGAGCCCAGATCCCCCCACCAGGATGCGCTGCTCCCGTAGCTTGTGGACGTCCTCCTCCCTGTATACCAACATGGCCAGGAGCAGGAGGTAGGAGCAGAACGCAGAGTCAATGGCCTTGGCTTTACTGAATGTTTTGACAGTGCATAGCTCGAGAGCCGCCATGTTAATGAGGTAGCTTGCACGGTCACGGTCCAGCGACAGCGGCGGCAGGGAGAGCTCGGCGAAGACGGTCTTGTTGACGACGCGCATGTCAGTGAGCTCCGTCGTCTTGTTCGCTGTGAGCGTGATGCCGATCTTGGCGAGCTCGACGACACTGACTGAAGCTGGTATCTTCTTGAGCTCGCGATCTGCGTACTCGAAGTCGCTTCTTCCTACGATGTAGTACCGGAGGAGGGCAAGGAGGTGCGGCGGTTTGTACTCACCATTCCATTTCCATGCATTCTTTTGGAATTCCTCATCGAGGTCGTCCGGCAGCATACAGTGTCTCTTTCTACGGACGAAGTTCTCGTCTATCTTTGACGACACGGTCTCCATCAAACTCAAGACGCTCTTGACCACACTCCACGGGAGCTGGTTCTCAAGCAGCATGACGTCGTGAAAGATGTCGCCGCGGTTAGGTCTCAAGAAACCGTTCAAGCTCTCGTCTGCGGCTCCAGTGTAAGCCCGCGTAAGCATGAACTGCACCAGGAAGCAAGCATCAAAGAACATCATGTGTCGAAAATCTTCACGGCTGATACCTGCCACCACATCCTTGTCGTACAAGTGCCGGGCTTCATCCGCGACGGGGACAACCGCGCCGTACAGCTCCTCCAGTAAGCGGCCTGATTTCGAGACACAGTGGCAGGCAGCCGCGTGCTTCACCTTCTCCGCCGGCTTGAGGTGGTCGCGGCCGTGGTGGTAGGGGCCGATGGACACGATCCTCGGCACGCTGTAAGATTCATCGACGTCTCCGAGGCATGCGGGGTACCTATGCATCTTCGCTTCCGTCATGTCGATATCTGCCTTGAAATCACCCATCACTTGATCGACCACACTATGAGCACGACTGTCGTCGGAGAACTTGGGTTTCTGGCTCCTAACATTGTTGCTGTGCTGTGAGGACGACGCAGAGTAGTGGTAGTAGTATTGTGGCATCACAGATGCTTCGAGGCCGCAGGTACCTGCAAAACAAGGTTTACATTACTAATTAAGCTAGTAAGAGGAAAAAAATTCCGATGGTCGCCCAGAAATAGGTCTATCTAATTTTTTGAAATTCTTTCGAATTCGACATTTTTCGTTCTAACAACATTTACAGAACAAATTAACTCTCACTTCGCACACAAAACTCGCAAAACATGTTTATCGTGTTAGCGTGATAAGTAGATATAGTCCATGAGACTTTAAACATGTAAATGTAGATATCCCGGACTGTTCTGTTGAGCCTTAGATATAGCTGTTGTAGTCTATCCGTAAAGGTTGTTGTAATCTCTAAGGTTTGGCTCAACTAAACTAACTAGGATCTACAAATCGTGTAAGCCACGGCGCAGGCTTTCTGCCCTCATATAAACACGTACACCGCGGCCCTACGGGGTAACAACGCTTCCTAAACAACTTTACATGGTAATCAGAGCCATCCTCTACACATACATCTAATCTCCAAGCTTCTGCCATGTCGAGCTCCACCGGCGCCGCGCTTCCTTCCACCTTCGGTCATCCTGTGACTGAGAAACTCACCAAGTCCAACTATGCTTTGTGGAAGCTGCAGGTGCTCCTTGCAATCTGAGGAGCACGGCTCGTCGGCTACATCGATGGTAGTTCGCCGGCTCCCGCTGAGGAGATCACAACCGGCACCGGCCCTGACGCCAAGCAGGAGCCAAATCCGGCGTATGCAACTTGGCTGGCGCTTGACCAGCAAGTCTTCAGCTACGTCGTCGCCTCCCTCACCAAGGACGTCCTGAAGCAGGTCGCCAATTGCGCCACCGCAGCGCAGCTGTGGAAGTCGCTTGAGGAGATGGGCGCATCGCAAACCAGGGCGCGCAAGGTGAATACACGCATCGCGCTCGCCACCACCAAGAAGGGATCCATGACTGTTGACGAATATGTCGGCAAGATGCGTTCCCTCGCCGACGAGATGGCTTCGGCAGGGAAACCCATTGATGACGAGGAGCTCGTCTCCTATATCTGCACCGGCCTCGACTATGAGTTCAACCCCGTCGTCTCCGCTGTACTCGCGCGCGTCGAACCAATCACCGTCTCTGAGCTCTCGACTCAGCTGAACGCGTTCGAGCAGCGCATGAATCTTCTTCACGGGTCGTCATCGCCTTCGTCAGCAAATATGGCGTCTCGTGGTCGTGGCAACGGCCGTGGAAACCGTGGCCGTGGTGGACGCGGTCGTGGCAATGGTGCCAATGGCCGAGGCCGCGGCAACTTCAACACTAGCAAGCCCAAGGTGAAGTGTCAGCTTTGCAAGAAGGACGGGCACTCCGTGATGGATTGCTGGTACCGCTTCGACGAAAGCTTCGTCGCCCCCGAAGAGAAGAGTGCGAACACAGCAAGTCATGGCGGATATGGGGTGGACTCCAACCGGTACACCGATACGAGAGCCACCGATCATGTGACAAACGTAGCCGGACAAGATGACGATTCGTGATCGCTACAATGGAGGTGAACGATTCACACGGCTAACGGATCGGTATGGATATTACACACATTGGTCGTGTTGTTTGTCACACTCCCCAACGAAAATTGTTCCTTAACAATGTCTTGCATGTTCCTAGTACCACAAAAAATCTCATCTCTCGTCCACAAGCTAGCATCCGATAACAATGCCTATTTTGAATTTCACCCGAATCGTTTTCTTATCAAGGATCAAACGTCGAAGACAACTCTTCCGGAAGGACCGTGTAAAGGGGGTCTATACCCCCCCGCCACCGCTGCCCTCAAGAATAAACAGACTCTCGGTGCGTCTAGTGGTGCTCATCCATCCTTGGAAAGGTGGCATCATCGTCCGGGGCACCCTTCCTTTAATATAGTTCAGCAAGTCATTAATAAGAACAAGTTATCTTGTTCCACCGAGTCTAGAGTAGGTTCGGTTTGTGGCTCTGTCAAATGGCCAAGAGCCATCGGTTACCATATCCAAAGTCGTCAAGTCGGTCTAGTTTTCCTTTAGAACTTATCTTTTCCGATGTATGGGGGCCACCGTGATTCTTTTGGACGAAATAAATATTATGTGAGTTTTATTGACGAATATAGCAAATTCACCTGGATATATCTGCTTAAACACAAATCTGAAGTGTTTCAGTGTTTTCATGACTTCCAAAACCTTGTTGAAAGGCAATTTGATCGAAAAATCCTCGCTCTTCAATCTGATTGGGGAGGGGAGTATGAAAAATTAAATTCCTTCTTCTCAAAAAACCGGCATTGTTCATCTTGTTTCTTGTCCTCATGCCCATCAACGAATGGAGCCGCGAAAGGAAACACGGACACATAGTTGAGGTTGGTCTCTCCTTGCTTGCTCATTCATCCATGCCCTTGAAATATTGGGATCAAGCCTTCTTAACTCGCCACCTATTTGATCAATAGGACTCCTAGCAAGGTCATTAACAATTCCACTCCCCTTGAGCGTCTTTATAAGATGCAAGTTGATTATGATGCTCTCAGGACCTTCGGGTGCGCTTGTTGGCCGAATTTACGGCCTTATAATTCCCATAAGCTAGCTTTTCGATCGAAACAAAGGCGTGTTTCTTGGATATAGCAACCTTCATAAAGGCTTTAAGTGCTTAGACGTTGCTGCTGGTCGCGTGTACATATCACGTGATGTTGTGTTTGATGAAAGTATCTATCCCTTTACTCAGTTAAATCCAAATGCCGGTGCACGTTTTCGATCTGAACTTCTTTTGTTGCCATCTGATCTCTTACCTCCTTGGGGTGTACAAACGCATAACCATATGTCTAATATCCTACCTGATGATGCTACTAATCATGCCTCCAGTTTTCAGGAAGAAAATACCACAAATTTGGATGAAAACGAGTTGCGGGTGTGTTTGTCCCTCCCGGCGTATCTTCCTCGGGTTTCGCCGCCGATCCGTCGGTACGAGGAGCAGGCGGATCCGCCTCACTTCCCGCGGCCGACAACGCTCCCGGCGCGGCCTCACCAGCACCCAATCCGCCATCGCCACGCCCTCGCCACGGCTCCCTGTCGTGTCGGCTGAGCGCGGGGAGGCAGGATCTTCTACGGCGGCTGCACCTTCAACAACGCTCGAGCTCGCGCCCCACGACTCACCCGGATCCGGTGTGGCGGCCGCGCCGATCGAGGAAGACCCCCGCCGGATCCGATGCGGTCGTCGACGTTGTGCCCCCCGAGCCGGCGCAAGCGTGTACTCCACCGTAAGCGAAGCTCCCCTTCGTCCCCGAACTCGTCTCCCGGTCCGGTATTCGCAAAGAAAAACAGTTTACCGATGGTACAGTGAGGTACGACCTTCTTGCTGCGAATGGCGAACCCACTAATGTTGAAGAAGCCTTGCATAATGACAATTGGAGACATGCCATGGATAATGAGTTCTCGCACTACAAAGAAATAAGACTTGGCATCTTGTACCACCGGCGAAAGGGAGGAACGTTATTGACTGCAAATGGGTCTTTAAGATCAAGCGAAAAGCTGACGGCACCATTGACAGGTATAAAGCACGATTAGTAGCGAAAGGATATAAGCAAAGGTATGGGATTGATTATGAGGACACTTTTAGTCCGGTAGTCAAGGCAGCAACCATCAGATTGATTTTATCTATTGCTATCTCTAATGGTTGGAGTCTGCGACAGTTGGATGTACAGAATGCGTTTCTTCATGGCGTTCTAGAGGAAGAAGTTTATATGAAGCAACCTCCTGGGTATCAAGATAAACAATTTCCAAATTATCTTTGCAAACTTGATAAAGCCCTTTATGGTTTGAAACAGGCACCTCGAGCATGGTACCATCGGTTGAGTATGAAGCTTCAAGAACTGGGATTCAAACCATCAAAGGGCGACACCTCTCTCTTCTTTTTTAGGAAAGGTGATCTGACTATATTTGTTCTTATATATGTGGATGATATCATAGTGGCGAGCTCTTCTTCAGAAGGAACTAAGTGTTTACTAAAGGCTCTCCAGTCTGAGTTTGCTCTAAAGGACTTGGGAGAACTCCATTACTTCCTCGGTATTGAAGTCTCAAAATTAGGAGATGGAATATTGTTGTCTCAGGCCAAGTACAGCAATGATGTGCTAAGAAGAACAGGCATGCAAAATTGCATACCGGCCAACACACCAATGTCCACAGAGAAGCTCTCTGCCTTTGAAGGAACACCTTTGAGCATAGGGGATTCAACTCGTTTTAGAAGTATTGTTGGAGCATTACAATACTTAACTCTCACAAGACCTGACATCTCCTTTGCTGTAAACAAGGTATGTCAGTTCCTTCATGCGCCAACTACAGTACACTGGACAACAGTTAAGCGAATCTTGAGATATGTCAAGTATACTGTCAGTTTGGGACTGAAGATAACAAAGTCGCGATCGACTCTTGTCAGTGGCTTCTCAGATGCGGATTGGGCAGGTTGTGTTGATGACAGGTGATCTACTGGAGGTTTTGCTATCTTCTTTGGAAGCAACCTTATTTCCTGGAGTGCTCGTAAACAGGCCACTGTCTCCAGATCGAGCACGGAAGCGGAATATAAAGCAATGGCAAATGCCACTGCAGAAATTATTTGGGTGCAATCACTTCTGCGAGAACTTGGGATTCGATCTCCTTCAGCTGCAAGGTTATGGTGTGATAACATTGGGGCCACCTACTTGACAGCGAATCCGGTGTTTCATGCTCGAACAAAACACATTGAGATCGACTATCACTTCGTTCGGGAACGTGTAGCACAAAAGCTTCTTCATGTCCGTCTCATTGGTACTGGAGATCAAGTAGCAGACGGTTTTACCAAGCCACTAGCAGCTCGGAAATTGGAGGAACTAAAGAGCAATCTTAACCTCAGATCACCCGGCTAAGATTGAGGGAGGATGTTAGCGTGATAAGTAGATATAGTCCATGAGACTTTAAACATGTAAATGTAGATATCCTGGACTGTTCTGTTGAGCCTTAGATATAGCTGTTGTAGTCTATCTGTAAAGGTTGTTGTAATCTCTAAGGTTTGGCTCAACTAAACTAACTAGGATCTACAAATCGTGTAAGCCACGGCAGAGGCTTTCTGCCCTCATATAAACACGTACACCGCGGCCCTACGGGGTAACAACGCTTCCTAAACAACTTTACATATCGGATTTCTAGTTTCTTCGCCAAAATTTTTTCTCCCTGCCTGGAGCTGGTATGTCGATGGACGCATACTCCACAGGGAGGCCCGCTGCTGGTTCTTCAACGCTCCAGTTCGCCTGCTGAAACTCGCAGTAAGGTGACCATGCTGCAGCGGGTTCCATACTCCGATCCCACCGCCAAGCTAGCTGCGATAAACACCATGATGATCGATCAGGAAACACTTCACAGATGCAGAAACTTCTTTCACCACTTTGAAAGATGTGTATCGTACGGGAATGTGTATTGCAACAATATGGTGAGACTACAACCAAGATATATAGCATATAGTTACATCAGGAAGAATACATAATGTCATGAGAAAAACACTACCATTAAATAGTATGTTACGCTAATACATAGTGCAGTGATAGACCAATATGGAAAGAGAGATGACAAAGCGAAACTACTTACAGGGCAGCAGGCAGGCAGAAGATCGAGAGAAGCACACAACATTCTTATCTTAATTGTGGACGCTACCTTCTCTTTTATAGACGACGACAATAGCTCTTCGAGTTCCTGCGGCAGGCGCACACACACAGAGTCGACTGTCAGTCATCTGTTGTTTCCCGGCCAATTGTACGTCCTCACTCACGACAAGATGTACAGCTACGCCAACCATATTCAATCCTATAGATGGAGGAACGACGAAGGCTAGCTCTATACAATGAAGCTTGTTGTTAGCCTTTCATAGTTTATGAGACCTTCCGGAGTGATGATTCTGGATGACAAGAAACATCACTGAAATGGAGCAGCAAGTTCATAAACATACAGGATATGGATCACAGACTACTACACGATGGACCATGTGCCTGATCGAGCTGGCAAAAATCGGTATCACAAGCTGCGGTACCACGAACGTGGTTTTGATTAGTTACTAGATGCAACTTATAAGTTGCCGTATTAACATGTGGGCACGATGCCATTGGCCGATCTGGCGAGGTTAATTAGCACCAACTAGCTAGATCCACTGCACTAAACACCATACAAAATAAGAATGGTTCGTTAAGTGTAGCGATCTAGGCCCTTTCGCACCTTTGGTAAGGGTGTGTTTCGGTGATAAATGACAACCATATGCTTGTGACTAACCTTTGTTTTGAAGCGGATTTCTAATTGGGTTATTGTCACGAGTATTGAATGGAATGAGACCCCTCAACTTGAATTAATGGGCTCAATTTGGTCGAAGACTGCAAGGCTAAGGACTTTGTTAGTTCCAAGTGTCGCAAAGGAGATGAAGGACACTTGGATTACTAGTTTGTAGTTTCGACCGTACTATTAAGAGGGGTTTGTACGCTAGTAGCTTGACCATGCACTCAAAAGCCATAATTTATGCACACTCAAGTTCCTTGGATCCTATCTAGCTTAGAGAGTTCATGGAAGCAAGGTTGAAGCAAAAGAATTGACGGAAAACTAAAATGCTCTGAATTGGATGAGTTAAAATCAAGTTCATAGCGTCGGATGATCCGACGCCCTATATTTAATACGCGTCGGATGAGTTCTGCAGCCAACTGATTCAAAATAGACCGTCGGATGAACCGACGGTACAAGCATCGGTTCATCCGACGCCTTAGGGTTTGGCTACAGTTCTGGTCAAGGGTTTGGGCTCAAGCATCGGACGATCCGACGCCTTGACCATCGGTTCATCCGACGGTTGCATTTAAATTCAACAGAGACGTGCCAAGACATTTGCTTCAGCACCGAATGATCCGACGCTTGGATGGTATACTCAGCGGTTCATCTGACGGTGTGTTTCAAATCATACAGTACCGCCCCAAGTGTGTTGCCTTCAGCACCGGATGATCCGACGGGGTGTCGGTGTATAGCATCGGTGCATTGTCTGCGTTTCTTGGTTCAACGGCTATATTGGGCGCTGTGAGTGACCGGATGATCCGACGCTAAGCAGGGGGGCACCATCGGTTCATCCGACGGTACTACTTTTTCATGGGACTTTTTCCAACGGCTAGCCTCCTTTGCTAGGCCTATAAATAAGCCCCCTGCCTCTCTAGAGCTTCCTTTGCTACTCAAAAGATCTATTGCAGCCTAGGAGAGGAGAGTGTGTTCTTGCCTATTGGGATTTCTCTTCCTCTTCATTGAGGTGTTCTTTCTTAGTGAGCAAGAGTTTCAAGGTGCATCCATGGCTTAGCTGAGTGCTCAGGTCAAGTGAAGGTTTGCGGGCTTGTTACTCTTGGAGTTTGACGGCTCCTATACGGTCTAGGTGACTTGGGGTTTCTTGGTGAGCTCTTGGAGATTGTGTGAGCCTCAAGACAAGCTTGGTGTACACGGTTCGAGACCCACCGTTTCGGAGATGGAGAACGGGTACTCTTAGTGAGCACTTGTGTCTTAGGGACTCAAGGGGGAGCGATACTCTAAGTGAGTGCTCCAACATGGAGTAGGGGGAAGCGTCAACTTCTCGATACCACGGGAAAAATCCGGTCGCCTCTTGTCCATCTTATTTACTTCTAGCACTTACTTTCAGCATTTCAATTCTGCTCTCAAGTTTCTTTGTCTTTTTTCTACCTTGTTTCGCTTGTGTGCTTTATATCTTGACTAGGTTGTCATATTGCCTCCTAGTGTGATTTTTGCTAAGGAAACTTGTGTTAGTGTGCTCTAGAACTAGGGAAGAACCTTTTTTAGTATGGGCAACACTAGTTGATAGGTTAAGGTCTTCGTTTTTGCATTAGAGCTTGAAAATAGGTCCCATATTCAACCCCCCTTCTATATGACTAGATCCTACAAGTGGTATCAGAGCTAGGCTCCCTTTTGCTTGGCTTAACTGCCTAGGGAGATGGGGAGGGGAAGCGGCAATGGCCCCCCAAGGTTGGCGGGGAAGCGCTTCACGTTTTGGGCGCATAGAATGGCTAGCTATCTTCAAGCTCAACATCATGAAGCGTGGCGCACTACCTTGTATCCGTTGCCTTCGGTTCCCACCGAGAGTGAGGCTAAGTGGAATGCACGTGTGTTGACGGTGAAAATCCGTCAACCTAGCCATGAGTTTACCTTCGGTGTTGGCATGAGTTTTATACCTTATCCATTGGTACTAACCCCCGTGGTATAACAAGTTCACGTGTGCATGTCGGTTTTGGAGTTTAATGTTTATGCAGGGTTTTAGTGTTGAATGCAAGACTTTCGGGATAAGTTCATCAAGCACCTCATGCCAAGACCTTGAAGCCCCTTACAAGTCATGTAACGAAGCAAACTTAACTCCAAGAAGCTAGGGACTTGATCCGAGAAGACGACAAACTCCGGGGACCTGACCAGAAAAGTGCTGAATCTTGCAATACAAGGAGTTGAGTCCAATTCGGAGAGAAACCGACGACATGGACCTACATGCAGAAGGGGGAAACATCCAGAAAGCAAGGGAACCGACGTAGAGCAAAGGAGGCCTCGGGGCCGGGCTCCGGATGGGCCCGGCCGGCCGGCCCGGCCCGGTCGGCCCGTGCCCATCCAGGGCCCATTTGCCCCCTCCTTTGCCCTAGCCGCCAATCGGGCTATTTATAGCCCCCTGACCGAGAGCCACGGAGAGAAGAATTCGTCATCGGCCGCCGAGGAGCAGAGAAGAGAGGGACACCATCTCGGAGAGGAGAGGGTCGAGCTAGTTGACTAGGGTTTCCCTAGCCGACATGGGAACCTTGCACGGAAGACCACGTCGGAGTTCCCGGAGCTAGAAGCAAGATCAAGGAAGGATCCCGGTGGTGATCTTGTGTATGTATAATTGTTATAGTTGAATTATCAAGTTGAATCTTTTCCTAGCGATCAAGTGTTTCCTCGAAGATTTCGTTTTTCGATCGGCTTTGCTTATTCCAATTCTATTCTCGAGATAGATTACATAGGGTGTTCTTGTAGCCGCGGTGGCTAGAGGTACACGCCGGATCTTCCGAAAGAATCTCGACTTGTCTTTTGACTCTCCCTAAGCTCCCCGCATGAGTAGGGATACGTTGTGACAGAACGGGGGTTCCGAAAGGCGGATGTTTTCGGATTTGGACGGGAAACCACGATTTAAAGAGGCTTCTATTAAGATTCGATTTGCTACTTCTTCTCTTACTTGGAACTTCAACAAAAGGCTTACCCCGATCCCTCTAGATCGGTTTATCTACCCAATCTTACTTTGTTTTCTCCGGTCTTTAGTAGATTAGATTAGTTTCGTGTCTTTTACTTAGATGCATTAGGGTTTCTTTTATCGAAGATTGGAGTTACTTGGCTTTATTAGATTAAGTTTTGCGTCACACATTTGTTCCACGGATTCGATACCTTGGGTTCACCACTCGAGGGAAGAAGGGTCCCTTGACTACGACGGGAGACTTGTCCTCTTGCAAGTCACAAACGAACTTTGATACAACTATTAACCGTCAACAAGCCCCTTTTTTTTGGCGCCGTTGCTCGGGAACAAGTGATCAAGATTTGATTTTTTATTGCCTTTTCGTAATTTTCAGTTTTCTTTTTGTTTTTCTTTTTGCATCTACTAAACTTTGATCATCCTCAAAATACATCTAATCTAGTTTGTCTAACCCTAGTTTTTATAGATTTGTTTTTACTTTCTAGTTTTTGCATACTTTGTTTATTGCTAACCCTAACGAGAGATGGACGGCTACCTCTCCAACAAACCCGATAATTTTGTGGATGATCCAGAAAAACTTTACAGGCTAAGGAGACGTGAAGCACATCAAGCTAAAAAGCTAGATTTTGTAGATTCGGAGTCGGAAGAGAAAGGATCGCAGGAATCTCCGAAGAATTCACCACCTCAAAGTCCTCGGGAGTATCAACTTCCACCGATGGGTGACCAACCACCGCAAGAACGCAAGATTGGGGAGCTATGCACCCCGTACATCATCGACCTACCAATCTTGAACCTCGAGGAGATCGGAAGACCGTTCGAGATCAAGATCAAATGAGGGCAAGGCTTTTTCCGTTCTCACTTCTCGGGAAGGCTTTGCAATGGTTCCACTCTCAACCGGCAGAGACGATGCAAAATTGGAACACGTTGATGAAGGCTTTCACGAAGGAATACTACTCACCAGGTAAAACTCAAAGCTTGCGTAATAAGATTGCCACCTTTGTTCAATATCCTACGGAAACTATCTCGGAGGCATTCGGGCGCTTCAACGAGTACACCCGGAGGTTCCACATCACAAGTTCCCGAAAGAAGACCTCGTGCAAAAGTTCTATCAAGGACTCACCATGGCGTCAAGGAAGATCATCGATGCATCGGCGGGAGGATCCATCATCGAACTTACACCGACGGAAGCTTTCACGCTATTCAAGAAGGTCGCGGATAATGACACATGGGCGTCGTCCGGCCGCCTACATCCGGTTCAACTGACGGGGAACGTCAAAGGAGTCTTGCAAGTGGAGAAGGAGAACATACTTGAAGGTAAGATCGACTCGCTCATGAGGAGGTTGGAGAAGATGGAGATGGAAAAGAAAGAGGCTCAAGACTTGAAGGCCGCCGAAGCAAGGTCCACATGCGAAGAATGTGGAGAGTATGGCCATGTCCGCAAAGATTGTCCGGAGGAAGCCAAAGTGCTCGACTACATGAGGAAGGGAGAATTGCCGAACTTCCGCTACGGGCAAGGTAGGCCTCAATTTAATGCAAGCTCATCTATTCCTAACGCGGTTCCGCTTCGTATACAATTGAAGGAGTTTATGGATGAGCAAGCTAAGATCAACAAGGTCACCGTCACCAAGTTCAAGACCATAGACAAGGTGTTGGAAAACATCGATAGCAAAGTGACGGAGGTCGGAAGTTCCAATCATCAAGTGCTCAACACGATGAAGATGCTCGAGACGGAAGTTGGACAACTTGCGGGGCGCCTCACTAATGATGAAGGGAAGCTTCCGGACAACCCAAAAGTCCCGAATCGGCGAAGGCCATTCAAACACGTTCGGGGAAGGAGACCGAAGATCCGGAACGTTCCGCGGGAGCAAGGAAGCTTAAGCCATCCACCGAGGTGGAAGGAGTTGCTAAAGAAAAGGTTACGGGGATTGTCACCGAGGAACCCGAATTTGAGATGCCGGAGGAAGATACGAGGATACCGCAACTCAAGCCACGCTTCTTCCGAGGTAAACTTGACAACCACTTTGAGAAGTTTGTGGAAGTTGTGCGTAGACTTAGCATCAACATGCCATTACTAGATGCCCTACAAGTACCTACATATTCTCGTTACTTTAAAGACATACTTGCAAATAAATATGAGATAGCAACACTCGGGGTAGATCATGTCAAGATGTCCGAGGAGTGTAGTGCCGCTATTGCTAATGGGCTAGAGAAGCAAAAGGATCCCGGTGCCCTACAATTCCATGTTCGGTTGGTTCTTTCAACTTCGAGAAGGCGTTATGCGACCTTGTAGTGTGAGCGTCATGCCGAGGGATGTGTTCGAGAAGCTATGCCTACCAATGGAGCCTACGGGAATATGTTTGGAGTTGGGAGACAACTCCATCCGCTATCCCTTGGGCATTGCTGAAGATGTACCCGTGAAGGTCGGACACCACTTCATCCCCGTCGACTTCGTTGTGCTCGAGATGGGAGAGAGGGAGAAGCCTCCGCTCATCCTAGGGAGGCCTTTCCTCAAGACCATGGGAGCTACTATTGATGTTGGCAAGGGGGAGATCACATTCGACATCAACGGAGAAAGGAGTTCCTTCAAGTTCCGTCCAAGAATCGAGGCATGCAACATGATTGGAGTGAAGGGAGAACCAAAGAAAACGGAGGGGCTGAAAAAGAAGAAGGAGCCGAAAAAAATGAACGTAAAGAAAATCAAAGAAGGTGTTGCATCCGTCAAGACAAAGGAAGAGAAGCCGCCTGTGAAGACCAAAAAAATGACTAAGCCGGAAGACAAGCCCGCGCCCAAGATGGTGCGGAAGTGGGTACCCAAGATTGCAATGCCCGCAAAGAGCGTTGATCCGAAGTAATCAAGTGAAGAAGTCTAGCTATAGACTATAAACGAAGCGCTAGGCGGGAGGCAACCCGTTTCGTCGAGTCAAGAATAAGCTACTGGGAGGACAACCCGATTCCAGGTTTTTCGAGTATTTTTAATAATTTAGTTTTTGAGTTTTATTACGCAAAGACATTAGACTTAGAAGTTGTTGAACAATATTAGAGACATAATTCTTGATTGAATGTTTGCTTTATCATAAACCCTTTGCATGAACCCTCCTATGTGCTTGTTTGTGCTTTTCTTTTCGAGAAACCTCAACCAAATAATTTCAGAACCTATCTAAACCTTTCACCCTCATTATGGTGCCGAGGTTGACTTATTTTTCATGATAAAACCATACGAGTAGAGCCACGATTTATATTTATGTGTTAATAAAAAATTCAGCACGTGGTAGGACTCGCGTGAACCTAGAAATCAAAACTTTTGGTTGGTTTTAAAATCATTATCCTTGGTTTCTCTAGGACTAGAATTTTTCTAAGCCTATTCTAATTTTGTTTTATTCAAAATCTTTCTTATCTATCCAAAATTAGAACCTAAACCTATGCCCCCATGATCAAGCCGGAAAAGTTTGCTCTCAACCGATGAAGGCAAACTATACTTGGTGAGACCGAAATCGACGTAGTCGAAAAATATTTTCGACTTACATTTGTTTTTAATGGTTTAAAAACTTCTCTAAAAATATGTTTGAGCTCTTGCATGGCTCTGAAAAATATTTTAAACTTCGAATTAGAGTAGTGCTTAACCTTAAACACACCTTAATGGAGGCAATCTAGTTTGAATTAATCATGCATGCACCATTGAATTCCCTTTTATCAACTTTCACCAATTCCACATGCAAAGGACAAGCATGGTGGGCAGCAAGCATCAACTTTGCAGGAATTTCATGGTGGCATGTGAAGCAAGTGGAGCTAGGGAACATGGATATGACCCAAAGCATGGAGCATCAAGTGGAAGGACCAATAATGCAAGAAAAGGAGTGGACGAGAGCGTTTGGGCGGTGCAACTCGTGGAGCACGCGGGCGGGGAAAGTTGCAGAGGCGAAATGATCGTGCTGGAAGAAAGACGAGGCAGGGAGGAGCACCGAGGCCCCCAGGCCGGCCGGCCTCCCCTACATAAGGAGCCCCCCGGCTCCCGTTTTCTGCAGGCAAGCTTCCCTCTCCTTCCTTTGTTTGTGTGTTCAAGTTTGTGTGCTCAAAACCTCCGTAGACATAGCCAACCTTCCCAAGCTTGATAGCTCAAGAAAAAATCCACATCCTTAATCCACTCAAAGTCCACATCCGAAGCAAAGAGTTTAAGTGCCTAGTTACCGGTTGCAACCCGGAGTTTTAGTTGAAGAAAAGAGTGCAGCAACCATGTGGAAGAAAACCACAAGTCTCTTCTCCAAGAAAAAGAGTTCGTCGTCGTCCAAGCCGTCATCAACCACGTCTTCGAGGAGGCACTCGGTTTCCGAGTCTCCCGAGCATAGAGACGGATATGGCACCACCGAGGAGGAACGATGCTCTCCTCCTTGGTGGTATGAGGGCTGCAAGAAGCACGTCCATGAGGTTTACCGAACCTCGTGGGCACACGGAGGAGCAGCCCGCGCCACCACGATGATCGACCCTTTTAACCGCGCCACCTCCTTACACTCCGACATATTCTTCGTACGACTTCATCATCTTGTCATCGGAGGAGGAGGAGAGGCTCTCTAATCTTGAGAAGAGGCTTGTGCCCAACGTCGAGCTCGACGACCAAGCACTCGCACCTTGGGTTTTGGCACCGACATATACTACATGTTGGGGCACCTTGGATGGGTGCAGTTCTCCAACGGAGTATCGGTGGACACCCACTTGGGGTTCGCCTTGGAAATTTTAATGACTATTGCACCTATCCTTGATGATGGGGTGCAAAGCTTGTCATTCCGTTTGGAGGGAGTCCAACAAGTGGTTCCCTACGAGCACGTTAGGGAGCTGCTTGGATTCCACAAGGGAGCTCCGGAGAAAGTTGACGTGCCACCCGGCATGTTAGCGGGATTTTGGAATATGATCTCCGGAGAAGCCCATCAACAACGCAATTGCATCCGCAACCCCATTATCCGGATATTTCACTCTTGGATGTGCAAGAGGGTATTGGGGAGGATGAAGGAGACAAAGGTGACAGACACGGAGTTGAATTGGCTATACTCGGCTTTAATTGCCAGGCAGCCAATAGACCCCTCTTACCTTATGATCAACCGTTGGTGTTGTGAAGCAACATCGGGGGCGGGTAATATTGGTTCGGGGTGCTACCTCTCCATGTTGGCCTTCTCCTTACGGCCGGGGATCGCAAGAAACCCCGACCATCTTTTGCGTGGTACCTCTCTCGGCATTGAGTATTTGCGGCAAGGCAAATACATTAGTGGAGATGAGAGAGGAGGTTATCGGTTGGCCATAGTGAACCTACCCCTTCCCAATGAGAGGCTTAGGCTTTTCACCGAAGGGAGAGAAGATTGGTTGGAAGAGGGACTCCTTGTCCCTGCAAGGAAGAACAAAAGAGGAAGAATCGTAGAGGAGGGAACATCCTCCGCACAAGCGAGTGGAGCACAACCCAATGTGCAACCATTCGGCGGGGTCCCTCCTCCGCCAAGTTATTACAGAGGGCCACATGAGCAAGCATGGGGGGGGGTGGTGCACCGGTACCCCCACCAAATTATGTTGTGCCCAACGCTAACTTCGCGGAGTCCTACGCTCATCATCCCCAACCACAACAAAGTATGGCCATAATTGGAGGGTATGATGCAAGAAACGCCCAAAACATCGCAGCCATCCAAGCTAACGCAGCTCAACTTGGTGAAGGTAATGCAAATATTGCCTTTGAGCTTGGACGCCTTCACCTTGTGGAGCCAAAACAATTCGTCGGAGGAAATGTCCAATCATATTATGAGCAAGGGTATTATTATCAAGATCATCAACATCAACCACCGGCGGAGGACTAGAAGATTTAGGAACTTTAGTTTTCTTTTCTTTTCTTTTTCTCTGTAATTTTCAGCTTTTGCTTATGTGTGTTTGCGTAGTATTTTCTGTTTTTATTTAAATTTCAGCAAGCATGTTTGTTTATTTTCAGTTTGTATTTCAACTTGATATCATCATTAATAAAGACACCACCTTGATTACATCATTGGAAAAGTTACAAAAATTTGTGCCATGATGATATATGATTATAATTGCAGCTTTGTTCATCTTTGTATTTGATCTATGCATGTTTAAGCTAGTGCTCTCTTAAAAATACAAATCTGAATTTATTTAAATGCTAGCTTAATTTTCAGTGGAGGTTATGATTAAAATAAAGACCCATAGTGTTTTATGTGCTCTCAAGTTATGAATAGATTAAAGATGTCTTTTATGCTCAAAAATATCGCTAACCTTGTCACAAATATCGCTTGTGTGTTGCTCAACCTATCCAAAGCCTTATATATATTTGAGTGTATAAACCTTAGTGTACAAGATTTATTTTTGAGTGAGTTATTGCAGGCCATGATTTCTCTGGCCCGAGACTAAGAAGCTGGTCATTCTATTTTTGCGTATCTATCTATTTGCTAGTCTTTTATCCGTGCATTGTGTATCCCCGCATCGGAGATCTCACAAACCTCGCCGGATATCCACCCTTAAACCAAATATCATCTTTTGTGATTACCTCCTTGACCACAACCTATCGTTGAGAATGGATCATCAATTCAAGGAAGATTGCAAGACGGTGCCGACATTGAAGATTTCAAGTATCTCTCCAAGGAAAAATATTTCCGGTACCTACCTTATTTTTCGCCTCTTTGCTCGAGGACGAGCAATGTTTAAGCATGGGGGAGGAGGTAGGTACGGTGCAGTTTTAGAGTTCAAAGGGGAGTATTTAAAAAATGATGATTGAAAAAAAATTGGCGATGAACGTGACTTCCAAGGTGAAGGTCTCACAAGAAGAAAGAAAAAAATATATATAATGAATGAAAGAAAGAAAGAAAGAAAAAAGAGAAATATGAGAAAGAGAAAAAATATATGCGTAAAGTGAACTCCCCGGTTCTCTAAGAGTGCATTCAAGGCTTCAAGTTAAAAAGATCCATTCTCATTTTCCAACCATGTGCAATCCGATAACGAGGACTTCCTTTGTGCCTCGGGATCACTCTTTGCCATTTGCACATGTCCACTCATCTAAAAGTGTGTGTATTTTTCTCTTTCCCCTCCTTGATTTAACATTATTTTCCAATGACCTTTTTGACGAGTCTCGGTAAGACCATGAGAAGCTTGTCTTGTTTTGACAACACCTCATTTATAAAATCTTGTTAGGACTAAACTTTCCCAAAGCTCCATATAAAGCCTACCACACATATATGTTATGAGAGGGAAAGGAGTAGAATATATAGGCTTGAGAGACAAGCGAGATGAGAGTTCACAAGCAATATGCAAGATGATTTAAATTTGTGAACTTGGTTTAGCTTTTCTTTATCTCGTTCTTTATTTCAAAAATTCCGAGATCTATTTAAACTTTGTGAGCATGTTAATACTTTTGGGATAAGCTTAATAAGAATGTACCCTCCGTAGAGATGAAGGCTAGTACATTATGGAACTTTAATGAATTAAAATTTTGAGAGCATTATGTTTTCTCATGTGTGATCAAGTGCAAGGTTTAAACATTGTTTGGCAATGATGATATCCATCGAAGGCTTACTCGAGGACGAGCAAGGTTTAAGCATGGGGGAGATGTTGACGGTGAAAATCCGTCAACCTAGCCATGAGTTTACCTTCGGTGTTGGCATGAGTTTTATACCTTATCCATTGGTACTAACCCCCGTGGTATAACAAGTTCACGTGTGCATGTCGGTTTTGGAGTTTAATGTTTATGCAGGGTTTTAGTGTTGAATGCAAGACTTTCGGGATAAGTTCATCAAGCACCTCATGACAAGACCTTGAAGCCCCGTACAAGTCATGCAACAAAGCAAACTTAACTCCAAGAAGCCGGGGACTTGATCCGAGAAGACGACAGACTCCAGGGGCCTGACCAGAAAAGTGCTGAATCTTGCAAGACAAGGAGTTGAGTCCAATTCAGAGAGAAAGCGGCGACATGGACCTACATGCGAAGGGGGAAACATCCGGGAAGCAAGGGAACCGACGTAGAGCAAAGGAGGCCTCGGGGGCGGGGCTCGGATGGGCCCGGCCGGGCCGGCCCGATCCGGTCGGCCCGGGCCCATCCGGGGCCCATTTACCCCCCTCCTTTGCCCTAGCCGCCAATCGGGCTATTTATAGCCCCCCGACCGAGAGCCACGGAGAGAAGAATTCGTCATCGGCCGCCGAGGAGCACGGAAGAGAGGGACACCATCTCGGAGAGGAGAGGGTCGAGCTAGTTGACTAGGGTTTCCCTAGCCGACGTGGGAACCTTGCACGGAAGACCACGTCGGAGTTCCGGAGCTAGAAGCAAGATCAAGGAAGGATCCCGGTGGTGATCTTGTGTATGTATCATTGTTATAGTTGAATTATCAAGTTGAATCTTTTCCTAGCGATCAAGTGTTTCCTCGAAGATTTCGTTTTTCGATCGGCTTTGCTTATTCCAATTCTATTCTCGAGATAGATTACATAGGGTGTTCTTGTAGCCGCGGTGGCTAGAGGTACACGCCGGATCTTCCGAAAGAATCTCGACTTGTCTTTTGACTCGCCCTAAACTCCCCGCATGAATAGGGATACGTTGTGACGAACGGGGGTCTCGAAAGGCGGATGTTTTCGGATTTGGACGGGAAACCACGATTTAAAGAGGCTTCTATTAAGATTCGATTTGCTACTTCTTCTCTTGCTTGGAACTTCAACAAAAGGCTTACCCCCGATCCCTCTAGATCGGTTTATCTACCCAATCTTACTTTGTTTTCTCCGGTCTTTAGTAGATTAGATTCGTTTCATGTCTTTTACTTAGATGCATTAGGGTTTCTTTTATCGAAGATTGGAGTTACATGGCTTTATTAGATTAAGTTTTGCGTCACACATTTGTTCCACGGATTCGATACCTTGGGTTCACCACTCGAGGGAAGAAGGGTCCTTTACTACGACGGGAGACTTGTCCGCTTGCAAGTCACAAACGAACTTTGATACAACTATTAACCGTTAACAACGTGCTAGGAATCACATCTTTGAGGCGCTAGATGAGGAGTTGTTTGATCGGGTCTTTGCTAAGCCCACCGCCCATGAGGTGTGGATGGAACTCAAAGAAATCCATGTGGGTAACAAAAAGATCCGTGAGGAAAAATATGAGTTTCTCAAGGTGGAACTCAATGAGTTCAAAATGAAAGATGATGAGGGGGTAGAGAAAATGTATTCTAGGATGAGGGTGCTTATTCAAAGTATCAATGCTCTCGATGTTGCTAACCTTTCCGAGCAGGAAATCATCCGGAAAATCCTTCAAATGCTTCCCAAGCCAAAATACAACATCGTCAAGGCACTTCTCTTTGAGAAGGACTTTACCACCCTCACCATCATCGAGGTTGTGAGCAAGATCCGCTCCCACGAGATGTTCATGATGGAAGACAGGGAATCATCTACCTCACACTCAAGCGCCAAGAAAGATCTTGCACTCAAGGCTAGTGAAAAGGGGAAGTCCAAGAAGATCAAGGAAAAAGCTCCTTCTTCCTCAAGTGAAAGTGATGATCCAAGTGACTCAAGTGAAGCGGAGAGCGATGATGCTAAGCTTGCTCTTCTCATGAGGAATACCACAAGAATGCTCTCCAAGATTGGCAAGAAGGGCTACAACTATGATCCTAAGAAGCAAAAGTTCCGGTCATCAAGAAGTGGTGAGGGAAGCAATCGGAAGTGCTACAATTGTTGTAGCTATGATCATCTCTCATATGATTGCTCCAAGCCTGACAAGAGAGTGTCAAACTCAAGAAAGAAGAATGATGAAGATGACAAGGATGCCAAGTACTACAAGAAGAACTCATCCAAGAAAAAGTCATCAACCAAGCCCTACCACAAGAAGAAGGGTGAACATCGTTCTCTCTTGGTCAATGAATGGGTGACCGGGGGTGAGACTTCAAGTGAGTCAAGTGAAAGTGAAGAGGACAATAACAAGAAGATCGCCGGCATTGCTATCATTGATGATGAGCCTCCACTTCCACCTCCACCTATGTGCTTCATGGCAAAGCACTCCAAGGTGAGCGATAGTGATAGTAGTGGATCTTCCAGTGATGATGATTTCTCACCTCTTGCTCTTAAAGATCTTCTTGATGAAGACACCTCCATGATAAAGAAACAAAAGAGTAAGCTCAAAGCTCTTGATGAGACTCATGAGAAACTTAAGCTTTCATATGATGAGTTACTTGTGAAGCACGATGACCTTAGCAAAGAGCATGATGCTTTGGTAGTGTCTAACAAGTCACTTAGAGATGACCACAACAAGTTACTTGATAAGCACAATGAGCTAATCGTCAAGCATGACGACATAATCGTTCTTAACAAGTTTCTTGAGTCAAGTCATATGAAGCTCAAGAAAGAACATGTGCTCTTAGAGATGAAATATCAAAAACTTGATCTTGCTAGTGAGGACATTGATTCTAGTGGGCATGCAAATGCTAGAGAAGTCACTAAAGTCAATCCCTCCACCTCATGTGATGATCTAATTGAAAAACCTAAGGTCTTGCTTAATGTTGAAAATATTGCATCTTCCTCCAAGACTAACCATGATAGGGTGAAAGCTCTTGAAGAAGAAAGTGAGAAGCTAAAGGTCTTGTGTACAAACTTTGGCCAAGGGTGAGGAGTTGCACAAGGAGATCCTCTACTACAATGCAAGAGACTATGGGACAAAGGGGCTTGGTGCTTTCCCTAATCCCATCAAGGAAACTCCTAGATCAAAGGAGCTATATGGGTGTTTCATCAATGAAGTTGGATCTTATTGTCAACATTGCAAGGTCACTGGTCATCACACAAGGGAGTGCCCAACACCTACTCGCCCTTGCCCACCTTGCCTAGCAACTACAAGTCCATGTACAATGACAACCTGTAAGGAATCGGATGCCCGTTAGACTAAGAGGGGGAGGGGGTGAATTAGGCAACTTAAAAACCTTAACCTATGGCTCACTAAATTTTACACAAAAGTAAACTAGAACATACTATCTAGATGTGCAACTAAGGTTGTTCTAGTGTGAAACTCCCATCCCAAACAAAGGTTTGCAACCTATAGCCAATCCTAGCATGATACTACTCTAGGAAAGTAAAGGCAAGCAAAGATTGCAAGAGAGAAAATGCGGAAACGTAAAGGGGATGAGAGGAAGCAAACTCTTGACACGCGATTTATCCCATGGTATCGGTAGGCCCTAAGCCACCCCTAGTCCACGTTGTTGAAGCACTCACACAAGAGTATTGCTTCCCGGTCACCAAGTCTCTCCCAAGAGCACCACTTGACTCGCCACAAAGGCTAGCCACTTAGGCACTTGTCAAGCTCCCTTGGTCACCTTGATGCCGCCTCCACTAAAGAGCTTCTCCACCAAGGAAGGGGGTCTCCACGTCCCCCGCACAAAGTGTCCTCGCCGCTCCACACCAAGCCGGAGGGTCGATGACGATTGCCGGTGAGCCACTTAGGCCCCAAGGCTTCCGGCGAACCTTGTACAACAGGATTCACTCAAGAATCACCTCACAAGGTTGGCACAACCTTGCACTCACTCAGCTCTAAGCTAAGCCTAGCACTAAGCACATACACAAAGCATGTACTAGTCTAAGGATGCACAATTAAGCACTTGGATGGATTGAATATGATCTTCAATGTGTCTTGAACTCCTCTGCACTTCCACACAATCCAGCAACCTCAAATGGGTGAGTGGAGGGGGTATAAATAGCCCAAGGCATCAAACTAGCCGTTGGCTAACGTCCACTGAAAAAGGTACCGTCGGATGATCCGACGCTATGCTTTTCCAGGGCGTCGGTTCATCCGGTGCCCCTCCCACGTCACGTAGCCGTTGAGGTTCTCTGACACAACTGCTCTGACGCTATGCTCCGACGCCATGTCGGATCATCCGGTGCTGAAGGCCTTGTGTCCAAGTCGGTACTGTTAGCTTCCAACAGACCGTCGGATAGACCGACACTATGCCTTGACTAGGGCGTCGGATTATCCGGTGCTGAAGGCTCTGTCTTGGCGCGTCTCTGTATGAATTCAAACTAAGCGTCGGATAGAACGACGGAGTCACCACTCAGACCGTCGGATCATCCGGTGCTACTGTCTTTGCTGCTCTTCCTCTGCAACTCGTCCGACGCTACTAAATAATGGACCGTTGGTTCATCCGACGGTACCTAGGGTTTGACCCTGTGCACCAACTCGTCCGACGATTGCACCGACGCTTGTATTTGAGGGACCGTCGGTTCATCCGACGGTGTCTTCTCTTTTCCATTTCTTGCTCAGTTTTGACCCTTTGTTTTGGCATTTTTGCATGGGGTTTTCTTGCATCCTTGGGACCTGGAAATGTCTACAAAGACATGCTCAAACAATATGGTTAGTCCCAATGATCACGTTGTCATGAATCACCGAAATCAAACTCCGAACAAATGGCATATGAGGCCATGTTCGCTACAATCTCCCCCTTTTTGGTGATTTATGACAACACAACCAAAGCAAGCATAAATTTGCTAGAATTGATAGAATTAGAACCACTTACACTTGCTTGGATGCTTACCATCATCCAAACTCCCCTAGATCAAACTTCTCCCTTTTTGATCTTATGTTCACATTCTCCCCCTTTTGTCTCATATCCTTGAAACCACTTGTAAGCATCCTTGAACCCACTTGTAAGCTTAAGACACAAGCTTTCTTTGGTCTCACATTCTCCCCCCCTTTGGAATAAAATCTCCAAAAAGTCCCAAAGCAAAAGGGTCCAAGAAAACTAGTAAGACCTAGCAATCATAGCTCAAAAGAGAGATGTTAAATGCAAGGGAGAAAGCCGCATGAACCATGATCCATAAGTATGATATCAATGAAGATACCACATGTGAGAATAACTAAGGTGGATCACAAGCTCATGAGACTTAGCATGATACAACCTAAGCTTCCCCTAAGTGTGTGCACAAAAGAATACCACTTGGAAGACAAGGGTAGTGAGAAAGAAGTGCACAACTACAAACTTGAAAGATAAGGAAGCTTAGAGCATATCATGCAAGGAGGTAGCTTAAGGGACAAGAGATAAGACAAATAGGTTCTTGTTACATTACCACTTGTAGATATCACTTGTAGTCTTTTGATCATTGCATACCTCTAAGGGTTGATCCTCTCTACCTTGTTGGCACCACATTGAGATGAGCCACTTGGAAATGATATCACTAGGTGACACCACTTGAAAGAAGCTTGTATAGAAGACACTTGGGGTACCACAAGGATTATGAATGTATGAGTACATTGCCTTTGAACTTATATAGAGACATAAGCTCACCAGGACATGACTCAATAGCATGAAGCTCATATTGCTATATTCACTCTTTTAGAGATGTTATATCACATTGAGAGTGAAATAGCATTCTCTTAGAATGAAACACCGCACCGGAACGCGTCGCTAAGGGACTACATAAGATAAGCTTGAAACAATGTTAGTCCCATAACCAAACCATAGGATGAGCTCCTCCTAAATGTGTGCATTTAGTGTTTGAATCACCAACCAATTGTATGCACATTGTTTATGACAACAAAAGGGAAGCTAACCCTATAGCTTGCTCATGATGCAAAAAGATATATATATGAAGACATGCACCATGAAAGAACAAGTGTAGCTTTCCTACACACTAATCAAACCATGTAGATTGCTCATGGGTTAGCACATGACACAAGCAACATACCATATGTTAACATTGCAACAAATGCAACCTAAACAAGGCAATGGAGCTACAATGATGCAAGAGATAGATACTAGTTTCCATTACCTCAACCGGGAACTTGGGCAACACATGTCCAATATGCAAGCTTGGCTTATAGGCTTGAATCTTCTCGTCTTGATTGTGCCAAGCCTCCCAAGTCCCCGCATTCATGGCCTTCAAGTGGCCTTCGAAACCCAAACCATTTGAGCCCCCTTCATGTTGGTGATGACTTCCTTGGGCACCCAAATGGGTTGGTTCCTACCCTGCTCTTCCTTCATCTTCCCAACCTTGTGTGCAACCACCTTGCCATTTGCCTTCTTCTTGATGACATAAGTGTTGCTATTGGTCTTATTCTTGCGGTTGGGCTTGGTGTAGATGAGGGAGCTCTTGATGGTGGGCTTCAACTTCTTCTTTGCACCCTTGTCCATTTTCTTGACAAATTGAGGGCATTTGTAGAACTTGTGCCCTTCTTCATGACACTAGTAGCAAGTCACAGTTGCCCCCTTCTCAAGCTTCTTCACCATGGGATCACGATTATCTTGAGAAGGTTGGACTTTGCTCTTCATGTCTTGAGAGATGTCCACTTGTTCTTCATCATTCTTGCCCTTGCCCATCAAGTTTGCCAACCTCTTTCGGAGCCATTTCACTTCTCGCTTGTGCTCATCATTTTCCTTGCCTATGAGATAATCACATGATTCTACAACAACATTCTCATGGCAAGATGGTGAGCAAGATTCATCAATTAAATCAATGCAAGAAGTTGAAGCATCTACCTTGGAGATAGGAATTGCACAAGGGATAGATGTTTCATCAAGCTCAAAGGAATTACTTATTTTAGTCTCATTGCTCTCAAGCTTAGATTTTAGCTCATCACACTCCTTGCTAAGCAATTTGAATTTGCACAACAAATGTTCATAATTTGTAGCAAGGGTGTCACTAAGATCATTGAGAGCATTGAGTTCTTTGATTTTATTAGCTTGTTTTTCAAGCATTCCTTTTTGCTCATGGACTAGCTCAACAAGATCATTGAGAGAGGTGGTGTCGGATTCGTCATCACTTACATCGCTTTCCATACCTTTGGCCATAAGGCACATGTGTGATGATGAAGGACTTTGCATGAAGCGGGTGGTGAAGTTCTTTCTTGATTCATCGCTTGAGCTAGAAGAACTTGATCCACCACTTGTCCACCCCCAGAAGGCTATTGTTGCTTCTTGCCTTGGTCTCCTCTCCTTGACCACCTTCTTCTTGGGCTTGTGCTTGATCTTGGTGAACTTGATGTGTTGATGATGACGCCCTTCTCTCAAGTGGACGTTGTAGCCGTACATGTTGACTTTCTTCAATTACTTGAAGATCTCCTTCACGTACTCGGCCACTGTTGACGGTTAATAATCGTATCAAAGTTCGTTTGTGACTCGCAAGTGTACAAGTCTCCCGTGGTAGTCAAGGGACCCTTCTTCCCTCGAGTGGTGAACCCAAGGTATCGAATCCGTGGAACAAATGTGTGACGCAAAACTTAATCTAATAAAGCCATGTAACTCCAATCTTCGATAAAAGAAACCCTAATGCATCTAAGTAAAAGACATGAAACGAATCTAATCTACTAAAGACCGGAGAAAACAAAGTAAGATTGGGTAGATAAACCGATCTAGAGGGATCGGGGTAAGCCTTTTGTTGAAGTTCCAAGCAAGAGAAGAAGTAGCAAATCGAATCTTAATAGAAGCCTCTTTAAATCGTGGTTTCCCGTCCAAATCCGAAAACATCCGCCTTTCGAGACCCCCCGTTCGTCACAACGTATCCCTATTCATGCGGGGAGTTTAGGGCGAGTCAAAAGACAAGTCGAGATTCTTTCGGAAGATCCGGCGTGTACCTCTAGCCACCGCGGCTACAAGAACACCCTATGTAATCTATCTCGAGAATAGAATTGGAATAAGCAAAGCCGATCGAAAAACGAAATCTTCGAGGAAACACTTGATCGCTAGGAAAAGATTCAACTCGATAATTCAACTATAACAATGATACATACACAAGATCACCACCGGATCCTTCCTTGATCTTGCTTCTAGCTCGGGAACTCCGACGTGGTCTTCCGTGCAAGGTTCCCACGTCGGCTAGGGGAACCCTAGTCAACTAGCTCGACCCTCTCCTCTCCGAGATGGTGTCCCTCTCTTCTCTGCTCCTTGGCGGCCGATGACGAATTCTTCTCTGCGAGGCTCTCGGTCAGGGGGCTATAAATAGCCCGATTGGCGGCTAGGGCAAAGGAGGGGGCATTTGGGCCCTGGATGGGCCTGGGCCGACCGGACTGGGCCGGCCGGCCTGGGCCCATCTAGGCCCAGCCCGAGGGCTCCTTCGCTCCACGTCGGTTCCCTTGCTTCTTGGATGTTTCCCCCTTCTGCATGTAGGTCCATGTCGTCGGTTTCTCTCCGAATTGGACTCAACTCCTTGTCTTGCAAGATTCAGCACTTTTCTGGTCAGGTCCTCGGAGTCTGTCGTCTTCTCGGATCAAGTCCCTGGCTTTTTGGAGTTAAGTTTGCTTCGTTGCATGACTTGTACGGGGCTTCAAGGTCTTGTCATGAGGTGCTTGATGAACTTATCCCGAAAGTCTTGCATTCAACACTAAAACCCTGCATAAACATTAAACTCCAAAACCGACATGCACACGTGAACTTGTTATACCACGGGGGTTAGTACCAATGGATAAGGTATAAAACTCATGCCAACACCGAAGGTAAACTCATGGCTAGGTTGACGGATTTTCACCGTCAACATCTCCCCCATGCTTAAACCTTGCTCGTCCTCGAGTAAGCCTTCGATGGATATCATCATTGCCAAACAATGTTTAAACTTTGCACTTGATCACACATGAGAAAACATAATGCTCTCAAAATTTTAATTCATTAAAGTTCCATAATGTGCTAGCCTTCATCTCTACGGAGGGTAGATTCTTATTAAGCCTATCCCACAAGTATTAACATGCTCACAAAGTTTAAATAGATCTCAGAATTTTTGAAATAAAGAACGAGATAAAGAAAAGCTAAACCAAGTTCACAAATTTAAATCATCTCGTATATTGCTCATGAACTCTCATCTCACTTGTCTCTCAAGCCTATATATTCTACTCCTTTCCCTCTCATATATATGTGGTAGGCTTTATATGGAGCTTTGGGAAAGTTTAGTCCTAACAAGATTTTATAAATGAGGTGTTGTCAAAACAAGACAAGCTTCTCATGGTCTTACCGAGACTCGTCAAAAAGGTCATTGGAAAATAAAGTTAAATCAAGGAGGGGAAAGAGAAAAATACACACACTTTTAGATGAGTGGACATGTGCAAATGGCAAAGAGTGATCCCGAGGCACAAAGGAAGTCCTCGTTATCGGATTGCACATGGTTGGAAAATGAGAATGGATCTTTTTAACTTGAAGCCTTGAATGCACTTTTAGAGAACCGGGGAGTTCACTTTACGCATACTCATATTTTTTTCTCTTTCTCATATTTCTCATTCTTTTCTTTCTTTCTTTCTTTCATTATATATATATTTTTTTCTTTGAAAGTCATGATCATCGCCGGATTTTTTTTCTTTCATCATCATTTTTTTAAAATATTCCCCTTTTAACTCTAAAACTGCACCGTACCTACCTCCTCCCCCATGCTTAGACATTGCTCGTCCTCGAGCAAAGAGGCGAAAAATAAGGTAGGTACCGGGGTATTTTTCCTTGGAGAGATACTTGAAATCTTCAATGTTGGCACCGTCTTGCGATCTTCCTTGAATTGATGATCCATTCTCAACGATAGGTTGTGGTCAAGGAGGTAATCACAAAAGATGATATTTGGTTTAAGGGTGGATATCCGGCGAAGTTTGTGAGATCTCCGATGCGGGGATACACAATGCACGGATAAAAGGCTAGCAAAAAGATAGATACGCAAAAATGGAATGACCAGCTTCTTAGTCTCGGGCCAGAGAAATCATGGCCTGCAATAACTCACTCAAAAATAAATCTTGTACACTAAGGTTTATGCACTCAAATATATATAAGGCTTTGGATAGGTTGAGCAACACACAAGCGGTATTTGTGACAAGGTTAGCGATATTTTTGAGCATAAAAGACATCTTTAATCTATTCATAACTTGAGAGCACATAAAACACTATGGGTCTTTATTTTAATCATAACCTCCGCTGAAAATTAAGCTAGCATTTAAATAAATTCAGATTTGTATTTTTAAGAGAGCACTAGCTTAAACATGCATAAATCAATTACAAAGATGAACAAAGCTGCAATTATAATCATATATCATCATGGCACGAATTTTGTAACTTTTCCAATGATATAATCAAGGTGGTGTCTTTATTAATGATGACATCAAGTTGAAATACAAACTGAAAATAAACAAACATGCTTGCTGAAATTTAAATAAAAACAGAAAATACTACGCAAACACACATAAGCAAAAGCTGAAAATTACGAGAGAAAAAGAAAAGAAAAGAAAACTAAAGTTCCTAAATCTTCTAGTCCTCCACCGGTGGTTGATGTTGATGATCTTGATAATAATACCCTTGCTCATAATATGATTGGACATTTCCTCCGACGAATTGATTTGGCTCCACAAGGTGAAGGCGTCCAAGTTCAAAGGCAATATTTGCGTTGCCTTCACCAAGTTGAGCTGCGTTAGCTTGGATGGCTGCGATGTTTTGGGCGTTTCTTGCAGCATACCCTCCAATTATGGCCATGCTTTGTTGTGGTTGGGGATGATGAGCGTAGGACTCCGCGAAGTTAGCGTTGGGCACAACATAATTTGGTGGGGGTACCGGTGCACCACCCCCCATGCTTGCTCATGTGGCCCTCCGTAATAACTTGGCGGAGGAGGGACCCCGCCGAATGGTTGCACATTGGGTTGTGCTCCACTCGCTTGTGCGGAGGATGTTCCCTCCTCTACGATTCTTCCTCTTTTGTTCTTCCTTGCAGGGACAAGTAGTCCCTCTTCCAACCAATCTTCTCTCCCTTCGTTGAAAAGCCTAAGCCTCTCGTTGGGAAGGGGTAGGTTCACTATGGCCAACCGATAACCTCCTCTCTCATCTCCACTAATGTATTTGCCTTGCCGCAAATACTCAATGCCGAGAGAGGTACCACGCAAAAGGTGGTCGGGGTTTCTTGCGATCCCCGGCCGCAAGGAGAAGGCCAACATGGAGAGGTAGCACCCCGAACCAATATTACCCGCCCCCGATGTTGCTTCACAACACCAACGGTTGATCATGAGGTAAGAGGGGTCTATTGGCTGCCCGGCAATTAAAGCCGAGTATAGCCAATTCAACTCCGTGTCGGTCAACTTTGTCTCCTTCATCCTCCCCAATACCCTCTTGCACATCCAAGAGTGAAATATCCGGATAATGGGGTTGCGGATGCAATTGCGTTGTTGATGGGCTTCTCCGGAGATCATATTCCAAAATCCCGCTAACATGCCGGGTGGCACGTCAACTTTCTCCGGAGCTCCCTTGTGGAATCCAAGCAGCTCCCTAACGTGCTCGTAGGGAACCACTTGTTGGACTCCCTCCAAACGGAATGACAAGCTTTGCACCCCATCATCATCATCAACGATGGGTGCAATAGTCATCAAAATTTCCAAGGCGAACCCCAAATGGGTGTCCACCGATACTCCGTTGGAGAACTGCACCCATCCAAGGTGCCCCAACATATAGTATATGTCGGTGCCAAAACCCAAGGTGTAGAGTGCTTGGTCGTCGAATTCTACGTTGGGCACAAGCCTCTTCTCAAGATTAGAGAGCCTCTCCTCCTCCTCCGCCGACAAGATGATGAAGCCGTACGAAGAGTATGTCGGGGTGTAAGGAGGTGGCGCGGTTGAGCGGGTCGATCGTCGTGGTGGCGCGGGCTGCTCCTCCGTGTGCCCACGAGGTTCGGTAAACCTCATGGAAGTGCTTCTTGCAGCCCTCATACCACCAAGGAGGAGAGCATCGTTCCTCCTCGGTGGTGCCGTATCCGTCTCCATGCTCCGGGGAGACTCGGAAACCGAGTGCCTCCTCGAAGACGTGGTTGATGACGGCTTGGATGACGACGAACTCTTCTTCTTGGAGAAGAGACTTGTGGTCTTCTTCCACATGGTTGCTGCACTCTTTTCTTCAACTAAAACTCCGGGTTGCAACCGGTAACTAGGCACTTAAACTCTTTGCTTCGGATGTGGACTTTGAGTGGATTAAGGATGTGGATTTTTTTTTCTTGAGCTATCAAGCTTGGGAAGGTTGGCTATGTCTACGGAGGTTTTGAGCACACAAACTTGAACACACAAACAAGGGAAGGAGAGGGAAGCTTGCTCGCGGAAAACGTGAGCCGGGGGGCTCCTTAAGTAGGTGAGGCCGGCCGGCTGGGCCGGCCGGCCCGGGGTCCTCCCCGGCTCCTCCCCGCCTCGTCTTTCTTCCAGCACGATCATTTCGCCTCTGCAACTTTCCTGCCCGCGTGCTCCACGAGTTGCACCGCCCAAACGCTCTCGTCCACTCCTTTTCTTGCATTATTGGTCCTTCCACTTGATGCTCCATGCTTTGGGTCATGTCCATGCTCCCTAGCTCCACTTGCTTCACATGCCACCATGAAATTCCTGCAAAGTTGATGCTTGCTGCCCACCATGCTTGTCCTTTGCATGTGGAATTGGTGAAAGTTGATAAAAGGGAATCCAATGGTGCATGCATGATTAATTCAAACTAGATTGCCTCCATTAAGGTGTGTTTAAGGTTAAGCACTCCTCTAATTCGAAATTTAAAATATTTTTCAAAGCCATGCAAGAGCTCAAACATAATTTTAGAGAAGTTTTTAAACCATTAAAAACAAATGTAAGTCGAAAATATTTTTCGACTACGTCGATTTCGGTCTCACCGGTATAGTTTGCCTTCATTGGTTGAGAGCGGACATTTTCCCGGCTTGATCATGGGGGCATAGGTTTAGGTTCTAATTTTGGCTAAATAAGAAAGATTTTGAATAAAACAAAATTAGAATAGGCTTAGAAAAATTCTAATCCTAGAGAAACCAAGGATAAAGATTTTTAAAACCAACCAAAAGTTTTGATTTCTAGGTTCACGCGAGTTCTACCACGTGCTGAATTTTATTGACACTTAAATATAAATCGTGGCTCTACTCGTGTGGTTTTAGCATGAAAAGTAAGTCAACCTCAGCACCATAATGAGGGTGAAAGGTTGAGTTAGGTTCTGAAATTATTTGGTTGAGGTTTCTCAAAAAGAAAAGAACAAACAAGCACATAGGAGGGTTCATGCAAAGGGTTTATGATAAAGCAAATATTCAATCAAGAATTATGTCTCTAATATTGTTCAACCACTTCTAAGTCTAATGTCTTTGCGTAATAAAACTCAAAAACTAAATTATTAAAAATACTCGAAAAACCTGGAATCGGGTTGTCCTCCCGTAGCTTATTCTTGACTCGACGAAACGGGTTGCCTCCCGCCTAGCGCTTTGTTTATAGTCTATAGCTAGACTTCTTCACTTGATTACTCCGGATCAACGCTCTTCGCGGGCGTTGCAATCTTGGGTACCCACTTCCGCACCATCTTGGGCGCGGGCTTGTCTTCCGGCTTAGTTGGCTTAGTCATTTTTTTGGTCTTCACGGGCGGCTTCTCTTCCTTTGTCTTGACGGATGCAACACCTTCTTTAATTTTCTTTACGTTCATTTTTTTTGGCTCCTTCTTCTTTTTCAGCCCCTCTGTTTGTTTTGGTTCTCCTTTCACTCCAATCATGTTGCATGCCTCGATTCTTGGACGGAACTTGAAGGAACTCCTTTCTCCGTTGATATCGAACATGATCTCCCCCTTGCCAACATCAATAGTAGCTCCCACGGTCTTGAGGAAAGGCCTCCCTAGGATGAGTGGCGGCTTCTCCCTCACTCCCATCTCGAGCACAACGAAGTCGACGGGGATGAAGTGGTGTCCAATCTTCACGGGTACATCTTCGAAGCAATGCCCAAGGGATAGCGAATGGAGTTGTCTCCCAACTCCAAACATATTCCCGTAGGCTCCATTGGTAGGCGTAGCTTCTCGAACACATCCCTCGGCATGACGCTCACACTAACTCCAAGGTCGCATAACGCCTTCTCGAAGTTGAAAGAACCAACTGAACATGGAATTGTGGGGCACCCGGGGTCTTTTTGCTTCTCTAGCCCATTAGCAATAGCGGCACTACACTCCTCGGACATCTTGACATGATCTACCCCGAGCGTTGCTATCTCATATTTATTTGCAAGTATGTCTTTAAAGTAACGAGAATATGTAGGTACTTGTAGGGCATCTAGTAATGGCATGTTGATGCTAAGTCTACGCACAACTTCCACAAACTTCTCAAAGTGGTTGTCAAGTTTACCTCGGAAGTAGCGTGGCTTGAGTTGCGGTATCCTCGTGTCTTCCTCCGGCGTCTCATATTCGGGTTCCTTGGTGACGATCCCCGTAACCTTCTCTCTAGCAACTCCTTCCACCTCGGTGGATGGTTTAAGCTTCCTTGCTCCCGCGGAACGTTCCGGATCTTCGGTCTCCTTCCCCGAACGTGTTTGAATGGCCTTCGCCGATTTGGGACTTTTGGGTTGTCCCGGAAGCTTCCCTTCATCATTAGTGAGGCACCCCGCAAGTTGTCCAACTTGCGTCTCGAGCATCTTCATCATGTTGAGCACTTGATGATTGGAACTTCCGACCTCCGTCACTTTGCTATCGATGTTCTCCAACACCTTGTCTATGGTCTTGAACTTGGTGACGGTGTCCTTGTTGATCTTAGCTTTCTCATCCATGAACTCCTTCAATTGTATACGAAGCGGAACCACGTTAGGAATAGATGAGCTTGCATTAAATTGAGGCCTACCTTGCCCGTAGCGGAAGTTCGGCAATTCTCCCTTCCTCATGTAGTCGAGCACTTTGGCTTCCTCCGGACAATCTTTGCGGACATGGCCATACTCTCCACATTCTTCACATGTGGACCTTGCTTCGGCGGCCTTCAAGTCTTGAGCCTCTTTCTTTTCCATCTCCATCTTCTCCAACCTCCTCATGAGCGAGTCGATCTTGCCTTCAAGTATGTTCTGCTTCTCCACTTGCAAGACTCCTTTGACGTTCCCCGTGGGTTGAACCGGATGTAGGCGCCCGGACGACGCCCACGTGTCATTATCCGTGACCTTCTTGAATAGCGTGAAAGCTTCCGTCGGTGTAAGCTCGATGATAGATCCTCCCGCCGATGCATCGATGATCGTCCTTGACGCCATGGTGAGTCCTTGATAGAACTTTTGCACAAGGTCTTCCTTCGGGAACTTGTGATGTGGAACCGCCCGGTGTACTCGTTGAAGCGCTCGAATGCCTCCGAGATAGTTTCCGTAGGATATTGAACAAAGGTGGCAATCTTATTACGCAAGCTTTGAGTTTTACCGGTGAGTAGTATTCCTTCATGAAAGCCTTCATCAACGTGTTCCAATTTTGCACCGTCTCCGCCGGTTGAGAGTGGAACCATTGCAAAGCCTTCCCGAGTAGTGAGAACGGAAAAAGCCTTGCCCTCATTTGGTCTTGAGTCACCCCATCCATGTTGAAAGTCGACATAGTTGAATGAATGCTTGGAGGTGAAGGTTCGGATCCTCTTTACCGGTGAAGGGTGAATGTTGCACCATGCGGATTGTTGAGGTCTTGATCTCGAACGGTCTTCCGATCTCCTCAAGGTTCAAGATTGGTAGGTCGATGATGTCTGGGGTGCATAGCTCCCCAATCTTGCGTTCTTGCGGTGGTTGGTCACCCATCGGTGGAAGTCGATTCTCCCAAGGACTTTGAGGTGGTGAATTCTTCGGAGATTCCTGCGATCCTTTGTCTTCCGACTCCGAATCTACAAAATCTAGCTTTTTAGCTTGATGTGCTTCGCGTCTCCTTAGCCTGTAAAGTTTTTCTGGATCATCCACAAAATTATTGGGTTTGTTGGAGAGGTAGCCGTCCATCTCCTGTTAGGGTTAGCAATAAACAAAGTATGCAAAAACTAGAAAGTAAAAACAAATCTATAAAAACTAGGGTTAGACAAACTAGATTAGATGTATTTTGAGGATGATCAAAATTCAGTAGATGCAAAAATAAAAACAAAAAGAAAACTGAAAATTACGAAAAGGCAATAAAAAATCAAATCTTGATCACTTGTTCCCCGGCAACGGCGCCGGAAAAAGTGGCTTGTTGACGGTTAATAATCGTATCAAAGTTCGTTTGTGACTCGCAAGCATACAAGTCTCCCGTCGTAGTCAAGGGACCCTTCTTCCCTCGAGTGGTGAACCCAAGGTATCGAATCCGTGGAACAAATGTGCGACGCAAAACTTAATCTAATAAAGCCATGTAACTCCAATCTTCGATAAAAGAAACCCTAATGCATCTAAGTAAAAGACATGAAACGAATCTAATCTACTAAAGACCGGAGAAAACAAAGTAAGATTGGGTAGATAAACCGATCTAGAGGGATCGGGGTAAGCCTTTTGTTGAAGTTCCAAGCAAGAGAAGAAGTAGCAAATCGAATCTTAATAGAAGCCTCTTTAAATCGTGGTTTCCCGTCCAAATCCGAAAACATCCGCCTTTCGAGACCCCCGTTCTGTCACAACGTATCCCTATTCATGCGGGGAGTTTAGGGCGAGTCAAAAGACAAGTCGAGATTCTTTCGGAAGATCCGGCGTGTACCTCTAGCCACCGCGGCTACAAGAACACCCTATGTAATCTATCTCGAGAATAGAATTGGAATAAGAAAAGCCGATCGAAAAACGAAATCTTCGAGGAAACACTTGATCGCTAGGAAAAGATTCAACTTGATAATTCAACTATAACAATGATACATACACAAGATCACCACCGGGATCCTTCCTTGATCTTGCTTCTAGCTCGGGAACTCCGACGTGGTCTTCCATGCCGGGTTCCCACGTCGGCTAGGGGAACCCTAGTCAACTAGCTCGACCCTCTCCTCTCCGAGATGGTGTCCCTCTCTTCTCTTGCTCCTCGGCGGCCGATGACGAATTCTTCTCCGCGAGGCTCTCGGTCGGGGGGCTATAAATAGCCCGATTGGCGGCTAGGGCAAAGGAGGGGGCATTTGGGCCCCGGATGGGCTCGGGGCCGACCGGACCGGGCCGGCCGGCCCGGGCCCATCTAGGCCCCGGCCCGAGGGCTCCTTCGCTCCACGTCGGTTCCCTTGCTTCTGGATGTTTTCCCCTTCGCATGTAGGTCCATGTCGTCGGTTTCTCTCCGAATTGGACTCAACTCCTTGTCTTGCAAGATTCGGCACTTTTACGGTCGGGTCCTCGGGTCCGTCGTCTTCTCGGACCAAGTCCCTGGCTTTTTGGAGTTAAGTTTGCTTCATTGCATGACTTGTACGGGGCTTCAAGGTCTTGTCATGAGGTGCTTGATGAACTTATCTCGAAAGTCTTGCATTCAACACTAAAACCCTGCATAAACATTAAACTCCAAAACCGACATGCACACGTGAACTTGTTATACCACGGGGGTTAGTACCAATGGATAAGGTATAAAACTCATGCCAACACCGAAGGTAAACTCATGGCTACGTTGACGGATTTTCACCGTCAACAGCCACCATGGATTCAACATCTTCATCACTTGAGGAATCTCCATCGTCACCATCATCACCATCATCTTCGCTTGAGCTTCCATGAGTAGCCATCCTACTCAACATTTTCTCTTGTCGGCTTGAGAGAGCATGGCTTGTAGTTGGAGAGGATGGTTCTTGGGGCTTTTCTTGGGGCGCCTTCTTTGACTTGGGCATGAGTTGAAGCTCATGTGCCATGATCTTGCTCAAGATATGCGATGGTTTCAAATCTTCGAGCTTCTTCTCGTAGATGATTGCCTTCACCAACTCATAATCGGGCTTCCGGAGACTTTGAAGGATCTTGCGGTTGATGTTCAAGTCCGTGATGTCCTTCACACCTAAGGCATTAATCTCATTGACAAGCACATTTAGGCGTGAGTACATAGATTTGGCATTTTCATTAGCAAGTTGCTTAAAGCTATTGAATTCCTCAAGGAGACAACCGTAGCGTTCATTAGCAACTTCTTTTGAACCCTCGTTTTGCTCCTTGATGGCTTTCCATAGCTCATGAGCATTTTCACAAGTAAAAACTCTATTAAAGACGCCTACATCTAGTGAGGACAAAATGATACTCTTAGCAATCACATAAAATTACTTTTCCTTTCTAGTACCATTTTTCATGCCCTCATCGGTGACTCTCCAAACATCAAGGTCCCTTGCTTGCAGATAGGCCTCCATGAGGACCTTCCACCGAGGATAGCCCGTGCCATCGAAATGTGGAGCCAAACCTAAGGTATCCACCCCTTTCATTCCTCTATAGAGCAACACACTAGGCGGTGAAGCCTAACCGTTCCAATGAGCCGGTTTTCACAATTTACCAATCGAATTGGTGTATCCTTGTGAAGGAAGTGAGTCCCAACTCTGATACCACTTGTAAGGAATCGGATGCCTGTTAGCCTAAGAGGGGGAGGGGGTGAATTAGGCAACTTAAAAACCTTAACCTATGGCTCACTAAATTTTACACAAAAGTAAACTAGAACATACTATCTAGATGTGCAACTAAGGTTGTTCTAGTGTGAAACTCCCATCCCAAACAAAGGTTTGCAACCTATAGCCAATCCTAGCATGATACTACTCTAGGAAAGTAAAGGCAAGCAAAGATTGCAAGAGAGAAAATGCGGAAACGTAAAGGGGATGAGAGGAAGCAAACTCTTGACACGCGATTTATCCCGTGGTATCGGTAGGCACTAAGCCACCCCTAGTCCACGTTGTTGAAGCACTCACACAAGAGTATTGCTTCCCGGTCACCAAGTCTCTCCCAAGAGCACCACTTGACTCGCCACAAAGGCTAGCCACTTAGGCACTTGTCAAGCTCCCTTGGTCACCTTGATGCCGCCTCCACTAAGGAGCTTCTCCACCAAGGAAGGGGGTCTCCACGTCCCCGCACAAAGTGTCCTCGCCACTCCACACCAAGCCGGAGGGTCGATGACGATTGCCGGTGAGCCACTTAGGCCCCAAGGCTTCCGGCGAACCTTGTACAACAGGATTCACTCAAGAATCACCTCACAAGGTTGGCACAACCTTGCACTCACTCAGCTCTAAGCTAAGCCTAGCACTAAGCACATACACAAAGCATGTACTTGTCTAAGGATGCGCAATTAAGCACTTGGATGGATTGGATATGATCTTCAATGTGTCTTGAACTCCTCTACACTTCCACACAATCCAGCAACCTCAAATGGGTGAGTGGAGGGGGTATAAATAGCCCAAGGCATCAAACTTAGCCGTTGGCTAACGTCCACTGAAAAAGGTACCGTCGGAAGATCCGACGCTATGCTTTTCCAGGGCGTCGGTTCATCCGGTGCCCCTCCCACGTCACGTAGCCGTTGAGGTTCTCTGACACAACTGCTCCGACGCTATGCTCCGACGCCACGTCGGATCATCCGGTGCTGAAGGCCTTGCGTCCAAGTCGGTACTGTTAGCTTCCAACAGACCGTCGGATAGACCGACGCTATGCCTTGACCAGGGCGTCGGATCATCCGGTGCTGAAGGCTCTGTCTTGGCCCGTTTCTGTATGAATTCAAACTAAGCGTCGGATAGAACGACGGGGTCACCACTCAGACCGTCGGATCATCCGGTGCTACTGTCTTCGCTGCTCTTCCTCTGCAACTCGTCCGACGCTACTAAATAATGGACCGTCGGTTCATCCGACGGTACCTAGGGTTTCACCCTGTGCACCAACTCGTCCGACGATTGCACCGACGCTTGTATTTATGGGACCGTCGGTTCATCCGACGGTGTCTTCTCTTTTCCATTTCTTGCTCGGTTTTGACCCTTTGGTTTGGCATTTTTGCATGGGGTTTTCTTGCATCCTTGGGACCTGGAAATGTCTACAAAGACATGCTCAAACAATATGGTTAGTCCCAATGATCTTGTTTTCATGAATCACCGAAATGAAACTCCAAACAAATGGCATATGAGGCCATGTTCGCTACACAACCATTTCTTGTTGATGAAGAAGAACAATGGCAAAGTGGCAATCAAGTTCATTGGGGTCAAACCAAAAGTCATGCCACCTAGAAGTTTATGGATTCCTAAAGCTCTTGTCACTCACATCAAAGGGCCCAAACTAGCTTGGGTTCCTAAATCTCAATGCTAATTTCTTGTGTGTAGGTGAACTACAAGGCCGGAGGGAGTCATTGGATACTTGATAGTGGTTGCACTCAACACATGACCGGCCAAGTAAAAATGTTCACCTCACTAGTGGATGATGCGGGAGATCATGAACAAGTTTCATTTGGTGATAACTCTAAAGGAAGGATCTCCGGATTGGGTGAAATCTCTCTAACAAATGACTTATCCCTTTCCAATGTTCTCTTTGTGGATTCTTGTAGTTATAACTTGCTTTCCATTGCACAATTTTATGACCTTGGTCTTTCATGCACATTTGATGATGAAGGGGTCACAATTACTAACCAGAAAACTAATGAAGTTGTTTTCAAGGGATTCCGCTATGGCAATCTTTATCTTGTAGATTTTACATCCCGTGAAGCAAACTTGACTACTTGCCTCGTCTCCACTACATCCAAGGGTTGGCTATGGCATCGTCGCATTGCACACATAGGCATGAGCCAACTCAAGAACGCTTTCAAGAAAGGCATGGTCCTTGGTGTGAAGGATGTTACATTTGAGAAGGACAAGTTGTGTAGTGCATGTCAAGCCGGCAAGCAAGTTGCAAGTCATCATCCCATGAAGGCTTATGTATCTACCACAAGACCATTGGAGCTCATTCACATGGACCTCTTCGGACCAACTACATACAAGAGTATTTGTGGTAATCTCTATTATCTTGTCATTGTTGATGATTTCTCACGCTATACTTGGACTTTCTTTTTGGAGGACAAGGGCATGACATTTGACATCTTCAAGAAGTTCGCTACTAGAGCCCAAAATGAATTTGGGTCGTCCATGGTGAAGATTAGAAGTGACAATGGGTCGGAATTCCGCAACACCAAGGTGGAAGAGTATTGTGATGGTGAAGGCATCAAGCATGAATTCTCCTCAACCTATACACCCCAACAAAATGGTGTGGTTGAGAGGAAGAACAAGACACTCATCACTCTTGCTAGAGCTATGTTGGATGACTATGGAGTCTCACAAAGGTTTTGGGCGGAAGCTATCAACACGGCATGTCACGCTTCAAATAGAGTGTATCTCCACTGACTCATGGTGAAGACACCATATGAGCTACTCATTGGGAGGAAGCCCAACATCTCCTACTTCCGGGTGTTTGGTTGTAAGTGTTTCATTTTCAAGAAGAGGAAGCATATAGTGAAGTTTGAGAGTAGAGTGGATGAGGGCATATTTGTTGGTTATGCATCTAACTCCAAAGCATATAGAGTATTCAATAACTCTACTAGAGTGATTGAAGAAACATGTGATGTGGAGTTTGATGAATCTAATGGCTCCCAAGGAGATGGTTTTTGTTGTGATGATGTAGGAAAAGAACCTCTTCGAGAAGCAATGAAGAAGATGGCCATTGGTGACATCAAGCCAAGGGAAGATGATGACCCTCACTCCATTCTTGAAGACTCATCCTCCGATGATGATAATGATCCACCAACGCATCCACCTACATCACCCACAAGACAAGATAGTCCATCTTCCTCACAAGAACCACCTCCTATCTCACAAGACACTCAAGATCAAGTAGAGGACATGGGCGAAGTTCAATCTCATGATGATCCCACCTCTACAATGTTTGGAAGACGCACAAGGACTTCAACAAATCATCCAATTGATCTTGTGTTGGGTGATCCCCAAGGGGGTACAAGGACTCGCCGCAAGCAATATGCCTCATTTTGCAAACATCATGCTTTTGTCTCTTTTGTAGAACCCACAACTATAGATGAAGCTCTTGGGGGAAGCGGATTGGATCTTGGCTATGCAAGATGAACTCAGCAACTTCACAAGAAATCAAGTGTGGGAGTTGGTCGAGCGCCCCAAGAACAAGAATGTGATTGGCACCAAGTGGGTCTACCGGAACAAGCAAGATGAACATGGCATTGTGATGAAGAACAAGGCAAGACTTGTTGCCAAAGGGTACTCTCAAGTAGAAGGCTTGGACTATGGAGAGACCTTCGCTCCGGTGGCACGTCTTGAAGCCATCTGTATCCTCCTTGCATATGCATCTAGTCATAAAATGAAATTATTTCAAATGGATGTAAAGAGTGCTTTCTTGAATAGCTTCATCAATGAAGAAGTCTATGTGGAGCAACCTCCCGGTTTTGAAGTGTGACGCCCCAGATTTTTAATTACCGTCATTAACGCTAATGACCGGATTAGCCAAGTCAAACCAGTCAAACCCCGGTCAAACCTAGGTCAACCTGGGTCATCACCCGAAAACCTCGTCAATGAACCCCAATGAACCCCTTGACCAAGCCTACACACACCCGTAGTCAACCCGTGGTCAAAGACATGGTCAAAACCGGCTTAACCGTTGACGTTAGCGAATGTCGTCCGGAACTTTTGCCTCGTTCCCCAAAATTCACCTAAACACTTAAAAATCTACCTTTATGAAAGTTGTCCATCTTGTTGAGGGACACAACTTTCATGTAGATTGGCATTTCAAATTTTGAGTGGAAATTAGCGAAAAACTTGACCGATTGACAGTACCCCCTGTTTTCCAGAACATGTCGACATTCAAAGTTGGCACGACGTTCCTGCAAAATCCGTTGAGAAAAACACTATATGGCCTTTTTGAAAGTTGTAGAGGGTAGTTAGATCTACAACTTCCTTATTTATTGCTTTGTGCACTTTTATTCAAATTTTTGGAGAAAACCTAATTTGAACAGGGGCACACCGGCTAGGGCTGGGCCGCGGACGCGCTCCCGCGCGCGCGCGCGCGCGCGCGCGCGCGCGCGCGCGCGCACCGACGCGCGCGCGCGCGCGCGCCCACGCCGCCGCGCCGGCGCCCGCCCTCGGCGTCCGAGCCCCCGGGCGCATCCCGAGGCTGCTCCTTCCCCAGGCCGCGTGCCCCAAGGTGTCCTTGAACCCCGTGCCCCGTTCCCCCTCTGGACCACCCTGTACTCGGCGTTCGCGCATGGACCGGTGGTCCGTCGACTGCCTCCTCGCCGGGTGCTCCTACCGGGACCAGGACGGCGTACCGCGGCGTTAACCCGCTGCTCACTTCGAGGCAACACTCCCGAGGCGCCCCTCCTACTTAAGGCGACGGCCAGCGCTCCCCCGCGGCCAACTGCATGGCCGCCGCCGGCGCCGAGAGCGGCCGCCACGGCGAGTACTCCGCCCTACCGGCGTTTTTCCCCAATTAACCCAACCAACACCCTCTCCGGCACGCGTGGGTGCTCGTCGCCCTCGCCCTTCCGTTCCACCGAGCCACCCTCGCCGGCCGCATGCGCCGCGCGCGGCCGCCACCGCGGGCCACCGGTGCACCGCCCGCCGGCAGCACCTCCACCCCGTCCAGTGCCCTAAACCGGTCCTAGGTGATCCCCTAACCCTCCTCCACCCCTTCCCCGACCAAGAACGCCGGTGACCTCGCCGGAATTGCAAAGCCCGCGTCGGCCGGCTGCCCCGAGGGCCACATTGTGAACACCAACTTCTTCTCAGGGGCCTAATCGCAAAAGGGTAACTCCAATAGTTAAAGCAGTTTGCTGATTCTTGTAAATTGTGTAGAAAATCACAGAAAAATCAGAAAAATGTGAAACCAATTTTGCTGAATCCACGGTGTTTTATACTACAACTTTTGTTATTCTGGACTGAGCTAATTCCTTTTACTTTTTGCAAGAAAAATACAAATGTGAAAACACTAGATCTACAATATCTCAAAAACCATAAGTATTCTGTAGCTAACTTTTGGATATGTTGTGGGTTAGGTCATGACTAGCTCCTATGCCAAAAATTGCACAAAGTTATCATGTAAATCTTTTTATAAAAATGTTTTTCTATCTCTGGAAGAACTGCATAAATGATTTTTCATGTTAAATATGTTCATGTTATTGAGCCCCACTTGTGCCCACTGTCTTTTAATACCAAAATACACATCTTGTGAATTAATCATGATTTTTGGATTAACATAAATAATTATTCGTGCTTTATGCATGTTTTCCTTTGTAAATTAATAAACCAAGTTCAGTAGAGATTCCATGTGAACATGCTGGTTCTTTAGGTTTGTTTAGGACCAGAGAGCATGCACAAGAATATTTGGATCATTTTGAGGCTTATTTATTTTTATATGCATTTACTTTGAATCACTAGCTAGCCTTAGTTATTTTCAATAATATTTAATTTCCTAGCATCCAACACTTACATGTGGGTCCAATGGACCAGGATAGGTACTGGTAGGCTTAAGAAACACTCATTTAATTTTTGGTAATTTAATTGATTAATAAAAAGCTTAAATGCCCTTTTAATATTAAAGGGAAATTAAATAAAGAAAAATCACTAATTAATTCTTTTTCCTTTTTGAGAAGTATTATTTAATACAATTAAAAGATAATTAATTATCATCACTAATAAGAAATTAATTCTTAAATAAAAATATTAATTACACTTTATTGGAGAAGATAAAAGGAAATGAAGCTTTCACATGAAATGATAAGTATAATAAGAACCTTTATTCAAATGTTTAATAAAGAATTGCATATTGTTCCTTTTTGGGAAGAGTATGCTAAATGTATTCTTATCTAGGTGAATGTGTCCAACTAATGCACCCTATGGTTGTCATTTATTGTTTGTGTTTAATTAAATTAAAATCATCAAATAAATCTTGCACTTGCATCCTCGTGTAGATCTCCCGAACGGTAGCTGTACGCGTGTGCCGGTCGGAGGAGACGGAGGAGCTGACGGAGACGTGCACCACGTCGTTGTAGAGCAAGACCTGGACCAAGTCCAGAAGGGCCCAAGGCCAACCTTGCCATCGAAGGCAAGCCCCGGATCATTAACCCTGGCTTTTAAAATTGTGCAATTATGTTTGCTACGATTGTGCACTTACGTTTCAGGAGTTGATTTGAAACCCTAGATGCATAATCCTTAGGTACCTATGCTCTATCACTAGTATGCTAGGTCAATAGCTGCTATGCTATAGGACCCGGTAGAAGTCGAGTGATGTTCGTCACTCGCGAGATTAGGTTCCTAGATAGGAATCATAAGATATCCTTAAATGGATTGCTCATGTGGTAAGAGCATGGGATTTGGGCTCCGGTCCAGTGGCTTTCGTGGGCTAAGCTTTTGAACGTACTAAACATATGCGGGTATGGGACCGGTAAGCCTAGTACCCGATTGACGCGGTAAGGGAACCTTTCCCTACTAAACCTGGGGCACTTGTGTCCCCCTGCTCACAACAGTGTGGTACCTGCGTGAGTCTGGACGTTCATGTGGGAGCGATCCAGTAAAACCTTGTACCAAGGAATGTAGGTTCCGCTCCCGAGCCGAAGATCGACGAAAACGGCCTGGGAAAGTTGTCCTTTCGGGGGCAGCCTACCGTGTGTTTGGGTTTACCTTGCAAGGTTTAAATCAATCGATTGTCGGCCTCTCACCGTTATCCGAGATCGCTTAATCAGCGGCCATGATATCCCATAATGATGGAACTCGAGAAATATTGTTGTATGAATTAATTGCTTGTCCAATTCTTGATTGGATTAGATGGCACATTTAGAAATGGTAATCAACTAGAACTTGTGCTAAAAGATTGAATGTAAGGATCTACTCTTAGCCACTGTTTAGCAAAAGAAACTCCACCGGCCAAAAGCCTTTCATGTCTAGAGTTTGGTGATGTAGTCATCACCCGACGGTTAAGTCTTGTTGAGTATTAGTATACTCATCCTTGCTTTAAAATTGTTGTTGCAGGTGTGATTGATCGGATGGGTGACGACAAGTAAGGACATCACGGATGGCCCCCTGTGATGTTCTCCGTTGCGCTAGTTTAAATTATTTCCGCTGTATTTTCGAACTCTGAACCTTTCTTGCATGTCATGAACAATGGTTTGTAATAAAATGTTTAATTCATGTTGTACTCTAGATTCGCCTTCGCGTGAGTTTTAATGCATGTGTCGATCCTCTCGTTCGATGTTCAAGTGATTTACCGGCGCTAACCCGGCAACCAACGACGGGATGATACTTTACTATGGCTTAATGACCAAAGTGGATCGGTCTTAGGCGATAGTACGGTATTTTCCTGGGCGGGTTGTCACAAATCGGTATCGTAGCGATTGCATGCACCAGAGTTTAATTAACAACTCTAATCACATGATTTTCGAATAAAATTTACCAAGATTTTTTTTGATTTGCAAAAAACGTTGGTCCGTTAAGGATAAACTAGACTGAGAGGCCCTAGAGGGAATTTTTGGTTCCTTTCAGGTGGCTTATTCATCTATGGTTTATTTTGCTAACTCCCAGTACATTACTTTATGTCAGACTTACATTCTCGCACAACCATACTAGTTTATCACGTTTTGCCATACGTGGTGGTACCACAGGAAAGTCCTGTGAGGGACTAGTGGGACCTATTCCAATGGGTGCCACGTCGCGTTTGAGTCTCGTCACGTTTTGCCACACGTGTTGGTACCACGGGAAAGTCCGTGAGGGATGAGTGAGGCCTAATCCCATGGGTACTCACGTCGCGTCAGAGTCTTAAATAGGACGCTGTCCATGCAGCGGCATAACGCATGGATGCCGTTCCTATAGAGAACAGTAATGTATGTGGACGCTTTCATGAGTGCTGGCATGAAAGGTTCGATGTGTTCTGTGATCTTCTGCAGGTACACTAACCTCGTTTCGTAAGTCGCTAAGCAAGCATCGACTAGATATTATAAGGAGATACGCGTATGTGCCATGCCACCGGCGCTAACTCCGAATTTTGGCTTGATTGCCTTGAGAGGACGAATAGGACGCCTTGCATCATGTTAAAAATCAAGAAGGAACCTAAACTAAACTCACGTCTGTTTCCGTGCTCTCTGAAGTAATTAATGATAGCGTGTTTTGTTCTGTTTAGCCTCTTTTGGCGTGGATGTGTTGCCATGCTAAAATTTAATAGATTTGTTGCTTAAATTGCTGTTCTTGCTCAAGAACCTTTCGTCTGGGTGATCCTAACCTAGGTTGCTCCAATCTAATCCCATTCTGCTCGCCCCAATTCGTGATCATACCTTGGTCTGCCACAGGTTATGCTTGGTAGTCAACCCTGTCTTGACATCCCCTTAGAACCTTTGAACCTTGCTTGGTTCAGCATCTTTCTAGTTCCTTAGCTCAACCTTGAGTACCCAACTTAAGTTTTATAACCTTGCTAAGTTGCTACGACAATTCAGAAATGTTGGACTCTGGTTAGAGTAGGAAGTCGGATTCCGATTGCCAGACCCTGCACCGTTTGGTATGCCTACTCGTTCGAGTCCAGCATACGTTGGAGCTTAGTATGCATGGTTACCCCATACCTTAACCCTTACCCAATTCGTGGATCGAGTTATCTTTGTACACGTGCACCCGCCTGATTCTCACTTCTATCATTATGTCCAGACGGACAACGCTGGCTCTACGTCGGCTGATGTGGAATCATGGACTCTCGTGAACTACCTCGAGGAGGGTGGTTTTCCTGCACTTTTGTGGGACACCCTAAAGGACTTTGGGTACACCACTTACCCAGAGTACTCGACACGTGAGGTCATGACCACAGGCCAACTCCTTCGTTGTGAAGTAAAGGTGAAGATTTCAGTATGCCCGACCAATCCTGCTTGGGATGAGTGGGAGTGTACGGCACACGGGAGAAACTTGTCCGACACGGTGCAGAAGGCTGCTCTCGAAGCACTCACAACTTTCTGTGGAAAGCACCCTGCCGAGATAGCCAACTCTGCAGCCAAAGTAATTCCGGTACCCGAGCGACACATTGCACCGGGCGGTGAACGAGAAACTATCCTCCCATCCTAGAGCAACTCTCACTATAGTCCTGATCTTGTCACTTCAGTCCGCTTTTCAGAAGCCATGTACGACACCTACCAACGAATGGTGGGAGAAAGCGTATTCTATAGACACCAAATCTATAGATACAAAGTTAAGGAAATAGAGTGTTCAGCTCAAGCGTTGAAGGAAGCCCGAGCAATGATCGCTACTCTCAAGAAGGAAAGACGCAAGGACAAGGCCAAGATATAAGAGTTAACCGAGATCATACATGAGCAGAATTTCTTGTTGCAGCATAACGATCAATATATGCTTGAACTAGAAAATCAACTGGAAGCTCTATCCATTCCTCCCCCAGAACCTGTCATTCCTGGACCAGCGCAAGAAGAAGAGGTTGAAGATATCCAGGGAGAATCTGGAATTGAGTCTGGACCCGAGTCACCGTAGTCCTCCAGCGTGGAGGATTCCACCCTCGGAAGTTGGTCCATTGGGAATAAAGTTCTGAGTCGTAAGAGTGCAGTGTTGTGAGGAATCCTAGTGTACCATGACCACTTTTGGTTAACTATCGCTGTCAGTTGGACTAGGAACCTTGTCATTGCAGCTAGTCTGCTTGTAATCCTGAATGTTGTTGGTAATTCTAAAAACTCTCATCGATGTACTGCCTTGATTAAACATCCCTTTCAGCAATGATGTTCGTAAGGCATTATTTATGCTAAGTTGTGATCAATCAAGATCCGTACTCCACGAATTCTTGTGCCAGCCGAAAATCCAATCGATTCCTCAATCCTGAACTTGTTCTTTTCGGTCTTGCTCAAACCTTGTGATTTAAATTAAATGTGGCTTTGAGCATGCTCGGCATAGCATATGCATTTGGGAAGCATGGGTATACTAACGTGCATTCGCATGAAACTCCGTACCCCTGCTCTACCTCTCTTGTTTGGTGATGTCGTTACCCCATAGTCTAAGGTGTCGCGACGGAACCTAGGGTATCGTGTGTGCTGCAGCCACACGATTGCCACTAGGAGCGCTAGGTATCTTGGTTGTGGGATAGCACCTCGTCACACAGATCCTCTCGCTACTTTGATTGCCCTTGCAATCACTAACGCACATGGGTAACCGAGTCATTCTAACGTGCATCATGAGCACCATACCGCACCAGCATATGCATCGCATCAACTTGAAAAGTAATGCACTTTCAAAACAATGAGTTGTCAAAACCTCAAAATTTGCGAAATAAGTAAAGGTGTGAGCAAGATTATTCCTTGAAGTTCCCACTTGAAGTCACCCTTCGTACAGGAGCTTGTGGAACTCTGTCATTAGCCTTCCTTCCTTGTAATGGTCTATTAGAAATCCTTGACCAATTGGTCCCTTACCGTGAATCTTGACGATCTTGTAGCATCGATTCCTTTTCCTGCTAGCCAGGTGGAAACGGTAAAAGTAGAAACTTTTCTCTTGAGCAGTCAAGGTTCTCGAATAGTCAACACGGAGAAGTCATCCATCGTGTATTCATCCTTGGTCCGTGTTCTTAACCTTCAAATCCTCAGAATCAAACAAGGAAGTATGCCCAGGATCGATCGAAGCTTTATGCTACGCTCCTCAGTGTCGCTTTCACAAGTGTGAAGCGCAGTACCCGAGTTTTTCTCGTTTTGCTCCCCATTACGGTCGATTATTTAGACCGTTGAGCCCCCTCGTCATCAGGTCACGGTCATGCGTCGCCATGATGTCGCTCTACCCTCGAGTTCTGCAACTGTATTCACGACGTCGTGATCGCGTGAGCTGACCTTGTCGAGCTCCGTGTTGTATACACCAGATAACCGACTGGGTCAACTGACCGTTACAGCCTCACAGCGGTTATAAAATGGAACCGTTTAACCGGGACCGTCGATACGAAAGCTCCATTTCCATCAGAACCCCGCAGTATCACTATTCTTGTTCTTCTTCCACCTACTTCGATCCTCTCGAGCAAACTGTTCTCCGTCTTCATTTCCGAAGTCAAGAAGAAGCTCGGAGTAGACAGAAAGCAGAAATCAATCCAAGCTGCCACCCATGACTCCGTCTTCGGAAGAGCTCGAGTCGTTTCGCTGGACATTGTTAGGGATGTACCTCGTATCGTAGGAGGATTATGTCCGCTATTAGTCGTGCATGTGCACATTCATCGTCCGCTTCCTCATGAACGGCGATGAGGTAGTAAGAGGACACACCTTGTACCTTTTCGTTCCATCTGCATTCTCGATCATGGGATGTGTGGACAAAGCTTTATCAACTCGATATTGTGACTGTTTGGATGTCCGATTCGCATTGCTTACCGTGAACGAGTCTCGTAGAAGTATGTTCGAAGTATAAGTTTCTGGGTGAGATTCGGAACATGTACTAATTAGGGACTTAAAAATTTTCAGATGTTCACACCGGCATGGAATAACCCCTATGGTTTTGATGCATCAGGTAGTGGTGATCTTATGCTACCGCCACCCACGATGTTTACCGAAGCTTTCGTAGCAGCACATACCGAGGTGTTGCGCCAACTCCTGCAAGCACAGCAACGGATGGCTCAGCAACTACCGCAGATGCCACCGATGCAACAAGAGATCCAACCTTCCAAGCCCTGTTCACCCGAAGTACCTACCCAGGGTGACATAAACGCCATTGTCGGCGCAACTCAACTGTTAGAAGGGCAGAATTCTATGCTGAACCAGATGGTGTCTGATATCATCCAAGGACGTTATGGGAAACCATATCAGAATAGTTTGGCAGACAGTCTCTCTCAGTCCTTATCTGCCTCTATGGTCGAACAAGCCCGTTTGTTCAATCTGTTGGAGGAATATGTTAATCAAGACCAGCCCCAAGCCTCCGACTCCATATTACCACCTTCTCGACTACCACTGGATCTTAGAGCAGAAGAGGATGCAATCCGAGGTAACAAGCGAGTATTATCCAAGATAGATGTGAGTGAGTGGGAAATTACCTGTACGGAGACTTGTCCGCGTAAAGGCAAACGAAGATGTAACGCCAACGAGGCCACTCAACTCCCTGCTAGTGCAACATTTTCGCGAGCCGCGAGGTTAGAAAGGAAAAAGGAGAGGAAGAGGCTCCGCCTTATCAAGAAAGCCCAGCGACAGATCTCCAAGCCCGGAGAAGTTCCATCCCGTTTGTGCTACAATTGTATACAACCCGGGCATTACGCAAAGGAGTGCCCGAACCCTAGACAGCAGAACCCCCGATCCGCTATCAACAACCCCGGCAACAAGCCAAGCCCTCAAGTGGAGCAAGGCCAACTGAAATTCTTGGGTAATACCTCCATCCCCGAATCACTTCCTCACGTCCTCTTGTAGTTTCGAATCTCGGGACGAGATTCTTCTTAAGGGGGGTAGGTCTGACGCCCCGCATTTTTAATTACCGTCATTAACGCTAATGACCGGATTAGCTAAGTCAAACCGGTCAAACCCCCGGTCAAACCTAGGTCAACCTGGGTCATCACCCGAAAACCTCGTCAATGAACCCCAATGAACCCCTTGACCAAGCCTACACACACCCGTAGTCAACCCGTGGTCAAAGACATGGTCAAAACCGGCTTAACCGTTGACGTCAGCGAATGTCGTCCGGAACTTTTGCCGCGTTCCCCAAAATTCACCTAAACACTTAAAAATCTACCTTTATGAAAGTTGTCCATCTTGTTGAGGGACACAACTTTCATGTAGATTGGCATTTCAAATTTTGAGTGGAAATTAGCGAAAAACTTGACCGATTGACAGTACCCCCTGTTTTCCAGAACATGTCGACATTCAAAGTTGGCACGACGTTTCGCAAAATCCGTTGAGAAAAACACTATATGGCCTTTTTGAAAGTTGTAGAGGGTAGTTAGATCTACAACTTTCCTATTCATTGCTTTGTGCACTTTTATTCAAATTTTTGGAGAAAACCTAATTTGAACGAGGGCACACCGGCTAGGGCCGGGCCGCGGACGCGCTCCCGCGCACGCCGCGCCGCGCGCGCGCGCGCACCGACGCCGCGCCGGCGCCCGCCCTCGGCGTCCGAGCCCCGGGCGCATCCCGAGGCTGCTCCTTCCCCCGGGCGGCGTGCCCCAAGGTGTCCTTGAACCCCGTGCCCCGTTCCCCCTCTGGACCACCCCCGTACTCGGCGTTCGCACATGGACCGGTGGTCCGTCGGCTCCGCCTCCTCGCCGGGCGCTCCTACCGAGACCGGGATGGCGTACCGCGGCGTTAACCCGTTGCTCACTTCGAGGCAACACTCCCGAGGCGCCCCTCCTACTTAAGGCGACGGCCGGCGCTCCCCCGCGGCCAACCGCATGGCCGCCCGCACCAGGAGCGGCCGCCACGGCGAGTACTCCGCCCTACCGGCGTTTTTCCCCAATTAACCCAACCAACACCCTCTCTGGCACGTGTGGGTGCTCGTCGCCTCGCCCTTCCATTCCACCGAGCCACCCTCGCCGGCCAGTAAGCAGCCGCGCCGGCCGCCACCGCGGGCCACCGGTGCGCCGCCCGCCCGGCGAGCACCTCCACCCCGTCCGGTGCCCTAAACCGGTCCTAGGTGATCCCCCTAACCCTCCTCCACCCCTTCCCCGGCCAAGAACGCCGGTGACCTCGCCGGAATTGCAAAGCCCGCGCCGGCCGGCTGCCCCGAGGGCCACATTGCGAACACCAACTTCTTCTCAGGGGCCTAATCGCAAAAGGGTAACTCCAATAGTTAAAGCAGTTTTCTGATTCTTGTAAATTGTGTAGAAAATCACAAAAAAATCAGAAAAATGTGAAACCGATTTTGTTGAATCCATGGTGATTTATACTACAACTTTTGTTATTCTGGACTGAGCTAATTCCTTTTACTTTTTGCAAGAAAAATACAAATGTAAAAACACTAGATCTACAATATCTCAAAAACCATAAGTCCTCTGTAGCTAACTTTTGGATATGTTGTGTGTTAGGTTATGACTAGATCCTATGCCAAAAATTGCACAAAGTTATCATGTAAATCTTTTTATAAAAATGTTTTTCTATCTCTAGAAGAACTGCATAAATGATTTTTCATGTTAAATATATTCATGTTATTGAGCCCCACTTGTGCACACTGTCTTGTAATACCAAAATACACATCCTGTGAATTAATCGTGGATTTTGGATTAACATAAATAATTATTCTTGATTTATGCATGTTTTCCTTTGTAAATTAATAAACCAAGTTCAGTAGAGATTCCATGTGAACATGCTGGTTCTTTAGGCTTGTTTAGGACCAGAGAGCATGCACAAGAAAGTTTGGATCATTTTGAGGCTTATTTATTTTTATATGCATTTACTTTGAATCACTAGCTAGCCTTAGTTATTTTCAATAATATTTAATTTCCTAGCATCCAACACTTACATGTGGGTCCAATGGACCAGGATAGGTACTGGTAGGCTTAAGAAACACTCATTTAATTTTTGGTAATTTAATTGATTAATAAAAAGCTTAAATGCCCTTTTAATATTAAAGGGAAATTAAATAAAGAAAAATCAATAATTAATTCTTTTTCCTTTTTGAGAAGTATTATTTAATGCAATTAAAAGATAATTAATTATCATCACTAATAAGAAATTAATTCTTAAATAAAAATATTAATTACACTTTATTGGAGAAGATAAAAGGAAATGAAGCTTTCACATGAAATGATAAGTATAATAAGAACCTTTATTCAAATGTTTAATAAAGAATTGCATATTGTTCCTTTTTGGGAAGAGTATGCTAAATGTATTCTTATCTAGGTGAATGTGTCCAACTAATGCACCCTATGGTTGTCATTTATTGTTTGTGTTTAATTAAATTAAAATCATCAAATAAATCTTGCACTTGCATCCTAGTGTAGATCTCCCGAACGGTAGGCGTACGCGCGTGTGCCGGTCGGAGGAGACGGAGGAGGAGCGACGGAGACATGCACCACGTCGTTGTAGAGCAAGACCTGGACCAAGTCCGGAAGGGCCCAAGGCCAACCTTGCCATCGAAGGCAAGCCCGGATCATTAACCCCGGCTTTTAAAATTGTGCAATTATGTTTGCTACGATTGTGCACTTACGTTTCAGGAGTTGATTTGAAACCCTAGATGCATAATCCTTAGGTACCTATGCTCTATCACTAGTATGCTAGGTCGATAGCTGCTATGCTATAGGACCCGGTAGAAGTCGAGTGATGTTCGTCACTCGCGAGATTAGGTTCCTAGATAGGAATCATAAGATATCCTTAAATGGATTGCTCATGTGGTAAGAGCATGGGATTTGGGCTCCGGTCCAGTGGCTTTCGTGGGCTAAGCTTTTGAACGTACTAAACATATGCGGGTATGGGACCGGTAAGCCTAGTACCCGATTGACACGGTAAGGGAACCTTTCCCTACTAAACCCGGGGCACTTGTGTCCCCCCTGCTCTCAACGATGTGGTACTGCGTGAGTACGGACGTTCATGTGGGAGCGATCCAGTAAAACCTTGTACCAAGGAATGTAGGTTCCGCTCCCGAGCCGAAGATCGACGAAAACGGCCTGGGAAAGTTGTCCTTTCGGGGGCAGCCTACCGTGTGTTTGGGTTTACCTTGCAAGGTTTAAATCAATCGATTGTCGGCCTCTCACCGTTATCCGAGACTGCTTAATCAACTGGCCATGATATCCCATAATGATGGAACTCGAGAAATATTGTTGTATGAATTAATTGCTTGTCCAATTCTTGATTGGATTAGATGGCACATTTAGAAATGGTAATCAACTAGAACTTGTGCTAAAAGATTGAAAGTAAGGATCTACTCTTAGCCGCTGTTTAGCAAAAGAAACTCCACCGGCCAAAAGCCTTTCATGTCTAGAGTTTGGTGATGTAGTCATCACCCGACGGTTAAGTCTTGCTGAGTATTAGTATACTCAGCCTTGCTTTAAAACTGTTGTTGCAGGTGTGATAGATCGGATGGGTGACGACAAGTAAGGACATCACGGATGGCCTCCTGTGATGTTCACCGTTGCGCTAGTTTAAATTATTTCCGCTGTATTTTCGAACTCTGAACCTTTACTCCATGTCATGAACAATGGTTTGTAATAAAATGTTTAATTCATGTTGTACTCTGGATTCGCCTTGGCGTGAGTTTTAATGCATGTGTCGATCCTCTGTTCGATGTTCAAGTGATTTACCGGGCGCTAACCCGGCAACCAACGACAGGATGATACTTTACTATGGCTTAATGACCAAAGTGGATCGGTCTTAGGCGATAGTACGGTATTTTCCTGGGCAGGTTGTCACAGGTGTGGGAGTTGGTCGAGCGCCCCAAGAACAAGAATGTGATTGGCACCAAGTGGGTCTACCGGAACAAGCAAGATGAACATGGCATTGTGATGAAGAACAAGGCAAGACTTGTCGCCAAAGGGTACTCTCAAGTAGAAGGCTTGGACTATGGAGAGACCTTCGCTCCGGTGGCACGTCTTGAAGCCATCTGTATCCTCCTTGCATATGCATCTAGTCATGAAATGAAATTATTTCAAATGGATGTAAAGAGTGCTTTCTTGAATGGCTTCATCAATGAAGAAGTCTATGTGGAGCAACCTCCCGGTTTTGAAGATATTACATATCCTAACCATGTCTATAGGTTGCACAAGGCGTTGTATGGACTCAAGCAAACTCCTAGGGCATGGTATGAGAGGCTCCGGGATTTTCTCATTGAAGAGGGATTCAAGATTGATAGAGTGGACAACACTCTTTTCACAAAGATAATCAACAACGAACTCTTCATTTGTCAAATTTATGTTGATGATATTATCTTTGGCTCTACTAATCTCAAAGTGTGCAAGGATTTTAGTGAACTCATGACTAGGGAATTCGAGATGTCAATGATCGGAGAGCTCAACTACTTCCTTGGGTTTCAAATCAAGCAATTGAAGGAAGGGACTTTCATTCATCAAGAGAAGTACACCAATGATATTCTCAAGAAGTTCAAGATGGATGATTGTAAGCCGATCAAGACTCCAATGCCTACTAATGGACATCTCGACCTAGATGAGGGAGGTAAATCGGTTGACTAAAAGCTTTACCCTTCTATGATCGGTTCTCTTCTTTATCTTACCGCATCTAGGCCCGATATCATGTTTAGTGTTTGTATGTGTGCTCGGTTTCAAGCCAATCCTAAAGAATCTCACCTAAGTGCTTTAAAAAGGATCCTTAGATATTTAAAATACACACCTAGCATTGGCTTGTGGTACCCCCATGGTGCTTGTTTTGAGCTCTTGGGTTATTCGGATTCGGACTTTGCCGGATGTCGAGTAGACCGTAAGAGTACTTCGGGTGGGTGCCATTTGCTAGGTCGCTCTTTGGTTGCTTGGTCCTCTAAGAAGCAAAACTCCGTGGCCTTATCCACCGCGGAGGCGGAATACATTTCCGCGGGGGCTTGTTGTGCTCAAATCCTCTATATGAAGCAAAGCCTCTTGGATTATGGTGTGGTTCTAGATAGGGTTCCCCTCCTTTGTGACAATGAGAGTGCCGTAAAAATTGCTAACAACCCGGTTCAACACTCTCGCAGCAAGCACATTGATATCCGTCATCACTTCTTGCGATACCACGTTGCAAAAGGGGACATTGTCCTTTGTGGTGTTCGCTCCGAGGAGCAATTGGTGGATATATTCACCAAGCCTCTTGATGAAAACACCTTTTGTAGGCTTCGAAGTGAATTAAATGTGCTTGATGCGTCCAACATCATGTAATGCTTGTCATATAGTTTGCATTTGCATGTGTACATGATTAGGGGCTTGTCTAACCTTGATGAGATAGTGATGAGTATGGGTCTTGCTTGAGCCTGTGGTTCTCTTGTTTTGCTCAAGGCATGAAGAATGGCTCATCATGAATAAGCTCATCAACGGTTCAAACTTGGCAAGATAGTTTACCTTCTCGCTTTGCATGATTGCTTGTCATATAGATGCACTCATGTTTATTTTCATGCATTTGTCCTTGCATAGCATTGCGTGAGAGAAGTCACAAAGGAAACTCACACTATGAGAAAGTTGCTTAGCGCTCAATGCAAATCAACAACTCTTGAGGTGTGATGAGACAAATGATTATGCTTAATGCCTATTGAGTTAAGTCCTAACGAGCTTATGGTGTCAATCTCTAAGATCAAAGGCAATTAACTCATACATTCCCTTTTTTTGGAGCTCCCTCCCTCCTTTGGTTCTTATTTTGCCTATTTTTACCTATGGTTTATCCCTTTTTAGGGAGCTAATTGTGTATTATAAGTATTTTGTAAAGGAGTGCTTGAGGAGTGAGTTTGTCACTCAGGATTGATACAAAGATGTGCTTGTGTTGGCTTGTGTGTGACATTCGACGGATCAAAAATGAGAAATAGTTCAACAAAATCGAATTGTCACCGTCGAATGAACCGATGCCCTGTAGGTTCTGGCGTCGGAACATCCGGTGAAGGGGTCTGGGCGCTCAGTTGCTTACTGTTAGCAAATTTCGCATCGTCGGATGAACCGACGCTTCGCGTCTTCTGACCATCGGTTCATCCGGTGCTGAAGAAATTTGCCCTTCTTCCCAGACCTGCACGCAACTGCTCCGACGCGTTATAAAAATAGGCCGTCGGACCATCCGATGCCTTGTTTCACACGGGAGCTCAGTTGCACCGACGGTTCGACCGACGCTTCTATTTTTCGACCGTCGGTTCATCCGACGCTACTCTGAAGCGTGGGTCCTATCTATCATATTCATCGGCGGTTACTCGTTCCTTTCTAACCCTAACACTTCGTCCGTCGCGGCCGCGCCGTCCGCCGTCGCCCCCTCGCCGCCTCCGCCACCATCCGCGCGCACAAGCTCCTCCGCCGCTCCTCGCGCTCATCGCCGGCCGCCACGCCGCGCCCCACGCTCTAAATCTCACGTGCGTGCAGGGTTTGCCCTCTCCTAGGGTTACGGCAGCCGCCGCCTTTCCCGGTCGTCCGCCACCGCAGGACCTCGCCGGCGTGCTCCCAGGGACGCGCAGGGCCTGATTTTGTCTCCACAGCTTCGTCTCCTCACTGATTCAAGCGCAGTGGTGAGCACCAGGGTCTAGTTTCACTTTCATGCCTTGTTCCTAGGGTTAGATGCACTGTTCCTGCGCATAAGAGGGCAATTTGTTGCAATTCTCGCTCTAGATTGACTTGTGGTTCTGATTAATCACTGAAATTCATGTGTATGGCTACAAGTCTTGCAATTCTTGCATATCTTTCTTTAATCTAGAGCATTTAGGGCTAAATTTCTTTTGTGTCCATGTGGAATTCATTTTCCTTATCTTGAGCAGTACATCCACTAGCATTTGTTCAATTAGGCTCATATCTAGTCCATTGATATGCTTAAGGACCCTTATCCTTAGTTACATATCTTGGTTATTCTCGTCTCTAGCCACTCTATAATCTTCTACTGTTTTTTCTCACAGATGGCAGGCGACAAGAGGAAGGGTAAGGAGGTTGCTGAGCCGAAGAAGAAGAAGACCAGGCAGCAGAAGGAGTGGGAGAGAGTGCTCACAGTGCCAGACACACAGGGGCAGCCTCAGAGGGCATCCGGATTTCAGAGGGCACACGAGTCGGGGGGAGCGACCCCGAGTGAGCGAGCAGCGGTAGCGGGCGGAGAGCGACGGACACGGCGGCCGGCGCGGCCACGTCGATCGGGCGAGAGGGCACAAGACCATAGAGCAGTCAGACTCACCACCTCACTCGCCAGGTCCGGACCTCGGACACGCGGTGGTCACACACAGCCACAGCCGACACCGTGACAGAGGAGAGCTGCAGCAGAAGAGCTCACAGAGAGAGAGAGAGCAGCAGGATCTAGACCCCCAGCTCCACAAAGGTCCACGAGCATAGGCTTTCGGAGTCTATCTCCGTGACCTCCGTCACTTGCCGGGGCCAAAGATTCGGCGGCTGATGAGTGTGCCAGAGGACAAGTGGTTCCCACAGGCCAGAGAGGAGTGTGACCCCCGGTTCTGGACGATTCTCCAGGAGAGCTTCTATGCCTCCTATACTCACAGAGGGTCTCAGCTCAGCCAGCACCGTATGCTACAGTTCACAGCTTTGAGGGCAGCTGCAGCTGGAGAGGCGATACTCCCTTTCTTCGACTACCGACCGTGGGACCGGTGGACTTAGTGACTCGGAGGTCACATTACGTCCCCGACTGGGTCAGGGTTTTCTACGCCATTGTCTACGTTGACGGCGACCGGTCGCCATCGAGTTTATGTTCATGGGTCAGCAGCAGCGGCTTACTCGAGAGGGGATTGCAGAGCTGCTTCAGGTGGATCTACACGACGACTCTATTCACTACCTGGCGTACCCCGACGTCGAGCCTCCTCATCGTGCGCACTCACCTGTTTTACCTTCCGACGAGGAGATCAGCTTTCTGTTCCAGCCACCGTTCCTCCCCGGTACACCCAGGACACCGGACCGTCTGATCCGTGAGGAGTACGTCGTTCACTACGCTCTCAGGAGGTCTGTGCTCTACAGGATGGGGAACACAGAGTCGTTGACAGGGGTGCAGCAGTGGCTCTTGATGTACGTGATGGCGAAGCGCCCCTTTGACCTCGTGGATATCATGTTAGCAGAAATCGAGGACGCCATTATGGATGGCATGGGGATGACACGACAGCAGCCTTTCACCCACTGGATCAGTTGGCTATTGTCCCGGCTCGAGGCTCAGAGGTACGTTGGGATGCTTGAGGCATCGAAGTTCGTGTTCCCGACCTACCGGCCTCCGATGCCAGGTGACAGGAGGAGAGGCCCGAGAGGCATGAGGAGAGACGAGGAGACACTTCAGGCTCGGGCAGCAGCAGAGGCAACTATGGACGAGGCAGCACGACAGGATGCCACTCTTGCTGCAGCCGAGGCACCTCTCCCTCAGTACTTTGCCACTGACGATGAGTCCTCCAGTGACAACGAGGATTTCGTACCCTCTCCAGAGACAGAGCCAGTTTTCAGAGTCCGTCGGTCATACGACGACGAGGCAGGAGGCTCCACCTTGCCAGGCAAGAGAGAGGCTGAGTCACCGGTTCCCACGATCACAGCCACTCAGATGACCCAGCCGGACCAGCTCTCTACACTGATCTTGGCTATGGCTGCTCAGACTCGGGCGACTCTCCGGGGTACGGCGGCGGATGCGGGCTCGGTTCTAGCCGGTACCGGGGGTCGCGATGGGGTGATCCTCGAGGGGATCCGACGGCGGCGAGGAGACTCGGAGGCGGTAGATGCTACGGCACCGGATGTTGACTTCGCAGATGTTCACGTTCATGTCTGGTTGCCTTGGTCAGCTCTTCCAGCAGTCAGGACTTCAGCTACCTCAGCCACCTACCACTGCCGAGCTACAGGCTGACCTGACAGGTTCGTGAACGTTCCTCTGTCTACTTTCCCACAGACTCCACTACTTCAGACAAGGACGTTCGCGGTACCTCAGACGACGACACCTCAGCCAGCGGTCACCACTTCCTTCCTTGCTCAGCTTCAGATGACCACGCCTCCGTCGTCACAGCTGGTGTCTCCGCTTACCACAGGAGCACTCATCTTCGAGACACCAGCTCACACCACTCTGCCCAGCCCACCGGCGTCTACACCACTTCCGACGTTTACTACGCCGAGGACAGAGGGTTTGGGACAGGAGGACCACTACCTTCGAGCGATCACGGAGCAGATCTCAGCAGCACTTGCCTCCGACACCGTTCCTCCTGCTCCCGATCCTACTACAGCTCCCAGCACGACGACTATTGCACCTCCTCCGCCTCCTCTGGGTTCCTCGTCACCAGCTTGGGACATTCTCGGCGAGGACACCGATGACGATGACGCTTCCAGCTTCTCTGTGCGACCTTCGAGAGTCGTCTCTACTTCACCGCCAGATCCTTCCTCTCCGCCTCAGGCTTAGTCTCCTTTTTAGTGCTTGTTGCCAAAGGGGGAGATAGATAGGGGGAGTTAGGGGAGAGTGCAGGTTTTGGAGTTTTTGTATCCTCTCTCGCTTTTGTGGAGTTTCATGATGAGACATGTATTTGGATTGTGTGTATGTCGTTGGTTTACATGTCTACTCATGCTTGTGTGTTTACTTAATGCATGTGTGTTTACCGCTTATTCTATTTCATGCATTAGAAGTAGAGTTTATATGCTTTTAATTAAAATTTTTGTATATCTCTACTCGTGTTGTCATCTATCACCAAAAAGGGGGAGATTGTAGCGATCTAGGCCCTTTCGCACCTTTGGTAAGGGTGTGTTTCGGTGATAAATGACAACCATATGCTTGTGACTAACCATTGTTTTGAAGTGGATTTCTAATTGGGTTATTGTCACGAGTATTGAATGGAATGAGACCCCTCAATTTGAATTAATGGGCTCAATTTGGACGAAGACTGCAAGGCTAAGGACTTTGTTAGTTTCAAGTGTCGCAAAGGAGATGGACACTTGGATTACTAGTTTGTAGTTTCGACCGTACTATTAAGAGGGGTTCGTACGCTAGTAGCTTGACCATGCACTCAAAAGCCATAATTTATGCACACTCAAGTTCCTTGGATCCTATCTAGCTCAGAGAGTTCATGGAAGCAAGGTTGAAGCAAAAGAATCGACAGAAAACTCAAAGGCGCTGAATTGGATGAGTTGAAATCAAGTTCATAGCGTCGGATGATCTGACGCCTGTATTTAATACGTGTCGGATGAGTTCTGCAGCCAACTGATTCAAAATAGACCATCGGATGAACCGACGGTACATGCATCAGTTCATCCGATGCCTTAGGGTTTGGTTACAGTTCTGGTCAAGGGTCTGGGCTCAAGCATCGGACGATCCGACGCCTTGACTATCGATTCATCCGACGGTTGCATTTAAATTCAAAAGAAACGCGACATGACTTTTGCTTCAGCACTGGATGATCCGACGCTTGGAAGGTATACTCAGCGGTTCATCCGACGGTGTGTTTCAAATCATACAGTACCGCCCCAAGTGTGTTGCCTTCAGCACTGGATGATCCGACGGGGCGTCGGTGTATAGCATCGGTGCATTGTCGGGGTTTCTTGGTTCAACAGCTATATTGGGCGCTATGAGTGACCGGATGATCCGACGCTAAGCAGGGGGGCAACATCGGTTCATTCGACGGTACTACTTTTTCAGGGGACTTTTTCCAATAGTTAACCTCCTTTGCTAGGCCTATAAATAAGCCCCCCTGCCTCTCTAGAGCTGCCTTTGCTACTCAAAAGATCTATTGCAGCCTAGGAGAGAAGGAGAGTGTGGTCTTGCCTATTTGGATTTCTCTTCCTCTTCATTGAGGCGTTCTTTCTTAGTGAGCAAGAGTTTCAAGGTGCATCCATGGCTTAGCTGAGTGCTCAAGTCAAGTGAAGGTTTGCGGGCTTGTTACTCTTGGAGTTTGACGGCTCCCAGATGGTCTAGGTGACTTGGGGGTTCTTGGTGAGCTCTTGGAGATTGTGGGAGCCTCAAGACAAGCTTGGTGTACACGGTTCAAGACCCACCGTTACGGAGATGGAGAACGGGTACTCTTAGTGAGCACTTGTGTCTTAGTGACTCAAGGGGGAGCGATACTCTAAGTGAGTGCTCCAACGTGGATTAGGGGGAAGCGTCAACTTCTCGATAGCACGGGAAAAAATCTGGTCGCCTCTTGTCCATCTTATTTACTTCTAGCACTTACTTTCAGCATTTCAATTCCGCTCTCAAGTTTCTTTGTCTTTGTTCTAGCTTGTTTCGCTTGTGTGCTTTATATCTTGCCTAGGTTGTCATATTGCCTCCTAGTGTGATTTTTGCTAAGGAGACTTGTGTTAGTGTGCTCTAGAAGTAGGGAAGAACCTTTTTAGTATGGGCAACACTAGTTGATAGGTTAAGATTTCGTTTTTGCATTAGAGCTTGAAAACAAGTCCCATATTCAACCCCCCTTCTATGTGACTAGATCCTACATTAAGGCAGTGTTGACGCTTTTCTGGTCAACACATACGAACGCTAGATCGCGCAGAACGTCGAAACGCCGAACTCGCCGAGATCCTGCCCGGACAGGTTAGACCGGTCCGAGGCACCGGTCTGACCGGTGTACGCAGAGGCACGGTGAAAACCTAAAATCGCCGCCTCGGGAGGGACCCCATCGGAGGTGGCGTGCCTAGAGTGGCTCAGTGGTCGCCCCCCTGTTTTAGTAAAGCTTGTTGTCTAAAAAATAATTCTAAGGTCGATGTAACACTTCACCGACCATTTTTTGTCTGAGGGCGATTTTTGCTTTAAATCGGCCATATCCTATCAAGCATCCTGCCAGACACTTGGATGAAATATCTTCAAGTACCTCCCATTGAGAGCCCTTGGAAGTCGCTGTCCTTGCAAAGTTTCCACCACGTAAGAATTCCCAGAACAAACCTTGACAACCTTGTACTGACCTTCCCAACTTGGAGACCACTTGCCGAACTTGTTACTTTTAGATCCAATAGATAAAATCGTCTTCCAAACCAAGTCACCTACCTGAAAAGATTTGGCATTTAACTTCTTGTTGTATGCTCTAGCCACTCTCCTCTTGTCTTTCTCAATCTCTTCCAAAGCCTCCATACGCTTGTCGGTCACTTCATCAATATTATCCATCATCAAAGCACAATATGACTCAACATCAAGGTTATTTTGCTTTGCAGGTCTATATGCGCCTAGATTCACCTCAACGGGCAAAACGGCCTCTTGACCATACACAAGCTCAAAAGGAGTAACCTTAATAGCACCATGTCTAGAAATGTGATGAGCCCATAAAGCTTCAGATAATACCAAAGTTCTTGTCTTCTATCTTCTTCTTGATGAGCTTTACCAAAGTTTTAATGTGATGAGCCCATAAAGCCATCGTCTAGGATTGTCTTCTATCTTCTTCTTGATGAGCTTTACCAAAGTTTTATTGCTAGACTCGGCTTGACCATTGGCTTGAGCATAATATGGAGATGAATTGAGCAATTTAATACCATAGGAAGCAACAAATTCACGCACCTCTTTGGATATGAATAAAGTCCCTTGATCCGTAGTCAAAGTCTGTGGAATGCCAAACCTATGTATGATATGTGCAGTAATAAACTCAGTCACCTCTTTATGTGTCACATTCTTCAAAGGAATAGCTTCAGTCCACTTGGTGAAGTAATCAGTAGCTACAATCACAAAACAATGCTCTTATGACGATGAAGGATGAATCTTGCCAATAAAATCCAAACCCCATCCTCTGAAAGGATAAGGTTTAATGATCGGATGCATCAATGCAGCAGGCACCAACTGAACATCTCCATGTTTTTGACACTCTTCACATCCTTTGAAGTACCTAAAACAATCAGCTATCATGGTAGGCCAATAAAAGCAAGCTCGCCTAAGGAGCCACTTCATCTTGGGAGCCGATTGATGAGTACCACAAATACCTTCATGAACCTCTGCCATATCCAACCTAGCTTGATCAGGATCCAAACACTTTAAAAGCAAATCATCCACGGTCCAACGATACAATTCACCATCATCAAGAACAAACTTAAGAGCCCATCGTTGGACTTTTCTAGCTATCAACTGAACTGCTAGGATTATGCAAATAATCAACCAGAGGCTTTCTCCAATCCTCCATCTCATCTTTGTCACAAAAAACGAAGGAGGAATTTTTTCTAGGGGCCCAGTCAGACAGGTTGGTGACATCGGTCAGACCGGTGTCACCGGTTAGACCGGTCAGCTGTGTCGACCTGACCGGTGCTTCTAGAGCAAGACACTTGGCTGTAAGCAACGGTTTGCGTTCTAGAAAATTTCTTTTTTGAACATTGTAATTAGATGCTTGCTGAGCCAGAGCATTAGCTCTAGGATTTTCCTCTCGTGGCACATGATAAATAACAAATTCATCCATACAAGATGTGATATCTAAAAACTTATCAAGATAAGCATTTAAAAAGCCATTTAGACATTGACATACCTTGGAAACTTGCTGCACCACTAATAAAGAATCTCCATATGCTTCCACATGTTTTACTCCCATGTGACGCAAAATCTCCAACCCAAATAGAAGAGCCTCATATTCGGTTTGGTTGTTAGTACAATCATGATCCAATCGGTTAAGAGCTTCAAAAACAGCCCCACTTGGTGAAATAATGACAACTCCAACACCACAACCATCTTTGCAAACCGATCCATCAAAATGCAACTTCCATGGAGTAAAAGTAACATAACTGACATTCAAATCAAGTTGCTTATCTACTCTATGTCCAACAATAAAGTTGGCAACAATTTGACCTTTCATAGAACTTAATGGCTCACAATGTAAGTCATATTCAACTAAAGCATAAGCCCATTTGCCGACTCTACCGCTTAAAATTGGTTTATGCAACATGTATTTGATTATGTCGGTTTGACATGCTACTATACAAGTACTAGGTAATAATAATGCCTCAACTTGGTACAAGTATGATATAGTGATAAACACAACTTTTCAATAAAAGTGTACCTTGTTTCGGTGCCCAACAATCTCCTGCTCTCATATGCAACAATGTACTCCTTGCCTTCGGTCTCTTGAGTAAAAACACCTCCAATAACATCCTTTTCAGCCACTACATACAATTTGAAAGGAATACCACTCCTGGGTGCTTGAAGAACGGGTGGCGAAGTCAAATAGCTCTTAATCTCATCAAATGCCTCTTGTTGCTTTGCCCCCCAAGTGAAGTCAATATCATTTTTCAATCGAAGTAAAGGAGCAAAAGCATTCACCTTCCCGGACAAGTTACAAATGAACCTCCTCAAATAATTTACCTTGCCCAAGAACTTTTGCAAATCCTTTTTACAAGTTGGTGCTTTAACACTCTGGATTGCCTCAATCTTTTTAGGATCTATCTCTATGCCTTTCTCATGTACAATGAAGCACAAGAATTTCCCAGCCGATACACCAAAAACACATTTGAGTGGATTCATTTTTAATTTATACCGACGCATTTTTTCAAATGCAAGTCTTAAATCAGCTAAATGAGAATCATCTCCAACCGACTTGACAACAATGTCATCGATATAAACCTCTACTATGATGCCAAGCAAATCATGAAAGATTAAATACATAGCTCTTTGATAAGTAGCACCCGCATTTTTCAAACTAAAAGTCATGAAAACCCACTCAAACAAGCCAACAAAACCCAGACATATGAAAGCCGTTTTGGATATATCCTCATCGGCCATAAATATCACCAGCTAAGAATTCTATGTCCGGATGCAGCATTAACAAGAAAATCGGCTATAGGCATAGGATATTCATCTTTAGGAGTAGCTCTATTAAGATCTCTAAAATCAATGCAAACACGAAGCTTTTTTGTTCCTTTTTTCTCAACAGGCACAATATTAGAGATCCAATCAGCATAACGACAAGGCCTAATAAACTTTGCATCAAGCAACTGATTGACTTCCTCTTTCACTCGGTCATAAATATCAGGATTATCGTTTCTACGAGGCTGTTTATAAGGCCTAAAACCAGGTTTAATAGATAAACGATGCTCAACTAAATCATGACTTAAACAAGGCATTTCATTGTAGTTTCATGCAAAGCAATCAACATACTCCTTTAATAACTTTATTCAATCAAATTTAAACAAAGGATCAAGATTCTTGTTTACAAATGTCGGCCTAGGTACAGTGCCATCACCAATATCAACCTCCTCTAAAGGATCAGTCGACTTAAACCCTTGTCCTAACTTGCTTAAATCATCAAAGTCTTCGATGGCTTCACACATATCGTTCTTATGCGCCCGATAGTGCTCTCGCCTTTGTTACAACCACTCCAGATTTGTATCCATCAAATCGACAGAGAGGTTCTAGCCTGATCAATGATCAGCTTCATGACAACAGTAGCAAAGCCATCTTTGGTAGAATCAATAAGTTTTAGATTAGATAAATCTAAACAAGTTAAGCACTTAAGATTCTTATAATTATCCATAGTAGAACTATCGGCAACTGCAACACAAGCCGATGCATCACCATGAACAATTTCTACTTCGTCGCCTACCCATTGGATTAAAAATTGATGCAAGGTAGAAGGCACACACTGATTTGCATGAATCCAATCACGACCAAGAATGAGACTAAAGTTACCTTGTGTCTCAGTGACGAAGAATGTTGTAGGTAACGTCTTGCTCCCAACAGTGAGCTCCTTAGAGATGACGCTTTTAGCTCCCATTGGCTGGCCTCCTCCAACACCACAGATGGTCATGTTGGTCTTGATCAACTCATCATCTGAACCTCCCAGCTTCTTGAACAAAGAATACGACATCAAGTTGACGATCGCTCCTTCGTCCACCAACATGTGAGAGATAGGCTTCCCATTGATGTGTCCCTTCATGTACAAAGCCTTCAGATGATTTTCAGTAGCTTTAGGCTTCTGGAAAATAGCTTCCTTTTGCCCAAAGTCGAGATGTGCGACGTCCTCCTCCGAGAGCTCATAACCATCCATAGACATGTGTATCAAGTTGATGTCCAAATTCATGCGCTCGGGTGAAGAACTGTAGTCAACAAGCTCCTCATCCTCTTTTGGTGCAGGATCCGATGCGGACTTGTTATCACAAACCATGGGAACTGAAGAAGGGAAACCGAGTGGCCTCTATACGTCATCGGTCTGACCGTCGACATCCACCGGTCTGACCAACTCCTCCACCGATCTGACCGGTGCTGTCTGGGAGCTGGTCTTGATTCTCCACTTTTTCCCATGAGGTACCATAGGCCTGTACTGGTTGAAAGCTTCATCCCTTTGCTTCTGTAGCTCCTCCCGCTTTTCTTGAAATCTCAAACGTTGAAGCTTGCTTCTTTGTGTACGAGTCAATCCGGGAGGACACCACCTTGGTAAGAACTATTTGAAGTTGGAACCACTTCCACTGGCCTCATGGTCATTAGCAGCAGCAGATACCCTGGAGTTGATGTCACAACCTTATTGTTTGGAACAATCGGTCTTTTGCCATCCTCTCCAATAGGAACATCCATTGATCTAATCTGAATAATATCCTGGCCCGTAGTCCTCTCTGGATCAACTTCCATCTTCTACACCTCCTCCCTAGGATTTGGCTTGTAAACTTGCTTTACTGAAGGTGGCGCGGTTTTTCTGGCCGCACCGGTCTAACCGGCGATAGCGACCGGTCTGACTGGTCGGGTTTGGTGACCCTGACCAGAACGGCGAGGAGCCAATCGGTTTTTGACAGGCCTGGAGATTCTGTCAAACGCCGATTTCTGTCCACCGCATCCAAGATGAAAGGCTTGTTGGTATGGCACCCACATCACTCCATTGTCATCATATACCGGGCGTGGTGCATTTGAACTTTATAAGCAACATAAACTTCTTTATCACTATCGTTCGAGCTATCAAAATCATAATCAACAATGTGAACATTAGAACAACGCGATTTAAAATTATCCTTCTCTTTATTCATACGGTTTCGAATAACTACAGCTCTTACTTGAACTCGTGCAACCGAAAGAAAATCAGAGCCCTCTATCTTATCCCTAATGGATGACATTAAACCTTTTAGACAAATGTTTGCAAGGTCCATATTAGTGAATGACAAATTAAAGCACCGGTTTTTATTTTCTTTAAATCTTTTAATGTAGGCAGAGACAGTCTCATCTCTTCCTTGCCTAACCGATGTCAAGTCTGTCAATTTTAATTGTATGCTCCCACTATAGAAGTGATCATGAAACTTACGTTGTAACATATCCCAAGATATAATAGAACCAGGAGCAAGCGAAGAAAACCAAGCAAAAGCGGTGCTAGTTAAAGATAAAGAAAACAAGCGCACTTTTAAAACATTATAAACACCAGCTTCACCTAGTTGTGCAGTGTATTGACTAATATGCTCCCATGTGATTCGATCATCATCACCACTAAATTTAATCAAATCAGGCATACGCCAACCACGTGGGAGAGGAAATCTATCAAACTCGGGATCATATGACTTTTGATATAGATTAGTGTTACCAATGTCAACCCCAAGTTTAGTTTTTATCACATTAGCCAAATCTTCCTTAAATCTATTAAATTCCGTCCAATTAGGATTATTTGGCTGTGGTGGCTGAGGATTCTCCAAATTCATCTTATTTAAATAGGGAGCTTCTTAGCTTGAGCTAGCCTGTATCTTTCAAACACATCACCCGGAATAATATTTTTGGAGGCCGATGCATTTATTGTCGTACTATAATGAGGCCCAACATTATTGATTGTATTAGAAAAGTAGGGACCATCTGATTGGCATGACAGAAATTGGCAAAGGTTGATCAGGCACCAGATGCATGGCACCGGTCTGACCGGTACCCTGCAACGGTTCGACCGGTGCGGCCATGTTTGGCATGTGCAGTTGAAACTGATGGTACTAACCAGATGCTGGATTTGGTGTCAAACCATATGCAAAATTACCATTATTTACATGCAAAGGTGCTAATCTAGGACGAGACCCTTGAGGATTTTCTTTAGGAGTACTACTATTAGCTTCATTATTATTAAAACCTACAGCCCTTTCGTTTTCAAGATCTTCTAACTGTTCTAAACGAGCAATGTAAGAAGCAATCAATTCATCACTATGCACTATTGATTTCATAGGAGGAGTTTCATGCGAGGGTTTCTTACTTACAGTGGGAATTACCTCAATATTGTTGCCATTTAGCCTGGTCGGCATCAGCTCGAACTCTTTCAATCTTGCCACCTTGCCGGATCGATCCTTCTTGACGCCAGCTAGGAATTGTACTTGCATGTACTCTTGTAGTGCCTTGAACTTCTGTTGTTCTTCCGGAGAGAGATCATCCAGTGACGCGGTGTCAATGTTGTTCATGTCAAGTTCACACCGAGCACCCATCTGGCTGAGGTCAGATTGAACGGTTTTAGCAACTTGATCTTTCTTCCCCAGCGGAGTCGCCAAAAGTATGTTGATGCTTTTCTGGTCAACACACACGAGTGCTAGATCGCGCATAACGTCGAAACACTGAACTCGCCGAGCTCCTGCCCGGACCGGTCTGACCAGTCAGAGGCACCGGTCTGGCCGATGTACGCAGAGGCACGATGAAAACCTAAGATCACCGCCTCGAGAGGGACCCTGTTAGAGGTGGCACGCCAAGGGTTGCTTTGAGGTCGGCAAGGCCGCTCAGAACGTCCCTGATTGTCGTGGAGACAAACAAGGAAAGCACGAGGTTGGAAATGGTAGGGTTTGAGAGACAAAAGTTGTAGAAAGTAATGATCGATTGGGTGATCCCACCTCAAACGGTTGTGGCCCTTTATATTTATAGGGTTGGGAGGTCTTGCCCCGCAAGAAATCCTTTTACAACTCAAAATCTGCAAGGATTCCTCAATTCTACTCGTACTCGGGGTCTACCGGTCAGGCCCACCGGTCAGACCGGTGTGGCCATTGCCAGATCGGCTACAAGACGCCCCACCGGTCAGACCATTGCGGGACACCGGTCTGACCGGTTGGCCTTGTGCCAAATTTGGGTGCGAACAGGCAGGATGTTTGTTTTTTTAGGAAATGGAAATATATCTGGCATCTACGATATACGCACATAGCCAAATTCTTACAGGTAATCAACAAGAAAATAGTAAAGGGACGAAGAATACAGTAGGTAGAGAAAATAACCTTAAGCAATATTTAATAATACTGCTTATCAATCCATTCTTAAAAAAAACTCAAAGCATCTATTGCTTTTGCTCGAATAAACGGTCTCCCTTGTGTCCTCACATTGTATTGATAAATGACAGCAAATATATTCTCCCAAATGGTGGCTTGCAAAGCGAGGTAGTAAGATCACCCACGAGACACCATAGTAAGCTCAAAAACTCATGTCAATTACATTACGGGCTTCAGACTTGAGACTTCCCAAAAGATCTCCAAAATACCGACGAGCCTGTTTCACATTATTTTATTCTTACTATGTTATATAACCGTGCACTGGTAGGGTGAGGGGTTTTAGTCCCGGTTGGTAAAGAGTATAGGTCTCTGAAGTCCAACCGGGACTAATGATGAGAGACAAAAGTCTCCCCTTTTAGTCCTAGGTGAAGGAACCGGGACTAGAGGGGATCCTTTACTCCGGGTTGGTATTACCAACCCGGACTAAAGGGGGTAAAAAAACAAAAAAAGGGCCCCACGATTTGGGGTCTTGCACTAGCAGCTCCTGCTCCGGCCGGCAGCAGCTTCAACTTCACCACCGCGATCCAAATCTCACTCCAACAAAAATACAAGTTCAATTCCATCACAAGCACAAATTTGATCTGATTCACAAGACATTCACAACACACAAGTTTGATTCGATTCAATCACACAAGTTCGACTCAATTCGAGACTTCACCATAAAAATCACACAAAGTTTGATTTGATTCACCACTTCACCGGCAAACATACAAAAATCGGTACGCAACACAACCAAAATTCAACTCACCGGTCGGCAGCCCTGCGCCTCGGCAGCCCGCGCGCCGGCAGCTCCGCCTTGGCCCCTCACGCAGAGGCTCCGCGCCTCGGCGGCCCCGCGTGTAAGCGGCCACGCGCCTCGGTGACCCCCGCGTGCCGGCTGCCTCGCGTGCGGGCGGCCCCCGCGCCTAGGAAGCCCCCGCGCCTAAGCAACCCCCGTGCCTAGGCAGCCCCACGCGCGGTGGCCCCGACCGCCGGTGGCCTTGCGCGCGCGCCAGCCCTGCGCCTCGGCGACCGTGTGTGCCGGCGGCCCGGCGCCATGACGCCCTCACGCCCTCACTCCCCCCCCCTCCCGATCCGGTGCCTTCCTGCATGCACAATAATAAAGGAGTGGTGAGTAGATAAGAAAATGAGAGCAGATGAATGAATTTGACCGGATAGGAGAAGATAAGGGAGAGAGAAGGGGTGCTAGCGGTGGGGGAGAGGCTTTAGTCTCTGGTGTTTCCACCTGAGACTAAAGGGTACCCTTTTGTCTCGGGTGGAAACACCCCCGGGAATAAAGATCGGTAACAATCATTGCCTCAAAACAGTGGCTGGACGCCCCTTTTATTCCCGGTTGGTAATACCAACCTGGTCAAAAGCGTAGGGGGTGTGTGCGGGCATTTCAGGACACGTTGATGAAAAGCCTTTAGTCCCGGCTCCGAAATTGAACCGAGACTAAAGGAGTGTACCAATGCCTCAGTTTCTACCAGTGGTGGCTTCCCGGAAGTTCCTAGGATGACTGGATTTTAACCGGTTCCCCCAACAATCATCGTGTTAGGTATATGCTACACAAAATTATCTGCGCATATTATTGGAGGCAATGTTAATTATACAATTAATTAGCCTCTTGTCGTGATCGTCATGCTCCAACCACTTAGGCCCCGTTTGGTTCCCATAAGTAGGGTGACTTATAAGTCACCCAACTTATAAGTCACGCCACTTTAAGTCAGTCCTGTTTGGTTACACTGACTTATAAGTCAGTGGGCTCCACACCGGGTGGTAGAGGAAAAAGTGGAAATAAGTCACTTTAAGTAGGGGTGGAGCTACTTATGCAACTTATAAGTTGGAGCACTTTAAGTCAGGGCTGTTTGGTTTCACAGGTGACTTATTTTACACTTTTTGCACTTTAAGTCACCCTACTTATGGGAACCAAACGGGGCCTTAGTGAGAAGCCGTTAGAGGGCACTGAGGCGAACGATGCAGCCACCAACCATGTTACGATCGTATAATTCATTAGAATTTTACACAAGTTGTTGATCTATTAGGGGGGTTGGTGGAGACGGCCTGAAAAAACAATGCATCACACTGTACTAACAGAGCACAGAGATTTTTTTTACAATGCAGCAGGTGGTGGTATAGGGTATAAGTCATTTTCTGGAATTCGTAAATCTGTAATTATCAAAAAAAAGTTATTTTGGGTACTGTGATTTTTGTCTTAAACACGCACCCTAGATTTTTGTCTTAAACACGCACCATGTTCGTTTGGCTTATTAGCCACCAGCCTACTTTTCTCTCAGAACAAACCAGCCACCAGCAACCCGTCAGCAGTATTTTTCTCTCAGAACAAATCAGCACCAGCCACCAGCCACCAGCCAAACGAACAGGCTGACGGTTTTTCCACGAATATACGGTGTTTTTCACTTCTTCACAAGACAATTTTTCCAATAATACCTATGTACCATCAATACCATCCATGTGTACCACCGTACCACAAATGCAAGTTTTAGTGGTATACAATTAATCTCGACCGTTAGATCTTTTCATATTTTTTTTCAAAAAGTGGTATATGATGGTATGGTGCACCGTAAAAAAGTCAGCACATGCCTATTCACAACAGGCCGTGGAGAGACATCCAGATATTCCTACCTTTTTTGAGTTAACTATAGTAAGTATTATTCGTGCCACGCTTAGTGCTACTCCCTCCATTTGGTTTATATTTTTTATTGAGAGACACTGAAGATTTTCTTGCAAGATGGCACTCGGACATAAAAAGAAAGAGCGAACTTAACCTTACATTTTTTTTTGGCTAGGATTGAACCTTACATATCTAGTCATCAAGTAGGGATATATGATTACAACAAGTAAACAAGCAGATAGAGATGCAGAACATGCATGCATCGGCCTCATTTCAAACGGATCCCTTGATAGATACGAGTGTCCCTATGATCCCTGCGACTGTACCGACAACGCCGATAACCGCAGTGATGGTTTTCCAGTGGTTGTAGAAAAACGCGTGCAGCGTGGTCCGCGTCCGCCTTGTCGCCCTGTACCTGTCGATGTTCTCCATGACGTGGTTGTAGTGCTGTCCGTAGCGCAGACCCTGGAAGTTGGTGAAGAAGCGGAGCGCCTCGGCGTCGTCGAGCCCTCCTCCTCCCACCATGAGACCCCTCACCCGTAGCTCATGGACATCCTCCTCCCTGTGCACCAACATGGCCAGGAGCAGGAGGTAGGAGCAGACGGCGGAGTCGCTGGCGCGCTCGGCACTCGAGAAGCTCCTCACCGTGCACAGCTCGAAAGCTGCCATGTTGACGAGGTAGCTTGCACGGTCACGGTCCAGGGACAGCGACGGCAGCCGGAGGTCGGCGGACAGGTACCCGTCCATGTCGAGGCTCATGGCGGTTAGCTTGGTCGACTTGCTGGCTGTGACCGTGATGCCGATCTCGGCGAGCTCGATGGCACTGACAGAAAAGGATATGGTCTTGGCTTTCGAGTCATGTAGTTTTCCGGTGTAAATCTTGGGGCTCGTTCCTACGATGTGGTGCCGGAGGAGGCCGAGGAGATGCGGCGGTTTGTACTTGTCATCAAACCGAAAAGAGTCTTCCTGGCCAACCTTGTCCTGACGGTCCGGCAGCAGAATGTGCCTCATCTTTCTAACGAAGTCCTTGGGCAAAATGGATACCGACGACGATGGTGGCACGGGCATGAAGCTCAACACAACCTCGACCACACTCCACGGGATCTGGTTCTCGAGCAGCATGATGTCGTGAACGATGTCGTAGTGCTTAGGGCTCATGTAACCTTGCAGGAAATCTTTCCAGCTGCCATCGTCATCACCTCCTTCTTCGTCGTCGCCATCCTCCTCACCTTGTACCGGCTCGTAACGCTTAGTACCGCACCGCAGAAGCATGAACTGCACCAAGAAGCAAGCGTCAAAGAACATCATGTGCCGGAAGTCCATACGGCCGATACCTGCCAGCACATCCTTGTCGTAGAGGCCGCGGGCTTCCTCCGCGGCCTCGGCAACCTTAGCATAGACCTCCTCCACTGTGTGTCCCTTGGTGATGCAGTAGCGTGCAGCCACGTGCTTCACCTTCTCCGCCGGCTTCAGGGCCTCATCCCCGTGGTGGTAAGGGCCGATGGCCACAAACCTCGGCACGGTGTGACATGCGTCGACAGATTGAAGGCATGCGGGGAACCTGTGCATCTTCTTCCTCATGACCTCGACATCAGCCTTGTCGAAGTCGCTCGCCACACGCTTGAACACGCCGTTGGTAAGTCCGTCGTCGGAGACCTGCGTAGCCAGATGAATCGGCACGGGTGGTTTTACTTCCGATTTCATGACGTCCTCTCTGACAGTGATTATTTGTAACACAGGATCATGTCCTGAGGCTGCAGAATAGTAGCAGTCCTCAACAAGCTGCTGCCGACCTCCGCCAGATCTGCCATCATCAGGCACATATGCTTGGAGGCTGTAGCAGGTATCAAAAGTACTGTCCACCATGGAAGCATACTGATCCACAGCAGGAGCCCACACTTGAGCCGCAGCTGGTTCTTCCACGGTCCAGCTGTTGTTGTTGGCTGCTAGCTGAAGCTCGCAAGGCCCGCCCCAGGCCTCAGCAGGTTCCATGCTCCAACTATATATGATGGTGAAGCTACCTGGATCCTGCGGCAGTGTTTGGATGCGTGGTGAAAAAATTTTTCTCCAGGGAAATTTGCCATGCATATATGAAGCACAAAATAAAGTCTATTTGCAAAACCTTTTCGCAAATGAAATGCAACTTTGCACGACGAATCTAATGAGCTTAATTAATCAACGATGTGCTACATTGTTCATCCTCTAATCATGCGGTCAAATACCTCATTATAGATTCGTCTCGCAGAAATAGCCTAGAGGTTGTGGAGGTAGTTTTCTAAAATGACTTTGTTTAGTACCCTAAAATAGCCTAGAGGTTGTGGAGGTAGTTTTCTAAAATGACTTTGTTTAGTACCCTAATTAGGAGTCAAAGTTGTGAACACTAAAGTGAAAAAATTTCGCCCTCGCTCCCAACCAATAAACACTGTCATATGATATCAGAGCACATGCATGAGAGAGACCTACAGAGACACAACAATATAATATACACTGAATAATGTAGCTTTCCAGTACTAATATAATTGCAGTTTCATTACGAAATTAATCTTCACGCGGCACGCTAGAAAGATAAAATATAGACTCTAGCTAAAACTTCTCATGATACAAGAACTAATAAGAGACATCATGTCTAGCTAGTGGGAGAGGCAAAATACAGAGATAGCTAGAAAGGAAGACTACATACAGATGATCCGGAAGACGAAGCACTGTGGCTTATTAGCCTGTGGAGGCTCCTCTTATATATAGAGAGATCAGAGCTTCAAATTTATACCATCTGACGTTGCCTGTGGCCAATTATTGGTTTACAACAAAGTGCCCACGTTATGACAGTTTTCAAAAGAGTACTACGCGTTCATTTATCAGTTTCATTATGACGCCCATGCATTATGTGTACCTAAAGCACTGTCAACCATATATTATCTGACTGATGGTGCACTGCATTATCGAATTACGACAAGACGTACACGTCTACTGCTAACTATATTTAAATCGTTGGCATATATCAAGCTTTACAGAGCGCTGCAGGTTGATCATATTAAGATAGCAGCCGCACCAATGATATATATGTTTACCTTGTTCTTTCCGAAACTGCCTTCGTTTGGCCCTTCAAATCATTTGAAGTTCGAAATAGCTTTTCTCCAAAGCTGCTCGTTCATAAGATTGATACCACCATGTTTCAAATGAACAAAGGAGCGCGCCTTCATCGCACGGGGCATCCAATTCAGATCAGGGTTCGGTGGAACCGGTCCGGCCCGGTACACGAAACGGTGCGGTTCACAGTCCCAAACCGTGCCTATATTTTTTTTATCCCCACCGAACCGGCCGGTTTCACCGGTTTACCGGCCGGTTTTTTTTTGGTTCGTGGGAACCGGTGTGGGGCGGTTTGGGGAACCCTGCAGCCAGCACGTTGTATTGCCCATAGATATACACATATCACGAAATTTCAATGAATTGACTGGCCCCTTGTCGTGATGCCATGCTTGAATCACTTATGGCAAGAAGCCACCATTAGATCCACTGGGTCTGGGTGGCAAACCACGCGTACCACCAACTATGTTACTTTTTTTTTGAAGGGACCAACCATGTTCCTCTCGTATGATTCACTAGATTTTTTTTTTAAAAAAAAGTTGTTGACCAATTAGGAGCTTAGTGGAGAGGGCCTGAAGGAAAAAACAATGCACACCGCATGTATGGTAGATTGGATGAGTCTCCTCTGCAGTACTGCAGAGGGACTACTCTCACTGACATGTGGGACCGGACCCACATGTAAGTGGCAGTGAGTCCCTCTAAGTACTGCAGAGGATGATCCCCGTGAAGGTGAAAGGCCAACTTATTGGAGTTAACAGGATCCAACATCCCTGTGGCATGCTCACAGCTACTCCTTTCGTTTTGAATTATATACTATTTTGGATTTCCAGATACATAGTTTTATTATATATTAAATGCATAGCAAATACTATATATGTACCTAGAAAATCCAAAACTTCTTAGAATTTAGAATGAAGAGCATACGGAACTTTAAGGAACCTCTAACCGTCACCTTGAGTAACCATGCCTATCTTCCCCCAGTCCGGAAATTTATACTCCATTTGTAACACATACCTGTAATAAATTTAAAGTCGGAACTAAATTGGTCCAAGATTTTTGTGGTGACAGATCTAAATTGGTAGTCCATGGAGACCCCTTTAGTCTCGGGTCCAAATTGGTCCGAGACTTTTACGAAGGATCAAATTAAAGGTTAGTTCTCTACTAGTGGAAAGTAGACAGTGATGTGTCGCAACACATTGAGATGTGTACGATCTATGCTTTTGTTGTTAATTTCATTGATATGCCTAGTCCCTCTTTATATACTATCTGAATGCCATTTCACATTAAAATCTTGTTGACTACTACATCTTAATATTTTGATTTTCGGGCTAAACATTGGTCAAGGGGAAGACGAGTTTCACTAAGATGCCGATAAGTGTACCAAAGATATAACAACTGCAACAATGGCAGAAAAGACCGTTAAGATTGTTTTCTTCTTCTTGTGAATACATGCGTGCACCCTGGTTTGGATACACCTGTTGACCGGGAATCATATGTGTCGCTTCAACGACAGTTTCGCGATAGGTCGCTGAAGCGGCGCGGGACGGGAGGGGTGCTGGGTTTTTTCTTTCTTTGTTTTTCCTGTTTCTTTCTTTTCTTTATTTCTTTCTTTTCTTTAATTCTTTTTTTATTCCTTTTTCCTTTTCTATTTTTCTTGTTTCTTTTTTTATTTTTTATTTCTTTTTCTTGTTTCTTTTTTATTTATATTCCTTCCTAATATTTTTTGTTTCATTTTTCTTTTTATTCTTCTTTCTTTTTATTTTATTTCATTTATTTTTTATTTTTCTTTTTCTTTTATTATTTATTTTACTTTTTACTCTATTTTTTGTTTCTATTTTCATTTTTATATTCTTTCCTTTTTAATATTTTTCCCTCCATTAATATTTTTACTGTTCGAGATGACATGTAAATTTGTTCTCGATATAATAATAAGTTGTTCTGGCTATAAGTATCTTGTTAAGGTTATAATAACAACTTGTTCTGACCCTTGTTCTGATTTGTTCTGACACTACATTTGTTTTTTGTTCGAGATGACACACAAAATTGTTCCGACTATAATAGGATTCTGTTCTAACAGTTGTTCTCATTTGTTCTGACACTTTTTTTTTGTTTTGTTCGAGGCGACATACAAATTTGTTCTGGCCATAATAATGCGTTGTTCTGACTATAGTAATATCATGTTCTAGCTATAGTAATATCTTGTTCTATCTATAAGAATAACATGTGTCTTACCCTTGTTTTGATTTGTTCTGACACCACATTTGTTGTTCGGGATGACATATAAACTTGTTCTGACAGTTGCTCTTGTTTGTTCTGGCACTTGATTCATTTTGTTCTAGTGATAACAGAATATATAACTATAATTAAAAAATCTGAATAAAAAATGTTTGTCAAAATATAGTAAGTGGGATCTTGTTTCGAAGTTTTTATTGTCAGAAATTCAATAGTGCAATCAGAACTTAATTTTGGGGCTCGGTTTATGATTTATAGATTTTTTAGTTTCAATCAATGTTGCATGTGGTTGATGTCATCAATTTTTTTTACATGCATTCACTTCACCCTCCCGATGCTACAACAGCATGCAAGACCTTCAGCGACAAGGTCAACAAGGGGAGCGACAAGAAGGTCCCCCTGTTGACCCTGTAGATCTCAATATCTACCATGATGTTGGCACTGTAGGATCTATGAGGCACATTTTGAAAGCTTGTGAAGAACTCGAGAGCCTCCTTATTGGTGAGCCCTGCTCCTTTCAGGATACTCCTTGTCTGTGGTTCCTGCACGTCCTCCTCCCTATGCACCAACATGGAGAAGAGGTGAGGGTACGAGCAGACAGCGGATTCCTCAGCGGATTCCTCATCTTTACAATGGGTCGTTGATAGCTCAAGAGCTACCATGTTGACAAGCCAGATCGCTGTCGCGTGAGTGAGACACAACGGCGACAGTGAGAGCTTGGCGAAGAAGATCCCTATCTTGTTGAGGCCCATGCTAATTACCTATGTTGTTTCATTGGCTCTGATCTTGATGCCGATTTCAGCAAGCTCGATGATACTAACAGAAATTGGTAGTTCCTTACTGACATCAGGCTCCTCTGTCGTGTCTCTACTTCCTACAAGTGGTGCCGGAGGAGGCCAAGGAGATGTGGTGGTTTGTATTTGTCATCCAAGTCGAGAGGTTTGTGAACAAAATTATTACAACTTTGTCAAATGAAAATTATTATCCTAATAAAAGTTGTACATGTTGAGAACTAATGAAACTTTGTAATTGAATTTTTTTGGTTTGAATTAATTTACTGCTGCAGAATTTGATTTCAATTTACGGCAAAAATCATTTTCCCATCAGCTAGAAAAATCGCTCACGACAAAAAGGCTCTTTACCATGAGCTGCTCTCGGCAAAATAACATTTTGCCGTCGGCCACCAATGGTTAACGGCTAAATCCATTTTTGCCGTGAGCCAGTCTATTTGTCGTGAGTTTTATGTCAGCCGTTGATAAACTTCTATTTTCCGGTGAGCGTGGCAAAACTATAGGCCAATGGAAACGATTGACTTTCTGGTAGTCATGGTATTCGTGGCAGTGAATTGAGCTCCTTGCGGTACCTGCTGCTAGATCCATTGCCTAGCTAACCTGAATAGGATGTGCCTTACTTGCCACTGCACCCAACATGTTAGAGTGCACTGTGAAACTGTTGTACCCATGAGTCGGCCGGCACATCAACAGACCTAGCTCCATCCGAGCTGACAACCACAAGTTTTGGGCTTAGTTCAGCCCAAAAGACTAGCACCACAAGTGATGATTGCTTCCATCATTAATTTCCGATATGGAACCAAACCTAACACAATAATGGCTGATCACCATCGGCTTCCCTAGCGTTCTCTGGCCATTTCTTCATCCCACCACACTCCGACAAGACAAAACCAACTACAATATTGTCACAACATACTAGCTAGAAAATAAAGGATGCAGAGGAAGACAACATTTTACTTCAAAATCGTATTCAGATACATACAAGGACTAGGCATATCAAAGACAATAACAACTGAAGCATACATAGATGGGACATCATCTCGCATCGTGGGTATGTACATAAGACTTAGATTTTCAGTAAGATGCCGATTAGTGTACCAAAGATACTGACAACCGCAACAATGGCAGAAAAGACCGTTAAGATGGTTTTCTTCTTCTTGTGAATAAACGCGTGCACCTTGGTTCGGATACGCCCGTTGACCCCGTAGCTCTCAATCTCTATCATGATGTTGGCACCGTAGGATCCGTGGGGCACATTCTCGAAAGCTTGTGACGAACTCGAGAGCCTCCTTATTGGTGAGCCCGGCTCCTTGCGGGATACCCCGTGTTCGTAGTAGCGGATTCCTCATCTTTATAATGGGTCGTTGATAGCTCGAGAGCTACCATGTTGACAAGCCGGATCGCCGTGGCGTGAGTGAGAGACAACGGTGACGGGAGAGCTCGGCGAAGAAGATCCCTATCTTGTTGAATCCCATGCTAATGACCTATGTTGTTTCATTGGCTGCGAGCTTGATGCCGATTTCAGCAAGCTCGATGGCACTAATGGAAATTGGTAGTTCCTCGATGTTACCGACATCGGGCTCCTCTCCGTGGTGTCTCTACTTCCTACTAGTGGTGCCGGAGGAGGCCAAGGAGACGTGGTGGTTTGTATTTGTGATCCAAGACGAGAGGTTTGTGAACAAAATTATTACAACTGTGTCAAATGCAGAAATTACCCTAATAAAAGTTGTACATCTTGAGAACTAATGCAACTTTGTAATTGAATTTTTTTTATTTAAATTAATTTACTGCTTCAACATTTGATTTCACCTTATGGCAAAAATCATTTTCCCATCAGCTCAAAAATGGTTCACGACAAAAAGGCTCTTTACCTTTAGCTGCTCTCGGCAAAATACCATTTTGCCGTCGGCCACCAATGGCTAACGGCTAAATTCATTTTTGCCGTGAGCTGGTCTATTTGCCGTGAGTTTTATTGTTGGTCGTCGATAAAATTCTATTTTCATGTGAGCGTGGCAAAACTCTTGGCTAATGGAAACGATTGATTTTCCGGTAGTCATGGTATTCGTGGCGATGAATTGAGCTCCTTGCTCAATCGTCTCTTCTTGTGGTACATGCTTTGCTACATCCATTGCCTAGCTAACCCGAATAGGTTTTCACAAAAAAAAACTGAATAGGATGCCCGACTTGCCACTACACCCAACATGTTAGAGTGCACAGACAAACCGTTGTACCCATGAGTCGGCGGCACATCAACGTACCTAGCTCCATCCGAGCTCACAACCGTAGCGAACATGGCCTCATATGCCATTTGTTCGGAGTTTGATTTTGGTGATTCATGACAACATGATCAATGGGACTAACCATATTGTTTGAGCATGTCTTTGTAGACATTTCTAGGTCCCAAGGATGCAAGAAAACCCCATGCAAAAATGCCAAAACAAAGGGTCAAAACCGAGCAAGAAAAGGAAACGAGAAGACACCGTCGGATGAACCGACGGTCCCTCAAATACAAGTGTCGGTGCAATCGTCAGACGAGTTGGTACACAGGGTGAAACCCTAGGTACCGTTGGATGAACCGACGGTCCAATTTCTACATGCGTCGGACGAATTGCGAGAGGAAGAGCAAGGAAGACGAGAGCACCGATGATCCGACGGTCCGAGTGGGGACCCCGTCGGTCTATCCGACGATCGCCTTGAATTCATACGGAGATGCTCCAAGACGATGCCTTCGACCGGATGATCCGACGCCTTGGTCAAGGCATAGCGTCGGTCTATCCGACGGTCCGTTGGAAGCTAACGATGCCGACACCGGACGCGAGGCCTTCGAAGACCGGATGATCCGACGTGGCGTCGGAGCCGGTTGTGTCGAGAACCTCAACGGCTACGTGACGTGGGAGGGGCACCGGATGAACCGACGCCCGGAAAAGCATAGCGTCGGATCATCCGACGCACCTTTTCGGTGGACGTTAGCCAACGGCTAGTTTGATGCCTTGGGCTATTTATACCCCCTCCACTCACTCATTTGAGGTTGCTTGGATTGTGTGGAAGTGCGAGAGGAGTTCAAGACACATTCAAGATCATATCCAATCCATCCAAGTGCTTAATTGCTCACCCTTAGACTAGTGCATGCTTTGTGTATGTGCTTAGTGCTAGGCTTAGCTTAGAGCCGAGTGAGTGCAAGGTTGTGCCAACCTTGTGAGGTGATTCTTGAGTGAATCCGGTTGTACAAGGTTCGCCGGAAGCCTTGGGGCCTAAGTGGCTCACCGGCAATCGTCATCGACCCTCCGGCTTGGTGTGGAGCGGCGAGGACACTTTGTGCGGGGGACGTGGAGACCCCCTTCCTTTGTGGAGAAGCTCCTTAGTGGAGGCGGCATCAAGGTGACCAAGGGAGCTTGACAAGTGCCTAAGTGGCCGGCCTTTGTGGCAAGTCAAGTTGGTGCTCTAGGGAGAGACTTGGTGACCGGAAGCAATACTCTTGTGTGAGTTCTTCAACAACGTGGACTAGGGGTGGCTTAGTGCCTACCGATACCACGGGATACATCACGTGTCAAGAGTTTGCTTCCTCTCATCCCCTTTACGTTTCCGCATTTACTCCATTGCAATCTTTGCTTGTCTCTACATTCCTAGAGTAGTATCATGCTAGGATTGGCTATAGGTTGCAAACCTTCTTTTGGGATGGGAGTTTCACACTAGAACAACCGTAGTTGCACATATAGATAGTATGTTCTAGTTTACCTTTGCGCAAAATTAGTGAAGCCATAGGTTAAGGTTTTAAGGTGCCTAATTCACCCCTCCCCCTCTTAGGCTAACGGGCATCCGATTCCTTACAAGTGGTATCAGAGCCGGGACTCACTTCCTTCACAAGGATACGCCAATTCGATTGGTATATTGTGAAAAGCGGCCCATTGGAACGGTTAGGCTTCACCGCCTAGTGAGTTGCTCTATAGAGGAATGAAAGGGGTGGATACCTTAGGTTTGGCTCCACATTTTGATGGCACGGGCTATCCTCGGTGGAAGGTTCTCATGGAGGCCTATCTCCAAGCAAGGGACCTCGATGTTTGTAGAGTCACCGATGAGGGCATTAAAAATGGTACTAGAAAGGAAAAGCAATTTGATGTGATTGCTAAGAGTATCATTTTATCCTCACTAGATGTAGGCGTTTTCAATAGAGTTTTTACTTGTGAAATTGCTTATGAGCTATGGAAAACCATCAAGGAGCAGAATGAGGGTTCAAAAGAAGTTGCTAATGAACGCTACGGTTGTCTCCTTGAGGAATTCAATAGCTTTAAGCAACTTGCTAATGAAAATGCCGAATCTATGTACTCACGCCTAAATGTGCTTGTCAATGAGATTAATGCCTTAGGTGTGAAGGACATCACGGACTTGAACATCAACCGCAAGATCCTTCAAAGTCTCCGGAAGCCCGACTATGACTTGGTGAAAGCAATCATATACGAGAAGAAGCTCGAAGATTTGAAGCCATCGCATATCTTGAGCAAGATCATGGCACATGAGCTTCAACTCATGCCCAAGTCAAAGAAGGCACCCCAAGAAAAGCCCCAAGAACCATCCTCTCCAACTACAAGCCATGCTCTCTCAAGCCGACAAGAGAAAAAGTTGAGTAGGATGGCTACTCATGGAAGCTCAAGTGAGGATGATGGTGAAAATGAAGATTCCTCAAGTGATGAAGAGGTTGAATCTATGGTGAACGAGTACGTGAAGAAGATCTTCAAGTATGTGAAGAAAGTCAACATGTACGGCTACAACATCCACTTGAGAGAAGGGCGTCATCACCAACACATCAAGTTCACCAAGATCAAGCACAAGCCCAAGAAGAAGGTGGTCAAGGAGAGAAGACCAAGGCAAGAAGCAACCTTCGCCGTCCGCGAGTGGACAAGTGGTGGATCAAGTTCTTCTAGCTCAAGCGATGAATCAAGAAAGAACTTCACCACCCGTTTCATGCAAGGTCCTTCATCATCACACATGTGCCTTATGGCCAAAGGTATGGAAAGCAATATAAGTGATGACGAATCCGACACCACCTCTCTCGGTGATCTTGTTGAGCTAATCCATGAGCAAAAAGGAATGCTTGAACAACAAGCTAATGAAATCAAAGAACTCAATGCTCTCAATGATCTTAGTGACACCCTTGCTACAAATTATGAACATTTGTTGTGCAAATTCAAATTGCTTAGCAAGGAGTGTGATGAGCTAAAATCTAAGCTTGAGAGTAATGAGACTAAAACAAGTAATTCCTTTGAGCTTGATGAAACATCTATCCCTTGTGCAATTCCTATCTCCAAGGTAGATGCTTCAACTTATTGCATTGATTTAATTGATGAACCTTGCTCACCATCTTGCCATGAGAATGTTGTTGTAGAATCATGTGATTATCTCATAGGCAAGGAAAATGATGAGCTCAAGCAAGAAGTGAAATGGCTCCGAGAGAGGTTGGCAAACTTGATGGGCAAGGGCAAGAATGATGAAGAACAAGTGGACATCTCTCAAGACATGAAGAGCCAAGTCCAACCTTCTCAAGATAACCGTGATCCCATGGTGAAGAAGCTTGAGAAGGGTGCAACCGTGACTTGCTACAAGTGTCATGGAGAAGGGCACAAGTTCTACAAATGTCCTCAATTTGTCAAGAAGATGGACAAGGGCGCAAAGAAGAAGTTGAAGCCCACCATCAAGAGCTCCCTCATCTACACCAAGCCCAACCACAAGAACAAGATCAAGAGCAACACCTACGTCATCAAGAAGAAGGCTAATGGCAAGATAGTTGCACACAAGGTTGGGAAGATGAAGGAAGAGCGGGGTTGGAACTAACCCATTTGGGTGCCCAAGGAAGTCATCATCAACATGAAGGGGCCTCAAATGGTTTGGGTTCCGAAGGCCGATTGAAGGCCATGAGTGTGGGGACTTGGGAGGCTTGGCACAATTAAGATGAAAAGATTCAAGCCTATAAGCCAAGCTTGCAAATTGGACATGTGTTGCCCAAGTTCCCCGGTTGAGGTAATGGAAACTAGAACCCATCTCTTGTATCATTGTAGCTCCATTGCCTTGTTTAGGTTGCATTTGTTGCAATGTTTACATATGGTAGGTTGCTTGTGTCATGTGCTAACCCATGAGCAATCTACATGGTTTGATTAGTGTGTAGGAAAGCTACACTTGTTCTTTCATGGTGCATGTTTTCATATATATCTCTTTGCATCATGAGCAAGCTATAGGGTAAGCCTCCCTTTTGTTATCATAAACAATGTGCATACATTTGATTGGTTATTCAAACACTAAATGCACACATGTAGGGGGAGCTCATCCTATGGTTTGGTTATGGGACTAACATTGTTTCAAGCTTATCTTATGTAGTCCCTTAGCGACACGTTCGGTGCGGCGTTTCATTCTAAGAGAATGCTATTTCACTCTCAATGTGATCTAACATCCCTAAAAGAGTGAATATAGCAATATGAGCTTCATGCTATTGAGTCATGACCTTGCGAGCTTATGTCCCTATATAAGTTCAAAGGAAATGTACTCATACATTCCTAATCCTTGTGGTACCCCAAGTATCTTCTATGCAAGCTTCTTTCGAGTGGTGACACCTAGTGATATCATCTCCAAGTGGTTCATCTCAATGTGGTGCCAACAAGGAAGAGAGGATCATCCCCCGGGGGTATGCAATGATCAAACGACTACAAGTGATATCTACAAGTGGTAATGTAACAAGAACCCATTTGTTTTATCCCTTGTCCTTTAAGCTACCTCTTTACATGTTATGCTCTAAGCTTCCTTGTCTTTCAAGTTTGTAGTTGTGCACTTGTTTCTCACTACCCCTTGTCCTACAAGTGGTATTATCTTTGTGCACACACTTAGGGGGAGCTTAGTTTGTATCATGCTAGTCTCATGAGCTTGTGATCCACCTTAGTCATTCTCACATGTGGTATCTTCATCGATATCATACATATGGATCATGGTTCATGCGGCTTTCTCCCTTGCATTTAACATCTCTCCTTTGAGCTATGGTTGCCAGATCTTGCTTTAGACTTTTTGGAGATTTTATTCCAAAGGGGGAGAATGTGAGACCAAAGCAAGCGTGTGGCTTAGGCTTACAAGTGGGCTCAAGGATGCTTAGAAGTGATTTCAAGGATTTGAGACCAAAGGGGGAACGTGAACAACAAGATCAAAAAAGGGAAGTTTGATCTAGGGGGAGTTTGGATGATGGTAAGCATCCAAGCAAGTGTAAGTGGTTCTAATTCTCGTCAATTCTAGCAAATTTATGCTTGCTTTGGTTGTGTTGTCTTAAATCACCAAAAAGGGGGAGATTGTAGCAAACATGGCCTCATATGCCATTTGTTCGGAGTTTGATCTTGGTGATTCATGACAACATGATCAATGGGACTAACCATATTGTTTGAGCATGTCTTTGTAGACATTTCTAGGTCCCAAGGATGCAAGAAAACCCCATGCAAAAATGCCAAAACAAAGGGTCAAAACCGAGCAAGAAAAGGAAACGAGAAGACACCGTCGGATGAACCGACGGTCCCTCAAATACAAGCGTCGGTGCAATCGTCGGACGAGTTGGTACACAGGGTGAAACCCTAGGTACCGTCGGATGAACCGACGGTCCAATTTCTACATGCGTCGGACGAGTTGCAGAGGAAGAGCAAGGAAGACGAGAGCACCGGATGATCCGACGGTCTAAGTGGGGACCCCGTCGGTCTATCCGACGATTAGTTTGAATTCATACGAGAGACGCGCCAAGGCGATGCCTTCGCACGGATGATCCGACGCCTTGGTCAAGGCATAGCGTCGGTCTATCCGACGGTCCGTTGGAAGCTAACGCACCGACCGGACACGAGGCCTTCGGCACCGGATGATCCAACGTGGCGTCGTAGCGGTTGTGTCGAGAGAACCTCAACGGCTACGTGACGTGGGAGGGGCACCGGATGAACCGACGCCCGGAAAAGCATAGCGTCGGATCATCCGACGCGTACCTTTTTCGGTGGACGTTAGCCAACGGCTAGTTTGATGCCTTGGGCTATTTATACCCCCTCCACTCACTCATTTGAGGTTGCTTGGATTGTGTAGAAGTGCGAGAGGAGTTCAAGACACATTCAAGATCATATCCAATCCATCCAAGTGCTTAATTGCTCACCCTTAGACTAGTGCATGCTTTGTGTATGTGCTTAGTGCTAGGCTTAGCTTAGAGCTGAGTGATCGCAAGGTTGTGCCAACCTTGTGAGGTGATTCTTGAGTGAATCGAGTTGTACAAGGTTCGCCGGAAGCCTTGGGGCCTAAGTGGCTCACCGGCAATCGTCATCGACCCTCCGACTTGGTGTGGAGCGGCGAGGACACTTTGTGCGGGGGACGTGGAGACCCCCTTCCTTTGTGGAGAAGCTCCTTAGTGGAGGCGGCATCAAGGTGACCAAGGGAGCTTGACAAGTGCCTAAGTGGCCAGCCTTTGTGGCAAGTCAAATGGTGCTCTTGGGAGAGACTTGGTGACCGGGAAGCAATACTCTTGTGTGAGTGCTTCAACAACGTGGACTAGGGGTGGCTTAGTGCCTACCGATACCACGGGATAAATCACGTGTCAAGAGTTTGCTTCCTCTCATCCCCTTTACGTTTCCGCATTTACTCCATTGCAATCTTTTCTTGCCTCTACATTCCTAGAGTAGTATCATGCTAGGATTGGCTATAGGTTGCAAACCTTCTTTTGGGATGGGAGTTTCACACTAGAACAACCGTAGTTGCACATATAGATAGTATGTTCTAGTTTACCTTTGCGCAAAACTAGTGAAGCCATAGGTTAAGGTTTTAAGTCCCCTCCCCCTCTTAGGCTAACGAGCATCCGATTCCTTACAACAACCACAAGCTTTGGACTTAATTCAACCCAAAAGACTAGCACGACAAGTAATGACTGCTTCCATCGTTAATTTCCGATATGGAACCAAACCTAACACAACAATGGCCGACCACCATCGGCTTCCCTAGCGTTCTCTGTCCATTCCTTCATTCCACCACACTTCGACAAGACAAAACCAACTACAATATTGTCACAACATACTAGCTAGAAAATAAAGGATGCAGAGGAAGACAACATTTTACTTCAAAATCGTATTCAGATACATACAAGGACTAGGCATATCAAAGACAATAACAACTGAAGCATACATAGATGGGACATCATCTCGCATCGTGGGTATGTACATAAGACTTAGATTTTCAGTAAGATGCCGATTAGTGTACCAAAGATACTGACAACCGCAACAATGGCAGAAAAGACCGTTAAGATGGTTTTCTTCTTCTTGTGAATAAACGCGTGCACCTTGGTTCGGATACGCCTGTTGACCATGTAGCTCTCAATCTCTATCATGATGTTGGTACTGTAGGATCCGTGGGGCACATTCTGAAAGCTTGTGACGAACTCGAGAGCCTCCTTATTGGTGAGCCCAGCTCCTTGCAGGATACCCCGTGTTTGTAGTTCCTGCACGTCCTCCTCCCTATGCACCAACATTGAGAGGAGGTGAAGGTATGAGTAGACAGCGGATTCCTCATCTTTATAATGGGTCGTTGATAGCTCGAGAGCTACCATGTTTACAAGCCAGATTGTTGTCGCATGAGTGAGACACAACGGCGACAGTGAGAGCTCGGCGAAGAAGATCCCCATCTTGTTGAGGCCCATGCTAATGACCTATGTTGTTTCATTGGCTCTGAGCTTGATGCCGATTTCAGCAAGCTCGATGGCACTAACAGAAATTGGTAGTTCCTTGATGTTACTGGCATCGGGCTCCTCTGTGGTGTCTCTGCTTTCTACAATGTGGTGCCGGAGGAGGCCAAGGAGATGTGGTGTTTTGTATTTGTCATCCAAGACGAGAGGTTCCCCTTTGTGAACCTTGCGGTTTTGCATAATGTCTCTCAAGAAAGAAACGAACCTCGTTAAGGAGACGTGTGAGAACCTCATGACGGCCTTTGACCACTTCCAAGGGGAGCTGGTTCTCAAGAAGCATGATTTCATTACGGAGTACTATGCGGTTCAAGTAAAAGAATCTGCGCAGTGACCGATCCATCTCCTTCCAACCACGCCTAGTGTGCCGCAACATGTACTGCACCAAGAAACAAGCGTAAAAGAACATCATGGTTAGGAAGTCACGGTCACCGATACCTGCCATGACATCCTTGTCGTAGAGGTGGTGGGCATCATGCGCGACAGAGACCACCGCACCATAGACCTCCAGGAGTGAGTGGTCAGATTGCATGACGTAGTGTGCAGAGCATCCGGTTTAAAAAAATGTTTTGAGTAGATAATGCTTAATTGCTATACCTTGGAATGGATTAAAATTAATCTTTATGTCAATGAAAATTATGCTTGATTTTGATGAGCTTTGGTCAATAAGATCATAAGTTCAATCGCAACAATGGAGAACCACCCAAGAAAACACTGCAACCTTAGTCCATATGGCTCTGGCTTAGCCAACTAATTAGATGTGTGAAATGATCGATGACCTTATGCGAAAGGAGCAAGGGGGGTTTGCTAAGGTGCCGACGACCATTAGGGAGGGTTATGGTGAACTCGAACCGTAACTATGCGGGTTGTTGGTCTTTTTCATGTCTTTGTAAAGGCTTCATAGTGGACCCCTAGCCACTCACCTCGGAAGTGTTTAAGGGTCTAGCTAACCCGCGAGACATGGGGAACACGAGCTATGGGTAAAGTGTACATCCACCGCGGAGTGAAAAATGATCGATCGGCCGAGCTCACGGTTATGAGTGGCTTGGTCCTTGACTTGATAACTAAACTTAAACATGGAATTAATTCGTGGTTTTCTTGTGGTTTTTGATATGAGATGTTTAAGTGGGTTGGTATGAACTTACATCTAGTAAATAGGTGTTTGCTAATAAAATTTGACCAACATTAAAAATGCTAACTACTGCAAAGCCTTAGCCTATTCTTGATATCCTTGCATCTTTCCCCCACTTGCCGAGCAACAACCATAAATGTAGTCACCCTTGCTTACCGTTGTTCGAGAGGAGGACAATGGTGAGGAGTACCGCATCGACTATGATGAGTTCCGAGGCTTGCGATCCACCGATCGGAGGTGCTCGTGGAAGGCGAAGACGGAGCTGCTTCATCTTAGTTATCGTTAGATTGAGTTAAAAGCCTTCGTGTCGATCATCCGAGTGCAACAATGATGTTGTAATAAATTTATTAAATCTTCGAATGTTTTGAATGTTGTTTATGGATATTTCACTAATGACGTCTATCATATGTGTGTAAACTTGATCCCGGTGCATATATGAGATGCATTCGATTTTCCTTGTAAAATCGGGTGTGACATGAATGTTGGGGAATTCGGGAAAACTCGTCACCCTCGAAACGTCGGATTTGACAAAGTTCTTGAGGCATGTTTTTCAAGAACAGGGAGCTCACGATTTTCGGAGGCTCGGAACTCGCGAAGCCTCGGATTCGCGAATGTGTGAAGTTCGAGGATCATGATTCGGTGAAGACGTGGAGTCGTGAACATGCAAAAGCCCGAACCTCGAGCCGGCGATGGCACGAACTTCGTGAGGGCAGGCCGATTCGGGAATCTGTCGGAGACCCATTTCGGGAGTCACGCGTGAAGACATTCACGAACCGACGAAGAAGCAAATTCAAAGTTGTCCCAAAAAGTCTGGGTTTTGAGTGTGAACTAGTGGCAGATTTGTAAATATGTTAGACGAGAAAGACATTCTTGTATGCGTTCACACTAGGAATATCCCCTGAGCTTGAGGGTGTTTTTGGTATGTAAAAGTCCCTTCATCTCCCTATAAAAGGGGGCGCGAGGGCACGTGTAAACGGATTCAGACTTTTGGGAACTTGAGCAATCTGCAGAGGGAATCACAGTCTCTCTGCACTCTCACTTTGTGTTTGAACGTGTTAAGAACTCTCTCTCTCTCTCTCGTGTTAGGGGAATCATCCGAATTTTTCGGGTAACCCCCCAACATTGGCGCCCACCGTGTTCCAGCCGAGGAAAAGCTCACGATGCCACCTCAGAAGAAATCCAAGTAGAACATTCCCGCAGAGGCAAATCGAGACGATCACCATCCTACCCAAAGGAATGAAACCTCTTTCGTTCTTGAACCTTCTAACACAACGGACCAAGAGCGGAGAGCGAAGCTCGAAGCTCTGATGAAAGCAAGAGCAGAAAAGACGGCCCACACCCAAGAACAACTTCCTGAACAGCAAGAATTTGAGAATGTTGAGGACGATAATGACACCATAGACAGGGAGCTGGAAAGCATTCAGCAAAAGATACAACAGCTGCAGAAAGACAAAGAAAAATTCGCAAGTCAATTGCAGGCGAAGAGAAAAATCTCTGAAAAGCTAGAGAAACTAAACAAAGCAAAAGAGCAAATTGAAGTGATACAAAGAGAAATCGATGAGATGAAAGAATAGGAGAACAGTTCCCTGTGGCAGGAATCACCGCACCAGAACTCTGGGCCAGCAAGAGAACCCCCGAAAGAAAACTTCTTCGCGGGAAACAGAATCTCACACTTCGTGGATTCTAAATTGCCGCTATCTATAGGGCTGCAAACAACACCTTGGCCGCCGAAGTTTAAGCCTGTCTCTCTCCCCAAGTACAATGGCTTCGGAAACTCTAGGCAATTCCTCATGAGATATGAATCAGCTGTGAATTCGGCATGAGGAGATGATGTTGCACTGGCCAAATCCTTCATCATTGCTTGCGAAGGACCAGTACTGAATTGGTACTCACTGCCGCCTCCACACTCGCCCTACGGCGGGTTGACCTCAAGACAAAGTTCATGCAAGCATTTCAGATGTTCCACGATACAACTGCGGAAGCATCAGATTTGTACAACTGCAAGCAGAAAGACAGAGAGCCACTGCGGAATTTCGTGAGAAGGTTCATGCAGCAAAGATCCCAAATCCCCGAAGCTGATGAAAAAACAACAATCAATGTGTTGATCAAGGGCCTCACTCCAGGGCCAACAGCTTCACATCTCACAAGAAAGAAACCCAAGTCGGTTGAGGAACTTTTTCGCGAATTGGAAGAGTACATTTTGTCAGATGATGACCATCACAAGAGAGTAGCCGAGCGGAACGAGGCAAGAAAGGGCAACAGAGAGATGACATGGAGGGCATCATCCCAGCATCCGCGAAATGTCAACAACGTCAGAAATCCGCAACCTGAACAAAGCAACAGGCCAAGCACCAGGGGAGGGTTCAATCCCAGAGGAAGGGGGAGAGGCAGAGGACCCCCGAGACTCACGAACCATAACCCAAAAGATCCTTACTTCTATTGCCAGTATCATGGGAGGGGCAATAGCACCGAAGGGTGCGCAGAAATGAAGAAGAATATGGCAAGAATTCAGCAAGAGAAGGTACTAATGAGCATCGCATCCTCAATGCCAAGCCAATTTCGCCCGAATTTCTGGCAGCCGCAATTCGCGAACTCACAGTCAAGTTCTGTCCCAGTTCAGCAATTCCCGCAACCACAGTCAGCGTGGCAGCCGTCGCAGCAATTTTTCCCTCAGTCGCAAGCAATCCAGTCAATCCAGCAACCACAACCCATTCGGGAAATCTTGCCACCACCTCCAGAAAGTTCGTCAAGGCCTCAGTCAAGTTCGGGACCTCAGAACTCCAAAGCATTGCCATCGTTCGGGACTATCATGCCAATCACGGGCGGGTCAGCTATGGAATTCGAGACCAAGAAGCAAAGAAGCAATTACTTCAGGTCTGTAAACACCATCATCAATGACGGCCCACCGCACGTCCGGAGTGGGCAAAGGTGCCAATCACCTTCACGAAGAAGATTTCGGCCGAAATCCACGATTCACAATGATGCCATGGTCATTGAGGTGAACATAGCTGGCTGGGTCATAGGAAAAGTCCTAGTTGACAATGGAAGCTCAGCGGATATCTTGTTCTTGAAGACTTTCGAAAAGATAAATCTGAGCCAGCACATGTTGGACCCCCGGAGTACCCGCTGCAAGGGTTTGGAGGAAAGCCCATCAAGCTGGTTGGAAAGATATCACTCCCAGTTTCCTTCGGAGATCTCGAAAATGCCAGAACGGAGAGTCTCACTTTCGATGTAGTTGACATTTACCACCCATACCTCGCGATTTTTGGTAGAGGTTTCATGAACAAGTTTGATGCAGTCATAAGGCAGCAGTTCTTATGCATGAAAATGTCTGCGCCCAAAGGGGTCATCACGGTGTTCGGCAATCAGCAAGACGCCAGAAACATAGAAAAAGGCCACACGCCCGGCCAAACGAACGTGTACCGGCTGAAAACAGCTGACGAGAAGAAGGAAACTTACGAAGAGGCTAAGCGGAATAAAGAAAAAATTGAAATAGCTGCGATGGCGAAACCAAGAAAGTGTATCCGGACGACATGCCCGATAGAGTAGTCGGAGGGGCGCACCTCGGTGCGAAGAAGACAAAGATCTCGTACAATTCCCGAACAAGAACAAAAATGTTTTCGCATGGTCGGCTAAGGACCCGCAAGGTGTGGACAGAGACATCATCGAACATGCCCCGGAGACAGACGAAAAAATACCTCCCAAGAAGCAGAAACTTCGAAAAATGTCTGAAGAAAAAGTGAAAGCAGTGGAAGCTGAAGTTCAGAGATTGCAAGACACGCAAGTAATCAGAGAGGTGAAGTACCCGATCTGGCTAGCCAACACAGTACCAGTCAAGAAGAAAAATGGAAAGTGGAGAATGTGCGTGGACATCACGATTTGAACAAGGCATGCAAAAAAGACGATTTCCCCTTGGAAAGGGTAGACAAAATCGTGGATGATGCAGCCAACAGTGAAATGCTATCACTCCCGGACATGTTCTCCGGGTATCATCGGATAAGGGTCCGTAAAGAGGATGAAGAGAATACAAGTTTCATCACCCCATTCGGGACATTTTGTTTCGTGAGAATGCCGGAGGGGCTAAAGAACGCAGGATGCGCATTCCCAAGAATGATAGCAATAGTACTTCATCCCCAGCTACGGAGGAACATCTTGGCGTATGTGGACGATATAGTCATCAAAAGTGTTCACAGAAAAGATCACATCAGTGATTTGGCAGAAACATTCGCGAATATGAGAGCAGCGAACTTGAAACTGAATCCAGAGAAATGCGTATTCGGCATTCACAAGGGGAAAGTCCTCAGATGTCTAGTTTCAACAAAGGGCATAGAGGCGAATCCCGACAAGATCAGGGCTTTGGTGGAAATGCAAGACCCAGTTTCAGTAAAGGATGTACAGAAGCTGACAGGGAGAGTGGCTGCCCTTAACAGGTTCATTCCCAAGGCTGCAGAAAGAAGCTTACCATTTTTCCAAGTTCTATGAAGTGCCAAGAATTTCCAGTGGTCCGAACCTCAGAAATGAGCTTTCTAAGAATTGAAAGATTACTTGTCCAATATGACCAAGCTCTGTCCTCCCGAACCAAAATCACCACTTCTGCTATATGTGTCTGCATCAAATTCGGCAGTAAGTGCAGTGCTAGTGCAAGAAAAGGAAGAGGAAGGAAAACTCAAACAAATTCCTATTTATTTTGCTTCTGAAGCTTTGTCTGGCTCCAAGATCTTCTATTCCGAACTGGAAAAAATCGCATATGCGGTCATTATGGTAGCAAGGAAGCTAAGGCACTACTTCGAGGGTCACAGGATAAGAGTCATCACAAACCAGCCACTGAATGATCTGTTCGCAAATAGAGAGGCATCCACCCGAATCATCAAGTGGGGCGCAGAACTTTCTGAGTATGTCGTGGACTTTGAGAGAAGAAGTGCAATAAAATCGCAAGTTCTGGCAGATTTTGTCGTGGACTGGACTTCACCTACTCAGAACTTTGAGGAAAATGCACCTGAACCTTGGATAGTGCAGTGCGACGGAGCCTGGTGTTACAAGGGGGTTGGAATTTCGGCTGTTGTGACATCCCCAACGGGCGTAGTCATAAGATACGCAGCTCGGCTCGTATTCGCGAACAACGAACATTCCACGAATAACACAACGAGAATACGAAGCTCTTCCGTTGGAATTAAGGAAAATGAGAGCCTTGGGGCGCAGGAGACCTTCATAATCGAACGAATTCGAAAGTGATCCAAGAACATATTGAGAAAGAAAGCGAGGCAAGAAATCCCGTTCTCATGAAGTATCTAGAAAAAGTAAGGGAAATGGAAAAACACTTCAAAGGCTATTCGATCCAAAGATATCCCAAGGAATGACAACAATGAGGCAGATAAGCTGGCGAAAGCAGCAGCCAGAAATCAAGAGCTACCCCCGGATGTGTTCTTCGAAATCATCAAAGAACCGTTCATCAAGGATTCGAGGGCCAAAATCGTGAATGTAGTGGAGACTCCCGATTGGAGAGCAGACATCATGGCTTATCTGAGAGGACATTATGAACCACAAGATGAGTTAGAAGAGAAAAGATTGAAGCAAAGGGTTCGGGGCTATACGGTAGTGAATGGAGAACTATACAAATCAGGAGTCACTGAACCTTGGATGCGGTGTATCACCTCCGAAAAAGGTCAGGATCTTCTAAATGAAATTCACAGCGGATTCTGTGGGGCGCGATAGGCACCGGGGCTTTAGCCGGAAGGCGATAAAGCGAGGATTCTATTGGCCCACCATAAACATTGATGCCAAGACATTAGTTCGGCGGTGTGAAGCATGCCGGAAAACGGCGAATCAACGAATCCGCCTTCAATGCCGCTTCACTTAATTCCACCGACTTGGCCTCTCGCAAAGGTGGGGAATGGATCTAGTGGGCCCGTTGCCAACGGCTCGGGGCAACCGGCGCATTTGTTGCGGTCGATTATTTCACAAAGTGGGTGGAGGCAAAACCACTTGCGAATATCAAAGCAACAACAATTCAGAAATTCTTTTGGCGTAACATAGTCGCGGGTTCGGGGTTCCTAGAGAACTAACGGTTGACAATGGCAAACAGTTCGACTGCTACACTTTCAAAGAATATTGCAAAACCTTGGGCACTCAGGCAAAATTTTCGTCAGTATATCACCCGCAGTCCAATGGGGCAGTTGAAAGAGCCAATGGCCTGATTTTTTCAGGAATCAAGAAATGCTTGTTCGACCAGAAGAAGGGAAAGTGGGTAGATGAATTACCGAAGGTGATCTGGTCTCACAACACCACAGTGTCGAGAGCAACAGGTTTCACGCCTTTTCGCCTACTTTTCGGCACTGAGGCTATGACACCGGAGGAGATCAAGAATGAAAGCATGAGAGTCTTGAAAGGAAAAGAGATAGAGGAAATCGATAAGAAGGTGGAAAAGGACATGATCGAGCTGACGATCCTTGAAGCCGCAGAAAACATTGAGAAATACCAAAGAGAAACAACGGCTTGGAGAGACAAGAAGGTGGTCCGAAAGGACATCAAAACTGGTGATCTTGTGTTGAAAAGGAAGAAAAATTGGGAGAACCCAGGAAAACTTCATGAGTCTTGGGAAGGGCCTTACATCGCCAGGGGAACAGACATGCCAGGGGCTTTTCGGTTAATGGAGCAAACTGGCGAAGAGTCACCGTATTCGTGGAATGCTGACAGCCTAAAAAGGTATTACCCATGAAAACCCCAGTTGTAGCTAGATGTAGTATATAGTAGTTTTTGAATTTTCGCAAGTTTGTACTCTAAAGAACTAAAAAATCCGAATCACGTGTCTATAAGTGATTTCGGGAAAAAACATTAGCTTTCCTTTTCCTAGTTGTATTAGAATAAGAAGGACCGTACTCTTTTCCTTACAAAGGGGGCTCTAAATCAAGAGGCAAGGTTTTTAACGAGGCGGATCCTATGTAAATACTCTTTGTAATATATGTATAAAAAGAGTCTTCCCCCAAATCGCGTATTTCCAGAATCCCATCGTGAAAAAAGAAAAAAAGTTCGTGAGAAAGGCTTCGTGATAGCCAGAATCCCATCGTGAAAAAGAAAAAAAAGTTCGTGAGAAAGGCTTTGTGATAGCCAGAATCCCATCGTGAAAAAAAAGTTCGTGAGAAAGGCTTTGTGGTAGCCAGAATCCCATCGTGAAAAAAGAAAAAAGTTCGTGAGAAAGGCTTTGTGATAGCCAGAATCCCATCGTGAAAAAAGAAAAAAGTTCGTGAGAAAGGCTTTGTGATAGCCAGAATCCCATCGTGAAAAAAGAAAAAAGTTCGTGAGAAAGGCATTGTGATAGCCAGAATCCCATCGTGAAAAAAGAAAAAAGTTCGTGAGAAAGGCTTCGTGATAGCCTGAATTCCATCGTGAAGAAAGAGGTCCGAGACAACAACAAGTTGTGGCCTAAAAATCCCATCCACGAAGGGATTCCCACCGAAAAAAGGCCAGAGACAACAACAAGTTGTGGCCTCAAATCCCACCCACGAAGAGATTCCCACCAAAAAGGCCCGAGACAGCAATAAGCTGTGGCCTAGAATCCCATCCACGAAGGGATTTCCACCGAAAAAGTTTTGCATGATGATTTCGATCAAGTAAATGTGTAAGGAGTTGTTTACAGATTTTTCTTTAGCGCAAATTGCTGAAAAATTTTCGTGATAATATTGTTCTAATAAAAGAGCAAGGGGCTCCCGCGGAAATTCGTAGAAAATCATGGTTGAAGCAACTGAGGGTTGCAGTATCAACCAAGGCAAGTCTGCCAATCGGATCAAGTCCACAAAATTCGAAAACAAATTTTGTCGACTTGCGCAACGACGGTTGAAATCTTCAAAAACTAATGAAGATTTTTCCCAAAAGTATGCTCGATCGAAATACTCGAATAGTAAACTTCGTCAACTTGCCTTCATGTTTTCATGCAAAACGGCAAGGTGGGGGAGGGTGACGTTTTTTCAAGAAAAAAACTCATTCGTTGCCTTATTTGCATAAAAACTTTGAAATAGTTCATCAACGATTACAGCAGATAGTGCAAAAAACTAGAATGAAAGCTCCACAACATGTCCTGGTTTACAGCTATTGTCTTCGGCAATATCGCTAGCGTAAGCGAAGTCGGACGCGTCTGCTAAGGGGCTAGGGGGCTCCGTCTTCGAAATATTTGCGGAGCACGAAGTAGCGGATGCAGAACGTTCCTTCTTACCAAACAAGAAAAAGGAAGAAAGATCGAAACAGCCCATAGAAAATTTAAGTGAGGTTTCAAGCCAAAAATCAGAGAAGTCTTGTTCGGGATGAGCTCGCTTAAACAAGCGCCACGCTTCGCCGCTAACAAACATCCTATCTCGATGAATTCGCAGTGGCATCACGTCCTGCGCAGGCCCAGCTTGCAGGACCTGCGCAGGTTAAAGTTTACAAAAACAATTGTTCAAAAAAGCTAAGTGAATGTACAAAATTTACAGACAGCCTTAAGGGTGTGCAAGGTTCGGATAAAACATCTAATTCGTGACGTACACCTCCGGAGAACTATCATCGCGCCCAGAAGCTTGGCCGTCGCTGCTGCCCTCATCGCCGCCTACCGCCGCCGCCGCCGCCGCCGCCGCCCGAACCCCCTTCGCCTGAGTCGCTAGAATCTTCGCCGGAAGTTGACCCTTCGGGGGACGCAGCGATATTCTCGTGATCTTCTTCTTCGTTCAGCTGACAAGGATAAGAAAGCAAATGTAAAGGGAACTCAAGAAACTGAAACATCAACAGCCAGTCCAAGTGGCAAAATCGTACAAAAATTTACCTCAGCAAGTTTAGCGTGCGCGATGACCTTAACGGTCTCCTTCCCGCTGGCGAACCAGAATTCCCTTGCGAATTTGTTCTTGATGGCCTGAACATCTTCGTTAGCTCGAATTATCAAAGTGCTCGTGGCACTGGGGAATTGAGAGATCTTGTCGCGGAACTTCTCCAGATCGGCGCAGTCGAAGTCATGAAGAATCTTCAGTATGCTCTCCATGGAGAAGGCAGCTGCGAAGTCGCTGGCGCCGGAGATTACCTCAGAGAGGGCCTTGAATTCAGTCTCCATCCAGTCCATGAATTCGGGAATTTCAATATTATCCGGAAGAGGAGCAGGACGAACGCCAAACTCGTTCAACGATTTCTTGTATTCCTCATAAAGGAGCTTCAGCTTCTCCAGAATTTCGGACATGTTCTTCTTCGAGTTTTCATCCTGCTCCGCCAGCGCTTTCTCAAGATCTAGAATTTTTCAATCTTTTGTACTCAAAGACTTGGAGAGACTGGTGTTGTTAATGCGAAGACCTTCGGCAGTTTTCGCAGCCCTCTCGTGTTTCTCTCAAAGATTTTCGATCAAACTAAGATCGTCTTCGTGAGCCTTTTGAACCTTTTCCAACTCCTTCTTGGACTGCTCAAGTGCTGCCTCAGCGATCTTCTTTTCGTCTTGACTGGTCTTCAAGGCCTCCGCCAGTTCAGCCACCTTTTTCTCAAGATCGATGTTTGCGGACTGAGCGAGGGCAAAACTGCGCTTGAGTTCCTTGGACTCCTGGGAAAGTTGCTTGTTTGCCTTCTCCTGTTCAGCAAGCCGCTCAACTGCAACTTTTCCGAGCATAGAATGCTTAAGGGCGTAGTCTTCTTGAAAACGCGCCAGCTTCGACGGAGAGTAAGAATGGAGAAGATCCTTGAACTCTGAAAAAAATCGTGATGAAAGTTTCAGATCGAAATTCGAGAATCGGAAAAAGCGCGAAAAAGTAATGAAAAGAAACGAACCTTGCTTGCTGAAGTGCTGCATCGTGACCTTTTTCGTCGGACCAGAAGAAGCCTTACCCTGAGATGAAGGGGTGGCTTCGGGAGTAGGGTGAGGCCCCTTCTCAGAATCCCGAGCAGCTCCTCCGGGTTGTTCCGAGCTTTCCCCTCCTGTTTCATCAACAATTACAGGCGATTTCCATAGTGTTAAAATCTTGGACGTCTTGCTCCCGATGCTAGTTGTCTCGAAACCAACACTTAATAGCTCGCCGCGATGAGACGTACCAAAACTCTTGTTAAAAGCAGCCAAAGAAGGAGAAGGAGCCTGATCTTCGGGAACAACCTCCCGAACTTCGAGCAAGGGAGCACGTTCGCAGGATCCTCCCCCCTTTGAATGGTGAGTTCAAGTTCCTTGGTGAATTCGGGGGGAAGCCTCATCACGGGAGCAAGTGGACGAGAGGGACATCGGCAGCGGGGGGCTTCGGCAACGGCGGGGGGCTTCAACAGGGGTAGTAACTTTAGCAAAGAATAAAGGTGGTCTCAGCGGCAACAGCAAGTACAGCCTCTTTGCGAACTTCAGGAGCAGCATCTGAAAAAGAATCAATATCCACGAACTCATTCTCAGAACCTGACGGACAATTGTCTCGAAAGTTAAACAGAGGCTATAAGAGAAAACCTTTCTGGCTATCAGCTCCCACGAAGACGTCGTCGTCGAAGGCAGATGGAACTCGCCGAACCCCGGTAGAAGAAACCTTCTTCACCGCCTTCTTCAACTTTTTGCGACTCATCTGGGCTAGGCCCGAAGCCGCCTGAAGCTCGACGTCCGAAGTTCGTTCAGAGGTCTTGCGCTTATGCTTCGACGATTCCAGAGATCTAGTCCTGGAAGGCTTAACCCCAGAGGAAGCGCTCTCAATGACAGCCGATGAGCCTCGCTTCGAAGATCTTATTTGTGGGGCATTGATAGGGGCAGCCGAACAACTGGCCACTGCAACCGCGGGAACCTTCAGCTTGGGACCCGGACCTCGAGAACTGAAAGACTTGTCCCCACAAACCCCGGTGAACACGCGATTGATCCTCTTCTTGTGTCTCACAAGAGCCTTGTACGCCTTGTATTCGTTCATGGTGTATTCGCCTATCATGACGTTCACTCTCTTTTCTATCTCGATCATGAAGGCGTCAGCGCTCTGATTTTCACGAAGCTTAATCCCGAACTTCGGGAAAGGCACCTCTTGAGCTGCCCAGTTGACGTTGAAATATACGATCTCAATGGGAGCCCAACTCGCTAGAAATCGACCGGATCCGGCAGCAACAAACTCTTCAATGATGTCGCGGCCACCAAGTATAGTACTGGCGAGATGAAATGCACTCTCGCAGTTTCTAATCCCCACTGCCCGGTGATTGAATTCGGCAGTGTTCACCGCGGTCAGGGGCACGATAGGGTAGGACAAGGGGTGAGCCGGGCCTGTGTAGCCAGAAACTTCCGACATGTTGACCTTCAAGTAGAACCAATGAGAGTTCCAGTCGTCGGTGAGGTTGGTCTTGCAGCAGGGAGCAATCTGAATTCGAGTGATCCCTTTTCGGGTGTTCTGGCGCCGGGTATTGAAGGTGCAACATGCATGTTGAGTGTGATAGAACTGCCCGTCGCTGTCCTTGATAACCTCGGGAATAATTACCAGTTCGTAGAATCTGGCAAAGGCGTCGACACTGAGGTTACAGCCGAAGGTCTTCATGATCCAAATGAATTTCGACACCTCAAGAAAAGACGTCGGCGAAAGTTGGTGGATCTTCATCGAAAAGGCATCCAAAATAGCCGGCAGAATCGGGTCGCAGGGGAATCTGAGTCCACAGATGAAGAAGTCACGAAAGACGACAACCTCTCCGTCCTCAGGGGTAGGGATTTGTTCATCAAGTGGGGCTCGCCCAGTGCCCAGAGGAAAGAACCCGACTTTTTCATATTCCCAAATCATATTGGTCGTGACCTTGGACTCTCCGAAGGCAAGAGAGGGTGGCAGCGGTCCGGCAGTCTTTGCTTTAACCAGATCACTGACGCCGGCATCCACATCCCCGATATCTTCGTCGTCATCTGATTGAACTTCCCCGTCTTCGCGACTCCTGGAGCCGCTAGGAGAGCCGGCATCTTCAGTTGGTGCAGCATTCTCAGCACCTTGGACAATTGGATCAACAGAGAGACCAGCTGCGATGAGTTCTTCGGTAGTCATGGGTCTTGCGGTGCTTTTAACTCGAGCCACCTAACCAACAGAGTTACACATACGAAGCAATAAGAACAACATTCGAGAATGAAGTTCATAGAACAAAGATACCATTGCAGCAAAAAATGACAAGTAAGAATTGAAAGAGATAAATAAGATAATACCTTAGAGAGATCCGAAGAAAACCGGAAGATCACGAACTTTTCAGTAGAAGACGAGATTCTGCGAGCAGAAAGATTCGCGAATCGTAAAAAAGCAGGAGAGCCGTAAAATTTTTTAACAGCGGGAGCCTCCTATTTATAGAGGCGGGGAGGGGTAGTTCCGCGAAACCTGCCTCGATTTAACCATTTTAGGGTTTCCGGGCGACGCGTGTCCCCTCCGACGTTCCGAGGGTGACGTTTTTACTAAATTTCCGAAATATTCGTGGAATCGGATCGTCGGAGTCAACCCGCTTCCCCGAGGGGCTAGTGTTGGGGAATTCGGAAAACTCGTCACCCTCGAAACGTCGGGATTTGACAAAGTTTTTGAGGCATGTTTTTCGAGAACGGGGAGCTCACGATTTTCGGAGGCCTGGAACCTGCGAAGCCTCGGATTCGCGAATGTGTAAAGTTCGGGGGTCATGATTCGGTGAAGATGTGGAGTCGCGAACATGCAGAAGCCCGGAACCTCGAGCTGGCGATGGCACGAACTTCGGAGGGCGACTGATTCGGGAATCTATCGGAGACCCAGTTCGGGAGTCACGCGCGAAGACATGCATGAACCGACGAAGAAGCAAAGGCTGATTCGGGAATCTGTCGGAGACCCAGTTCGGGAGTCACGCGTGAAGACATTCACGAACCGACGTAGAAGCAAAGTCAAAGTTGTTGTCCCAAAAAGTCCGGGTTTTGAGTGTGAACTAGTGGCAGATTTGTAAATATGTTAGACGAGAAAGACATTCTTGTATGCGTTCACACTAGGAATATTCCCTGAGCTTGAGGGTGTTTTTGGTATGTAAAAGTCCCTTCATCTCCCTATAAAAGGGGCGCGAGGGCACGTGTAAACGGATTCAGACTTTTGGGAACTTGAGCAATCTGCAGAGGGAATCACAGTCTCTCTGCGCTCTCACTTTCTGTTTGAACGTGTTAAGAATTCTCTCTCTCGTGTTAGGGGAATCATCCAAATTTTTCGGGTAACCCCCCAACAATGAACACAAGAAGAAATATAGATTAGCGAAGTTCAGTATCCTGTGTCAAACCAAGAGTTTGAGCGGTTTGGGAATTGTCAATTTAGATGCTCAGAATGTGTGCTTTCTAAGCGAGTGGTATTCAAACTCTTGAGTGAAGATGGAACATGCATAAATTGATTCCATGAAAATATTTAAAGAATAAAACATTATCTCATGTAGCAAAGAAGCCAGGTGATTCCCAGTTTTGGTCTGGTCTCATGGACATCAATGATCAGTTTTTTGTGAGAGGCAGGTTCCATGTTCAAAATGGATAACAAATTAGATTTTGGGATGATGTTTGGTTGGATAACCAAAAGTTAAAAGATAGGTATTCCTGCCAGTATAACATTGTTGGCAAATGTGCTAAGCACAGTCCTGTTGAAGGTGTCCTTTAGAAGGGCACTAAGAGGGACTGTCCTTAACAAATGGTTGGAATTGGTGAGTAAAATTATAGATGTGAATCTAAAAGATCAAAATTGATGTGTTCATTTGGGGATTGGTTATGGAGCAGAAATTTTCGGCAAAGTCTATGTAATCGGATGTAAAGAAACAACATGGTGTACCTTCCAACTGTGCCTTTTGGAATCTAAGAGTTCTACTGAAAATTGAAGTTTCTCATGTATTTATGGAAAGGAGTAATTCTTACGAAAGAAATGAGGTAGTATTTCGAAATGCAAATCCTAACTCCTTTGTGCAGGTAATTTTCAGGGGGGCATATTGGGCAAGATGTTGGTCAATGTTGTCTACAAAGTGACATTGTCACCTACGAAGTGGTGTCTATGGAGCTTTTTAGTAGTTTCAGTTGGAAATCCAGACTTAGAATTAGTGATGAACCTTGTCGGCATGGTGTTGCATATTTGCAGTCTGAGTACTGCTTTTGCTGCTGTAATGGACTAGAGTTTCTTTGGCTGTGCACATTCTGTGGAGGCCAGATTTTTAATCCGGTTTCTAAAAAAAGTTAGGTTGCTCGGGTAGATGGTCCATCCTGTAGTGTGTCCATGTGGTTAGATGTGGCCACTAGTCACCACTGAGCAAGACAAACCAATTGTGAGTCGTCATTGATTTACTTCAAAAATCGTATTAAGATACATTTCCATTACTTCAAATTGATAATATATACAAGGTCAAGCATACATCATTGTTGCCAAGGATGATGATCAGGATACATTGTTTGAAAGAAAAATAAAGGGAACCACAAAGGATTATAAATCACAGCACAAATCCCCCATATACCGAAATAAAAAAGAGAAAGAGAGGGCACTGAGCCCTAGCCGAAAACCGAGAAGCACCAAGTAGAACCACCACGCATCGATGATCTTGCTTCACAAGAAGAGACTATTGAGCGGCTGTTTTTTCTTTTCTCTTCTACCTCGTGGCCTATTCAGGTTAGCTAGGCAATGGATCTAGCAGCAGGTGCCACAAGAAGAGACTATTGAGCAAGGAGCTCAATTCGTTCACTGCCACGAATACCTTGGAGAGACTGCAATGGTGTCGTGCATTGTTTTGCTTCAGGAAGGCCCTGTCCACCAACCCCCTAATGGATCAACAACTTGTGTAGAATTCTAATGAATTATCGCCAGTAACATGGTTGGTGGTATATGCATATGGTTTGCCTTAGCGCCCTCAGTGGATCTAATGCCTAATGGCTTCTTACCTCAAGTGGTTGGAGCAGGACATCACGTCAAGGGGCTAACTAATTGAACAACTAAAACATTTGCATCTCATACATACAGATAATTTTGTGTATACAACACCACCTAACGCTATGTTATATATGTTACCAAAATGCCCGGCTTTTGATGCTCGTTAGCACAGATAAGTTAGATTGCTCTGGTAGATAGATGTGGTCGACAGGAAACGCGTGCTTCGCCAACAGCTTAAAGCTGTTGGCGAAGACTAAAACACTCTTGTTGGCGAAGGCTTTCCCAACAGGGTTTCCGAGTTACTGTTGGGAAAGAGCCGTTGGCGTTTTAAGTGATGGGAAAGAGCTCTTCGCCAACAGGAATTCCGGCCCTGTTGGGAAAGCTTCGCCAACAGCCATGTGCGCCGTTGGCGAAGAGGGGACGCCGTCAGCTCGGATGCCGTTACCTTCGCCAACAGGGAAGCGACGGCTGTTGGCAAAGTCCTGTTGGCAAAGGGAATGGCAGCTTTGCCAACAGCTAGCTTTGCCAACAGCCTCGGGTGAAGCTGTTGGCAAAGCCGCTGGCTTTGCCAACAGCTTTGGCCCAGCCTGTTGGCAAAGCTGGGCGCGTGCTTCAGGGGAAGCCTATCTTTGCCAACAGCCTGGCCCAAAGCTGTTGGCAAAGCTGGGAAGGCTGTTGAGGAAAGCCCAGCTTTGCCAACAGCTTTGGCCTATGCTGTTGGCAAAGCTGGGAATCCCCCCCCCTTTTTTTCTCTTTTCTAGCATTTAATTCACATATCAAATCCACACATCAACATATGAACCAGAATACCACATATATATCAACAATATAGCATATAAACCACATTTCGACATCGGTTTCGATCTCAACATGAATCCACACACCAAATCTTCGATACATGTCCATAATACACATAAAGTCATGAAACGAGTGCATACATGTCCAACATACACCAGGATGTCCAACACACATGTCCAAAATGTCCGACAAGTCCAACATACATGTCCAGGGGTCTAACATGCATCGCTACTAGTCCATAAGAGGTAGTCACAGGTACCTAGCTCGTGGCGTCGTCCCCCGGGGGTCCCGCGCCGTCCCCGGAGGTCCCGCCGCCCCCACCTTGCCGTGGCTGTGCCTGAGTCCACCCTGACCCCTGCGGCTGGTCGTAGTGCCGTAGGGGCGGGCGAGGCCCCCGCCGCGTCCGCGCCCCCGGCCACGACGAGTAGGTCCGCGACGGTGGGAAAATATAGCATCAAAATTTCGCAAAAATCTAAGCATACGGTCTAAATCTAACTTTGAGGTTCGCAGGAAAATATCTAACTTTGAAAAATGTGTTTTCCCAATATTTTTCCATTTTTCTAAAAGCCCTCATGTGACTTTCTTTGATGTGAAAAGGTCACATATGTAAGTGCAGAATTCCCTCGAAAAAAAATAACTATAAGATCATCATAACAACATTATTTGCTGTAAAACCACAATCTTCTTAATCATATCACCAAAAGCTCAAAGTGTTTATAATGGTTGTTATAACATCGGGTTACAATGGCAAAGGTAGGTAGCTACCCATTCGTTATGCTAATGGCGGATGCGGTCAAGAGGCACGAGAAAGGATAGACAACTTTTGTAGAAATTTTGAAAAGGAATCAAACATGACGTGCACAATCATCGGATGGAAATTATGCCCATAAAGCTAATGCCCGATGCTATTTTGATTACAATTTTCTCGTAAGAAAACATGCACACCATACTGAATTCCCCATATCAAGTTAAAGAATATTTTTGAACATCACAAAGTGAACTGGACTTAGGCTTTTCCAGCAGATTCCTCATTTTATGCACAAGGGACAATCAACAACAGGTCCAAGCACAACACAATACAAACACAAGGTAACTAACACATTGAAAGGGAAAAAAGAGTAGACCTTAGGATAAAATAATGATTTACCAGAGAGTTCCTAGATCTAGGCAACTCCGCACACTCGCAACAAGCAAGAAGAAATATAAGTGATCCATGGGGCGTGCGAGCGGCAAGAGGAATAAACGAGAGAAAAGTTAAGATTCATGGGGCGTGCGGTGTCGCCGGCGCGTTGGAGGTCACCGGCGGCGGCGGGGCCGGCCGTGCCGGCGGGGGGTGGCGCGGTGGGGCCGGGTCGGCGCCGGTGCGGCCGGGGGGGGGGGGCCGGCGCCCCGTGCGGATCCGAGGCCGGGGATGGCGGATCCGGTGCGGCGGCGCGCCTCCGTCGGATTCGGGCCGGGGGCCGACACGGGAGAGTGGCGGCGCGTCCGGGGCGGGGCGGGGGGCGGTCGCGGCCGGTGTGCGGGAGCGCGCGCGGCGGGGGCGGCGCGCGGCCGGCGGGGGCGGGGTCGGGGTTGGGAGCGGGGGGCGGTGGTAGGCGCGCGCCGGCCGGGCGCGGGGGGGGTGCGGGAGTGGACGGCGTGTGGGGGCGTGCCCGGGAGCTCGAGTGCGGTGAGTAGGTTTTGGCCGGGCCGGTGCTAGCTTGTGGGCCGGCGGGCGCCGCGGGGTCGGCGGGCGGGGCCGGCCGGCGCGGATCCGCGAGCCGCGGCGCGTGGGGTGGGCGGCGGCGGCGCGAGGGGGGTGGCGGCGGCGCGCGCGGGGGTGAGGGAGGCTGAGGGAGGGGCGGGTCGCGTGGGAAGGCTGAGGGAGGGCTGGCCTGCTGTGTTTTAGGGTTAAAGTTCTTTGCCAACAGCCTATAGGTGCGGCTGTTGGCAAAGTCTTTTTTATTTTTTACTGCGCCATCCTTTTCCAACAGCTGTGTTATTAATGCTGTTGGCGAAGCCACTTTGCCAACAGCCCCACAAAGCTGTTGGGAAAGAATTTTTGCATTTTTGTTTTTTTCCTTTCAAATTTTTTGTGGGTCCTTCCTACTATAACTACATCTCAACTTCAAAACTTGGGGATGTTTTGAGCTATTTAACTATATTTCGTTAATTATTTTCGTTCACTTGAATTTTTAAAGCATAATTCAAATTTGAACTGCAGGTGCGTGAAATAATGAAACTTAGGCGTTCAAAAAATGATATTCATGTCGGGGAGTGTGTTTTGAGGCCGTGTCCCAAAGCTCACCCGAAAATTCGAAGTCCTTGTCCACGTAACACGACGGTTCAGGCGTGGTACAACTATTTTTTAATTATATAAAATCCAAACGAAGTCGAAAAATCACGAAACTTGTCGGGGTGTCTTGTGATCACATGTGGAGGCTGCGATAAACATTTGAGAAAGTTTGGAGCAAGTTACCGCGTCGGATGGTCAAAACCTAGACAGCTCCACATGTGCTCCACAAGTGATCACATGGTAGAGATGTCTAGGTTTTGAGCATTTGACGCGGCAACTTGCTCCAAACTTTCTCAAATGTTTATCGTAGCCTCCACATGCGATAACAATACACCCCGACAAGTTTCGTGATTTTTCGACTTAGTTTGGATTTTATATAATTAAAAAATAGTTGTACCACGCCTGAACCGTCGTGTTACGTGCACAAGGACTTCGAATTTTCGGGTGAGCTTTGGGACACGGCCTTAAAATACCCTCCCCGACATGAATATCATTTTTCGAACGCCTAAGTTTCATTATTTCACGCACTGCAGCTCAAATTTGAATTATGCCGAAAATTCAAGTGAAAGAAAATAATTAACGAAATATAGCTAAATGTTAAAAAATGGGCCCACATTTAACAATGTGCTTCTAAACAATGTACCAAGGCTACCAAAAAAGTTTGAACTCAAAATCCGAAAAAAATGAAAATTCTTTGCCAACGACCGCAATCTTCCCCAACGGCCCCTACAAGGCTGTTGGGAAAGAAGGCTCTTCGCCAACAACTTGGTAGCCCCGTTGGCGAAGGGCTGCCCCCTTTGCCAACAGCCTAACGGCGAAGCTGTTGGCGAAGCTGACGGCGGCGGCACCGTTTGGCCGCGCCGGAGCTTCGCCAACAGCTTTTCTTTCCCAACAGGAATGCTGTTGGGAAATAACCCCTTCGCCAACAGCCGGTCTTTGCCATCAGTCATTGGATTTTGGGCTGTTGGCGAAGATTTCTTTCCCAACAGCGGTATTTTCCTGTTGGGAAAGAGTTTCTTCGCCAACAGCTCAGGTCTTGGCTGTTGGGAAAGCGTGGGGCTGTTGGCGAAGCCGCAGTTTCCTGTTGTCCAATTGTCCATGTGTGGGGTTAGATGTGGCCATTAGTCACCACTCACCAATGAGCAAGACAAACCAATAGCGAGTCGTCATTGATGGCCTGCCGGCCGGCCGGTTGGACTATAGGAGGGGGAGGAGCGTCCACAAGGCTGTGCTTCGGCTGTAAGTCTCATCCTCTATCTTATTTGGTGTGTGTGGTTTCTTCGATAACAGTAGTCATTTTCTCTGCGATCAGTTTCTAGTACTATACTTTCTTCCACTCCTCATCACTATTTCCATTTGTTTTCCTGTACTAGCTTGCAGAACTGGGTGATCGATGGGGGCCATGATGGAAGATCCAGCATGGATTCCTTGGGACTCTCGTTTGACCCACCATTCTTGGGGCATGGAAGCCCCTGCTGCAGCAGGTGACTGGTTTCAGATGACCACTACTGAACCAGCTGCAGCAGTATGGGCGGCCACCGAGATATTTGGTAGCTGCCTACAAATATCGATCCCTAATGGAGGTCAGCTGGCCGTTGAGTATGCAGAAGCCACAAACGAATATGATGATCTGAAGATCGAGGAAGCAGCAGCAGAAGAAGTGACTACTGATCCAACTGGGAAGCAGGAGTTCGAGGAAGCGGCCCAGGAGTTCAAGGTGGACATGGACGTGATGAGAATGAAGATCCATAGGTACCCTGCAAGCCTCCGAGCCTTCGACGAATGGTACACCGTTCCAAGGTTGGTGGCCATCGGCCCCTACCACTACGATGTCCGGCGAGCCCCGGTAGAGAAGGCCAAGCACGCGGCCGCCCACCACTGCGTCAGGGAGTCCGGCCGCTCGCCGCAGGAGCTCTACGACGCCGTCGTCTCGGCTGCCCACCATGCCCGCCACCTCTACGACAAGGAAGTGACGGCAGGTATGGACGACGGCGACTTCCTACCCATGATGTTCTACGACGCGTGCTTCCTGGTGCAGTACATGCGCTGGTGCACTGACAGCATCGTCGAGGTGGATGCGTCACTGTGCCGGTTCTTCGAGTTCAACCGCAAGATCCTCCGCCATGATCTCCTCCTGCTTCAGAACCAGCTACCCTGGCTGGTCGTCGAGACTGTCATGAGCTTCAGGCCTGTCGACCTGGCAGAGTTCATTGCCGATTGGAGGGACTACCTGCACGAGCGCAAGGTTCTCGAGAAGAAGCCCGTCGTCATCTTGGACGACGGCTACAGACCACCGCATCTCCTCGGCCTCCTCCGGTTCTACATGGTGGGGAGAAGGAGCAAGGCCACCAGGCTCTACACGCGGCAGAAAATCGACTCGTTTTCAGTTTCCGCCAGCGCCGTCGAGCTTGCCGAGATCGGCATCACGGTCACCGCGGCCAAGAACACCATAGAGCTCATTCACATGGGCGTCAACAAGAGGGGAATCCTCTCCGCCGAGCTCTCCCTGGTGCCGCTGTCTCTGGACGACGAGCGCGCGAGCTTCCTGCTCAACATGGCAGCCCACGAGCTGTGCACGACGCCAAGTTTCCAGGATGGTGAAGACGAAGACTCCGCCGTGTGCTCCTACATTCTGCTCCTCTCCATGTTGGTGCACAGGGAGGAGGACGTGCAGGAGCTGCGAACAAGGCATCTTCTGCACGGAGGAGCGGGGCTCATCAACAAGGACGCGCTCGACTTCCTCACCAGGCTCCAGAGCCTGCCCCTGCGCGGGTTGTGCTACGACCGCGTCATGGTGGAGATCGAGAAGTACAAGGTGAAGAGGAGGATCCGGACCAAGGTGCACGCGTTTCTTTACAAGAACAAGAGAACCATCGTCACGGCCTTCTCCATAATTAGCGTGCTAGTCAGCATCTTAGGGACGCTCACGTCTCTCAGATCCCGGTCTAAGATTTAACCGTCGCTATTTGTCTGTACCCAAGCCATATGTTACTACCTAACAATTATCAGAGTTCGTAAATGAAATCTGCTAGTCTCTAAAAATTATGAGAGGATCATATGAACGCTGTTATTTCCCAGCCTTGTTTAGATGATGATTGTGACTTTAGCATCTGTTGTTGTAGTTTTGTACCACTAATTGTGTGTAGACGTCGAAGTTATGTACAAAAAAATCAATTTCCTGGGAAAGTAGAACTGCTCGTATAACAATTCCACGTACCTAATATAACTGAATTTTGTTGAACCTGCTAAAATTTTACAGCGTGTTGTGTGCACATGGTACCTATTGTCTTTTTTAATTGTCGCTGTGCGTAACTTTCAAACTAGCTAGCTGTACATGGGATTTGTTACTTGATCTGTGTCACTATACTAATTAATTTATGGTTACAATATCTGCCGCCTACCACCAATGCACTTTTTCCCCTTCATGACCATCTGCAGCGAGTTCATTCGATGTTGGATGGTAGGTGGTACCAGCAACAATAGGAGTACGTGCTTGCATAAGACAAAGTTTTACATATACTCCAAAGCCATGAGCCAATTTGGCAACATTAGATGCCAGCAGTCTGCAACAGTTCGGTGGGTATATTCAGTGAGACTGCATATCTTTTTTTTTTAAGACATGCAAAACACAGTTTCCATTAAGAGAGGACAAAGAGGTACAACGAAGCAACTTTAGGAGAAACCCCAAAGTGCTAGGCACAGGGACCAACAAGGACGAAAACGAATGACCTAAAGACCGAAACAACAGGAAGAGAAGAGAATTCCCTACACCAACACCACACCGAACAATGACAAAAAAGCGCAGCCTTGCCTGCATATGAAAGGACCGCAAGATCACACACTCATCACCAGGAGCCAACTACCAAAAGCCTACAGATGTCAAACGAAGATGACATGCAGGATGATGCCACCAAGGAAACGATGTGGACGCCACCATCATCTGTGTGTCCCAAAACTGGCATACCCAGTCTTCACTAGGGTGACTAAATGGAATTGGGGACTTAATGTCGGGCATACTCCCCGGGTACTCATGCAAGGAAGGAGGAAGAGTAGAAGACGGACTCCTAGTAGAATTCCCTTGTACTCCTACTAGGACTCGCTCTGTGTAATCCTACTAGGACTCCTGCCTTGTAACCGACTAGGAACCCGCCCCCTGGACTATATAAAGGAGGGCCGGGTACCTAGCCGCACATCCCCAATCCCTCCGGGGACAACACCAAGCGCAGGGCGCCATACTTGTTCCCCAAACAGGACGTAGGGCTCGCCACCTTGGCGACCCGAACCTGTATAAATCTTGTGTCCCGTGTCCTTGCGCACACCTTCGAGTTCTCGGTCTCCCGATCACGATCCCCACCGCACAATCTACTACCTCGGGTACCCCCTTGGTAGGTTTGCCGGTCTAAAACACCGACAGCTGGCGCGCCAGGTAGGGGTGATCATCACCACCGAACGAATTCGAAGGACCCTCGTCAACAAGATCAATCTACTCGTCGACTCGCCGAGATCCATTGAAGCAAGTCGCCTTGCTCTTGTCAAAGCGGAATCAATCTTCCTACGCCGCGCTTCCGGTTGCTTCGGCACGTCGCGCGGCTCGTCACGCGGCTTGCCGCGCCGATCGTCGTCGACTACTCCGCCTCGCCCAGGCTCGTCGTCGACTACTTCGTCTTCGCCGCGCGTCCGGGTGCCTCGGCACGTCGCGCGGCTCGTCCACGCGGCTTGTCGCGCCGCTCGTCGTCGACTACTCCGCCTCGCCCGGGCTCGTCGTCGACTACTTCGTCTTCACCGCGCGTCCGGCTGCCCTCGGCACGTCGCGCGGCTCGTCGCGCGCTCGTCACGTGGCTTATCGCGCCGCTCGTCGTCGACTACTCCGCCTCGCTCGGGCTCGTCGTCGTCGACTACTTCGTCTTCGCCGCGCGTCCGGGGTGCCTCGGCACGTCGCGCGGCTCGTCACGCGGCTTATCGCGCCGCTCGTCGTCGACTACTCCGCCTCGCCCGGGCTCGTCGTCGTCGACTACTTTGCCTCCGCCGCGCGTCCGGGTGCCTCGGCACGTCATGCGGCTCGTCGCGCCGCTCGTCGTCGACTACTCCGCCTCGCCCGGGCTCGTCGTCGACTACTTCGTCTTCACCGCGCGTCCGGCCGCCTCGGCACGTCGCGCGGCTCGTCGCGCGGCTCATCACGTGGCTTATCGCGCCGCTCGTCGTCGACTACTCGTCGTCGTCGGCCGCTTCGTCTTCGCCGCGCGTCCGGGTGCCTCGGCACGTCGCGCGGCTCGTCACGCGGCTTATCGCGCCGCTCGTCGTCGACTACTCGTCGTCGTCGGCCCCCCCGTCTTCGCCGCGCGTCCGGGTGCCTCGGCACGTCGTGCGGCTCGTCACGCGGCTTATCGCGCGCGCTCGTCATCGACTACTCGTCGTCGTCGGCCGCTTCGTCTTCGCCGCGCGTCCGGGTGCCTCGGCACGCCGCGCGGCTCGTCACGCGGCTCGCGCGCGCGCGCGCGTCGTCGACTACTCCGCCTCGCCCCGGCTCGTCGTCGTCGACTACTTCGTCTTCGCCGCGCGTCGGGGTGCCTCGGCACGTCGCGCGGCTCGTCACGCGGCTTATCGCGCGCTCGTCGTCGACTACTCGTCGTCGTCGACTACTTCGGCTTCGCCCGCGCGTCCCGGGTGCCTCGGCACGTTGCGCGGCTCGTCACGCGGCTTATCGCGCCGCTCGTCGTCGACTACTCGTCGTCGTCGGCGCTTTGCCTCCGCCGCGCGTCCGGGGTGCCTCGGCACGTCGCGCGGCTCGTCATGCGGCTCGTCGCGCCGCTCGTCGTCGTCGACTTCTCCCGCCTCGCGCGCTCGTCGTCGTCGACTACTTCACCTCCGCCGCGCGTCCGGGTGCCTCGGCACGTCGCGCGGTAAGTCTTGCGGCTCATCGCTCCGCTCATCGTCGACTACTCCGGGATCGTCGTCGACTACTTCACCTACGCCGCGCGTCCGGGTGCCTCGGCACGTCGCGCGGCCCGTCACGGGGTTCGTCGTTGACTACTCCGTGCGCCGCAACTTCCTCTTGCGGCTACACTGGCTCTACTTCAGCCACGCTGTGCGTCGCGACTACTTGTCTTGCGGCAACACTGGCTCTACTTCGAGTACGCCGCACACCGCCACGACGTCGTCTTCCCGGTCGCATCGCGTTGACCATTCATCTCGACTAGTTTTCCAACTAGTCGAGAACGGCAGTCACGCCCCCAACAACTAGTCGGAATCAACTCGACTAGTCGACTTCAACAACAACCGTCGCGGCTCCCTCGCCACGGCTTCATCTACAAGTCTCCGCCGGGCAGCAACGGCTAAGTCATTTATTTAAATGACTACCGTTCTCTTGGCTTGTTCTCCTCATCATGTAGGACTACTTGCCGGCTACTCATTTGTGTATGCTTCTCGGCGGGTTTTCACGGGAGCTACACTCGCGACTACTCTTGGGGCATATCAATCAAGTCGCCACGAGTCTACTTCATCAACTCGGGGGCTATCCCTAGGAGGCGCTTTCTAAAGTCCGCTACGCGCGGCAATCTAAAGTCGACTTCTAAAGTCGCATTCTAAAGTCCGCTCCGTGCGGCATCTTAAAGTCGACTCCGGTCGCATCTTCGCCCGCTTCGGTGGCATACTACGTGTGTAAGCTTCGATGGAACCTAGGCGTAAGCGGCCCCTCGGGTCCTCGGCGACGATGGAACCTAGCCGCACGTGGTCTTCACGCTCCGTACCATGGGTCCAAGTGCCCTAAGTACTCGTGCTCCGTACCTTGGGTCCGAAATCCATGGCCCGGTATGCAAGTCGACTCCGGTCGCACCTTCAAGTCCACTACGGTGGTACCCGTACCTTGGGTCCGAAATCCATGGCCTAGGTACACAAGTCGACTCCGGTCGCACTTTCAAGCCCGCTCGGCGGCAACCGTACCTTGGGTCCGAAATCCATGGCTCGGTACTTAAGCCCACTCCGGTGGCACAAGTCGACGCTAACGGTCGCATCCAAGCCCACTCCGGTGGCACAAGCCCGCTCCGGCGGCAACTGTACCTTGGGTCTGAAATCCATGGCTCGGTGTACTTAAGCCCACTCCGGTGGCACAAGTCGACGCTAACGGTCGCATCCAAGCCCACTCCGGTGGCACAAGCCCGCTCCGGCGGCAACCGTACCTTGGGTCCGAAATCCATGGCTCGGTACTTAAGCCCACTCCCGGTGGCACAAGCCGACTCCGGTCGCAATCTTAAGCCCGCTCCGGCGGCAAAACTACTCGTTTTTTTCGATTTTTTATTCGCTTTGGCTTTCCGGAAAGTGCTTTTCGTTTTTTGCATCTTAAGTCCACCCCGCGTGGCACAAAGTCGACTTCTTCAGTCGCATCTCAAAGTCCGCTCCGCGCGGCATTCTAAAGTCGACTTCTAAAGTCGCATATCAAAGTCCGCTCTGTGCGGCACCATAAAGTCGACTTCGGTTTTCAAGTCGCACCTCAAAGTCCGCTCTACGCGGCAAACTAAAGTCGACTTCGGTTCTCAAGTCGCATCTCAAAGTCCGCCCCCGCGCGGCATAAAGTCGACTTCGGATTTCAAGTCGCATCTCAAAGTCCGCTCCGCGCGGCACAAAGTCGACTTCGGTTTTTAAGTCGCATTCTAAAGTCCGCTCGACGGCACGACTACTTCTCAAGCTCCACGGCTCGACGCCAAACCGCTACTTGGAATCTCTCCCGGCTCGGGGGCTACTTGAAGATAACTTCGGCATGCTTCGCTCGCTCTCAAGCTCGGGGGCTCCTCACCAATCGCTACTCGACGTGGCTCATACGGCTCTCTTATCTCGGGGGCTACACGCCGCAAGAGTACTCGGATGATGGCTTCGCGAACACCGAAGACCCTTGGATTGATTACCTAAACATTTCAAGGCTCGGGGGTCGCTATGCTACACCCATCATTCAAATTTTTTCAAGACTGATGAGCTGGACCACCTTCCAGCCTCGCGGCAGTTCAAGTACTATTGAAGACTTCTCCAAGCAGTACTCGAGGACGCTCAAGAACTACTCGAAGAGGCTTCAAGACTACTCGAACTACTTCTCTCGACTACAACGTGCTCGGGGGCTTGTCGGGCATACTCCCCGGGTACTCATGCAAGGAAGGAGGAAGAGTAGAAGACGGACTCCTGGTAGAATTCCCCTGTACTCCTACTAGGACTCGCTCCATGTAATCCTACTAGGACTCCTACCTTGTAACCGACTAGACACCCGCCCCCTGGACTATATAAGGGAGGGCCGGGTACCTAGCCGCACATCCCCAATCCCTCCGGGGACAACACCAAGCGCGGGCGCCATACTTGTTCCCCAAACAGGACGTAGGGCTCGCCACCTTGGCGACCCGAACCTGTATAAATCTTGTGTCCCGTGTCCTTGCGCACACCTTCGAGTTCTCGGTCTCCCGATCACGATCCCCACTCGCACAATCTACTACCTCGGGTACCCCCTTGGTAGGTTTGCCGGTCTAAAACACCGACACTTAATGACAATGCCTCTAGTGAGGTAAACTACACCAACGAGTCACTAGTGGAGAGAGGACCTTCAGTCCTGGTTGGTAAGGGGTATAGGTCCCTTAAGTCCAACCGGGACTGACGATGACCGACAAAAGAGGGGGGTCCTTTAATCCCGGTTGAAGGAACCGGGACTAAAGGGGGGCCTTTAGTCTCGGTTGGTAATACCAACTGGGACTAAAGGGGGGGCACACCAGCGTCCAAAAAGTCAAAAAAAATTTTGAAAATCCCCGGGAGGCCCTCACACACGCGCGCGCACGTCGCAAGTCACGCATAATATACACGTGCGCGGGTTCGGGGATTCGAACTTGTGACCTCCAGTCTCACGCGTAACTTCCTCACCATCTCACATACACAGCACATCTGACTGAGTAGAGGATGCTATCCTCTTATAGTAACTCGTGGGAGACCCTTTAGTGCCGGTTGGTAACACGACCCGTGACAAAAGACCCCCCTTTTAGTCCCGGTTGATAAGACGACCCGTGACAAAAGGGTCACCTACTTTAGTCTAGGTTCCACGTTGATGAAACCCCTTTAGTCCCGGCTCCAAAGTTCAACCGAGACTAAAGAGGCGTACCAAAGCCTCTTTGTCTGCTAGTGAGTGCAGCCAGGGATTAAAGCTAGAGCAATCAAAATGCATCACACATGCTTGGGTCAATGCAAGATTTATTTGTAAAAGGGTTTTCAATCTATGGGGAAAGAAAATAGGTTTAATTTGAAGAGGTTTTTTTTGAACAGCAATATGTTTAATAAATCTCCCAAAAAGCAGGACGTCACAAAGGGCATGCTCAGATTTTGGCTAGCCCCCGTGCGGAAAAATTGCAATATTGGGACTGCAAAGATTGACCCCTTGCAGTTTTGCCATTGCGAGTGGATGACAAATGGTTCTATCTATCTATGTTTACCAAATGTGGGTCCAATAGCAAAATTGCAAGGGATCAATCTTTGTTGGCTAAATATTCACTACCGGATTCGAAGGCTCTGCAGAGAGCACCTTACTCTCGGCAGAGGCACAATTCCTCTCGGAAGTGGCTGTGCCGAGAGGGAACTCTCGGCACAACGCACTCGGCACCGCTGGGCCGGCGAAGAGCCCTTTGCCGAGAGCCACGTCAGATCCACTCGTTACACGTGTGCCGAGAGTGGGATATTGCTCTCGGCAGCTGACATTTCATAAAACAAAAAAAAGAAACAAATCTAAGGCAGCGGGCCCACCAGCCGGCTGCCCTGGCCCCACCACCGCCGCCCACCACCACCACCGCCTCCGAACACCGGCCACCACCGAACCGCCACCACCACGCGCCGCCGCCAACCACCACCACCGCCCGCCTCCCCGCCACCCCGCCTCGCCCAGCCTCGGTTGGGACTTGTAGAGGAGGAGGCCGGACTCAACACCCACAGGCCGGCCGCCGTGCCCCTCGACCGCCATCTAGCGGCACCACCGCCCGTCGCCGCCACATCGATGAGGAGGAGGAGGTCGCCCCGCCACCGCACGATTCGGCCGCCCTAGATCCGGCCGCCGAGCCACCGAGGCCGGAGGGAGAGCGCCGGTGGCACGGAGTCGACGGAGGCCGGCACGGCCCGCCCTTGAGATGCGCCGCCGCCGCTCCTCACCGCCGGTGAGGGGCAAGCGAGGGGGGAGGGGAGGGGGAGGCAGAGGGAGGGGGTGCGCGCCTTCGAGGGAGAGAAGGGGGCGGCGGCCGGTGTTGTGCATGGTGGAGGCGAGGGAGGGGGCGGCGGCGGTGGTGGGGAGAGGAGGGGGCGGCGGCGGCGGTGGGGGTAGGAAGGGGCTTAGGGTTTGGCGCTATGGGGGGCCTTATATATGATTTCGGCGGAGGCGGTGGGCTGGTGGGCTGGTGGGCCAATTTTGGTTCTTGGGATGGCTCTGCCGAGAGTAAAAATTCGGCTCTCGGCAAAGAACCAGTCTGTGCCGAGAGTAAAGCTCTCGGCAGAGGTAATTTTAGTCAAAATTAATTTCAAAAATATTAAAATGATGTGAGAATTTTCCAAAACCTAACATAACACCAATTATGGTGTATACTACTTGTAGAAAAAAATAGTCATACTCAAATTTGAATTTCTCTAAGACACCAAATCTAGTCACATTAGTTTAAATTCTCTTAAACTTCCTGTGAGATGTTCTGGTTTCTAAAGAGTGTACGTGTCCAACTGTTCAAAATAGTCTCAATTTTTTATCACAACCTCCACATATGATATCACGAGCACTTGACAAATTTTGTGATTTTCAAACTTCATTTGAATTTTATACAATTTTAAATCCTTTCTACATCACGATCTCCATCATGCATATAGAACCAAATGCCAGAAATTTAACTTCATTTCGTGTACATGGTCTTAGAGATGTCTCATGGACATGAATATCATTTTTCTAACAACTTTACTATATGATTTCGTGCACTTGCAGTTCATATCGAACGCATACGAAAAAATACCTAGAAAGAAGTAAAATTTTTAAATATAGCGAATGGAGCTGAAATTGTGCCAAATTTGAGCATAAGTTTTGTATAAGTGTATGTTGAGGATAGAAAAAAAAATTAGAGGCAAAAAAGTGATTTTTTAAATTTTCTTTGACGAGAGTTTTTTGTTTGGCTCTTGGTAAAAAAATCTTTGGCGAGTGTTTTTTCTGTGCCGAGAGCCAAATAAAGAAGTCTTTGCCGAGAGTTTTTTATCTGGCTCTCGACACAAAACCAGACTCTAGGCAAAGACTGAAATTCCGGTAGTGATTGCAAGGCATGTGGCCGTCACATCTCGTCGGGGGTGTAAGCCGTAGCAGCGCAAGTAGAGGTGGAAGGTACCGAAAATGAATGGTGTTTTAGTAATAGATTACAAACCTTTTAATTTCCTTTTCATGGATGGGATGAACATCTTCTTGATCTTTTTTTTGGAGTTGAACTTAGCTGTAATCGCCCTGTTCGTTTGGCTTATCAGCCACCAGCCAACAGTACTTTTCTCTCAGAACAAACCAGCCACCAGCAACCAGCCAGCATTACTTTCCTATCGGAACAAATCAGCACCAGTACAGCCATATGTATTGATCCATATAGAGGTTGAAATATTAATACTTAATCACCGGTGAAACATCTCAAAGTCATTGAAAACATAAAAAGCACCACGTTTCGTTTTTTTTATTGTATCACCTATACGACTTTAGTTTCGATATGTTTGCAATAGAGCGTAGTTAGAAATAAACATGCGTGTGCATAAAACACTAGAAAGTGTTAAATACGGATAAGGGTCTACAAATCCAAGAATAGTCGGATTAATCGATCGAACTTTGTGTACTAGTCCGTTTGAAGTTTGAACCTCTTACCCGGCCGAATTCTACACCTGAACGAACACGGAAGTGGTTACGATTTATGTGTACACAAATTCTTCTGGCGCCCGTCCAAATTGCACGCACGCACGGCCGATCGATCTGCGATTCTGCAGCACCATGACGAAACGAGCGACGACGACGCCGCTTCGATCGCGGGCGCCGAAACGACGTCGTGAGCGACCACCGGACGTGGACATGTGGCTGTCGCTACCCACGGAGGTGGTCGTCGAGATCTTCCGCCGTCTCGACGCCGGCGACGTCGTCAGCTGCGCCGGCGCCTGCAGGCCGTGGCGGCGCGCCATCATCGACAACGCGTCGTCCCTCCGGCCCCGCCCCGACCGCTTCAACCCCAACCTCCTCCTCGGCTTCGTCTACAAGTGCAACGGCGTGATGCTGCGGCGGCTGCCGGGGCAGTTCCAGTCCGCGCTCCCGGCGAGCACCGGCGGCGGCGAGGAGGAGAGCTGCCACGAGAGGATCTGCGACCTCATTCCGGCCGCCTCCGCCAAAGGCGGCGCCGACGACAACTGGCCGTCGATATTGTCCTCACGGGACGGGTTCCTCCTCCTAGCGAGAGGACTCAGCAGAGACGAGGTTGAACTCTGCCTTTGCAACCTCATGACTGGGTTCTACGAGTTCGTCCCTGCCTCGAAGTTTTGGTCGGCAGACGCCTACGTCTTGGTCACTGGCTACGACCTCTCGCCGACCGAGTCCTCCGACGACATGGCGGTTGGGAATCGGATTCGGATCGTCGCCGTGAGAAAGGACAACGAGTACCACCACGACCGTAGCATGACCCTACGGTACCAGCACTATCTCTCGTCTACACCCGGCACCGGCTCGTGGGGGCCGGTCAAGAGGTCGCCAGAGATTGAGAAGCTTCTCACGTTGAACGTTTCTCCCGGCAGGGAGGTTCTTTGCGGCGGCGCAATCTACTGGCTCGGCAGCTGGAAGTGTACCAAGATTCCGTGTTACACAACCGTCGCCGCAATGGACGTGCGCACTGGTCGGACATGGACGGTTGAGCTTCCGCGCGAATGCCAGGGGATGCGCTCGCATGCCCTGGCTGCAACTGGGGATGGCCGGCGGCTCTTGTTGCTCTGGAGAGACGCGCACTGTGTACAGGTGAGGGTGCACATCAGAGGAGCACGGTGGATCCTGCAACGAAAGATCCAAGTTCCCAACAATGTTTGGCTCTGGGACTGGAATGGCATCTTCTTTCCGAGGAGTGGGTTCGCGCTACTGGAGAAGCATGACGGAGGACAGGCACTCCTCGTCCACGTCGAGACTGGTTCGTCGCGTCCGATCATATTCCCGCGAGCCACCATGGCCAATGGTAGGTGGGGCTGTCCAAGCTATCCGTATGAGATGGATTGGTCGACCTACTTGTCGAAGATGAATCCTTTTGTCACCACCGGAAGGCTGAAGCGTCGCGCCCGGCGGCCTAATCCAAAGATTTATGGTGCAAACTGGGTGAATTTCGAATAGCTTGAGGGTGTGGATGCGTCTTGGACATGCACCATCGAGATTGTTAGATCCAAGGATAGTTTCATACTTCGATTCTTTCCACCATGAAATCAAATCACATTACCTAATTCACTACCGGAATCCGCGCCTCGCCGAGAGCGCGATCCTCTCGGCACGGGGCTGTTTGCTCTCGGCACAACCCCGTGCCGAGAGGGAGCTCTCGGCGAGAGCGCTCCCGCACCGCCCGGGCCGGCACGGGCGGCTCGCCGAGAGCCACGGGCCAAACTCTCGGCACGGGCCGTGCCGAGGGCCCATTTAGCTCTCGTCACAGGCCCGTCCGCAACTGACGGCGTGAACTGCGCGGGCCCCACTCCTGTGCCGAGAGCCACGCAGAAAGCTCACGGCACAGAAGAGCTCTCTGCCGAGAGCCTGTGGGCGGCTCTCGGCACAGGAGTGCTGTCAGGGGTCCGCTGGCGGGGGTGGGCCCCACCTCTTTGCCGAGAGCCTTATGGCCGGCTCTCGGCACAGAGCTGACAAGCGGGCCCGCGTTTGGCTCCTGTGCCGAGAGCTGGGCCCGCGTGCTCTCGGCACAGAGCTCTTCTGGGCAGCCAGGCAGTCCCTCTGTGCCGAGAGCTAAAGCCATTGCTCTCGGCACAGAGCCCGCTTTGCCGAGAGCCTGGGCTTTGGCTCTCGGCACAGATTGCTTTTTTTTTTCCAGAAAGCTTATGGTTACCCTCGTCACTTATACATCATCACAGGCAGTTAATATTCATCGCAGGCAGTTAATATTCATCACAGGCAGTTAATATTCATCACAGGCAGTTAATATTATCCATCACAAGCACATAAAACATAACCACCACATGGCAATTATCGAAGGTCCAAATGCACGTACAATTATCGAAGGTACATAGTCATCACATGGCACAGGCAAGTTTGGCTGTCGAAATGCAAATAAAAGTTCAGTAGTCCAGCAACTCACTGCGGTGGCTGATGCTGTGGCCACGACCCCCACCCAGACCCCGGTGGCAGCTGTGGCACCCCAGGCCAAGCGGACGGGCCACGCGGCATCCCCCACGGAGTCTGCTGAGCTGGCGGCGACATGTCGTGTCCCCGGCGACGGGCCAAGCGGCATCCCCCACCGAGTCCGCGGAGCTGGCGGCGACATGTGTCCCGCAGGCCCGTCATTTGATGCCGCCGACAGATTCTGCATATGATTGAAAATCGAAATGATAATACAAGATTATGAGCATGTATACCAAGTCATTTTCAATTTCTACGTCATTCTAGGTTTGGCTAACATTATAAGTTATATACAACAATAAGAAAGAAATGAAAGTACAAGGTTTTCTAGCTCACCACGAGTAATTCTAGGTCATTCTAGTTTTTAAGCATCTATATCAAGTCGTTCTAGCTCAATACGAGAAACAAAAGAGCAAGCTAGGTTGGAAAGCAACTCACGGGAGAAAGAGCGGCCGGTCGAGGAGGTGGAGCGACCAACACCGCGGTGGTGGAGGGAGCCGCACCCGTGGCGCTACCACGTGGCCAAGGTTCTCCGCATGTACCGGAGTATGGCGGCCATCCGCTGATTTTGGGACTCTTGCATCGCATCTAACCGCCTCTCGGTAATTCACGTGCAAATCATGCGGTACCGCCTCGCGACTCTTCTCGCCGCCTCTCCCGCTCTGCCCCTTCTCTCGCCGCAAGTTGGGCCTACAATATTTGATCCAAAAATTAGAATACAAGGAAACATATGTAAACATCAATGAAGGACGAATAAAACGAAATAACTCCGGAAGGTAGCATTTAAGGTCTCCGTAACACCGGGTCGTCGTTCTATGGGGGCGGGGCCGAGCTCGTGGCCCCGTCTCGAGATCGAACCTGCGAGAGAGTCGGAACATCGCGCGGGACCAGGAGAGAGTCGCCAACGAAGTACCGTCCATGTTTCCTGCCTTCTCCAATCCTGACGACGGTTTCTGATCCAGAGGCTCTCTCACCGGATCGAAGTCTGGCCCACGAACCTGCCTTCCCACCGTGGTGTACCTTGCGATGCAGGGCTGGATTGTCGGGTTGGTGTACGCCTCGGGCGGGTCGTCGGGGTTGAAGGTGACGTCGGACGTCGCCCGCCCTTGTGTGCCATACCATATGCCTCGAGCTCGCAGCAAGCTTGATTCTCATGTGACTTAGACTCCAGAAAACAATCGAGAGTTAGAAAACAAGAAATTATGCGAAAAGATCGAGAGTTAGAATAAAGAAATAGATTAACATACCCATCTACGAGCATACTCGCGGATGTTAAGGGGGCCTTGATGGTGTGGCGGTCCTGCCATCTTCAAACGTCTCTCCCGACGCTCGAGGTGTTTTGCCTCCCAATCGGGCGCAAACCACAAGTCCACAATCGCACTCCAAGCCCGAGGCATCTCGACGAGCCACCACGGAGGCACTTGCACGTCATCAAGTGGATACCATACAAGAACATAAAGGTTGGCATATCTAATATGAGAAGAATGAATAATAGTAATTTTCTGCATTTACCTCCATGTATTGTTCTCGAGTGAGGCGCAGGTTTCAGACGTCCCTTTTTTTAACTTTCTCACCATACTTAGCCTTGTAGGCAACATTTTGCGAGATACGTGACTCGTAAATCATATCTGTCACAAGCTTCCGACACGTATACATCGCACACTCGCCCGCTCGGTCCTCATATCCCTCAAGGACTCTATAGAAATCCCGCATGTAGGAGCAATGTTAATACTTGAAGGATATCCAATTAATTCAATTTATTGAGAAATACAATTTGTTGCAAGGAAGACTCACCCAAAACTCGCCAACCACCCGACGGGCCTTGTTCGGGAACGTCCTCTCGTGTCGGATCGGGCAAATCGATCATGAGGGCGTAGTGGTCAAACGTCGTCACCAACTCGCTCTCGAGCGTCTTCTCCCTCCCCCAACCGTCACGAACCCGGGGTAGTGCTGCCTGCACAAAACGCCCAAGATGCCATTGGGAAGACGATTATGAGAGCCTCGGAGTCACGACCTCCCACCCCCCGCCAAAATGATTTCACGCAAATTATTAGTTTCAATCGTGAGTTTGAACGGAACGGATGAAAAAAGTTGTGATAAGTTACCGTAGTCCCTCCGGTTTAATAACCGGTCGGTTGGCAAGCGGTATGGGTCGATCCGGAAGCCGAGCGGGGCCTCGGATATAGACCTTCGGCACGCCCCCCCCCGCCCCGCACCCCGCCTCCCTCATCCTCCTCCTCGGGCTCATACGCCTCCTCATCCCGATGGGCCTCCCCCTCATCCCCGCGCCTCCTCCCCCTCATCCCGATCCGCACCCCCCGCCCCCCTCATCACTCTCCCCGCCGCAACTCTTCCTCCTCATCACTCTCATCCCGCACCGCATCCTCCTCATCCCCGTCATCCGACAACGACGGCACCGAAGTGGGTGCACCTTTCCGAGCCCCGGATCCGGACGACGAGGTGGGTGCCTCGGACGGGGACCTCGTCACCCTCCTAACGACCGCCACCCCCGCCCGGTACAACTCATTGATGCTCCTCACCGTAGTGGCGCGACGAGTAGGCTTCTTTGGCATCTTTGATCAATCACCCGAAATAGACAAGATTAAACCGGTTAGTATATAATTAAATGTAAATACCAATTAGTAAATAAGAAAACAAATGTCGTAGTAAAGAAGAAACAATTTATCCTACAAAATTAGAAAACACAATTATCCTAGTAAATAAAAAACAAATTATCGTAGTAAATAAGAAACGAAATATCGTAGTAAATAAGATTCCTAGAAAGTTAGAAGCATAATTTCAATTAATACGGACCTTACATGTTTTAGAAATATTCATCACGATCCGGCATATCAGGATCATAAGTCTCGTCATCACTATCACGCATCTCCAAAGACTCAACGCCGTGCTCCAAAGGAGGATCAATGTCATCATCATCACTGACAATGCCTAATTGTAATCGCTCAAGTAATTGTAAGTCCTCTTCATTATCAACCTCTTCGCATCATCGACGTTGACGTCCATTTCATTGTCTACTTCCATTTCGATCTCTTCGCTTAAGTTTATCTCAAAACACCCTTCTAGCCCATCTTCTTGGAAGAACTCTCCGCATATGTGTTTGGATCTAGTAGGTGGTAATCTTCATCGTTTGGGGTAGGTAGTTTACCGTGTGGCGATACCTTGTACACAACATCCCAACCCCTGAGACGCTTGTCCTTTTTGCAAGGGTATGAGAGGTAATATACTTGCGTGGTTTGTTGGGCCACAATATAGACATCGTGTCCAGGGTACACGGATGATTGTTTAATTTCGACTAGCCCAAGATTCTTGTTTCGTCTCACAACATTTGGATCAAACCAATGACACTTGAATATGACAGGTTTAAGAGGTTTGCAACCACGATACTCGAGTTCATATATTTCTTCAAGTCTTCCATAGTAATCTAGCCCATCGCCTTGGCCATGTGTACAAACTCCATTATTTGTGGTTTTTCGATTGGGCCTTTTCTCGCTCATGTCGTGTCGTGTGAAAGCGATATCCATTCACGTCATAAGCAAGCATATGACTTGACCCTTAAGGAGAAACCATCGGCAACCCGTCTCAACTCGGGACTCATAGACGCATCGGTTTGGCTCGCAAGTTCGGCATGATTGCGGTTAATGTGATATTGAATGCGAGCTCAATTACTTTTAATATTAGAGTACGACCTATATTACCTTCTTTTTGAACCAAGAAATGAAATCGGCATTTAGAAGAACGTTTTCCTCATCGTGGTCGGTACGGGGCCTTGACCGACGCGGAAGTGACCCAATAAATTCACCGCACCAAATCAAATCAAAGTTGGATGCGATGAGGCAAGATACAAGAAAGGAAATGAGGACCTCTATTGACAACTTACTTTATGTATGGTCGTACTTCCTCAAGGTTGCGCGGAATATATATCGTCATAGTGCGCCACTCTTCAAGAGATAAGGTCTTGAACGTCGAACCACTTGCACTTCCGAGCTGCCCCCGAAAAGGCCGAGTTTCGATTCATTTGCGCCGCATTGTACCGAGGAGGTGGATTATGCACGCCGGGGAAGGTGCTCGAGCATAGTATTTAGTTGTAAAGTTTGTCACCTCCTCGCAAAATAGCCGCCTCTCGCAATGCAAGCTTCAACTTTGTTTTTATTTTTACATGTACTTCGAAGAACCTTTTGAACCCTCTCAATTGGATAGCACCAACGGTTCTGCACGGGCCCCCCAATCGTGCCTCACGCGGGAGGTGCAAAATCATATGTTGCATCGGATTGAAGAAGCCGGTGGAAAGATCTTCTCTAGCTTACGAGCAATACAGTGCATCTTTTTCTAGTTTGTTAATCACAACCTTAGATAACTCCTTGGCACAAAGCCGACGGAAGAAATAACTCAATTCTCGCCGCACTTGCCACACATGCTCGTGTACATAGCCTCGAACCATCACCGAAGAAGTCGTTCGATCCATATGTGGTAGTCATGACTTTTCAACCCCTTTATTCGAAGAGTAACTAAGTTGACTCCCCTTCTCGCATTCGCGGCATATCCATCGTGGAACATTAATTTTTGCATCCATTCTAGTACTTCCTTCCTTTGTACCCTATTAAGGATGAAATCAGCCTTAGGCCTATTCCATGTCTTTCCCGCACAGCCTTCGGGATGACTTGCTTTGGCCTCGTCGCATAACATTTCTAGATCGAGTCTAGCCTTAACATTGTCCTTGCTCTTCTCTTTTATATCCATCATTGTAGCCCATAGTGCCTCGGCAACATTCTTTTCGGTGTGCATCACATCAATGTTATGTGGAAGAAGAAGATCTTTCATATAGGGTAGCCTCCACAAACCCGCCTTTTGAGACCAAGCATGTTTCTCACCATATCCCTCAAAACGACGTTGTTCTTCTTTGAGCACGAGACTCGTCTACCTCGGCTTGAATCTCAAAGACTCGTCATCATGTACGGTGGTGGATCTCTAACTACAACACCTTTCGTGAAGTTCTTGGTATCTAGTCCGAATGGATGGTCGGCAGCAGAATTGTCGATGTTTGTCAAACGAAGAATACTTGCCACCCCTCTTCAACCAAATGAACCTCGTAGCCGCCTTGCATACCGGGCAAGGGAACTTCCCGTGGACACACCACCCACAAAATAACCCATAAGCCGGCATGTCATGGAGGGAGTACATGTACCACACGTGCATTTTGAAGTTTGTCTTCGTAGCTCGGCCGTATGTCGTCACCCCTTCATTCCGTGCCTTGAGCAAATCATCAATCGCAGGCTCCATGTACACACACATATTATCTCCCCGGTATCCAGGAATTATCAACGACACGAATATGTATTGTCGTTGAAAGACGATGCCGGGGGGTAGATTGAGGGGGATAACAAACACGGCCAACTCGTGTGCGGGGCGGCCGTCATTCCAAATGGATTGAACCCATCCGTCGCTAGCGCAACACGTACATTTCGAGCCTCTAACGCTTTGTCGCATGTTTCTCATCAAACTTTGTCCATGCTAGGGCATCGATGGATGTGTCAAAGTTATCACCGTATCGACGACCCGTTTTGTGCCATTTCATTTGCTTCGCAGCTTTCTTCGGTCATGTACATCCGTTGGAGCCGTTGTATGGGCGGGAGGTACCGTAGGACACTTACCGGGATCGTGAGTTGCATTTTTTTACCCTCGGCAGAGTCTACCTCCATGAACCGAGATGCTTTACATTTCGGACGAAGGCGTCGCATTCTCATGTTCTTTCCCGAATAAGACGCATCCGTTCGGACGTGCATGTATCTCGCTCGTATGGCATCTTAAGTGCACGAAGGACTTTTTGTGCTTCATACATGTTCTTCGGCAAAATGTGACCTTTGGGAAGCATGTCGTCGAAAACGGTCAACAAAGCATCAAAGCATTCTCGACTCAGGTTATGCTGAGACTTTACGACCATCAGGCGGCCGATGGAATCTAATTGAGATAGTTTAGTGTGCCGGTGAAGAGGTTTTTGTGCTGCTGCCAACATATCATAATACGCCTTCGCGCTTGGCTCTGGTTCCTCCTCTCGACTTTCTTCTTGAAAATGTGCCTCATGAAAGTCATCTATCATGTCTGGTACTCCAAAGATCACCATCAAGCTCTCCGATGCGTTGCCTCACAACCTCGTCTCTCATTCGACCGGTTTCACCGTGGTGGGTCAACTTTGAATAGTCTCTCGTAAATCCATTCCTATAGAGATGTGATGCCATCTCCACCTTTGTAATGCGACGTGAGTTTCCACAGCGGGGCAGCAGGGGCACCATGTGGTTTTCTTATCTTTAGGCCCTTTAACCTTGCTAAATGCTTCATCAAGAAAAGCTTGAGCATTTTTAATCCATTCCCGTGTCATACGACCAAGCACTTGCCCATCCATTGTACATCCACTGACGGTCACCCATTCTCTATCATATCAACGAGTTATATAAAAAACATTGCATCACCTACACATTGTCTAGACATTCTAATAGGTAAAGATAGGTCCTAATCCCACCCGTCGATGCGTAGATGGGGTTAGTTTCTATGGTCTACTCTGATCCGAGACGAAATTTCGCGCACCTCCCCGCTGTTCTCCAAATACACGTCCCGTTAGGGAGATTGTGTATCCGGAGAACAACGGGGAGGTGCTGCCGAAACTCTGTCTCGGATCGTAGTAGACCATAGAAACTAACCCCATCTACGCATCCACGGGCTGTCCAAAAAACGTGGACAATTCGAAACAGATACAGCCATAAATATGCAAAGTTTTGCATATTTCGAACTCTATCTCTTCCGAACGGGAGACGCCTAACTAGGTTTCGCGATCTACGACATCTATTAACTCGATGGCGAGGAAGGGGCGTGCTCACCTAGTGACTCGATGGTGAGGCGAGGCCGGGCAAAGAAGACCGGGGTCGACCGGGCCTCCGAGACAATGTGAGTGCCCTACTCCTCCTTCAGCCGGTGGCGACCGTGCCTCCTTCCCCGCAAAAATAGATCAATGATGGGTGTTTAGTCAAAATTTCGGTAACACCTCCCCCCGTACGGTGAGGTTTCCAAAACCCGCAACAAAAGGCACGACACGAAGGTCGGGCACACACGGCACACGGTTCCAACGGCTCGATGGCCGGACAAATCACGTGTGCTGCCCCCAAGCTAGCCACGAGTCTCACCTAGGAGATCGACAAATCACCCCTCTTCCTCCGGAAAAAACCTCTGGTGGTCAGTGCGGCAAATCAAGGCATCTCTTCCTATAAAAATGAATTGCATTAGATGTATGAAAACAAAAATTAGAGACACGCTAAATTTGCTAGTATTAGATACCTTAATTGCTAACTAGCAAGAATTCTATAGTCATCTATAAATTGCACATTAAATCTTCTAAAATTTCAAACTATAACTAAATTAATTAGCTAACCAAGACACATAAAATTTGATAACCGAAACTTCTTACTTAAATTATCTATCTAAATTTGAAAACTATAACTAAATTTTCTATCTAAATTTCTATCCTAACTAACTTGAATTTCAACCTTATAACTAAATTTCAACCTTAAATTCTATGCTCGGCACTCACTTGCCGTCGCCAGCGAGAGAGGAGGCCGCGGCCTCCCCCACGGCCACGGCCGCGAGGGGGCGCAGGGACGGGGGGGCCGCGAGGGGGCGCGGGACGGGGGCGCAGGACGATGGCGCGCCGGCGCCGAGGACGACGACGGCCCGCCGGTGCCGAGGAGGATGACGGCCGGAGGGAAAGCCGGCGCGGGTGGGGTGGGCGCGGCGCGCAAGGCGGGCGGGCGCGGCGCGGCGCAGAGGAGGTGGGGGTGGGGCGGAGGCGCGGGCGGGGCGAGGTGCGGCGAGCGGGGCGCGCGGCGGGCGGGCGAGGTCCCGCGAGCCGGGCGGCGCGACGGGCGGGCGAGGTCCGGCGAGTGCTAAGTGTTGCGTGTGTTGTGTGTGTGTGGGTGACAACTGTGTAGTGGAGGCAAAGGCACTGTGAAGTGGGCCCCGTTCTCCATCTGTGCCGAGAGCCGCATCTATTGCTCTCGGCACGCAGGGTGGGCGGGGCCCACTTGGCAGCGCCCGTAACCATCTGTGCCGAGAGCTTTGGATCTAGCTCTCGGCACAGAGGGAGGACGAGGCCCACGGTGTCGGCCCGCAACTATCCGTGCCGAGAGCTTTACATCCGGCTCTCGGCACGAAGGAAAGCGGGGCCCACTTGCGCAACGCAGACGAGAGCCACTTGGCACGTGCTCCCATCTGTGCCGAGAGCAAAGTGGTCAAGCTCTCGGCACAGCTCTCTCGATGGGCCCACCTCGCAGCTTCTTTGCCGAGAGCAATGCTCTCGCACAATAGTATTTATTCAAAATTATTATAAAAAATAGCAAACGTACACGAAAATTTTCCAAAACTCAATATGTCACCACCGATGATGTGCATTAGTTATAAAAATGTTCTTGTACTCAAAGTCAATTTTGAATTTCCCTTAGATTGCAAACCTAGTGACATTAGTTTAAATTCCTTGAAACTCCCGGTGAGATGTTCAAGTTTCTAAACAACGTACGTGTCCCAGTGTTCAAAATGTTGTCAATTGTTTTCTCAACTTCCTCAGATGATATCATTAGTGCTCGACAAAAGTCGTGATTTTCAAACTTTATTTGAATTTTATACAATTTTTAAATTGTTCTAGCTCACGATGTTCAACGTGATGAGAGAGTCAAATGTCGAAAATTTAGCGTCATTTCATGTAATTGGTCTTAAAGATGCCTCATGAACATAAATATCATTTTTTGACTAACTTTACTTCGTGATTTCATGCACCTCTAGTTCATATCGGAGCTCTACGGGGGGAAACTATCTAGAATGAAATAAAATTGTTAAATACAAAATAAATATATATTTTTATGTAAAATTTGAGCATATGCTTTGTACGAGTGTATGTTGATCCAGAAAAAACTTTGGAAAGCTAAAACTGATTTTTTATTTCCTATTTGCCGAGAGCTATTATAAAGCACTCGGTACGTCCTCTTTGCCGAGAGGATTGCTCTCGGCACGTAATAGTTATTTATTCATAACAAAATTAGACAATAGCAAACAACCACGAAATTTTCCCAAAATTTATTATGTCACCACTGATGATGTGTATTACTATAAAAGGGTTCTTGTACTCGAAGTCAATTTTGAATTTCCCTTAGATTATTCCAAACCTATTGATATTAGTTTAAATTCCTTGAAACTCTCCGTGTATGTTCGAGTTTCTAAACAACGTACGTGTCCCGGTGTTCAAAATGTTGTAAATTTTTTTCTCAACTTCCTCTAATGATATCATTAGTGCTCGACAAAAGTCGTGATTTTCAAACTTTATTTGAATTTTATACAATTTTTAAATTGTTCTAGCTCACGATGTTCATCATGATGAGAGAGTCAAATGTCGAAAATTTAGCGTCATTTCATGTAATTGGTATTGAAGATGCCTCATGAACATGAATATCATTTTTCACTAACTTTACTTCATGATTTCATGTACTTCTAGTTTCTTTCGCACTCGATCTAGCTCTCTCACTACCACCTTTCGAAGAGGAAGCGTGGTTCTAAGCTCGGTGTTTCCCCGCCATTTCATGTTCAAAGAGAAGCTCCTCTCAAGGTACCGACAGATATCTTTCCCTACTAATACAAAAATTTCTGGAATTAATTCATGTTCTCGCTACTTTCTCATGTAAATGCGACGAGCTTGGTCGCCTCTTTGAGGTCGACTTCACGAGTTTTTTGGCTCGTGGAGGAGTAGGAGGAAGCGCGCCGCAAGAGCAAGGATGGCGACCGCGAGAAGGCACCGATCAAGCTGGAGCACGGCACTAGCAGTGTGCAGAAGGGTGCAGTTGGACATCCGAGAATTGGACCAGGGAAGAAGGCGCTGACGTTCGAGCTGGTGTCGCGGCACTTCTGCATGCCGATCAAGGAGGTGGTGCAGGAGCTCAAAGTTGGGGTCACGATGCTGAAGAAGTGGTGCAGGGAGCTCGGCATCGCGCGGTGGCCGCACCGCAAGGTGAAGAGCCTGAATACGCTTATCGACAACATCCAGGTTTCTGCTTATTCTCTCGTTGGAGCATATTGTCATGGAATTCAATTCGTTGGGAGTTTTTACTAGAATAAGATTTGTCTGGAAGAACTGACGAACATGGAGTGATGGAGTGCATGTCTAGCAGGACCTCGGGAAGCTGACCGAGCAAGAGGACGGAAATCTAACGAGGATGGTGGTGGAAAGCCTGAAGCACGAGAAAGAGATGATAGGGGAGAGGCCTAATATGGTGTTGGATGAGAGGACGAAGGAGCTCAGGAAGATGTGCTTCAAGGAGAGGTTCAAGAGGAGGAAGCTGATCATGGCCCATGCATGGCACCTAGCTAGTGAAAGATAACTGCTTGCGCATTCGGTCTCTTGGATTTTGTTCAGCAGCAGGTTTGGTCATAGGAATTTTGTGTGATGGCCAAGTGTCAATCGTCTCAAAGCTTAATTAGCAAGTGGTGTGTTAAGTTGTTAACCCTTACTAATCGGTTGTAGAGTCTACCGTCTAGGCTTGTCACTAGCAAGTGAGTTAACCCGAGAGTAGAGCAAGAACCATTTTGTTACCGTATGTAACTCGTCCTTGGCTCCTTTGGCCCTTGCCGACCTCCCATTTTGATGCTCTTGATTCGTGTCCGTAAAGACTTTCGTTGCCAAACTTGTTTTCTGTTAGAAGCAATTTGACGGTTTCATTTATTTAAATTCTATACAATTTTTAAATTGTTCTAGCTCACAATGTTCATCGTGATGAGAGAGTCAAATGTCGAAAATTTAGCGTCATTTCATGTAATTGGTATTGAAGATGCCTCATGAACATGAATATCATTTTTCACTAACTTTACTTCATGATTTCATGTACTTCCGTTGTCTTTCGCACTCGATCTAGCTCTCTCACTACCAGCTCGAAGAGGAAGCGTGGTTCTAAGCTCGGTGTTTCCCCGCCATTTCATGTTCAAAGAGAAGCTCCTCTCAAGGTGCGATCACATATCGGTGTTGCTAATATCAAAAGTGCATAGTCGGTCCTTCAAATCAAAATGCATACTCGAACCCCTAGCCTTCTCACATATAGCATTTATGTTTCGTACTCTTGAAGTGCATATTTACAAATTTAGTTTGAATATACATAATCTTGAAGTGTGTATTTACAAATTTATTACTTACACTATCAATAATGCAAAGCAATTATCACTTGGTTCCATAAACTCTTAAGATGCGGTAGCATCCTCGGAAATACGGAGTAGTCAATCAAATCTTTCACTTCCGAGCGGGTCATTAGTTTTAATGGCACATTTTCTAACTTGCCGTCTTGCTTCTTTAGCTTCTCCCATTATTTCATCATGTAATTTATAAATTCTTAATTGTAGTTTGCCTCCCCCTCGCCCCCCGCCGGGAGTACACAACTCGACGGGAGTGACTTGCCATTAATGGGATGTGATGAGGCCGGGGCAGGGCGAAACTCGGCGCCCCGTCCTTTGCTTTGTCTGCATCGCTTCAATCGAAAGACTTAGTCCATCATGTCCCTATCGCCACGACGCCATCTCTGATCTTTCTCCCTGGCACTGCAAATGCCCGTCTCCTCCGTCCCCGTTGCCCAGTGGAGCGAGCGCTGCAGCCGAGCACAACATCGCATCCTCGCTTCGCGACTAGACCGTGGCCTCAACCTCATGTGTCTTGCACGGCGCGTGCTTCCTCCCCCCTCGCTCCGTCCATGTCCATAGCCCGAGGCAGAGGCTGCCGGGACCGGGAGCATCCCTTGGCCGCCGTAGGCATCGCCCGTCGAACGCCGGGGGTCCGAGAATCCACGCGCGCGGTCGAACGAACCGAGGCGCGCCGGCCATTGGCGGCCTCCGACACCAAAACGTCGGCCGTGGAGGCGCTCGTTTGGTTGGTGTTGATAGAGGAGAGGCCTAATATGGTGTTGGATGAGAGGATGAAGGAGCTCGGCGGATGTGCTTCAAGGAGAGGTTCAAGAGGAGGCACCGATCATGGCCCATGCATGGCCCATTTTGATGCTCTCGATTCGTGTCTGTAAAGACTTTTGTTGCCAAACTTGTTTTCTGTTAGAAGCAATTTGACGGTTTCATTTATTTAAATTCTATAAAATTTTTAAATTGTTCTAGCTCACGATGTTCATCGTGATGAGAGAGTCAAATGTCGAAAATTTAGCGTCATTTCATGTAATTGGTATTGAAGATGCCTCATGAACATGAATATCATTTTTCACTAACTTTACTTCATGATTTCATGTACTTCCGAGCTTTCTTTCGCACTCGATCTAGCTCTCTCACTACCAGCTCGAAGAGGAAGCGTGGTTCTCAGCTCGGTGTTTCCTCGCCATTTCATGTTCAAAGAGAAGCTCCTCTCAAGGTACCGGCAGATATCTTTCCCTACTAATACAAAAATTTCTGGAATTAATTCATGTTCTCGCTACTTTCTCATGTAAATGCGGACGAGCTTGGTCGCCTCTTTGAGGTCGACTTCGCGAGTTTTTTGGGAGGAGGAAGCGCGCCGCAAGAGCAAGGACGACGACTATGAGAAGGACCTCGGGAAGCTGACCGAGCAAGAGGACGGAAATCTAACGAGGATGGTGGTGGAAAGCCTGAAGCACGACAAATAGATGATAGAGGAGAGGCCTAATATGGTGTTGGATGACAGGACGAAGGAGCTCGGCAGATGTGCTTCAAGGAGAGGTTCAAGAGGAGGAGGCACTGGCCCATGCACGGCCCCTAGCTAGTGAAAGATGACCGCTTGCGTATTCTTGTCTCTTGGATTTTGTTCACCGCAGATTTGGTCATGTAATTAGTCTTGAAGATGCCTCATGAACATGAATATCATTTTTCACTAACTTTACATCATGATTTCATGCACCTCGAGTTCATATCGGAGCTCTACTCTACGGTGAAAAACTAGCTAGCTAGAACGAAATAAAATTATTAAATACAAAATAAATATCTATTAAATACAAACTAGCCTGTAGGGGTGTAGGTTGATGAAGAAAAGGTTTGAATGTGTGAATTTGATTTTTTTTTAATTCTTTGCCGAGAGCCTTTGGCAGTGCTCTCGGCACAGGTGCTCTGTGCCGAGAGCCAGAAGCGGGCTCTCGGCACATCTGACGGCTGGGCAAACGGCCGTGACGGCCGTTACGTTGCGCCGTGAGGTGGCGGCTGTGCCGAGGGCCCGCTTCTGCAGCTCTCGGCACAGATCCTCTGTGCCGTGAGTGGGCGCCTGTGCCGAGAGGCGGCACTGTTCCCTCTCGGCACAGGAACTCTGTACCGCGGGTTCTTTCTGTGCCGAGAGCTGAACCCTTTGCTCTCGGCAAATCGTCTCTGTGCCGAGAGCTTGGGATCTGGCTCTCGGCACAGAAGCGAGCTCTCGGTAGAGGCCGCGTTTCCGGTAGTGATTGGATACAATTTCTATTTTTTATATGAAAAACAATATAGCTTTCACTGGTAGAGAGCGAGGCTTTCGTACGGGCCTTTAGTCCCGGTTCAACTTTGGAGCCGGGACGCCTTTTGTCGACGTTACTTGAAATGCTGGGTGGAGACACGCTCTTTGGTCCCAGTTGGTATAACTAATCGTGTCAAAAGGGTTGGCTCGCAACGTCTCTTTCCCACAATGATTGACTCGGTTGGTAACTCCACCCAGGACTTCCGCGCCCTATAAATCCAGCTTCTTCTTCCTCTTACTCTTGCCCTTGCCATTCTTCACCAAGAGCTCAAGCTCCTCCTCCATGGCGCCTCAACCTTTGAGAGGTTCTTCTTTAATTTTTTCTTCATCTATTTGTGAAGATTTCTCTTCTCTGAAGTGTTGCTAAGGTTTGATTCTTCTTCCTCATATCATTTGTTGTGATTAATTTTTTATATATATTTTAGAGGTGGAGAAAATAGAAATCTTAAATCCTAGGTGGAAGGAGCTAATAAGAGATGGGGTCATTTATATACTTTAGATTTAGAAAAAATAAACACTAGCGTTCTCTTGTTATCTTTTAAACTAATGTAGAGAAAATTGAATTTTACTTTTTGATATAATGATGCATAGAACTAATTATGATTTTACATTTAGCTAATTTTTTAGAAGTTAGTTTATAAAAAACATGGTCATTAATAATGAAGATAAAAAATAGCAATCAGGTGACCTCTGTATGTCACAAGAAATGGCCAGATGTATGTAGTTCACATAGGATGCAATGATTGTCGCCGGGCATGCGCACTGGTCGGACATGGACGATTAAGCTTCCGCCGGAATGACAGGGGTGGTGCTCGCATGCCCTGGCGGCGACGGCGGATGGCCGGCTCTTGTTGTTCTGGGAAAACACGGTGAGGGTGCACATCGGAGGAGCACGGTGGAAACTAAAGCTAGAGAACAACGTTGTTGCCAACCTTTGCCTCACGAATGGTGGCGTCTTCTTTCCGAGGAGTGGGTACCTGCTCGTGGAGGAGAAGGACGGAGGACAGGCACTCCTCGTCGACGTCGAGACGGGTTCGTCGCGCATGATCATAGCTAGGAGCAGTTCATGCTATCATTACGAGATGGATTGGTCGACTTACTTGTCGAAGATGAATCCTTTTTCCACGACAACGGCCGGTACTGCAAGGACTTGTAGCAGCAGTAGCCTAAGGAAGCGTCGCGCCTGGCGGCCTAATCCAAGGATTTATGGCGCAAACTGGGTTAATTTTTGAATAGGTTGTGTAAGGAATCGGGTGCCCGTTAGCCAAAGAGGGGGAGGGGGTGAATTAGGCAACTTAAAACCTTAACATATGGCTTCACTAATTTTGCGCAAAGGTAAACTAGAACATACTATCTATATGTGCAACTACGGTTGTTCTAGTGTGAAACTCCCATCCCAAAAAAGGTTTGCAACCTAGCATGATACTACTCTAGGAATGTAGAGACAAGCAAAGATTGCAATAGAGTAAATGCGGAAACGTAAAGGGGATGAGAGGAAGCAAACTCTTGACACGCGATTTATCCCGTGGTATCGGTAGGCACTAAGCCACCCCTAGTCCACGTTGTTGAAGCACTCACACAAGAGTATTGCTTCCCGGCCACCAAGTCTCTCCCAAGAGCACCAACTTGACTTGCCACAAAGGCTAGCCACTTAGGCACTTGTTCCCTTGGTCACCTTGATGCCGCCTCCACTAAGGAGCTTCTCCACTAAGGAAGGGGGTCTCCACGTCCCCCGCACGGTGTCCTCGCCGCTCCACACCAAGCCGGAGGGTCGATGACGATTGCCGGTGAGCCACTTAGGCCCCAAGGCTTCCGCCGAACCTTGTACAACAGGATTCACTCAAGAATCACCTCACAAGGTTGGCACAACCTTGCACTCACTCAGCTCTAAGCTAAGCCTAGCACCAAGCACATACACAAAGCATGCACTAGTCTAAAGGTGATCAATTAACCACTTGGATGGATTGGATATGATCTTGAATGTGTCTTGAACTCCTCTCGCACTTCCACACAATCCTTCAACCTCAAATGGGTGAGTGGAGGGGGTATAAATAGCCCAAGGCATCAAACTAGCCGTTGGCTAAAAGCTGCCGAAACTAGTACCGTCGGATGATCCGACGCTATGCTTTTCCAGTGTGTCGGTTCATCCGGTGCCCCTCCCACGTCACGTAGCCGTTGAGGTTCTCTGACACAACTGCTCCGACGCTATGCTCCGACGCTACGTCGGATCATCCGGTGCTGAAGGCCTCGCGTCCAGGTCGGTACTGTTAGCTTCCAACAGACCGTCGGATAGACCGACGCTATGCCTTGACCAAGGCGTCGGATCATCCGGTGCTGAAGGCTTCGTCTTGGCGCGTCTCTGTATGAATTCATCCGGTGCTACTGCCTTCGCTGCTCTTCCTCTGCAACTCGTCCGACGCTACTAAATAATGCACAGTCGGTTCATCCGACGGTACCTAGGGTTTGACCCTGTGCACCAACTCGTCCGATGATTGCACCGACGCTTGTATTTGAGGGACCGTCGGTTCATCCGACGGTGTATTCTCTTTTGCTTTTCTTGCTTGGTTTTGACCCTTTGTTTTGGCATTTTTGCATGGGGTTTTCTTGCATCCTTGGGACCTAGAAATGTCTACAAAGACATGCTCAAACAATATGGTTAGTCCCAATGATCATGTTGTCATGAATCACCAAAATCAAACTCCGAACAAATGGCATATGAGGCCATGCTCGCTACAATCTCCCCCTTTTTGGTGATTTATGACAACACAACCAAAGCAAGCATAAATGTGCTAGAATTGACAGAATTAGAACCACTTACACTTGCTTGGATGCTTACCATCATCCAAACTCCCCCTAGATCAATCTTCCCCCTTTTTGATCTTATGTTCACATTCTCCCCCTTTGGTCTCATATCCTTGAAATCACTTGTAAGCATCCTCGAGCCCACTTGTAAGCTTAAGCCACACGCTTGCTTTGGTCTCACATTCTCCCCCTTTGGAATAAAATCTCCAAAAAGTCCAAAGCAAATGGGTCCAAGGAAACTAGCAAGATCTAGCAACCATAGCTCAAAGGAGAGATGTTAAATGCAAGGGAGAAAGCCGCATGAACCATGATCCATATGTATGATATCGATGAAGATACCATATGTGAGAATAACTAAGGTGGATCACAAGCTCATGAGACTAGCATGATACAAACTAAGCTCCCCCTAAGTGTGTGCACAAAAGGATACCACTTGTAAGACAAGGGTAGTGAGAGACAAGTGCACGACAACAAACTTGTAAAACAAGGAAGCTTACAGCATATCATGCAAAGAGGTAGCTTAAAGGACAAGAGATAAGACAAATGGGTTCTTGTTACATTACCACTTGTAGATATCACTTGTAGTCTTTTCATCATTGCATACCTCCGGGGTTTGATCCTTTCTACCTTGTTGGCACTTGGAAATGATATCACTAGGTGACACCACTTGAAAGAAGCTTCCATAGAAGACACTTGGGGTACCACAAGGATTAGGAATGTATGAGTACATTGTCTTTGAACTTATATAAAGACATAAGCTCGCAAGGACATAACTCAATAGCATGAAGCTCATATTGCTATATTCACTCTTTTAGAGATGTTAGATCACATTGAGAGTGAAATAGCATTCTCTTAGAATGAAACACCACACCGAACGCGTCGCTAAGGGACTACATAAGGTAAGCTTGAAACAATGTTAGTCCCATAACCAAACCATAGGATGAGCTCCCCCTAAATGTGTGCATTTAGTGTTTGAATCACCAACCAAATGTATGCACATTGTTTATGACAACAAAAGGGAGGCTTACCCTATAGCTTGCTCATGATGCAAAAAGATATATATGAAAACATGCAACATGAAAGAATAAGTGTAGCTTTCCTACACACTAATCAAACCATGTAGATTGCTCATGGGTTAGAACATGACACAAGCAACCTACCATATGTAAACATTGCAACAAATGCAACCTAAACCAGGCAATGGAGCTACAATGATGCAAGAGATAGATACTAGTTTCCATTACCTCAACCGGGGAACTTGGGAAACACATGTCCAATTTGCAAGCTTGACTTGTAGGCATGAATTTCCGCAACTTCTTTGTGCCAAGCCTCCCAAGTCACCAAGCTCAAGGTCTTCAAGTGGCCTTTGAAACCCAAACCATTTGAGGCCCCATCATGTTGATGATGACTTCCTTGGGCACCCAAATGGGTTGGTTCCAACCCCGCTCTTCCTTCATCTTCCCAACCTTGTGTGCAACCACCTTGCCATTTGCCTTGTTCTTGATGACGTAGGTGTTGCTCTTGGTCTTGTTCTTGCGGTTGGGCTTGGTGTAGATGAGGGAGCTCTTGATGGTTGGCTTCAATTTCTTCTTTGCGCCCTTGTCCATCTTCTTGACAAATTGAAGGCATTTGTAGAACTTGTGCCCTTCTCCATGACACTTGTAGCAAGTCACGGTTGCACCCTTCTCAAGCTTCTTCACCATGGGATCACGGTTATCTTGAGAAGGTTGGACTTGACTTTTCATGTCTTGAGAGATGTCCACTTGTTCTTCATCGTTCTTGCCCTTGCCCATCAAGTTTGCCAACCTCTCTCGGAGCCATTTCACTTCTTGCTTGAGCTCATCATTTTCCTTGCCTATGAGATAATCACATGATTCTACAACAGCATTCTCATGGCAAGATGGTGAGCAAGATTCATCAATTAAATCAATGCAAGAAGTTGAAGCATCTACCTTGGAGATAGGAATTGCACAAGGGATAGATGTTTCATCAAGCTTAAAGGAATTACTTGTTTTAGTCTCATTGCTCTCAAGCTTAGATTTTAGCTCATTACACTCCTTGCTAAGCAATTTTAATTTGCACAACAAATGTTCATAATTTGTAGCAAGGGTGTCACTAAGATCATTGCGAGCATTGAGTTCTTTGATTTCATTAGCTTGTTGTTCAAGCATTCCTTTTTGCTTATGGACTAGCTCAACAAGATCATTGAGAGAGGTGGTGTCGGATTCGTCATCACTTACATTGCTTTCCATATCTTTGGCCATAAGGCACATGTGTGATGATGAAGGACCTTGCATGAAGAGGTTGGTTAAGTTCTTTCTTGATTCATCGCTTGAGCTAGAAGAACTTGATCCACCACTTGTCCACCCACGGACGGTTATTGTTGCTTCTTGCCTTGGACTCCTCTCCTTGACCACCTTCTTCTTGGGCTTGTGCTTGATCTTGGTGAACTTGATGTGTTGATGATGACGCCCTTCTCTCAAGTGGACGTTGTAGCCGTACATGTTGACTTTCTTCACATACTTGAAGATCTTATTCACGTACTCGGCCACCATGGATTCAACCTCTTCATTACTTGAGGAATCTCCATCGTCACCATCATCACCATCATCTTCGCTTGATCTTCCATGAGTAGCCATCCTACTCAACATTTTCTCTTGTCGGCTTGAGAGAGCATGGCTTGTTGTTGGAGAGGATGGTTCTTGAGGCTTTTCTTGGGGCACCTTCTTTGACTTGGGCATGAGTTGAAGCTCATGTGCCATGATCTTGCTCAAGATATGCGATGGCTTCAAATCCTCGAGCTTCTTCTCGTAGATGATTGCCTTCACCAAGTCATAGTCGGGCTTCCGGAGACTTCGAAGGATCTTGCGGTTGATGTTCATGTCCGTGATGTCCTTCACATCTAAGGCATTAATCTCATTGACAAGCACATTTAGGCGTGAGTACATAGATTCGGCATTTTCATTAGCAAGTTGCTTAAAGCTATTGAATTCGTCAAGGAGACAACCGTAGCGTTCATTAGCAACTTCTTTTGAACCCTTATTTTGCTCCTTGATGGTTTTCCATAGCTCATGAGCATTTTCACAAGTAAAAACTCTATTGAAAACGCCTACATCTAGTGAGGACAAAATGATACTCTTAGCGATCACATCAAATTGCTTTTCCTGTCTAGTACCATTTTTCATGCCCTCATCGGTGACTCTCCAAACGTTAAGGTCCCTTGCTTGGAGATAGGCCTCCATGAGAACCTTCCATTGAGGATAGCCCGTGCCATCGAAATGTGGAGCCAAACCTAAGGTATCCACCCCTTTCATTCCTCTATAGAGCAACTCACTAGGCGATGAAGCCTAACCGTTCCAATGAGCTGATTTTCACAATTTACCAATCGAATTGGCGTTTCCTTGTGAAGGAAGTGAGTCCCGGCTCTGATACCATTTGTAAGGAATCGGATGCCCAGTTAGCTTAAGAGGGGGAGGGGGTGAATTAGGCAACTTAAAACCTTAACCTATGGCTTCACTAATTTTGCGCAAAGGTAAACTAGAACATACTATCTATATGTGCAACTACGGTTGTTCTAGTGTGAAACTCCCATCCCAAAAGAAGGTTTGCAACCTATAGCCAATCCTAGCATGATACTACTCTAGGAATGTAGAGACAAGCAAATATTGCAATAGAGTAAATGCGGAAACGTAAAGGGGATGAGAGGAAGCAAACTCTTGACACGCGATTTATCCCGTGGTATCGGTAGGCACTAAGCCACCCCTAGTCCACGTTGTTGAAGCACTCACACAAGAGTATTGCTTCCCGGCCACCAAGTCTCTCCCAAGAGCACCAACTTGACTTGCCACAAAGGCTAGCCACTTAGGCACTTGTAAAGCTCCCTTGGTCACCTTGATGCCGCCTCCACTAATGAGCTTCTCCACCAAGGAAGGAGGTCTCCACGTCCCCCGCACAAAGTGTCCTCGCCGCTCCACACCAAGCCGAGGGTCAATGACGATTGCCGGTGAGCCACTTAGGCCCCAAGGCTTCCGGCGAACCTTGTACAACAGATTCACTCAAGAATCACTTCACAAGGTTGGCACAACCTTGCACTCACTCAACTCTAAGCTAAGCCTAGCACTAAGCACATACACAAAGCATGCACTAGTCTAAAGGTGAGCAATTAAGCACTTGGATGGGTTGGATATGATCTTGAATGTGTCTTGAACTCCTCTCGCACTTCCACACAATCCTTCAACCTCAAATGGGTGAGTGGAGGGGGTATAAATAGCCCAAGGCATCAAACTAGCCGTTGGCTAAAGGCTGCCGAAAGTAGTACCGTCGGATGATCCGACGCTATGCTTTTCCGGGGCACGGTTCATCCGGTGCCCCTACAACGTCACGTAGCCGTTGAGGTCCTCTAACACAACCGCTCCGACGCTATGCTCCGACGCTACGTCGGATCATCCGTGCCGATGGCCTCGCGTCCAAGTCGGTACTTGTTGGGGGTACCCGAACAATTCGGAATACTACCCTAACACAAGTGAAAGTTCAAGACATGTTCAACGGCACGGTTAGGGCACAAAGAGACCGAAACCCGTCCCGTCAATAGCACAAGTCCCAAAAAAGTCCGAATCCATTTACATGTGCCCTCGCGCCCCCTTTTAACGGGAGACGAATGGACTTTTACATTCCGATAACACCCTTGGGCTCGGAGAATATTCCTAATGTGAACACACACAAGAGTGTCTTTTCCCCCCTTATACATTTACAAGTCCGCCACTAGTTCACACTCTAAACCCGGACTTTTTGGGACTACAACTTTGACTTTGCTTCTCCCGTGATTCGTGAATGTCTTCGCCCGAAATTCTTGAATTAAGTCTTCAATTGATTCCCGAAGTGGCTTTTGCTTTCCAGCGAGGTTCGTGCGTGTCCTTGCGCCCGAGTCCCGAACGAGTCTTCACCGGATTCCCGAATCGAAGCACATCTCCGAAGTTCGGACCATCAACGATTAAGATTCCGGGCTTCCACATGTTCATGACTCCGCCTCTTCACCGAATCAAGATTCCCGAACTCGCACATTCGCGAATTCGAGACTTCGCAGGTCCCGGACTTCCGAGAATCGTGAATTCCTTGCTCTCGAAAAACATACTTTGAGAATTCCGTTAAACTCGACGTTTCGAGGGTGACGGGTTTTCCCGAATTCCCCAACAAGATCGATATCTTCCAACCGACCATCGGATAGACCGACGCTATGCCTTGACCAAGGCGTCGGATCATCCGTCTTTGAAGGCTTCGTCTTGGAGCGTCTTTGTATGAATTCAAATAGAGTGTCGGATAGACCGACGGGGTCCTCACTCGGACCGTCGGATCATCCGGTGCTACTTCGCTTTCCTTGCTCTTCCTCTCGCAACTCGTCCGACGCTTCTAAATAATGGACCGTCGGTTCATCCGACGGTACCTAGGGTTTGACCCCGTGCACCAACTCGTCCGACGATTGCACCGACGCTTGTATTTGAGGGACCGTCGGTGCATCCGACGGTGTCTTCTCTTTTCCTTTTCTTGCTCGGTTTTGACCCTTTGTTTTGGCATTTTTGCATGGGGTTTTCTTGCATCCTTGGGACCTAGAAATGTCTACAAAGACATGCTCAACCAATATGGTTAGTCACAATGATCATGTTGTCATGAATCACCAAAATCAAACTACGAACAAATAGCATATGAGGCCATGTTCGCTACAGATTGATCCAGGGTTGATGCATCTTGGATCCTCGAGATTAGATGCAAGCCAGGATATAGTTCCATACTTCGATTATGTTGATGAAATGAAATCACATTATCCAATTAATTAGGAACCATTCGAATTTTTATATGGAACAATATAGGTTTTGTAATTTTTTTTGAAAAGGGAATATATTTCAATATTCCAGTCTCTGCATAAAACTATGCATATAACTGTTTTTATTACAAACACCTACGTCTCAAAAATAACATAAAAAATTCAGCCCAGAGTACGTCATAAGTTCTAAACTGTAGGAAAGCCCGGGACCAAAATACTCCTCCCCTCCTCCAAGCATTCAAAATTCACCCGCGCATACCATTTTTTTGAGACTAGCTGATCCAAATTTGATGGCATGCATGAACTTAGCCATTGATGGAAAAAGAACCACCCACTCATTTGGTGCCTGAGTGTGTAAGTCCCACTCGAAGGTAGCAGAAAAATAACCTCCTCAAGTGACCACGAAGTTCTTCCTCAGTCAAGGATCCCCCTTCCATTACTGCAGTGATGCTATCCATCGTAGAAGGTGTTATGGGACCATGAGGGATGTGATAGAACCCAAGATCATCCACAGCATACCCTACAACAATTGTCATCGTCTTTGGCTTCTTTATATGGCACTTAGCTGACACATTGTAACACCGTTGAGGACCGAAGCATCCGAGGACCGATGGATGGTCGCTCCTGGTTGTGATGAGTGATTGACAACATGGTGTGGACTGACTCTTGGTCGAGTATTGCAAGTGCAGGTTGCGACTTGATTTGCGTTGGTGTAGGTGAAGAGTGGGCGCGAAAGGTCTATGCCTTGTGGGGCCTCCGAGGAGTGGAGAGACAAGTAGGCGTGGCTCGAGGGACTCGGTGGCCAGCGGGGTCAAGTGCGGGCTGCACAGTGACAAGAAAAGCAAGACGAAGTTGTGTAGAGGAGCCGGTGCAGGGTAGCGGCTCACGACCAGAGTCTGCACGTGGGGTTGCGGCGGTTCACCACAAAACCGTTGGGTTACTTGGTTGAGCCACAAAACCAAGACCGGAGGCTCGGCGGGCGGAGACAGGATCCGGGCACGCCGAGAAGCTTCGATTTCGGCGGACACGTGGCGGGATCACAGGGCTTGCGTCGGGAGGACGCTGACTGTGGCGAAGGCGTGTCCGTGCGATGAAGTGGAGTTCTACATGACCTATTTGCCCCTAAGGGGTTTGTATCTCAACTCAAGTGCTAGGGGTAGCGTGGTCATTTGCCCAATCTAGAGGGACTCATATATTAGCTATAGGGTTTCTGGGTAAACCATCATTCCGAACTGCTTCTCATTTCCTTGCTACATAGGCGTGATTTTTTCTTCACCGTTTTGTAGAGAATCTATCCTCCGAGTGTACGGAAGCTTTCATGGTTGCGTTGATTTCCTTCTTGTAGCTCTTGTGATTCCTTTTGAGCTATTTTTGTTGGATTTTCGTGCGCGCCTTGTTCCTTCGATTCTGCGGTGTTTGATTTTGGATTTGTTGGTGGGGATCATGGATAGATGTCTTGTTCATCTTTGTGCTTGATCTTGACCCCCCGAATCTTTGGATTTGGCCTTCGATTGAAGGATTTCGGTTGGAACCCTATCTTGTTGGTAGAGCTCGGTTGCGATTTGATTCCGTCGATTTAGTTCATTTGAGATCTCAAGTTTTGGGGTATAGCATCTCTTAGGGACACTTCACATCTCCCCCAAATCTTTACTCAAGTGCTCAAGCTGTTTGGAGATCCATGGATGGATAGGTGAACTTGCGTGTTCATTTTCGAGTTAGGGCTGCTCTGTCCACGTGTGACGGACAGTCCACCAGGTGCTCGCGGACGGTCCGCGAGGTGCCGGCTGACCAAGTGTTCATCGTGTTCTTTGCGAGATATTGCGTCGCTTCTTTTCGATCCGTTTTGTCCCGTGCTTTTGGTTGCTCGAGGTTTGCCGGACGGTCCGCGAGGTGAGTGTGGACGGTCTTCTCCGCGCGGACCATCCGCGGGTGAGGCGCGGATGGTCTGTTTTTCAAGGTGCAGTACTGGTGGTTCGGGAGGCTATTTCGGACCGTCCATAGTGAACCCGCAGATAATCCGCCTGGTCCATGCAGACAGTCCGCCCAAGGCACCACAGATTGCCCAAGTCCTATGCTTCTTGAGTTGCGCTTCCGTGTTGCTTTTTGTTTGGGATTGTTCCTAGGGTTGGTAGGTCCGTTGTGACTACGTGACATTGGTAAATTCGTGTGGGAATCCTTGGTTGTGAAGTTGGGGCATAGGCCCAGTTCATCCTCTGGGAACAATTTTTATCGGCTCTCATGCACCCCCGCTCTCTGGTCGACTAATCGGTCCTTCAACCCTAATTTTCAAAAAATTTTAGTTTAATAAAATTTGTTAGCCACCTTTAATTTTGCCCTCAAGGACTATAAGGTTTTCTTTAATTTCTTGTATGCATTTAAGTATTTCCAAAATAAAATAAATTAATCATAGGAGTTCATTGTTGCATTCAAGCAGGTGCCTTATTTTTGTGTGTTTGGATTCAAGTTTGCTTTTGAATTCTTATGTGTGAAGCTTTTCAAAATTAGTTAAACCCTTTTTTTATTATCCTTTTTCCTTCCCCTTTCACGCCCGTTTGTGCTTTGAAGCCCAACCACTGAAGTCCTAAGGACACCCTTTATCTCTCCTTCCTAAGTCAATCGCCACCCCTCGGGCGCTCCGTTGCAACCCAGCTCGGCCTGTCGGCCGAAGTCCGCCTATGCCCCCTCGACTTCTTCTCCTGGTCACCTTTTGCACCGCAGGCCGCATCCTAGTGCCCGCTCTCAGCCAAGTGCAGTCTGCTTCGCTCCCCGGTCTCCCGCCTGTCATCGCTTACCTCTCGCCGTGTCCAACGCAGACTCGATGTGCTGCCGACTCCACCCTGCGCGCACCTCCCTAGGCCCTAGCCCTATTTAAGTGGCCGCCGCCACCTTGAACCCCACCCCAAACCCTAGCAGTCACCTCGAGCCCCAGCGCATCGCCGCCCGAAACCCTAGAACCGCCGCCGCCTTCGATCCGCCTCGCCGCCGCCTCTCCGCCGTCAAGGAGTGTCTCTAGATCTTCGCCTGGACGAGAGGAAGCTGTTGGTGTCGCTTCTTCGCGTCGCCGTCTTCTACAGAGCGAGTACGACATCGTCGTAGTTGCCCCGCCACTGTCATCTGCCTTTTCAAGATGTCTGCTGTTGTCGTCACCTATAAGCCCGCATCCTTGCTCTGGTTAAGTTCGTTGTGCCGTGCGCTACACCCTGGTGATCTTTGCACACGAAATCAAGTACCCTAGCTCGATTTGGCCCTGCGCTGGCAAGGCCGCCTCCGTGCGCCGCCGCTAGCCACTCATGTGCGTCCGTGACTGTTAGATCGAGATCCAACAGATCGGATCTAATTTGACTGAAGTCAAGTAACGGTCAACCCAGCTGCACCATGTAGTTTTGCAAGAAAACCCTTGAACTTCTTAGATTTACAAGCCGATCCTTCCACTGTGTTAAGTTTTTTTACTGTTAGGTCCTTTTTCTACATTTTAGCCCTGAGGCTTTAGTTTTCTTTGCAGATAGGTCCTTCTATCTTCCTTAGTGCATATCTTAATCGTTTTAGCTCTGTTTTTAGCGCTCTTTGTATCCATGCGTTCTTCTCGACGAGTAGATTAGTTTTCTGTTGTTTTTTATTCTGTTTGCTGTGATTGGTGTATTGTTTATTAATTAATTATAATGTATGCTTGTACATGATTGTGTGGAGTGTAGTGAACGATCCGTTCGTGCAGTACACTTCCGTTGAAGATCAAGAAGACTTTGAGCAGCAACATGCTTGGGTAAAAGGCAAGTCCTTGCTGCATTCCCTTTTATGCTATTACAACATGCATTTTAATTACATCGTTATTTACTTATTGCTTGCATCAATATGATGGGACCTATGCCTAAGGTTTGACTACTATTGTTTACCCTATGCCTTGATCAATCGTGTTTACTTTATGTTGGGTAGCTTTGCTAGAGCAAACTTTGGGTGGTTTGAATTGAACAATCATTAATTTGGATTTATTTTTTGCTATTCGTTAAAGAAATAAAACTTAGTAAAACTTGACCAACTAAAATGCTAATGTGCTATCTAACCACAAGGCTTTCACCATAAAGCCTTTGCATGTTGTTATAGTGTTTTCCCCTTGTTGAGTACGACATGTGCTCACGCTTTCTATTTTATATTGCATCTGCACAACCCGACAGCTGCTCAGACGGACGTTTTGAGGATTTCCCGGGTGAATTCGATGAGTTCCCGACGTAGAAAGCGCCAGGACCTTGCCCCAAGCGCTTGGGTTGTCCACCACAGCAGAGGTTGCAACCATCTCTTCTTTGGAGAACCCGGCATCTGCGGCAATCCGAACCAGTGACAGCTGCCGTCGAGAATGAGTTGGGTGATGACAAACATGGCAAGGACTCCTCTCCGTTACCCCAAAACTGAGATGATGATCCAGCCGGCCTAATAAGGCCATGCAACGGATCGTCAGATCTCAGTGAGGGCTGTTCCAATGTCGCCCACACCAATTGTTCCATCTCTTGCTCATCTTCAACAACGGATTCCCCTCCATCTGCTAAGAAAACTTCTGAATTCTCACCTCCACAACAGGCAGAGCCGATGACCACCGGCGACGGCTCTCAGCATGCGAGCGCAGCCAACGAGACACATCAAAACAAGTATAATGACTTATATCATACCTTGTTTCTCACTATATTTGAACCGGCCTGCATCCAGAGAAAGCACGAAAAGTACTCTAAAGTTTCCTTTTTTTTCAATGTTCCAATGTGGTAAATATAGTGAAATAAAATGGACTTGGCTAAATCACAGCCGGGTGTCATATAAGCTAGCGGACACCCGGCTGTTTTTTTCCCAAATTTGAGATTACGGTACCAGGCCCACTAGCATAATAAAAAATTCTCGGTACCAGGCCCACGTGCGCGCCCCCGGCCTGCGGCTCGTTCCACATGCGCCCAGCCTGCGGCAGAAAACATCGTGCCAACATCAGCGAAAAAACAGTACAAAAATACGGTTGGCTATGGCATCACTCCCTAGCAACATTAAGCACCGAGCAGTAGATTCGCCTAGCTGATTTGGACGGGGATTCCAAGCAAAAATCCCCCAAAAATCAAGAGATTAACAAGAAGAAATAAGGCAATCTACAAGTACATTCAGGCAACGATCCACATTTGTACCTTGATCCAGTTTTCACTACACAGACAAAAACTAAAAAAACAAGGGGACGACCACCCGGTGCAAATCACAAAGCTTTCTGTTGCCAGTTTTCACAAGCTTTCTTCCCCGTATTCAACACATCACATGTGATTTTTGGTTCTTTTTTGGTTGCCTGCATCATTTGGATCAGTTGTTGATTCCTGCTTTCCATAGTAGCAAGTTGTATCTTCTCCACCCTACCTGCATATGCATCTTGTATCTTCTCACCCTACCAGCATATGTACATAAACTGGATATGTGCATCTTGTATCTTCTCACCCCTGCCTGACTTCACTTGCTCATCTGCGACAACAGAAAAACCAAAAAAAGGATGGTTATTAATTGTTTGCTAGATTTGAATACTAACATTACTTCAGATTAGTACATTATAACTCAATAAAAATTGAATTTATTGTGGCAATGTATGCGGTATGAATTACATATTTGCCCAGATTAGTACATTAGCATGCCTTCTTTGTTATTATTTTTCTGGATGTTAGGCTTAATTAAGTTGCATTATATAGTAGCATATTCAATGAAGTGCAAAGAAAAGGTTTGCATAATAATAGCAGAGTACTCTTAGGACTCCACATCTTTCATTTTGGTCTTTAGACATAAACCCTGAACTGCAGATTATAGTTGCATAGCAAAAAGTACTATAATGGCTTCATTTTATTATTTTTTTGGATCCTAAATTGAATTAAATTTCATAAACATTGGGTGCATAAAAAAATATTCACTTGCCAACCTGTGCAATTTTGTCTCTCCCACCACCTAGCTGCTTGTAAATTCACTTGCAAAAAGGCTGCAAAAACAGAGGAAGCAACCATATGGTTAGTTGACACAATGCTGCAGGAAAGGGAAAAAAAGATATGGTGATTGCTGGAAACCATAGTTGGCTAGATTGCTATACAAACATGCCTGCATTTTTTGTTTCCCTGGCTGGTAAAATGAATTAAGTTTCATGACACTATATATATACAACAGTTTATATGGTAACATAGTTGGTCAGATTAGTATATTAACATGCCGTCATGTTTTTATTCTTTTTGCTCTTTATACCTAAACCCATGTTCTACTTTTAATCTTTGGTTGATTAAGTTGTTTTTTTCAATCATCAGAATTTGTAGCTAAAATATGCTGATTTGTGTACCAAATAATACTAAGTTGCTGTCCAACAACACATGCTATACTTGAAGCTAGTTGTACTTGTATTTATATAGTTGTTTGAAAATTATCCTATAGTTAATTACCTAAAAGACCATGCAGAATACAAGAGATAGAAGTAAGCGTACGACTGAATACGCTTACAAAAATGATCCCGATGCCATTCATGTATGCACGGACATGAAGTTAACACATCCAACTGCACACAGAAAATCTGAATTGAACCAGATCACGCGACCAGAGAGTATGTCCTGCTCGATGCCCAACAGGATCCAGTACTCGGAGAGAGAGAGGGGAATGCCCAGCAGGATCCCAGATGCGTCTGTGCCACGCTCCTGGCGCAGCATGCTTGATTGAGCAAGACAAAATCTGGCGATCCCAGCTAGCTCTGCAGGAAAAGCCTCCTGAACAACTCACTAATCATTCTGGTCCCGCCTGCCCATCATCACCCAGAGTTCAGTTTTGGAAAAATGGGTTGGTTACACTAGCATAGCTCAAAGACAGACATAGCATAATGGTGGTTTTGTAACTCTCACCAAAACGATTTCACCAAATATCAAAAGACACTAACAAAAATACTATGATTAGATTTAGCCTTACATTATGCAGAGTTACTTATTAGGATCAGTCACAGTAGTCTGGTTTAAGTGTATAGTTATTTTCAAAGCTTGTTAAAATGTTTTTGGTATACATACTTTATGCAAAAACATTTCATATATGGTTTAGGTATGCATTTAGCTATATGCAAAAAATATTTTAAGCATATTACTGTGCTTTTATTTCTAGCTGAATTAGTTGCTTTTGGAATCCAATTAAATTGATGGCTAATTACTGGTAATTTGCATACAGAATAAGATTAAGTTGCTAATTTGAAAGATTCATAAGCCTATAAGGTAATACCTGTTCATCCCTATGAATATGTGGAAAACCATACAACCCTATGATAAATTAGCATCACAGACCTAAATACTTGTCAAAACCCTTGCATTATTCAGTTACTTCAATGGTGTAGTAAAACATGAAACTACACAAATTTAATTCTTAGCTATACACCCAAAATGAACACAATTGCATCGCTGAAAAGTCTGCCATGAATCAACTGGCACAGACAACCTAAAAGGGGATCCATCCCCAGATCCACGGGAGGAATGACCAAGGTCTACAACACACGGGAACATGAGAGCAGGAGAACTACTAAAGGATTGAATAGGGTGAAGAAAGGAGTACATGTTCAATGGGGCAGCCATGGACGAACCTTCGCTGGAGCGACCTGCAACACGCACGTCGAGGAAGAAGGGGTCGTGTCGGGAAGGAGCTGGCCCGTCGTTGCTCTGCTCAAGTAAGTTCGCGCGACGCCGGGAAGCAGCCGACCCAATGTTGTTGTGCTCCAGGGACCGCCCTCCACCGGGTCGGGGAGGGAGCCTCCACCTCGGGCCCCTCCGGGAACCGCCGCGCCTGGGTCAACACAGCGCCGCCTGCCTCGATCCGCGGGAAAGGGGACAACCTTCGCCCGATCCGCTCGCTGGAAGAGGAAGGAGAGGGTGGCCAGCGGCCGGATCCGGTCGGGGGGCAAGGCGCAGTACCGAGATTTGGCCGGGATTTGGAGCGCGTAGTTCGTCGCCGGGCGCAGGAGCTCGAGCGCGGGGGGGGGGAGTTTACAAAACCCTATGCAGCGAGAGAGGGCAGGGGTCAGGTGAGGGGCGAGAAGAGGAGGAGGAGGATCCTAGGAGGCCTCACCTTGCCGGCGTAGTGTCCGCAGGGGAGCTCGTCGGGGGACGCCGTTGCCGCGCCCCGCACTGCCGCGAGCGCTGCCCTCGGTGTCGCCATCCGCAGCGAATGGAGAGAGAGAGGAGCGCGACGGAACGGATGCAAGGAATGAAGCCCCCGGGGCATGCGTGCAGACGTGGTGAGATAAGGTGGGCCCCCTGTGGTTGTGATTTTTTTCTCCATACAGCCTGATGCAACGAAGTCTTTACCAAATAAAATATATCAATAGTCGTGTCCGTGCACGATTCTAAATATGGACTTCAATATATGTGGCTCTGCCGCCGGAGCTTCTCTTCTCGCGATCTCTTCTGCCGGCCGGCGGGATATCCAACCAAGTATAGTAGAGAGTCGGATTGATCGAGATCGAAATTTTTCTAGTCCGTGTCGATCTTCAACCTGCTACCTACTATAATCGAATTCTACAATACTGCACGACCGATCGATCTGCAGCATGGGACGAGCGACGACGACGCCTCTCCGATCGCGGCCGAAACGACGTCGTGAGCGACCACCGGACGTGGACATGTGGTTGTCCCTACCCCCGGAGCTGCTCCTCCATGTCTTCCGGCGTCTGGACGCCGCCGACGTCGTCAGCTGCGCCGGCGCCTGCAAGACGTGGCGGCGCGCCATCATCGACAACGCGCCGTCCCTCCGGCCCCGCCCCGACCGCTTCAACCCCAACCTCCTCCTCGGCTTGGTCCACTACAGGTGCGGTGGCGCGTTCCTGCGCCGCGTGCCGGGGCCGTTCCGGTCCGCGCTCCCGGCGAGCACCGGCGGCGACGAGAGGCCCGGCGCCCTGATTCCGGCCGCCGCCTCCGCCGGCGGCGTCCACCCAACAGCATTGTACAACTGGCCATTGTCCTCACGGGACGGGTTCCTCTTGCTCGGGAGTCTCGACAGGGACGTGGTGGTTGGTCTCTGCCTTTGCAACCCCATGACCGGGGATTGCAGACTCCTCCCCGCGGCGGCGGCATTCCGGCAAGACGCCTACGTCTTAGTCACCGGCTACGACGACGACGACCTCTCCCCGTCCCCGTCCCCGTCCGAGTCCGACGACATGGCGGTTCGGATCCAGATCGTCGCCGTGAGACGTGACTTCAGCGATGGCCGCAGAGCCTTGCAGTACCAGCATTTCTCCTCCACGTCGTCGTCTTCTGGAATCGGCTCGTGGGGGCCAGTCAAGCGTTCACCGGAGTTCGTGGAGCGTTTCGGGATGACAATCTCTCCCGGTAGAGAAGTTGTGTGTGGCGGCGCAATCTACTGGCTCGGTGACTCGACCAAAACCATAGAACCCCATTACTCGATCGTCGCGGCAATGGACGTGCGCACTGGTCGGACATGGACGATTAAGCTTCCAACGGAATGCTGGACCAGATGTCATCGTGAGTGGCAAGTCCTGGCGACGACAAGCGATGGTCGGCTCTCATCGCTTCGAGGCAGCAAGGACTACATACAGGTTTGGGTGCACACGAAAGGAGCGCGGTGGTTCCTGCAACGGAAGATCCACGTTCCCAACCTATGTTTGCGGAATGAATACGTGTTCTTCCCAAGGAGCGGGTTGCTTCTCGTGGAGGAGGAGGACGGAGGACCGGAGCTCCTCGTCGACGTCGAGACGGGTAGGATCATGTGTCCTCACGCCAACGTGCTCAACCAAGGAGTGGGTTCACTACTCTGTCCATATGAGATGGATTGGTCGACCTTCTTGTCCAAGATGAATCCTTCTGATGTCACGGCAGCCACTGCAAGGATTTGTAGTGATAAGCCAATGAAGCGTCGCGCCTGGCGGCCTAATCCGAAGATTTACGGTGCAAACTGGTTTAATTCTGATTCTGATTAGCTTGTACAAGATGGGGTCGTCGATGCATCTTGCACATCCTCAAGAGTAGATGCAGTGGATAGTTTCATACTTCTGTTGATGAAAAATCTATATGTATATATACCTACTTTCTTAGTGTCAATGTTTCATACTTCTGTGGGTGTGACGTTGAGGCTGGGGAGGCGGCGATGTCAACATAGCCGGGGTGGTAGACGACAACGATGGGCGGTCAAGTCAAACGATGGGCGAGGTTGGTATGGTGCGGGGGTGGTGGGGGAGAACGCGGTCGAGTCAAACGATGGGCGAGGTTGGTATGGTGCGGGCACGATGATGAGGCTAGGTAGGCGCGGATGACAACTGTCACACCTGACTTTCCGAAGAAAACCAAGTGCATAACTATATGCATGCCAGGATCAAGTTTCATGCATATAGTGACATAAAAGTGAATACAGAAACAGTATCACATATGAAACAGAAAGATTATCAGAGATTTACGCTGAATCCTGGAAACGAAGGCACCAAACATCACAGGCAATCGACTGGGGGTTGCGTACGCCTAGCACCAGCAACATCTTCATAACAGCTTCCTCTTTCTGAGCAACAAAGTTTATAGCAAGGGTGAGCACTTGTCGTACTCAGCAAGTGTGGGAAAAGGCATGAATGCAAAGGCTTTATAGTGGACTGGCTCAAGGCATTTAAGCAATTTTAGTTGGTCAAATTTTATTAGCACCTGATTACTAATAAAATATAAGTATATACCATCCCACAATTAAGCATAAGGTAAGAAATACGCCATAAGCATATGGCAAGCATAACCAGAGAACACGATTTAAGTCCATCTTCAAGTTCAATTATCATGTGAGGGTCCAGGCCGCCCGTGACCGTGGGCACGGCTAACTAGTCAGTTTTACACTCTGCAGAGGTCGTACATCTTTACCCACAAGTCGCGTAAAAGTCCCGAAGAACTTTAGACCCAACCATGCGATGCTGATCAGGCACCATACCACACTACCGAGGTGTGATTGCATAGGGACGCTACGAGGCCGTTACAAAGATCCCCAGATGTAGGCTGCCCGCTAGGTTACCTGGTCAGTGCAACGTATAAAGCTCCCGGACGAGTACCGTGTCTTAGCTAAGCCCACACCTACGCCCGAGCAGGTCCATACGCCACTACCCGCCAGCCCCCAACCCTTATCAGGTAAAGCATACCTAACACCCGGTTCACTAATTAATAAGCCAAGACAGAGCCATATGTCTTGTGGTAGCACTGTTTTCCCCGGGTGATTCTCCATGTTCCGATTAATCATATGATCTTGTATTAAGCATCCAAAGATATAGCATAAAGGTATAACATGATTCATCATTATTGTTCATTAAAACCACCATAACCCAGGTATAGCAACTAAGCATAGCTACCCAACATAAATGCAAACCCAGGTTAACAAGGAATGATCATAAAGACTAGGTAATCCTTAATAGGAACCCATCAAAATTAATGCAAGCAAAGCAATAAGTGATTAATATAGTTCTTAGGACAAAAGATCAAGGACACACTTGCCTTTAACCAAAGTAATGTCGTTGCTCAGAATATCTTCAACTTCAAGCTCTTCCAAACTTCTCGAACGGTGTTCACTCTAAGCGCATCAATCATCGGGTACAAACATACACAAAGCAAACAAACAAGCATATACTAAAAACAAAGCACCAATCAAAAGAAAGATTTAAAAGAACGCACTAAAGGATAGGCTTGATTAGATGGATCACTAAAGCACACAAACCATGCTTAAAGGAAGAAAGGCTTGGTTAACTTTAAAGAGATGGTTGCGGAAGATTGAGCAAGGACCGGAAAGATCACACTTAGATTGAGCTGAGAAAAGAACGTCTAACGAACGTTTTACATATATGAGAGAGCAAGGCTATGAGCTAGGTTCATTTTAATTAACAAAACAAATATAAAGGATATTTTAGAAATAAAATACCCTATGTTGACATTAATGCAATATTAAACTTTATTTACGAAACCGGTGTAAAGAACTAGTCAAGTTTTATTAATAAAGATTCATATATTGATTAAACCAATTAAACATTTAATTTGGAAAAACTAAAGTGTATGAACAATCTAAACGAAACTTTGTAATTCGAGTAGATCATATTATTATTAAAAACATTATGGTATTGGCATTAATCAAATTAATATTTATTATAAAAGCCGTTGTAAAAGCCTAATCAAATTTTAATTAGCAAAGATTAATTAACTATTAAACAAATTAACATTTGGTTTACGAAAATCGAGATAAAGATATAATTAACTTTTATGTACAAAAACATGTGATAGGAACATTAATCAAATTAAATTTGCTTATGAAAAATGATGTATAGATATATATTACTTTTATTTGGAAAAGACATGTATAACTAGACATTAATCAAAATTAATATTAATTTTATTTTCAGAAAACAAAACATGGTGAAAACACACCACTAACGCGTGCTTTACATTATTATGAATCTAACGCAACTTGAACGGATTAAAACGGAGCTAAAACATAAAAGATATTGAGAAAAGAAGATGAAAAGGACCTAGACGTGATTAACTCTAGACAACAGGGAGTCGCTGAAAAGAATCACAAGACACATTAAATAGTGCTCGCAAAAAGAATAGACTGCAGGGTTAGATCTATAAAAGTCCCGGGTTGGATTTATGTGTGAAAGGTGGGATCTTTCTAGGGGTTTTTCCATAAAAGGTGCAAGACACAAGAAAATAGAATAAAGATTAAAAGAAACACGGGGACCTAATCACAAAATAGGAGAGTCTTCTCCTACCTGCTCGTTCATGACCGAACAGGAGGTCCCGGTCGTACCGAACTCCATGCGCATCAAGTTGCCCGGGCTTTGGGTGGCTAGGAGCCCGGGTGGATTGCGGAACGGAAAGAGTAGAGCGAGGGAATCTCGTAGGTGTGCTCACCGGTGGCGGGGACCAAGGAGGCGGCCGAATCCCGGCCGGCGGCGAACAAGATACGACCGGACGAGAGAAGGCAAACAGGGGATTAGATGGGAACGACCACGAAACTGTAGATTGAATGGCAAAACGGAAAGGGAACGACGAGACAAACGTGATGGTGTGCTCACCTTCGGTCAAAGATGAACGACGGCGATGGAAGAGCTCGCCGGAGTTGGAGAGGAGCTCGCCGGAGTTGGGGAAGATGACGGAGTCGGCGTCGGATTCACGTGACGGAGCACATCACGGCGTAGAGCTCGACGAGGAAAACTCCAGGGTGGTGGCCACTTGCACCGGAAGTGCACGGTTTCGCCGGAAAAGCTCGCCGGAAGTTCGCCGGAATTTAGTAGATGTAAAAGTTCGGTGAGGGTTTGTGAGAGCTAGGGTTATCGAAACGGAGCGAGGTTGGCGGCGTTGGAAAGAGGACGCCAAGGAGATCTCCGGCAACTATTTATTGGCCGAGATTGAGTCCAATTTTTATTTTCCCTTTTTTCTAATTTCGGAAATTAATTTCAGATTAAAATAATAATTCCAGGAAATCCTGAAATCGTAATTAAATCGCGAAAAATACTCCGAAGGCTCAGAAAAATTCAGGAAAATTACTAGAGATGATTTGGGTCATGATGAATCCAAATAAATTATTTGGAGCTCATGAAAAAGATTTTAGAGCCTTCTAATAAATAGAAATAGCTCAAAGGAAAATGAGAATAAATCCCAGAAAAGTCCGGAAAATTCTCGGAGGATTTGGACAGCTCCTAATCGCACTTTTGAAACCTTTTGCACTCAAGAAGCACCAAGATGCATCGGCATGAATGCAACACACATAACTTTTTATTTAATTTAGAAAATCAAACAATGGATTTTTCCTATACTATATTCCCTGTAAAGAAACATAAATGTGGGAAAAATTTTAAAATTATGAGAAAATCGTTATTTAATTATTCTTTCTATTCACATCCTGAAATTGGAAATTTCAGGGTGTGACAACAACGAGGTCAGGGGTTTGCATTTTACCCACTCCTAGAAACCACTATTTCTAAAATCGACAACTAGGAGCGGGTTTCGCACCCGCACCTAGAAAGGCCTTTTCGCCCGCTCCTAAAAACGTTTTCTGGCAGAAATATATATGGTCCATTTATCTTTTGTTAAGGTAAAGTACGTTTAAATTTTTGAAATTTGAAATTTTGATTTTTTTTCCAAACGATCTGTAATGGAGAAACTTTCAACATGAAAGTTGTAGATGGTGAGAAGTTTTGAAGCTTTGTAGTGTACAACTTTTTTATTTGAAATCATATTGTCAATGAAATTCAAATTTGAATCTCTAATATTTGAAATTCAAATTTCGTAAACGAACTCAAATGGAAAAACTGGCAACATGAAAGTTGTAGATCTCAGAAAGTTATGAAACTCCCAACTTGAATCCGTTTAGTGCCTAAAAAACCGATTTACACTCAGTATAGTATCATATGAGTAGAATCAAAACTGCATAGGGATACATATGAGTGTGTGGTGTAGTGGTGGCGGAGGCCCTCTTGAGGGAAGAGGTCACCGGTTCGAACCACGGGAACCGCGGAGCGTCGCAACTTTACACGAAAAAATACGCGACTTGTGTGTGGCTGGCCGGTGGGGTTCCTCCACTAAAATCCACAGTGCTTGCTGTGATCTCTTTGCTGGCGGCACAGAGGCATTTTAGCCGCCAGGACAAATCGTTTCTGAGGTAATCTTCAATATGTTGTCCAAACTGAATTACATATATGATAATCAATGGCAAAGGATCATGTTTATTACATTCACCGATCCCGCAAATAGGTACTCCCAGGCCGGCGACACCAGTGCCATTTATTCAACAGAAATGGTTTAATCAACTGGAGATCGTGGTGGCAGAGGTGGAAACCTAGAACAGCAGCATTTTTCGCGGATAATGTTGAAAAAATGGAAGCCCTTCTCGTCGCACCAGTCTCTGCAGTTACGCAACTCCACCAGCAAACGGCAGGGTCCCGGTGGTGTGGAATGTGGCACTGCCGGTTTCTGCGCATAGCCTGCATAGATGCATACCCCCGGTCACTTCATCAGCGCCCATAGTTGGATGACAAAAAAAGAAAAAAAATCTGCATATATGAGCTCTGGAGAAAAACATTGACAGAGACACAGAGAGATCAGTTGTCACCAGAGCAGGCAAGCAAGACCACGATGACAGTGGCTATTGCGAATACGACCGCGGTGAAACGAATCATGGCCCCCATCGTACGTCCCTGCCACCTATGTTATTGTAATGGTGGCGATGAACATGCTGAAATATATATTATCCTGGAGGTAACTATTTTCTAGCTAGCTTTTATTGCCTACTAGCATCCTCAAGATAGGTAGGTAGGTAGTTAGCTAGATATAGATAGATAGACAGACAGGTATATAGACAGACAGACAAACACACAGTAGCTAGGTAGGTAGGTAGACATACAGATACAGATAGATAGATAGATAGATAGATTTTTTAGATAATGGATTACATAATCCGGCCTCTACATCCAGGGATGTACACAGCCAAAAAGTACAGACCAAAGCTGGTTCAGGGATACAGCAAACCAAAGTGAAAAAGATCCATAGACTAAAGCAAACGATAAAAGTGCTTCAGATAGAGGTTAATTGATCATGTTTTATCTATGGCCTCCAAGTGCCCTAATGATATCTGCTGACGGGCTTTGTGACTGTCAGGGATGTGTCCTAGAGACACTCAATAACAATTTGTAAGGAGGTTTGGATTAGGCCTTGTGGATAGTGATACTCCAGATTACAGAACTTATAATGGGCTAAGGGTAACAGCCTGTGAGGCTGTGAGTAGGCTTTATGCATGAACTCTTTTAGTGTACATAATCTGGGTTCCACTGGCTTTCAAAAAGAAGTACTGGTTTTTCGATATCTGATGTTTTATTAATATAGTTTCATGATTTTTGAAAACCGAGTTGATATAAAAATACTCCTGTCCTTTGAATATATAGCAAAGAAATGTGGAAACTAGTTGAGAGAGATCAATTGGTTCACAAATGGAGATCAACCCTACCCTTGAGGGGATCAGTTGAATACTCACACTGAGCTATAACAACCTGCCTCATCACCTCAAGGTTTGCATGATGTATCTAATCATTTTCCCAGAGGATTATATGATTGGCAAGGAGCGGTTGTTGAAGAGATGGATCCTTGAAGGATCACCGCTTCAATCTCGCCGTTCGCCGCCAAATTGCCATGACCGAGTTCGCTCGAGCTCCTGCAGGCTGCGGCCACCGCTCGTCACTTCAATCTCGTCGTCTACTGCCGAATCACTATGACCAATCGCGATGGAGCTTCTGCAGGCCCCGACCTCCGCTCCTCGCCCTGTCGCTCCTCACCGGTCGATCTATTCTGGTGAGGGGCCAGCAGAGGGGGAGAGAGGAGCCACGAGGCTGTGGTGAGATGCAGACCGACGATGGCACATGTGAGGAAAGGGAGAGGTGGTGGGGACCGAAGACCGGTGGCGGTGTGTGGGAGGACAGGGGTCGGGCGGGGAGGGAGGGAGAGAGGGCCAACGGGAGAGAGTGCGTAAAAGTTCCGTGTTTTGTGGTCGCCGGACGTAATTCCCATCATCCGGAAAATAAGTTGTGAAATTGGGCATTTGTGTGCTTAATTAATTAAGGTAGTCTATGTGGACCTTTTGTGTTCCCGATAGGATTAGATTTGGATTGATAGCACAAATTGATGGGTTCTTGTTTACGATAACCAATTGTTCGCTTGAAGTTTCCATATCAAATTTTGTTTTATTGGTGACCCCCGGACCCAAACAAAACACACAACATTAGAGCAACTCCAACGAGTCTCTTTATTTTTATTAGTTAAATTTGTAGTTTTAGACCTTTGTAAAAATATAAGACTTCATAATTCTATAAGATAATCTAACGGACTCTTTAAAACTAAACTTTCCATCTAAGCCACACATGTCGGTCAAAGCCAACCCCCAACCTTATCGATTGGGCTCCGTTCCTCCCCGTTCACGCCACGCACCAGCCGAGCTCCGACCTCTCTCCACTTTGCTCCTTTACATGCCGCCGGCGGCCGGCGCTCTTCTTCCTTTGGTGCACAAGCTCCACTCCCTGGTGGTACTCCGCCCCAAGCCTCCTCCTCCCCCTAGCTCCTTCTCCCCACGAGCTTCTCCTCCTCCTGAAGGCCATGGCTGCCCCAAATATGACGGCCTCACCGCCAGCCAGGTGGTCCAGCACCATGCCTGCCACCGCCCCTCCGTCGACCCTCTTCTTTCTTGGTAGGTGGCCGATGGGGGCTCGTGAGTCTTGTCCTTCCAGGAGGGAACCCCTCTGACACCCACATTAGGGGGGCTCCTGAGACTTGACTCGGAGGTAGCCAGAGGGGTAGCCAGAGGGCTTCTGGTCTTGACGACCACGTCATCCATGTAGGCCTCGATGTTTTTGTTGAGCTGCTTCTTGAAGTAGGCCTGGATAGCTCGCTGGTGGGTAGTGTCAGAGTTCTTCAAACCGAACGACATCGTCGTGTAGCAGTAGGCGCCGAACACGGTGATGAACCACCATTAGTTGTGAAAGCTTGTTTCATATCAGGTAAACATTGCTGGCTTCTGATGATGCTAGGATTGTGTCTAATAGCGAATCTTTCTTTCTATATATATAGGTTTCTGATGCGATAAGTGGCAAGCTGGTTTGTGGTCTGTTCAGATGAAGATCACCAGGTTCATTTGCTTCGAGGAAGATTGTTTCTGTCAGGATACATGCATACAATTTTTGGCAAGTAAAATCTTTACATTGGAATGAATTTTCCATTTAGATATGAAGGCACGTCACCAAATTGGTTGCTCACATTCTCAAAGCATTGAGATGTTTTGATAATGTTTCAGTAATAGGGTATTTAACCCTCATAGTTATCCCATTTCATTTGTGCTATTATGAAAGAAAAATTGTGCTATTATGGAGCATGTTGAATATTCCTAAGACATTCTTTGGATGCTTCTTGCAGGCTATCAGCATTGAAAACTACATGAACTACTCAGTAGTTTTAACTTTTAATTTGATTCTTCAATATTGTTGAACACAATATTTTTCTTTTACACTTGATCCTTTGTACTTTGGATACATCAGAGCTTATGTGATATGTATTGTAATAGTTTGTTCTTTTTTTATCTGTATATACAGCAATTAGTGCAAGCATGTCAACATGCCCGGCCGAACAGGGGCTTCGACTCTTTTTATTATTTTTTTTTGAAAATATTTGTCGTGCGTTCGGGGAAGTGCACGGCAAAGACCCCAATCTTTGCCGTGTGTTTTATTTGGAGGCGCACGGCAAAGTCACGCCCACACTGTTTCTACCGCCCTGCCGTCAGTACATTTATTTTGTCGTGCGCCAAAAATGCACGGCAAAGGTCCTTTGCGTGTAAAACGCTGTCGTGCGGCCCTTGCTGTGTGTTTTCTGATCTTTGCCGTGCATATGAAATGCACATCCCGTAGTGTCTAGTATCTTTAAAAAGATGATGTAGCCATGTAATTGGTGTTGCCATCTTACTAGTAAATTAAAGCGTGGTAACAGTTAATACCAATTAAGCAATAACAAGTGCCCTGGATTACATGTTGTAATCCACAATAGGTTGTCCAAACTGAATCATATAGCGGAGAATCAATAGCAATGGATCATATGGATATTACATTATTCATCCCGCGAATAGGTACTCCGATCCAGGCCGGCAACACCAGTGCCATTTATTCAAGGGGGACGGTTCAATCCATTGGAGATCCAAGTGGCCGAGGTGATACTACCCTAGGAAACCAGCAGCAGTATTTTTCGGTAATTCTTCTAAATTTGAAGCCCTTCTCCCTGCACCAGTCTCTGCAGGTGCGTTTAGCAGGGATCTCCACCAGTGGACCACATACCTCTCCCGCTGGTGTTGAATGTGGCAGTACTGGTTTGTCTGCGTAACCTGCATATAGATGCATACCCGGTCACTTCATCAGCGCCCTGGATGATTATACAAAATCTGCGTATATAGACATATATATGAAGCTGTTGGGAAAAACATTGAAGGAGACGCAGAGAGATCCGCACCAGTGGAGGCAAGGAGAGCCGCGACGACAGTGGCTATCGCGAGGACGACCACGGTGAAACGAATCATGGACCCCATCGTCCCTGCCACCAATGTTCTTGTTACGGTGGCGATGAAGATGCGCTTCTATACCAATATATTAACCTTGAGGTAGCTCTTTTCTAATTGTTTTATGGCCTATCAGATAGATAGATAGATAGATAGATAGATAGATAGATAGATAGATAGATAGATAGATAGATAGATAGATAGGGTGCCATCCCGGATGACGCTGCCGCAAGTCATCTTACATTATGAACGGAAATATGAAAATGAAATCTGAATTATCTGATATCTGTATCCGCTAAAATCTAAATATAGATATTTGTATCTATATTCGAATTTAAATGTGGTAGTAAGTGGATATATCTGAATTCGTTTCTCGATTCTCTCTCTGGTTCCACATCCGTATTAGGCAATATCCGGCACTATCCGTATTCTGCTGTATAAAACTATCAGTTGTCTCTATGACTAATGGAAAATTATGTTCAATAGAATACTAATAATGATAGTGTGTAATTGAAGAAAAATATATCCTTAACTAATGATTATGACAGTAATTTTGATATAAAAACATTGCATCCATAAAACAATTTAAAAGTTGTATTTAAATTTATTGACAATTATCATTAATTTTAATAGTACAAATACATGAACATAAGGTTTCATTTTAATTACTCCAGTTTATTTATGTATTGATGAAAATATGTTTCATGTATTTTTATTATTTTTGGTAAATGTATATATATTAAAAATATTAATTTATTAATAATTTTTTATTATATGATTAATTATTAAAATAAATATGGATGAATGTGATATTCTTAACAGTAAATTGCATTCATCATACAACAACTTGTCGGGTAAGTGTAGATTAGTCCAATAACTTTTAACATGCTCAATCTAGTATAATAACATGTCAGGTGGGTGAGGATTCGTCCAATGAGTTGTAAAGTGCTCAATTTAGCACAATAACTTGATAGATGGGTGCAAAGTGGTCCAAGAACATGTAAAAGCTTAACTTAGTGTCCAAATCAATGCATCTACGGTCTAAATGTTATCACAAACAATATATTTTCTAATACCGGGCAAGAGTATATTCGGGTCAAGCTAAGTCGGTGTGCACTATTTGACAATTGATAATCACGTCATGATGGTAACGTATTTCGGTACAGACTAGAACCTTCAGTACTTAGAAAACTATTATTATATATGTCTTCGATAACTTTTTATATTCAAAGATTAACTTTCGATTAGGAATATTTTTAATTACATATTTAATTTTGATTTCAAGATTGATTGCATCCATTCTTGTTCGGATCAAAATAGAATATGGTAATACTACCTAACAACGATTAATAGCTTTTACAACAGGGGAGGGCGAGTCCCTCACCAGCTCCAGACCTTTTGCCGTTGGATCCCCTCCCACTCCTGCTCCATACGCTTCTCCTCACCCCGCCGGCTGCTGCCTCTGGCCGCCACCGTTCCTCGCATCAGATCATGCTCCCGTACGCGCACTATCAGTTAGCTGCATTTGAAATTTATTTCTGAGCAAAACTCTTTGGCTTCACAGTAGCAAAATGGGATCTATGAACACTGATGAGCATGTACTTTCTTTTGTTGACATAGATGCTGGAGTGAAATAATTTTAAGAGGGCTCCCAAAATTGATTTCAGAACTCTGTACACCTTGGGCGCCGTACTTACGAAAATTGCCTGGGCTGCCTACCACGGTAATGCTCAGGGGAGTTTGCAATTATTTTATGACAACATTACTTTATATGGCAGTAGGTTTTGTTGGTGACAAGGAAGATTTGGAAGTCATGGTTTAACATGGTTCACTATGTCGAGATGGTAACCTATTCAGTTCGCCCCAGAACACAGCGGGAGCCGAGCCGAGTCCCAGCACAGTCGCCAGAGAGCCGAGGGACGCCAGGCCGAGTCCCAGCACAGTCGCCAGAGAGCCAAGGGACGCCAGGCACGAAAGTGATGCCGAGAGGGGCCAACGCACGGGACCCGGACCTGATCCAATCACGAGGCGACACGAGGGGAGTCACTACTGGAAAACCGAACTTTGTCGTGTGTTTTCTTGGGCGCACGGCAAAAAACCCACTTTGCCGTGTGTTTTTTTACGCGCGACAAATGTTCTTTGCCGTGCGTCGTCTTTTTTTTACGCACGGCAAATAATCTTTGTTGCGCGTCATTTTCTTTTAGCGCACAACAAACTAGCTGACCGTTACCATCTTTCACGGCCATTACCAAATTATTTTTTTGGACCCTTTGCCATGTGTTATAAGAAAACACACGTCAAAGATATATCTCTATCGTATTCTAGGGCAAGGCCGTGCGTTTCCTTTTTTAAAAAAATGATTTTTGTACTTCTTTTTATTTCTCCACTACAAAAATATTATTTTATACTCTATATTTAAATTTTATACTTGTCTCGATAAATTTAATATTTTTAACAATTATGTCTCACTTAAACAATGTTTGCGGTATACGTCAAATTTGAACTGGAAGTGCATAAAGTAGTGGAGTAAACTTTGTGAAAAAATTATATTCATGTAATTTAATCATTTTTAAGACCTTATCCATTAAATTGGATTAAATTTGGAATATTTTGATCGCGAATCATAAAAATCCATATGCAGTTGCGTTTTTTAATTGTATAAAATGCAAATAAAATTTAAAAATCATGAGAATTGTCAAGAGCTCATGATTTGCTATGTGAAGCTTGATAAATCATAGAGTGTTTTGAGTAACTTGTCGTGGATGGTGATTTGAAACCGAAGTATCTCACTAAAAGTTTCAGAGTGTTGAGAGCCACTTGATCATGTTTGTAGTCGTAGTAAAGTTCAAATTTGATTTTGAATTCAAAGTTTTTTATGTAAGCAATATACAACTTATATTGTCTCATCCCAATTTATGGTAATTTTTCAAATCTATTTGATTATTTTAATACGATTTTAGTACATTAACTCTAATTATGATGTTGAAATATACATAAATGGAAAAGGGCTTTGTGATGTGCCAAACTCCATCACGCAGGGCAATAGCCCACCAACCGGCCCATTTGTGCCTGCGGCACAAAACACCGCCGGCCACCTCATCTCTTTCACTGTTGATCTCAGGATCCAATAGCCAAGAATGAAGGCACGATTCATTTAAATTGCTAACCCTACCTCCATTCCGCAATATTTCTCATCCCCTCCTATCCCTTGCGCAGCCGCAGCCCCTCCCTCAGATCATATCGCCCCCTCCTTCCCCCCGTGCCCCTCCCTCTCCCCCACGCCAACCTCCTATCCCCCACTCCCCACCTTCTCTCCGACGAGCGTGTCGTGGCATGGCCACCGAGGTCACCTTGCGGAATGGTGACCTCTTGTTCTTCCCCCATGTGGCGCGGCCAGCTCCTCCACACCGGCGCCGGCGCCGGCGCCAGTGAGGAGGACGGATTCGGCGGCCAGGCATCCGACATCTGCCTTGTCCTTCGTCTCCGACCGCCCCATCCCCTCCTTCCCTGGACGACACTTGCGGCCCACATCCTCGTCGGCTGGATCTGGCGAGTGGCGGCCGGTGTCGTCGCCTCCTCTCCCCCACGCGCCACCTCTTCGTCCATGGCGCGCGGTCGCCTCCTCCGCCATGCATCACGCGGCACGTGGAGGCCCTGGATCCGGCACGCGTGGGCCTCCTCCTCCCCGACGGCCCGCGCGGTGGTGACTAACTCGTCGGCCGACACCTCCCCGATAGCGCGGTGCAGCGCGGCCGGCTTCTCCCTTGACTACCGGCATGTGGCGGGCCTCCTCCCCCTACGCTGGTGCGGCGGCCTAGTGGTGGGTGTGGTGGCGGCGGCGGCCTGGTGGTGAGCCCGGCGGCGGAGGCCCGGTGGTGGCTAACTCGTCGGCCGACCAGGGGCGGGCCCGATATATATTCATGGGTATTCAGTTGAATACCCATTATTTTTGCAAAGAAAAATTCATACATATAGTGTATTCTAGTTATATAGGTGGAAAAACATGGAAAAAACATAAGCTAGCAAATCAATCCAAAAAAAAAAGGCCCATCCGCACCTACTTCTATCTGGCTCTTCCCTCTTCTACCTTGCTAATTTGTCACAAGCCCACTTTGGCCCTCTTCAACATTTCCAATTTTTTGTGAAATTAAAACATCAGTTTGCATGCTTACGAAATTAGGACGATGTGAATATATGATAGCAGTAGGCAGTAGCAGTAAAAATATTTGAATGGTTGCTTGGTTATATTCATTAAAAAATAATTCTTTTTACAAGCCAAGGATGAGGACATCATCAAGGACAGGAGAGTTATCCAGTAATTTGTAAGTTTTTTTATCAATGCTATTTGCTTTTTGATGATTTTACACTCTATATATTCGAGATATTGCCCCTTGCTACCTTGTTGATCATTTTAGTACATATATCTCTATGTCTTATGAATCAAAAGGTAGACTAAAAAAATTTTCTTCGGCCTTTAAAATTTTGAATACCCATTCCCAAAATCCCGGGCCCGCCCCCCGCGGCCGACGCCTCCCCGATAGCGCGGTGCGGCGCGGCCGGCTTCTCCCTTGACTACCGGCATGAGGCGGGCCTCCTCCCCCTACGCCCGGTGCGGCGGCCCGGTGGTGGGGGTTGTGGCGGCGGAGGCCTGGTGGTGAGCCCGGCGGCGGAGGCCTGGTGGTGGGCCTGTCGGCGGTGGATCTCTATTTTTATGTTTTTTTAAAAATGTTTGCAGTGGGTGTGAATATGGCCCACGGCAAAGCAGGACCTCCTGTCGTGAACTCATTGGCTCCATCTGTTAACTTTTGATTGCCGTGCACTGTGCGAAACGCACGGCAAAGACTATTTACCGTGCGTCACGATATAAGGCGCACGGCAAATGTGCTTTACCAGGCAAATTTCTGTCGTGTGGCCTTTGTGGTACATTTCCCAACATTTCCCCAGGAAAACGCATCGCAAAAGCTTTGTTGTGTGCTTTCTTTCCTTATTGGGTGTGCACCCCGCGCGCGTTTTAATCACAAACCGATCGATGGTGCTAATTAGTTTTCACCGCCAGTTATGTGATGTAACATGATTTTTGGCTTCCGATCATTGTTTCGCTGCTGGGTTCTCTTAAACGGGCAAACGGCAATACGATGCTCCAGCAGTGACGTCTATTTGTGTAATAGTGAGATACCGAGATGCTTGTTGGAGAACTTCTAGTTCTTTTTTTCTTTTTTGTTTGTTAGAGTACATTGAATTGTCTGACATCTTTGCTACACGTTCTTTTGGTTATGTGCCTATCTTTGTAGTGGCGTCCTTGTGGAGCAATCGGGAACTGATACATCTCGGTATCTCGGTACCACGGGCGGAGCTGGCTAATTCATGCCTAGGGCTACTACGTGGACTTTATGTGCTAGATGGACCAGGCCTTCATTTCTACATACAGCTCAACACCTAGTAGGGCGATGGCCATAGTGTCCCTAGGTGCTCCTCTGTGCCACTGAGGATAACTGAAGCCATAAACTTGTGCCACCTTACTAGTAAATTAAGGCGTAGTAACAGTTAATACCAATTCAGCAATAACGAGTGCTCTGGATCACATGTTGTAACCCATAACATGTTGTCCGAACTGAATTGTATAGCGGAGAATGAATAGCAATGGATCACATGGATATTACATTCATCTCCCGCAAATATATGTACTCCCGGCCGGCAACACCAGTGCCATTTATTCAACGGGAATTAATGGTCTAATCCATCGGGGATCCTAGTGGCAGGGGATTTGAAACAGCAGCACCTCAACAATTCACTGAGAAATTCTTTATATCTGCGGCCATTCCCTTTGCACCAGATTTTGCAGGCAGCGTCGGTCGTGATCATCTCCGTCTTTGGAGCACAAATCTCTCCCGCTGGTAAATGTGGCAGTGCCGGTTTCTCTGCGTAGCCTGCATAGATGCATACCCGGTCAATTCATCAGCGCCCAGGATGATTATACAAAATCCGCAAAAATATCTATATATATATGATGCTGTTGAGAAAAAACATTGAAGGAGACGCCGAGAGGTACCAGTGGAGGCTTGGAGAGCCGCGACGACAGTGACTATCGCGAGGACGACCACGGTGAAACGGATCATGGACCCCATCTTCCCTGACACCAATGTTCTTGTTGTGGTGGCGATGAAGATGCACTCATATATATATATATAGACCTTGATGTAACTCTTTTCTAATTGTTTTATGGCCTATTAGACAGATAGATAGACAGACGACAGATAGACAGACAGATAGATCGGATGCTATCCTGGATGACGGTTCCAGAAGTCATCTTACATTATGGACAGAAATATGACAATGGAATCTGAATTATCTGATGTCCTTATCCGCTAAAATATAAATATAGGTATAAGTATCTGTATTCGAATTCAAATGTGGGAGTAAAGTGGATATATCTGAATTTGTTTTTGTCGATTTTCTCTCTATCCGATTCCACATCCGTATTTGGCAATATCTAGTACCATCCGTATTCAACTATATAAAACTGTCAGTTATCTCTGTAACTAATGGCAAATTATGTTCAATAGAATACTAATAATAATAGTGTATAACTGAAGAAAACTATATCCATAACTAATTATTATGACATTAATTTTAATATTAAGAATATTGCATTCATAAAACAATTTAAAAGTTATATTTAAATTTAATCACCAATATCATTAATTTTAATAGTACAAATACTGAATATAAAATTTAATTTTAATTACTCTAGTTTATTTATGTATTGATGAAAATATTTTTTCATGTATTTTTATTAATTTTTTTGTAAATGTATATATATTAAAAAATATTTATTTAGTAATAGTTTTATTTATTATATGATTAATTATTAAAATAAATATGGATGAATGTGATATTGGTAATGAGTGATCTCTGTCTAGACTTGTTATGTACTAGTACTTTAGTCTTTACATGTTTTTGTAATTGTAAATTATCAATAAAAAATTGGTAAATGTTGTCTTCCAAATCAAGTAAATATCTTAATGTGTATTTGAATTTGAGCCATATGTTTTGGATTCATATTCAAGAATATTTTAATCTGTATTTGTATTCGAGTAAGAATGTGGTAAAAGGTGTTATATAAATCCGATTCCACGTGAATCCGATATGTTTCCGTCCATCTTACATACAGAATCATATATATATCGAAAATAGGTAGCTATCTCAGATGATAGCTAAGGGCAACTCCAACCCACCCCTCACTTGCACCCTTACCTCATCTTTGAGGGTGAAAACACAGAAAATGCTCCCCAACCCATCTCTTATCCACCCCCTGTCACACCCGGATTTTAAGGCAAACCCGAATGCATAAATACATGTGCGCCAGGATCGAGTTTCACACATGCATTGACTCAGTGAATACCAAAAACACAGTGTAAAAGTGTACAAAGAGTATTAAACATTTATTACATGACTGAAAGTCTTGATTCTAACACACAGAGTATCTAGCAGCGGAAAAGTAAACGCAAAAGTCGTCCACAAGCAGCTGACTGAAGAGATGGAAACCTAGAAATCGTCAAGTCTTCCGGGGAAGTCCTCAAACTGACCGTCTGAGCAGCAGCCGGATGGTGTAGATGTAATAATAAATAACAAGCATGAGCACATGTCGTACTCAACAAGGGAAGATACTTTAACAACATGCAAGGCTTTATAGTGGAAAGCTAAAGGTTGCCAAGCAGATAAGCATTTTAGTTGGTCAAGTTTTATTAAACAATTATTACTAACAAGTGTAAGTGTATACCAAAACCACTTAAAATATGCATAAGAACCCATAAAATGTAATGCACAAGTTATTAAAGTCCATCTTCCATAGAATTAATCATGTGAGGATCCAGGCCGCTCTTGACCGTGAGCACGGCTAACTAGTCAGTTTAACACTCTGCAAAGGTTGTACACTTTCACCACAAGTCGCGTAAAAACTCAAAGAGTTTTGGATCCAACCATGTTGTGCAAAGGTAGGCACAATACCACACTACCGAGGTGTGGTTGCATAAAGACGCTACGAGGCCTTTACGAAGTGAGCAACAACCCACTAGGTTTCAGGACGAAGCGGGGCACAAAGCTCCCTAGCGGGTCAATACCCCACCATAAAACAACAACCCAACTCCCCGCTAGAGAAGGTCTATGCTCCGTCAACGCCTCCCCATTTGTCCCTTTTAGGTAAGGTTGCTACAACACTAAAGTCTCTAGTTATTCAGCCAAGGCAGAGCCATGTGCCTTGTGGTTGTACGGTTTTCCTGGGTGTTCGCTCCATGTTCCGATCAAACAAGAATAATGTTCTTGTATGACATGAATAGCATAAAGTAAATCAAGATTTAAAAGTTCGTTCCATTAAACCACCTAAAATATGCGCAAGCAAAACTACCCAACAAAAAGACAACACCCGGTTGATCAAGGCACAAGGTAGTCAACACTAGTCACACCTTAGCATAGGTCCCATCACTTTAATGCAAGCAAAAAGTAAATGGATGTAATTAAAATGCATGTTGTAGACAAGAGGGAATGCAGCAGGGACTTGCCTTCAAACCAAGCGTGTTGCTGCTCAAAACCTTCTTGATCTTCAACGGCAGCAAACTCCACGAAAGGATCGGTTTCTACGCTCCACACAAAGACATACAAGCATACAATACAAATAAATAAGAAACAGAACACCGATCATCTCAAACAGAAACAAAAGCAACAGAAAACTAATCTACTTGTCGAGAAGATCGCGTGGACATAAAGAACGCTAAAAACAAAGCTAAAACAAAGAAGTTACGACTTAAACAAGATTAAGGACTAATCTGCAAGAAAATTAATCTAACAGAGTTAAAACGAAGAAATCTGGACCTAATCGTAAGGAAAGTTATGTGGTGGAAGGACCAGGTTGTAAAAATCTAAAAGGTCAGGGGCTTTCTTGCAAAAAACGGCGGGCGGCTCGGGTTGACCATTGCTTGACTCGGTTGACCCAGGATTGGATCTAATCTCAGCCGTTGGATCAAGATCCGTCGGCCTGGGGCGCATGCAAGCGGCTGGCGGCGGCGTTAGGCCGGCGACGAGCAAGACACGGCGCAGCAGAGCGGCGGGCTCGCCGGCGCATGGCCAAATCAAGCTAGGGTGCTGTTGACGGTTAATAGTTATATCAAAGTTCGTTTATGACTTGCAAGCGGACAAGTCTCCCGTCGTAGTTAAGGGACCCTTCTTCCCTCGAGTGGTGAACCCAAGGTATCGAATCCGTGGAACAAATGTGTGACGCAAGAGTTGATCTAGTAAAGCCAAGTAACTTCAATCTTCGGTAAAACCCTAATGCATCTAGATAAAAGACACGAAACTAATCTAATCTACTAAAGACCGGAGATAACAAAGTAAGATTGGGTAGATAAACCAATCTAGAGAGATTGGGTTAAGCCTTTTGTTGAAGTTCCAAGCAAGAGAAGAAGTAGCAAATCGAATCTTATAAGAAGCCTCTTTAAACTGTGGTTTCCCGTCCAAATCCGAAAACATCCGCCTTTCGGAACCCCCGTTCTGTCACAACGTATCCCTACTCATGCGGGGAGTCTAGGGAGAGTAAAAAGACAAGTCGAGATTCTTTCGGAAGATCCGGCGTGTACCTCTGGCCACCGCGGCTACAAGAACACCCTATGTGATCTATCGCGCGAATAGATCTAGAATAAGCAAACCGATCGAAAAACGAAATCTTCGAGGAAACACTTGATCACTAAGAATAGATTCAACTTGACAATTCAACTATGACAATGATACATACACAAGATCACCACCGGGATCCTTCCTTGATCTTGCTTCTAGCTCCGGGAACTCCGACGTGGTCTTCCATGCAAGGTTCCCACGTCGGCTAGGGAAACCCTAGTCAACTAGCTCGACCCTCTCCTCTCCGAGATGGTGTCCCTCTCTTCTCTGCTCCTTGGCGGTCGATGACGAATTGTATCCTCCATGGCTCTCGGTCAGGGGGCTATAAATAGCCCGATTGGCGGCTAGGGCAAAGGAGGGGACGAACGGGCCCTGGACTGGGCTGGGCCGACCGGCCCGGGCCCATCCGGGCCCGGCCCCGCGGCCTCCTTTGCTCTACTTCGGTTCCCTTGCTTCCTGGATGTTTCCCCCTTCTGCTTGTAGGTCCATGTCGTCAGTTTCTCTCCGAATAGGGCATAACTCCTTGTCTTGCAAGATTCAGCACTTTCTGGTCAGGTCCTCGGAGTTTATCATCTTCTCGGATCAAGTCCCTGGCTTCTTGGAGTTAAGTTTGCCTCATTGCATGACTTGTACGGGCTTCAAGGTCTTGTCATAAGGTGCTTGATGAACTTATCCCTAAAGTCTTGCATTCAACGCTAAAATCTTGCATAAACACTAAACTCCAAAACCGACATGCACACGTGAACTTGTTATACCACGGGGGTTAGTACCGATGGATAAGGTATAAAACTTATGCCAACACCGAAGGTAAACTCATGGCTAGGTTGACGGATTTTCACCGTCAACAGGTGCTCGGATTGCCCTGTGGGCTTCACCAGAATGCAGAGCGCAGCACGGGGAAACTAACAGGGGCTAGAGCATGAGCTTAACAACAAAGGAGATGGTGCATGACTCAAGGGGGCGGGGTGACGGCGACGGTGGAACTCCGGCGAGGTCGTCCCGGCGATGTGGAGGTCAGCGACACGAACCAAGGGCACCGGCGACTTGCTCCCGTCCTTGCGAAGGTCCCGAGGCACTCCTTGATGATGGAGAGGCGACGGCGCGGCGGCTTGAAGACGGAGGCGGCACTAGGGTTTCGACGGTGGCACACGAAGCTCGGTGGCGGCTAGGGTTTCGGGTGGGGAGCCGAGCGGGTGAGGCGGTGACTTAAATAGGGTCGGAGCGCTCCTCCTGCCGTGAGGGCCACGTGTAGGAGTGCATGCGCGGGACGTACTCGGGCGGCGGCGCGGATTCCTGCTCGAAGACGGCGAGAGGTAGGGGATGACGCGCGTGTCCCACCTGTCGGTGACAGCGGGCGGCGGCGGCACGCATGCGGGCCGCCCGGGCCGCAGCTCGCGGGTTGGGCCGCCGGGCCGAGCGGCGAGGCCGACTGGGCCACTGGCGGTATTGGCCAGCGGTGGCGCAGGTCGCGGAGCGGACCAGGCCGAGAAACGAGGGTGAGGCAACAGACTATGGCTGCTGGGCCAAAACGAAGAAGAGGCCAGAAAGAGGTTACAAAGGAAAGAATAAAAGAAAACGAGTTTTCCATTTTGAAATCACTTCAAACAATTGAATTCAAATACAAATTTGAATTAGAACACTTCGAAACAATGCATCAACCCTTAATAAAATCCAATTTTTTAAAAATTAGGGTGTTACAAGTCTACCCCCCTTAACAGGAATCTCGCCCCCGAGATTCGGAAAGAGAAAGATGTAGATTTGGGAAATTTTGCCTCTAACATCCCTCTTTACCCTGGTGGCAAACCTGGCATCTCCTCAGGAAGAACATCAGGATACTCGCACACCACTCTTATGTCTTCTAGCTGATTCACTGCACTAGACGTTGATGGTGGATCTGCTAATACTTCAATCCTTTCTCCAGATGGACTAGTGAGTAGGGTTGACCTCTTAGCACACTGAATCACCGCATCACACGCGGTCAACCAACCCATCCCAAGTATCACATCGATTCCTTTTGACTCTAGAATTATAAGATTAGCCCAGAAATATCTGCCCAAAATCTTGAGACTGACGTTGTCACACTTATAGGATGCTTTCAGTTCCCCCCTGGTGAATAACTAGCATATGACGGGGAAATAGGCTAATGGGAATGTTATGCTAGCCTACGAACTGAGAGGTAATGAAAGAATGGGATGCTCCCGAATCAAATAGAACTGAGGCGGGTACGGAGTTGACTAGGAACATACCGATCACAACTTTGGGATTCTCCTGAGCAGCTTCAACATCAACATGGTTCACCTTGCCACGTGAGTAGCTCTGTTGTCCCTTGTTAGTTTGCGGGGTCTGGTTGCCATTCCTTCACTGCTGATTCTGCATTGGGGTACTTGTGGGTTGCCTCTGGGGACACACATTAGCATAGTCCATTTTTTGTCCGTTTACTCAGCCGTATAGTCCGACTATTCACTAAACGAAGGGTGACCGACCGTGTACCGTGTAGCGTGTAGGCAACATTGACCGCGGATGCACCCAACAAGGGCGTCTCGTCCGTGCACCGGCGGAGATCTGCTACGCTGCTGCCATGGGGTCACGCGCTAGTGGAGATCCGCCCCGCAGCCTCCTTGGGGGTCACGCGTTGGTGGAGATCCTCCCCACCGCTGCCATGGGGGCCACCGGCGACTGGTCCCGATACCGCGCCCATGGGGATTTCCGGCGACTTGTCACGCGGTCGCACCCATATGGGGCCGGCAGAGGCCCCTCTCGCAAACGCGCCCTCTCGTGATGGGATCCAGTCGCGCGCCTCCGTGGGGCTGTCGTCGAGGGAGTTTGCCGCAGGGAGGGTGGGAAGATCTGAGAGAGAGAGAGAGAGAGAGAGAGAGAGAGAGAGAGGAGAGGCTGAGGAGGGTGGGCGATCGGGATGGTTGGGAGAGGCAAACTGGATGGAGGGGATTAAAAACAAGGGCTTATTCGCTTACAGGTGGGTCTCACATGTAAGAAAGGGAATAAAATAAGAAGTTGGTTAAAAGTAGGGTGCTATAGAAGAGATGGGTTGGAGTTGACGGAAAATTAGAAGCCTCAAATGTGGATGAGAGGTCCTCATATGGAAGAGTAGGGGTCCAAATTTAAGAGGGGGTTGGAGTTGCCCTAACCACCCATATGGGGCTGCTACCCGATCCAAATGCATCTATACGTTATCTCCTGGCAGATGGAGCATCCAAGGTCTAATTAGGGATGGATTCGGATCGGATACGCACAGATACGAATTCGTATGCCACTATTTGCCACATTTTATTTCGGATACGAATACGAATATTACCGAATACGAATACAAAATGGATATTTCGAATTCAGATCCGCATTCGAATACTTACTCGATTTATAACAAAGAGTCATAATGATAATCAATTTTATTTGTTGATGATTTTATAATTGATCAAATCATGTTACAAGTAGAGAGTAAATTATGATCATTATACATAATAGATATCTTATTGCAAATAACATATTAAATAATAAATAAATTAATTAATATATCACAATAAATATAAATAAGTAATTTTGTAAATATATAAAGATATTTTATTAGTAAACATAAGTACATAAATACATTTAAATATAGTTTATTTATTTGCTAAATAATATAATGTATTTAAAATTACTATGATTACACTGTTGACGGTGAATTTCCGTCAACCTAGCTATGAGTTTACCTTTAATGTTGGTATTGATTTATTATTCTAACCATGGAAGTAACCCCCGTATATAACAAGTTCACTCTTGCATGTCGATTTTGGAGTTTATTGTTTACGCAGGAAATCTAGGCTAAAGGGGACACTTTCGGGATAAGTTCACCAAGCACTTCAAGAGAAGATCATGAAGCCCGTCACAAGTCAAGACACGCGATGAACATGACTCCAAATGACCTGAGGACCGAAGTGTCAACGTGCAAGTCTTCAGGGACTCAACCAGAAAACAGCGAAGCTTGCATAGCAAGGATTCAATGCTTAACCGTGAAGGAAACGATGTCAAAGGCCCACATGCAAGTGCACACAAATAAGGGATCACACGATAAGCAACCGGGGAGGAAACCGGGGCCGAAATGGGCCTGGGCCGGTCGGCCTGGGCCGACCGGCCCAACCCACTACAGGCCCGGTTCGACGTCCCCTTTGCCCTAGGTGTTCGTCTATTTATTGCCTCCGCCGCCGTCGGCCGCCACATCGAACAAATCATTCTACCGACGCCATTCACCAGAAAACCGCCGCCGTAAGATGAGGGAGAGAGTTAGATGAGCTCGTCGCAAGGATCAACGCCGGCGGAGAGAAGGAAGCAAGAGGAGGACTCCAAGCCGCTGGCCTAGGGGTGTTCCCAAGCTTCATCGCCGCCATCTTCATCGACGACGTTCTCCGTAGTCTCCATCACCCCTATGTGCTTCAATCCGTGTAAGATGATGGGGTAATGTCTCCGTTCATCCCTAGCGTTAGATGGATGCATGCTATGTGATCGCTACTTGATTTGTGGTTTCAATCTATTGTTTCATGTTGATGATGCTTTGATGATTAAGGTTAGCTACCATGTTTTTGGAGCGTATGATATCCGTTACTCCCATAGATTCCATCAACATACCGTGTCCATCATAGGTCAAGTCACGATTACCTCCGCGTAGTGACAGTACGAGGGGAGGGAAAGGGCGAAACCGTGGTGACAACCCCCGGTAGATTGGTTTACCACTCTCGTGTAGTAGATGCATATCCATGATATCCTAGATCCTAGGGAGGGAACGCTTATCTTTCTTAATCACTCTCTTGTGTCCACCCTTTTACCATCTAGTTTAACTCTAGATTTGTTTGATCAACTTAGGTTAGATTGTCTTTACCTTTAGATTAGTACTCTTTCAAAGGTTTTCCATTCAATTAGATTAGCACTTGGTTAAGCGCTAGCAATCCTCTTGTTCCGCGGATTGATAAGAACCTAGGGAATTCCCGTGGTGAAAAAGGTGTAGGTCCGTACGCTTGCGGATCGTAGGTGGATACGAGTTTTATCCGTCAACAAGCCCCTTTTTCTGGCGCTGTTGCCGGGGAGCAAGCTAGTTTGCTACGTTTAATCTAGTATTAATTTTGTTGATTACTAACATCTAACCCTTATTTTTTAGAATTATTTTTTTTGTTTTTCTTTCTACTTTTCTTGTTCCTAGATGGATTTGTTCACCTCACCATTGGAAGACGAAGTGATGTCGCTAAGGGAGCTAGCAATGCCGTCAATGGAAGACATTGAGATGCAAAAATCAGATTTGACGCTTGCTACAACCCACTATGAAGTGAAGCCTGGAATCATCAAGTTAGTGGCGACAAAACCATTTAGAGGATTGGAGGATGACAACCCATATAGACACATTAAGGAATTCACGATGATATGCAACACAGTGCAACAAGGAGTTCCGGCCGCTTGGTTCAAGTGGAATCTTTTTCCGTTCTCTCTTGAAGATGAAGCGCGAAGATGGTACACACTTACGTTTGTTGAAGCAAAAGGAAATTGGGATGAGCTAGTGAAGAAGTTTCTTTTGAAGTTCTTTCCCATAAGCAAGGTCCAAGACTTAAGGAGGCAAGTGCTCACTTTCAAGCAAGGAGAGGATGAAGGAATTGATGAAGCATGGGACTGTTTTAATGAACTACTTGAGCGAGGCCCGAACTTGGGATTTACCAGTGACTTGATGTTGCATACCTTTTATTTTTCACTAACCCCTAACTCGTCTCGTTTTGTAAGCATGTGTGCAGGCGGTTATATAATGGATAAAACAATTAGTGAAGCCGCACAAATCTTACAAAGGATAAGCAATGGACAAAGAACGCAACGAGATTGGCAAAGACGTTGTCGGGAGGAGCAAAACGACAAAAGCAAGCCCAAGGTGCTTGCTGAAATTTCTGAAAAAGATTCACCGGAGGTCAAGGAAGATGAACCGACCATACAAGAAATTGAAGATCCACTTCCCAAGGTAAGAGAAGTCATTTCGGATGTTAAAATTGTTGAAACTAACATGAATGTAGGACGAAGTATGTGGAACGCTAGACCATTGCCGGAGTTCAATCAATCTGGTTGGATTCGAGTTGATTTTGCCCCACTAATGAACTACCGAAGGAAGGAGGAACGCCGACACGTTGCCAAACTAGTTGAAGATATATTTGATCAAGAGATGAGTGGAGAGTCGATCCAAAAGATATTTGAAGAAGAAAGAGAAGAAGGAGATGAAGGATGGATCGACCGGTTTGACAACTCAAGGATTTATGATGAAGAAAGAGAAGAGTACAACCGTGACGAACCTAGTGACTCAAAGGATAAATGGGTGGAGAAAGGACTCAGGTTAGAAGGTTATAGCTTATGTTCTATTGAAGCCCACACAATAGCAAGGCAAGACATGGAAGTACTCAAAGATGAAGAAAAGAGTGAATCAACGATGAGAGATCTTGATGACATGTGGTACACGGGAGATAAAGAAAGTAACATACAAGACTTTGAAGACGAAGATTGGGATGACAATGAAGACTTCAAAGAAGAGACAAATACAAATGTAGTTGATGGATTACACGTTCCACATGATGAGATGGAGGGGGTGCAAAAAAGTAACAAAGAGACACCTTCACTCGTTAAGATTGATTCGTCTTCAACACCGCTAGATGAACCAAATATCACTCTTGTTGAAAAAGCTCTAAGGCCAAGGTACGCGCTGAAATCTCAGGATATTATTGGTATTGATGTTGATAAATTCAAATACTCATGCTCAACCAACAGTATGAATGATATTTTAAATTCTATGCCTTGTTCCAATAATTATCATGTTGATAGGCTAGATTTTCTTGAGAATGAAAAAGAGGAAACATTTATGTTTGATCCAATTAATCTCACACCTAAAGAACCTTTGCCTAATGATGCGCTAAGTGCTATGCATGAAACATATGCTTCTTTTATTTACACCTTGACTTGTTGCTACAATTCACATGTGGTGTTAATTATGGATGTGTATGTTTACAATAAGTTTTGTAAATCTCGATCATGCTTTGCACTTGGTCAAGCTAATGACCTTAAAGAAGCACATGTCGGGAGAAGGCCCGATTTTCACTAACCATGTAGACGAGGCTTCAACAATGAAAAGAGAAGTTATTCTTAAAGAGTTGCAAGATAAATCATCAACCTCTCCAAATCCCGCAATGGATGTTGCTGTCTTCATCAATTTGAGAGCTTGTTCAAAGGTTTACAAATGGAGAAAATGAGATATCCAGAAGCTCCATCAAGTTACCATTCCAACGCATCAAGAACCAACAAGTTTGAAGACTCGTGCAAGGAGTTATGGAGAAAACATTGAGCGTTGCGCGTTCTGAAATTTCAGGACAGATTTCATCGCCGAAGTAAAACGGACGTAACTCTCTTGTCCAGAGTCTGATTTGGGCAAATAAAGACTCGTTGGAAAGGAAATTTTTTGCACTGTGCAATGCGTCGGATCATCCGGTGCTGAAGGCCTCGCATCCAAGTCGCCACTGTTAGCTTCCAACTGACCGTCGGATAGACCGACGCTTTATCTTGGCCAGGCGTCGGATCATCCGGTGCTGAAGGCTTCATCTTGGCGCGGCTCTGTATGAATTCAAACTAAGCGTCGGATAGACCGACGGGGTCCTCACTTAGACCATCGGATCATCCGGTGCTACTGTCTTCCTTGCTCTTCCTCTGCAACTCGTCCGACGCTACTAAATAATGGACTGTCGGTTCATCCGACGGTACCTAGGGTTTGACGCTGTGCACCAACTCGTCCGACGATTGCACCGACACATGTAAATGAGGGACCGTTGGATCATCCGACGGTGTCTTCTCTTTTCCTTTTTTTGCTCGGTTTTGACCCTTTGTTTTGGCAGTTTTGCATGTGGTTTTCTTGCATCCTTGGGATCTAGAAATGTCTACAGAGACATGCTCAAACAATATGGTTAGTCCCAATGATCATGTTGTCATGAATCACCAAAATCAAACTCCGAACTAATGGCATATGGGGTCATGTTCGCTACAATATCATTAGCAGCACAAAAAGGTCTATCCATGCATCTCATGGATGTAGTGATAGCATATCTATATGGGTCACTTGATTCGGATATATATATGAAAGTTCCAGAAGGAATTGATATCCCGAACAAGAATTATTCACGCAACATGTATTGTGTAAAACTTGAAAAGTCATTATACGGCTTAAAACAGTCGGGAAGAATGTGGTACAACCGACTTAAGGAATTCCTTCTTCTGAAGAGATTTTCCAACAATGATGATTGTCCATGTGTATTCATCAAGAAATCTTCAACTGGATTTTGTATTATATCTGTATATGTTGATGACCTCGATATCATTGGAACTCAACGAGATATAGATGAAACACGCAACCATCTTAAGACGGAATTTGAAATGAATGATTTGGGTAAAACCAAATTTTGCTTAGGTTTACAACTTGAGCATCTCCCAACAGGGATTTTAGTACACCAGTCTGCTTATATCCAAAAGATTCTATAGAAATTCAATACGGATAAATCATATCCATCCAAAACACCTATGGTCATACGCTCTCTCGAAATTGATAAAGATCAATTCAGACCTAAAGGTGAAAATGAAGAGGTATTGGGACCAGAAGTTCCATATCTCAGTGCCATTGGAGCGTTGATGTATATCGCAAATTGCACCAGGCCTGATATTGCATTTGCGGTAAACTTGCTAGCTAGATATAGTGCTGCTCCAACACAAAGCCATTGGGCGGGAGTTAAAAATATCTTCAGATATCTCATTGGCACAATAGATCTTGGCTTATTTCACAAAATTAACCAACATAAAACATTAAATGGATACTCTGATGCTGGCTATTTATCTGATTCCCATGAAGCTAGATCTCAGATAGGCTTTGTATTCTTACATAGTGGAACGGCTATTTCATGGAAGTCATCAAAACAGACTCTAATAGCCACATCCACAAACCATTCTGAAATAATTGCATTATTTTGAAGCATCACGTGAATGTGTATGGCTTCATAGAATGATAAAGCACATACAACAATCATGTGGTATAAGTTCAATCATGAACCCTACCATAATGTATGAAGATAATGCTACTTGTATTGCACAAATGAGAACAGGTTATATAAAGAGTAATCTTACAAAACACGTGGCTCCTAAATTATTCTATCCTCATCAACTACAGAAAGTAGGAGAGATAGAAATCTTGCAAACTAAATCCTGTGATAATCTTGTAGATTTGTTCAAAAAATCATTACCAACATCTTTATTCCAGAAATATGTTTTTGGGATTGGTATGATACAACTCAAAGATTTGCAAGAATCAAGGGGAGGCTCTCTTTGATATAACCTATATAAATAATCATATGATTAGTGTACTCTTTTTCCTATATGAGTTTTTCCTCACAAGGTTTCTCATAAAAGGTTTTAATGAGGCAACAACAATACAAGACCATACCTTATATCACCTAATTTTTCCATTAAGGTTTTAAGAGTGATATACAAGACATATTATATGTCATATCTTCTATTTTCTCTATAAGAGATTTTAAGGGGATATAAATCCTTTCACATATTTTCCTATTAGGTTTTGGAGAAGGATGATGAAACATGATCCTCAGATCATTATTCTTATTGATGAGTTTTTCCTTACCAAAGGTTTTCTCATACTAATATCAGACAAGACAATAATGCCATATCATTTTCTCCTAACATTTTCCCACTGGGTTTTAAAGGAGTTTTAGTGGCATATACATACAAATTGGTTTCTCCTCAAGATTTTCCCATAGAGTTTTTGGAGGAGTTTTACAAGATAATCCAAGGAAGATTGAAGTCAAATTACATCAAGATCTCATGAAGCTATTGATCAAGGGGGAGTGTTAAGAAATAATTAGTGGTGATCATTAGCCTAATTATGTAATTAACATATTCATTAGTGTGTAATTAGGGAAAAGGCACCTACACACTCTACGAGTGTGTCTCTCCTGTACAGGTGCCTATTCCCCCTGCCTATTCCACCCCGAAAGGGTGCCTATGTGCCCCTTCCCTGTACATAAATAGTGGGGTCCACCCCCACTCCATCAATCAATAACAATCATTGTTTCAACAAATTTTTTATGAAACTATTATTATGGAATAGTAGATCAAACCACAAAATAACTTGTGTAACATCTGCAAATCAAATGATGGTGAAACTTCACCACTCAGAATATATACCACAAAGGGCACACACAGATTTAAATTCAAGCTGAATAGTATAACATAATAATCTATAGGATGCAACTGATTCGAAGAAGAAATAAAAACAGGTCTCAGCAGTCAATGTCAAATCCTGCCTGACTAAAGGTATATGCTACACACTACTAAAGGTATATACACATGGGTGCATCCTATATATGAAAATGCACCCAACCAACCTAGAGCGCCCTGGTCCGGCTGACCCAACCAACCAGTGCACCCAACCGATTGAGCCAGCATGGCAACTGCCACTCGGCGCCCTCCGGTCCGAGCCATCAAGGCAACCGCCCTGCACCGCGCGCCCCTAGTCTGATCCACCCCCCTGTCTAAAACCACTCCACTTTTTCTCCCCCACTTCTTCCTCAGTTTCCACTCCTCGCTCCCTCCGCCATTCCCATCGCTAGTTCGCAATCCGCTCTGCCACTGCCATTTGTTGAGGGGGTGGGCTGCCGCGATTTCGTCCCACCCTCGTCGCTCGGTTCGCCCGTGGCATGAGGATTCCGGCGCGTTCTACATTATGCCCACGACGAGCAGCACACATCGGTTCCCTGCTTCCTCTGCGCTTGAGGATTCCGCTGTGTTCGACATCTCTCCCCCTGCGGTGAGCAGCGTGCTCCGCTCACCTACTTTAGCCGTTGTGAGGTTAGTCACCAGCACCCCACATACCTGGATCCGTGATTTGCCCCATTTAGCCGTGGTAGTGCGACGCCCCGAATCCTCCACACACACAATCCCTCCATAGATTCGTGATTTTGATTTTTTACTCGTGAGATAATAGGGTTTTCGTTTTGATGTGTGATTTGTTCACAGTTTGATACCTTGTGTGGATCTCCACCCCTATCTCGAAGCTAGTGCCGTTGTGGGAGCGCACTGCATAGCATGATAATTAGGCTTTTATACCATTTGTAACCGCCTATGACTATTTATTGTCATTTACCCATTGTATTTTTGTCATGTCATATACATGCATATTAGCTGCAATTGGATGACAACGATGTTTGTAATTCTATTGTCACACTAGTTGTAACCGCCCAGAACACCATGTTGCAATTTTCCCACTGTTTTTTCCATGCTTTACCATTTTATCTATAATGTGATGTCCCATTAACTAGTTTTCTTGCAATTGGGAAGACACTGATATGTGTAATTGGCTATCAATCTTAATTTTTAAGCAGTGCCAAATTGGGTTTGTGATTTTTTTATTGTTCTATAGGAATTGTTGTAACTGCTGCCCTCAATTTTTCATTAATGTTCTTTATGGTGAGACCTTTTGTTTCGGCACTGCTGGACTTAGATGTAATGGTGGTGTGTGGGATTTTTTACATTGTGAATTTTAAGTAATGATGATGCTTGTCGAGTTTTATTTTTAATTATAGTCGGGATGTGCAGTATAGGATGATAACCAGGTTATCATACTTTTTGTAAATGCCCCTTAGTTGCAATTTGCCAATGGCACTGTATTGTGAATTTTATTAGTTTGTAACTGGAGTTGAAATTGGAGTATACTAATGTATGTAATTGGCTAATAGGATGATGTGATTTTTCACTTGCTCTAATATGAATCAGTGCAACTGGTTGCTCTTTTATTTCTTCGTAGTGATATTATGATGCGGATTCTATGTTCATTCTCTTGTTAGCATTTTTCTGATGTTTACTTAAAATCACAGAACTTATAATGAGTACGCAAGGTAATCCACCCGGTGATCAGGGTAGTGGTGAGCGCCGGAGTTCCCCCTGTACTGCTACAAAGGATAAGGGTAAGTGAAAAGCTAATGTTCCTTGGAAAGAGATGAAGAGCCGAATAGGAGGTTAAGGCTACCCATTGATCGGAATCCAGACACCCAAAGTGCAGCTGCTGGGAGAGAGGATGATGCCGGTGGGGTGATGATGTTGGTTCCGCTGATGAGGCAAATAGGAAGAAGCGCCGCATCCACCCCCCTGCAATGCGGTGCTCTCCTGCAAAGTGGTTGGACATTGTAAAATCTCTCCCCAAAAGTGTCATAGATGATGTCAAGGCCAAGGTTTTTTGTGGTCTACTGCTGTTCAAACCATCCAACATGGATAGAAAATTTTGGATGTGGATTATGCAGAAGCTCCACACAGAGAGCATGACTTTAGAGATTGGTGGTGGCAAATTCATTCCTGTAAATGAGCACATCGTCTGGTGTGCGTTCCAGATCCCCAGACGTGGCTACGACCCACCCTCAATGACTGATGAAGAAGCTCGAATTAGGCGGAACGAGTTGGGTCAATAAATCTGTCCAACTAATTATGATAAGCATGATATTACGATTGCAGACATTTTGGAGGATTTCAAGAGCGGGAGGCTGGTAGGCGCTTCGGGCTTGAGGGCATTTTTCATGGTTGCATGCCAAACTCACCTGTTCTCCAACACTAACACCCAGGAGGACGTGATTTACACTGAGGACCTTGACAACATTGGCAATGTGAATTTGTGTAAAGTAGTTGTGGACAACTTGAGCAGAGCAGGTCGTTTATTCAAATAGGATTTCCCACTCAAAGGTATCAACACACTGAGTACAAGTTATGGTATCTTCCTAATGGTAAAGTTTTTATACTCTCTTTTTTTTTGTTGTCGTTGTTATTTGTGCTTTTTTTATTACTTCGTTGAACAAGTGTTTTTTTATTTTATTTGAAGCTATGGCATTAAGTGTTCCAGTAGTAACCAGTTTTGAAGGCATGTTGCAATTGCACTATGTAATTTGTATCTCACTAGCTCCCTGTGTATTATATAATTCAGTTGTTTATCATGCTGGGTACTATACATGTTGCAGCTGCAGCATGTGTGTGTTGTAATTAGTTATAAAACATGTAGATGTTGTATGCTGATAACTTGCAGCATGGTTTTTTTATTGATTTATTTGCGCTCCCGCGATGTCCTATATTGGACAGTCCAGCGATTGACACGATATCAACAGTTGATCGCATGGGAGATGTCGCAAAAGGTGAATAGGGTCACCTCAGGGTAAGATTTTGATAATCATATTTTTTATGGTTTTTTCGATTTTCGATGTCTACAGTAATCACTATTATTTTGTAATCAGTTTCATATGTTTTTACTTTATTTTTGCAGCTAAGAAGTATTGCCGGTACATGATATGCCCATCATGTCTGTGTCTCAGTTATTGCCGGCTCAATCCCAACTGTTATAGCTACTGGCACATCCGCTTCTGCTGGTACATCTGCCACTGCTGCTATATCTGCGGCAGCTGTTACCTCTGTTGCAGCTGCTACTTCTTCTATCAGCAAGTTCTTCTGCTGCTGGTGGTACTTCTTTCGTTGCTGGCACGATTTTACCCTCTCATGATCCTGGGGGGGCAGGTTCATGTTTCTCCAGCCTCCTGTTGTACCCAGCTACCCTAGCCTCACGACTGCTTTTGCTCAGAGCATTGCCGATGTTGTTGGACGAAGTAGGAAGTCAGAGGCGATTAGGGTTTTACAGGAGTTCAATGTGGCTTCTCAGGATGCCGAAAGGTATATGAACAAGTGTATCCAGTTTGCCACCATGCAAATGAGCTTATGGCCAAATCTCACCATGAGTGCTACAGCTGTATCCAGAAGCTTGTCGTTGAAGCTCGGGCGAACAAGCAAGCAGCCAATGAGCGTAGGAGAGGCAGCTGAGGAATATTGAAGGTACTTCATGAGCAGGTACTTTTGTGTCGTTCCTAATTTATTTAGTTTCTTGCTCAATTACAACTAGACATAGAAATTCAGTTTTATTTAGTTTTTTCTAAATGTCATATAAACTCTTCTATATGAGGTTTCCAGGTCTAGAAGATGAAGATTCTGCTGGAGAAGACCATGAGGATGACTCAGAAGATGAACATTTTGTCTTAGGACAGTCTAGAGGACGTATTCCATCCCTGCCTACAGCACATGTAGTTGTAACTTGTTATTCTTTCATGTTGTAATCAGTATACAAATAAAGACATCACATCAAGTTGATACAATATTTAAAATACTCCCGACCTCTAATTTTAACATGGAAGAGAGGTTTAAGACCTTGAGAATAAACGAGATTGCGTGAGAGCTTCAATTTTATGTGGTGGCTCCCTTGCTTTCTCTCTCTTTTAGAGTGCCCATGTATGATCTTAGGTGGTTCACATGGAGGCTCCTTTTGCTTTATCTATCTTTTTGAGTGTCCTCTTTTTTACAAGATTCCATGATCCCTGCACAACATGTGGCCTTTCAAGAGGTTCGTGTCACTCCTCAAGAAATATGTTCTTAACCGTGCCTGTCCGGAAGGAAGCATCGCTAATGGATATGGAACTGTGGAGGTCATTGAGTTTTGCATTGATTTTGTATCATGACACGAGGGGATGTTACTGGGAAAGGACACCATTGCATGGAAATCAAGTTTGAGTAGTGATGCTGATTTGTTCCATAAAGCACACCTAGCTGTTCTGCAACAATCGTCCTTAGTGACTCTGTATATCGAGGAACACAAGCATATTATTTCTTATCAAAATCCAACCAATCCGAAGATTGGATTACATTCCATCACTTGGAAACATTTCTCTCATGGTTGAGTGAACAACGTATCGGTAACTCCATGATTCATCCGCAACCCGCTTTGTTAGCTAGGGGACCTTCTAACACAACTGTGAAAATTCCAAGATTGCGGTATAAATGGTTATACCTTTTACACGAGAGCCCAAGATCAAAAAGCACAAACAAAAATAGTGGTGTCCATATAGATGCCGTCCACAACAACGAGTGCAAGAACTCCTATTATGGTATCATAGAAGAGATAATGGGATCTTGAGTACAAGGCGCTGAACATTCCTTTGTTTCTTTGCCAATGGGTAAAATTGACTAGAGGTGGTGTAAGGAAAAATATCGTTATCAAATGACAATAGTGGACCTGACGACAATTGCGTTCAAAGATGAACCATTCGTCCTAGCCGAAGATGTGCAGCATGTTTCTATGTCAATGGCATGATTAGCAAACCGTAGACTAAAAATCCACAAAAAGGACCACAGCTCTTCAAGGTAAACGAATAATCGTAAGAGTCGGGGACAAAACAGTCCAGTCAGATTTGTTGAGCAGTTCGATGCCATGCCTTTGTTCGCTATTGAAGTTGACCTAAGCATATTGCTTGGAAATGAAGATACACCATACTTACGTGATGACGATGACCAGGGCACTTTGTCAAGAAAAGGAAATTTAATGAGGCACTATAATGATTAATGATCAAATCATTTGTGTAATGCTAATGATCAACTCTTTTAGGTAATATAATGTTATATGAATGTATGCCTTTTTGTATGTCAAACTTTTTCTAAAGCTTGCAAATGCCCTATGGGAAGCAACCTCCAGCGTTGAGATTTTTCTGAATTGGTTTAGTAGATTTTTCAGTTTTAGCAATTTCCACATGACCTTACCCAGTAATTATCATTTGAAATGAGTCCACACCGAAAATATACTGGATGGTGCCAAACTCTACCACAAGGTCTCTTGTACCCTAGGAGACAAATCTTTGTGGAGGTCGATGCAAAGTTCTTATGTTTTCTATATGTAATTCACCATATTTTGTATTACGCAGCACGAATAAAAATACAATAATACAAATAATTATCAGACAAACCTAAGATCTTGCATGGGGCCATATTTGGGTGTATATGATAACCAAAAAAAAGTTCAAACCATTTCGACATAGACGAAGTCCACCTGCTTCACAGAGGTATATGAGGTATATGAAACCTCTCATCGAACCATGTGTGGACACTTGGGTTCTTAGGGATTTTGAAGTCCATGTGCTTTGTAGTGTCATATAGGTCTCAAACTTTATCTAAGGCTTGTAGATGCCCTGTGAGAAGCAACCACCGAGTTTTAGATTGATCTGAACAGGTTTAGTACTTTTTCAGTTTATTTGATTTTTCACATGACTTCACCCGATAATTATACTTTGATCAAATGAGACCAACCCGGAAAAAAAATCCAAAATGGTGCCAAACTTTACCACAAGGTATCTTTTACCCTAGTCTTTATGGAGGCCGATGCAAAAATCATGTGTTTTGGATATGTAACTCACCGTATTTTGTCTCACACAACACGAAGAAAAAATACAATAACAAAAATAATCATCAGAGAAACTTAAGATCTTGTGTGGGGCTGTATTTTGGGTGTAGATGATGACAAAAAAAAATTGTGGGCCATTTCGACATAGACAAAGTTCACTTGCATCACAATGGTATATGAAACATCTCACCGAACCATGTACGGACACTTAGGTTCTTCGGGATTCTAAAGTCTATGTGCTTTGTAGAGTTGTATTTGTCTCAGTTGAGTTTTTAAAGTTATTTCAAATCAAATTACCATATTTATTGGACTAAGAAATGTGAAACATAAAGATTGTAATTGAAAACTAGAAGTAATTGTTACAACTATTAAATTAGTTTGTGCATAGAAAAGTAGAGGTTATTATTTCTTAAATCAATATAATTTTCGTTGTCGAATTACTGAAATTTAATATTATTTGTTAATATTGCAAAGAGAAAGTGTGAGAAATGATAAAGGACATGTAAAAGTTGGGGTTCACGAAAAACAGCTTTAGTTCAGCGTGGTAACACCACCGGGAACTAACGGGGAAATTCCCCCCTCCCAAGGGCTCCAATGCGAAATTAGCAATTAGTCTCGGGTGGAGTTCCCACCCGAGGCTAAAAGGCCTTTAAAACCAGGTGAAGTTCCCACCCGAGGCTAAGGAGGGTATATATCCACAACGACCCTTCCTAACACAAAGTCGTTTAGTCGCCTCATCGTCCGCGGATCTGTCGTCGTCGACGCCGCCTACATCGTCCCGGGACCCCACCGCCACCATCCCGAGATCCGACGTCGGAACCTCCTCCCCCTCCTCCGCCGCAGTCCGGCCCCGGCTCCTCCTCCCCGTGCCGTCCGCGCCGCCGCTGGCCTACCGCGTGGTGTCTCGCAACGGCGGCCATCCTCCCGGGACCCGCCGCCATTCGACGCCAGCGCCCCCTCCCCCTCCACGCTACAGTCCGCCCGTCCACTGCGGCCCCACTGCCTCCTCCTCCCCTCTGGCCCAGACGCCTCAAGCACATGCGGTTGGAATTAAGCGCATCATGCGTTTGGCATATTCATGATGATTGGACACGTATTCGGAGTTCATCGCTGCATTTTGTTGACCTTGACCGGATCAGAAACACGGACCACCGACAACAAGCCACGCATGGGCTGCTGCCGTCCCTGCCGAACAAAGTCCACGGTCGCACTGTTCTTTTTATATATATAAGATAATGTTGATTTACTGATTTTCATTCCATGGATAATTGATGCACTTGTACTCATCTGAATTAACTTGTTTATTTGGCAATACACTTAGATGTGATGGATTAGTAATGATAATTTGTCAAACTAGACAGAGCAACATTTGTCTAGCCACCCATCCTTCAGTTCCATATCACAACACTTCACTTTACCTCTGTCCTAATTAAATCGAACTTGTTTAACTTGGACTGGGTTTACACAAAAATTACCAGCATTATTTGGGACATTAGATCAGTTTCAGTATGTAAACCCACATAACATATCCTGCTAATTAAGGTAATTATTTGGTAGTGTAAGCTAATGCATTTTTAGAAAAGTTCAGTGTTATATATAGCATTTTGACCTAATAATGAGATATATGGTAACAAAATCAAAAGGGGATGTAATTTAGTACAATCACACACACACAAAAAAAATGTATTGTAATCGTACAACCACCTTATCCACGCATCGCAAGGAACATGGGCGCGCGGTATCATTCATCATATCGTTCATCCTTATCCACTGACATCATTTTCAGACACGAATAATTTTATTTAATTTCCCCCAGTTTATATGATACAGCGTTTATTATTGGTATACAGTAGTGAAAGCTTGACTAGAACATCAGCAGCAAGTCGTCCTAGCTAGCTAGGCGGCGGCACGAGTGAAGTTGAAGTTGCTGCAGGAAAGTCCGATCGCGTTGAGAAACGTGGTGAATCCGATCTGCTGCTTCTCCCCGTCGATCACCAGCAGGCGGTTCTCCAGCTGGAACCCGCCGAGGACCGCCGCCGGCGCCTGGCCCTTCCCACCGGCGACGAACCCGAGGCAGGCCGTGTCGGCGCTCACCTGCACCATGGAGTTGCCGCCGACCACCGAGAAGGTGTCCCCTCCGGCGAGCGCCAAGTCTATCCGCGGCACGCCGTAGCCGAGCCGCGACAGCGACACCGACAGCCTCGTCGCGTTGTAGCACCGCTCGAACGGCGCCACCGCGGGGACCCTCTGCATCCACGCCGGGAAGCTGGACCCCGACGACGACGCGGCCTCGTCCCACGCCTCCACCAGCGCGCCGTACACGTCGGGCCGGAGAGCCGTGTACGGGGTCGTCGAGCTCAGACCGATGACGAGTGGTCCGCCGCCGCCGACGGCCAGCTGCTTTTGCTCCACGGCGATGCCGGTGGCGGGGATGAAGTATCCGGGGGAGTCACCGTTGATGCTGTTGCTGTTGGACTCGGGCAGGCGGCGGAAGGGGGCTGTGCCGGCGAGCATCGTCGTGAAGTCGCCCCGGTCCGGCGGGATGAAGAAGAAGGGACCCCCGCCGAAGATGGCCACGCCGACGCTGTCGCCGCTCGTCGACTTGCCGTCGCTCGGGAGGCAGAGCGCCATCTTGTTCGCGACCTTCTGCGTGCGCGCGACCTGCGCGGGCAACGACGACGACTGGCCGGAGGGCGCCAGCCCCGCGACGCCGACGGCGGCGCCGCCTGCAGCAGGCGGCGGCAGCGGCGCGCAGGTGGCCACGGCGGGGAAGGAGACCGGGTACAGCGGGTTCTTGCCGTCGGTGGCGTTCGCGGACAGCGTCGTGGTGACCGTTCCCTGCTTGTTGGTGGTGCCGGCGGAGCACGTCAAGGAGATGCGCGGGCTGGAGAGGTCGAGGACGAGCGGGCGGCCGTCCTTGAGCGGAGCGGTGTAGAGGGAGGTGGAAGCGTCCTTGGTGACGGCGACTAGCAGGGGCTTCCCGCCATTGCTGGCTGCCGTCGCCCGTGACGACAAGGCGGAGACGAAGCAGAGTACTGAGATGAGGAGGGATTGGGATTTCGGATTCCACATTTCTGCCGGAGTGCCGGTTGGTTGGTTTGGTGGTGTTGTGCTCTCGATTGGCGTGGTTTATATAGACTTTGCTAGAAATTTACGAGGATGCTCCTCTGAAAATAAATAAAAATAAGTAAAGTGTATGACTGATACTTAGATCTCTCGCGCTCTTCACTTTCTATATTAACGAAGTCTACGCTGCTTCACTTAGAGCAACTCCAAGATACTAGCTAAAAATTACTAGCTAAGAGCAACTCCAACAGCTGGGCTCGGCGGTTCGCGGCGACCCGTGGCCAGGGCAGCGACCTGCTGCCACCTCCAGCTCCGCGCGGGGTGATGAGCTGGGCGCGCGGGAGGAGGAAGCGCGTGGGACCCAGCTGGATTGCGAGCGGAGGGGGCTCGCGAAAGGTGCGGAGCGGAGAAGCCTGAATAGTGAGAGAGATAGACGATCAGTGTTTTTCTGAGTCTGTTGGAAGGGCCGTCTGTCGCTGGTTTTTTATTTTTTTTATATACAATCTTGATTTGGTTAGTATGTAAAATGAAATAGCCAATAAAAAGTTGATGAAATCCAACGTACTAGCTAAAATCAACTCTCCATATGCTGACGTGTGGGACCTATCCATCATCTCTCCCCCCTCCACCTTATCCTCTCCACTCTGTCTCCCCCATCGACATCCTACTCGTCCTCCTCTCCCGGCCGACGGCCGGCTGCGTCTCCTCTCCCTCCTCCTCTCTCTCCTGACTGGCGACCCACGCTACTCCTCCGGTCACGTGCACTGGCAGCTGCCGACGTCTACCATGCCACGCCCTCTGCTCCCCCTCACCACCCGCGCGCTCGGCTCGGCAGCCCGCCAAAGGGGATCTCCACCACAGTCTGCCTCTGCGCGCACCTCCACGACATTTATCTCCCCTATATTATATCTCTCTAGTTTTGTGTGGATGTGATGGAGCTCGCAGAGGCAAATTCCATGGCAAGCCGCAGCCACATAAGATTCCCACCACACACAACAATGGGGAAATTCGGAAGGAGACGAAGCACACCGAGCTAGGCGACGAGACCAAGCAGCACGTGGACACCAGGCGCGACCGGGATGCCGCGCGTCAGGCACTCGGGCGCGGGTGCCGAGCGGGGGAGAGCAGCGTGGTGTGCTCGGTGGCGTATGATTAGCGACTGACCACGCGCGATGGCGGGGGCGGTGCCCGGTGTACCCGCGTCACTCTTCTGACCGGCGAGCTGCGCCCTTCCTCCTATCACCAACCTCTCTCTCGGCCGGCGACTACGGGAGCGCGAGCGCGGGAGGTGGAAGGGCGGGAGGCTGCGTAGGAGAAGGGATGGCAATGGCGGCTGGGGCGCGTGATGAGGGCAGCGGCGGTGGCGGTCAAAATCGGCTCCGGTGGCGGTCAAAATCGGTTGCGGTGGTGATTTAGTAGCCATCGCGCCACCAGAGCTTCTCTTTCCCCCGGCGTCGCAAGACCCCCTTCGATGGGGATGGTCGACCTTCGCCCCCCCTCCTCCGCCTGGGCGGCGCCACTGAAGGCGATTTGGTGAAGTCGCGTGTGCGGGAGTAGCGTGGGCGCGGGAGCTGGTGGGGTCGCACGCGCGGCAGTGTTGCCGGTGAATTTGCGTCAACCTAGCCATGAGTTTACCTTTAATGTTGGCATTGATTTATTATTCTAACCCATGGAACTAACCCCCCTATATAAAAAAGTTCATTGTTGTATGTCAATTTTGGAGTTATTGTTTACATAGGAAATATACGCTAAAGAGGAGACTTTCGGGATAAGTTCATCAAGCACTTTGGAAGAAGATCATGTAGCCCGACAAGAGTCAAGACACACGATGAACATGACTCCAAATGACCCGAGGACCGAAGCGTCAATGTGCAAATCTTCAAGGACAACCAGAAAACAGGGAAGCTTGGATAGCAAGGATTCAAGCCTTAACCGCGAAGGAAACGACGTCAAAGGCCCACATGCAAGTGCACACAAATAAGGAATCGCGCGAGAAGCAACTGGGGAGGAAATCGGGGCCGAACCGGGCTGAAACGGGCCTGGGCCGGCCAGCCTGGGCAGACTGACCCAGCCCATTCCGGGCCCAGTTCGACGCCTCCTTTGACCTAACCGCCATTCTGACTATTTATAGCCCCCTCGCCAAGAGCCATGAAAAAATTGACTCGTCATCCGCCACCACAAGACCGAGAACAAGAAGCAGATTGGATCGCAAAGGGAGCACTCGTGGCTTTCATCTACTTCGGGGGGATTCTACACCATGATCATCACTACAATGAGTAACATTATGGGGTAAAGTCCTTGTTTGTCCTAGGGGTTGAAGGGGGATCTTGAGTTGTAATCACCGAACCTATGTTTCGAATCTTTTGCTATCATATTCATGTTGATGGTGCTTTAATCTTATTGGTCGGCCGACTTGCTTTGGGGGTGCATCGCTCGTAGCTTCACTATCGTGTTCCTTTTGTTCTTTGTGCGATTACCGTCGTGTAGTGACAGTGCGCGGGAGGGAAAACATAATTAACTTGGTTCACACCTTTGATCATGCATGCCTAGAACACATCAACATCTTTTGCACTTGGTGTTCGATCACGGATTACCCTCGTGTAGTGACTAGTACGCAAGACGGAAAGGGTTGGACTCCGTGCTCTTTTACCTTTGATAGATTAGATCGGGTTGTTCTTGCTAGGTGGTTACATCTTTAAGTGATCCTAGATCCCTTGGACAAGCATTATACGTTCTTGAGATCTCCTTTCCATCACTCTCTACTTTGTCTTCTTTAACCTAGATTAAATTAGATTAAGTTCCTTACTTCACGTATTTGTTAAAGAGCTTTAAATCAACAACATTAGTGCTTAGTTGAGCATAGAAATCCACTTGTTCCATGGATTGATTAACTTTTGGGGAATACTCCAAAGGAAAAGCTACAACCGACCCGTGCGCTTGCGGATCATAACTTGACGTGTTATTTAACCGTCAAGAGACAACGAATAGAGAGCAAGTTGCGCTAGCCAAAGATGACGAGGGGCGGTAGGAATATAGCCAGTGAGGACAGCAAAGGAGACAGATAGTGAGTCTGTTGGATCGCTGTTTCTTTGGATTTTTCCATTTTTTAGCTAGTCCAACCAATTTAGCTAGTCTATTGGAGATGCTCTTAGATCCGTTTTTTCTTTCTTCCTCTTTTTCAACTTCTTGTGCAATATTCTTTTCTCATAATAAGTCTATCAAAAAAGCAGTACACGATATTTTCTTTCTAGAACAAATTTGTCGTATGAATCTACCCCACCACGCGCCACGCGAAACCAATGTCCACAGATACACCGCTGTCGAACCCCGTCATGAACCCTGGCCCCTGTCGTCGCCCATTCCACTGCCATCCTTCACGACCAAAAAGTCAGCATTCCTGCAATGTTGTTAATTTTATAGTTACCACTTTATTGTATTTGATTACGAACCTCACACAAATTTACACAACTAAAACAGTCAGAGCGCGTTGCGCGTCCTACGGTTTATGTCAGTAAATGGAGATTGAATGCAAATAAAATGCACAAACTACCGACAATCAAATACAATTAGGTAAAATGAAATGGAGGGCAACAAATTACAAGCATGCTATAGGATAAGTTCAATACGAAACCACTGCACATATGGGACACATCATCAATCAACATCAAGTAGATACCGTGTAACATCCATGTGGATATATGTAACCAACAATTACATGGTTAGACTCCAATTCTCAACATCCAGTATACATGACCTCAAGACGTGTTTAACACAAGTAAAATGCGGCCTATGCACAGCTACCATTTTCATCTCTAGGCTCTTCTACAGACTTATCATGTAATGTTTGCTAGGCAAATGCAAGCATATGGAAAGAACCAGACGAAGGACCAACTCACTCTGAGATGATGTTGTTCAAGCCCACAAAGCCTGCTACAACCATAAGAAAATATAGGTGTAATCACTATGCCCTTTTGCTGATGAAAGGCACAATAAGAACATCTTTAATAGTCTCTTTATTTTGGTTAGCTAAGTTTGAAGTTTTACTGAAGACTCCATCTAAGTGGGCCACACATGTCAATCGGGCTAACCTTATCTATTGAGCTCCTCCCCGTTCTGTTCCTTCAGTTCCTTCCACCCCAAGCCTCCTCCTCCCCCTAGCTCCTCTTCCCGGTCTCCCTCTAAGCTCCTCCTCCTCCCAAAGCCCACAGCTGCCCCAAATCGGGCGACGTCACCACCCACCGAACACGTATCACGCGGATTCGGCCCCACGCCCGCCACCACCCCTCCATAGAGCTCCTCCCCAAGGAGGAGGACGAGGAACCCCACACCAGTTGCCGGCAGCCCCTCCACGAGCTCCTCCCCGCCAGCCAGCCCGCGGAGGAGGACGAGGAGTAGTGGGGCATCTCCCCCCTACCGGCAGCCACGACCGTCCTCTCCTCACCCGACCGGCAGCCATGACCCTTGTTGACACATTTTACAATGAATTTTATCCCTCACATTTATTGGAAAAATGACTAAAATATAATTAGATCACCTTATTAGGGTTTATAATGACGATTTTCACCAGTTTTGGTGAATCTATGAATCTACAGGGACTATTCAGAAAATATGCAAAGAAACCACTCTAGAATAGTCCAGAAGGCTCTGGAACTCAACGTGACTTAGCACCTTAGAAAGAAGCATCTAGAAGGAGCAAGGACCCACCTGGTCGAAGTGGACCCAGAGGGGGGCCCTCCTCAGCCCGAGCGGCCTAGTGGTGGGGCCGACCAGCCCCCTTGGTGCTAAATGGGCCCGACTTCTGGAATGTTCCTCCACCGCCTCCTAGGATCAATATAAACCACATGTTTAGGTCGGTTTGATCCTACAGTGCATGTCTACCCCTCAGGACTATATAAGCAGCCCCCTGCCCCCCGGCAGAGGCAATCTGGAATACATTAGATCAAGTCATCAAGTCAGAGACACTACGCCCTAGAAACACCATATAGCAGAGTAGCTAGATAGTTTAGATCTAGGAGGAGGCAAGGCTTCTACTTGGCTCCTAATCGTCTAGAGGCGGATCGAGATACTGATCTAGCTTCACTCTTGTAAGTTCTTATCTACTTCCTTACATTTGTTATACAGACATATGTTCTTATCAATGATTATATTCGGCATTATATGGTTTGATGTTTATTATGATTACATGTTTAGCATAGTTGATTTGCCTTTATATTCATGTATGGAGTCGTATAGCCCTCACCAAGATCATTTGTTAACATGGGCGAACGGTAAAGATAGTGTAAGCTTGGTGCTTATACTGTATTTATCTGTGATTGCACCTATATGCCGGGTCGTGTGGTAGATCGTGGTGGTGACAACACTATTGAGTCCTTTGTAGTCTACCCCCCGTGTATAGGACTAGTGGAGCCTTATACTGTTTGGGTTGTTTCAAGTTTCAGCCTTGATCCTCCTAGATAGTCTCCCCATGCATTAATATAATAGTTCTTCCATGATTGCTAAATGTTTGCACTAATCATAGTTTGCATTGACATATAGTTTAGAGTTACCAAGGAGTATCCTCTCTAGCTAGACTTTTCTATGTTTCTCTTGCCATAATGACACTTTCTAGCTACTCATGATGTTATGACTTGAACAATGCCATCATTACCTATATTTTATGTGACTTACCCCTGTTTATACAAATTGGTCTATTTTGGCCACTCTACATTATAAGACTGAGAGATGAGCATGCATTAGCTATTATGGATTAGAAAGACTTCTTTCCCTGTGATAGAGATGGATCTTATATACGTTTCTAGTCAATGACGTTAGCAATGTCAACAACCCTACTCATCCTCTCTTCCGGGCACAGAGGCGGCGGCCCTCTCCTCTCTTGGTAGGCAACGACGGCCCTCCCACTCTTCCTGTCCTCTAGCCGCGGGGGCTTTGGCCCTCCTCCATCTCTCTCCCAGTCGCGGGGACGGTCCACCTCACCCCCTCCTCTCCTGACGCGGAAGCGCGGAGCTGCAGTCGGTGCGAGCCAGGACCGCGTGAGGAAGCGATTAGGTGTGCGAAGATGGGCAGGGGAATCGATTCGTGCGTTTCACGGTGAGATTGTGAGCTGCAGAGCCTCGCCAAACCTTGTGAGCGGATGGGGCTAAATGGTGAGGAGGATTATTGCGAACCGGTATTTTGTCGAGGCTGTTGGAACAACGCGTTCACGATGGTTTTCTTTTTTTTATCGATAGAAAATGAGATAGAGAGTCTGTTGAGTTGCTCTAAGCAGCAAAATAAAAGAGGAACAAACCCACCCTGAGATGTATCTATTCAAGCCCACAATCTATATGTTTTCCACTAAGGCAAGTGCATGATTCAATTATGGAAAATAATTTTCTATACAACATAGCAACAATTGATCAGCAAACTCAAGATGCGTATGTTGCGTTGGGTTTGTGGGCACACGAGGAGGGATAGAGTACGGAACGATGATATTCGGGACGGGGGTCGGGGTGGCGCCAATTGAGGAGAAACCGATCCAAAGCATCGGTTGAGATGGTTTGGACATGTCCAACGAAGGCCTCCCGAGGCTCCGTGCGTAGTGGGGTCCTAGAGCGGGACGACAATGTGAAGAAAGTTAGAGGTCGACCTAAACCCGACTCGGGATGAGTCGGTTAAGAGAGACCTTAGGGAGTGGAATATCTCCAAGGACTTAGCTTTGGATAGGGGCGCTTGGAGACTAGCCATCAACGTTCCTGAGCCTTGACTTCTTCTACGTGTCTTTATGTTGATGGTACCTTTGGGTTTCATATCTAGCCTACCCCGACTTGCTTGGGACAAAAGGCTAAGTTGTTGTTGTTGTTGTTGTTGTTGTTGTTGTTGTTGAGGATTTAACTTTCTTAAAAGCACATGTTAGTGACGAAAGGCACATTGTTCATGCAGCAATCACTACTGAAAAAACTACTCATTTGTACCGGTCCATAACCCTCATTTGTACCGGTTATTGAACTGGTGACCTAACTGATAGGTTTCTATGACCGGACCGTCATGTTTCTACGAGCCAAACGACACGGTTCTATGACCCTGATGACAAGTTTCTACGACTCATATGATATATTTCTAGCTATGACCCTATCAATTTAGTTTCTACGACTGCTTCATTAATGTTATACGGCGATTTTATATTCTAACACCCTCCAATAATCAAGTTTCTACGCTTAAAAGATATATATACTCTCTTTTGTATACCGTTTCTCTTCTGTTTGGAAACGACTTTGCCAAGGGTGAGATTTTGTCAATTTGTTCGCACTACGCATTGGTTCATCGGAATCTTATATGGCTGTATATCTAAGGTTTTTGGTTTCACTGTCACTAAGATTATATGGTTGTGTCTGCTGGCCTGGACTGTGGGGCGCACGGGGCCCGTAGGTAGCGTGTGAGACGGGAGCATGCAATGCGGGGCGGGACGCGCGCAGGCGTCTGCAGGATGGTGCAGTCGTACGAAGTGCTGATGTCCGTAGGCGTGCAGCAATGTCTTGCCGGCCTACTTGCGGAGAATCTGTCTGCAAGAAGGGAGGAAGAGTGAGAAAGTGATAGCGACACCTCCCATGTACAACTAGACCTAGGGATGAATTGGGATGTCTGGAAATCCGAATTATCCGTATTCGTATCCCCTAGAAACGTTAATATGGATATCCATATTCGTATTTGTATTCGTTTTTAATATAGATGTCAAATGGATGTATTCGAATCCAAATTATTCGAATTCGACATTATCCGAAGTATTCGACAAAAATCCGACATAAAAAGTAAAGTACCCATAGAAACAATCTAAAAAAAATTTATATTAATAAATATTAATGACAAATGATGTTAATTTTAATATTGCTAGTCAAATAATTATTTACACCATTTTAACTACTAAAAAATATATATGACAACTAACTAATTATGCTAACCTAATATTACTAAATTATATAATGATATTTTTAACTAATTTTGTTGTGTGTATGTTGACGGATAAAACTCGTATCCACCTACGATCCGCAAGCGTACGGACCTACACCTTTTTCACCACGGGAATTCCCTAGGTTCTTATCAATCCGTGGAGCAAGGGGATTGCTAGCGCTTAACCAAGTACTAATCTAGTTGAATGGAAAACCTTTGAAAGAGTATTAATCTAAAGGGAAAGACAATCTAACCTAGGTTGATCAAACAAATCTAGGGTTAAACTAGATGGTAAAGGGTGGACACAAGAGAGTGATTAAGAAAGATAAGCGTTCCCTCCCTAGGATCTAGGATATCATGGATATGCATCTACTACACGAGAGTGGTAAACCAATCTACCGGGGGTTGTGACCACGGTTTCGCCCTTTCCCTCCCCTTGTACTGTCACTATGCGGAGGTAATCGTGACTAGACCTATGATGGACACGGTATGTTGATGGAATCTATGGGAGTAACGGATATCATACGCTCCAAAGACATGGTAGCTAACCTTAATCATCAAAGCATCATCAACATGAAACAATAGATTGAAACCACGAATCAAGTAGCAATCACATAGCATGCACCCATCTAACCCTAGGGATGAACCGAGACATTACCCCATCATCTTACACGGATTGAAGCACATAGGGGTGATGGAGACTCCGGAGAACGTCGTCGATGAAGATGGCAGCAATGAAGCTTGGGAACACCCCTAGGCTAGTGGCTTGGAATCCTCCTCTTACTTCCTTCTCTCCGCCGGCGTTGATCCTTGCGACGAGCTCATCTAACTCTCTCCCTCATCTTGCGGCGGCGGTTTTCTGGTGAATGGCGTCGGTAGAATGATTTGTTCGATGTGGCGGCCGACGGCGGCGGAGGCAATAAATAGACGAACACCTAGGGCAAAGGGGACGTCGAACCGGGCCCGGAGTGGGCTGGGCTGGTCGGCCCAGGCCGGCCGGCCCAGGCCCATTTCGGCCCGGTTCGGCCCCGGTTTCCTCCCCGGTTGCTTCTCGCGTGATCCCTTATTTGTGTGCACTTGCATGTGGGCCTTTGACGTCGTTTCCTTCACGGTTAAGCCTTGAATCCTTGCTATGCAAGCTTCGCTATTTTCTGGTTGAGTCCCTGAAGACTTGCACGTTGACGCTTCGGTCCTCGGGTCATTTGGAGTCATGTTCATCGCGTGTCTTGACTTGTGACGGGCTTCATGATCTTCTCTTGAAGTGCTTGGTGAACTTATCCCGAAAGTCTCCCCTTTAGCGTAGATTTCCTGCGTAAACAATAAACTCCAAAATCGACATGCAAGAGTGAACTTGTTATATACGGGGGGTTGGTTCCAGTGGTTAGAATAATAAATCAATACCAACATTAAAGGTAAACTCATAGCTAGGTTGATGGAAATTCACCGTCAACATCTCCCCCATGCTTAAACCTTGCTCGTCCTCGAGTAAGTAATCCTTGCTTAAAAGGGAGATCAGCGTTGCCTTCCAATGTTATCACTGCAATTACTCATTCATGACAAGACAAATTGCTCTCTCTTAAGAATTTATTTTTAAAGTTCAAGTTGTGACCAGCTTCTTTTTCATTATGGAAGATAGACTAACAATAAAGAACAAGCCACATTTAACATGATGCTCTCAAACTTAAGTGAACTTCAAACCACTACCTTGTCACATGGAAGAATTTTCAAAAAGATGCATATCCAACATAAGTGAAAATCTCTTGCGAGAGGCTCATGGAACACTCATCTCATCATGTCACTCAAGCCTATACTAGATTATTTTCAACCTACTCTACTCATATGTGATAGTGGAAGGCTTATGTGGAGCTTGGAAGGTTAAAAACAATCCTAGCAAAACATACATCCGAAATATTGTCAAATTAAGAGAGAGATCTATTGGAATTACCGAGACTCGTCAAAAAGGCCATGAAAAATAAATGTTGGAAAGAGAGAGGGATGAAACACACACATTTAGATAGGTGGACATGTGCAAGTGGCAAATGGAAGATCCCGAGGCACGAGTGAAGTCCTCGTTATCAGATTGCACATGGTTGGAAGATTTGAGTATGGATTTGTCATCAAGGCACTTGACAACTTTTGAAGCAAAAAGATCCGAGGAGCATCTTTATTATTTTTTTACTTTTATTTTATTTCCTTCTCATTTTTCTCTCTTTCTTTTTTTCACTTTTATTCTTCCTATTTTTCTTACTTTTCTTTTCTTCTCATCATAATTTTTTTCTTTTTTCATTTTTTCTATTGCTCCTCAAAACTTTTTGCAACATAATACTTACATAGCATTTGTGTCAGAGAATGACTCCTCCCCCATGCTTGAACGATGCTCGTCCTCGAGCATAAAAGAGAGGGGAAATGACTGCTAAAGTAAGTATAAATTCCATAATCTTGCGGAATATTTGAATCTCCATCGAGAATTTTACTCCATACTCAAATTGGGTTGTGGACAAGGAGGTGATCACAAAAAGATGTTCTTGGTTTAGGGTGGAGGCCCAGTGAAGTTTGTGAAATTTTCGATGTGAAAACCCACAATGCATGGACAAAAAGGCTAGCATGAAAAAGTTACACAAAGGAATCACTAGCTTCTTAGTCTCGAACCATAGAAATCAATCCTAATCCAACTAATCAAAACATATGTTTGCAATCTACGGGTTTTGTTATCATAAAACATATATGTATATGACTTTGGTAGGTAGAACTTTGCAAGAGCATCACAAACATGTAGATAGCATAAAAGTTAAGTTTTCATAAAAACAACAAGTTATCCGACTATCCATAAACTTAAATTATAGAGCAAAGATATGTATGTGGGTCTAGAGCATAGTCATTTCACCTCCACAAATAAAAGAGCTGGTATTTAAATTAATTTCAGATCATATTATAGACAACAATTATCCAAGACATGTATAACTTCATGTAGGTAAAACAAAGCGGCAACTTTCATCATCTTTCCGTAAGCATGGGCAATATAAAACATCGAGGTGAACACATGGTCATGCCTATATATTGAAAATAAAAAGAAACCTAGGTTGTCCTCCTAGTAGCCATGTTATTATTGGAAGAGAAAAATAAAAGGTTGCACCCAGTTGAGGTTGAAGGCAAACTTACTAGCATTTGTGTTTGGAAAAGAGAAGGTCTATGGAGGTGTTAGCATCCTTTGTAGTTCTTTGTTGCCTTCTTCCAACATCTCCATATATCGACGTGGCTTTTGCTTTTGTCTTGATTTATCAACACTCCTAAACTTCTGAATTTGATCTTGTATGCTTAATGGAGTCATTGTTCACCCTTCTCTTCAATGTTGTCATCACCATCTCCTCTTTTTTTTCTCATCATCTCCTTGCTGTCTCTTTTTCATGGATTTCCCCCTCTGTCCAGCACAGAACATATATCGAAATATAGCTCTATTGAAAAGTTTATGAAATTACCTTTCCAACGTGTGGTCATTCATCGAAAACGGAGTTCAAACAAGGGAGCTATGTCCGTTTTACTTCAGCGTTGTGTGCTGTCAAAAACTGATTTCAGGACGTGTTGCACTCGGTGATTCGGGCATAACCGCTTGTAGGAACCTCCGATTGTATTGATTCTTGATTTGTTGGAATCGTAACTTCATGGGGCTTCTAAATATCTAAAATACCCAGTGTTTACCCTTCGAGACCATGCAGAATTTTGATGGGACCGATAGCTTCTCGCGCATTGATCCGGAGACGTTAATGATATTGATCATTCTATCTTCTAGAGCGTCATGTTGCACTTCCGTGTTGAAGATTCAGGGTCTCCCCCATGCTTAGCATTTTGCTAGTCATGGTAAGAAGAAGATAAAGCTTTTTTATCTTAGTCATCCTTCAATTTCCTTGTAGTGAGAGTCTTTATCTTGCCTGCAAGACGTTTTAAACGCACATTCTACCCCCATGGTGACGGTTGGGAGTAGATAGAATTGCCAATAATCCAACAATGTCTCCTAAGATTTTTAACTTGTGGCATAATTAGTCTAATGAGGAATAAAAACCTAATGAGTGTACGTGGTGCAAGGTGTGTATGCACATGATAGGAAAGCATATAAACAAAGACAATGTTTTCACCTAGTTCTAAACACCATGTTTACAACTAGGTTGCCGAATTTCTCCGTAGCCACAAAGGTTGATAAATCTAGGGTTCAAACACCATGTCTATACCTAAATAAATAACTCTTATAGCACAAGAAAAATTAAGCGCATTGCAAACCTTATAAACTAACCAATGCAACATGAAAACATATGAAAAGCTAGCAAGGTTTATCGAACTTAATGATGATGGTCCGCAATCATGCTTAAACACCACGTTTACACAAGATCACAAAAGGAAAATACTCATAAGGCCTTATGAAGCATTAACATGGAAAGTGAAGCATACATAATTAAGTATATAAGACAACCAAGCCAACTATGTACAAAATAAGTATACACAAAGAAACATCACATTGATATCAAAATGCAATGCATGCAAATAAATAAATATGATCATGAACATGATGGTGGTTCTAAAAAGGAAAACTAAACTTAGAATAATAACCACAAGTTGATCATCATAAGATAGTGTCATTCTTTATTTTCTCTAAGAAAGTAGTAAAAATATAAAAAAATGGGTTGCCTCCCGAAAAGCGCTTCATTTAAAGTCATAGAGCTCGACTTTCTCACATACCTTCTTTTGGTCGCATAGCCATGTCCCTTCATGCAAGACGAAAAGGTACCAATGCACCTTTAATTTACTTCCCATGTTGTGCTTGATCACTTATAGAAGACTTGCCCAAAGCATCCTTTTGTTTCATCTCTATCTCCTTCTTTATCATCCTTCAGTGCTGCCTTCACTTCATGATTTTTTTCTTTAATGCCCAGAACAGAAAGTATACCCAAGCTCAGCAGTTGTGTCAGAGAACCTCAACGGCTACGTGACGTGGGAGGGGCACCAGATGAACCGACGCCCTGGAAAAGCATAGCGTCAGATCATCCGACGGTACCTTTTTCAGTGGACGTTAACCAACGGCTAGTTTGATGCCTTGGGCTATTTATACCTCCTCCACTCACCCATTTGAGGTTGCTGGATTGTGTGGAAGTGCAGAGGAGTTCAAGACACATTGAAGATCATATCCAATCCATCCAAGTGCTTAATTGCTCATCCATAGACTAGTACATGCTTTGTGTATGTGCTTAGTGCTAGACTTAGCTTAGAGCTGAGTGAGTGCAAGGTTGTGCCAACCTTGTGAGGTGGTTCTTGAGTGAATCCAGTTGTACAAGGTTCGTCGGAAGCCCCGGGGCCTAAGTGCATGGCTCACCAGCAATCGTCTTCGACCCTCCGGCTTGGTGTGGAATGGCGAGGCACTTTGTGCGAGGAACGTGGAGACCCCCTTCCTAAGTGGAGAAGCTCCTTAGTGGAGATGACATCAAGGTGACCAAGGGAGCTTGGCGAGTGCCTAAGTGACGAGCCTTTGTGGCGAATCAAGTGGTGCTTTTGGGAGAGACTTGGTGACCGGGAAGCAATACTCTTGTGTGAGTGCTTCAACAACGTGGACTAGGAGTGGCTTAGTGCCTACCGATACCACGGGATAAATCGCGTGTCAAGATACTACTAGAAATGTTGCAATCTGTGACGATTTGTTCGTGACGCCGCTCACTTTCGTCATAGAATGGTATGTCATCTGTGACGAAATCTCCATTTTCATCATAGGTGCCAAGTGACGAAGATTTGGCCCAGAAATTTATGACGAAAATAAAAATAGCATCACAGAATAGTAAAAGGAGATCGTCATAAAACGTGTTTTGGGTATACCTTAGTGGAACGACGAAAGTTGATCGTCACAGAATTAGTTTTGTTATGGTCAACATATATTGGCATTGTTTGACACACTTAATGATGAAACAAATTCGTCACAAATCGGTGGTGGATTTGACGGCGTGGTTAGTTGTCGAAATGGGCCGCTCCCTTCCCTGGTATTTTGGTACTGGGCCATATCTAATGGGCCGCTTCAGTCCCTGTTTGTTTGGAACTGGGCAACAAGTATTAGGCCAAAAAAATGCTCCTGCGGAGCTTCGATCCCTGAACCAAGGGGTATGCAAGTTAGAGCTTTACCACTACACTGCGTGAGCTTTCGTGTAGGTGTTAAGTATAGTTATTATTTGAACCTTTAATACGTGTTGTAATAAGTTGTGGGCCTTCTACTAGATCGATTCTGATGTTCTGGGCCTAACGTGCTGAGGCTGATCATGCAATGTATCCAGGAGTACGTGACGAGGCCTATCGAAGGTTTGGTGCTCGTGACGACGTAGATAGGTTTTGCACACGTTGTGGGGCGCGGCGCCTGCAGTGATCGAGGTCGAGGGCGTTGCGTGGCATCGAAGATACTTGCTGCGGCGTCATAGGAGGCGAGAAGCGGCGCTTGCGGTCGAGGAGGTGTCGGCTGCGGTCGAGAAGAGCAGCGCCTCCAAGGTTTGTAGAAGTATTTGTTTAAAGTATTTGGTCGATATGCACATGAGTTTAATTTGAAGGTTTTTTTCATATATGGATAAATGGTTTGGATTTTGTAGAGCCTATTAGCATCTGATTATCAATTAATTGTTCAAGAAAACAAAAAAATTTATTGTTTTCAGCTTAATATATCTCAGTTTTGGTGTTTTGAATTTTTTTGTGTTTGTCAAAACAGATGGATAGAAGCTGGATATTTGGGAAACAATTCACACTTGCATATTTGAAAGGAGTTGAAGAGTTTATGGAATTTGTTAGAGCAAGATACACACAAGACATCGAGATACATTGTCCTTGCCGCAATTGTCTGAATCAAAGGGTGCGACCCCAACATGATGTTGAAAACCACATACACATTTTTGGAATGTCAGCTACATATACCAGGTGGATTCATCATGGGGAGCCTGCAGATAGTGCTTGAAGTTCGAAATACGGAGCGACAGGATGTGGAAGGTGATCATGACTATGGGATACATGTGGATGTGGACGATGATGGTCATCTTGATGAGGATCTTGGAGTACCAGAGATGATTGGAGATCTGTATGCTCAAGCAGAGGCTGATGGAGAACAGCCAAGGTTTGCAAGAGTACTTGAGGATGCGAAGAAGGCACTTAGCCCGGGATCTAGGCATTCCAAATTCTCTTTTATGGTGAGGATGTTGTATATCAAGTCTCATTATCGAATCGGCAATGCGGATTTTGAATGATGATGAACTTGATCTCATCGGATACCCTAAGAGTGAGTTGCCAAATTCTTATGACGAGGAAAAGAAATACCTTCGAGAATTGGGCCTTGAATGCGAAAACATACATGTGTGCAAGAATAATTGTGTGTTGTTTTGGGATTCAAAAACAACCAAGTATGCGAAGTTGAATGTGTGCCCAGTATGCAAGGAGTCTAGATGGAAAGATGAAACTGGGACGAAGCAGGTTCCACATAAGGTACTGAGGCATTTTCCACTGTTGCCAAGGTTGAAGAGAATATATGCTTCAAAGCGTACTTCTGAGGAAACTCGATGGCACATGAAAGTTAGGACGCCAGTGGAGAATGTAATGAGCCATCCAAACTTGATGGGGAAGCATGAAAGTACTTTGACAAGAAGGAAAAATCATTTGCATCCGATACAAGGAACTTGAGGCTTGCTTTAGCTACGGATGGGTTCAATCCATTTGGCAACATGAGTACCCGATACAAGTATGTGGCCGGTGCTTCGACTCCACCGAATCTCCCACCCCGGGAATGTGTTAATCCTGCAAATTGCTTTATGTATTTACTCATCCCGGGGCCAAAATCTCCGGGAAAGGATTTTGATGTGTTCCCGGAGCCCTTAATTGAAGAACTCGCTAGAGCTATGGAAGGGTGTAAGTGCCTATGATGCATGTACCGGTAGGAAGTTTGACCTTCGTCTTCGCCGTGCTATGGTGTATACATGATTACCCCGCGTTGAGCACCCCGTCCGACCGAACAACAAAAGGGTATTATGCATGTATTTACTGCGACAAGGATCCTCTGTCTCGGTCAATAAGGAATAAGATATGTTACATTGGACATCGTCGATACCTTCCAAAGTCATATGCATGGCGGAGAAGCTTGGCTTTCGATGGTAAGCGTGAGAACCGAGATGCACCAGAAAAGTTCACTTTGGGTGAGGTCCTAGACGAGCTAGATAAGGTGAGAGATGTCAGGCCAGGGAAGTCAGTGAATGAAACTCAAAACACTGGAAGAAAAAGGAAGCGTGATGTGGGTCCAAAGATTTATAGACGAAATCTGTGTTGTGGAGGTTGCCTTATTGGATACATTTGAAGCTTCCACATAATCTTGATGTCATGCACATAGAGAAAAATGTGTGTGAAAACATTCTATGCACATTACTCAATGTGCCTGGCAAGACCAAGGACACACATAATGCTAGGCTAGATTTGTATGATATGGGCATCAGACACCATTTGCACTTACGGGAGAAAGGGAACAACTCGGTAAGTGCTCCACCCACTCCTTATGTGTTGGGGAAGCAAAGAAAGGGTCGAGTTTTGCAAGTTTCTCGGAGGTATCAAGTTTCCCGATGGATATCTTGCTAACCTAGCAAGGTACATAAGTGAAGATGGTGCGAGGGTGGTTGGAAAGCTCAAGACACATTCTTGCCACATACTCCTTCAAAGAATCATTCTCGCCTGGACTAAGAGGATTGGTGCCGAAGGATGTGTATGAAGCAATAGCTGAGCTCGGGACATTTTTTAGGGAGCTATGCAGTAGAAATATAAGGATTGATGTTGTCAAACGGCTGAAAGAACATATTCCATTGATCTTATGCAAGCTTGAGAAAATCTTTCCCCCTGCCTTCTTTGATGTCATGGTTCACTTGTGTGTCCATCTACCTGACGAGGCACTGCTAAGAGGTCCTGTTCAATACGGCTGGATGTACCCAATAGAAACACGCCTGGGCACTTTGAAGAATTTTGTAAGGAACAGGGCGAAGCCAGAAGGATCAATTGCTGAGGCATTTGTGGCAAGTGACACCTTGACATTTTGTTCTAGGTACATGGAGGATATGGACACTAGATTCAACTCGGGGGATGATAGTGGTGGAGAGGTACCATTGCCTCGATGACATCTCTCGTTTTTCAGCATGGTGTTACTCTTGTTGGAGGCAATAGGGTCCAAGATATTAAAGATGATTTAATGGGCAAGTTAGTTTGGTATGTGCTACATAATTGTGAAGAAGGCTGATGAGTATAAGGAGTAAGTATGAATTTTAAGACTTGCTGATTTGTTAATTAATTTTTAAAATTTAATTTAAATAATCTTGTCTTTGCAGGTTGTACAGAGACGAGCTGTTGCAGCAAGGTGCACAACAAAATAATGTTGACAAAATGGTTGAACAAGGATTTGCCAAGTGGTTCAGGCACCACGTTAGTAACTACAACTATTTAGATATTAAGTGGAAATGTATTTTTGCTAATTATTATTTTTGTTGCAATAGATTGAGGACCAACGCAAGGTGAATCCATGGTCGGTTAGCGAAGTATTGTGGGCACCGTCTTGTGGACCATGTCTACGAGTTAAGTTTTCTGCAGCTTGCAAGATCAATGGTGTTCGGTATAGCACAAATGATCGTGAAAAATTACTGCGTACACAAAATAGTGGTGTCATGACTCCAAGTGAACATAATAACAACATTATAGATTTTTATGGAGAACTTCAAGAGGTGATTGAGTTGTTGTATAACTCGAATCTTCAAGTTTGTCGAACTCGTGGTTATATTTCGATGCAATTGGTACAACCAAAAAGGCGGGGGGACTCTCGGAGCGCGCTCTGCGGCCTTAGTGGAGAGCCCCCCGCGTGCGGTGGCCTGAAAATTAAGTGAATCACAATTCATATGCATCTAGTGCTGACGAAAATTAAGTGTGAAGATTTAACAACACATATGTAGAAAGTGAGTAACTAAAAAAGATTTAAAGAATCCAAATCAAAATTAAAATATATGCCATATATAGTCACCGAGTAGTTCATCTACAAAAAATTAAAGATATGCCATTTGTAGTAAATGAGTAAATTAGAGCATATGGATATCCGTAAATAGCATAAATTTAAGCATATGGATATCCGAAAAGAGCATATATATGTCCATCAAGATATGAATATCTAAAAATAGCACAATTTCGACCATACCGCATTGTAAACCATACTGCTTAAATTACAAACCAAAGGCATTGTAAACCATACTCTCAAATTACAAACCACAATTTTCCAGTGGCACGTAAGTTAGTACTACATTCTAGAAAAATATGATTGAACTGAAAACCCCACCACAAGCATTACTGAAAATCCCCCTCAAGATTCTAAGGGCATGCATATATCTAGTGGCGCAGCTTAGTACAAAAATCAAGCAAATTAGGGAAATGCAAAATTAGTGAGTAATTGAACTTAAAAATCATGAACATCTAGTGATTGAATTAAAAAAACCCGTAAACAGTGACAGGGTGAGAAAATCAACCTTAGGTTTTGTAGATGGGAATGCTGATCCCCCGACATGCTTCAGATTGGGAGCGATCCTTTCGAAGCCTGGTGGGACGTCAGGAACGACGTCGCCGGAGGCGGCGGAGGCTCGGCGCACCACCACGCCATGGGAAGCGCGGGTGAACCTCCCGGTCCTCGGGTCCCGCTTCTGGTTACTCGCACGCTTCGACTGCTCCAGGTTCTTCACCGCCTTCGTCATCTTCCACACGCCGACGACTGCGGCGGCGCAAGGGGCAGAGGTGGTGGCGGCGCGAGGGGCAGAGATGGCGGTGGCGGAAGGCGAAGCGGAGAAGACGAGGAGGCGTGACGATTTGGGGGACGATTTGGGGGAAGCCGTCGTGGCGACTGCTATATAGATCTGCACAGCAAGGCGCCTCTTTATGTTGTTAAATAAAATGGATCTTCACATCCATCGAATACACCTTCGTAGCCCACTGGTAACGCGCTCTGATTGTTAGTCCACAGCTCCCGGGTTCAAACCCTATGGGAGCTTTTTTTAAACTTGTTTTGATATTAACATTTTATTTCATTTAAACATTTTTTAACTTGTTTTGATTTTAACATTTTATTTCATTTGTTTTCTACATATCCCACTCATTAGAATAAAGTCTCGCTTGCACACATTGAGTATACGATGGAACACATGCCCCACTAAGACCAATGTGCCTATGCAAGGGACGTCTACACATGTGAGATATGCGCATCACAAGTATCTCGAAATCATGTGAAACTATCAGAGCGTGTTATTGGAGGTAAACAAGGAGGTTTCGTGCAATTTTGCAATTTTCGTTGCATTTTTACCTATTATCTTAATTTTTTGATGATTTAATAAAGAATAAATGTGAAAATTAGCAAACCATGCTAGAAAAATGTAAAAACTTGCAAGGACACACCAATTTGGTGTGTATTCATGACAAAATTATATTCAATTCATTATACCAAAGTGGCGGTGCACGGTGCTACGATGGAACACATGCCCCACTACGACCAATGTGCCTATGCAAGGGACGTCTACACATGTGAGATATGCGCATCACAAGTATCTCGAAATCATGTGAAACTATCGAGCGTGTTATTGGAGGAAAACAAGGAGGTTTCGTGCAATTTTGCAATTTTCGTTGCATTTTTACCTATTATCTTAATTTTTTGTTGATTTAATAAAGAATAAATGTGAAAATTAGCAAACCATGCTAGAAAAATGTAAAAACTTGCAAGGACACACCAATTTGGTGTGTATTCATGACAAAATTATATTCAATTCATTATACCAAATTGGCGGTGCACGGTGCTACGATGGAACACATGCCCCACTACGACCAATGTGCCTATGCAAGGGACGTCTACACATGTGAGATATGCGCATCACAAGTATCTCGAAATAATGTGAAACTATCGTACCGTGCTATTGGAGGTAATCAAGGAGGTGTTAACGAAAAAATATAAAGAAATAGAAGCAACTGATGTTTTAAAAAAAGAACAAAGTCAAAAAAAAATATGTGGCCCATAGGAATCGAACCCGGCGACCCAAGGGTTCCAGTAAATGGGCCTTACCACCGCGCTACTCGAGGATGTTCATTCAAGAATCGAAATAGTTATATATGAATCGAGTAACCGACGCCGCGGCGGGAACGCGGGAGAAATTGAGCCAAAATTTTTCGACACCATTCTTTAACGAAAAAAAAGGCGGACTTATTTACATGCCTCCCCACAACTCGTCAAACCTCCCCATTTCCTATTCCCATCTATTCGACACCTCCCCTGGAACCACAGAAGCCGCCGCCGCCACCACACCACCCATCGCCGGCGACGAGGTGCTCCTCACCCCAGGTTCGTAGTTTCCAGGCCGCGACGCCTCAACCTAACCCTCTCCCTCAATGCCCCACCTACCTAAATCTTCCCATCAACCACTCAGTCACATCAACGAAGCCCTAACCACGGCCCGCCGGCGATGAGTAGCTCCGACAATAACCCAATTTAAATTCACGCCGCCCCCCAATCCCTCTCTCTCACGTACATTTCTCTGCCCATGCACCTCCTTTTGTTCCCCGACCTAACCCAAATCTCATCTGCAGGTTTCAATGGTGGCAACAAGGGGGCAAAAGAGGAACGGGCTCGCGGTGTCCGTCAAAAAATTCAACTATATTTCGAGAGTAGATCTACAATTTTGATGCTTTGTCGTATATGTATGTCAATTTGAAATGTATTTTTTTGATTAATGAGACCATTATCATGTCACGGTTTTCTACCGTAATATTCCCCGATTTTTGGTTGATAGGAAGATTGTAGTTCACTCCATTCTATATTCATACTTACTAATGTAGTTATAACGCTTTCGATTCACCGTAATACCCTGGGGTTTTCTGATCTAGGAGTGCACACATAGTTGTAGGTCTTATCTCATATCTTAGACCTCTTATCTATCTTTCATGTAGTTTTGTTAACTCTAACCTATTAGTTCAAGACTTTTAAAAATTCTAATACACCCAATTTCTTGTCCTTGAAAGAACCTACGATAACTGATTATGAGCGATGCCGAGATAGACGCGTGGCGGAAAATCAAAAGATGCTTGAAGAGCTTGGATTGAATACCTTAGCTTCTGAAATTATTACATCCTTGCCTCAACCTGCACAAAAGAAGGGGAAAAATCAGCAAACAAGGGAACTGATAACGAAGATTCATCATCATCGGAGTATCTCCTTGATGAAGATGATCAAGGAGATAATACTGATGATGAAGACATTGAATCTAATGAGCAGCCACAACTTAAGGTGCTTCTTCTATCTTCACAGTAGTGAATGGGGCATACTTGGAACATACAACTTGTTTACTACATTGTATTCATTATTAATATATAATCTAGGATTAAATGTTTCTACTCGAAGTATGGTACTATATGGTACTTAAATTTCATTACAATTAAATGTTTACTATATGGTACTTATTATTAATAAAGTTGATTGCAATTTACTTGTTTCCGATCTGCATTTTGATCTCCGATTTATTTGCAAATTCAATCAAACTATAATGATGTTGAATATATGGTTTTCATTATTAATGCACATGACTTACATGACCTTTCTTTCCCCACGACCTTTCTCCAACCGCATAGTCGCAAAATCATCTCTCCAAAGATCAAGAAAACTGTTGGCAGAATGGCTCCTGGAGTTAGGAACAGTAAGAGAGTGAGGGCATCAACTCAGTCAGAAAACCAGCCTACTGAATCTGAAACAAGAGCATCAAAAAGGCTTCTTGTACAGGATCCTACAGCCCCTTATGAAGACAATCCAGCTGCAGAGGAATCCAATGGACCAGCTGTTGATGAGAACACACCATCAGAGGATGGCAGTGTATCAGCTGGTCATGACAATGCAGGTTTTGAGGCACACATTGCGGTACTAACGATGACAACACACTAGCCGAAGGCAAGCTCTTTTATCATGCGCTTTTGACATCTATTTAGTTGATTTTGCATCAATAAAATAAAAAAACTAAATCTAAATTCAATGATGTAGGTCCTCCACGAGCGAGCTCCTAGGAGGCCCGGACCACCCTCTCTTGTTGGAAAGCACTAGATAGGATGACCAAAGCTATGGGAAGGAGATTGCCCATAGTTGTTCGGGATGGAAAAAAAGACCTCAAGATCCCGTTCAAGCTGCCAAATTAGCTTCAAAGGTCAGGCGTCATCATTCGGGAAAGTATTCCTGTCCTCCCACATTGGAAAGATTACAAGAAAGACGACGTACACTACAAAGCCTTTGAGGGACAGCTAGCTGTAAGTGCATTACTGTAGCCATATGAAACTATTGTTCATTAAGCTTATTTGACTAACTAAATAACCAACTATCATATGCCTAGGGTGGTCGCTTGGCCATTAACACAAATCATGCCCCAACAAGGGCAAACTATGACCGATCCGATGCGTGTTGCGATAAAGAACCAACGCTATCGACTGAAGAAGAGATACTTCAATGGTGTTCCTACAAATCAGATTTGTACAACTTCTCCAGTTCGCTACATGACTGATCTCGAATGAAGGGCACTTGTTGCAAGGTGGTCGATCCAAAGAACATGGTATGGGCATCAACTCTTACATTCACTATCGGTTTACAAAGTCACTTATTTTAAACTCTGTGATATCAACTAACATGTTCATCGTCTTTTAGCAAACATGGGAGAAGAACAAGGAAAACCGTAGTAAAGTCAAGTATCATCAGGCTACGGGTTCTCGCTGCTACGTGGCACACTTACATGCATACGTAAGTAAAACATTACCTTGTTCACTTACCTGCACATTTGAACTCAACTAATTATTTTCCCTTTCATCTGTGCCTACTTTGCTGTCATTTTTCAATTACACAGAAACAAACAAGAATCCTTGATGAACCAAACCTAGATCGATCTGCGAAGTAGACGTAGTGGAAGCCTTCCGGACGTGCCACACTAGCTCCAAACGTGGCTTAAGTGACCCCGCAAGAGAGGCACTTGTAAGTGCACGAGATTATATGCCTACTAGTTGCCATTTCACATAAATCATGTGTGGACTTTATGCATACATAGTAGTAGGTTTTCAATAATCTGGTTCTTTTGTGTGCATCTACTTTATTGCATTTATTAAACATTGACATGTTACTCTTCATCAAATACTTGTAACTCTTTTACCTTGATACTATTTCAGTCCCAAATGGAAGCTTTGAGGACTGAACCTGTTTCTGAAGGTGAGATGCCAGCATCCAGTGTGCAAGTCGTGTCGAAGGTGCTCTCTCAGAACAGCTCCAACTTATTCCTGAAGAATGTTGGCTTCCAAACACCGCCATCCTCCAAGTCAGTATCATCAAATGAAAGTCAGCTTAGGGAGCAACTTGCAGCTGAAGCGACGGCAGCTGTTCAAGGTGAACTGGATGACCTCAGGAAGAAAATTCAGGATGCGAGAGGAAGAACGGGCAAGGACACGAAGGAGCTGGAGGAGTACAAGAAGCTTACAGAGAAGAACATCAAGGAGATGGCGGAGACCAATTTGCTCCTCAAGAAGCTCTTCTCCCTCGAGGGAAATGCTTCATCATCGACTTCAACATAGCTGATGCTCAGCTTTCCTTTCTATTTTTTGTCACTTTGCCTATCTAGTAACTTGGTCGTGTGTGCAACTTTTTATGGTACTTGGTACTCGTTTCAACAACATATTTACCGAATTTGCAATGTCTAGTGGTGTGCATCGCTTGTATATGCACACCGGAATACTTGATGCAAACCTAATGCAATTGTGTGCCCATTCTAGTATCAATTGCAAATTCCTATTATATTATTACTTCCAAACCAATGAGCAAATTGAAGCGTCCCCTCTTCGAGAGGTGACTAAATGTGACACAAATACCGGTCCCGGAGGTCCGGTAGCACATTTATTACAACGGGTGGAATCGCTCTTTTACATCACGGCGACACAAAGGGCACGGTAGTGCCAATGCTACAAGGAACAACACAAACGCTAACGACCACACTACAATAGCAAAGGCTTCCATAGCCTCCTCAGAGTACCACACCATGGAAGCTTTCGGTAGGGCCCTGGGTACACAGGCACGGTTGGGTGTAGGGCACGACCTACTCAACGTCTTTGGGAATGTAATCGGGATCCTCCTCTCGAAAAATAGTTAGTAAACCAAGGGTGAGCACATACGTACTCAGCAAATCCAACCTCACCCACGGAGGGGCTTATAAGCGAGAATCATGCATAAGGTACAACAAGGTTCGGGTTAAGGTTCATTTTGCAAACTTACACATGCGGGGGTTCATTTCAAATGGTTTTCGCAAATCATTTTCATAACCCAAGTAACTCAATTGTTTCGGGAAAAATCACCGTGGGTCTACCGGACTTCCCCGTCCGTCGTAGCCCGTGCACACACCACACACACACATCACCGGAAAACAACTCACGCCGGAAAACATCCCATCCCAAACACTAGTTTTTGTGACCACACCGTGACTCGTCCAATACCGTGGACACGGCTATTCGAATAGGTTTGACACTGCGAGAGGTTGTACATCTTTACCCACAAGTAGGGTACCGTCACACGGACACCTCGGTGCGGTGCGGATCCTATCATAGCCATTACCCACCTTAGCTAACGCTACGAGCCACCACGGAAGCACCCAAGGGGTTATCCCACTTAACCAGGGCGTACCTCACACGGAGCGTACCCCTACTCCTTGGTCTCCCCGCCGCTCACCCGCACACCCGGATGGCAAGTAGAGTAACTAGTGGGGTTTATGCTAAGCCGTTGCCACATACAACGGTCGAGTGGTTGTACGATGATTTGGGTCGTGTGAGATGTCACGCAACCCGGTCCTTAACCGACAAGATGGACAACTCGCAACACGCTCAACCACACAGTACGAGCTCACCCATACTCCCGACACACGCGTCCATCCCGTCTACCCGCTTCTTTACCCATTTTCCAAACCTATCCCATTTCCATTTTTAAAGCACTCACACATTTTGAAAGCACTCACACATTTTAAAGCACTCGTTTAGGCCAAAACAAGGTTCACTCATGGCAATCAAGGGTGGCTATCCTACCATGTTTTTGCAATAAAACAATATGCAATTTATAAAACGGGTATAGGGTTATATTTATAAAACTAGGACGAGAAGCATGCATCAAAGGATGAGGGTGAACTTGTCGTCTTCGAAGTCTTCGGGGAGTGCGGCTCGACGTTCGGGGCTTCGGGCTCCCCGCTCGCGGTAGTCGGCTTCGATCTCCGGCTCGGGGTACCTTCCTCCGTCTACTCCGTCGACTATGGCGCACACACAAGCAAGCAAGCAATATTAGCACACACGTTTCCGGCCGAGCTCGAGGTGGGGAAAAAGTGAGCGGAGAGGGGTATTTATAAGCCCCGGGGAGGGGGGGTTGGTGTAGGGTTTGGTGGGGGCCTAACGGGAAGGCATGGTGTAAATTTGAAATTAACTCGGGAATCGGGTTAATTATAGAACATCGGGTTAAAGAGGGGTTATAGAGATTAAGGACCTATTAACAATTCGGTTTAGAAAGGGGAGGGCCTAAATATAACATTTAAACCTAGTAGGGTCTAACTATAATATCCCGGGGACCTTATTGTAAAGGGCGGGGGTTAGTTTGGTGGGATTCTTTAAGATCTAAGGTTTAATTTGAAAAGAATGGGAGAGGGTCTAGAGGAGAGAGTTAAGTGGGGGAAAAAGGGGAAAGGCGGGGGCCTTTTGGCAAAACCGCCCCCCCCTTCATCCCCTACCTCACGAACGGACGAGCGGGGGAAGGGCGGCCGCGCGGGGCCTCGGTCCGGCGGCCGGCGCGCGTGCCCCCGGGGTCGACGGCGGCCGGGGGTAGGGGAAAAGAAGGAGGAGGGCAAGGGCATTCCATCCCCGTGCTCACCTTCGGCTAGAGCGGCGTGAGGCGGCGGATCAGCGGTGGACAGAGAGCGGCGGCTGCGCAAATGGTGGCGGCGCTATTTGGGGCGGCGGTGGAGCAAGGGAGGTCTTGTGCGAGTTCGTGGTGAGGCGTGGTGCCGTGGGGAAGGCCCGGGGCCTATTTATAGGCGGCGCACGGCGGTTCGGGGGCAAGATTTTTCCGGCGAGGGGGGGGGGTCGCCGGCGGGCTCGGGCTCCTTCTCGAAGCCCGGCCGGTCCGTGCGGTGTCGTCGACGCGACGGGTCGCACTACCGCAGTCAATTCGTGCGGGGAGGAGGTGGACAGGACCCGACGGCGCAGGGGCGGCAAGGCGGCGGCCGGCGGACGCGACGGCACGGCGGGTCGTCGGGCGGCGGTGCGAGGCGATGAAGAGAGGAGGCGGTGGCGTGCTTGGGTGGGTGGCGTGGTCGGTGCACGTCCTCGCGGGCCCGTGCGGCGGGCGGGGGCACGCCGCCGGCCCGGCCGGTCAACGGCGCCGGGCGCGGCGCGGCCGGCCGCGGGAGGAGAGGAGGAGGGGGTCACCGCGCGGTGGCGTGTCGCCGGCCGGGTGCGGGCCCGCGCGCTACCGGCCCGGCCGGCCCTCGGCACCGCGGCGGGTTGCGGGCCGGGGTCAACCCGGTGTCGCGCCGGTCGAGGGGGCGCGGGGCGCCGGCCGGCGGGGAGGGGGAGAAGGAAGAGAAGAAGAGAAGGAAAAAAAAAGAAAAAGAAAAGGAGGGAAGAAAAAGAAAAGGAGAAGGGAAAAAGGAAGGGAAGAAAGAGAAGGAAAAGGAAAAAGAAAGGGGAGGGAAATGAAGAAGAAAAAAAGGAGAAATAGGGAGAGAGATTTTGGAAAATCCGGAAAATTGTTAGGGAAATTTGGGAAAGGGTTTTGCGGGGTTTTCCCGGTTTTTCGGGCGTCGGCGCATTTTACGGGACGGCGGTGATGGCGAGGCGGACCGGTCGTCGGGACCGCGGCGTGCGCGGGATTCCCGGCCGGTGGCCGACCGCGGCGTTGGGAAGGCGCGCATGGGTGCGGTGCCGGCGGGATTCGCGACACGCGCGTCGGGGAGAGAGAGAGAGGACAACAGTGGCTAGGGTTCGAATGGTAATTGAGCTCGGCGGGTCAGTTTTGAAAATACGCATGATTTATTAGGTGATTTATTTATAGCTGAAAACGCGGGCGTTACAAACCTACCCCACTTAAAATGAATCTCGTCCTCGAGATTCGGCTAGGTTTCGAACAGGCGGGGGAACTCCTTCCTCGGTGCATCCTCTCGTTCCCACGTAGCCTCTTCCACCCCGTGTCCGCTCCATTGGACTCTCGCACACCCGTACTTCGACGTTCTTGTCCGCTTGACCACGGTGTCTAAGATCTTGACGGGCACCTCCCGGTACCTAAGGTCCGGCCGTAGATCGATGGTCTCCACCGGTACTCGCTTCTCTTCCGAACCTTCAAACATCGGCGTAGCTGGGAGATGTGAAATACTGGGTGTATATCTGACATTTCTTCGGGTAGCTCCAACCGGTATGCTACGGCTCCGACTTTCTTTAGCACTTTATACGGTCCGATGTACCGAGGGGCCAACTTCCCATGTACTTGAAATCTCCGAGTCCCCCGGATGGGTGAAACCTTGAGGTAGACGAAGTCTCCTGGATTGAAGCTCGCTTCACGCCTCTTCTTGTCCGTGTAGCTTTTCTCGTCGGGACCGAGCGGCTTTCAACTTTTCTCGGATATCAGCTACTCGCTCCTCGGCTTCCTTTATAAGCGCGGGCCCGACCAGGGCACGCTCTCCTACTTCTGACCACATCAGGGGTGTCCTACACTTTCTCCCGTATAGTGCTTCGAATGGCGACATTCCCAGACTTGCTTGGTAGCCGTTGTTGTAGGAAAATTCTGCATATGGCAGGCTCTGCTCCCAATCTTTGCCGTAGGTGAGGACGCATGCTCTTAACATATCTTCCAAAATCTGATTCACCCTTTCGGTCTGTCCGTCTGTCTGTCTGTGGGTGGTACGCTGAGCTGAAGTCTAGCTTGGTGCCCATGGCTTTGTGCAGGCTTTTCCAGAACCTAGAGGTGAACTGGGTCCCTCTCGTCCGAGACTATTCGCTAGGCACTCCATGCAGCTTCACTATATTTTCTATGTAGAGTTTCGCCAACTTCTCTCCACCATAAGTGGTCCGTACGGGTAGAAAGTGAGCGACTTTAGTGAGTCGGTCCACGATCACCCATATGGAGTCATGTCCCTTCTGAGTCCTTGGCAACCCTACTATGAAGTCCATACCTATCTCGTCCCACTTCCATACTGGGATTGGTAAAGGTTGCAACAGTCCTGCTGGCTTCTGATGTTCAGCTTTGATCCTCTGACAAGTGTCACAGTGGGCGACGAACCGTGCAATGTCCGCTTTCATCCCATTCCACCAGTACTTCTGCTTTAGGTCCATGTACATCTTGGTGGATCCCGGGTGAATGGAGTATGCTGAGTTGTGTGCCTCATCCATGATGGTCTGTCGAAAATCTCCACCTTCGGGCATGCATATCCTCGTTTTTGTACCACGGGTGCCTTGGTCATCTACCCCGAAGTCGTGGGCCTTGTTCTCTCCGGTATGCTTGCGGATCTTCATCGGATTCTCGTCGGCTTCTTGGGCCTTCCGCATCTTCTCTTCTAGGGTAGGTTGAACGCTCGCTGGCGGACTTAGCCTTGGGGGACGATGTGTACGTTGAGCCGTGCCATCTCTTCTTGCAACCGGGCACTCTTGGGGGCCGCCTTCTCGTAGTTTTCCGGCTTAGGGCATCCGCTACTACATTGGCCTTCCCCGGGTGGTAGTGAATCTCTAGATTATAGTCCTTGACTAGCTCTAGCCATCTTCTCTCGCCTTAGGTTTAGGTCGGGCCGGGTGAAGATGTACTTTAGACTCTTGTGGTCCGTGTAGATTTCACACTTGTTCCCGATCGGATAGTGTCTCCGGATCTTCGGGGCATGCACTACGGCCGCAAACTCCGGATCGTGGGTGGGATAGTTCTGCTCATGGGGTTTGAGCCGACGAGAGGCGTATGCCACTACCTTCCCATCTTGCATGAGCACACATCCCAACCCTTGTCGGGAGGCGTCGCAATATACGACAAAGTCCCGTTGAATGTCTGGCAGGGTCAGCACTGGGGCTGTGGTCAACCTCTTCTTCAACTCTTGGAAACTTCTCTCACAGGCCTCGGTCCAGTTAAACTTCTTCTCTTTCTTGAGCAGCTCTGTCATGGGCCGGGCGATCTTGGAGAATCCCTCGATAAATCTCCGGTAGTACCCGGCTAAACCTAGGAAACTCCCCGATCTCACTCGCGTTGGTTGGTTGCTTCGCCGCTTGGAGACTGTCTCAACTTTCCCGGGGTCTACGACTACTCCCCTCTGCAGGTCGGTATGTGCCCAAGGAAGGATATTTTCTCTAGCCAAAATTCACACTTGCTGAACTTGGCGTATAGCTTGTGTGCCCTCAATTTTCCCAGCACTACTCGAAGATGTTGTCCATGCTCCTCCACGCTTTTGGAGTAAACAAGTATGTCGTCAATGAAGACCACGACAAACTTGTCTAGCTCTTCCATGAACACCTTATTCATGAGGTTCATGAAGTATGCTGGTGCATTGGTTAGTCCAAAAGACATCACCGTGAACTCATATTGCCCGTAGCGAGTGACAAAGGCAGTCTTGGGGATGTCACTCTCCCTAATCTTGAGTTGGTGATACCCTGATCTTAGATCCACCTTCGAGAAATACTTGGCTCCCTTCGCCTTGGTCAAACAGGTCATCTATTCGGGGAAGAGGGTACTTGTTCTTAATAGTGACCTCGTTCGGCGAGCGATAATCCACACACATCCTCATGCTATTATCCTTCTTTTCCACGAAAAGCACCGGGGCTCCCCATGGTGATGAGCTTGGTCCGATGAACCCACTTCGCCGGAGTTCGCTAGCCGCTTCTTCAATTCTCGCCAACTCGGGGGCTGCCATCTTATAGGGCCTCTTGGCTATGGGAGAAGTTCCGGGGATAAGGTCGATTACGAACTCTATATCCCCGTCCGGTGGCATTCCGGGGAGTTCTTCGGGGAACACATATGGGTATTCTCGTACTATCGGGACATCTTCTATGGACTTGGCTTCTATGTTAAATACCATTATATCCGCCCGTGTCCCCGGGTGTGGCGGTCACTTGTATCCCCGTCCGGGTTGGTCAAGTGCACTACTTTATCGGCGCAACTTATGAGGCCATGGTGTTGGCTTAACCAATCCATACCAAGGATCACGTCTATCCCCTTGGATTTCAGTACTACCAGGTCTGCTAAGAACTCTACCCCACTTAAAATAATCCTTACCGGGGGCATCCCGCTTGACACTTAATGTCTCCTCCGGCGTTCGATTTATTAGGGGTGCCGTGAGTAGTACCGTGGGTATGCTATGCTTTTCCACAAAGCTTGAGGATATGAATGAGTGTGATGCTCCCGAATCGAACGGTATGGTAGCCAAAACCGAGCCGACCAGGAACTCACCGAGTACTACGCCTTGTGTTTCTGTGCCTCCCGCGCATTGATGTGATTCACCCGGCGCGTCCATACGACCGCCGGGGCCGCCTCATCTGCCGGTTCTTGGTGTTGTTGCCGAAGTTATTGTTGCTGCGCACTGGCATGCGGTTGGCTCCTGACGCAAGTGGCCTTGGCCCGTTCACCGAGTTGGAGTAGGTGGTGGTGGCTGGCTTTTTAGCATAGGGGCAGTTGGCGATGAAGTGCCCGGTTTCTCGGTAGTTGAAACACACTCGGGAGCTGTTGTTGTTGTTGGTAGTGATCCGGCGGTGTTGTTCCGTGGGGGCTTCATGGCACTCGGTTGTAGGAGGGTTTGAACTCGGGCTCGGGGGGCTTGTGAGCTCGTGGCTTGGGATTGGGTTCTCGTATCGCATAGGAGCTTGGAACCCGGACATGGGGTATCCAAAGTTTCTCGGCCTCTGGGACCGCTCTTGCTGCTTGGCCTTGTGTTCCATGAACTTGCGCTTGTTTTCCTTCTTTTCCTCGGCCCTTGCTCTCTCCGTGAGTATTGCCATGTTCATAAGGGTGTTAAAGTCCGGGTAAATCTGAGGAGTCAGCAGTGTCCTCAGTTCCGGAGTCACCCCTTCTTGAACATCTCTTGCTTTTTGGAGTCTTTATCCACCTCCTCGGGGCATAGCGTGCCGGCTCTATGAACCGGTACGTGTATTCCTCCACGTACATGAGTTCACGGAACTCGTCCGCCTTCCGCTTCGGTGGCCTCCGAGATGTGGTAGCGGCGGAACTCCTCCACGAATTCATCCCATGTGATGGCGGAGGGATCCTTGGGCCGCGGCGCGATAATTCTCCCACCAGGCTAGGGCGGTCCCGGTGAGCTGGTGAGCTGCCAGAAGAACCTTGTCATGGTCCTCGCAGTGGAGGGGCTCCAGTTCTCTCAGGATGGCTCTCAGCCAATCGTCAGCGTCCAAAGGATTCACCGACCCGCTAAAGGTGGGCGGCTTAGTCCTGAGGAACTCGATCGCCTTCTCATTCATGCTCATAGCACGGGGTCTTGGGCGGTTGATGGCATTGAAGATAGCCTCCATCGGGACGTCTGGTTGGCTAAGACTTGTGCCAAGTGAGGACCATGTGTGGTTCGAGGACCGGTGGATGGTCGCTTCCTTGTGTGATGAGTGATTGACAACGTTGTGTGGACCGATTCTTGGCTAAGTATTGCAGGTGCGGTTGCGGCTTGACTCGTGTTGGTGCAGGTGAAGAACAAGCGCGAAAGGTCGTTGCGGTGAGGCCTCCGTGTGTGGAGAAGACAAGTAGGCTTCGTTCGAGGGACCCGGTGGCCGGCGGGGGTCAAGTGCGGGCCGCATGGTGGCATGAACAACAAGATGAAGTCGTGGACGGTTTCTTGGTAGAGCCTCAAAACCAAGGTCGAGCCGGGACTACGTGGGAGCCGAGTCATGAGTGGAGATTGGCGGAGGCTACACCGAGTTCGCGGGGTTTGCGGTGGTTCACCGTAAAACCACCGGGTTACTCGGTTGAGCCACAAAACCGAGGCCGAAGACTCGACGAGGAGGTGCGGCCACCCGGGCCGGTTCAACCGCCCGGAGGGGCGGTCGGACCGCCCGGGGCCGGTCGGATCCACCGGGCCGGTCTAACCGCCCGGGGGGGGCGGTCCGACCACCCCCGCCGCCGGCGCCGAGAAGCTTCGAAGCGGAGGACACGCGTCGGGATCGCAAGGCGTGCGTCGAGGCTACGCAGGGTGCGGTCGCCGGGCATCCGTCCGATGGTGAAGACATCAAGAATTCCAAATTCGCCCTTGAGGGGCTTGTATCCCTAGTTAGTAGAGAGGGGCATTTTAGACATTCGGTTGCCGCCTATATAACCCAAGAGGTGAGAGGTTGGCAGCCAACCCTTGGAACCCTAGCTCATTTGGTTTTTCCATTTTCGTTCTCTATTTTCCCTAGGTTTTTAGAAGGCTAGTTTGAGAGCTTCATGTGAGATCTAGAGAGAGGGATGGATGTTTGGGTGGCAAACTAGACCTTGTACGAACCATTCATGGCATGTATAGAAGGTTCGGCGTGGTTCTTCATGGTGGTTTTCCCGTCTCTTTTGTGTTGATTTTCGGAGCTCTTTTTGGCGGTGTTTTGAGGACGATTTCCGGGGTTTTTGGTGGGTGTCACGTATGAGGTTTTTGTGCCTCTTTGGTCGGTGACTTTGCCCCCAAATCTCCTTTGAATCGGACTCGATTTGGTGGTTTTCGTTGGAACTCGAGTTCTTGACCTAGAGAAGCGATTTCTTCGATTCCTCTTGATTGTGAGCGTTTCGGGTCGATTCCTTTGAGGAAGAGGTTGCCCGAGAGGTAACCCGCCTATCCCCGAAGTTTGGCCGCAATCCGTGGAGTGATTCGGGAGATCGGGCGCGAGGAAGTTGAGGTTTGACCCGCGGGTTCGTTTTCGGAAGGGGGCGGTCTAACCGCCTACGGGGGGGCGGTCTAACCGCCCGGGTGTTTCCGGGTCAAAGTTTTGTTTCGCCGGATTTTCCTCTCGTGAGTTTGTTCGCCTTGATCGGAGGAGTGTCCGGGTGAAATTTGGGGTCGTTCTCGTGCGGTTTGCTAGGTGTTCTTGGTCGGGGTTCGTTGCCGGGTACAGGAGGTTAGACCGCCCCGTGTAGCCGGTCTAACCGCCCCTAGGCCCTTGGGTGAAGTTTTGGTTTTCGCCAAGATTTTCCGGTAGCTAGCATGGCCTTGACCGAGAGATCTCTCGTTGGTGAAACCGTGGTGTGTTTTGGTGCTCGGAAGAGGCGTTTCGGAGGATTTCTTGGTTACCGAGTGTGGAGGCGGTCTAACCGCCCCCTATACCCTCGGTCTAACCGCCCCCTCGGTTAGCCGGCTTTCGAGTTGTTTCCGCCGTCGGTCTTGCCGCGTGTGTGTTGTGGTTGCCGGTAGAGTTTGTTCCTAGGACCGCAGCACTACGGTGGCTACGTGGTTTTGGCAAACGAGAGGTAGAAGTGCGAAGCGTGTGATTTTGGGGGTTCGACCGAGCTAGTTCATCTTGTCGGAGTTTTAATCTCCCTCGAGAAGAATTTTTATCGGCTCCCATTCACTCCCCCCCCCCTCTCTGGTCGCCTTATCGGTCCTTCAAGTGGTATCAGAGCCGGTTCGGGTCTTTGTTGACTCTAACCAGTCTAAGATCCAAGGATGGCGTACCAGGAACGGGGTTCGGGTCCTCCACACTTCGATGGCAAGAACTACCAGATGTGGAGCAAGCGGATGGGTGCGTTCCTCCGCGGAAAGGGTCAGACTCTGTGGGATGTCACGGTGGACACAGGATATGTCCAGCCGATGGATTTCCTCGCTCCGGGGTCGAGGGACAGATTCGACGCCAACAATAAGGCGGTCGACTACTTGTTTCGTGCTTTGTGTCAGCCTGAGTTCGATCGGGTGCACACCGAGCACTTGGCTTGTAGGATTTGGGCGGTGTTGAAGGAGGCTCATGTTGGGAACGCCCGTGTTCGAGGCACGGTTGTATGCGACCTACGGAGAGAGTACGGGAACTTCACTCATCTCCCCGGTGAGTCCATCGATGCCTTGTTTCGCAGGTTCACGGTGGTGGTGAACAACATGAGGGCCAATGTGGACGTGCTCCCGTACGATGATCATGATAGAGCGGTCAAGCTCTTACACTCTTTGGATCGTACGATATGGGGCGGAAAGTTCGAGGCCATAGTCGAGTCGGAGAGGTATGATACTCGACGGTGAACGAGCCGTTCTCGAAGCTCAAGTCGGCCGAGGTGGATAGGGGCATGACAGACCAAGATCGAGGGCCCGACCGACTCTCATAGTCTCGCCCTCGTCGGTGGTTTGAAAAGAAAGGCTAATACTAACCCATCCACCGGGATGTTTTCTTTGTCCTCTTTGATGTCTATGCCGGATGAGGAGTTCGACGTGCTTGGAGAGGACGAGCCGGCGCTTCTGACGAGGTGGTTCGAGAGGTTGCACGAGAACCGGGTGAACATGAGGAGGAACACGAGGACATGCTTCAAGTGCGGCAAGACTGGACACTATTTCGCCGAGTGTCCGAAGGTGAACAACCACGACAAGCACAAGTTCAAGGACAAGAAGAAGAAGTCCAAGAAGAAGGATCATGGACGTGGGAAGAAGGCTTGGTCTCGAGAGAAGATGAAGAGATCAAGCGACATCGAGTCTGATTCCGAGGACACGTCTTCAAGCTCGAGTGATGAAGACGAAGAGGATGAGAAGAAGAGGAAGAAGAAGAAGAACCTTGGCAAGTATCTCAACGGCCTTTGTGTGACGGGCCTAAGCCTCAGGGACGACTTCTGCGGCATGGCTCGCAGTTCGAGCGAAGAAGAGAAGCCGGAAAGGACGCCTCAGACTTGGATTCCGAGGATGAGGTATGTGATGAGCTCTCTTCTTTGCGCAAGGAGAATGAGGAGTTGGTTGACTTGCTTGATAATCGCGATCACGTGCTTAGAGAGGCTAAGAAGCTTAGAAAGGAGCTTAGATCTTTGCTCGAGAATGCTAGGACTAGAGTGGCTGAGCTAGAAACACATGTTCTTGATAGCAAGCTTGAAATTGATTCGCTTAAGGCTAGCCCTGTTGTTTCTGATGAAAATGATTGTCTTGATTGCTCGCTTTCCTAGCCGACTTGACCGATCTTAGGGAGAAGTATGCCTCCAAGTGTGAGGAACTAGATGTGCTTAGGGTTGAGTTGGCCGAGCTACAATCTAGACCCACTTTGCTTGGTGCTTGCACTTCTTGCCCGGTTTGCATGAGAAAATTATTGAGCTTCGTTCTCGCATTGGTTCGCTAGAGGCTGATTTGAAAGTGCCTATTCCTACTTCTTGTTCTACATGTGAGATGCATGCTATGAAGAATTTGGATCTTGCAAAATGTGTTGGTCGCTTGCAAGATGAGAATGATAAGTTGCGTGAAGCACTGAGTTGGTTGTCGAGTCAAGAACCTCGCCTTGGTATGATGATTGCTAGCCGTAAGCGCTTTGATGGTTGGGCCTTGGGATTGGATAAGGTTGGTGAGGGCAAGTGGTGAGAGAGAAAGGAAATTTGGGAATGTTTCGGCTCCACCACAACCCACACCCAAAGACAAGTTAGCATCCAAGCCAAACCAACCTAGTGAAAAGCCTAGTGAGAAACCAAGTGAAGAGTCTCACCCCAAGCCTAAGCCCAAACCAATCCTTTTCCATTGTGAGTTTTGTGGGAAGGATGGTCACAAGAGAGAGTTTTGCTATAAGAAAAAGAGAGAGGCGAGAATGGCTAAAGAGTGGGCGAACAAGGACGGTACCACCCTTCTCATGGTGTGCACCGAGCCTCGTATGCCACCGCCTAAGGGAAAGGGCTTTGTGCGTAAGGATCCGGCATGGGGATATGAGAAATCCCGTAGCCGCGGTGGTGGTTTGGAGAGGGCGGTCAGACCGGCCTGGCTAGGCGGTCAGACCGGCCCTGCCCAGGGAAGGGCGGTCAGACCGGCCTGGCTAGGCGGTCAGACCGGCCCTCCCCAGATTTCTCGGCGCTTCGTTTTCGAGGTCGTGATGCTGGTGGTTTCAGTTCCCTTGGTCATGGTGCAGATGGTAGACACTTTGAGTCTAGTGGCGTTGAGTTTGCTGGACGTTCTCCACCTCGTGATCAATACGAGTTTGGGAGAGGTCGCAGCTTTTGAGTCTCGGAGGGGCTACGGACCATGCCTTCCCTTTCGTGGTACTCGTGCTCCTCCGGTGAGACGGGAGTGGTGTTCCCATGGTGGTTCCGGGTTTGATAGGTTTGACAGATGGATCGCCGTATTGATAGGCGAGTAGGATGAATGTTGCTAACCCTACTTTTGAGGAAATGGCCCGACACCGGTTTCACACTTTTGGGACTAACCCCGGTGTTGAGTCATTTGGTCGTTCTCGCTCTTGGTTTTGAGTTGCGGGTGGGAGGCCCGAGAGAACATTTGGTTGATATCGGGGGTGGTTCTTCGGCCTCATACCCGGTGGTGACATGTAGGTACATCACTTTCGGGGATGGTGGACAAGGATGAGTGAATTGTGAAGAAATGATAAAGGTAAGTGCTTTGTGACCTTCGAGTGTGTGGCCTTGGTCAAGCCACTTGGTTTGTTTTGCTCCTTCTCTATATCATGTGTGTAGGGTGAGCTTTGTATGCTCTTTGGCCCTAGTGCATGTGTTTAGGGGGAGCTTGTGAGTTTTGTGCTCCCTTGCTCTTTTGCCGGTGGTGTCGAGCCCTTTTTGCCTCCCCTCGAGGAGCCGGTCTTTTGTGAGCTTTGTGTGTGTGGTTGGTTTCCTAAGTTGGTGGTGAAGCTCCTTGTGTAGCATATGTATAGCTTTCCTTTGTGCATTTATTGCATTTGGCATGGCATATGTAACATGATGTATAGGCATCCTTGTATCTTAGATTGCATGCATTTTGTATCATATGCTTTTTTAGGGAAAGCTTCTCCTATATACAATGTTTACCATGGGTTGCTATATATGTTCTTGTGAGCTTGTTTGATATGCTACGGTTAGTTTGGCTTAGCTCTTGATGATCTTGATGAATGATCCATGGTTGATGGCTAATTTTTTGAAAAATGTCACATACATGCTCTCTCATGCGTAAATGCCTATATATGATCTTGACATGTTTTAGTGGCTTTGATGTGCTTACTTTGTGGTTGGATAGTTAGTTTATTGATCATATGGGGCCCAAGGCTCATTTGCCATCATGAATGTTTAGCCCTCTTGCTTCATCTTGTGGAGGGGCATAAGTTCCTTTTTGTCGCAAAGACATTTCATGTACCATTTACAAATCTGAAAATGAAATGAAAAATGCTTGGAAAATGTGCTCCCATGTCATATGTGCTGAAATTAATTTGCTTTGGGTGCTAAACCGTTGCATGATGCCTACCAATGAGAAGTCTCATACATAGAAGTAGGCACATGGCTCGGTGGCTTTGACATGACATGAGGTGCTTTTGGGTGTTTATGATGGTCTTATGATTAGAATGGCTGTCCTAGCATGAAGTTTGAGTGGCTTTGCCATTTTGATATGTTTTGCTCATGTTTAGGTATTTGCTTGTGAGAGAATAACTTTTCGCAAAATTACTCAAATCCTTTTTAGCCTTGTCCAATGATTGTGAAACTTGGTGATCATGTAGTTAAGGTCATTACGAACTCGTCGAGTATCTAACTTGCTCATTTGGACTTGTGTAGCTCCTTGTGATGAATTTTGTATATTTGAGAAGCTATATGTTGAAAGTTTTTGCATTTTGCCTTGATTCATGCATTGTCAACAAGGGGGAGAAGTGTGTGCATGTTTTGGGCACCCGGGAGTGTTTGGAAGGTGTTCCAATTGCTTCGGGCAATTTTTGAGCGAGTTTGGTGCGGGGCCGGTCTCTTTGGGCGGTCTAACCGCCCCCGGGCGGTCGGTTCGAGCAGAGGCGGTCTAACCGCCTGGGCGAGGCGGTCTAACCGCCCTATGCGATGTGAGCTTGGTTTGCTCTTTGTCATGCATTTCCAAGTGACCTTCTTGCATGCATTGGTTCGGGGGGGAGTTTGCATATGTGCGGGGGGAGCTCTTGTGTGAGTTTTTGGCTCGTGGCCTTGTGTGCTTTTGGTGGTTTTTGCTCTTTGCTTGAGCATAGTTTTGTCTCGGATGTGTCGAGCCGTTGCCCTTGCCTAAGGGGTCCGAGACTTGTTCTTCTTCAAGTGATCTTGCTCTTTGCCTTTCTTTGGCTTTCGATCACTTGTTGGAGTTTTTCTTTTAATAGTTTATTTTCTTTTCTTTTTCTCTTTGGTTACAAATCATGTGTGTTGTCAATGCACTCATCAAGGGGGAGATTGAGGACCATGTGTGGTTCGAGGACCGGTGGATGGTCGCTTCCTTGTGTGATGAGTGATTGACAACGTTGTGTGGACTGATTCTTGGCTAAGTATTGCGGGTGCGGGTTGCGGCTTGACTCGTGTTGGTGCGGGTGAAGAACAAGCGCGAAAGGTCGTTGCCGGTGAGGCCTCCGTGTGTGGAGAAGACAAGTAGGCTTCGTTCGAGGGACCGGTGGCCGGCGGGGGTCAAGTGCGGGCCGCATGGTGGCATGAACAAGAAGATGAAGTCGTGGACGGTTTCTTGGTAGAGCCTCAAAACCAAGGTCGAGCCGGGACTACGTGGGAGCCGAGTCATGAGTGGAGATTGGCGGAGGCTACACCGAGTTCGCGGGGTTTGCGGTGGTTCACCGTAAAACCACCGGGTTACTCGGTTGAGCCACAAAACCGAGGCCGAAGACTCGACGAGGAGGTGCGGCCACCCGGGCCGGTTCAACCGCCCGGGAGGGGCGGTCGGACCGCCCGGGGCCGGTCGGATCCACCGGGCGGTCCTAACCGCCCGTGGGGGGGCGGTCCGACCACCCCGGCCGCCGGCGCCGAGAAGCTTCGAAGCGGAGGACACGCGTCGGGATCGCAAGGCGTGCGTCGAGGCTACGCGAGGTGCGGTCGCCGGGCATCCGTCCGATGGTGAAGACATCAAGAATTCCAAATTCGCCCTTGAGGGGCTTGTATCCCTAGTTAGTAGAGAGGGGCATTTTAGACATTCGGTTGCCGCCTATATAACCCAAGAAGTGAGAGGTTGGCAGCCAACCCTTGGAACCCTAGCTCATTTGGTTTTTCCATTTTCGTTCTCTATTTTCCCTAGGTTTTTAGAAGGCTAGTTTGAGAGCTTCATGTGAGATCTAGAGAGAGGGATGGATGTTTGGGTGGCAAACTAGACCTTGTACGAACCATTCATGGCATGTATAGAAGGTTCGGCGTGGTTCTTCATGGTGGTTTTCCCGTCTCTTTTGTGTTGATTTTCGGAGCTCTTTTTGGCGGTGTTTTGAGGACGATTTCCCGGGGTTTTTGGTGGGTGTCACGTATGAGGTTTTTGTGCCTCTTTGGCTGAGGTGACTTTGCCCCCAAATCTCCTTTGAATCGGACTCGATTTGGTGGTTTTCGTTGGAACTCGAGTTCTTGACCTAGAGAAGCGATTTCTTCGATTCCTCTTGATTGTGAGCGTTTCGGGTCGATTCCTTTGAGGAAGAGGTTGCCCAGGAGGTAACCCGCCTATCCCCGAAGTTTGGCTGCAATCCGTGGAGTGATTCGGGAGATCGGGCGCGAGGAAGTTGAGGTTTGACCCGCGGGTTCGTTTTCGGAAGGGGCGGTCTAACCGCCTACGGGGGCGGTCTAACCGCCCGGGTGTTTCCGGGTCAAAGTTTTGTTTCGCCGGATTTTCCTCTCGTGAGTTTGTTCGCCTTGATCGAGGAGTGTCCGGGTGAAATTTGGGGTCGTTCTCGTGCGGTTTGCTAGGTGTTCTTGGTCGGGGTTCGTTCTTTGGGTACAGGAGGTTAGACCGCCCCGGGTAGCCGGTCTAACCGCCCCTAGGCCCTTGGGTGAAGTTTTGGTTTTCGCCAAGATTTTCCGGTAGCTAGCATGGCCTTGACCAGAGATCTCTCGTTGGTGAAACCGTGGTGTGTTTTGGTGCTCGGAAGAGGCGTTTCGGAGGATTTCTTGGTTACCGGGTGGAGGCGGTCTAACCGCCCCCTATACCCGGTCTAACCGCCCCCTCGCGGTTAGCCGGCTTTCGAGTTGTTTCCGCCGTCGGTCTTGCGTGTGTGTTGTGGTTGCTTTGGTAGAGTTTGTTCCTAGGACCGTAGCACTACGGTGGCTACGTGGTTTTGGCAAACGAGAGGTAGAAGTGCGGAGCGTGTGATTTTGGGGGTTCGACCGAGCTAGTTCATCTTGTCGGAGTTTTAATCTCTCTCGAGAAGAATTTTTATCGGCTCCCATTCACTCCCCCCCCCTCTCTGGTCGCCTTATCGGTCCTTCACCAAGTCAACGGAGGGGGTGGCGGTGGCGGGACCACGTTTTCTCCTCCATCTTCATTTTGGTTAACCTCTCCGGTCGTGGAGACGCTCCCTCCGATCGGCTTGCGATCCTTCGGCGTCCGATCGGTGGGTCCTGACAGGGCGCCTGGAAACCATCTGTAAAGAAACGGGTTTTCTAAGAGGTCTAGTTTTATGTGATGTTTAAGTGGATTATATCGGGTTTCTTTTTGAAAAGGCAGGGTTTATTCTGCCGGTAAGCACACAACAAGCACATAGCAATCAAGCAAGCACAAACAAGTTTTTATTACAAACCAGCGAGGAGGATACATCCCGACTACGCGGACACACTACACGACTAAGGACTAAGGGCGCGACTTGGACCGGTACGGCTTCATTCCCTGGGTCTTGGGGCACACTACTCGCGAGGGGAGTTGTCTTCTGGGGTCGAGTGTTCTTCCCGGCGGAATGAGCAACTCGTCATCGTTTCCGCCTTCGGGATCTCCGTTTTCCTGAGGCTGTGCTGCGGCTTCGGTGGTAGCTGTTGGGGGTTCGGTGACTGCTGGTGGCGCTGGGGGGACTTGGATAGTTCCTCCCCATCCTACAAGGGGTGTTCCTAGCAGGACTTGAGCTTCTCCAATGGCTGGAACAGGTGTCCCGCCGTTGGTCCATTCTTGCATGCGTTGGTCCTGGATCCTCCTGAGGCTTTCCTGGGCAACGGCTTCACTGCTTATGGCTGCTGCAAGTCCTTGCTTCGGCTTGAGCCACTCGGACTTGGTGCATCCTCACCGTGACTTCGGCTTGTTCGGCTCGACCGATTTGTTCCCTCAAGTGCCCGGCCCGGTCATCGAAGAGCTTGTCTAGGGAGACAAGGTAGGCGACTACGTGGTATAGCGGGTCTTCTTGGTGGCGGTGTCGTTCCGGGTTTCTCATGCGAGCCCGCCAAACCGGGGTCCCGATGGCGGGAGGGAAGTACCTCATCGGTGTGGGGACGAGGTGTTCTTCGTAGATCCGGCACAGGTAGCGGAGGGCTTTTCTGAGGGCCAAAGGATAGGTGTCTCGGTGTCGGAACCCTGTGGCGGTCACGCGCCACGGCTCGATGTTGGTGTGGCGGTTGCTCCTAGCGACGGAGAGGACCACTCTACAGCGAAGAGTACCGAGTTGCTCGTACTCTCTGCTGTAGTACCTAGGGCGCTCAGTGATACCGAGGCGCTCCAGGGAGTTGATGAGCAGGCGAGCGAAACCAGGCTCCTCCTGGCACACGCCTTGGGTCCATCCATCTTCCGCCATCTGAAAACAAAGGTAGAGTTGAACAGGTTGTGGTGGGGTACAAGAGATGGATAACTTTATTTATTAGGAAGGTTGGGGTACATCCTTCGGGGTACACTTATTATTACTAGGACTCGATTTCTAGCCTAAACACCCTAGTCTCATGGTGATTCTGCCTCTAGCTGGATACGGCGCTTCTTCCGTGGAAGATCTTGTTCCGAGATCTCATCTTCGGTCCGGGTCCCTTTGTCCCGGTGGGTTTCTTCGGGTTCATCTTCTTCTCGCTTTCCGGCTCCTTCATCTCTCGCTTCTTCGCTCCTTTAGTTCATCCCATAGGGCTTTATGGGCCAACGATGTGCGCTCTCTTTCCCCGAGGTATTCTTGCTTTGTGTTGTGTAGTTCAACTTCTCGCTATGGTTGTCTTCACCCTTTCTAGTTCTATCCTCTCGTTCGCTCTTTCCGCTCCGTCGATCCGTCGCTTCGCTTGTTGGGCTTGCTCCTGATAAAGGTGGTCTAGGCCTCTGAGGTATATGGATAGGTGGGAAACTCGCCTCTTCTAAGTCTTCTTCTTCTCGTTCTAGTCCTCTCATGCGATCAATCCACGAGCGTCCTCTTCCTCCGGAGGGTGGAAAGAATCCCATTGGAGTCCTTCGGAGGTGCCGTCTATAAACCACTCGTAGCCGTCGCAGGCCTTCCGAGCGACCTTGGGGTAGGTGTCGGCAAAGCGAAAACCAAAGTGGCGGAGACAAACCATGGCTCTATGTCGGGGTAAAGCGTGCTTCTTCCCACAAAGATCGGCGGCTTACACCGAGGGGTGCCGAAGCGTTCGTACTCTCGGTAGACGAACTCGGCGAATCCCTTACTCCGACACGTTCCAGGCCGAGTAGCAACGAGTTAGGGAGGCCGAGCCGGACGGGGCAAATTCCTCCGTTCCACTCGGGGTTAGGCATCCGGAAACAGCAAGAATCAAGGTAAGGATTTGGGAAAAGGTGAGCTTAGCAAGGGAAGGTTAGAGAAGGCCGGAGGAGGTCTCGTATCCTAGGGATCATGTCCTACGACCAACCTACGGCTCGATACCACCCGAAGCGTCCCCTCTTCGGAGGTGACTAAATGTGACACAAATACCGGTCCCGGAGGTCCGGTAGCACATTTATTACAACAGGTGGAATCCGCCTTTTACATCACGGCGACACAAAGGGCACGGTAGTGCCAATGCTACAAGGAACAACACAAACGCTAACGACCACACTACAATAGCAAAGGCTTCCATAGCCTCCTCGCAGTACCACACCATGGAAGCTACTCGGTAGGGCCCCGGGTACACAGCACGGTTGGGTGTAGGGCACGACCTACTCAACGTCTTCGGGAATGTAATCGGGATCCTCCTCTAAAAATAGTTAGTAAACCAAGGGTGAGCACATACGTACTCGAAGAAATCCAACCCCACCCACGGAGGGGCTTATAAGCGTAATCATGCATAAGGTATAACAAGGTTCGGTTAAGGTTCATTTTGCAAACTTACACATGCAAGGGTTCATTTCAAAAGGTTTTCGCAAATCATTTTCATAACCCAAGTAACTCAATTGTTTCGGGAAAAACCACCGTGGGTCTACCGGACTTCCCGTCCGTCGTAGCCCGCACACACGCCACACACACATCACCGGAAAACAACTCACGCCGTAAAACATCCCATCCCAAACACTAGTTTTTGTGACCACACCGTGACTCGTCCAATACCGTGGACACGGCTATTCGAATAGGTTTGACACTCGCAGAGGTTGTACATCTTTACCCACAAGTAGGGTACCGTCACACGGACACCTCGGTGCCGATGCGGATCCTATCATAGCCATTACCCACCTTAGCTAACGCTACGAGCCACCACGGAAGCACCCAAGGGGTTATCCCACTTAACCCGGGCGTACCTCACACGGAGGCGTACCCCTACTCCTTGGTCTCCCGCTGCTCACCCGCACACCAGATGGCAAGTAGAGTAACTAGTGGGGTTTATGCTAAGCCTTTGCCACATACAACGGTCGAGTGGTTGTACGATGATTTGGGTCAGGTGAGATGTCACGCAACCCGGTCCTTAACCGACAAGATGGACAACTCCCAACACGCTCAACCACACAGTACGAGCTCACCCATACTCGTGACACACACGTCCATCCCGTCTACCCGCTTCTTTACCCATTTTCCAAACCTATCCCATTTTAATTTTTAAAGCACTCACACATTTTGAAAGCACTCACACATTTTAAAGCACTCGTTTAGGCCAAAACAAGGTTCACTCATGGCAATCAAGGGTGGTTATCCTACCATGTTTTTGCAATAAAACAATATGCAATTTATAAAACGGGTATAGGGTTATATTTATAAAACTAGGACGAGAAGCATGCATCAAAGGATGAGGGTGAACTTGCCGTCTTCGAAGTCTTCGGGGAGTGCCGGCTCGACGTTCGGGGCTTCGGGCTCCCCGCTCGCGTAGTCGGCTTCGATCTCCGGCTCGGGGTACCTTCCTCCGTCTACTCCGTCGGCTATGGCGCACACACAAGCAAGCAAGCAATATTAGCACACACGTTTCTGGCCGAGCTCGAGGTGGGGGAAAAGTGAGCGGAGAGGGGTATTTATAAGCCCCAGGGAGGGGGGTTGGTGTAGGGTTTGGTGGGGGCCTAACTGGGAAGGCATGGTGTAAATTTGAAATTAACCGGGAATAGGGTTAATTATAGAATATCGGGTTAAAGAGGGGTTATAGAGATTAAGGACCTATTAACATTTCGGTTTAAAAGGGGAGGGCCTAAATATAACATTTAAACCTAGTAGGGTCTAACTATAATATCCCAGGGACCTTATTGTAAAGGGCAGGGGTTAGTTTGGTGGGATTCCTTAAGATCTAGGGTTTAATTTGAATAGAGGGGGAAAGGGTCTAGAGGAGAGAGTTAAGTGGGGGAAAAAAGGGGAAAGGTAGGGGCCTTTTGGCAAAACCGCCCCCCCCCCTTCATCCCCTACCTCACGAACAGACAGAGGCAGGGGGGAGGGCGGCCGCGCGGGGCCTCGGTCCGGCGGCCGGGCGGCGTGCCCCCGGGTCGACGGCGGCCGGGGGTAGGGGGAAAAGAAGGAGGAGGGCAAGGGCATTCCACCCCCGTGCTCACCTTCGGCTAGAGCGGCGTGAGGCGGCGGATCGGCGGTGGACGAGAGAGCGGCGGCGGCGCAAATGGTGGCGGCGCTATTTGGGGCGGCAGTGGATCAAGGGAGGTCTTGTGCGAGTTCGTGGTGAGGCGTGGTGCCGTGGGAAAGGTCCGGGGCCTATTTATATGCGCGCGCACGGTTCGGGGGCAAGATTTTTCCGGCGAGGGGGGGGGGGGTCGCCGGCGGGCTCGGGCTCCTTCTCGAAGCCCGGCCGGTCCGTGCGGCGTCGTCGACGCGACGGGTCGCACCGCCGCAGGTCAATTCGTGCGGGGAGGAGGTGGACAGGACCCGACGGCGGAGGGGCGGCAAGCCGGCGGCCGGCGGACGCGACGGCACGGCGGGTCGTCGGGCGGCCGGTGCGCGCGGAAGAGAGAGGAGGCGGTGGCGTGCTTGGGTGGGTGGCGTGGTCGGTGCGCGTCCCTCGCGGGCCCGTGCGGCGGGCGCAGGCACGCCGCCGGCCCGGCCGGTCAACGGCGCCAGGCGCGGCCGGCCGCGGGAGGAGAGGAGGAGGGGGTCACCGGCGCGGTGGCGTGTCGCCGGCCGGGTGCGGGCCCGCGCGCTACCGCCCGGCCGGCCCTCGGCACCACGGCGGGTTGCGGGCCCGGGGTCAACCCGGTGTCGGGCGATGGTCGAGGGGGCGCGGGCGCCGGGCCGCGCGGGAGGGGGAGAAGGAAGAGAAGAAGAAGAAGAGAAGGAAAAAAAAGAAAAAGAAAAGGAGGGAAGAAAAAGAAAAGGAGAAGGGAAAAAGGAAGGGAAGAAAGAGAAGGAAAAGGAAAAAGAAAGGGGAGGGAAATGAAGAAGAAAAAAAGGAGAAATAGGGAGAGAGATTTTGGAAAATCCGGAAAATTGTTAGGGAAATTTGGGAAAGGGTTTTGCGGGGTTTTCCCGGTTTTTCGGGCGTCGGCGCGTTTTCCGGGACGGCGGTGATGGCGAGGAGGACCGGTCGGCGGGACCGCAGCGTGCGCGGGATTCCCGGCCGGTGGCCGACCGCGGCGTTGGGAGGGCGCGCATGGGTGCGGTGCCGGCGGGATTCGCGGCACGCGCGTCGGGGAGAGGGAGAGAGAGAGGACAACGAGAGGCTAGGGTTCGAATGGTAATTGAGCTCGGCGGGTCGGCTTTTGAAAATACGCATGATTTATTAGGTGATTTATTTATGGCTGAAAACGCGGGCGTTACACAAATGCATGGTGTATCCGTGACCAATCTACTCTCAAATCCGTGACCAAAAGATGTTATATTTGTGACCAAAGTGCCGGCAAATCCGTGACCATATTATATCAAAGCGTGACAATGCCAAATACCAATCCGTGACGATTTAATAATTACATCTATGACGGTTGCAAGATGATGATCTCAGCAGCCACGTCATTGATGACGTCACATCCTCGTCATCTGCCAGCGTGGCATACGTCATCCTATGACCAACACAAGACTACATTTGTGACGAAACCGGATCGTCACACCATTGCAACGACGCCATCGCTTATCCAGGCGAACGGAAGATTGTGACGAAAAAATATCGTCACAAAATGCATTAACGGCGTTAACGGCGGCGTCGCTTAGCCCGCAGACGTGAAATTATGACGAAAACATGGTATAATCTATGACCAAAACAAATCGTCATAGAATGAATTCAAATCCATGACGACACAAAATTCGTCACAGATTGGTGACACATCTATGACGAAAAAAACCAATTTCGTCACCGATGACCAAATGTGACGCCACCTTAGTGACCAAACCAAAATCATCACAAAAACGTCACAAAAGACTAATTGTGACCATTCCGCGTCTTCAATGACGATAATGCAACGTCATTGATGACAACATCCCTACTAGTGAGAGTTTGCTTCCTCTCATCCCCTTTACGTTTCCGCATGTACGCTATTGCAATCTTTGTTTGCCTCTACTTTCCTAGAGTAGTATCATGCTAGGATTGGCTATAGGTTGCAAACCTTCTTTTGGGATGGGAGTTTCACACTAGAACAACCTAGTTGCACATATAGATAGTATGTTCTAGTTTACCTTTGCGCAAAATTAGTGAAGCCATAGGTTAAGGTTTTAAGTTGCCTAATTCACCCCCTCCCCCTCTTAGGCTAACGAGCATCTGATTCCTTACAGACATTAGATATCGGAATGTTATACCACTAATAATCGGAGAATATGTTTCATCAAAATCGATGTCGGGTTTCTGCGTGAACCCTTGTGCTACAAGCCTCGCTTTGTATCTCACCACCTCGTTGTTTTCATTCCTTTTACAAACGAAAATCCATTTAGATCCCACAGGAAAAATATGACGAGGAGTAGGCATCACTGCGGAGAATATCTCTCATTTCTTGAGCGAGTCTAATTTTGCCTTGATTGCTTCCTTCCATTTGACCCAGTCAGAGCGCTTGATGCACTCTGCCATGGACTTAGGTTCTGGATCAATGCGAAATTCACTTGAAATCTTAGTGGCAAAGTAAATGTCGACATTTGTAGTCTTTCTATTGTATAATTCTCTAGAATCAATATAATTAATGGAAATTACTTGTACCCCTTGTGACTCATCCTGATTTCCCACAATGATAGAGCCTAGGTCTTCCGATGTCCTAACACTTATATTATTTTTTGCACTTGTGCTAGGTATGTGATGTATCTATTTAACATCCATATTATTTGGATTTATAATATCCAATTGGTGTCTGTCAACTTGATGTTGATCCGCATTTACTGTTGTGGAAGTGACCTTCCTAGTTTTCCGCGGAGGCTTTTGTATAGCCTTATCCTTTGTTGCAGTACCTCTCCCCCTCTTATTTTGATTTGGGAGTTCTTGAGTAGGAATTTCTACTCTTTCAGGTACATTTGCAGCAGGAATATGTGATTTTGTGACACCCTTATAATCGCAAATGCTTCGCGCATTACTCGCAATGTTTTGCAAATTGATAATTTTCTGAACTTCACGTTGGTACGTGGATCATAGGACTGGATACCAGTGGTATTCCAATTTATTTCCTGGCATTCTGTTTGGTACTTGTCTCCCCCTAATGCTGGGAAATTGTCCTCATCGAAGATGCAATCAGAATACCGGGCAGTAAATAAATCCCCTGTAAGGGGTTCGAGGTGCTTAATGATTGACGGTGATTTGTACCCTACATATATCCCCAATTTCCTATGGGGCCCGTTGATGTACGCTGCGGTGGTGATATCGGTGTGTATACAGCACAACCGAATTTTCGCAGATGGGAAATACTTGGTTGATTTCCACGTACTAACTGCAACGGGGAAACCGTGTTGTATGCAGTAGGTCTTATTTGAATCAAATCAGTGGCGTGTAATACCGCATGACCCCAACATGATGTTGGTAGATTGCAATTATGTAGTAATGGTCTAGCAATTAACTTTATTCTCTTGATAAGAGATTCGACTAATCCATTTTGTGTATGTACATATCGAACAGAATGTTCCACATTTATGCATAGAGTCATACAATAGTCATTGAAGGAATGTGAAGTAAATTCAGCGGCATTACCCATCCTGATGGTTTTGATAGCATATTCAGGATGATGTGCTCTTAATTTGATAATTTGAGCAATAAACCTGGCAAAAATATGGTTTCTTGTAGATAATAAACATACATGGGACCATCTAGTAGATGCATCAATAAGTACCATGAAGTACCTAAATGGTCCAGTTGATGGATGTATAGGACCACAAATATCTCCTTGAATGCGTTCAAGAAATTGTAGTGGTTCAGGGTTTATTTTAAGATAAGAGGGTCTTAAAATTAATTTTCCCGTGGCACATGCAATGCACACAAAGTCTGATGGATTGGGAAATTTTGAAGTGTTTAACTTGTGACCAATTGAATTGCTGATAATTTTTCTCATCATCCCTATGCCTGGATGACCAAGGCGATCATGCCAAATCTTGAAGACATCAAGATTTTGAAACATTACCTTGTTTGCAACATGTTGTATGGGTTTGATGTATGTGTAATACAATCCTGATGATAGTGAAGGAATTTTCTCAAGCAGTCGCTTGTTATATCCGTCATGTTTAGTAATGAATAGATATTCATCTTTGTAGTCACTATTTGTTTCTACATGGAAACCATTGCGACGGATGTCTTTAGAACTCAATAAGGTACGAGTTGAATCAGGATACATGAGTGCATCCTCAATTACTATTTGAGTACCCATAGGGAGAACTATTGTGGATCGTCCTGAACCAACAATTATAGCATCGCGTCCCGCGATGGTTGTGACATTTCCTTTACTCTTTTTGAGAGTTTGGAAATATTTAAGTTCTCATAGTATGGTGTTAGTTGTGCAACTATCCACCAAACAAAGTTCTTCCTCCATTTGGATTGTTCCCGTAAGATAATCTAGAATGAGTAAAATAAATTATAAGTTTTGAACTCATAGATTATACAATACATACTTTATTCAATAATATCATAAGTATCATATGTCTTACAATATTGTGTGACAACAATTATTTACAACACAATTATTACATAAATATGGCTATAGAACGAAGTTCTTTGAAACTATAGAACGAAGTTCTTGTCGGGGAGCATAAAACTAAGACATGTCTCCGAACACGTCATTGGATGGTCCATCCACAAGCATATTGCCTGTATCGTCGATGCTATCGATCATCATGTCGTCCGTGCCGAAGAATTCATCCAACTGCATTGGATCCTTCTCCTTGTCATGTTCCGCGGGAACATCCTTGGAGCAACTGGCACCCGGAGTGTGAGTAGTGAAGTGCGCTTCAAACTTGTCCCCATGAACTTGCTTTCCATCATGTTTTTCGTAGAGATCAACCAAATTCTTAGCAGTATGGCACTTTCTAGTTGTGTGATTGTGACAACCACACCGCTGACAAGTTTGAGAGTTGTCATGAGTATTATTCTTCTTGAAAATGTCCTTGTTGTTGCTAGAACCATTGCCTTTCTTAAAATTCTGCTTCTTCCATTTTCCCTTGAAGTTCCTTTTGAATTTCTTGCCATTGAACTTTTTATTATTATTCTGAGCATTGAAATGTACTTCCGGCAGAGGTGCTGCACCCACAGGGCGCATTTGATGATTGTTTGTTAAGAGATCATCATGCTTTTCTGCTTGGAGTAAATCATATATTAAGTCAGAATATTTAGTATACTTGTGGCGACGATATTGCTGTTGCAATATCCTGTTAGTAGGGAGAAATGTAGATAGAGTCTTTTCTATCATTTCTGCGTCATCCAAAGGTTGATTGCAAAAGCGAAGCTTGGTAGAAATCTTGTGGACAGTAGAATTGTATTCTGCAACCGATTTAAAATCCATGAGACGGAGTAGAGACCACTCTCGTCTTGCTTCGGGCAGAATTACGCCTTGTTGTTGATTATAGCGTTTTTTGAGAAAGTCCCAAAGTTTCTTAGGATCATCTTCCATCATGTATTCTTCTTTGTGGTCATGGTCGAGATGGTGCCGTAGAAAATGCAAGGTTGCGAACTTGTGTGCCTCTGGGATAGGATTTTGTGGATTAGGTTCATTAATTGTATTAATGTAACCTTTGGCTGTTAGCACAATCTTGACATCCATAGCCCAAGTTAGGTAATTACTACCATCGGCAGCAAGTTCAGTGAAGTCTTTATTGATTAATTTAGCCATTTTCCTACATGAAAGAACCATGTATAGGATTAATTTGCTGATGTAAATTTGTGTTGTAAAAGTAGGCAAAATATATATGTAAGATGATTCTTACAAAATTAAGGTATACGATTTTTTTAATTCCTGTAGGAATAAATTTTACTTAACAGTCATTTTATATGAAATTTTGGATATACACTTTGAAGATAATCATCATAAAGATGTAGACCTCACAATGATGAGCAAAAGTTGCCTAAAAGCGCGGATCTCAGGGCAAATAAGCTCTTAGGAAGAACTTATCGGAGCCAGCGCCTAGGTCACATCACCTTGTGTTATTCCAAATTATATTTATAAACCTTAATTTTAATTTTGCTTGATATTCTACTTGATGTAGAGAATCGATTTTTAAACCATGCAAATAAAATTAATTGCATAAGAATTGTTCTAGCACCTAGAAATTATCTGAGGATCATAAACATGAATAATTACTGCGGTAATTATAGCATTTAAATTACATAGGTACATATACCGGATGGCACAAATAATATTGTTCGTCACAACATAAAAATTACAGAACAATTCGAGGTCTAAAACATAAATATACAACACTAATAAGTCTGAATATATAAAGGATAAAAGCCTGAGGGCTAAATTAAAGTTCAGGGAGTTTTTGTGGACTTTTTGAAAGTTCAGGGGGTACGACGGACTTCGTGAACTTGAGGAAACCGGAGGCCTGCGGGTGATTGTCGGCCTGTGGGCCGGTGCGGCCTGTGAATGGCCCGTGGGGGAACCTGGGCGCGGCCCAGTCCAGCCCACCACGGCCAGCCCGCATATAAAAGAAGGAGAGGGGGAGTGCCCAACCCTAATCCCTTCTCCTTGTCTTCCTAGTAACCGCCACTGCCGCTGGCTGGTGCTGCAGCGCCGCCGCTGGCTGGTGCTGTTGCCGGTGAAGGCCGCCCGGCGGGAGCACCACCAATGCAGATCCATGTCCCTACGTTGCTCCTCCGTCGTTCCCACTCTTTTTTCTTTTGGTTCGGTATCCCGCCGCCCCCCTTGTGCGCCGGCTTGCGCCGCTGGCCGCCGGCCGATGGACGACCGTCAGTGGTCGAAGGAGGGGAGCCCGCCGCGGCCGGGCTCCATGTGCCGCGCCGCATCCCCGGGCGGCGGTCGACGGCCCCCACGCGGCCGAATGGGCTCGGTGCGGGGCCGCGACCGCCTCCTAGGTCGCCGGCGTCGAAGAAGCGGATGGCGGGCCGCCGTCGTCAGAGAAGAACGGCGAGGCAGCACGCGAGCCGCCATGGTCCCGGCCGTGAAGCTCCGGTGTGCCGCCGTCGTAGGTCCGGCGAGGTCGGGAGATGAAGTGGTAGCCATGAAGGAGTAGATGGCCGCCGGTGCGGCCTGAGGGCCAAATCCGGCGTTGCCGGTCACCGTCTCCGTCGCATGTGCAGGTATGTTTAAGTCGGGGAAGACCCCAACACCTTCTGCTTGTGTTGCACGGCGGTGGATGCGGACGACGAGGCGGCGGTGAGGTTGCTCCTATGGAGGTGTCGGCGTCGGAATATGCTGTGCTGCCGGGGATGGGCTGCGGGAGACAAGTCCGGCGGTGTACGGCGGCGTCGAGGAGCGGTTGCTGCTTCCGGCCTGCGAAGCACGGTGTGGAGGAGGGGATTGACGTCCACGGCGGCCACGGAAGCAGCGGCCTCGACCTCCACGTCGACCACGGCGGCGGCCATGGCGTGCACCTCTGGTGCAGAAGAAGCAGTGTCCCTGGTTTGCCTTGATGGCCATGACTAGATAGGTAGCAAATGCAGTTTCTACTAGTCTAAATCGGGATTCGGGATCCATTTTTTCTTACCCTGGAGGGATGCCGGCGTTCTCGCCGGCGGTGAGGCCTTCGAGCCTTTGTGTGGTGTGCGTGAGTTGCTCAGGAGAGCAAGCGTGCGTGATAACGTGTTGAAACAATGATTGTTATTAATTGATAGAGTGGGGGTGGACCCCACTATTTATGTACAGGGAAGGGGCACACAGGCACCCTTTCGGGGTGGAATAGGCACCTGTACGGGAGAGACACACCCCTACAGTGTGTAGGTGGTTTTCCCTAATTACACACTAATGAATATGTTAATTACATAATTAGGTTAATGATCACCACTAATTATTTCTTAACAAAAAATCAACGCGAGAGTTGTACGTGGTCGTTAATTGTCTCAGAAAGAGTGCAGACGTGCAGTACGGCGTAAAACAAAATTAAGCACAGTGCCCTGCAGATGTTAGTCCCCCAATTTGTTTTGCAAATCTGATTAAACGAAATTACATAAGGAAGAACCATACATATATCAGATTCATATGCATGCGTGTGGCGTGTCTTTTATTTCACGGCCGGAGATATTAACGGTTTGATTCGTTGCAGATTTGCGGCGCAAACTAATCTGCAACAACGATACAGCAGCAGAGATCATTGTGGTAGGTTCCAACCGTGGCGTCCAGCTTGCGGCAGAAGTCTTGGCACTCATCGAGCGTGCTCCAAGCCCCCAACGGGTTGCACGGCCACTGGTCGCGCGCCGCCGGCTGCTCCAACGGCGAATCAGCTGGCACCGACGCTTTCAGTGCGTAGCCTGCATAAGATCGATCATATGCACACACGGCCGCATCGTCAGTAAAAATCGGGATTAATCGCCGCATTAATCGAGGTAAAGATGTGACAAAAGAGCAGAGATCAGGATGTAATCACCGGTGGAGCTGAGGAGCGCGGCGAGGACGAGGACGACGACGACGACGACCGCGGTGGACCTCATCGTCTCCGGCGGCTCTCCGGCCGATGGTCTTGTTCCAGCGGTTGTGAATTATGCTGGTGCTGGATATAGATCTCTATGCTGTCATGATCAAGTCGATCAAACTGATCCTTGTGTTTTATGGCCTGCGCGCCGGTGTCCTGAATATGGCAACCATGCTGGCCGTGGTTGGATGCTGCTGACGCGGTAGGATTCATTCCTTAATTGCAGCGCTTATGACCGATTGACATAATCTTGCAGATATGGTGCCAAAGATATCATATACTCCCTCCAGTTTGGTAAATGAAGTCGTTTAGGACAGTGACACGGTCTCCAAAGTACAACTTTGACTTCTTATTTTTATAAGAATATTTGTTAAAAATTAACATATGTATACTTTTATGAAAGTATTTTCTAAGACGAATCTATTCATGTAGTTTTCACATTTCCAAACTCAATAACTTAAAAGTTATTCATGATTTATATTCCCAGTGTTCGACTCAAATCATGTCCAAAACGACTTCATTTACCAAACCAAAAGACTAAATACTAGTTGTGTCCAGCAGTTGATTTGATGTTTCTCCAAATCTTTTCATATATATGCAAACTTATCGTGTAGGCAGCATATTTATAGACGCGCACGCGCACACATATAGAGAGAGATTAGACACACACTGGTGTGACGGAACTAATAGGCTTCTGTCGTGGCTGATGCATATGGAACAACGTTGCATCATGATGAATCGATTCAATGACCATCTGCTACGTAAAACAAGGAACGAGATCCTCTGCCATCAGCTCCCTGATGGCTCTATGCAGTCAGTGGAATCTGACCGTCCGCTGCAAACTGACGGCTCCGTGATGGCCGCCAGCTTATATCGCAGGCCACATAGTAGGGGGCAAGGGGCTCCTATATACCTACCGGAAGGTGGTGGATAAAAGTATGAACTTGGAACTCACCAAAGCTCATCTAAACGTACTATTTTTTATGTCCCACCAGCCCACCTTACTAATCTTTAATTAACAATGTTACAACATTTCTTTCTTCAACATTTCTAGTCACTTTTCGTCAACATTTTATAAAATGTTGCAACATTTTTTGGACCAACATGGTTATAATCAACATTTTGCTTGCCTTCTTCAAACATTTTTCAGAAATGTTCCAACATTTTCAGAAATGTTCCAACATCTTCCAAAAATGTTGGTTTCATCAATTATTTGTGGAACATTTTTGCAAAAAATGTTGCAATATTTTTTTTAGAAATGATGGAACATTTTTTAAAAAAAACATCAGCGTGCCGGGCAGCCGACCGCTCAACAGCGAGCGCGCGGGGCAGGGAGGGCGGCTGCGGCAGTGGTCATCATGGTCGGCCGCGGCGGAGCTCGACGCACGCGGCCATGTCGGGCATGGTGGAGCTCGGCCCGCAGCCATGGTCAGCGGCGCGAGGAGCTCGCTCGGCCCTAGGCGGCTGCGTCGAGGGATGAAAACGGATCAGATACGAACGGATACTGCGGATACAGATACAGATAGTTTTTCTTTCTCGAACTAAATTCTCAGATCGAATTCGGATACGGATAGTATATTTTGTGTCGAATAGTGATATTCATCGTATTTGGATCATAGAAATTCAACTTTGAATTTCCCGATACTAATGCGGTACGGATATTAAATATCCGGATTCGAATACGGTCTACCATTTGAGTCTCTGACCCTTTTGGTCGGTTGGACGGATAATATCCACACCACTTTCATCTCTAGCTGCGTCCATGGCCATGGCCGGCGGCGCGACAAACTCGTCCGGACCCAGCTTGCGTAGAGCCACCCTCCACCATCGGTTTGCAGCGGGCGGTGGGATTCGATGGATGGCAGAGAGCTATCAGGGAGCGGGATGGCAGAGGATCTCTTTCCTAAAAGAAGTATATATATCGTCCATCTGCTAACAGGGTTGAGCCCACTAAGGTTGTGTTTGGAAGTAAACATTGGAAGGTTTGGCATTGAATTGAGTTCAATACCAAAGCAAGATAGTATTGGAAATGATCGACAATACCAAATCTGATGTTTGGTTGCAGATGAAAGTGCTCGTTGGAATTCAATGAAGTGGCCAATACCAAATCATGTTTGGAGGTACATGCATCCACATTGAAAATTTGGTGCCCGGCGGTGGTGGCCAGCATCTGGTGCCGGCCAGGTCGATGCAGAGGTTGAGACCTAGAATGGGAGGTGGTTGTGGTCGATCTGCGTGCGGGCAGGGTTGGCCTCTGAACCACTGCGTCGCCTGCTGCTCCACACAGCCACACATCGGCCGCCGCATCGAACTTATGTCTTGGCGTATTTAACGTGATGTGATGGAGAGAGTGGAGAAAACGTCAGAAATTTTAGCAAACTAAACAAGTCCTGAGCATTCACAATCTTCCATCGTGTAGTGTACAGTAAATAAAAATAAATGAATGGAGATCAGTAATTGAATAGCTAGAGACAGCGAATCTGAATGCTAGAATAGCTACACAAGTAGTGAGGTAGAGATCAAACGTGGTATTTTGGAAAAACTGTGAAGCCACCATGAATAAAAATATAATAGTCTAATTGCACCCATGACCTCTTTTAAGAACTGCCCTTCAAGTCTTTGTCTAATGATAACCAGAATTCTTGAACCAAGGATTTTCTTGCAACAATTAATGATGAGACCTAGCTCAATCCTCAATTAATTGCCTACTTGATATCTCCTGAAATCATAAAATCATGTCACTCCACATATCTTACATGAGAAAGATGCATGTTTTCCAGATAATTTATACCACCTCCTCGTTCATAGAGGTGTCACGCATGGTCGTCAGCCGCTCCTCCGACATCATCACCACACCTAACTGTCGCGCCCCGCCGACCTAGTAGTGATGACATAGAGTAGCAGGAGAGGAGGAGGATCGGGTAGATGATTTGGCGAGGCCAAGCTGTCTCGCAGAAGACGAACATGCTTGTATACATGTCCGACACAATCACGAACATTTGGGTGAAACGGAACCTACACAGAACCTGTGTGGCTGAGAAAAGAATTTAAGCCCTCCAAAATGCGAGGAGTGGGGCGGGTACATCATGTGGGTAAGGTAGTGTCACATTGAGAAAAGAATTTACTTTTTGGCCGAAACGCTCTCCAAAATGCGACTTTATGGGTCTACCACCTTATCCACCTCCTAATTAATTAACAGGTGGGACCAACGTGAGGGGAATGGTGGACCCAAATTGGGTGAGAAATATTTTTTAAATTATTTGTTCCTTATTATACTAGGAACGCTCATATTTAGGGACCGAGGGAGTAGGTAAATAAGAAAAAATACAAAAAGATTCACTTCATGTAAAGTAACGAAAATATGATCTAATTAACAATAGGTGCATTCATGGTTCTTATCAGTGAAGCACAAAGTTCCAACATAGTACACATTATATGGTTCAAAAAAACATGCAAATTGATAAAACCCGGAAAAAAGATGCTTGCTGCTTATTAAGAGGGGCCGCAGGCTAGCGTAGGCCCCGCGTCAAGACACTAGGGGCCGAGTTCTCTCTATGATACTCTCGGCCGATGACTCCCTCATTGCTAGCGAGGTGCCACCGTGGGGGCTCGAACCCGAGCTGCATGCCCGAGCATTAGCTCAGCTGGCCACCCAAGCCAACACCCCTTCCCTACAGGCTGCTTATTCTCATGATCTTCCGTTAGTGATCCGAATTAGACTTTCCGTGAAGGGCTTGACATTGAAGCTAGAGACGCGTTTCCACTTGTGTGGCCCCTGGTACCCCATGTGACGCAATTCACACAATACTTTCAGCTTGGAAGTTGCTGGCTCGTAGCAGTATATAGTGTCATCTTGCCACAGGATGATCCCATTGCTGAAAGGAGGAAGGGCCATGGTGTGGCAAAAACCTGAGAACAGGATGGCGTATCGCAACACCCACATTGTGTTTAAGCCCTCATCTGCTATGGGTAACGTCCATATATTCAATAATGTCTCATTACTGTTAGAAGAAGACATGCATAGATCTATGTTGATGATATTATCATTGCTAGTTTCTCTATTGCAGCAACCGAGGCATTGCTTAAGGATCTTAAAAGGATTTTGCTCTCAAAGATCTCCATGAACTTCACTATTTCTTGGGCATTGAGGTCAAGAAGGTACATGATGGAATATTGTTGACACAACAAACGTACACATCAGATTTGTTGCATCAAGTAGGTATGACAAATTGTAAGCCTATGAATACTCCCATGTCCTCTGATAAGTTGTCAATTAATGATGGTGATCCACTTGAACCAAAAGATTCAACTGAGTATAGGAGTATTGTTGGAGCATTGCAATATGTGACCTTGACACAGCCGGATATATCATTTGCTGTAAACAAGGTATGCCAGTTTCTACACAGACCTACTACCGTGCATTGGAGTGCAGTTAAAAGGATATTGAGATACCTGCGGCATACACTAGGGATGGGGCTTCGAATACGCAAGTCACCGTCCACTCTTGTTAGTGCATTCTCAGATGCAGATTGGGCTGGATGCTCTGATGACCGAAGGTCTACAGGTGGTTTTGCAGTCTTTCTTGGCTCTAATCTAATATCATGGAATGCTAGAAAACAAGCAACAATATCTAGATCAAGTACTGAAGCAGAGTATAAGTCTCTAGCCAATGCTACAACAGAAGTTATGTGGGTACAAACTGTGCTTAAAGAACTTGGAGTTAGAGGACTTAAGTTTGCAAGGTTATGGTGCGACAATCTTGGAGCAACATATCTATCAGCTAATCCTGTGTTTCATGCTAGAACGAAACATATAATAGTGGATTTCACTTTGTCGAGAAAGAGTTGCACAAGGATTATTACAAATCAGATTTATATCGACCAAGGATCAAGTTGTTGATGGTTTCACAAAACCTATACCAGTTCGCCAACTTGAAGAATTTAGGCACAATCTCAACCTAGGTAAGTAGTGATTGAGGGGTGTTAAACATATGAACGTGTGTGCGTGTTGTAACAGTAGGTGAACAACCTAGAGCTAGCTGGTTAGTTAGATGAGATAGGATCTAACCCTTGTAAATAGGATCGGCCAGGTTGTTCACCATCATCTGTAAACCACGCCGGGGGTTGTTCCCGGCCCATATAACACGCAGGCGCGACCTCACATGAGGCAACGACGCTTCATCATTTTCTACAATATGCAAAAACTGGTTGCTCAAATGCCTCGCTGCAGTATATTGGTTCATACTGTGATCATTTGCTTTTTGTCAATTGGTATGTCATATTCTCTTTTGGTCGCAAATTGTTCGTAGCATATGACTATTATGGTTTGTTTGGAATTCATTTGTCCTCTGAAGTATGACAAATCTAATGTATCATTTAGCTTCTCGGTTCTCTTTGTGCCTTTTTATTTGAGGGTTTTCTTATGTTGGGTCTGTATATATGTCACTATCATGCAATAGTTTATATTTGATAATTATTTCTTGTATACATGTGTGCCTGGCAGCAGTAATTTTATTGAGCTCATTGTTTCAATCAGCCATGAATGATATGAACCATCAGCTTGTATGCTTCAGCATCTTTTCCATTTGAGCTCTAGGGATCGTCTGCAAGATGATGTCCTGAGCTATCTGTATCTCAATCGAACTCCTTTTCTTTTCCATATGTTTGCAGTGTCTGGATTGGATCGTCAGCAAGGTGGTGTACCAGGAAACCAACTAACTTGCTCCGTCCATGACAAATCACATGGCCTGACCATTTTCCTCCTCTCTTTGTTTCCTGTTTAACATGTGGAACTCTGATTGGTTCAGCTTGGTATATTATCTGCAGTAGTAGCACTTTAACTGAGCATGACTGTAAGAAAAACAGAAGTGAGGATTTATGAAAATATAATTGGACCATTATGATGATAATACTGCTTGCATCATTTCAGCTATGTTACATATTATGTTTCCAATTTGCCATAGTCCACTGCTCTCTTCTATCTATCCATTTTTTGGACTATTAGCACTGCCTTTTTTGGTTTTTGGTGCTGCAATCAGCTGGAGGATGGGCTTTCTAACTGGAGATGCGGTCATCTATGCAAGTCTGATGGTGAGCGATTGTTGCCATGTGTGTTGTCTATGTTGTCTGATGCAAGATAAAAATAGAAAGATTAAGTGGTTTTGATTATAAGTGATACTAATGTACTGTGGTGTAATAAATATCCTCTGGTTATCTTTTGCGCCGAATCTGATTGAATTTGGGCTGAAATGGTTGTTGTGTTTGGGCTGTGGTTCTTGTATTTGGGTTGAGATGGTTGAAATGTGATTGGCATTTTTGGTGGGCTGAAATGGTTTCAATGAGTTCAAATGTTGGGCCGCAATGTGGCCCACTTCTAAAATGAGCCCATTAGTCCATGTAACAAATAAAAATCTACGTGGTAAAACAATTTCACGTCAAGCACGCCGGGACAGCATGCCACGTCGGCAGCCACGTCACATCCAAATCAGCAGCCTTGTCACATCCAAGTCAGCAGCAATCGTGACGATTTGTTTTGTCACGGATAGCGGGCTAGGGTTGGGCTGCATGGGCCTCGGGCTACTCTGTGACGATCCAGATACATCACGGATTGCGACGTTTATTAAGAAACATCGACCGATTTAATCAATGATGCTCATTCCACCGCGAAAACAAAAATCGTCAAGGACGCTGAGTCACGACGAATTTTCAACGATCCGCGACAAAATGATTGCATCACAGATTAAATAGTTTCTTGGAGTGGGGGTCTGGCTGCCGCTATGAGGCAAAGATTGTAATTTGAAAAATTTTGTCTTCGCCATAGTCTTATGGTCTATCTGGAACACTCGCAACAAGATGCCCAAATCTTCGGCTGACATTTTCTTTAAAATCAATACGTGTGTGCAGAGATGGCAGGCACGGCTGGGGGGCGCTGACCAGGAACACCTGAATTGTAAGCCCAAATTTGCACTCCATATATCTGAAACAATCATATTTAGTTTTGATCTGTGTAGTATATCCATAATATATACATGCGTGGAAGCGGCTAAATCCTGGTCGTTTCCCAAACCAAAGGCGATCGAGATCGATGGACCGGACACGTCGTGGGCGTCACTCCCGTGCGACCTCCTCGTGGAGATCGTCCTCCGCCTCCGCCTGCAGGACTCCGCCGCAGTGCTCCGATGCGCCGCCACCTGCAGGCCGTGGCGGCGCGCCATCATCACCGGCCGACGCCACCACCTGCGAGAAGAAAGAGAGAGCGAGATGAGAGAGGAGGGAAATGAGAGAGAGGGAGAGCCGGTGAACGCAGATCCGCCGCCGCCTCGAGCTCGTCCTCGCCGGCGCATCCGCCGCCGGCCCGCCCCCGCCCACGTAGATCCGCCACCGCCGGTTCCTCCTCCGCCACAACCACGATTGGATCCGTGCCACCGCTCCAGGGGAGAGCTCCACCGACGGGTCCCCGCCGCTAAGGCTGCCACCACATCTCGCCCGCCGCCGCTCCTCTCTCGCTAGGCCGAGAGGCGCGCGCGCGAGGGGGAGACGAGGAGCGGCGCGCGGAGGGGGGGAGGAGGGGGCGTACCGAAGGCGCCGCCGCGCCGGTGAGATGGTTGAGGGGCGCGTGCGCGGCGGGCATGCGGGGAGGACGGGGAGAGAGGAGAGCCGGTGGCGGCGGTGGCGTGAGGGAGTGGGAGGCGCCGGGTTAGGGTTGGGAGAGGGGAGGGGCGGTTTAAATAGATGTGGCCGGGCCGGTTGGTAAATGGGCCACAAGGTGGTGGTTCGTGGGCCGGCGGGCTTTGCCGAGAGGCGCCACTGGCTCTCGGCCCGAGAGAGCTCTTTGCCGAGAGTAAAGCTCTCGGCACGAGTAATTTCACTCAAATTTAATTTTAAAAATAGCAAAATGGTATGAAAATTATCCAAAACTTAAAATGACACTAATTATGTTGTATATTACTTATATAATAACTCTTGTAGTCAAACTCAAATTTGAATTTCTCTAACACTCCAAACCTAGTGATATTAGTTCAAATTCTTAGAAACTTCTCGTGAGATGTTCCGGTTTCTAAACAACGTACGTGTCAAAATCTTCAAAACATTCTCAATTTTTTACCACAACCACCACATATGATATCATGACCACTTGACAAATTTCACAATTTTCAAACTTCATTTGAATTTTATACAATTTTAAAACCTTTCTACCTCACGAATTTCATCATGATTAGAGAACCAAATGCCGGAAATTTAGCTTGATTTCATGTACATGGTCTTAGAGATGTCTCATGAACATGAATATCATGTTTTCACCAACTTTACTATATAATTAAATGCACTTGTAGTTCATATCGAACGTATGCGAAAAAATATCTAAAAAGAAGTAAAATTAATAAATATAGCAAACAAAGTTAAAATTGTGCCAAATTTGAGCATAAGTTTTGTACAAGTGTATGTTGAGGATAGAAAATAATTGGAGGTAAAAAAGTGATTTTTTAAAAAAAAAATTGCCGAGAACCAAAAAATTTTCTCCCCGACAAACAAATCTTTACCAAGTGTTTTTTTCTTTGCCGAGAGTTTTTAATTTGGCTCTCGGCAAAGAAGCCTATGTGCCGAGTGTTTTTTCCGTGTCGGGAGTTTTTTATTTCGCTCTCGGCAAAGCCTTCTTTTGCCGAGAGTTTTTTATTTAGCTCTCGGTAGAAAAACGAACTCTAGGCAACGCCTCGGATTCCTGCAACGCCTCATGGTTCGACGCCGTCGACCTCATAGGCTTCTTTGACATGTTCCGCTACGTCATGCACCACCCCATGCAGCTGCAGCGCGACCCGCCGGGAGAGTCCGCCGCGCCTGCGAGCGTGCTCACCGCCGCCGACGACGTCACCTGTGCGAGGTACCCTCCGCCGTACAAGCACCCTCTGTCGTCGCGCGACGGGATCGCACTCCTCGGCGGCGGCTTTGGGGTGGACGGGCTGTGCCTCTGCGACCCTCTCGCCGGTATCATATATTCATATCTGCAGGGTCCTCCCCGACGCCGCGCCGGACATGTTTTCAAAGCACGGCGGCAAGCCGGCGTACGTCCTGATCACCGGCCGCGACGTCTCCTCGTCCGCCGACAACTCGGCGGTGTGGGTACTCGCCGTGAAGGGAGGGAGGCAAGAGAGCGTCAGTGGCGGTACGACCTTCCAGATCTTCTCCTCCGCATCCGGCGAGTGGGGCCCCGTCAAACGCTCAGCGTGGCTGGAGGAAGGCGGCCATGGCACGGCCTACATGTTCAGCGGACCTAAGGAAGTGGCCGTCTGCCGTGGGGGCGCCGTCTACTGGCTCAGTCAGTTGAACTTGACCTCCGAAGAAGGAGGACGACGATCAGGATGGCGCCGGTGCGCGTTCGGCATGGACGTGCGCACCGAACGGACATGGACGACAACGTTTCCGGAGAAGTACGCGGAGCTGAATTACGTAAGCAACCCTACTAATAATTGTTGCATCGCCATGGCGACGTCCGAGGACAGCCGCCGGCTGTCCTTGATCGTGGCGCTGCCGCGCCACCGAATGGAGGTGTGGGAGCTCATCTGCGGCGGCGGCGAGTGGACGCTGCGGCGGACCATGGATCTGCACAACCCTCGTTGCTCTGGAGAGGGGTACGTCTCGCTATGGAGCTTCTACCCGAGGAGCAGGTGGCTGCTCGGCGAGGTCGATGGGAATACGTATCTCATCCCCGTCGACGAGGACTGCCCCTGCCCGATGGCCCCGACGATCACATGGGTCAACAAAGGCAATTTTAGCTATTGGTACCCGTACGAAATGGATTGGTCGACCTACGTATCCAAGATGAAGCATTTCTAGATTACCTTTTAGCTTTCGTTTTAATTTGTATCTGCATTTGCTTGGTTTCGTCAACTCTCTTGTCGTAAGGAATTGGCTTAGGAGGAGGAGGAGGTGGTAAATTAGGCTTCTTACAAAACTTAACCTATGGCTTTACTACTTTTGCATAAAGTAAACTGAATCAAATCTATCTAGATGTGCAATCTAAGGTTGATCTAGTGTAAAATACTTATCCCAAAATAAAGTTTGCAACCTATAGTCAATCCTAGCAAAGATACTACTCTATGAAAGTAAACGCAAGTAAAGATTGCAAGAGAGTAAATGCGGAAACGTAAAGAGGGATGAGAGGAAGCAAAACTCTTGACACACGATTTATCTCGTGGTATCGGTAGGCACTAAGCCAGCCCTAGTCCACGTTGTTGAAGCACTCACACAAGAGTATTGCTTCCCGGTCACCAAGTCTCTCCCAATAGCACCACTTGATTCGCCACAAAGGCTCGCCACTTAGGCACTCGCCAAGCTCTCTTGGTCACCTTGATGTCATCTCCACTAAGGAGCTTCTCCACTTAGGAAGGGGGTCTCCACGTTCCTCGCACAAAGTGTCTCGCCGTTCCACACCAAGCCGGAGGGTCGAAGACGATTGCCGGTGAGCCATGCACTTAGGCCCCCGGGGCTTCCGACGCACCTTGTACAATTTGATCCACTCAAGAATCACCTCACAAGGTAGGCACACATTGCACTCACTCAGCTCTAAGCTAAGCCTACCACTAAGCACGCACAAAGCATGCACAAGTCTATGGATGAGCAAATTTGCACCGTATGGTTGAGTATGATCTTGTATGTGTCTCACACTCCACTACACTTCCACACAATCTAGCAACCTCAAAATGGGTGACTTGAGGGGGTATAAATAGCCCAAGGCATCCAAAGAGCCGTTGGCTAAAAGCCGCGAAACTAGTACCATCGGATGATCCGACACTATGTTTTTCCGGCGTCGGTTCATCCGGTGCTACTAGTTGTTGCCCTCCACCGCACATGATCGTTGACACAATTGCTCCGACGCTTCACCCGACGCACCGTCGGTTCACCCGGTGTTGAAGACCTCGCGGCCAAAACCTTACCGTTAGCTTCTTCGAGATCGTCGGATGAACCGCTGCTCCACCGCGGTTCATCCGGTGCTACCTCGCTTCGGTCTTGGTGCGTCTCTATCTTGTTTAAACATGGTCATCGTGCCCTCCAATGGACTGTCGTCCGACGCTCCTAACTTCGTTGCTTCTCCTTTGCAATTCATCCGGCGCATCTACAAAATGGATCGTCGGTTCATCCAACGGTGCCTTTTGATTCCAGCCTCTGTGCAGTGTACCAAGTGCTCCAACGTCCGCCTCTAGGGTACCGTCGGTTCATACGATAGTGTCTATTTCCTTGCTTTTCTTTGCGTCTTCAACTTGCCATTGCTTCAACTTAACATGTCATCACTTAACATACCATCATGTCCTCATTTTTTGCTATGAACATGTTAACATGTGCATGGCATTTTAACTTGGGCATGGTATGTTAACTTGTGGTAATATCCATGGGACCTAGGAATGTCCGTAAAGACATGCTAGACAAAGTGGTTAGTCTCATTACTTGTTGTGTTAGCAAGAATCACCAAAATCAACTCGAACAAATGGCAAATGGAGCCATATTCACTACATCTGTTTCAATTACCTGATTTTGTTATGTCATAAACATTTTCATTGCTAAGGGTTTTGTCTCGATATATCTATTCCCTCTCGCTTCAAATATAGGTCGTTTTGTATGAAGTATATCAACATTAGAAATACCCAAAGACTATGGATTACGCATCCGGATCCTTCCCAACCATTTTTAAAACAAAACCCTCGGGAGGTTCCACCTCGCCCGACCCCGACCAGCGAGGTGGGATCGGACGCGTCGATCTGTACTCGCCAATAGGCTCTTTGTTTCGCTCAAGGCAAGGATGTTGTTGTCCGACGCGATGGTGTCGGGCACATTGGTACTAGTTGTCAGGAGTTTCGCCGTGCTCAACCCAGACACGAAGGGGTCGTGCTCGTGCGTGCTCGGGCCACGCTGGTGAGAGCTTCGTTCCGCCCAGATTGAAGATGAAAGAGGAGATCATGCAAGTAGTAACGGATGATTGCCAGAGGATAAGAGACCTCTTCCTAGAGTACGGTAAGTACAAGGAAAGACATTTTTTAATTTTGAGAAGTATATCTGTGGTGAACATTCACTCCATACTTGCATCTGTTTGAATGACATTGTGAATCATGCTGTTGCTATTAGCTTTTGTAAGTTCATTCTATTTCACAAGATACACGCCTCATTGCTAATTTTGGACTTTGCAACCATATATATTCAGGACAAGGTACAAAGTATGTCAAACAGCCTGCTGAGGCATTGGAGTGACCACAAATTCAGGACTATTATTGCGGGGGCGTTTAGATGTTTGATGCCAATTAGGAGTACATAGGCCAATGACAAAAGTAATTGGCCCATTCTGAGATGAATCTATTAAGTTTGACTACTAAAGATTTGGATGAATTTCTTATCATTATTGGTTCATTCATTAATTAATGGGTTTTTGCGGCTGATTTCGATCCAAGTTGAAGTTTCATTTTTTGAAACAGCAAATCGAAAGTATATAGAGCTGTAGGGAAATTATTATTAGTAGAAGTTTATTACAAACCATTTCCTTTTACGCACGATGTTCCAATGCTTGGATATAATTTCTACCTGGGCTAAAAGCAGAATCGGAAAATGTACATTTCTTCAATAGAACTTCATACGTTCGTAGTAGCATCATCAATATGCTACAAAATATACGGATCAATTGCTATAAAGCCAGAAATCAACCATGCATATACTTTGCATGAATTGAATTTAATCACGCACATTACTTTTGCTTTGGAATCACTCACTAAACTGCGGCCCGACTACGCACGATCGACTGAGTCACCATGATCTTCATCAAGGAAAGGGTAGTCTGTGTAACCGATAACAGGGTCTTGCGTGTAGAAGGTGGAACGATCATACTTGTTCAACGGTGCTCCTAGCTCGAACCTCCTAGGCAGGTCTGGGTTAGCCAAGAAGAGCCTCCCATACGCAACGAGATCAGTGTAACCACTAGCCACTGCCTTGTTGCCTTCGTCTAGGTCATAGGCCCCAGCGACAATGAACGTCCCGCTGAACGCCTTCCGGAACGGCAATAGCCCGTGCGGAATCTGCCTCTGCCTGTCACTGTCGACGACGAACGTGCTGCCGTTGTAGGCCAGCCGAGGCTCCACCATGTGGCAGTAGAGGAAGCCGTCGTGCCTGTTGAGCTCCGCCACCATGTAGCTCCCGAGCGCCGTTGGGTCGGAGTCCGCGCACCCCATGGCGTCGATGAACGGCGACAGCCTCACGCCGACGCGGCCGGCTCCCACCTCACGGACGACGGCGCCGACGACCTCGACGGCGAAGCGGCACCGGTTCTCGAGGCTGCCGCCGTACTCGTCGGCGCGGTCGTTGGTGCTGTCCTTGAGGAACTGCTCGATGAGGTACCCGTGCGCGCCGTGGATCTCCACGCCGTCGAACCCGGCCTCGATGGCGTTCCGCGCGGCGCGCCTGAAGTCGTCGACGATCGTCGGGATCTCCTCCGTCCGGAGCCGCCGCGGTTTCGAGAACACCGTGCCTGAGTTGGCGTTGGGGGAAATCTGCTTGTCCGTGCTCGAGATAGGATCCTGCCCATCCGGCTGAAGCTCTGCCAGTTGAGAGCAACAAAAGAAGCTCATTAGCTATATATCACACTAACAAGTACACATATACATACATATGTACTTACATATACATATACATATACATACATACATACATACATACATACATACATACATACATACATATATATATATATATATATATATATATATATATATATATCGGAAATAACCAGCTACAACCGACGCTAGCTACCCACCCACCGGTGGCTGCTACCCCATTCACGTTCAACCGTTCGATCTCCATCCATTGCCAGCTGTCGGGTCACATGCAACCTCAACGTAGTGAACTCTTCCGTCAACGTCGTTAGTCAGGCATGCACGTCGCCTGGTAATCGATGGTTGGTCCAAGCTTTGCCATGGTCTGGCTTTTGTCAGGATGTGCTGGTGGTGGTCCAAAAAATAGTCCAACTTTTTGTGATCAGACTTCTGTCGCCGGTACTCCGAGAAAAACAAAGGAGTATTTTTTTACTGGGAGATAAAAAGAGTGATGTTGTGGTCCATGGGTTGCATGAGTGCACCTGACCCACCACGGATGGTACGATGGTATGCCTGCATGCATGCGAATTATGCTGGCCAACAAGCTGCATGCAAAGTATGGAGGTGTTTGTTGGCTCGCTGCAGCACATAACTTATTTTAGGAAAGAGTGTTTGGAAAGATTGGATTTGAGTTAATTATAAAATAAATTATATAGATTAGGCATCTCATCTCACGAGATGAAACGAATTCATTGAGCTTAACTAGTCCATAATTTGACAATATGGTAGCTCAGTGTTTTAGCTTACGTCAGGTCATCACTAGTTAACTAACTAAAATAGCTACCCAAATTAAAAAGAAAGCAGGAAAGTAGTTGTTTGTGCAAGACCCGAGACCAGCCGGATGACCTACGGTCCATTCAGATGAAAAAAGCTAGCTACCGTGGTCTTACATGTGAACAAGCATCTTGTCTTAATTTTATAAGCAATTTATTTCTAATTTGTATCAAGCATCTCATGTCACAACACTAAAACCGTCTTTGTCTTCATCACATGTAAGCCGTGGCCCCCATGGCACATGCAAGTAGAATGTTGTGGTGTGACCCTCCGTCCACGCAAACTTCAAAATAAAAACTAACTAGCTTACGAGCCAAAACAAAAGGACGTGTGCTACGGATGGACACTCGCACCTCTGTCTCGTTTTCACGGGGAGAAAAAAAAATCATGTGGTACTGCTCGATCCGTGACACGTGCATGTGGTCCACCACCCCGAACCTCACCCGTGCCGAACACCAATTAGGGGTCGGGGCCCCACCGTATACGAGCACCGCCACTAGCTTTCGCTAACGCCCGTTAGTGCTTGACGGCAAAGAGCAAGGCCTCCCGCACACGTGTCTCCACTAGCCACCGTGGGGTAGCTACCATATCTAGGGAGAGAGCTACCACCGGTGATAGCAAATCCACTCTAAATATATATATATATATATATATATATATATATATATATATATATATATATATATATATATATATATATATATATATATATATATATCGGGTGATATTAAAATGCACTCGTGTGCATTATGTATAGTAAATGCACGGACCACGCGGTTGCAACTTCGCAGCTGAACCAATTGCAACTTGACGGACCAATTGCAACTCGACGCGAATCAATTGCAACTTGACGGACCAACTGCAACTCAACGCGAACCAATTGCAATTAGACCCAGTCGAGCTGCAACTAGGTGCGAACCAGTTGCAACAAAGAGACTAACCGATTGCAACTGTGACATTACACTAATTGCAACTCGACGGAACTAATTACAGCGAATCTGACTCCGTTGCAACTGAACACGAACCAATTGCAACTAGACTCCTAATTGTAACCGGACGTGAACAAATTGCAACCAGAATGAACTCCCGTTGCAACTGAAAAAGACCTAGTTGCAACAAGGGTAGGTGCATTCTCTATAAAAAAAATGCACTCAGGTGCACTATAGCAAAACAGTGTGGGTGTGTGTGTATATATATATAAGAAATAATCGGCTACCACCGGCGCTAGATACCCACCCCCGTGTGGCCGCTACCCCCGCATCCGTCCGATCACCATGCAAGCCCATCTCTCGTAAGCATGCCAAATAGATGGCACATTCCACGGCGTTAGTAATATTGGATGACGTCGTTTCTCAATATGTGCGACTGTGTCGTCCCACTTGTGTCGACGTGCAAGGATTCTCTCGCTCACACAAAACAAATGGTCCCCATGCTCATGCGGCTCTTTTGGTTACAGAATTGGTAGGCCACCTACCTTTATGAAAAATGAGGACCTACATGTTCACCTACTACTGTATAAAATATTTTGACAGCCTCATAATCCATAATCGATAATGATGATATTTTGATAGCCTAAATTCAAGAATTAAGTTTCACATGTCAGGAGGAGGTACATATAACTTTTGAAGACATTTTGATCAATTTCTAGCATTTGACATTCGAGCACTCAACTGTACGAGAAGAGTAAGATTGGAATGCATGCCTTTTGTGTCATTTTTTATTTTTAATACATATATAAGGGTATATACGGATTACCGTAGTCCGTATATGAAAAAATTGTTGCAAAAAAGGTATCCACTTCAATATGTTTGAATCAATGGGGCATGGCAAAAATTAGAACGAAATAAAATTCTGAAAAATCCTAAGAAAGAAGAACAAAGCGGAAAAAGCAAAAAACACACATAGAGATATGCCTCCCGCACTTCGGGAGTCGGGTCATTGCGCCGCCGCGGTCGGGGAGCTCGCCGGGGGAGACGCACCGTCGCCGCGCTCTTGACAGCACCCCGCCCGGATCTACTCGAGGGAGAGCCGGCCACACGTGCTGCTACTCCCCTCGAGGAACTCGCCGCCGGCAGCAGGGCGGTGCTCGCCGGAGGAGCCCGCCGTGTGCTACCGCAGCACGCTAGTAGAAGGCCTCCGCAGCTCTTCCCGTATGGGTGGATCTCTAGCATGAAGGGAAAGGGATGAAGGAAAGAGAGAGTTGTGAGCCCGCGCCATTGAAAGAGATGGCCGGACGGGGGAGATTGTGTGAGTGCCCGAGTGGGAGGGGAGGCGGGCCCACCACGTTGCTGATTTTTTCTCTATTGTTTAGCTCGCAAACATGGCCTACCGTCCGGAGGACATAGCATGCTGGCATGCTGCATGCGGCCGTATGGGACGGATCACCGTATGAGTTAAAAAAACAGATCACCGATAGCTTTCCTTCTCCATCCGTACCGGGCACGCCGGTGTGCATGGCTTCCGGTCCGTGACCCCGAAATGGCACGGGTGTGCCCGGCATCTAGCAGTCCTTCCTCCTTGGCTCCTTGCACACGAGCGAGACACGTGAGTTAATGTCCGTCTTTGACCAGCGGCGAAATCACGGTGAGCCGATACACGTGTTCGAATCTGCATGACGCGGGTAGCTACCACCGGGGGTAGAGAGCTACCACCGGTGGTAGAAAATCCACACCGTATGTATGTATGTATGTATGTATGTATGTATGTATGTATGTATGTATGTATGTATGTATGTATGTATGTATGTATGTATGTATGTATGTATGTATGTATGTATGTATGTATGTATGTATGTATGTATGTATGTATGTATGTATGTATGTATGTATGTATGTATGTATGTATGTATGTATGTATGTATGTATGTATGTATGTATGTATGTATGTATGTATGTACGTACGTACGTACGTACGTACGTATGTGTCGAACGATGGAATTTACCGTTTGTGGAGGCCCGGCCGACGTGCCAGATCTGGCAGAAGAAGATGCCGCCTTTGCGGTGGACGGCGTCGACGATGGGCTTCCACGCCTCGACCTGCTCCTGCGTCCAGATGCCGGGGGTCTCCGGGAACCCCTGCGCGGTGGCGGAAACCCCGGTGGCTTCGGAGATGAGGAGGCCGCCCTTGGTGGCGCGCTGGGCGTAGTAGACGGCGGCGTGCGGCTGCGGCACGTTGCCGTAGGAGCGGCAGCGCGTGAGGGGCGCGAGCACCACCCGGTGGGAGAGCTGGAAGAACTGGCCCATCTTGTGCGGCCTCATCACCTCCCTGTTCTTGGCGTCAGCTGCTTGATGCGTCGTCGTCGTCATCTCGCCTTGCCTGGGAGATCTATGCTCTAGCGAGCAGCCTTTGCTTCTGGTGTTGTGCTTGCTCTGTATCTTGCTTGAGCTTCTGCCTGCGATGCAGCGTATTTATAGATATATATTGTTCCCATATATGATCGATCCTCTTTTGTTGCGTCACCCTTTGCGTTTGCAAACCAAGCTTTACCGCACATCAACTTTGGTTCTGCGAGTAATATTTATCTACGGTTTTCTGTCTGAATCTGCTTGGACTATCTCCGTCTGCTTTTTGACTCGTCTGTCTATCCTTTTGTCGCAACGACCGTCGTCACCATTTGCGTCACGCGCTTGACCATACCAGCGCTATATTGCATGGACGCACACTGATTCAAATCAGCGGGCGACTCATATATTACTTCTTCTCTATCAATGCAACCAGTGTAGAGCTTTACACATTCTCTCAAGCAAAATGAAATTGCAGATATATTATATGAAGTAAAAACAAATACAATGTTCAAGCTCTTAGCATAAAAGGAGTGCTCACCACAGTGCAACCTGACGAAATATGTCATCTTCTCCAATGGACATATATAGATCTGCAGGCAGGGGTGAAAATCAGGACTGGACACTGGATTAATATATCCACCAAAACCACCGACACCAATAGTAGCATCTGAAGAATTTCTTTACTAATAATAGCAATAACCTTCAACCATGCTGTTGTTATCTCAAGTACAAGTAATCAAAATAAAATTAACATGAGAATATTAATTTACAAAGTATGTGTGATTTCACATAGGTTTCTGAATTCACCATCATTCTCACTACGTGAAAACCTCAAGTAGGTCACACAGGATTGGTGATGGGTCTATAAACCTCGTTAGTACAAATCTTAATGGTAACCGACTTTATTGAAACCCGTTACCAATGAATATACGCCTGTTACCCATAAAATCCGGAAGCTGCAGCCCAACCTCAGTGGTAACGGGCCTCAATTAACACCCTTTACCTTTAATATTTGTGGTAACGGGCCGTGCAATGCCCGTTACCCCTATAGTTCCCGGGCTCGAATTTTCATTGCAGTCTTGTTAACTAGTAACTTGTGTCCGCCCACCCTCGAGTCTGCCTCCCCCCCCCCTATCCGCCCAGTCGCTCGCCCCCTCGTGTCCTCTCTACCTCCGCCGCTTGTCTGCGCTCCTCCCTTCCTCGCTCTATCAGCCCGACAGGGCGCAATTCAGGGTGCCCCCTGGGCCACGCCAGCCAGCACGACCCCCTCCGACAGGGATAGCCTCGAGCTCGGGCGGCCTCGAGGTCCCAGACATGGACCCTGCTACTGCAGCTACGCTACACTGACTCATGGACACCACGAGGCCATGGATGACGCTGACGCCCACATCTACACCACCACCATCATGATGCATGGAGAACAGGAAGTGAAGACCAAAGACGACGACCACAACATCTTAATCAGAGGTGCTCTGCAAGCTAGAATTGAAGAGGTAATTAACCAGGAGCTTTCCAAGACTTTAGGAACCAGAAAACCACATCACCTATGTCAAATCTGCCCAACGAAAGGCAATAAAGCGCACATATGTAAAAAGAGAACATCTATTTGTAGTTTTGCTAATATGAATAAAATGTGTTCCTCTATCTTTGTTGTGTACTTTAGTACACTAACACTCTCGCGTTCTTTTCGCCACATAGAGAGAATTCCTAGTTATTTTTCTCTCCAAACACCAATATTTTGAAACATTTATATTTTAGAAAAGAAGCAATATTTGATATCATTGGAGTATCATTTTGAAGTTGCCCTCTCTCCTGCATTTCTTTGCCTAAAACTTGGCCCAATACTAATCGGAGGAATTTAGTCTGTCGACGTGGATGACCTACGCAATTGACAACGCCGGCCGTAGAAAAAACTAGAAAAAAACGTTATCGACTCATCAGCAATAGAGGTGTGGATCCTCGCCGTGAGGCGGGAAGACGACGTGAAGCGCGATGTGAGCTACCTATCAGGGGGTGAGACCTGCACAGATCCGCAAGGGGCCTACCCCAAGCGGTTGTAGGTTGACTAATGGGGGGATTAGGACCTAATAGTGTAAGCGGTAGTTCTTGGATGAACCCGGAACTCGATGAATATGGCAGGGACACAAGGGATTTTAGACTGGTTCAGGCCTCCGGAGAGTAAAACCCTAAGTCCAGTGTGGTGGAATTATGTGGAAAGTGATCTCCCCTCAAATGGAGCTCTAGGTCGCCTTATATGGCCTGCGGGCTAGGGTTCCATTCGAGGTCGGTGGACCCTCATTGGGGTCGGTTACAGATTTTAGGAAGGTCGCCTTCTGTAATTACAGAGAGGATCCCGCGATTCTTGGGTCTACTGGCGCCGCGCCGCCGCCGCCACCATGATCTAAGGAGAGGCTTGCCCCGCCAGCCTAGCAGGTCGTCTGCGATCTGGATAATGTCGTCCGAGGTCTTCCAAGGTGGTCGGGCCGTGGATAAGGTCTCCGGGCCCACTTGCAGGTCGGCAGGGCTTCTGGCAGGTCGGGTCCACTTGACAGGGACCTCTGGGACCCTGGTCGGTGGGGACCCATGGGTACCCATGTCTCACACTACTAGATCTTCTCTCCCGCTTCCGGCAAGTGGGGGCCGGTGAAACGCTCGGACAAGTTCGACAAGGATGTGACCAAGGCGGACATGATGAGTGACGGCACACCCAAGCCCAACAACGTGGTTGTCTTGGCAGGCTCCGTCTACTGGCTCATCAGGTTATTCGCCACCGAAGGACGGCACTCCAGTACAGGTGCGTGTTCGCCATCGATGTGCGCACCGAGAGGACATGGACGACGGAGCTGTCGGAGAAACATAAGGTGCCGGGTAGCTATACCTGTAGAAGCCTCATTCTGGCTATGTTAGAAGACGGTCGGCTGTCCCTGATCTTGCAGCTTTCGGCTCTCAAGATCGAGGTGTGGGTGCTTGGGGGCGGCGGTGGCGGTGAGTGGACACTCGGGCGGGCGATCGACATGCACATCTTGATCCCTGGTTGCCCAAAAGAAGGGGAGGTCTGGCTCATCATAAGCGGCTTCTGCCCGAGGAGTGGTGTCTTGTTCGGTGACATCGACGTCGACAAGGGCTGTCTCCGACCTACTTGGATAACTGGTGCTGGCCGTCAAATTGAGTACCCCTAAGTGATGGATTGGTCAACTTACTTATCGAAGATGAAGTACTTCTAGTTCTAGCTTATGAGTGTCAAAGCTGCTCATGACTATTACTTTGTTGGCGCTTTTTTCCGGTCGCACACACTAGGGCGTCAGATCGCACGAAAGTTGGAAATCAACTCATCGAAATCTGCAGCAGAGCCGGTCTAACCGCCTATGAGGGTGGTATGACCGCCTTAGACAGAGATGTCGCCGAAAACAAAATTCATCGATATAAACTTCTACGATTATATCAAGGAAGTCATGCAAAAATAAATTCATAACCCTTTGATAAGTGGCACTTGCATTTTTCAAACCAAAAGTCATGACTATCCACTCAAACAAGCCTAGAAATCTTGGGCATATAAAACCTGTTTTGGAAATATCTTCTTTGGACATAAAGATTTGATTATAACTAGCATTACCACCAAGAAAACTAAGAATTCTATGTCCAGATGCAACATCAACAAGAAAATCTGCTATAGGATAGAAATTTCTTCTTTAGGAGTAGCTTTATTAAGATCTGTAAAATCTATGCAAACATGAAGCTTCTTTGTTCCCTTTTTCTCAATAGGAACAATATTAGAGATCCAATTAGCGTATCAACAAGGCCTAATAAACTTAGCATCAAACAATTGATTGATTTATTTTTTTCACTCGGTCATAAATGTGAGGATTCAAATTCCTGTAAAGTTGTTTATAAGGCTTAAAACCAGGTTTAATAGATGACCGATGTTCAACTAAAATCACAGGTTAAACCAGACATCTCATTATAAGTCCATGCAAAACAATTGACTTACTCTTTTAACAACTTTATTAATTCTGATTGAAAAATAGTGTCGCCCTAGGTATAGTGTCATCTACCTCCTCAAGATGATCAGCCAATGTAAACCCTTGTCCTAGTTTACCCAAATGATCAGTATCCTCTATGGCTTCACACGTATCGTTCTTATGCGCCCGATAGTGACCAATCCTCTGCTGCAACACTCTTTAGTTGAACTCATTGATTCACATGAGGTGATTTAGCCGATTATTGGACGACTTTATAACATCAGGGATGAGATCATCCTTAGAACAATTTACAAACTCGTAATCAGATAAATCTAAGTCAGATAGACATTTTACACAATCACGTATACCTATAGAATGACTATCAACTACAGCTACACAAGCACAATTATCACCATGCACTTCTTCTACCTCATCATCTATCCATTGTATTAAAAATTGATGTAAGGTGGAAGGAACGCATTTATTCGCACGAATCCAATCACGACCAAGGATTAAAGTGAAGTTACCTTGTGTCTCAGCGACAAAGAAGGACGTAGCTAGCGTCTTACTCCCAATGGGGAGCTCCATAGAAATACACCTTTGGCACCCATTGGCTCGCCTCCTCCAACACAAATGACAGTCATGTTGGTCTTGGTGAGCTCTTCAGCTGATCCCCCAAGCTTTTTTAATAGAAAATACGACATCAAGTTGACGATCATGCCTCCATCCATAGCACTCGAGAGATAGGCTTCCCATTGATGTGACCCTTTATGTGTAAAGCATTTAGATGATTATCAGTGTCCTTAGGCTTCTGGAATACAGCATCCTTCGACCCAAAGTTAAGATGAGCAAAATCCTCCTCCAAGGATGCAGAACCGTCCACAAACAAATGAACCACATTGATATCAAAATTCATGCGCTCTGAAGAAGAACTGTAATCAACGAGTTGCTCATCGTATTATGGTGCAGGTACCGATCACAACTCATTATCACAAGCCATAGGAGTTGAAGAAATGAAATCGAGCGGTGTTTCTAGCGAAGCAGGTCTAACCGCCTCGGCACCTCGTCTGACCGCCTGTTTGACCAACTCTGGCTAGGAGGTGACCTTAGCTCTCCACTCCCTTCCTTGCGACACCATGGGTCTGTAGTGGTTGAACATTTCATTCCTATATTTTTCCAACTCTTTCTCTTTCTTCTCTTGGAATCTCAAACGCCAAAATTTTCTCCTTTGAGTATGAGTCAGGCTGGGAGGACACCACCTCGGCATCAAATACTAAGGGCGAGATTTGCTTCCACTAGCCTCATTAGCAGCAACATATCCCTGTTGAGTAGGTGTCACACCCTGATTGTTTAGCACAACTGGTCCTTTGCCACTTTTCTCAACGAGAACGTCCATTGTCCTAATTTGGATAACATCTTGGCTATTAGTCCTTTCTGGATCAATGTCTATCTTCTAAACCTCCTCCTCTCTTACCTTAGGCTTGATTAAATATAGCAAATAAAAATAAAAATGCACCAAATTTTAACATGAAACATCACATGCATGTTGTATGTGATGAGTAGAAAAACTTTCGAAGTTAAATTCAAATTCAACAGTCTCTTCCTCCAAAACTAACTGCATCCTTCTCCACTCTCTGATTATTCTTTGGAGATGTTTCCGTTTCTAAGCATCATGTGTAAAAATATGCAAAACTCACTCAATTTTATACCACAGTCTCCATGTGTGATATCAAAAGACATTGATAAATCTCATGATTTTCAGACTTCATTTGCTTCTTCTAGAATTTAAAAACCATTCGGAGGCACATTCATGGTTGTGTTTTGTGGACAAGATAAATAGCAGGAGTACCATCTTTCTAGCCATTTTATTATATTATTTTCATCACTTGCTGTTCAAATTTCACTTGACTCAAAAAATTGCTTAAAATGCAATTATTTAGTCAAATATACAAACAAGCACAAAAATCTACCGAATTTTAATATGAAGTACAACATGTTGTATGTGAAGAGTAGAAAAAGTTTGAAGGCAAGAAGTGAAAAATCTTATTACTATATTGTGAGCCAAAAACAAAACACATGAAAAAACTTGCATTTGCCGCGTGACAAAAAAAAGTACATGGAAAGTCATGACTTTGCCATGTGCCAACAAAAAGGCACGATAAAACATGATTTTTTTAATTATCAAACTTGCGTTGTGGGCGGTGAATATTTTCAAAAATTACCTCTTTGCCGTGTGCAAGAAAAATCACACCGCAAAGTTATAACTTTATCGTGTGCAAAAAAACACACCGCAAATAAAGTGTTGATTTGTCATATGCTTTTTCTTTATCGTGTGTGCCCTATAAAAATCACCCGACATAGTAGCTCTTTGTGGTGTGCCTGATAAAAAGTACACGGCAAACTATCAATACACACGTCTACCTCAACCTCACACTGTCCGTTCTTGCTTGTCTGATTAAAATGTGTGCACCTGATGAGAACTACCTAGTAAAATGGATATAATTCACGTCTAAAATATGTATTGTTCTACTAATAATTCATTTTACTCTATATATAAGGTACAAATAAAAATGCAGGCGTTAAAAAAATGTACTTCATCCTAACATATATACACACCGTCCAAAAGCGTGTCTTCGGTGCTGACTAAAATTCAGGTGTAGTAGTTTTCACAAATTTTAGCAACAGTTGTATAATATAAGACCATGCATATACTCTCAATCCTTACGAGTGGAATCTGATTAAAATTTGAAGAAGCCTGTTTGTTTCAATAATTCCCATGATTGGGAAACTGATTAAAACTTGAATAAGCCTGGAGCTCCCTTTAATTTCCTACTAGGCCAAGATGTCAATAGTCCCTTTTGTTGTCATGCCTCTTAGCAGTACAGCAAGCAGTCTGCCACAGGGCCGGAGCTACCGAGTTGGATACGTTTTCAAAACGAATACGCAAATAAAGCCTTCGAAGATCCGTGTACGTATAAAACTAGTACATGACATACATGTACAGCAGCACACACCAAAACAAGATCGGCGCCAACGACATGTGGGCGTCTCTACCTAGCGACCTACTCGTCGAGATCCTCCGCCGCCTTGTCGCCGCCAGCGCCGTCGTCCGATGCGCCGGAGTCTGCAAGCCGTGGCGGCGCGCCGTCATCGCCAACGCCTCGTGCCTCCGGCCCTACTCCGACTGCTTCAACCCCAACCTCCTCCTCGGCTTCTTCCACAGGCACTGGCTCGACGGACGCCACGTCGCGCGGCTGCAGTACGTGCCGGGGCCGTTCGAGGACGTGCTCGCCTCCGACGTCGCCGTCCCCCGAGACACGACGACGACGGTGCCGTACGACGAGCCTCTGTCGTCGCGCGACAGGTTCCTCCTCCTCCGCGGAAGCGCGGCGGGTGATCATCTGTGCCTGTGCAACCCTCTGACCGGGAGCTGCAGCTTCGTCCCCGAACCCGCCACCACGTTCGATACGATCAGGCCGTGTAGGTACATGCTCGTCACCGGCGGCGACGTACGGATACTTGCCGTGAGCCAAGTAGGAGGATCGTACTACTGCTCGAATGGCGGCATCACCAGCATGACCTACCAGATCTTCTCCTCTGCATCCAGCGAGTGGGGGCCACTCAGACGCTTATTATTGGCGACGATGGTGAAGAATCACCGGGTCGTCCATCCGCACTTGTGTGATGGGGTCAAGGACGTGGTCGTCGGCGGGGACTCCGTCGTCTACTGGCTCATCGAACTGATCGCCGGCGACGTTAACGACAACGACGGAAGACACAGCAGGTGCGTTGTCGCCATTGACGTGCGCAACGGACGGACATGGACGGTGCAGCTGCCGGAGATGCTCATGGCGCCGGAGTTGTGCATCAGCTACTCCATGATCGCCCTGGCGACGTCCGAGGACGGCAGGCTGTCCGTGGTCGTGCAGCTGCCGAGCCAAAAGATGGACGTGTGGGTGCTCACCGGCGGTGATGACAGCAGACGACAGTGGATGCTGCGGCGGACCATCGACGTGCCGGACTTGCTCCCTAATTCTTATTGCCCACAGTTGGGGCACATCCGTACACTACGGGAATCAGAGGGATTGCCGTGCGTCTGCGGCGCACGGCAAATGCGATAAAACGCACGGCAAAGGCTTTGCCGTGCGTTCTTCTCGAAACGCACGCAAAGAGCACACGGCAGAAAATTGCACGGTAAACGTACTTTGCCGCGCGCGCTTTTTATCGTCACACACGGCAAAGCTTTGCCGTGCGTCAATTTCGACGCACGGCAAAGAATTTCGAAATCCATTAAAAATTTACCGTGCGTCGAAATTGACGCACGGCAAACATTACAGAAAAAAAATAAATAAAAGGCAAGAGCCTCCCCGTCGCCGCCATCTGCTGCTCTGGCCATCCGATCGTTACAGAAAAAAAAACAAAGGCCAGAGGCCTCCCCGTCGTCGCCATCACCAACTGCTCCGGCTATCCGCCGAGGAAGGGGATGGGCCGGCCGCGCAGTGCCGCCGCGCTCGGCCTGCTGCCGAGCTTCATAGCTCCTCGCCCGGATCCGCCACCACCTGTACACGAAGATGAAGATCAGAGAAGAAAACCTAGATCTGGGCGCGAGGAGGGAGGACAGGGAACGACGAACCTAGGGCCGCCGCCGCGCTGAGGAGCTAGGGCCGCCGACCGCCGCGACCTCCACCGGCGCGCGCCCGGGGGCCGGGGCCGCCGGCCGCCGCGGCCCCCACCGCGCGCCCGGGGGCCGGGGCCGCCGGCCGCCGCGCCCCCCCCGCGCGCGCCCGGGGCCGGGGCCGCCGGCCGCCGAGGCCCCCACCGCGCGCCCAAGGGCCGGGGGCCGCCGGCCGCCGCGGCCTCCACCGGCGCACCCGGCGGCCGGGGCCTCCATCCGGCGCGGCCTCCTCCACCGGTGCGCCCGGGGGGCTGGGGGCCCCGACCGGTGCGGCCTCCTCCGCCGCCGGCGCGGCCAGGGACGAGATGCGCAGGGCGGCGGCGGATGGGGAGGTCCGGCCGCCGGCCATGCGAGACCTAGGAGGGGGCGGCGGGGGCGAAGGGAGATGGAGGGGCGCCGGGTCTGGATGCGGGAGCGGCCAGGAGGTGGGTGAGGGTATAGGGTTTTCACTCTTATATACGATGAACGGAGCGCCCCAGGCCGTCGGATGCCACGGACGGTGGAGATCAAGGCGGGGAGGGCAGGGGAGTGGGGCGCTGCGGGTGGGGCCGACGGGGCCGCGGCTTGACTGTTGATGCAAACTTGCCGAGGAACTCGACAATGAGTGCCTAAATATAAACAGGAGCAAACATGTGAGAACTAAATCAATTTATATCTTTTCTTAAAAAAAAAGAAATAGTTCCAGAGATTCTACCTGGAGTAGTACTGTTACAGCTACAATGATGATAAAGAGGTGGTTCCCTGAAATGCCCTTAAATATATTCAGCTCATCTGGTTTACGGGAATTGAATTCGTTGAACACCTAAGAAGACAACATTGTACAACATGTCAGACCCTACTGCATTTGTTGTATAGAATTCCAGGATCGTGTTGGGGCGAAAGAAGCAGAAACCTCATTTCTGAACAAAAGCTAAAAGGTTTCACCTGGCAGAGAACAAATGTGTTGAATATGAAGGTATTTTTCACTTTATCTGCATGTGCATGGTCATCATTTTTCAACTGCAAAAATGCAAAATAGACAGGAACTGAACCAATGTTTCATTACATTATCATGATTGTAATCATACTTTTCAGATTTATGTAACTTAAGTGAGCACAAAGTAGATAGGCACTGAACCAAATGTTTCACTGTTTTTTTAGGTCTACGTAATTCATGTCAAGATACATGATGGCAAGAGAAATGAAAAGAAATGAAAACAATCGAATGTAAAAATGTAAATTCAGAGTACTCAATAAATTTGTGAAAAGAAACATGATGGCAAGAGAAATGAAAAAATTTGTGAAAAGAAACATGAACAAGAATGAAGTAAACAGCATGTCGTTAACTGAAAATTCAAAAAGGAAAAACCGATTTGTAGAACAAAAAAATCTGATTTCAATTGCCGACCAAACTGGCCAACATAACAACATCATATAACTTGATACAGGTATAAGCGAGTAAAAAACAATTAAGCGCACAAATAAGTAAGCCCTCTCTCTTAAAAAAGACCATAACAAGATAACAAAATTAGGAAATGCTAAAATGATCGGGAAATCAGTAGAATCACTTTCATCATGTTATCAATCTCAAAAAAAGGCAAAAACAAGTGTAAAAGATGTAGAAAATGGGATGTTTGTTTGCACCTATACCAATACACTTGACTAATAATGCCTATGTATCCAAAGAATGCCATATTCTATTTCCTATATACTATCCATCCCAAATTATTATTATAGGTTTTTATATGTACCTAGATATATATTATATGTAAATGCATAGTATAAACTATGAATCTCAAAATGCCAATTCTATTTAAAAATCATGAAGGACCTAAAGTTTGTAGGACAAATTAAGTGTTTCGAGTCCTCTCGTTTTTTGTTTCAAATTGGAAACAAGATGCTTCACTCAAACATATGTAGTCCATGTGATCTATGATCTATCTTGCCAAACAGACCCTTGGAACCACAAATTGATGCCCTTGTGATGCTCACTTTCTCACATTGAATCTCTGGTAAAGCTAGATATGCTAATATACACTAGTTGCTATCACAGTTAACCATCACCAACATGTATATGCTAAATAATCAGTTAGAGTTATCTACAGACACAGATGAATACTCACCACGTCGCCGCGTCGGCCACCAGGGGAGAGGGCGACCGGATCCGGCCTCCTCACGCGCCGGCCGCGGGGGAGCCGGCCTCCTCGCGCGGGATCCGGCCGCCACCGGGCCGGAGGGAGGGGAGGGAAGGGGACGGGGCCGCGGCTCGGGAGGGCCACCGTGTGGGGGCCGCCGGGGGAGGGGATGCCGCGGCTCCGAGGGCCACCGCGCCCGGGGAGGGGGGCACCACCGCGCATCGCTGCGCCGTGGAGTAGGGAGAGGGGGGGAGGCGCGGGGGGAGAGGAGGGAGCCGCCGCCGCGGGGAGGGAGAGGAGGAGGGAGCCGCCGGCGTCGGGGAGGGAGGGAGCCGCCGGTGAGGGTTGGGAGGGAGTGGGGGCGGGCGGCGCGGTTTGGGAGGCGGGGGCGGGCGGCGCGGTTGGGAGGCTATACGAGTAGCGGTGGGGCGGGCCGGTCGGCGGGCCGTCCGGCCCAATTTGGAATTGCCGTGCGTTTTGGCTCCGCGGCACACGGCAAACATTCTTTGCCGTGCGCCAGGTGTCCACGGCGCACGGCAAAGTTTTTTTCATTTCTCTTTATTTGAACTTCATAATTAAGGTTAATGTATTAGAATTATCAAATGGAAAAGAAAATTTAGCATAAGTTAAAATGAGATAATATATGTTGTATATTTTCTAAATAAAAAACTTTGAATTGGAATTAAAATTTGAATTTTACTACGCCTACAAAGTGAATCAACTGGCTTTGCATAATGAAAAATTCAACTTTTGCCTTTGCATTAATGAAAAATTCAAATTTTCGTGAATGCGATATTCAAAATCAGATGAAGCTTTCCATTGTAGTAAAAAACATTTTACAAATAGTTTTTCTTTTAAGTTATTTACTCAAATTTAATGCATGTCTATTTAAATTACTTAATTATAGTTAATTATAGTTATTATACGAAAATTAGCAAATTGATCCAAAAAATATCATAAACTAACATGACACAATATATGTTGTGTGTCATTTGAGAAAATGTTTTGAAGTCAAAAACCAAGTTTACATTTTACTAAGCTTTCAAACCAAGTTAGGTGACTATAAACACTATGCAATTTGGAGGTAGAGGCTTCGATTTTTAAACAACATGTGTGACGCTTTGTTCAAAACCTTTTTTACCATTTTTCACAACCTTCCCATAGTATATCATGGGCTCTCCTCAAATTTGGTGGCTTTCAAACTTTTTTTGTATTTTATACAATTAAAAAACTTTTCAAATACACATGGATTACCATTTTTCACGAACAAAATGTAAGAAATTTCAAGTACTTCCATGGGTATGACCTTAAAAAGGTATCAATTACATGAATATCATTTTTCGATGAACTATACTCTACTCTTTTACGCACTTGCAGTTCAAATTTGATTTATACGAAAAAAATTCTATCAACAAAAGAAATTCTTTAAAATTATCAAAAATATAGAAATGATCACATGATTGGAATGTAGAGTGCAAAATAATGCACTAATGGAGAGAAAATTAAAAGGTGGTTCGAAAAGTTACTTTTCAAAAATTCTTTGCCGTGCGTTAGCACAAAACGCACGGCAAAGGTACATGTTTGCCGTGCGCCTGGACAAAACGCACGGCAAACTTTGCGTCTTTGCCGTGCGTTTTAGTGTAGCGCACGGCAAAGGGTAACGTTGGCACCGGTATGAACTTGCAACCGTTAGTGAACAAGGATTGCCGTGCGTCGGTCGTAGGACGCACGGCAAACACAAATGTTTGCCGTGCGTCGGTCAAAAAAACGCCACGGCAAACAAAGTGATAACCGTGCGTAAATGTTTGCCGTGCGCCTTAGGGAAAACGCACGGCAAAGAATGTCTTTGCCGTGCGCCCGATAAAAAACGCACGGCAAAGTTTTTCACGCACGGCAAAGTTCGATTTTCCCGTAGTGGTATAAGCGGCTTCTGCCCTAGGAGCGGTTGCTTGTTCGGTGACATCGACGGGCAGGATCTCCTCATCGACGTCGTCAGGGGCTCAATACGGTCGACCGAGAGGTTCGGTGTCGACCGTGTGACTAAGTACCCTTATGAGATGGATTGGCCAACTTACATCTCTAAAATGAAGCACTTCTAGCTGCTTTTCTAGGTAATGCTTGCATTGATAAACAGAATTTTAGGTCCATGTTTGATTCAGCATATACCATGTAATATATTGTTTGTTGAATTTTTTTAAGTACACCGTACACAACGCAGACGCGTTTACACACGCACGCACTCACCCCTACGTGTACGCAATCCACCTCTGAGCACCTTCAAAGATGGAAAAAATACAGTGCGCGTCGTGCGCACCACACGCACCATGCGCGCCCTTGGTTTCTGCGGCTGCAGGTGGACCTGTTCTTCCCTGATTTAATGTGCCTACCCTTCCATGAATTGTTGGGGCTGCCCTCCCTAATTTGCATGCGCCTTCCCGAGCGTCCGATCCTGAAAGGATGGAGATGCGTAGGAGTGCGCACGGCGCTTACGGTGCGCACTGGATTTTCTTCCTCAAAGATCGGGGCGAGTCAGTCCTCCATTATTTTCTATTACAAGGTGTCACATAACAATCTTATGCAATGAATAACTTTTCTTTCATCATGGCTGACATATGGTTATACAGACTGTTCATCACCAGTTTATTACTTCAACAACCTCACCTCATGTATTTAGATTTGATAAAATTGATTCTTATGTATAATCTTTTATGCCCGTAGCAATGCAGTGGCACAACACTATGTAAAATAATTTGTCATGCCAGAAAGCACACGTAAGATGACTTTTAGATCTTCTAGGTAGATTTTCCCTATTTATTATATATTTTCTAAAATAAGAATATGGATATAAATATAATAAGCTTAGGACTCTTTTTTTGAGACAATGATTATAGGGCTCATCTATTTACCTCCTACGTCAATGATTATTAGGTGTATATGGAATTGGCGAATCGCCCAGCTTCTACGTTTCCAAAAGACAGACGGCAACATGTGGGCGTCTCTACCTCCCGACCTACTCGTCGAGATCCTCCGCTGCCTGGACGACGCGGCCAGCGCCGTCGTCCGATGCGCCGGAGTCTGCAAGCCGTGGCGGCGCGCCATCATCGGCAACGCCTCGTCCATCCGGCTCCGCCCAGACCGCTTCAAACCCAACCTCCTCATCGGCTTCTTCCACCGGCCCTCGCTCCACGGACGCCACGTCGCGCATCTGCAGTACGTGCCGGGGCCGTTCGAGGATGTGCTCCCCGCAGGTGCGGCGGTAGTGCCGGCGGCGGCCGCCGCAGCCCGCGGCGTCGACGCCGCGTCGTCGTACTACGAGCTGCTTTCGTCGCGCGAGTCGCGACGGGTTCGTCCTCCTCGGCGGCGTCGGACGCGCGTGTTAGATAATGCAAGCTCGGTTAGTTTGCATGTCATAGCTAGAATAAAGGAGTTCATTCCCGTTGGTTTGAACGCGTCCATGTACAGGCCGTTGCTGCATGAAGTCATGCACCGGCTTTCCTTAGTTTCAGGCGTAGGAGGAGTCGTGGAGGTGAGGGCCTGGTCTCCTGATCGTGGGATGGCGCGATCGTTGCGGAGGCGAGATGTTCGCCGCGTCTGTGGCATCTGTTAGCCACTCGTTTTCAGTTGTTTGTTTTGCATAAATAGCTAATGGAAGCTGAGAAAACGCTGGGTAGTTCCGGCACAAAATACTGCGTGTGTTCCCTTGTTCTCTGAAAAATTCTTCAGTGTTCGTCAGGGAGCTCGAGTGTGTGTGCGTTCTACGATCCAGGGGTGCTGATCTTCTTCTCCGGCGACCGGCGCTGGGAGTCGACGGCATCAGCGCGGCGGGTGACGATCTGTGCCTGTGCAACCCACTGACGTCTGGGAGCTGCAGCAGCTTCGTCCCCGCCGCCGCGTTTGGTGTGTCCAGGCCGTGGAGGTACGTGCTCGTCACCACCGGCGGCGACGACGGCGTACGGATGCTCGCCGTGAAGCAAGGAGCAGAGCACTGCGTCGCGGGCGTCGGCATGAACTACTACCCTGCCTACCAGGTCTTCTCCTCCGCATCCGGCAAGTGGGGGGCGCCGGTGATTGTGGACAATGACGGCTTCCGACCGTACTTGAGGGACGGGGCCAAGGACATGGTCGTCGTCGCCGGGGACGCCGTCGTCTACTGGCTCGTCGAATCGATGGTGGACTACGCCGGCGGCGGGAGAGTACTACGTAGGTGCGTGGTCGCCCTCGACGTGCGCACCGAACGGACATGGACGGTGCAGCTGCCGGAGAGACTCGCGGCGACGATCTCGTGCATCGGTTACTACACGATCGCGCTGGCGACATCCGAGGATGGCAGCAGGCTGTCGCTGATCTTGCAGCGGCTGGGCCACAAGATCGACGTGTGGGAGCTCATCGGCGGCGGTGACGGCCAGTGGATGCTGCGGCGGACCATCGACGTGCGGGGGCTTGTGCGGATAATCGTCTTCGTCTGCCCGAGGAGCGGCTGCCTGTTCGGTGACATCGACGGGCACGATCTCCTCGTCGACGTCAACAGGGGCTCATCAGTTCGGCCGACCGAGAGCTTTGGGGTCGCTCGGTTGACAAACTACCCGTATGAGATGGATTGGCCAACTTACATATCTAAAATGAAGCACTTGTAGCTTCTTGTAGCTTCTAGGTACGTTGTAGGGGAGAAAACCTAAGTGATGTTTGGTTGAGCATATACCCTATATATATATATATATTGTTTTGGTCGTCACGCTGATTTATGTGACTAATACATCTCCCTCTAAATTTCATAAAGAGTTAGGTGTATTTCAATTTTTATTGGTGATGCACCCCTGCTGCGGCGGAGTGACATCACAGGCCGCGAGCATGTGTGGCAACGCAACAGAGTACCTACAGGTATAGCGGCGGTGGGTGCCACAGGTGACTGCTCGCTCCGGCGGTCGCGGCCATGTCGTGTCGGCACGTGCTGCTCTTGGGGAGCAGCAGAGGATGCTGCTACTACTACTGCCGCTCGTCTGCACGCCCGTGCAACCCCGCTGAGGCGCATCATACAGGGCAGAGGGGGGTCGTCGCCGGGTGTGGGTGGATCCGACCAGTGTCACAAAGTTTTCCGGTATGATAGGGTCGAGGAACGGGTATGTGAGACGTGGATCGCGTGTATACTTCTTCAAATATGATGGTTTGCAACTTTGGTACGTGAACCAACTACTTTCTAGAGACAGATGATTGGGATGATCCATCCAAGATGAGGTTAATTTTTTCTGGGTATATAGCATGGATGTTTATAAATCATAATCCAACTTTGGTACGTGAACCAACTACTTTCGTGTATATTATTGCAGTATCAAAGTTCCAATGGTAATAGGTTGATACAGGCAGATGCCTCTCGCGCGTCTCTCGATGTACCGTGTACCGGCGGCCAACGGGTCAACGTCCCCTATCGAACCTGTCCCGCTATCAAACCCGGTTTGGGGCCGCACCGCGTGTGTGCGGGTGGGTCTCATGCGGGTACACGGGTGGTGGGCAAACTGACCGTCGGTAACAAAAAAGAAAAAAACAATTACGGTTTTGGTAGAATCTGCTTATGATTCTTCGCAGGGGGAGGACCGGGGGGGCTTCGTATGTATCTTCAGGAACGTAGGTAAGCATGTGAATTTCCAGCCCACTAAAGCCCATCTAAATGATTTAGTTTATTTTTCCACCAGCCAACTTAATAATTATTAAATTAAAAATGTTACAACATTTTTTCCTTCAGCGTTTCTAATAACTTTTTGTCAACATTTTATAAATGTTCCAACATTTTTCTGGAGGATTCTTCCAACATTTTCATAAATGCTCCAACATTCCGTCAACTGTATTTTGTCAACATTTTTTAAATGTTGCAACATTTTTTTAAAACGTTGGACAACATTTTTCTCCTTTTTAGAGTTCTTCCAACATTTTTCAGAAATGTTACAACATTTTTAATAAATGCTGGTTTCGTCAACATTTCTTCCAACATTTTGCGAAATGTTGCTAATATTTTTCAGAAATGTTGAAAAAAATCAACAATTCTTTCCGGGGTCGCGCGCGGGTACCTTGAGGCGGTGGCCGGCGACCTCCTGGCGCTGGCGGCCACAGACGGGAGTGCACGGCGAGCAGGCCGCCCCGGGGGCGCGCGGAGCCGACCGGCGGGGGAGGCCGCGGCGTCGCGCGAGCCCTCGGCGCGCGGCCATGGCCGGTGGCACCCGAGCTCGGCCATGGGTCCCGCGTCGAGTGGTGGCCGGCGGACAAATCTGCCGCAGGATCCAAGGGCGAGGCTAGGATTACCAGCGGGATCCGAGGGCTCTGGTGGGCTCCACGAATCTCAAACACTGGAAGGTGGGATGAAAAAACTTCCGAAAGGTATATAGGATCCCGGGGAGGACCTCGTCGACGGAGATGAGGAGATCCCGATCGTCAATGTGGCCCAACATACACCCACTCCCAGGGTTGAAGGTCGACGTGGCCCAATACACCTTCTCTGTGTCCTGAACTTATGGCCGTGTGCCAAACAAAACACACGACGAATCTACTTAGTCGTCGTGTGTCTGACATGGTGACGCACGGTGAAGGTAGACGGCTGGCACCAGTACTTCCGTCTGTCTGTCATGAGGAGCACATCAAACCATGTGATCTTATTCGCCGTGTGTACCTCCAACGACACACGACGAAGAGGAATAGTCGCGGTGTGCTTGATATAAAGCACACGACGACTAGCTTCCCACACTGCAATAAATCGTTTTCCGGTAGGGAGAGTCCATAAGTTGAATGAAGACTCTAACACAAGAAACTATAACCTCCAATGTAGAAGAATTCGTAAGAGTAGATTCTATGCACAAAGACATTTATTATCCAACACAAAAACAAGTGATTAGTTGTGGCTTGAACAATGTGATCCATTGTACAACATCAGATTCAACATAGGACTTGCTCGCAAAAAGATTTACATAGGTCTGAAGTAAACCAAAGCATGACAGAGGAGAGGGCTAGCATCACTGAGCACACTGTCGGCTGCTCCAGCTAGGTCACCGGCGACCGCACTGTACCGCGGGATTTTGTGACGCCCAGCAGCCTGGGTGACAAGATGCTGCTCAACACCATCGGGCAGCAGAAGTGGAGCGGGAGCCAAATCGAACCACCACCATCGAATCAAACTTCTCCGTCATCAAATCGACCTCCATTGCTGCGAGATTGAGCCCCCAGCCTTCGAATTGGGTGTCGCTGCCACTGGATTGAGCTCCTCCATCTTCGTTCCTACCTATGGTCTCACGAGCTTGAGCTGCAATACGAAGACGGCGGCGGTTGTGGGCTCCGCTGGGAGCACGCCGGCCTTGAGGCGTGCGAACCCGGAGGAGACATTGAGAGGGGCAGAGGGCCTCGGGGCGCGATGGTTGGGGATGTGGGCAACGGGGAGGTGGTGGCGTCTCGGGCTCGACGACAGAATCTTGTCGCCGGAGAACCGGATCTTCTCGCAGAGGATGGGAGATTTGCGAGGGAGAGGGCGGGCGCGCGGGAGAGGGGGCGACCGCAGCGGAGCTGGGAGGCGTGGGTGTACGGGATCCATGGACTGCTGGCCCACCCTCGGTTCATCCGGTGCTACTGCTTCAATCTTTGCGCGTCTCTATCTTTTTTAAACTTGGCCATCGGATAGACCGACAGTGCCCTCCAATTGACCGTAGGTTCATCCGGCACTTCTAACTTCGTTGCTTCTCCTCTGCAATTCATCCAGCGCATCTACAAAATGAACCGTCGGTTCATCCAACGGTCACTAGGCCAGAAACGATTTGTCCTAGCACTAGCAAAATTAGCGTGCTGGCGGGTGCAACTATCAACCGCTAGCAAAGTGGGGCGCAGGGGCGTCGGGACAGCAATCGCCAGCATTGAAGCATCACTGCTGGCGGGCGACATAAGCGACCCGCCAGCAAAAATGGTACCATTTTTGCTGGCGGACGAGTTATGTCGACCGCCAGCACAGAAGGTTTCGTGGGGGCGGCCAACATAAGCCAACCGCCGGACAAATGGTCCCATTTATCTTTGGGCGGGTGGCTTATATCGACCGCAAGCGAGGGATCTTTACTACCGGTTGCTTTCATATGCACCCGCCAACACAAAGTGAAGCTGAAAATAGCTTGAAATTGATACAAGTCACCAATATTTCAACATGCATGGACAGCAACAACAAGTAAAAATCAAACTGAAATATCAACACAAACAACACCTTAAAAAGGTTTATTTCACACAAACAACATGCCTGATGACAAATGTTTCAAAGCACACTTAAAACCAACACAAATTAAAGTACACTACAATAGGGCCTCACTCACAAATCAACACAACTTTGCCTCACTCAAATTTCTTTGACAGTCCGACTGTGATATAGCTACCAAGCACTAAACCTATTATCAAGACCAAAACAGTGATGATGGTGCCCTGCATGCAGAATCCTTGATTTTCGTTGCACTTCTTCCGATAGCCAATTTCCGCCATAATGTCAATAAGTTGCCCTCTATGGTCTGCAAGTTCAAGCCTCGTTTCATTACTCGCTATCTTCAAATCACTCATCCCCACCTTCAGATCAGAAATGACACACTTCATCTGATTCCATTGTTCCAGAAATTCTGAATTTGCTAGTGGTGGCTCCTGCACCTGCCCCGACGGATACACAACACTAGACGGTTGTGCCGCTCCTGGTGCTGGCGTTGCACCAACTAAACTGCTGAACGACTGATAGTTTGGCGGCAGCAAATGAGGGTGAAATTTTTTCAAATGGTTGATGTATTGATTTTCAAAATAAACTTCCTGACATGAATTAGGGTCCCCCTAAAAGAATAAACAACAAATGTGGCTTCCATCAATAAATTGGATAATTCTATAGACATAAAATTATATCAACCAAATCATTAATAATCAACAATTGTGGATAATTCTATATCTACCGAATCAATAATAATCAACAAATCTACTAATATTATATCAACCAAATCAATAATAATCAACAAATCCTACTAATATTATATCAACTAATAATTACTACTATTATATCAACCGAATCGGTACTAATCAAATGAATTAGGGCATGAGATGAAAAACAAACCAAGTGGTTGTTCGGGCACTTGTAGATGATGCTATTTGTCCTGGTCTTGTACCAAATTAGCCGGAGCCGACACGACGGGCAGATCAGCAGGGGGAGAGGCACGAATTGGCTAAGGTTCGGCGTGACGGAGCTGCTCGCCATGCGACTGCGGTGAACCTGCTCGACGTCGGTCGAGGAACTGAAGGTTGAAAAGTGGGTCGACAGTTTGCCGACGGCGGCGGCTGAGGCGCGGCGACATGCGGGCGAAGCTCACGCACGAGCGGCGGTGGCGGGGGCGGGGGTCGGTTGCGGGCGCTGCGGCGGCGATGGCGAGAGGGCGGGGTCGGTTGCGGGTGCTTGCGGCGGCGGCTAGGGTTGGAAGCGAGCGAGCGAGCGAGCGAGTGAGTGAGTGAGTGAGTGAGTGAGTGAGTGAGTGAGTGAGTGAGTGAGTGAGTGAGTGAGTGAGTGAGTCAAACCGCGTTACGACCGAAGATATTCAGAAAAGTGTGCTGGCGGTTGTCTTAATAGCCCGCCAGGAGAGGCATCAGTGCTGGCGGGTGGCTTAATAGCCCGCCAGGAGAGGTATCGATCTTTGGCGGTCAGATTATGCCACCCGCCAACATAAATGGACACAGTACTGGCGGTCAACATAAGGCACTGCCAGCGCAGAGATTACTGCTGGTGGTTGCAATCGATTTCCCCGATTTGCATGCGATGTTCCGTCGTGAAAAACTCGACATCAACCCCGTCACCATTTGGTCCATGTAAGTCAACATCCCTATACGACATCCAAATCTATTGAATTCCATATGTATTGTTATTACCATCCTAAGTAAAAATTTTTTGCAGGATGCAAGCGTCTGATGAAAAGAAGACAAATGGGAGGTGGAAGGTAGCATATGTTGACCCGCAACAAGTAAGCTAGTCACAACACACGTTCATAATGAGGGGTCAACTAAGAAAGCAAATAGAGGAAGAAGCAAAGACACCAAAAGAGAAGGAAGACTTAATAAAGGGTTACGAGAAAGCTAAACTTCACAAGGTGTCTGTATACATTGCAAGGGTCATGAGGAAAAACCAACATAAGGATTCTATCAAGTTTGCTTACCATTTTGAGTAAGATCCTTTAAATAACTATTTCATCATTTGCCTTCATTTTTTAGTCTATTTATATTAATTATTTTAATTTTATGGAGCGAACATTTCATTTGCTTTCACATGTGCCCGAAGTTGGGAACTGTGGAGGTCTTCGACTCATTACACTATTCAGAGGCTTCTTACAAGAAAATCATTGAGATTATAAGAAAGTAAGACAACTAAGTGCAATATATAATCACTACTGCATGTATCGGCTATATTTCAAATTGTATTACTAACTTATGTCTTTGTATCCTTAAAGTGCGTATAGGCTATACACACTCAGTGGCGGGGAGCACAAGAAGAAAAAATTGGTGATACGAAATGCCAAATGGGTAAGAACACTTCTGTTAATAAGTACCAATCATTTTTATCAGAGTTGTACACTTCGTTAATTAGAGTTGTACACTTCGTTAATTAGTACCGATCATTTTTTATTTGTTTACAGTGCTACAAACAACCTCCTGGCAGTGTGATATGTGGATATTATGTGTGTGAGGTTTTGAGAAATAATGGGAGGTACCGGACGAATCCTGAAGATGTAAGCCTCTTGTTTGTACACAACTATGTATGTGCTAATTATGGTCCTGATGGTAATGCATAACAATCTTCATTTATTGTGTTTACGTGCAGATGCCTACCATTGAGGGATCATGGGGGCAACTTGGTGACAATCCAATCACCAACATTTGTGCGGACATGGCGAGATTCATCCTACGTGAGATTTGCCACGAGGATGGAGAATTCTTCGGTAAAGAAGGAGTTTTGACATTAGATGATGCGGAAAGATTACGTAGATGGGTGTCTTAGGGTTATCTATTATGCATAATATTTTGTAATGTGACTTATGTATACATTTTTTATTTTAGTTTGGATTGTGTGTCTGTGAGACATATATTTGGATTTGACGGTTAAATACAAATTAAATTACAGTAAATTAAAGTAAATTTAGCACACAAATGCCAATGTGAAAAAAAATAATAGACGAAAATGACAAATTATATACAAATAATAAACAATTATGGGGAATTATATAGGAAATGGGAAAAATGCTTTCTGTGGCGGGCGGTCTAAGCAACCGCCAACAAAGATGAATTTTGTGTCGGCGGGCATCCGAAGAAACCTCCAGCACTAATGGCATTTGTGCTGGCGGGGCGCAAGTAACCGCCGCCGATGAGATTTGTCTTTGGCGCGTTTAAGTGACCCGCCAGCACAAATGGCTCTGTGCTGGCGGGCCGGCCACCCGCCAGCACAAAGGGCCATTTCTACTGGCTCAAAGTTGCTGGCGGGTGCCTCGCCCGCCAGCAAAAACCGGTTTTAGCCACCAGGACAAATCGTTTCTGGCCTAGTGGGTGCCTGTTGATTCCGGCCTCTGTGCAGTGTATCAAGTGCTATGACGCTCGCCTCTAGGGTACCGTCGGTTCATACGACGTTGTCTTTTTCCTTGCTTTTCTTTGCGTCTTCAACTTGTCATTGCTTCAACTTAACATGCCATCACTTAACATACCGTCATGTCCTCATTTTTGCTATGAACATGTTAACATGTGCATGGCATGTTAACTTTGGCATGGTATGTTAACTTGTGGTACTATTCATGGGACCTAGAAATGCCTGTAAAGACATGCTAGACAAAATGCTTAGTCTCATTACTTGTTGTGTTAGCACGAATCACCAAAATCAACTCGAACAAATGGCAAATGGGCCCATGTTCACTACATCTGTTTCAATTACCTGATTTTGTCATGTCATAAACATTTTCATTGCTAAGGGTTTTGTCTCGCTATATCTATTCCCTCTGCTTCAAATATAGGTCGTTTTGTATGAAGTATATCAACATTAGAAATACCCAAAGACTATGGATTACGCATCCTGATCCTTGGAAGATCCCCACCATTTTTAAAACAAATCCCTCGGGAGGTTCCACCTCGCCCGACCCCGACCAGCGAGGTGGGATCGGACGCGTCGATCTGTACTCGCCAATAGGCTCTTTGTTTCGCTCAAGGCAAGGATGTTGTTGTCCGACGCGATGGTGTCGGGCACATTGGTACTAGTTGTCAGGAGTTTCGCCGTGCTCAACCCAGACACGAAGGGGTCGTGCTCGTGCGTGCTCGGGCCACGCTGGTGAGAGCTTCGTTCCGCCCGATCAAGAGACGTGGGTCCCCTTGGACCCCACTCTCATGGGTTCTCCACCAACTGCAATGGCCAGGACCGAGTCCTGTCGTTACTCGTAGATGTGGATTGGTCAACTTATGTCGGTGTGTCCATACAGTATTAATGGTAGTATAAATATATTAAATAGCTTGCCAAGTAAGTAAAATGGTGATGTGGTAACTTAACTAATGAGGAACGAGAGCACAAATCACTAGTTTTTATGGAGTTAATGCAATGATCGCCATTGGTGAAATTGGGAGAGAAAGAGAAAACAATTATTACTCGAAGACACTACCACTGTGAAGAATAAATAGTTTCTATAGATGATTTCCTATGTGCTATGGAAGTCGTGTCAGTTTCCTCCATTAGGACTACCCTTACCTATTCACCTTTGATGGTATAGGATTTAAGAGCAACTCCAACGGTTTGGCAAAAACAACTTGACATCCATCTAATTTTAGCAAAATAACAAAAAATAGACTCCAACGAGTTTGGCAAAACAAGTTGGCATCAATGTCAAGTTGCTATCCCTCACCCTCCGAGGCGCATATATGCGCGCGGTGCTATTTTGCCATCGCGTTTTGCATCTGTCGCCGCCACGATTCCCCGCGCCGGCGCGCTTTCCTTCTCCCGCTGGCCCCACACGCTTTTTCGTCCCGTATGCGCAGGCTCCACGATTCCTCGTGGTTTTTGTTTCTCCCGCAGTACCGGTCTTCTCTATTGCTGCTTCTTCCTCGCCTGCTGGTGAAGGCCACGCAACCCAAAGTTGCCAGACACCTTCATCTTCCACATGTGTTGATCGCCAGTCTTGTATTCCTTTGACTCCTACAGTAGGGTGCTAATCGCCAGACCAGGAAGGTGCATGCAATTTCATGCACGCCGTGTGGGGGTGCTGGCCGGGAGAAGAAGACCCTGGCGCCCAAGCGACCGCGAAAAAAATGGCGCGAGGATGGGTAGTGTGATCGTGGAAAATGTGGGCTCAATTTTAGTTTCGCCAAGTGAATTATGAGGAACTGTTGGAGGTGAACATTTTTTTCATTTGCCATAACATTTGGGGAGTTGCCAAAATCTATGATTTGCCAAACAAATTATCCCAAACTGTTGGAGTTGCTCTAAGGCAGGGATAATAAATGTTATTTTACCCAACAATGTGATGTTTTGATAATGTCGGGAAAGATCACTCAGACAAAAGAAGTGAATTTTGTGTTGTAAGAAATATAAATATATTCTTAAAGAAAATCTGTTCATCAATTATCCTTTTTTGTTATCTCCTCGAGAACCAAAATCCTCTGCGCCTCCAAAACAATTTTGTTTTCGCCCATGCTCGTGCATAATATCGAGGCAGAAAGAAGGAACGGCCCACGCGGTGTGTGTGTGTGTGATGGTAGCGGTCCAGTAAGTAGTACATGAGCCCGCCCCAGCCCAACTGTTCGATGCCAAACGCAGTAAAGCGCCTCTCTGTCAGATACCCAACATAACGATTTTTTTTAATATTTATTTTGTCGTGATTTTCAAAAATAAATAGTCGAATCAAAATTTTCGACAAATGTACATCTGGCGCCGTTGGCCAGGCCCACGGCGCTAGGATCCTGCCGCCGTAGCCCACGGCGTTAAGTCCCTGCCGCCGTGGGGCACGGCGGCAGGAGTCTAGTTCCTGCGCCAGGGCGGGGCAACGCGGCGTCAGGACCCTCCCACCGAGCGACAGGGTCTTTTTTATTTTTTTTAGTTTTTGGTTTTTAAAACACTAAAACGACGAATTAATAAGTGCAAGCATAATCACAAGGGAATATCCTAATCAACGACGAAGGAATAGTCACAAGGGAATATACATAATCACAAAAGGAAAAGTGTATACAAAATCATAGTACTATATCTAAATGCGTAGGCCCCTCTTCCCCCTAACAGCTCTAGCACCAGCCCAGGTGTAATCCCGGTCGTACGTCCATGGTTCAGATGCCATGACGACCCGCGGTCCTAGCTGGTCGGGAGACGGTGTCGCCATGGCCGCCTGCGACGAGCCTGCAGCATCCGGTGTCACTCTGCCGGCCGGTGTCGCTCCGCCGCCCGCCGGTGTCGCTCGCCACCCGCCGGTGACGCTCCGCCGCCCGCGGTGTCGCTCCGTCGGTCGTGGCCGCTCCGCCGGCCGCCAACTGTGACGGCTGAGTCAAAACCGGTGGTGGTTGTGTCAACTCGCGCCAAGCTCGTCGGCCTGCTGCGGGGCGCCCTCCATGGTCGCGAGAATGTCGTCGTACCGAATCTCATCCCAGGCCAACTGGTCCTCGGCGGCCGTGTCGAAAGTACTAGGCTGAGCCTGGAACATAAGCGGAGTGGACGATCAAGGAATATATGTCACCGGAAACTGAAACGCCGGCTGTCTGGAACGTTCTATTGTATATATCGGCGGCGTCTGCTGCTGTCGAGGCCCGGTGTCACACCCGATTTCCGGAGGGAAACCAGATGCATCACATATGTGTGCGAGGATCTAGTTCCACACATATGTTAGACAAAATGAGTGTAATATCATAGACAGTAAAAACATAACTAGGGGTTTAACAACTTACTACACTCATTCGGAAGACACGAAGGTCTTTAACATCAGAAAACGATAACTACACGACGAGTCTTCGTCTTCCGCTTCCACAGGCACGTGACTGGGGGAGACGCATGCCTCAGAACTCCTCAAAGTTGATGTAGAACTCTTCACCATTGTTCTCTTCTGAATAGCGGTAAGCAAGGCTGAGTACACTTATGGTTGGTACTCAACAAGTGGGGGGAAGATGCAAGGCTACCAAGGATAGGCTATGGTTTTGCAGCGGTTAGCATTTTAATGTTGGTCAAACTTTTATTTAAAGAACGCCTAATTACTATATGTAAGTATATACCAACCCACTAAAGAAAAACTTTTAAGCAAAACAACCCAAAGCTCATCGAGCTTCACCAAACCACGATTTATTCTCATCTTCAAGTTTATTAATCATGTGAGGGTCCAAGCCGCTCATGACCGTGAGCACGGCTGATCGATCAGTTTTACACTCTGCAGAGGTTTGCACACTTTACCCACAGCTCGCGTAAAATTTCCGAAGAACTTTGAACCCAACCATGCGATGCGATCGGGCGTCATACCACACTTCCGAGGTGTGATTGCATAGGGACGCTACGAAGACTTTACAAAGGTATACAAAAGACTAACGACCCGCATAGTTACGGATCGGGGCGGACCATAACCCTCCCTAGTGGTCGGCACCTTAGCGAAGGTTGCTACCCCAAAAGGACCGGGCTATACCCCCCGCAACCCGGATCCCCCCTCTGCTCCTTTCGGAAAAGGGCCATCGGATCAATCGCACACCTAATTAATTGGCTAAGGTCGAGCCATGTAACGCCGTGGTTGCGCATGTTTTCTTGGGTGGTTCTCCATGTTCCGATTAAATCACATGATCTTGTATTACCAAAAGCATCATCGTTAAACATACAAGCCTTTATCTTGGAAAACCATTTTTATCCAACCCAAGTTGAGCAACTAGCATATTCTACCCAAAAACATTTGTTAAACCGGGTTGATCCAAGGATTGTGGATAAAAGTCTAGGTAAGTCCTTAAAAAAAGGTGTTCCCATCAATTTAATGCAATATCATAATAAATAAAAACTTAGTTGTCATGCAATTACATATGGTAAAATAGAATCATGCAGGGGGAGAAGACCACTTGCCTTCCTTGCTTAAACACTAAGGTTCTTCTTCTTCAAACACATGCTCTTGATCTACTCAACTGGCTGCTCGCTTGAAACTGGCACGATGTCTACGAGCACACAAGAAAACATTCAATAAACAAAACAATACACCAAGCATGAAAAGCTTAAAGAGACAACAAGGTTTGGCTCTAGGAAAGTGAACACAAGGAACACTCGGAACTATCGGGAGATTTGGATGATCACAAACAAGAGCTAGCTATGCGTTTGATATCTTTTAATTAAGTAAAATCATGTGTATAGGTTATTTCAGAGAAATACCCCATTTATAATTAAGCAAGTTGTATTTGTATTTAAAATACGATGTAGGCCTAGTCCAATTTTACTTATAAATATTCAAGTATGTTTTATGCAAATTAAACATTTAATTTTAAAAGAAGCATTTAAAAGCATCTAGGCGTTTATCTTTATATTTCGAGTTATTCTAATCAAATTATAATTTAAAAACACATTTATATTCTTTTTAATCAAATTAACATTTAATTAAGAAAACCCGAGATATAGCCTATGTTAGATTTTAGTAGAAAGCAAATTGCATAATCATTAATCAAATTAAATTTGATTATAAAACCGAGGTATACATCTAATTAACTTTTAATTAAAAGAAATGTTCATTTAATATTAATCATATTAACTTTCTTATGAAAACACGTGTTAAACTTCTAATTAGATTTTAATTAGAAAAACATGTGTAATAGGATTTAATCATATTTAATATTTAAATAAAATAAAATATAAAACAAAGAACATGTACAACATTGCTCCTAACGCGTACTTTGAGTTGATATGATCCTAACGCAACTTGAAACGGCGGAAACGGAGCTAGAACACTAGATCTATGGACTAAACAAGGTTCTAAAACTCACGGGCTTGAAAATACGGTCGCGTGGACACCAAGAACGCTTAAAACGGAGCTAGAACGGAAAAGATATGGTTGAAACAAGGTTCAGGGACTAATTTGTGAATATCTTGAAGTTTAGGGGTTTTCTGGAAGATTCCAGGGACTAAAACATTATTATATGTGAAACTAGTAGGTCTAACATGTAAAAGGTCAAGGGTGGGCTGCTGGACATGAAAACTATGAAGTTCAGGGTTCAAAACATAAAAACAAGGACCTGCTTGAAAGGCTTTATATAGGTGGAAGGGTATATCTGTAATTTCCAGAAATGGGGGGGCTTATTTGCAAACTTGCCAGGGCGGCCGGCGGGTAAGCTGTGGTGGCGCCACGTGGCGGGTTGCGGTTGGGCGTGCCGACGCAAGGCGACGTCATCGGCCGACGCGGGGGCGACGCGGCGGTGACGCGAGCTCGTGGACCGCGGGCGTGGACCCGGTCCACCGGTCCACGGTGGACCGATCCAAGGGGTACGCCCCTTTTCGATCCGGGCCGTCCGCGCCGATCGGACGGCCCCCGATGGCGTGCGGGCGAGGCCGGCGGGGAGCGGCCGGCCCGCCGCGGCGCGCCGGCCGACGCGCGCGCCGGCGAGGCTCGCCGAGAAGCCAAGGACGGCCTCCCGGCCACCACCTCGCATGGCAAAAACACCGAAGAAAGAGGAGGGGAAGGGGAACTTTCCTAGGAGTTTGGAAGGGAGGGAGAGGCACCGGCGAAGGAGATCGGCGGCGAGGGGCGGCGGTGGTGGCGGTGCTCCGCGGCGGCCGCGCTGTGGAGAGGGAGGAGAGGAAAGGAGGGGCACGGGGTGGAGAGGAGACGGTGCTCATCCTTTATAGAGCGTAGGCGGGGGAGAGGAAAGGGCGGCCGAGGCGGTGGCGGGTGCTCGCCGGCCGGCCATTAATGGCGGCGGCGGCGGCTCGAGATCGGGCGGAGAAGGATGTGGGAGCGCGGGAGAGTGCAAAGGGACGGCCGCAGGGGCTCTGGGGTCGGTTTTATAGAGCGAGGAGGGGAGAGGGGGTGATGGCCGGGAGCAATGGCCATCAATGGCCATGGCGGTTTTAAGGCATTCAAGAGGGGGGGAACTTGAATGGAGAGAAAACGGAGGAAATTGATGGGGGGAGTGAAGCTGGTGCTTCAATGCGCCTTGATGGAGGCTTGGGCGGAGGGAGACATGGGAAGCGCGGGAAGAGGGGCGGCGCCGGGAACGGGCGGCGCGGCCATGGGGATTGGCCGGCTGGAGGTAGGGGATGCTCCCGACAGGTGGGCCCCACCTGTCGGCGAGAGGAGAGAGAGGAGAGGGGAGGCGGGCGCGCTAGCGGGTTGCTGTGGGCCGAATTCGGTGATAGGCCGCGGGGTTTGGATGGGCCGGCGGGGTTTGGGTAGATAGGTTTTGTTTTTTTTCTTTTTCTTTTTTCAAATCCATTTCAAACCAATTTCAAACCCTTTTTAAATCAAATCTTTTACATCTTTTCAAATTCAAATTTTAACACAAATTTCTCCAACTATTTTAAAGGCTTTTCGCAAACTATTTTTAACAACTTTTTAAACATATTTTAAATTCAAACCTTTAAACAAGTTTTTACAAACTTTTTCACAATTATTTTTAAGGACTTTTTCACAAATATTTTAAGACTTTTAAAACCACACCACAGCCAAAACTCATGCATTCAAATCATGATGTACAAGCACTTATTACTTCTAAATTATTAAAATGATATTAAAATATTTTAAAGGCCAAATTTATTTGATAATTTATTTAATCCTTAGAAAATAAAATCTAAAACACCTGGTTGCTTACATTAATTTGGTGATGGAATTTTAGGGCGTTACACCCGGCTGTCGGAAAAGGCGGCGGTCGCCCTGTACGATTAGAATATAGTATAATCACAAACCCACAATAATTGCGTCCATTAGTTAACTAAACTAGGTTAACTAAAATAAATTTCTAAACTAAACTAATTTGACTAAACTAACTAACTAATCTAAGTTAACTAAACTAACTAAACTCGACTAAATTTAGAAACATACCTCAGAAGCAGGTTGAAAGCCGAAGGTTTGGAGGGAGGAGTGAGGGGCCGGCTGTAGGGGCTCGGCTCCTTATATAGGCCGGCTCCTGCCGCCGTGGGCCACGGCGTTAGGGCTGCCGACCATTGGCGGCTCCCCTAACGCCGTGGCCCACGGCGGCAGGAACTCCAAGTGCCGTGGGCCACGGCGCCAGATGTACATTTGTCGAAAATTTTGACTCGACCATTTATTTTTCGAAAATCACGACAAAATAAATATAAAAAAATTCCAACATAACATAGGATCCAACATACTGACAAACTGTTTGATGCTAATGCAGTAATAATTCACCTCTGAACCACAACTGTACACTGTCAGTTTGTCACTGATGGCAGATCCCCAACATAACATACGGAGTAGGACAGATAGTAGAAACTGACAGTCTATCAAGCCAGCAACTTAAATCTCTTTATTTCTTATACTGACAACATGCCTAACACTTTCTGACACAGCATTGTTTCTGTATAGTTGCTACTTACACCGTTAAACACCAATCATCCTTGTGCATCATAAGTACACATTGTATTACGCGCAGAAATACAGGATTATCAGGTCTTTTTCCTAGCAATACATGAGGCAACGACAGCCAATGCAGTTCTATGCCCAGACAACAGAAAATGACTTGACACCAACTTAGGAAGGTAGCTTCAGTCAAAGTTTGCAGCTGCACAAACCCCATTTGGCCATTTCCACATACCGACATCCAAGTCCACAACTTTCATTCATCCTATACCAAGGGGGTAGCCATTGATTGGACTGGGATTTGCAGAAGGGCTGTCCCTTGCAAACATGCCATTGCGATTGGACATCTCCCCAACGAATAAGTATACATCATGGGGCTGATGGCGTCCTGATCCCTCCATGCCGCCTGACGGCTCTCCGATCGATCGCATTAATCATATATGCCAAGCTAACAATAATCTTGCGTCGCCGCAGATAGCTGTGATCCAAGCCGAGGTATTATTATGATGGCTGTGCTCTAGCAGTGTCATGATGCATATCACCGGCTTTGGATGTTGCCCGCCCAGTGCCAAACTCCTCTGATTGTTGCCTGCTGGAAGGAGTGTGGTGGTTTTCTCCGAGACTCGCAGGCTCCATCGCGGTCAAGGTGCGGGATTTTGACAGGGTGAATAATATGATGATGAACAACGGACAAGCCCACAGAGAGTTGTGGGGATCCCTGGGTCCTGAAAGAGAACTGTGGCTGCATTAACACACTCAGTTCTGCCAATCCACCACACTAATGCCAAATGCAGAGCAAAAAACGATAAGTCACAATAGTAGAATGTAGTAACCCACATCTTGTAAGTATAAATTAGCAAGCACAGGTCTAGTCACATATTTCATTTTTGTGAGTAAAAAAAAACACACGAAGAAATATCTAGGCTTCAAAACACTCTTCTTGGGGTGTTGTGCTGTCTATGGCATGGCCATCATTTCCAAGTACAAAATAAAGCAGGCGATATGTGTTGTACTAGACAGCTTCAAATGCACTACAGAAAAGAAACAATGGACCGGTACCATAAGATTTTCAAGGCATAAGCACAATAAATGTTATTCATAAAAAAAATGACTCCTGTGGACAGAAAGATTTATCAGAACTTATGCAAAAGAATGATCAAGGCAATACCCCAGCGCATACGCTACAAATTGACTGTGTTTTCTCTAAACTTACTTCTCTAAGAGCAACTCCAACAAGTATCAGCAACAATCATTGGCTGTCTTTATATTCTTACACAACAATCTCACCAACATCAAGTATCAGCAAAAGGCATTTACTACCTCCATTGTGTGAGTCAAAGTGAACAGTCTACATCTATCAAGTACACAAGGCAGTACTGTGTTTCTACAACTTTTAGTGACAAGTGAACCAGCCAACTCCGAGAATGAAACCACATGTTCCGTAAATATGCCTCTTGGTCATGTTCTTCTAGGTTACCAATATATGTGGTGCAAGTTTATAAACATGAAAATACCTGAATTCATTCTGGTAGACACATATATTTGTACATTGTCGCATGAATCCATTATGTGATTCGTTACCTTATCACCAGTCAATTCCTAGAGGGCCACAAGAGCTGTACCACTCCATCTACTTCTATGGTTGCAAAAATGAGTGCTGGAGGCCAATTGGGGAGGGCTGATGAGAGGGAAGACGGCGTCACCATTAAGGCATTAACTAAGCACATGCATGAACTACCTCCAATCATGTAACGGCTTTCCTTTTCTATCCTCATCCCACACGCACCTCTATTGAGCACATCTCATTACGGTGAATCACTCGGCAACAAGTAGACTGACTACAGGCTCAGGTAGCCGTCCCACGGAAATTTTGCTAGAAAAAGAAAAGGCACAGATGGAGCATGGTAGCACGATACCAGTTCAGCTATGATATGGGCCGTCTGATTCCACACTTGGACGGTTACCTAGCGAATGTAAAGTGGGTGCATGAACCCTGTGCCCATCCTCTACACACTTTCATAATGCAAAGCTTCATATTTGGTACCTCCAGATTCATGAATCAGATCAATACCGTGTTACAGAAGGAAGAAACTTAGCACATGCAGGACCATGACGACAATAAAGTGAGTAGATAGGTAGGGCCAGTCCATAGTACAAATGTGAGACATGATGGACAGAGTAAAACCAAGATTTATAGTTATTTAAACTGTTCGTATCGAAATGACCAATGGTTGGATGGTACTGACTTACTTAACGTAGATATGAAATAGTAGGAAAAAATAAAGCCCTGAAACTTCATCTCTGGACCATCAATTGGGCCACTGCTCAAAAACTTTCTTTTGTGGAAATGTTTAGTTAAAAAAACTAAAGGCACCTTCTGCAGATTGACTAGATTACCCATGAAGAAGATGATGGTCAGGTCTCTAGCTTACATGTTATGGCATTGAATACCCTCCATGTGCAGTCTCAGGCACTAGTATGGCAAGTATGTCAGGTGTTGGGCAGTAGTGGAAGAACTGCAATAGTTTTAGTTGGTTGGCAGCTTACAGGCTCACAGTTGGTGCAGAAGGGTCCCAGGTACCAGTATAAATCTTTAAATCTTTACTGGGTAAACTCAGCACATGCTTGGTAACTTGTATGTTTCGCCAGAAAAGGCTTGGTAGCTACAGTTTCCCAGACCATGCTTTGAACAATTGTATGTTCAACTAAATTACTACAGCCCTCCAAGCCCCCAAAAGATGTTTGCTTGTCAGATACTAAACTAAATTCAGAAATTAGTCCAAGCTAAGTTGTTAATTTAAGTTCTGAAATACAAAAGTAACTCGTGTTCAAAGGAAAAAGGGAAGCAAATATGCTTTTTGAAAAATCATGATATCTGCATATATTTTGGTTTATTCTACGCTAATTTATAACACGACTCCTCTCACTATTTAAAAAAATCATTACACACAATTTTTCATAGGAAGCTTTTAAGAGCCTTAAGATGTTCAACAGACATGAGTGGAAATCTCAACTCACCCAGAGGCAATTTTTTTCTATGTCAGAATCCACGAGACATCTATCTGCTCAACTACCCATGTGTGCTCTCAAATTGCAGTAAATAGGATAAATTACCAGAATTTCTACCTTTTATTTGTATTGAGGCAGAAAGGGATTCAAAGTAAAGTAGTATGAACTGCAATGACCAGTGGAAAGACTCCAAGTCCCAACCACATCAATTTGATGGACCATCTTATACTCTACAGAAGAAATTTTGCACTGCTGCAAAATTAACCCTAAGAAGAGGCCCCTACAGGTTTTATGACCATTATATGTTGTCATGTCCTTAATAGACAAGGGCAAAACGGAAAATTCCTTACATGATGAGGCACAGTTTAACAAGGCATTGCCTATATAAAGCCAGACATGCACTTCAAAAGCATACAAAGCTTAGCCACCGAAACTGCTTCAGAGCAAAGAAGGAAAAAAGGAGTGTGAGAGAAAAGAGAGAACCCATAGACAATGGCTCTCATAGCTGATGAACTCAGGGCCAAAGCTGAGGTCTACTATGGTGATGACATCTGTCAGCAGTGTGCCCAGCTCTTGCTCAAGGAAGCAGGCCTCCCCAATGGTCTGCTTCCATTGAAGGACCTAATCGAGTGTGGTTATGTGCAGGAAACTGGATATGTATGGCTCAAGCAAAAGAAGAGGGTTGACCATGTCTTTCAGAGTCTAGGAAGGCTGGTCTCGTATGGCACAGAGATCACCGGCTATGCAGAGAAAGGCAGGATCAAGAAGGTAAAAGGGATAAAGACCAGGGAGCTCATGGTGTGGGTCCCAGTGGAGGAGATTGCCCTTGATGAACCCGCCACTGGGAAGCTTATCTGCAAGAGCATTGCAGGGATAACCAGGACCTTCCCTGCATCAGCTTTCCATATCCCAGAGAAGGAGAATCAGAAAAGGAACTGCGCTGCACCAAAACCATTGGTTCTAATGGATAGAGCTCCACAAGTTGTTAAAAACAACTGATCCTTCTGCTTCAACTGAGATTGGATTCATGATCATCGCCACTCTTAGCCCGACATATATAAATAATGATTGAACTAGTGCTTTGCTGTCTGCTTGTGTACTTCGAAGGTGATAACCAAGAGTTCTTATATACTGCTGTTGTATGAATGCCCTGGTGTGTATTGTCCTGTAAGGCAACCACCCAACTTCCTATCATGTACTAGTATGTGGATCTGTATTACTAATACGAAGCATGTTGTGAACTTCTATCTATGATATGCTTGATTTCTTCTCTTTTCTGAAAAGATACCACCACTGAATGCCTTTTTCATGCATTACATACCAATATATTGCTAGCATTATTCTTTAATTACTAATATATTTCCAAAAAATTCCACTACAGGATGCCATTTATTTTTTCTTCTCTTATTTTCACATGACAAGACACGTAAATATGAAGGATCAAGAAGTCTAGTCTGTAAAATGGGAACATATTTTCATGACTTGTAATTATGCTAAGGCAAATTTATTGTCTCTTTCACAAGTGAAAGATGAAACTTTTACCAACAAGTCTAAGGTAGGAGATAGCAAAGGTTGGTTACACAAATCGTCAAGTAAGGTGATAGGCACTATTATCCAATTATAGGATCAGGATCCTAGAATTGTATCATTAAACCATGAGAGGACCACAGAAGTCATTATTGTTAAGAGAATAATCCCCTGGCTTCTATTATTTAGTTCCTCCAATTACGGAAGTGTGTACATCCAGGTTTGCCTCAAGAAGTACTCTTGTATTATATTACTATAGATTTACTAGGATTTACAGATATATTAAAATACAAGTCAGTTGTCTATGTTGTATATTTAGGCTCCATGTTCAGAATGACATGCTTTTGTGGCATGAGGGAGTAAGATGGAACTAGGATTGGGATCAAAGTGGTCCAACAGGATGTAGGACTGTAAGATCCTACCATAAAGATCAAGAACCTAACACCCTTGATGCCAAGAAAATGTCAAAATATGTTATTGTTATGACTTGTTACGATTGTTTTGCACCAAAAGATCAATGGTTAACATGTTCATTTTCAGCTACAAAAGGGGCATGATCCATTCTTGCTCACTGGAGATCAGAATACCAACATACCAAATTTAATTGTATGTACCACGTAGTGTAGCATACATAGAGAAGTTAGTGAACTAGTTCTACTAGTTCTATCAAAGAAGACATGCACAGACTTAATAAAAAAACTGAAAGAAAGGTATGGACCAGCACTGTTACAATAACGTGTCATGGTACTAAATTTAGAGGACTCAAGGATCTCATGAAACCTCATGCAGGAGCATAGATCTGCATTGATTACACCGAATACATAAAATTGGCCAATGCAGTTAGGCATATCCACTTATGCATGTCAACGTTCTATGCAACCTGCCCCCATGTCTAGTCCTACACCCACCCCTGCAGGGACGAATTCAATTATCCCACCAAATAGCCCCTGCATGGCTACATGTGTCAACTTCACTTAATGAAAATTGCCTATCATTGTACCTTCTGCTATAATCTCTGTCTGATCTCCACACATGTTATGAGGTAACTGGACCTGTTTAGTACTTCATGGCAAGGTTATATATATATGTTGCATAAAGCTTCCAAACTTCATGATAAAAATTCATTTCTTGTCATGAATTCAAAACTTCATGAAAGTATGGCACATGGTTTATGAGGTAAAAATTCTAAACAAGAGAAGATCTAATGAATGATTGATACACTTCCACAGGGCTAGGGAAAACATGGAAAACTAGTGTGCCACATTTAGTTTTGAAACTCCTATAAAGGTGGTAGGTCTCATCATGTGATGGTTGCTGTGATTTAGACCAGAAATAGCAGCCATTAACTCAGGACTTGAATGTGTGTATTCACAAAGATGTTGATGAACCAGAGAGGCTGTAGATAGTGATCTCTTGTTACTGATATGATCACTCAGACATTTCCCTAGAAGCACCTCCAATTCAGAAGAGCATGACATACTCCTTTGCCAAAAAAGGTGTGGGGCATAGTTCTGAGCTAGCAGAAAGTAGATACAAAAAGATATTTTGGGTTGGTAAAGCAAAAGCTAGTAGGACATTGGTCCACATGACCCTAGATCAGACATAACTTCATCAAATCAAGAATTTAACTTGCAAATGAATTTCAGAGGAAATAACAATAAAACAGAATGAATAAGGTATATACAAGATACTTACTGCCATTAAAAATAGTACACATGATAATTCATCCAAAAAGAGACTTCTGATTCCGAGACCTTTTTATTTACTTCATCTAGAGGGAAAATTATCCTACTTGGTTACTTACCTACACAAGAATCAGGGCAAGCAGTTCTAGATAGATGATATACAGTAAACGGAAAAACAGGACTCTTGGATTCTCTTGACTCACCAACTATAGTGATATGCATTATCAGGAGACAGAATAAGAAACATCATCATACTCAATGTAATTAATCTTTTTCTTGTGTGAAATTGGTGAAAAAATGGATCTTATAAAGCAACTCAAAGGATCCTGCAAGCCTTCCATTTCATAATGACCAAATCGCCAATCCCGTAATATGAAAGGTCTTTGAATAGGCCGATCTAGACCCCCTGTAACAAAAAGATGGCCATAATGGTTAGATGGAGGTACCAGGTACCAATCATGGTATATACGCAACTAATATTTGTATTTCAGCTTTTTTTGCCCTAGGCTCATAATTAAATAACTCAGCTGAGTATAGGACGAATTGAAAATAATTCATATACAAAAGAAACTAACAACACATGTGCAACACTCTGGACTCTGTTAAGCCTGCAGAGAAAGTAGCTGCTGTTGACATATTTTACAATCAGTCAATATCTGTTGTTTATCCTACTTACCAACACTACCTATGGATAATATCAATTTACCACAATATCATAATGTTTTGGAAAGAATCAACTACCTGCATACATCCGACCATACTTATCTACTGCCCTGAAAAACGGGCGTGTTTTCTTCTGAAATGCAGCTTGTTGCAGTTCCCTCCAAGCACACGCTCTGTCCTGTCTTGTTATTTTCCCAGTTGTAACAACCTGGCATTCAGGTACATCTTGTTAAAGATCAACATAGAACCATCAAATGCTAATATGCAAAGAAAAATAGAGGGAAATTAAGTTATCACAAGTCTAGACAATTTGATGAAATAAGGGACTCAAGAACAAAAAAAAAATCACTGACATTACAAGAAGAATTTCCCCTCCTTTTCCCATTCAAGAGATCACGGGGGCAGTATATTTGCTGAAATCAGAGCTCACCTTGGTGAATAAATAGTATGAAGGGCGAGGTTTGCGTGCTAGATTGTTGGCACGATCAACAGCAACAAGCCCAAACTTGGGACCATACCCATCAGCCCATTCCCAATTATCAGATGTTGTCCAGAATAGATAACCAAGCACACGCACACCCTTCAAAACAATATGCCTATCAGTGCTCAAAGTTGAGCAAATGGTAAAGAATAATTAATTGCAAAATAATTAAGAGAGGACCATTATGATTGCAGCATAAATGGCTAACAAGTGCTCCAGAATGTATGGTTTGCGAATCAGATCAGTTTCATCAGAAACTCCATTTTCAGTGATCATAAAAGGTATATTTAAGCTCTTGTATCGTTCATTAAACTGCATCAGGAGACGGAATAGCCCATCAGGATAAACACCACGACCAGATTCACTGTACTCGTCATTGTTCACAAGTTTTAGACCAGGACCCGATATCACCTCCTGCATAAAAGTGGAGCATTAAATGCTGTTGTTGACACGTTCGAAATTGGGCCATTTATCTAAGAAGCTAGTACAAAATTACCTGCCCATAGTAGTTGATGCCAATGAAGTCCAACTTATCACTTATGCTATCAATGTAAGGGAAAAGGGTCAATGAATTAGCAAGTGTGACAGCCGCAACATCAAATAGTCCATACGGTCGTGTAAAGGAAACATGATGAGCGACACCAACAATAGGCTTCCTTTTATTTTTACTGTTAACCGACAAATGACTTATTAGAAAATGAGAGGAACACAAACAACAAATCTTTCAAGTCAGAACAATAGATATTCATTATAGAAAATTACATTTCGAGTAGTATACTATATACCTCTCCAAATGTATGTAGTCATACGCTTCTGCATGTGCAATGGCCATCCAATGCAATGCTTGATTGTATACACCAGTTGGCAGAGCAGATGTTGCCATTTCAATTGCATTAGGGTCTCCACCAGGCCAAGCACCAGCACAATAGGTCAGCATCACAAACACATGAGGCTCATTAAAAACCACCCAGTAATCCACTAAATCTGATACACAATCAACGACAAGCCTGCAGATCCAAAAAAAACTTCATACAACACATTTGTCTCGTAGAAGAGTATTGAAAGCACGGATGAAATCTAGAAAGGATTACCTCACAAAATCCATGAAGTACTTGACAGTTTTTTCCATCTTCCACCCCCCATATTCTCCAGCCCAAGGTGGAAGTGAGTGATGAAATAGTGTAAGCATCACTTTCATTCCATATTCATGAACCTTTTGGATGATCCATCTATAACGCTCAAGTGCTGCAAAATTGACCTAGAAAAGGTGATTTCTCTGTTATTCCACCAACACAAAAACTCTACACACTACAGAGAGAAGAGAGAATATGAATGTTTGGGCAAAGCATAAGAACTGCACAGTTGGTTCCTAAGGCTTACTGAGCTCTTGAACTCTTCATCAGTTGGTTCCTTAGGCATTACCCTTGTCCAGTCAATCCCCATGCGGAAAACACTGATCCCAGTTTCCTTAGCAAGTTTCAATTCAGTATCAGGATCAGACCAAAATTTAAGCCTTTCCTGCCTGAACAAATACGAGCAGATTGCCCACGTATGAGAATTTATTGCGCGTAAGCAACATGTTATGCACAAAACAGTGTAGGAAAAACAAAGACTCCAGAATAATTGAACAGATAACCAAAAAAGGGGTTGGAACTTGGAAGTGACAAAAGACAACATGCACTTACGGGCAAGGAACATTGTGCCAAGCTGCGACGTTGTGGCTGCAGTTATCGCCGGAACCAGATTCACCACCCTCAGCAAGCATTTCAAAACCCCTGAGCATAGCCTCCATGGCAACCTTAAGAGGCTTCCTCTTCTCTCCTTCACCAGCCTTTTCCTCCCCTCTGGCCCTGGAAGCCAACTGAGCACCTCCGTCACCGGCAGCCGACGCCATCACCGCGTCTGCCGTCCTCTGCTCGCGCATGGCCTCCTTGTCGTCGCAGGAATGCTCGACCGCAAACTGAAGCCAAGCATCCTCCAGCCTGTCCTCGACATGCGCGGGCGCGGTCGCTAGCCCAAAGAAGAAACCGCCGTCTTCTGCACAGAATTCGACACGCCATCAATGAATTCCATGCTGCTTGGAATTGGCTGCTGGTGCATAATCAGAGGCAGATGGAGTTTGGAATTTCAGACTAAGACTTGAACAAATTTAGCAGCTGGATTGCGATTGAACCGATGCACGGGTGCAGGCTGCACTGCACTTGCCATTTCACGAGAGCCCACGTGTTATAATTCCGATTTTTTTCTTTAGGGAAGACTCGGACTTGAGCGAATTAACAGTAACTGTAGTGGATTTCGACTGAACTGATGCACTGTTACAGTACGCGTCTGCACTCGCTATTTCACATATGAGCCCATCTGTTTTAGTGTTATAGTTGCGTTGCGTCAATAAATTCACACCATCTAGTGATAAATTACTCATCTGAAACTAAAAAAAAAAGGTGGGCAATTTCAAAAAAAAAAAAAGATTGACTGCTGAACCCAAACTGGCAACCGCACCACCAATGCCGCACCTTCAGAGCGATGCGCACTACCGACGGGACGGAGCCAATCACTAGAATGCCACCATTACCAGTTCAGCGCGGGGAAAGAGGGGAAGAACGGCACCTGATCCGTCGCCGGCGCCGGCGGAGGGGAGTGCGCGGAAGTCGGCGACGGGGTCGGCGGACTCGTCGATGGGGTTGGGGATGCGGCGGAGGTGGCGGCGCCGGTACCGCGCGAAGGAGGCCGCGTTGGCCGCCGTCGCGGCGGCCGCCACCAGCACGGCGAGCTTCGCCGCCGCCGCCAGGAACGCCGGGAGTGGCGGCATCTCCGCAATACTCGCGCGCCCCCTCCCCCCAACCTCCCCCGCTCTGGTTTTAATTTATTTTCCTGGGAAAAACTTTTGTCCCTCGGAGAAATAGGAGTGGCGGGAACCAACCGGATGAGGAGGAGGAGGAGGGGCGAGAGGTCGCTAGCGGCCGGACACGTGGCGGGAAGCCCATGGTGCGCGCCAGATTCTGCCGGGCCGGATGACTTGGCCCGTTTTTGACTGCTTATTCATCACATCATCTGCCGGAGTCAAAGTGCGAGTTATTTCTGCGGTAATGGCTGTGGAATGATGTACTCACTCCTCCGTCCCACAATTATACGTAGCTTCTTCTAGTTTTTTTCTTCTTCCAAAGTCAAAAAATTTTCAACTTGAACCAACAATAACTCTAAAATTAATTTATTTTGAACGGAAAAGATTACGTATTTCGATAGTTGGTTTACCGATGTCACTTTTATTTCATTATCATTTATGATTATTTCGCTATACACGGTTAAAATTTGAAAAAGTTTTACACTTTGAAAAGGTATAAACGAAACTATGTTTTGGGACGGAGGGATTCAAATTTTTCAATCTTTGATCAATAATTTGACTACTATCTTTTTTTTACTTTTATAATGCAAACTTTATACTGTTGGATTTGTAAGCAAATTTTTTTTACCAAAAATCATGCCAAGTTTTATACTAATATAAGCATTATAAAAAATGGATGGAGGAACTATGGGCCCGTTTGGTACGAACTTTCACGAAAGCGAACTTTCACGAAGCGAACCTTCACAACTTCAATAAGCCAAACAATGCCTCTCTCGCCCAACTCTCTGCAGTCGAACCTCCGAAAACTCACTCTCGCGGAGTTAAGCACGTAGTGAAGGCTCGCAAAAACATGGCTTCTCCCCCGCTTCGTGAAGTTCTTTCATGGAGTTGTTTTAAAAAAGCAATTTCTGCTAGGTGAAGTTCGAACTGTGCCAAACGGGCCATAAATGGGATTCTGTGCAGCCACAGAACAGAGGAGAAGAGAAGCATCGCGACGCCGGCGTAGAAAATTTTGCGCACAAGTTTGTGGCTGCGTGTGCAAGTACCAGATCGAAGGCTGGTGCCGCTGATGAGCCACTCATTTTGTCGCCTTGGATTTTAGCGTGGAGTGTTTCGTTAGGATTGGATTTTTGTAAACGCCGTGGATAAAGCAGCTCGAAGCATCCGGTCTCTACGGATCCGTAATGCGCACACGTGCATCTCTACACAAGCTGTTTGAGGGACTGCCGCAACGAACGATTGAAAATGAGAGAAATAAAAACTACGAAATGCACAAGCGCCGTCACGGGCCGAATCTATTCCGGCCCAGTTAGGATCGACCTATCCAGCCCAATAATGGGTTCTGCATTTATATCTACTTGGGCGACGACGGCGACGACTTGGTCGTCGCTTTCGACGCCGGCGACGCCTTCGCCGATTCCTTCGCTGACCCATTCTTCCCTTCCGCCGCCGGCGTCGTCTTCGCCGTTTTCGCGTTTTCCGGGGCTGCCGCCGGCGCCTTCGTCGTCGCTTCCGCTTCCGGTGCCGGTGCCGGTGCCGGTGCCGGTGCCGCTTCGGTCTGGTTGCCCTTCTTTCCCTTCTGGCCACCGGAGGTGACGGACGGCGGCTGGATCCACGAGTCGCCGAAGATGTAGTGCTGGCCGACGAAGGGCTTGGCCTGGTCGTCGGTGAGGTCGAGCGCCCACCCGACCCGCTTCTTCCTCTTGGCGTCGGCGCCGGGGCCGAAGCACTTGAACTCGCCGTAGTAGATGCCGCTGCTCTCCGGCTTGGCGATGTTCCAGCCGTCCCAGCCGATGGGCACCACCTCCTCCCCCATCTCCGTGTACGCGTACACCACCCGCGACGAGTCCCCCCACGCCCGGCCCAGGTAGATCTGCCCGCCCTTGACGCCGCCGATGCTGCAGTTCTTGAAGGAGAAGCCGGTGTCGATGGCGCCCTCGATGGACTTGGTCCGCTGCTGCGCCGTCAGCACCGCCACCTCCTTCACCACCGACTCGATCCGGCAGTCCTCGTACAAGGACCGGCCGAAGCCGAAGATGAAGTCCACGCTGCCGCGGATGAGGCAGTCCTTGAAGTAGTGGAGCCCCTTGTGGTCGTACAGCGTGTCCTGCCCGCCGTCCACGGTGCAGTTGTAGAGCGCCGCCTTGGTCCCGAACAGCCGCAGCGCCACCGCCTGCCCGCCCTTGGCGCCCGGCTTCGCCAGCGGCGCGTCGTTCCGGATCACCACGCCGTAGGCCATGAAGTAGTCCGACTCCACCGCCACCGTCGTGCTCCCGACCGTGCCCACCGGCTTCCCGTCCTTCCCCGGCGTCGCCGCCGTGTCGTTCCAGACGATGGTCGCCGGCTCCGTCGGGTCAGACTTGAAGGTGACGAACGGCTTGCTGATGTTGAGGAAGAGCTTCTCGCGGAACGTCGCGCCGGGCTTGAGGTCCAGGATGACGCGCCTCGTGTTGGCCTCCGGGATGTCGTCCAGCGCGGCGGTGATGTTGGTGTAGTCGCCGCCGCCGCTGGGGTCCACGACGTAGACCACCTTCTTCTCCTCGGCGGCCGACAGGCTCTCGTCCAGGGACTTGCCCCCTTCGCCGGCGGTCTTCTGCACGTACAGCGCCGCGTTCAGCGCGTAGTTCTTCTGGTTCTGCGCGATCCAGTTGCTGAACGCCGCGCCGGCGGCGACGGCCCCCGCCTCCGCCGCGGGCGGAAGAAGCGAAGACGCCAGCACGGCGGCGAGGACGATCATCGACGGTACGACGGCCGCGGCCGCCGCCGCCGCCGCTGATGATGATGATCGCCGCTCCATGGTCGATCGGCGGTGCGTGCGTGATGCTGTCCAGGCGGGTCTTCGTTAATGGGCGTCACGAGCGTCGTCGTCCTGCTTTAAGTGGGTGCTGGGCGGTGGCTGTTGGGTGGAGCGCGCAGGTAGCCATGGGCGAGCTAATTTGGGAGCTCCATCGCCTCCATGAGCGTGTGGAACGCACGTTCATGTTCATGCTCTTTGCTGCTGTGGGTGGCCATGGGTGCACATGCTGACATGGCATGCTGCCTGCTGCCTGCAACGAGGTCGAAATTTTACCGAAAAATCCTTCCCACAACCGGAAGGTGCACCTTTTCTTATCTCCAACCGTTCAATCATGCATCGAGATTCGTGCTAGCACACCAATATATTGATTGTTGGTGATCGTCTCACTCACATGTGTCTTTGCCGACGAATCTCGAGCGCAGCCACCACCGCACGATAAAGAGAGGTGCACCTCCCGATTATGGAAAAGCTACTTTGGAAATTTTACAGGCCTCCCTCTGCTCGAAAAGAGGATGGCTGGCCCAGTTTACAACATATATTGGCCGAAAAAACCTTGTCAAATGATGATACACGACTTGTGTCAGCATGACCTGTTCTCTCGGCCCAAGTGGAATAAGAAGTTGAGGATGTTACACGACTTTTCTTTTTACAAGTTATAAGATTTTTTTACTCCCTCGGTTTCAAAATACTTGTCATCATTGATTTTTTTTTCGCAACTTTGACCATTCGTCTTATTAAAAAAGTTGTGCAACTACAATTTATTTTGTTTGCTATATGTTTTGATGTTGTACGTATTTTAAGCTTGACTTATCGTTTTACATGTTTTCCATAATTTTTTTAATAAGACGAATGATCAAAGTTGTAAAGAAAAGTCAACAACGACAAGTATTTTGAAACGGGTGGAGTTAATTGCAAGCATCATCGTCTTTACAAGACCTAAAGTGAGGGGGCTTTTGCCCCCACATTGAGCCACGTCATCAACAAAACCGAGCCCTAAAACACGCAGTCCCTAGCTCGCCCCGCATCGCGAAATGGTAAGACCGGTGCGCCTGTCCGTTCGCTCGTCGAAGAGCTCGGGCAACACGTACGGCAGGGGGTTCGCGAGGAGGACGAATAACACCAACGGGGGCCGCGGACCCGCCGCCCGCCGTTGAGCCATAGCCGAAAAAAAGAAATATAAAGTCACACATAATTTCTAAGCATTTCCAAAGCATTTCTATAACTTCTAAAGTATTTCTAGGAATTTTCAAAGTATTTCTATAATTTTCGAGTATTTCTAAGCAATTCCAAAGCATTTCTACAATTTCTAAAGTATTTGTAGGAACTTCCAAAGCATTTCTACAATTTCTAAAGTATTTGTAGGAATTTCCAAAGCATTTCTAAAATTTCTAAAATATTTGTACCAATTTGCAAAGGATTTCTGCAATTTCTAAAGTATTTCTACAATTTTAAGAGTATGTCTAAGCAATTCCAAAGCATTTCTACGATCTCTAAAGTATTTCTAGAAATTTCAAAGCATTTCTACAATTTGTATAGGATTTCTAAGAATTTCTAAAGCATTTCTACAATTTCTAAAGTATTTTTGTAATTTCTAAAGTATTTCTACAATTTCCAAAGTATTTCTAAAGTATTTTTACAATTTATATGAATTTGCAAAGAATTTCTAGAACTTTCTAAAGTTTTCTATAATTTCTAAAGTATTTCTATATTTTCTAAAGTATTTCCGGATTTTCTAAACTACTTCTAGATTTTCTAAACTATTTCTACTATATTTACTAAATATACGAGGAATGTTAAGTAATGGAAACATACCTAATGGACACCGATGAAGGCCACAAGGTGGAAAACAAGAGAATGGGAGGGGAGCGCGGCTAGCGGCGGCGGGGGGTGCGCCCCTTATATAGGCGTGGCCCGGCCGCCGCTTCGTCCGGCGGTAGCACCTACCGCCGTATCAACCGGCGGTAGGTGGCCAACGGTCGATTGGTCCGCTGCCGTCGTTGGCCGTGGCGATGAGGTGCCCGGCCGCCGGCCCACATGGCGGATCTCCCAACCACGGCGGCGGTACTTACCGCCGTTTGAGGCGGCGGTAGGTTTCTACCGCCTTTTGAATTGGCGGCGGGTAAACGGCGGTTCGTGGCTATTTCTGCCAATGTTGAATCCGATTATTTATTTTCATAAAATCGAAGAAAATCAAGTATAAAAAATTCCGAAAAGAGGATGGCTGGCCCAGTTTACAAGCCGCAGGACCTGTTTTCTCGGCCCAAGTGGAATAAGAAGAAGTGAATTGAGGAGGATGTTACACAACTTTTTTTACAAAGATTTAAGATTTTTTTTAGTAAATTGCACCATCATCACACAACAACTAATCAGGTTGATGTAAATTGATCCAAGAACAAGTAAAATGGTTAATCTAGTACACTAACTTTACAGCATATCGGTCAAAAAAAAACTTGTGAAATGATAAAATAAGTATAATAATTTTGTAAATTGGTGTTCACCTATAGTCCACACTTATCTTAGTTTGTGATCTTAGGGTTTCTCCGCACTTCTGCTCATGTATTCAATATTATTTGTACATAATCATGTTTGTCTTCTATTAGTTTAGCTCATTTTATTTACCAAACAAGTTCATGAGGCTTTGAAAATATATTGACATCGTGATGTAAATTACCAATGATAATTAAAAATAATGCTCAACAGTTTCCTCCTTGCATTGCATCTTCCAAATTTATAGTTTGTACCTTCCGTTTGAACCAAATACGAGCCAAATTCAATTCCCGCGCAGGTACAAGTGTACAAACAGGGAATGAGATAGGATTTATAAATAAATAAATCCGTGCAGAATTTCAAACCCCGGCCGGCCGGGAAACGGCGGCGAAAATCCGGTCGAGCGAGATCGATGTGTATCTCCCTGCTGGCTGCTGGGTCTTCTCTCGCTTCTCCCCCCGGACGTACGTACGTACGATCGACGGCACGGTTGCGACAGCGACGGCGGCCGCCGACGGTGACGAAGACGAAGACGACGGTGACGAGGGAGCCCGACGGAGCGTGCACGTACTGGTGCTGCATGCGCGACTCGATCGATCTCGAGAGCTCGATCAGTCGTCGTCGCCGGTCGCCGGCCGCCGTCCGGCTCCGGCGCCGGCCGGCCCCAATGATTAGCGCAGCTAATCACGCACTGACTAACTACTGCCCTGTGTGAGCATAGTCTAATCTAATCCTCCTCTCTCTCTGTGTCTGATGATGGTTCGCGTGACACACGAGACTAGTCGCCGCTCGATCGGTCGACGACTCGACGTGGCAGCAGGAACCCCTGACGTGGACGGCAGGGCGGACCGGACGGACGTGCGGGGCCCACTTCGCGCCGCCCGTGATGGGCGCCGTGCGTGCGTGCAGAGGTGACGTGGCGGGCCTCCACGTGTCGGCTTCTAGAAGTGGCTGGACGGCAGGCGGAGGGGCCCCTTACGACTCGCAATCTGTTCGTTTGGCTACGTGGTCGATGACCCAGTCTTGATTTATTCGAGAGAAAGATCTTGTTGGGCCACAAACAGCGATCGATTTGTTCGAGAGAAAATCTTACCCGGTGGCCGATAAGTCAAGCCCCAGCCCAAGCGAACAGTCGTCGTCGTCCCACCGCACGAACGTCGACGGGGGCCATGCCAATCCCATTCCACCACGTGCGCCGCGGCTTTCTCTCATCTCTTTTGCTGGCCCGGCGCCCTGCCCTCGATGAGGGGGCTTTTGCCATTAGTGGCGAACAGAGAGAGAAAATTAAGGAGGGCTAAGCAAACATTCGTCGGTTCATAAATTTACAACACTGGCACACACTATATAGGAGTATTTTATTTTGTTGAAATGAGTTCAGTCTCCCCCCCCCCCACTTTTTTGCAAGGTTTGTGTTCTTTACTTTATTAATCATATATGCTTATAAGCGCAACTCCAACGTCCCCTTGAAATCAATTCCCATCCATCCGTAGAAATTTTTTAAAAAAAAAACACGTAGAAAAACTCGTTCCAACGACCTCGGTAAAATCTTCCCTCGCGAACTTTGACGCGGCCATCCGCCTCGCAATCTCGCTAATCCCGCACAAAATGGATGCCTCCCGCCACTTCCTCCTCCGCTCCGCGCCAAATCGATCTCTCTCTCACACGCCGAGGGAGGGATCGACGGGGCCTGTCTCGCTCCGTCGCGCCGCGCGCCGGCCGTTGCACGCTTGGACGACATTGGCGGCGCGCGAGCTATTGACGTGGACCCGCAGGGGGTTGTGGCGGCGGAGAAGAGAAGCAAGGGGCGGCCGGACTCGACGCTCGCCGCCGTCCGAGTCCGAGCTCCTCCGCGAGGTTGCGCCACCGGCCGAGGCCGCGAGGACGAGCTCCTCCGCGGGTCGCGCCGCCGGGCCGGGCCCTCGAGGTTGAGCTCCTCTCGCCGGGCCGCGCCGTTGGTCGGGGCCGCAAGGTCGAGCTCCTCCGCGGGGCCACGACACCGGCCAAGCGAGCTCCTTCCGAATCGGGCCACGCCGCCGGCCGTGATGGCGAGCTCCTCCGCAAGGTCGTGATGCCGGTCGGGGGAGCTCCTCCCGAGATTGCGCCGCAAGCCGGGCGATCCGAGCTCCGCCGTGGCCACCGGAATTGCCGAAACGGGGAATCGGACCGCACCGCAGCGCGAGGATGGGCGCGTCGTCGTCGCCTCATCTTCGCGTGCGCGCACAAGCAATGGCCGGTTAGAAAAGCCTTTGCATCGGCGCTCACCAGGATTCGCTCTGCCGAGCGCCGACGGGGCCTTGCCTTCGGCCGGCGAGATCCTCCCTCGGCTCCGTGCGGGCGATGCGTTAGGGTTTGTTTGGGAAATGGAGGAATCAAGTGGATGGAAGAGAATTGAAGGGGATTTTGGGAAATTTTGACTTATAATGGAAATTTAGAGATCGAAGAGGAGCTATGAAGAAGATAAAAGAAAGATTATGACAAGTGGGACCCATTTCCCGTTGACATGTGGGGCCACAAAGATGGGGGATTTAGAGAGAGGTTGTTGGTTTACCTCATCATTTACGAAGTTTGTATTTCTTTAGAGCCAATCTAAATCTCTAAATTTAGTTGGAATTATACATAAACTGTTGGAGTTGCTCTAAGGTCTAGAAAAATTGTGGAACCCAACTCTAACGGCAAGTTTTTTAAAAATAAAATAAAATCAGACATGTAATTTTGCTCCCGCACGCGAGGTTTTGAAGAACCAGGTCTACCGTGTGTTAGACCATCTCCAAAGCAAGTTCTTCATCGTGTGCTGCATCTTCAAAATGCAGCACAGATGCCACTGTTTCTCCTCCAGCAGGTTCTTCAACACTTGCTGCAAAATGAAGATTTGTCTTCCGCCTACCGCATTCCTGGGAGAATTCTCTCCTTTGCGCATCACTGCTGTGGTTGGATGCGCGACGGGGAAGGAAGCTGCTGGAAGACGGACTTTTTTGCGAGAGCGATTGATTCTCTCTCTTTGCTTCATATCAACCTTTTGCAGATGCAGATCGCCTGTGCTGCTGGAGATGGTCTTACTAGCTTACATAGACCCTTGTGATGATGTAGGGTTAATTTTTCTCTCTAGAAGAAAAGAAAAAGCTAGCTTTATTCATTCCACATTTGTTGACGGGGACACGGATGGGTGTACGAACTCATTTTGATTCTCATCGTGGCAACTTGCCAGAGGACTGTACAGCACGTGATCGAAGAAGAAAAAGAATAGAAAACAGAGCGTGTATGTGTGGCAAATGTTAGTACAATTTTCTAGGTAGATATTTTCCTTTTCTCTTACCTTTTTCAACAAAAATACAGCCTGAAAAAAACCATCGATCCATCCGTGATTATCAATGCATTTCGTATACGAAACTAAACATATATATATGGAGGAGACATGACCATGCAAATCAACACTGATCGAATGTCTCCCTCTTTAGCCCCTATATACTACCCTTGAGAGGCCAAAGGCAAAAAAAAAAAGAAACTTGAGAGGGAATCAGAACGAATCTCCCAACAAAAAAGATGAAACGTATAGTGCCGATCGATCGATATCTAGCTACTAGTACTAGAATATCTATGATAAAGTTAGAGCTAAAATATAGAAAATAACAAGAACAAACACATTAATTAATTTCCTTGGTTGCGTGGTTTCCTTGATCTTGATCGTCTCTCCTCCGATCCGATCCGATCCGATCCCCTTCTGTCGTTGTTGTATAGTATCATACACACGAATAATCCCCACTGTAAATGTGATTGATTAATCGATTTTGTTCGCCAAAAAGAATTTTTTGTACTAGCGACGACGACCACATATGTGATACGATTGGGTGTGTTCTTCACTGCATCCTCCAGATGTCGTCGAGGCTCCAGAGCTGGGTGGTGGCGGTGGCGGTGGCGGTGGTGGTCTCCGCCGGCGAGACGCCGACGACCTCGGAGAAGCCCTGCACCCATCCGGTGAGGTCCTGCAGCGGCGGCAGGTCATGGAACTGGAACAGCTGCTGCTGGTGGTGGTGGTGGTCTGCGCCGGTGGTGAGGTGCTGCAGCGCGGACGCCGTGGACCAGAACTCCTGGTCCTGGTCCTGGTCCTGCTGCTGCTGCTGCACCGCCGCCGCCGCCCACTCGTCGTCGCCGCCAGCAGCGCCGACCGGCACGGCGGCGGCGGCGGCGGCGGCCCTGTTGCCGTCGTCGTCGCGCGCGGTGGTGGATTCGGACGACGCGTGGGAGCTCGCCGAGCAGGAGGACGAGGTGGTGGTGGTGGTGGTGGCCGTGGTGACCGCGCTGCAGGGGGAGCTGCGGCGGCGGCGGCGGTGGTCGTCCTCGTCGTTCTCGGCGTTCGTCATCGCCATCGCCACCTCCTCCGGCGGCATCGCCGTCGTCGTCAGGGAGGAGTAGACGTCGGCCGGCGCCGGCTGCTGGTGCTGGTGCTGCTGCTGTGCGGCGGCGCGCTCGGCGAGGCGCGGCATCCAGAGGAAGCGCATGGCGTCCTTGAAGCGGGCGCTGTTGACGTCGCAGTTGAGCTGCTTGGCGTGCTTCTGCACCCGCGTCCGCCAGTAGTTCTTGATCTCGTTGTCCGTACGGCCCGGCAGCTGCGCCGCGATCTTCGACCACCTGGGGTTATTTTTTCTGATTAGTTAATGGACGATGAAAACAAAACGTGCTTAACTACGACGCTAGTTAATCACCGCGTCCTGTACGTGCAAAGAATCTTCAAGTACGTACGTGTGAGAAAAAAGCAAAAAAAAAAAAAAAAAAGATGAGAGGAGAAGCTAGCGTGCGGGTTACAAACTTGTGCAGTACACCTTTCGGCGTCAGCAGTCAGCATGCACCTCGATCGATCATCACCAGGGTAGCTAGCTAGCTAGCGAGATACACTCAGCTCCTGCTTTGTGTTCAAACCCGTTTACGAATCTACGCTAGTACTACGTATGTACACGTACAGAAATTCTTGATCGTGTCACGTCGGTCGCACTGTGTACGTGCAAGCTAGCTAGCGTTTGCACGTACGTGGCGCGGCGGCGTCGACGTCGACGTCAACGTCAGGGAGTGGGCGGCCCGGCGGCGCACGGCGCGCGGGCGGGCGGCCATGCTTTCGCCGTGCGTACACACGAGTCTGATGATATATATATCATATATATCATCTCTGACGCATTCGCCACCAACGCTATTTAGCTATTAGGCGCGGACACGTGTCGACGCAGGGTTGGTTGGTGCCGCCCGGATTAATGATGATTAACAGCTAGCAGTAGTACGTTAATTACCGGTTGCCCCAGCGGGAGTGGAGGTCGAGGATGAGCAGCTGCTCGTCGGCGGTGAAGTCGCCGCGCTTCACGTCCGGCCGGAGGTAGTTGAGCCACCGCAGCCGGCAGCTCTTCCCCGTCCGCTTCAGGCCTGCATATGATGCAAATTCATTTCGTTGCAATCAGTTATTAGTTCCAACTCTATCATATATATTCTCAACTGTCGCTAGATACACACTATAGTATGCATATATGATCATACAACCAAATAGAAAAAAAAGGTCAAAATTAAAGTGATTGCAATTTGCAAATATATATATATATATATATATATATATATATATATATATGTATGTATGTATATATATATATATATATATGTGTGTGTGTGTGTGTGTGTGTGTGTGTGTGTGTGTGTGTGTGTGTGTGTGTGTGTGTGTGTGTGTGTGTGTGTGTGCAATAAATATTGGTGAACTCCATATGCACCCTTCTCGACCACAGGTATTCCGTCGTCACATGTGTAACACATGCGGCACGTCACCAGTTTTGTATTTTGCACATTGGATATATGTAACTTTAGCGGTGGAATTAATAGGTCTCTATCTATCTGTCTATCTAACTAGCGGCCGGTGCCCGGTGGCGTCAGCCGTCAGCCCACCACCACCACCACCGGCCGGAGATGACAGAGACGACATGCACGCGCCGCCGATCGAGAGACATGTATATAGTTTATCCAAGACGGCACATACACCACGACGACGACGACGACGAGGAGTCTCTCTGTTCGCCATGATTGCTGGCCAAGTTGCCAACTTGTTGCACGGAATAGTAAATAATCCAACGGACAGCCGCGCTAGCTAACAGGGGGAAAAAAAGATTAGAGAGGCGTCGCACGGCGGCCGGCGTGCTTAATCGTCGCGATCTTCTATTTTCCAATGGATGGATGGATGATAGATGCAGGGCAAAAGCTGATCTATCACGATCGGTCGAGAAACGCATCAACAATTCAAGCAGGATTGGTCGATCTCGCTTCTCGCGTATGTATCCACTTACCGGCGGCGCGCGCGAGCGCGTTCCAGCGGCCCTCGCCGTGCTCGGCGATGTAGTTGATGAGCGTCAGGTCCTCGTCGACCGTCCACGGCCCGCGCCGGAGCTCCGCCGCCTCGGCCTCCGCCTCCGCCTCCGCGTCCCTGCTGACGATGACCTCCTCCCGCTCCCTCTTCGCCGCGGCCGCCGCCGGAGACATGATGGCCATCGTCTGCGCCGTGGCCCTCACCCCGGGCCGGCACCCTCCGCCGCCGCCGCCTCCTCCGCCGCTGATCCCGGCGGCCCTCTGCGGCGGCTGCATCAGCATCTCCATTATCGGGAGAAGACCTCGATCGGTCCGATCGAGCAGTGGAGAAGAACGGCCGGAGAGGGAGATCGAGAGAGAGAGAGACAGAGGAGCGACGAGGAGAGTTGGGGGGAGATTCGGAGTGGGACTAGGATGCCTTTTATATAGGGTTTGCGTGCGCAGGCGAGACGAGGGGAGCTCGGCATGGGGGGGAAGAAGATGAGCAGAGGAGGAAGACGGAGGAGGAGAAGACTGCTGCTGACTTGTCATCAGAGACTGGGGTCACAACACAACAAAGCCGCCCATCATCACCAGGATCTTCTGCGGCAACACTGCATGGCCAACAAAGCCAATAAAGCTGTGCATTTTGGTTGCTCAAAAAGTTAGACAAATTTTAGCAACTCATTACTTTTTGTGCACTTGGGTGAATTCTATTAGTAGTAGGTCATGATTCTGCAGCAGTGTGCAAATTTTATTTGCGATCCCTTCTGTCTACAATAACATGGTCCCAATTAAAACTCGGGTAATTCGGCTTTAGAATCTTCCGTTTGTACGTAGATCGCCACGCGGGGCGATCGCAACGTAATGAAGAAAAACATTCGCAAAAATAATGAAGGAAAAAAATTTTCATCCTGTTTTTATGAAATTAGTTTAAACTAAAAATTGCGCACGCACACACATCAAATGGAATTTTGAAAGAGCTCGTTTCCGATGCACATGGAAACGACAAGCACGGATGTTCCGCGCGACACGCCTAGCACACCCTCATGGCCTCATGTACCGTGTTGGTTTAATTCCAGAAGGATTTAGTTGCATGACAACGGGGGCACGTGAATCATGTACAAGCCATTTTGGAACGAAATTCATAGCACATCAGCCTGTACAGGGGGGGAAGAGATTGTATTAGGGCTGGGAACTATCAACATACCCATGTGAGCAGCGAAAGGACCACGTCCAAATCCCTCCTCTAATTTCCTTCTCAAAATTCTTCCTTTTCTATTCTTTTTTTTATATATAGAGAGAGGATTGGTGGATTGCTTCAATCTGCTCTTTATTTTTGCAGTTTAATTTTATTTTCCATGTTCATGGGAAGAACTTCCGGAGCGAGATATAGTAGTTTGGATCAAGTTCGCTTCAGCTGGAGCTAGATTGGTACCGGCGACGAAATGGCGCATCCTCTGTTTTTTTTTTAGGGCATCTCCAAACCATTCTAGCTAGCAAACAGACAGTTTCCCGTCGATCTGGAAAAAAGCTTGACCGGGAATTCGAGGTGTTGGAAAAAGGTTTGACAACAACAAGGGTGAAACGAGTACTTCTGCAAACCGCTGGATTCATCTTCCTACGGTATAGATTGACGCAGGCCCAAAAATATGGGAAACTAGCGTTAATATAATTCCACTAGCTAGTTTCGACAAGGAGCCGATCGAGTTCCAGATTCGACGTCTCCAGCGACCTTTCTTCGTTCCGATGAGCATCCGTCCATGATCCATCCCCCCTTATTAGCCCATTGGTGTGTGCCCCATCCAACCGGTTCCATTCCATGCGTGCGCAAAACATCCCAGTCACTCATCACTACTACCCAACACACACACACCTTGCAACAATATATGTGATCGATGGCAACGCATGCCTTTGCCCATTTGCCGCAAGGCCGGCCACCCCCATGTGAAGAATGTGAGGGTGCGCGCGTCATCCGAGCAAATGCAGGTGCCATGACCAAAAGTGGAGCTGATCTTCCATTTTTTTTTGTGGAGGTGGAAGTGTGGCAGATCAGGGACCTGTTGCCATCAGCTATAGCTGCTGCCCCAATGAGGACTTGCTGCAGAGTGGACATCACATTGATTGATCGAGCAAAAAGCTAGGCTTGCAAGAAGGTTCTATATGCATGTATGTAACAAATGGTTAGATGAGGGTGGCACGACGCCACTAGCCGGCCGGATTGCTAACGAATGGTCACATGTACTTGGGGATGATATGGTGGGCATCATCAACAATGACATCCATGATATATATATATCCATATATAGCTGCTTGCATTGGAGCAATGGGAATCGACGTGTAGCAGCTAGCACCGGCGGGGGCGTCGCGCTGGTGCGTACCGTGCTCCATCTCTTCTCTCGCCTTCTCGACGAGTGGATCCAATTTCCGAAAATGGACAACATAGAACTCAATTTGTGTAACGTCAGTATCACAAACATCGAACAAGAGGCGCTTTTTTCTTTCTTTTTTTTTCAAAAAGAAAACATTTTAGAAAAAGAAAACTGGACTAGTTCATGACAAAAAATGAACATGGTTGCATAATTGTTGCAGCCTCTTCTGTTTTACTGCTTCTCAAGTTTAACCGTACGCTCAAAAGCAGTATTTGCAAAAAACAAACGGCATTTGCTAGCGCCGGACGTCCGATCCGGGCGCTAGCGTCGGACGGCTCTGTGGCCGTTAGATCTTAGGATCCTCAATCGTCAGCCGTTAGATCTAAAGACTACCAGGTAAATGTTGCGAGCGTGTTGCGAATATGTTACGAAAATGTTGCGAACGCGGTTGCTTGCAACATCCAACATCAGGAGTCTTCCTTCTCTCCTCCCCCATGTTGCGACCATGTTGCGACTATATTGCGGCCATGTTGCGACCCGTGTTGCGTGCAACATCCAACATCGAGCCTCTTCTCCCTTTTCCTCAACACAACACCCAACACCACGTGTCCGCAACATCGAAACGTAGCGTCTACAACATTGAAAAAATAATGCTTGCAACACCCAACAAAGACATGTCCGCAACATCGAGACTCAACGCATCTACAACATCGAAAATTAATGGTTGCAACATCCAACATCGGAGGGGCTACCCCCGGACACAATACGAACATGTCGCAACACCAAAAATCAACATTCGCGACATCTAAAAATTAATGTCTGCAACATAAAAAATATGTTACAAGTAGTTGCAACATCCGCAACATTCGAAAACAAATAGTTGCAACATCAGGAATCAAACGTTTGTGTTGGGGATCAACATCCGCAATGTTGAAAAATCTAGATCTACTTTTGCAACATCCACACGAAACTCTTGCAACATTCTTGTGAGACATCTGAAACACGTGGCACATACGCTTGCAACATGCACCACAAACCCTACCGCGAGCTCCACGAGCTCCTCCGACACACATGACGGAGGAGCGAGGAGCGCCGCTCGCCGTAGAGAGCTCACCCTCACGCCACGTTCCTCCCCGGTCGAGATCCCCGCGGGCCGAATCGAGGCCTCCCTCGAGTGCGCGCCGTGGAGGTCGCCGTCGTCGCCTCCCTCTTCTCTTGCACCATGGAGGAGCTCCCGTCGGCCTGGGATGCGGCCTCCCGTCGGGGAGCTCCACCTCGTCGGCACGGGCGGCGGGCCGCGCCGTCGGGGGGGCTCCACCCCCCGCGGCCTCGGCGCGTGGCTCGCGGCGGAGCTCCCTGCGGGCCGCCTCCTCCGGCGTGGAGCTCGCGGCGGAGCTCCCACCGCCTCCCACGCGGAGCTCCCTCGCGACCGCCTCCTCCGGCGCGGAGCTTGCGGTGGAGCTCCCTACGGCTGCCGGCAAACGCATCGGGCCGTAAGGCTCGCGAGAGGAAAAAAAGCCGGTAGCATGTTGGTCACGAGCGGAGCGGTGAGAGAAGATAAGATAAGGCGTCGAGTGGTTGTGTGGTTGTCTTGGCGCGGGCGTCCGATATTTGTCCCGGGCGTCGGACGTCCGTAACCAAGCGTTACCGAAAAACAAAAGAAACAGACAAATAGAAATGCTATGCCTTTTCCTGGAAGTCGTTGTACGTGGCAACAAAATCCGAAAGAGCAGTCGTACGTACTACAAGATTTGAGAAATTGACAGACAGCTTGCAGCTTGACGTATTTTACAGAGAGCTTACACACACACCATTCAAACATCCGTATTTCACGCCAAAAACAGTCACGCCGAAAACCGACAAGACACGTATATACATACATACATACATACATGCATGCAACTCGTATGACAACGACGCCGTATCGCGTCCGTATTTCCAGTGTATCTGGACTTCCAGGCGCAGATCAGTTTCTATATAATAATAACCCTATTGAAATCGTCTTTGTAGCCCATCTGAGGCCGTCCGATCGAGAACCGACGGCCAGGATCAGGTCACCGGAGTGTGGGAAAAACCTGAAGCGCCAACGTGCAGTGTGATGAGTAGTCAACAATGCAATGAGAGTTAGCGTGGAAGAAGCTACTCCATTTTTGGGTGTGTCGTCGTCCTTTATTTGCCCTCGTGCGCCGGCAAGAAAAACTGCCGCCGAGAGCCGGCCGGCCGGCTTGCCGGCGGGCTTCTCCCTTCTTCTTCCACGGCGGCGGCGTCACCGCCGTGAACATCACGTGCTCTTTCTGATCTTCGTCGTCGTACGTCCTGCTTTGACGGTTTACTACTGGTTGGAAAACATTTAATACGGTGACCCCCCCTGACCCTGAGTAGTGTAGAACGACCAGTGTTTCAGACTGTTACGCATGTTCAGAGAGCACTAATTTGGAAGCACTAGCTATAAGCATTTCAGGCTGTCATGAATATATATTCCTTTTGTTGTCGATTTGATCATGTTAATTCAGTATGAAATTTAAGTGGAAAATTTGAATTTTAAGTTTCTTCAATCTGGTAACATTAGCTTGGTGATAGAGAAAGAAGCCGATTTGGCGACGACCTTGTAGTCGCCAAGTGTACATAGTCCATCCAAGTGGACAAGTACCGACCTCAGATCATCGTCGTCGTCGGCCGGTCTCGATCGCAGTCTCCTCCGCGTTCTTCTTCGCATTCACCATCGTCGTCTATCTCCCTCGCTCCCTCTCTCTGGAGTCTGGATGCTGTCCCTGTTGTTGCCTCCAAAAACCCTAGCACGCATGTCAACTCTTTTTGGAACTGGTAGGTAAAACACAACTCCAACTTTGACAAAATTCAGTCAGACGAAAACAGTTGTGTTGAAAAAAAAAACACATGAATGAATGTAATAAGCAGCAGCTGCTGCTGCTACTACTACTACTACAATGCGGGTGGGCAACAGCTGTACTGAAAGCTACATCTTGCTGCTTCAAGTTTTGTTCCGTTTTTTTATGGATTTTCTCCAACCTATGAGTGCACAAGTTCGTGACCTACAACGGAAGATCTGCAAAAAAAACTAAAGCATGAGCTTTGACTATCCAGACACCTATGAGCATATGTAGCGCAGAATCTAGTGCTGGGGTATGCAATCCATCCGCCTGTCACGGCCGGCCATGCGCCGCCGTACGTGGTCACCGGCGGCATCACAACTTCGCCGCCGCTGCTGAAACTGTGGTTAGTTTGGAAACTGATGACGGGTGGTGACAAAGTCATTAGGTGTGTGAGAGGATGACAGTGACGGCATTCGGCAATGGCTAGCTTGATTAGCTGCTGTTTTAACGGTTTTTTCCCCCTGCTGGCCGTGTGCGTGCTGTGCGTGCTGACGATTTCTACACGAATTTGGCATGCGTCTGCGTGCTGGGAAATCTGGTCAAATTCAGTGGGAAGAATGCAGGAAGGGTTTTGCGAGCTTGACGGTCACCGTAGGGCACAAATCACACTGACCGACAGATAGACTGTACTTGTACGCGTAGGGGACACAACACAACTTTGAAGAAAATGAATTCCTCAAGAATTTGATGACACGCTATTACAGGGTATGCACATTTTTGTGGCTCCGGATAGCTTGTGGGAATGCATATCAGAATGGAAATGTTCAGCTATAGCCTTGTGACTTTGTTTGTAATGAAGTGTGGACAGAATTTCAGTGCAAACAGGGGACATGGAAAAGCCGGAAGGCAACAAGGAATGCATGAAGAATTCCGCTAATTAAGTTCCATCAGTTCCTATTTTTTCTATCTTCTTTAGGTTGATTTCTTTTCACCGTCTGACTCCAGTTGATGATGCCTAGAAAGACTCTTAGAATCATGCTGTCAGAAATGACAGAGTAGGAAATGGGAAGGAAAAAGCATGCCCCAGCAGCTTATTTAGTGCTCTAGAATCATGCTGTCAGAAAGCAGAACATCTCTTCAGAACTTTTTATTCTCTGTGCACTAGTGCTAGTCAACCTTCTGGAACCTCGGTTTCTTTGACTTGCATCTGTGCATGACTTGGATTCAAAAGAATTGCAGCTTCAGAAAATCAGAAATGTTCTGATATTTGTTTTTCGAGCGCGTCCGAAATGTTTGTTTTGTTCCATAAACAATTTTTTGCCCAGCCAATTGCCTCCCCTGTTCTTGAATTATATTTGTTAATTCATTATTTTTCCCGCTCTTTCTGTGCTTAGATATAGTTAAAAATTAAAGTGTAACTTAGTACAAATTAATTTTCTGACTTTTCTCCATTGAACTTCTGGCTAATGCACAATATGACCCAGAGGGAGTTGGTATGCAGCAATAATTAGTGACAGCAACCTGATATCCACCACACAGCGATATTTTACTAGTGAACTCATGTGACTATTCTTAGTATAGGATTGCATTATCTGTCACACATAAAAAATTCAGAAGCCCCTGACCAATTATTGGTTAGCTGACCCTGTAGTGTATCAACTGTCTAGTGGCCATTTCTTCATGACAAAAATACTGATGCTAGTGGTGACTGGTGAGCACTGCATTCTCAGGCTTTGGTACCCTGTCAGTGCCACACTGAACACAAGGATCATAACTGAACCAAAAAAAAAACCCTGCTCCTAAAGTATATCAGCCTCCATCATGAAAATCATGCTTCTGATTAAGATAACTCCTCACATGGTAAACAAATCGAGCCTAAAGTTGCATGCATTCCATGGATAAGGCCATCTAATCTTGATTCCTGAACAGCAATCCAGGGTACACTGCTCCATCCAGCTAGGCAGCACCTACCAAACTGCACTACCAAGAAAACTTTCTGCACCCAAAGTGGGGAGCTAGTGGGAGGAAAGGGGACACACAAGGGAAATGCCATTCATCTATTTTTCAACAAAGTAGGCCCTGATGGTCACCACTGAGTATGACCAAAGCTTGTGCTTAGGAGAAAAATTTACCTCTATTAATTAAAGTTAAAGGCAGGCTCAAAGCTGGAAAACAATCACTGATTAACTGACAGCAGATTCCTTCACCTTTGCTTCCTTGATGCAAACACCACTGATTGGCGTGCCTTTATTAATTTGCACCATTTGCAAATGTGAAACCAAAGGTGTAAAGTAGCGGAGAATTGCAGTCTTGCAGATGTATACAAGAGAACTTATTCTTTTCAGAGAGTGAGAAAGCATCAAGGAAACACACAAAAGCAATTGGATATTTGACAGCAGATATATTGACTGTAATGGTGCGGTAAAACCGCAGCGACAGTTTTCCGGTAGAAATTCTGTTGAACACCATCTAGACTACAACGGGTAAAAGCCACACCCATGAATAGAAGGCAACAGTTGCGCAAGAAAAGCGACGAGCGCATCAATCAAATGTCAGAAACCTTTGAAGGCTCTGCAATACAGTTGAGAACTTTGAGATGGACATGAACAGCACACGGACCAATGATCATATGTCCAACTTTCCCACAAGAAGTGCCTGATACGGATACCCATTTCCTCATGTGCTGATGCGTGATGTGCCAATCACAGATCAAAAACCCTTTTTGCAGCCAGCTGCGGCTTTGATTCAGCAAAGTGGTCAGGCAATGATGGTCTCTCTCTCCTCTCTGCGTTCAGGTTGTTTGCTGGCGCGTGCCCCCCAACTGTGTGATGTGATTGTTCCACCGATGATCATCGGTGGCTCGAGATCTATCAGATGCTCCAACGACGTGTCGACCATCGATCACAAATGTCATGATGACGTGCACCAGTGTCGATCGATCATCCCTGCAAAATCAGTGGCTGTAATTACGGAAGGTCCATCAGTTTGTTCATGTCTTAATCTCTTGCATAATTGAGCACACTGCTGCACCTTTCCAAAGACGTCTCCATGTGACTTTTACGATAAGTCTCGACATCCAATGGTTTCCATGAAGTGAGTGAGAGTCGTAGAAGCCAAGTCAGTTAAACGAAACAAACTTTTTTTTTGTCTTGGAAAAAAAAGGAGTGTGAACACTTTTGTGTGACAGGTAAAACTACTATCAAAGTGGAGCACTTGTTGATTGAAAGATCGATCGAAAAGGGTGGAGGAGACTGGAAAACTTGTGGCGAAGATACGACTTGGAACCTTGTCGATCGTCGTGTACTCGTGTTCATACGAGCATATGCATGCATGGCAACGAGGTCATTGGATGGTAAGAGCAGCAAGGAAATTTGTCTGCAGACTCTTGCAGGTCAACACGGCGAGGAGGGGAAATTGAAGCTAGATTTGTGGCAGTCGTGCAGTGCAGGACCTGTACTAATCTTATTCATTGCCACAAATGGCTGACGGTGCTGGACTAACTGGTGCTGCCCGGCGAGCACGACGGCGAACTCGTCGTGACTGACTGATGCTGCATGCGCCGCCGTGTAGACTCATCGGAGGCGACGACCAGACCGACTCAAAACGGGGGGTGGCGCAGACAGAGCCCCACACGGAAATGAATTTTGTTGGGGGCTACCCGAAAAATTCGAATACTACCCTAACACAAATGAAAGTTCAAGTCACGTTCTACAAAGACAGTTAGGGCACAAAGAGATCAGTAACCCCTCCTGTCAATAGCACAAGTCCCAAAAAAGTCCGAATCCGTTTACACGCGCCCTCGCGCCCCCTTTTATAGGGAGATGAAGGGACTTTTACATTCCGATAACACCCTCGGGCTCGGAGAATATTCCTAATGTGAACACACACAAGAATGTCTTTTCCTCCCCTTGTACATTTACAAGTCCGCCACTAGTTCACACTCTAAACCCGGACTTTTTGGGACTACAACTTTGACTTTGCTTCTCCCGTGATTCGTGAATGTCTCCGCCCAAGACTTCCGAACTAGGTCTTCTACAGATTCCCGAAGTGGCTCTTGCTTCCCAGCAGGTTCGTGCGTGCCCTCGCGCCTGAGCCCCGAACAGAGTCTTCATCAGATTCCCGAATCGGCAGATCTCCGAAGTTCGGACCATCAACAGTTGAGATTCCTGGCTTCCGCATGTTCATGACTCCGCCTCTTCACCGAATCAAGATTCCCGAATCCCGCACCTTCGCGAATTCGGGACTTCGCAGGTCCCAGACTTCCGAGAATCGCGAATTCCCTGCTCCTGAAAAACATACTTTGAGAATTCCGTTAAACTCGACGTTTCGAGGGTGACGGGTTTTCCTGAATTCCCCAACACTAGCCCCTCGGGGAAGCGGGTTGACTCCGACGATCCGATTCCACGAACCTTTCGGAAATTTAGTAAAAAACGTCACCCTCGGAACGTCGGAGGGGACACGCGTCACCCAGGGAGCCAAAGGCGGTTAAATCGAGGCGCACTTCGCGAAACTGCCCCTCCCCGGCCCTATAAATAGCGGACCGGCGCTCGTTAAAAAATTTTCTTTCGCTCTCGCGCCTTTCACGATTCTCACGTTTTTCTTCCTTCGTTGGATTAGCTTTTTCTGCTAGAAGACTTGCGAACTCCAGGCCTTGTTCGCGCTCTTCTAAGGTACTGCTTTATGTTTGCTTCGTTGTTTCGTTAGTTCGTTACACTTTGATGTAGTAATGCCACGATTTCCTAGTTTTATTTTCGAATATTAGTCTAAACTGTCTGAATGTTCGCGTTTGTTAGGTGGCTCGCATCAGAAGTACAGCTAGACCCATGACTACTGAGGAGTTGATCGCCGCTGGTCTCCCACTCGATCCAACCGCCGAAAGTGCGGATCGTGATGTTCCGGCCGAAGATGTTGGTTCACCCAGCGGTTCTCGAAGTCGCGAGGACGGAGAGGTTGGGTCCGACGGCGGCGAAGACGTCGGGGATGTTGACGCCGGTGTTGACGATCTCGTCGTGCTGAGGACTTCTGGCCCACTGCCGCCCTCGCTCGCCTTCGGAGAGTCGAAGGTCACAAGCAACGTTATTCGCGAGTACGAGAAGGCCGGATTCTTCTCTCCTGGCGCTGGGCGTGCCCCACTTGATGAACTGACTCCTACTCCGAAGGCAGGAGAAATTGTGGTTTTTCGGGACTTCTTCGTCTGCGGGCTGCGGTTTCCTTGTGATCCAATCTTGCCAGCAATTCTGGATGCATTTTCAGTGAAGATCCACCAACTTACCCCGACATCCTTCCTCGAAGTGTCTAAGTTTATTTGGATCTTGAAGACCTTCGGCTGCAATCCTATTGTCGATGGTTTCACTCGGTTTTACGAATTGGTGATCATCCCCGAAGTCATCAAGGGCGACGATGGGCAATTTTACCATAGTCAGCACGCGTGCTGCACCTTCAACACGCGACGCCAGAACACCCGACAGGGGATCACTCGAATCCAGATCGCTCCCTGCTGCAAGAGCAACCTCACCGACGATTGGAGATCTTATTGGTTCTACTTGAAGGTTGATGAGCCGAAGATGTCAAGCCCGATCGCGCCCCTCACGGCAGTAAATGTAGGAAGATACAACCAGCGGGCCTTAGGAATCAGAAGTTGCGAAAGTGCATTTCATCTGGCCAGCACGATACTCGGCGGTCGTGACATTATCGAAGAATTTGTCGCCGCGCGAATCTGGCCTATTTCGAACGGCTGGTCCCCTACCGAAATTGTACACTACAACGTCAACTGGGCAGATCGGCAGGTTCCTTTCCCGAAGTTCGGGATTAAACTTCGCGAGGGCCAGAGCGCCAAAGACTTCATGGACGAAGTTGAGAAAAGGGTCAACGTCATGGTAGGCGAATATACCATGAACGAGTACAAAGCATACAAGGCCCTGGTGAAGCACAAGAAGAAGATCAATCGCGTCTTTTCGGAGATCTGCGGTGACAAATTTTTCAGCTCTCGAGGCCCTGGTCCCAAACTGAAACTTCCTCGCCGTCGCCGTGGCCACCGCTCAGCCGCCCCCATCAACGCTCCCCGAATCGGATCGTCGAAGCGCGGCTCGTCGCCCCCGCCACCGAGGGAACCTCTTCGGGAGTAAAGCCTTCCAAGACCAGATCTCTTGAGTCGTCGAAGCGGAAGCGAAAGACCTCCGAACCTCGATCCTCGGAAGCCGAACTCCAAGTCGCTCCGGGGGCTTGCCCGGCGAGCCGCAAAAAATTGAAGAAAGCCGTGAAGAAAGTTTCCTCCATCGGAGTTCGTCGAGTCCCATCCGCCTTTGACGACGACACTCCCGCGAAGACGATAGCGCCAAAGGTGTTTTCCTCTCGGCCATTATTTAACTTTCGAGACAGCTTGTCCCGTCGGTTCCGAAAATGAATTCGTGGACATTGACTCCTTTTCGGATGTTGCTCCCGAAGTCCGAAGGGAGCCGTCTCCTCCCGCCGCCGAGAAGCCCATTATTGCTTCGCCGAAGCTATTGTTCGCACCGAATCCCCCGCTCGCCGCGGTACCCCCGTTCTTCGAGGTCGCCGCCGTCGATCAAGTTTCCTCCGACCCGCCGGGACCTTGAGCGTACCATTCAAAGGGGGGCCCATTCTTCCGAAAATGTTCCTTTGGTAGAAGTTCGGGAGGTTGTCCCCCGAAGACCAAGCGCCCTCTCCTTCCTTGGCCGCTTTTAACAAAAGCTTTGGTACGTCTCATCGCGGCAAACTATTGCGTGTTGGTTTCGAGACAAGTGGCGTCGGGGGCAAGGCGTCCAAGTTTTTAACTCTATGGAAATCGTCCGCCATTGTTGATGAAACGGGGAGGAAAGGCACGAACGACCCGAAGAGGCGGCTCGAAGCCCCGAAATGAGGCCTCTCTCCATCTCCGAAACTACTCCTTCGCCTCAAGGGAGGGCCTCTTCGGGTTCGACTAAGCAAGTCACCATGCGGCACTTTAGCAAGCAAGGTTTGTTCGTCCTTGCTTTGTCTTTTTGTGTTATTCACGATTGTTGAATCTTTGTCTGAGTTTTAATCTTGCATCTTTCAGAATTCAAGGATCTGTTGCATTCTTACTCTCCCTCCAAGCTTGCACGCTTCCATGAAGATTATACCCTCAAGTATTCTATGCTTGGAAAGGTTGCCATAGAGCGGCTCTCGGAACAGGAAAAGATCAACAAACAACTTGCTCAGAAGTCTAAGGAGTTGGAGCGTAACTTTTCTCTTGCGGAATCTACGAACCTGGAACTTGAGAAGAAGGTGGCTGAGCTGGCGGAAGCTTTGAAAAGAAGTCATGATGAGAAGAAGGTCGCGAGAGGCCGCGCTCGAGGAAACCAAGAAAGAACCGGGAGAAAGCTCGAAATCCCACGAAGATGATCCGAGTGTGATCGAAAAGCTTCGGCAACAACACGAGCGGGCCACGAAAATCGCCGAGGATCTTCGCATCAACAACGCCGGCCCTCGCCAAGTCATTGAGCTCGAAAGATCGGAAGATCGTGGATCTTGAGAAGGCACCGGCGGAAGAAAGCGAAGCTTCAAAGAAACACACTTCGGAAATTCGGGAAGGTTGAAATTGCTTTATGCCGAGTACCGAAGTCCCCGAATGAATACGGTGTTCGTCCGGCTCCTCTCCCGGATGACATTGATATCCCCGATTTCATGAATTGGCTTGAGGAAGAATTCAAGGCTCTCCCCGAAGTCATCTCTCGGTGCCGACAACTTTGCCGTATCTTTCTCTCGTGGAGAGTATTCGAAGGTCCTTCACGATTACAACCTGTGTGGACTTGGCGAAGTTTTGCGCGAACCTTTCTCGGTTCCCGTGCGTTACCGGCGATACGATACTTCGAGACAACCCCGACATTATTGCTATAAAGTTGAAATTCGTGAAGGAATTCGGATGGTTGGCGGGGCGGATATGGCTAAGACCGTTGCGCGGGCAAAGCTTGACGAGGTAATTTCTTTTTGCTCGATTTCGTGACTTATGTTCGTCGCATGTGTTCCGGTTTCTTAAGCCCTCCTTACTCTTCTCTTCCTTTCTCGCCTGAGAGAAAAGGAGTACCAAGAAGGCGTCGCCGCATCTCCCGAAGGATCGGCCTCCGGCGAGAGTTCGAGCGAAACCGGCGAGGGCTCAGATGGCGGCGGCGGCGGCGGCGGCGGCGCGCAGCGGCGGCGGCGACGACGACGGACAAGTCCCCGAACGGGAGGAGGATTCACCGAAGGTGGATGTCACGAACTGAACGACATGTTCGAACATTTGGGCAAACTGTAGATTGGTTGTACATTCATGTGGGTGTGTCAATCTTTTCTGAACAAGTGTTTTGTATATTTTAACCTGCGCAGGTCCTGCAAGTTGGGCCTGCGCAGGACGTGCTACCACTGCGAATTCATCGAGACGATATGTTCGTTAGTGGTGAAGCGTGGCGTCTATTCAAACAAGCACATCCTGAGCAAGATTTTTCCGATTTTTGGCTTGAAGCCTCGCTCAAATTTTCTATAGGTTGCTTTGATCTCTCTTCGTGTTTCTTGCTTCGTAAAAAGAGCCAATCCGCATCCTCTACTTTGCGATTCACGAGAATTCCGAAGACGGAGCCCCTTAGCCCCTTAGCCGATTCATCTGACTTCGCCTATGCTAGCGATATGGCTAACAACAACGTTTGTAAACCAGGACATGTTGTAGAGCTTTTATTCTAAGTTTCGTACTGATTGTTGTAATTTTCGAGGAACTATTCGGCAGTTTTTATGCAAATAAGGCAATGAATGTTTTTTCTTGAAAAAACGTCACCCTCCCCCACCTTGCCGTTTCGCATGAAAACTAGATGGCGAGTTCACGAATCTCACCATTCATGACCTTCTTTAGCATATGTTTCGGAAAGGTCTTCATCAGCTTTTGAAAATTTCGGTACAGCCATTTTGTGCAAGTCGGCAAAATTTGTTTTTCGAATTTTGCGGACTTGCCCCGACTGGCAAACTTGCCCTGGTTGAAATTGCAACCTTCAGTTGCTTCAACCAAGATTTTTCTGCGAACGTCCGACAGAGCCCCTTGTCATTTTCTTTTAACGGTGATACCTGAAAAAATTTCCAACAGTCTGAACTGAATGAGAATATTTAGGCGAGCCCCTGGGCATTCATTTTTTCGAAATCATCATGCAAACTTTCTGGTGGGAATCCCTTCGTGGATGGGATTTTTCTAGGCCACAACTTGTTGTTGTCTCAGGCCGTTCGGTGGGAATCCCTCGATGGATGGGATTTTTCTAGGCCACAACTTGTTGTTGTCTCAGGCCTTTTCAGTGGGAATCCCCTCGTGGATGGGATTTTGGTCGTCGTGAAGCCTTTTTCACGAACTCATTCTTTTTTCACGATGGAATTTCGGCTATCAAGGAGCCTTTCACACGAACTTTTCTTTTTTCACGATGGAATTCGGCTATCAAGGAGCCTTTCACACGAACTTTTCTTTTTTCACGATGGGATTCGGCTATCAAGGAGCCTTTCACACGAACTTTTCTTTTTTTCACGATGGAATTCGCTATCAAGGAGCCTTTCACACGAACTTTTCTTTTTTTCACGATGGGATTTCGAGACACAAAATGCGAAACGCGCAATTTGGGGAATACTCTTTTCATATATATATCGAAAGAGTATTTACATAGGATCCGCCTCGTTAAAAACCTTGCCTCTTGATTTAGAGCCCCCTTTGCAAGGAAAAGAGTACGGTCCTTCTTATTCTAGAACTACGATTAAGAAATAGAAATAATTTCTTCTCCGAAATCACTTATAAATACGTGATTCGGGCTTTTATCTTGCTAAAACGTGAACTTACGAAAATTGAAAAACTGCTATCTACTACACTTATGTACAACTAGGATCTTCATGGATAATACCTCTTTAAGTCGTCGGCATTCCACGAATACGGCAACTCCTCGCCAGTCTGCTCCATCAGGCGAAAAGCCCCTGGCATATTTGTTTCCTTAGCTATGTAAGGCCCTTCCCATGACTCATGAAGCTTTCCTGGATTCTCCCAATTTTTCTTTCTTTTCAGGACAAGATCGCCAGTTTTGATGTCCTTTCGGGCCACCTTTTTGTCTCTCCATGCCCTTGTCTCTCTCTGGTATTTCTCAATGTTTTCTGCTGCTTGAAGGACTGTCAGTTCTATCATGTCTTTCTCCACCTTCTTGTCAATTTCCTCTATCTCTTTTCCTTTCAAGACTCTCATGCTTTCGTTCTTGATCTCCTCTCGGTGTCATAGCCTCGGTCCGAAGAGCGGACGAAAAGGTGTGAAACCCGTTGCCCTTGAAATTGTGGTATTGTGAGACCAGATCACCTTTGGAAGTTCATCCACCCACTTTCCCTTTTTCTGATCAAATAAGCATTTCTTGATTCCCGAAAAATCGGGCCATTGGCTCTTTCAACTGCTCCGTTGGACTGTGGATGATAAACTGACGAAAATTTCGCTTGTGTGCCCAGGGTTCGCAATACTCTTTGAAGGTGTAGCAGTCAAACTGTTTGCCATTATCAACCGTTAGTTCTCTAGGAACTCCGAATCGCGACTATGTTCTGCCAAAAGAATTTCTGCACTGTTGCTGCTGTGATGTTCGCGAGTGGTTTTGCTTCCACCCACTTCGTGAAATAGTCGACCGCTACAGCCGCGAACCGGCAATTACCCTGAGCCGTTGGCAACGGGCCTACTAGGTCCATGCCCCATCTTTGCAGAGGCCAGGTTGGAGGAATTAAATGAACTGGCATTGAAGGCGGTCCGCCGATTTCCCATCTTCTAGCATGCTTCACATTGCCGAACCAACATCTTGGCGTCGATGTTTATAGTTGGCCAATAGAATCCTTGTTTTATCGCCTTGCCGCCCAAAGCCCCGGTGCCAATGTGTGCCCCACAAAATCCACTCGTGGATTTCTTTCGGGGAGTTCACGACCTTTTTCGGAGGTGATGCAGCGTAGCCAAGGCTCAGTGACTCCTGATTTGTACAATTCTCCATTTACCACTGTATAGCCCCGAGCCCTTTGCCTCAACCTTTTCTCTTCTAGTTCATCTTGCGGTTCGTAATGTCCCCTAAGGTAGGCCATTATTTCTGCTCTCCAGTCTGGAATTTCCACCATATTCACGATTTGAGTTCTTGAATCTTTGATGGAAGGCTCTCTGATGATTTCAAAGAACACATCCGGTGGTAGCTCTTGATTTCCGGCCTTTGCCCTTCGCCGCTTGTCCGCCTCATTGTTGTCATCCCTTGGGATGTCTTTGGATCGAATACCCCCCGAAGTGTCTTTCCATTTCTCCGACTTTTTCAAGATATTTCATGAGAAGCTGGATTCCCGGCCTCGCTTTCCTTCTCGATGTGTTCCCGGATTACTTTCGAATCCGTTCGATTATGAAGGTCTGCTCGCCCCAAAGCTTTCATTTTTCTCGGCGCCGGCGATAGAGCTTCGTACTCCGTTGTATTGTTCGTGGAGTATTCATTGTTCGCGAATACGAGCCGTGCCGCATATCTTATGACCACGCCCGTCGGTGATGTTACAACGGTAGAAATTCCAACCCCCTTGTAACACCATGCTCCATCACACCGCACTACCCAAGGTTCGGGCATATTTTCCTCCAGTTACGAGTAGGTGAGGTCCGGTCCACGACGAAATGCGCCAGGACTTGCGATTTTATTGCACTTCTTCTTTCGAAATCCACCACATATTCGGAGAGTTCGAGACCCCACTTGATAATTCGGGTAGATGCTTCCCCTGTTCGCGAACAGGTCACTTAACGGTTGGTTAGTGATAACTCTTATTCTCGTGGCCCTCGAAATAATGTCTTAGCTTTCTTGTCTGCCATGATGACCGCATACGCGATCTTCTCCGGTTCGGAATAGAAAACCTTGGAACCGGACAATGCTTCGAGGCGAAATATACGGAATTTGCCTCAACTTTCCTTCTTCTTCCTTTTCTCCGTACCAAAGACCTGCGCTTCCGCCGAATTTGATGCGGACACATACGGCGAAGCGGTGATTTTGGCTCGGGAGGACGGAGAGCTTGGTCATGCTTCGGATAAGTAGTCTTTCGCGTTCACGAAAAGCACCGCCTTCCGAGGTTCGGACCACCGGAATTTTTTGGCACTTCGAGAACTTGGAAGAATGGCAAACTTCTTTCTGCCGGCTACGGGGATGAATCGTTGAGGGCGACAACTCTCCCCGTCGGCTTCGAACATCTTTCACTGAGGCTGGCTCTTGCATTTCCATCAGAGCCTTTATCTTGTCAGGGTTTGCTTCAATGCCTTTCGTTGAAACTAAGCATCCAAGAACTTTCCCCTTGTGAATTCCGAACACACATTTTTCTGGGTTTAGCTTCAAGTTTGCTGTCCTCAAGTTCGCGAATGTTTCTGCCAAATCGCTGATATGGTCCTTTCTCTGAATACTTTTGACGACTATGTCATCCACATATGCCAAGATATTTCTCCGAATCTGCCGGTGCGGTACTATTGCTATCATTCTTGAAAACGTGCACCCCGCATTCTTCGGCCCCTCCGGCATTCTTACGAAACAAAATGTTCCGAAAGGAGTGATAAAGCTTGTCTTCTCTTCGTCCTCTTTGCGAACTACGATTTGATGATACCCGAGAGAACATGTCCGGAGCGAAAGCATCTCACCGTTGGTCGCATCATCCACGATTTTGTCTACCCTTTCCAAGGGAAAATCGTCCTTCTTGCACGCCTTGTTCAAATCGGTGAAGTCGATACACATTCTCCATTTGCCATTTTTCTTCTTGACCGGCACGGTGTTGGCTAACGGGACCGGGTACTTGACTTCTCCGATTACTTGGGCATCCCGTAATCTCCGAACTTCTCGCTTCCACTTTGCTTTGACCTTTTCGTCGGACATTTTCCGAAGTTTTTGCTTCTTGGGCGGTATCTTGTCATCTGTCTCGAGGACATGTTCAATTATGTCTCTGTCAACGCCTTGCAAATCTTTGACCGACCATGCAAAAACATCCTTGTTTCTGTTCAGAAATCGTATGAGTTCATCATCCTCTTCGGCGCTGAGGTTCGCCCCTATTATGACTGCTCTGTCGGGCATGTCGTCCAGATACACTCTCTTTGTTTCATCTTCTGCGGCTATATTATTTTTCTCTTTGTCCCGCTTCAGCTCTTCATAGGTTTCCTTTCTCTCTTCGGCTGCCTTCAACTGATACACATTCGTTTGACCAGGCGTGTGGCCCTTTTCTATGTTCCCCGGCCTCTTGCCGATTGCCGAATACCGTGATAACCCCTTTGGGCGCGAGCATTTTCATGCATAGGAACTGTTGCCTTATGACAAGCATCGAACTTGTTCATGAAACCCCTGCCGAAGATCGCAAGATACGGGTGATATATGTCAACCACATCGAAGGTGAGGTTCTCGCTTCGGCATTCTCAAGATCTCCGAAAGAAACCGGGAGTGATATTTTTCCAACCGGCTTGATGGGCTTCCCGCCGAACCCCCGCAATGGGTACTCCGGTGGGTCCAACATGTGCCGACTCGGGTTCATTTTCTCGAATGTTTTCGGGAATAGTATGTCCGCCGAACTCCCGTTGTCCACCAAGATTTTTCCTATGACCCATCCAAAGAATGTTGACTTCAATCACCATGGCATCATTGTGGATCGCGGATTTCGGCCGAAGTCTTCTTCTCGTAAAGGTGATTGGCACCTTCGCCCACTCCGGCGGGCGGTACCGGGCCATCATTGATGATAGTATTCACGGATCCGAAGTAGTTGTTTCGCTGCTTCTTTGTTTCAAATTCCATGGCGGATCCACACGTGATTGGCATGATAGTCCCGAACGATGGCAATGCTTTGGAGTTCGAGGTCCCGAACTTGACCGAGGCCTTGATGAGCTTTCTCGGAGGCGGTGGCAAAATTTACCGAATGGGCCGTGGGTCCGTCGGATCGACCGTATCGCTTGCGACCGAGGGAAGAATTGCCGTGAAGGCTCGCCATGCGATTGCGGTTGTGGAAACTCGAACGGGTACGGAGCCGGGATCGCGGACTCGCGAGCATCGCGCCGCCGAAGTTCGGCCGAACCGTGTTGGCATCGAGGATGCGATGCTCATGAGTGCTTTCTCTTGTTGGATTCGTGCCATGTTCTTCTTTGTCTCCGGGCACCCTTCGGTCCTGTGGCCTCTTCCGTGATATTGGCGGTAGAAGTGGGGATCTCTTGGGTTGTGGTTCGGGAGGCTTGTGGTTCCTCTTCCTCTCCCCCTTCCTCTCGTGGATCGAATCCTCCCCCGGCACTTGGCCTCGCTTTCTTGTTGTTGCCGAGGATTTCCGACATTGTTTACATTTCGTGGATGCTTTGTGGTGGTGCTCGCCGGTCATATCTCTCGCCACCCCGTCTTGCCTCGTTTCGTTCGGCTACTCTCTTGCGGTGGTCATCATCAGACAGAATGTAATCCTCCAATTCTCGAAATAGTTCTTCAACTGTCTCAGGCTTCTTCCTTGTGAGATGGGAGGGCTGTTGGCCACTGGGTGAGGCCTTTGATCAATGCCTTGATCGTTGTTTTGTCATCAGCGTCGGGGATCTGAGACCTCTGTTGCATGAATCTTCTCACGAAGTTTCGCAAGTGGTTCCCCGTCCTTCCGCTGCGCTATACGGATACGAGGCTTCGAGTCGTTGTGTCGTGGAACATCCGAAAAGCTTGCATGAACTTTGTCTTGAGATCTACCCAACTGTAGATCGAGTGCGGAGGCAGCAGTGAGTACCAATTCAGTACTGGTCCTTCGCAGGCTATGATGAAGGATTTGGCAAGTGCAACATCATCTCCTCCTGCCGAATTTACAGCTGACTCGTATCTCATGAGAAATTGCCTGGAGTTTCCGAAACCGTTGTACTTGGGAAGAGAGACAGGCTTGAACTTCGGCGGCCGTGTGCCGTTTGCAGCCCTATCGACGGTGGTGATTCGAGAATCCACGAAGTGCGAGATTCCGTTTCCCGCGAAGAAGTTTTCCTTCGGGGATTCTCTTGCGGCGCGGGGTTCCGCTCGCGGTGTTTCTTGCCACGGGGAGTTGTTCTCTTGCTCTTTCATTTCGTCGATTTCTCTCTCGTATTGCTTGTATTTGTTCTTTTGCTTTGTTCGGTTGTTCTAGTTTATCGAGAGATTTTCCTCTTCGCCCGCAATCGGGCCTTGAACTTTTCTTTGTATTTCTCACGTTGTTGTATCTTTCGGTTTACCATGGCTAGCTCTCTGTCTATGGAATCATCATCGGCATCAACATTCTCGTGCTCTTGCTTTGCTCGGCGAGTTGTTCTTGGATGTGAGCTGTTTTTTCGCTCTTGCTTTCATGAGGGCTTCGAGCTTCTCTCTTCGCCGCCGGTCCGTTACGTTCGAGGATTCGGGAACAAACGAATTTTCGTTCCCCCGGGTGAGATGGCGGTCTTCCCGGTTGGCCCGCACCGGAGCGATCTTCTTTGACTTCTTCCCGAGATGGCATCGTGAGTTTCTTTTCGGGCCGGGACACGGTGGGCGCCAATGTTGGGGGGTACCGAAAAATTCGGAATACTACCCTAACACAAATGAAAGTTCAAGTCACGTTCTACAGCACAGTTAGGGCACAAAGAGACTGTAACCCCTCCTGTCGATAGCACAAGTCCCAAAAAAGTCTGAATCCGTTTACACGTGCCCTCGCGCCCCCTTTTATAGGGAGATGAAGGGACTTTTACATTCCGATAACACCCTCGGGCTCGGAGAATATTCCTAATGTGAACACCCACAAGAATGTCTTTTCCTCCCTTATACATTTACAAGTCTGCCACTAGTTCACACTCTAAACCCGGACTTTTTGGGACTACAACTTTGACTTTGCTTCTCCCGTGATTCGTGAATGTCTCCGCCCAGGACTTCCGAACTAGGTCTTCTACGATTCCCGAAGTGGCTCTTGCTTCCCGGCCAGGTTCGTGCGTGCCCTCGCGCCCGAGCCCCGAACGGGTCTTCATCGGATTCCCGAATCGGCGGATCTCCGAAGTTCGGACCATCAACGATTGAGATTCGGGCTTCCGCATGTTCATGACTCCGCCTCTTCACCGAATCAAGATTCCCGAATCCCGCACATACGCGAATTCGGGACTTCGCAGTCCCGGACTTCCGAGAATCGCGACTTCCCCGCTCCCCGAAAAACATACTTTGAGAATTCCGTTAAACTCGACGTTTCGAGGGTGACGGGTTTTCCGAATTCCCCAACAAATTTCTGGCTGGTTTGCTGCTTGCGAGACTTGGGCCCACTTAAGCCCACGACCTCCTCCTATCGTCTCTGTCCGTCGAAGTTCCGAGCAGAATTTAGTTTCAGCGAAAAGTATATGTTCCTAACAAAAACAGAGGAAAGTGGAGGTACTGTTAACAGAGTGCCCATGAATTGGCTCTGAAAAATGTTCTTTTAATAAAAAAAATCAGAGATATTATTCTTGGCTTGCAAAATTGACGTGTTTGCATAGTAAATATCACATGCATATATGAAGCGGGTTTCTTAATCGCAACAACATTTTCTTGATTGTCCTAGAGGAGTAATTCGCAAAAAAAGAAAAATTACTTGATGTCAGTTTCAAATAGTTTTCTTCAGCGAAGGAGACTGCTCCGGTACTCTAACGCATGATACATACTACATGATGACTTTGGTGAAAGAGAACCGAATCAGAGAAAGCAGCATGATATCCACCACACAGCCATATTAAGGAGTTCGAACTCATTGGACTATTCTTTCTTAGAGTATTATTCAACACGCGTTAACTATTGAAGAACAACCCCTCTGACCATCAATTGGTTTATCCAAGCCTAGTGTGTCAAGTGATCTGTGGGCACTGGGCAGCATTAGGCTTTGGTTGCTCTGTCAGGGTAACAGATCATAAACCGACCAAAAAAGATCAGAAACAGAAATCATATGCATGCTTCTGATTACAGCTAAACTCCATTGCATGGATAAGTCCAATCAGCAGTAGCCTTTGATTCTTCAACACCAATACAAGGGTGTTTCTCCAGCTAATAAGCCACCTACCAAGTCCAAACTACACTGCCAAAGAAACCTTTCTGCATGCACCCAGACAGAGTGGGCGGAAAGGGAGCGTAGAGGTAAAATTCATTGCAACAGCGAACTCAGCAGCACTGATGGTCACCCCTGCTTATATGATGACGACTAAAAGCTTGTTCCCACGAGCCACGAGAAAACAACATAAAAGTTGTTGGCTCACAACTGGAAATTTACTAAGGTGTTCAAGTGAAATTCCTTCACCTTTGCTTGTGTCTCTGTGTGTGCGCGCGCGCCTTTTCTACCATTGCAGTGTGAAATCAGAAAAAAAAAATCAGAAAAATAGAAAGCTTAACCCTTCCGGAGGACGCTATGGGTGCTTCTGCGAGGGTGGCTCAACCCAGCCTTGCACTCGTGGGGTGCACCTGCTCCCGTTTGCGGCCTTGGCTCGCGTAGGAGCCCGGCTCGCCGCAGCCAAAAACAACACCGCAGCCAGGCTCCTCAGAAACGCGGATTTCCTTCGTTCCTTCTCAGCCCGGCCGGCGGCAGAGCTCGTGCGCTCGCGTGGGCGCGATGGAATCACCTCCCCTCGTGGTCCCTCACTCACCGCCGCTATGGCTCCACTCGGTCGCAGGCGCGTGGCCGTAGAGATGCACTATCGTAGTGCGCACCGCCGCCATGCGCGTGACCGCCGGGCCGCACCGTCGCAGCGCCGAGGCGCACCGCACCGTGGCGCGGCCGCCGGGTGTGCGTCGGCCGCCGTCGGGCGCGTGGCCCTCGGGCGCGGCTCCGGTGCGCGCCGCCGCCGGCGCGTGGCCGCGGGGCGCGCGGCGGCTGCCGGGGCGCACCGCCGTCGGGCGCGTGGCCGCCGGGGCGCACCACCGCAGGCGCGCCGCCGTGGGGTGCAGGAGGCTGTGTCCGCCTCCGCCACGTCGAGCTGGCCGCGCGAGCAGGAGGACGTCCATGGCCACGGGCCTCGGAGCTCGGTGGCGGTGGAGGTGGTTGCTGCCACCATGTTCGATGAAATGCCTCTGTGGCAAGAGAAGTGAAAAATGGGTGGTAAAGCTACCACTCCATGGGTGCAAGGTATGCATATCTGCTGGGTATAAGCACACAAACACAATCTCAAATGAACCTGGCTCATTTGGGACAGTAACACAAACAACCAACCTTGCACCATTTCAACCCGTCTCTAGCTAGCCAGGCCATGGCGAGCTAGCCAGGCCGGCCAGATACAGGTGCACAAACGCGCCCTATACTGCTTGATCAGAAAAAAAGCAGGGAGAGCACAGAAGCTGCTGCTTGATCTAAAATTTGGTGCGTGGTTAACTTTAAGAAGTCACATTCTTTGGTTGGTTGGTTATGGACGTGGTGGTGGTTTCAAAGCAATTCAGCCCACAACATCACAAGAAGAAGTGAGGGATTTGCGACATGGGCTGGAGGACGCGGCGAACAGGCCAGTTTGGGCTTCTCAGCCCATGGTCAGGTGCTTTAGTTAGGGTGTTGTCAACAACTTAGTGAACAGTGATGGGCTTTTTCTTGTGAGAATCGGCGGAAATCCAATTTAGCTTTCTTTGATATTCAGCACTATCTCCCTCCTCCGCTCCTTCTCTAGCCCCCGCGTCGCAACCGGAGTGTCGGCTCGACGTGCCGCACTCGCTGCCGGCCGCCGCCGCCGTCGTGGGTGCGCTGGCCCCGGGCGGGCGGCTGCGAGCTTCGACGCCCACGCGCCGCCACTCCTCGGGCCGCCCGACTGTCTCAAGGAAGATGGTGATGAAAAATTGGATGTTGATTTTTTTTTCTCCAAATGTTGAAATAGATATTGAAAAAAATAAATATTATAAAAAAGTTGAATAATTTATTTCGAATTAAATGCGCAAATTTACCAAATTTTGAGTTGGGCACTTCAAAAATAATTCAGCGATCGAAGGTTATAACGTGGATCATCGCACATTGTAAATAAGCTGTATTTCAGAAACATACATACGTATGTATTATAATTAGTTCAAGAATAATACACCTCCCTACAAGTAATAAAAAGGTCGTATTTATGCTCTTTCTCGTTTCACTACGGGAAACAGCGACTTTGCCCTGCGCCACGAGCGCGCGCACGGCAAAGGCCTTAAAACGCACGGCAAACTCTTTGCCGTGCGTTTTTTTTTCGGGGCGCACGGCAAAGGGCGCACGGTAGCATTTTGCACGGTGAAGCCCCTTTGCCTTGCGCCATGGCTGACAACGCACGGTAGACAATCTTTGCCGTGCGTTTTTTCAGACGCACGGCAAAAAAAAAAGCAACTAACGGCACCGGCGCCAAACGGCGTGAGACACCCTTTGCCGTGCGCCGGGAGAAAACGCACGGCAAACATGGGCTGTTTGCCGTGCGCCTCCCTGAAAAACGCACGGCAAACATGGGTTGTTTGCTGTGCGCCTCCCTGAAAACGCACGGCAAACATGGCTCTTTGCCGTGCGCCTGCCTGAAAAACGCACGGAATAAATGGCACCTTTGTCGTGCGCCTCTATAAACGCACGGCAAAGGCACTGTTTTGGCTGTTGGTTTTGGTCACTTTGCCGTGCGTCTTCCGAAAGACGCACGGCAAAGTGACCATAGCAATTCATTTTTTTTTGTTTTTCACATTTAAAAATACCCAAAAATCAGAGGAATGTCAAATATATCATACCTAACACCCGGTTCACTAATTAATAAGCCAAGACAGAGCCATATGTCTTGTGGTAGCACTGTTTTCCTGGGTGGTTCTCCATGTTCCGATTAACACAGGTGATCTTGTTTAATGAAAGGTACAACATAAGTAAAGCAAAATTAACATTGTTGTTCATCAAAACCACCATAAACCCAAGTTGAGCAACTAAGCACGGGCTACCCAACATAAACCTAAACCCAGGTTGATCAAGGCACAGGATAAACAAAACTAGTCAAACCTTAATAGTAGGACCCATCAATTTAATGTAAAGCAATAATAAATAACGGTGTAATTAAAATGCATGTTGTAATGGGATCAATGGGAATGCAGCAAGGACTTGCCTTCTACCAACGTGTCTTTCTTGCTCAAGGTCTTGGAAATCTTCAACTCCGGCGTAATCCACGAACGAACCGTCTTCTACGCACCACATCATTCACATAGAAGCATACAATGGAAGAAAATAAGGAAACAATCACCAAACAGTACTAACAGAACTAAACAGGGGCAAAAAGTTGTTCTACTCGTCGAGACGATCGCGTGGATATAAAGAACGCTAAAAACGGAGCTAAAACGACAAAGTTATGGCTAAAACAAAATTTAGGACTAAACCGTAAAGAACTTTAAGTTTTCGGGCTAAACTGAAGAAAACAGGACCTATACGTAAGGGTTTCTTAAGGTGGGAGGACCGGGTTGCAATTTTGGAAAATCTCAGGGCTTTATTTGCAAAAGTGCGCGGCTAACGTTAAGAGGATGGATCTGATCCATCGGATCAAGATCCGATGGCCGAGATTCGGAGCGGCGCGGGTTGGCCGGTAAGGGTTGGTTTGACCGGGGGTTCAATCTAATGCGGGGCGTTGATCAAGGATCCGGCGGCCACGGTCTCATGCGGGCGGCCGGCGGCGGGGGAGCGGCCGGCGACGGGGGCAAATGCGGCGGCGCGGGGCGGCGCTCCGGCGAGCGGGTCGATCTTCGGCTAGGGAGCACGATTTTCGGCGGCTAAGCACCGCGCATAGGCGGCGTCGCGGGGAGTCGATCCGGAGCACCGCGCGGTGCGCGGGCGACGACGGCGGCGGGCGCGCGGCGGGGGCGGACGGCCGCCGGCGGCGGCGCGGCGACGAGGACGCGGCACGGGAACCTCGAGCGGACTACACCGGGGTGCTCCTCACCTTGAGGCGACACTGCGGGGTGGCTCCAAGTCGACGGCGAAGCGGCGACGGTGCGGGTCGGCGGCCGACGGCTTGGCACGGACGGCGGCGGCGGCGTCAACCTAGGGTTTGCGGTGGCGGGTTACAAAAGGCGGCAGCGGCTTCGAGGGCTTAGGGTTTAGGGCGGCGCGGCATGGGTCGGAGCCTTAAATAGGCCAAGAGGGCCCTCGCCGCGCGGGTCCACGCGGTGCGGGGGTGGGGCGCTACCCCAAGCCCGACTCGGACACAAGTCCGATCGGAGGTAGGAGATGACGGGCGGGGCCCGCCCGTCGGCCTCCGCGGGACGGCCGCGCACGGCGGCGCGGTTCTTCGGGCCACGCCGGGGGCGCGCGCACGGTGATGGGCCGGCGGCGGCGGCGGCGACGGCGCGCCGGGCCGGGGGAGGGCTGGTTGGGCCGCGGCGAGCGCGCGCGCGGACGCGGGGGAAGCACGGGGTGCGCGAGCGGACTTGCGCGGGGCCGGGCCGGCAAGCAAAACGGGCCGCGAGAAGGGGGGGGTTCGAGTGGGCCGCCGGAGGAAAATAGGGCGAGCACAAAGATTGGGCCGAAAAGGAAAAAAGGAGGGGGGAGGGAAAAGGAAAAAAAGGTTTTAAATTTTCAAAATTCACTCAAGCAAATTAATTCAAACAAACAACATTCGGTTGGGTCGGTGGCCGATGGTAGGCTTTGGTTTGTTCGAGAGAAGAGTCTTCTTGTTGCCGTCGGTTCTTGGTGGCTGGTTTGTTGTGAGAGAAAAGTATCTTCTTGGCCGGTGGGCGATAAGCCAAGCGAACGAGGGTGAAAGATTTGAATTCAAACACTCAAAACGATGCACCAGCATGAATGCAACACACACAACTATTTATTTAATTTAGAAAAAAAAATCAAAGAAAGGATTTTTCCTATACTATATTCTCTGTAAAGAATTAAAGGTTGGACAAAATCTTAAAAATTAAGAGAAAATCATTGGTTAATTTTTCTTCTGTTCACATCCCGAAATTGGAAATTTCGGGGGTGTGTGACAACTTTTCATTGTAGTAAAAAATATGAATGTCTTTTTTACAACTAGGTTTTCTTCGAAGTTATTACTCAAATTCAATACATGTCTATTTAAATTATTTAGTTACAGTTATTTAGTTACAGTTAATATATGAAAATTAGCAAATGGATGCGAAAAATACCATGAACTAACATGAGTCAATGTAAGTTTTATGTTCACTAGAGAAAAGTTTTCAAGTCAAAAACCAAGTTCAAAATTTACTAAGACTACGTACCAAGTGAGATGACTATAAACATTATGAAACTTCGAGTTAGGTGCTTCGGTTTTTAAACACTATACGTGTCGGATCGTTCCAAACCTCTTTGTACTATTTTCACACCCTTCCCACGGTATATCACGAGCTCTCGACAAATCTCTTCACTTTCAAACTTCATTTGCAATTAATACAATAAAAAAACATTACACATACACATATTTTATCATTCCCCGCGAACAAATTGTTTAAAATTTCAAGTACTTTCATGCATAAGGTCCTAAAAAGGTATCAATTAAACAAATAACATTTTTTCAGAAACTATACTTTATTATTTTATGCACTTGCAGTTCAAATTTGGTTAACACGAAAAAAATCCTATCCATCAAAACAATTCGTTAAAATTAGCAAAAATAAATATATGATTATATAATTGAAATGTAGAGTGCAAAATAATATACTTGTGGAGAAAAAATTGAAATAAGGTGTGAAAACTCAATTTTTAAAAATACATTGCCGTGCGCCAATGTAAAACGCACGGCAATGCTGTAACTTTGCCGTGCGCCATACGAAAATGCACGGCAAACTTGTTGTCTTTGCCGTGCGTTTTTCCAAGGCGCACGGCAAAGCTTGACGCCCGTCAGCTCGGTTCGGACGGTCAACCGTCAGTGTACAAGAATTGCCGTGCGTCCATAGGAAAACGCACGGCAAAGATTTGTGATTGTTGTGCGCCCCCTTAAAAACGCACGGCAAAGTATATAGATACCGTGTGTTTTTGTTTGACGTGCGTCATCCGGAAGACGCACGGCAAAGTTGACGTTTGCCGTGCGCCCGATGAAAAGCGCATGGCAAACATTTTGACGCACGGCAATCTGCCGTTTTCCCGTAGTGTTTGTTTATTTTTCTACAGCGAGTCTCATATTGAAGCTCTATAATGAATTGTTAAAAGTTCCCAACATGGGCTTAAAAAAATAGTGATGCACGCCTATTACGAAAGATTGTTATAAAAAAAAAATAGTCATGCACGCCAGCGAGATGTGTGACTTTGCGAATTGAAATCTCCACAACTCGTGGGTCGATCTGGCTCTCCAACCTTCCACCAAACACGCCCGTAGTGTATGAGTAGAAGCAGAGCCGGTTTTGCCAGCACTGGGCTGAAGAAGTCATTTTTTTAGGAAAAGGAAATTATTTCATGTCTCTTCAACAACACGCAGCAAAAGTCATGGTGGGCAAGATACAAGATGATGCAAGATACTAAGAATGTCTTTCTTTTCTTTCTCACTAGATATTTTTCCGCAGATGATTATTGATGTGGACAATATTTTTTGTTCTCCTTTGTTTTGATTTCCGTAATACGGCCCAGCCCATATGTTTGATTGATGAGGTTTTTTTCGGTGCTTCAGAGGAACCGCCAGGAACCAAGAGGAACTCATTAATATTTAGTTCCTAATCCATAGAGAATTAGTTCCGGGCCCACAAATATTTGGTTCTGGTCCACAATTTTGGTTCCTTGTAATAGGTTCCTCCTATTTTTAAACCATCCAATCTGGACCGACGAGCATCTCCTAAAATCCTCAAGTATTGGAGAAAAACTGTCTTGATTTATAGATATAGTAAACTTGAAAGTACTGTTAAAAATCGCATCAAACCAACCGGACCATTTCTCTCTATTATTTAGACTAAGCTGCACACTACAGTAGGCAAACAACATTCAAATGTACCTGCTGAAAAAACATTTAAAAGCAGATGCCACTTACAAAAGTATCCCCAAGTAAAGATTGACACAGCTACTTGTATTTGCTGGAGTCAAAAGCAAGTTAAAGCAGCAAACGTACATAGAACGGAATCAGAGAACGGCGTGTGTGTACTATTTCTAGTACAATTTGTAGAGGTACTATAAATAAAGAACAATTAATTGACGAAATACATACAGCCACACAACCAATAATGAAAGTACAAAAAGCAGGCGTAGCACAAGGACCAACCAGCAAAAGTACGTGTGGGTAGGAGCGAGAGCTCACGTATAGCGGTGTATTTGCCTTCGTTTTCTATTTGTTTCTTTTTCAATCCAAAAACACACACACACACAAAAAACATCATGAGCACGGAACGCATTTCTCGTTATTCTCCGGCCGGATCACGCATGCATGAACAGTACGTGTTTGCAATGTCGTCGTACCTGCTTGTGAGTCGGCTCTCGTGTCGTCATGACACATGACTTGGTCTAAAATTAAGTTACAAATCCGATGATTGTACCATGCCTTTATCATATATCATTAGTGCTATACCTTCTTCTTTTTTCTAATGCCAGACTTGGTTTCTTTTTGAATTTTCACAAATAGCCAATGGTTGTTTAGTCTAATTAAATCTGACAGTTTTTTATCCCATTGGTTGGGGGCTTCTTGGTAGCTTAATGATTTTCCCATGCATGTGGGTTGGCCAATAAGACTACCAAACCCTCCGATGTCTGAGAAATAACTATGAAAAAAGAAAAATAATAACCTGTCGTATGGATCTCCCTGGGCCCACTACCTCGGTGGGTACCAGGACCGACTACTCGGTGGGCCTCTGGGACTACTCGACATCATTATATAGTGCACTTGTGCTTACTTAACTTGTTGTTCTAGGTATTACATTGCACTTTATATGTCCTTGCGGAGTAACTAGATGGAAACCTGCATTCCGACGGCGGTGGGAAGGAGAGAAGCTGTAGCCTATAGGTACAAGAACAATGGAAATGTTGCAAATTAAATTGTTGAAAGCTACATACAAGGGTTGTAAACTTATCAAACCTGCAATTTGAAAAAAAAAACTTGCATTTTTTTAAAAGCATACAGTTTAATTATATATTTCAACGATTCCTTGGCGACTCCGTACAAGCATTAGACAAAAAAGAAAGTAGCATCACAATAGGGGCCTCTTTGGGAGGGCTCCAGCTCCAGCTCCACGAGCAGCTCCAGGCGGAGCCCTCCCAAACGGGTGTTTTGCCCCCAGCTCCGGAGCCGGAGCCCCGTGAAACGCGCTCTCTGGAGCGCTTTCACTCGGACGGAGCCACAAAAGAGCGGCTCTACCCGGCTTCGCCTGCGTATTCCGTCCTCGCCCTCGGGTGGGGCCCGTCAGGAGCGCGGCAGGAGCCCTCGGAGGAGGCCACGACGCCGGCAGGGGAAGGAGGAGAAGGAGCAGGGAGCAGCCGCGGCGCGCGGGGACGAGGAGGACGTGCGTTGGCCGTGAGGCTCCAACGCGACCCGTAGTGGGGAAGGAGGAGATGCGCCGGCGGGGAGATGCGGTCGCCGGTGGCGATGGTGCCTCCCGCCGGCCGCGCCGGCCGCCGGCCGCCGCCGCCCGCGCGGGGAGCCTCGCCTCGCCGCGTGTGGAGGAGGAGGCGGAGATCCGCCGGGAGGAAGGAGGAGGGTGGACGCCGCGGCGGCTCCCGCCCGTGGATGCCGCGGCGGCTCCCGCCCGTGGAGGCGGAGGCGGTGGCCCCGCCGGCTGGGTTCTTTGGTGGTGGTGGTGGTGGGCACGAGGATATCTGATGGGCACTGGGCACCGGTTGCTGCGATTGGAACAATCCAGACAAGATAAGGCCGCCGGAAAAATAGGGAAAAAGTAAAGAAAAAATAAAAATAGAAAAAGAAAAAGAAAGAAAGGGCATTATGGACATTTTACTTTGACACAATCAGGAGAAGTTGTTTTTGCCAAACGTTTTCTTAAAACGGCTCCAGCTCCACTAAAAGAGCCGCTCCACCGGAGGAGCCAGAGCCGAAGCCATTTTTAGTGGAGCCGGAGCCCTCCCAAACGGGTCCTAGATTGTCACTATCTCTCGTACTGTTGATGTTTTAATGGCAGAAAAGTAGAAAGAATCGGGGGGAATCTGCATCTGCCGTGAGGAAAAGTCAAATGCTGAGGAAATGTTTAGTAAATATGTTTTTGTGGTTCCTATTTCCAGTTTTTCTTCTACTCTGTACCCCTGTCCAATCACGATGTTTGTACAACACTACTTTTCTTTTCCAACCTAGTGCGCATTGCATCCAAGATTCATGGGACCAATGCAAAGTTCATGTTCGCAATTCAAACCTCGTTTTATCATGGGATTTTATGTCTTCTTTTTTTTTTAACTTTTTACACACCGGTATTCTTCAATCCTTATAATATTAAACATATAAATATTTTATTTTTCATACGAGGCATTTGATCACCAAAGTCCATCACCTTGCGTGCATGAGACACACATTAAGCTATCACGGCTAGTCCCTTCAGATATGTTGTCATTGAAAAGCCATATATAGTCCCAGTAGTCCTATGCTAGGGCCATTTGCCGTGTTCGTCTCGTTTATCAGCCACCAGACAACAGTACTTTTCTCATAGAACAAATTTGCATCAGACACCAGCCACCAACCAGCCAGCGGTATTTTTCTCGGAACAAATCTGCATCAGCCACCGGCCACCAACTAGTAAAATAGGGTAATTGTTCTTAAAAAGCCTATAATTGGCTAGCCTTATTTCTACTTTTTTTCTTATGTTGTTAGCCTCTTTGGTTTCTTCTATCACTAAGATATTTGTAGAATATTTGCTTAAAAAAAGATATTTGTACAATACATCATTACTCATCTGCTCTGGATTGCATGTAACTCCTAATTTAATCCCAGCATCATTTAGATGCTTAGAAGAGGAGAGAGCTGAAAAGGTTGGTGCTTTTTAGCTTTGTGCTACCAAGGAATAGGAAGTAGCCACTAGATCTGCTATACATACATAATATATGTGACTAAAAAAGACTACAAAAACATGCAAAACGAAGACTAGAAAATTGCAAGCATCGTACCAATAGATCATCAAAGCCACAAAGGTCAAAGGGTTTAATTCTCTATGTTGCAGAGGCTACGAGGGTTATAAATTTACCACCCCTGTACGTCATTTGAAGTTTTGAATTTATAAACTTATATACGTACGTTTTATATATAAAGCACAGTTTGTATTTCAACGAAATGGGTGTTGTACTACGTCCTTCCTTGCCGACAGCCGACTCCCTAAAACCACCATAGACAAGAATAAGGTAGCGTCTTGTACACCAGGCCAGGGGTTGTTCCCGGCCGACATCAACACGCAAAGCACGACCCGGAGAGAGCAACGGTGCTTCCACCGAATTTTACATTGAACTTATAAACTTGCGTTTTATAAAGCACAGTTTGTATTTCAACGAAATGGGTGTTGTACTACGCCCTTCCTTGCCGACAGGCGACTCCCTAAAAGCACCATAGACAAGAATAAGGTAGTGTCTCAATAGATTGTCACTATCTGGTACTTTGATGCATTTTATGGCAGCAGAAAAAAGGAGAAGGAATCAAAATCTGCATCTGCCGAGGATCGGAGGTCAAATGCTGACATCCAGGAAACGCTTAATTATAAATCCCGTCACCTTGTCTCTCACCGCCGGCTCCATAAGCACTTAGCTTACTGGAGTCTGGTCTGGAGCTACATACCCAGCCGCGCCGCTAGCTCCTCGTCGGTCATGGACGCCGCCACCGGCGCCAAAGAATGCCCCGGTTGTCTCTCCTCCTCATCCTCGTCCTCCACAATGGCAGGAATGGTGCGGCCGCCGAACACGTGGGATCATCAGCGCCACCACGACCAGCCGTCGCCTCTCGCCGGAGAGCGTACAGAGAAGCGTGAGGGCTTCATCGGCGTGCGCCCGCGGCCGTGGGGCACGTTCGCCGCCGAGATCCGCGACTCGACGCGGAGGGGCGTCCGCGTGTGGCTCGGCACCTTCGACACCCCGGAGGCCGCCGCGCTCGCCTACGACCAGGCCGCCCTCTCGGCCCGCGGCACCGCCGCCGTCCTCAACTTCCCCGTCGACCGCGTGCGGGAGTCGCTGGTGGGGTCACTCGCGCTCGCCGCCGGCGGCGTTGGGGACGGCGGCTCCCCTGTCCTCGCGCTCAAGCGGCGGCACTCCAAGCGCACGCGCAGGCGGCGCAGAAGGCTGCCGCCTATGACTATGAGCATGCACGACGGTAATAAGGATCTCCACCAGCCGCCATGCCAGTGCTCCGACGTGTCGGCCACGGCCAAGATGGCGGTGCCGCAGCAGCAGGTGACGGCGGCGCGCTGCCAGGTACGCTGCGGCGTCCTGGAGCTCGAGGACCTCGGCACGGATTACTTGGATGAGCTGCTTCGGGCATCATGCGAAGAGCCAGCCTGAAGTTTAGGCCCTCCACAACGTTGCGAATGATGCTCGAAAAAAATGGGCCCCACAACAGAAATTGAAGCAGGCTGAAGTTGTGGTGGTATATTCTCGTCGTCAGTTCACCGGAAGCTAGCACGGATTACTACCTCCGTGGTTAAATATAGACATCGTTCACGATTTAAGTTTGTTTAACTATTCGTCTTTTGCAGATTTTTTTTTCCAAATCGATAAACATACAGTTAAATCTAAAAACATTTAATATTAGACATAATGATAAACAATTTACTTTAGTTAATTAACTAACTTGTTCAATAGATATTGGTCGTCAAAGTTGAAGTAAAAAGTCAACAATGTCGTATATTTAAAAACGGAGGGAGTAATAACGGGCTCTGTTTTCATGCCCGTTACCAAAGTTCCCCGTAGGCTCAGAAAAACTGCCATTTCACATGACCGGTGACTAGTTGTGGTAACACTTGTTGTTTGATGCTCGTTACGAATCCTAGTGTCTTTGAGACGCGTGGCCACAGCATCAACCACCGCAGTGAGTTTCGGACTTAGCAACTTTTATTTGCATTTCGACCGCCAAACTTGCTCGTGCCATGTGATGACTATGTACCTTCGATAATTGTACGTGCATTTGGACCTTCTTGAATTGAACTTTGATTTGGATCTTCGTGTGGCCGTGGTGGTTATGTTTTATGTGCTTGTGATGGATATTACCCGCCCGTGATGAATATTAACCGCCCGGGATGAATATTAACGACTCGTGATGATGTATAAGTGATGAGGGTAACCATGAGTTTGCCTGGAAAAAAGGAATCCGTGCCGAGAGCCAAAGCCCGGGCTCTTGGCAAAGCGGGCTCGTGCCGAGAGTAATGGCTTTAGCTCTCGGCACGGAGGGGCCGACGGCGGCCCGGATAGGCTCGTGCCGAGAGCCCGGTGGCCCGGCTCTCGGCAAAGGAGCCATCGCGGGCCCGCTTGTCGGCTCCGTGCCGAGAGCCGAGTCAACGGCTCTCGGCACGGTGTGGGGCCCACCTCCGTCGAGAGGCCACCCGACACTCCGCCCGTGCCGAGAGCCGCCCGCGCAGCTCTTGCGCAGAGCCCTTCGTGCCGTGAGCTTTTACCGCGGCTCTCGGCACGCCGTGGGGGCCCGCAATTCACGCCGTCGGTTGTGGATGGGCCCGTGACGAGAGCTAAGTGGGCTCTCGGCACGGTCTGCCGAGAGTTTGGGCCATGGCTCTCGGCGAGCCGCTCGTGCCGGCCCGGCGGTGCGGGAGCGCTCCGCCGAGAGCTCCCTCTCGGCACGGCCGTGCCGAGAGCAATCGGCCCCCGTGTCGAGTGGATCCCCGCTCTCGGCAGAGGCCCGGATTCCGGTAGTGGCGGCTGAAATAGATGCGTCTCATTTCGTCTAGATAGAGGAGACGTCGACGCAGGTACACAGCAGGCGTCTCCGATGTTGAGCTACTGTAATGGTCTATGTTTTGGTGCCCATTACCAAAGTTTCCCGTGGGCCCAGAGAATCAACCATTCCACATGACCGATGGCTAGTTGTGGTAACGGTCGTTGTTTAATGCCTGTTACGAATATGTATTATCAGTAACGGGCATCTACCCGTTACCTTTCTCGGCTCATATGTAAACTTGATCGGTAACTGGCGCTTTGCCCGTTACCAAAGACAATCTATGCCCGTTACCAAAGTGAGTTTTCCACGTAGTGTCACAAGCAAAGGTTCCCACACGAATTTACCAAGGTTGCGTAGTCATAACGAACCTAGCAACCCGATGAACTAGTCCCAATCCAATCCCAAGCGGTAGCACAACTTAAGAAGCAAAGGACTTAGGCAAGGCATGGGCGGACTGTCCGCATGGAGGGGGCGGACCGTCCGCGGGGGCCAGGCAGACCGTCCGTGGGTTCACGGCAGACCGTCCGAAAATGCCTCTCGAACCACCAGTAGCACACTGCGAAATACAGACCGCACGTACCCTATCCGCGGACCGTCCGCCATGCAAGGATTGTCCGCACTCTCTACACGGACCGTCTGCCAAACTCCTTGCAACCGAAAACCACCGACTCGACAGATCGAACGAAAGGCAAACAAGAACTCGCGACGAACTGCCGGCTGAATGCCTCCTCGTGGACCATCCGCTAGAGATGTGTGAATTGTCCGCGAGGTGCGCATACAGCAGCCCGTGCTCGACCTATTGAAGGTCAACTCTCCCTTCCCTTTGCCCGATCTCCCGAATCAACCATGAGATTGCTACCAAATCATAGGACAAGATGAAGTGTCTCTAGGAGATGCTATTCCTACGAATTTGTAGCCTCAAACCTACTGAATCGAGAGGAAATGAGATTCTACCGAGCTCACACAAAAATCTAGGCTTCCAACCAAAATCCTTCAATCGGAGGCCAAATCCGGAGTTTGAGGGGTCAAGATCAAGCACAAAGATGCACAAGACATCTATTCATGATCTCCAGAAAGAAATCGAAACACAAACGACTCAGAATCGAAGAAACAAGCCACACACGAAAATCCGACAAAAAGACTCGAAAAAGACACGAAAATCACTCTAGCCAGGAGAAGGAAATTGGCGCAACCATGAATGCTTCCATACACTCGGAGGTCAGATTTTCTACAAAATCATGAAGAAAATCTAGCCTAAAGAGGAGGGAAAATGAGAAGCAGTCCGGATCAGTGTTATCCTAAACAGCCTAAACGGGCCGTTTAAACGGGTCTAAACGCTAAACGAGTTACCACCGTCTATGCCGTTTAGCCCGTTTAAACACCATTTATCCCGTTTAAACACCATTTAGTCCCATTTAAATGGACGTTTTACAGATTAACCCTAAACGATGGTCGACCAACTTGTCTACGGTTTCCATCTAGGAAAACACTAGTCCTGATGGATGAGTTTCCCTGAAACCCTAGAGCTATATGAAGTCTCTCCGAGGTTGGGCAAATGACCAAGCTACCCCTAGAACATAAAAAAAGATACACACCCCTCAGGGGCAAGATGGTCAAGTAGCACTCCTCTTCATCGAGCAGTCACGCCTTTGCCACAGTTCGCGTCCTCCCGACGCAAGCCCTATGATCCCGCCGCGTGTCCCCCGGCATAGAAGCTTCTCGACGTGCATGCCCGGATCCCGTCTCCGCCTGCCGAGCCTTCGGTCTTAGTTTTATGGCTCAACCAAGTAACCTGACGGTTTTGTGGTGAACTGCCGCAAACACCGCGTGCAGACTCTGGTCGTGAGCTGCTACCCTGCATTGGCTTCAGGCGACAACTTCGTTTTGCTTTTCTTGCCACCATGCGACCCGCACTTAATCTCGTTGGAGGCGAGCCGAGCCTAGTTGTCTCTCCACTCCTTGGAGGCCCCGCAAGGCTAAGACCTTTCGCGTCGCTCTTCACCTGCACCAACGCAAATCAAGCCGCAACCTGCACTTGCAATACTCGGCCAAGAGTCAGTCCACACCACGGGCAATCACTCATCACATCAGAGAGCGACCATCCACCGGTCCTAGGACGCTCTGGTCCTCAAACGTGGACAGCGACCGGAGAATCCTGCAGTAGGGGTGCCGATCCACCTATCGCTGCTCTCTCCTCTGTCTAGGAGGGTAGCAAGTGTGGTCAAAACTAGGTTTTAATTGGCTGCTAGCTACTTCTCTACTCTCTCTCCTCCAAGGGCTCGTTAAAATGGCTATTTTAGCACGTTAAAACAGGTCGGAGAAAAGTGATTGGTAAGAGTAAAAATGAATCACTTTTCAGCTTTTTCAGCTACTTTTGTTGAAAAGGACACGGGAAAAAAGTTAACTGATGAAAACTAGAAATCAATCACTTTTTATGTGTAGTATATATAGAAAAAACAACAGTTGGATCTAACATCTACGGTGGACAATAAAAGTGATTGAGAGAAACCTTAATCTCAAGCATTTGACGTCTAGACACACGCTTAAGAAAAATAGTTGGATTCTATTAACCACACATAGTGTAAGTTTTACGACGAAGCATAAATTCGAGCCTCTTTTCTCAAGCTATAGACCTACAGTAGCATCACCATTTGGTCCATCCTTTTTCGTGCTCCCCACGAGCTCATTAATATAGCCATTACCTTCTTCCTTCCTGCCTTTTCTAGCACTGCAACAAAGAATGCACATAGGACCTCCATCTCTTTTTCTCCTCAGTCTCATTTGAGACAGTATAAAAGTTGTTTACCCAACGATAGATGCGATCTGTCTGAATGAGTCTAGATGTATCGTAGATGTATTTTTGTTTATACATGATGCATCGGTCCAACGGTAAGGGGTCAACATAGCACCGAGGGAGGACGGAGGAGTCTGCGGTCACAACATAGCGACGAGTGAGAGAAAGAGAGCAAAGCACAACAAAGGTGATCGAACGCAGGGCATGCATGACGACTGCCATTTGAGCAACGTGGACAACGACAGGGGGAATCATGCAGCAGGAGTGCCGATCCACCTGCCTCCGCTCTCTCCTCTAAGGGCAGCAAGTGTGGTCAAAACTACGGGCCTGTTTGTCACGCGCTCGAGCCTTCACGTGTAGAAATGCTTTTTAGAAAACAACTCTATTAGCAACTTCATGAGCGGGGGGAGAGAGCCATGTTTTTGCGAGCTTCACCATGTGCTTAACTCGTGAGAGTGAGTTTTCGAGAGGCGACCGCAGAGTTGGGCAGAGAGTTAGGTTTGTTTGGCTATCATTGAAGTTGTGAAGCTCGTGAAGCTTCTCATGAAGTTCGTACCAAACGGTCCCTATGTTTTAATTGGCTGCTAGCTACTTCTCTACTCTCTCCTCCAAAGGCTCATTAAAATGGCTACTTTTACTACAACAGTAGAAAACAACAGGTTTTTGCGATAATTTTTACTCCAAATTTTGGTAGTGGCAAATTTAAGTGTAGACCAAACAACTCATCGGATAGGACAAGACTAAAATGCAAGTATGCAACATGGTGTATTCTATACAGCAAATGCACAGACCCTACAGTTTGAACCAATTGCAACGCTACCACTATACCAATTGCTACTCGAGGGAAAAGCATTTTGTACAGCAAATGCAGAGACTCCTGCAGTTACGAATGTGTGACTGGACTGCACTAATTGCAACTAGGCGGACCACTTGCAACTGTATGCAGACCAATTGCACAAACCCAACTAGTTGCAACTAGGTGCGTGTAAACTTATCGCAACCGCAAGACTAGACCAATTGCAACCATGGCACTATACTAGCTGCAACTTGACGGAACTAATTGCAACAAATCTGGCCTATTTCAACTGGATACGAACCAATTGCAACTGGACCACCTAATTGCAGCTTGACGTGAACTAATTGCAACCAGAGTAAGTCCAATTGCAACTGAGAAAAAAATATCAATTACAAGGTGGTTGCATTTTGTATAGAGTTCGGTATGACAGCATGGTACCAGTTGAAGCTAATGAGTTTACTGGTTTTTTTTTTGCGAAGAGTGCGCGTGAAGCAGAATAATTCGCGTCACTTGGAAGTTTCAGTGGGAGGAGGGTAAATGTACACCGGTGAAACTTTTAACCGAGGAGGACAAATCGTCATGTCTTCTGACTCGGACCGGGCCCTTCGAGCTGGGCCTTTTCCCTCATGCTGCTTCTCCTGGTAGTCTCGTCTTGGGCCGGCTTCTTTTGCCGGCCACCACCTCATAGAAGGTCGAGCACTGGTTGTTTCACTAGCAGAAAAGATATGAGTTAACACTTACAATATCAAACTTCAATATATAAACTTAAGAGGAGAAAGCAAACAGAAGTACTCACTCATTTGCATGTTTCCGTCCTGTAAATGAATCATTCATCCTGGGTATTTCACCTCCTGCACTGGGTCCAGCATCCTGTCATCGACCAGATACAGGTTATACAATGCAAAATGTTCAAGTTTGCACATTGTACTCAGGAGCATGAGAGAGAATAGGGGGGAAGGCTTTCTTACTGGGGATCCAATTCCAGCAAATGAGCCTTTAATGAATGGGTGTTCGAGTAACATGCTTGCTGTTGGCCTCTCAGCAGGATTTCTCCTGAAGCAGAGTTGCAGAAAATCCTTCCCTTCAGGGGACAGATTATCTGGAATTGGTGGGTCTACGCGCAGCACCTTAAACATTGCAGCAGGCTGTTGCATTACAGAAATACAGAATTTTAGGTTTTGTGTACAAAGACATTACGCAATTTATTGGGCTGCTGATGAAACTGATCTCCACGAAAGAAACCAGCTATTTTTCATTTGAAATAGATATAGGAAAGCAACCACATATGTAACACATAGTATATAATCAAAATGTTGTTTAGGCCAATTAGTTACGTCAAAAAAATTTACCATCTTCATTGATTACATCAACCAAAGGTAAAAATGGAATGCAAGCCACCATGCAGATTACCTACCCCTTCAAGATTGCTCCAAGGAGGCTTCCCTGTAAACATCTCTATGATTGTGCAACCTAGGCTCCAAATATCAACAGCAAGATCATAACCTGCACTTTTATCAAGTGTGGCACGAACAACCTGCAATACGAACAAGTATCACGGTGGGTTACAAAAATGTATTGTGCTTACACCTTTTTCCACCAAAGAACAATTAAATTAAAAAGAAAACAAACTTTAAAACTTGATGAACCAAACTTTGTTTGTCATGCTTGATGCTCAAAGGTTTAAGGCATTCTACAACCAATTTTAGTGCCGGTAAGTACTAAATTGGTAGGGGCAAGTACTAAAAAGAGTACATAAATTTATTTTTAATTGTTTTTCAGGATCAGACGGTGAAAACAAATGAAGTACCTTGAAGTACCAACAAGTACCAAGGGGGTAATTTTAAACTACCGTAAAAGACACATAGGTTGACATCAGACACATAGTAATTAGGAAGGAAAAGGAATGGATGAAGCTAATATAAAGAGTAACTTAGTCTCCCTCAAAAATAAAAAAAGAATTACTTAGGCCCTATTTATTTCAGCTTCGGATGAACATTCGATGCATAGCTTTTCATATATCCAAAAGTCGGAAAGCTGTGAGAATGGAAGGCCAAATGCAAATTTTTATGAGCTTTCCAACTTTCCACTTTTCAGAGGCATCTGGCTTTTGCATATATGGAAACCTAGCTGTGAAAATCTCCACAGAAGGTCAAACAAACAAAGCCTTAGTCTCACCTCAGGAGCCATCCAATATGGTGTTCCCTTTAATGAAAGATTTGGAGCAATGGTACTCAACTGAAAATGAAAGAGAAAAATAAGGTATAATAAGTATCAACTATATAGGTAACAAATACAATGACGTACAATATATAAGTCCACAAGGAAATTAAAATAACATTGTATGGATCAGCCCACTATGGTTCGAGCCTTGACCCGTGCATTGAGGTCCAACTCACGACCAACTCCTTAGACGAGGGTCCACCCACCATAGGTCGGTTCACACAATTGTTTTAAATATGTACATCTAGATTACAAATTCAAAGAAAGTGTCGTTCCAATAACAGAGACTCTTGGCAATCACACCATAGCTAGCCTACGGCGAAATGTTTCCGCAGTTGGTAGTTTGGTTCCCTTAAGAGAGTCTCTAAGGAGCCGCATAAAGGTCTGAATTTGTTATGGAACAGCTAGAACTGAAGGAGGATGAACTGGATTGTAGATTGGAACGCCTGGCCAGGCAGGAAACCCGGCCAGAACAGGCCCTCACGGGAACTCTATTCTTCTTCGATGACTCTAACCCTAGGACCTGGCCACCTTTATAGACTAGGTCACCTACTAACCCTAATTGCCCACGCGGTTATTGTTCACGCAACTACAGTGTCCCTGTGAACAGTACCGCAGCCACCCGTTTGGGTTGGACTCAGCCAACCCACTATCATAACACTACTCCCCCCGCCCCCAATTTATAAGCAGCTCGCCCTCGAGCTGCTGCGGGAAGATGACTTGACTTGGCACACACCTATCACCTGGCAACAAGCCTTTTACATCTCAGCTTATGCTTTATTATTGACTAAGATACTAATTAACTAAGTCCCAACTCTTTTTTTGTGCCATGTTTGATTGTTGGGCACCATCCTGATGCATAGAGAAATAGCACATGAACAACAACTTTTGGCCATGATAGCCAACTATGATGTGCGAAATCAAGGAATTGTAGCGCACAGGCACCATCGAGGGGTACCAGCGCCAATTCTTGGCACTCATGTGCCGTTGCGACAACCTGACATGCCAACATCAAACCGACATGTTCACCACCAGGCTGGGGCAGTCGCTGACATCTGACATGGAGATGCAGCGTCCGGCAAACCTCCATAGACGATGAGCATGGCTCGTGCGTACGAGCATCGTTAAGCCGAGGCGGCCCGGGCCATTCACTCCACGCCACAGCCGGTGGCCTGCCCACGGCCCCAGCCTGCTGCGACAATCTTCATCAGCACCACATGTGAAGTTTGATGAGCTGCCACGCCCTCACGTCCGCTACCTATCACCAGAAGAGATCGCAGAGAAATGAGCAAACGGACAGTGCTATTTCTGCCTCGAGAAATTTTCACGCGACCACAAGTGTGCCGCGCGGTGGTGTGTTCTACATTATGGCGGACGACTCCGTGGAAGACGAGGACGCCATCACCAATGAAGACCTCCACATCTCGATGCATGCACTTATTGGTGTCACAGCTAGCGAAACCATTTTCCTCCGCATCAAGATCAATGGCATCGAGCTCAAGGCCCCGGTCGGCTCTGGCTCGACCCACACATTCATCCATGACGGTGTCGCATGACGCCTTGGCCTCGACATCATGTCACACCCAGACCTGCGGGTCACGATCGCCAACAGCGAGCGCCTGCTCAGCCCAAGGGTGTGTGCCGCCACACCAGTTTCCATCCACAGCGAGCAGTTCGCCATCAATTGCTATGCCTTGGCCTTGCAAAGGTTCAACGTCATCTTGTGGCTGAAGACTTTGGGGCCTATCATGTGGGACTTCGACGCACTCACCCTGGCGTTGTGGTACAAAGGGTGTGCTCTGCTGGCACAATGTGGGTGGTTCTTGCATCAGCCTCATTGCTCTCACTGCAACGCGAGATCTCATGGACACGCTGCTCAGCGACTACTCACACCTATTCGCCACACCCAGCGGCCTGCCGTCGGTACGCCACCATGACCATTGCATACATCTGCTACCATGGACTGCGCCTGTTGCGGTACGGCCCTATCGATACCCCCACTTGTTGAAGGATGAAATTGAGCGGTAGTGTGCTGAGATGTTGGCCCAAGGGATCATCCGGGAAACTACATCTCCATTCTCGGACCTGGTGCTCCTAGTCCGGAAGCATGACGGGACTTGGAGTTTTTGTGTCGACTTCAGGGCTTTGAATGACAAGACAGTGAAGAATAAGTTTCCTATCCCGGTGGTTGATGAACTCTTGGATGAGCTTCACAGGCCGCATTTGTTCACTTAAATTGATCTTCGCAGTGGGTATCACCAAGTGCGCATGTATCTGAGCGACATCGCCAAGACCGCCTTTCACACCCATCATGGCCATTTTGAGTTTCTGGTCACGCCCGTCGGCCTAATGAACGCTCCGGTGACATTTCAAGCTCTGATGAATGACATCCTCCAGCCCTTTATGCGCCCGTTTGTCCTCATATTTTTTTATGATATTCTCACTTATAGCTCCACTTGGGAGGAGCACCCGCAGCAGGTTCAACTGGTCCTCCAATTGCTCCACAACAACAAACTCTTCATCAAGAAATCCAAGGGCTTTTTTGGCGGTCAATGGTGGCCTACCTCGGCCATGTTATTTCAGTGAATGGGGTGCTATGGATCTTGCAAAGGTGGAAGTAGTGGAGGAATGGCCACGTCCACGAACGACATGGGCGCTGGGTGGGTTTCACGATCTCAATGGGTACTACCGCAAGTTTATTACGGGGTATGGCGCGGTGGCAGAACCCCTCACTACCCTCATGAAGGGCTCCTCATTCCAATGGTCGCCACAGGTGGATGCTGCATTCCTGACCCTCAAGACAGCATTGATGTCGCCCCCCCTTCTTCGCCTTCTGAATTGCTCCAAGCGTTTCATCGTCGATTGTGATGCTTCTAGTACATGCTTTGGCACTGTGGTTCATCCAGGGGACGGAGCTGTGGCTTATTTTAGTCGTCATGTTGCTGCTCACCGTGCCAAATCGCCTGCATATGAGAGGGAGCTCATTGGGTTGGTCAAAGTTGTATGCAATTGGCTACCGTATTTGTGGGGGTGGACTTTCACTGTTCGTACTTATCATCGCAGCCTCAAGTTCATCCTCGACCAATGTTTGACGACCATACCTCAACAACAGTGGGTTACTAAGTTGTTTGGCTATGATTTGGTTGTTGAGTACCATCCTGGCAAGCAGAATGAAACAGCTGACGCATTGTCCCACTGAGATGAAGAGCAACTCACCATTCATGCTCTGTAGATAACACGTTTTGATGTTCGACGATCTTCGTCGGGAATTGATTGCTCATCCTTGCGCACAAGAGTTGCACGCCCAATTGGCTGTTGGAACTACACCTGATGGCTGGCAGGAAATTGATGGCTTATTGCTTTTTCAGGGCAAGGCATATGTTCCTGAGGCGACTCCACTTTGGCCTCAACTTTTGGAGGATGCACACGCTACTGGTCATGAGGGTATTCAAAAGACTATGCACCATCTTTGTCTGTCCTTTAGTCCTCAGTTGGGCCGCTTCGTGCATGACTTTGTGAAAGGTTGTTCGGTCTGTCAACGGAATAAGACTGAGCATCTACATCCAGCTAGATTGCTGCAGCCTCTGTCTGTGCCTTCCTCGGTATGGAGTGATATTGCCATGGATTTTGTGGAGGGATTTCCCAAGGTGGGAGGTAAGTCAGTTATTTTAATGGTGATTGATCGTTTCTCTAAGTTTGCCCACTTTATTCCTCTTGGCCATCAATACTCAGCCATGTCTGTTGCCAAGACCTTCTTTTATGAGATTGTGCGTGTCCATGGGTTTCCTTGCTCTATTGTTAGTGACTGTGATCTTGTCTTTATCGGCAGTTTTTGGAAGGAGCTATTCTGGTTGGTTACTTTGTTGCTCAGTTCAACATTTCATCCACAGAGTGATGGCCAGTTTGAAGTCACTAATCACACGATTATAATGTACCTTCGTTGCTTGGCTGGTGATCGTTTCTCTAAGTTTGCCCACTTTATTCCTCTTGGCCATCAATACTCAGCCACGTCTGTTGCCAAGGCCATCTTTTAGGAGATTGTGCGTGTCCATGGGTTTCCTTGCTCTATTGTTAGTGACCGTGATCCTGTCTTTACCAGCAGTTTTTGGAAGGAGCTATTCCGGTTGGTTACTTTGTTGCTCAGTTCAACATTTCATCCACAGAGTGATGGCCAGTTTGAAGTCACTAATCACATGATTACAATGTACCTTCGTTGCTTGGCTGGTGATCGCCCCTGTTCTTGGCTTAATTGGCTACCTTGGGCTGAATTTTGCTATAATTCTTCTTTTCAGACTGTTGTGGGCACCACTCCTTTTCAGGTGATCTACGGGCATCCTCCCCCTTGTATGATTCAGTTTGTGCCCGGTTCAGCAAAGGTTGTTGCAGCGGATGCACTCTGTGACCGTGATGAGTTCTTGGCGGAGGTTCATGATTGGTTGATCCTTGCTCAGGAGGTTATGCGTTAGCAGCATGATAAGCAGCGCAAGGACTTGGAGTTTGTTGTGGGTGATTGGGTTTGGTTGCGGCTTCAGCACTGTTCTGCGATTGGCATCACACCGGCTCGAGCAACAAAACTTGATCCCCTCTAGTTTGGCCCCTATCAGATTTTTGCATGCATTGGTTTTGTCTCCCATCTCCTCCAGCTGCCTCCTTGACCTCGCATTCATGATGTGTTTCATGTTGCTCTCAAGCCGTTTGTGGGCTCTCCTCTTTTTGGACCGCCTCAAGCCGTTTGTGGGCTCTCCTCTTTCTGGACTGCCGGTGCCTCTGCCATCCCTGGTTCGTGGCAAGGTGGTTCCTATCCCTCTTCGGGTTGTGCGTGCTTGCCTGTTTCGTGGTGTCTGGGAACTGTTGGTGCAGTGGGAGGGTCATTCTGCTGAAGGTGCAACTTGGATGAGTTCAAGACGGTGTACCCTCGAGGACGAGTTGTTCCAGGGGAGGGAGGAAGTATTGTGGACTCTTGCCATGTGCGCACATTTAGGCGCCGGAATAAATAGGGAGAGTCCACTACTAATTAAAGTGGCTCAGTCCTTAACCGGGAGAGATAGTCTTGGGAAGAGATATTTAGTTTAGATAGATAGGATTTGTTAGTTGGTTGTTAGCTTAATTGATGGCCCAATAACCTATAAAGAGAAGCTAGTAGTTTTGTACTAGGAGCTCTCCCGTTGCCGTGCCTGAGCTGTCTTCGACGGCGGCGCCATTGGCCGCTGGCGACAGCAGCTCAACGCCTCCGTACATCCTGCGCTCTTGTTCTCAACCCTCCCTGCTCCTTCACTCTCCTCTATGTTCCCCTAGACAGCCACGCTGTATCAGAATTCCTCGGTCATCCTAGTTGTTTGGGAACTTTGGAAACACCAAATGCGAAATGATTGCATGTTCAGCTGAGCTTATGCGTGATCTAGTCATTTAAATTGTAATGTATTTAATTCAGTATCCATCCTAAGAACATACACCAAACATTAATGTCAATAACTTGCAGAATATAAACATCAATTTTTGAGTTCTCATAAAGCCCATTATAACTATAGACAATTATTTACTTCGATATGTGTGTATTTATCCTCATGGTGTGCTTTTCAAATGGTTAGGCACACTATTGTAACTATTAATGTTGTAATGGCACGACTGTTGGCAAATTTGTAGCAGGCCAAATCCATATGGGTATTGACTACTGGATAGCTTCGTAACTCTCCATACAAAAAATAACTGTATGATATCCCGTACAAAGTCAAGTAGTTCAACTTACCCGCACAGCCGTTCCAAAGTCAGCCAATTTTACTACACCATTGATATCAACTAGCAAATTCGCCCCTTTGATATCTCTATAAAAGTACAAGTTTGTATAATTTCAATGTCATTCAGCAACATGGTTAAAAAAAGAGAGAATAACTTCAGCAAACTTAGGGTAAAAAAGAAGACTGGCTGCTGCAGAGTACAAAATCAAGGGGAAAGACAAGAAAATATAGGATAACCAAACCATGTCTTTTATCTAGTACACTTCCTGGAATGACATAAAGCCCTTGAAGGGACTAATAAAAATATACACAAGAAAGCACAGTGAGGTGAACAGACATTGAAATTAAAGAAAAAGGGCACATGAGGAATTCTTTGTATGGAAATTATTAAAGACAATAGAAGAGGGCTTGAAATTGTTAATTAAAAAACTTAAATTAACATGCAGAAGTTAAACTGTTATTACTTTACAAAAAATTAAACAAGGTCATAAAAAGGTTACCTATGCATAATTTTTTGGCTATGTAAGAAAGCAAGGCCCTTGAGAATATGGGGCATAAATTTACGGATGACTGATTCTGACTGTAATACACAATGTTGATGAATATCACAACCAGGAAAAACATATTCCTTGTAGATGTAGAATCTATCATCAATCTGCAAGGAACCCACCTTACTAAATCACCATTTCATAGCACTAATAATGACACAATGAATGCCCTTCATAAGACAAAGGAGAACTTACAATTTCACTTCCATAGTACTGCACTATGTTTTCATGCTTAAATTGACACAGAAATTTTATTTCCTGAAACAAAAATGAGAATCAGTTAAGTGCTAGGGCATACATAATCATTATGTATAAGAAGAGAGTATGGGACTAAATTTATAATTTTATTGTCTAATCATGTTGCTGAAAAAATGTTATATGTACTACAGTACCCATGAAAATTGGAAAACAAATCTGACTGAACCATAGGAAGCAGTCATATATAGGACACAAATATAACAATTCCCATTACTGCAATATAGCTATGAAATAAGGATGACAAAACCTGTTCCAATTGCTTCAGAGACTCAGTTGATTTGGCTTCAGGATTTAAATTGACCTCTTTGATGGCACAAAGAGCCCCAGAATGCCTATATAACGACAGAGAATGATTGTCAGTGTTTGATATGAAGTGATCATCTTGATGTATAAAGTCTATTGTTGTACCTATTAGTAGCTTCATATACGCATCCATATGTGCCATTGCCAATGACTTTTCCTTTTATCCATTGGCCAGCTATTGGCTGCATCTTAAAATTTTCTTCTGAAATTTGGATCTCAACATTTGGAATTGGCAGCAAGTCGAAAACACTTGTCCGCATTGGGCTAGCATGCGCAGAAATAGGAGACAGATGTAAGGGGTCAGAATCGGCACTTCATTGCCTAATGGAAATAGACATATAGTACTCATCAAAATCTGTTGAAACACATAAGGGTAGAACAGAAGATATGGTATGTACCTGCTTTCAGCTATTTTATTTGTATCTTGCCTTGAGGCCATTTCTCCCATCCCATATTGTTCTTCTGAGGGTCGCTTTGTGTTTGTGATTACACCTAGATTTGGATTGAGATTTGTTGTCTGGTATTGTTCCTTTCGAGCCTCTGTACTCATTTCTCCACCATAAAAAATACAATTAACCCATTGTATGTTGACCCTACGAGGGCTAAAGGTGGCCTCTAATGCAGACTGTGCTGCAGTTCTAACGAAATCATCAGCACTAGTGCTTCCAATTTTTGCAGAGATCTCTTCAAGGCTTGTCAAGTGCTCGAAGCCAATATCTAACGGGTTGTATTGCACCATTGTGTTAGCATCGAATCCGAACTTCAGCCTTCGGACATTGGGCATGGCTCCTTTCACAAAGGCTATGCAAAGTGCCGGACAGAAAAACTTGAAGTGTTTGAGAACTAAGAATCCCTCCTTTTCAAAGAGTATCCTTTGACCTGGGGTGATCCGTACATACAGTGAGAGAACAGAAAGTTCAGGCAGCCCTTTGAGGATATCAACATCATCCCTTGACAGGACCATAACCTGAATCTTTAAAGTGACAAGCAGGCGGAGTTTTCCAATCCACCGGGGAAAGATGGAAAAGATGCAAAGCCTCTGCAACTCAAGTTTCTGAATAAGGGTTGGAGGAGACGACAAGCTGCCCAAGTCATCTATGGGAATGTTACTGTTTAAAGCACTGACCTCCAGAGTATTTGCATTAGAGAAACCCGCAGGTAACATAGTAAGAGACTTGAGATTGTGGAGTTTCGGTAGAATTGATCCCAGGCACTGCAACTTTTTATCAAGATTGTCAGAAGGCATTGTAGAACAGGTGACATGAAGATTCTGTAGATTGGTAAGGTAACCTAGGTTCAACACATTTTCTACAGAGTTGCTACTGAGATCAAAGCATCCTAGTGCTTGAAGAGATGTCATGCGACCAAAACCATTTGGCAGGCTTGTCTCATCAGGAAGACTGAGGTGCCGCAGACCTGGCAAATGAATGATATCGGGCGGAGCTTTGCTTATTCTTGAATCTATTTTCAGAGTCTCCAAATATAGTAGACCTTGCATCTCAGTTTGCAGATTTATATGGGCATTACATAATACTTCCAAATATCTCAGTCGAAATAATTTGCACACTGCAGTCAGGTCAAAACTTATGCTATCCTGATCACTCCAAATGTGTAGGATCAGGACTCGAAGAAGTTGAAACTCCATTATAGAAGGCAAAGACTTGAAAATTCCATAAAAGAACAAAGATCGAACTTGTGACAGCCGTAAGATTGCTGGTGGTTCAGGATCATCTGCATCACCAAAGTGTAGAGACAGTCGCCGAACCTTATCAGCAATTCTTGTATGGGTTTGAGAATGATCAATTGCAGTGACGAAATTTTCCTCTATGGACCTGTACCTAATAAGATTAAGTACCATATAGTGTACAGTACATGATAATACCTCACCATTGTAGTTGATATCTACAGGTTGTATCATCCCCTCGTGAACAAACTCATCAAAATAGCTTCCTGCAACTTCCTCCATTTGTTTTCCTTCTTTTGCACAGATAAATCCTTCAGTTATCCATTGCTTTACCAAGTCATCTTTCCAAATTACTTGGTCCTCTGTATATATGCTGAGATATAACATGCATGCTTTCAAATGATCAGGAAGGTAATTGTAACAAAGGTTAAGCACATGTTTTGTCCCTTCCATAGTTGGATTTGTCCCTAAATTAGAGCATAAAGACCTCCTTATATAGCTACAGGACTCTATCCTGCATTTCTGTCTTCCTAAAAGACTTGCCAGAGCAATAGTTGCCAGTGGAATACCACCGCATCTTTTAATAATTACGGATGAAACTTTATTGAACTGTTCATCATTTTTAGATTGATTACCCATTAATCTACTGAAAAACAGTTGTTTCGACTCACTGTCTCTTAGTGGTCCCATCTTAAAAATATACTCGGAGTCATGGCCACAACATCTATGAGCCACAACATCAGTTTCTGTTGTGGTTAGTACTCTACTGCAAGATTTCTCATCTGGAAAAGCACGATGGATAATGTCCCATGTTGATGAAGCCCACAGATCGTCAATTATAATGAAGTACCTGCAAACAAGCTTATTCTTTTAGAGAAAAATATCATTCTCCAAATGTTAAATTATTATGTAACTGAAATCAATTAGTGAGAATATAATGAATGCAATTAGTGAGAAGCTCAACATCTGAAGTCAGTGGGGGTCCATTTCCCGGAGCAAATTGAACCATAAAGAATTCTAACTATATCATATTTTTCAAGTGGGCCATGCTTTTCACTCCCTATGAGCATATAACCCATTTTGTACTTTATTCTATCATCTTGTGTATTATTAGGCTTTCATGTGCTAATTAATCATTTGAGGAGATCAGCGACAAATAGTATTCATAAATGTGTTGGTTTAGGGAGGGCATGCCGTGATGAGAAATATGTTTATTACCAACATGACGTAGATGAATACATGTTTACAAAATCTTACTTCTTATGTCGTAGGTGTGCCCTGATTGTGTCAATGAGACTGTCCGACTCCAAATCATCATCAGGCGCCCGGTGTCGACGAACTTGTAAGAGTATGCTGGTGAGCAGCCTCCTCATGTCAGGCTTCTGGGATGACAGCGCAAAAGCCCAGCACTCGAACTGCCTTCTGAGCTTGGAATACAGCTCCTTGGCAAGAGTTGTCTTTCCAATTCCCCCAGATCCAACGATGGACACCACTCTCAGTCGTCCCTGCTCTCCATCGCTCATCAACCACTCTTCGAGCTTTTCCATGGAGCTGTCGATACCAAAGAGGCGGCGGTGTGCACCACCACCTCTGTAGAGCCGTGGAATCTGCGGTTCATCCGAATCGACGGTCAGGATGGGCCGTCTCTGAAGCTTGTCAAGATGGTACCTCTTGTGCCGCTGAATCGCCTCCTCCAGTCGAGACTTAAACCGTGCGGTTTCGTCGGCGACCCAGCGGCTCCGGCTCAGACTCCCGCGGAACCTAGCGATCTTGCCGCGGTTGTCATCGGCGGCGGTGCCGTGGAGTCTGTGGGTTAAGCTGTCGAGGAAGTCGTCGATGTCGTAGGAGAGCTCGCGCACCTCCTTCACCCAGCACCTGGCCGCCGACGACGTCGGGGCCTCGAGCTCCGACGGCTCCATCAGGTATTTGTCGATCAGCTCTTGGAGGTGGTCCTTGAGGAGGCGAATCTTGGTCTTCTCCCGCTTCTGCAGCCGATGGTCGTCCTCCGGCGACAGCAGCCGCTCGAGCTTGGCGGGGAGGGAACGGATGACCCCAAGGGAAACACTGACCGGAGCCTCCATCGATCGTTTCTGAAACGAATCAAGGAAGAGCATGAATTTAACAAAGTTTAAATGGATATGGAGAAAAGAACATGTGCAAAAAAGAGAGAGAGAATTCTTGGCGATACCTTTTAGAAGATAAACGGGCAATGGAAGATTAAGGGGTTGGCCCCCGAATCAGTGTGCCGGAAATGACGAACGCGACAGAGATTTCCATGGGGACTTTCCATTTCCCTGTTGGGTTCATACTGCCAAAACTACTAGCCACAAATGAAACCCAGCAAGTAGAGGTAGAAGATTTTTTTTTAAGAAAAAGGATACTCCATTCCATCCGTCCTATAAAAAAGTGTATTAGTAGAGGATTAAAAACTCTAATTTTTTTTGTCAAATGCAGAAAGTTTTGCCATACAAATCGGATCTGACCACTTAATTATGAAAATAATTAGATTGTGGGATTTAAATTGCATTGTTTGTGGACGGAGGGAGGGAGTATGTGTTATTCAAATAGCGAAGAAAACAAAATACAAAATATAATTTTTTATAAATAATTTGTGGGCACATGGGCACAACTACCCACCCAGGCGTGGCTTAATCTCAACCATAATCTGCAACAGGTGGCTGCCATGATACCACATCACCTCACAACTACACAAGGACCCAAAATCAATTAAAAGGCATGCCTTTTATTTTTAAAATTCTGCCATCATCCACAAAGATATCAACATTTTCATTGCACATTTACCTATATTGAAAAAGCAATATTGCTTTTACCGTCGACCGCACGGGAACAAAAGCACAGTCATCCCAGTTGCTCGAAACGTGTGCGGCCCCACCTTATCCCTATCCTCCCTCCCCGACCCTCCTCACACCTGTCGTTATCCATTAGACACCACGGCGCGGGCCCGCTTCCCCGGTGAACTACCATCCACGAGGAGCGGCGACGCGGGGGTCACTTCCCTAGCCGACTAGCAGGCGGCGGCGTGGACGCGGGTTGTAGCCCAAGTGAGCGGTGGCGCCGACGCTTTTTGCTGCAGATTGTCCCCAGCGAGCTCCCCGATGAGTTGCCTCCCCGATGTGCTGCTCCTATGGCAGCAGCCTTCCCGGAGTGTGGCGGTGCGGGGGCCAACCCCGCGGTGAGTCGCGGTGCGATGACCGCCCCCTCAGCAAGTGGTGACCAGTCATGAGTGTTTTTTTGGTCTTTTCTTTCTAGATTTGTTCTCCAAATCTTTTTGTTCTTCATTTTTCTATGATTTTTCTAAATTTTGTGTCTTCCAAAATTTTTGCATAATGTTTTCAAAAAAAATTCTACAAAATGTTTTGTCTACAAAGTTTTGAAAATTTATTTTAAAAAGTTTTTTCGCGTGTAAAATATTTTTCTTTGAAAAGTTTGCGCCGCAATTTGTTTTATATTTTTTGGTATTTTTTTGTTTGAAAATGTTTTCATAAATTTTGTACCCACATTTTTCCCAAAATCTTCAGCACAATATTTGCCACAATTGTTTTTGCAAAATCTTTTGTCTAGACAATTTTAGAAAAAATATTTCATATTTTCATGTAAATTATTTTTTCTTCAAAAAAACTGTCTCGGAATTTGTTTCGAGGTTTTTGTAGGTACAAAGGGAAAGCGAATGCGCTTGATTGGAAAACCTACCGCACACATTGAAGTCTACAAGCGATCGTAAACTTGATGTGCTCGAATCAAAATTAGATAACTGTGCTAGTGAAATTTCATGGAGAGGATCCTCTCATGTCCATGAAACACCTTTTATTCTCTTTCTTCACCACACCAGCAAATTTAATGTCATCAAACTCTCTGTGAAAGTCCACTGAGACGGGCCTTAGCACTCTGTTTCAAAAGATGTGAGCACTGGAACTTCAAAATTGATGCTAAACTATAGACCTGAAGTGGAGGATTACTATCATTGATCGATGCAAATTGTGTGGCTAGCTGAATCTGGTAGACTGCCTTGTTAGGGCACTCCCAACCCAGACTCTATAGTAGAGTCCATAGTCACTAATAGTACTGCCATGCAGACAATTTGCTGATGTGACCGGTTATTTATTGAAGAAAGAGGAAGAAAAATGAAGATTAGAGATTTCGAAGTTGGACCTGTTTGCATGTATAGTTTGGGAGCAGAGCCGAAGAACGTAGCAAAGCGAGTCTCAAATAAGTCCTTACTGGTTCGCATACCACACATTTCTCTTCCCCTTGGTCCAAAATATCAATGTCGAAATCATCTAGCCCAAATTGTCGTTAGGCCGAGTCTCAATGGAGAGTTTCACCGTCCCGGTTTCCAAGATGGGAAACTTTGGTATGAAAGAGATGTCTCCCTCAATGCATAGTTTCATTGCACAGTTTCATAGGCTCAAGGGTCCCACAACCTCTCTCTCATTGTATGGTTTAATTGCATAGTTGCATGGTGAAACTCTATTTGTGTCTCAATGGGGGTTTCACACAGTTTCCAACGCATGTGAAACTGTGCCCAAAGGTTTCACCATGGTGAAACTCTTTCCTTCTCTCTCCTAAGGGTTTCATGCAAAAAGTGAAATTTTGCTGATGTGGCGCTGTATTTAATGTGCATGAAACACTCATGAAACCCCATTGAGACTGGCCTTAACGCTGCTAGAAAATTACAAAAGAGACTATAAAATAATGATATTACAGCCAAAATAGAAAAGGAAATGCGGTCCAAAAAATTTATGACACGAGAGGTAGTTGGATTCCATGTGGTCCTCCTGTAATATAGTTTGATTCATTTATTAGAACGAGTGCTTGTCGCGTTTGGATGGTGGGTGAAAAACATTTCACCCGGAAATCTTCCTCGCATCTAAGTATCAAATTAAGTCTATTTGCAAAATCTTTTTATGGATGAGTGCAACTTTGCACGATGAATCTAATAAGCATAATTAATTCGGGATTTGCTACGGTAATGCTACCACAATCATCTAATTATGTGGTCGAAGACTTCATTAGATTAGTCTCGAAAATTTATATGAGGTTGTAAAAGTAATTTGGTAAACAACTTTATTTAGGCCCCGTTTGGTGCCCATAAGTAGGGTGACTTAAAGTGCAAATAGTGTAAAATAAGTCACATGTGAAACCAAATATCCCCGACTTAAAGTGCTCCAACTTATAAGTTGCATAAGTAGCCCCACACCCCTACTTAAAGTGACTTATTTTCACTTTTTCCTCTACCATACTGTGTGGAGCTCACTAACTTATAAGTCACCGCAACCAAACAGGATCGACTTAAAGTGACATGACTTATAAGTTGGGTGACTTATAAGTCACCCTACTTATGAGAACCAACCGGTCCTTAATCTCTACACCTAAAAAGAATGAAAATAAGACTAAAATTTCGTCCGCCTTTTTTTCCTCCGCTCCCGCGGGTCGGCCCTCCTCCGTCACCTCCGGTTCCTATCCGCTCGCACGTCGTGCACTTCCCACGGGTCCGCATCCTCCCTCCGCACGATCCAAAAGAGTGCTCGCTCCCGCCCTCCGGTCCCACTCCTATTCGCTCCTCCCCGTCCGATCCGTCGCCCTCCCCTTGCGCACTCCATCCTTCCCGGAGCCGCCGCCGGTGCCTCCCCACACGGCGTCGATGCCGACGCCGCCCTCGCCTCCCCATCCTCGGCACTACCCTATCTCGGCCCCTCCCCCGCGATCCTCCCCTCCATCTTCTCCACCGGCGCCGCACCTTGAGATCCAACGGGCGACGGGGAGCGTCGAGGTTCTTCTAGCCCGCACCTTCGGCGTGGATTATCGGCGACCGCGCCGCCCCTCCGGCGGTCCGTGATATCCCATCCTCAATCCCCACATGTTCCTCCCATGGAGGTTAGGGCACCCGCTCGGGCGGCTCGGGCGGCTCGGCGGCTACAATAGCCGCATGTGGTGGCGCCGGCGGCGCGGCTCCAACAAGGACCTCCGCACCAAGGAACGCTCGCAGCCTTCGGATCATGATGCCCGCACCCCGTACACCTCTCGCCGCCGCTGCCTCTCCTACACCTTCAAATCGGCGCCATCGCCGTCGTCGGTCTTCGACGGCGCCGCCCCCCAAGGCGGCGGCCTCTCGTGGCCACGTCCCGCACTCGCCCTTCTACAAATTACCTCTTAGTCCGTCAACCTCCGCCGCCCCAACCTTACATGTCCATTATTGGTGAGTCCCTAATGTACCCGACTTGGGCTATGAGTAACAAGCTCGGTCAATTTTGCCACTTAGATGGTGTTGCGTAGAATCCGTTTGTTTATAACTCGTAAGCTAGACATGGGGAAAATATGTTTGGGTAATACGCAAACAAAAGTGATTATGCATCTTATGGCCGTAACACCCCAGAATAGGAACAACATTCTGGAGCGTTACCACACCACAACAAGCTATTATAGGCACACACACACATAAGAAAACAAACAGCAACAATGAGATAAATTAATAGAGCACGCGGAAGCAAATTAAATCATCTAGATAACCATTTCAAAACAGGTCCAAAAAGATTATAAGCTAAGCAAGGACTTCCCAACTAAACATTTTTATTACAACACATGTGACCAAAATATATATTTAAAGAACGTTTGTGCACACGTGCTGCTACTCCCATCCACCATCGCACTCCAAACCGAAAGACTGCGGGGAGGAAAAAGCGTATGAGGTTTATGGAAACCTCGGCAAGCAAACTGCTTCAACCATGCCATTTAAATCACAATAAAATAAGCAGCAATTTAAGAGTCACTATAATCAAAGATGCACCACATAGCTTCAAGTAATAAGTTAAAATAAATGCTCCACAATAATGCTTCATGATGAATTGCAAATGGTGCAATGCAATGCTTGTCTTCACTTCTACCCGCACATCCCGAAGGAAGGATATGAGGGCCGCAACCACATTGCTATATCTCAATGTGTGTTGCTGTACCGTACTTACCGCACCAATCCGGCTACGGTTTTCTTCATATGCATAAAAACATGAGAATGCAAGTGCAAGATTGCAATGCATGAACTTCATATACATCATAATTCTAAACTTCAATTCGGAGGTAAAGCCACACGTGGATCAAAATACTCCGATATAAAGATAAAGACCCCGTTTGGGACCGCGTTTCCGGAACTCACTTATAATTTGAGCAGAGCTTATCCGATACACCGCGATCCGGAGAATCGCTTTCCGAAATAAGCAAAGTGTTTGGCTGTTCGATTATTTCGGTAGCTTATCCGTTTTGAGTGTAAAATGTCTGATATACCCCTAAGTCTGATAATACCTCTTTTAGTTAGTTTAAATGATCTGAACGCAATGGTGTTAAAAAAGGTTGAGATAAAAATTTGGTGATACAATGTAAGTATAATAGAAGTCCTATATACCATTTGTCCATAGAAATTGCTACAAAAATAAGATTACATCAATAAATCAACCAACCAAAGCAGCAGCTAGTGCATCACGGAAAGCACACATATCAGTATCATTCTCTGCAAGACTAGCATCATCATTTGTAGGGTCTTCATCACTATTGCCTTGCACATAGGTTACAAAATGTTCATTCATGTCACTCTCTCTAATGAAATTATGAAGAGCCATACAAGCAACAATGATCCTTGATTGCTTCTTTGATGAAAAGCTAGGTATTTTCCTGAGAATGCGCCACTTCATCTTTAAAACTCCAAATGATCGCTCAATCACGTTTCAAAGGGACGCATGATGATAGTTGAACGTCTCCTTCAATCCCACTGGGTGCTGACCATGCTGCCATTCGGGCACATGATACCTTTGTCCTTTGTACGGTGCTAGATATCCTTTTGAATTTGGGTACCCGGAATCCCACCGTAGCCGCGCGATTACCGTAGCGAGCCATGGGTTAATTTTTGACCACGCATAACTTCTTGATCCGAATCCCGAATTATGCATGTGAGTAGTCAAACGGAAAGGATTCGGCGAGCTCTACGTAACCATGACCTCTCGTTCGTCCATCCGAGCGATGTACCAAAAAGTCATGTTTTTGGTCGTCCACTTTATGTATTCCATCATACAAAACATATTTTCCTTTTACGCATTATGGGTGTTACATTCTCCCCTCCTTAAAAGAATTCGTCCCCGAATTCACCATCGCTAAGGAAAGAACGAGAAAAGAGCCATATGTATATAAAATATGTCTTGGATATGAGATAGAGAGTTGATATTGATCCAAAAACCATCAATTCTTAGAAGAATGGAGGATTACCCAATTTATTCGAAAATTCTTGATCCTTCCAAGAGAGAGAGAGAGAGATAAATAAAGATGGATTTTAGGGATTTGAGAAAATCTTCTTAATTGTGACTAGCCATCAATCAAACAAGGAGAACTATAGTCACAATTAAGTTGATTGGGTCACTAAGACCAAGAACGAAATATTTTTCAAAGTGAGCACACTTCCTATACATGCTAGTTGATTTTTCGAAAAATCTATCCTATGTCACAAAGTGCACGCATCCACTTCAAATGAATGCCCTAACAAGCATATTTGGCTCATATCTTCATCCTCGAGACACAAAGACGAGTGTAAATAAAGATATCAACCAAATATCTAGCGAGGCGCACAAGAGATTCACTTGAAGCAATTACATGCTATGGATGGCACGCTAGCATGGTATTATGGCCTAGATGCATTCCGGTATTTCAATGAGTTTTCATGAAAACATACCTTTGCCTTAAGACCATTTCATTTATGCATATACTAAATTTTGATCGGTGCTAGCTCTTACTTGTTCTTTTGGAAGTTACGCTTATCAAGAGCTTCCTTTGAGATGCACAAAAGAATGAGACTACAAGATCACTTAGAAGAAATTGTTAGTCCCACAAGTTACTCAAGTGTTGTAATGAGCTCCCCCTTAAGTAGTGCTAGAGATTTTGAATTTCTCAAACAATGCACTTTGTTCAATTAAGAACTCACCGAGGCTCATTCCAAACTTGGTTGCAACACATGAATGATTTATTAATTGAAATGTGTTTAGTCTCTCATAACCTTTGATGCCAAGTCACCCTTCTTCTTAAAAATTGGGTCAACCCCGGGTCACCCGGCCATAGGAGTCGGATCACCCCGCAAAGACATACGGAGGCGTACCCGGTCACACCGGGCACAGTGCCGGTCACCCGCCAACAACCTTCACCGGGGCCGCACGGCCGACCGGTGATCACCGCTTACACCTTTTTGGTAATTTTGCCTTCCTTTTTCTTTGAACGAGTGGATGTGTCACTAATTTAATTCCTGCAACATGGATAAGGCATTGCTCTACTAGAGAGCCATTAAAAGCATCGAATGGCATGAGAGAGTGGAATTTCACAAAATAGTCAAAGTCACTACCTCATGTCTCGCTATTACAAGAAAAGCATCACATGAGTGTTCACCAAGGACCAGGAGCGATTTAGACTCAATCAAGCGCATTAGTTACCGAGATGACATTGATTTCACGATTTATATGAGTTTCTCCTTCACATGGTCAATTGAATCCAATCATGATTTCCAACTCTTCCAACCATGTGCTCAATGCATCTCTTTCAACCCGCAAGCTCGGTAAGCATTTCTTGGTACCCAACACTTGTTGGGTCCTATGGGATTAGCCACAAGGTGCTTAGGAACTCAAATAGCTCTCATGCTATAATGAGGTGAACTAATCTCCCTAATAGCACAAGTTCCATTCTTATCATTCCTAGGCTTAAGAAAATCATAATGAACAAGGTTTGATTTAGGAATATTGCCATTTGGACAATCTTTGCCCATGTGACCCTTTTGACAGCATTCATAGCAAATGCGACTTTTGTTCTTGTTGGTCACACCATTCCTTGCAATTTCTTTTCCATACTTGCTTCGAGTCTTCTTCTTGGAGAAGGTGGCTTCCTTGCCTTGTTTGCTTGAAGTGGCCCCGCTTCTCGGCCGGCACCGGTCTGACCGGTCACGGTCAGAGCCACTGCCCGTTGCTGCATTTGGGCACGTGTCAGCAAAGTGTCCCTTCTCTCTGCACTTGTAGCACGCCCTCCACTTGTTGGAGCTTCTAGGCTTCTTGGAGAGTGACTGTTGTGCCTTGTGCTTGATTGGGCGATGTTGGGATTTGATTTGCCCAATCTTGCTCTCTTCTTGAATCTTGTTCTTGTGGGACATTGTATGTTGTTGAGGGGTTGAACTAGTGGCAGTTGATCCCTTCTCGAGCTTCTTCACGATGCTTTCACGGTTATCTTGAGAGGGTTGCACTTTGCTCTTCTCCTTCAACACATACAAGTCCTTTTGTAGCTTTTCAACTTCTTGGTTTAGTTTATCATTTTCTTCAGCAATGAGGTCATCACAAGATTCTACAAGTGCATGCTCAATGCTAGATTGGCTTGCTTGAGACAAACAGTCATTAGCACAAGATAAATTAACTTGAACTTGTGAGCATGTGCATGTGTGAGATAAAGGTTGCATAGATTTTACCGACGAAAGCACAACCTCATGGGCTATCTCTAGTGTTGCATAAGAATCAACAAGCTTCTCATAGGAATGTTCAAGTTCATTGTGATTAGCTTGTAGAACCATATGCTCGCTAGTGAGCTTCGCTAGTTTGGCTTCTAGATCATCATTGGCATCTTCTTCTATTTTAGCTCTACAAGCAAAGGATTTGATGTCATGATCATATTTGTTAGCCAAAGTTTCATACTTACAAACCAAGGATGCAAGTTCGGATTTGAGAAGTTCAAGTTCTCTTGACGGAGAGCTTGATGCTTCAATCTTCTGGTCCTTAGCGCCCTTGGCTTGTCTCTTCTTCTTGCTCTTCTTTTCCTTATTGGCCATCAAGCAAGATAGAGTGCCCCTGCCGGCACCGGTCTGACCGGTGGGTGCCACCGGTCTGACCGGTCCCTGCAGAGGGACGGCGTGTTCGCTTCTTTGATCTTCTTCTTGCTCGGGAGTTGATGCTTGGTGATTAGTGGATGTTGTAGTGGTAGGGCACATCTCCACTGACTCATCTTCATCATCGCTCTCGAGTTCATCCCATTTGGTGTTTACCAACTCAAGTAGTAATTTCCAAATGAGATGAGCATCTTCGCAAATCTTTTTGCTCTTTAGGATAAGATACTTTAGTTCTCTACATACACAACTACACAAAGGTTAGTAATAACGGCATTGAGTTGCTTCTTCTCCAAGTCCATTGGCGAGACACATGTCTCATCCTTTGGAAGGATACTCGCAACCATAATGCTTTCGGTAGTAGGGCCCAAAACCTTAAGTGCAATGAGAATATTAGAGCACCAAGAAGAATAGTTTGAGCCATCTAGAGCTAGAGGCTCAAACGGTACCTCACAAGTTGTCGACATCGAAGAACTCCAAGCGGTTAAGCTCGAATCGGAGCACCAAGCTCTGATACCAATTGAAAGGACCTTGATGTCGCCTAGAGGGGGGGTGAATAGGCGAGATGACCAGTTTAAACTCTTTCCCCCAAACACTTGAGCTGACAGTGCTCCACCGGTCAGACCGGTGGCGGTGACCGGTCGGACCGGTCGAGCCTCGTCGGGCATACTCCCCGGTACTCATGCAAGGAAGGAAGAAGACGGACTCCTATTAGAATTCTCCCGTAATCCTATTAGGACTCGTTCGTGTAATCCTACTAGGACTCCTGCCTTGTAACCGACTAGGAAACCGCCCCCCGGACTATATAAAGGAAGGCCGGGTACCTAGCCGGCACCGACCGCATCTCAACCCAACACTAAGCGTAGGGCGCCATACTTGATCCCCAAACGGGACGTAGGGTTCGCCACCTTGGCAGCCCGAACTCCGTATAAATCTTGTGTCCCGTGTCCTTGCGCATACCTTCGAGTTCTCGGTCTCCCGATCACGATCCTCACCGCACAATCTACTACCTCGGGTACCCCCTTGGTAGGTTTGCCGGTCTAAAACACCGACACTGGCGCGCCAGGTAGGGGTGATCATCACCACCGGGCGAATTCGAAGGACCCTCGTCAACAAGATAAATCTACTCGTCGACTCGCCGAGATCCATTGAAGCAAGTCGCCTTGCTCTTGTCAAAGCGGAATCAATTTTCCTACACCGCACTTCCGGGTGCCTCGGCACGTCGCGTGGCTCGTCATGCGGCTCGTCGCACTGCTCGTCGTCGACTACTCCGCCTCGCGCAGGCTCGTCGTCGACTACTTCGTCTTCGCCCGCGCGTGCGGGTGCCTCGGCACGTCGCGCGACTCGCGCATGCGGCTCGTCGCGCCGCGCGTCGTCGACTACTCCGCCTCGGGCAGGCTCGTCGTCGACTACCTCGTCTCCGTCGTGCGTCCGGGTGCCTCGGCACGTCGCGCAGCTCGTCACGCGGCTCGTCGCGCCGCTCGTCATCGACTACTCCGCCTCGCGCGAGCTCGTCGTCGACTACTTCGTCTTCGCCGCGCGTCGGGGTGCCTTGGCACGTTGCGCGGCTCGTCATGCGGCTCGTCGCGCGTGCTCGTCGTCGACTACTCCGCCTCATGCAGGCTCGTCGTCGTCGACTACTTCGTCTTCACCGCGCGTCCGGGTGCCTCGGCACGTCGCGCGGCTCGTCATGCGGCACGTCGCGCCGCTCGTCGTCGACTACTCCGCCTCACGCCAGGGCTCGTCGTCGTCGACTACTTCGTCTTCGTCGCGCGTCCGGGTGCCTCGGCACGTCGCGCGGCTCGTCATGCGGCTCGTCGCGCCGCTCGTCTTCGACTACTCCGCCTCACGCAGGCTCGTCGTCGTCGACTACATCGTCTTCGCCGCGCGTCCGGGGTGCCTCGGCACGTCGCACGGCTCGTCATGTGGCTCGTCGAGCCGCTCGTTGTCGACTACTCCGCCTCGCGCAGGCTCATCGTCAACTACTTCGCCTCCGTCGCGCGTCCGAGTGCCTCGGCACGTCGCGCGGCTCGTCACGCGGCTCATCGCGCCGCTCGTCGTCGACTACTCCGCCTCGCCCAGGCTCGTCGTCGGGTACTCCGTGCGCCGCGATTTCGTCTTGCGGCCACGCCGGCTCTACTTCCGCCCACGCCGTGCGTCGCGACTACTTGTCTCGCGGCAACACCGGCTCTCCTTCGAGTATGTCGCGCGCCGCCACGACGTCGTCTTCCGGTCGCATCGCGTCGACCTTTCATCTTGACTAGTTTTCCAAACTAGTCGAGAACGGCAACCACGCCCCCAACAACTAGTCGAATCAACTCGACTAGTCAACTTTAACAACAACCGTCGCGGCTCCATTGCCGACCGCCACGGCTTCATCATCGGTACGCCGTGCAGCAACAACCTAAGTCATTTATTTAAATGATTCTTTGTTCTCTTGGCTTGTTCTCCTCATCATGTAGGACTACTTGCCGACTACTCATTTCGTATGCTTCTCGGCGGGTTTTCACGGGAGCTACACTTTGCCGACTACTCTTGGGGCATATCGATCAAGTCACCACGAGTCTACTTCATCAACTCGGGGGCTATCCCAAGGAGGCAGCTTCTAAAGTCCGCTACGCGCGGCAATCTAAAGTCGACTTCTAAAGTCGCATGCTAAAGTCTGCTTCGTGCGGCAACTTAAAGTCGGCTCCGGTCGCATCTTCGCCTGCTACGATGGCATACTACGTGTGTAAGCTTCGATGGAACCTAGCTGTAAGTGGCCCTCAGGTCATGACGATGATGGAACCTAGCTGCACGTGGTCTTCACGCTCTGTACCATGGGTCCAAGTACCCAAAGTACTCGCGCTCCGTACCTTGGGTCTGAAATCCACGACCCAGGTACAAAAGTCGACTCCGGTCGCACCTTCAAGTCCACTACGGTGGCCCCCGTACCTTGGTCCGAAATCCATGGCCCAAATACACAAGTCGACTTTGGTCGCACCTTCAAGCCCGCTCTGGCGGCAATCGTACCTTGGGTCTGAAATCCATGGCTCGGTACTCCAGCCCACTCCGGTGGCACAAGTCGACGCTAACGGTCGCACCAAAGCCCGCTCCGGTGGCACAAGTCGACGCTAACGGTCGCACCCAAGCCCACTCCGGTGGCACAAGTCGACACTAACGATCGCATCCAAGCTCACTCCGGTGGCACAAGCCGACTTCGGTCGCAATCTTAAGCCCGCTCCAGCCGGCAAAACTACTCATTTTCTCCGATTTTTCATTCGCTTTGGCTTTCCGGAAAGTACTTTTCGTTTTTTGCATCTTAAGTCCACCCCGTGTGGCACAAGTCGACTACCGTAGTCGCATCTAAAGTCCGTTTCACACGGCAATCTAAAGTCGACTTTTTCGGTCGCATTCCAAAGTTCGCTTCTCGCGGCAACTAAAGTCGACTTTGGTTTTCAAGTCGCGTCTCAAAGTCCGCTCCGCGCGGCACAAAGTCGACTTCGGTTTTCAAGTCGCATCTCAAAGTCCGCTCCGCGTGGCACAAAGTCGACTTCGGTTTTTATGTCGCATTCTAAAGTCCGCTCTGCCGGCATCTAAAGTCGACTTCGGTCGCAACTAAAGTCCGCTCCGACGACACAACTACTTCTCATGCTCCACGGCTCGATGCCAAATTACTACTCGGAATCTCTCCGGCTCGGGGGCTGCACTCAAATTACTACTCGAGGATGACTCCAGTAGACTTCGCTCGCTCTCAAGCTCGGGGGCTCGCACCAATAACTACTCGACGTGGCTCATACGGCTCTCTTATCTCGGGGGCTACACGCTGCGGAGTACTCGGATGATGGCTTCCGTGAACACTGAAGACCCTTGGATTGATTACCTAATCATTTCAAGGCTCGGGGGCTGCTATGCTACACCCATCATTTAATTTTTTCAAGACGGAAGATTCGGAATCAAGATTGACCCTCACCTAGAGTCTGCAACTCAACCTAAGGCTCGGGGGCTACTCCATATGGAGTGCGATTTTGCAATCGCACTTCCATATAATCTCGACTTCAAGACAAATGAGTTGGACCACCTTCCAGCGTCGTGGCAGTTCAAGTACTATTGAAGACTTCTCGATGACGCTCAAGAACTACTCGAATAGGCTTCAAGACTACTCGGACTGCTACTCTCGACTACAATGTGCTCGGGGGCTTATCGGGCATACTCCCCGGGTACTCATGCAAGGAAGGAAGAAGACGGACTCCTATTAGAATTCCCCTGTGATCCTACTAGGACTCGTTCCGTGTAATCCTACTAGGACTGCTGCCTTGTAATCAACTAGGAACCCACCCCCTAGACTATATAAAGGAGGGTCGGGTACCTAGCCGGCACCGACCGCATCTCAACCCAACACCAAGCGCGGGCGCCATACTTGATCCCCCAAACAGGGACGTAGGGTTCGCCACCTTGGCAGCCCGAACTCCGTATAAATCTTGTGTCCTATGTCCTTGCGCATACCTTCGAGTTCTCGCCTCCCGATCACGATCCTCACCGCACAATCTACTACCTCGGGTACCCCCTTGGTAGGTTTGCCGGTCTAAAACACCGACAGTACCGGACTTCATAGGTGACACAGGTCGGATCGGTGCGCCTCACCGGTCGACCGGTGTAGCATAGAGAACCTACAAAAACAACTTCAAGCACCTCTTGACTTCTAGCACGAATCAAACTTAGTGTGTTGTCTTTGTAGATGATCACGAGCGCAGTAATGAGCCCCGCACACACAAATAACACACCCAAGTAGATTGAAGTGGAAGCAAATGTAATATGCTATAAAAACAACTTAGAGAGTCAAACCACACGAAGGAGCAAGGATTTGTTTCCCGAAGTTCACCACCCACCGAGCAATGGCTGCGTCTCCGTTGAGGAGCTTGTAAGGGACAATTCCCACAACAAGCCGGGTCTCTTTCAACCACTTTCCTCCTTTCCACTAAGGTGATCTTTTCCACGAAGAGGCAAGTTCACAGCCCCTTACAAACTTCCCGCCGCTCACCACAACCTTGGGAGCTAGCCGGCGACACCTAGCCGTCTAGGAGGCAAACCTCCAAGAGTAACAAATGCCTCAAAGCTTGTAGACGCGAAACCAAAGTGCTCAAGCCGTGGAAATGCTCTTGTTAGCTCAATAGGTCACTCTTAAGCTCACTTTCTCAACCCAACACAAAGATGATGGCTTGAATCCACAAATCTCACAAGGAGAGGGTTGGGGAGAGCCACTAAAGCTTAGAGCTAGTTAGAAATGGCTTAGGACCTCAAAGCAAACTCACTAGAAACAAGAACCCTCACTTGAAGAAGGCTTGGGGTATTTATACCCCTCAAAGGAGAAAACTAGACGTTAGTCCCGGTGGCACCGGTCGGGCCGACCGTGCCTCACATCGGTCCGACCGGTGTACAAAAAAACTAGCCGTTGGGCTAGCGGCACCGGGCCGACCGGTGCCTCTCCGACCGGCGAAGCCGAGATACCCCCAAAACCTCTTTCTAAGAAACCATCACTTCACCGTGAAGATGAAATGACCCGAGTTAGGTTAGGAGGGTTTGTTAGCACATTTCTAAGGCTAGATCTCACTTAGGTCAACTAAAGAGCACTTTGACTTGGTCAACTCGCTAAGTTGCAGCCCTCTTGACAAGACGGCATACCTATACTCAAGAAAAGAGTAAAAGAACTTTGATGATCTCTTGAGCTTGAACAACTTCAATTCTTACCATACTTGAACAATAACCACTTGAGGGCTTTCAACATAGCCATTGACTTGAGCACGTCCATACTTGAGCTAGTGACTTAGGATCTTTCCACATAGCATTGGAATGCACACTTGGATCCATGGTCACCCCATATTGCCAATCTTAACAAGTTGATGATTTGCAAAGCTTCCCTCGGTTAAGGTTTGAATATGATACTTGAAGACCCCACGGATGCTAGAACTTCACCTTAGCAAAACACTAATGGCGGCTTAGCTACGACCCCAAATATTGCTTAGTCCCTCACCCTAGACATCTCGGTTGATCTCTTCATCACTTATCCAATCCACTTTGAGTTCCACTTTGCTTCATACACAATTATCCTTTCATTTGAAAACCCTTCTCCAAATGCTTGATCTTGATTGACAACGGATATGCAAGCTTCCAATTTTAGAACCATAGTGTGTACACTCATCATCTTGTTCTCTTTCAATAAACGCATGAAGTCTTGCACCATATACTTGTCTTTGTCAATGTGAGCCATAATATACATCCATAATTAATTACTTCAATGGTTGCTCATGAATATATAAAGAAAACCCGCTCACAATCTTAGACAAATTCATTAGTCCTTTAATCGCCTTGTCATTCAATTCACCAAAATCCACTTAGGGGCCTAGATGCACTTTCGGTAAGCTTTATTGATGATCATACTAAGTATACATGGATATACTTGCTTCGTAAAAAATCAGACGTCTTTGCTGTCTTTCGTGACTTTCAGGCTCTTGTAGAAAGGAAGTTTGATAAGAAAATTCTATCCATGCAAACTGATTGGGGTATGAGAGATTAAACTCCTTCTTTCAATGTATGGGCATTGCCCACCGTGTTTCTTGTCCTCATGCGCATCAACAAAATGGAGCAGCCGAAAGAAAACATATACACATAGTTGAGGTAGGTCTAGCTCTTTTAGCCAACGCATCTATGCCTCTCAAGTTCTGGGATGAGGCCTTCCTTACAACAACTCGCTTGATTAATTACCTTCCTAGCAAAGTTGTTGGCTACAAGACACCCACCGAGCTCCTCCTAAAAGAAATCCCGCATTATTCTTCTCTTAGAGTCTTTGGTCGTGCTTGTTGGCCTAATCTTAGACCCTTCAACTCTAGGAAGGCGGAATTTCGTTCCAAGAGGTGTGCTTTTCTCGGATATGGCTCTCTTCATAATGGATTTAAGTGCCTAGATATCCATACTGGATGAGTATATATATCTCGTGATGTTATCTTTGATGAAGAAGTTTTTCCTTTTGCAACATTGCATAACAATGCCGGTGCAAGATTGCAACATGAAATCTCCCTCCTTTTTGAACATCTCCTTGGCTCACATCAAGGAGGTGTAGGCAGTGTTGATCAATATTTTGCTAATAATAATTCTAATGGTGTTGCAAGTGATGTGATCAATGAATATATAGGATGAATCAGGAGATGAACAGGAAGAATCAGGAGAAAATTCGGACGAAGATGGAGCTCCTAGCGATGTACACCGACATCTCACACTCCAGGCACTAGGCGACATGCTAGGCGCTGAATCAGAGGTGGTGATCCGATCCTCCTTAGATCGGGTGCTGCTCCTTCCTCGGATGCAGGCGCATCCGCACGTGGGAGCCCGGGCAAGGCCCGTCTGTCGGGGGTGCATGGCATCCCAAGACAAGGCACAACGTCATCACTGCCTGGCGAAGCAGGATCTTCTACTGATGATGGATCAGCTGCGGCTTCGACCGGATCTTCTGTGCCAGGTACAGCTGCGGAACCAGAAGTACCACACGCCAAAAGTTTATACTGATGGCACTGTATGATATGCAAATTTCAGCTCCACAGGTGAACCAACTAGTTTGGATAAAGCTCTTAATGATCCAAACTGGAAGAAAGCAATGCTAGAAGAAGTTGAGGCACTTCATAAGAATGGGACTTGGCATCTTGTTCCTCCTATTAAGGGTGCCAATATTATTGACTACAAATGGGGTTCCAAGGTTAAAAGGAAGGTAGATGGAAGCATTGAACGATACAAGGGCAGATTAGTAGCCAAAGGATACAAACATCGTTATGCAATTGATTATGAAGACACATTTAGTCCAGTTGTGAAGATAGCCACAGTACGACTGGTCTTGTCTATTGTAGTGTCTAAAGGATGGTGCTTAAGGCAGCTAGATGTGCAGAATGTGTTTTTACATGGTGTTCTCCAATAAGAGGTGTATATGCAATAGCCTCCAGGCTTTGAAGATGCAAATAAACCACATCATGTGTGCAAGCTTGATAAAGCACTTTATGGTTTAAAACAGGCACATCGAGCCTGGTATGCAAGGTTAAGTACAAAATTATGTGGTCTTGGTTTTAAAGCTTCAAAGTCAGATACATCTTTATTTATATATTCCAAAAATGGTGTTACTATTGTCATGCTCATACATGTAGATGATATTAATGTAACAAGCTCATCACAAGAAGCTGTTACTACTCTTCTAAAGGATCTAAGATCAGAGTTTGCACTCAAGGACCTTTGGTGAATTGAGCTACTTTCTGGAAATTGATGTGACTCCAATTCAGGGAGGCATTCTATTGAAGCAAGAAAAATATGCAGGAGATATTTTAGCAAGAGTTGGTATGACAAAATGCAAGACGTCCTCTACACCTTTAGTTGCAATGGAGAAATTGTCTAGAGAAGGAGGTGATCTGTTATCATCAGATGATGCTACAAGATATAGGAGCATTGTAGGGGCTTTGCAGTATCTTACCTTGACTCGACCTGATCTAGCATTTGCTGTGAACAAATTGTGTCAGTACCTACATTCTCCTACTACAGTTCATTGGACTGCAGTAAAAAGGATTTTACGATATGTTAAGGGAATAAGTGATATCGGATTGAGAATAAAAAAGTCATCATCTATGTTAGTAAGTGGTTTCTCTGATGCGGATTGGGCAGCAGATATACATGACAGAAGGTCTACAGGTGGTTTTGCTATTTTCTATGGGCCTAACATTATATCGTGGAGTGCTAGAAAGCAACCTACAGTTTCTCAGTCAAGCACAGAAGCTGAATACAAGTCTTTGGGAAATGTGTTGGGGGGTCCGAAAATCGGATGGAGTCCCCGAACATGAGATTCGAGAGCAAGCGCACGTAAGTCACGAAGAAAGAAGGGACAAAGAATCTCCGAAAGCCTGTACTCGCCTCAAAAGTCGTGAATCCGTTTACACGTGCCCTCGTGCCCCCTTTTATAGGGAGACGAAGGGACTTTTACATTCCGAGACTACCCTTGAATCTAGAGAATATTCCTAATGTGAACATGTACATGGAAGTCTTTTACATCCCGTGATTTGTGGGGCTAATTTCATACATTTACAAGCCAGCCACTAGTTCACACCTTAAACCCGGACTTTTTGAGATGACGTCTTTGACTTGGCTTCCTCAAACCTCCGAAGTTTCATTCACGAAGATCATCACTCATTGAGACTCCCAAACCCGAAGTTCGTGGATCCATGACTTCCTGAATTTCACCAGATTCCAGTTATCCTGAAACAAACGACAGAATTGCGAACCAAAGCCAAGTTCGGCAATTACTTCATGAAATATTCGAAGGTTAGCGACTCGTGCGGAATTCGACAGGATGTCTTTCATGAAACCTTCTTGTTACGAATTTAGAATTTCCCTTCTTTTGGCATACTCACGAATATTTTCATGAATTTGACAACTCCGACTGTTTCGAGGGTGAAAGGTTTTTGCCCAATTCCCCAACAAAATGCTACAACTGAGATGGTTTGGATAGAGGCTTTGTTGAAAGAACTAGGAATAAAATCTAGATGTCCACCGCGGCTATGGTGTGACAATCTTGAAGCTACATACTTATGTGCAAATCCAGTGTTTCATGCAAGAGCGAAACACATCGAAATCGATTTCCATTTCGTAAGAGAAAAGGTTGCTAGGAGACAATTGGAAATCAGGTTTGTCTCTACTAAAGACCAGGTAGCTGATGGATTCACCAAGGCATTAGGGACACACATGGTTGAGAAGTTTCGAAGCAATCTAAACCTGATCAAGAAGCCCGGTTGAGACTGAGGGAGCTGTTAGAGATAATATATTTGTAATCTGATACATGTAATCACGCACGCCTATGAGTTGTGTTGTAGATAGATCTTAGTGTACTCGGTTAGGATACCTTCGTTAGTTTTAAACCGAGTTTCCTTGGATCACAAGTATGTAATTTTGTTGGCCATTGGCCCCATATAAACATGGACACACGGTGCGCCAATATAGGCAGCCGTGCTTAGCATAGGGCGATTCCCTTTCAAAAGATACTTTTGTTATAGCTTATACACTGGAGCATTTTGTCTCACCTAGCACCTATTAGATGACATGTCCTGTTTCACAAACTTTGGAAAGGTTATACACCGGCCTTGCTCTTAGTTGCTTACAGTCTTATGATACGGCAGTCGGCTTGTGGTCGCCTTGCTAACGTGAACTAGCCAGGTATAATACCGTTTGCAAAGTACAGTAAGAATAAATAAATAACTCTAGTATATATATCTCGATTAGATGAATGAGCTCGATCAAAAGTATTCTTAATTGGCAGTAAAGGGAGCTCACGAAGTGATGCATCAATGCGGTGGCCTGGAAAGGTTACTGGAAGAATCATTATACGGTGATGACCGGCGCGCGATGGGCCACGCCGGCAGGTACCCATGGGCGTAGCTACAGGGTATGCCGGGTGGGCCGCGGCATACCCTGTAGGTTTCAGCTCAATAGAAGTATATACGGTGCTCTGCTGCAACATTGCTCCAGAACTATTCTCTATCTCTCGTCATTTCATTTACATCGGTCCGCCGTTCGTCTGGACGTGGATTCCTTTTCTGCTACCCAGCGCCCAAGCAGAGATTCAACGTGAGAGCTAAGCAATCCCAGCAGCTAGCACTAGCAGCATGCAGCGGCCAAGGGCACATAGCCACCGCCGGGCACTAGCGCCCACACCGGCCAGGCTAGGCATGAGCCCTGAGGTATACACACAAATTCGTTCTTGCATTCTTCAATAATAATCATGTAAGTAAAATAAATAATGATGTTTTATTTATACTATTGTTGAATTATGAAGTTGAACCGTCGCATCTCTTCTCAAAAACATGTACCGTCTTTGAATTTATAGAGATAGTACGGTTTATATATTGCCTGAACCAAAGGGTATATGAAAAAATGTCGTGGCAATGGTTTAGAATTTAATTTCCATAATTTTCAGTCATCACCAAAATTAGAGAAATTTTGAAGTTTTGGTGAAATTTCACCAAATTATATTTTGCCAAATTTTGGCCTTAGCTCGAATCACTGAAATTCGTGAAATTTGAAGAATATTAGCCAAAATTAGGAATTTTGCCTATGGCATACCCTGTGATAAAATCCTAGCTACGCCACTGCAGGTACCGGCTGCCCATCTTGGCGCCGGTGTCGGGCGCTTGCATGGCCTCGACACCCTCGAGCACGGTGACGACTTCGGCCATGGATGGCCGGCTCCTGGGGTCGCTGGCCAGGCACTTGCCGGCGAGCTTGGCGGCCTGGAGTGCGGCCTTGGGCGGGTACTGGCCGCCAAGGCGCTGGTCCATGAACCTCGTCAGCTTCCCACGGCCGGAGAGGTAGGGCCGAGCCCAGTCGACCAGGTTCTGCTGGTGAGCCGGCCGGTTGGGGTCGAGCGCGGGCAGCCCCGTCAGCAGCTCCAGCAGCACAACGCCGAAGCCGTACACGTCGCTCTTCACGGTCAGGCGGCCCGTCATCATCAAGTACTCTGGCGCCGCGACGACGGCTGTCGTCACGTAGGACGTCCCTGCCGGCGGGCCTTCCACGGCCAGCCCAAAGCCCGACAGCTTCGCCGTGAAATCCTGGGCACACAATGCAAATGTGATCTCGTGAGCAACCGTACATGATTGAAGATGACCTCGTCGAGTTGAGAGCTTGAGGATCGGATCCTACCGAGTCGAGGAGGATGCTGCAAGGGTTGACGTCCCGGTGGATGACCTGGTTCTCCAACGAGTGCAGGAAGGCCAGCCCGCGCGCCGCCCCGATGGCGATCTTGAGCCTCGTGCTCCACGACAGCGGCTCACCTGCTGCAAGAGTTTGTCTCCAGCAAATCAGACAGGAATTTTGTTGGAATTTATATGGGTTTGGCCCAATAATCAATTCAAAAATTCCTAAATAAATCTCAAAGACCCATGCATATGAGTCTATAGGGGTAGTGGATTCCTTTAGTACCACATTGCTAGTGGAAGGTGGAGGGTACCAACTTATATATGAAAGTTGATCTAACCTTCTAAATACTACTACGAGGAGGAGAAAGGAAGTCCACACACGCGCTCGCTCGCCTCACCGGGCGCACGGCACCTCCGTGAATGGTCCGCTGAAATCCAGCTTCTCGCCTTGCGGGAGCGCGGTCTCCTTTTGCAGTTTTAGTTTTTTGTCTTTTGATTTGTTGAGTCCTAAGCGAACTCAACTCGAGTCCTACTCGTGATTGTGTTTCACGAGATCGTTTTCCCGAACTATATATACAACTCACCGGCCACGCTAAAACGTATCTAATCAACAACTAGAGTTTTGCCTCGCTTCTGCCGCGCCGCCACCACCAAGACTCCGGCCGATAGTTCGCGTGCACCGCGACCGGCGAGCGGGTCTCCGAATCGTCGTCTTTGTGATCCCCCGCACCGAGAGAAGGCGAATAAAGTTTTTGGGAAGCACTTTTTGCGCGATTGCTCCCAAACTTCGTCACGGCTCGTCTTCCGACAAGATCCGGGGCGTTGCGTCCCGGCGTCATCTTCGTCGGGCCAATCGAAGTGTTCCGCCGCCGGCGATTGACGACGGTGACGGCGACCGGGACGATCTCGGGTTCACTTTCGGGAATCTCTCCATCACGCTGTCATATACTACTTCCAACAGCAGGTATTATTATTTTTGCAATCTAGTTTTATTGTTTTGCTTGATATGCATGTTTATTTTGCCTAGTGTACAAGTTGTGCTTACACTAGTTGCCATAATCTATGATATGCTTAATCTAGTTGTTCACTACGTCATGATTTATATTATGGTTTTAATCTAGAAATTGCCTAATATTTCAACAATCCAAAAACCTTATTGTAGGTCTTTTCCGGTACCTATGGCTAGTTTTGTTGATGCGTTAAGGCCGGAGAAGTTCTCCGGTGCGCACTTCAAGGGGTGGTCCGTCAAGGTCACATATTGGCTTACTTCCATGGAAGTTTTCCGGGTCAAAGATGGCTTATCCGAGGGAGACATCTATGATGAGGATCGAGTAAATTCCGAAATCCAATTATATCTTTGTGGGAGCCGTGCGTAATGTGCTTTCGGATCATTTGTTTGATTCATTAATGCATATACGAGACACAAAGGCTCGTGGGATTATCCGAACAATACATGTGGTGCTTCGGATGTAGGCAAGGAATTGTACAGCATGGAGAGCTTTCATGACTATAAGATGGTTGCTAACAAATCCATAGTTGAGCAAGCTCATGAGATACAACGTCTGGCTAAGGAACTTGAACTCCTTAAGTATGTTATTCTCGATGAAGTTGTGGCTGGTTGCATCATTGCAAAGCTGCCTTCTCCATGGAGGAACTTCGCCACAAGCCTTAAACACAAGAGAGTGAAGATAACGGTTGAAACCTTGATTCAATCTCTTGATGTTGAGGAGAAGGCTCGGGCTAAAGACAATACCGATAAGAGGAACGAGGAACATAGTGCTAGCGTCCACTTTATCTAGAAAAATTTCAAGGGCAAGTACAAAGGGAAGGGGAAACAACGAGCCTTTCAATGCCAAAGCAACTACTACCTTTAAGAAGAAGAAGAAAGACAAGTCCGAGATGTCTTGTTTCACATGTGGTGAACTTGGTCATTTTGCTAAGGATTGTCCTAAGCATGCAGACCGTAAAGAGAGAAAGGTCAACCTCGTGACCGCATCAAGTACCGATGACGGGTATGGTAATCTTCCTATTGTACTTTCAATTTCAATCACTTAGTTGGTGGTTTGATATGGATGCTAATATTCACGTGTGTGATGACATCTCTTTGTTTTCTTCTTACCGGGGGCTCCAAGGTTCTTCCGTCCCGATGGGGAACGGGTCACGTGCTTCCGTTCGTGGTGTTGGTATAGTAGATCCGAAGTTTACTTCGGGCAAGATCGTGTAGGCCGAAGAATGTGCAGCATGTCCCTACTATTCGCAAGAATCTTGTTAGCGTTTCTCTTTTATATATTAAGAAATGGTTTTAAGGTAGTGTTAGAGTCCAATAAAGTAGTTATGTCTAAGTATGGACAATTTATTGGTAAAGGCTATGATTGCGGAGGCTTGTTCCGCCTAAGTTTAGCGCATTTTTGTAATAAGTCACTCAATCATATTTGTGGCACAATTAGTGATAATTCAAGTGTTTGGCATTCTCGTCTATGTCATGTGAATTTTGGGTTGATGTCACATTTATCTAACTTGTGGTTAATACCAGATTTCACTAATGCCAAAGATTCTATGTGCCATAGTTGTGTGCAATCTAAGAAACCTCGAAATCCACACAAGGCAACGGAGGAGAGACACTTGGCACCTCTAGAACTCATTCATTTTGATCTATGCGAGATGAATGGTGTGTTGACTAAGGGTGGAAAGAGATATTTCATGATGTTAATTGATGATGCTTCTAGATAATGCTATGTTTACTTGCTGAAAACTAAAGATGAGGCTTTAGACTACTTTAAAATCTTTAAGGTCGAGGCTGAAAATCAACTAGAAAGAAACATTAAACGTCTAGGGCCGCATCGTGGTGGTGAATATTTTCTTATATTATTTGATGAGTTTTGTGCGGAACATGGTATTATTCACGAGAGGACACCTCCCTATTCTCATTAAACCAACAGGATTGCCGAGAGGAAAAACCGCACATTGATCGACTTGGTGAACACCATGTTAGATTCTGCTGGTTTATCTAAGGTATGGTGGGGGGAAGCTATTTTGACCGCAAGTCATGTCCTAAATAGAATTCCGAACGAAAGTAAAGAGACAACACCATATGAGATTGGGGGTGGAAGGAAACCATCACTTTCATATTTGCGCACGTGGGGATGTTTGGTGAAAGTCAATGTTCCAATTACAAAGAAGCGTAAACTTGGACCAAAGACGGTAGATTGTGTCTTTCTAGGATATGCTCATAATAGCATTGCTTATAGATTTTTAGTAGTAAAATTTGAAGTTTCGATATGCATGTTTATACAATTTTTGAATCTCGTGATGCTACATTCTTTGAGAATATTTTTCCTATGAAAGATATGCATAGTAATGTTAAATTTTCTACCGAAATAGCTCCTAATAATACTATACCTATCAAGTCTCCGGTTGAGTCATTTGAGCAAACACTTGAGGAGGATGACAATGAAGTTCCCGTGAGGAACAAGAGACGAAGGATTGCAAAATCTTTGTGATGATTTCATTGTGTACCTTGTGGATGATACTCCTACCTCTATTATAGAGACATATGCATCTCCGGATGCGGATGATTAGAAAGAAGCAGTTCGTAGTGAGATAGACTCGATTCTTTCTAATGGAACTTGGGAGTTATCTAAACTACCATTCGGTTGTAAACCAATTGGTTGTAAGTGGGTGTTCGAAAAGAAGCTTAGGCATGATGGTACTATTGACAAGTACAAGGCTCGACTTGTGGCTAAAGGTTATACTCAAAAGGAAGGCGAAGATTTCTTTGATACTTATTCACCTGTTGCTAGAATGAACACTATTCAAGTACTACTATCATTGGCTGCCTCATACGGTCCGATCGTCCATCGGATGTATGTGAAGACAGACTTTTCTTAATGGATAGTTGAATGAGGAGATTTATATGGATCGGCTCGATGGTTTTGTAGTAAGGTGAAGAGCAGAAGGTGTGTAAATTATTGAAATCTTTGTATGACTTGAAACAAGCTCCTAAACAATGGCATGAGAAGTTTGCCACTACTTTAACTAGTGCGGGCTATGTTGTTAATGAAGCTGATATGTGTGTGTATTGTCAACATGGTGGGGGTCATTTCGTTATACTATGCTTATATGTAGATGATATTCTAATCTTTGGAACGAACATGAATATTATAAATGAAGTCAAGTCATTCTTGTCAAAGAGTTTTGACATGAAAGATCTAGGAGAAGTTGATGTAATTCTAAATATCAAGTTGATTAAGGAAGAGAGTGGGATTACTCTATCACAATCTCACTATGTTGAGAAGGTCTTGAGCCATTTTGGCTATATGGACAACAACCCTTCTCCAACACCTTATGATCCTAGTGTGACATTGTGAAAGAACAAGAATGGTACCGGAGATCAATTGAGGTACTCTCAAATTGTTGGTTCACTCATGTATCTTGCTAGCGCAAGTAGATCGTATATCTCTTTTGCCGTGAGCAAGTTGAGTAGGTATATGTCCAACCCGGTGATGATCATTGGCATGCTCTAGAAAGGGTCTTGCATTATCTTAAAGGTACGATGAGCTATGGGGTTCACTATTCCGGCACCCAACCGTGCTAGAGGGATATAGTGATGCGAACTGGATTTCGGTATTGATCAAATCTGCGCCATTAGTGGGTATGTCTCTACCCTTGGAGGTGGCGCCGTGTCATGGAGGTCTTGCAAACGGACTATTTTGACTAAATCAACCATGGAAGCTGAACTTACAGCTTTGGATACGGCATTTGCGAGAGGCAGAGTGGTTGTGTGAGTTGTTGTATGTCTAACTTGCCGGTAGTTGAGAAACTAATATCGGCGATCCTTATGAACTGTGATAATCAAACGGTGATCACTAAAGTGAATAGTGATAGATAATGCGAAGTCAACAAGACATGTTAAAAGTGGTTAGAAGACTGTCGGGAAGTTGAGAAACTCGGAGTAATTATTGTATCTTATATACAAACAAAAAAAAAGCTGCGGATCCCTTTACAAAAGGGCTATCACCGAATGTGATAGAAATTGCATCTAGGGTGATGGGTATGAGACCCATGTGAGTTTACGGTAGTAGTAACCCAACCTTTTTGATCGGAGATCCCGTGACTAAGGATCCGGGAAAAACAAGCTATTGGTAAACCGAGGAGAGGATAATGATAACCATCTCTATGTGATGATGCAATACTCTCGCAGCAATGAGGCACCGTGAGGTAGGTTGGCAAGGATGTCTTAATATGTTCTATTGACTTTAAAGAGTAAAGATGTTGTCCTATAGAGCATTCTTGAAAGAACATACCTATATGAGCTTGATCGTTAAATGTCGCAGTCTATGAGACTTGGGTGATCTCTAGTAAACTCATGAAGGGATTAAGGAGTATGACGTATATGCTCCACCCATGGGGTAAGGCTACCGGCAGCCAAGTACTAGTTTGGCTTTGAGTAAAGCTTGTTCGCACAAAACTTGCAATTCAAGGCGTAGTCCATTGTTCGGGTTGTGGATAAGTGTAGCTTGAAGTTCTAGGCGGGAGTTCAACTTAACCGTCTCTACCGAAACACTAGTATATCGAACGAAGTAGTGAGAACGAGCAAATCTCTAAATGGGCATTTGAGATCCGGTGAGGGATTATTGGAATTTATATGGGCTTGGCCCAATAACAATTCAGAAATTCCTAAATAAATCTCAAAGGCCCATACATATGAGTGCATAGGGGGTAGTGGAATCCTTTAGTGCCACCTTGCTAGTGGAAGGTGGAGGGAACCAACTTATATATGGAAGTTGATCTCATCTTCTAAAGACTAGTATAAGGAGGAGAAAGGAAGTCCACACATGTGTGCTCGCTCGTCTCACCTCGCCATGCCGGGCACACGACACTCGCGTGAATGGTTTGCCGAAATCCGGCTTCTCACCTTGCGGGAGCGCGATCTCCTTTTGCCGTTTTAGTTTTTGGTCTTTTGGTTTGCCGAGTCCTAAATGAACTCAACTCGCAGTCCTACTCGTGATTGTATTTCACGAGATCGTTTTCCCGGACTATATAAACAAACCACCGCCATGTTAAAACATATCTAATCAACAACTAGAGTTTTGCCTCTCGCTTACTACCGTGCCGCCACCGCCAAGACTCCCGGCCCGATCGTTCGCGTGCACCCGCGACCGGCGAGAAGGTCTCCGAACCGTCGTCTTTGTGATCCCGCACCGGGAGAATGCGAATAAGGTTTTTGGGAAGCGCTTTTTGCGCGATCGCTCCCAAACTTCGTCACGGCTTGTCTTCCGACAAGATCCGGGGTTGCTTTGCGTCCCGGCGTCATCTTCGTCGGGCTAATCGAAGTCTTTAGCCGCCGCTGATTTTACGACGTTGGATCGCGACCGGGACGATCTCGGCTTCGCTTTTGGGAATCTCTCCATCACGTTGTCATCTGCTACTTCCAACGGCGAGTATTATTATTTTTGCAACCTAGTTTTTTTTTTTGTTCGCTTGATCCGCATGTTTATTTTGTCTAGGGTACGAGTTGTGCCTACACTAGTTGCCATAATCCGTGATATGCTTAATCTAGTTGTTCACTATGTCATGATTCATATTATGCTTTTAATCCGAAAACCGCCTAATATTTCAACAGATTTCATAGGCATGCAGTTTTAACATGCACGGTTTATCGCCTCTAACGAAATCTTTGTGAAGGACCAGGTTTTGGGAATCGATCGGAAAGTTGGGAATAGCTGAAAAGTACTAGAATGCCAAAAATAAGTTGTCTTACCCCCGAAGAGATGGTTGAACAGCTGCCTCTAGACCAGCAGCCTCACCAGGTTGGGGTGCGACAGTCTGCCCAAGAAGTTGATCTCGGGCTGCACTTGCGTAACAAGAAAATGCACATGATCAAGAGACGCCACTTGGATAGATCAGCAAGCCGATGAACTGATGACGACAAGTAAATGAAGAGCCGGTGGATGGACGCTTGATGACGACAAAAAAAAATGCGCATGATGATCAAAAGACGCCACTTGTACAAATAGCAAGCCGATGAACCGACGACCGGCAAATAAACAGCCGGTGGATGGAGGCTCACCCGCCACTCCCCGGAGGCCCCGGATCCGGAAGATCTCCGGGTTGAGCTTCTTGACGGCGACCATGACGCCCACGCTGCTCTTGGCCGGAATGAGCGTGCGCTCGTCGTCGACCCAGCCCTTGTAGACCCGGCCAAAGCCGCCCTCCCCGAGCACCGTATCTGGCTTGAATCCCCTCGTCACCTCGCGCAGCTCCGCGAGCGTGAACTCCCTCAGCCATGGCGCCTCGAGGATGTGCCCCGTCCCCGGGCCTCCTTTCTCCTGGGCCACGCTGCCATCGCTCCGCTTCAGCCATGACGGCGGCCCTGCAAGTACACGCACACATTGTCAGCACAATCAGATCGAAACCTCGTGACTGAACCGGCCGAACTAGCTAGTGGCACCGCGATGTCAGGGGTACCCGAGACGTGGACATTGTGGTAGGAAAGATGGCCACATGGAACAAATTTTGCCAATGATGTTGTTCTTTATTTTGGGAGATAGTGCGGGCATCGAAATTAATGATGATATTGGATACTACTAAAAAAAGGTCTTAGGCAAGGGGACCCTGTGTCACCTATCCTATTTCAACATTGTGGTGGCATATTCTCCATCTTGATTAAGAGGGCTAAGGATGATGGCAAAAATAAAGTCTTCTCACTTGTGGTTGAAAAGGGGCTATCTATTTTGCAATTTGCAGATGACACGATAATGTAATATTTATGGATCACGTTCTAGAGCAAAAACATGAAGCTATGGAGAGTAACTTCAGTAAAAGTAAAGTCTTTTGCTATGGAGAAGCTAAACATTATAAGAAAGAATAAACTCAATTGTTTGGTTGCAAACTAGGATCGTACCCTTTAGGTACCTACTACTAGGCATCTCAATGTATTACAAAACCTCCATAAATGGAGTGATATCGAGGACATATTCAAAAGCAAACTAAGTACATGGAAGGTTTCTATGGGGATTGGATGATTTTATTAAGTTCGTCTCTTCTTAGTAGCCTCTTGATGTTCATGATGCATTTCTATGAAATCCCTAAAAGTTTCCTAAAAGAGTTGATGTCTATCAATCCAATTTTTTTAGTAATAAGGCAATAGTGATAAACAAAAATATCATTTACCTAAATGGGATATCTTGTGCCATCCAAAAGATCAAGGAATCAGGGGATACCAGACTTATATATTAAAAATAAATGTCTCATTACCAAAGAGCTATTTAAATGGCTAAATGAAGATGGCACATTGTAGACCTTGATTAGAAATAAATATATGTGTTCAAGGCTGCCTATCCTAGGTTAAAATTAAACATGGAGAGTCACACTTTTGGAAAGATTTGCTTAAGGTTAGGAAAACATTTTCTAGAGTGTGGGACCTTCAAGATAAAAGCTAGTTCCTAAACTAGATTCTAAGAGGATACATGAGTAAGCTCTACACCACTCAAAGAGCAATTTCACACTTATATAATGTAGCATATGTGCCCACATGATAGTGGCAAATGTTATGCTAAAAAAACCTAGTGGTAAATATGTTATGAACCAAATCCCACTACCATTTCAAAGAGCTTTGGTTGGAGATAAACTGAGTAAACAACTTTCTGATGGGAGGGATAAATTTACCCAGGATTTGCATGACAAGGTAAATTTACTGACTATGTATCAATATCTCATTAACTATGATAGTCCTTTTATCAATAAAATTATATGGACGTTAATGATTCTTTTAAAAATTAAAATCTTCTTCTGGTACCTCCAACTGGGTGTTATCCTAACAAAAGATAACTTACCTAGAGAATTGGAATGAGAGTAAAAAAATGTTATTTCTATGATTGTGAAAAAATTAAGTTAAGCATCTCTTCTTTGTCTGTCAACATGGTATGGTAATTTGGAGGGTTGTAACTATCGTTAATGGGTTAACCCCCACTAAGTTCGATAGAGCATGTGCTAGATAATTGGTTAACAGCTAGAAATTTGTTTTCTTGCTGGGGTTGCAGCTCTGATGTGGGCATTTTTGTTTATGTGTAATGATATGGTTTTTGAAAGAAAAAAACATTTAGCATCTTTTATGAAGGCTATTTCATAGGAGCTTATTAATTAATTGTGATATTGGTCCCTAGTGCACAGCATGATGAAGCAAAGTGCACCATCTGTTTGGCAAAGCAAGGTGTTAGAGATTGTCGTCCTAGATATCTTTGCTAGGATTGGATGGAGAAGTTCCATTCTATCATTTGTATTGTTTTCATTATTTGTGTGATCGGCTGATGTGCTGAGAATACCATAAAACTTAGTTGTGTGCAATTGCAGAGGCTGGATATTTTTTCTATTTTTTTAAACACCATCTATCTATATGAAATTTTAAGGAGCTCAAAATTGTAAAGTACCTGAACTCTTTGTATAGGAAGATGATTCCAATGAGGGGGTAATCCTAAAGGCAAAAACATTCACTACTAGTTAGAACATTGGTTAATTAAACAGACAAGATCAAGATTTATAAAGGTAACATAAAGGGCATGTGAAGAGTAGGCTCCAAGGAAGCGGTACCTGCTGCTATTATCACTTTGTATACTAGTGTCTTCCATTGAACATATTTCTCTAATTCTGTATGGTTCTTCTGACGGCCCCTCTGTGACCACATCATGTTTTTCTGGAGTCTGGCGTTTTCCCATTCGAACCATTGTACGCATTTCATTGTGGCCATAAAAAGTCCTGTTCACCAGCTGTACATTGATGACCGGATGGCTTCCGGACATCCTAAACGTGTCCTCCAGTGCTGACTCCACAGCCTTTCTGATTGGCTCATCAGAAAACGCAGCTCCAACATTCACAGTGAAAACTTCAAGGTTTTCCAAGTTCTCAAAACCAGCATCTACGAGGCTGCACTGCTCTAATGCGGTAGCACTGAAGCCTAGCTTGAGCCTTCGAACATTGGGCACTGCATCTTTCTTAAAGGCTATGCAAAGTGCAGAACATATGAACTTGAAGTGGTTGAGAACTCTGAATCCCTCATTGTGAAAGACAATCCTTTCTGCTGGGGCGGTGCTGACATATATCGACAGAGCAGAAAGTGCATTGAGTCTGCTGAGAATATCAATGTCACGTTGCCAAACATCCCTAACAGCAATCTTTATAATCGATAGCTTGCCAAGTTCCCCGATCCACTGTGGGAGTCGCGAAAATATACAAATCCTAGGGGAAAATTCAAGCTTCTCAAGAAGTGCTGGAGGAGAGGAGACACAGTTCAAGCCATAAAAATAAACATTATTACTGCTTGAAGCAGTAGCTTCCAGTGTATTTTCATCAGGCACTCCAGTCGACAGATTTAGAGACTTGAGATTGGTAAGTTTCCAGAGAATGGAGGCCAGATATCCCACATTCTCTTCAAGGTTATCAGAAGGTACTGTCGAACAGGTGAGATGAAGATCCCTGACACTGTTCAGCTCTCCAAGGCTCTGCACATTGTCCGCTGAGTTTCTGCTGAGATCAAAGCACCTTAATGTGCGAAGAGATGTCATGCTGCCAATGCCGTTTGGCAGGTTTATGTCACCAGGAAGACTGAGGTGCAACAGGCTACTCAAAAGAATAATGCCATGTGGAACTTCGCTAATTCTCGAGTCTATCTTCAGCGTCTCCAAATGTTCTAGACCATGCAACTGGATTTTTAGATCTAAAGTAACATTACATGATATTTCCAAGTTTCTCAGCCTAAAAAGTTTGCAGACAGTAGTGAGGTCCAAACTCACATTATCCCGATCACCCCAAAGATGAAGGATCAGGACTCGAAGGAGTCGAAACTCCACCATAGTAGGAGGGAAAGACTTCAACAATCCAAAAAAGACCAGTGATCGAACTTGTGACAGTCTCAATTTTGATGGTGATTCTGCATCATCTACATCACCAAAGTGGAGGGAGAGTCGACGAACCTTATCTGCAAGACTTGTATTGGTCTGACAATACTCAATTGCAGTAACGAAATTCTCCTCTATGCACCTGTACTTAATAACATTAAGTACCATGTAGTGCACAGTACAGGATATCACCTCACCATTGTAGTTGATATCTACAGGTTGGATCATTCCCCCATTAACAAGCTCATCAAAATAGGTTCCTGCAATTTCATCCATGTTTTTCCCTTGTTCCGAACATATAAATCCTTCAGCTATCCACTGCTTTACTAAATCATCTTTCCAAATTATGTGGCCTTGTTTATATATACTGAGATACAACATACATGCTTTCAAACGATCAGGCAGACTGGTGTAGCAAAGGCTAAGTACTTGTTTCATTCCTTCAACATTTGCATTTGTCCTTAAATTAGAGCTCAGTGATTTGCTTATGTGAAAACAGTGATCTGTCTGTTCCTTTTGTCTTGCTAAAATGCTTGCTGCAGCAATAGTTGCTAGTGGAAAGCCACAACATTTTCTTATAATTCTGGATAAAACTCTGTTTAGCTCTTCACCGTTTCCAAATTGGTTGCCCCCAAACCTACTGAAAAACAATTCACTTGACACATCTTCACTGAGTGGCTCCACATTAAAAATATGCTGAGAGCTATGACCACAACATTTCTGTGCTACAGTTCCGATTTCGGTCGTAATTAGTACTCTACTGCAGCATTTATCATCTGGTAGAGCACGATAGACAACATCCCACGTCGATGAATCCCATAAATCATCAATTACAGTCAAGTATCTGCACGTACAGACCATTTATTATTTACCAGGGAAGAATTAACCACTGTCTCTGAGTTTAATTTGGCTTGGCTCTGCCCAGATAAGGCTAGATACTAGTCAAATAAATGGATTTGCATCATATATCTATACATGTATTATAAACGATTGCGGAAACTTACTGCTTATGCTGTAGGTAAGACCTGATGGTTTCAGCGAGATTACCCAACTCTAAATCATTGGGTGGCTGGTGTCGACGAATTTGCAAGAGTATGCTAGTGAGCAGCCCCCTCATGTCAGGCTTCTGAGATGACCGCGCAAAAGCCCGGCAATCGAACCGCCTTCCAAGCTTGCAATAGAGCTCTTTTGCAAGAGTTGTCTTACCAATCCCCCCAGGTCCAACAACAGACACTACTCGCAGTCGCTGCCCTCCATCACCAGCCAGCAGCCACTCTTGGAGCTTTTCCATGGGGCTGTCGATACCAAAGAGGCGGCGGTGTGCACCACCACCTCTGTAGAGCCGTGGAATCTGCGGTTCATACGAATCGACGGTCGGGACCGGCCGTCTATGAAGCTTGTCAAGATTGTACCTCTTGTGCCGCTGAATCGCCCCTTCCAGGCGAGCTCTAAACCGTGAGGTCTCGCCGGCGACCCACCGGCTCCGGCTGAGGCCCTCGCGGAACCTAGCGATCTTGCCGCGGTTGTCATCGGCGGCGGTGCCGTGGAGTCTGTGGATGAAGCTGTCGAGGAAGTCGTCGATGTCGTAGGAGAGCTCGCGCACCTCCTTCGCCCAGCACCTGGCCGCCGACGACGACGTCGGGGCCTCCAACTCCGACGACGACGACGGATCCATCAGGAACAGCTTGTCCATGAGTTGTTGGAGCCGGTCCCTGAGGAGGCGAATCTTGTCCTTCTCCTTCGTGTGCAGCCGCCCGTGGTCGGCCGCCGGCGACAGCAACCGCTCGAACTTGGCAGGGAGGAAGCGTATGACCCCCAGCGAAACACTGACCGCAGCCTCCATCGATCGTTTCTGAAACGAATCAAGGAAGAGCATGAATTTAACAAAGTTTAAATGGATATGGAGAAAAGAACATGTGCAAAAAAGAGAGAGAGAATTCTTGGCGATACCTTTTAGAAGATAAACGGGCAATGGAAGATTAAGGGGTTGGCCCCCGAATCAGTGTGCCGGAAATGACGAACGCGACAGAGATTTCCATGGGGACTTTCCATTTCCCTGTTGGGTTCATACTGCCAAAACTACTAGCCACAAATGAAACCCAGCAAGTAGAGGTAGAAGATTTTTTTTAAGAAAAAGGATACACATTATTCCATCCGTCCTATAAAAAAGTGTATTAGTGGAGGATTAAAAACTCTAATTTTTTTGTCAAATGCAGAAAGTTTTGCCATACAAATCAGATCTGACCACTTAATCATGAAAATAATTAGATTTATTTTCTAAGATTGTATTTCTGTGGGATTTAAATTGCATTGTTTGTGGACGGAGGGAGGGGGTATGTGTTATTCAAATAGTGAAGAAAACAAAATACAAAATATAATTTTTTATAAATAATTTGTGGGCACATGGGCACAACTACCCACCCAGGCGTGGCTTAATCTCAACCATAATCTGCAACAGGTGGCTGCCATGATACCACATCACCTCACAACTACACAAGGACCCAAAATCAATTAAAAGGCATGCCTTTTATTTTTAAAATTCTGCCATCATCCACAAAGATGATCAACATCTTCATTGCACATTTACCTATATTGAAAAAGCAATATTGCTTTTACCGTCGACCGCACGGGAACAAAAGCACAGTCATCCCAGTTGCTCGAAACGTGTGCGGCCCCACCTTATCCCTATCCTCCCTCCCCGACCCTCCTCACACCTGTCGTTATCCATTAGACACCACGGCGCGGGCCCGCTTCCCCGGTGAACTACCATCCACGAGGAGCGGCGACGCGGGGGGTCACTTGAAGGACCGATACGGCGAACCGCAGAGGGGGGGGAAGTGAATGGGAGCCGATAAAAATTCTTCTCGAAGGAGATGAAAACTACAACAAGATGAACACGGCTTCCAACACACGTCTCCGACTCACTACCCAAGTTGGCCAAGCCCACGTAGCCACTGGAGTGCCACTGGACCTAGGAACCAACACACAACCTTCCGACCCGAAAACGCAGCGGAACACCAAACCTCGAGCCAACGGACCAACACCGGTCGGACCGGTGAGCACCACCGGCCGACCGGTCCCCCCTGGTGAACCCGGGCAACTTTCGCAAGTGGCTCCACACCGGTCGGACGGTGAGACACACCGGTTAGACCTGGTCACAGCCGAAAGCCCCCAAAGCACCAAACGAGCCAACCCACCACCAAACCGACCCAAACTCGAAACGGCGGCAACACGGACAACAACGAACACACCCGGACGTTCACCCGAGTAAAAACCCACCGAGGATTGCACCGGTCGGACCGGTCAAGAGCACCGGTCGGACCGATGTAGCACGGGCGGCTCGGGATGAACAACACCCGCGGGTCAATGTTGACGGATAAAAGATGTATCCCTCTACGATCCGCAAGCGTACGGACCCCACACCTTTTTCACCACGGGATTCCCAAGGTTCTTGTCAATCCGCGGAGCAAGGGGATTACAAGCGTTCAATCTACAACGACACACTAGCTACTAAAACACTAACTATTATTATACTAGAAAACAACTAAATTGCACTAGAGAGAATGATTAAGATATCAAGATAAAAGACACTCGCCCACGGGTCTACGATACTAGAGCATGCAATCGCTTAAAGACATGAAAACCAATCTAATCTATCGAGGTTGTGACCACGGTTTCGCCCTTTCCCTCCTCTCGTATCGTCACTACGCGAAGGTATTCATGAATGGACCTTTGATGGACACGGCGTATTGAATGGATCCAAGGAAGCATTGGAGCTCTACTCCCTTTACGGCATGGTAGCTAACCTTAAGCATTAAAGTATATTCAACACAAGATGATAGATAGATAATCCGACAAACTGCGATTACATCTCAAGATCGATTACAACCCATGGACGAATGAGAAGATTACCCCATAAAGATGCCGGACATGGCACCGTTGATCATGGTTTCCCTTCCGCCGTGTCTTCCTCCTTCTCCACGAGAGGGTGCTTCCTTCGAGGTGGTTGATCTCCCCTCCCGGAGATCCTCCTCCTCTCTCTCTAGCTTATGGATGGCCTCCCGGTGCGAATGACTCCCCCCCTGGTGTTGGCGGCGCCTCGGGGCTTTTAGGGTTGAAGATCCTTCGAGTGCAAGGAAAACGGGACCGAACCGGCGCCAGAAGTGGGCTGGGCCGGCCGGCCCGGGCCGACCGGCTTGGGCCCAGTTCGGCCCGGTTCGGTCGCCCCTTTCGCTCCGTGGGTCCTTATGCACTTATGTACTTTGCCCCCTCCACTTGCATGATTTTGATGATGTTATCCTCGCGTCCAAGATGGAGGTTCTTTTTGCATGAAGTTCGATCTTTTACGCTTTAATCCCCGGGGGTGTTCCTCATAGCACTTCGATCCTTGCCACCTTTGGAAGTGATTTCATCAAGCTCATGAACACGAACAAGACTCCGTAAATGCTCCTTTGAACTTGTTGCGAATCCGTCCTTTATGTCCATGTTTTCCTACATAAACACAACACTTCCAAATGCATGCACAAAGATGAACTTGTTATATGATTAGTGTGCCTAGTGGCGGGTTAGTTCCATAATCGAATCCAAACCAAAGTGTAATGAACATGCTAGGTGCACCAAAATACACCGTCAACAAATAACACCCCCAAATCCAAACCTCGATCTCCCGAATCGCTCCACGGACTTGAACAAGACTTTGGGGATAATAGGAACATCTCATGAGGAGTCCATAGCCAAGTTTAATCCCACCAAAACTTGTCCAAAAAGGAGGAATCGAAGAAATCCCGCCAAGAACACTACAAACCCTAGAACTTGGAAAACCCCAAAATCGAGCCCCTTTACTCACGGATTTGGGAGGGGAATTACAGCCCAAAGAACCACGAACGATTCCCACAAATTTCCCCCCTCAAATCCCCAAGAGCAAGGTCCCGAAAACAACCCAAAGAAATCACCAAGAGAGGGCTCCGAAAAAACACCAAGAACAACTGGGAACAACACATCCAAACCTTGAGGAACCACGTCGAATCATCTATACATGCAACAAAGGTTCATACAAGATCTAGCTTGCCGCCCGATCATCCAACCCTCTCACAAGATCTCACCATGAAGCTCTCAAGCTAGTCCTATGGAAATCCTAAGAAAAATAGGAGGAGAAAATAGGAAAGCAAATGAACTAGGGTTCCAAGAGTTGGCTGCCATCCTCTCACCTCTTGGGTTATATGGAGGCAACCGAAAGTCTAAAATACCCTTCTCTAACAACTAGGGATACAAGCCCCTCAAGGGCGGTTTTGGAAGACTTGAAGCTCTCTCCATCGGACGGATGCCCGGCGACCGCAACCTGCTTAGCCTCGACGCAAGCCTTGCGATCCCGACGCGTGTCCTCCGCTTCGAAGATTCCGGACTGCGTCGTCGCACACCGGTCGGGGACCGGTCGGACCCACCGGTCAGACCGGTCCGGCACAAATGCCGCAAAGACCGTCTTCCGTTCTTCGGTCTTGGCTTTGTGGATCAACCAAGGAACCCAGTGGTTTTCTGGTGAACCACTGGAAACCCCGCGAACTCGGTGTAGCCTCCGCCAATCACCACTCATGACTCGGCTCCCACGAAGTCCCGGCTCGACCTTGGTTTTGAGGCTAAACCAAGAAACCGTCCACGACTTCATCTTGCCGTTCATGCCACCATGCGGCCCGCACTTGACCCCGCCGACCACCGGTCCCTTGAACGAAGCCTACTTGTCTTCTCCACACCCGGAGGCCTCACCGCGACGACCTTTCGCGCTTGTTCTTCACCCGCACCAACACCCGCCCAAGCCGCAACCCGCACCCGCAATACTTAGCCAAGAATCGGTCCACACAACGTTGTCAATCACTCATCACGCAAGGAAGCGGCCATCCAACGGTCCTCGAGCCACACATGGTCCTCAATCTCCCCCTTGATGAGTGCATTGACAACACCCACACGAAAGTAACAAGAGAGAAAAGAAAAAGAAAATTAACGAACAAACGAATCTCCAACAAGCGATCGAAAAGCCAAACAAAGGCAAAGAGCAAGATCACTTGAAGAAGACAAGTCTCGGACCCCTTAGGCAAGGGCAACAGCTCGACACATCCGAGACAAAACAAAGCTCAAACAAAGAGCGCAAACCACCAAAGCAAAGCTCGAAAAACCACAAAGAGCTCCCCCCCGCACACATGCAAGCTCCCCCCGAACCAATGCACCTCCCCCCGGACGAATGCATCCAAACCAACCGAAAACGGGCAGCCGCAGCAAGAACTTCAGCTCACACCGGTCGACCGGTCACCACCACCGGTCAGACCGGTGCCCAACATGTGCACAGGACCAGCACTCACACCGGTCGGACACCGTGACCTCGACCGGTCGTACCGGTGCGCGGCGAAAGCAGAGCCCGTAAATGGCTCGAAACCACTCGAAAACCTTCTAAATGCGCCCAGCAAGCCATTTCAAGCTCAAACTTCTCCCCCTTGTTGGCAATGCATGAATCAAGCCAAAAATGCAAAACTTTCAACCTAGAGCTTCTCAAATAAACAAAATTCAACAAATAATGCTACACATGTCCAAATGAGCAAGTTAGATACTCGCGGCTTCGTATCAATCTCAACTACATGATCACCAAGTTTCACAACCATTGGACGAAGCTAAGATGGATTTGGGCAATTTTGCGAAAAACTTGCCTCACATGAGCAAAGTCCTAAACATGATCAAAGCATATCAAAATGGCAAAGCCACACAAACTTCATGCTAGGATAGCCATTCTAATCATAAGACCATCACAAACACCCACAAGCACCTCATGTCATGTCAAAGCCACCGAGCCATGTGCCTACTTCTATGTATGAGACTTCTCATTGGTAGGCATCATGCAACGGTTTAGCACCCAAAACAAATTAAATTCAGCACATATGACATGGGAGCATATTTTCCAAGCATTTTTCATTTCATTTTCAGATTCATAATTGGTACATGAAATGTCTTTGCGACAAAAAGGAACTTATGCCCCTCCACAAGATGAAGCAAGAGGGCTAAACATTCATGATGGCAAATGAGTCTTTGGCCCCATATGATCAATAAACTAGCTATCCAACCACAAATTAAGCATAGCCAAGCCACTAAAACATGTCAAGATCATATGAAGGAATTTACACATGAGAGAGCATACAAGTGACATTTTCAAAAACATAGCTATCAACCATGGATTATTCATCAAGATCATCAAGAGCTAAGCCAAACTAACCATAGCATACCAAACAAGCTCACAAAGACATATATCTCATTACATGGTGACCAATGTATATGAGAGAAGCTTTTCCTAACCAATGCATATGATACAAAATGCATGCAATCTAAGATACAAGGATGCCTATACATCATGTTACATATGCCATGCCAAATGCAAGTAATGCACAAAGGAAACTATACATATGCTACAAAGGAGCTCCCACACAAAACTCACAAACCACCGGCTCCTCGAGGGGAGGCAAAAAGGGCTCGACACCACCGCAAAAGAGAAAAAGAGCACAAAACTCACAATCTCCCCCTAAACACATGCATTAAGGCCAAAGAGCATACAAAGCTCACCTTACACACATGAGATAGGGCAAAGAGTAAAACCAACCAAGTGGCTTGACCAAGGCCACACACACGAAGGTCACAAATACACTCACCTTTATCATTTCTTCACAATTCACTCATCCTTGTCCACCATCCCCGAAAGTGATGCACCTACATGTCACCACCGGATATGAAGCCGAAGAACCACCCCCAATATCAACCAAATTTTCTCCGGCCATCCACCTGCAACTCAAAACCAAGAGCGAGAGCGAGCAAACGACTCAACACTGGGGTTAGTTCCAAAAGTGTAAAACCAGTGCCTAAACATTTGCTCGCAAGTGGGGTTACCACAAACCAAACCATCTTTCCTACCAAATCTTCCTCCACGAACACCACCACAGTGACCACCACGAGGGAACCAACCCTCTCTACCTGAAGGAGGACCAAAACCACGAAAGAAAGCATGTGGACTATCCCTCCTCTCCATCTCAAAGCTATGGATCCTCCCATCCCCGTATTGAGCACGAGGAGGAGAATGCCTAGCAAACTGACCTCCAGCAAACTTTCCAGACCAACCACCAGAACCACGACCTCCTGAACCAAACTTAGCATCTGTACGAGCACGAAACCCAAACTGCTGCCTGTCCAGGCCTGCACCGGTCTGACCGGTGCCCCACACCGGTCTGACCGGTGTAGCCCGGCCAGCAGCACCTCCAACAGCCTTCCGCTCTCCCCAAGCCCGAACTGTCCTCACACTCGCCTTGGCCCTGGGCAACTGCACACGAGGCTCAAGTACACCATCGGAAGGGTGGTACTTGTCCTTGTTAGCCCACTCCTTTGCCATTCTCTCCTCACGCTTCCTCTTGAAACAAAACGCTCTCTTGTGACCATCCTTTCCACAAAACTCACAATGGAAACGGATTGATCCGGGGTTGGGCTTGGGATGAGGCTCTTCACAAGGCTTCTCACTAGGTTTCTCACTAGGCTTTTCACTTGCCTTCTCACTCGGTTTTTCTCTTGGTTGGTTTGGCTTGGATGCAAAGTTGTCTTTGTGTGTGGGTTGTGGTGGAACCGAAACATTCCCAAAAATCCCTTCTCTCTCACCACTGCCCTCACCAACCTTATCCAAACATAAAGCCTAACCATCAAAGCGCTTACAGCTAGCAATCATCATACCAAGCTGAGGTTCTTGACTCGATAACCAACTTAGCGCTTCACGCAACTTATCATTCTCATCTTGCAAGCGACCAACACATTTTGCAAGATCCAAATTCTTCATAGCATGCAACTCACATAGAGAACAAGAAGTAGGAATAGGCATTTTCAAATCAGCCTCAAGCGAAACAATGCGAGAACGAAGCTCAACAATTTTCTCATGCAAACTAGTGCAAGAAGTGCAAGCACCAAGCAAAGTGGGTCTAGATTGTAGCTCAGCCAACTCAATCCTAAGCACATCTAGTTCCTCACACTTGGAGGCATACTTCTCCCTAAGATCGGTCAAAGCTAGGAAAGCAGAGCAATCGAGCACAATCATTCTCATCGAAACAACGGGCTAGCCTTAAGAGAATCAATTTCAAGCTTGCTATCAAGAACCCGTGTTTCTAGCTCACCCACTCTAGTCCTAGCATCCTCGAGCAAAGATCTAAGCTCCTTCCTAAGCTTCTTAGCCTCTCTAAGCATGTGATCGCGATTATCAAGCAAGTCAACCAACTCCTCATTCTCCTTGCGCAAAGAGGAGAGCTCATCACATACCTCATCCTCGGAATCCAAGTCCGAGGCGTCCTTCTCGGCTTCTCTTGTCGCTCGAACGCGAGCCATGCCGCGAAGTCGTCCTTGAGGCTTAGGCCCGTCACACAAAGGCCTATTCTTCTTCTTCTTCTTCTTCTTCTTCTTCTTCTTCTTCTTCTTCTTCTTCTTCTTCTTCTTCTTCTTCTTCTTCTTCTTCTCCTCCTCCTCTTCTTCTTCTCGCTCCTCCTCCTCTTCTTCTTCTTCTTCTTCTTCTTCTTCTTCTTCTTCTTCTTCTTCTTCTTCTTCTTCTTCTTCTTCTTCTTCTTCTTCTTCTTCTTCTTCTTCTTCTTCTTCTTCTTCTTCTTCTTCTTCTTCTCTCTCATCCTCTTCGTCTTCATCACTCGAGCTTGGAGACGTGTCCTCGGAATTGGACTCAATGTCGCTCGATCTCTTCATTTTCTCTCGAGACCAAGCCTTCTTCCCATGTTCATGATCCTTGTTCTTGGACTTCTTCCTCTTGTCCATGAACTTGTGCTTGTCGTGGTTGTTCACCTTCGGACACTCGGCGAAATAGTGTCCAGCCTTGCCGCACTTGAAGCATGTCCTCGTGTTCCTCCTCATGTTCACCCGGTTCTCGTGCAGCCTCTCGAACCGCCTCGTCGGAGCGCCGGCCGTCCTCTCCAAGCACGTCGAACTCCTCATCTGGCATAGACATCAAAGAGGACAAAGAGAACATCCTGGTGGATGGGTTGGTGTTAGCCTTTCCTTTCGAACCACCAACGAGGGCAAGACTATGGGAATCGGCCGGTCCCTCGAGCTTGGCGAAGTCATGCCCCTATCCACATCGCCCGACTTGAGCTTCGAGAACGACTCGTTCACCGTCGCAGTGTCATACTTCTCCGACTCCACAATGGCCTCGAACTTTCCGCCCCAAATCGTACGATCCAAAGAGTGTAACGACCTTCACCGCTCTACCATGATCATCGTACGGGAGCACGTCCACATTGGCCCTCATGTTGTTCATAACCACCGTGAACCTCTCGAAACAAGGCATCGATGGACTCACCGGGGAGATGAGTGAAGTTCTCGTACTCTCTCCGTGGGTTGCATACATCCGTGCTCGAACTCGGGCATTTCCAACATGAGCCTCCTTCAAAGACCGACCAAATTCTACAAGCCAAGTGCTCGGTGTGCACCCGATCGAACTCGGCCGACACAAAGCACAAAACAAGTAGTCGACCGCCTTATTTTTGGCGTCGAATATGTTCTCGATCCCGGAGCGAGGAAGTCCATCGGCCGAACATAGCCCGTGTCCACCGTGACATCCCAAAGGATCCGACCCTTTCCGCGGAGAAACGCACCCATTCGCTTGCTCCACATCCGGTAGTTCTTGCCATCGAAGTCCGGAGGACCCGAACCCCGTTCCCGGTACGCCATCCTTGGATCTTAGACCGGTTAGAGTCAATAAAGACCCGAACCGGCTCGATACCACTTGAAGGACCGATACGGCGAACCGAGAGGGGGGAGTGAATGTGAGCCGATAAAAATTCTTCTCGAAGGAGATGGAAACTCCAACAAGATGAACACGGCTTCCAACACACGTCTCCGACTCACTACCCAAGTTGGCCAAGCCCACGTAACCACCGGAGTGCCACCGGACCTAGGAACCAACACACAACCTTCAAACCCGAGAACGCAGCGGAACACCAAACCTCGAGCCAACAGACCAACACCGGTCGACCGGTGAGCACCACCGGTCGGACCGGTCCCTCGCCGGTGAAACCGGGCAACTTTCACTAAGTGGCTCCACACCGGTCGACCGGTGAGACACACCGGTTAGACCGGCCACGGCCCGAAAGCCCCCAAAGCACCAAACAGCCAACCGACCACCAAACCGACCCAAACTCGAACCAAGCAGCAACACAGACAACAACGAACACACCCGGACGTTCACCCGAGCAAAAACCCACCGAGGGTTGCACCGGTCCGACCGGTCAAGAGCACCGGTCGACCGGTGTAGCTCCGGGCACCTCGGATGAACAAGCACCCGCGGGTCAACTCCCCCCAAATCCAAACCTCGATCTCCCGAATCGCTCCACGGACCCGAACAAGACTTTGGGGATAATAGGAACATCTCATGAGGAGTCCATAGCCAAGTTTAATCCCACCAAAACTCGTCCAAAAAGGAGGAATCGAAGAAATCCCGCCAAGAGCACCTCTAACCCTAGAACTCGGAAAACCCCAAAATCGAGCCCCTTTACTCACGAGATTTGGGAGGGGAATCACAACCTGTCGGTGTTTTAGACCGGCAAACCTACCGAGGGGGTACCCGAGGTAGTAGATTGTGCGGTGGGGATCGTGATCGGGAGACCGAGAACTCGAAGGTATGCGCAAGGACACGGGACACAAGATTTATACAGGTTCGGGTCGCCAAGGTGGCGAGCCCTACGTACCGTTTGGCGGATCAAGTATGGCGCCCTGCGCTTGGTGTTGGGTTGTCCCCGGAGGGATTGGGGATGTGCGGCTAGGTACCCGGCCCTCCTTTATATAGTCCAGGGGGCGGGTTCCTAGTCGGTTACAAGGCAGGAGTCCTAGTAGGAGTACACAGAGCGAGTCCTAGTAGGAGTACACAGAGCGAGTCCTAGTAGGAGTACAGGGGAATTCTACTAGGAGTCCGTCTTCTACTATTCTTCCTTCCTTGCATGAGTACCCGGGGTGTATGCCCGACACAGCCCAAAGAACCACGAAGGGTTCCCACAAATTTCCCCCATCAAATCCCCAAGAGCAAGGTCCCAAAAACAACCCAAAGAAATCACCAAGAGAGGGCTCCGAAAATCAACACCAAGAACAACCGGAACAACACATCCAAACCTTGAGGAACCACGCCGAATCATCTATACATGCAACAAAGGTTCATACAAGGTCTAGCTTGCCTCCCGATCATCCAACCCTCTCACAAGATCTCACCATGAAGCTCTCAAGCTAGTCCTATGGAAATCCTAAGAAAAATAGGAGGGGAAAATAGGAAAGCAAATGAACTAGGGTTCCAAGAGTTGGCTGCCATCCTCTCACCTCTTGGGTTATATGGAGGCAACCGAAAGTCTAAAATACCCTTCTCTAACAACTAGGGATACAAGCCCCTCAAGGGCGGTTTTGGAAGACTTGAAGCTCTCTCCATCGGACGGATGCCCGGCGACCGCAACCTGCTTAGCCTCGATGCAAGCCTTGCGATCCCGACGCGTGTCCTCCTCATCGAAGATTCGGGATCGCGTCGTCGCACACGGCCGACCGGTGCTCCTCACCGGCCGGACCCACCCGGCCGACCGGTCCGCACCGCCGCAAAGACCGTCTTCGGTTCTTCGGTCTTGGCTTTGTGGATCAACCAAGGAACCCGAGTGGTTTTCTCGGTGAACCACCGGAAACCCCGCGAACTCGGTGTAGCCTCCGCCAATCACCACTCATGACTCGGCTCCCACGAAGTCCCGCTCTACCTTGGTTTTGAGGCTCAAGCAAGAAACCGTCCACGACTTCATCTTGCTCGTTCATGCCACCATGCGGCCCGCACTTGACCCCCGCCGGCCACCGGGTCCCTTGAACGAAGCCTACTTGTCTTCTCCACACCCGGAGGCCTCACCGGCGACGACCTTTCGCACTTGTTCTTCACCCGCACCAACACCCGCTCAAGCCGCAACCCCGCACCCGCAATACTTAGCCAAGAATCGGTCCACGCAACGTTGTCAATCACTCATCACACAAGGAAGCGACCATCCACCAGTCCTCGAACCACACATGGTCCTCAATCTCCCCCTTGATGAGTGCATTGACAACACCCACACGAAAGTAACAAGAGAGAAAAGAAAAAGAAAAGAAACGAACAAAAAGAAACTCCAACAAGCGATCGAAAAGCCAAACAAAGGCAAAGAGCAAGATCACTTGAAGAAGACAAGTCTCGGACCCCTTAGGCAAGGGCAACAGCTCGACACATCCGAGACAAAACAAAGCTCAAACAAAGAGCGCAAACCACCAAAGCAAAGCTCGAAAAACCACAAAGAGCTCCCCCTGCACACATGCAAGCTCCCCCCGAACCAATGCACCTCCCCCCCGGACGAATGCATCCAAACCAAATCGAAAACGGGCAGCCGCAAAGAACTTCAGCTCACACCGGTCGACCGGTGCCCAACATGTGCACAGGGACCAAGGCACTCACACCGGTCCGACTCCGTGACCTCGATCGATCGACCGGTGCGCAACGGAGCCCGAAATGGCTCGAAACCACCCGAAAACTTTCTAAATGCGCCCAGCAAGCCATTTCAAGCTCAAACTTCTCCCCCCTTGTTGGCAATGCATGAATCAAGCCAAAAATGCAAAACTTTCAACCTAGAGCTTCTCAAATAGACAAAATTCAACAAAGAATGCTACACATGTCCAAATGAGCAAGTTAGATACTCTATGGCTTCGTATCGATCTCAACTACATGATCACCAAGTTTCACAACCATTGGACGAAGCTAAGATGGATTTGGGAAATTTTGCGAAAAACTTGCCTCTCATGAGCAAAGTCCTAAACATGATCAAAGCATATCAAAATGGCAAAGCCACACAAACTTCATGCTAGGATAGCCATTCTAATCATAAGACCATCACAAACACCCACAAGCACCTCATGTCATGTCAAAGCCACCGAGCCATGTGCCTACTTCTATGTATGAGACTTCTCATTGGTAGGCATCATGCAACGGTTTAGCACCCAAAACAAATTAAATTCAAGACATATGACATGGGAGCATATTTTCCAAGCATTTTTCATTTCATTTTCAGATTCATAATTGGTACATGAAATGTCTTTGCGACAAAAAGGAACTTATGCCCCTCCACAAGATGAAGCAAGAGGGCTAAACATTCATGATGGCAAATGAGCCTTTGGCCCCATATGATCAATAAACTAGCTATCCAACCACAAATTAAGCATAGCCAAGCCACTAAAACATGTCAAGATCATATGAAGGCATTTACACATGAGACAAAGATACAAGTGACATTTTCAAAAACATAGCTATCAACCATGGATTATTCATCAAGATCATCAAAAGCTAAGCCAAACTAACCATAGCATACCAAACATGCTCACAAAGACATATATCTCATTACATGGTGACCAATGTATATGAGAGAAGCTTTTCCTAACCAATGCATATGATACAAAATGCATGCAATCTAAGATACAAGGATGCCTATACATCATGTTACATATGCCATGCCAAATGCAAGTAATGCACAAAGGAAACTATACATATGCTACAAAGGAGCTCCCACACAAAACTCACAAACCACCGGCTCCTCGAGGGGAGGCAAAAAGGGCTCGACACCACCGCAAAAGAGAAAAAGAGCACAAAACTCACAATCTCCCCCTAAACACATGCATTAAGGCCAAAGAGCATACAAAGCTCACCTTACACACATGAGATAGGGCAAAGAGTAAAACCAACCAAGTGGCTTGACCAAGGCCACACACACAAAGGTCACAAATACACTCACCTTTATCATTTCTTCACAATTCACTCATCCTTGTCCACCATCCCCGAAAGTGATGCACCTACATGTCACCACCGGATATGAAGCCGAAGAACCACCCCCAATATCAACCAAATTTTCTCCGGCCATCCACCTGCAACTCAAAACCAAGAGCGAGAGCGAGCAAACGACTCAACACTGGGGTTAGTTCCAAAAGTGTAAAACCAGTGCCTAGCTATTTGCTCGAAAGTGGGGTTAGCACAAACCAAACCATCTTTCCTACCAAAGCTACCTCCACGAACACCACCACGGTGACCACCACGAGGGAACCAACCCTCTCTACCTGAAGGAGGACCAAGGTTCTTCTTCTTCTTCTTCTTCTTCTTCTCCTTCTTCTTCTTCTCCTTCTTCTTCTTCTCCTTCTTCTTCTTCTTGTCATCCTCTTTGTCTTCATCACTCGAGCTTGAAGACGTGTCCTCAGAATCGGACTCAATGTCGCTCGATATCTTCATCTTCTCTCGAGACCAAGCCTTCTTCCCATGTTCATGATCCTTCTTCTTGGACTTCTTCCTCTTGTCCATGAACTTGTGCTTGTCGTGGTTGTTCACCTTCGGACACTCGGCGAAATAGTGTCCAGCCTTGCCGCACTTGAAGCATGTCCTCGTGTTCCTCCTCATGTTCACCCGGTTCTCGTGCAGCCTCTCGTTGGGGGGATTCGGAATCAAGCCTCTCGTATACCTAAAATAAAAAGCAGTTTGTGCGAAAGGTTCAACAAATAAACCCCAGAACCGCGGATTCCTTTTTCACCTTCCGGATTTCGCGTTTCGGCCGGTACACCCTTCGTTGCCAACAAAGCAAATCAAACGAGTCCAAATTTTAGCACAGGGTGTCAAAGTCTCGCTTGGCGACTTATTCCATGACGAAACCCCTAGGGCGAATATTATTCACCCAGGGAGCCTCGGCCTGGGATTCGCGCAGGGGGTTTCGTCGTTCGTAACACTTAACGAGTTCAAACTTGAGTGTGGTTTTTGTTTCAGGTGATGAAGAGTGCTAGGCGAAAGGGGGGATCTCCAAAAGCTCGGGGGTTTTTCACCCCGACAGGCGCACGTGATAAGAGCTGGAAAGGCGCCGCGATTTGCGGCGTGACATCATGAAGCGCCAATTATGTGGAGACCTAATTGGAGATTACCCGAAGATAGCCTAGCACATTCTGTTTTGATTCGTTTTACACGAGGGTGTTCTCGGAATGTAAAAAGTCCGCCCGCCTCCCTATAAAAGGAGACGGACCGGCGCTTGTAAAGGGGATAAACTTTTGAGAAATCTACTCGTTGTGAAAGAAGGTTTTGTCCGTCCTTCGTTCAAGCATTTTGGTTTTTGGTTCTTGAGCTTTTGTCTTCTCTCATTGTTCGTGTGTGAAAGCCGCGGCTTTCCCCACAACACCTCTCGAACCGCCTCGTCGGGGAGCGCCACCGTCCTCTCCAAGCACATCGAACTCCTCATCCGGCATAGACATCAAAGAGGACAAAGAGAACATCCCGGTGGATAGGTTAGTGTTAGCCTTTCCTTTCGAACCACCAACGAGGCCAAGAATATGGGAATCGCCGGTCCCTCGAGCTTGGCGGTCATGCCCCTATCCACCTCGGCCCGACTTGAGCTTCGAGAACAGCCTCGTTCACCGTCGAGTGTCATACTTCTCCGACTCCACGATGGCCTCGAACTTTCGCCCCAAATCGTACGATCCAAAGAGTGTAAGAGCTTGACCGCTCTATCATGATCATCGTACGGGAGCACGTCCACATTGGCCCTCATGTTGTTCACAACCACCGTGAACCTCTCGAAACAAGGCATCGATGGACTCACCAGGGAGATGAGTGAAGTTCTCGTACTCTCTCCGTAGGTCGCATACATTCGTGCCCGAACCCGGGCATTTCCAACATGAGCCTCCTTCAAAGACCGACCAAATTCTACAAGCCAAGTGCTCGGTGTGCACCCTATCGAACTCCCGCCGACACAAAGCACGAAACAAGTAGTCGACCGCCTTATTGTTGGCGTCGAATCCGTCCCTCGATCCCGGAGCGAGGAAGTCCATCGGCCGAACATAGTCCGTGTCCACCGTGACATCCCAAAGGATCCGACCCTTTCCGCGGAGAAACGCACCCATCCACTTGCTCCACATCTGGTAGTTCTTGCCATCGAAGTGTGGAGGACCCGAACCCCATTCCTGGTACGCCATCTTTGGATCTTAGACCGGTTAGAGTCAATAAAGACCCGAACCGGCTCTGATACCACTTGAAGGACCGATACGGCGAACCGCAGAGGGGGGGAGTGAATGGGAGCCGATAAAAATTCTTCTCGAAGGAGATGGAAACTCCAACAAGATGAACACGGCTTCCAACACACGTCTCCGACTCACTACCCAAGTTGGCCCCCACCGTGGAAGAGCTCTTAGCGTAGCCGGAGCGCCAGCCCCCCTCGCTCCTCAAGGGAGCACGGAGGCCGCAGCCCACCGCTACCGAAGAAGTGGTGGCCGCAGGGGCGCAAGAGGGCGCCGCACCGGCCACCGTTGCCGCCGAAGAGGTAGCAGCCGCGGAGGCGCAAGAAGAGGCGTCCGCCGAGGCCGGGACCGGTAGACATTGCCGCATCCTTGGTGCCCCGACCGTGACGATAGTCCGGTCAAGCTTGTAAGTGCTGAGCCTTCCCGAGTAGTGCTTGGTGTAGTAGTCTAGCTTGATTGACGACCAATTTGTATACTTCTGCAGGAAATCAACAGATCTGTCCTGGGAGGGAGATGAGCCCTTTTCGGTGGTGGCGGAAGAAGAAGCCGCGCCGCCCGCCGAGGAGTCCACTCCTGCCGCTCAGGCGGAGTCCGAAGCGCCGGCTGCTGGAGCTGCGTTGCCCGAGGCCGCCGTGGTCGAAGGTAAGTACTCGCCGAGGCTTTGGTATTCCCCATAGAGTAGTCGTAGTCGCTAATGCACTTGTCTTCTTCTTGACAAAGCCGAGGCCGAAGGGAGCGATATCCCCGCGGTGGTGCCCATGCAGAGGTTGACACCAGAAGTGCCGGAGGCTGCTGAAGGAGACCCCGAGCCAATGGAGGAGGCCGCCGAGGAGGCCGCCGTGACCACCGGAGAAGAAGAGGCCACCGTGCTGCCAGAGGCTGCTATGGAGGTGGTTGTCCGCTCCCCGGGGATCCAAGACGCGGAGCCCATCCGCTCGGCGCCGATGACGGAAGCTGCCACGAGTAGTCGTGGCGGAGTGGAGCTGCTGGCTGACGACTTGGTGGACCCGACGACGGTAGCCGTGCACCCGAAGGCGGTCCGCCGTGCCGAACAATGGATGAAGGTGAGTAGTCTTAACTCTTGAGTAGTCAATCCTCTGTCGTTGAGTACTCATTTGATGTGTGTTGTATGTGCAGGACGTCGTGGAGAGGTCCCGCGAGAAGTCTAGCATGTTGCAAGGCTTCGGCAACGCGGTGCTCCGGGCTGAAGAGTTAGAGGATCAGCTCTTGAAGTCGCGGAAGCACGCGGCCGCCATGCAATCCAAGCTTGACGCCGCCTTCGCCAAATATCACAATGATATCCAAGATATGTAGGCGAAGAGCGACGACTTGGTGTGGAAGAACAAGACGCTCCGCAACAAGAGCAAAGGTACGCCACTTGACTTGTTGAGTAGTTGCCGGAGGTCGAGAGGCATTCTAACCCGCCGCGCGTTGTTGTGTTGCGCAGCTTGAGACCCGGTGGAGCAAGCTTGAGGACCTCGAGAGACGTATATGAAGAACCTCTTCTACCGGGAGCAGGAGGCCCGCCGTGTACTCGTAACAACCCGGGAATCTAGGTGAGTGAAATTTGCGAAAATTTAAAACTTTTTGTTTGCTTTGGAGTGCTATCAACTTTTTGAACCAAATTGCTAGCCACTCACCAAATTCTCCATTTATTTGTCCTATTTATAAAAATTATATTCAAAATACGGTATAACTAATGAGTTGGAATTTTCCCGGTTTATTTGGAGTTCTTTGTGTGTAGTTTGAATTTGATTGGGATTCAAATTCAAACTCCTAATCAAACCCTTATTTAAACCTTTAGCTTTTAAAAAAAAACCAAAGGAGAGTTAGAAGTGGTGGGCCGATTTCCCTTAGGAAGCTATGCGGTCGCCCCCAACTTGCGGCCGCCGTCGGCCCACTTGCGCCGCGCGGCCCAAACCGGTGCCCGCCTCTAACTCGCCGCGAGGGCCCCGCCTGGCCGACCGCGCTACTTCCCTCTCCTCTCTCGCCGTCGAGTGGACCCCGCACGCCAACACCGTCCCCATCCCTTACCTCGCCGCCTTGACCACACCGACCGAGCCGGGCGGCCGCGCCGCCGGCCCGGCCCGCGCCGCCCGCGCGCGGGGTGGGCGCGCGGCCGAGCCGGCCGGCCGGGCGCGCACGCCAAGGCCGGCGTGGACGCGCGGACCCGGAGCGACCGGGAAAAAGTAGAAAGACACCGCCGCCCTCATCCCCTTGGCATCCGAGGCGGGCGGCGTGCTGCCGCGGCCGCCATCCGGCCCGGACGTCGGCGGACCGGGGCGCCCGGACCTTTCCCCCACGAGATTCGCGGCGCTAGTTCAAAAGGGGGGCAGGGAGCGCGGCCTCGCAACCACCCGCATTGGGGTTTTGCCCCAACTCGCAGCGCGGCCCATCGGAGGGGGGGAAGAAGAAGGGGGAAGCCGGGAGGAGGAGGCAAGGCGGGGGAGTGCGGAGCGCCGCCGCCGCGCGTCGGCCGCGGAGCCGACGAGGGGAGGCGCCGTTCGTGTTCAAGGGGGAACGCCGTTCGTGTTCGAGGTGAAGCCGGACCGAGCACGCCGTGGACACCGACGCCGACGCCGCACCGTCAAGCCTCGCTACGCCTTCACCGTCGACCCACGCGTGAGCACCGTGGTCACCCGTCTCTTCCCCGTGCGCCGTTCGCCCTAGCCGTGATGCCCGTGTGCGTGCCTTCGAGCCGCCTCCGTTCGTGCGTGCGCGCCGCCGCCTCCCCACGGGTGACGCCGCGTCGCGCCGTGTCGTGCCGTGCGGCGGCGGCTGGGCACGGTGGCTACCCCAAGCCGTGAAGACCCCGAGCCGATGTCGCCTCCGTGGTGTATCTTGGAGTAGTTGCGGTGTGGTCCGGCTGGACGGAGAGGAGGGGCGTCGCGCCGCGGCTACCCCAAGCCGGCGGGCGAGCCCTCCCCTGGAGCACGCTGTCGCCGTGCGTGGATCGGTTGAGCGTTTTGGCCTTCGAGCCATGATCGGTTGTGCAGGGAGTGTGCGTGCTGGGCTTCGTGCTAAGCCCCTGCGCAGGAACGGGAACGCCGCCGTGCCGCCGCTCGGTGCGCCCTGGATACCGTGCGTCCGCGCCGGCCGGCGGGCGTGGGGTTGGCCGTCGAGCCGTGAACCCCCGTGTTGGGTGGATGGTAAGCCGGCCTTCGTGCCATGCCTCTTTTGCGGGTGGGCCGGGGATCACCCCGTGCCGCGCCGCGTCGATGCGCGCCGCGCCGTCGTGCGCCGCGTCGAGCGCGCGCGCCGCGCCGCCCCGCGGGAGGGAAGTCAAGCGTGTGCCTTTGCGCCGTGGTTTGTATCGGCGTGAATCCGGCCTTCGAGCCGTAGGATGTTCTCCTGCGGGGAGAAGGCGGGCGCGGGCGCCGGCCGGCCGCACCCCGCCGCGCCGTGGCCGTGGCCCCGCCGCCCGTGGGGCACCATGTGTGATCGTTCCACGCCTAGACCGTGTGAGGGAATGGGTCTTGCGGTGAGCGAGCACCGGAACCCTACCGGCCGCACCCCGCCGCGCCCGGGGTTCCGCCGTGCCGGGGAACGCGCGCGCCGGCGGCGACGCCGCGCCGCGCGCGCCGTGACGGGTGGTCCGCCGGCCGGCCTTCGAGCCGCGCGGGCGTGCGTGAGCACCGAGGGGGAGAGGTGAAGCCGAGGCGCACCCCGCGCCGCCAGTCCGTGGCTTCCAACCCGAGCGCCGCCACCGATGCGTGCGCCGGCGAGGGCGTTGCCCCGGCACGCGCGACCGCCGGGGGAAGGGGGAGAGCTTGTCCCCGTGTTCCCCGGGCCGTGGGAGAAGGAAAGGCCGCCGGGGCCAATAGGCCATCCGCGCCGGGCCGGCCCGCCGAGACGTCGGCCGTCGGGCCGCTTTAGTAGACCCGTTTTTTATTTAATAGAGGCCCACCTAGTAGAGTTGGACCGCGGCCCGAAGACCGGGGGGTTTTCCCGGACTTCGCCCCGCCTAGGCCGTTGGACCGAGCCCAAGGGGCCGATTTCCGCCCCCGTAAAACCATCCAGCCCCGTTTACGGCCCATAGAGCAGAAAATCCCTTTCCTTTTTCTCGTTTTAATTTCCCGTAAAATGATTTTGACCTTTAAAAATTAGTAATAAATTCTAGGGAGCTCCGAAAAATACAAAACTAATTTCTAAAAATCCGTATTTGCAAAACCTTGCCGATTGTAGGTAGTTCGGGCTCTTTTGGATTTTCAAAGTTGGATTTTATTTGGAGTTATTGCTTAGATGTGCACCGTATTTATATTTTCGCGTCGAATCTCGTGCCGCGCACCCGAGCTTCGACCAGAGGACGCGGAGGACCCCGAGTACACCGCACCGGGACAAGCCGATCGCTTCAACGGCACGAGAAGGTGTCATGTCACTCCCAACCATATAGATCCCATGTTGATATTTAGTCGCTAGTGCTTTACTTTAATGCATTGTTCCGATGAAATGCATAACCCGTTTACTAGCCATGCCTTGATGTTTATTATATTCTGTTCCTTGTTCTTCTACCTCGCGGACTAGCTACGACCCCTAGCTAGTCCCTTACTTCAACTATCCATGCTTTTGTTGCTTGATTATGGATGGTGCTCTGGGTTTGAGCTGAGATGTGGGCATCTCGGTGTGATTCTAGCGTGTGTTCTGGGGTTGTGTACCCCCTTGCCGTGTTTTGGCGGGAGCGAGCCGCCGGTTACTTGTGAACGGCTGCCGAGGGAAGATGCGATCTGGCCTCTTACCCGAGGGTCGTGTCGTGTGGGATGGAGATGTTGAGTGCTCGCTCTCGGCCCCTTAAGGACCGATCGTCGCTGACCTTGTTTCGAATGACTACTTTCGTACGGACCGCCCGCCTTGTATTGGGCGGGGGTGCGGGGTGAGACTTGTAGTGGATAGCACCCTCCCCGTAGGAGGATCGGTGTGATCGTGTCGGGAGTGGCCTCGTCCCTCCTTAGTAGACTTTGCCCCCGGCGAGGCCGGGGAAGGGTTCCACGGCCTTCGAGGGACCTCTCGCGGGTAGTATGAGCTCGCCGCGAGGCCGGGGCCGTGCTCGGAGATGCGAAGGGTACTATCCACTTACTTGGGCTTCGCCCGTATGATAGGGTCGGACACCGCTGACGGCCGGTTCCGGACCTATTCGGGCGGGGTACGGTTGTACAACCTCTCGCAGTGTTAAACCTATAGCTATAGTCCGTGTCCACCGGTTATGGACGCCTTTTCGATCTCTCACCCGACTAGTTATACTTCACTTGTGCTTCTTCTCTCCCCCCGAGTGTGTGAGCCCGGCTATGGCCGTTGAGATGTGGGGATAGGAGCCGGTGGGCCCCACATCGCGGATGAGAGTTGGGTTCGGGATCGTGGTTGAGATCCGGTGCTTTGGTGTGGTGTTCCTTGAGCGGGGTGTGGACCCCCGAGGTGTGGACCTCGGAAGCGAAGGCTTCCCCGAGGTGTGGACCTCCTTGCTACTCGCTTACCTTGAATGTTGCACCGTCGCTTTGCTTAAGCCTTCTACGGCCGCATTAGGGTTACCTCATGCATAGTAGATTATACACCGCTTTTGCCTCTTTGTTGGGAAGCCGACATGACCTACCCGCTTATCGGGTAGACCCCGGTGACTCGACGCAGAGCGTACTACGACTTCGACAACGACGGCCGGGTGGACCGAGCTCTTCCTACACTTGAGCCGCCCGCAGATATGGAGTTTCCCGCGCTTGCATGGAGCCGCCCGCTAGACGATTTGTTTCTCGTTTGATTCAGTCCCGATGGACTTGTACCGCATGTGCCGAAGAGATGTACTCGATTAATGTAATAAAATAAATATTGTACTCTACTTCTTTGTTTTACTTTTCCGTATGGATTTTGGAATCGCCGAGACAGGGATTGCACGTGGTAGCCTCTCGGGACTACCACCGAGGTGCTAAGATTCGGGGTTCCGTTCGCGGAAATCCGGTCGTTTCATACTCGATCTTGACTATAAGGAACTTGCCTTCGAGTGCGACAAGCACATGGAGCTTCGCATTGCTTCCGATCGTGACCTCGTCAATCGCTACAAGTCGTTGCGTGTTGAACGAAGACCGCAAGGAGCTACGGGCCCAAACCGAAGGAGCTTGAAGAAGCCGCGCTTCCCATAGCAAGGCTCTTGGTGCCTCACCCCGGCGGCCCCAAGATAGCACCGCTCGTGGATCGCCTCAAGGAAGCCCCCGGCCCGCTAGCGACGTATGTGAAGCATCCGGCGAGGTCGGTCTCGAAGCGGTGTGCCGGCCTTCATGAAGTCTTACTTCCCGAAGGCGCCCGTGGAAGTAGTCGCCGCGGGGGTAGCCGCCAACCGTACGCATGAGCAAGACGCGGAGCCGCCGGAGTAGATGGCACCCATTGCGGACCAAGTAGCCGATAAGCTTAATCTCCGCAGCCCCGTAATAGTTAGCTCGTAGCCAAAGTTGTACAAAAACAATTGTAGTGGAATTGCTTAAGTATTAATGAAAGGAAAATTCCATCAATGAGTACTCGTAGTTGCGATCTTAGAGTGCGAAGCCCCATCGTGGAGTTGATGCGAGTGGTCGTACTCGGTAGTAGTCCCGTTGAGGGGAAGTAGACAAGAAAGAAGTTGATGAACGATCAAACTTTATTACCGAAGAAGTACACCCGGATGGCCGGGGCCGTAGTTACGGGGTAGTCGCCCGGACCCCGAGGTCGCTTACGCCTAAGTGGTGCTAGGGCAGTAGCCGCTTACGGCAGAGATCCGTAGGTAGCCGTGTAGGCCGGATCTTGGAGTATGGTCTCTCGGTAGACCGCTCGCTAGAGTCCTTTGTCGCTCGTCGTAGCCCGGGATCCGTAGGTAGCCGCGCGGGCCGGATCCTCGGATAGGAGTAGTCCAAAGACCGGAGCCGGGACACGGAGGCCGCTTACGGCGGAGGGGTGTTGATGTAGTCGTGTAGACTTGAGCCCCGGAGTAGTCGTGTAGACTAGGCGTAGAATCTACAAAGTTGGTCGACGTTCCACGAGTTGTTGATGTCTTCGCCTTCAAGTGTCTGGAGGCGGTAGGAGCCCGGCCCGGTCACCTTTGCAACTGTGAAGGGACCTTCCCAGGGGGAGCTGAGCTTGTGTAGTCCTTCCGTGTTCTGGATACAGCGGAGGACGAGATCACGAACATTGAAGGAGCGTTCCTTGACGTTGCGATCATGGTAGCGTCGAGATACCCTCCGTGTACCTTGCCGATTGGACGAGGGCGGCGCAACGAGCTTCTTCGAGGCTATCGATGTCAACTCGTCTCGTCGTCTTCGCAGACGCCTTCGTCGTAGTGCTCCACTACCGGTGAGTTCCATATGACGTCGGCGAGGAGGATTGCTTCGGAGCCGTAGACCGTAAAGTAAGGGGATTGCCCCGTCGGCTTGGAAGGCCGAGTTCGTAGCCCTCGCAGTGTGTTGGGTAGTTCCTTGATCCACTTGCCTCCTTTAGAGTTAGCAGCATCGTGTAGCCGATTCTTGAGAGCATCAAGCACCATCCCGTTGGCGCGCTCGACTTGTCCGTTGGCCCGAGGATGGGCAACTGAAACATATCAGACGTCGATCCCGCTCGTTCTCGAGGTACTCCCGAACTGGTGGTTGTTGAAGTTGGAGCCCAGATCTGTGATGATGCGGTGGGGTAGTCCGTAGCGGTGCACGAGTTCATCCAGAAGTCGAGTACTCTATCGCCCTTGGGGCATGTGACCGGCTTGACCTCGATCCACTTGGTGAACTTGTCGATGGCCACCAATACTCGTTGAAACCACCCGGCGCAGCTTGGCGGTGGCCTAATCATGTCGAGCCCCCGGCAGGCAAAGGGCCGGGTTGGCGGTATGGTGACTAGCTTGTAGGCCGGGACGTGTTGTCGCTTGGCGAAGCACGGCATCCTTGGCACCTTCGACGAGTTCTTCGGCGTCACCCGCAGCCGTGGGGCCGCAGAAGGCTCGCCGGAAGGCCTTGGCCGACCGGCGTGCGGGAGGACGCGTGGTTGCCGCGACGCCCTTGGGGATCTCCTCCAAGATGTCCTTGCCTTCTTGCTCGGGGACGCACTTCATGAGCACTCCGTAAGATGCGCCCCGCTTGTAAAGCTTGTCTCCGACGAGGACGTAGGACTTGGCGCGGCGGATGAGCCGCTCGGCCGAGTTCTTGTCGAGAGAACCTTCTCGCTCGCCGAGGTAGTCGATGAAGGGTTGCCTCCGGTCCCACGTCGATCATCATGACCTCCCCGTCCGGCCCTGGGTGCGCCGGGGACGGTGGTCGGTGGCGCCGGCTCCGTATGGATGGCGCGTGGAGCTCATGAACGAAGGCACCCGCCGGGTACTTGAGCGCGGGTAGATCCAAGCTTTGACAGACGTTCGCCGCAACGTTGTTGTCGCGGACGTCGTGGTGGAACTCGATACCATAGAACTTGTTCTCGAGCTTGTGGACTTCTAGGCGGTAGGTGTCCATGTTCTCCTTGTTGCGGTCCCGGATTTGTTGACTTGGTTGATGACCACCGCGGAGTCGCCGTAGACTAGTAGCCGCTTGATACCCGGTGAAGCCGCGAGGCGGAGCCCGTGCGGTGAGGGCTTCGTACTCGGCTTCGTTGTTTGAGACCTTCCAGAAGATCTGCAGGACGTACTTGAGTTGTTCGCCCGTTGGAGAGATCAGGAGTACCCCTGCACCTGCGCCCTCGAGGTTGAGTGAGCCGTCGAAGTACATCACCCAATGCTCTGGTCGCACGGTTGGAGTAGGTAGCTGGTTCTCCCGCCACTCTGCCATGAAGTCGACTAGCGCCTGCGACTTGATGGCTGTGCGTGGCTTGAAGTCGATGGTGAGGGCGCCGAGCTCGACTGCCCACTTGGAGATTCTTCCAGTAGCATCTTGGTTCCGCAGGATGTCGCCGAGCGGGTAGTCGGTGATGACGGAGATTGAGTACTCCTGGAAGTAGTGTCGTAGCTTCCGCGAGGTGATGAGTACCGCGTACAGGAGCTTCTGCACAGGCTGATAGCGTGCCTTGGACTCTGACAGGACCTCGCTGACGAAGTAGACTGGGCGCTGGACTGGGTAGGCGTGGCCGTCTTCCCCGCCGCTCGACAATGATGGCGATCGACCACATGAGTAGTCGCAGCGAGGTAAAGCAAGAGGCGCTCGCCTTTGCGAGGAGCCGTGAGGACCGGTGGCTTCGATAGGAAATCCTTGAGCCGGGCAAGGGCTTGATCCGCCTCCGGGGTCCACACGAACTTCTCTTGGTGCTTGAGTAGTTTGAAGAAGGGGAGTCCCCGTTTTCCAAGCTTCGAGATGAATCTCTCGGTGCCGCCATGCACCCGGTCGGCTTCTGGACGTCTTTGATGCACGTGGGAGCTTTCATGCTGGTGATGGCGGAGATCTTCTCGGGGTTGGCTTCGATGCCGCGTTGGCTGATGATGAAGCCGAGTAGTTTGCCCGAAGGTACGCCAAAGACGCACTTGTTCGGGTTGAGCTTCCGGCGGTACTCGCACAGGATGCGAAGGTCTCTTCAAGGTCGTCGATGAGGGTACCGGAGTTTCGGTCTTGACAACCACTTCATCCACGTAGGCTTCGACGTTCTTGTTGAGCCGCTTCTTGAAGCGGCCCGGATAGCTCGTTGGTAGGTAGCGTCGGCGTTCTTCGGCCCCGAAGGACATGGTCGTGTAGCAAGACGCGCCAAACGGGGTGCCGAACGCGGTCCTCTCCTCGGTCTTCTTCCTTGATCGCGATCCGGTGGTACCCGCAGTAGCGCCGAGGAAGCAGAGCGAGTCGCGGCCCCGCCGTGGAGTCGATGACTTGATCAATCCGTGGCAACCCGAAGGGGTCCTTGGGGGCGGTGCTTGTTGAGGTCGGTGTAGTCGACGCACATCCTCCACTCGTTCGAGTTCTTCTTGCGGACTAGGACGGGGTTGGCGAGCCACTCGGGATGGAAGACTTCTCCGATGAAGCCAACCGCGAGTAGTTTGGCGAGTTCCTTCTTGATGGCGTCCCGTCCGTCGTCGGCGAAGCGTCGAAGGTGTTGTCGTTTGGGGGTGGCCATAGGATCGACGTTGAGGCGGTGCTCAATCAACTCTCCGGGCACTCCCCGGCATGTCGGTCGGCTTCCACGCGAAGATGTCGCGGTTGGCCGGAGGAAGTTGATGAGCGCGTCTTCCTATTTGGGGTCGAGGCCGGCCCCGATGGTGGTGGTCTTGCCGGAGTCGCCCGTTCCGAGGTCGATCGTCTTGACGAGAACCTCCTCGGTGGGCCGAGGCTTGTTGGCGTTGTCGGACTTCTCCGGATGTCGAGTTCGCTTGTGGCAAGCTTCTTCGACGCAACGTAGACCTCCATCATAGCATTGGGTACTTGATTTGTAGAGGCGATCTCCACGTCTTCTCGTGTCGCGCTCATGGGAGATCTTCAAGTCCCCTTGGAGAGAGAGTACACCCGCTGGGCTTGGCATCTTGAGTACCAAGTAGGTGTAGTGGGGCACCGCCATGAACTTGGCGATGGCCGGTCTGCAGAGGATGGCATGGTAGGAAGTTTCGAAGTCCGCGACCTCGAACTTGATGTACTTGGTACGGTAGTTGTCCCGAGATTCCCCGAAGGTAACTGGCAGGACCACTGAGCCCAGTGTGATAGCCGCGTTGCCGGGGACGATGCCGTAGAAGGGCGTGTTGCTCTTGGTGAGCATGTGGGTGATGTCGAGCTTCATCTTCTTCAAGGTCTTGGTGAAAAGGACGTTGAGCCCGCTTCTACCGTCGATGAGGACCTTGTTGAGTTTGGAGCCCGCGACCACAGGCTTCTGGACGAGGGGGAACCGTCCCGATTCGGAGAAGCCGGTCCATTGATCCGCGCGGGAGAGGTAATGGGTACCTCCGACCACCCGAGAGGGGTCGAACCACCTGGTTCAATGCTCATGACTTCTCGGTGGGTAGCCTTTTGCTCCCCGCTCGTCGGGTAGTCCGCCGAAGAGGACGTTGACGGTCTTGTCGGGTTCCTGGAAGTCATTGTTATCTCCGTCGTTCTTCTTTTTGCCCTTTTTGTCGTGGGGGTGCGGTGGCTCTGGAGTGCCCTTGAGTGCATGCCTGAGTTGGTAGCACTGCTCGGTGGTGTGGTTGCCGTTTAGATGCCACGGGCACTTCTCCTTTAGCAAGTCTTTGAAGCCGCCGGAGTTCTTCTTCGAGTTCTCCTTCACAGGGCGCTGGATAGCCGCGACAGTGTTGTCTGGCTTGCGCTTGCGGTTGGGACCCGAGTAGTTGTTGTTGTTGTTGCGATAGCCCCGGTTCCCGTTGTTGCCGCCGTCGCCGCCCGCGTTCGCTTGTTCTTGCCACGGATGGCATCGTACTTAGCGTTGGCCTTGTCTTCTTCATCCGCCTAGGATGTAATCATGTCCTTGAGGTGGGGGATGGACTTGGGGCGGCGACGACCGAAGTCTTCAAAGGTACGGCGGTGGTAGAGGCCGTCTTGGAAGAGGTCGATGACCTCCTTGTCGGTGACGTCGACCACGATAGCACGCTTGTCGAAGAAACGCCGCATGTACTTGCGGAGTGTCTCGCCTTGTTCTCGCTTGACCATGGCCGTGTCCATGCGAGTACCCGATCGGCCCATGGTGCCCGCGAAGTTGCCGGTGAACTGCTCCTTCGGTGGTCCCACTTGTCGATCGAGTGCTTGTCCGGCGACTCGAGCCATGTGAGTGGAGCTTGGTCCCGAGCAAGGGGAAGTAGAGGCACTTGGTGTCGTTGTTGCCGCCGCCGTTCTCGATGGAGAGGGCGTAGCACCCGAGCCACCGGATGTGGTCTCGCTTCGCGTCGTACTTGGTGATCCCCAAAGGCTTGAACTTGTCGGGGAGGAGCAAGTTGCGAAGTCGAGGTGAGAAGGCGGGAAAGCCATCGTTGTCGCTCGCAAGGGTACTTCTTCCGCCGCGGCTCCTCAATCTTCCGACGGGCATCGTAGCCGCCCCGTGAAGCACCGCAGGCGTGGCCGTTTGCGTGGCCTCGGCCGCCGCGACCGCCACCGCCTCCGGCCCTCCCTGTTCGCTCCATGGTTGGAGCTTCCGCCGCCGCCGCCGCCGCCGTCGTGGGGTCGTGGCCGCCACCGCCGGCCGGGAGCACGGTGAGGGACGACCTCGCGGTTGTCGTTGCCACCCCGTGGAGGTCCGCCGACGTTGGAGCGAGTACGGTTGGGCTAGGGCCGGGAGCTCGGCTCGAGTATGGTTGGGTCCGTGGTTGGCGCCGCGACATGTAGCTTCGTTGTCGCGGTGCCCGGCGGGAGGAGGCCGGTTGACCCCGTTGTCGACCCGCATGAAGTAGGCATCTTCGGCGAGCTTGGCGATGACCTCCCCGCGCGAATTCCCCGGGCACGGCGAGCGATCGCCGTGATCGACATGAGGCATTGCTCGGGGGTAGTGTGTACTCGCTCTCGACCGCCTCGAGAGCTTCCGCAAGGTTGCGGATAGGGAGATTGTCGCGGAGGCGTCGGCGACGTTCGCCGCGCTTCTCGTTACGCTCACGTCGAGCGTATCCGTCCGCGGGGGTCTCTTTTGCCGGAGCATTGGCGGACGACTCGTCGGAGGAGATGTCTTCAAGGTACTTGTCTTGAGCCGTGCTCGAAGGTCTCGGGGTGTTGCGGCGGCCATGAAGACTTGGTGATCGGGGGTGCCAAGGCCGGACTCGCAGGCCGCCACCTCGCTTGGTGTGTTCGAGTCGGCCGGGCCGGCGGTGTTCCCTCCCCGGAACGGGAGCGAGTCGATGTAGGCGACGTAGCGTGAGTCTCCTCTTATCGGGTCGGTGGGCTTGCGGTCCGGCCGCTAGACGAATCCGTCGGCCGGTGTGGATGTTATAACCGGCCGGAGGCCGGGCCCGATAAGGGATGCTCAATGGAGTTTTCCTCGGACTCGGGATCCTCCGGGTCCGACCCGAAGTCGAACTCGTATGCGTGAATCCGAGTAGAACCCGGAGAAGGGGTTGGAGTCCGAGCGTGGCCGGTGGCGGTGTCCGAGTCCGAGTTGTACTCGGGTACGGGCTCCTTGCCGGCCCGACGCGAAGGAGGAGCCTCCTTGCGGCCCCGCCGAGGATGCGGGGACCGCGCGTGGAGTGCTCACGGGGTGGTGGGACCACGTGCGATGGCTGAGTAGCCGGCTCGCATGCGATAGCCCATGGAGACGTCGAGTTCGAGTTGGAAGCGGACTCGAGCTCGAAGTCAGCGTGATGATCGAAGAGCGAAATTTCGCCGAACTTGCGGGACCGCGCGTGGAGCGCTCACGGGGTGGTGGGACCACGTGCGATGGCCGAGTAGCCGGCTCGCATGCGATAGCCCATGGAGACGTCGAGTTCGAGTTGGAAGCGGACTCGAGCTCGAAGTCGCCGTGATGATCGAAGAGCGAAATTTGGCCGAACTTGCCGGCGAGCTCGCCTGTGACAACTTCTGGAAGCGTCACGAAGCCGGTCTTCGGGTTGGGCGGCATGGTGAGGCGGCGCTGGAAAGATCCCGCGCCGTCAGCAGTGCAGACCCAGGCGCCGAACACGAAGGTGTCACCACGGTTGAAGGCGGCGGTTGGCTTGAAGTAGATAGGAGCCGTCGAGTTCGCCATGTGATCTCAGGCGAGAGCCCCTACCTGGCGCGCCAGCTGTCGGTGTTTTAGACCGGCAACCTACTAAGGGGAGTACCCGAAGTAGATGAATGTGGCCTCGCCGAGATCGGTAACTCGAAGGAAGAGACACGTGGCACACAATTTAGACAGGTTCGGGCCGCGAGGTGCGTAATACCCTACGTCCTGTATGCTGCGTAGCTCTGGATTGATTGGGTATGATTACAAGATGGTGTAATTGTATGCCGTAAGATGAGATTGGATGCTAGAGAAGGGTCCCTGCCTCGCCTTATATAGTCCGGGAGGCAGGGTTACAAGTCGGAGTAGGGAGAGAGTACTAGTCGAGTACGTCTAGGAGTCTTCCATACAGTGCGGGACATGTACAGCTTCCTAACCGAGTACTTCTCCTCCGTAGTCCTTGTGCTCCACGCCGTCAGGTGCCGTGTAGCGCAAGCCGGGTAGTCCCAGGGGCCCACCGAGTAGTCGGTCCTGGTACCCACCGAGGTAGTGGGCCCAGGGAGGTCCATACGACAAAGCCCACGTAGCCACCGGAGTGCCACCGGACCTAGGAACCAACACACAACCTTCCGACCCGAGAACGCGGCGGAACACCAAACCTCGAGCCAACGGACCAACACCGGTCGGACCGGTGAGCACCACCGGTCGGGATCGGTCCCTATCGGTGAAACCGGGGAACTTTCACTAAGTGGCTCCACACCGGTCGGACAGTGAGACACACCGGTTAGACCGGTCACAGCTCGAAAGCCCCCAAAGCACCAAACAGACAACCAACCACCAAACCGACCAAACTCGAAACAAAGGCAGCAACATAGGACAACAACGAACACACCCGGACGTTCACCCGAGCAAAAACCCACCGAGGGTTGCACCGGTCGACCGGTCAAGAGCACCGGTCGACCGGTGTAGCTCGGGCGACTCGGGATGAACAAGCACCCGCGGGTCAACTCCCCCAAATCCAAACCTCGATCTCCCAAATCGCTCCACGGACTTGAACAAGACTTTGGGGATAATAGGAACACCTCATGAGGAGTCCATAGCCAAGTTTAATCCCACCAAAACTCATCCAAAAAGGAGGAATCGAAAAAATCCAGCCAAGAGCACCTCTAACCCTAGAACTCGGAAAACCCCAAAATCGAGCCCCTTTACTCACGGATTTGGGAGGGGAATCACAGCCCAAAGAACCACGAAGGGTTCCCACAAATTTCCCCCATCAAATCCCCAAGAGCAAGGTCCCGAAAACAACCCAAAGAAATCACCAAGAGAGGGCTCCGAAAATCACCACCAAGAACAACCGGGAACAACACATCCAAACCTTGAGGAACCACGCCGAATCATCTATACATGCAACAAAGGTTCATACAAGGTCTAGCTTGCCGCCCGATCATCCAACCCTCTCACAAGATCTCACCATGAAGCTCTCAAGCTAGTCCTATAGAAATCCTAAGAAAAATAAGAGGGGAAAAATAGGAAAGCAAATGAACTAGGGTTCCAAGAGTTGGCTGCCATCCTCTCACCTCTTGGGTTATATGGAGGCAACCAAAAGTCTAAAATACCCTCCTCTAACAACTAGGGATACAAGCCCCTCAAGGGAGGTTTTGTAAGACTTGAAGCTCTCTTCATCGGACGGATGCCCGCGACCGCAACCTCGCTTAGCCTCGACGCAAGCCTTGCGATCCCGACGCGTGTCCTCCGCATCGAAGATTCGGACCGCGTCGTCGCACACCGGTCGGACCGGTGCTCCTCACCGGCCGGACCGGGCGGACCGGTCCGGCACCGCCGCAACACCGTCTCCGGTTCTTCGGTCTTGGCTTTGTTGATCAACCAAGGAACCTAGTGGTTTTCTCGGTGAACCACCGGAAACCCCGCGAACTCGGTGTAGCCTCCGCCAATCACCACTCATGACTCGGCTCCCACGAAGTCCCGGCCGACCTTGGTTTTGAGGCTCAACCAAGAAACCGTCCACGACTTCATCTTGCTTGTTCATGCCACCATGCGGCCCGCACTTGACCCCCGCCGGCCACCGGTCCCTTGAACGAAGCCTACTTGTCTTCTCCACACCCGGAGGCCTCACCGGCGACGACCTTTCGCGCTTGTTCTTCACCCGCACCAACACCCGTCAAGCCGCAACCCGCACCCGCAATAGTTAGCCAAGAATCGGTCCACGCAACGTTGTCAATCACTCATCACACAAGGAAGCGACCATCCACCGGTCCTCGAACCACACATGGTCCTCATCACTTCCCTAGCCGACTAGCGGGCGGCGGCGTGGACACGGGTTGTAGCCCAAGTGAGCGGTGGCGCCCACGCTTTTGCCGCGCATTGGCCCCGCTGAGCTACGGGCTTGTGGCATCCCCGAGGAGTTGCCTCCCCCGATGTGTCGCTCCTATGGCGGCGGCCTTCCCGGAGTGTGGCATTGCGGGGGCCAACCCCGCGGTGAGTCGCGGTGCGATGACCGCCCCCTCAGCAAGTGGTGACCAGTCATGAGTGTTTTTTTGGTCTTTTCTTTCTAGATTTGTTCTCCAAATCTTTTTGTTCTTCATTTTTCTATGATTTTTCTATCTTCCAAAAATTTTTGCATAATGTTTTCAAAAAAATTTTACAAAATGTTTTGTCTACAAAGTTTTGAAAATTTATTTTAAAAAGTTTTTTCGCGTGTAAAATATTTTTCTTTGAAAAGTTTGCGCCGCAATTTGTTTTATATTTTTTGGTATTTTTTTGTTTGAAAATGTTTTCATAAATTTTGTACCCACATTTTTCCCAAAATCTTCAGCACAATATTTGCCACAATTGTTTTTGCAAAATCTTTTGTCTAGACAATTTTAGAAAAAATATTTCATATTTTCATGTAAATTATTTTTTCTTCAAAAAACTATGCCCGGAATTTGTTTCAGGTTTTTGTTGGTAATTTTTGTTTCAAAAAATTTTCATAATTTTTTTTATTTTGTTATCGGATTGTTTTCCCTTTCATTTTCCACTGTGGGGACACACGTGGGGCGTCCGGGTACAAAGGGAAAGAGAATGCGCTTGATTGGAAAACTGACCGCACACATTGAAGTCTACAAGCGATCGTAAACTTGATGTGCTCGAATCAAAATTAGATAACTGTGCTAGTGAAATTTCATGGAGAGGATCCTCTCATGTCCATGAAACACCTTTTATTCTCTTTCTTCACCACACCAGCAAATTTAATGTCATCAAACTCTCTGTGAAAGTCCACTGAGACGGGCCTTAGCACTCTGTTTCGAAAGATGTGAGCACCTGGAACTTCAAAATTGATGCTAAACTATAGACCCGAAGTGGAGGATTACTATCATTGATCGATGCAAATTGTGTGGCTAGCGAATCCGGTAGACTACCTTGTTAGGGCACTCCAATAGTACCACCATGCAGACAATTTGCTGATGTGACCGGTTATTTATTGAAGAAAGAGGAAGAAAAATGAAGATTAGAGATTTCGAAGTTGGACCTGTTTGCATGTATAGTTTGGGAGCAGAGCCGAAGAACGTAGCAAAGCAGTCTCAAAGAGTAAGTCCTTAGTAGTTCGCATACCACACATTTCTCTTCCCCTTGGTCCAAGATATCAATGTCGAAATCATCCGCCCCACTGTCGTTAACGCTGCTAGAAAATTACAAAAGAGACTATAAAATAATGATATTACAGCCAAAATAGAAAAGGAAATGCGGTCCAAAAAATTTATGACACGAGAGGTAGTTGGATTCCATGTGGTCCTCCTGTAATATATTTTTTTTAAAAGGTAGCCGAGCACCGCTTCGTCATTTAAGAAGAAGAAGCAATTGTACAAAACGAGTCGAAGCCGACACCACCACACGAACACAGTCCGAACAAAACAAACACACCCATAACAACACACCACCAACCCCAACCAACCGGGAGAGAAGACCGAAAGAAGCCGCCGCCACCGCGCCGCCGTCACCAACGTTGTGCCACGCCGAAGCGCAACCCGTTGCGGGCACCAACGGCCCCCCCGAGCTCCTCCACCATGGGATTGTCAACCTCAAACTCGCTCGTACACGACCGACGATCCCTCGGATCTAAAGAAGCATCGCACACACTCCCGTCATAGCACCGGGGACGCCCACTTATCCAGGCCACTCGCGTGGGGGCCTTGCCTCACCCACCGCCTCTCTCTCTCGCCAAGAACTCGGGTAACAAACGCCATAAAGAGAGCACCTCCTCCACCCCGTCGTCACCAAGATCACCACCGCGCCAAGCACAACCGCTCAAAGCCTCCCGGATCCCATGGACCCTCGGCACCCGGACAAGACACGGACCAACGCGCAACCACTAGTACCACCGCAAGCTCCCCTCACCTCAAGCGACGGGGCTCCAAACACGACGCCTTCAAGAAGGTTACGACGCCAAGACGCCGCCGCCGCGCGTCCCGGAAGGACGAGGCTTTCACCCCGAGAGCCCCTCGCAACGAGAGCGTATTGCCTCGACATGATGCCCCCGGCAGGGAGACCGACGCCACAAGAGTGCCGTCATCATGCCCACCGTCACCGCCGAGGACCTTCGCCCGACCGCACTACTCCCGCCGCCCGCCCAAGGACATGGAAGAAGACCGCGCCATGCCACCTCCGCAACACCGCCACAAGACGAAGACCCGACGCTCCCGAAGCACCACCACGGCGCCGGAGGAGCAACCGAAAGCCCCCCGGCCTCGGCACCACGGTGATGCCATTGCCGTGAAAAGGTGAAGAAGGGGAGGCGCCCAACCCGGCCTGCGGCCGCCGCGCGTGGCCACCAAGGGCCACCGTGCGGCGCCGCCGCAGCCCGCCGTCCCACCACGGAGACAACGCCGACCGACATCCACCGCCGCCACCGCCCGCAAGCACCGGGGAGGCACCACCGCCAGCTCGAAGTCGGGGCTAGCGGCCGCCACCGCCACGGCCCGGCGGGGGCCGCCGCCCCAACCCCGCCCAAGAACGCCACCGCCGTCGCAAGCCGTGCATCCCGTCGCCGCCCGAGTCCGCCGCACGTCGCCGGCCGCAATTGCTTGTCATCCACCGCCCTCCCACAACGCAAGGCATCGAGGAACGCATCCCCCCGTCGCGCGGGCCACCGGATCCGGCGAGGGCAGCCCGGATCCGTGGCCACCCGCCATCACCCCCGCCGGAGGGCCCCCCGCCGCCGGCGAGGTCCACCGAGACCCCGGCGGCCGCGCCCGCCTCGAAGGTCCCGTGGAGGGGAAGTTTGATTCATTTATTAGAACGAGTGCCGGTCGCGTTTGGATGGTGGGTGAAAAACATTTCACCCGGAAATCTTCCACGCATCTAAGTATCAAATTAAGTCTATTTGCAAAATCTTTTTATGGATGAGTGCAACTTTGCGCGATGAATCTAATAAAGATAATTTGGGATTTGCTACAATAATACTACAATAATAATCTAATTATGTGGTCGAAGACTTCATTAAATTCGTCTCGGAAATTTACCTAGGGTTGTGAAAGTAATTTGGGAAACTGACTTTATTTAATACCCTTAATTAGTGGTCAAAGTTGCACTTGATAGGGTGTGAAAAAATTTCACCCCTATCAAGTGACAGAGATATGGTGTGTGGGTGAAGTGTGTCAGCGTGTGTATTGAAATGGCCAAATGGGTGGCTTGGTGCCCTCTAACTGATTGGTGATACAGTCCCCATCACCGATCAATCCACTGCAGAAGAAAGAAGCGCAAAATCCGACTTTTTTTTATTTGTTTTTGCAACGGCCGATCGTCGTCCATGGTGCTGCCACTGGAGCAAGCGGCGGCGGCCGCGTTCTTGAACAATGTCATGGGGAAGCTCTTCCAAGCTCTCGGCTTGGTGGAGACGCACAGGATGCTGCGGGACCTCGAGCCCGAGAGCGAGTCCCTGCTGCAGGACCTCCGCATGCTCGCCGCCGCCGTGGACGACGAGCTCACCGGCTCCGGTGGCGCCCGCCGCACCGCCGTCGCGCGGGCATACAGCAGCGAGATGCGCGCGCTGACGCACGACGTGGAGGACTGCGTCGAGCGGTTCGTCCACCGCGTCGCCGGCGGCGGGCTGGAGGGCGCGTCCAGGCTCCGCCGCGCCGTCCACACGGTGAGCACGCTCCGCACCTGCTACCGGTTCGCGGCGGAGATCAAGCGGCTCAAGAAGCGCGTCCAGGAGGCGAGCGCCCGGGTCCTCAAGGCTCCCGACGGCGGCGGCGGGGGCCAGGCCACCGGCGCCAGACCCGGCGCGGGACGGCGCGCCGCCGACCACGCCGCGCGCCGCCCCGTGGGTATAGAGAGGCCCATGGAGGAGCTCCTCGCGCTGTTGGATCTGGACCAACTGGAGGGCCATCCGCGGCCGCCGGCGCAGTCGCAGCCGAGGGTCATCGCCATCGTCGGATTTGGCGGCGTGGGGAAAACTACCCTCGCCAGAGCAGTGTACGACGCCGCCCCTGTCGCCGATGCGTTTCCCTGTCGTGCTTGGGTCGCCGTGCGCTCGCCGGAGGACGGCGATGCCGCGGGGATTCTGGAGAACATACACCAGCAGCTTCTCCCGGAGCAGCAATATTCAGAATCTTCGCTCACCAAGTACCTCAAGGATAAGAGGTACTGTACCTTCATCTTTCCTGCTCAACAAAAGCATTTCTTTTGTCTAAGAAAACAAAAACATTTCTTTTATGTACAAACAACCGACAAATTCTGCTCAATTAAATTTACATATTGCATTGGGTTTCCCCCCTTTGTTCGATTGTAGGCAATCTGATAGTATCATGATCTGATAAAATTGTCAGTGAGTATATTGTTAAATCTATAAAGGTTGATCTTTTCAAACTTCACAAAAGTACCCAGCCAATTGACATACCATAATTAAATTATTCTGCTAAGACTACCAGTACCAACAAATGATTCAATCTGCATCTGATAGTATCATGGTTGGGTGAAATTCGGAGTGAGCATATTATTAAATCTATAATGATTGGATTTTTCTTTTCAAATTTCTTTAACTTTATATTTTCATTGACATTACCACCGGCCATTTGACATAAACCCGATTAAAAATATTCTGCAGACATGACCAATAAACAATTCAGTCCATAACTACTGTGTTTTTTACAGTGTGTATGCTTTATGTTTTGGACAAGGCAAGGACAGACCCTTTTGAGTTCTAGTATTAGAAACCAAATCTTTACCAACTGAATTCAATTTCTACCAAATCTTTACCTAAACTGGCACAAGTTCTTCAGATTTCCTGTGCTTCATGACAGCGCATCTACCAACACAAGAGACTCCAACATGAACTGGCTTCAAATGCCTCACCTGCTGGCTTGTGATGCATCCCAGCATATTTTTTTACCAGTTCCTGGAGCTCTCAATTTTATTTTTTTATATGCAAAACAGATCACATTTTCAGAGTCAGACCAAGACATGGGAAAAGAAAAAAAACTAGTTTTGTCATTTGAAATATGCCTGAATCATGCATTATTTTTGCCTTTCCACAAACTACAACTAGTCACACCCACTCCTACAATAACTAATTATTTATTCACTACACAATTGTTTAAACAAATTCAGTTGTTGTTTAATACAATAGATGCTCTGGTAACGTGTCAATTTAATGTTTAATTTCTTATTTTAGGTATTTAATTGTAATTGATGATGTTGATGACATCGAGGAGGAGCAGTGGGATACTGTAACATCAGCCTTTGAAGGAAATTGTGAAGGCAGCAGAATTGTAGTGACCACGACCTTTCGGCCCACAGCAAACAGACGCAGTGATCCTAATGGTTGTGTGTACAAAATGAGAACTCTTGGAACTGCAGATTCTATGACAGTAGCTCTTCGCGGAAGATGTGCAGCTGAGTTGGTTCAGGGTTCAGAAACACTCCTGAGAAAATGTGATGGTCTTCCACTTGCTCTTGTCAGTGTGGCCAGACAATTAAGCAGTGAAGATGAACCAACAGGGAAATTTTGCTCAGAATTAAGCAGCAAGCTGGGTTCTTATCTGGAACGAGAAGACGGTGAGCCTAACTTTGCAAGGCTTCGAGATGTGCTTATGGACAATTACACAAATCTGTCTGACCTCACTGTCAGGACCTGCTTGCTATATCTTGGTATATTCCCAAATGACCGCCCTCTCAGGAAGAATGTCATAATCAGGCGATGGCTTGCTGAAGGATATGCAAGAAGTGAAGACATTACATTAAGTGAACATAGTGTGGCAAATGGAAATTTTAAGACATTCATCGATCGGAATATAATCCAACCTGTCAAAATAAGTAAAAGTGCAGAAGTGAAGTCCTGCAAGACCCATGGCATCATGCATGAGTTCCTGCTGCACAGGTCCATGTGTGAGAAATTCATCATGTGCTCTCATGCTCCAAGGGACAAAATAGTCCGTCACCTTTTTGTCCATGGTGATGTTTGTAATAACAAAAGTTCAACAATGATGACAAACGTGGACTTATCTCGTGTCCGATCTCTGACAGTCTGTGGGAGTGCAGGTGGTGCTATTTCTGATTTTGGCAAGTACAAACTAATCAGAGTCTTGGATCTTGAGGAATGCACTGACGTGAAAGATAACCATCTCAAGAAGGTATGCAAGCTATGGAATCTGAGATACCTAAGCTTGGGTCACAGTATTACAAGGCTTCCCAAGGAAATTGCAAAGCTCAAACTTTTGGAGACACTCGCACTGAGCAAAGCGGCAGTGACTGTGCTGCCAGTAGAAGTCATCGGGCTGCCCTGTTTAACTGTTCTGATCGGAAAGGTTAAGCTTTCAGATCAAGACTGCACATCAAGTAGTGTAGAGCAACCGTCTAGAAGTAAAGAACTGGAAGAACTGTGCAGAAAATGTAAGCTGGAGACCTTAGCAGGATTCTGTGCTGATGGGAGGCAGAAACAAGGATTTCTGCAACTCATGATTCACATGAAGAACTTGAGAAAGGTTAAGATATGGTGTGAGCCAACTGGAGATATCAGACACTTTGATAACTTGAACAATGACCTGGTAAAAGCCATCCAGCAGTATACCAGAGCCCCTTTAGGTGCTGGATATGTTCGCTCCTTGTCAATCGACTTTCAGGGACTGCCCCGAGGATCCCTGCATGCTCTGCAAGATCTGTACAATCGTAGTATATCTTCATCTGAAACATATTACCTCAGTTCTTTGAAACTACATGGTGACCTATCAACATCGCATGAGTTTGTTGCTACAATTTCAAGCCTCACTGCTCTGTGCCTTTCGTCTGCCACTATGTCACAGGATCTTCTGTTAGCCCTGAGTGGAATGCCCTTCTTGCTTTATCTCACACTGATCACTGATGAAATTGAGAGTTTTGTGATCAAAGTTGGGACATTCCAATGCCTGCGACGGTTGCGTTTAGTTGTGAATCATGAGAACCCAGCTCTCCCAGAAATTGAAGAGGGAGCTCTGCCTGAACTTGTATCTTTTCAGGTTCCCTGTAAGCATCTAGCAGGTCCTTCGGGTATCGAAATTAGAAACCTGCAGAAGCTCCAGGAAATCGAACTTCATCCAAATGTCAGTGAGTCTGCAAGAATCCAATGGGAAGCAGCAGCATGCAACCACCCTAACAAGCCGAATGTTTTGCCTTTCAAAAGTATCGATTATCTGGTGGGTGATGAGCCTACAAATAATTCTGTTGCTTCACCAATGGAATCAGAACATGAGGAGGTTGGGCAGCTAGCTGACGAGGCGCTCATCAGTGAAATGGATCATTCCACACAACGGGAGACCATGAAAAATACAATTGACCCAGACGAAGCAGCACTTGAGAATAGCATTGGCGAGCAACTGCTGCCCGAGGAGCCATTGGAAAGCACCACTGTGCAGACGAAACAGGGAAATAGTTCATTCCAATCAAGCCCAAAGGACGGACTAGGTTCTATATCCAGTCACTCAGGACTTGGACGTCAAAAAGATGGCTTGACCAAGAGGGACAGCAAAGCCTCAGGGAAACCTATTTCTCTGGAGAAACCAACATACGTCCAAGGACGGCCAGACAAAGGAAACATCAAAATACTCTGTTGTGCGGACAGATCAACAAGGAAATTATACTTTCAGTGAGTTGGGACCTGCAACTGAGTTGCTCAATGCTAGCAACGGGAAACTTAAGTTACATGCAGATGGGAACGTGAATGAGGATTTGTGATAAATCTCTAAATTGCATATAAGGTTAGTATATAAAATAGTTAGAGATAGATAACCCTGGTTGCCTCTGTTTTTGTTATCATGTATCAACATGAAATAGATACGTTTTTGCATACTGGTAATTGGCAAGTACAGGTTCCCTTGTATTTAGGTAGCTACGTGTCTGCAGCAACTAGAAGGGTACTGTCCAGATATTGTAATGGTTGTAGCAAACAATTTGACATCAGTGAGCAGATGTAAATGTGGTATTTATGTCATCCATAATATGCCTGATATTCTTGTACCTAGAATATTACATCTATGATTTCTGGCATGGAGAAAGGGTGATCAAAATATGAAAAAAAAACTTGTATTATCTTGTAATCATCAAAGAAAAAATTGTATCCTGGATAATATACATTGTGGTTTAGTTTTCTTATACCTTTATTAATTACATTTGGTTTAGTCAATTGGTCCTTTCTAATTTCTTCTGGCACCCTTTTCGAAATTTCCCTGCAATATATGCTCACTTCTAATTACATTATGTTTTGTTGTTATAGAGTTAGATTGGGTAACTTTCGGTTCAAAGTTTTGTGCGACAATAGGAATGCCTTTCCCCCCTATTTTTCTAGCTCATAAGAAAACATGCGTGTCTGGACAAAAAAAAAGGTGGGAGGTACTGAAGAACACAGAGAGGTTTTGGTCCAATAAATGCTAGGGGTTTCAGGATTTTTTTGAAACGTCGTTGAAAATTAAGATAAAACCAATAATTCGAAATTGAAACAATTTCAAAACCTATTTTCACACTTCACACAAATTTACACGAGTGCAATAACCATGACTAATAACCTTATGCTTATCTAATCCATATTCAGAAAACAATATTATAATTAAATAAATAAATGATAATTGCACACATTTTCCAACTAATTCCGATATGTTATAGGAATGTAGAAATATGTATAAAAAAACCGCTACTACGACAAATGGAAACACGCAAGAGTCGACGCCTACAGTAGAGTAGTAGAGGTGACGGGAGATTCGCTGACGTGGCGGCTGGCGCGGCCACAGAACAGCGGATGAGGACGCTGGGCCCGGTGGCCTCCCGCCGGCCGCAACCGCCGACTGGTGGCTGCCGCTCGCCCGCCGGGGTTCCTGTGGGCCCTCCCGGGATCTCCTTCCTTCCATCCACTCCTGTCCTCCTCGGCTTCTTCTTCCATCGCCATCTCTTCTTCCTCCTCTTGGTGGTTCCTTCGCGGCGCCGCCCTTTTTTCCGCCGGCGACGAGCGCCCACCATCCAGCCAGGTAGGCGTGATGCTCATTTCTTTCTGTAGCTCAGCCGCGCCCTTCTTGGCTTCTCCTCCTCCTCCTCCGATTCCTGCTCGCCCCGCTCTTGTGGGTACTGGTACGACGCGGTGGCTCCTCCTCCTCCGATCCCTCTCTCGGATTTAGGCGTGGAGGCGCCGCCGCCGGCGGCACCATTGCCGGCGGCCGGGGGCGGCGGTGGCTGACTGGGGCAGTCCGGACTCACTGAATCTGTACTGTGCATGCGCAGGCGTTAGGAAAGTTCTGTTTTTTTTTCAGAAAATTGTAGTTCCTAGTTTGATTGATGCTATACGCCTATACCTGTCAACACCGCTTCCTGTGATTGATTTGTAACTACCGTTCACGATCCATGTCAGGTTGGCGCCACAGGGGCGCTATTGTGTACCTGTATGTTGGTGGTGGTGACGAAGCAGACAAACACACAGCTCCTGCGGACCTGCGGCACGGCGAATGGCTTGCACCAACATGTACGGCGCCGCCACAGTGGCTTGCAGGGTGTGCTACAGGGACCAGCACGGCACGCCGCGTGAGCTGAGCTGCACGCCGCAGAGGAAGTGGGCGAACGGTTACCATTTGACGTTCAGGCTGTGCCAGTCCAAACCCAGTGGAGGGAGGCCCAATGTTGGTTCCCTGCCCCGGCGAGGCTGGGATGTCTCTTGTTGTTCTTGTAATGGCAGTTGTGAGACTAAAGAGTGCGAGAGCTCTGAAGATGGCGCCGGGCCTTACAGGTATGTCTTAACTCGTAACTACTAGCCAGCCTGCAAATTGTTGATTCTGCAGAGTCTGTGTCACCGTGTGTGTGCTCTGGAAGAGGAAAATGTGAAATCTTCCAATGTTAGTTGCTAGATATCTATTTTGGCCTATAATGCGGTTGAGATTAGCAGCCTGTCCCGTTGAAAGGCCATTTTACATTTGTTAGTGGACACCTGGTACATTAACCGGTAAAACAGCTCAAATGTAGAATGATAATATTTCGTTGCGGAATGTAAGGTGACCTGTGCAATTTGCATCTTGCGCACCAATCTTTTCTACCAAGTAATGGAATGTTTTTGGCACATACTTCACGCAGCAGGCATCTATTCATTCGTCGACTGCTCTGTGCATATATGTTTAAATTCTAGTTATGACTCCTTCACTAGTTTGTCTGTTTAAGTCCTTATTTTTATTGGAGCATTTTCACTTGTGCACAGTAAAGTAACGCCCTAATTTATCAATTTGAATGTCACCTGCTCTCTGGATGCTTTAGTAAATCTTTCCTCAAATATTGTGCCTAGTCAGATTAAAATTTATTCTCTCTTTTTGTGTCATAGAGTTTCTTGCTTTAAGGTAAGTTCAAGTGATGTGCCAAGATTCATGAGCCTTTGTGCAAATCTGCACTGTTATTTTTAAACTTGATTTCTATCCACGAATGATTTTGATTTTGTTTAATCTTTCCAATGTGTTTGCTTCAGAGATTTCAAACAACATTCAACGGGAAATACTCAATTTTCAGATGATCAAGTTGCATCTAAGAAGAAGTCAGCCTATACTAGTCAAGGGTTGGCTGAAGCCTGCAAATTCGTTTACAATGATGCAAAGTTTGTAAATGAAAGGGCTCAAAATGACATTCTGTTACTTTCACGGTACACTTCCACACTAAATTAGAGCCACATTCATATTGTTTGTTGTTTAACATTCGAAATTGTGCTCAAAGAAAAGCATAGTTATTATTTTTGTTCTTATCTCTGATCGACTTTGAATCCTAGTGGCATAACAAGGCTGAACAAACGTGCATGCGAGGACGCTGCTGTTTTAGGCTTGGGGTTTCTCAAGCTTGATGGTATGTGCTCTTGTTTTCAGTATGATAAGCAATTAGTGTATTTATACCACTATTATTTAAATTTCTTTCTAAATTCATCTTGCCATACAGCTCGTGCACGCAAGGATACCCAAAAGATTGACCATAGTGTGAAGGAGAGGGCAGCCCGCCTTAACCATTTTGCTAGAGTATGTTTTTAATGTGTCTATAAGATAATGAATTGTTTACATGCCGTTTATACATTTTCCCTTCTTTTTTGTATCTTTGTATTTAATCTGTGACATATCTGTACCTATTCAGGCATTCAAGGAACGAGCTGAGTCAGACTTGAAGAAAGCTGCAGATCAACATTGGAGTGATGGTGCTTTAGAGGTGGTTCATCTTATTCTACTCATAAGTTGAAACGATGGGAATTTTTAATCAATATTTTTCATCTTTACTATCCAAAAAAATTGCAATCATCATGTTTATGTCATATGACTCTGCCATATTTTTCTATCAATATCAGCATGCTGTTTGTATATTCTCTGGAGTTCAAGCTAATATAATACTTATTGATGTGTCACCAGGCAGATTTGCGGCGAGCTGACTTGGTTGTTAAAAGGCGTGCCATGGAAGATGCTTTCATGGCATTGAAGGTAGCTTTAAGTACCTGCATATGAAGCGCGGAACCTTGAACCATCATGTGTTTAAATAACCCTTTAGACCTCTGTACTGTTCTCAATATTTATTTGGACATGCTAGAGCATTTCTATAAGTGGGGATATTTAGCATTTGTATAATGGAGTGACTATAGTTTGAGCACCGAACAAATAGTTTGCTATACTTCTGCCTTGCCTGTTCATTGACACATTGCTCTGTAAAACCTTGGTAAGGTGTGGCAAGTAAATTGTTGCGCATACCTTAATACCTCATGCCTTAAATAGTCACTACAAGAAATTATCTAATGTGACATCGAATTCAGATGTCTGAATTACCTACCAATTAAGAAAGCAGAATGGGAACTATGGTTACTTGGGAATTCTGCTGGATTATTTTTGGGTGCAAAAAAGGTGTGTTTCATACCTAAAGATATTTTAATCGGATGTCCCACCTTTATATATACAAATGTGAAGCTTTTCTTATAGCACTCTACATGATCTGGCTAACATCAAAGCTTATTGTTCTGTGTTCCAACAAAGTATGCCGGTGCTTATCAATTTTCACACATTAATTTATATAAGAAAGGGGCTGCTCTGTAAAGAAACACTTTGATATCTCTTGCTGCATGAAAATTTGCTTCAGCTGAAAACTTGATTCGGCACTATCTATTTCATCAATTTATATCCTGACTTGCCAAAAATAAATATTAATCTAAGCATAATTTGTTTATGACTTCATATATTTGTATGCAATTTTGAAAATGCAGTTTGTTCGGGATATCCACGACATGATGGTGAACAGATTATATGAGCAGTAAGTTCTAGATAGAAAGTTGTAAATGCCATTTTTCTATCTGCACGTTGATGCTTGATTGAAGAGAACTACTTTTACTGTTGAATTGGCACTTGGTCACAATGAATCAATTTTAAGGTAAAATTTACTCATAGGCTTCCGAGAGACGGTGCATCTTCTCGTGCAAGTTCAACGGGGTTTATTACACTTGTGAAGAATGGGAAGACTCTTGAACTGTTTCCTGGTGAAGTTTCTGCTGATCAGATTTCTGCCATAGAGGTTTTCTCTACATAACTTATTTCAGTCCTTTTTTTTCTTGCAACAGTCTTACCAGTGTTAATTTCTCTTTGATTTATCCTTACCAGGAAGCATACCGGAGTATGGCATCTGCCTTTTCTGAAGCTGATGGTATTGACTACACAGACCCTGAGGAGGTGAGCCATTTTAAACTTATCCAATCAAAATCAAACTTACTACCTTGACACTTAATCTGACACTTTATTTCTGAAGCTTGAATTGCTAGTAGCCACACTTATTGACCTGGATGCCATGGATGGAAAAAGAAGTGTTTCCTTGATAGCTGAATGTTCAAGCTCTCCAGATGTTAATACTAGGTACCTGGAGATTTCTTTCCTGCTGAAATCCCCATTAATCACTTGAATTTTACTCTCCTATGTACAACCACGCTCTTTTTTTTTTTGCCAAGATTCCTCCAATTGAAAGCTTATGTTGTAAAAGTCAGCAACTTTGGTGCTACTGCTACTATATTGCATTATGGCGACCGTTGTAAGTTTCCATTCTTTGTAGGAAAGCCCTAGCTAACGCATTGGCTACAGCTCCATCTATGTGGACTCTTGGGAATGCTGGCATGGGTGCACTGCAGGTTTGTATGAATTTTTCTCTCGTACCAATCCAAAGCATAAAAACATGGAAGAATGTTGGCTGCTTCATACCTGAGTTTCTATATGCACAATGTTTGAGGCATATTTGGATTCTTACCCAATCTTGCGCAGCTTTGCTGCTGAGCAAGGACATCGTACGACAAATTCTCCCTTATTTTTGTGATATTGTCAAAATTGGTTCTCCAATAGAAATCATCTTCCTGCCCAAAGATGGCTTAGCAATGTGTGTGTAGAAAGGGTGAAATTGGTATAGCTGAATGGTTGTATTGCATTGAGGCCTCGGCCGGTATATATGAGAGTACGGGACTTGGGGTGGAAGACACCCCGGATACATATGGCAGTCTAAGATATGAATATCTAAACTACCAATATACTCTAACATGCCCCCCACAATCACAACACAGGCCCCTTCCCTTATCTCTTTACTTTTCCTCTCAACTCCCACGGTCAACGCACACAACAAGTCCGTGAGGAGAGATCAAGAGCCAGAGTTTCAAGGAGGGAGAGTCCGGTGTGTAGACGACGATGTTGAGAGGCGGACGAAGCGGATCCTGGCCGGTGGAGCAGCACACCCGGGACGTGCAACACATCCTGGCCGGTGGAGTAGGTGGCCGCCGAGTCTGATGGTGTAGGTCCTAGCCGGTGGTGATGGATCGACACCAGGGCAGCGCGGATCCAGCTGGCGGCGGCAGATCGAGACCAGGGTTGCGCAGATCACCGGCGGCGCGAGTTCGAGGAGACGGGCGGGGAGGTGAGTCGCGTGGCGTCCGTCGGCGACAAGGTGGACGCGTCGCGCAGTGGCCCTTGCTGCCACCACGACAACACAGGGTATGGGCGACACATGGAGTCTGTGGCTGCCACCATGGCAGCGTGGGTCGATGGTGTCGTCAACGGCTCCCGCAGTGGATGACGAGGTACTTCACGATCTGCAATTGCTGGACACTTGAGAGGCAGTAGATTAACTCGATCCGCCGCGACGGAGATCGGCAAGGGCGCTGCCCTCGGCGGAGATCGGCATGGGTGATCTCCCCGAGGGTGCGCTAGGTGGCCGTCGAGGGGCGCTGGAGGCGCCCTTGCAGGGCAGCCGGCGGCGCGAGTAAGGCAGAGGCGCGGCCGGTGGCAGCAGAAGATGAGCCTAGGATCTCAAACCCTAATCTCGTGATACCATGTAGAAAGGGTGAAATTGTTATAGCTGAATGGTTGTATTGCATTGAGGCCTCGGCCAATATATATGAGAGTACAAGACTTGGGGTGGAAGACACCCCCGGATACATATGGCAGTCTAAGATATGAATATCTAAACTACCAATATACTCTAACAGTGTGGCAAGGGTAGATAAGACAACAAAACATGGCCCTTAATTTCGTTTTCTTTGACGGTCAACGGAAGGGGAGAGGATCCCCCACCTGAATGCATTTCATTCCCAATTCAGCAACCCCAACCGGCCCAGGTGAAAGGTAGACATATGTTCTACACTTTTACATTGCGCTCACAAACAAACTGCACCAAGAAGAAGCAACATCCTGTGGCCCTTAATTTCAATAGAGCAGGATGTATTCCACAACAAATCAGTACATGATTAACAAATTTCATATCTCAACCATCTTTGTTCCAATCAGTACAAAGTGAAGAAATTTCTGGCTGATGCTCACTTCATAGTTCATAGACAGACTTGTTGCACATGCTGTATTCTATTGAGTCCCTTTGACAACTAAGGTTATTGACATTTTTCTCTTGATTGCAGAGATTAGCTCAAGATCCCAATTATGCTGTTGCTAGTGCTGCATCAAGAGCCATTGATGAACTCAAGAAGCAGTGGGAACTTGAAGAAGGTGACAGCCTAAGGTTTGTAATGAACCAAACTTTGGCTTCTGAGGCGACTGATGATGGAGGTTCAGCAACAGACGACACATTGTGAGGTGTAAACCAGATGAAAGATTTCGATTCCAAAAGTCTGTGTATCAAAGCATGCCAAAACATCATCTGCAGCACATAAGGCATTCCTAGGACTGAAGTCCAAATAGTCATTGGAGCAGAATTCATTGTCTAGGACGAAGTAATTTTGGGGAACAGCGTAAATATGACTATAGGAGAAGTCTGTTCCCATTGAAAATTGTTCATATATGAAAGAAAAAGTTGGGTATTTGAAGATAAAGTTACCAAAGCCAGCATTTTCTCCCTTCTTTTCGAAATAGCCACTCTTTGTGGTGCTACTTCTCTCCCATTGTACTGGGATCAAACAGGGGAGAGTCAACTTTTTGGACCAGACATTATAAAAGAAGCTGAAAGACAAGTTGAGATAATTCGGGAAAATCTCAAGACTGCTCAGTCACGACAAAAGAGTTACGCTGATCCCAAAAGGAGAGAAGTTGTGTTTGAAGTAGGAGATTATGTGTATCTCAGAGTATCACCCATTAGAGGTCTACGAAGATTCAAGATTAGAGGAAAGTTGTCACCACGATTCATTGGACCTTTTAAGATCTTAGAAAGAAAGGGAGAAGTTGCCTATCAATTAGAACTCCCAGCTCGATTGTCAGATGTACATGATGTGTTTCATGTATCTCAGCTCAAGAAGTGTTCAAGTGAGACTAAAGTAGACCACCTACCTTTGGAAGATCTTGATGTGAAGGATGATCTAACCTATAAGGAACACCCTATCAAAATTCTAGACACATCACAAAGAATTACCCGAAGCAAAGTCATTAAAATGTGCAAAGTCCAATGGAGTCACCACTCAGAGGAAGAAGCTACTTGGGAAAGAGAAGATGAGCTTATGGCAGAATTTCCTCACCGTTTCCCAATCTTCCCGAATCTTGAGGACGAGATTCTCTTTAAGGGGGTAGGATTTGTAACACCCAAAATTCCATCACTTAAAAAATGCTAGCAACAATTAGAATTTTATTTTCTAAGGTTAATGAATTTGAATATTTAAATTTGCCTTTAAATATATGCAATGATAATTAATTAATTTAGAGAAACCAAGTGTTTGTGCATCATGTTGAATGCATGGTTTTTGAATTGATTGTGTGGTCAAAAGTTTGTCTAAAATTTTTGAAATTTTTTTTTGAGTAAAAGCTTGAAAAGGAAATAAAAGGAATTGAAAAAAAAGAGAAAAACAAAACAAAACAGATCAACTCACCCATTTCTCCTCGCAGCCCAACCCACCTATCTTTTTCTTTTTCCTCCGCGCGGCCCAAAACCAAAGCACGGCCCACTTACCCGCCCGCCCCGCTAACTCCCCCCCCTCACTCTCACGCCGCCGACGTGGGGCCCACCCGTCGGGGCCACCTTCAACCTCCCGCGCCCGCCCATCTCCCCGCCGCGCCGCCACCGCCACCGCCCCGCGCCCCCTCGCCTCCCCGCGCCGCTTCCCCTCCCTCCCGGTGCGCGGAGCACTCAACCGCGCCGCCTCAAGCCGCCCCGCGCCTCTTCCTCTCCCGAAACGGCCGCCCCACCGAGCCCGGCCATTAATGGCGGCCGCCGCCGTTGCCCCCGCGCCACCGCCTTGCCGCGGCTCCTCCGCTCCCCTCACCACCTATAAAAGGCCGCCCCCGAGCTCCTCTCCACCTCGCACCGCTCCTTCGAGCTCATCTCCTCCTCTACACCGCTGTCCCCAAGGAACCCGAACCGAGCTCCGCCCTCGCCATCGATCCCCTTCTCCGGCGAGCCTTCCTCCGGTCCAAGCCCCTCAGTGAGATCCTTGTGTCCCCCTCTTTCTTTTGGTCCTTGTCCCGTGAGTTTTGACGCACAAAACACCCATTTAGGCCGTCGCCGGCGATGCTCCGGCGGGCGCCGCCGCCCGCCACCGCGCGCCGCCGCCGCCCGTGGCCGCCCCGCCGCCGCCCTTAGCCGCTAGCCGCCCGCAACCCTTAGATCTTCATCCAACGGCCTAGATCTAAGGAGTCCCCCCGGTCAACAGAAACATACCGGTCAAACCTAGGGTTGCGCCGGCAATTTTTCTAAAGAGCCCCTGTCTTTTCTATATTTCGCAACCCGGTCTCCCACCATATAAAACCCTTGCAAGTTAGTCCCTGGTTTTTATAGATAAGCCCCTAGCCCTTTCAAAAATATTCAACCGCAAATCCAAAAGCCCCTTTTTGCACCTAGGACCTCTAGGTTATATGTATAATTATGTTTTAGCCCCTGAATTTTTATAGAAAACCCCCTAAGGATCATTTTCTTTTACAAAATAGTCCCTAGAATTTGTTTTAATCATAACTTTTCCGTCCTAGCTCCGATTTAGGCGTTTTTGGTGTCTACGCGATCGTCTCAACAAGCACGTTAGTTTTAGAAGCTTGTATTAGACTTTTAGCAATGTTTGATGTACTATTTTATTTATTGTTTGCTTTTCTTGTGTGATCGTAGAGGACGTGCCGTTCGAGATTGAGCAGGAGCCATCTCTTGAAGAGTTTGAGCCCCAGTTTTTAGGAGAAGAAGGCAAGTGGATTCCCCCCCTGCATACTCTTTTTGTCCTAATAACATGCATAATATCACACTTTAAATTTAAATCGTATGCATAAATTTTGATGGGAAATGCCTATTAAGGAAATGACTAGATTTTAATCCTTATACCTTGCATACCTTGTTTTAAATAAATGTTTGGGTAGATAAATGCTTAGATGCTATGCTTTGGGAATGGAGGTTATCTTTTAAAATGTTGAATTTAAATGGAATTTGTGTTTATGGAATTTCAAGAACATATAACTTAAAACATGGAGAACCACCCGGAAAACGAGGCAACCACAATCCACATGGCTCGGCTTAGCCAATTAATTAGGAGTGTAAAATATCTAATAGCCCTTGTCCCAAGGAACACGGGGGCTCCGGGTTGCAGGGGTATAGCCCGGTCCTTTTGGGGTAGTAGCCTTTGCTAAGGTGCTGACCACTAGGGAGGGTTATGGTCCGCCCTGAGCTGTAACTGTCGTGGGATATTGGTGTTTTGCACGCCTTTGTAAAGGCTTCGTAGTGAACCCCTTGCCACTCACCTCGGAAGTGTTTAAGGGCTTTGCAAACCCGGGCAGGATGGGGAACACGAACTGTGGGTAAAGTGTACAACCTCTGCAGAGTGAAAACTGATCGATCGGCCGTGCTCACGGTCAAGAGCGGCTTGGACCCTCACATGATAGTTAACTAGAAATTGATTTCAAATTGGATTTACTTATAATTTGAGGAATAGTCTTGAAAAGCTAAGTTTTGGGGTGGTATACACTTACATTTAGTAAATAGGTGCTTGCTAATAAAATTTGACCAACTTAAAATGCTTACCGCTGAAAACCCTAGCCTACCCTTGATAGCTTTGCATTTTCCCCCACGGCCGAGTACCAACCATAAGTGTACTCACCCTTGCCATATGTGTTCGAGAGGAGGATGCCGGAGCGAGTTCTTCGATGAGTTCGATGGATTCCGAGGCTCGCGTTACCCCCGATCGGGAGCTTGTGAAGTTGGAGACGGTGTTCCATCGTCTAGCTATCGATGTTCGTGTTTAGACCTTCGAGTCTATCGATGAGTGTAATAAATTAATAAACCTCTCTATGTACGTTTTGCGCATTGTACTATGATATTACACTCATTTGTCTATCATATGTGTGAAATTGTGATTATGGCACACGTATGAGATGCATTCGGTTTTCTTCGGAAAACGGGTGTGACAGAGTGGTATCGCAGCAATGCGATCGTAGGACGCAGCCTTAGATAGAAATGGTCGAAATAAGGACATTATCTAGAAAGACATTTCAGCTCTCTCATTCAAAAAAAATATATCCCCTAAATACACCTAAAAATCTATCTTATTTGCTTTTGTTAAAACCTTGTCCCCTTTACTTGTTTTATTCTCGCTCCGAGTTCGCTTTCTTTTCATAGATGGCCGGGACTCGGCCGGTCGAGCACAACGCCCCCTCCCGTCCGGCCCGAGGAGGAACCGGAGGACCCCTACTTCTTCGTAGAGGCCGAGGATGGAGCGATCCCGGAGGTGTACTCGATGGAGAGCTAGGATCTCCGCGACCTCTCGCCTTCCCCGCCACCGCACCGGCCCCTCGCCTCACCGGCGGCTCCCATCGCTCCCGAGGATCCCCGCACCGCATGCCGCGGAAGGAGATCCAAACGACTCTGGCGATGACACCGAGGACAGTGAGGCGACGGAGGACGACAACGAGGAGAGGGACGACGCTTACTACGAGGGACCTCGCGAGGGAGACCCGTACTGCATCATGCACTCGTCCGAGGTGGCACTTGGCTACTTCCCTTGGCTGCTGCGGAACACTCTACTGGAGCTGGGGAACACCGTGTACCCCATGTACGTCACCCACAGCTGGAACGAACCACCACTAGGCACCTACTACTTGACCAAGGTCCACATCAGGGTGCGCAACCACGCCGGAGGAGGGTATATCTTGCGCACGACCCATGATTCTACTACACCTCACTCTACCTACCAGGCATCTGTCAGCAACGCCGCCAGGAGGGCCTTGTTCTCTCTTCGTTTCAGGCATGACCAGGAGTTGAGCCTCAGCGACTACCGCCACATCCCTCGTCGTACCAGTGGCACTGAGCAGACGGTGGTACCACTGACCGGCTCCGAGGACCCACGCCTCCACACTCTTGCCCAGGTCACGGCAGCACTCAACACCGACCCGGAGGGTACTACGGCCGAGCCGGGAGCGGACCCACGGTGAGGCGAAGGACGCCTACGCCGGGATTGCTCGGTCCCGGAGGCCGAGCGTGACGGTAGGGAGCCACCCGTCCAGCCTGACGAGACCCCTTTCCCTGCGGAGTCACCACCCCGCAAGAGGCTTCGTTACGGCTCTACGTCTGCTACCACAGGTCCTCTGGGTTAGGATGCCACCGTGAGATGAGATCGTTAGACCCGTCCCTGCGAGGACGTAATTGATGCTTGTTGATTGAAAACATGTTTGATTTGGGTTTTTGTTTGACCGAAATGCCTTGTGGTGTGATGGCCGCATGTGCGTTAATAAAATAATTAAGTTTAAATTTAATCTTAGCCCCTTTCTCTCTTACTCATGTTTATCGATATCGCTCTTATCCGAAATGACTTTCTCTAACAATCGGATGGTAAACACCGTGTCCGGAGGTGGACAGACGTACCGCCCGTGATACGTGCTCACATCGCCAATCGGCGAAATCCCGCCCCACCTCCACCTCGGGGATTAGCAATGGATCCAACCATGCGGCGGTTCTTCACGGCACGGATGCGGTTGATTCGAATCTTACTTCCACCGTCCCGGAACTCGCAGCACGCAGAACAATCCACCACCACAAGGACCTCCACTACCTCCACCAGTCAACAAACACAGAGAGTTTATGAGCCACCATCCACCCACCTACTCCCACTCAGTGGATCCTCTTGACGCAGATGATTGGCTCAAGACTATCAATAAGAAACTAAACATCACTCAGTGCAATGACAGAGAGAAAGTCCTGTATGCCTCGGGACGCTTAGAGGGTGCTGCAGCCGATTGGTGGGATGCCTACACTGTAGCACATGCCGCTGCTGACACTATCACCTGGCAGGAGTTCCAGGAAGCTTTCCGTACTCACCACATCCCGTCTGGAATAATAAAGGCCGAAGCGAAAGAGTTTCTCGCTCTGAAGCAAGGCAGCATGTCCGTCAGCGAGTATCGGGACAAGTTCACCCAACTGTCTCGGTATGCTCCGGATGAAGTGGATACTGACCCTAAGAGGCAGGAACGATTTCTGGATGGTCTCATAGGGCCACTAAACTATCGCCTCCGCAGCCACACTTTCCCCAACTTCCGGACCCTATTAGACAAGGCTATCGGTCTTGAAAGCAAGCGCGAGAGAACTTGGAGACCGAAACGCAAGTTCCAAAACCAAGGGCGAGTCTAGTAGCAACACACGTCCCCGTTATAATGCACCACGAATCCTCGGTTCCGCTCGGGGAGGATATAGTGGAAATTTTCGGCAGAACCGGCCATTCCCGGCGTTCGGCTCGGCGGCCCCTCGCGCTTCCATCGACAGACTCCACGTACCCCAATTCGGCGAGCGAGAATCGCCCAAACAATGCCCCGTGTGCTCTAGTGAGAAACACCGCACCAGTTCAGCCTAGTGGATGCTTCAAGTGCGGAGAGTTAGGGCATTATGCCAATAACTGTCCCAAGCGTGGAATGCAAACTCCACAGAAGGGCAATGGTCAGAAGCCTGGGCAGCCATCCTCTCAGGTTCGCACTGGGAATTCTACTCCTCAGGGCAGCAGGGCTCAACAAAACTTTGTGCGTGGGAAAGTAAACCACGTGACGATTGAGCAGGCTCAGGAAGCTCCCGAGGTCGTGCTTGGTACGTTCCTTGTCAATTCGAACTCCGCATCCGTTTTATTCGATTCCGGAGCATCACATTCATTTGTTACCAATCAATTTGTGGAAAAATATAGCTTGCCCATGAGTCTTATGAAGACACCATTACTAGTTAGCTCCCCGGGCGGTGAAATGAAAGCCGTACACATATGTCCACGGGTGAACCTTAAACTTAATGAGATAGAATTTCTAGCCGACCTAGTAGTTTTAAAATCCCGGGGGATAGATGTAATACTTGGAATGGATTGGCCGCGCAAGCATGACGGAGTGATTCGGTTCCGCAAAAGATCGGTGGTTTTGACTAGCCCACAAGGAGACGAAATTGAGTTCGAGTGGATAACTCATCCGAAGAACAAGGAACAGTGAATTCAGCAAAGGGCAAATCCTTAGAAGAGATCAAAGTTGTGAACGAGTATCCCGATGTATTTCCAGATGAGTTACCAGGTATGCCGCCTGACCGCGACATTGAATTCAGCATTGAACTTTTACCTGGTACTGCTCCTATTTATAAAAGACCATATGGAATGAATGTTAAGGATTTGGCCGAATTAAAGAAACAAATAGATGAGTTGCTTAGCAAAGGTTACATCCGACCTAGTTCGTCACCTTGGGGGTCTCCCATTCTCTTTGTTGATAAGAAAGATGGTACTAGAAGAATGTGCATAGATTATCGTCCCCTTAATGATGTTACTATCAAGAATAAATACCCCTTACCCGGGATTGGAGATTTGTTCGATCGGATGAAAGGTGCTAAAATATTCTCCAAGATCGATCTACGATCCGGGTACCATCAATCGAAAATCCGATTAGAGGACATTCCCAAAACTGCTTTCACATCTAGATATGGCTTATACGAGTTTACGGTTATGCCCTTTGGATTGACAAATGCACCAAAGATACTTCATGTATCCGATGAATAAAGTATTCATGGAGTACCTTGATAGGTTTGTGGTAGTTTTCATCGATGACATTCGGTGTTCTCCCCAAACGAAGAAGAGCATGAAGAACACCGAGACTCGTCTTTGCCGAAACTACGAGAACATCGCTTATATGCCAAATTCAGCAAATGTGATTTTTGGCTAAAGGAAGTTTCCTTCCTTGGACATATTATCACGAGAGGGTGGAATAGCGAGAGACCCGAGTAAGGTGAAGGTCGTATTGAATTGGAATCCGCCTAGGAATGTGGCCGAGATCGAAGTTTCCTTGGATTGGCGAGGTTATTACCGTCGATTCATCGAAGGATTCTCGAAGATTGTAAAACCTCTCACCTCATTGTTAGAAAAAGGAAAGGAATTTAAGTGGGATGCCAAGTGCGAGGATAGTTTTGAGGAACTAAAGAGGAGATTAACCACGGCCTCCCGTACTAATAATGCCGGATATTCACAAGGGCTTTGATGTGTATTGTGACGCTTCACTTCGGGGACTTGGTCGTGTACCGATGCAAGTGGGAAAAGTGATTGCTTATGCTTCTAGGCAATTGAGGAAACATGAGCAAAATTACCCCACTCGCGATTTGGAGTTGGCGCCATTGTGCACGCTCTAAAAATTTGGAGGCAATATATGATCGGAAATAGGTGTCGCATCTTCACCGACCATAAGAGCTTGAAGTACATCTTCACCCGTAAGGATCTAAATCTCGGACATCGTAGATGGTTGGAATTAATCAAAGACTATGATCTGGACATTCAGTATCATCCCGGCAAGGCAAACGTTGTGGCAGATGCCTTGAGTCGGAAAAGTCGTGCAAACGCACTGATAGCTCATGTGATGCCCCAAGAGTTGTGTTGGGAGATGGCACGTCTTAATGGGGAATTGTCACCCGCAGTGAAGCTATGACGTTGGAAGTAGAATCTACACTTGAACAAGAAATCGGGAAGGGTCAAATGACGGATGAGAAGATTAAGGAGTATGGACGGTTGATTGATGCCGGCAAGGTTCCGCATTTCAAAAGAGATGATCAAGGAACTATTTGGTTCGGGAATAGAATCTCGTGTGCCGAAGTTGATCATCTTCGAGAGACTATACTTAAGGAGGCACATGACTCGCCTATTCAATTCATCCCGGAAGCACCAAGATGTATCAAGATTTGAAGCGAAATATTGGTGGTATGGAATGAAAAAGGATGTTGCCGCTTATGTAGCTCTATGTGACATATGCCGTAAAGTAAAAGAGAATCACCGTAGACCGGCGGGTTTGCTTCAACCACTGAAAGTACCCGAGTGGAAATGGGAGGAAATAGGCATGGATTTTATTGTGGGATTGCCACGTACCCGTGACGGATATGACTCCATATGGGTCATTGTGGATAGGTTAACCAAGGTTGCTCACTTTATACCTGTCAAAACTACTTACACCGGAGCCAAGTCCGGCGAGAACTATATATGTCCGAATTGTATGCTTACATGGAGTTCCAAAGAGGATAGTGTCCGACCGTGGGACACGGTTACATCACGTTTCGGGGAAAGCTACATGAATCAATGGATACAAAGCTTAACTTCGCTTCGCGTATCATCCACAAACAGATGGTCAAACCGAAAGGACAAATCAAATCCTAGAGGATATGCTTAGGGCATGTGCCTTAAAGCATGGAGGTAGCTGGGATAAAAGTTTGCCATATGCGAGTTTGCCTACAATAACAGCTACCAAACCAGCCTTAAGATGGCTCCTTTTGAAGCCTTATACGGGAGAAAGTGCGAACACCATTGTACTGGGATCAAACAGGGGAGAGTCAACTTTTTGGACCGGACATTATAAAAGAAGCCGAAAGACAAGTTGAGATAATTCGAGAAAATCTCAAGACCGCTCGCTCACGACAAAAGAGTTACGCCGATCCCAAAAGGAGAAAAGTTGTGTTTGAAGTAGGAGATTATGTGTATCTCGGAGTATCACCCATTAGAGGTCTACGAAGATTCAAGATTAGGGGAAAGTTGTCACCACGATTCATTGGACCTTTTAAGATCTTAGAAAGAAAGGGAGAAGTTGCCTATCAATTAGAACTCCCGGCTCGATTGTCGGATGTACATGATGTGTTTCATGTATCTCAGCCAAGAAGTGTTCAAGTGAGACTAAAGTAGACCACCTACCTTTGGAAGATCTCAATGTGAAGGATGATCTAACCTATAAGGAACACCCTATCAAAATTCTAGACACATCACAAAGAATTACCCGAAGCAAAGTCATTAAAATGTGCAAAGTCCAATGGAGTCACCACTCAGAGGAAGAAGCTACTTGGGAAAGAGAAGATGAGCTTATGGCAGAATTTCCTCAGCCGTTTCCCAATCTTCCTGAATCTCGAGGACGAGATTCTCTTTAAGGGGGTAGGATTTGTAACACCCAAAATTCCATCACTTAAAAAATGCTAGCAATAATCAGAATTTTATTTTCTAAGGTTAAAGAATTTGAATAATCAAATTTGCCTTTAAATATATGCAATGATAATTAAATAATTTAGAGAAACCAAGTGTTTGTGCATCATGTTGAATGCATGGATTTTAAATTGATTGTGTGGTCAAAAGTTGGTTTAAAAATTTTGAAAGTTTTTGAGTAAAAGCTTGAAAAGGAAATAAAAGGAATTGAAAAAAAAACAAAACGAGATCAACTCACCCATTTCTCCTCGCAGCCCAACCCACCTATCTTTTTCTTTTTATTCCGCGCGGCCTAAAACCAAGCACGACCCACTTACCCGCCCGGCCCGCTAACTCCCCCCCCTCACTCTCACGCCACCGACAGTGGGGCCCACCCGTCGGGGCCACCTTCAACCTCCCGCGCCCGCCCATCTCCCCGCCGCGCCGGCCACCGCCACCGCCCCGCGCCCCCTCGCCTCCCCGCGCCGCTTCCCCTCCCTCCGGTGCGCGGAGCACTCAACCGCGCCGCCTCAAGCCGCCCCGCGCCTCTTCCTCTCCCGAAACGGCCGCCCCCACCGAGCCCGGCCATTAATGGCGGCCGCCGCCGTTGCCCCCGCGCCACCGCCTTGCCGCGGCTCCTCCGCTCCCCTCACCACCTATAAAAGGCCGCCCCCGAGCTCCTCTCCACCTCGCACCGCTCCTTCGAGCTCATCTCCTCCTCTACACCGTCGTCCCCAAGGAACCCGAACCGAGCTCCGCCCTCGCCATCGATTCCCTTCTCCGGCGAGCCTTCCTCCCGTTCCAAGCCCCTCGGTGAGATCCTTGTGTCCCCCTCTTTCTTTTGGTCCTTGTCCCGTGAGTTTTGGCGCACAAAACACCCATTTAGGCCGTCGCCGGCGGGGCGCCGCCGCCCGCCACCGCGCGCCGCCGTTGCCCGTGGCCGCCCCGCCGCCGCCCTTAGCCGCTAGCCGCCCGCCGCCCTTGGATCAAATCCAACGGCCTAGATCTAAGGAGTCCCCCCCGGTCAACGAAACATACCGGTCAAACCTAGGGTTGCGCCGGCAATTTTTCTAAAGAGCCCCTGTCTTTTCTATATTTTGCAACCCGGTCCTCCCACCATATAGAATCCTTACAGTTTAGCCCTGATTTTTATAGATAAGCCCCTAGCCCTTTCAAAAATATTCAACCGTAGTCCAAAAGCCCCTTTTTGCACCTAGGACCTCTAGGTTATATGTATAATTATGTTTTAGCCCCTGAATTTTTATAGAAAACCCCCTAAGGATCATTTTCTTTTACAAAATAGTCCCTGGAATTTGTTTTAATCATAACTTTTCCGTCCTAGCTCCGATTTAGGCGTTTTTGGTGTCTACGCGATCGTCTCAACAAGCACGTTAGTTTTAGAAGCTTGTATTAGACTTTTAGCAATGTTTGATGTACTGTTTTATTTATTGTTTGTTTTTCTTGTGTGATCGTAGAGGACGTGCCGTTCGAGGTTGAGCAGGAGCCATCTCTTGAAGAGTTTGAGCCCCAGTTTTTAGGAGAAGAAGGCAAGTGGATTTCCCCCCCTGCATACTCTTTTTGTCCTAATAACATGCATAATATCACACTTTAAATTTAATCGTTATGCATAAATTTTGATGGGAAATGCCTATTAAGGAAATGACTAGATTTTAATCCTTATACCTTGCATACCTTGTTTTAAATAAATGTTTGGGTAGATAAATGCTTAGATGCTATGCTTTGGGAATGGAGGTTATCTTTTAAAATGTTGAATTTAAATGGAATTTGTGTTTATGGAATTTCAAGAACATATAACTTAAAACATGGAGAACCACCCAGAAAACAACGCAACCACACCACATGGCTCGGCTTAGCCAATTAATTAGGAGTGTAAAATATCTAATAGCCCTTGTCCGGAAGGAACACGGGGGCTCCGGGTTGCGGGGGTATAGCCCCGGTCCTTTTGGGGTAGTAGCCTTTGCTAAGGTGCCGACCACTAGGGAGGGTTATGGTCCGCCCCGAGTTGTAACTCGTCGTGGGATATTGGTGTTTTGCACGCCTTTGTAAAGGCTTCGTAGTGAACCCCTTGACACTCACCTCGGAAGTGTTTAAGGGCTTTGCAAACCCGGCAGGATGGGGAACACGAACCGTGGGTAAAGTGTACAACCTCTCGCAGAGTGAAAACGATCGATCAGCCGTGCTCATGGTCAAGAGCGGCTTGGACCCTCACATGATAGTTAACTAGAGATGGATTTCAAATTGGATTTACTTATAATTTGAGGAATAGTCTTGAAAAGCTAAGTTTTGGGGTGGTATACACTTACACTTAGTAAATAGGTGCTTGCTAATAAAATTTGACCAACTTAAAATGCTTACCGCTGAAAACCCTAGCCTACCCTTGATAGCTTTGCATTTTCCCCACGGGCTGAGTACCAACCATAAGTGTACTCACCCTTGCCATATGTGTTCAGAGGAGGATGCCGGAGCAGAGTTCTTCGACGAGTTCGATGGATTCTGAGGCTCGCGTTACCCCCGATAGAGCTTGTGAAGTTGGAGACGGTGTTCCATCGTCTAGCTATCGATGTTCGTGTTTAGACCTTCGAGTCTATCGATGAGTGTAATAAATTAATAAACCTCTCTATGTACGTTTTGAGCATTGTACTATGATATTACACTCATTTGTCTATCATATGTGTGAAATTGTGATTATGGCACACGTATGAGATGCATTCGGTTTTTTTCGGAAAACGGGTGTGACATTTACGCCCAGTTGCTCAAAGTTCAAAAAATCTGGTGTCGTCAAACTCCAAGAAGCACTTCACGTAGATGCACGAAGCACACGGTTTTTTATGAACAGAGAACAGGTCATATATGTATGACATACAAATTAAAATTAAATGTGACTAAAAATGAACTTGGACCGACCGAGGTGGGTTGTTCGATCCGCCTCGACCAATCGGTGGCAAAATCAAGTGATGGGTGTGTATATAATTAATAAGCATTCGTTCTACGACCGTGTCACAATCAGGTGGGTGAACTTTGACTCTTTTTTTTTATAAAAAGGTATTTATTCAAAAATTATATATTTACACTTTTATGAAAATATTTTGCAAGACAATTCTATTCATGCGACTTTCACATTTTCAAACTCAACAATTTAAAAACTATTCATGATTTATAATCTCAATGTTTGACTTAAATCTTGTCCTAAACGTCTTGTAATACCAATACGTAATCCAACGACGACAACCATACCATGCACTCCCTAGCCGTTGTAGATGCATGTGTGCACATTCCTACATTGTGAGTGGAGGGTGTCGATTATTCTGTACTGTATGGCCACTGCTTCCGCATTGCATTTGCCATTTCCTCAGTCTCCTGTCCACTCACTCTGTTATGTGTGAAGCTGCACGCTGCTCATGTCCACTTGTAAATGTTGCACTATCCCATAACAAATGGTATAGAAGCAACTTTACGGCCAGTTGCTAAGTCTACACCTAACCCAAGGACTCTAAGTTAAATGTGTGGGCCTTTAGGTCATGACAAATGTCCCGAACCACTAAAATGACCTTCAACCGAGGCGGGTTGTTGGATCCGCCTCGACCTGCTACCAATGGGTGCAAAGTCACATCCGTTCGCTCAAATCGAACAACTAGTATATATAATGGACAACAACGATTGTATTGTACTATATATATATATATATATATATATATATATATATATATATATATATATATATATATATATATGGAGACGTCAGGATGCGTGCATGCACATTCGAACATTGTGAGTAGAGTAGTGAGAAGTTTTTTTTGTGCGATTAGGTGCATGTTCCCGGAAACGCACGGCAAAGGCCGCACAACACATTTTTGCACGGTAAACCGCCTTTGTCATGCGATTTTTATCAAAACGCACGGCAACCATTTGCCGTGCGCTAATGTTGACTCACGTCAAACTATTTCCAAAACACATTAAAAAATCACCGTGTGCCTAAGGTGACGCGCGACAAACATTTTTACAATGAATAAAAAATTAATCCCCCACCGCCGCTGCAGGAGGCACCACTACCACCATCCCGGCTCTGCCCCCCCCACCACCATACCGTCGCCGCCACCGCCATGTAACACCCAAAAAATTTTAATTAATGTTTTAATAAAATTTTGCTTAGCAACCAATGCTTGTTTAAGGATTTTTAAGGTTTTATTTAATTTTATAGGCATTTAAATTATTGCTCTTAATTAAATTAATGAACTATAGGGGTTTACTGTTGCACACATGCTGTTGCATTGTTTTTATTTGTTTGAATTCAAATTTGTGTTTGAATTCAAGTTTTGTGAGCTCTTTTGAAATGGCAAAAAGAATTTATTTTCCCTCTCTTCTCCTTCCCTGCTTCTGGCCCAATCAGCCCGCGCGGCCCCGCCTTATTTTTTTTCCCGTGGCCCAACTCGCCGTTTCAGCTCGCAGCCCACCAGCGGCCCAGCACCAACCCTTCAGTGGCCCGTGGCAGCCCACCCGCCTCCCTCCTCCCCGCGTCTCGCCGACGGGGGACCCGGCGGTCATCCCCCCACCTCGGCGCCCGAGCCGAGCCGCACCCGGCCCGCGCCGCCGCGCGCCCTCGCGCCCGCGCCCCGCTCCCTTCCTTGGGCCCGCGCGTCCAGGCTGCCCCCTTGGTCTATTTAGCCGCCGCCGCAGCGCCTCCCTAGGGTTTTGCCCCCCCTATCCGCAACAACCACGCGCCGCCGCCATCCAAACCCTAGCCCGCCGCCGCCGCTTCGATTTCCCTCGGTCTTTGCCTCTCCGCCGACGAGGAGTAGTGCTGGAGCTTCGCGTGGAGGTGAGGAAGCCGCACGGGTGGCTTGTGTACGCTCCCATGCCTTGAATCGCTGGCACAAGCTCGCCGGAGTCGCATCCGCGCCGCCGGCCGCCCTATCGCGATGCGCGCCGCCGTCGTCGCCTACCTGTCGGAGTGGGTGCGTTGGTTGAGTTCGCCGCGTCGAGCCCCCGCATCTAGGACCTAATCCCGTGACCCATCGCGCCCGGGAGCTCGGGATCGAGATCGCCGGCGTTCGCGCCGCCGCCGCCGCCGCCGTCGCGCGCCGCCGCCGCCGCCGTGCGCTTGCTCGCGTCCCCCCGCCGTCCGATCCCGATTCGGTGGTCCGCATCGCATCTAACCCCGGGTCAAACCGGCGTACGGGCCAACACCGCCATGCGCCGCTTCGTTTTTGCAAAAGAAACCCCGACTTTCTTTTTGTTTTACGTTTAAGCCCTTCCTCGCTCAACAATAGTTAGTGTTAGGCCCTTTTTCTTTATGTTTTGAACCCTAGCCTTTCCAGCTTTTATACCCGAGGTCCAGCCCTAGTGTTGTTGCACCTTAGCCCCCGTGTTTCTTTTTAAAATTACGTTTTAGCCCCGAGTTTTTGCGCTTAGGCCCCCGTAAGCCTAGTTTTCCCGCGGAATAGCCCCCGTACCTTGTTTCGGTCGTAGATTACGCGTTCTAGCTCCGTTTTTAGCGTTCTTTATATCCATTTGTTTCGACGAGTAGATCGGTTTAGTGAAGCTTTTGCTCCTGTTTGAAGTGATTGGTGAATTGTTTTCTTATTTTATTGTTTTGTCTCTTGCATGTGAATGTGTGATGCGTAGAGAACGAGCCGTCCGAAGATTTTTCTCGTGGTGAAGACTTGAAGACTCGAGCAAATCCGGATCTTGTCGAGGCAAGTGTCCTTGGTCATACCCGCTTTATCCTATATGAACATGCATTTAATCACCGTATTTATTTTCTTGCTTGCATTAATTTTGACGGGTTCCTACTAAGGACTATGCCTAGATTCTTTTGACCGTTGCCTTGTAACTCGGGTTACTTAATTAATCTTGATGGTAGATGTCGCTTAGTTGCTCAACCGGGTTGGTAATACACAACGTGATATCCGTTTATATTCTATGTTCTTTGATGGTAATTTAATTGCAAGACCATATGTTTAATTGGAACATGGAGAACCACCCAGGACAACAAGACAACCACAAGGCTATATGGCTCGGCTTGGCCGAATAATTAGAGACCTTGGTGTTGTGGTGATCTTACCCGAAAGGGACCAATGGGGAGGCGTTGACGGAGTATAGACCGCTCTAGCGGGGAGTTGGGCTTTGCTAAGACACGGTACCCGCTAGGGAGCTTTATGCCCCGCTTCGTCCCGAAACCTAGTGGGTTGCTGCACATTAGGGAATCTTTGTAAAGGCCTCGTAGCGTCCCTATGCAATCACACCTCGGCAATGTGGTATGATGCCTGATCGCATCGCGTGGTTGGGTCTAAAGCTCTTCGGAGTTTTTACGCGACTTGTGGGTAAAGATGTACAACCTCTGCAGAGTGTAAAACTAATCGATTAGCCGTGCTCACGGTCAAGAGCGGCCTGGACCCTCACATGATTAATCTATCGGAAGATGAATTTAATTTATTCTTTACTTTATGTTCGTGGTTATGGTGTTATACATTAATTGTGGGATGGTATACACTTACATTTGCTAGTAAGTAAGTTGCTTAATAAAATTTGATCAACTAAAATGCTAACCTGCTTAAACCCCTTGGCCATCCACATATACAGCCTTGCATGTTTATTATGATATTCCTCTCTTGCCGAGTACGACATGTGCTCACGCTTGTTTATTTATTGCATCTACACAACCCGGATCGCCGCTCGTACTTGAAGATTGATGTTGAGTACTAGGCGTGCGTGCCTCCGCTAGTCGCCCGTGGAGTTCCTTTCTCGAAGATCCGCCGCTAGTTGCTCGCTTCCGATGATACGATGTTGAGACTCTCGGTCATGTAATGGTTTTAATACTCTTTTTTACGCTTTGGCACCGTATCCGATATTCACCGAGTCATTACGTGTGTGTAACTTGATCCTGGCGCACATGTAATTTATGCATTCGAGTTTGCCTTCAAATTCGGGTGTGACAAAGTGGTATCAGAGCCGTGTTGACTGTAGGACGTTAGCCTAGTTGGAAAATGGTCGAATTTAAGGATTATAATATCATAGAAGCCATTCCCACTTCATGCTATGCTCTAATTCTATTTCAATACACTTATCCTTGCTTTTAACCTCATCCTTGAAAATCTACTTATTCTCTACCTCATCTTGATCAATCTTTTCACTCTAAACTTCCTTGATCTTGCCTTAAGGAACCTTTAGCATCTGCTGTACTCCTCTCCAATCTTTCATTATCCTACCCTACACGTGTCCCTGATCGTTCCCAGTAATCAAGTGACCCCATCCTGTTCATCTCAATGATCTTCTCCAATAGGATGTAGGAGCTTTAAGATCTATCTTAGTAAAATCGATAGATGCGACGTCTTAACGTGTGCTTAGTTTAGAGGTGTGTTTGAATGTTTGATTTTGTGATAAATGCTTGATTTGGATCTTTGTTTGAGTGCGGTGTGTTGTGGAGTGATGACCACAACGACATCGAGTTTAGTAGCTAGTTTGTTAGTGGGGGTGTAATTCTTTCCCAAATCTCGCAACCTTGAGTAACCTTTGCTTTATCTATCCCTTCCTTTATCCAACTTTCTTTTTTCTCTCCAACAAATCATGTGGATACAAAATCTGTTCCCGCAGCTCTCTGACATAGCAGTCATGTTTTGGTTATATCTCAAGCTACAGAATTCCAAATGACATGAAACCAGTTGGGTTAGTTCACAAATTTCGCATATGATTTTCTGTCAAAAATTCAACACCATCCCATGCCTATTCTGGGAGTCATGAACGAAACATTGGAGCTACCAGAATCTGGAAACTCTGCTGACCCAGTCGACTTGTTTATTTTGTATCTGAACTTCTAGATCTCCGATTGAGTTGATTCCAGTTGGATTAGTTTCATAATTTCATACCCCCTGTTCTGGAGAAATTTCATAATTTATGGGTATCAATAATGTTAGTTGCACTTGATTTATTGGGGCAAGCATAATCTGTCTTAATCTGGAAGTTCGTGTTGCTTCATCTTTCGGAGTCATCTCTTTACTCTAGTATTTAAATCTCATGATCCTAACCCTCAGATGGTGAACACCAGGTTTGGACCCACATCAGAGGACGAGTGGCCATTTTAGTATCACCCAACGGCAAAGTCAAATGGATCCGGCGATGCAAGAAGCTTCTACGGCTGCACGGATGCGCTTCTACAGGACATGTCCACCAACATGACAAGCATGCAGGCTCAGATAAATCAGAACCAGCCCCATAAGGACAAGCACCAGCAGTTCATGAGCCATTGCCCGCCGGTGTTTTCTCATGCAGTTGATCCATTGGAGGCTGACGATTGGCTGAAGACAGTGGAGAAGATGCTCACCATCGCACAGTGCGACGATAGAGAGAAGGTCTTGTATGCTTCAGTGTCGACTTCGGGGGACGGCGTCAGCTTGGTGGGATGCCTACGTTGCCGCTCATGCCACCCCTGCTGCTATCACTTGGCAGGAGTTCACCACCAGCTTCAGGAGCTATCATATACCTGCCAGCCTTATGAAGTTAAAGAAGAAGGAGTTCCTGGCACTCAAGCAAGGAGAGATGTCTGTAATAGAGTACAGGGACAAGTTCGTTGAGTTGTCTCGTTATGCTCCTGAGGAGGTTGTTGATGATGTGAAGAAACAAGAGTTGTTCTTGGAGGGATTAGCCGAACCACTCCGGTACCAGCTCATATCCCACACCTTCCCATCCTTCCAGATGTTGATAGACAAGGCCATTGGTTTAGAGTATGTTCGCAAGGAGTTGGAAGACTTAAAGAGGAAAGCCACTACCCCTGGACAGTCTGGAAGTAGCACTCGCCCTCGCTTTAATCCACCTCAAGAGACTCCTTTTCAGTTTGGGAGCCCCATTGAGGACTTTGGTCAACAACAATTTCAGTCTCCAGGGCCCGGCGGACTTCGCGACCCCGTTCTCTACGGAGTCGTCAGATGGCGCCAGTTGTCACCCCAGTGAAGACTAGCAACCCCAGAGGTACCGCCTGCCTAAGGTGTGGAAAGGTTGGGCATTATGTAAATGCTTGTCCTAAGAGGAATGCCCCCAACGCTCCAGCACAGAGTCAGCACAGCCAGCAGATGAGGAACAAGAGCCGTATTTCGAAGGGCGGCAAGGGAAAACGGAATTTTGCACGTGGCGAGTCAACCATGTGAGTGCGAGATCGCTCAAGAGAACCCCCGAGTAGTGTTCGGCATGTGTTTCGTCAACTCCGCTCTCGCTTCAGTTGTGTTTGATGCTGGAGCAACTCATTCTTTCATTACTTCTCACTGCGCAGCTAGACTTAACATCCCTATGAGCACCATGCCACGTCCCATGCTAGTTAGTTCAGCCAGAGGAGACATGAAGGCAATATACAGGTGTAACAGGGTTAACCTTCAGATTTTGGGCAAGGATTTCCAAGCAGACCCCATAGTATTGGATTCTAATGGCATTGATGTGGTACTAGGAATGGGATGGTTGGGTAAGTTTAAAGGAGAAATCCAGTATGCCACGAAGTCAGTTCTCCTCACCAGTTTAGACGGCGAACAGATTGAATTTGCAGCTGCCGCACTACCTTTAGTGGAAGGGTGTTCGAAGAAACCGGATGGATGGTAAATCTTTAGAGGACATGAAGGTGGTGTGTGATTACCCGGATGTGTTCCCGCATGAGCCGCTATGCCGCCCGATCGAGAAGTTGAGTTTGTTATCGATCTTTTACCCGGTAATCGCTCCTATCTCTAAGCGCCCCTACGAATGTCTAGTGATCAATTACTTGAGCTTAAGAAGCGATTAAAGAGCTATTGGAGAAGGGATTCATTCGTCCTAGTTCATCCCCTTGGGGAGCACCGGTTATCTTTGTGGAGAAGAAGGATGGTACTCAACGGATGTGTGTGGATTACCGATCGCTCAACGATGTTACTATCAAGAATAAGTATCCATTGCCCCGCATTGACGATTTGTTTGATCAGATGAGAGGTGCTAAGGTGTTCTCAAAGATTGATTTACGTTCTGGGTATCATCAGATGAAGATCAGATTATCGGATATTCCTAAGATCGCGTTCACTACTAGGTATGGACTCTATGAGTACACGAACATGTCTTTTGGATTAACCAATGCACTCGCCTACTTCATGTATCTGATGAACAAAGTTTTTATGGAGTATCTGGATAAGTTTGTTGTGGTGTTCATTGATGACATCTTGATTTACTCCAAGAATGAGAAGGAGCATGAAGAACATCTGAGGCTTGTGTTGCAAAAGCTGAGAGAGCATCAGTTGTACGCCAAGTTTAGCAAGTGTGATTTTTGGTTGAAGGAAGTCTCTTTCCTTGGGCATATCATCACAGATGGTGGTATTTCGGTGGATCCGGCAAAAAGGTCGGTGACGTATTGAAATGGGAGCCGCCACGGACCGTCAAGGAGATCAGGAGTTTCCTTGGCCTTGCAGGGTATTATCGTCGTTTCATTGAAGGGTTCTCTAAAGTAGCAAAGCCGCTTACGTCACTACTGGAGAAGGATAAAGAGTTTAAGTGGACTGAGGCCTGTCAAGCCGTTTTGAGGAATTGAAGAAGAGGTTGACTTCAGCTCCAATTCTAGTGATGCCAGACTTGCAAAAGAGTTTTGATATCTACTGCGATGCGTCCCGACAAGGTTTAGGTTGTGTTCTCATGCAGGAAGGACATGTTATAGCCTATGCATCTCGACAGTTGAGGAAACATGAGCTGAATTATCCTACCCATGATCTGGAGTTAGCGGCAGTGGTTCACGCGTTGAAGATTTGGAGACACTACGTTATGGGAACCAAGTGCCGCATTTATACGGATCATAAGAGTTTAAAATACATCTTCACTCGAAAGATTTGAATATGAGACAACGTCGCCGGTTAGAGCCGATCAAGGATTATGACTTGGAGATACACTATCATCCCGGGAAGGCAAACTTGGTGGCGGATGCTTTGAGTCGAAGGGACATGCCAACATGGCCTTGACATTCCGGTTGCTCGAAGAGGCGATGAAGGAGTTTGAGAAACTCAATGCTGGGGATGGTTGCTCAAACCGAAGGAGTTACCCCGGAGGTAGAGTCCGTCTTGGAGCAGGGAGATACGCAAAGGACAACTCGGAAGATATAGAGATAAAAGAAATCGGAGAGACTATGGAAAAGGGTAAAGCCACAGATTTCACGAGAGGATGACCAGGGAACTATATGGTTTAGAAACAAGGATTTGTGTGCCCGATGTGGGAGATCTCCGAAAGACCATCTTAAGAGAGGCTCATGATTCAGCTTATTCCATTCACCCAGAAGCACCAAGATGTATCAAGATCTCAAGCGCAGGTATTGGTGGTATGGGATGAAGAGGGATGTGGCGACCCATGTGGCCTTGTGCGACACCCGTCATAGAGTTAAAGCCGAGCATCAAAAGCCGGCGGGATTGCTTCGGCCGTTGAAGGTGCCGCAGTGGAAGTGGGAAGAGATTGGTATGGATTTCATTGTTGGGTTGCCCCGCACTCGTGATGGGTATGATTCAATATGGGTTATAGTGGATCGTTTAACAAAGGTTGCTCACTTCATACCAGTGCGAACCACCTATACAGGGGCAAAGCTAGCTGAGTTGTACATGTCCAGGATCGTGTGCTTGCATGGTGTACCTAAGAAGATAGTGTCCGACAGGGGTACTCAGTTCACATCTCGTTTCTGGGAAAAGCTTCATGAATCCTTGGATACGAAGTTAACTTTCAGCTCAGCCTATCACCCACAGACTGATGGACAGACTGAGAGGACTAACCAAATTCTGGAGGACATGTTGAGAGCTTGTGCTCTTAAGCATGGAGGTAGCTGGGATAAGAGTTTGCCCTATGCGAGTTTTCTTACAACAACAACTACCGGAGTGCTAGCCTCAAGATGGCACCCTTCGAGGCATTGTATGGGAGAAAGTGTAGAACACCTTTGTATTGGAGCCAAACAGAGAGAGTCGGTTGTTTGGAACCGATATCATTAAGGAAGCAGAAAGACAAGTTCAGATCATAAGAGAAAACTTGAGGGCTGCTCAATCAAGACAGAAAAGTTATGCGGATGGAAAGAGGAGAGATGTGGTTCTCCAAGAAGGTGACTATGTGTACCTAAAAGTGTCACCGATCGCAGGTTTGCGCAGTTTAAAGTAAAGGGAAAGTTGTCACCTCGCTTTATCGGGCCTTTCAAGATCTTAGAGAGAGTGGGAGAAGTAGCCTACAAAGTTGGAGTTACCAAATCAGCTCTCGGATGTGCATGACGTGTTCCATATCTCTCAATTGAAAAAGGGTCTCCAACCTCATGATAAAGAGCCACTACCCATGGATGGTTTGACTGTCAAGGAGGATCTCACTTACACTGAACGTCCCATCCGGATCTTGGAAACTTTAGCACGTGTCACAAGGAATCGGGTGATCAGGATGTGCAAGGTGCGGTGGAGTAATCATGCGGAGGATGAGGCAACTCGGGAAAGAGAGGATGAGCTGAAGGAAGACTATCCAGATCTTTTTGTTGATCCTTCCGAATCTCGAGGACGAGATTCATCTTAAGGGGGCTAGGATTTGTAACACCCAAAAATTTTAATTAATGTTTTAATAAAATTTTGCTTAGCAACCAATGCTTGTTTAAGGATTTTTAAGGTTTTATTTAATTTTATAGGCATTTAAATTATTGCTCTTAATTAAATTAATGAACTATAGGGGTTTACTGTTGCACACATGCTGTTGCATTGTTTTTATTTGTTTGAATTCAAATTTGTGTTTGAATTCAAGTTTTGTGAGCTCTTTTGAAATGGCAAAAAGAATTTATTTTCCCTCTCTTCTCCTTCCCTGCTTCTGGCCCAATCAGCCGCGCAGCCCAGTCTTATTTTTTTCCCGTGGCCCAACTCGCCGTTTCAGCTCGCAGCCCACCAGCGGCCCAGCACCAACCCTTCAGTGGCCCGTGGCAGCCCACCCGCCTCCCTCCTCCTGCGTCTCGCCGACAAAGGGGACCCGCGGTCATCCCCCACCTCGGCGCCCGAGCCGAGCCGCACCGGGCTCGCGCGCCGGCCGCGCGCCCCCGCGCCCGCGCCCCCGCTCCCTTCCTTGGGCCCGCGCGTCCGTGCTGCCCCCTTGGCCTATTTAGCCGCCGCCGCAGCGCCTCCCTAGGGTTTTGCCCCATCCGCAACAACCGCGCCGCCGCCATCCAAACCCTAGACCGCCGCCGCCGCTTCGGTTTCCCTCGGTTTTTGCCTCTCCGCCGACGAGGAGTAGTGCTGGAGCTTCGCGTGGAGGTGAGGAAGCCGCACGGGTGGCTTGTGTACGCTCTCTTGCCTTGAACCGCCGGCACAAGCTCGCCGGAGTCGCATCCGCGCCGCCGGCCGCCCTATCGCGATGCGCGCCGCCGTCGTCGCCTACCTGTCGGAGTGGGTGCGTTGGTTGAGTTCGCCGCGTCGAGCCCCGCATCTAGGACCTAATCCCGTGACCCATCGCGCCCAGGAGCTCGGGATCGAGATCGCCGGCGTTCGCGCCGCCGCCGCCGCCGCTCGCGCCGCCGCTCGCCGCCGCCGTGCGCTTGCTCGCGTCCCCCGCCGTCCGATCCCGATTCGGTGGTCCGCATCGCATCTAACCCCGGGTCAAACCGGCGTACGGGCCAACACCGCCATGCGCCGCTTCTGTTTTTGCAAAAGAAACCCCGACTTTCTTTTGTTTTACGTTTAAGCCCTTCCTCGCTCAACAATAGTTAGTGTTAGGCCCTTTTTCTTTATGTTTTGAACCCTAGCCTTTCCAGCTTTTTATACCCGAGGTCCAGCCCTAGTGTTGTTGCACCTTAGCCCCCGTGTTTCTTTTTAAAATTACGTTTTAGCCCCGAGTTTTTGCGCTTAGGCCCCCGTAAGCCTAGTTTTCCTGCGAATAGCCCCCGTACCTTGTTTCGGTCGTAGATTACGCGTTCTAGCTCCGTTTTTAGCGTTCTTTATATCCATTTGTTTCGACGAGTAGATCAGTTTAGTGAAGCTTTTGCTCCTGTTTGAAGTGATTGGTGAATTGTTTTCTTATTTTATTGTTTTGTCTCTTGCATGTGAATGTGTGATGCGTAGAGAACGAGCCGTCCGAGGATTTTTCTGTGGTGAAGACTTGAAGACTCTGAGCAAATCCGGATCTTGTCAGAGGCAAGTGTCCTTGGTCATACCCGCTTTATCCTATATGAACATGCATTTAATCACTGTATTTATTTTCTTGCTTGCATTAATTTTGACGGGTTCCTATTAAGGACTATGCCTAGATTCTTTTGACCGTGCCTTGTAACTCGGGTTACTTAATTAATCTTGATGGTAGATGCTTCGCTTAGTTGCTCAACTGGGTTGGTAATACACAACGTGATATCCGTTTATATTCTATGTTCTTTGATGGTAATTTAATTGCAAGACCATATGTTTAATTGGAACATGGAGAACCACCCAGGACAACAGTACAACCACAAGGCTATATGGCTCGGCTTGGCTGAATAATTAGAGACCTTGGTGTTGTGGTGATCTTACCTGAAAGGGACCAATGGGGAGGCGTTGACGGAGTATAGACCTGCTCTAGCGGGGAGTTGGGCTTTGCTAAGACACGGTACCCGCTAGGGAGCTTTATGCCCCGCTTCGTCCTGAAACCTAGTGGGTTGCCGCACATTAGGGAATCTTTGTAAAGGCCTCGTAGCGTCCCTATGCAATCACACCTCGGCAAAGTGTGGTATGATGCCCGATCGCATCGCGTGGTTGGGTCTAAAGCTCTTCGGAGTTTTTACGCGACTTGTGGGTAAAGATGTACAACCTCTGCAGAGTGTAAAACTAATCGATTAGCCGTGCTCACGGTCAAGAGCGGCCTGGACCCTCACATGATTAATCTATCGGAAGATGAATTTAATTTATTCTTTACTTTATGTTCGTGGTTATGGTGTTATACATTAATTGTGGGATGGTATACACTTACATTTGCTAGTAAGTAAGTTGCTTAATAAAATTTGATCAACTAAAATGCTAACCTGCTTAAACCCCTTGGCCATCCACATTTACAGCCTTGCATGTTTATTATGATATTCCTCTCTTGCTGAGTACGACATGTGCTCACGCTTGTTTATTTATTGCATCTACACAACCCGGATCGCTGCTCAGACTTGAAGATTGATGTTGAGTACTAGGCGTGCGTGCCACCAGTCAGCTGCCTGTGGAGTTCCTTTCTGAAGATCCGCTGCTAGTTGCTCGCTCTGATGATACGATGTTGAGACTCTCGGTCATGTAATGGTTTTAATACTCTCTTTTACGCTTTGGCACTGTATCTGATATTCACTGAGTCATTACGTGTGTGTAACTTGATCCTGGCGCACATGTAATTTATGCATTCGAGTTTGCCTTCAAATTCGGGTGTGACAAAGTGGTATCAGAGCCGTGTTGACTGTAGGACGTTAGCCTAGTTGGAAAATGGTCGAATTTAAGGATTATAATATCATAGAAGCCATTCCCACTTCATGCTATGCTCTAATTCTATTTCAATACACTTATCCTTGCTTTTAACCTCATCCTTGAAAATCTACTTATTCTCTACCTCATCTTGATCAATCTTTTCACTCTAAACTTCCTTGATCTTGCCTTAAGGAACCTTTAGCATCCGCTGTACTCCTCTCCAATCTTTCATTATCCTACCCTACACGTGTCCCCGATCGTTCCCGCAATCAAGTGACCCCATCCTGTTCATCTCAATGATCTTCTCCAATAGGATGTAGGAGCTTTAAGATCTATCTTAGTAAAATCGATAGATGCGACGTCTTAACGTGTGCTTAGTTTAGAAGTGTGTTTGAATGTTTGATTTTGTGATAAATGCTTGATTTGGATCTTTGTTTGAGTGCGGTGTGTTGTGGAGTGATGACCACAATGACATCGAGTTTAGTAGCTAGTTTGTTAGTGGAGGTGTAATTCTTTCCCAATCCTCGCAACCTTGAGTAACCTTTGCTTTATCTATCCCTTCCTTTATCCAACTTTCTTTTTCTCTCCAACAAATCAAGTGGATACAAAATCTGTTCCCGCAGCTCTCTGACATAGCAGTCATGTTTTGGTTATATCTCAAGCTACAGAATTCCAAATGACATGAAACCAGTTGGGTTAGTTCACAAATTTCGCATATGATTTTCTGTCAAAAATTCAACACCATCCCATGCCTATTCTGGGAGTCATGAACGAAACATTGGAGCTACCAGAATCTGGAAACTCTGCTGACCCAGTCGACTTGTTTATTTTGTATCTGAACTTCTAGATCTCCGATTGAGTTGATTCCAGTTGGATTAGTTTCATAATTTCATACCCCCTGTTCTGGAGAAATTTCATAAATTATGGGTATCAATAATGTTAGTTGCACTTGATTTATTGGGGCAAGCATAATCTGTCTTAATCTGGAAGTTCGTGTTGCTTCATCTTTCGGAGTCATCTCTTTACTCTAGAATTTAAATCTCATGATCCTAACCCTCAGATGGTGAACACCAGGTTTGGACCCACATCGGAGAGGACGAGTGGCCATTTTAGTATCACCCAACGGCAAAGTCAAATGGATCCGGCGATGCAAAGCAGTTTCCGGCCGCACGGATGCAGCTTCTACAGACATGTCCACCAACATGACAAGCATGCGGGCTCGGATAAATCAGAACCAGCCCCATAAGGACAAGCACCAGCAGTTCATGAGCCATTGCCCGCCGGTGTTTTCTCATGCGCTTGATCCATTGGAGGTCGACGATTGGCTGAAGACGATGGAGAAGATGCTCACCATCGCACAAGTGCGACGATAGAGAGAAGGTCTTGTATGCTTCGGGTCGACTTCGGGGGACGGCGTCGGCCTTGGTGGGATGCCTACGTTGCCGCTCATGCCACCCCCCGCTGCTATCACTTGGCGAGAGTTCACCACCGGCTTCGGGAGCTATCATATACCGCCACCTTATGAAGTTAAAGAAGAAGGAGTTCCCGGCACTCAAGCAAGGAGAGATGTCCGTAATAGAGTACGGGGACAAGTTCGTTGAGTTGTCTCGTTATGCTCCCGAGGAGGTTGTTGATGATGTGAAGAAACAAGAGTTGTTCGTTGAGTTTCGGCCGCGCCATGGGGAGGAGGCCGGGCCGGGAGGAGGGCGTCGGACCGCCGCGCCTTGGGGAGGAAGCGACGCTAGGCTGCCGGGCCGGGAAGGCAGGGGTCGGGCTGCCACGCCATGGGTAGGAGTCGGCGTCGGACTACCGTGCCATGGGAAGGAGGAGGTGGGCTACCACGCCGCCATGGGGTGGAGGAGGCACTGGGCGAGCTCGAGGGGCGCACGGCTGCGGTGAGGGGCCGCAAGCGGGCGGCGGGGAAGGGAGGGGAGAAACCCTAGCGGGCTGCGAGAAAGGGAGCGGAGGTGGCTTTTATTTCGCGTCGGGGGCGCCTGCTGCCGTCGATCTGTCCGTGTGGACGGCCCAGATCGAGGCGCGTGGGGCTAGGGGTGGGGCCGGGGTGCAGGGCGCGTGGGGCTTAGCTGTGCGCCTGAGGGTGGGGCTGGGGGTTCGGGATGCGTTGGGGGTTGTGGTCTGATGTTTGCTATGTGTTGCGTGTAGGCGCACGACAAAGATTTTTCTGTGCCGTGCGTTTTTTTCAAAGACGCATGACAAAGAGTACTTTGCCGTGCGCTTTTGAATAAGGTGCACGGCAAATCCTTTTTCTACAATTTTTGTAAAATTCATAAAAAATTCAAACAAATTTGAAAAATCTAGGAAATTCTCACAAATTAAGATTTGTTGTTTTTTGCTTATAGAAACAACTTTTCAAGTCAAAACTCAATTTGAATGTAACATCGCTTACAAATCTAACCACATCTTTTGCAACTATATGAAACTTCACCGGAGATGTTTCGATTTCTAAGCATTGTACATGAAAAAATGTTCAAAACTCATTCAAAATTTTCCTATAACCTTCACATATGATATCATGAGATATTGACAAATCTCATAATGTTTAAGCTTCAGACAGTTTTGTCATGACTCCATCCAAACAAGCCCTGATGAGAGTAACTTGAAACTTGATGTGATACTAGCTTGTCTATAAATGTGATCTTGCTTGTCTATAAATGTGGTCTTACTTTGCCTATATCTGTGATGTGAGAATGTGTTTGTGATGTCTCCTTCCTGTGGTGGCTGCCATATCCTGGCTGGTTCCAGGGTGCAGCCCCTGATGGCTGCCAAATCCTGGCTGGTTCCAGGATGCAGCCGGCAAGCGGGCAGGTTAATGTAGGGGTGGCCTACGTACCTGTAATGGGTGTTAATTAATGCTTGTTATAAACACTGATCAGTGAGTAACGGGCTTCATTCGGAAAGCCTGTTACAAACATGCCCACAATGTAACGGGTAGTGTAAAAGCACGTTATCAGTTCTGGCCGGTGGGCCCGTTCATTGAGATATAGGAGACGCAGGTTGAAAGCACGCGTCTCCTTTAATAGAGAGAAAGCAGACACGCGTAGAAACAGATGCGTCTCATTTCATCGAGACAGAGGAGACGCAGGTTCACGGAATGCGTCTCTGATGTTAATTTCACAGTAACGAGCTCTGTTTTCATGCCCGTTACCAAAGTTCCCTGTGGCCCCAGAGAAACAGCCATTTCACATGACCGGTGACTAGTTGTGGTAACAGTCGTTGTTTGATGCCCGTTACGAATCCTATATGTGCTGAGACGTGCGTGAAATAGACGTGTCTCAGTTCGTCAAGATAGTGGAGACGCAGGTGCACAACAGGCGTCTCCGATATTGAGCTACTGTAACGGGCTGTGCTTTGGTGCCCATTACAAAAGTTCCTTGTGGGCCCAGAGAAACAGCCATTTCACGTGACCGGTGGCTAGTTGTGGAACGGTCGTTGTTTAATTCCCATTACGAATATGTCTTATCAGTAATTTGCATCTGCCCGTTACCTTTCTTGGCTTATCGGTAACGGGCGCATTGCCCGTTACCAAAGGCAATCTCTTCCGGTTACCAAAGCGAGTTTTTCACGTAGTGAGAATTTGTAAATCATTTAGACACACGATCATGGTCGTGTTTTCTAATCAAGATGTGTAAAATTTCTTTTGATCTCATGGAAAAGGTCTTAAATTGAGCTTAATAACATAAATATCATTTTTCCACTTAATTTATTCTATTATTTGCATCACTTGTGGTTCAAAATTTCCTTCTTTCAAAAAATGGCTTGAAATACAATTAAGTAGTTAAATATAGCAAATGACTACAAAAATCTACCAAATTTTAACATGATGTATCAGATGTTGTATGCATAGAGTTGAAAAAAGATTTAAAGGTGAGTAGAATTTTTTAGAAGCAATTGGATTTGGGACCTTAGGGAAAATACTTCTAGGTAAAAAAATATTTGGGGGTTTGCCGTGCGTCTAAGAGAAAAACACACGACAAAGTTTTTTTAAAAAAGAAATGATGCTTCATTTATTCGGAGTGTGGGGCCGTGCGTCGTGGAGAAAACGTACGGAAAACAAGATTTTTGCCGTGCGTTTTCTTTCGGGCGCACGACAAAGAGCTTGTTTGCTGTGTGTTTTTTATTTATCGTGCGTCCCGTAAAAAAACGCATGGCAAAGAACCTCTTTGCTGTGCGCCCGAAATAAAACGCACGGCAAGATTTTGACGCACGGCAAACACGGGTTTTCCGTAGTGAGACGAGAATACTCACATAGCTTTTTAGGGTGCTATGGCAAAATAGTTGTAGCCCTCTGACTTCATTTTAGATATAAATTGATAATTATGTATTCATCCCAATAGACATGCATTTATTTCCATCTATTGTCAGTTTCTTCCATAATGCAAGTAACTCCAAGAAGAATCCTACTTCACCATTGTTGGGGAATTCAGAAAACCCGTCACCCTCGAAACGTCGAGTTTAACGGAATTCTCAAAGCATGTTTTTCGGGAGCGGGGAATTCGCGATTCTCGGAAGTCCGGGACCCGCGGAGTCTCGAATTCGCGAATGTGCGAGTTCGGGAATCTTGATTCGGTGAAGAGGCGGAGTCATGAACATGCGGAAGCCCGAATATCAACCGTTGATGGTCCGAACTTCGGAGATTTGCCGATTCGGGAATCGAAGAAGACCTAGTTCGGAATTTCGGGCGAAGACATTCACGAATCACGGGAGAAGCAAAGTCAAAGTTGTAGTCCCAAAAAGTCCGGGTTTAGAGTGTGAACTAGTGGCGGACTTGTAAATGTGTAAGGGGGGAAAAGACATTCTTGTGTGTGTTCACATTAGGAATATTCTCCGAGCCCGAGGGTGTTATCGGAATGTAAAAGTCCCTTCGTCTCCCTATAAAAGGGGGCGCGAGGGCACGTGTAAACGGATTCAGACTTTTTTGGGACTTGTGCTATTTGCAGGAGGGATTTCAGTCTCTTTGCGCCCTAACTGTGCTATTGAACGTGTTAAGAACTTTCACTTGTGTTAGGGTAGTATTCCGAATTTTTCGGGTACCCCCAACATTGGCGCCCACCGTGGTCCAAATAGAAAAGAAACTCACGATGCCACCTCGAAGAAGTCAAAGAAGATCGCTCCAAAGGTGCGGGCCAACCAGAAGATCGCCATCTCACCCGGGGAACGAAAATTCGTTTGTTCCCGAATCCTCGAACGTAACGGACCGGCGGCGAAGAGAGAAGCTCGAAGCCCTCATGAAGGCAAGAGCGAGAAAAAACAGGCTCACATCCAAGAACAACTCCGTCGAACAAAGAAGAGCACGAGAATGTTGATGCCGATGATGATTACATAGACAGAGAGCTAGCCATGGTCCACCAAAAGATACAACAAATTGCGAAAAGACAAAGAAAAGTTCGCGGCTCGGTTGCGGTGCGAAGAGGAAAATCTCTGAAAAACTAGAGCAGCTGAACAAAGCAAAAGAACAAATACAAGCAATACAGAGAGAAATTGACGAAATGAAAGAGCAAGAGAACAGCTCCCTGTGGCAAGAAACACCGCAGCAGAACCCCGCGCCTGCAAGAGAATCCCCGAAGGAAAACTTCTTCGCGGGAAACGGAATCTCACACTTCGTGGATTCTGAATCACCACTGTCAATAGGGCTGCAAACAGCACCTTGGCCGCCGAAGTTCAAGCCGCCTCTCTTCCCAAGTACAACGTTTTCGGAAACTCCAGGCAATTTCTCATGAGATACGAGTCAACTGTGAATTCGGCAGGAGGAGATGATGTTGCACTTGCCAAATCCTTCATCATAGCTTGCGAAGGACCAGTACTAAATTGGTACTCATTGCTGCCTCCACACTCGATCTACAGCTGGGTAGATCTCAAAACAAAGTTCATGCAAGCGTTTCAGATGTTCCATGACACAACAAATCGAAGCCTCAGATTTGTATAACTGCAAGCAGAAGGACAGGGAACCACTGCGAAACTTCGTGAGAAGATTCATGCAACAGAGGTCTCAGATCCCCGACGCTGATGACAAGACAACGATCAAGGCACTGATCAAGGGTCTCACCCCAGGCCAACGACCTCCCACCTCACAAGAAAGAAGCCTGAGACAGTTGAAGAACTATTTCGGGAATTGGAGGATTACATTCTGTCTGATGATGACCACCGCAAGAGAGTAGCCGAACGAAACGAGGCAAGACAGGGCGGCAGAGATATGACTCGGCGGGCACCACCCCAAAGATCCACGAAATGTAAACAAGTGTTGCAAATCCTCAACAACAAGAAGAAAGCGAGCCAAGTGCCGGGCGGGATTCGATCATAGAGGAAGGGGGAGAGGAAGAGGAACCCCAAGCCTCCCGAACCACAACCCAAGAGATCCACACTTCTACCGCCGCATCATGGAAGAGGCCATAGCACCGAAGGGTGCCCGGAGACAAAGAAGAACATGGCACGAATCCAACAAGAAAAGGCACCGATGAGCATCGCATCCTCGATGCCAACCCGGCTTTCGGCCGAACTTCGGCAGCCGCAGCTCGCAAGTCCGCGATCAAGCTCGTACCGGTTCGAGCAATTTCCACAATCGCAATCGCATGGCAGCCTTCACAACAATTCTTCCCTCGCCGCAAGCGATACGGTCGATCCAAGCAGCCCGCAACCCATTCGGGAAATCTTGCCACCGCCTCCGTAAAGCTCATCAAGGCCTCGGTCAAGTTCGGGACCTCGTAACTCCAAAGCATTGCCATCGTTCGGGACTATCATGCCAATCACAGGTGGATCTCGCCATGGAATTTGAAACAAAGAAGCAACGAAACAACTACTTCGTATCCGTGAATACCATCATCAATGATGGCCCGTACCGCCCGCCCGGAGTGGGCGAAGGTGCCAATCACCTTTACGAAAGAAGATTTCGTGCTGAAATCCGCGATCCACAATGATGCCATGGTGATTGAAGTCAACATTGCTTGGATGGGTCATAGGAAAAATCTTGGTGGACAACGGGAGTTCGGCGGACATCTTATTCCCGAAAACATTCGAGAAAATGAATCGAGTCGAGCACATGTTGGACTTACCGGAGTACCCATTGCGGGGGTTCGGAGGGAAGCCCATCAAGCCGGTTGGAAAAATATCACTCCCGGTTTCTTTCGGAGATCTTGAGAATGCCGTAACCGAGAACCTCACCTTTGATGTGGTTGACATATATCACCCGTATCTTGCGATCTTCGGCGGGGGTTTCATGAACAAGTTCGATGTTTGTCATAAGGCAACAGTTCCTATGCATGAAGATGCCTCGCGCCCAAAGGGGTTATTACGGTATTCGGCAATCAACAAGAGGCCAGGAACATAGAAAAGGGCCACACGCCCGGTCAAACGAATGTGTATCGCCCGAAAGCAAACGAAGAGAGGAAGGAAACCTATGAAGAGCCGAAGCGGGACAAAGAGAAAAATAACATAGCCGCAGAAGATGAAACAAAGAGAGTGTATCCGGACGACATGCCCGACAGAAGCAAGCCATAATAGGGGCGAACCTCGCCGCCGAAGAGGATGATGAACTCATACGCTTCCTGAACAAAACAAGGATGTTTTCGCATGGTCGCCCAAAGATTTGCAAGGCGTTGACAGAGACATAATCGAACATGTCCTCGAAACAGATGACAAGATACCGCCCAAGAAGCAAAAACTTCGGAAAATGTCTGACGAAAAGGTCAAGGCAGTGGAAGCAGAAGTTCAAAGGTTACAGGATGCCCAAGTGAGCGAGAGGTCAAGTACCCGGTCACCGGTTAGCCAACACCGTGCCGATCAAGAAGAAAAATGGCAAATGGAGAATGTGTGTCGACTTCACCGATTTGAACAAGGCGTGCAAGAAGGACGATTTTCCCTTGGAAAGGGTAGACAAAATCGTGGATGATGCACCAACGCTGAGATGCTTTCGCTCCCGGACATGTTCTCTCGGGTATCATCAAATCGTAGTTCGCAAAGAGGACGAAGAGAAGACAAGTTTCATCACTCCTTTCGGAACATTTTGTTTCGTAAGAATGCCGTAGGGGCCGAAGAATGCGGGGTGCACGTTTTCAAGGATGATAGCAATAGTGCTACACCAAAGAGATTCGGAGAAATATCTTGGCATACGTGGATGACATAGTTGTCAAAAGTATTCGAGAGAAAAGACCATATCGGTGATTTGGCGAAACGTTCGCGAACTTGAGTACAAAGCAAACTTGAAGCTAAACCCAGAAAAATGTGTGTTCGGAATTCACAAGGGAAAAGTTCTTGGATGCCTAGTTTCAACGAAAGGCATTGAAGCAAACCCTGACAAGATAAAGGCTCTGATGGAAATGCAAGAGCCAGCCTCAGTGAAAGATGTTCAGAAGTTGACGGAGAGTGGCCGCCCTCAACGCATTCATCCCCGTAGCCGCAGAAGAAGTTTGCCATTCTTCCAAGTTCTCGAAGTGCCAAGAAATTCCAAGTGGTCCGAACCTCGGAAGCGTGCCTTTCACGAACTAAAGAACTACTTGTCCAAGATGACCAAACTCTGTCCTCCCGAGCCAAAATCGCCGCTTCGCCGTATGTGTCCGCATCAAATTCGGCGGTAAGCGCGGTCTTTGGTACAGAAATGCAAGAAGAAGGAAAGCTCAGGCAAATTCCCGTATATTTCGCCTCTGAAGCATTGTCTGGTTCCAAGGTTTTTTATTCCGAACTGGAGAAGATCGCGTATGCGGTCATCATGGCAGCAAGAAAGCTAAGACACTACTTCGAGGGCCACAAAATAAGAGTTATCACCAACCAACCGTTAAGTGACCTGTTCGCAAACAGGGAGGCATCCACCCGAATCATCAAGTGGGGTGCTGAACTCTCCGAGTATGTGGTGGATTTCGAAAGAAGAAGTGCAATAAAATCGCAAGTCCCGGCAGATTTCGTCGTGGACCGGACCTCACCTACTCGGAATCCGGAGGAAAATATGCCCGAACCTTGGGTAGTGCGGTGTGATGGAGCATGGTGTTACAAGGGGGTTGGAATTTCGGCCGTTGTAACATCGCCGACGGCGTGGTCATAAGATATGCAGCACGGCTCGTATTCGCGAACAATGAATACTCCACGAACAATACAACGGAGTACGAAGCTCTCTGCTTCGGCATTGAGAAAAATGAAAGCCTTGGGGCAGCAGACCTTCATAATCGAACGGATTCGAAAGTAATCCAGGAACACATCGAGAAGGAAAGCGAGGCCGAGAATCCGAGCTTCTCATGAAATATCTTGAAAAAGTCGAGAAATGGAAAGACACTTCAAAGGATATTCAATCCAAAGACATCCCAAGGGATGATAACAATGAGGCGGATAAACCGGCGAAGGCAAGAGCCGTAAATCAAGAGCTACCACCAGATGTGTTCTTTGAAATCATCGAGAGAACCTTCCATCAAAGATTCAAGAACTCAAATCGTGAATATGGTGGAAATTCCGGATCGGAGAGCGAGAAATAATGGCCTACCTAAGGGGACATTACGAACCACAAGATGAACTGGAAGAGAAAAGGTTGAGGCAAAGGGCTCGGGGCTATACAAAGGGTAAATGGAGAATTGTACAAATCGAGAGTCACCGAGCCTTGGCTACGCCGCATCACCTCCGAAAAGGTCGTGAACTCCTAAAAGAAATTCACAAAGGATTTTGTGGGGCACACATAGGCACCGTGGCTTTGGCCGGCAAGGCGATAAAACAAGGATTCTATTGGCCAACCATAAACATCGACGCCAAGATGTTGGTTCGGCAATGTGAAGCATGCCGTAAGACGGGAAATCGGCGGGACCGCCTTCAATGCCGCTCATTTAATTCCTCCAACTCCGGCCTCTCGCAAAGATGGGGCATGGACCTAGTAGGCCCGCTGCCAACAGCTCGGGGTAATTGCCGATTCGCGGCCGTAGCGGTCGACTATTTCACGAAGTGGGTAGAAGCAAAACCACTCGCGAACATCACAACGAAGAACGGTTCGTAAATTCTTTTGCGTAACATAGTCCGCGGTTCGGAGTTCCTAGAGAACCGACGGTTGATAATGGCAAACGGTTGACTGCTACACCTTCAAAGAGTATTGCGTAACCCTAGGCACACAAGCAAAATTTTCGTCAAGATATCATCCACAAACAATGGAGCGATTGAAAGAGCCAATGGCCCGATTTTTTCGGAATCAAGAAATGCTTATTTGATCGAAAAAGGGAAAGTGGGTGGATGAACTTCCAAAGGTGATCCGGTCTCACAACACCACGCTTTCAAGGGCAACAGGTTTCACACCTTTTCGCCTACTATTCGGGATCGAGGCTATGACACCGGAGGAGATCAAGAATGAAAGCATGAGAGTCTTGAAAGGAAAAGAGATAGAGGAAATTGATAAGAAGGTGGAGAAAGACATGATAGAGCCGACAATCCTCGAAGCAAACAGAAAACATTGAGAAGTACCGAGAGAGAGACAAGGGCATGGAGAGACAAAAAAGTAGTCCGAAGGACATCAAAACCGGTGATCTTGTCTTGAAAAGAAAGAAAAATTGGGAGAACCCGGGAAAGTTTCATGAGTCATGGGAAGGCCCTTACATAGCTAGGGAAACGACATGCCGGGGGCTTTTCGCCCGATGGAGCAGATCGGCGAAGAATTGCCATACTCGTGGAATGCCGATAGCTTAAAGAGGTATTATCCATGAAGACCATAGTTGTACATAAGTGTAGTAGGTAGTAGTTTTTCAATTTTCGTAAGTTTAAACTCGTAGGAAAATAAAAACCCGAATCACGTGTCTATAAGTGACTTCGGGGAAAGCTAGTCTTACTTCTTAATCATAGTACTAGAATAAGAAGGACCGTACTCTTTTCCTTGCAAAGGGGGCTCTAAATCAAGAGGCAAGGTTTTTAACGAGGCGGATCCCATGTAAAATACTCTTTCTGATATATATATGAAGAGAGTCTTCCCCCAAATTGCATGGTTCGTATTTTGTGTCTCGAAATTCCATCGTGAAAAAATAAGTGGTTAGTGAGAAAGGCTCCCTGATAGCCGAAATTCCATCGTGAAAAAAGAAGTGGTTCGTGAGAAAGGCTCCCTGATAGCCGAAATTCCATCGTGAAAAAAGAAGTGGTTCGTAAGAAAGGCTCCCCGATAGCCGAAATTCCATCGTAAAAAAAGAAGTGGTTCATGAGAAAGGGTTTCCCGATAGCCGAAATCCCATCGATAAAAAAGAGAAAGTTTGTGAGAAAGGCTATGTGAAAAAGGCTCGAGACAACAACAAGTTGTGGCCTAGAAAAATCCCATCCATCGAGGGATTCCCATCAAAAAAGGCTCCGAGACAACAACAAGTTGTGGCCTAGAAAAATCCCATCCATCGAGGGATTCCCATAAAAAAAGGCTCCGAGACAACAACAAGTTGTGGCCTAGAAAAATCCCATCCACGAAGGGATTCCCACCGAGAAGTTCGCATGATAATATCGAGAAAACGAATGCCTAGGGGTTCGCCTATGTATTCTCACCTAGTTCAAATTGTTGAAAATTCTTTCGGGTATCACCATTATAAGAAAAGGGCAAGGGGCTCCATCGGACGTTCGCGAGAAAAATCTTGGTTGAAGCAACCGAAGGTTGCAATTTCAACCGAGGCAAGCTCGCCAGTGGGGCAAGTCCACAAAATTCGAAAAACAAATTTTGTCGACTTGCGTAACGACGGTAGAAATTTTCAAAAATTAACGAAGATTCCTCCTAAGGATGCGCTAAAAAAGTTTGCGAATAGTAAAATTCGCGACCTTGCAATCTAGTTTTCATGCGAAACGGCAAGGTGGGGGAGGGTGACGTTTTTTCGAAGAAAAAACAAATTCATTGCCTTATTCGCATAAAAACTTCCGAACAGGTTCTTTGGTAATTACAACGCTTGGCGTAAAACTCAAAACAAAAGCTCAACAACATGTCCCGGTTTACAAGCACTGTCTTCAGCCACATCGCAAGCGTAGGCGCAATCAGATGCATCGGCTAAGGGGCTAAGGGGCTCCGTCTTGGGAACCTTGTCAGACGGCGGAGTAGGTGACACGGAGCGAACCTTCTTGCGAAGTAAGAAAGACGAGGAGAGGTCAAAACAACCTATAGAAAACTTAAGCGAAGCCTCAAACCAAAAATCGGAAAAATCCCGTTCGGATGCGCTCGTTTGAACAGCGCCACGCTTCACCACTAACGAACATATCGTCTCGATGAATCCGAAGTGGTAGCACGTCCCCGCGCAGCCCGGCTTGCAGGGACCTCGCGCGCAGTTAAAATTTACAAAACAAACTGCTCGCAGAAGTTTGATGAATCTACATAAATCTACGGCCACTCTCGAATTCACCCAAAAAGAGTCTAGACATGTCGCTCAATTCGTAACATCCACCTTCGGCGAATCTTCTTCTTGTTCGGGGACTTGTCCACCGTCGTTGCCATCATCACCGCTGCTACCGCTGCCGCCGCCGCTCGAGCCGTCCTCGCCGGACCCACCCGAACTCTCCCCGAAGTCGATCCTTCGGGAGACGCGGCGACGCCTTCTTGGTACTCCTTTTCTCTCAGCTGTGAAAGGAAGAGAAGAGTAAGGAAGGCTTAAGAAACTGGAACACCTGCGACGAACATAAGTCACGAAATCGAGCAAAAAGAAATTACCTCGTCAAGCTTTGCCCGCGCAATAGCCTTAACAATATCCGCCCCGCCAACCAGCCAGAATTCCTTCGCGAATTTCAACTTTATAGCCACAATGTCAGGGTTATCTTGAAGTATCGTATCGCTGGTAATGCTTGGGAACTGAGAAAGGTTCGCGCGAAACTTCGCCAAGTCCACACAGTCGTAATCGTGAAGGACCTTCAGAATACTCTCCACAGAAAAAGATGCGGCGAAGTTGCCGGCACCGTAGATCACTTCGGGAAGAGCCTTGAATTCATCCTCTAGCCAATCCATGAAATCGGGGATATCAATGTCATCTGGGAGAGGGGTTGGACGAACACCGTACTCATTCAGGGACTTCTGGTACTCAGCATAAAGCAATTTCAGCTTCCCCAAAATTTCCGAAGTGTTTTTCTTCGAAGCTTCACCTTGCTCTACCAGCGCCTTCTCAAGATCCACGATCTTCCGATCCTTTGAGCTCGGTGACTTAGCGAGGCCGGCATTGTTGATGCGACGATCTTCGCCGATTTTCGCGTCTCGCTCTTGCTTTTGCCGAAGTTTTTCGATTACGCTCAAATCATCTTCATGAGATTTCCGAATTTTCTCGAGATCCTTTTTCGATTCCTCGAGCGCAGCTTCGGCCACTTTCTTTTCATCCTGACTTCTTTTCAGAGCCTCTGCCAGCTCAGACACCTTCCTCTCGAGTTCCAGATTCGTGGATTGCGCGAGGGTGAAGTTGCGCTCCAGCTCTTTCGACTTCTGAGAAAGTTCTTCATTAATCTTCACCCTGTTCGAAAGCCGGTCTACGGCAACCTTCCCGAGCATCGAGTACTTGAGGGAATAGTCTTCATGAAATCGTGCAAGCTTTGAAAGCGAATACGAGTGTAACAGATTCTTGAATTCCGCGAAGATCAAGAGAAAGTCTCGGACTAAGACTCAATAACTCGGGAAATGTATGAAAACATAATAAGGAAGGACGAACCTTCTTTAGAGAACCGCTGCATGGTAACTTGTTTGCTCGAACCCGAAGAAGTTTTCCCTCGAGGCGAAGGAGCGGTTTCGGAGACAGAGAGGGGCCTTCTCTCGGAGCCTTGAGCGGCCTCTTCGGGTAGTTCGGGCGCTTCCTCCCCTGTTTCATCAACAATGGCGGACGATTTCCATAGAGTTAAAAACTTGGACGCCTTGCCCCCGACGCCACTTGTCTCGAAACCAACACGCAATAGTTTGCCGCGATGAGACGTACCAAAGCTTTTGTTAAAAGCGGCCAAGGAAGGAGAGGGCGCCTGGTCTTCGGGGACGACCTCCCGAACTTCGACCAAAGGAACATTTTCGGCAGAGTGGCCCTCCCTTTGGATAGTGCGCTCAAGGTCCCGAGCGAATTCGGAGGAAACTTCATCAGCGGCGACCTCAACAACGAGGGGTTTTGGCGAGGCGGAGGACTCGGTGTGAACAACAACTTCGGCGGCAATAATGGACTTATCGACAACGGCAGGAGATGTCTCTCTTCAAACTTCGGGAACAACATCCGAAAAGGAATCAATATCCACGAATTCATTTTCGGAACCAGCGAGGCAACCGTCTCGAAAGTTAAATAATGGCCGCAGGAAAACACCTTTTAGACTATCCGTCTTCGTGAGGCCGTCGTCGTCGAAGGCGGATGGGACCCGCCGAACTCCGGGAAGAAACTTTCTTCACAACTTTTCTTCAATTTCTTGCGGCTCATCCGGGCAAGCCCCGAGCGACTTGGAGTTCGGCTTTTCCGAGGTTTGAGATTCCGAGGTCTTTCGTTTCCGCTTCGATGACTCAAGTGATTTAGTCCTCGACGGCTTCAATCCCGAAGAAGTTCCCTCGGTGGCAGGTGACGGGTTTCGCTTCGACGACCTGATTCGGGGAGCGTTGATGGGGGCGGGCCGAGCACCGGCCACGGCGACGGCAGGAAGTTTCAACTTGGGACCAGGGCCTCGAGAGCTGAAAAATTTATCACCGCTGATCTCCGAAAAGACACGATTGATCTTCTTCTTGTGCTTCACCAGGGCCTTGTATGCTTTGTACTCGTTCATGGTATATTCGCCTACCATGACATTGACCCTTTTCTCAACTTCGTCCATGAAGTCCTTGGCGCTCTGGCCCTCGCGAAGTTTAATCCCGAACTTCGGGAAAGGAACCTGCTGATCTGCCCAGTTGACGTTGTAGTATACGATTTCGGCAGGGGACCAGCCGTTCGAAATAGGCCAGATTCGCGCGGCGACAAATTCTTCGATAATGTCACGGCCGCCGAGTATCGTGCTGGCCAGATGAAATGCACTTTCGCAACTTCTGATTCCTAAGGCCCGCTGGTTGTATCTTCCTACATTTACTGCCGCGAGGGGCGCGATCGGGCTTGACATCTTCGGCTCATCAACCTTCAAGTAGAACCAATAAGATCTCCAATCGTCGGTGAGGTTGCTCTTGCGCAGGGAGCGATCTGGATTCGAGTGATCCCCCGTCGGGTGTTCCCGCGTCGCATGTTGAAGGTGCGAGCACGCGTGCTGACTATGGTAAAACTGCCCATCGTCGCCCTTGATAACTTCGGGGATGATCACCAACTCGTAGAACCGAGTGAAACCATCAACAATAGGATTGCAGCCAAAGGTCTTCAAGATCCAGATAAACTTCGACACTTCGAGGAAGGACGTCGGGGTAAGTTGGTGGATCTTCACCGAAAATGCATCGAGAATTGCTGGCAAGATTGGATCACAAGGGAACCGCAGCCCACAGATGAAGAAGTCTCGAAAAACCACAATTTCTCCGGCCTTGGGAGTAGGAGTTAGTTCATCAAGTGGGGCACGCCCAGCGCCAGGAGAGAAGAATCCGGCCTTCTCGTACTCGCGAATAATGTTGCTTGTGACCTTCGACTCTCCGAAGGCGAGCGAGGGCGGCAGTGGGCCAGAAGTCCTCAGCATGACGAGATCGTCAACACCGGCGTCCACATCCCCGACGTCTTCGCCGCCGTCGGACCCAACCTCTCCGTCCTCGCGACTTCGGGAACCGCTGGGTGAACCAACATCTTCGGCCGGAGCATCACGATCCGCACTTTCGGCGGTTGGATCGAGTGGGAGACCGGCGCGATCGCCTCTTCGGTAGTCATGGGCCTAGATGTACTTTTAACCCGAGCCACCTAATAAACACGAACACCCAACCAGGTGAGAATAATGTTCGAAAATGAAACTCGCGAATTCGCGATGTCTCTACACCTAAATTTAACGAAATAATGAATCAACGAAGCATGGATAAAAAATACCTTAGAGGAGCACGAGCAAGGCACGGAGTTCGTAAGCTTTCAAGCGAGAAAACCGAGAATCCGCGAAGAGAGAGACGCGCGAATAGTGAAAAGCTCGAGAGCAAGAAAAGATTTTTAACGGTGCCGCCCGCTATTTATAGGGCCGGGGGGGGTAGTTTCGCGAAGTGCGCCTCGATTTAACCGCCTTTGGCTCCCCGGGTGACGCGTGTCCCCCTCGACGTTCCGAGGGTGACGTTTTTTACTAAATTTCCGAAAGGTTCTTGGAATCGGATCGTCGGAGTCAACCCGCTTCCCCGAGGGGCTAGTGTTGGGGAATTCAGGAAAACCCGTCACCCTCGAAACGTCGAGTTTAACGAAATTCTCAAAGCATGTTTTCAGGAGCAGGGAATTCGCGATTCTCAGAAGTCTGGGACCTGCGGAGTCTCGAATTCGCGAATGTGCAGAGTTCGGGAATCTTGATTCGGTGAAGAGGCGGAGTCATGAACATGCGGAAGCCCGGAATCTCAACTGTTGATGGTCCGAACTTCGGAGGTTTGCCGATTCGGGAATCTATCGAAAACTTAATTCAGGAATTTCTGGCGAAGACATTCACGAATCACGGGAGAAGCAAAGTCAAAGTTGTAGTCCCAAAAAGTCCGGGTTTAGAGTGTGAACTAGTGGCAGACTTGTAAATGTATAAGGGGGAAAAAGACATTGTTGTGTGTGTTCACATTAGGAATATTCTCTGAGCCCGAGGGTGTTATCGGAATGTAAAAGTCCCTTCGTCTCCCTATAAAAGGGGGCGCGAGGGCACGTGTAAACGGATTCAGACTTTTTTGGGACTTGTGCTATTTGCAAGAGGGATTTCGGTCTCTTTGCGCCCTAACCGTGCTATTGAACGTTCACTTGTGTTAGGGTAGTATTCCGAATTTTTCGGGTACCCCCAACAACCATATTCCCTCAAAAGAAAGATACCATACTACTACTACACTATAGTATCAAGTCCGCCAGTTTCTTAACCGTCTCCTCCAGCTCTTCCTTGTGTGCGCCTTCAACCGTGTGCTTAACATAGCCCCCCTTCATGAACAAGAAGGTTGGCACGCCCTCAATGTGGAATCCCGTAACAACAGTCTCCATTTGTTCCTCATTGACATCTACCTTCAAGAAAACAACATTTCGGTACTTCTCTGCTAGACCAGCAAAAACTGGACTCATCTTGCGGGATGCTCCGCACCACGCTGCGGAGAAATGAACCACCACCAGCTTTCTCGGCTTGATCAGTCTGCCCCACTCTTTAAGGCTGTTGATAGTGATCACCTCCTCCGATGCCTTGGTAATTATTATGTACCGCGGCTGTTTTCTATTCAGTTCCAATACCGGATTGTTGGGGTTCTGAGATACTTGTTCTCTGATCTTCGCCTCCGCGGCATCAACCTCTGAAGATGTTAAAGTAGTGTTCATCCAGTCAATGGTTGCATGGACCTGTACGAGAGAAAGTAGATGCTGGATACCCAACTCGAAATCATCATGTTTGGACCTTGCTCCCTGGGCATCGAGTTCTAGACGAAGCCTTCGGAGCTGTGGCATGGCTCCAGCTTCAAAATGAATGCCCTTCCCAATAATACCACCATATTGACTGTTCAACCATAACACCTTGAGGCACTGAAAGCCATCCTTGGTACTCACGGCCATGCTTGGACTGGTATTCAAATCTAGTCTCAGGACGACTAACTTAGGCATGCTCCCCAGTGGCTATTACTTTATAGTGGGATAGCCCCTAGTACTGTAAAACACCTAATGCGTGATAATCTCTCTAATGGTTTACTGCACGGTTATATCTCTTCCTTTCTTTGCCGTTTTATTACTTTGTCTTGTATTATATCCAACGATTCCTTATTCTCGGGAAGGGAAAAAGAAAGGGGTGAAACAGAAGGTAAGAGTAAAATGAACCCAGCAGGCTTTATTAGGGGGGGGGGGGGGGGGGGGGCGAAGGCAGCGGGGAACGACCGAGTTCCATCGGGATGTTCGGCGCGTCCACCACATTTTCGATATTGATTTGGGAGGGAGCTCCCTAATCCTTTTCTTCGCCAGTTTCTTCTTCTCTGGTAACGTCGCGAGATCTTGTTTTTGATTTTATTTATGTTCTGGGAAGCTAAGATCCGTGTTCTTTATCGAAGATCTACCGTGACGACGGATCTGCTCTGTCGTGTTCTGGTCTGTCGTCAGAAACGATGGAGGCTCCAGTCGGTGTTTCTCTGGTGCCGACTCGCTCCCTCCCTGCCAAGCTCGAGCGGCTGCTGTCGCCGGAGTCCGACCACTCGATGCGGTGAAGCGAGGGGGAGAAGAACAGGATCCGTCTCCTCAAGGACCATCTCCAAGATCTGATCGATTGTCAGGTGCCTGATGGAGCCGTCGGAGATTGAGGCACCCGACTCGATTGTCATGTGCTGGGAGAAGGAGGTGCGCGAGCTGTTGGACGACATCGACAACTTCCTCGACGAGCTCGTCCACTCACTCCGGGCCGCCGCTGCTGCCAGCAAGAAGAACAACAACCTCCATGGCAAGTTCGCCAGGTTCCGCGAGGGCCTGAGGCGGAGCCGGTGGGTCGCCGGCGAGGCCTCAAGATTCAGGGCTCGATCGGAGGAAGCAATTCGCCGGCACAAGATGTACAATCTTGAGAAGCGCGAGGCCCGACCAATTGAAATCGATTCGGATGCCTGCCCGACTCTACCTCTGTTGGGGGTGAAGGCTGGGGCTGCACGCCTTGTTGGTATTGACAGCTCCATGGAAAAACTCAGCGAGTGGTTGACTGGAGATGGAGAGCCACGACTAAGAGTAGTCTCCGTCGTTGGGTCTGGAGGAATTGGAAAGTCAACTCTTGCCAAAGAGCTATATCGCAGGCTTGGATGGCAGTTTGATTGCCGGGCTTTTGCACGGTCATCCCAGAAGCCTGATATGAGGAGGCTGCTCACCAGCATGCTATTGCAAGTTGGTCAACACAAGCCGCCTGACGATTCAGAGTTGTGTAATCTCACTGAGATAATCAGGGCATACCTACAGCATAAGAAGTAACTGTTTTTAAACATATTTCATCTAATTCATGTAGAAGTAAGTGTGTACTTGTCATTAGCTGATAGTATCAAAACCAAACCAACTTAACCAGCATACACATACTTCTACATGCTGGCAAATCAGTACACTGATCAAAACCAAACCGACCCAACAAAAAATTGTCAAGGTACTTAACAGGGACCAGTCCACTATTAATCTATTATACCCCCATTAATTTAATCTATTATAATTCTCGTCAGGCAGGGCTCTCAAAAGTCAAAGCCATCTCTACTGAACAGTTTTTGCACAAATGAACACAAATAAATTTTTTGAGCAAATGAATACATTTTTTTGTGAATAAGATAAATGCTAACATTTTCTACACTGAGCAAATGAAGATCACCACTGTTAAATTGTTCATGAATGTTGATGATTTCCCAAAGGAACATTCATTTTTATCCCCTAAAGTATCAGATTCTCTACATAATCCCCTGAGCATTAATTTTGTTCCAATAATCCAAGCCTGGTTTTGAGGATTGTTATTCTTTGCTGAAAAATAAAGATTTTTGCAGGTACTTTATTATAATTGATGATTTATGGGATTCATCGACGTGGGATGTTGTCTATCGTGCTCTACCAGATGATAAATGCTGCAGTAGAGTACTAATTACGACCGAAATTGACATTGTAGCTCAGAGATGTTGTGGTTTTTACTCTGAGCATATATTTAACATGGATCCTCTAAGTGATAATGAGTCAAGAAAATTATTTTTCAGTATAGTTCAAATCATTCAGTCTGAAAATTTTAATCCAGGGTTTGATTCCACAAGCAGCTGCAAGAATACAACCAGCACAGGCACAAGCAGTAGCAAGAATACAACCAGCACAGGCACCCTTGGTACCAGTACGTCTGGTTCTTCATCGTTGGTGCCACCAACTTGTAGAACAGAAATAGGGATCATGGAGTCTTCAAATCTTCGAAAGTTCACCTTCAGTGAGCTGAAAGGCTCCACAAGGAACTTCAGGGCAGACAGCATGCTCGGGGAGGGAGTGTACTGTTGGAAATATGCCCTAGAGCCAACTGGATTTGATCCACTAGTGGACTCAGATGGATTTGATCCATTATGGTGTAAAAGTCCCAATGGGCCACAAATGTTGTAAAGCCCATTAGCGTTGGAAGGGGTACACCATCTATTAGTCCCGTATTGCTAATGGATGATGGTGTGGGGGGTTTTCCTCCCAATAAATATGGACCACACCCCTCCTGAAAAGACACAACTTTCTCAAGTAGCGCCGCGCCGCCAACGCTCCCTCCTCGTCGCACTCGTGGACCTAGCGGTCCGGCGTGCGTCGCTTCCTTCTCCGTACGTGTGGATACCTTGGAGGTGCTACATCCGGAGCACTTGGATCGGACGAGCCGCACGTGCAAGTCAAGAAGGACGTGAGTAACCGCACCGCCTGCTACCCTCGACGCGTTCGTCTACATCGAGACGGTTCCGCCGCATCCGCGCGTCTAGTGGTAATCCCGTGATCTCCGACGGCGCAGTTCCTCGTTTTGCGGGGAAAATTTTGTTTTGCGCTAGCGTAGCCACCTCGTATCCCTTCAGTGGTATCAGAGCCGTAGCTGCTAAGTTTAAGATTCGGGATGTGTGCATATAGAGATATGCAGATGTAGATCAAAGTTTTGATCGGCTTCGTGTTCTTGACATGATGGTCGTGTAACGAATTACTCCTACCGGTCGGAATTCCGCCATCGGAGTTAAGTGATACACGTAAATCCAGTCACAACGAGAAGGAGATCAATTGGATTGGTCGAATCGAAGCTAGGTCAAGTTCCAGGCGCATGGGATGCGTGGCGGCGGCAGATTGGATCTGCTACCGGCCCGGGAAAACCAGAAAACATGTTGTTCGGTAAAACAGCCATAACTTTTCGTGGTTAACTCGGATGAAGAAGTTTTCTATATGAAAATTGATCTACAGAAAATTTTACACATGTGATAAACCAGCTTTGCTGGTCTCGGCGAAATTAGTTTTGCCAAATTCGGCTTGCAAGATGGGTTTTCGGGCGTTTTAAGTTTCGGCGTCGGAATTGCGATAATCTGTTTTGCAGTTTTGTGATAGGTATGGCCTATATGTGTATGTGATGCATGTGTAATTTATTCATGACCTGCGTGTCACGCGTACAGCAATACGACTGGAGCCACATGTATTGTCAAAATTAATGTAATGATCTGCGTACCAATTTGTGATGATCTAATACGCGATTGTGTAACTTTCATTACTAGCACGCGTTAGATAGTTCTTGGAGGACTCATCGCATGAAGGATGGTACACACAAATCATGGAGATGGAGATCAACATGATGTATAGGTCAATGGAGATGGAGATCACCATGTGACAATAGGCCATACCGTGTTACAACCGTGTAAATGTCGTTCTTACTTGTTCTACTTTTACATGCGACAATGTTATTTTCTTGCGTGTGATGTTACGAGTAGAACGATCCCTTTGGAATTTTAAGTTAACATGCCCTCCCAACACTTGCCACCGTCCCACGTCTCGTACAATTAGTGGTGGGTCTATGAAATTAGGGTGCCACTAGTTTTCCTTGGCTAGACGGGTTTGTATCGGATACTTACACGCATAAGTGTTGGTTTACTTATCAAAGTCATCTTAACGGTTAAGGACTTTGGGGCATAAAGGTTGGGAGCCTAGACATAGAGATGTCACCCAACAACGGGAGTCATATGTGATATGATTAGCAAAGAGTTGCTTACCGATCTACCTTGTTTACTAGCGGTGACGCAAAAGCTCACTAGTAGACTTGTTAGTTGTGGATTACGAATCACTAAGTATCAATGTGGGGATATTGATTTTAGTGGGAGTAAATTCTTTTATTTTACTCGGTCATGGATATTTTGTCTTAGTATTTTGCATTTATTATTCTGTTGTAGATTACCTTGCATTCGGTCCTTGAGAAGGACAAGTTGATCGGAACAAACTTTACGAATTGGATTCGTAATCCGAGAATTATTCTCGTAGCCGAGAATAGGGAAGGAGTTCTAGGCACCCCTTACCAATAGATGATAACGTTAAGAAAAGCACGGGCGAGTAGTCATGTGATGGCGATCCAAAACAAACCGATCTTTAAAAGGAAGGGCAATTCTTGGAAGAAGAAAGGTAAGGCCAAGGATAAGATCCCAATGCCAAACCGGCGCCCAAGGCTAGTCCAAACAAGCAATGTTCCAAGGCCGAATGATTTCATTGTAAGAAAATCGGTCAATGGAAAAGAAATTGTAAGTTGTACTTAGCTTCTATGAAAAGCAATGGAAGTAAGGGTACTTCCACTTTAGGTACACTTAATGTTTATGTTACATATATTTTCCTCGCTGATTCTTATACTAATTCTTGGGTATTTGATACCGGATCGGTTGCTCATATTTGCAACTCGATGCAAGGAATGATAAGAAGTAGACGCGTGGAGCGAGTTGATTTCCGCGTAGGCAATAATGCAAGAGTTGCTTTGCATTGAGCATCGGAACGATGCAACTACACCTCACGTCGGGATTTATTATGGAGTTGAATAATTGTTATTTTGTTCCTAGTTTGAGTCGAAACATTTTATCCCCTTCATGTTTGATGAAGGATGGTTATTCATTTGCGAGTGAAAACAATGGTTGTGTGATCTCTAAGGATAATATGTTTGTGGCTTGTGCATCCATTGTGAATGGCTTATTTGTTTTAAATCTTGATGATTCACCTATACCGTAACATAAGTGCTAAAAGGTCTCGACCTAATGATTTAAGTCGTACCTACATATGGCATTGTCGTTTGGGTCACATCGGTGAAAAGCGCATGAAGAAGCTCCATAACGATGGACTTTTAACTTCGTTTGATTTTGAATCCTACGAGACATGTGAAGCTTGTTTGCTAGGCAAGATGACCAAGATGCCTTTCTCGAGTTTTCCCGAGAGAGCCTCGAACTTACCGGAACTCATACATACGGATGTGTGCGGACCAACGAGTACGACGGCTAGAGATGGATACCAATACTTCATAACGTTCACCGATGATTTAAGTAGATATGGTTATGTCTATTTAATGAAGCACAAGTCCGAAACTTTTGAAAAGTTCAAAGAATTTCGAGTGAAGTAGAAAATCAACGTGGCAAGAAAATCAAGACCTTGCGTTCGATCGTGGAGGTGAGTATTTGAGCCATGAGTTTAGCAATCATCTAAAGAGTTGCGGAATTGTTCCACAACTTACTCCACCCGGAACACCTCAAAGAAACGGTGTATCCGAGTGACGTAATCGAACCTTGTTGGACATGGTCCGATCAATGATGAGCCGCTCGGACCTACCATTGTCATTTTGGGGTTATGCTCTAGAAACCGCAGCTTTCACTTTAAATAGGGTACCTTCTAAGTCCGTAGTTAAGACACCATATGAGATGTGGACCGGTAAGACTCCCGGTTTGTATTTTCGAAAATTTGGGGTTGTGAGGTTTATGTGAAGAAACTTCAATCAGATAAATTAACACCTAAATCGGACAAGTGCATATTCATGGGATATCCAAAGGAAACCTTGGGATATTATTTCTACAACCGGTCAGAAGGCAAAGTGTTTGTCGCTCGGAACGGCGTTTTCTTTGAGAAAGAGTTTCTTAAAAGAGAAAAATGTAGACGAAGGTGTATCTTGAAGAAGTTCAAGATGAGCCGGTTGGGCAAGATTTCACAATTGATGCTAATGAAGTTGAACGAGTTGAGATGCCCGTGGCAAGAGAAGCACCACCACAACCACGAAGGTCCGAAAGGGCACATCGCGCAACTGATAAGCTCAATCTCATGATCGCGGGAGAGCGCGACATATTGTTGTTAGACAATGATGAACCTATGACATATTCGGAAGCAATGATGGACCCGTATTCCGAGAAATGGCAAAGTGCCATGAGATCCGAAATAGATTCCATGGATAACAATCAAGTTTGGAACTTGGTTGACCCGCCAGATGGTGTTAAACCCATAGAGTGCAAATGGATCTATAAGAAGAAGAGGGACATGGATGGAAATGTTCACATCCATAAAGCTCGACTTGTTGCAAAAGGTTTTCGACAAGTTCAAGGGGTTGACTACGACGAGACATTTTCACCCGTAGCGATGCTTAAATCTATTCGGATCATTCTAGCTATAGCTGCATATTTCGATTATGAGATATGGCAGATGGATGTCAAAACAGCTTTCCTAATTGGAAATCCGACCGAGGATGTGTACATGACACAACTCGAGGGATTTGTTGATCCAACCAATGCCGGAAAGGTGTGCAAACTTCAAAAATCCATTTATGGATTGAAGCAAGCATCTCGGAGTTAGAACCTTAGCTTTGATGAAGTGGTCAAAGGGTTTGGCTTCATTCGAGTGAAAAAGAGCCTTATGTTTACAAGAAGGCAAGTGGGAGCTCCGTAGTATTTCTAATCTTATATGTGGATGACATATTACTGATTGGAAATGACATTCCTATGCTTGAGGCCGCTAAGACCTCATTAAAAAATAGTTTTTCAATGAAGGACTTAGGTGAGGTGGCATACATTTTGGGCATCAAAATCTATAGAGATAGATCAAAAAGGCTTATAGGATTAAGCCAAGACACTTACATTGATAAAGTGTTGAAAAGGTTCAACATGGAAGTGGCGAAGAAAGGGTTCTTGCCTATGTCACATGGCATACATCTTAGCAAGACTCAGTGTCCTTCGACAACTGATGAGCGGGAACGCATGAGTAGAATGCCATATGCTTCGGCCATCGGATCTATTATGTATGCAATGATATGTACACGTCCGGATATTTCGTATGCACACGGTGTTACAAGGAGATACCAATTTGATCCGGTGAGGGTCACCGGACGGCGGTTAAAAATGTTTTTAAGTACTTAAGAAGGACTAAAGGCATGTTCCTAGTCTATGGAGATGAGGAGGAGCTCGTTGTAATGGGTTACACCGATGCTAGTTTCCAAACCGACCAAGATGATTCAAAGTCGCAATCGGGATACGTATTTACGATAAATGGTGGAGCCGTGAGCCGGAAGAGTTCCAAGCGAGGAGACAAAGGGTCGATTCTACAACGAAGCCGAGTACATCGCGGCTTCGGAAGCCGCAAAGGCCGGTGTTTGGATAAGGAAGTTCCTTTACGAACTTGGTGTGTTTCCGAGTGTCTCTAGCCCATTGGATCTTTATTGTGACAACAATGGGGCTATTGCGCAAGCAAAGGAGCCAAGGAACCACCAAAAGAATAAACATGTACTTGCGGAAATTTCATCCGATACGAGAGATCGTTAGACGAGGTGATATCAAGATATGCAAAGTACACACGGATTTGAATGTTGCGGATCCTTTGACAAAACCCCTTCCACAACCTAAGCATGAGGCGCACATGAGAGCTATGGGTTGATATGTTCTAGATTAGCTCAAGTGCAAGTGGAAGAATGTTAGAAATATGTCCTATAAGGAATTATAGAGATGATTATATTTCATTATATCCATGTCACTTGGTTCTTTTATTGAATTTCTAATAAAGGCGACTTGTATTTGATTGGCAATTATGTGAATTGTTTGTGAAACTCTTTTACTTGTATGGTTATTCAAAAGTTGTCCCTAGTATGAGTTAATGACTAGCACATGAATTAGTTGATGACTATGTTTCACAAGTCATGAACATGGAGATGTATAACTAATAATGTGGGCACATGTATTACATGGGGCCGGACTGATCCAATTTGAGACCTTGTTCTCTGTTTACACAACGTATACGCTATGTCCTTAGACTTGAGATTGTCGAATGTACTCAAGATGTGAATTGACCTACTTAGGGGCCATCAACCGCTACTCCGTAATCGGGTAGTCATAAAGATGACTTTCGGGTATGTCAAGAAGCATCTTTGTCGGCATGGTCAATCAAGATAGAATTTGCCCCTCTACTTGAGAGAGATATCTCTGGGCCCCTCGAGTGATCGGATCAAGAAATGCATGGTCGTGCTGGGTTAAGAGTTAACCCCCTTTTGATGATTCGAATCACGGTATCGAGAAAGAGAGGTCAGCTTGGAGCTAGACCAAATATCGTGAGGCAAAGGGAATAGCATGTATGAAATGTTGTGATGGTTTGTCTGATAAGATCTTTATGTATGCATAGGAGTTGACAGTCTTGCTAGAGGCCGCTATCAACTATTGATCGAGTAATGTACTCGGGTCAAGTCTATGTGTATGTGAACCTATAGGGTCACACACTTAAGGGGTTGGAAGCCGAATGAGGATGAATATACTTGCATAGTTGACTCTAGTGTAAGTGGGAGACTGTTGGAAATATGCCCTAGAGCCAACTGGATTTGATCCACTAGTGGACTCAGATGGATTTGATCCATTATGGTTTAAAAGTCCTAATGGGCCACAAATGTTGTAAAACCCATTTGCGTTGGAAGGGGTACACCATCTATTAGTCCCGTATTGCTAATGGATGATGGTGTGGGGGGTTTTCCTCCCAATAAATATGGACCACACCCCTCCTGAAAAGACACAACTTTCTCAAGTAGCAGCCGCGCTGCCAACGCTCTCTCCTTGTCGCACTCGCGGGACCTAGCGATCCGGCGTGCGTCGCTTCCTTCTCCGTACGTGTGGATACCTTGGAGGTGCTACATCCGGAGCACTTGGATCAGACGAGCCGCACGTGCAAGTCAAGAAGGACGTGAGCAACCGCACCGCATGCTACCCTCGACGCGTTCGTCTACATCGAGACGGTTCCGCCGCATCCGCGCGTCTAGTGGTAATCCCGTGATCTCCGACGGCAGCAGCCTCTGTTTTGCGGGGAAAATTTTGTTTTGCGCTAGCGTAGCCACCCCGTATCCCTTCATGTACAAGGGATGGATGGATGAGTGCACACTTGTGCTCGTGAAGCCGTGCACCGGGATGATTGTTGCTGTGAAGAAGCTCAAGCTTGAAAGTGTCCAAGGGCATAGAGAATGGCTGGTTGGTGCCCCTCAAATCCTATTGTGTCCATTTGACTCATAGATGGTTTAAATCTGTGTCTGCAATAACTTTGTAGACTGCTGTCAATTATCTAGGGCAGTTATCCCACCCTAATCTTGTGAAACTTATCGGGTACTTGCTTCGAGGATGAAAAACGGTTTCTTGTGTACGAGTACATGCCAAGAGAGAGCTTGGATCACCATCTTTTCTGGGGTAAGCTCTCAAAGTGTTCTTTTGTAGCACCTTCATTCTTGGATTCTAGCTTCATCAAAATGACTGAATATGCTACAAAACCACAGGGGGGTCATTCCAACCGCTCCCGTGGAACTTACGGATGAAGGTAGCACTTGAGGCTGCCAAAGGTCTTGCTTTCCTGCACAGCGATCAGGCTAGTATTATCTGTCGTGATTTCAAGGCCTCCAATATTCTTGTTGATTCGGTATATATGGATGCAAATTATTCCATATACAATGTCTGCATTTTAAATGAACTTGATTCCAAGATCTGTAATCCTGTATTTGTCTTTTATAGGAATACAATGTAAAATTGACTGATTTCGGTTTGCCAAAAGATGGTCCATGTGGTGATAGAAGGAATGTTTCTACTAGCTGGTTCATGGGGATGCAGGGATATGTTGCCCCTGAATATGTTGCCCCTGTATTTTCTGGCAGTATTATATATTGTTTCCTTGATATTTTGATGCCTTGCAATGACTAGGGAAAGTGGATAAATGAAAAGCATTGCCTTTAACATAACTGTTCCTTTTTTATCGACTAGGTGTTACCATGTGTTGCTAGGTGCAAAACATATATATTCTTTCTATGAACATCAATGTTCATCGTATAAATATTAGTCCAGCCTTAAGTCAAATTTGATCCAAACAAATTTAAAGAAAAATGCACAAACATTTGGAACAGTCTATTTTCATTAGATACACAATATAATATACTGGTTGACATTTATTTGATATTGTCCATGTCAACATATTTTTCATTGAATTTAGTCAAAATTAGAAAATTTTGACTTCTGATAAAACTAAAAAACTTATAATATGGAATATGGAATGAGGATATTAATAATACATGCATACACTAGCCATAGTATTGAGTTGATGAGGAAAGGTGGGCAATTCACTTATACTCCAACACATAGAAGCAATTCACCGAGGCAGCCCGGTTCAATTGCGGCACAATTTGAGTTTTTTAATACATGCACACACTTTGCATTAGCACAAAAATACAAATAAGTCATCCAGGTGCCCACTAGCCATCCAACACTTGGTGCCCCGCCACATGATCGTCTTGTAAAATTGGTCATCTCACTTATTTTTTGTCGAAAACGCGTGAGAGCTGTGCTTCTTTGTATTAGAGAGAACAAATGGTCCCCATACTCATCTCACTTATGAATACCATATAACATGAAAAAGACCAAAGTACATTATAATATATAAATTAAATTGTCCATGGCTTTAAGCACATTGGTTCCCTTAGATGAATGAGCTTCTTCGGCAACAACACATCCATTCTTGTACCTCTATCGCCTGATATTATGGAATAAATTAATGATGACATTAACAATATAATCACACTTAGCAAGGGACAATCCTGCTAATGAAAATCGTCCGTCATTGGTCATGAAAACATGCCATTATATCGGTCATGTTAACACTCTTCATTAAAAAAAATAAAGAAATTATGTTCCATTTACCCGAGACAACATTTATCGCCAATATCCTATCCGCATAGAAACCAAGGATCTTGCTATGTGTCGTTGTTATGTGGGGGAAGAAGTATTCTAGGCACAAGAGACGAGAGGAAGAGGATGTCCTAGCCGACGCCATAGAGGTTTAGTAGTTAGTTTGGATTCTTTAAAATGGGAACATATCGTGGTGGAAGCCAAAACCTTTGTGAAAACCAATGCAAACCACGGCAAAAAAGTCATCTAAGTGACAAAAAATCACACATGTAGATAATATGATGATACACAACCTTGTGAAATATCTCGTCAAAACTTGACTTCGTTTGTGAGTTGATGAGATACGGGAAAGCATCGGTTTTTGTGAGATTGCTATTGTCGGGCGAAGTGGGCCGGGCCCTTTTGGGTCAATGGGCCGGACGCTACGGTAACTTGGGAACCGTAGCGCCGCCACTAATGTTAGTTGGAGATAAGAAGGAAATATTAGATATCTTGCTTAGGGGTCAAATAATCCTCTCTATTTAAAGAGAGGAGATGTATCAATCAAATCAAACAAGAATTAAGAAGGAAATCCCTTGTCTCTTGTCGGTCCGTGGGTAGAGCCCCATGGCCGGCGTTCCTAGCGCCTCTCGCAACCCTAACCGCTCTCCCTCCGAGGTCTCGGCCCCCTCAACGTGAACGATAGCGTAAGTACCGTAGCACATGTAGCACACACCCATTACGGTGTTGACGGTTAATAGTTGTATCAAAGTTCGTTTGTGACTTGCAAGCGGACAAGTCTCCCGTCGTAGTCAAGGGACCCTTCTTCCCTCGAGTGGTGAACCCAAGGTATCGAATCCGTGGAACAATGTGCAACGCAAGGATTCAATCTAGTAAAGCAAGGTAAGCTATCTTATGATGAACTAAGTTGCATCTAATCTACTAACTCATAAAGAAAACGAATCTAATCTAATCTACTAAAGAGGTAACAAGAGAAAGCAAGAGATAACCAATCTAGAGAATCTAGATCATGCTTATGTTGTAGCTCCAAACAAGATAGATGAAGATAGCAAAGAGAATCTCATTAAAAGCATCTTTAAATCGTGGCCTTCCCATCCGACTCCGAAAACATCCGCCTTTCGAGACCCCCGTTCGTCACAACGTATCCCTATTCATGCGGGGAGCTTAGGGCGAGTTCGATAGAACAAGTTGAAATCACTTGGCCGGTCCCGTATGCACCTCTAGCCACCGCGGCTACAAGAGCACCCTATGTAATCTAGCCGCAAACTAGATCGTAGAAGAAGCAAAACCAAGAAGAAAACAAAATCATCGAGAAGGCACTTAATCGCTAGAAATCGGATTCACTTACAAACTTCACCATGAATGATTACATGAACAAGATCACCACCGGGCCCTCCCTTGATCTTGATCCTCGCTCCGAGCTCCGACGTGGTCTTCCATGCAAGGTTCCCACGTCGGCCGGGGAAACCCTAGACAACTAGCACGACCCTCATCTTCAAGTTGGTGTCCCTCAAGCTTCTCTCGCTCCTCGGCGGCGGAATACGACTTCCCGTTCGCGTGGCTCTCGGTCGGGGGCTATTTATAGCCCGAGAAGCAATTAGGTCAAAGGAGAGGCCGATTGGGCCCCGAATTGGGCCGGGGCCGGCCGGCCCGCGGCCCACTCCGGCCCATCCCGCGGCCTGGCTTCGCCGGTGTTGCTTCCCACGTCTTCTAGATGTTCCCCCCTTTTGCATGTGGGCCCTTGACGTCGGTTTCTCTCCGAATTGGACTCAACTCCTTGTCTTGCAAGATTCAAGCACTTTTCTCGGTTCGAGTCCTCGGAGTTTATCATCTTCTCGGGCTTGGTCCTTGGGCTCTTGGAGTCATGTTCACTTCATTGCTTGACTTGTATCGGGCTTCAAGGTCTTGTCATGAGGTGCTTAATGAACTTATCCCGAAGTCTTGCTTTCAACGTTAAAACCCCGCGTAAACACATAACTCCAAAACCGACATGCACAAGTGAACTTGTCATACCACGGGGGTTAGTACCAATGAATAAGATACAAAAGTTATGCCAACACCGAAGGTAAACTCATGGCTAGGTTGACGGATTTTCACCGTCAACATCTCCCCCATGCTTAAACCTTGCTCGTCCTCGAGTAAGCCTTCGATGGATATCATCATTGCCAAACAATGTTTAAACCTTGCACTTGATCATACATGAAAAAAAACATAATGCTCTCAAAAGTTTAATTCGTTAAAGTTCCATAATGTACTAGCCTTCACCTCTACGGAGGGTAGATATTTAATTAAGTTTATCCCACAAGTATTAACATGCTCACCAAGTTTAAATAGACCTCAGAATTTTTGAAATAAAGAACGAGATAAAGAAAAGCTAAACCAAGTTCACAAATTTAAATCACCTTGCATATTGCTCATGAACTCTCATCTCGCTTATCTCTCACGCCTATATATTCTACTCCTTTCCCTCTCATAACATATATGTGTGGTAGGCTTTATATGGAGCTTTGGGAAAGTTTAGTCCTAACAAGATTTTATAAACGAGGTGTTGTCAAAACAGGACAAGCTTCTCATGGTCTTACCGAGACTCGTCAAAAAGGTCATTGGAAAATAATGTTAAATCAAGGAGGGGAAAGAGAAAAATACACACACTTTTAGATGAGTGGACATGTGCAAATGTCAAAGGGTGATCCCGAGGCACAAAGGAAGTCCTCGTTATCGGATTGCACATGGTTGGAAAAATGAGAATGGATCTTTTTAACTTGAAGCCTTGAATGCACTTTTAGAGAGCCGGGGAATTTACTTTACGCACATATATTTTTTCTCTTTGTCATATTTCTCATTCTTTTCTTTCTTTCATTCATTCATTTTTTTTTCTTGTCATATATTCAGTCCATGACTTTCACAACGAAGTTTTGATTTTTTTATACCTTAAAAGTCATGAATATCGCTGGATTTTTTTTCTTTCATCATCATTTTTTTTAAAATATTCCCCTTTTAACTCTAAAACTGCACCGTACCTACCTCCTCCCCCATGCTTAGACGTTGCTCGTCCTCGAGCAAAGAGGCGAAAAATAAGGTAGGTACCGGGGTATTTTTCCTTGGAGAGATACTTGAAATCTTCAATGTTGGCACCGTCTTGCGATCTTCCTTGAATTGATGATCCATTCTCAACGATAGGTTGTGGTCAAGGAGGTAATCACAAAAGATGATATTTGGTTTAAGGGTGGATATCCGGCGAAGTTTGTGAGATCACCGATGCGGGGATACACAATGCACGGATAAAAGGCTAGCAAAAAGATAGATACGCAAAAACGGAATGACCAACTTCTTAGTCTCGGGCCGGAGAAATCATGGCATGCAATAACTTACTCAAAAATAAATCTTGTACACTAAGGTTTATGCACTCAAATATATATAAGGCTCGGATAGGTTGAGCAACACACAAGTGATATTTATGACAAGGTTAGCAAGATTTTTTAACATAAAAGACATCTTTAATCTATTCATAACTTGAGAGCACATAAAACACTATGGGTCTTTATTTTAATCATAACCTCCGCTGAAGATTGAGCTAGCATTTAGATAATTTCAGATTTGTATTTTTAAGAGAGCACTAGTTCAAACATGCATAAGTCAATTACAAAGATAAACAAAGCAGCAATTATAATCATATATCATCATGGCACAAACTTTGTAACTTTACCAAAGGTATAAACTTGGTGGTGACATTATTCATGATGAAAATAAACACTAATATACACGCTGAAAATTAAACTAAAAATTGAAAATTAAAGCAAAGCTGAAAATACTATGCAAACATAGGCGCATCCAAGCTGAAAATTAAAGAAAAGGGGTAAAGGAAAGATAACTAAAGCTCCTCCTCTCTCTAATCTTCCGCCGATGGTTGATATTGATAGTCTTGGTTGTTGTACCCTTACTTGTAATAGGAATGCACCACTCCTCCTATGAATTGTCTGACGGTGCTAGGTGAAGGTGTCCAAGCACATAAGCGACGTTTGCATTTCCTTCACCCATTTGGTTTGCATTGGTTTGGATGGCTGCAATAATTTGCATGTTCCTTGCAGCGTATCCTCCAATGGTGGCCACATTTTGTTGTGGTTGAGGAAGGTGTGCATATGGCTCCGCAAAGGCTACGTTGGGCACCGCAAAAAATGGTGGGGGTATGGCTGCACCACTCCCCCATGCTTGCATTGGTACACCACCGTAGTAATTTGGCGATGCCGGAATTTCTCCGAATGGTGGAACATAATTTTGTTGTGCACCTCCTTCTTGGGCCATAGAAGATCCTTCTCCTATAATTCTTTTCTTTTATTATTTTTTCTTCGCCGGCACAAGAAGTCCTTCCTCTAACCAATCTTCTTCCCCTTAAGAAAAGTCTTAATCTTCAAATCCGGAAGGGGCAAATTCACCTAGGCCACTTCGAAGCCTCCTCTCTCATCTTCACTCTTATATTTTCCTTTCTTCATATATTCCTAGGGAAGTCCCGGGTAGGAGATGATTTGGGTTCCTTGTAATACCCGGTTTTAAAGAGATAGTCAACATGGAGAGGTAACAACCCGATCTCCCGAATCCGATGTTGCTCACAACACCACCGGTTGATCATAGGTGAGTAGGGTTAATTGGCTGCGAGTAAATCCAATTCAACTCCGTGTTGGTTATCTATGTCTCTCTTATTCTCCCCAAAAATCCACTTGCACAAAAGTGACACACTTGGATGATGGGGTTCCGGATAGTATTTCTTCGTTGATGGTCTCTTCCCGTGATCATACTCCAAAAGCCTTCCCATGTGCCTTTGTGCACATACTTGTTCCGAGCTCCCTTTTTGAAAATAGGGGACACTCGCCCATGGGTCTACGATACTAGAACATGCAATCGTTTCGAACATGAAAACCAATCTAATCTATCGGGGATTGTGTTGAATGGATCCAAGGAAGCATTGAGGCCCTACTCCCTTTATGGCATGGTTGCTAGCCTTAAGCATTAAAGTATTTTCAACACAAGTTGATAGATAGATAATCCAACAAAGTGTGATTACATCTCAAGATCGATTACAACCCATGGATGAAAGGAGATTACCCCATCAAAGTGCTAGAAATAGCATCGTTGATCAAGGTTACCCTTCCGACGGTGTCTTCCTTCTTCTCCTCTTGTGGGCTCCCTCCAACGGAATGAGAGACTCAGCACTCCTTCATCAAGGGTATGCGCCATGGTCATGAAAATTTCCTAGGCGAATTCCTTGTGGGTGTTTGCCGACACTCCGCTAGAGAATTGCACCGGTGTCCCGTGTGAAACCCAATATGTGGAGAGCTTGGTCGTCGATGTCGACGTTCGCTACAAGCCTCTACTTAAGGCGAGCGAGCTTCTTCTCCTCCTCCGTCATGATGACATACCCCTTGGAATACCGCGGAGCATATGGAGGTGGAGCGGATGATCGTGTCAAGTGGTGAGGTTGGACGGGCGGCTCCTCCATATGTTATTGAGGTTTGGTAAACCTAATAAACGAGTTTTGTGTGGCCCTCATGCCACCAAGGAGAAGAGTGGTTCCTCCTCAGTGGTGCCGTGTCCTCCCCCATACTCCAAGGAGACTCGGAAACCGAGCGCCTCCTCGAAGAGGTTGTCGATGATGGCTTAGACGACGATGATCCCTTCTTCTTCGGTGAAAAGGCTTGTAGTTTTCTTCCATGATTGCAGCACTCTCCCTCACAAATAAATATCCGGGGTTTCCACCCGGTAACAAGGTACACAAATATTATTTTGGAGTCCGGACTTTGAGTGGATTAAGGATGTGATTTGTTGCACGAAACAAACGCGGTGGATGGCTAAGTCTAAGGTGATTCCGGCCTACAAACTAGAGCACACGAACAAAGAGTTGGATGAAAGACTTACCTCTCTCCTCCTCTTGGCTCGGTTCTTCTCTAGTGCATTCATGTTGCTTCGTGATCGCGTACACCTTCCAAACGTTCCCGTCCACTCCTTCGCTTGCACTATTGCTCCTTCCACTTGATGTTTTTGCTTTGACTCACTTCCATACTCCCTTGCCTCACATGCATCCATGATATTCCTACAAAACAAAGCCTTGGCTGCCCCCCCATGCTTGTACTTTGCATGTGGTTTAAATATGTTGGAGGGGCATCCCGTGATGTATCATGGTGCATGCATGGTTAGGTTAACTAGATTGCCTCCCTTTAAGTGTGTTTAAGGCTAAGCACTCCTCTAATTTCGAAATTTAAAAATATTTTTCAGAGCCATGCAAGAGCTCAAGCATAAATTTAGAGAAGTTTTTAAACCATTAAAAACAAATGCAAGTCGAAAATATTTTTTTATTACGTCGATTTCGGTCCCACCGTATAGTTTGCCTTCATTGGTTGAGAGCAAGCTTTTCCCGGCTTGATCATGGGGGCATAGGTTTAGGCCCTAATTTCGATTAGATGAGAGAGATTTTGAATGAAATAAAATTAAGTGAGGCTTAGAAAAATTCTAATCTTAGAGAAACCAAGGATATGGATTTTTAAACCAACCAAAAATCAAGTTTCTAGGTTCACGCGAGTCCTACCACGTGCTGAAATTTAAATAACATCTAGATACAAGTTGTGGCTCTACTCGAGTGTTTTTAGCATGAAAAACAAGTCAACCACAGCACCATAATGAGGGTGAAGGGTTGAGTTAGGTTCTGAAATTTTTTTCTTTTTTGGTTGTGGTTTCTCGAAAAGAAGCAAACAAACACATAGGATGGTTCATGTAAGGGGTTTATGATCAAGCAAAATATTCAACCAAGAATTATGTCTCTAATATTGTTCAACCATTCTAAGTCTAAGGTTTTGCGTAGTAAAATTCAAAACTGAATTATTAAAAAGACTCAAAAAACCTAGAATCGGGTTGTCCTCCCGTAGCTTATTCTTGACTCGACGAAACGGGTTGCCTCCCGCCTAGCGCTTCGTTTATAGTCCATGGCTAGACTTCTTCACTTGATTACTCCGGATCAACGCTCTTTGTGGGCGTTGCAATCTTGGGTACCCACTTTGGCTTAGTCAATTTTTTTGGTCTTCACGAGTCGGCTTTGTCCTTTGGTCTTGACGGATGCAACATCTTCCTTGTGGCTCGGCATCTCGAACTCCGGTCCTTCGGTCGTGATCTTCATGGTCTCTAGTGTGATCCTTCATCTCTCCCGAATGAGTTTGAGTAGCCTTTCGCCGTCTTGGGACCTTGGAGTTGTCTCGGATATTCTTCTTTGTCACCAATCGGTTGTCCCAGCAAGTTGTCCCACTTGCGTCTCTAACATCTTCATCACGATGAACACCCCGCATGTGGATCTTGCCTTGGTAGCCTTTAGGTGTTGAGCTTCTTTCTCCGTCTCCATCTTCTCCATCCTCGTTGATCTTGAACGGCCTTCCGGCGTCTTGACTTGGAGGGGGTGATTCCCTTGGAGATTTTGATGGTCCTTCGAGCTTGTGTTGCACGTCACCTTTGCTCGTAAAGTTTTCCCCGGATCATCCACAAAAAAGTTTGGGTTTCTTGGAGAGGTAGCCAACCATCTCCGGTTAGGGTTAGTGATAAAACAAAAATCTAAACATAAGAACTAGGGTTAATCAAAACTAGATTAGATTGATTTTTTTTTCTTTTCGGGGATGATCAAACATAAGAGATGCAAAAGAAAATCAAAAGAAAAACTCGAAAGATAAGCGATACTAGATCGGATCTTGATTGCTTGTTCCCCGCAACGGCGCCGAAAAAAGGGGCTTGTTGACGGTTAATAGTTGTATCAAAGTTCGTTTGTGACTTGCAAGCGGACAAGTCTCCCGTCGTAGTCAAGGGACCCTTCTTCCCACGAGTGGTGAACCCAAGGCATCGAATCCGGGGAACAATGTGCAACGCAAGGATTCAATCTAATAAAGCAAGGTAAGCTATCTTATGATGAACTAAGTTGCATCTAATCTAAGATATCATAAGGAAAACGAATCTAATCTAATCTACTAAAGAGGTAACAAGAGAAAGCAAGAGATAACCGATCTAGAGAGTCTAGATCATGCTTATGTTGTAGCTCCAAACAAGATAGATGAAGATAGAAAAGCGAATCTCACTAAAAGCATCTTTAAATCGTGGCCTTCCCATCCGACTCCGAAAACATCCGCCTTTCGAGACCCCCGTTCGTCACAACGTATCCCTATTCATGCGGGGAGCTTAGGGCGAGTTCGATAGAACAAGTTGAAATCACTTGGCCGGTCCCGTATGCACCTCTAGCCACCGCGGCTACAAGAGCACCCTATGTAATCTAGCCGCAAACTAGATCGTAGAAGAAGCAAAACCAAGAAGAAAACAAAATCATCGAGAAGGCACTTAATCGCTAGAAATCGTATTCACTTACAAACTTCACCATGAATGATTACATGAACAAGATCACCACCGGGGCCCTCCCTTGATCTTGATCCTCGCTCCGAGCTCCGACGTGGTCTTCCATGCAAGGTTCCCACGTCGGCCGGGGAAACCCTAGACAACTAGCGCGACCCTCATCTTCAAGTTGGTGTCCCTCAAGCTTCTCTCGCTCCTCGGCGGCGGAATACGACTTCCGTTCGCGTGGCTCTTGGTCGTGGGGGCTATTTATAGCCCGAGAAGCAATTAGGTCAAAGGAGAGGCCGATTGGGCCCCGAATTGGGGGTGGGCCGGCCGGCCCGGGCCGGCCGGCCCGGGCCCACTCGGCCCATCCCGCGGCCTCGCTTCGCCCGTGTTGCTTCCCACGTCTTCTAGATGTTCTCCCCTTTTGCATGTGGGCCGTTGACGTCGGTTTCTCTCCGAATTGGACTCAACTCCTTGTCTTGCAAGATTCGGAAAGACTTTTCCGGTTCCGGTCCTCGGAGTTTATCATCTTCTCGGGCTTGGTCCTTGGGCTCTTGGAGTCATGTTCACTTCATTGCTTGACTTGTATCGGGCTTCAAGGTCTTGTCATGAGGTGCTTAATGAACTTATCCCGAAGTCTTGCTTTCAACGTTAAAACCCCGCGTAAACACATAACTCTAAAACCGACATGCACAAGTGAACTTGTCATACCACGGGGGTTAGTACCAATGAATAAGATACAAAAGTTATGCCAACACCGAAGGTAAACTCATGGCTAGGTTGACGGATTTTCACCGTCAACATACAACCACCACACGCTTCATAACAGCTATATACCAAGAGATCACTACTACTAATAAGTACGATTATGGACTATGAGATAGTGCGTTCGACGACCAAGCATGATCCCGTGGCTACGACGACCGCACAGGCCGACATGCTAATGGCTTTGATGTCGTAGGAATGACGACGGCAATGCCGGGGTCAACGAGATAACATATAACGGTGATGACCCGGGGAATGCACATCTAACGATGAGCCGTGCCTACTCCAATATCATCTAACGGCAGTGGAAGAAGGTAACAAGGAAGGAACGAATGTGTTGGTGAGTACCGGCATCGGGGGTCCTATGATAAGCCGCACCTATGTCAAAGTAATCAAAGTATCAATCGCTGTTGGACGGTTGGGACAAAGAGACGTGCTGAAGGTGGATGCTAGTAACTGCTAATCCTACGAAGAAGACTGCTATTGGGTTGTAGGGGCCCGGCGGTCCTGGTCGACTTCTAACCACGGAGCCCTCCTTACGCTTCAGCAGTCACGTCCTGTTCTGGGGCGGTGGTTGTGGCCTCTGGCTCCGCTTGGAGCACCTAGGCGAGCGCAACATCGTGACGGCCTTGGCTTGACCGCGCTGGACATACCCAACCTCCTCTACGGTGGCCTGCTTGGAGTTGGCGGCAGCGGCGCACAAGGAGCCGTGGGATAATTTTTTAATATTAACCTTTTTTAATAATTATTTCTATAAATAACCCCCGCCGAACTTTTTTTTTTTTGCACCCGGTGACCCCTTTGGCCGCGCCCGGCGGCGTGGCGCGGCGGCGGCCGCCCGCCGCCGCATAGCGCGCGCGCCCCCGCCACGCCGGCCGGCCGCGCGCGCGCGCCGGGCGTGGGCTCGGTCCCCGCCGCGCCACATGCACCGCACGGCGGGGGCCGCCGCGCCACCCCGCCCCCGGCGCGGCGGCCGCCGGGTCAATAGGGCCCGCGCGGCCCCCCTTCTTCCTCCTCCTCTCCCCGAGCCGACCGCCGCGCCCGGTGCCGCCGCCGCCGCCGCCCCCCCATTCCGGCCCCAAATTGGTGGATTTGGGGTGGCAAAAGTGGGGGAATTTGTTCCCCGCGTCGTTGTGAAGGTATTGACCTACTTCTCTCCCTCTTTTACCGTTGCATTGTGTAGATCGGAGTAGATGTTTGTGACCTAGGGTTAGGTATAGAAATTTGAAATTTAGACGAAATGCAATTAGTTTTAATGGAAATGATGATTAGTTCATACACGTAGTTTCTCTCGCCCGTGTTATTGACGTGTAGAACTTGTTGCATGAATCGATTTAATGATATTATTGATGTCAAATGTTTAGGGTAGTTGATAATGGGTGTAGCTATTATATGGATGCACGTTTATTAGGGGTAATACCTAACAATTTTGTTGAATACCTAACAATTTTATTAGGGGTAATCTGCACGTGTATATATATAACTAATCGAGATGGATATAATTTTTGTTGAACACAATTCTAATTTTTCATGTATATTTTTAATAAATATCTATTTTAGTACTATATAGTTATTAAACAAGTTATAAATTTTGTAGATGGACTGTTTAGTTCGCATGTTTCATGGTGGCGTAGTTAAAGAAAATGGAGAGTTTGAGAATATGACAGAGTTGGTAGAAACATTTGATGGTCCGCCAAGCTTTAAGGATGTAGTTGATTGTGCAATGGTCAACTATGGAGTTGGAATGCATGAGTTGTCATTTAGAGGTCGTTTTGATTGTGGGAAGGCTAGAGCTCATTATGTGTTGATGAGCTTGTCAAGTGAAGAAAATTGGAATCGGTATAAGAAGGTAGTTGGTCAAGCTAATGTGTCATGTCTGGAGGTTGTGGTAGATATTACTCGTGGGCCTAGTGGTAATGTTTACATGAATGAGGAAGTGCCGTTTGAGGCTCTAAAAGGTACACAAGAGTCTACAATTTTGGAGGAGGACTTTGGTTGTAGGGAACCTAGTCGGGATGTTGGGATGGTGAATGATGATTTTCCCAATGATTGTTTTGAGCGGGAGGAAGAAAACATGGACGATGATGATATATCTGACAGCTCTGAAGAAGGTGATTCTGAAGATGAGTCCGATGAGGAGCATGCGGAAGAGCAAAAATGATGCCAATGGACATGCGGTCCGAAGCACTCCTTGGTTTAAGTGAGGTTAACTTGGATGGTGTTCAACATGATTATGTTGCAGGACCCTCGGTGAACCATACAACCTTTCAAAGGGAAGTGCACATAAGTAGGCCGCCAAAGAACATTAGAAATGGTGAAAGTGAAGAACACGTGCCTAGGTTCCCGGACAACACTAGAATTGGTGACAAGTCTTGAACACTACACCCAAGCTCGGTACCAATTTGGAATCCCTTCTGTTCGCAATGACAGAGACTTGAGTAGGATCGATAGAGCCATTTGTGATTCTACTAGGTTGTTCACGGTAAGGAATAATTTTTACCACCGAGCCCGAGATACATGAGAAAATGATGTTTGACTCCCCGGATGAACTTAAGTTTTTCTTGGCTGACTATGCAGTGAAGCATTATAGGCCTTTCACTGTGGTCCATTCGGACAGGAATCTTAGGTATGAAGTAATGTGCAAACAAGGGTGCATGTGGCGTGTATGGGCACGGCTGCAAAGAGGGACAGGGAAATGGAAGATTACAAAGGTTGTGGGACCTCACACATGTCGGTCGAGTCGGTGAAGGGAGTTCACGCACAATTGACCGCAAGTTACATTGGAAGGTGTATCTTAAGCGTTGTTCGTGAGAATAGTGAGGTGACGGCCAGCGGTTTGATAGAGCAGATATTGATGTTTGCCGGATATTGTGTGAAGTATTCTAAGGCATGGCGGGCTAAACAACATGCAATTGCCTTGCTATGGGGCGATTGGAAAGAGTCATATGCAAAAATTCCAAGGGTCTTGAGAGCCATGAACCACTTCAATCCCGGGGTTAAATGGTTCCCTTACATGACCGGTTCTCGTGTTCTCGATGGTTGTGTTTTGAAGCCCGTCCTTCTACGTGTTTTTTGGTGCTTTCCACAATGTAAAGTGGCTTTCCAACACCGTCGTCCGGTGATACTTGTAGACGGAACCTTCTTGACCGAGCAAGTACGAGAGGTACACTCATGATGGCAATTCTTGTAGATCCCGAACAGCAACTTGTGCCTTTAGGTTATGCCTTGGCGGAGAGTGAGAATGACGACGAGCTTGGTCATGGTTCATGAGGCTCCTTTGCATTAACGTACTTGGTCCAACGCGACGGTATGTATGATCTCGGATCGGCACCATGGTCTCATCAAATGTGCGAGCGACCACCCGGATGGGTATCCACCACTTGTTCATCGAGTGGTGCATTAGGCACTTTGCCGCCAATTTGTGGCGTCGTCAAAAGAACAAGGAGGTAATAGGACGGTTGAAGTTGCCGGCATCGGTACATACGAGAGGACAAATTTAAGGAACTCGCACAAGGACTTAGTTAAGAACTTGAATGAGGAAGCTAAAGATTGGTTGGAGTATGAAATGGAGGATAAGGACAAATGGGCTCAAGCATATGATGCGGGGGTATGCGTTGGGGTATCATGACAACAAACTATTCCGAAAGTTATTCGAAAGTTACAACAACATATTTAGAGGAATAAGAAGTAGACCCGTCGCGGGGATCATTGAATACTCATTTGAAAAATGCAATGAATACTTTGTGAAAAGATGGCGGATTGCACGTGATTTGTTGGATAATGGGGGTAGAATTGGATCCTTTGCAGATGAGATAATGTATAAAGCTGCTTTAAGATCTGTGAACCAACATGCAGAAGCATATGGTCCAGACAGAATGATTTATTCTATTCGAGGTTCCTCTACTACTAATGTTGGAGGGGAGAGTCATGGCGGTCGACACTATAGGGTGGACCTCCGGCCAAGCTTGCACCCGTAACGGTCCTCAATTGTTGCATCTTCCTTGTTCTCACTTGATGACAGCTTGCACTGCTAGAGGTCTAGACTATGAAAATGCCATGTACATGTCTCCTTTGTTCTATAGAGAACACACCATTAAGATTTGGGAATCCAGCTTTGAGCCGTACCTTGATCCGTCACAATGGCCTGAATATGATGGCCCAGAGTACGTGCCACTGCCGTCTTTGAAGAAATTGAAAAAGGTAGGAGGCAAAAGAAGCGTTTGAAAGGGGACATGGACGCGTGTCAAGGAAGGTTTGCCGCTGATTATGATATGGGTGATTTTGAAGCCGATGCGGACAAGATGACGTATCTTTGCTCAAAATGTCACAAAGAAATTAAAAACCGCACGTGTCGGAAAAGAAAATCGAAGGGCAAGAAAAAAGCAACGGGGACAAATAGAAGGATGGGTGGTTCCAACTCGAGGGTAGGTGTCATGGTAGTACGTTAGTAGGTGAAAAATTATGAAATTTTGTATGCAAGTTAAATAATTTTATATTTCTATATACTTACCTTCAATTTTTAATTATTGTTACTAACTACAAGTAAATTTTTTCAGGATGGCGCACCCAGTGTACCCGCTCCTTGAGGCTGCATATGATGGCAGCCATCGTGCACACCTTCTGGCCGACCTTCACGAGGTATTTACAAAAGCCTGAACTTAAGATCCAAATTTATTAGTTATTGTACCTCCTAGTTGTGTTTAATATGTGAGCTAAGCATATTTCTTGCATTTTGAGGACTAGACATTGCTAATGTTGTAATTATTGAATTTTATTGTTTTTCAGGACTTGAACCCGTTGAGGGTGCGAGAGCACTTTCCACTTCCTTGGGACGAGAGATACGCCCCGTACTTGGCTAGAGCGGGGTTCTTGGACATTACTTTGGTCGTGGTTCGTGGGTTGCCCGTGATGGACGGGTCGTTGTTGTCGGCCTTGGTGGATCGATGGCGTCCGAGACCCACTCTTTCCACCTACCGTGCGGAGAGATGACGGTGACCTTGCAGGATACCGCCATGATCCTTGGTCTTCCACTTGAGGGGCCGGCAAAGGTGAGTGGGATCATTCGTAGTGCCGGTTGGCAAGACATGGTTGAGTTGCACATTGGGGTGAGACCACCGGATGCCGATGAGGGGGATGCGTCGAAGAAGACCTCCGGAGTGAACACAATTTGGTTGAGGCAGCACTTCACCGTTTGCCCCCAGGGAGCTCCTCGGTACGTTGTAGAGAGGCACACACGTGTGTGGCTTTGGCACTTTGTTGCCACGTTCCTGCTACCAGATGCTGCGGGTAACACCGTTTCTTGGATGGTTCTGCCACTTTTGGGTCGGGATTGGGACAATATCCGTGGCTACGCTTGGGGTTCGGCGGTTTTGGCATGGTCGTATAGGCAGCTATGTGATGCTTGTAGGCGGAGTGGACGGGACGCCAACCTTGGTGGATGCGCTTACCTCCCCGCATTTGGGTTTGGGAGCGTCTTCCAAGCAGGGGCCGACCACACCGTGGGCCGCTTGAGGTATATACAAATCTTTTGTTATTTATTCATGCGATTTATATTCATGAATTATTAATCTTTCAAATTTTGGTTATATTTTGCAGTGCTTGGAATCGGCGGGATTCTCGACCCACTTTTGCGTTTGTGTGGAAGACAACTGACGGCGGTACGTGGTCCTCCGGAAGGAGGTACAAGTTCTACACAAACGAGTTGGACTGTCTTACTCGGTGCACAGTACAAGCCCATGTCCACTAGTTCGTGTTCAATTTGTAAATTTTGTGTCATCACATTTTCTCTAAACATGTTGTATGTTTGTAGGTTGAGTGGCTACCGTACGACCGCGACTTTCCTCAAGACGTCCGGTTCTCACCCATGTGTTACGGAGACAAAGCTTCGTGGAGGTCGACAGTGCCACTCATCATCTACTATGTTGTCGAGTGGCATCTGCCAAACAGGGTGCTACGCCAGTTTGGGAGGCTTCAGCCTTCGCCTCCAGAGCACACGTCCACCGTTCCAGCCTTGCACAAGTAAGAAACAACCTCGATGCATTTTTCATTATTCTCATATGACATAAGTTGGTTTGTAAATAATGTGACAAGAAATTTTGGTATTTCAGGGTGAACAGGCAAAAAATATACAAGGAGAATGATTGGACGGTGAAGCATGCTAGGTACTTGGACATTTGGAACAATCGGCAGAGGATGGATCATCAAGATGGCCCCCCGCGGCGTCCCGGACCACATAGAGAGTACATGAGGTGGTACCATACCTCTACAAGAACCAAGATCAAGCCGGCTTTGACGGATGAGCACATTGAAGATGCCCCCTCGTACTCCGACGACGACATAGCGGATGAGTACGACACCCCGACACGTGTGGGCACACGGCGCGCAGCGAGCACCTTTGCACGATTACTTGGTAAATTTATCCCAAGCCAATGTTGTTTGATCACTTCGGTTTCTAATAATTTGTATCTATAATAAGATTTTTTTTTGTAGGGACAACAACTTGCAAGGCTTGCAAATGAGGCGGGAGTGGCTATGGAACATGCAAGTGCTTCCGAAGGTGGAGCCCTACGCAACTTTGCGAGGTAGTATTACTTTTCAAAAACTAAATGCTTAAGTTTATCCATATTTTGAATATGTCTTCATTTTGTACCAATTGCATGTTGCGGAGAGGGTCCGAGGAGCTCGTGGCGTATGGCAATGAAGTTGAACCGCATAGCGGCTCCGGATGTTGTCCACGGCGGCAATGTTCGTGCCACTTCTTCAGATCCCGCCGCACTCCGCTTCACCACGGGGCTAGAAGCTCGACAAGGACCCCATCTCGAAGCACCGCTCGCACCGCGTCGGCATCGGCGGGTCGTGTTGTTGCTAGTGCCGCCCGTGGTCGTGGTAAGGAAATCGCCACCCCCGAGCCCAAGTGATGAGGACGATGGAGACTCCTCCTCCTCCTCACCGGCGGTGGTAGTGAGCGTGGAGACCCCACGTACGTCTCGCAGATTCCGATGGACGTATCGTTTGATGCCCCACCCGCAACTCAAACACAAGGAGAGTCGACGAGTCGAGTAATGAATCCAAAAATTTCCATCCAAGTCGCATTTGAAATTACCTTGCTCTTCTATAGTGTTTTGTCCAATTTTTGCGCCTCGCCCACCTCCCCGCGAAGAAAGCCCGCGGCCGTCGTCCACGTGGGCCCGCCGAAGTTGGGAGTGCCAACGTCTTGGACACGAACCGGGAAGGGAACGCCGACCTAAACAAATTTTCAGCCCCGACGACCAAATCCGCCGCCGTCGTTGATCGTATGGACGATATGTGATGTTTGTGTGTGCCGGACTATGTCGGAGGCATGTCTACGCCTTAGGATGTTGAACTCGTGTGTGCCGGACTTTGTCGAGCATGTGTTGGCCTTAGGATGTTGAACTTAAGCACTTTGTGTGATGTTTGTGTGCCGAACTATGTGTGAATGTACGCACTTTGTATGAAACTATGTTTCCCGCATGGGAAGTGTCCCCATATTGGCTTCGGATGAGTGGATGAGTTCGTTGATTTCCTCGCAGTGCGTCGAGTTGAGAGGGCAGCGAAACCGTGAAGAATCTTCTCGTTTCCGGGCCGGCAACGAGCTTGCCGCGCCATGCGCGCGCGCGCGGCAACATGTGCCCGCCGCACCATCCCCTAGGGCGTAGCGAGCCCCGGCAACTTGGGTGCCACCGATGGCCACCTCCACCCGGCGCCGCCGCGCCACAAGGCTTGGCGCGGCAGCGCATGTTGCCGCGCCGACGGGCCCGGCGCGGCAAGACCGCGTTGCCGCGCTTAAGTTTTACAACATCCGATACGCACCCTCGGCCAAGGTTCAAGTTTGGCGGTGGGCGCGGCAACACTAGCCCGCCGCGCCATGGGGGACGGCGCGGCAAAGCGCCCATGCCGCGCCATGCGGTGTGGCGCGGCGAGCTCGTCCGCCGACGTCACCTATGCATCTACGCGTGCCGGGGATGCCGCCGCGCCACACCGCATGGCGCGGCGGGGGGTCGCTTTGCCGCGCCGTCGCGCGCATGGCGCGGCGAGTCTAGTGTTGCCGCACCACCGGCTAAACTTGAATTTTGGCCGAGGGAGCGTACTGGATTTCGTGGAAGGTAAGTGCGGCAACGCAGTCTTGCCGCGCCGTGCACCATGGCGCGACAACGTTAATCTGCCGCGCCAAGCATTGTGGCGCGGCAGATTTAAGCCACGAGGACTTCCTTGCAACTGCAAATGCCCGTCTCTTCCATCCTAGTTGCCTAATCGAATGCCGGGTTCCGAGAATTCAATCCCACACCGATTTAGAGAAATGGGGTCCACCACACCCACCTTCTCTATATAAAGGGGGGTAGCCTCCACTCATCACTCACCTCCAATCCTCACAGGCAACCTCCACTCGTACATCACCTCCATTCCTCCAGTCGTTTGAGAGTGTTGGTTGTCCGAGATGGGCTCGGGGTGGGGGTTTATGGATGTGAGGAGGGCCATGGAAGCCATGGAGGGGGCATACCCAAATGATCCCAATAGATCCATATTCAGTTTGAACAAGAGGCCGAAAGGCGAGATCCCCCCGCAGTGCCATTGTGGCATGAATGCGGGATGCAAGGTCTCACGTGAAGATGAAACGTTTGGCGGGCGGTTTTGGTGTTGTCAAAACATCGATCAAGCTAAAAAGGAGCTTGCGGCATTGGCGATAAGTGATACCGTTAAGTACCATTGTACCTACTTCGTGGTGTTCATTTCGACTTTGTATCTATGTGGCATATTTTGAAGGGAAGCGAGGTCTGTTGCTCCAAAGGTGACGAGGGCGTGCCACTTCGAGCGAGTGGATCGACGACTTCATTAGTGGTCCGAGATGCCGCGTTTCCGGCGAGGGGGAAGAAAATCGATGGAGACCCCGAAGACCGAAGCTCTTGTGAAGAAGGAACTTGAGGACTTCAAGAAGTGGAGCGATGACTTCATCGGTGGTGCATGATTGTTGTTATGTGTAACACGTGCCATTGCTTGTGTGATTTAAATTTCCTAAGACGTGCTAGGATTAGTATTGGCACATGTGCCATGCATGTCATTGGAAACTCGTGTGATTTAAATTACCTAAGGCGTGCTAGGATTAGTATTGGCACATGTGCCATGCATGCCACCGCAAACTTGTGTGACTTAAATTCCCTAAGGCATGGTAGGATTAGTTGTGGCACATGTGCCATGCATGCCACCGCAAACTTGTTATGTAAGAGAAATGTCTAATGAAATAGCAATGGCCACGGTGTTGACAAAACAATTTGTAGTTCTTTAGACTTTTCGGTTTTTGCGATGCTGAAATGATGCCTCACCGAAAAGGCTAGAGATTCCAAGGACCCTAGAGTTTCGGGGTGCATAGATTTTTTCGTGGTGTTGTCGAATCAAATGTTGTACTTGGACAACATGGCTCATCGAAAAGGCTAGGGATTCCAAGGACCCTAGGGTTTCGGAGTGCATAGATTTTTTAGGGTGTTGTGAAATCAATTGTTGTACAGGACAACATGGCTCACTGAAAAGGCTAGGGAATCCAAGTAGGCTACTGTTTCATGACTGCAAAGGCTTTTTCAGAGTGTTGTCAATTCAAATTTTAAAGCACACGTACATCGACTGGTGTTCTAGGTTCAGGCACATAATTGCTTGGAGTGTTGAACACACAAGGATTCTTTTGTTTAGGATGGCTTCTAACAGGAGGCTTTGATTCAGGACTCAGACCAACTTCTTCGCACACATACATGACATATCAGGTCCATCACGATGGGGTTCTGAATTGAAAGCTGCAAATGGCATAAGGTAGTTTACACAACAATTACAACACTAATAATCTACTTGTACGAGAACTGTCCGGATAACATAGAGCCAAAACCACTCGATTCCTGGGAAGGCATGTAGTAGTTCCCAAACGGGGGTGGAGGTGGCGGGGATGGACTTGACGGTGGACTTTCTTCATGTGACATCCGCAGTGCATAGCGCGTCGTCGCTAGATGGTGGATCTGGAGGAGTAAGTGCCTCCCCGAGCTCATGCTTCAGCTTCTCGATGCGTCCTTCTAGGTACGTGATGTACTCTTCATATGGATGAATAGGCCGGCGGATCGACCCGTTGCGAGAAACCACGGTTGTTAGGGTCATACGAGTACCGCAAGCAAAATAGTATGTTAGTTACCTAAATAAACCGATGGAAATACTCGTGTTAGTGGTCCTTACCCGGTGCACGTGGACAAGTGCCAAAAGCGACGACCGGAGTAGTAAAGTCCAACTCCCTCATAAACTTGCATTACACACAACTCATTGTGCATGCATCTTGGCCACTTTATCGATTTCTTCGAATCGTACGGTCTAACATCCCGCAAAGATCGGAAATAACTCTTCTCTCTTGGTGGGAAGTACTCCTTACATTCGGGATCCCGTTCGTCCACAAATCGGGACCGAGAGAATTATCCTCACCGACAAGTCATCCATTGCTGGTTATTGTGAACAACTTACCTGAAGGGTGACATATATAGGGAAAGAAAAGAAGTGGTGGGCCATTCAATCTGTGGGAGAAAACACACCCTACCCCCTACCCTACTACATGTGACGTGAGTACAAGAAAACACACCCTACACCCTGCCACGGCTATATAAAGAGGGAAGGCGACCGCAGTACGCCCACTGCCACACCTTGCAGGCTCCTCCCTCTCCTCACAGGCTCATCTTCTATCTTAGGTACGGTTCCTCCCTTTGTTAATTTAATATAATCAGTTTAACTACTTCAAAATAATGTTCATTTTTTAACAATAACTAGAGATGTCTACGGCTGCTGCCGGAGGGGGTCGAGATGGTAATGGTGTAGGTGATCCGAAGGGCAAAAACACAAATACAACACCCGATCCGAAGAAAATGACCACTTTTAAAAGAGCCGTGCTTCGTTATATGCAAGGAAAACGCTGCAGATGCCATTGCAAGAGGAGAGGACCCCCCCTTGGAATGGTCTTTATGCTCCGGTGGTCTTTACGGTCCCGAAGCAAACCCGTCCGCTCCCGATCCACCAACTAAAAAAGGTACCAAGAAGGATAAACCTTCGTCATCACATCACAAGGATGGCTAAATATTGGAACTTTGTATGAGGTCGTTGTCTTCGACCATGCGGTGTTGTAATATTTGAGCTACTATTTCGTTTACATCATGGTAGTGTTATATTGTTCCAAGAAAACTACATCCTGAATGTGTTGTAATAATGGAACTATTATTCCTAAATTTTTTATTTTTCTAATCTCCTGCTCCATTAATAAATCCGCATGCAACACAACCAAACACATTTTTTCATTGAAAAAATTGTTCAAGACAACACATACAACCGATTCTTAAGGACCATTCATTATCAACTACATCACATAACAAAGTGTTCACTTAACACAAAACTACCAAACACACTAGTTCATTGAAAAAAATATTACAATGCAACACATGCAACCGACACTTGACCACCATTCATCATCCTCCCACAATCCTCTTACCTTTTCCGTCCCTCTGCCTTTCTAGCCGCTTCATCCCTCGACCTATCCCCGGACCTATCCATCAATGCCTTCCACTCCTCTTCCTTTTTCCTCTTCTTATCACTCTTCTCCTTTGCGGTCAACGGACGTATCCCCCCGTTCTAAGAACTTCTCCCCGTTACAACGCCAATATGCCACAACTTTCTCGTAGTTGGCGTAACCAACTACAAATTCTAGCTCCACTCCGGTTTCACGAACCATCTCATCACAAATTGGACCACTTAGATCCTCCTCTTCCGTAAGGGCACACCATATTTTGCTCTTATCTTGTTTTTAATAGATTCAGTTTTAAACCTCCTCCCGTGTTCGAAGTTCGTCCCAACTCTAACATTAACTCACGACGACCAAGAAATTGCTCCCAATCACAAGTCCGCCCCTCCTGCAAAATATAAGACCGTATCATACAAAGTTAAATCAAAATGAGGACAACCACAACGGTAGTGCTACCTAAATCAAAGAAGTTCACATCATGCTCACCCAAAAGTCTCCATATGCATTGCCACAAAACATTCCAAAACCGAGCTCAGATGGCACAACACCTTCCGTGGCTACTATGCCACACTTGCACCGTGAAGGTGGATAGCTAAGGCAAGGCCAAGCCTTCGTCCCGACTCGAACTCTTTCACTTCGCATTCGGTTGGCCACTCCGATCTTGGTCCATGTATGTATTCATTGAAGTCACACCTAGGCCACCCACTCTGAAATGCAGAACAACCATTAATAGCAATGAGTCATGCACATTTATAAAACTTAAATGATAACAAGGATATGCTTTTTTACCTACAACAGTCTTTAGGGAGCAACGAAAGAATGGTGTAAACTTATTTGGGGCCTCAATGTTTGGTCGTTGAAGATACGCACGCACTCCACAATCACATAATGGAGGGTTGTTAACTCGCTCAATGGCGGCCAACCGCTTCTCCTCATAAGTCATCGGTGGAGGATTAGGTGGAGGAGGAACCCATCGTTGAAACTCATGATATGGCTTCAAGACATGACTCGCATACGGGAAGAGACGTATCCTAGGATCAAACTTGTCGGGCCCGTCCATCCACCGCAAAAAATAACAAGGAGCCGCCGGGGGTGGTGCTTCCCTAATCCAACAACAAGTAGAATGCTCTACCCGCAAATCCCGGCACACCTAGATCGTTTCACATAAGCCGGCACACCACATAAACAATTGGGTACGGGGAGAGCTCGAGGCACAGGACCGTTTTCATCCCACTCTTCGGGAAAACTTCCTTTACCCCTAATAATGGCACAAGAACGTGGGTTTTGGTGTCTCATGTCTACTAATCCCGCAACCAATGATATCAAAATGAACAATCACTTTCAAAGATATTTGCAACATTGTATTAAGCATGTAGTAAAGCAAACCTACACTAAAGCATGTAGTAAAGAAACGTATTTCAACATATCAATAGATGGCACATTGTCTAATGAAACTTCTCAAAGCATAACTTTCAACACACCCAACATCTAACACATCACAATTTCAAATTATTGTCAAACCCTAGCTCACCTATACATGCAAAATACGGCAAAATTACGTGCTAAAACTGAGATTCAATAAGGGCAATACCTTCCAAGGATACAGGGATCGATTTCCCACACTATCCCCGCCACAAATCGCCGGATACAAGGGGGGCGGCGGCCGGCGGCGGAGCTGCGCACAGGCGTGAGCTCGGGGCTGGGAGAGAAGAGAGGGAGGAGGAAGGAAGAAGAAAGGAGCCGCGTGGGCCCTTTTGACCCGGCGGCCGCGCGCGGTGCATGTGGCGCGGCATGACCGGCCCACGCCCGGTGCCCGCGCGCGCGGCCGGCCGGCGTGGCGGGGGTTGCCGCGCCGCCGCATGTGGCGCGGCGGCGGCCGGCTTGCCGCGCCACGCCGCGCGCGGCCAAAAGGGTTACCCGGTGCAAAAAAAAGTTCCCCAAGGGTTATTTATAAAAATAATTTTTAAAAAAGGTTAATATTAAAAAATTATCCGGAGCCGGGGGGGGGGGGGCAAAGTTGACCATTGGCGACATTTGGATGCGCAAATGGTGGAGGTGTAGAGAAAGGGGGTGGGCAGCACCGGGAAGGTGCGCTAGGGCAGCGGAAAGGTGAGTAAGATCAGAACCCTAACTCATGGGCTGGTGCAGGCTAACACCCAGGGCCCATAGGGCCTGCCTATAACTATATTACTCGCTAACATGCTGGAAAAGGATACATTTTTTACATTGCACGGTTTTTATAGCATTACTGTGCGTGGTGCTTAGATGTGCGTTTGCTTCAAGAAACTCATGTATAATTTGCAGTATTTTTTTTATTAGCTAAGAAGTGCATCAGTATATCGCTGTACTTTTATATTCCTTCTACATTGTCACTTTGTTATCTGGCGAACCTTATATGATTTAAAAACTCAAGAAATGTGTATGCCACATCCAAGCTACTTGGACTTTGGATGTTGTACTTTATGCTCTGCCGTACCTTTGGGTATTCCATAAAAATACAGCTAGATTATACAGCTCGTTTTGTGTACGAATAATTACCACGGAATCAGCGTCCAGTTCGTTTGACTTATCAGCCACCAGCCAGCAGATTTTTTTTTCTCTCGAACAAATCAGCCATCGAGGCACCGTACAACCGTACTTTTCTCTCGTAACAAACCAAACCAGCCATGAGCCACCAGCCAAACGAACAGGCTACGAAATTATGGCACTTAGTCAACACGTTCTGAATACCCAGTTGCTAGCTCCCAGCTTGTTTGTTAACCCACATTTTTTCCCCTCACATGTTTTTATAAGCCAACAGGATTTTCATATGTATAATCGATGTCAATTTCTGTTGTTGTCTACCCTCATGGTGCGCAGGTCGTTTGACACCCAAATGCAATGTGTACAGCTACGGTGTTGTTCTTCTGGAGTTGCTGTCATAAAAAAAGTTCGTAGCGTGCAAAAATTTCTGAAACATGATTTAGTTTGACCTAACTAAACCTTTAATTACCAGATCAACAATAAGGCACATGAAGCAATTTAAATGGCATACATTGTGTTAAACTCTCAAAAGCTTTTAAACAGAGCATCACTGGTTCTAAACATGCATTTTTATCAAACAAATACAGAAAAAAATTCAATCAATTATGAACAGCCTTCCTCTAATTTCTCCCTAAACACATTACTTATACAAGATGGCTGAAATGCATAATTAGATTATTACAAGGCTTCTGTTAGTTTAGCTCGCGTAGTGTAAGTTCGACTCTGCTAGCTTACCCCATAGTGCGTACTAATTGGCAGGGACATAAGAATTTGTTGGTCCCATCTGCGTAGTCTGTTAGGGGTTTTACTGGATCTGGTAACAAAATTTCTTATAGGGTGTAATCTCAAATCGAGGTGACATATAATGAACTTTCTGAAGTTTTCTCATAATTCAGTGGCTAGGAAAGAATGTCAAGACATTTGCAACTTTTGTGACACACAAGTGTTTTTCTGCCTCTAACAGTTGAAAATCTACATACAAAAATCAGGTGCCCAGTCAATAGATGTGATGCAGTGGTAGTTAACAGAGCTGTGATCGATAAGATACCTAAAACTATTCTTCAGCACGCACAGAGCAACTTTTTCACGATCTTTCGCGGTTGGTGTCATTTCCTTTTCTTAATTAGGACTTGCTTTGTTCATGAGTATCTCAAAAAAGACTTTCGTTGTCAGGGCCAGTGCAGTGGTTCCTCCTCCATTGGACACGGGCTTCTTTTCGTTAAAGCCTCCTTTCACGACCTCTTTTTCTGCATCAATCAGCAGACAGAATACTCACTAGACATTCCACCCGGCGACAGCAACCAAAAGCTTTGGAGACTATAATCTCAAAAATATCACAGAGAGAGGGAGGGAGGGGGAGAATTATGGGTGGTTCATCAGGGCTTGTGGACTGGAGAGGACGGCCGGTGAACACCAAGAAGCATGGAGGAGTCAGAGCTTCAATTTTCATTCATGGTAAGCCTGTGGTAAATGTATGTACAAACTTTCATGTGGCTGGTGTCTTTTTGAGTGTTCTCCACCACTCTTTTCTGTAAATCTATTTACCAGAATCGATGACACAAAGTTTTCCTATCTTTTTTTTTTTCTGATAATCACATCTAAAGTTACCTACCGATTGAGTTTTCCTTGTCATTATTTATATAGCTTATAAGCAGTTTGCTGATCTTCTCTCTGGTAAACCAATAGTCATTTACAAGGTAACTCACACATTTGTGTTGACATGACACATATGAAACTGCCAGTAAAATTCATATTTGTGCTGACAGTTGCTTATTCTCACCTCCCAGAACAAATCAAAGCAATAATTAAAAATAATGTTTTTTCATAAAAAGTCAGATGACATAAATTTTAAAATTTTAGAAGACGAGCTCTGAAATTTTATAGTGATTTTACCAGCCCAAATATATGTTTCCACTAAAAAAATGAAAATTTGATTTTTTTTTTTCATTCGACGGTTGAAGATAAACTCTAACAAAGTTGTAATGATTTAATTTAAGCCAAGATACTATAGGTAATATGTCCGCACCTGCTAGCACAAATCAATAGTAGTAGAGAACACATCTGGTGCACCCACCCTCCCATGTAGTCCTCACAATGATTAATAATTCACTAAAACTGCATGAAAATTTTCAATAGTGCATCTGACTGATAACATGCAAATTTTTTCATTTCTGTTTCTCCATGCATAAATTTTTGTGCAACTTGAAACTTTGTACGAACATGAATCGTTATATCCTCTATCCATTTATATTTTCTATTAACCTTTTCATGCATTTTCTCGTGGGTTATTAATCACGGGAACATATATAGGACTACCTGAGAGGGTAGGAGAACCATATACGTTCTCACCGGTAGTAGATTGCTTGCGGGTACGCAGCCCGCTAGCATAAATTTGTTTTACCCGGCACTACAAATGCTCTCTAGAGGTACTCATACCAGCTAGGTGAATAGTTAGTTCACAACTTTTGCTACTCTTACCTACTCCCGCTTTTGTTGGCTTGTTGCTTAACACGTACTCCCCATATTATAAAGAAAGTCGTTTAGGATATTATTGACAAGGTCTTTAAACCATAAATTTGACTAATTCTTTTTTACTATACAGTATTTAAAAATATATTTAAAGAGTACTTCTAAAACGATATGTTCAATACAAATCTACTCATACCATTTTCACATTCATAAACTTAAAAAGTTAAAAATATTTGCAATCAAAATTTTAAAAGTTTTGTCAGGACAATCTCAAAACTGACTTCGTTCCTTTGCAATATGGAGGGAGTATTCGGCAAAAGTTGAAACTGACGTGACCTATTCTATTCCACTCGACGTGGACATCCATTTTTGATGTGAGCTAGCTATAGATTTCTCCATCAAAACTTTCCAAAAGATAAACGCATTAGTTCTTGTAAGTCTAACCTGTTTAACGGCATCTTCCCTGCAGCGCTGGTGCTGCTCAGCAACGCGGCCAACATTTCCACCATCTTGAATCTTGTAAGCTACCTGCGCAATGAAATGCACATGGATGTCGGAAGGGCTTCTACCATGTCGAGCAACTTCTTCGCCGCGCTGCATATGTTCTCCATCCCAGCAGCACTCCTTGCCGACTCCTACGTCAAGTGCTTCTATACCGTCCTCATCGTTTGTCCTATTCAGATACTGGTACAAGTTGCTACTCTATTTTGTCACAAAACATACCTCCACTTCACTACTAAAAACAACATTTTTAGTGTAAGGTAAAATTATATTTGTAGCAACGAGACATGCTCCTAAGTTTCACAGCTAAAATAGCGTATTTGCAGAGGCGGGCCCACGTTATAACTGCAGGGTGATGTCAGTTTGTCAGCTTCTACTTCAGCTTCTTCTCTAGTCTAATTATGTACAATGGTCCCACTGTGACGCTATTGGGGGATATGTTAGGGTATAATAGGTAGTTTAAATATTTTTATCGCATACTCGCATATGTACGTATCGGGATGTCTTGCCCCCAAACCTTTTTACTCTATATGTGATGTTCGAGAGGCTTATTGATGTAACACAATCTATTCTGGTATCAAACTGTGAAGCATTTCAAAAGCTTGTTTTTTTCTGGTATCGAGTGACTAGACTGTGATGCAGGGCTACATCTATCCTTCTGGCGGTCCAAGCACATGAGCCTTCGCTGCGCCCGCCACCGTGCATTCCTGGACAGCAAACCTGTGAGTCCGTCCATGGCAAAAACCTTAGCTTGCTTCTCCTGGGCCTCTACCTAATCCCCATAGGCGATGGCGCCGCACGGGCATGCCTGCCGGCACTCGGCGGGGAACAGTTCGACAAATCCGATCCCATGGAGCAGAGGCAAGAGGCGAGCTTCTTCAACTGGTACACCATGGCGGTGTCGACCGGTGGGTTTGTGGGGCTCGTGTTCGTGGTATGGGTGGAGAGCAGTAAAGGTTGGGACGTTGGGTTCTTCGTCTGCGCCTTTTGCGTGCTCCTGGGGATGCTGATATGGATTGCCGGGTTCCCGTTCTACAGGAACCAGAAGCCAAGTGGAAGCCCCATCATAAGGATATTGCAGGTATTATATACGTATTGCGTTTTGGAGTTCAATTTAAAGTTGCACCTTTTATTTATATTCCTTCACATTACAGATTTTGTTGGAGAACACACAGGAGTGTTGAAGTAGGGCACTTTTACGGTGGACCACACCAGGCTTCACCTTTTTCACATGTTTATTTTTGTAAATAGGAATACAAGGCTAATAATTAATACGCATTGTCTTCATTACAAATATACTGCAGACTCGCTAACTAACCCAACTGTTATCCGTATTATTCTTAAATAATCTTATGGTGTAATTGTCCATGTTAGGTTTTGGTAGCAGCATTTGCGAAAAGAAGAGTTAAATTACCAGAGAACCCCAGTGAACTAAAGCAAATAAACCAAGATGAAACCAGTGCTGTTGAAGTGCTACACAGAACCGAAGGATTTCAGTAAGTACAGAACATCCTTTAACTCTTCAAACAAACATTAGCGAAATTTGCAGTAAATGGCTGAAAATGTCCCCTTACTGCTACTGTTTCATGCCTTTTCAGTTGCCTTAACAAAGCCGCAATAGACACCGGAAAGGCTGGCGCCTGGTACCTCTGCACCGTAACTCAGGTGGAGGAGACCAAGATCATCCTTCGCATGGTGCCCATCTTCCTCAGTGCCGTCCTCGGGTATATTCCGGTGCCTCTGATCCTCAATTTCACCGTGCAGCAGGGCAACACAATGGACACCAGGCTCGGTGCGATTCACATCCCCTCTGCGACACTCTTTGTCATCCCTACCGTCTTCCAGATGGTGATACTCGTCGTCTACGACCGGTTCATCGTCCCTTTCCTGAGAAGAATCACAGGCTACGTAGGTGGTGTCACGCCACTCCAGCGCGTTGGCATCGGTTTCCTTTCGGCGACTGCGGCCACCGGCGTTGCCGCCCTGGTGGAGCTCAAGAGGAGGAAAGTGGCGGAAGCAAATGGCCTTACGGATGCGACAACTGGGATTCCGATGTCTGTCTTCTGGCTGACAGTTCAGTTCTTCCTCCTAGGCATGGTTAACGTCACCTCATTTGTGGGGCTTCTTGAGTTCTGCTATGGTGAGGCGTCCATGGGAATGAAGTCCATCGGGAGCTCCATCTTCTACTGCATTCAGGGGCTGTCCGCTTGGTTGGGGAGCTTGCTAATCCAATTGGTAAACAGAGTTACAACCCACAGAGACGGTACAGGAGGGTGGCTTGAAGGGACAAACCTTAATAGGGGGAAACTTGATCGGTTCTATGGGTTGCTATCAATTCAAGAGCTGGTGTCGCTATTTATCTTCGTGTTCTTTGCGAGGAGGTATGTTTACAGGAAGGACCAGAAGGTTGAGGTCGATGGAGATAAAAAGACACCAATAGAAGATGCCACAGATGTGATTTGATCATCTGCAAGTAATTATATACACTGAGAAAATGCCAAATGCTTGTTTCACCACAGTTACAATATTATTGGAACAAAAGGATGATCGTGTACTCATGTAACTGTATTAGAAATATCTGGCTTGTATTTTAACCTACAACTCCTATTATATTACAGGCTTGTAGAGCACAACTATATTTAATGTATAGGAATTCTAATGATACTCAAACAAACTAGTAGCTATATGTGTAAATTTGGACATAACATATATGCAAATTATTTGGTTTGAAATATTTGGAGATAGTGGAACGTGACTCTTAAGTCTACATCTCCAACCTGAAAATTCAGCAACATTAAGCGAAGTTCCACATGACATGTAGACATGTGTAGTCCCCCCGCGGCAGGTCCAGCGTATATTCTTATTTAGTACACGGTTTATCACACGGTTTAACATAGATCGTTGGGTGTGTCCCAGTTGTAGTCGGGCGGCAACCGTGTGAGCCTCTTAATCCCACCATGCTTAGAGCAACTCCAACAGTTTAGCAAACCAACTTGGCATCTATATAATTTTGGCAAAACAAGAAAAATTGGCCTCCAACAGTTTGGCAAACCAACTTGGCAAAAATAGAAACTTGACAAAACTCACCTCCCCACGCGCATATATGCGCACGCGGATCGTGGTTACCATCGTTGTTTCCCTCTAGGTGGAGGGTGAAAAAGAAATAAAGAATAGAGAAGAATTCATGATGTAAGTTTTTCAAGAGGTGGAAGGGCACATACATAATTTTGTTTCTCTCAGGATTCCTGATGTAAGTTAGATCTGGATTTGGCAAGTGAATTATGCCAAATTGTTGGAGATGAATTCTTTTTTTTACTTTGCATAGCTTTTTAGAAGTTGGCAAAACACGGATTTGCCAAGTAAGTTTTGGCAAACTCTTGGAGATGCTCTTAGCTTGGGAGGAGGAAGCCACTTTAAAGGGGAAAGCCACCCTTACCCTATCGGACTAGTCTTTTAAGGGGATTAGGCTTCGGGGGGTGCGTCGGAGTGCGGTGCTAAGATTGCTGAGGCACAACAAGAGGCCCTATTGGTGTTGTAGCCAGATCGGTGCGTCATAATTTCGGCGGGCCGGTGCAAAGATTGCGGGGGCCACATCATGTGTATCCGTAGCCGGATCGTCTTTTCGTCCAACCCCACTCGGGCCGGACACATCGGGTCATCTCTTGTTGTATATATTTGATGAGGTATATATTCTCATTATTTTTTACACGGTTTATCACACGCACACCGTTATCTATTATCTTTATACTTGAGTGTTAAAAGAAGCCACCACGTTCGCCTAGAAGGTCTAGAAATTCCCACGTAATCCAAAAAAGAGAAAAATATACACCGTTGGATTTTATGAAGATCGAAGGTCTAGATTAATCAAAAATACATAAATTCAGAATTAAAATAAGGAAATCTAAAGAGTCCATATTCAATACAAATACTTAATAAATACATAAATTCAGAATTAAAAATAAGAAAAATAGTAGTTGATTAAAAAAGAGAAGAGATTGAAGATCTAACGATTCATATTGTTATGAAAAAAGAAATTCCCACGTTAATCTAAATGAGAGAAGAGTTTGAACCGTTGGAGTTTATGAAGATCTAACGATTCATATTATTATGAAAAACGGAATTTCCACGTTAATCTAAATGAGAGAAGAGTTTGAACCGATGGATTTTATGAAGATCTCACAATTCATATTATTCTAAAAAATCGAAATATTTTTTATCCATGATTTCCTTTCCTTATGTTACGCCGTAATTGAATACATATGCAATATTTTTTATTGCCTAACATTAGGTGCCGGAGTTGAATACCAACTTGCATCCGCATGTATTTTTTAATTGCCTAGAAGTCGTGGAATCAAGGTGAGAGAGTTCACCCGACAAAAGTAAGGGAAAAGTGAGTGAGAGAGAGAGGTCCCGTGCCACCGCTACATGAGTTTGTCCCTATATCAAGATGAACCTTCAAGATTGCCTATCCTAACAACGACCATCGCCACCCGGTACGACAAATTGGCCCGCAGGAGTTAGACACAAGGTTAACATCCGAGTTGGACTCAAAAGCCGCGAAATCGAGAGAGGCATAGTTCGCTCGGCAAAAATATGGGAGAAACTAAGAAGGAGGTGTTGTCGGAAGATGAGGGGGATCGGAGGGACCTATGCAACTATTGCATGAGCCGGTACCTAGATTAAGAGGAACTTTCAAAGTTGCCTACGCCAACAACCGGCATCGTAGCTATGTACAACAAGCTTACCGAAAGGAGTTGAATCCACACACCGAGAGGTGAAGTATTGAAACTCTACACAAGAACAATGCTTGATTCGGACTCGAAAGCCGCGAGAATTAGAGAAGTAGAGTTTGCACGACAAAAGTAAGGGAGAAAGAGACATTGTCGGGGTGGATGATGTGTGTGTGTGCGCACGCAAAGAGAGAGGAGGGATGAAGGGACCGTGCCACCGCTACACTAACATATCCCTAGATCGAGAGAAACCTTCAAGATCGCCTACGCCGAGAATTTACATCATTGCCAAATAGGACGAACTAGCTAAGAAGAGTTAGATCCACACATTGGGAGGTGGAGCATCGAGACTCTACACAAGTTCAATGCCTAAGTCGGACTCGAAGCCATAGTATCGAAAGGCATAGGTCACTCGACAAAAATAACGAAGAGAATAGGCGAGAGAGAGAGAGATTCGCGGAGGGACCAAGAGATGCCGAGAGAGGGTGATTTACGATTTCAATCCAATATACAAAGTTGCGGAGAGCTTGCAATGTATGCGAGGGTGCGGTGAAGCGTTGATTCGTTATTCGCTATTGGATTTCCATCCCCCAATCCAATAGCACCCAAGCAACAAAATTCGGGTGAACCGATACTAATTTCGAAATCGAGGCACCAATATCTACATGAAGGTTGAGTGTTAATGATTTCAAAAGGATGAATAACGAGTCATATATAAGGATAACTTTATCAAATCTGCCGCAGCGATTATTAGCGCGAGCCAACGTGCTAGTTGTTACTTACTACACGCCGCTTGGATATAACACGCGCAGGAGCTTGTACACATCCTCGGGCAGCGACGTCAAGCTGGTGCCGGAGTCGATGACCGTGTCGCCGCCGTCCCCGTGGTCTCTCAGCGCGAAGGTGGACTCGGGCACCGGCAGCCTCGTCGAGCCGATGGTGATGCCTCTCAGCGAGAGGTAGTAAAGGCTTGGAGACCTTGGGTTCCTGACGAGACGGGTCGTCTGCACGACGCCACGGGCGGCACTGCTGTATAGGTTCGCCGGCACGGCAGGACGGCGCTGGGTGCCTCGCTCTTGATCGTGGTGAAGCAGTGGGAGAAGTTGCCCACCCTGACGAGCTGCGACGGAAGGGACAAGAAACTCCGGCCGAAGCCGGCGATGCTGGTCTCGTTGGACGTAAAAATGCCGCTAGCTGTTATTGTGGCCGCACCCAAAGGACACACGTCTCGATGCGCCCGATCGTCACCGACTTATCGCCGTAGGAGTCTAGGAGACGGTGTAGCCGCAAGCCTGGTGCCCCCTCGCGGGGACCTCACGCGGCACGACGACTCCGCCATCACCCTCTGGCACGCCGTGGAGCCGCAGGGGACGCCGGCGGCGAGCGTGGAGGAGAGGGACGGGTCGAAGTAAGGAAGGGCCTGGCGGAAGCAGACCTTGCACGGCCGGCACTGCGTCCAGACGAGGTCGCTGCCCGTGTCGAGCGTCAGCTGCGCCCGCTGCGGCGGCGTGCTGATGGCGAAGTGCGCCAGGTACTCCGTGCCTGGGTCGTCGCCGCTGGGGACGATCGCACCCGGGGTCACCGGGGTTCTGGGCCTTCTGGCCGCTTTGTTGGCGAGCAAACTTGCGGCTCGGGCCTTGCTCCGCGACGACATGCGCTGGAGCAGCTCGCGGTTGGTTAGGCCGCGGTCGGCATCGACGTGCATGACCTTCATCCTGATAGCCGCCGCGACTGTGGCGGCAGCGGCATGGCCCAAAGAGAAGGCCAGCGGCGCCGCTATGAGCAGCGCGAGCACGAGGGCTACATGCTTGCGCATGGTTGTCATCGTCTGCTTGACACTGATGCGATTTCTTATTATTCTTCGTTCTCTGCATGTGCGCCATCCCGACTTATATATACCGGATACATCACTACCGGAAACGCAGTCTCTACCGAGAGCTCGGCTGCGTGCCGAGAGCCGCATCCAAAGCTCTCGGCACGGGGACGCTTTGCCGAGAGCAAAGGATCGATCTCTCGGCACGGACGTCCGTGCCGACGAGGAAACGAGCCGCCTCTCGGCACGCCACGGACTCACAACACGAGCAACTTTTATTTGCATTTCGACCGCCAAACTTGCCTGTGCCATGTGATGACTATGTACCTTCGATAATTGTACATGCATTTGGACCTTCGTGAATTGAACTTTGATTTGGATCTTCGTGTGGCTGTGGTGGTTATGTTTTATGTGCTTGTGATGGATATTACCTGCCTGTGATGAATATTAACTGCCTGGGATGAATATTAACTGCATGTGATGAATATTAACAGCCTGTGATGATGTATAAGTGATGAGGGTAACCATGAGCTTGCTGGAAAAAAAGGAATCTGTGCCGAGAGCCAAAGCCCAGGCTCTCGGCGAAGCGAGCTCGTGCCAAGAGCAATGGCTTTAGCCGTCGGCACGGAGGGGCTGACTGGCGGCCCAGATAAGCTCTGTCCCGAGAGCCTGTTGGCCCAGCTTTCGGCAAAGGAGCCACCCGCGGGCCCGCTTGTCAGCTCTGTGCCGAGAGCTCGGCTCTCGGCATAGGTGTGGGGCCCACCTCCGCCAGGGGCCACCTGACACCCCGCCTGTGCCGAGAGCCGCACACAGGCTCTCGGCAGAGAGCCCTTCTGTGCCGTGAGCTTTTACCGCGGCGCTCTCGGCACGGGCCGTGGGGCCCGCAATTCACGCCGTCAGTTGTGGATGGGCCTGTGACGAGAGCTAAGTGGGCTCTCGGCACAGCTGTGCCGAGAGTTTGGGCCATGGCTCTCGGTAGAGCCGCTGTGCTTGGCCCGGCGGTGCGGGAGCGCTCTGCCGAGATCTCTCTCTCGGCAAAGGCCGTGCCGAGAGCAATCGACCCGTGCCGAGTGGTTCTGCTCTCGGCGGAGGCCCGGATTCCGGTAGTGCATCCTCCCGCACGAGCTAGTAATTTCTCCGGACCACTCATAGCTAATAATAATAAAAATTTCGACCCCTTTCTCTTATTTGATGATGAGGACCAGGAGCGTCCCAGTGGTCGATGGATGACCGCTCCTCAGTGATGAGTGATTGACAATGGGTGTTGGACTGACTCTTGGCTTAGTGCGCAGGTGTAGGCTGCGGCCTAGTTCGTGTTGTTGCAGGTGAAGAATGGGCGCGAAAGGTCTTCAGCCTTGAGGGGCCTCGGGAGATGGAGAGACAAGTAGGCTCGGTTCGAGGGACCGGTGGACGGCGGGGCCGGGTGCGGGCCACATTGTGGCGACACAAGCAAGAAGAAGTCATGGACAATCGAGCCGGTGCACGGTGGCGGTCGAGTCAAGTGGTTTGGCGGGGAGGCCGGACCGAGCACGCGGGGTTTGGTGGTTTGCCCACAAAACCATCGGAGGACGGTTTCTTGGTTTGGGCCTCAAAACCAAGTCCGAGTGCCCAACACGACGGAGACGGGATCCGGGCGTGTCGGGAAGATTCGAAGCGGAGGACACGCGGCGGGATCGCATGGCTTGCGTCGGGAGGACGTGGGGTGCGGCAAAGGCGTGGCCGTCCGATGGCAAGACCCACAAACATTACCTAAATGCCCCTACGTGGGTTGTATCGCCGGTAGTTGAGTTCGGGGTAGTCGAGTCATTTACCACTCCCGGCGGGACACGATATATAAGCCATGAGTGTGTGTGGATGGCTCTCTCTCTCTCCGTGACTTAGGGTTTCATTTCCTCCCTCCCATTTCTCATTTTCGTAGCTATTTTCTTCTCTATTTTCTCTAGGCTAGCATGAGGGCTTCATGAGAGATTTGTTGAGAGGGATGGATGTTAGGGCGGCATGCTAGACCTTGTGAATCTTTCCTGGTTTGTATAGAAGATTCGGAGTTGTGTTTTTCGTGGTCTTTTTGTGCTTGTTTTCGTGCCTTTGCTCTCGGTGTGATTCCGCGGATTTGAGTGGGTTTCTCCCCGGATTTCTTTGAGGGAAACATGGATAGATGTCTCGTGCATCTTTGTGATTGATCTTGTGCCCTCAAACGCCAGGAAACCACTTCTATTCGAGGATTTTCATTCGGTGCCCTAGCTTTTGGTGGTGCTCAAAGGATTCACGATTCCCGGTGATTTAGGGAGTTAGGAGGCAAGATTTTTGGGCTCTAGCATCCTTGTGTGACGCTTTTCAAGTCCCCAAACCCTTGTCTCCACAGCTTCAACCGTTTGGGAAATCCGATGATGATTTGGGGAAGTTGACTTTCGGGGCCGTGCGTTTTCTGCTCTGTCCGCACCTGGCGGACGGTCCGCGAGGACCAGGCGGACAGTCCGCGCCGCTCCAGTTCGTCGCGGTGTTCTTCGTGTTCTTGCTTCGTTTCATTTCGATCCGGTGTTGCTTTAGGTTTTCATTGCAGCCGGTTTGCGGACGGTCCGAGCTTCGGTAGCGGACGGTCGGGACCCGCCGGACGGTCCGCCCGGCCTTCGCGGACGGTCCGTTTTCTCGGGTTGGTTCGGTGGTTCTCCGTTCGCTTAAACGGATGATCCGCGGTGCAAGGGCGGACGGTCCGCGGAGTGCGTGCGGACGGTCCGCGGCGGCGGCCGGACGGTCCGCGAGGTCAGTGCGGACGGTCCGCCCCTCCTGGCCGGACGGTCCGCCAGAGCCTGAGTGCTTTGTCCCTTGGTTCGATTCATCCCTTCCTTTCTCGTGCTTTCGCGTGTGCTTCAAGGAATCGTTCCTAAGACTAGAGGTTGATCCATAACCTCGTTGTCTTGGCAATTGGCGTGTGATTCGATCCATCACTTGTGTGTGACCGGGATTTGACTAGGGTATAGGCCGGGTTCTTTGTGAAGATTTTTTACGGCTCCTATTCACTCCCCCCTCTCTAGTCGCCATCTGATTCTTCAATTGGTATCAGAGCTTGGTGCTGGATTCTTTGCGACTTTGACAAGTCTTGAATCCTAAGATGGCGTATGTTGAGTGGGGCAGTCCGCCGCACTTCGATGGGAAGGGTTACCACAAGTGGGCGGCTCATATGATGATCTTTCTTCGTGGCAAGTTGTTGGATTTCATTGTGCTTGACAAGACCTATGCTATTCCGGTCAACATCCATACTCTTATGGTGACCGATGCTGGTGCTAAGGCCAAGTATGAGGCAAGTGCAAAAGCCGTTGATCACTTGGTCCGGAGCTTGTGTGATTCCGAGTTTGAGCGTGTTCGCCATTTGAATCTTGCTTGGCAAATTTGGGAAAAGTTGTTGGTTGCTCACGGTGGTGATAACCATGTGAAGGCTCGCCTCTTTGTCTCTTACGGATGCAATATGAGAACTTCACTCAACTTCCCGGTGAGGACATCGATGCGATGTTTCATAGGTTCACCGCCATCATGAACAACATGAAGGCTAATGTTGAGGATTTTCCTTACACCGAGCATGATCAGGCTTTGAAGCTCTTGCATGTCTTGGATCCAAATGTTTGGGGTGCTAAGGTTGAGGCCATCAAGGAGTCTGGGCAATATTTGACTATTGAGTTGGATGACCTCTTTTCTAAGCTCAAGTCGGCTGAGGTTGACAGGAAGTTGCAATCCAAGCATGAGGGCTCGGCCCGACCATAGTCTTGCTCTTGTGGGAGGATCAAAGGGCAAAGCTAACCCTTCCCGACGACAATTTTCCTTGTCTTCTCTTATGTCTATTCTAGATGAGGAGTTTGATGTCTTTGGGCGAGGAGGAGCTAGCCTTGCTCTCAAGAAGGTTTGATCGACTACACGAGAGTCGGAGGAATGCAAGGCGGAGCTCGGGGACGTGCTACAAGTGTGGCAAGCGTGGCCACTTCATCGCCGAGTGCCCGAGAGCGGAGGAGAACAAGTACAAGATGAGCGAGTACAAGGCGCACCCGAGGCGTGAAGACAAGTACTCCTCTAAGGGCAAGCACTTCGACAAGTCCAAGAGCAAGGACAAGGACAAGCGGCGACCGAGCAAGGGCGGCTACAAGAAAGACAAGGCAAGAGCTATGGTGGCCGGAGCAAGCGACGTCGACTCAAGCTCAAGCGACGCGCGATCAAGCTCAAGCGGCGAAGATGAAGACGCCGGGAGGCGCAAGGGCAAGAAGAGTGCAAGCCGAACCTCATTTGGGTTGAGGCGTGTGGCGCTTGAAGGCTTTTGTGGGATGGCCCATAGCTCGAGCAGCAAGAAGAGCAAGAAGGAAGACAGCGACTCCGACTCGGAGGATGAGGTAAATCGTGACCCCGACTCTTTGCTTGCTGAGATCATTAGGTTGAATGGCTTGATTGACAACCGTGATAGTCTGTTGAGAGATGCTAAGAAGATGAGGAAAGATCTTAGGGCTCAACTTAAGAATGCTAGTGAGAAAGTAGGAGAGTTAGAGTCCAAATTGCTTGAATTGAAACTTGAGAATGACTCTTTGAAACTTACTCCTACTACTCCTGATGATGTTGAATGTCTTGAGTGTGATGCATGGTTGAATGAGATCAAGTTGCTTAATGAGAAGAATGCTTCCACTGCGGCAAAACTAGATGCTCTTAGGGCCGAGTATGATGAGCTTAAGGCTAGACCTACTTTGCTTGGTGCTTGTAAATCATGTCCGACTATGCATGCTAAGCTTGTTGATGCCCGTTCTACCATTAGTTCTTTGGAAGCATCTTTGAAATCTCCTGTTGCAAATGCATGCTCTAGCCGTGATGAAGTTACATTGCGCAATCTTGAACTTACTTCCCGTTTGGATGTCATCTATGAGGAGAATGATTATTTGAGGAAGGTGTTGGGTTGGTTGTCTGGGCAGGAACCTCAATTGAAAATCATGATTGAGGAGTTCAAGAGAGCGGATGGTTGTGGTTTGGGTTTTGAGAAGTTGGGTGAGAAAGTGGGAGAAAACAGTGGGGAGAGTGTGTATGAGAAGTGTGTTGAGTCTAACCCCGAGTTTGAGGTGATCGGAGACATCCAAGTCCCACTTCCAAAAGCACCCAAGAACTCTTTCACACCAAAGCCCAACCACCTTTGCAACAAGCTTGACACAACCCAAGATCCACCCAAATTTCCACCCAAAACAAATGACTTCTAGAAACCCGTGAAGTTTGTGAGTGAGAAGGGTGAGAAGCCTAGAGAGAAGCCAGAGCCAAAACCAAAACCCACCCCCTTCGGTGTGAGTATTGTGGCGAGGAGAGGCATCTTGCGAGTTTTTCTACAAGAGGAAGATGGATGAGAGGCTTGCTAGGGAGCAAGCAAACCGGGACGAGTATCGCCCGGTCTCATGGTATTCCCGAGCCTAGAGTGCCACTTCCACGGGGTGTGGGAAGTGTGAGGAGTGTTGGCGAGGTTCCCACGGAGAGGTGGTGGTGAGAGGTTTGTTAGGAGAGATGATGGTGTGCGTCTTTGGTGAGAGGTTTGGTCGGGCTCGTGGTGGTTTTTTCGGAGGTCCCCCTACTCGTCCTCAATACGGGTTTAGGGGAGATGATCGCAGCTTTGGGTTCCGGAGGGAACTACGGACCACGTTTCCCCCTCGTGGTGCTCGTACTCCTTCCATGGGACATGGGAAGTTTGGTGGCAAGGGAATGGTGTTTTCTAACCCCTCTTTTGAGCGAGATGGCTCGACACCTGGTTTAACTTTCTTTGTGCTAACCCCGGTGTCCGGTCGCTAGCTCACTCTCGTTCTTGTTTCGACTACGGGCGGGGAGGCTTGGAGAATATTTGGTTGATCGACTCCGGATGTTCCCGACACATGATCGGAGACAAGAAGTGGTTCTCCGACCTCACCCCGGTGAAGGAAAAGATGTACATCACATTTGGGGACAATGGACGAGGAAGGGTGATTTCTGAGGGTGTTGTGCATGTGAGTGACAAGGTAATGTTGAAGAGGGTTGCTCTTGTGAAGTCTTTGGGTTTCAATTTGCTTTCGGTTTCTCAGTTGCTTGATGAGGGTTTTGAGGTGCGTTTCAAGTCTGGTGAGTCTCGTTTGCTGGATTCTCGAGGTGATCTTGTCTGTATGATCATCCCCGAGGGTCAGATTTTCAGGGCTGATTTCTCTCGTTCTTTGGGTCCTGCTTTCATTTGTTTGATGGCTGGTCCTTCTTCTGATTTGTGGAAATGGCATAGGCGGTTGGGACACTTGAGCTTTGATTTGGTTTCCCGCTTGAGTGGTCTTGACCTTGTCCGAGGATTGCCGAGGTTGAAGCTTGAGAAGGATTTGGTTTGTGCTCGGTGTAGGCATGGCAAGATGGTAGCCACTCCCCATCCACCCCCGACCGATGTCATGACCGAGCGTCGGACGGAGCCGTTGCATATGGACCTTGTTGGGCCGGCTCGAGTTCGCTCGGTGGGTGGGAAGTGGTATGTCCTTGTTGTGGTGGACGATTACTCTCGCTATGCCCGGGTGTTTTTCTTGGAGGATAAGAGTGAGACATTTGACTTTGTTCGAGATCGATCATGAGATTGAAAAACGAGAGGCATGGGAATGCTATTCAAGCTATCCGCGGTGATAATGGCTCGGACTTCAAGAACTCTCATTTTGATGCCTTTTGTCGGGATCTAGGTCTTGAACATCGGTATTCGACCCCTTATGTGCCCCCTCAAAATGGAGTTGTGGAAAGGAAAAATCGGACTCTTTGTGAGATGGCTAGGACGATGCTCGATGAGCACGGGACTCCTAGGAGGTATTGGGGTGGGGCGGTTGTTGACGCAAAATGTGCACTCAACGCCAATCACACGGCAAGCCGAAAAGCTTAGCTTCGCACGCGCGAGAGAGAAAATGACGTGCCGAGTCAATTTTTCCCGAAAATTGACAAAAGATAAAACAGTTAAATACCAAAGCTTGGAACCTACGGGTAGTACCGAGCGGTTCCATATTTACGGCTAAGAAGCCAAGCAAGACGACATATAGCTATGCGAAGCTACCGTCAAAGAACCACAACCATTCGGGTAACCGCGAAGGAAAAAAGAACATTGCCGAATGGATGACGTAAGCATGACAACGATCGATCTTTGAATAAACATGGATGCATGTGCAAAGCCATGACCGATCCTCATGAAGACTAACATTAAATGAAGTAAAGCACGAACATGATCATGTATTAAAATAAGCATGCATAGATCTAAAGCATTAGTCTACCGCATGTCTAATTACTTTAAGATCCGTCGGGCACGATATCAGCAAATCTATCCACCGCATGATACAACTTGCATGAAAGAACGCACCACTTTCCACAAATAGATCTATCCACCGCATGATACAACCTAAATATGGAAAGCTAGAAGCATACGTCTTTTAAAACATAAATAACGCACGTGATCTACTCGTGAAGATATAACCGAATGCGGTGAACAACCGATTCGGGGTCCATGAAGAAGGAACAAACATTACCACGTGAATAAATCTATCGAGCTTGAATTGGAAATCTAATCCACCGGATGACTAGCCCCAAAGCAACCCAAAAACCTCGCATCTACCGCATGATACCGGCTCTTTCAAGATTTATACTAACAAAGCAAGCTTGAACCCGCAACACGTGACAACCTAGATCGATTCGGTTTCGGCTATCGGAGAGCACAGGATCCACGCGTCAAAACACGAAACCTGCTCATGCACGGATCTTAAAAGGAAAAGAGCCGATCCAAACCCATCTAGATTGGGCAAAAGTGTATTACATGAATTAAAACATAAAGTAAAACTCATGATAACACGGGGTAACTTAATGAATCTATTGGATCTTGCCAAAATCCAATAGAGCCGATAACTAGCTTCGAGCTAGACCTTAGCCTACCGCATGGCTCATGATCTAACAAGAAACCCTCTTGAACCAAGCTTGAATCTACCGCATGACACGAAGCATGGTAACAAGACTACTTGCATCGAGATCTAAATCCACCGCATGATACTAGACATGACACAAGGTTGCCGGTACTCACGGAGGTCGACGGATCGATTGGCCCTCTCGAAGAACTCGACGACACGACAAGGGACTCTAGGGTTTGGCGTAAGGCCGGTGTGTATTGAGGAATGAACGTGTTTTTACATACATCCGGGGATCGTATTTATACCCCGTGGCGATTACAACTGCGAATGGATTCATTGCCTAACTAAACTTGATCGCCTATCCATCCATTCGCTCCCTCCGATCGAGCCACGTCACCGTCCAATCCCGCAAAATCAGCTCTCTTGTTCCTTTGCCGAACCCGGAGCGGATAGCCGACCGCGGATCCTTCGCCGAAAATCTCTCGAAGATATCTTTCCTTCCACCGGACGGACTCTTTTCCGAATCGGACCCACATGTCATACTCCTTACCAAATTTTGGTGTTAACACATGCCCCTTCAATTGTGGGATAAAAGTAATTTTGTTCCACAATTGACTCCGACCACGAATCCTTGAGCCAAACTCGTCAACACTTTGTTCTTCGCAATCCGCCGGATTCTTCGTTCGAGATCCAACCCTAGATCCCTTTCGTTCCGAGCTCGAATCTCCAATGGCAACTCGAACCAAGTCTGCTCGGGGTAAATTCACCCCTCCAAACCTTTGTTCGGCATTAGGTTTTCAATTTTACCCGAGATTTTCTTCTTCCGCTCTCTTCCGGGAACCTTCTCTTGCTCTTTTGATTCCTATTGAGGCCAATTCGCCAGTCTTATTATCTTGGTCTCGAAGGGAATCCCGACCCTCGAGATTTTATTGCCGCCGAATCTCGGAGAATCCCTTTCAAGGTAGCTTTATCTCCGCCTCCTCAGTGGCAAGATGCGTTCAAGAACTGGCCTTTGCCCCCAATCGCGGTCGGAAGACTTGGTACCGTAGGATTCTTGCGGATAAGAGTGGATTGACCAATCTGGATACTCTCCGCATTGCTCAATGTTTGGAGTTATCCGTAGCTGAAACACCCAAGAATGAAGATCTTCTGATAGCCGCGTGCCACTTCTGGTCCAATGGCGTCAATGCCTTCCTTTTTGGGCATGGCCCAATGTCTCCAACTTTGGCCGATGTGTACATGATCACCGGCCTTGACATCACCGGTCCGTTCGGCCTTGGAATTTCAAAAATTCCTCACGCCGGACGAGGGGTAAAGCCGGGGAATGGCTACAAACAATATATTTCGAAGCACATGAGAGACAATCCCCTTGGCGAAGTTGAATACGAGCCTTTTTAAACATGTGGTTATGCGATTTGTCTTCTGTGGCAAGGCCAACGAACCCACTTTGAATCATATCGCAATGGCGATCCATCCGGCCGTGGCAATCGCCTTCCTCCGGGAAAATTCCTCTTGGGCGAGTGTATACCATATGCTTCATCGGACGATTACCCAAATGTATACCGGCCCGGAGAGGATAACGTGCGTCAATGGCCCTTGGTGGTTTGTTCAAATTTAGCTGCAGCTTCACATGCACCGATTGTAGGCGTCGACTTGAACTCCGGGTTCTTCCCTTGGTCCAATCCCCACGAAGGAGAGCTTCAAGTCACTAGAGGATGCCAAAGCTATGGAGAAGCGACTTCAACCGTTATCGTTCGGCGGGACATCACCCAATTCTTCGAGTTGTTCTTCAAAGGCTTCTCCAATCCTCTTTGGCTCCCTTATCTAGGCTATGACACTCGACCTTCCCCGTCGAGTTCTCCTTTGAGCCCGGCCATCAAGATGGGAGATTCTTGGAAATCTTTAATATCATAATCCGCCCATGCATATTACCGGCCGAGTTCAATGGAGGGAGGCAGAATGCCAGTACTTATGAGTACTACCAGCCTAATGTAATGGCCAGGCAGCTTGGATGCGGTCAGGTACCCCCAAGATTGTTTCTGCATGAATTCCTCAAGCCCAGGGAGGAAATCAAAGAACTAATGCAGTGCAGCAGAGTTTTCAACTACGTGTGCAGTCCCACTGTCTACACATGTCCTTTTGTGCCTGCAACCATAGCTCACCCCACTTTCAATTCATGGTGGCAAGAATTCCATGACCACATCTTTAGTGAACCCGTTCATGTGTTCTGTGCATTGGCGCCTGATTTCCTGCCGACTTCAGAGGTAACACAATAGACCCTTGGATCAAACACTCCTTCTCCATTCATGGTTTTGACCTTCATCTTTTGTCCACAGAACACAGTACCTGCCCCTCGAGCCAGGGTAATCACTTATAATGCCGAAGGCCCAATTTCAGCACTGGGGTTTAAATCCACCACCCTGCGCCAACTGATGGACAGGTATGCTACCACCGATCCTAGCCTTTCTAGCCTTGCTGTCGACAGGAGGCAAGGTCTGCATCTGATTCCCCCTCCGAGCGCCAAAAGGAGGAGAACTGTCAAGAAAGTACTGGTTGAGGTAAACTCCTTTACCTTCTTGATTACTGGGTCACTCTGTTCTTGATGGATCATATCATTGTGTATTTCGGACCGAGCCCAACATTCTTCGGAACCAACACTGCCGATGCTCCATCCTTTGGTATGACTTTTTCTTTGTTCTTTCTCAAGGATGAGCACGCGGCACTTATCCCTTCAATTGGACATTTGCGGGAGAAAGCTGTTGGAGAACCACTTGTAGATGTTCCGGTGGTTCAACGAGCGAGCCCTTCCGGGGTTGAATTGCCCATCCCGGTAGAGGTTTCATCTTCATCACCTTCTGCGAAGCGATGCCGCTCTCCGGAGATGAATCCCTCAACTCAACCGGAGCCACCAAATACCCCCCGGGATGCCATCGCCTATCGGTCAAGCAGCAATGACCAACCCAACAGAGGAGGATCCAATTCTTCACCAGCCAGAAACTTACGAGCCACTGATGGCTGCATCAGCATCTCCTGACTTGGAAGTTTCGGCTCTGCTCGGGACGCCTCTTCCGTCTGCAATTGCTCCCGCTCAAGAAACCACTCATGAGGTGCCCAATTCTGCTCTTAATCTTGATACCTTGATCCTAGCATTCTCACCTCGGCAGCGTTGTTTTCAGGATCACGCCCCGTCATCATCGAGCTTGCCATCAGAGGGCCCATCAACTGCCGATGTGATGAAAGAGATAAACCAGCCGTTGCCAGACGAGGTGTTGCTCAAGCTCAAAGAAATTGCAGCCTGGCTAGAAAAAGACGTTCAGGGATCGGCTCAATGATCTTCGCCATTTTGAAGAGATGTTTGAGCCCATTAGTCGCAAACTTCCCGATGACATCAGAGCTTTTCTGTCGTCCGTCTACGACTTAGAGCCCTTCTATGTTCCCTTGAGGCGCACTTGGAGGAAATTGCGCTCCCGTTCGGCCATTGAAAAGGAGAAAACTGATGCTGAACAGGCCATGAACGGGATGCAATCCCAAGCAGAAAGCCACAAAGATGCCTTGGCTGACCTGCAAGCCTCTTATGATCTGAAAGTCGCCAGAAAAGCTGCTCTAGAGGCGGAACTGAAAAGCCTGTCAGCGGAGATGGAGATTGACCAGAAGAAAATAGCCGATCTTCCTGGATTGATAGCAAAGACCCAAGCGGAGGTGGAATCGGCTGTTACCAGAGTAAAGCAGTGCGATGCAGAGCTTACTGACTTATCTGATGCCCAAAAGGACTATCAGGAGATCTTGGATAACTCCCACTTGATAGTATCCAATGTTCGTCATGCACTTGCAAAACTCCTTAATGCTTGAATGTTCTTATTGATGTATACCTGGACTGGTCGTTCTTGTAATATCTCCTTTGCAATTTGTAATGCTGAAACGACCCATTCGGTAGTGAAACGCCAACTCCCGAAAAACACCTTGATTTCCTTTAGCCGAAACAATCGATCCGCACGCGTTTCAGCTTAGAACTCCAAACGACCCACCGGCGGGTTGGTCAAGGAAATCTTTCCACCTTCCGATTTTATTGGGACGTGCGCCACGATCCACAGCCACGACTCGAAGCCACGATTTACCCTGCCAGGCCTATAAATGTTGCCATAGGTGCCCCTAGCTCTCCACCAGGCCTTCTAGCTCTCGAATCTTTGCCAATCTCTGGCCCTCTTGCAAACAGTGCACATCCCCAAACCGCAATGGTGCGCCGCCTCAACCGCCGCCGCGCCTCCGACGAGGCTGAGGGAAGCAGCGCTAATGCGCGCAGGCGGTGATGATCATCAATTTCTCCTTGTCGATCTTCCTTTTGATCTTCCTTTGCCTTGACAATCATCTCCCTTTTTCAGTTTGATTCAGTGGAATCCGCCCCGCGCGCCGGCCAATCAGCCCCTCCCTGATGACTCTTCGGAGTCCGATGGCCACTCCCCGGTGCCGTACGGGGAAGCAGACGCTATTCGCTTCAAGGAGGAGCTAGAGGCGTCCCGTCTTGAGTCCGGAGGACGTCTCCAAAAAAGCGGGCGTGGCCGAACTAGAATGGGAGGACCAGCGGAAACAGCTGCTGGAGGCCATCGATGGTATGGCTCTGATTCTTGATTCAGCCCAGCCTTTGATGCTAATCCTTTCTTGTTTGTCTTTTGCAGCCCGTGATGCTGAGCTCAACCAGCTAAAGGCGCTGGTAGAGCAACTGGCCGAGAAGGTGAACGCCCACGGCGACACGCCGGCGGAGCGCCTGGCCGCGGTGGAGCGCCGCATTGACGAGGTGGCCGTCCATGGTGTTCGTCTGGGCACCACCTTGGGCCTGGCTGCGATGGCGACGCATACGGACGTCGACTATTCCACCAGGCCGCGTGGCTTCCGGGCGGCGCGCGGGGATATCGACGAGATCGAGCTCATCTCGGAGCGCCTCGACGGCCACGGCGACGCCATTGCCGAAATTACCCATCCCCGGTCCGTGTTGAACGGACTCTTTGACTAGATTGTACTAGGGATGTGTAAATGTCGGCAATATATGATGAACTTTTGGAATCGCACTTGCTCCGTGATATTTCCCTTCGCATTTGCATCCGTGAATTTGTCCTCTTCGAATGTATCCGGGAACTGTCTTTAGCCGAACGCTCGCAAACAAGCGCCCCTTGGCGCAAGATCCACAAAGGATCCCAATTCGGCAATCCGCAAATACTTGTTCAAAGAAAACCCTTCGCACTCGGTGGAAAACCACCGCCGCTTGGTATTCCAACGGTGTGTACGGCTTCGAATCATCACTCCCAATGCGCCTCCTTGGTCAATAAAATAGCCCGTGGGGTGCTCGCAAATCCACTCGCACACTCCTCCATCACTTCTCGTCTCTTCTTCTGCTGCTAGAAGAAAAAACCCCAACGCCATGGACAAGGGTAAACAGCCTCAGGGGAGCGGCTCGTCAAGGAAGCGTACGATTCGGAAGTGAGTTCTTTCTTGATCTGCTCCTTGTCCTTCGCTTGATCTTGCGCTTCATGTTTTCCTCCCGCCTCTTTCGGCCTTGATTTGCTTCTCGAAGAAGTCATCGGAACCGAAGATGTTCCCGAGTACATCTCCTCCGATTCTTCTCTCCGAGGCGGAGGATGCCACGCCCGAGCAAAGGGTCATTCATCGAGTTTGCGCCGCCGTGCCGGCACCCGGAGCGTGACCTCGGGGACATGTCCGTCCGCTGTCAAGCCGAACGCGAGCGTCGTATGGCGCCGGAAGCGCTAGTAGGGGGTAAACGCTTCGCCCCCCTTCATGTTTGCATCCGGATTTCTTGCCCCTAACCTTGATTCTTTTGCTCCGGATGTCTCGACGGTACGGCAACCCTGAAGGCGGCACGGGATAGCTTGGTAGAGGCCGCCAATCGTGGTCATCCTCGTGCGTTCCAAGTCGCCGTCACGGTGGTCCCGGAACAAGCGAAGAGGGAGCGACGTCGAAGAAGCAAAGAAAAGATTGAACCATACTTTCGCTTCTTACTCCACGCCTTCTCGCTTCCCTTCCTTAGGGGACTTGGCCTTCGTGGGGGGCTGCTATGTGTAATCCCGCAAGAAACCGGTTGTAGTGTAGTATTGAGCTAAGGGCAATGCATCGGACACGGCCATTTTCTCTTGTTCATGGATTTTTGTTCTAAAGGCGGCCTCATCCCCGAGCGCCGCCGTTTGTGTGTCGGATGTGTATAATCATCGATCGATTTCAATGCTAGGATAATACTTCTTCGGATATCTTCCATTTATTGCGGCGGAAAACTCCTCTCCTAGCAAAGTTTTCAATATGTATGCATTACCGAACGCATCGACCACACGAAAAGGCCCCTCCCGGTTAGGGGACCATTTGCCGAATTCACCGTATTTAGTTCCAATCGGCGATAGCGCTTTCCAAACTAGATCGCCTTCGTGAATTGCTTTACTTTTACTTTCTTGTTATAGTATTTGGCGACCCGCGGCTTGTTTTTCTCGATGTTCTCCGTGGCCCCGAGACGGATCATATGCAAATCTTCTAACTCATCCATCATTAGGCCACCGTAATCCTTGGAGCTCAAATCGTTTTGCGGCACTACTCTCCTTGACTCGATTGCATTTCCCGGGGCAAGATCGCGTGATGCCCGTAAACCAACTCGTAAGGAGAAGTCTTTGTAGCTCCATGGGGGGCCATTCGGTAAGCCCACGGCGCTTCACCGAGTACCGAATGCCATTTCCTCGGCTTCGGTCGATCTTCTTCTCGTATAAGCTTGATCATGATCTTGTTAGAAGCCTCTCGCTTGACCATTAGCTTGGGCATAGTATGGAGAAGAATTAAACGAGTTTGATTCCCATGCTTTCGGCAAAATCTCTCGAATTCCAATGACACGAATTGTGCCCCTTGGTCGGTGGTAATCGTCCGAGGAATCCCAAATCGATAGATGATGTGTTCCTTGACGAATTCGATCATGTTTTCGACGTCACCTTCTTGAGTGGGATTGCCTCGACCCATTTGGTGAAGTAATCCGTAGCCAAAAGCACGAACTTATGCCCCTTGCTAGATGGTGGATTAATTTGGCCAATCAAGTCTATACCCCAGCCCCTGAATGGCCATGGCTTGATGATGGGATTCAATGCTGATGCAGGGACTCTTTGAATATTCCCGAACCTCTGGCAATCTTGACACCCCTTGTAATACTCAAAGCAGTCCTCTAATATCGTCGGCCAAAAGCATCCAGCCTGCCTAATAACCCATTTCATGCGATAGGCCGATTGGTGCGCTCCACATATCCCATCGTGCACCTCGCTCATCATGTTCTTGGCTTCTTCTGGACCCAGGCATCGTAGCAGTACTCCATCTAATGACTTATAGAATAAATTGTCATCCAGAAGAACGAACTTGATTGCCTTGTACCTGAGCTTCCTAGAGACTTTTCGGGATGGATCTCTCAAATAATCAACGATCTCTTTTCTCCAATCATCTTCCCGTAAGATCCGTCCCCCGGTGCGCTCACCTCTGCGGCAAATGCTTCTTGACTCTCTTCATAACCGGAGGCGCTGCGAGCCGGCTGTTTGCTTCCTCGTTATGCTCTCTAGGAATGTCTTTGTAGGGTTACCGGCGGAAAGCCCTTCAAGATTTCTCTCGCATTCCTCGTAGTAACTCCTCGGCGCCTCGCTTCGCACTCGTGCTTGGCCGTTCAATTGCTTGATGACCAACTCCGAATCTCCATAAATTTCAACTGAAACGGCCCCGGCTTCTCTCAAATATTGAAGCCCTCGAAGCAGTGCCTCGTACTCAGCCTGGTTATTTGTGACGGTGGGTTGTATAGGAATGGCGAATTCGAACATCTCACCTCTGGGAGAAATTAGTAGAATCCCTACTCCCCCACCTTTGCCACATGATGACCCGTCAAAGAATAGAGCCCATGGGGTAATTTCAAGCAGATCAATCGAAGGGTCACGGTGTTCAGTTATAAAATCGGCAATGACCTGACCTTTGATGGCTTTTGCCGATTCGAACTTCAACTCGAATTCTGATAGAGCTAAAATCCATTTGCCAACCCGACCATTCAAAATTGGCATAGATAACATATGTTTTATCACATCGAACTTCGAGTATACAGTGCATTCGGCATTCAACAAGTAGTGCCGAAACTTTGTACACGAGTAGTATACGCAAAGACATAATCTTTCTATAGCCGAATACCTGGTTTCAGGATCAAGTAGTTTTCGGCTAAGATAAGCTACTACCCGCTCCTTCCCTTCGAATTCTTGAATAAGGGCCGATCCAATAGTTTGGGTATCGGCCGCCACGTACAACTTGAAAGGCTTGTTCGGTCGAGGAGGAACCAAAGACCGGCGGCTCCTTCATGTATTGCTTGATTTCCTCGAAAGCCTTTTGTTGTTCGTCGCCCCATGTGAATTTCGATCCTTCTTCGGCTTCAAGCAACGGAGAGAATGGCAACACCTTCGTGATAAATTTGAGATGAACCTTCTCACAAAGTTGATCTTGCCGAGCATGATTGCAACTCCTTGAGGTTGGTTGGAGGAACGACTTCATCAATGGCTTTCATGCTCTTTTTGCCAACTTCGATCCCTCCTTCGTGGACCAAAAACCCCCAAGAACTCTCCACCGACACCCCAAATGCACACTTGTTCGGATTCATCTTCGAGCCATGCTTCCGGTGCATTCCGGGGTCTTCTTCACATCTTCCAGATGGGTGCCATGACTTAAGGACTTGATCACCACGTCGTCAATGTAGATTTCCACGGTCTTGCCGATCAACTCATGAAAAATGTAATTCATGGCCCGCTGATAGGTTGCACCGGCATTTTTCAACCCAAATGTCATGACGATCCATTCAAATAGGCCTATATGACCAGGACATCTAAAGGCCGTCTTCGAGATGTCTTCTATTGCCATAAAGATCTGATTGTACCCTGCGTTGCCATCCATGAAGCTAATCACCTTGTGCCCAGCAGCGGCGTCAATCAGCAAATCGGCAATAGGCATCGGGTATCCATCCATGGGAGTAGCTCTGTTTAGGTCCCTGAAGTCTATGCAAACTCTCATTTTTCCATTTTTCTTATACACAGGGACGATGTTGGAAATCCACTCCGCATATCTGCAGGGCCGAACGAAGTTTGCGTCAAGTAATCTTTCGATTTCCTTCTTCACATCGGCCAATACTTCATCCTTGTAGATTTTCCGGGGCGGTTGCTTATATGGCTTGAAACCGGCTTGATTGGCAACCGGTGCTCGACGATGGATCGATCCAATCCGAGCATCTCCGAGTAATCCCAGGCGAAGCAATCTTTATATTCTTTGAGAAGCTCAATTAAGTCCCCCCCCGAAGTCCGGGCCGCAAATTCGCACCGATGAACGTTGGCCTTGGCTTATCACCGCTTCCAATGTCGGCTTCCTCCCAGCTTACCGGCCGACATGAATCCTCGTCCCGGCTTGCCATCGGTGCCATCCACGGGGTTCTCCATTAAAAATTACTGTAAGAGCCGACTGCTTGAATCGGCTGTTGGTCACCGCCGACGGGTTCAACGGACCTTCTCCCCGCTCCTTCCCCGAGAAGCAATCGATGCCTTGGTACTCCCCGCAAGGCTGGTTCCATGTTAGCCACGCTCACAGAGTCATCCGCCTGGACGACCTCGATTTCATCGTCCACCCACCGGATCGGTTGATGCATAGTGGATGGGACGCGACGCTTGGCGTGGATCCGGTCCCGCCCAAGCGCAGGCGTAGGCTCCTTTCCCTTCGATGACGAAGAAGGTAGTGAGCAACGTTTTGGACCCGATCATCAAGTCCACGTGAGCGCATCCTTTGGTGTCCGAGGGGTTCCCGCGAAGTCGTTTAGGATGATGCTTGTTGGTGTCGATCGCTCGGGGTCATGCCAAGCTTCCCGAAGGTGGTGTACGGCATTACGTTGACGCCGCGCCACCGTCGACGAACATCTTGGTCAATGGCTTGCCATTGACGTACCCCCCTCAAGTACGGCGGCCTCATGTGGCGATTTTTGGCCGGCTTGTCGAAGATGGCCTCGCTTGGCAAGCACCGGCCTACGCCATCATCTCCTCGGGCCGCTCGTCGTCAAAGGAAGCTTCCTCCTGCATCATCCGGTTAGCGGGAGCCATGAACTCGTTTGGCAGGAAGTATACCATGCATGCGGGGGCCGGACGCTTCGATCCTTCTGGCTGGTCCTTGGGGCGCCACTTCGCCTTGTCCGGATCCCGACTTGTTTCATCTCGCGGTTCCTCAAGCGTTGGACCCGCCTCTTCTGGCTCTTGCGTAGACCGGGTGGGCACCATTGCCCCTTCTGCCAGACGTACACATCTTCGTCCTCCTCCTCGGTCGGCCCACCCGAGATCGGCGTGGCGTTTCCCCGGGGTGATCTATAACCTCAATTTTTTGCCGCCGATCCCCATTTGGGTGAACCCTTCCAAGCCTTTCATGGACGGATCGGCGATTGGCGCTTTCCCGCTCGTACTCGCATATCCGTCGCCGCATTCGGGACGGTTCCTTAATGTGGGCGGCTTTAGGCCCTCATTCCGGCGGTGCACGAAGAAGGCGCATCCCCGGTGGGCGCGCTCCTCGCGCGCGCGTGCCGTTCCCGATTCCACCGCGCGCATCCTCTTCGACCCTCGCGCCGCTCCTCCCTCGTGACGACGCTTTTGGTAGCGCTCCTTTTCCATCCGACGCTGCCATTTGTTGAGGAGAATGCGTGACGTCACCTTGGGCTTAGGCTTGGACGATTCCCCAATCTCGATGTGGCTCTTGAGAACGCGGGGGCGTCGCCCGCACTTGCTCTAGGGTCACCCGACGCTCCGGTCAACCGATCCATCTTGCTTGGACCCGGCGAGGTCGGGACCTTGACTTTCCCTTTCTCTTCGGTACGTTATCGCGTTGATAGAAAAGCCGAGCATGTTCTCGCGGGGAAGGGATGGCCATCCGGCTTCATCTTGTTATCGAATTTGAGGTGCCCTTCCCGGATAGCCTTCGGATCCTCATCCCGAAGACCCCGCAATCGTTGATGGAGTGCGAGTCCCTGTCATGGAAGCCGCGAGAACGTCTCGCTTTGACTCCATCGGCCGAAGCATAGAGTGCCCTTCGGGCGACTTGATTCGGCCTTCCTTTACCAAGAGCTCAAACAACTTATCAGCCTTTGTGATGTCAAAGTCGTAGGTTCCTTTGGTCTGCCTGACCCACCGCTGATTCATTGTCAAAGGCTCTTTACCCCACAAGATTTCTCTGCCGTGCTACCTCCAATTCGTCGTCGAATCCTCGCACAAATCAGCTTTGTCCAAGAATTGATTGTAGATATCAGCGATGTCGTGCTGCTTGCCAAACTTGGGGTCCTTCTTGAGGCCATATGCTTGATTGCTCATCAAGGATAACTTCGCGACAGGTTGGCCTAAGTTTTCAAACTCCATCCCAAATAGCTTTTCGCGCACGGCCGGTAACACCCCCGCGACGGCCATATCAGCCAGCTGATCGTCTGGCAAGTTCAATGAGAAGCACATGCCCTTGACTTCTCTGAATCTTCTGAGAAACTCCAGCGGTGTTTCACTGTGCCTTTGTTTCAGGGTGGCGAGGTCAATCAACTTCTTCTCAGAACTGCCGCTGAAGTAATGAGCGTGGAATTTACGCTCCAAATCTTTCCACCTGGCCACTGACTCAGGCGGCAAGGACGAGAACCACTGAAAAGCTGGACCCGTCAGTGAGGCGGGGAAGTAGCGAACCCTGAACGTCTCTTCGGCCGAACATTCCCCCGCTGCATGAGATAACGAGCGATATGCTCGACCGTGCTTGTCTCGTCCTCGCCCGAGAGAACTTTGTGAATTCCGTCGGCGGTTTTACCCTTGGCGGCGGGAGCACGTTATAGTACCACTGCGGGAACGGCGGCTCGTAGGTGGGGCCCTGCATCCTTGGCTTGAGGCCGAACTGATTCTGCATCAATTCGGCCATCTTGCGTGCTAGGGCATCTTCCTCCTGAGCGCCCGCAGCCGGCGCGTACCCTGGGTGCGGGAAGGCGTCGAACGCCCCGTAATTTCCCACTTCATGATAGCCACCGCCGTATAGATTCTTCTGGAGCCAGTTGGTTGACGGAGCTATTCTTCGACTGGGGTCAAGTGGGGCCCCAGGTGAGCCGAACGCTAGGTCTCCGTACGTAGGCTGGCACGGATTCGGCCGCTGCACGGCCGACCCGTGCTTTGCTCCGTGGTGGCGGCGGGATTGGTTGACTTCCCCGAAGCTTGCGGCGGAGGCCGAACCGGGCCGCCCCCGCCGCGCCCGCGGAGGAGGTTGGAATGTCTCGCTCCCGGAGCTTTGAGGAGGAGGCTGCCGCACCGGCCCGCGGCGGCGGCCGAGAGCTTGATTCACCCGGCTCCACGGTGCTCTTTCCGGTGTACGTCTTCCCAAACGCCCGCCCCGCGCCCGGCCAAAGAGGGCCACCATCATCTCGCCGGAGCGACCCGAGGAAAGCTTGGTTGTGCTTGGTGAGCATGTCGTCTACCGATTCCCGGAAGATCCTCGCGCATTCCTCTTTTTCTTGTTGGGTCGTGGCGTCGGTCTCCCCCGGCAACGGCACTCGGGCGGTGCTACTCTTCAGATATGGTACACCACTCCGATTCTTCTTGAATGACATGAGACACTTTTGTTGAAACTGATTCACGGTGTCTACGAGCTGCTGATGCTGCTCTGGAGAAAGCTCCTCGATGCTGACATCCAGGAGGTCTGTGATCTCAGGCATCCTGAACCAATTCGGCTGTGCGTCCCACTGGGCGTGCCAAAAGGTGTGTTGACGCAAAATGTGCACTCAACGCCAATCACACAGCAAGCCGAAAAGCTTAGCTTCGCACGCGCAGAGAGAAAATGACGTGCCAGTCAATTTTTCCTGAAAATTAACAAAAGATAAAACAGTTAAATACCAAAGCTTGGAACCTACCGGGTAGTACCAGGCAGTTCCATATTTACGGCTAAGAAGCCAAGCAAGACGACATATAGCTATGCGAAGCTATCTGTCAAAGGACCACAACCATTCGGGTAACCGCGAAGGAAAAAAGAACATTGCCGAATGGATGACGTAAGCATGACAACGATCGATCTTTGAATAAACATGGATGCATGTGCAAAGCCATGACCGATCCTCATGAACATTAAATGAAGTAAAGCACGAACATGATCATGTATTAAAATAAGCATGCATAGATCCAAAGCATTAGTCTACCGCATGTCTAATTACTTTAAGATCCGTCGGGCACGATATCAGCAAATCTATCCACCGCATGATACAACTTGCATGAAAGAACGCACCACTTTCCACAAATAGATCTATCCACCGCATGATACAACCTAAATATGGAAAGCTAGAAGCATACGTCTTTTAAAACATAAATAACGCACGTGATCTACTCGTGAAGATATAACCGAATGCGGCTGAACAACCGATTCGGGGTCCATGAAGAAGGAACAAACATTACCACGTGAATAAATCTATCGGTGCCGAATTGGAAATCTAATCCACCGGATGACTAGCCCCAAAGCAACCCAAAAACCTCGCATCTACCGCATGATACCCGGCTCTTTCAAGATTTATACTAACAAAGCAAGCTTGAACCCGCAACACGCGACAACCTAGATCGATTCGGTTTCGGCTATCGGAGAGCACGGGATCCACGCGTCAAAACACGAAACCTCGCTCATGCACGGATCTTAAAAGGAAAAGAGCCGATCCAAACCCATCTAGATTGGGCAAAAGTGTATTACATGAATTAAAACATAAAGTAAAACTCATGATAACACAGGGTAACTTAATGAATCTATTGGATCTTGCCAAAATCCAATAGAGCCGATAACTAGCTTCGAGCTAGACCTTAGCCTACCGCATGGCTCATGATCTAACAAGAAACCCTCTTGAACCAAGCTTGAATCTACCGCATGACACGAAGCATGGTAACAAGACTACTTGCATCGATCTAAATCCACCGCATGATACTAGACATGATACAAGGTTGCCGGTACTCACGGAGGTCGACGGATCGATTGGCCCTCTCGAAGAACTCGACGACACGACAAGGGACTCTAGGGTTTGGCGTAAGGCCGGTGTGTATTGAGGAATGAACGTGTTTTTACATACATCCAGGGATCGTATTTATACCCTGCTGATTACAACTGCGAATGGATTCATTGCCTAACTAAACTTGATCGCCTATCCATCCATTCGCTCCCTCCTCGATCGAGCCACGTCACCGTCCAATCCCGCAAAATCAGCTCTCTTGTTCCTTTGCCGAACCGGAGCGGATAGCCGACCGTGGATCCTTCGCCGAAAATCTCTCGAAGATATCTTTCCTTCCACCGGACGGACTCTTTTCCGAATCGGACCCACATGTCATACTCCTTACCAAATTTTGGTGTTAACGAGCGGTCAATACGGCTTGTCATGTTTCCAACGAGATTTTATTGCGAACTTTCAAGAAGAAGTACTTGTTATGAGCTTATGCATGGTCGGGCACCCAAGGTGAGTCATTTCCGAGTTTTTGGCTGCAAGTGCTTTATTCTTAAGAAGGGAAAATTCGACAAGTTTGAGGCTAGGTCAAGTGATGGTATTTTCTTTGGATATGCTAACCATTCTAGAGCCTATAGGGTGCTTAACCTTGAGAATAACAAAATCATGGAGACTTGCGAGGTAACCTTCGACGAGACAATGCCATGTACCTCTCTTGGCTTTGAATGTGCGGGTGATAAGGAGATGGCCGAGGACCTCTTTGAAGAGGAGAAGGACGAAGCTGGAGATGATGATGGAGAGAACCATGCGCCTGAAGCTGAGTGTGTACCCACTACTTCCCCTATGACCACTACGGAGTGTGGACCGTCTACTTCATGGACAATGACGGTGCGACAAGAGGACCAGGCGAGAGAAGTTGAAGGTGAGGGGGAGGTAGTCTCGAAGCGTGAGGCTCCCCCGGCGAATTCAAGAATTGCATCCCATGTCGAAAATCATTGGGGACATCGACGAACGCACTACACGGTCAAGGTCCGGAATTCCTCTCATTTTGCTCATGCTTCTTTTGTTGCCACCTTTGAGCCGAAGGACATTGGACATGCTTTATCCGATGCAAACTAGGTCAATTCTATGCATGAGGAGTTGGAAAACTTTGAGAGGAACCAAGTGTGGGAGTTAGTTGAACCACCTCCAAATTGCCATCCTATAGGAACCAAGTGGGTTTGGAAGAACAAAGAGGGTGAGAATGGGATGGTTGTGAGGAACAAGTCCGGATTTGTTGCTCGGGGGTTTAGTCGAAGGAGGGGATCGACTATGAGGAGACCTTTGCTCCCCGTGGCCCGTCTTGGGCAATTCGGATCCTTCTAGCCTTTGCCGTGGCTAAAGGGTTCAAGTTGTTTCGGATGGATGTGAAGAGTGCCTTTCGAATGGGGTCATAGAGTAGGAGGTGTATGTGAAGCAACCACCGGGTTTGAGAGAAAGTTGTACCCACACGGGGTGTACGGGTTGAAAAGGGCTCGTATGGGTGGAAACAGCGCCCCGTGCTTGGTATGGGAGGTTGAGAGGTTTTCTCGTTGAGTAGAGGGTTTGTGATGGGTACCGTGGATAGAACCCCCGTTTCTCCTCAAGCATGGAAATGACTTGTTGATTGTGCGGATATACGTGGATGATATTGTCTTTGGTGGCTCGTCACATAACCTTGTTGCCAAGTTTGCGGATGAGATGAGCAGGGAGTTCGAGATGAGCATGATGGGCGAGTTGCGGTATTTTCTCGGGGCGCCGCGATCAAGCAAGTGAAGGATGGAACATTCATGCACCGGACCAAGTACACGAAAGACATGCTGAGGAAGTTCCAGATGCAGGATGTGAAGCCGATGTCGACTCCCATGGGGAGTACGACCACTTTGGATGCGGACGAGGACGGAGAACCAGTGGACCAGCGGGAGTACAGGAGCATGATCGGCTCCCTCCTCTACTTGACGGCGACGAGGCCGGACATACGCGTTCGGCGTGTGTCCGTGCGCTCGTTTTCGTGCTTCGCCGAGGACATCACATCGACGGGCCGTCAAGAAGATCTCCCGTGTACCTACGGTCCGCACCTGGTCTTGGCCTTTGGTATTCTTCCTCCTCGACTCTCTCTCTTCATGGTTTTTCCGATGCGGATTTTGCTAGTCGTCGAGTCGAGAGGAAGTCTACTTCGGTACTTGCCGCTTTCTTGGGTCTTCGTTGGTTTCATGGTCTTCCCGCAAGCGCTCTAGTGTAGCTCGGTCTACCACCGAGGCGGAGTATGTTGCGGCCGCGAGTTGTTGTTCCCGACCGTTGTGGATTTCATACACTTTGAGAGACTTTGGTGAGGAGTGCACCCGCATCCCACTTCTTTGTGATAGCACCGGTGCCATAAGCGTAGCTAAAAACCCAGTGCTTCACTCCAGAACCAAACACATAGAAGTGAGGTATCATTTCTTGAGGGACAATGTGGAAAAGGAACCATTGTGTTGAGCCATGTCCCTACCCAAGATCAGCTTGCAGACATTTTTACAAAGCCTTTCGACCAAGCTACCTTTGTGCGCTTGCGGGGGGAACTTGCGGTTTGTTGCCCTTTCTAGTTGATTCTTGGGGATTTCTTTTTTGTATCCTATGTATCATACCATGTTTTAATTTGATGTATATACATGCTTTGCTTGATGTACAAACCATGGTAGGATAGCCATCTTGTCATATATCATGTTGCATTTGTATCATATTGCATTTTAGGATGATGAGCTTCTTTCATATGCCTTATTTGAGTCTCTTTGGCTATTTTTGATATATTGGTCATATGTGTGGAGAAATGGTGATGTGAGGCTATGCTCTTGGAATATTTGAGATATATGTGTGGTGAGATAGCCCTTTTTGAAATAAATGCTAATCTTGACTAATTTTTGGTGAAATGTGCTCCACTCATGTGTAGTAGTGTATCCATGTCACGTTTTGGTCTAAATGTGCTTTCTATGCTTAGATTGTGCTTGGATGCCTTTTTCTTGCATTTGGGCCAAAGGCCGAATATCATTGTGAATGGTTAGCCTATGTTGCATTCATGGGGGAGCATAAGCTTCTTTTTGCCGCAAAGGCACTTCATGTACCATGAAATGATTTAATCTTGAAAAGAAGTGTATAATGCTTGAAAAATGCTCCATCCATCATGTCCATGCTTAAAATGTCTTATCTTTCACATATGGGTGCAAAACATGTTGCATGATTTTCACCGGTGGACAAGTCTCCCCGAAGTGGACACATGGCTCATGAGCTTTGACATGACATGCTTTGCTTTATGGGTGTTTGCCATGATATTTTGCTGAGAATTTGCTATCCTTGTATGATCTTTGAATGGTATGCATGTTTGTGGCTCAAGTGTGACATGGATAGGCTTTTACATGTGAAGCGAGCCTTCTTTTGGTAAAGCCTGCTTAAATCTGAAAATTTTGCTTTGTCACATGCTTGTATTTTCATATATTACTTGTGGCAATGCTTTGACTATGCTATGATTCATATGTGTGATTTTTGTCTCATTTTTAGCCTTTGACACTAGATTTGGCCTATTTGAGAAGCTCATGTAGATGTTTATATGCTTTGTTTTGCATTTCGCATTTTCACCTAGATTCATACATTGTCAACAAGGGGGAGAAGAGGTGAGCTTAATGAAAATTCAGAAGAGGTGAGCTAAAATTTGGAAGTTTGCATCCACATGTTCAGGGGGAGCTTTCTTGCTGATTTCAGTGTGGAGTTTGTGCTTTGCTTGGCTTGTGACCTTTCTTTGCCTTTCTTTGGTTTTGGTCATGAGTTGAGCTTCTTTGTTTTTTCTTTCTTCTTCCTTTCTTTCTTTCTTTCTCTGAATTTCATTTCGCGTTGTGTGTTGTCAATGCACTCATCAAGGGGGAGATTGAGGACCAGGAGCGTCCCGGTGGTCGATGGATGACCGCTCCTCAGTGATGAGTGATTGACAACGGGTGTTGGACTGACTCTTGGCTTAGTGCGCAGTGTGTAGGCCGGCAATAGTTCGTATTGTTGCGAGGTGAAGAACGGGCGCGAAAGGTCTTCGGCATTGAGGGGCCTTCGAGAGATGGAGAGACAAGTAGGCTCGGTTCGAGGGACCCGGTGGACGGCGGGGCCCGGGTGCGGGCCACATGGTGGCGACACGAGCAAGACGAAGTCATGGACAATCGAGCCGGTGCACGGTGGCGGTCGAGTCAAGTGGTTTGGCGAGAGGCCGGACCGAGCACGCGGGGTTTGGTGGTTTGCCCACAAAACCATCGGAGGACGGTTTCTTGGTTTGGGCCTCAAAACCAAGTCCGAGGGCCCAACACGACGGAGACGGGATCCGGGCGTGTCGGGAAGCTTCGAAGCGGAGGACACGCGGCGGGATCGCATGGCTTGCGTCGGGAGGACGTGGGGTGTGGCAAAGGCGTGGCCGTCCGATGGCAAGACCCACAAACATTACCTAAATGCCCCTACGTGGGTTGTATCGCCAGTAGTTGAGTTAGGGGTAGTCGAGTCATTTACCACTCCGGCGGGACCTGATATATAAGCCATGAGTGTGTGTGGATGGCTCTCTCTCTCCGCGACTTGGGGTTTCATTTCCTCCCTCCCATTTCTCGGTTTCGTAGCTATTTTCTTCTCTATTTTCTCTAGGCTAGCATGAGGGCTTCATGAGAGATTTGTTGAGAGGGATGGATGTTAGGGCGGCATGCTAGACCTTGTGAATCTTTCCTGGTTTGTATAGAAGATTCGGAGTTGTGTTTTTCGTGGCCTTTTTGTGCTTGTTTTCATGCCTTTGCTCTCGGTGTGATTCCGCGGATTTGAGTGGGTTTCTCCCTAGATTTCTTTGAGGGAAACATGGATAGATGTCTCGTGCATCTTTGTGATTGATCTTGTGCCCTCAAACGCCGGAAAACCACTTCGATTCGAGGATTTTCGTTCGGTGCTCTAGCTTTTCGTGGTGCTCAAAGGATTCGCGATTTCCGGTGATTTAGGGAGTTAGGAGGCAAGATTTTTGGGCTATAGCATCCTTGTGTGACGCTTTTCAAGTCCCCAAACCCTTGTCTCCACAGCTTCAACCGTTTGGGAAATCCGATGATGATTTGGGGAAGTTGACTTTCGGGGTCGTGCGTTTTCTGCTCTGTCCGCACCTCGCGGACGGTCCGCGAGGACCAGGCGGACAGTCCGCGCCGCTCCAGTTCGTCGCGGTGTTCTTCGTGTTCTTGCTTCGTTTCGTTTCGATCCGGTTTTGCTTTAGGTTTTCGTTGCAGCCGGTTTGCGGACGGTCCGAGCTTCAGTAGCGGACGGTCCGGGACCCGCGCGGACGGTCCGCCTGGCCTTCGCGGACGGTCCATTTTCTCGGGTTGGTTCGGTGGTTCTGTTCGCTTTAACGGACGATCCGCGGTGCGGGGCGGACGGTCCGCGAGTGCGTGCGGACGGTCCGCGGCGCAGCGAGCCGGACGGTCCGCGAGGTCGGTGCGGACGGTCCGCCCTTCTCGGCCGGACGGTCCGCCAGAGCCTGAGTGCTTTGTCCCTTGGTTCGATTCCTCCCTTCCTTTCTCGTGCTTCCGCGTGTGCTTCAAGGAATTGTTCCTAAGACTAGAGGTTGATCCATAACCTTGTTGTCTTGGCGATTGGCGTGTGATTCGATCCATCGCTTGTGTGTGACCGGGATTTGACTAGGGTATAGGCTGGGTTCTTTGTGAAGAATTTTTACCGGCTCCTATTCACTCCCCCCTCTCTAGTCGCCATCTGATCCTTCGTACAAGTATTCTAACATAATACTCATATCTTATTACTACCGATTGGAAGCCCGTTTTGAAGCCTCCACGTGAAACCACCAAGAATTTCTAGGTAGACACTACGTTAGATATGTATTGAATATGTGTACAGTTCGGTTATAGTTGGACTTGAGTTGTAATTTGGTAGGATAGGGGTAGAGTTATGTCGTACTATGTATCCCTACCGCCCATAAATATGAGGGCACTACCGTTGTAACCCTGAGACGACTTGGCGGCTGGTGTGGGCGGCGGCGTTGCCGCGGTGGTGCCCGGATGTCGGTGTAGCTGCTGCCAATGGGGAGGAGCGCCTGTAGTCATACCCTGAGGATGTAGGCACATGGCCGAACCTCGTTAAAAAACATTGTGCCTCGGTGTCATTCTCATTTGTGTGATCTTGCGATTTTGTTTTGCGTTCTTGGGGTTATCGCTTCGACGCTTTGATTCTAACAAGTGGCATCGGAGCCGAAGGTCGGAAAAAAACTAAGAAAACATCTCCGGGTCACATCGTGACGGGGGAGCCCGTGAACGTCTCCGTGAGGGCCACACGGATGGTTGTGATGAAAGAGTTGGGCCCAATGTGTGACGGGGGAGATTGTTGGGTTTAGTCCCACATCGGAAATTGATGGGGGGGAGCGCAACATATAGGTGGGGCGCTTCTCACCCATCAAGCTAGTCTTTTGGGTTGAGTTAGGCTCGGGGCCTTATTGTTGTGGGCTCCGGTAGATCTAAGGCCCGATGGGCGCCGACTCATGGGTATAGCGGGCCGGGCCGGATTCCGCCGCGCTACTCTAACACACTATAAATAGGAGAAGCCTCCACATGAAGACACCTAAGAATCTAAAGTGGACACCCGAAATAATTATCATTGATTTTAATAACCCACATATGTATTTTGTTTCAAAAGTTACCTACCTATGCTATTACGAGGAATTAACAAAAACAACGCTTTTCTATCTTTGTCCGAATTTTGTCCACATGTGCCAATATAGGAAAGTTAAATCTATATTATCCTTCGACCACATCTAACACAATATATCTCTTGCTTCAAATAAAAAATTATCCAACTATCCAATCATACCTATCTCATGTAACATAATTAGTCTCCTACCCTTTACCTCTTCCCATATTTAAATCATAAAAGAATTGTCACACCCGACTTTCGAAGAAAAACCAAGTGCAAACCTATATGCATGCTAGGATCAAGTTTCATGCATATAGTGACATAAAAGTCCCCTAGTAGGTACCGTGTCTTAGTAAAGCCCAACTCCCTACTAGAGCGAATCTATACTCCGTCAACGCCTCCCCATTTGTCCCTTTCGGGTAAGGTTGTTACAACACTAAAGTCTCTAGTTATTCAGCCAAGGCGAGCCATGTGCCTTGTGGTTGTACGGTTTTCCCGGGTGGTCGCTCCATGTTTCGATTAATCATATGGTCTTGTATTAACATCCAAAGATATAACATAAAGGTAAAACAAGTTCATCATTGTTGTTCATTAAAACCACCATAACCCAGGTATAGCAACTAAGCATAACTACCCAACATAAATGTAAACCCAGGTTAACAAGGAATGACAATCAAAGACTAGGATAAACCTTAATAGGAACCCATCAAAATTAATGCAAGCAATGCAATGAGTGATTAAGTATAATTCTTAGGACAAAATCAAGGACACACTTGCCTTTAACCAAAGTAATGTCGTTGCTCAGAATCTTCAACTTCTTGCTCTTCCAAGCTTCGCGAACGGCGTTCACTCTAAGCGCATCAATCATCGAGCACAAACATACACAACAAACAAACAAGCATATACTGAGAACAAAGCACCAATCAAAAGAAAACTTTAAAAGAACGCACTAAAGAGTAGGCTCGATTAGATGGATCACTAAAGAACACAAAGGGTGCTTGGAAAGAAAGGCTTGGTTTACTTTAAAGAGATAGTTGTAGAAGATTGAGCAAGGACCGGAAAGATCACACTTAGATTGAGCTAAGAAAAGAACGTCTAACGAACGTTTTACATATATGAGAGAGCAACGCTATGAGCCAGGTTCATTTTAATTAACAAAACAAATATAAAGGATATTTCAGAAATACAATACCCTATGTTGGCATTAATGCAATATTAAACTTTGTTTAGGAAACCGGTGTAAAGAACTAGTCAAGTTTTATTAATAAAGATTCATATATTGATTAAACCAATTAAACATTTAACGTAGAAAAAACTAAACTATATGAATACTCTAAACGAAACTTTGTAATTCGAGTAGATCATATTATTATTAAAAACATTATGGTATTGACATTAATCAAATTAATATTTATTATAAAAGCCGATGTAAAAGCCTAATCAAATTTTAATTAGAAAAGATTAATTAATTATTAAACAAATTAACATTTGGTTTACGAAAACCGAGATAAAGATCTAATTAACTTTTATGTACAGAAATATGTGATAAAAACATTAATCAAATTAAATTTTCTTATGAAAAACGGTGTATAGTTCTATATAGCTTTTATTTATAAAATGCATGCATAACTAGTCATTAATCAAAATTATTATTAATTTTATTTTCAGAAACAAAACATGGTGAAAACACACCACTAACACGTGCTTTACATTATTATGGACCTAACGCAACTTGAACGGATGAAATCGGAGCTAAAACGAAAAAGATATGAGAAAAACAAGATTGAAAGGATCTAGTCGTGATTAACCGTAGATCTCAGGGAGTAGCTGAAAAGGATCGCAAGACACATTAAATAGTGCTCGCAAAAAGAATAGACTGCAGGGTTAGATCTATAAAAGGACTTAGGTGGGCTTTATGTGTGAAAGTGGGATCTCTCGTATGGGGTTTTCCGCAAAAGATACAAGACACACACCATAGGTAGGGATTTTCTTTTTCTCCGGGGATCTAATCGCAAAACGAGCCTCATCTTCTACCTCCGGTTCGATCGGCACCCGCACCGGTGCATGCTCCCGGCGCCACAAATCGCCGGGGCTACGGGCGACGAGGGACAAGGATGAAACCCAAAACGGAGAGAGGAGATCGAGGGGATCGCATAGACATGCTCACCAACAAAGTGGAGACGGACGGAGGTGGCCGGATTTCGAAGGTCAACCGTGGCCGGTTGGCGAGCTCGCCGGCTCGGGCGGCGCGGCGGTGCCGACGTCCGGCGGCCGGCGCGGCTGTACGGGGCGGCGCAGCGGAGGGCGCCTAGGGCATCGCGCGCGCGGGGGCTCGCGGCCTCCCTTTATAGGCGCGCGGCCCCACGCGTCCCGTGCGCGCACGCCGAGCCCCCCCCACGGCGGCGGCGGCCATGGCCCGCTAGCCGATGGGCTTGGCGGGGCTGGTCGGCCGGGCCGGCGCGGGCGGAGCAGGTTGGGTCGGGCCTCCGGCTCGGCCCAATCCGGTAGGGTAGTTTTTATTTTTTTTTTTCGAAATATTTTTTTTTCGAAGTGCAAAACAAATCCAGGAAATGCCTAGAAAATGTTTAGAGGCACAAAAAATACCCGAAAATCAAAAAAAAATCCAGGAAAATTCCTAGAGATAGATTAAGACATGAACAATCCAAATAAAACATTTGGTGCTCATGAAAAAGATTTTAGAGCCTCCTAATAAATAGAAATAGCTCAAGGAAAATGAGAATAAATTCCAGAAAAATCCAGAAAATTCTCGGGAGAGTTTGGACAGCTTCTAAATGCATTTTTGAAACCTTTTTGCACTCAAGAACCACTAGATTGCATCGGTATGAATGCAACACTCACAACTTTTTATTTGATTCAGAAAATCAAACAAGGATTTTTCCTACACTATATTTCCTGTAAAGAAAAATTAATGTTGGAAAAGTTTTAAAATTATGAGAAAATCGTTATTTAAATATTCTCTCTATTCACATATTGAAATTGGAAATTTCAGGGTGTGACAAGAATCTACCCTAAGAAGCTAAATTACTAATTGGAGGCTTCTTTTTAAAGCCTCTAGGTGAAGCCACCTAGGAATATTACGTGGATTCTTTAAAAAAAGAGAAGTCTTCCTATGAATCCACCTAGGAATCCTAGGTGGATGTTCTTACCTCATCCCATATTTTAAATCACAAAAGAATCTATCGTGAAAGATGTCTAGCTAAATTACTAACTGGAGGCCCCTTTTCAAGCCTTCACATTAAGCCACCCCGGGAATCCTAGGTGGACGCTCTAAAAAGTATCATTGATTTTAGCAGCAGTTAGATGTATTTTGTTTCCAAAATTACCCACCTATGCCATATCAAGAATTAAAAAAAAGCCCTTGTATATCTTTGTTTGAAGTATATCCACATGTTATTAATCTAAATCATCTCCGGACCACATAACAATAGATCTCTTTGCTTCAAATAAAAAATTGTCCAACTATGCTATCTCATGCTTGTAATTTGTAACATAATTAGTCTCTTGCCCTTTACGTCTTCCCATATTTAAATCATAAAAGAATATATTTTAAAAGATGTCTACACAATACAACTAATAAACTAGGTATGTACTGCATAGATGCCTGCCGATCAGATATCTCTTCTTTTGAATTTATCTTCCATATTTTAATCATAAAAATAATCTATCAGAAAGATACAATTAACCTAAACATTCTTATGTGGTTGCACATAACCTGTTGTCCATCGCGACACATTGTTTTTGAATTTGTTTGATTTTCATACAGTTAGACATTTTTATGCCATTTGCTACAACTACTAAATTATTTTTAATGTTTGGTTTGCTACGTGCTATAATTAGATTAATTTATCATGGCATATGTCATCACTACAAAATTATATGTTTATTTTTCTTCCTGTTGGCTACAATGAGATTATTTTGTTCACAGAGTATGTTATAACTACTAAATTATTTGTTTATTGTTTGGCCTACTATGTGATAGGTATATATGACTTTCTTCCCGCCATTGTTGTCGAATTTATATGGAGAAAATTTTCATATTTGTATATTATGTGTTTTGTATAAAATATAACTCAATTAGATCCATCAACATATTTTGATAATGCAGTTGAATAAGTTGTAATAGTGAACAAAACCTTAAGTGAAATTAGACGGAAAGTAATTGTGGAACATTAAGGCAAGAGTAACTAGATTAATGCAACCTTACTCAATAGTGGTGAACAATTAAGTCTTCTCATGATCCTTGTTTTTTAAAAGGTAGTAAATACGTTAAGTTTGATTTATCAGTTTATAATGATGATAAAATTAGGGAACCATGATGCGAGGTGTTATCAATAAGTCCTATATGGAGAAGTTAAGACCACTGATTGAAGTAGTGAATGTGAACCTAATTACGAATGTGAGAGTCACACGAGTAGCATAGAAGTATCAACCGATGAAAAATAACAAAATAGTACGTCAACTTCGTACCCACAATTATACTTAAAAAAGTTCAAATGTAATGAAGGCACTTGGCACTCCAAAGTATAGTTTCAAGTTCATGACCACGGATATGCTTTTAGCAAGAGTAAATATAGACACATACATATTAGGTAAAATATTACCTGACTTTATGATTGAAGTTCATGAGCATTTGACCCGTACAAGAAACTAGAAAAATTTTTGGATTTACTAAAATCCATGATATTGTGTCGAGTAATTCTCTTTTCTTTTGTAGAAAGCAACTACAAAATTTTCAAAGTTTACATGCGTGCTACAGAACTTCCAGTGATATAAAAAATATTTGTATAGTACTCATCAACATAATTTACCAGTGATATCTTGCATCAACTGTAACATGGTTTAAGAAAAAATGAAGCAAATCATGAAATACATAAAACAAATAATACAGTGGTGTAACCGTTACATGTAATCATCTCAACAACTCTTAGTTGTTAATTATTCATTTACAAACCATGAACTAACCAATTTCATTTTAAATGAAGATATTTACGTGGTTGAGATCAAAAAAACATGCCTCCAATGCACCCATGTACTAAAATTGTCTCAGTACCGGCTACTCCTAACTTTGGACAGTAATAGCTTTTAAAATAATGATTTAAAATAGTAAAGATTAAGTATTTTGAGAGTTGGTTTCATGATAATTCTACCAAAATCATTCTTATGTTATGAGTCTTTATGATTATTTTGCTATTTAGTTTCAAATTTGAAAAGTTCGACTTTAAAAAGGCCAAACACAACTATATTTTGGGACGAAAGCACTGAGATTTACATTATTGTTGCGGTGGATCATTTAAATAACACAGAAATAGTTTTACTTATTTTTTTAGCATAGTATGCAATACAATTCTAAATTTATATGGATCTCTGTTCCCAAATGTTCTGACCAAATGCTAATTAATATATTATATTTACATTCCATGTTGCAAAATTGTGTGAACCTTATTATGATGCTCCTAATAAAACTAAACAACTTATAATAATTAAAATAAAGTGCTAATCTGTGCCTAGGCACGGGTTGATGGACTAGTAGATACGTAATTATGTTTATCTCGTTGTGTTAGACTTTATCTAGCAAGACTATGGCTGCGGCGGCGGCAAGCCCATGCACGGGAGCGGTTCCGCCCCTGTCGCCTTGGGAGGCGACGCGGGGGACGAAGCGATGTGTTTTCGTGGGATAATTCCTTACTTCTTCTTGCTTAACAAACATGACCAAAAACACACGAAGGTGACTACCTCGTATTTTCTATGAAAACTGACGCTGTTGAGGCCACAATTCTTTCCCTAACTTTCCAAAAGGGCCCAAGAGAAAGGATATTTTATCTTGATTGTTTCTACAAGCAAAAGCACCCTTAGCCAAAGGATGATCCAACATGATTTTTGCTCACTCCGTGTCGTTTATTCGATGCCCACACGTCAAAGAAGGTGTCAGAATACTTGACGTTGGAGTTCTATGCGTATCGGTTTTTCCATCTTTTCCCCTTTTATACTATGTCTAATTAACTTTCTTACTTTAGTCATCACTTATCTGGTCCTGCACTTTCCAAAAGGGCCCAAGCTTTAGACTATGTCCAACACTTAGTCACTTGATCGGTTCTATGGGTTGCTAGCAATTCAAGGGCTGGTGTCGCTATTTATCTGCATGTTCTTTGCGATCGAGGAAGGTATGTTTTCAGGAACGACCAAAAGGTTGCGGTTCATGGAGATAAAAATACACCAATAAAAGATGCCACATATGTGATTTGATCATCTGTAAGTAATTATACTGAGAAAATGCCAAATTCTTATTCCACAACAATTTCTATATTATTGGAATAAAAGGATAATAATCATGTACCCATGTAACTGTATTAGAAATATCTAGCTTGTATTTTAACCTACAACTATGGGCCTATTACAGGCTTGTAATGTATAGGAAATCTAATCATCATACTCCAACAAACTAGTTGCTATATGTATAATTTTGGACAACAAATATATTGTTTATTTCTTTATTTTACTGGAAGTTACTTCTTGGAGTCAGGCATTATGTCATGGGCAGTAAGAGGATGTATGGTCTGGGTCGGCCGTATGGTGCGCAGTAGGCCCATTAGGGTTAGGTTCGAGAGATATTGAGACATAATTACACCGGTAGAGAACAAGGCTTTTGTTCCGGATGGCAAAGGCCTTAGGAACCAAAAGGCCAACCAGGATTAATTTGGAGAGACAAAAGGCCTCCCCTTTAGTCTCGGATCATCGACAGGGGTTTTTGGGAAAACAAAAAATGACCCGGCAAACGCCGGCGTCGCCTACCAGCTACGGATCCAACTCCAACACCAACAAGAACGAAGTTCAATTCTACCAAGAACAAGTTCAATTTCACTACACCACTCACATATCAATTCACACAGATCCAATCAATTTCAAGTTCATCTCACAAATTCGTGACACAAATTTATCTCACAAATTCACAAATCCTTTTTACATCACAAGATATGAATTCCTTAACACACAAATCATTCACAAATCACAAATGAAAAATAAATCCGAACTCTTGCCTCGACAGATCTACACCTAGATCCATGCCTACGAGAGGGGCCGCTCGCGTCCGGCCGCGAGCCCATCCGCGCGTGACGCCGTGGCCCGGCACGCTTGGCCGCGGGGCTGCTCGCGTCGGCCACACACACGCCACCGTGCCTAGATGCGGGGCCTCCGGTAGCGCCCGGTTGTGGGGCTGCCCGCGCCGGCCGCACATGCGCCGTCGCGCCTAGCCATAGGAACGCCGACGTGAGCCGCCGGCTTTGCCGCGGGGCTGCTCGCGCCTACCTTGCCCACACATCAATCTATGCAAGAGAGAAGGAGGTGATATGCACAAGAAAACGAATGAGAGGAAGGAGATGAGTTGACGGGTGGGTGGGAGAGGAAGAGATATGGGAGAGAGGGGAAAGGGGCACCGTAGTAGGTGGAGGCACGAGCTATAGTCTCGAGTGGTGTTTCCACCCGGGACTAAATCTTTAATCTCGGATGGTGTTTCCACCCGAGACTAAACGGGGGCTCTTTAGTCTCAGGTGGGAACATCACCCAAGACTAAAGGCCCGCGTCAATGATTGTTGCCGCTCCAACTTTTGGAAGTGGAGCCTCGTTGACGATCTATATGTGCATCAATGTTCGTTTGGATTACAAGTGGACAAATCCTCCGTCATAGTCAAGGGACCCTTCTTCCCTCAAGTATGAACCAAAGGTATCGAATCTATGGAACAATGTGCGATGCAAGAATCAATCTAATAAAGTCGATAACTTAATCTTCGAAAGGATTTCTTTTTCATGTAATCTAAGAAAACATTAAAAACTCATCTAATCTAAGCAATACTAGAGGTAGCAAGAGATAGAGAGTGGAGGTAAAACCAATCTAGAGAGATTGGATCGAGCTCTTGTTCAAGTTCCAACCAAAGAAGAAGATAGCAAATTGAATATCATAAAAAGCCTCTTTAAATCATGGCTTCCATTCCAACTCCGAAGGCGCCCGCCTTTTGGAATCTTCGTCTGTCACGAAGCGCCCCTATTCATACGGGTTTGCCTAGGGCGAGTTTTAAGGACAAGATGAAAACGTTTGGTAGGTCAAGCATGCACCTCTAGCCACCACGACTACAAGAACACATTATGCGATCTATCTCGATAATAGATCGGGGACGAAGAAAACCCAAATGAAGACAAAGTCGTAGAGAAAGCACTCGATCACTAAGAATTGGATTGCAATTTGATAATTCAACATAGTAAATGATACATGGACAAGATCACCACCGGGATCCTACCTCGATCTTGCCTAGCTCCCGGAAATCGATGTGGTCTTCCTTGCAAGCTTTCCACGCCGGCCTAGGGGAACCCTAGACAACTATCTCGACCCTTTGCTCTCCGTAATGGTGCCCCTCTATTCTCTCGCTCCTCGGCGGCGAATGCCGAATGAATTCCTACGCGGCTCTTGGCGGGGGAACTATAATAGCCCGAGGGTTGCCTAGGTCAAAGGGGGCGGCGAATGGGGCCCGAAGTGGGCCGGGTCGGCCGGCCTAGGTTGACCGGCTCCGGGCCCACCTCGGCTCGGTTCGCTTGCCTCCTTTGTCCGTGATGCTTCTCGTGTCTTCCGGAACCTTCACCCTTTCTACATGTGGGCCCTTGGCGTCGGTTTCTCCACGGTTTGGATAGCGCTCCTTGTTGCGCAAGCTTCAACATTTTCTCGTCCGTGTCCTCGCAGTTTTCTCGCTTTCACGGTTTGGTCCTTGGGCCACTTGGAGTCATGTTCACTTCATATCTTGACTTGTGGCGGGCTTCATGATCTTCTCACGAGGTGCTTGATGAACTTTATCCGAAGTCTTGCATTTATCGCTAAAGTCCCGCATAAACAATAAACTCCAAAAATGACATGCAAGAGCCAACTTTATATATTAAGGGGGTTAGTACCAATGGATAAGATATTAAATTGATGCCAACACCGAAGTTAAACTCATGGCTAGGTTGACGGAAATTCACCGTCAACGAGCCTTTAGTCTTGGTTCGTATTACCAACCAATACTAAAGGGATGGGGCATTTGTGGACACTTGAGGCCACGTTGACAAAAATCCTTTAGTCCCGGCTCCAAATTTCAACCGGGGATAAAGGACTGTACCAAAGGTCGGTCTCTACTAGTGTTAGATATCTTGTTTAGGTATTAAAGTACTCACTACGGGAAACTCAGGCTTTGCCGAGCATATAAGGCTTTGCCGAGGGCCTTTTGTCGGGCACTCGGCGGAGTTGATCCGTGCCGAGAGCCGCCGTCGGCACAGGTTGACTCACGGCACAACCACCTTTGCCGACGGCCGGACCGTCGGCACTTCACGACCCTCGGCAAGACGGTTTTTTTTGCCGAGGGCTAGCTCTCGGGACATAAGCGCCCGTCGGAGAAGAACGGACGGCCGTTACATTTGACTGTTGCACACTGTGCCGACGGCCAGATCAAGGGGGCCGTCGGCAAAGAGTGCCCTCGTCAAAGGCCCGCCCCCTGTTGACTGCGTTCAGAACCCAGTTGACCGGCCTTTGCCGAGAGCCGGCACCGGCCGTCGGCACACGAGGGCTCGTGCCGACGGCCCGCCCTCGGCACACCGTTCTTTGCCGAGGGCCCCACCAGGCCCTCGGCAAAGAAATAATTTTCTTTTGGTTTTTGCTTTGAGTTTTTTTATTTGGTAAAGGTACATGACCTAGAGATTGATTTGCAATTTTGGTATGATTTTTGACAAATTTTTACTATATTTTATGTATTTTGGTCTTTGTTTTGAATTTCTATGCATATTTCGAATTTGAACTGCAAGTCATCAAAACAGTGCATGTATGTGACGGGAAAAATGATATTCTTGCTTTTTAGTGTGAGTTTAGTCCTAATCTAGGCCCACGTGCCAAAATTCGAACATCTTAGGGCGGATCGCATGTCCACTCACTTTCCCGCGAATCGTTTTCAAATTATATAAAATGGAAATATAGTCGAAAAATCACGAAATGTGACGAGTGGTCGTTATATCACATGTGTAGTCGGTGGTAAAAACCTGGAATGATTTCGTGCATGTTTCCGTTCACCTTAGCACAAACCCGGAGATGTCCTTAGCACAAACCTTGTGCTCAAGTGAACGGAAACATGCACGAAATCATTCCAGGTTTTTACCACCGACTACACATGTAATATAACGACCACTCGTCACATTTCGTGATTTTTCGACTATATTTCCATTTTATATAATTTGAAAACGATTCGCGGGAAAGTGAGTGGACATGCGATCCGCCCTAAGATGTTCGAATTTTGGCACGTGGGCCTAGATTAGGACTAAACTCACACTAAAAATCAAGAATATCATTTTTCCCGTCACATACATGCACTGTTTTGATGACTTGCGTTCAAATTCGAAATATGCATAGAAATTCAAAACAAAGACCAAAATACATAAAATATAGTAAAAATTTGTCAAAAATCATACCAAAATTGCAAATCAATCTCTAGGTCATGTACCTTTACCAAATAAAAAAACTCAAAGCAAAAACCAAAAGAAAATTATTTCTTTGCCGAGGGCCTGGTGGGGCCCTCGGCAAAGAACGGTGTGCCGAGGGCGGGCCGTCGGCACGTGCCTCGTGTGTCGACGGCCGGGCGGGCTCTCGGCAAAGGCCGATCAACCGGGTTCGAACGCAACAACGGGGGCGGGCCTTTGACGAGGGCACTCTTTTGCCGACGGCCCCCTTGATCCGGCCGTCGGCAAAGGCGTGCCGTTACCCCCGGTTCTCCGCAACACTTAGCCATTTGCAAATCCATCTCGCCCCGCCCCGCGCCCTCCCGCCGCCGCCATCGCCACCTCCACCTCCCGCCGCCGGCTCGCCCGCCGCCGGTGCGCCCGCCGCCGGCTCGCCGCCGCCGCGCGCGCCCGCCGCCGCTCGCCCCGCCGCCGCCGCCGCCCGTCACCGCCACCGCCACCGCCGGTGCTCCTCGCCTCCGCCACCGCCACCTCCCCCGCCGCCGGCTCCTCCTCGGCTCCGCCACCGCCACCGCCCGCCGCCCCTCCCCGCCCGCCCTCCCTCTCGCCGCCCCCGCCGCCACCCGCCGCCCCTCCCCCCCCGCCCTCCCTCCCCCCCCCCGCCACCGCCCGCCGCCCCCCCCCCCCTCCCTCCCTCCCCGCCCGCCGCCGCCCGCCGCCCCTCCCCGCGCGCCACCGCCCCCCCCCCCCCCCCCCCCCCGCACTCCCTCCCCCGCCCGCCGCCGCCCGCCGCCCCTCCCCCGCCCGCCCCCGCCCGCCGCCCCCCCTGCCCGCCCTCCGTCGTCGTCGTCCGCCCGAGCAAGGTGAGCCAAAACAGGAATGTTAGTAGTGGTAGAATGACTAGTGGTTGAATTAGCACTGCCTTGTTGAGTTCGATTAGAATGCATATATCACTAGTGATAGAATAACTACTGGTAGAATTGGCACTGCCTTGTTTAGTTCGATTAGAATGCATATCTCTGTTGTCGGCCTTCGTGTCGAATGTTTAATTGCAGGTTTTGACACCTCACCGTGCAGGGGAGGTGTTTGCCGAAATTTTGACCTAAGTTGTATATACATGCTTTTTTTCGAGAGATGGGCTAGTGGAAGGCAAGCCGAGTACCTCGACGACCTTGATCTTCTTCGTTGGCGTTGCGGATGCACCGCACCGCGGTGCCTTGTCACCGTCGGGCCCTAGGTATGAATAACCCGTCTTCCCGGTCGTATGGTCGTAGATCGCGCAACCTAGTTAGGTGTCTCCCCGTCCGAAAGAGATACGGCCGGAGGTATGCATTTCGTGCATACCTCCGACCGTATCCGTTTCGGATTGTCCACGGTTTACGGACAGCCCACGGATCCGTAGATGAGTTAGTTTCCATGTCCCGGTCCGATCCGAGGCGAGTTTTGGCATCACCTCCTCGTTGTTCTCTCGGATACACAATCTCCATACTCGGACGTGTATCTGGAGAACAGCGGGGAGGTGCTGCCGAAATTCAGCCTCGATCGGATCGGGGCATGGAAACTAACTCATCTACGGATCCGCGGGTGGGATTAGGACCTATCCTCACCTATTAGACAGTAGGATCACGATGTACATGGATTTTATGGTTCGCATTCTTGTATGACAAAGGATGGAGGACCGTCAGTGGATGTACACCGTGGGAGAAGTAAGCGTGATTTTGACGATGAATGGAAGGATAAGACCAATGGTTTCTTGGAATTTGCATGGGCCAATTCTCGTGGTCATTTGCTAGTTTGGTGTCCCCGCACAAAATGTGACAACAAGAGGAGAGTTAGCAAGGAGGATATGGGCCGACATCTTCCGTACAATGGATTTACCAAAGACTATACCGTGTGGATCTACCATGGTGAAGCACATCGTATGAGAGAGGAGGTGGTGAGACCACGCCCGGAGGGGTGTGATGATGATGCGGGGGTTGTAGACATGTTAGAAGATGCTCACCAAGCACTTTTCAATGACAACCGTGATAAGGAGGCGATGGAGGAGGAGGCAAAGTTGTTCTACAAGATGATGGACTCGGCAAAGATACCTCTTCACGACCACACCACCGTTTCGCAATTGGACGCCATTGGGCGGTTATTAGGGGTGAAATCCGAGTTAAACATCAGTCGAGCAAAGCTTCAATAGGTTGTTGGTCGTTGTTGGCTCCTTGCTTCCAAAGGGCCATTCACTACCAACGTCCATGTACGAGTCAACAACACTCTTCAAAGCACTTAAGATGCCGTATGAGCGAGATAGATGCTCGTGTGAATGGGTGTGTCCTTTTTAGGAAGGAACACGCGGATGCCACGCACCGTCCAAAGTGCAAATCCTCGAGGTTCGAAGAGGTACCGCTGGGGATGGTCGGATGAAGCGGATCGATATCGCCCAAAAGATCGTACGGTATCTTCCGTTTGTGCCGAGGATCCGGCGACTTTACCAAACCGAGGAAAGCGCCAAACGGATGACATGGCATAAGCATGGCATACGGTATAGTCCGGACAAGATGGTACATCCATCGGATGGTGAAGCATGGCGATACTTTGATGGACAACATCCCGAGAAAGCGGCAGAGGCTCGTAATGTACGTGTTGCGGCGGCAACCGATGGGTTCAATCCTTATGGAATGAGTACCGCCCCTTACACATGTTGGCCCGTGTTCGTTGTACCCTTGAATCTCCCCCCCCGTGTCGCCTTCCAACGGGACACGATATTCATGTCCTTAATAATTCCCGGACACCCGGGAGTAATATGGGTGTGTATATGGATCCTTTGTGGGATGAATTGATTAGTGCTTGGGAGGAAGGTGTATGGACATATGACCGAGCCGAAAGGTCATCCTTCAAGATGTATGTTTGGTACCAATACTCTATTCATGACTTCCGGCGTATGGGTTGTTCTCGGCTGGTGTGTTCATGGAAAGTTCCCGTGCCCAATATGCAAGGAACGTTTGAGGTTCATCTGGTTGCGAAGGGTGCTAAGTATTCATCGTTCGACCAACATCGTCGGTCCCTACCTCTTGACCATCCATTCGGACAAGATAAGAAGAACTTCGAAAAGGTGTTGTAGTGACACAACCTCGACCGCGTATGCCGACCGGTGCCGAGGTTCGTGCTCGAGTAGAGGCTCTTGTGGCCAATGAAGGAGATGGTCGTTATGTGGGGTATGGTGAGCGACATATGTGGAGCCATAAATCGGGCTTACAACGGCTCCCCTATCATGATGACCTTCTTGTGCCACATCACATTGACGTTATGCACACTGAGAAGAATATCGCAGAGGCACTTTTTTGCACACTGATGGACACCGAAAAGTCTAAGGATAATCCTAAGGCCAGAGTGGACATTGCAACACTATGTGATAGACCTAAGCTAGAGATGAGGCCTCCAGAAGGCCGCAAGAAATGGAGAAGACCCAAGGCCGATTATGTATTGTCCATTGAACAAAGGAGGGAAGTTCTTAAATGGATGAATGGGCTTAGGTTTCCAGATGGGTATGCACATAATGTGAAGAGGGGAGTAAATTTAACTACTATGCGAGTAAATGGCATGAAGAGTCATGACTACCATATATGGATCGAGCGGCTTCTTCCCACGATGGTTCGAGGCTTTGTCCCAGAAGAATATATGGCAAGTGTCGGCAGAGTTGAGCTATTTCTTCCGGCGGCTATGTGCGAAGGAGATATCTCGGACCGTATGTAGAGAGTTGGAGAAAGCGGCCCCCGTGTTACTATGTAAGTTGGAGAAAATCTTTCCACCTGGATTCTTCTTGCCAATGCAGCATATGATTGTGCACCTTCCATACGAGGTACGCATGGGTGGGCTCCGTGCGGTACCATTGGTGCTACCCAATTGAGAGAACTCTGAAGCTCGTACGCAAAAAATGTACAAATAAAGCCAGAATCGAGGCTTCAGTTGCGAGAGGCATACATTGTGGAGGAGGTGTCAAACTTCACGAAAAGTACTATAAAGAGAACCTTCCTAGCGTGCATGATCACCCCCTCGTTACAATGTCGCGGATAATCAATCCAAACTCGGTCTTTTCCAAGGCCAATTCGGAAGCGCGAGTGCATGTACCACCAAGCAACTCACCAATGAAGAGTGGCGTAGCATCATGCTATATGTCTTTGCTCAACTCGCCGGAGGTTGAACCGTACAAACAAGAATTCCTCCGTGAGTTCCGGATCGCATCGAGGTTGCCGCAGCCACACGAAGTTGATAATCTTATTTCGCAAGGTGCGGGCCAACAACGGCCCGATTTCATTTCATGGTTCGGGAGAAAGGCCCAAACCGATGTGTCCATCTCTAGTGAGTTGTGTCTTGTTGCATGTGGCCGTGACCTAAGGGTTAGGTCATTTACCGGTTATGATGTCAACGGATTTCGTTTCCACACGACGAGCTACGAAGAGAGTCGACCCAATAGAAGTACCACAAACGGCGGCGTGGTTACGATCGACACCGATGGGAAAGAATATCATGGAAGAGTCCCGGAAATATACGAACCGTCATTTTATGGCGCCCCACATCTTAAACCCGTGATATTCAAATGTCATTGGTTCGATCCTGAACGTACTCGAAGGACCCCGGCCATCGGGCTTGTCGAAGTTCGACCGGATTCCGTGTATCCAAGATCTGATGTATACATTGTGGCCCAACAAGCCGTGCAAGTTTATTACCTTCCATACGCCCTCGCCGCAGCAAAGATTACCTTATGGGTTGGGAGGTTGTACGAAAGTCGCGCCACATGGTAAACTACCCGTCCCCAACGATGAAGACTATAACTTGATAAACCCAAACACATATGAAGGAGAATTCTATCAAGAAGAGGGGTCGATTGGGAGCTTTGTGATAGACCTAACTACACCTATAGTAACGGAAGTAGACAATGAATTGGTCGAACACAATGAGGATGAAGATGAGGTGTATGACCCAAAGGACTTACAAATGCTTGAGCGATTGGACATGGAACATGAAGGAAACTTAGAGCCGTCAGATTATCTTCATTATCTGGATAATTTTGACAGTGATGACGAGCGTACAGACATACCAGCTAATCCCCACGATGATCCAGATTACTTTTAATACATGTAATACTATGTTCTTTCGTATTCGTGTTTTCATTATTGTTATGCATGTCTAATTATTATTATGCATGTCATACTAATTATGTTTTGTTTATATGTTGATCACGGGTGACGAGAAAAAGATGGCGGGCGGCCGTCGCGGAGGACGACGACCGGTACCACGGGTGGAGGTAGACGAGGGCCGACGTCAGGTGCCCTTGTCCACCTTTTACAGCGCCTCACAGGGGCAGGAAGAGGCGGAGGGGTCGCAGAGGAGGACCAGGAGGGCCAGGGGGCCAGCTGTCGAGCCGACGGAGGCCGACGACGAGGTGGAGGAGCCGACCCGACGGTGCACCGGAGACCGAGGACGGCGCCTCGGGTGCGGGTTCCTCGGGGGAGGCCGCTACGGCGGCCAAGGTCTACTTGCGAGGCCCCGCACGACTCCCCTCGGCCCCCGCTCCCTCAGAACCGCCCAGTCATTCGCCCCCAAGGCCGAATGTAAGTAAATTTAGATGCCTAACTTCATTTTGATGCCTAACTTCATTTTGATTATCGAGTCACTAATATTTTGTTCGACATGTGCGAGAACCGGCTCGTTGTGTCGGGTGGCGACGCCCGCAAGCCTAACGGCATTGTCGGGCTTCTCTGTAGGCGCACTACCCCGGCATTGTCACGTACCACGGGCGGACCGAGCCGGCCTACACGTGGGGCCACTACTACCGGGGTGAAGACCGAGAGTTCACCCACACGGCGAGCGCGTGCCGAGGACGTTCGGGTAACTCTAGCAAATCACAAAGTTTCTCATTACATCACATTCGTTCCACTCAATCTTAACAAAATGATTTTGACATCGTATTTGTATGCAGACCTTCTTCAGATGTGAGGATGGAGAAGAGGAGAGAGCGGACATGTGCCTGAGGAACTCTTGCAAGAAGCGTGCCACAAACATGCATCACGAGGTAAAGCACCGGGCCGTCGTAACCTACTACGCGTTGGTGCTTGGTCAAAAGATAAGCAAGGAAGAAGCCGGAAGGACAATGTTGACCCGTGAGCGCTTTATTGAGGTACTTCAAGTGAAGCTATGTTTTGATATTACTTATGTTATGTTTCATCTTCTCATGTATCAATTACCTCGTGATGTGCGGGTTTGTCCCTGGTGGAGCCGCGCCAAGGCCGACGCGTGGGCAATGGAGGTGGACAAGTGGTTCACGGAGGAGTACCGGCGGGGCGCACGACGCCGGACGAGAGCGACGTTTGATGATGGAGGGCCCATCACACCACCAAGGCCGGCGGAGCCTTCCGGAGTACAAGGAGCTATGGGTACGCCTTTCTTTCTAAGTCGGCAAAGGCTCAAACTTGTTTCATCACACTAATCTTCGTCCCGCTTTTCTTGCGGCAAAAGGCACATCCCGGAAGGGAATGCTCGGACTTCGATGCCTTGTGCATGGCACACAAGGCCAAGGCGACGTCCGATGTGTCCTACGAGCGTGAGCGACGGGCGGAGGCATACAACAACCCGTCTTTCGGCCGCCGCATTGCCGAGTACACGGAGGCATGTAAGCACAAGTACGGGGAAGACTACAACCCGAGCGAGCATGACATTGATACGGACATAGTCATGGCCTTGGGTGGAGGAAAGAAGCACGGGAGGTTGTGGATTGGCGATGGCATCATCGACGGTTCCGGCTTGAGACTTTCCGACGTCCGGCACGGAGGACGGAGTCCGACCCCCGGATACGGGCACGGCCGAGCGTGGGGATGGGCCGGTTGAACGTCCTTGAGGTATGCACTATCCACTAAACATGGTATATTAATGTTGAAACACATTCTTAGATTTGCATTACCGAAACATTTAAGTTAAATGTTCTAGGTCGAGCTAGCGAGAGGAGCGGAGTCTACGTCGGCCGGCTAGCGAGCAGCCTAGCACAGGAGCGGGCTCGGCGGCGGGCAATGGCGAGTAAGTTCGAGGAACTTACTAGGTTCCTCGGCGACGTCGGTGGTATGGCTCTACCACCGGGGCTCCTAGCTCCTATCACTCCGATCGGTCCACGTGTGTCTCCTACGCCGCAAGTTCTAGGTAGTCCCGTGAGTATGATACCAAAGACTTTCTCGGTTTTGTGGCTAATGATATCTAACACTTGCAATCTTGTCTCCTTTGTGCGGCCTTTCTCGGCGGGTTCTAATCGGCGGGCTCCAAGTGGCGATCAATTCCACCACTCGCCCGTCACTCGGATGCCGCTTTCACACCCTTCCCGCCGCCCGAGCAACACCGTAGGCCCGTGGATCTACCATGGACTTGTTTCGATGGACTTGTGGATGTTATGTGGATTTGTGGACTTGTGTGGATGTGTGAACTTGTGGATGTGTGAACTATTGTGATGTGTGGACTTGTGGATGTGTGATATATGTGATATGTGCTGTCTTTGCATGTGTGTTTGCGGTGATATATGTGTGTTTGCGGGGTATATGTATTTGGTTGCAATTTGGAAGCAAAAAAAAAAATAAACAAAGGATGACCGCTTTGCCGAGCGCGGCCGTCGGCAAAGGCCCCTTTGCCGAGGGTTTTGTGCCGCACGCTCGGCACACCCGGGAAATCCGACCCCTTCTCTCGGTGTTCCCGACCGTGCCGAGCGTACTTGCACAGGGGCACTCGGCACGGTCGGGAGCACCCCGATCCGGTCTCCCGGCCCTTGCCGAGCGTTGGCCGTCGGCAAAGATGTAATCTTTGCCGACGGCCCGGGTGAGCCGTCGGCGCGCTTTGTTTTTTTTTAAAAACAAACCTAAACCTCTCGTGCCGACGGCCTAGCGTCCGGCCGTCGGCAAAGAGGATTCGAAAATCCGTCGCCTCGTAACGGTTACTTTTTTCCTCCGACGGCCCGCCGTGGGCTCTCGGCAGAGCCTTTGCCGAGGGTCTTGACCTAAGGCGCTCGGCAAAGATCCTTGGCCGAGAAAAAATTTTCCGGGAGTACGGTGCCGAGTGCGGCCGTCGGCAAAGCCTTTGCCGACGGTTTCTAGGTCTTTGCCGACGGTTTCGGGCACTCGGCAAAGGACCTGTTTCCAGTAGTGACTTATCTCTATACAGACAGAGGAGTTGTACCAATCAAAGTTAATATGCATTAAAAATATTAGTCTATTAGTGTTAGCCCATTCTATCCCTGTCGTTGTGGTCCGGCTGCCACCTATTGACGAGGTCCGGTTATTTGGGTTTAGGATTATCTGGATCTTTGCATATGCCAATTTGTATCAATTAGTTTCCACTACTAGGGCTCCATGACAAATAGTACCGATTATGTTTGCACCTAGTACTAATGGTAGCATAAATACCGAGTCTAAAATGTACCCCTAGAAACGGGTCCTGTGATACCCTTTAGTACTGGGTGAGATGGACACATGATATAAAAAATATTGTATTAATATCGAGCTTCCCTCCACCCGGTACTAATATGTCTGACCGCATTTAGTATCAGGTGGAGGCTCCACTCGGTACTAGGGGCCTCCGGGTGAGAAAAAACACTAGTACTCTCTGATGTTTCTCTATCTTCTCTTCGCTGATCTCCAGGGACCGGCCGGTGGCGCGGCGGTTGGAGCCGTGAGCATGATTGGACACGAGTATTGGCCCCAGGCAGGAGGTGCGACGTGGCGTAGCGAAACCACCAAGGGTCCACACTGATGATAACATGACACCTTTATAGTAACTTTTGGTACCACTCACTTGGTTCCACATGTACATGTCTCTATTTGATTGAAGGTACAATTGTATTTCAAAGTGCAAGCTCATCAAAGTCAAACATTCGGTTCGTCGGTGTCACACCCTGAAATTTCCAATTTCAGGATGTGAATAGGAAGAAAAATTTAAACAATGATTTAGTCTAAATTTTAAAATTTTGCCCAGCTTTTATTTTTCTTTACAGGAAATATAGTATAGGAAAAATCCTTTGTTTGATTTTTCTAAATTTAACAAATAGTTGTGTGTGTGTTGCATTCATGCCGTTGCATTGTTCTTGGGTGTTTGGATCCAAATCTTGATTTGAATTCAATTGTTTGTTTGTTTCAAACAGAAATAGAAATTTGAAAAAAAAGAAACAAACCTTCCCCTTATCCCTTTTCAGCCGCAGCCCGCCACCCAAACCCCCCTTGCTCCCGCCCGGCGAGCCCACCTTTCCTTTCGGCGCTCGGCCCCGGTTCGCGAAGTCCGCTCGCGCTCCCTCGGCTTTCCCTCGCGGCCGCTTCGCCTCCCTCCGCTTGCCACGGCCCGGCCGGGCCGACGGCCCGGCCCGGGCCCGGCTTGCGCGCGCCCGGCCCGGTGGGCGACGGGCGGGCCCCGCCCGTCATCACCCTCCTCGCGCCGCCGGCCGAGCCGGACTTGGGTCCGACTCGGCGTCCGTGTCGCGCCGCCGCCCTCCCCCGCAGCCCGTTGCCCGGGCGCGTTTCCCGGCCTATTTAAGGCGTCGCCCGCGTCGCCTTGGCCTCCCCCGAACCCTAACGCCCTAAGCCGCCGCCTTCCCGAACCCTAGCGCCGCCGCCGTCCGTGCCAAGCCGTCGCCGCCGCCGCCCGCGCCGTCGCCGCTTCGTCGTCGATTTGGAGCCACCTCGGAGCGTCGCCTCAAGGTGAGGAGCACCCCGGTGTAGTCCGCTCCGGTTCCCGTGCCGCGCCCGCGTCGCCCGCGCTCGCCGCCCGCGGCCGTCCGCCCCCGCCCCGCCGCGCGAGCCGCCGCCGTCGTCGCCCGTGCGCCCGCGCGGTGCCCCGGTCGATTCCCCGCGACGCCGCCTACGCGCCGGTGCTTAGCCGCCGAAAATCGTGCTCCCTAGCCGAAGATCGGACCCGTTCGCCGGAGCGCCGCCTTGCGCCGCCGCATTTGCCGTGTCGCCGGCCGCTCCCCGCCGCCGGCCGCCCGCATGAGACCGTGGCCGCCGGATCCTTGATCAACGGCCCGCATTAGATTGAACCCCCCCGATCAAACCAGCTTACACGGCCAACCCGCGCCGCTTCGGATCTCGGCCGTTGGATCTTGATCCGATGGATCATATCCATCCCCTTAACGTTAGCCGCGCGTTTTTGCAAATAAAGCCCTGAGTTTTTCCAAAATCACAACCCGATCCTCCCACCTTAAGAAACCCTTACGTATAGGTCTTGTTTTCTTCAGTTTAGCCCGAAAACTTAAAATTCTTTACAGATTAGTCCTAAAAATTGTTTTAGCTATAACTTAGTCGTTTTAGCTCCATTTTAGCGTTCTTTATGTCCACGCGATCGTCTCGACGAGTAGAACGACTTTTTGCCCCTGTTTAGTTATGTTAGTACTGTTTGGTGATTGTTTCTTATTTTATTCCATTGTATGCTTGTATGTGAATGATGTGGTGCGTAGAAGACGGTTCGTTCGTGGAGAACGCTGGAGTTGAAGATTTCCAAGGTCTTGAGCAGCAGCACACGTTGGTAGAAGGCAAGTCCTTGCTGCATTCCCGATGATCCTATTACAACATGCATTTTAATTACACCGTTATTATTTATTGCTTGCATTAAATTGATGGGTCCTACTATTAAGGTTTGACTAGTTTTGTTTATCTTGTGCCTTGATCAACCCGGGTTTATGTTTATGTTGGGTAGACCATGCTTAGTTGCTCAACTTGGGATTATGGTGGTTTTGATGAACAACAATGTTAATCTTGCTTTATTTATGTTGTACCTTTCATTAATCAAGATCACCCGTGTTAATCGGAACATGGAGAGCCACCCAGGAAAACAAGTGCTACCACAAGACATATGGCTCGTCTTGGCTTATTAATTAGTGAACCAGGTGTTAGGTATGCTTTACCCGATAAGGGTTGGGGGCCGGCGGGTAGTGGCGTATGGACTGCTCGGGCGCGGTGTGGGCTTAGCTAAGACACGGTACTCGTCCGGGAGCTTTATACGTTGCACCGACCGGTAACCTAGCGGGCGGCCTTCATCCGGGGATCTTTGTAACGGCCTCGTAGCGTCCCTATGCAATCACACCTCGGTAGTGTGGTATGGTGCCCGATCGCATCGCATGGTTGGGTTTAAAGTTCTTCGGGACTTTTACGCGACTTGTGGGTAAAGATGTACGACCTCTGCAGAGTGTAAAACTAACTAGTTAGCCGTGCCCACGGTCACGGGCGGCTTGGACCCTCACATGATTAAACTATGGAAGATGGATTAAACTTGTTGTATTTACTTTCGTTCATGATGTTGATGCTTATGTTAACCTTTGGGTTGGTATAAACTTACATTTGCTAGTAATATAGCTTGCTTAATAAAATTTGACCAACTAAAATGCTAATCTGCTATGCAACCACAAGCTTCCACCATAAAGCCTTTGCATGTTGTTATAGATCTTTTCCCTTGTTGAGTACGACATGTGCTCATGCTTGTTGTTCTTTTATATGCATCTACACAACCCGGTTGCTGCTCAGACGGGCGCTTTGAAGACTTTCCTGGAGAGTTCGGTGGTTTCTAGGCGAGCGTGCCACCATCGGTACACCGCTCGTGGAGACGTCCTTTACCGCCGCTAGTACTCGCTTATGTTACGATTCCGAGACATTCGGTCATGTAATAAAGTTTTAATACCCTCTTTACGCTTTTACATTGTGTTTTGGTATAAACCGAGTCAACGCATGTGTGAAACTTGATCCCGACGCACATGTGTTCTATGCATTCGGATTTGCCTTTAAATCCGGTGTGACGATCGGTAGCCCAACAATGCTTCTTCACCCTTGGAGATCATACAGGCACCTAGGTCCCATACGGGCTCAGACGATTTGAACGTTCATAGAGCTTCCAATGGCACCATTTCACCTCAAAATGGGTTCTGGGTCGTCTGGAATCATCAAAACAAATGGACATCCAGAATCTATCAGGGTGCTACGCCGCCATCTTTTCGGCTGTTTGCTTGTGTATCGTGTTGGTTCATTATGGACATGCATGGTTAGGGGTTATGCACACCCCAAACCTCATATAATCAGTAGCCGCCGCCACATTAGGGTTCGGGTCTTTGTGATCTGAAACCGGATCGGTGCGTCGCTCTCCAACCAAATCGAGAGTTATCCTTACCTGGCGGAAGAGGGGGCCAGCTAGTTCCCATCACGCACGGCCTGTAGGCCGGCGGTGCGGCTGGCGTGGAGGCTTGGCTGACGGTCTGGTATGGGGCTGCCGGTGCCTGAAATATAATCTGTGAATCTGTATATAAGTGAATTCCTCCTTCGGTATCAGTTATATAATCGATACTAGGATAGTAGGATCCCTTCATGGTGGAGAAGCTAAGGAACAACAGTTGACCTTTTTCTTTCTTGAAATGGGCAACAAGTGCAGCCAAAAAAAAAATCGGCTGGTTGGGCTCATCTTACAGTTCCTTTGCTCGTAACTACTACTGCACCTAGACGAGCACACTCAACTACTACTTTGGTACTTTGGTGATCACAAAAGAAAAAAAGACTCAACTACTTTGGTCGTAGCTAGGGTTAACTGTGACGTGTCGAACAGTCTAGCTCACACCTTCTAGGATAATTTCAACTATTAACAATTTATATGTTGAAAAGAAATGAGCAGGAGAAGGGGAATATATGCATGGTATAAACAATATCTAAGATGAATTAAGCACTGGATTAGGTCTTGCTAGCTTCATTTTCATTGACAAAATATAAATAAGTTCTTACTTCCTCACAACCCCTACTTTTCTTTTACCCTGAGACGGAAAAATTGTGAAGAAGTTTGATGATATGCTCTTACTTTTCGGCCTGTGACAATGTGGGCCAGAATTTTTCGTTCTCTTTGAGAGTGTCGACGCAAAAATTAACATGGTAAAAGATGTTACTTGAACATTCAAAAGTTGTGGTTTGTCTTCCACTAAAACGAAAACGACTTGGACCAGGTATGTCCTTGTAATCAGCACCTGACAGATTGGCTTACTCTTTTGTTGTCATCACATTGAAGACAAGTAGGCACGCGCTACGATTAATCTAAGTATTTACCCTCGAAGTTGAATAATGGTTAGGAGCCAATAATCACATAATAAAAGGTTAGGAGTGAGTCTACACCTGATAATCACGCAATCAAAGGGAAGGATGTGGTTGATTATCTTTGGAATGGAGCAAATTATTAGATCTTTAAAATTCCCACAACATTGACTGAACAATATATATACGCGCGGGACATTAAAATTAACACCACGTCCGTCCCACATTGGCCCAGCTTTGGATATTCCAAACAGGGTTAGAGTTAGAGCTAGTTTCTAACTCTAGCTCTAGTCCTAAACTAACTCTAGCTCTAGAGGTGTTTGGATGAAAAGGTTAGAATGACATTAAATATACCTTTTCAATCATTAGGTGTGGGTGGAGGGAGAGAGAAAAATCACTTTTTGGTGGACCCAACATGAACTAGCACCAATAAGCACCTCTTGGGTGGGATAGTTTTTTTGGGTGGGTTAGTGTAACACCCTAAAATTCCATCACCAAATTAATGTAAGCAACATGGTATTTAGATTTTATTTTCTAAGGATTAATTAAATTATCAAATAAATTTGGCCTTTAAAATATTTTAAATATCATTTTAATAATTTAGAAGCAATAAGTGTTTGTGCATCATGATTTGAATGCATGAGTTTTGGTTGTGGTGTGGTTTTAAAAGTCTTAAAATACTTGTGAAAAAGTCCTTAAAAATAATTGTGAAAATTGGTGTGAAAGTTTGAAAAAAAAATGATGAAAGTTTGAATTTAATGTTTGAAAAGTTGTTTAAAAGGTTTTCTAAAAGTCTTAAAATAGTTGAATAAATTTGTGTTAAAATTTGAATTTGAAAATAGGAAAAAGTTTTGAATTTAAAAAGGGTTTGAAAAAGATTTGAAAAAGGTTTTGAAAAAAAAAAGAAAAAAAAAACAAAACAAACCTATCTAACCTTCCCCGCGAGCCCAACCCACCGCGCGGCCCGCACCACTTTCGGCCCACGCGGCCCACCGTAACCCCGCTCCACTCCTCCCTCTCCCTCGCGCGGTCACCGACGGTGGGGCCCACCCGTCGGCACCTTCTTCCTCCTCCGGCCGCCCCCCCACCTCTCCTCTATTTTCTAACGAGCGCCGCCGCCGCCGGTCACTCCCCACCCTCTCGCGCCTTCTCCTCCCTTCAAGCCGCCATCAAGAGCTTTGAAGCCCGCTTAACTCCCTCCCCCCTCTTAATCCCCTTCGGTTTCCCTAATCAAGAGCCCGCTCTTTATTGCCTTGAAACCGCCATGGCCATTCATGGCATTTCCCCTCCGGTCGTCAAATCTTCCCCCTCTCCTCGCGCCCACGAGCCTATAAAAGAGTTCCCAGGGCCTCCCTCGCCCTCCCTTCACTCCACACCCGAGCCTACCCGCCTCCTTGCCGTTTCTTTTGCGCCAAACCGAGCTCGCCGCCGCCGCCCTTTGGAACCGGCCGCCGACGTCGATCTCCACCACCGTCGTCCTCTTCGCCATTTCCTCGCTCGCTGAAGCTTCTACGTGCAGTGAGAAACCCCTCCCTGCCCTCTTTTCCTTTCCTACCGAACCGTAGGCGTGCCGCCGCTCGCCGGCCGCCGGCGACCCGCCCCCTCGCGATGCGAGGCCACCACGACCGCCGGAGCCGCCTCCCCCGACCACCTAGATAGGTTCACCGTCCTCCCGGCCTCCGCGTAGAACCCCGTCTCGCGTCCCAATCCGTGGCCCCAAGACCGAGATCGAGCATCGCCGGCGAGCTCCGCCGCCGCCTCCCCGCCGGCGCCGCCGGCCTCCCGGCCGCCCGCCGCCGCCCGTCGCCCGTGTGCGATCGGGGCCGTCCGATCGGCGCGGACGGCCCCCGGATCGAAAAGGGGCGTACCCCTTGGATCGGTCCACCGTGGACCGGTGGGCCGGTCCACGGGCGCGGTCCACCGCCGACGTCGGCGCTTGCGTCGGCTCGCGTCGGCACTCGCGTCGGCACGGCCCAACCACAGGCCGCCACGTGGCACCACCGCGGCTTATCCGCCGGCCGCCCCGGTAATTTTACAAAGAGAACCCCGAGTTTCGGAAATTACAAATAAACCCTTCCACCTATCAGAACCCTTACAATTCAGTCCTGATTCTTAAGTCTAGGCCCCTGATCTCTTTAGTTTTTCTGTTTAATAGCCTACCCTTGACCTTTTACATGTTAGACCTCCTAGTTTCACACATAATTATGTTTAGGTCCCTGGAATCTTGCAGAAAACTCCATAAACTTCCAGATATTCACAAATTAGTCCCTGAATCTTGTTTTAGCCATATCTTTTCCGTCCTAGCTCCGTTTTAAGCGTTCTTGGTGTCCATGCGACCGTCTTTTAAAGCCCGGCAGTTCTAGAATCTTGTTTTGGCCGTATCTTTTGCGTTGCAGCTCCGATTCCACCGTTTCAAGTTGCGTTAGGCTCATATCAACTAAAACTACGTGATAGGACCAATGTTGTACATGTTCATTGTTTTATATTTAAATATTAAATATGATTAAACCCTATTTCACATGCTTTTCTAATTAAAATTTAATTAGAAGTTTAACACGTGTTTTCATAAGAAAGTTAATATGATAAATATTAAATGAACATTTCTTTTAATTAAAAGTTAATTAGATGTATACCTCGGTTTTATAATCAAACTTAATTTGATTAATGATTATGCAATTTGCTTTCTACTAAAATGTAACATAGGCTATATCCCGAGTTTTCTTAAATGTTAATTTGATTAAAGTGAATATAAATGTGTTTTTAAATTATAATTTGATTAGAATAACACGAAATATAAAGACAAACGCCTAGATACTTTTAAATGCTTCTTTTAAAATTAAATGTTTAATTTGCATAAATCCTACTTGAATATTTATAAGTAAAATTGGATTAGGCTTACATCGTCTTTTAAATACAAATATAACTTGCTTAATTATAAATAGGCTATTTCTCTGAAATAACCTATACACATGATTTTACTTAATTAAAAGATATCAAACGCATAGCTAGCTCTTGTTTGTGATCATCCAAATCTCCCGATAGTTCCGAGTGTTCCTTGTGTTCGCTTTCCTAGACCCAAATCCTGTTTTCCCTTTAAGCTTTTCATGCTTGGTGTATTGTTTTGTTTATTGTATGTATTCTTGTGTGCTCGTAGACATCGTGTCAGTTTCAAGCGAGCAACCAGTTGATGTAGATCAAGAGCAAGTGTTTGAAGAAGAAGAACCTTAGTGATTAAGCAAGGAAGGCAAGTGGTCTTCTCCCCCTGCATGATTCTATTTTATCCTATGTAATTGCATGACAACTAAGTTTATATTTATTATGGTATTGCATTAAATTGATGGGAACACCCTTTTTAAGGACTTACCTAGACTTTTACCCACAATCCTTGGATGAACCCCCGTTTAACAAATGTTTTTGGGTAGAATATGCTAGTTGCTCAACTTGGGTTGGATAAAAATGGTTTTTCATGACAAAGGCTTGTATGTTTAATGACGATGCTTTTGGTAATACAAGATCGGGTGATTTAATCGGAACATGGAGAACCACCCAAGAAAACATGCGCAACCACGGTGTTACATGGCTCGACCTTAGCCAATTAATTAGGTGTGCGATTGATCCGATGGCCCTTTTCCGAAAGGAGCAGAGGGGGATCCGGTTGCGGGGGTATAGCCCGGTCCTTTTGGGGTAGCAACCTTTGCTAAGGTGCCGACCACTAGGGAGGGTTATGGTCCGCCCCGATCCGTAACTATGCGGGTCGTTAGTCTTTTGTATACCTTTGTAAAGGCTTCGTAGCGTCCCTATGCAATCACACCTCGGAAGTGTGGTATGATGCCGATCGATCGCATCGCATGGTTGGGTTCAAAGTTCTTCGGAACTTTTACGCGAGCCGTGGGTAAAGTGTGCAAACCTCTCGCAGTGTAAAACCGATCGATCGGCCGTGCTCACGGTCACGAGCGGCTTGGACCCTCACATGATTAATAAACTTGAAGATGAGAATAAATCGTGGTTTGGTGAAGCTCGATGAGCTATGGGAAGTTTTGTTGTAAAGTTTCTTAAGTGGGTTGGTATATACTTACATCTAGTAATTAGGCGTTCTTTAATTAAAAGTTTGACCAACATTAAAATGCTAACCGCCGCAAAACCATAGCCTATCCTTGATAGCCTTGCATCTTCCCCCACTTGTTGAGTACCAACCATAAGTGTACTCAGCCTTGCTTACCGTCGTTCGAAGAGAACAATGGTGAAGAGTTCTACTTGCGACCTTGAGGAGTTCCGAGGCATGCGTCTCCCCCGATCAAGTGCCGCGTGGAAGCGGAAGACGAAGACTTGTCGTGTAGTTATCGTTTTCCGATGTTAAAGACCTTCGTGTCTTCCGAATGAGTGTAGTAAGTTGTTAAACCCCTTGTTACGTTTTTACTGTCTATGATATTACACTCATTTCGTCTATCATATGTGTGGAACTAGATCCCGGCACACATATGAGATGCATCCGTTTCCCTCCGGAAATCGGGTGTGACAGAGTGGTATCGAAGCAAGTGTTGACCGTAGGAACGCAGCCTTAAGTTAGAAGTGGTCGAAAAGTAAGGATTTATGTTCTAGAAAGCCTCGTCATCCTTCAAAATTGGCTTATTTTACATATAAAAAAAACTAATTTAGTCTTGTCTTCTTGTTAAAACACATCGTTTTGTTTTGATCTATTCTGAGCTCGTTTCTTGTGCTATCAACCGATCTTCACCACCGAGATCGTCTAATTTAAGTTCTTAGATGGCCTACCTTCTTATCAACTTCGATAGAAACGTTTCTGTGAGGACGATCGTTGTGCTAATGTTTGTTGTTTGAACACATGGTTGATTTGGATCTTTGCTTGTGTGAGTTGTATTGTGGAGTGATGGCCACAAATGCAACAAGAAATAAATTATTAGGTTAGTAGAGATAGTTTGGGTTCCAATCTGGGTTATCCTTATCTACCAAACAAGTTGGTTGAAGGATGTTTGAAGATCAAAGTCTAGAAGCAACAACATCAACAACCGTAAATCTACAAGCGTATACAGACATCAACGTATGAAAGGGGTTATAGAAAAAGATGGTCAATTTCTTTCGCTCCTGTTGATCTCCTCTCTACCACAGTGTCATTACAATCACAAAAGATGGATATGATATCAATAATTTTACCCTGCTCTTCAATCTGTTTCCAATCTCTTCTGAGCTTATCTTTAACACACAACCAGATGGCGAGTCCTAATAGAAATCACAAAGATAAAGACAACAAAGGAAACATCAACATTCCATCTACAACCTCAGCATTTGAACGCAAGATGCTAGAGCATATGGCAACACAAACTCAGACTCTGCAAGCAATGACTCAAACCATGGTTAACATCCATCAGTATATTACAGAGCAAGCATCAAATCCTAAGAATTCCAACCTTGTTTTGGGTGAAACCGTCAGATTCCAACTGTTTCATCGTCATTGGACAAAGAAAAGATATCACCATGCAAGCTCAAGTCTTACGGAGACGAAGCGAGGACAACACGTCACCCCCTCATAACACGAGAGATAACCAAAACCGGAGTTCTCGCCGGGACCGGTAAAGAAGCAAGTTGTAGAAGTATGGAATCATCAAAATAATAAGATAAGTCATGGAGCACCAGAGTTGCGGACGAATGAACAACATGAATATATGAAGATTACAGGAACATGTCAATGTTGTGAGCATTATGGTCTTCATGTCTCCAAAAAGAAGCCAGCCTAATGAGAGATGAGGCTACACAATGTTATCATTTGGATATTAATAAGAAAAGGAAGTTATGTACCAAAAAAAAAAATCAGTCCCGTAAGAAGTTGCTCAAGCCGTAGATAGTAATCGATTATCAACCTTGAGGATTGAAGTATAAATTTCAATAAATTTCAGCTTCGACGGAATCAAATGACTCAAGAAGCATGCAAGTGAAGAAAGTCAAGGCAACCAAGACAAGAGAAATGATAGCAAGAACAACTTGGGATGTGATCAATATGTGTCACCATATCCAAACCCGCAGGATACACATACAAAGTTCCGGAATACTAAGCCACCTATGTTCTCTAACACTATGGATCACCTAGAAGCCGATGAATGGATCACAACAATTGAACAAAAGCTACACTTGGTGCAATGCAACGATAGAGAGAAAGTTTTGTTCGGGACAACTTGTAGGAGCAGACCTCGGAATGGTGGAATTCTTACATCTACGAACATGAGCAACCACAAAGTATTGTTTGGGAAGAATTCAAGGACAACTTTATAACACACTTCATTCCCGTAAGTACGATGAAGCTCAAAAGGAAGGAGTTCCTTAACTTGAAGCAAGGGCAAATAACAGTGAATGAGTATAGGGATAAATTTATTCAGTTATCTATGTACGCACCAAGATCGTCGAAAGTGACAAAAAGAAACGAGAACATTTCCTCAAGGGTTGAATAAAGACCTTCGCAGAATACGAAGCTTACATGAATATTCTAGTTTGCAAAATGTCATCAACAAAGCTATTGAGTTAGAGAGCAAACTACAGAAGAGGAAAATGAATTTTCCAGAGCAACATGAGAACAATTCACATCTTTACCATTTGACTCAAGGATCGAACATGAGTATGAAGATCCACCACGCAATCGTCGAAACATTAAAGAAAGTGGAGATTGTTTCTACTGCAAAGATCATGGACATTTTATTAGCAGGTGTTCTAGGAAACGTACTGACCGATATGAAAAGAAAGCCCAGCAGAGACAGAATAAGCAAATCAATACCCAAGAAGCCTTGGATCAAATGAAGAAGAATATTAAAAGTTGTGTATGAGGACCCGAAGTATGATTCGAGATGGCTAAGCTTAGGAAAAGAAATAATTATGGAGTCGATCCAGCTCTATTCAAATCACTTTATCAAGAAAAGAAGAAAAATCCTACAAAGGCAAATCAACGAGTCGAGAAAAAGGAGTGGACAGTTACAAGTGGAGTTAGGTTGAGTATTCCAATGATGTTTATAAAGTGAGTTGTGAAGAATAAAGAATTATACTTATGGAGCTTGTGTAAGACGAATTATATGGAAGCAAGATAAGCAGTGTTGGATGCTAAACACCCGAACTCTTGTTTCATGCTAGCTTTTGTGAATCTCGGGATGAGAATCGTCTTAAATTGGAAGTTCAAATTGCTTCATCTTTTTGAGTTCATCTCTCCATGCATTAGTTAACTATTCATATCCGGAATACCTTTGTCTAACAATCGGATGATAAGCACCGGATCGAAGAAGGTCAAGATATTCCATCCGTTGTCCGTGCTCATATTGATAACCAAAGAAAATCAAGCACCACTCCCACCCCTCAACCCAAAGAATGGATCCGGTAGCGCAACAGCTTCCTTGTCACTCGGATGCGCCTAATCCAAAACCCGATCGCCACTATTCAAAACATTCAAGCTCAGCAAAATCGGTCACCACCGAGCGGCCCCACCAAAGACTAGTGGGCAAGCATAAGGAATGCATGAGTCACCGTCCTCCCACGTACTCCTACTTAACCGATACATTGGATGTTGATGACTCGGTGAAAGACTCGTCACCAAGAAGTTGATCGAGAGATGATCTTGTATACAACAAAGCCGTTTGTAAGGATTAACAATTTGAATGGTGGAATGAGTACACTGTCGCACATGTTGTACCTAGAACCATCACCTGGCAGGAATTCAAGGATCATTTTCACGTGCACCACATTCCCTCTGGTACGATCAAGACTAAGCAAAGAGAGTTCCTCTCTCTAAAGCAAGGCAATATGTCAGTTAATGAGTATCTGGACAAGTTTACCCAGTTGTCTCGCTATGCATCAGATGAAGTTAACACTGAACCAAAGAGGCAAGAACGCTTCCTGGATAGTCTGATAGGGCCACTCAACAATCAACTACAGAGTCACAGCTTCCCGGACTTTACTACATTATTGAACAAAACTATAGGTCTGGAGAACAAACATTTGAAACTTGGTAAACAGAAACGCAAGTTCAGGTCTCATGGACAGTCTAGCAACACGCACCCCCGCTTCAACTCATCACATGGTTCTCAGTTTAGTTTTGGTGAATCAAGTGGAAATTATTTGCAAAATTCCCAGTTGCAACATTCAACTCCGCAGTTTCAGCATTTCAGCCAACAAGCACCACATGTTCCAAATCATCATCGAGATCGCTCAGGTGCACCAGTATGAAACAACTCTCAGTTCACTCTAATGGTTGTTTCAGTTGTGGAGAATTGGAACGATATACCAGCATCTTCCCAAATCGTAACATCTAGACTCCCCAAAAAGACAATGGTCAAAGGTTCGGACAACCAACATCTCATATACACCATGGAAGTGCTAATTCTCAGACCAACGAGAGTCAACGGAATTACATGCGTGGCAGAGTGAACCACATGACAGCTGAACAAGCTCAAGATGCTCCTGATTTTGTGCTGGATACGTTTCCTGACAAACTCTGTGCCTGCAACGATTTTATTTGATTCCGGAGCATCACATTCATTCATTGATGAATAATTTGTGGCAAAGCATAATATACCTATGAGTTCTATGAAGACACATTTGCTGATTGGGTTCCCGAATGGTGAAATGAAGTCTACTCATGTAAGCCCACGAGTCAATCTTAAGATCGGGGAATGGATTTTCAAGCTGATCTAGTATTACTTACATCTAGTGGACTAGATGTAATACTTGGAAGGGATTGGTTAGGCGAATGTGACGGAATAATTATGTGTGCCAAGAAGTCAGTACTCATAACCAGCCCACAAGGAGATAGGATTGAAGTTGCCACGACTGCCCCATCCAAGAAGGAAAATAAGAGAAGAAGCTATGACTACCAGAAGAACTCAGCATGCAAGATGGACTTATAGAAGAGTACCCTTAGTTTCTTTTCCAATCTCTCCGAATCTCGGGACGAGATTCTTTTTAAGGGGGGTAGATTTGTAACACCCTAAAATTCCATCACCAAATTAATGTAAGCAACATGGTATTTAGATTTTATTTTCTAAGGATTAATTAAATTATCAAATAAATTTGGCCTTTAAAATATTTTAAATATCATTTTAATAATTTAGAAGCAATAAGTGTTTGTGCATCATGATTTGAATGCATGAGTTTTGGTTGTGGTGTGGTTTTAAAAGTCTTAAAATACTTGTGAAAAAGTCCTTAAAAATAATTGTGAAAATTGGTGTGAAAGTTTGAATAAAAAAAATGATGAAAGTTTGAATTTAATGTTTGAAAAGTTGTTTAAAAGGTTTTCTAAAAGTCTTAAAATAGATGAATAAATTTGTGTTAAAATTTGAATTTGAAAATAGGAAAAAGTTTTGAATTTAAAAAGGGTTTGAAAAAGATTTGAAAAAGGTTTTGAAAAAAAAAGAAAAAAAACAAAACAAACCTATCTAACCTTCCCCGCGAGCCCAACCCATCGCGCGGCCCGCACCACTTTCGGCCCACGCGGCCCACCAGAACCCCGCTCCACTCCTCCCTCTCCCTCACGCGGTCACCGACAGGTGGGGCCCACCTGTCGGCACCTTCTTCCTCCTCCAGCCGCCCCCCACCTCTCCTCTATTTTCTAACAGCAGCGCCGCCGCCGGTCACTCCCCGCCCTCTGCGCCTTCTCCTCCCTTCAAGCCGCCATCAAGAGCTTTGAAGCCCGGCTTAACTCCCTCCCCCCTCTTAATCCCCTTCGGTTTCCCTAATCAAGAGCCCGCTCTTTATTGCCTTGAAACCGCCATGGCCATTCATGGCATTTCCCCTCCGGTCGTCAAATCGTCCCCCTCTCCTCGCGCCCACGAGCCTATAAAAGAGTTCCCAGGGCCTCCCTCGCCCTCCCTTCACTCCACACCCGAGCCTACCCGCCTCCTTGCCGTTTCTTTTGTGCCAAACCGAGCTCGCCGCTGCCGCCCTTTGGAACCGGCCGCCGACGTCGATCTCCACCACCGTCGTCCTCTTCGCCATTTCCTCGCTCGCTGAAGCTTCTACGTGCGAGTGAGAAACCCCTCCCTCGCCCTCTTTTCCTTTCCTACCGAACCGTAGGCGTGCCGCCGCTCGCCGGCCGCCGGCGACCCGCCCCCTCGCGATGCGAGGCCACCACGACCGCCGGAGCCGCCTCCCCGACCACCTAGATAGGTTCACCGTCCTCCCGGCCTCCGCGTAGAACCCGTCTCGCGTCCCAATCCGTGGCCCCAAGACCGAGATCGAGCATCGCCGGCGAGCTCCGCCGCCGCCTCCCGCCGGCGCCGCCGGTCTCCCGCCGCCCGCCGCCGCCCGTCGCCCGTGTGCGATCGGGGCCGTCCGACGGCGCGGACGGCCCGGATCGAAAAGGGGCGTACCCCTTGGATCGGTCCACCGTGGACCGGTGGACCGGTCCACGGCGCGGTCCACCGCCGACGCGGCCGCTTGCGTCGCCTCTCGCGTCGCACTCGCGTCGGCACGGCCCAACCACAAGCCGCCACGTGGCACCACCGCGGCTTATCCGCCGGCCGCCCCGGTAATTTTACAAAGAGAACCCCGAGTTAACCCTTACAATTCGGTCCCGATTTTTATGTCTAGGCCCCCGATCTCTTTAGTTATTCCGTTAAATAGCCTACCCTTGACCTTTTACATGTTAGACCTCCTAGTTTCACACATATTTATGTTTAGGTCCCCGGAATCTTGCGGAGAAAACTCCATAAACTTCCGGATATTCACAAATTAGTCCCTGAATCTTGTTTTAGCCATATCTTTTCTGTCCTAGCTCCGTTTTAAGCGTTCTTGGTGTCCACGCGACCGTCTTTTCAAGCCCGGCAGTTCTAGAATCTTGCTTTGGCCGTATCTTTTGCGTTGTAGCTCCGATTCCACCGTTTCAAATTGCGTTAGGCTCATATCAACTAAAACTACGTGATAGGACCAATGTTGTACATGTTCATTGTTTTATATTTAAATATTAAATATGATTAAACCCTATTTCACATGCTTTTCTAATTAAAATTTAATTAGAAGTTTAACACGTGTTTTCATAAGAAAGTTAATATGATAAATATTAAATGAACATTTCTTTTAATTAAAAGTTAATTAGATGTATACCTCGGTTTTATAATCAAACTTAATTTGATTAATGATTATGCAATTTGCTTTCTACTAAAATGTAACATAGGCTATATCCCGAGTTTTCTTAAATGTTAATTTGATTAAAGTGAATATAAATGTGTTTTTAAATTATAATTTGATTAGAATAACACGAAATATAAAGACAAACGCCTAGATTCTTTTACATGCTTCTTTTAAATTAAATGTTTAATTTGCATAAATCATACTTGAATATTTATAAGTAAAATTGGATTAGGCTTACATCGTCTTTTAAATACAAATATAACTTGCTTAATTATAAATAGGCTATTTCTCTGAAATAACCTATACACATGATTTTACTTAATTAAAAGATATCAAACGCATAGCTAGCTCTTGTTTGTGATCATCCAAATCTCCCGATAGTTCCGAGTGTTCCTTGTGTTCGCTTTCCTAGACCCAAATCCTGTTTTCCCTTTAAGCTTTTCATGCTTGGTGTATTGTTTTGTTTATTGTATGTATTCTTGTGTGCTCGTAGACATCGTGTCAGTTTCAAGCGAGCAACCACTTGAAGTAGATCAAGAGCAAGTGTTTGAAGAAGAAGAACCTTAGTGATTAAGCAAGGAAGGCAAGTGGTCTTCTCCCCCCCGCATGATTCTATTTTATCCTATGTAATTGCATGACAACTAAGTTTATATTTATTATGTTATTGCATTAAATTGATGGGAACACCCTTTTTAAGGACTTACCTAGACTTTTACCCACAATCCTTGGATGAACCCCGTTTAACAAATGTTTTTGGGTAGAATATGCTAGTTGCTCAACTTGGGTTGGATAAAAATGGTTTTTCATGACAAAGGCTTGTATGTTTAATGACGATGCTTTTGGTAATACAAGATCGGTGATTTAATCGGAACATGGAGAACCACCCAAGAAAACATGCGCAACCACAGTGTTACATGGCTCTGACCTTAGCCAATTAATTAGGTGTGCGATTGATCTGATGGCCCTTTTCCGAAAGGAGCAGAGGGGGATCCGGGTTGCAGGGGTATAGCCCGGTCCTTTTGGGGTAGCAGCCTTTGCTAAGGTGCTGACCACTAGGGAGGGTTATGGTCCGCCCTGATCTGTAACTATGCGGGTCGTTAGTCTTTTGTATACCTTTGTAAAGGCTTCGTAGCGTCCCTATGCAATCACACCTCGGAAGTGTGGTATGATGCCTGATCAGCATCGCATGGTTGGGTTCAAAGTTCTTCGGAACTTTTACGCGAGCTGTGGGTAAAGTGTGCAAACCTCTGCAGAGTGTAAAACGATCGATCGGCCGCGTGCTCACGGTCACGAGCGGCTTGGACCCTCACATGATTAATAAACTTGAAGATGAGAATAAATCGTGGTTTGGTGAAGCTCGATGAGCTTTGGGAAGTTTTGTTGTAAAGTTTCTTAAGTGGGTTGGTATATACTTACATCTAGTAATTAGGCGTTCTTTAATTAAAAGTTTGACCAACATTAAAATGCTAACCGCTGCAAAACCATAGCCTATCCTTGATAGCCTTGCATCTTCCCCCACTTGTTGAGTACCAACCATAAGTGTACTCAGCCTTGCTTACCGCCGTTCGTAAGAGAACAATGGTGAAGAGTTCTCTTGCGACCTTGAGGAGTTCGAGGCATGCGTCTCCCCCCGATCAAGTGCTCGTGGAAGCGGAAGACGAAGACTCGTCGTGTAGTTATCGTTTTCCGATGTTAAAGACCTTCGTGTCTTCCGAATGAGTGTAGTAAGTTGTTAAACCCCTTGTTACGTTTTTACTGTCTATGATATTACACTCATTTCGTCTATCATATGTGTGGAACTAGATCCTGGCACACATATGAGATGCATCTGTTTCCCTTCGGAAATCGGGTGTGACAGTTAGATGCAAACTAGCTCAATCTAACCCTCATGTTTGAATACTTTGTAGCTAGTTGAGCTCCAACTAGCCAAAACTAACTCTAGCCCATGGATCCAAACAGGACCATTGTATACTATATCTATTTGGAATTTGGATATTCATCAATCGTCTGCATGGATAATGCTCCCAGCATTAGGCACATTAGAAATTCAAGGTCAACTGTAGCAACTAACCAATTTGCTGAATTTGTTTGCTGAGGTCACGTTAACTTTTAAAATACTTGTATAGAGATAACTCCTTTTTAATAAAAAAGAAAAAAACAACACCTCAATATATACCTTTGATTGGTTGCAAATATACACAAATACCTCGGCGGCATGAAACCTCGGCATCAGGTGCCGGCAATTCATATCAGGAGAGGAGAGGAGTATCACTTCTTCCAGTTCTGATGACCACAATCCACCTTCCGCGAACATGCTAGCAACTTGCGAAGCATCTATATATCCTTCTTCTTATGTCAACTCAAACGTATGAAAAAACAATACTCTGACGCAACATATAAGCTTGATTGCACAGGATAGCTTTGTTCCATTCTGTCACTTAAAATAAGTCATTGACGCCAGAGCCAGGCCGGCTAGCTCAGGCCTGCATTTTAAAAGCCCAGGCACCCGAAGCAGAACCGAGGCAACCAGAGGATCTTACAATGGCAGCGCCGTGGACGTGGTTGATCGCTCTCGTCGTGGCTCTCGCCGTCGTGACAGCGGCGGCAGGAACCGCCGGGACGTCGGAGCAGCGGCGGCGGCAGATGCGAAGCCTCCTCAAGAGGCTCAACAAGGATCCTCTCGCAAGCATTCAGGTACTGCTCGACGACATTCTCGACTTTTCTACGTACTTCAATTATTGCGGGTACTGATTCAGACGAAACTAACAGAGCGAAGATGGAGATACCATAGACTGTGTGCCCATCTCCAAACAGCCTGCATTCGATCATCCGCTCCTCAAGAACCATACCATCCAGGTTCCTCTCTGTCTCTGCTGCACCATTGCTACAGTTCTCCCCACAGCATCACATAATTAAACACATGTTGTATCATGATATTACTCATCGGTGTCGCGTGCGTCGTCACCTTGCAGATGCGGCCTTCCTACCACCCAGAGGGCCTGAGCGATGGCTCCGACGCCGCGCCACGTTCAATCACCCAGACATGGCATAAAAATGGCAAGTGCCCTCCAAACACCATACCGATCCGAAGGACCAAGGAGGAGGATGTGCTGAGGGCTAGCTCTATCAAGAGGTATGGGAAGAAGAGTCCAAGGAGCATCCCAAGCTTCTTCTCCGTCGATGACTCTAATAACCTCAATGTAACGACTGGCCACCAGGTACAAAACCTATCCAAGAATCACCATTCGTACTGTTACTAATTAGTTTAAAACTGCGCGCTGAAATGAACTTCATTTGCCCTCCGATCCCGTATTGCAGCACGCCATAGCATCTACACCGGAGGCTAGATACTATGGGACGAAAAGCACCATGAATCTGTGGCGACCAGCGGTTGCGACATCCAAAGACTTCAGCTTGGCTCAGCTATGGATATCCGCGGGATCTTATAGCCGCAAGGACCTCAATACTATTGAAGCAGGATGGCAGGTGAGATCTCAATGGGAAACATATATTGACTTACCTTCATATATAATATATGCGATGCTGAAAGAACCACGCAGCTGGCACAAGTAGGCATTATCTGAAAAACCATTTATTTGTAAAATAAATGAATACTCACATAAAAGGATGCACCCCCCACCCAAAAAAGGAAAAAAACTACAAACACCATACAGTTGCACACTTGCACACACGCACATAATACTCACCCATTTGAAGGCATGCACACACACACCAAACCCCTGTAAAAGCTCCCCAAGGACTTGAATTTTAATGTGTAGATACTCGAAACCTAACCAATTATTCAAGCATTATAGATTGGTGATACTATTGAGGAAAACATCCATAGTGGGTTTTCTTGAACTACAGAATATCTTGTAACCTTTTAAATGGAAAAGGAGAATATCACATAACCAGCTCAATTGAATCCTTTGTAATTTTGGCAAGTTCCGAATGATTAGTGTTGAGGACCTCACTTACAGAAATGGAATCTGAATTCATCCTGTTCGTGTTCTAAACAGTATAGCTCATAGGAGATGAACCTTGACTGTTTTGTTGGAAAAGGACACATCCTAAAATGCCAAGCCATAGATCACCCAAAAAATATTAATAAGAATACTGCAAAAACTATAAATTATAAAGAAGCAACTAATTGGAAAATAAATCTTATAAATATTCCTAGAGAATAATCTTAATCAGGAATGGGTGATAAAAATTTACATATTACCCAGAAAATCAGTACAACCAATTGGATATCCATCAATAATTTAATTATTATATTATTTCCATATATACTAAAAAGGGTACCTTAAAATAATGAGATTAATAAACCAATGAAAACTAGGTGGTTTATAATGAAGAAGAAAATAGGCACCCAGATTCAAGCTAGAGGGGACTAGAACCTAGATGATTCGGGTGCAGGACAAGGCCTCCCACCCTAAACAGTTGAGCTAGGCTCACTCCCTAAAAGGGCACCTTCTAAAATATAAACATTAATCCTAAAAAATCATATGATTCTAGAAAACTAAATATTCAGGATCCGGTTTGTAAATTAATCAATGTGCTCCACTGGATCTAATTTGCTTTTAAAACACTGAACATTGCTGCCATGAAGAAAAATCTAATGTAAGACCAAAGCCCTCTAGTCCTAGTTGGCTAGTGGAGCTGAGGTATGCTCGCAACCACCCAGGTTCGACTCCTCGTTGGAGCGAATTATGGGGTTGATTTTAAAAAAATCCCCTCGCCGGTGAAACCGGGGTTCGGGGGTTTTCTGGGCCGAGAGAAGGTTTCTTCTTCTTAATGAAAACCGTGGGGCGGTCTTACCCCCACCGGCCTAGTTTTTTTAAAAAAAAATCTAATGTAAGAGCATCTCCAGCAATTCCCCATTTTCCAATCCAACTAATGTAATGGGAAAGTTCTTGGCAAAATGGTGCTCCAGAAGATACCTTTAGTCTTTCAAACCAACTATCCCCAAATACAGGAGGATTACTTCTGTCTGTCCCAATATGGTTGTTGGATTGGAACGAGACTGTTGGGGAACAGCAAAAGCAACTCTCATAGTAACTATATATGATCTCTATTAGCTAGTTATTGGGAAAGTTTCATTGTTGGAACTGCTGGAGATTATCTAATCCCCGCTAAAATTGTGTCAACTTATATATAAACATAGAGACAAAAATACTTGTGACAAATTGAAGTAGGTTATATCATATTATGAGTGCCCATTTGAAATTATACCCAAACTTTGATCTCCAACCGCATGTTTGCCCATCCCTTTTCAAATTTACACAATTTCCCATGCTTTAACCAAGTCAATGCATGTTTTGCTCTTGGTTTTGTTCTATTTTTTATCATCAATGTACGCAAAATCCGGGCCAATGGGCCATTGACTTCATCAAAGCAGGGATAACTGCAATGGTGGGGGAGAAGGGTGTTATCATGTAATTATAGTCACATTGAGGGCATATTAGGAAACAAAATATGGACCATAAGTTATGGCATATGGCGGTGATAGGATGTGAAATAGGTGAAGCTAAGGTTTTAAGAAAACACGTGTCAAAGGTATGATGCAAATGGAAAAAATTAGGTTTGGGATGAAAAAGAATATATAACAATTCGTAAAGGTACACTATATTAGGATCAAATTACATTGTATATACATGGGCATTTTGATGAAATTTTGGCCCTGAATTTTGTGATCCCTACGAATTTTTTAATGGTACAATAAGTCATGCAATCTCTAATGATGCCCTGTACTCTTTTCAAAATTTCAGGTTTTCCCTGAGCTGTATGGGGATACAAATACAAGATTCTTCATATACTGGACTGTAAGATAATAAGAATCACATCATATATTGAGACCATATTTTATTAGTAATGACATCACATTACTAATTCTTTTTTGCCATGGAGTATTGTAGAGTGATGCGTATCAAACAACAGGCTGTTATAACCTTCACTGTGACGGGTTCATCCAAACGAATAATCAGATTGCCATCGGTGGTAGCATCTCCCCTATATCCACTTATGGTGGCACCCAATATGAAGTTACTATTTTAATTTGGAAGGTACAACACAAAAAACTTTCACATTCAGACCTTAGCAAGGAAAATTCATGAATTTGCTCGGAAAGTATGCCAGCTTCGTTGTTCTTTCTCTAGGCAAAGTTCAGATCTAAGTTTGCCACAACTATATGGTATTGGCCTATTTGTGGTCTCACTCACAAGTTGAGTTGTTTTCATGCACAGACCAGATCTTTCCACAAATCCAATGCTCTCGGCTATATATATCCACTTGTTATAATCCTTTGTAAAATTTCTAGTAAATTCTTTACATGCAGGATCGAGTTGGGGGCAACTGGTGGTTGCAAGTAGGAAATGATATTTTGGGCTATTGGCCATCAACTATTTTCTCCTACTTGCAAATTAGTGCCTCCTATATACAATGGGGTGGAGAGGTGTACTCGCCTTACACCGGCCAAACTTCCACAGACATGGGCAGTGGACATTTCCCTGTGGAAGGGTTCGGCAAGGCCAGCTACATGAGAAACTTACAGGTGGTAGACTCGTTCAACACCCTTCAATCGCCAAATGTTGTGGGGTTGGGGAATAAGCAGCCCAACTGCTACAACGTGCAGAGCGGCTTCAATAGCATCAACTGGGGCACTCACATCTTCTATGGAGGACCAGGGAAGAATCCTAACTGCCCATAAAAGTACTCTACCAGCACCCCGCCTTATCACCTTGTCACATGATGAATGCCCCTTTATCGACGCATGTGTGTATACTAGCGTTTGAAGTGTGTTGCAACAAGTGTTGGTATAAGTAAGATGTGTGAACAAGCATTTGATATGTGTAACAAATACACAAAGTTGTGTGGATAATAAAGATGGAGACATGATATATGGAAGGAGAAAGGATCAGGTGTAGGCCAAAGAAGATGGTAGGGGTTGTAGGAAGTTGTATATGGAAGAGGCCTTTATTTTTCTGTTGTGGTGGCTAGCGAGACCTAAGGCTAGTCTCAATGGAAGGGTCATGGATAATAAATACACTGCCACATAAGCTTGTTTGATGACATGGCATCAAATTAATGAGGTGAGTGGTGATGAGAGGGTCATGGTGATGACCCAAGGTCATCACAGTTACCAAGAACCTTGTGAGAGGTTAAATGCTGGATTCTATCTATGAAACTGTGCCCATGACCCTGTGCATTGAGAGTGACAGGGTCATCATGCTGAAAAGCTGACGTGACAAACTTGGTACCTGTGTCCATGACCCCTTCCACTGAGACTGGCCTAAGCGTAGCACCTTACTTACCCCCTCATGCAAACTAATCCTAATTAATTAAGGACAACTCTTTCATTTACTAGTCTCTTAAAGGATAGTAACACTACTGAAAAGTCGAACATTCGTCCCGAGGCTTAGTAATGGTTGCATTTTTACCAGTACTAATGTGTGAGTACTGGGTTTAATGGCCAGCTCCCTAGGAGGTCATTTAGTACCGGGTAGATGCTTCACCTGGTATCAATTTGCAACCTTTTGGCATCTCCTCCTATCCTTTATCCACTCACTTGGTTTCCCCCGTGAGGTCACCCCATTATATTCTCTCTCAACACAAAGGCTTCTCTGAAAAATTGATTGCTTGGATTAGAACCATCCTATCTTTGAGTTCTGACACTTCTTCAGTTCTGTTAAATGGGATTCCACTCACTTTTGCCTACTGCAGTCAGTGGTTAATAAGGCAGTACTTGAAGGGGATCTTGTGCACCCCTTGGGCCAAGATTTTGGTGGTGATTTCCCCATTGTCCAGTATGCGGATGATACTTCGTTAGTTTTCTCAGCTGACCCTATCAGCTGGTCCACCTCAAAGAGATGCTCCTCACTTTTGCCTCTGCCGCAGGACTTAAGTGAATCTTGAAAAGTCCTTTTTGGTTCCTATCAATGTGGCTGATCCTAAAATAGATGATTTGACAACATGCTTAGGCTGTCAGATTGTCTCCACGCCATTCACTTATCTGGGTCTCCTTTTGGGCACTACTAGACCGTTAGTGACAAAGTTCATGACAATTCTTACCAGAATGGAGAAGCATCTAATGGGCATCTCCAAACTTCTCTCCTACTATGGAAGATTTATCCTTGTAAACTCCATCTGGTGACGTGTCGAGCAACGGAGAGGCCACTGATGCCTCAATTCCTCTGGTGCGCGCGTGCTCCGCTTGCCGCCATTGCGCCCGGCGGTCGTTTCTCCGTGGCCGAGGCCGGGAACGCCACCCGTGCTGAAGTGCCTCCTACTCGCGCGGCACCATCCCGCCTACTTGTTGGCTAGTTGAGGAATGCCCGGCGCACGCCAAGTGCATGACCGTGGCGTGTCCCCGCCGCCTCATCTTCGTGGCTCCGGCTCTCCGTCCTTTTCTCCTCCGACTCCGAGGTAACCGCCGCCGCTTTGTGTGTCTCTCTCCGTCCTTTCGAGAACATTGCGTGATCTCTCCACCGCCGGTGTACATGCGTTGCGTCGTGCTTCCGCTGGAGCTCGTCTTCTCCGTGGCCGCGGCCTTGTCGACGCGGAGACACCTATGCCACCCGTTCGTCTCCTTCCCGCTGCTCCTTCGTCGTAGGTACAGCAGTACAACACAGTACAGCCCCTTGGAGAGAAACTTCCATCTGCCTCTTTCTGGTGTAGATGCTGATCAGTTGGTTTGTCTCAATGCTCTAGTTCAATCCCACAACCTGCCCTCTCAACAAAATGATCGATGGTATTACAATTGGGGAACGACTTCATTCGCTTCTAAACAGGCATATATTGCGCTCAGTGGGAGCCTGACTGCATCACCACTTTGGGGGTGTTTGAATCCATGAGCTATTTTTTAGCCCACCTCTTTTTAGCCTAAATAGCTTAAATAGCAACCAAACAGGTGGGCTATTTTAGGGCTATTTGCAACTAGCTCACCCAGAAAAATTATTCCCAAAATACATGCTAATTGGGCTATTTTCTCTAAAGGCAAGGGAGAGAGGGGTAAGAGAGAGAGAGGGGTAAGGTCAAATAGCTCAAATAGCTCTCGGATCCAAACAGCTCACTACGGAAACGGACTCGTCGCCGAGTGCCGGACCCTTCGCCGAGTGCAAAATGTCGGGCACTCGGCGAAGAGGGTCTTCAACGAGTGCCGCACTCGGCGAAGGACGACACTCGGTGAAGGTCCTCTTCGCCGAGTGCCCGACACTCGGTGAAGAAAAGCACTCGGCGAAGGACCTCTTCGCCGAGTCTTCCACTCGGTGAAGAAAGACACTCGGCGAAGAGGTATCTTCGCCGAGTGCCGAGCACTCGGCGAAGCCCGGGCGCCGTTAGCGGCGTTCCGGCGCCCGGCTGCCGTTGGCTTCGCCGAGTGCCTTCCGTCTGGCTCTCGGCGAAGATGTTAACGGGGCCCACCGGTCGGTTCCTCGGCCGACGACGGAGTTTGTTTTTTTTTTAATTTTCTTCGCCGAGTGTCAGGGAGGCGGCGGCACTCGGCGAAGAGCCTTCTTCGCCGAGTGCCATGGTCCGGCACTCGGCGAAGGCCTCTTCACGCGAGTGCCTTCCTTGGCACTCGGCGAAGAAGGTTTTTTTTTTTGGAATTTGGCTCCCAAATTTTTTGTGTCCAACTCCTATGGCCACATGTTCTCCGTGCCAAAGTTTGGGAAATTTTTTTTTTGAATTGCTATATTTGCACGATTTTCTCTGTTTAATTGCGTTTTTTCCGGAAAACGCAAATTTGAACTGCGCGTGCACCGAGTCTTCGAAAAAGTTGATTCGAAAAATGTTATTCATGTTATTGAGGGTACGAAAGGACCGAATCCAAGAGGCTGGCGCGATCATTTGAACATCTCACGTGTGAAATGTGAACTTTCCGTTGCGCGTGCGCATCTATTAAATTATATAAAAATCAAACGGTGTCCGAAATTCACGAAACTTGACCAGGTGTCGTACTATGACACGTAGAGCCTACGCAAAAAATTTGAGACGATTCCGTGCACGTTTCGACGGACGGTGGTACAAACCCTGGAGTTCTCCACATGAAATCACGTTTCGTGTGGAGAACTCCAGGGTTTGTACCACCGTCCGTCGAAACGTGCACGGAATCGTCTCAAATTTTTTGCGTAGGCTCTACGTGTCATAGTACGACACCCGGTCAAGTTTCGTGAATTTCGACACCGTTTGATTTTTATATAATTTAATAGATGCGCACGCGCAACGAAAGTTCACATTTCACACGTGAGATGTTCAAATGATCGCGCCAACCTCTTGGATTCGGTCCTTTCGTACCCTCAATAACATGAATAACATTTTTCGAATCAACTTTTTCGAAGACTCGGTGCACGCGCAGTTCAAATTTGCGTTTTCCGGAAAAAATGCAATTAAACAGAGAAAATCGTGCAAATATAGCAATTCAAAAAAAAAATTTCCCAAACTTTGGCACGGAGAACATGTGGCCATAGGAGTTGGACACAAAAAATTTGGGAGCCAAATTCCAAAAAAAAAAACCTTCTTCGCCGAGTGCCAAGGAAGGCACTCGGTGAAGAGGCCTCGCCGAGTGCCGGGACCACCCGCACTCGGCGAAGAAGGCTCTTCGCCGAGTGCCGCCGCCACCTGACACTCGGCGAAGAAAATTAAAAAAAAACAAACTCGGCCGACGAACCGACCCGGTGGGCCCACCAACTCTTTCGCCGAGTGCCTTATCCCCGGCACTCGGCGAAGGATTTCCGAAAAATAAAAAAAAATAAAAAAATCTTCGCCGAGTGCCCGAGCCGCGCGGCACTCGGCGAAGACGTGTGAGTGGGCCGGCCCACTCTACTCACGGTGTCTCTCTCTCACACTCACACTCACTCACACGGACACACACGCGCGCGCCCCCGCCCCCCGCCCGCCCCCACCGCGCGCCGCCCCCGCTCGCCGCGCCCCGCGCGCGCCGCCGCCCGCGGCCGTCGCCGGATCGAGCCGGATCGAGCCGCCGCCGCCACCCCGCCGGCCGGATCCGGCCCCCGACCGCGCGCGCACCCCGCGCGCGCCGCCCGGCGGGCCGACGCCGCCCGCGCGCGGCCGGTCTCGCCGCGGCCGGTCCCCGCCCACGCCGGCGCATCCCACGCGGCCGCCCGCACCCCACACCGCCGCCCGCACCCCACCACCACCATCCCGCCACCACCTCACCCCCCCCACCACCACCTCACCCCCCCCCACCACCACCATCCCGCCACCACCTCACCCCCCCCCCCCCCCCCCCCACCACCACCATCCCGCCACCACCTCACCCCCCCCCCCCCCCCACCACCCGCCCCGCCACCACCGGCCACCACCGGCCCCCGCCACCACCACCCCACCGGCGGGGGCACAAGGCCGTAGGAGGAAGAGAAGGGAAGGATAAGGGGGGAGAAGAAGAAGGGGAGGAGGAAGAGAAGGAGAAGGAGGAAGAAGAGAAGAAGGGGAGAGGAGGAGGAAGAAGAAGAAAGGGATAGGAGGAGGAGAAAGGTGGTCGTCTTTGCCGTGGTCGTCCCGGCCGTGCTCGTCGTCGTCCTTGCTCGTCGTCGTCCTCGGTGAGTGCTATAAGGTAGCATTACTGTGGTTGCCGGCCATCGTGCCGTTCTTTGCCAATGTGGTTGCCGGCCATCGCGCCGATGTTTTCTTGCAGGTTTGGGAATCCTCACCGTGCAGGGGAGGTGCTGTCGAATTTTGTCGTTTTTTGTGCTCCTGCCGCTACTTGGCCTATGATGCAAACTGAGCATGCTACTAACTGTCATGAAGATCATGGGACCATGTGACACGTCCATGCCCAGCAACTGCTATGCAAATGGCGTGATGGCTGGGCTGGACGTGTCACACGGTTTCATGGTTTTCATGTAATCGCTCACAGCTGAGGCCACATGCTCATTTTGATTGTTCTTGGGTTCTCCTTTGCTCATTTTGAGCCCACATGCTATTTTTTCGAATATCAGACAATTTTTCAGAATGTATGTTCTATCGAAGACTCACACTAGCTATGTGTTTGCTTGATTTTCGGTTTGCACTACCAATAAGGAAGAGAAGGAAGAGAGGAGGAGGAGGAGGTGCTGCGGCTCTGCCTGCACTGCGTCGCCTCGCCACTGCCCCGACTCGTCACTGCCCCGCTAGCCTTACTTCACCGACACCGTAGGTATAATAACCCAGGCTCCAGACTCATGGTCGTACATCACGTAAACCAGTTAGGCGTCTCCCGTTCGAAACAGATACGGCTGAAGGTATGCAGATCTGTGCATACCTACGACGGTATCTGTTTCGGATTGTCCACGTATTATGGACGGCTCGTGGATGCGTAGGTGTGGTTAGTTTCCATTGTCTGCTCCGATCGGGGACAGAGTTTCGGCATCACCTTCCAGTTGTTCTCCGGATACACACTCTCCTTGGTGGACGTGTGTCCGGAGAACGGCGGGGAGGTGTGCCGCCGAAATTCCGTCTCGGATCGGCGCGGACCGTGGGAACGAACCACAACTACGCGTCCACGGGTGGGATTAGGACCTATCCTCACCTATTACACAGTGGGAACACCATGTAGGTGCACTTGTTGGTTACTTCATTATTCGGTTATACTTGTGCTAGAGGATGGAGGATCGTCAGTGGATGTACACGGGTCGGAGAAGCGCTCGTGATTACACCAATGAGTGGCGATTGAAGACGGATCGGTTCTTGGAGGCCGCATGGGGACGTGCGGCGGTTGGGGGATTTCGGCTTCTTTTGTGCCCATGTCTTAAGTGTGGGAATAGGAGGAGGGTAGGCAAGGTTGAAATGGGTAAACATCTTTTGAAGCATGGATTCACACCGAACTATACCGTGTGGTTCCACCATGGTGAAGGCGGTCGTGTGAGAGAGGAGGTTGTCAGACCACGGCTCGAGCCTTTTGATGATGACGCCGGGGTAGGCCGACATGTTAGATGATGCTCACCAAGCCCGGTTCGATGAGGCACGTGACAAGGAGGAGATGGAGGCAACCACCCGGGCGTTCCTTGACATGATGGACTCGGCGCGAAACCCCTTCATGCTGCGACCACGGTCTCTCGGTTGGATGCCATTGGTCGCTTAATGGGGTTGAAGTCCGACCTAAACATGAGCCGAGATGGGTTCGATAAGATGCGCGACCATCATTGGCACTCTGCTTCCACGGGGCCACATCTCGCCAAAGAGCATGTACGAGTCACGAAATTGTTTCGTGCCCTTAAGATGCCTTATGAGCGAGATACATGCTTGCCCGAATGGTTGTGTTCTATTTAGGAAGGCGCACGAAGATGCAAAGTCTTGTCCAAAGTGCAATTCCTCAAGGTACGTGGAGGTAGACTCGGTGATGGTGAGAAGAGGCGGCTTAACATCCCCGTGAGCATCGTGCGTTACTCGCCGTTTCTACCTCGGATCCAAAGGCTATACATGACCGAGGAAACCGCGAAGCGATGACATGGCACAAGAAGGGCAAGCGGTACAAGCCAGACATGATGGTACATCCATCCGATGGTCAAGCATGGAGGTACTTTGATGACAAACATCGTGAGAAGGCAGATGAGGCTCGTAATGTACGTGTGGCGTTCGCAACCGACGGGTTCAATCCTTTTGGTTTTATGGCGGCCTCGTACACATGTTGGCCCGTGTTTGTTATCCCTCTCAATCTACCGCCGGTGTTGCCCTTCAACGACAAAACATAATCTTGTCGCCGATTATTCCCGGGCACCGGGGAGTAAGATGGGTGTGTTCATGGAGCCATTGTTCGATGAACTGGTAAAAGCTTGGGACGAAGGTGTATGGACATACGACCGGGCTACAAAGTCAAGCTTCAAGATGCACGTGTGGTACCGATTACTCCATGCATGACTTCCGGCATATGGGATATTCTCGCGGCCGGTGTGTTCACGGGAAGTTTCCATGCCCAATATGCAAGGCCGCGCTCGGGTTCATCTCGGTTGAAGAAGGGTGGCAAGTACTCGTCGTTCGACTTACATCGTCAATTCCTCCCTCCTGGCCACACGTTTAGAGATGACATCAAGAACTTCACGAAAGGTGCCGTAGTGACAGAACCTGCACCGCGGATGTTGACGGGTGCCGAGGTTCGTGCCCAGATAGAAGGTCTCGTGCCCAATGGAGAAGGTGGTTTCGTGGGATACGGTGAGCATCATATGTGGACTCATTTGTCCCGGCTTGACGAGGCTCCCGTATCATGATGACTGCTCTGCCACATAACATTGACGGAATGCACACCGAAAAGAATATCTCCGAGGGACTCGTTTTGCACAATCATGGACAGTGAGAAGTCTAAGGACAACCCTAAGGCTAGAGTGGACCTGCAAGCGTTGTGTGATAGACCCAAGCAACATATGCAGCCTCCTAGATCTGGCAAGCAATGGAGAAGGCCAAGGGCCGATTTTGTGTTGACCCCCGCACAAAGGAGGGTAGCGCTTGAATGGATGCAGAACCTGATGTTCCCTGATGGGTATGCAGCGAATCTGAGGAGGGCAGTGAACTTGACTACTCAGCGAGTGCATGGGATGAAGAGTCATGACTTCCACATATGGCTTGAGCGGCTTCTTCGGCGATGGTTCGAGGCTTCCTCCACGAGAATATTTGGCAAGTCTTTGGCGAGTTGAGCTACTTCTTCCGCCAACTCGTGCCAAGGAGCCGTCTCCGACCGTCGTTGAGGCCCTTGAGAAAGCGGCACTGTCTTGGTATGTAAGTTGGAGCGAGATCTTTCCACCCGGCTTCTTCTTAGCGATGCGGCATCTCATTGTGCACCTCCCGTACGAGGCACGTATGTGGGGGCCCATGCGATTCCGTTGGTGCTATCCAATCGAGAGAATTATAAAGACTGTTCGGGGCAAATGTAAAAATAAAGCCGAATTCCGGCCTCCATAGCGAGAGGCATGTTGTGTGGAGGAGGTGTCAAACTTCACAACCAAATACTACAACGAGAATCTTCCGAGCGTGCATAATCGCCTTCCTCGTTACAATGCTAGCGAAAATGAATCCAACCTCAGGCATTTTCAAAGGCCGGTACGGAAGCGCAAGTGGTTCGACCAACAAGATGTTGAACAATGAAGAGTGGCGTAGCATCATGCTATATGTTTTGACCAACCTTGTGGAGGTGCGGCAGCGTACATTCGGTAAGTTCTCAATGAACTAGTTTTCATTACGGCCACACTATTCCACGTCCAACCCCACTTGTTTTTTTTTCTTGTTTCTGCAGAGAATTTATTCATGAATACTGGAGTGGCCCTGGGCGGCCGGACCGTGGGCAGGAAGATGCCCTTCTGTCACGGGGTGCCGGACAAGGGAAGCCAAATTTCACAAATTGGTTCAAAAGGAAGGCCCAAACCGATGTCTCTATGTGTGCCGAGTTGAGACATGTTGCAAACGGCTGTGATACTAGGGTTAGGTCATTTACCGGTTATGATGTGAATGGATGGCGCTTTCACACAACGGGCTACGAGCGAAGTCGCCCCCATCGGAAAACCACGAATAGCGGTGTCTTTACACCCGGCACCGATGGCCTTGACTATTATGGAAGAGTTGAAGAGATATATGAGCTCTCATTTCATAATTACAAGCATAAGCCCGTCATTTTCAAATGCCATTGGTTTGATCCTCATATAATTCGACGGACCCCGAATCTTGGGCTAATCGAAGTTCGACAGGATTCCATCTATCCGGAAAGGATCTCTATGTTGTGGCTCAACGGCCGTGCAAGTTTATTATTTGTCATACGCTTGCCAGACCAAGGAGTACCTTCAGGGTTGGGATATTGTGCATAAGGTATCGCCACACAACAAACTACCTGTCCCAATCGATGAGGATTACATCCCAACGAACCCAAACACACATGACGTAGAGTTCTATCAAGAGGACGGGCTAGAAGGGAGTTTTGAGATAGCCTTACCAGGACCTATGTTCATGGAGGTCGACAACGATAGGGCTGATGATCAGGACGATGGAGATGAGGTGCAGAATGCGAATGACTTACGAATGCTCGACCGATTACATCCGGACGATGACGATAGTGAGGGTGTCGAAGTTGTTCCCAACTTGGATAACTTAGAAAATTTAGCTTACTTGGACAATGGAGATAGTGATGATGAGACTCGGGACCCGGCTAATCCCGGTGAGGATGATTATTTCTAATACATGTAATAACTCGCATAATTCTAACTTGCTTACTTTAATCTAGTCTCGTTTATTAACCTAAGTATTTCGCATAATTCTAACTTGGACCTTTCTATTTTTGCGGGTGATTCAACGAAGATGGCGGGCACCGGCGAGGTCGCTCTCGGCGTTTTACGCCGTGCCGGACGGCCTAGTGGCGACGAGGCCGAGGGGTCGGGCCCCCGTCGGACGAGGGGTAGGAGGAGGGCCCGTCGGCCGCCTACGCACACACCTACGCCTACACCGGACGAGGTTCGGTTGACGAGCGCCCGGTTGAGGACCGGGACAACGACGACGACCAGGAGCTCGCACCGAGGACGCCCACGGAGGAGCAAGGCGGCTCGGGATCCACTTCCACCGCGGCCGTCGGCCCTACTCGCGAGGTCACTCGACCCTTCCTCCTATTCCGGCCGCTCCGGGGCTACGGCCGGTGATTAGCCCCCGCCGTCGACTTGTCGGGGGTAAGTAACTTTACATGTTTCGCAACATCTTCATAAGATATATGTCTACTAATCATTTGCCTTTACTTGTGCAGGACACGGGATCTCGTGTCTCCCGGAGATTCACGAAATGTGAACGGCGTCCTTGGTGCTCTAGTCCCACGCAGCACTTCCCGGCGTAGTTGAGTACCACGGGAGGAACGAGCCGGCCTACACGTTTGGCCACTACGCCGAAGCCGAGGATGACGAGTACGGCAACAAGGCGAGAGCGGGTGAAGGCCGAGTTCGGGTAAGTCTCCTACAACACAAATAATGCATGGATTCATCGCCTTTGTTAATATATTTTTCCAAATAATGCATGGATACATCACCTTTGTATGCGAGAGATACTTCCGGCCAATGGAGGGGACCGAGGCGGCGTGTGCGGAGAACCTCGTACGGGCGTGTAGGAAGCGTGTCACCGACATGCACTACGATGTGAAGGCGAGGCGGGCCATCGCGTACTTCGCGTCCGTTAAATCGAGAGAAGCCGGACCCGAGTGTGGCGAAGCGGACTACGCTCGGCTACGAGCGGTACATGCGGGTACATGGAGAATACGTGAAACGCTTCCTTTTATGATTATGTACCTTCAACTTCTATTTATATGTGAATTACTTGTTGACGTGTAGGTGGTGCCCTCTTGGTGTCTTGGCCGTGAAGACGCCTGGCAGATGATGGTGGAGAAATGGTTGAGCGCCGATTATCAGAAGAGCCACGACGAAGCCAGCGCGCGGCGGTTGATGATGGACGGGCCAGCACACCACCAAGGAAGCAGCAACCTCAACAAATACAAACAACGATGGGTAAGTGGATACTCATTTATGTGTTCTACCACTAAATTCAGCTACACTTGACATCATCTTGTTGTCTTCATCGCAGCTTGCAGCAAATCCTGGGAGGACCTGCACGGACTACTCGGCGTACTGTCTGGCCCACAAGGGCAAAGCGACGTCCGGCGTCACCTTCAGCGCCGACGATGGGCCTGAGGCGTACAGCAACCCCACCATCGGCGCCCGCATCTGTGAGTACACTTCGGCGGCACGGGAGTCCAGTGGGGAAGACTTCGATCCGAGCACCCACGAGTTCGATGGCACGCTCGTCATGAGGTTGGGACACGGCAAGAGGCACGGGCGGTTGTCTATCGGCAACAACTGCATCGACGCCACGGACCTCAGTCTAGCGAGCATCCGAGCGCGGAGCACGAGCTCGGACCCGCCCATACGCCAGCGGATGACCCCCGCATCGCGCCGGATCGAACAGTGCCCGGGTTAAAAAAGTTCATACATTCGTCTTTAGGGTTGCGTTTGCGTTACTTAACCCGTTCAGTTCTATCTTGCAGGCCCAGGTGAACGAGGCCAACGAGCGAGCCGCTCGTGCGAGCGAGGCCATCGCCGCCACCCGGGAAGGATGTTCGCGGAGGCCGGACCGGCTCACCGCCTTCCTTGCCGCGTCGGGCTTCACCGTGCCGCCGTCGTTGTTTGGACCCTTGGTACCGACCGGACCTCCGCCGTCGAGCGAAGACCGCTACACTCCCGTGAGTACTTCAAGTTGATGCTTTTAATTCACAAGTCCATTACCTCCGTTACATCTAGCTAACTACATTGCCTATGCACGGCCTCCCTCGGCGGGTTCGAACAACCCACCCCAGGCGGCTCCAGGTGAACAAGCCTTCCCTTCGCCGGGCGTTCAGCACCCCTTCTTGTGAGCGAGGAGTGAACTTGGACTTGGACTTGTGTTATATGTTGTGGACTTGGACTTGTGATGGAATTTGAGAACTTGTCATGCATTTGTGATGGACTTGATGGACTTGATGGATTTGTTGACATATATATGTGATATATGTGATATATATTGTGTTTGATGCCATATATATGTCAAATATGTGATATATCTTCTGTTTGTCAAGGTTGAAGTCAAAAAAAAATTAAAAAAAAAATAAAAAAGGCCTTCGCCGAGTGCAGTGGCACATTGCACTCGGCGAGCCGGAAAACCGCATTCGGGTTTTCCCAGCTTCGCCGAGTGCAATGGCCATTGCACTCGGCGAAGGCACCTCTTCGCCGAGTGTATTTTGAAAATACACTCGGCGAAGACATACCTTCGCCGAGTGTATTTTTAAAAATACACTCGGCGAAGACATTCCTTCGCCGAGTGCATTTTTAAAAATACACTCGGCGAAGGTATGTCTTCGCCGAGTGTATTTTTCAAAATACACTCGGCGAAGAGGATTTTCGGGATTAAAAAAAAGGTAACTAAAAAACCGAAAACTATTTTTTAAAAAACTCTTCGCCGAGTGCAAATTTTAAAAACACTCGGCGAAGACACCGTTGACGGCGCTTGCGCCGTCACGGCGTCAATTCTTCGCCGAGTGTTTTCGAGCACTCGGCGAAGGCTTCACCGAGTGCCCGAGAAATTACACTCGGCGAAGAGCCTTCGCCGAGAAAAAATTCGCCGAAGGCTCTTCGCCGAGTGTAACACTCGGCGAAGCCTTCGCCGAGTGTATTTTGGCCTTCGCCGAGTGCCTCGGCACTCGGCGAAGAGTCTGTTTCCGGTAGTGGCTCAAAGGCTATTTTATTAGAGAGCTATTTTCTTAGGATAAACTTTAGCCCTCAAAATAGCTCTAGGCTATTTCTCCAAACAAGCCCTTTATAAGTGGATGTGGAAATCCATTGTTTAAAATAACCACAAATTCTTCTTTTTGGCTGTTTCTCCGTGACAGACTCAGCACAAGAAATCTCGGCTCTTAGAGCATGTTTGGATCACAGGGACTAAAATTAGCCTGACTAATTTTAGCCTCTAGCAGGAGCTAAACTTCCAAACAGGTGAGGCTAAAGAGAGGCTAAAATTAGTCTTGAGGCTAAACTTTGCTAGTAGGGGGTGGGGGAGCTAAAAGGGACTAAAATCCCCCTTTTTCTCTCTCCTAATTAATTCTCCCGTAGTCCAACCGCCTGAGCCCCATCCCCTCCCGCGCGTGTGACCCGCGACCCGCGACTCCCCACCACGCCGGTGCTACTACGCTCGCCACCGCGTCGGTGCCCCTGCGGTCCCGGCTGCGCCTGCATCGCCGGCTGCTCCACCCGCCACGCCAGCGACTCCCTCTTCACGCCTGCGCCTCCTCTCGCCTCGACAAGTCCTCCGCATCCGCCTCGTCAGAACCTGTGCGCCGGAGGTTGCCCTCAGTGACGGTGGTGCCGATGTTGCCTTCAGCGACTAGCTTAACAAGGTGAGGTGCTTTTCCCCTTTGATTCCGTCTTGGATTATGTTGGGGAATTCGGGAAAACCCGTCACCCTCGAAACGTTAAGTTTGACAAAGTTCTCGAAACATGTTTTTCGGGGGCGGGGAATTCACGATTTTCGGAAGCTCGGAACTCGTGAAGCCTCGAGTTCGCGAATGTGCGAAGTTCGGGAATCTTGGTTCGGTGAAGAAATGGGGTCACGAACATGCGGAAGCCCGAACCTCGAGCGGTCGATGGCGCGAACTTCGGAGGACGGCCGATTCGGGGAATTCGTCGAGGGCCCGGTTCGGGAGTCACGCGCGAAGACATGCACGAACCGATGAAGAAGCGAAGGCCGATTCGGGAATCTGTCGAGGACCCAGTTCGGGAATCACGCGTGAAGACATTCACGAACCGACGGAGAAGCAAAGTCAAAGTTGTTGTCCCAAAAAGTCCGGGTTTAGAGTGTGAACTAGTGGCAGATTTGTAAATATGTTAGACAAAAAAGACATTCTTGTACGCGTTCACACTAGGAATATTCCCTGAGCCTGAGGGTGTTGTCGGTATGTAAAAGTCCCTCCATCTCCCTATAAAAGGGGGTGCGAGGGCACGTGTAAAAGGATTCAGACTTTTTGGAACTTGTGCAATTAGCAGAGGGAATCACAATCTCTTTGCGCTCTCACTTTGTACTTGGACATGTTAAGAACTCTCTCTCTCGTGTTAGGGTAGTCATCCGAATTTTTCGGGTAACCCCCCAACGATTCGATTCGATTTGACTCAAGGGTTCGATTTGATTTGATTTGACTCTAGGGTTCGATTCGATTTGATTTGACTATCTTGCAATGACTAGGCGCCATGGACGGTGACGGCCACTTCCCCCACGACTTCTTCTTACAGACGGCGTCGTCCAGTGGTGCGGCGTTCCCCATCGACGACGACGGATGGGAGGAGACGCCCCCTGGTCTCCGCGGACAAACTGCATCCGGCGACCGTCGCATTCCAATGGCCGGTGGGCAGGGTGCTCCCCGCATCGGCCTGGACCTCAACACTGACTTCGCCGCTGTCGCATCCTCCTACCCCAACATGACCATGTACACAAACATCCTTCATCAGGGGAGCGCGTCGGGCCACATTAACCCCCAACAGAGAGCAAGATCAGACGGGGTCCAGCAGCGGCCAAGTCGTCCACCTCGCCAGGATCTCCCCCCACTGAGGGCTGCTGATCGTCGTGGCAAGGATGCTGCATTGCCGGGGCGAGCAGATGGTGATTCAAGCCGCTTAGGCAGCGGGAGGCAACGACAGGCAGCGTCGATGACAGTAAATGATGTCGGCGAAGAAGATGAAGAAGAGGAAGACGATACAATGCTGAACCAGCATAGCCAAGTATAGAAGTCACTTGTCCAGTACTGATTTTGCTTTGTGAATGACAGTACATGATTACATGATTTTTGTTTGTGGATGACAGTACATGATTATTTAGATATGTTGTAGAAATCTATGGCCTTTGTATTTTTGGTACTGCCAAAACATTTAACCCCTGAATGTCATGGAATATGGTACATGATTACTTGTCATTTGATTTAAGTAAAGTATAATATATCACACTCTTCCTTTGTTAGTTTCTACATTAAACTAAAGACGAGACCTTTAGGTTCGCATCAAGTATATGAGTGCCTGTTGGTGCATCTTGATAGGAATACTCATTATGTGTCCTTGCCACGGTTGATGCTTTGGTTTTGAAGTTATATATGAAAGCTCATACATAAAGCTTCAGTTGTTTATTTTAGTTTGCTGGTGGAAATTGGGGGCTGCATGCTCTGTTATTTCATTTGATAGAACTTAGAAATCACATATGTGGGATACTATCACAGATTGTCCATTTTTGTGTCTGTAAATTAGGCGCGTCTGGTCAATTTTTTCGCTGGTTTCTATTCTCAGTGTAGCAGAAAACTTGTGCAGAAGTCTGTGCTATGCTGCTATCTGTGGTTATTTTTTCAACAAGTTGGACAGGTGCACTGTGATGCATGTGGCTTGTATTTGAAGAGAATCTCAGTCCATAAGATGAGCAGTCTGTGCCTGTACCATAGTGTCCCTTTATTGTCCCTTTATTTTCCTGTAATACACAGTAGTAGGCTGTTTGCTTATACATCTTTTTTCAATAGAGGCCAAAAAGCAAGGCTAATTGGACAGAAGAAAATACATTAACTTTATGTGAGATAGCTTGTGAGGAAATAGACGCCGGTAACTTTGCTGGTAAAGTTTGGAACAATCAGGCATACAAAAATATGAAGGAAAAATATTGGGAAAGGGTAAAGTTGTGGCATCCAGGTAGGGAAGTCAAGAACAAAATGACAGCCTTGAAGACCTTGTACACAGATTGGGTGTGGTTGCAGCAGCAAACCGGATGCGGTCGCGGTCCAAATGGAGAAGTGACAGCAAGCCCAACTTGGTGGGCTAGGGAAATCAAGGTATTTCAAGTGTTCCTTTTTCTGAACCTATTTGCATGATAATGACCTCATTGTATATGTATGCTAATATTGTACAAATACTTTTTTGCAGACCAGACCAAATCTGAAGAAATTTAGAAGGGGCAACCCTGAATATATGTCCCTGTTACATGAGATATATCATGAGGTCGCTGTGGATGGGACATCTGCTTATGTCCCGGGGATAGAAGAGGATCATGAGGTCGCTGTGGATGATGATCTGGATGTCAGTGAAGGTTTGGAGCCCAGCCCAATGAGTACCAACAGCCGGAAGAGAGGCAGCAGCTCAATTTCGCTAAGGAGTACAGCAAGTAGTCCATCAAGGAGAAGCAAAAACAATGAAAAGGCAGCAAGTCCTACTCATGCCAAAACCAGGAGTCCTTTTGTGAGGTACATGAAGGACATCAACAACAAGCTGGAGAAAGAAGCTGAGAAATCCGACACCATCTTGCAGGCTATTCTGAACCAAGCCAATGCAAAGGCAAAGAAAAGTGAGGAACGTGCTCAATCAGTAGCAAAGTGTCTGAATCTTGCAATAGAGTGTGGGGCAACAGAAGATACGATTAAGTACTTTGTTGCATGTGACTTGTTCAAGGAAAAACACAACAGGTTTGTTTTCGAGAACAAGAAGACCCATGAAGCTAGGTGGACATGGTTGAAGAGATGGTGCAAGGTGAAGAATATGGTAGAATAAATAGTTGAAGAGATGGTGCAAGGCGAAGAAGCTAGTAGTGTGTCAAATGACTTGTGTCAGTATTGTGTCTTGAGTCATGTGTGTCGTTTGTGGACCTAATTATGTTTGTGGATCTAATTATTAAGCTTGCGGACCTAATTATGTTTGTGGATCTAAGTATTAAGTTTGTGGACCTAATTCTGTTTGTGGATCTAATTATTAAGCTTGTGGACCTAATTATGTTTGTGGATCTAAGTATTAAGTTTGTGGACTTAATTTTGTTTGTGGATCTGTTAATTGCAGCTATTCTTTTACATCTGTTCTATTCTTTTGCAGCTATTCTTTTACATCAGTAGTAGGCTGTTTTCTTATACATCTGTTCTATATATCTGTTATTTTACTTCATGCTTTTTGGGGTGTTGTGCTTTTGTTGCAGGATGACTCAAGTGATGGTGACAATACAACTAGTGATGAGGATAGTATTGATGAAGATGACTGTACCGATGAGGAAGAGAAAGATACAAGGACAAGTAGACTGCTAGCACTACTACAACTGAGGCGGCAAAGGCTTAACAATGTAGGTATGGTCGCACACATGTTTGGTACGTACTACATGCTCGTTTCATGGATAAGGGGGTAAAAAGGATTTTAAGAACTAAAGAGTCTGGATATGATTGGGTGGTAAGAACTCTAGGACACAAATCTGATTGCTACAAAATGTTTAGGATGTACCCTTCGGTATTTGATAAACTACATAATGTGCTAGTGGAGTCTTATGGACTTAAGTCAACCAAGAAAATGTCATCAGTTGAGAGTTTAGCTATGTTTTTATGGATAGTTGGGGCTCCCCAATCTGTGAGGCAGGCTAAGAATCGATTTGTGAGGTCCATGGAAACAGTTAGTAGAAAATTTGATGAAGTATTAGACTGTATGGTAAAGCTTTCTATTGATATCATTAAGCCATGAGATCCTGAATTTAGAGCTGTCCATGAGAGGTTGAAAGGTTCTCAGTGGCACCCATGGTTCAATGATTCCATTGGAGCAATAGATGGGACTCATGTTCTGGTTGTGGTGCCACCTATCAAGGTTCCTCGGTATTTAAGCAGACTGGTTATTGTAGTCAGAAGATTCACTTTTGTCCTTGCGGGGTGGCCTGGATCGGTTCATGATATGAGGCCCTTCAAAGATGCCCTTGACCGGTTTGATCACAAGTTTCCACACCCACCTAAAGGTACCTAACTTCACATATTGTTAATACTTACATTGACATTTGGCTTGTTTTTGAGAAACTAGATTGACATTGACTGAAATACTTTCGCCATGGATAGGTAAATTTTATCTAGTTGACTCGGGCTACCCCAACAGACCGGGTTATCTTGCACTATACAGGGGGCAAAAGTACCATTTCCAAGAGTTCCAAAAATGCACCATGACGAGAGGTAAAAAAGAGCACTTCAACTATACTCATTCTAGACTACGCAATGTCATTGAGCGTTCATTTGGTGTCTTGAAAAATAAGTGGAGGATCCTTTTTAAAGTGCCAAGTTATCCTATACGCAAGCAAGCAAAAATTATTGTTGCATGCACGGCCTTGCACAATTTTATTCGTGAAAGTAATTTGGCGGACAAAGAATTCGACAAGTGTGACAATGATGAGAATTATCAACCTCTCCTAGATGAAACAAGGAAGAAGCGTCGTAACAGAGATCAACAAATTGAGCCAGATTCCGTGGACATGAATGCAGTGAGAGATACGATTGCTGATGGTTTGTTCAACAGGCGTTGAGCATTTTTTGATGTAATTTATTTTATTCACCTACATGTAACGTTGTGTGCACAATTTTAATTTCCTTGTGTATGAACAATTTTAATTTCCTTATGAACATTTTTTCGGAATTATTAGGCAGCCTTCATATAGAAGATCAAAGACTGTTTGATGTCAGTGTAAAAAAATAAAAAAAACAAGAAGAGGCAGGCCGCACAGACTGATGTTTCACGGGAGGGGCTGGGCGCGGGAGGGAAAAAGCAAGGAACAGACATGGCGCCGAAAAGAAATGGTGGGAGAGGAGAGAGAAGACAGGGGAGAGAAATCTGAAGTAATTAATGTTCTTTTAATACAGTTTAGCCTCTGCTTCCAAACAAGGGGGTGACTAAAGTTTTTTAGCCTGACTAATTTTAGTCATGGGACTAAAGGTGATCAAAACATGCTCTTATTCTTGTGTGTTATGTGTTGAAAATCAAGAAGAAGACAAGAACAGAAAAAGGAGGTAATATGGTATCCTGGGAGACTATACAGAGACACAAAGACAAAAGATGGCCTGGGGACTGGGGTAATCAACCTGTTGATAGCGGCATTATCTTGGTTGGCCTCGTGCAGCCTGCATCTGCATGCAGTAGCCGTGCCCGCAGTCGATGATATGATCCTCGACAGGTGGCATGGGCTGGGTCTTTCTATTCTGTGGCATGGGCTGCAGGCGACACAATACCACTAAAATACCCCTATTTAGGTTCCATAAAAAATAATAAAGGAACCACCGGTTCCACCCAATTCCCCTCAAGCACTAAGAGCAACTCCAGCAATGCCCCATATTCAAAGTCCCTACTTTACCGAGTAGGGGGTGCCCCCAACTTTCTGGGGCTCTAATTTTAGACTCAACTCCAGCAGCAGCCCCAACTCTAAAGCCCCTACTCTCGCCTGACATGTGGGACATTCTTGTCATTGGCTGATCTATTTCTTCCTCGCCTCTTCTATCTTGAGCATCCCTCTAGGCTCCACTCCCATGGCCATCCCTCCACTTCGGCCTAGTGCGGCAGCTCGAGCTCCGGCCCGGTGCGGCTGCGGCGGAGCGCGGGAGCCCGTGCTCCGACCTCGTGCGGGGGGCCGCGGCGCTCGGGAGCTCGAGCTCCGGCCTAGTGCGGGGGCGTCAACACGCGGAGTCGGAGCTCCGGCCTTGACGGGAGGGGGGGGGTGGTGGCGGCGCGGAGAAGGCGGGTGTGCCGTGGCCGGCCCCTACGTGACGGCGCGGCTCACGGCCTGGGCTGCACAGCGAAGCAGGAAGGGGCCTGCGCGGCCGGCTGCGCGACGGCACGGTGGCGTGCAAATTGAGCTCGAAATCGGCGAATCGAGCTCCTCCCTGTCGAGTCGAGCTCGAGGCCGACTGAATCGAGGTCCAGGGCCGGCGAATTTGTCTCCGGTAGGGGGAATTGAACTTGAGGTCCGGTCGCGGACGAGAGCTCGAGCTCAAGCAACCATGATGGGGGGCGGGAGCTTCGGGCGGTCGCAGAGGAGACACGCTCGTGGAGGAACCGGCAAGAAAGAAGCTACTCCACTCGGTGGCGGGCGGGGAGAACCTGCCAACTACCGAGTAGGGGCTCCCTTATCCACCAGTAGGAGAAGGGGCCGGAGGGGGGCATTTGGGCGCCCAGCCAAAGTAAGGGGTGGAGTAGGCGGTCTGCTGGAGTGCGTTTTTTTTCTTTCGGCCCCTACTTCTTGAGTAGGGCTCAAGTAGGGGGTCTGCTGGAGTTGCTCTAACAAATCTCTCTCTTATCATGCGCCTGTTTGGCAGGGCTCCGGCTCTTCCAAAAACTCTGGCTCTGGCTTCCACGATGGAGTGGCTTTTCTAGCTCCAACTTCTCTAGTTAGAAAAATGTTTGGCAAAACAGCTTCTCCTTCACGTTGAAAAAAGGATAAAAGGTAAAATGACTATACCGCCCTCCCTTTTTCCTTTTTCTTTTTTTCTCTTTCTCTTTCTCTGGTACCGGCTTCACACCTGGAGCCGCTAGAATTCGCAGCACTTGGAAGGGTTCCGGCCTGAGCCGCACGTGGAGCCGTGCCAAACAGGGCCTATATATATAAGAAAAGGTAGGGAACTCCCCTGCACATTCACCTCAAAGAAGAAAAAAACACCAGAGCTTACAAATTCAGATAATGCCTGCACCCATAATATTATATATCTATTTGGAATTTGGATACACAATGCAATCGTCTACATGGATATATAATGCTCCCGTGATTTGCTTCTTTAAAAATCCAGAAGGATGGTATCTTCTTGCAGCTCTGACCAACCCAACGGTGGTTCCATGACCATGCTATAACAATTCTTCGCAGCACCTTCTTCCAACGTCAAGCATATGAAAAGAAACAATTCTCTGACGCAACATATATCTGATATATCTTTGATTGCAGAGGATAGCTGTATGGCATAACTTTTTTCATTCCGTATCCTGGCTAAAAGAAATTTCGTTTTAAAAAAAAAGCTAAAAGAAATCCTCTAACGCCCGAGCCTGGCCATCCGAGACGTACACATACCACCTGCCTTTAAAAGCCCCTATGCCGAAGAGTAACCGAGACAACAAAAGAACATTACAATGATAGTGCCGCGAGTGTGCTTGGTAGCGCTCGTCCTAACTCTTGCCGTGGTGGTGGTGGGGGCGGCGGCGGCGGCAGGCACCGCCGAGACGTCGTCGGAGCAGCGGCGGCGGCAGGTGCGGAGCCTCCTCAAGAGGCTCAACAAGGAACCTGTCGCAAGCATTCAGGTACTCTTGGTCATTCTCTAGTGTTGTCGTTCATGATTTGCGTGCAGAACACTTACCAAAAACCGTGATCGACATACTTTAACTTCCTTTCTACTTTAATTATTGCATGTACTGATTTCATGAAAATAAACAGAGCGAGGATGGAGATATCATAGACTGTGTGCCCATCTCCAAACAGCCTGCATTCGATCATCCACTCCTCAAGAATCATACCATCCAGGTTCCTCTCTGTCTCTCTGCTAGCTGCACCGTCGCCCTTGGGATCTCCTTATGTTTTGGGTGCAGACGTTTGTATCATGAATTCATGATATTACCCATCCAAAGTTATCCACAGCACCGCATGATTAAGCACACGTCGTATCATATGATATTACTCTCTGTGTTGTGTGCTCGTCACCTTGCTGCAGATGCGGCCTTCCTACCACCCAGAAGGCTTGAGCAATGACTCCAGCACTGCACCACATCCAATCACCCAAACATGGCGTAAAAATGGAAAGTGCCCTACGAACACCATACCGATCCGAAGGACCAGGGAGGAGGATGTGCTGAGGGCTAGCTCTATCAAGAGGTTCGGGAAGAAGAGGCGGCCAAGGAACATCACAAGACTCTTTTCTGTCGATGACCCTAATACGCTCCTTTCTGTCGATGGCCACCAGGTAAAAAACCTATTCAAGAATCTCATTGTTAGAATAATAGCGCGCAGAAGCAACAATCGGTCTACCGAGATAATGTATGCGGGAATCACAAACGACACCGGAGGCACTATATTTGTTAACGAGGTTCAGCCGAAGCCTTCATCCCCGGGGCATGACAACGGGTGCTCCTCCCCAAATCGCAACACCGGCCGCTCCAGATCCCGGCAATACGCCGCCTTCCCCTGCGAGCCTGTCACAATGTCGTCATTAACGGCCACCATGTTGGTCCGATCACCACGCCTGGTCGATCCTCACCAATCGCAGCCCGTCGAACGGTCCAAGCCTCTTGCTCAAAGTGTCCGACACCACCAATCGAATCATCGATCGCCGCCATGCTCCACCTTGCGCCGCATCGAGCAGTTCCGCGCGCTATTATTCTAATTAACTCTCATTTCGACTGTTATTAGTTTGAAACTGCTCATTTAACTTCATTTGCCCTCCCATATTGCAGTACGCCACAGCATCTGCACCGGATGCCAGGTACCATGGGACGAAATGCTCCATGAATCTGTGGCGACCAGCGATTGGGACGGCCAAAGACTTCAGCTTGGCTCAGCTCTGGATAGCTGGGGGATATTATAGCGACAACAGCGTCAATACTATTGAAGCCGGATGGCAGGTGATATCCCAAAAAGAATGTCATTCTAGAAATTGTAAGACAAATTATTAAGGAGGTGACATGACCTTGATTGCCCCTATTTATTTCCCATATTAGGTGCTAATTGATTGTTGCATGCCTACATGCACATGCACACGTGCCAAATTAAGCAAAACATCATTCTTTTTTGGACAAATTTTTAATCTAAAACGTCCTTCTTTTTGGGACGGAGGGAGTAACATTTTTCTAGGAAAAAGATATTATAACACAAACAACTCAAATGTAATCTTTGGAATTTCAATTTTCATCTCCTTTGTGACCTAAATTAGTAGCCCAAAGGAGATGAACCTTTACTTTTTTATTTAATAAAGGACACATCCTAAAATGCTAATGTAGCCATAAATCACCCGAAGAATTCAACTACAAATTCTAAATAAGCAACCAATTTGAAATTAAATCTAAGCAATGTTCCTGAAGAAGGATCTTAAGAAAGAATGGATAACTAAAAATTACATATCACTCAAAAACCGGTACTATCAATTGGAAAACCCATCGATAACATGTCTTATGTCCATAACTTTAATAAAAAGGGCACCTTGAAATAACGAGATTCAATCTAGGAGGAACATCTGTGGTTTATATGAAAAAGAAAATAGGCACCCAAATTCAAGGTAAAGGGGACTCGAACAGATGAGCTACGATTATACGACCTGGCCTCCCACCCTAAACAAATGAGCTAGCTAGGCTCTCTTTCTAGTAGACACCTTCTAAAATATTCACATTAATCAAAAAAAATCATAAGATTCTAGAAAACTAAATTTTTAGCATCGGGTTTGTACAACTAATCATTGTGCTCCAATGGACCAATTTGCTTCTAAAACACTAAACATTGGTGCCATGAAGAAAAATCTATTGTAAGGACATCCCCAACAGGTCCCCAATTTCCAATTCAACTCAGGTAATGGGTGAGTTGTTGAAAATAGTGCTCCAGCAGATCCTGTCTTTCACCCCAACTCTCCTTTTTTTTGAGAATCACCCCAACTCTCCTCTAATAAAGGAGAATTAGTTGTATCTCTACCAAAACAGTAGCTGGATTGGAACGAGACTATTGGAGAACTGCAAAACTAACACTCCAAATAAGTATTTATGAAAGAAAAATAAGGCCATCTCTATTATAAGTTATTGGAAAAGATTTATTGGGGAACTACTGGAGATGCTCTAACCCCCCTATAGTTGTGTCAACTTATATATAAACACGGAGGCAAAAGCACTTGTGACAAATGAAAGTCAGTAATATCTTATAGAGGGCCCATTTGCAAGTATACCTAAAATTTGAACTCCAACTATTGCCCTTCTCTTTTCAACTTTACAACATTTCCAATCTTTGAATGGGTATTAAGGGGGCAGGGGTGTAATTATAGTCACATTGAGGGGGAAACCAAAATTTGTAACCATCAAGTTATGGCAGATAGCTACATTAGGAAGTGAACTAGATGAATATAAGGTTTTAACTAAACACTAAACATTGCTTTCGAATTAGTTTCTTATATAGAAGTGAACACTAAACATTCAATTTGTCACTAGTGTTTTAGGCGGCACACAATTATTGTGATGTTGAGGGGGAAAACCAATATTTGGAACCATCAAGTTATCAGTTATGGCATATATGTGCAATTAGAAGTGAAATAGATGAATATAAGGTTTTAACTAAAAAAGAATATATAGCAAATAGTAATTGTATGCATTATATATTAGAATCAAATTACATTGATGATATCTCGGTGTCATACTTAGTTTTATAAAGCAAACCAAGTGCATACCTCTATTTATGTCAGGATCAAATTTCATACATATAGTTGACATAAGTGAATAGCAGTAACAATATCACATAAGAAAAACAAAGATTATCACAGTATTACACTAAATCATGGAAACGAAAGCACCAAACTCCACATGCAGTCGACTGGGGGTTGCATACGCCTAGCACCAACATCTTCATAGAAGCTTCCTCTTTCTGAGCAACATTGTTTATAGAAAGGATGAGCACATGTCGTACTCAACAAGTGTGGGGAAAGTATGAATGCAGAGGCTTAACAAGGAAATGCTGACAGGTTGACTGCATTAAACAATTTTAGTTGGTCAAATTTTATTAGCACCTGATTACTAAGATATAAATATATACCAACCCACAAGTAACATTAAGGTAAGATACACCATAAGAATATGGCAAGCATAACCATATCATAGATCATGATTTAAGTCCATCTTCAAGTTCAATTAACATGTGAGGGTCCAGGGCACTCCTGATCGTGAACATGGCTAACCTAAGTTAGTTTTACATTCTATAGAGGTTGTACATTTTTACCACAAGTCACGTAAAAGCTCCGAAGAACTTTGAACCCAACCATGAGATGCCGGCCAATCATCATACCACAATATCGAGGTGTGATTGCATAGGGACGCTACGAGGCATTTACAAAGGTGTAACACCCCGCCCACCAAAGCCGCACCGCCCGGCCCTTCCGTAGGGGCGAGACACGTACACATATCACCCCCGCTTACACTTTCGTCCTCGCTTCGTGTAAAAGGGTCAACCCGAGGGTGGTACGGCCGATGGACAAAGGCTTATAAGTTGGTTCCACCCTTGCTCAACTAGCAATGTGGCACTAAACACGCGCACCGCGCTCATGGGCCATCCAAATTGGGCGGGTGTGACATTCACCCCCCCCCCCCTCAAAGAACCCGACGTCCTCGTCGGTCCAACTCACCCGTCTAGTGCCGACCCATACGCCATGCCATGTGCCCCATCCCAGGCCCACATGCGCATGCATATGTCCGCACACTGACCCGAGCAAATGTCCAGGAACCTTCCCTCTTAGCGCACGACCGTACGTCAAGTGCCGACCCATATGCCATGTCGTGTGTCCCATCTCAGGCCCACACGCGTCATGCGCCCTATGTCCGCACACTGACCCATACACGCAACCGCGAGGGTCGGCTCTGATACCATTTGTAACACGCTGCCCACCAAAGCCGCACCGCCCAGCCCTTCCGTAGGGGCGAGCACACGTACACATATCACCCTGCTTACACTTTCGTCCTCGCTTCGTGTAAAAGGGTCAACCCGAGGGTGGTATGGCTGGTGGACAAAGGCTTATAAGTTGGCTCCACCCTTGCTCAACTAGCAATGTGGCACTAAACACGCGCACCTGCGCTCATGGGCCACTCATGGGCCATCCAAATTGGGCCGGGTGTGACAAAAGGTTCCCTAGCAAGTTGTAACCCACAAGGTCCGGATCAGTTAGCAAGGTATAAAGCCCCCTAGCTGCCATAGATAACAAAACCAACTCCCCGCTAGGGCGGGTCTATACCCCACATGAGTGTCGATCCCTTGTCCTTATCAAGTAAGGTCACCCCAAGCTAGAGTCCCTAATTAATTGGCCAAGACCAGTGCTCATTTAGTCCTTATGGTTGCACTGTTTTCCTAGGTGGTTCTCCATGTTCCAATTAAGCATGTGGTCTTGTACATAAAATTATCATAAAGGAACATAGAGCATAAAAGCATAACCATGTTGATGTTGATTATTTCCAACCCAGTTGAGCATGCGAAGAAAAATCTAGCATCAATATTAATTAAGCAACCCAGCTATACAAGGCAATGGTGAAAAGAATACTACTCATCATCCTTAATAGGAACCCATCTAAATTAATGCAAAAAATGCAATGAGTGATTAAATAATTATTGGGACTAAAGAACAAGGAAACACTTTCCTTTAACTAGAGTAATGATCCTGCTCAGAATGTCTTCACTTCTTGTTCTTCAAATCTCTCGAACCATGTTCATTCTACTTGCATCAATCATCAACACAACCATACAAAAGCAGACAAACAAGCAAACTAAGAACAATGCACCAACCAAAAGAAAAGATTTAAAAGAACGTACTAAAGGATAGACTCGATTTTGTGGATCACTAAAGACACAAACTGTGCTTACAAAAGAAAGGCTTGATTAAATTTATGAAAATGATTGATCTGAGCTAGAATTGGATTTAGAAAGATCTAAGGCTTACAAAAGGCTAGATACCCAAAAGAGATATACTAAGGTAAAGCTGACAGAGAACGTCTAACGAATGATTTGCATTTATGAGAGAACATAACTATGAGTTTAGGTTCATTAAAGTTAAGAAAACGAATGTAAAGGATATTAAGGAAATACCTTGAGTTGAAATTAAAGCAAAATAAACTTTATTTACAAAACCGATGTAAAGAACTTTTATTTATAAATGTTCATGTATAACTTATACCAATTAAACATTTAACACAGAAAAGGTAAACTATATGAACCATCTAAACATAACTTTATGGTTCGAGTGGATCATATTATTATTATAAAAACATTATGAAATTGGTATTAATAAGTTAACACTTACTTAGAAAAGCCGGTGTAAAGGCCTAACCAACATTTATTTACGAAAGTCAATTAATATTAAACATTAAAAGAGTAACATTTAGTTTATGAAAAAACTGAGATTGGGAACTAATTAGATTTTACTTACAAAGCATATGAAATAATCATTAATCAAATTAATATTGATTATGAAAACGGTGTATAACATTATATAGCTTTTAGTTGGAAAAGGCATGCTTAATAAATATTTACAAAATTAATATTAAATATTTTTTCAGAAAACATACATGATGAAAACTCACCACTAACGTGTGCTTTACATTATAAAAATAGAGCTAAAACATAGATTCTATTGGATATATAAGATTGAAAAATCTAGATGTGATTATCTATAGATTTTAGGGGCTATAGAGAAGATACACTAAACTCAGTGAATAGCCACTGTGAATAGATGGATCTCCGGGGTTAGATATGCAAAAGGATAGGGATAGGGCTCCGTTGGATCTATTTGCATGGATATAATCTATATAGGGGCTTAATAGCAAAAGATGCAAGAGGCAAAACTAATCTATTCATTACAAGATCTTCCAGGGATCTAATCGAAAAAGAAGCGACTTTGTCTCCCTCCAGCTCGGGTGACCAAATCGCCAGCGCGTCAGAGAGATAAGGGCCTAGACGGGCGGCGCGGGAGGTAGAGGAGATAGAGGGGATCTATGTCACACCTATTTTTCCAAAGAAAATCAAGTGCGTAACTATATGTATGCCAGGATCTATTTTCATACATATAGTGACATAAAAGTGAGTACAGAAACAATATCACGAAAGAAATAGGAAGATTATCAGAGATTTACGCTTAGACTTGGAAACAAAGGCACCAAACATCACAAGAAGTCGACTGGGGGTTGCGTATGCCTAGAACCAGCAACATTTTCATAGCAGCTTCCTCCTTCTAAGCATATAGCAAGGGTGAGCACTTATCGTACTCAACAAGTGTGGCGAAAGGATGAATCCAAAGGCTTTGTAGTGGACTGGGCTATAAGCATTTAGCATTTTAGTTGGTCAAATTTTATTAGAACCTAATTACTAATTAATTATAAGTATATACCACACCACATTAAGCATAAGGTAAGATGCACCATAATAATATGGCTAGCATAACCAGAGAGAATGATTTAAGTCCATCTTCAAGTTCAATTATCATGTGAGGGTCCATGCCGCTCTTGACCGTGAGCATGGCTAATCGATTAGTTTTACACTCGCGAGAGGTTGTACACTTTCACCACAAGTCACGTAAAAGTCCCGAAGAACTTTAGATCCAACCATGCAATCCTAGCTAGGCATCATACCACACTACCGAGGTGTGATTGCATAGGGATGCTACGTGGCCTTTACAGAGATTCCCTAATGTGAAACAACCCGCGAAAGTTCCGAGTCGTTGTAGAGTATAAAGTCCCCTAGTAGGTACCGTGTCACGGAAAAGCCCAACTACGTGCTAGAGCGAGTCTATACCCCACTGGCGCTCCCCCTTGCACTTATTAGGTACGGTCATCCCAACACTAGAGTCACTAGTTAATTAGCCAAGGCAGAGCCATATGCGTTCTGGCTGTACGGTTTTTACGGGTGGTCGCTCCATGTTTCGATTATTCATGTGGTCTTGTATTAAGCACCCACATATATAACATAAAGTTAAAACATGTGTAACATTAATGTTCATTAAAACCACCATAACCCAAGTATTGCAACCGAGCATAGCTACCCAACATAAATGTAAACCCGGGTTGTCAAGGAATGATCACAAAGACTAGGATAACCTTAATAGGACCCATCAATATTAATCCAAAGCAATGCAAAGTGATTAAACATAGTTTTTAGGACAACGAACAAGGACACTCTTGCCTTTAACCGCAGTAGTTGCTCGGAATGTCTTCACATAACCCAAGTATTGCAACCGAGCATAGCTACCCAACATAAATGTAAACCCGAGGTTGTCAAGGAATGATCACAAAGACTAGGATAACCTTAATAGGACCCATCAATATTAATCCAAAGCAATGCAAAGTGATTAAACATAGTTTTTAGGACAAACGAACAAGGACACTCTTGCCTTTAACCGCAGTAGTTGCTCGGAATGTCTTCACCTCTTGCTCTTCAAAGATCTCGAACAACGATCCTTCTACTCGCATCAATCATTGGGCACAAGCATACAAAGCAAACAAACAAGCAAACTAAGAACAAGGCACCAATCAAATCAAAACATTAAAAGAGCGTGCTAAAGGATAGGCTCGATGCTAAGGATCACTAAAGCACACAAACCGTGCTTAGGAAAGGAAAGGCTCGATTAGCTTCACATGGTTTGAGCTATGGGTAGACTTGATCGAAAGGAGATACTAAGATAAAGAACATCTAACGAGCGGTTTCATATAAGAGAGAACAAGACTATGAGCTATGTTTATTTTAATTAGCAAAACATATGCATAGGATATTTCATAAAGAAAAGTATCCTAAGTTGGAATTAATTCAAATTAAATTTCTTTTGCAAAACCGAAGTAAGAACCTAGTCAATTTTTATTTATAAATGTTTATGTATAAATTATACCAATTAAACATTTAACTTAGAAAAGATAAACTATATGAATAATGTAACTTTATGATTCGAGTGGATCATATTATTATTAAAGACATTTTGACATTGGCTTTAACCAAATTAAGATTTATTTATAAAATCGGTGTAAAAGCCTAATCAACTTTTAACTAGAAAAGTTAATTAACCATTAAGAAAATTAACATTTGATTTACAAAAACCAAAGTAAAGGTCTAATTAGATTTTATTTACAATATCATGTGAAACAATCATTAATCAAATTAACTTTGCTTATGAAAAATGGTGTATAACTCTATATAGCTTTTATTTGGAAAAGACATGTTTACTAAGCATTAAACAAAATTAATATTAGATTTATTTTCAGAAAATAAGCATGATGAAAACACAACACTAAAGCGTGCTCTACATTATTATGGACCTAACGCAACTTGAACGGATTAAACCGGAGCCAAAACATGAAAGATATGGATAAAACAAGATGCAGGGACCTGCTAGCAAGATTTGGAAACTTCTAGGGGTATATCCGCAAGAAACCGAGGGCATATACATAATTCATGCAAAAAACTTCAGATTGGACTGGATCTAGGGAATCTATTAGATTCAGGGGTTTTCTAGACAAGATGCAAGACACAAAAACAAAACTAAAGGTTACGGGATTCCTCACGGGGCCAACAGCAAAAAGACTGAGGTCTTCTTCTACCTTTGCTCGATCCAGAGACAGGGGCGGATGGCGGCCTGGCAGTTCAAATTGCCGGCGACCAGGGCAGCCTAGGGTTCGACCGAGGCGCGGAATTGAAAGAGGAGATAGAAGGGATCGTGTGGGGATGCTCACCTCCGGCGGAGAACAACGGAAGACGCAGGATTTCGAAGAGTGGCGGAGCTCGGTGACGGCCGGATCGGGTTCGTCACGGGCGGCGATGTTCCGGCGCTCTTCCGGTGACGGGAAGCGGCGGAGGGGGTCCAACTCAGCGTCCTGGAGCTCTAGATGACCGCGGCTTGCTCTGGAAGGACTCCTAGCCATCGAATCGGCGGTGGAGCATGGCGGCTGGTTCGGGTTCCTGCTGTGGCGACGTCTTGGAGGTCCTCCGGCGATAGGAAAGTGCTCACCGGACGCAGCTCGTAGTCGCGCATCACTGGAACGCAACGACTTCCCGTAGTGGCATCCTCATTCGGCGAATCGGAGCAGCGGTGTTCGGCGGCTCCAGCAGCTTGATGACGGCGGCGCTTGCGGCTGGACGGCGCAGGCGAGCGAGGCGGCTGGGGTTTCAAGGGTGGCGGGCGGCGGCTGCTTATAAAGGCCGGGAAGTGTGCCTTGGCGTGTGGGTCACGCCTAGGAGAGTGCGCACGAAGCGGAGGTGACCGGGACTCGAGCTCGGGTTTGTGTCCGGCGTGGGCACGACGGAGGTAAGGGATGACGAAAGGGACCCGCTGGTCAGCGACCATAGTGGAGGGTGGACCCGGGCCGGCTTTGGGCCGCATCTGGCTAGGCCAGGACGAGGCGAAACGTGGTTAGGCAAGAGAGATCAGGGGCCTTGTTTAGAGCAACTCCAAAAGAGTCTTAATTGTATTCCTAATAATTGTTTTAGGGAGAAATAAGAAAAAAGAAAGACTCCAACAGAGACCCTATCACCCTCCCAATCTTTTGGGGAGCCCAAAAAACAAAGAAAGCCGAGCCGCATATATTGGCACTCGTACATCTTCCCAATCCCTCCGATTTCCTCTTTCTCGCTCGCAATCCGCCACGTGGCCGTTTTGGAATATTGGGAGATAGTTATTAGCATTCTCTGTAGGAGATATGTTTTTAGGAAAATAAAATTTTTAAAGATAGGCCCCAATACATTGTTTTAAGATCAATTTTTTCACATCCTTTTGGAGATGCTCTTAGACTTCTAGTAGAGAGGCCGACGAGTGATTGGGCCGCAAGCGAGATTGGATTGAGTGGTGCGTGTGCAACAGAAGAAGCTCAGGGAGCTGCTCCGAACCTCCAAAAGCTGGGCTTCTATCGAAACTGGGCCAAAAGAAGAAAGGAAGAGGAGGGAGATGGAAAAGGTTTCGGAATTTTTAAAAGGGATTCAAAACACTTGAATTCAAATTCAAATTTGAATTCGAACAAAAGAAAGAACAATGCACCTGCAAGAATGCACCGACTCTTGTGGAGGTGCTCACTGGCGGTAGGGGAAGCCGGCAGCGGCCGGATTTCGAGGATGACAGCGCCGGTGGTGTGAACATGGAGGTGCACGGGCGGCGTTGTTCCGGTGGTGTTCCGGTGGTCCTCCAGCAATAGGAGGAGCTCCCTGGACGCAACTCAATGTCATACAGCTCTTGATGTTCGCGACTTCGAAAGCTGGTACAACATCGCAGCGAATCAAGCGGTAAGGCTGACGACGACGCTCGGCTCGGCTCAGCATAGGCGGCGACCTCCAGAGGCAGGTCCATGACGTTATTGGGTGGCGGAGCCTCGACTCAGTGTCACGAGTCTCGTGGTGGTGTTGGCTTGCTCCCGTAGAGAGCGGAGGCAGTGCTCATCGACGGCCATCGGCGGTGGCAACTCCGGCGGCTTGGATACAACTCCGGTGGTTTGGGCGGCGACGCTGCTTGCGTGTGGAGGAGAGGCGTGTGTGGAGACGGTGGTTAGGACACACAGGCGGCTAGGGAACTCGACCTTTATAGGGTGCAGGGCGGCACCTGGCGTGTGGCACATGCACACCGAGGGGCGGCGGCGACGGCTTGCAGTGCAAGCCATGGTGGCCGATGGGCCCAAATGGGCCCATAGGCGGGCTAACGCGGTCAGACCTACGGGCTCGGCCCGAATTGAAAGGTTAAGGTTTATTATTTCCCGAAATTATTTTCAGTGCAAAAAGAATTTTAGAGAAGTATAAAAAAGTTTTTAAGGCACAAAAAATACTTAGAAAATTACCAAAATTGCAGGAAAATTCCCAGAGACAGATTGGGACATGAACAACCCAAATAAAGTACTTTAGAACCGTCTATTAAATGTATATAGCTCTAGGAAAAGAGAATAAATTCCAGGAAAAACTGGAAAATTCTCAGAAGGTCTTGGTGAACACCTAAATGCATTGTAAAACCTTTTTTGCACTCATAAAAATTATAAGATGCATCGGGATGAGTACAACACACATTGAAACAATTTATTTAATTAGAAACAATCAATGACTTTTTCCTATACTAAATTTCGTGTACAGAAAATTATTGTTGTGAAAAATTGTACAATTATGAGAAAACCATCGTTTAATTATTCATTCTATTCACATACTGAAATTCGGAAATTTCAGGGTGTGGCATCTTGACCCTGAATTTTTTTCATCCCTAATAATTTTGTAATGGTACACTAATAAGTTATGCAATCTCTTTCAATATGACGAATGATACCTTGTGGTCTTCTCAAAATTGCAGGTTTGCCCTCAGTTATATGGGGATACATATCCAAGGCTCTTCATATACTGGACTGTAAGATAATAAGCATCACATCTCCATATATATTGAGGCCCTGTAAAATTAAGTTTGGGAATGACATGAGGTTGCTGTTCTGTTTTTTTCCTTGTGACCTTGTAGCGTGATGCATATCAAAGAACAGGCTGTTATAACCTACAGTGCTCAGCGTTCATCCAAACAAACAAGAAGATTGTTATTGGTGGTAGCTTCTCCCGTGTATCCACTTATCGTGGCACACAATATGATGTAACTATTTTTATTTGGAAGGTAAAACACAAAAATCTTTCACATTCTGAGAATAGCAAAGCAAATTCATGAATTGGCACAGAAAGTGTGCCAGCTTCTTGTTCTTCCTCAGAAGTGGATTTGCTGCCATGCACCGTATCAGATCTTTCCACAGATCCAACCGTGTGTGTGTGTGTTATAATCCTTTCTGAATTTTCCAATATTTTTTTTTTGCATTCAGGATCGAACTAGGGGCAACTGGTGGTTGAAAGTTGGAAAAGATATTTTGGGCTATTGGCCATCAACCATCTTCACCAACTTGAAAATTAGTGCCTCCAGGATTCGGTGGGGCGGAGAGGTGTACTCACCTTACACCAGGCAAACTTCCACACACATGGGCAGTGGGCACTTCCCTGTGGAAGGGTATCAAAAGGCAAGCTACATGAGAAACTTACAGGTGGTAGACTCGTCGAACACCCTTCATTCGGCAGATATTGTGGAGTTGTCGAATAAACAGCCCAACTGCTACAATGTGCAGAGGGGCACCAACCGCACTAACTGGGGCACTTACATCTTCTATGGAGGGCCAGGAAAGAACCCTAGCTGCCCGTAGAAGAACACCGGCACCATATATCACCTTGTAGTCTAAGTTTGAGTTGCAACATTTGTGTGTGCACGCATGCACACGCACCGGGTATATGTAAGATGTATGAACAAGAATTGATGTTTGCAACAAACAAGTTGTGTACTTGTGTGATTAATAATGATGGCAGCATTATGCTGGAAGGAAAAAGGATCAGGTGTAGGTGAAACAAATTGATAATGAGTTGTAGGAAGTTTCATGGAAGAGACCTTTATGTTTCTGTTGTGGCAGGACCTAAGGATATCACTCTTTATTCACCCATTGATGCAAACTAACCCTAATTAAATAGGGATAGCTATGTCTTTTACTAGTCTCTTAGACCCAATACTACAGTGAGCTTAGTATCGGGTCTAACGGTTAGTTCCGCAAGAGTCACCCGTGACCTTCTGTAGTATTGAGTGGAGGCTTTAATTGGTACTAAAAGTTGAACATTAGTACATGCTGAATCCTCCAACCGATACTAATGTGCCTGAGGTCCTTTAGTGTCGGGTAGATGCTTCTCCCGGTACTAATTTGCAACCTTTGAGTACCGAGTGAAACCTTCACTGACCTAGTACTAAACAATATGCCCTCTTCTCCTTATCCACTCACCCGTTATCCTCTTCTCCTTCCCCAACCCACTACCTGCTAGTGGGGCTGAACCCGCACCGCACCGCACCCACCCCTCCCCATTCATCTTGCTTCAATCACCCCAGCCCATTCCAACCCAAAATTTTAAATAATTATCCCGCCCCACCCTGCCCCATCATAATGGGTTAACCCATGGCTGCACATGTACCACATGCCAACCCGCACCCTCCCACCCCCACGCATGCACTTGAATCAGCCCATATAACCAAGCAGCAGACAACAGCCTAGACAGATCCATGTACAAGAGGACCCACACCATAATCTAAAAAACAAGAGGACCTCCACTATAATATAAAAAAACAAGAGGACTTGCACTCACGTAGAGTTAAATTACAGAGTTCCTAAACTGAAAATAAGAATGTACATGATTTGAGGGTTCTTTGACCTCCTTTTGCAACAAAATAACCCTCAGAAGCTATGGCGACCAATCAAAATGACCTTACTCTCTGCTTGTACATGAAGAAGCTTCATCATCAGAACAATCTTGATTTGAAGGCTGTCTTTTTTCTTTAAGATTGCAGCTACAACATTTGATGCAAAACTCCACATGATGCCAGATGCCCTCACAAAAGAAACCTCACAAAACAATGTTTACTAAACAATATGCCCTCTTCTCCTTATCCACTCACCCGTTATCCCCTCCCTCAGATCACCCCCTTATATCTCCTTGACTCTCATCCTTCCCCACAGTCCCTCTATCACGTTAGGACGGGGCATCGAGCTGGGGATGAGGAGCTTCTCGACGGGATGTGGTGGTGATGGCATGACAAATCTAGGGGCGATGGTGCGGCCAGATCTGATGGTAGTACAAGGGGTTGTAATAGCTCTATCTATCTATATCTCCCTCTTAAGTGTGGGGCTCATGTGTTGTGTGCCTGGGGCTCTAACAGATAGTGGCTGGGTGGGGGGCGGGATGCAGCCGAGGTTTTGGCAGGAGTGGCAACATGGTGGGGTGCTGGCAGGGCTCTAGTAGGAATGGTAGGCTGATCAAACATGTGATGTTGGTGGATTTTTTAACTTCTTTAATACACCTTTTGTAACAGTTATTTGACCGGGTACTATAAAGATCCTCTTTCAAATGGAAAAAGCAATGTTGATTGTAAAACCGGTACTAAAGAGGAGGGGTTTGGACTCGGTACAAAAGGTGCATTCCTTGTAGTGAAACATGGGTTAGTATAATTTCATCACTAGCTCACTGGATTCATATAAGTGATATACTTTGCTTTGAGGGGACTGATGGTTTTCCCAAAGCATATGCAAGAGGACTTGTCTACTTTACAACCAGCTGTGATGCCAAATCCGGCTGTTTTTTTTGGCAAGATGCCAAATCGAATCAATGCTCTTGTACAACCACCTTACTTCTTTTGGAAGGGAGACAAATCTAGTTGGACAGTTATCCATTTCCGTCAGGAGCTGTAGTGCTAACAGAATGTCTATCATGCGGACGCAAACACCTGATCACTAACTATGCACACAAATTGAACCACAAAGGTAGTAATACCAACAAAAAAATGCAGGACACGGATCTCATATTTGTTCATGCAAAATACATGAATATAATTTGCATAATTTAGAATTTGCAATAGCTTATTTACATGACCAAAAATTGCCTCCCATCTCGTCCACCCTTCAATAAAAAAAGCATCGGGGGCAAAACTGTACACCATGATTCATGTATCTCAAATACATATTACTTCATGCATAGCTCCAAGACATCTTTGTTGGAGTATAAGTGAATTGCCCACCTTTCCCTATCGGCTTAAGCTTTTGGGTTGAACGGTTGGTGCATGCAACTCAATATGGTATCGAGCCGAGAGGTCTCGAGTTCGAATCTGGCGGGCGCGTTAATTAAAATAATTACAGCCCACTCCAATATTCCACGTATGCGGCACCGGGGAGCCCGCACGTGAGGGGGAGTGTTGGAGTATAAGTGAATTGCCCACCTTTACCTATCGGCTTAAGCTTTTGGGTTGAACTTGGTTGGTGCATGCAACTCAATACATCTTTGCCGCAATGAGAAAAAAAAAGAGAAAAACCTTAGCATGTAGCACATAGTAAAATGAGGGCAAACAAACCAACTGATCCTACAATAGAGGCACTCCAAAAAAAAGATTAGAAATTGCCTTGACAATTGCATTGTTTTTATTTTTCCATAACCTTAATTGCATGATATGAGCAATAGAATTGCCTGCAGAACTTGTTTGTTTCACATATCTACAACACAAACAATTTGCTTGGTTCTGCTTATTTTAGTAACCTCATAGTCATTAATGACATACCTAATGAACTAGAGAAAATAAACACATGAAACCATTTAACTTTCATGTGGAGAATCATACCAATCACATGGTTAAATATTATTAACTAATCAAGTACAGTGTTATTGCTTCAGTGAAAAAAGTAGAATTGGCTAATAAAATATAAATTATTGCTTGTCGAAGTACATATTATTACTTAACGAAGTACATATTATTACTTAACGAAGTACTTAATGGGAGAAAAAAGGACCAACTTGATACCATGTAGTGGTTAGTAAGGGGGAAAGGTAGGATGCAGTTTGTGTTTGTTGTCAACAAAGAACACTGCTAATTTTACAGTATACCATCGAACTATAGCTATCAACTATTACTAATCAAAAAGTCTTAACATAATTTATCTATTGAGGAAATAAACATTCTGTCACACCCGATTTTCCGAAGGAAACCAAGTGCAAACCTATATGCATGCCGGATCAAGTTTCATGCATATAGTGACATAAAAGTGTATACGAAACGATATCTCGTAAGAAAAAGAAAGATTATCGGAGATTTACGCTTAATCCCGGAAACGAAGGCTCCAAACAACACGGGCAATCGACGGGGGTTGCGTATGCCTAACTCCGGCAACATCTTCACGGTAGCTTCCTCTTTCTGAGCAACAAAGTTTATAGCAAGGGTGAGCACTTGTCGTACTCAGCAAGTGTGGGGAAAGGCATGAATGCAAAGGCTTTATAGTGGACTGGGCTATAAGCATTTAAGCAATTTTAGTTGATCAAGTTTTATTAGCACTCGATTACTAATAAAGTATAAGTTTATACCAACCCACAATTATCATAAAGAGATAGATAAGATACACCATAAGCAAATGGCCGAGCATAACCAGAGAGCACGATTTAAGTTCATCTTTAAGTTCACTTATCATGTGAGGGTCCGGCCGCTCTTGACCGTGAGCACGGCTAACTAGTTAGTTTTACACTCGCGAGAGGTTGTACATCTTTACCCACAAGTCGCGTAAAAGTCCCGAAGAACTTTAAACCCAACCATGCGATGCGGCCAAGCATCATACCACACTACCGAGGTGTGATTGCATAGGGACGCTACGAGGCCTTTACGAAGATCCTCCAATGCGCAACAACCCACTAGGTTTCAGGACGAAGCGGGGCATAAAGTCCCCTAGTAGGTACCGTGTCTTAGCAAAGCCCAACTCCCTACTAGAGCGAGTCTATACTCCGTCAACGCCTCCCCATTTGTCCCTTTCAGGTAAGGTTGCTACAACACTAAAGTCTCTAGTTATTCGGCCAAGGCGAGCCATGTGCCTTGTGGTTGTACGGTTTTCCGGGTGGTTCTCCATGTTCCGATTAAGCATATGGTCTTGTATTAAGCAAACAAAGATATAACATAAAGTTATAGCATGATTCATCATTATAGTTCATTAAAACCACCATAACCCGGGTATAGCAACTAAGCATAGCTACCCAACATAAATGTAAACCCAGGTTAACAAGGAGTGATCATAAAGACTAGGTAATCCTTAATAGGACCCATCAGTATTAATGCAAAGCAATGCAAAGTGATTAATCATAGTTATCGGGACAAAAGATCAAGGACACACTTGCCTTTAACCAAAGTAATGTCGTTGCTCAGAATATCTCCAACTTCAAGCTCTTCCAAACTTCCCGAACGTCGTTCACTCTAAGCGCATCAATCATCGGGCACAAACATACACAAAGCAAACAAACAAACATACTAAGAACAAATCACCAATCAAAAGAAACTTTAAAAGAACGCACTAAAGGAGAGGCTTGATTAGATGGATCACTAAAGAACACAAGGTGTACTTGGCTTGGTTAGCTTTAAAGAGATGGTTATGAAAGATTGAGCAAGGACCGGAAAGATCACACTTAGATAAAGCTTGATAAAGAACGTCTAACGAACCATTTGCATTTATGAGAGAGCAAGGCTATGAGCTAGGTTCATTTTAATTAACAAAACAAATATAAAGGATATTTCAGAAATAAAATACCCTATGTTGACATTAATGCAATATTAAACTTTATTTATGAAACCGGTGTAAAGAACTAGTCAAGTTTTATTAATAAAGATTCATATATGAATTAAACCGATTAAACATTTAATTTAGAAAAACTAAACTATATGAACAATCTAGACGAAACTTTGTAATTCGTGTTCATCATATTATTATTAAAAACAGTATTAAATTGGCTTTAATCAAGATTAACATTTATTTATAAAGCCGGAGTAAAAGCCTAATCAACTTTTAATTATAAAAGTTAATTAATCATTAAGCAAATTAATATTTGACTTATGGAAAACCGAGTAAAAGATCTAATTAGATTTTATTCATAAAAGCATGTAAAGTAATCATTAATATATTTAAATTTGATTATGAAAAACGATATATAGATCTATATAGCTTTTATTTGGAAAAGACATGTATATCTAGTCATTAATCAAAATTAATATTAATTTTATTTTCAGAAAATAAAACATGGTGAAAACACACCACTAACGCGTGCTTTACATTATTATGGACCTAACGCAACTTGAACGGATTAAATCGGAGCTAAAACGAAGATTTGGTGAGCAAAACAAGATTGTAAGGACTCGTTCGCGATTAACCGTAGATAACAAGGGCTAGCAGACAAGATATGCAAGACACATTAAATAGTGCTAGCAAAAAGGACGAATGATAGGGTTAGATCTATAAAAAGGCTTAGGTGGGCTTTATGTGTGAAAGTGGGATCTTTCTAGGGGGGGTACCTATAGATTGGTCAAGACACAAAAATTGATCTAAAGATTACACCAAAAGCCAGGGGTCTAACTGTAATACAAGGTGGTCTTCTTCCTCCTCTAGTCAGGAACGAACAGGAGGGGGTCGGGGCGTACAGGGGCTGCGGGCGTTCCAATCTCCGGGGCTCTGGGCAGCTAGGGGCTAGGATGAAGATGCAAAACGGAGAGAGGAGATCGAGGGGATCGCGATGGTGGTGCTCACCGGTGCAGAGGACGACGGCAGCGGCCGGTATTCGGAGGTCAACGCTCGCCGGAGCTCACGGTTTCAGTGCAGGGCGGCGCTCCGGCTTCTGACGCGAGGCAGCGGCGCGGCGGCTCGGCGCGCGGCACGGGGGCGGCGGCGGCGCTACGGGGCGCGCGCGCGCGGGGGCTAGGGCGGCGCCCTTTATAGGGGCGCGCGCGCCGGCGGCTCCGGGCGGCGGCGCGATGCGGCCGGGCCGGATGGGCTTCGGCCGGCCCGTGGCCGGGCCGGTAGGGCGCGGGCGGGTTGGGTCGGGCCTCGGCCCGGCCCAATCCGGTAGGATAGGTTTTTTTTTGAATATATTTCCGGTGCGAAAAATAATCCGGAAAAATTCGTAAATTATTTTAAAGCACGAAAAATACTCGTAAAAATCACAAAAATTCCAGGAAAATTCCTAGAGATAGATTAAGACACGAACAACCCAAATAAAGCATTTGGTGCTCATGAAAAAGATTTTAGAGCCTTCTATTAAATAGAAAATGCTCAGAGAAAATGAGAATAAATTCCAGAAAAATTCGGAAAATTCTCGGGAGAGTTTGGACAGCTCCTAAACGCATTTTTGAAACCTTTTTGCACTCATGAACCACTAGATGCATCGGCATGAATGCAACACACATAACTTTTATTAATTTAGAAAATCAAACAAACGATTTTTCCTATACTATATTCCCTGTAAAGAAAAGTAAATGTTGGAAAAATTTTAAAATTATGAGAAAATCATTATTTAATTATTCTTTCTATTCACATCCTGAAATTGAAAATTTCAGGGTGTGACACATTCTGAACAAACCTGAAAAGATGCTTGAATTTTACAACTGTATGACATCAAGCTTAATTAGAAGAATCCAACAATCATAAGAGATAAAGCATGTAGGTTATGATTGCTTGACTATAGTAAGGAAATAAACATTCCGAACAAACCTGAAAAGATGCTCCCGTTGCACTAAATCAGCAGTTGATGCTTACTTGCAGATACAAACAAAGTGGAGAGTTGATTGAATTGTTGTACCATGATGTCTTTCCAGTAGAGAAGCTAGAGCTCGAGCTCGAGCAAAAGCAAGACGAGCTGCAAAAATAAATTTAGATCAGGATGGAGCAAACAAACAACATGATTTAAAGACACACAAGAACGTAGCAAAAGTGGCACTGGTGTACTACTGGACCTAGCAGCAAGATCTCAAACCAAAGCAAGACACATAAGAACGCAGCGGAAAAACTCTGCCAGGCCGACACCAGTCAGACCGGTCCCCTACACCGGTCAGACCGGTTACCCCAAAACTCTCCAAAGCCTACAACAAGCTCACTTAAACAACCAGGAAATCCAAAGACATGATCCAAGCACTGGACACGAATTTTTGTGAAAGACAACTAAGACAAGACATCCAAACCGAAGCCAACCTGAATGAAACTTGAATAGAAACTCCCTTTGGACAAGTCCAGCACACCTCTAACAAAAAACACTAGAAGACCCACTGGTGGCTCAGCACTGGTCAGGTTGGTGTCCCTAACCGGTTAGACTGGTCAAGCCCAGGTAACCTCAAGGACCCAAAGCTAATGCAAACCATAGCCAAACTACATGACACTTGCAGCAACCGCTGGACTAGGAGAACTCTACCAGAAAACTACCCAAGAAACACACAACAGGGTCGGCACCGGTCAGACCTTTGCCCCTGACCGGTCTGACCTTTGCCCCCCAAGAAGCTCCAAGATCCAAAACTAGAGCAAACAAACTCCAAACTTGATGAGACTTGGAACTTGGCCTACTCTAGTCATAACCAACATATCCCCAAGAAATCTCCTTGGAAATCCAATATTGACCAGGCAACACTCCTTGAAACAACTCGACCAAAAGCACAAACACTTAGCCAAAGCAAAACCAAGACCCCTATCTGCCAGGGCGAAACCTGTGCCACCAGATTTCCGAAACCGGTGCCACCGGATTTCTCAAAGGCAAAGACACAAGGCAAAACCGGTGCCACCGGATTTGAAAACCAGTGTCACCCTAGGTCACTTGAGAACCTCAGAAAACACCAAAACCAGAGCAAACTGACTCGAAACGCGATGAAAATTAACCCTAGCCTTGTCTAGTCCAATGAAACTTTTCAACCAAAAATCTCCTCAAAATTTCACCATTGAACAAACAGGTGCCACTGGGTTTCCAAAGCTGGTGCCACAGAGTTTTGCTTGGGCAGCTCAGGAAAATGTCCTTTTGAATGGATCTCTTGACTCGCGCAACCTCTGGATCTGAGATTTGGGGAGGAGTAGATCTACCCCATGAACAAGTGACTCTGAAAATGTCAAGTCCAAAAACCAAGCATCTCGTGCGGAATCGAAGATTTCTTGCAAAGGGTCGAGAACTAGGGTTAGAGAGGAAGAACTCCAAATCCATGCTAGATGCTAGGGGGGAAACAAATACCCCGATCTTATACTACTGTAGCCATATGGAGTGCTCTGTGTTTATCTTTGCATGCAATTGAACGCTTGTACATGGGTTGATGTCAAAATAGAGTCAGAAAAATAAATATGATCAAATTTATGATAAATTGTTAGGAAGAAAAATATCAAATGGACAATAAAGATGGGCTAATGGTACATTTAAAAATTATAATGATATTTCTAATTAAAGAAAATATCAATTAAGGATATTTGATGTACAGGAGTAGTATAAGACAAAAAATGAACATAATTGGAAAATGGCTATGTGAAATCCACATTAAAGATTGATATGAGTGAGAGCTGCGTATGTAAACAAAATCCATGTCTTGGGTAGGCAATCACAACTGAACCATCCTAGCTTATACTTCCATTATAGCAACAAAGAATATATACAATCGGCAAACTAATATACAGATATTTAAAACCAACTCGTCCTGTCTTTTTCTCTAGCTTCTCTATATACCTCTCCCCTTTTTAATCCCGCTCAGTCGATCTTTTTCTAGCCCATCTTTCTATTTTCTTTTCCCGGTCGCTTCCTCGACCCAGCATTGCAGCAGCTCAACTTGCTCGTCCTGTTTTCATCCATCGGCTTCCGCTGGTCCATCTCCCTTTCCTCTCTATCTCACCGACGGTTGTGTTCCGCCCGTCAAGGCCCGCTTCCACCTGCCCCCGCCCGAACGTCGCGCCGCCCTTGCGCCAACGTCGCCCGTGTGCGGTCGTATGCTTCGCCCACACCGCTCGGCCGCCCAGCTCTTGTGCATCGTGCTTCGCACCCAAGCCGCGAACCCTCATGCGCATGCGCGTGCGCACCGCATAGTGCACTGCCTGCCCGGCCGTCGTGTCCGGACACCCCCCGGCCTCGTAGCTCACACCGCACACCTCGCCACCCATACTACCTACACCACCCATCACTACCAAAATCCGACGCCTTGGCAAGAGCTTTTATCCGTGCCGAGAGCCAAAAAAACTCTCAAGCACATACAAAACTCTCGGATAAGAAATTATTTGCCGAAAGGCAGTCGGCTTGCTCTCAACAAAAAAATTCTTTCCCGAGTGGATTTCTTCGGCTCCGGGCAAAGATATTAAAAAAACACTTTCCGAGCTCCAAACTTTTTGTATCCGTAACATACACTTATACAAAACTTATATTGAAATTTGGCACAACTTTAACTCTATTTCCTTCATAACAATTTTACATCATTCTAGGCAATTTTTTCGTATACGTCCGACTTAAACTGCAAGTGCATGAAATCTTAGAGTAAAGTTGGTGAAAAAGTGATATTCATATTCATGAGACATCTCGGAATAGATGTGCTCCATTATTTGGGACAATAAGAGTTTTAAGGTTTCTGTTACATATCTCAGGCTAGTGTGGCAACACAATTGACGTCATGTCTGACTAAAGTTGGTAATGGTTTAAGAATCAAACCAAATCCAAACTAATCTATTTACCCTATACTACACTTCAAAAAACAAATCAAACAAAATAAAATCAAACCATCAACTCATTCGTCCAAACCATTCCAAACCGTTTAGTTTTTTTATCTCAAAACTAACAAAGTCGATTCAAATCTCTAAGTTTGGACCCCAGATATAGATCTAGCTTCCCTGAGCTGCACAGAGTACCAGACTGTCATATTAAGGCATATCCAGTAAATTTCAGTCAAATACACTAAAGTTTTATATTGTGAATGCAGAATTTTAATTCTAGGGTCCGGCTCTAAATGTGGACCCCACATTTAGGTTTGGCCTCACCGAATGGAAAGGAGTAGCAGACTGTCATATTAAGGTATCTCTAGTAAATTTTGGTCAAATCCGCTAAAATTTTATAGTGTGAACATGAGCTTTTAGTTCTAGGGTCTCGCTCTAAACGTGAGTCTCACATATAGATCTAGCTTAACTGATTTGCACGAAGTAGCGAATTGTCATATCTCCAAGCATCAGTCAAATCTGCTCATATTTTTATAATTTGAATGTGAGCTTTTAGTTCTAGTGTCCGGCTCTAGACATGGGCACCACATATAGATCAGGTTTCACCGATTTACATGGAATAGCAATTTATCGTATTAAGGCATCTCGAACAAATTTATGTCAAATCCGCTAGTATTATAATGTGAGTGCAAGCTTCTAATTCTATAAGGTCCACCTATGGATGTGGGTCCCACATATAGATCCGACTTCACCGATTGGCAAAGAACATGGGGTTGTCGGATATCTCCAACAAATTCTAGTGAAATCCGGTAAAAAATTTGTGTGTAAACGTATATTTTCAATTTTGTGGTCTGAGTTTTAACCTAAGTTATACTTAGACAAAGCTATTATATTGTTAAATCATTGTCATCCATTATAACTATTAAAAAAAACCAAATGTAATCATTATAGGTGTCAAACCATTTTGAACCAACCAAATCGAACCATATAAAAAACCAAACAAAAAAACCGGTTCAAACCGAACCATTCTCAGGTTTAGGTCAGACCAAAGACAAATGGCGTGTTTGGAGAAATAGCCTAGAGCTATTTTGAGGGCTAAAATTTAGCTTAACAAAATAGCTCTCTAATAAAATTGCCTTTGAGTTGTTTGGATCCAAGGGCTATTTGAGCTATTTGACCTTACCCCTCTCTCTCTTACCTCTCTCTCTTACCCTTAGAAAAAGTAGCTCAATTAGCATGTATTTTGGGGATAATTTTTTTAGGCGAGCTAGTTGCAAATAGCCCACCTGTTTGGTTGTTATTTGAGCTATTTAGGCTAAAAAGGGGTGGGCTAAAAAATAGCTCACGGATTCAAACACCGCCAAAGACATTTACTACTTGGATTATGCCTGCAGACACATTATTATATCTATTTGGAATTTGGATACACAATCGTCTACATGGATATATAATACTCTCTGGATTTGCATCTTCACAAATTAAGAAGAATGATATCTTCTTGCAGCTCTGACCAACCCGACGGCGGTTCCATAGCCATGCTAGAACCTTTCGAAGCACCTTCTTCTAATGTCAAGCGTATGAAAAAAAAAATCTCTGATATATCTTTGATTGCAGAGGATAGCTGTATGGGATAACTTTGTTTCATTCCATATCCTAGCTACAAGAAATTTCATTTTAGAAAATCTAAAAGAAATCCCTGGCCTGCTGAGACTTGCATCTCTTGGCTTTTAAAAGCCCATATGTATGTCGAAGAGAAACAGAGAGGCAACAACAGGATCTTACAATGGCATCCCTGCGAGCGTGCCTGATGATAGTGCTCGTCGTAACTCTCGCCACCGCGGTGGTGGCGGCAGCAGGTACTGCCGAGATGTCAGAGCAGCGGCGGCGACGGCAGGTGCGAAACCTCCTTAAAAGGCTCAACAAGGAACCCCTCGCAAGCATTCAGGTACTCTTCATCGTTCTCTGGTGTTGTGATCCACATACTTTTTACCAAAATGAGTTATTACCAAAATGATCTACATATACTTTTACTTAACTTTCCAGAAACTGAAAATTCGACATGACCATTGCGTCAATTCATTCCAGTCCTAATTTATGCATAATCCTACTTACTTTTCTACTTCAATTATTGCGGGTACATACTGATTTCATGAAAATAAACAGAGCGAAGATGGAGATATCATAGACTGTGTGCCCATCTCCAAACAGCCTGCATTCGATCACCCGCTCCTCAAGAACCATACCATTCAGGTTCGGATTTGTCTCTGCTGCACCATTGCCCTTTTCATTTCATTGTTGGGTGCACAAACTAGCTGCAGTTCCCTCCAGCCACATATATAGACAATTGTAATCTTGTATCATAGTACTCCCTCCTTCCTATATAGAATGTAATACTAGCATTTGAAAAAGAATATCACAAAGAGTGCAATCCTCAACAATAGAATTAGTTACCTCCCTAATTAAGTAATCAGATCTAATCTGCATGCCAAAACTTACTGCGTGTGGTTAAGAAATAGGAGAACTAGAGACTTGTCACACCACCACTAATTTGTCTTAGAAATAACTAAAATTACACTTTTTATGGGACGAAGAGAGTATGATATTATTACTCATCGGTGTTACCTGCATCCCACCTTCCAGATGCGGCCTTCTTACCACCCAGATGTGCTGAGGGCTAGCTCTATCAAGAGGTTCGGGAAGAAGGCACCAAGAAGCATTCCAAGCTACTTTTCCGTCGATGACCCTAATACGCGCAATATGGCGATTGGCCACAAGGTACAAAACCTATTCAAGAATCTCATTTTTACTGTTATTAGCTTAAAACTTCTCGTTAACTTCATTTGCCCTCCCATATTTTGCAGTACGCTGTAGCATATCCACCGCAGGCTAGCTACCTTGGAGCGAAAGCCAACATGAATCTATGGCGACCAGCACTTGGGACGGACAAAGACTTCAGCTTGGCTCAGCTCTGGATAGTTGCAGGAACTCATAGCGTCAACGGCCTCAATACTATAGAAGTCGGATGGCAGGTGAGATCTCAAAGGGAAACATTGACATACCTTCATAAAAAATGTCCTATCAGATGCTGAATTCAGCTTCCATGATACTCCTCCGTCCCAAATTAATTGTGATTTTGGCTGCACACATGTGATTTTGGCTGCACATACTAACCACTCAAGTTGCATTGTAAATTTATAATATTATTGAAGAAAACATCTATAGTATGGTTTCTTGCACTCCAGAAGATCTTGTAACATTTTTTTCTCTGAATCTTGTAACATTTTTTCTAAGAAAAAAGAGAGTATCACACAACCAACTCAGTTGCAATCCTTTGAAATTTTGGCAGCTCATGAATGATAAACGTTGAGGAACTCACTTGCCAAATGGAATTTAAATTTCCATTTGATTCATGACCTAAAATAGTAGCTCAAAGGTGATGAACATAACCATGACTTTTTTTAAAAGGACACATCCTAAAAAGCCATAGTAGCCACAGATAACCCCAAGAAATTAACAATAATAAAACTACAACTACAAATCGCAGGCTATGACATTTAGGAGTGGTCCTCTCAAAAAAGCTAAACGTTAGTATAACCGGCTATAGGATAACGGAAGCTAAACTATTTAGGGGATTTGTGTAGGAAAAAAAAGAAAAAGTAGTAATTATACGCACATTTACTGCCTGCTGCTTTGTTCACCTCGTGAGCCCGCGCGCAGCCTACCAATGTTTGCAGGACACCAGCAGCTTATGCGTGCTGCAGCTCCCATGGCGAATCACAGTCAAACATAAAGCTCTGAAGCAAACCAACCATTAGATCCAAGAGGCAAGCATAAGAAGCTCATTTTCCCTCTCAGCTCATCCTTATGTACAAATGATGCATATTAAGTTCCGCGAAATCCCCTTTCGCGAACATAGCGTACAAATGATGCATATTGTAGCGCATGAGATTCAGAAATGCTATAGCACTCTATAGCTGCGTTATAGCCCACTAACCTTGGATCTAATTCTCCTTTAAGACGGAATGGATGATTAAAATTACATATCACTAAAGAATTGGTACTATCAATTAGAAAACCCATCGATAACATGTCTTATGTCCATAACATTACTAAAAAGGGCACCTTGAAATAACGAGATTCAATCTAGCAGGAACAGATGTGGTTTAGAAGAAAAGAGGCACCCAATGCAAATTCAAGCTAGAGGGGATTCGAACCAAGGTGATTTGAGTGTACGACCAGGCCACCCACCCTAAATAGATGAGCTAGGCTCACTTTCTAGTAGACACCTTCTAAAATATTCATTTTCACGAAAAAAACCTTTTAAAATATTCACATTAAATCCAAAGAATCCTAAGATTCTAGAAAACTAAATATTCAGCATCGGGTTTGTACAACTAATCATGGTGCTCCATTGGAATAATTTGCAAATACTAAACATTAAATTGTTGCCATGAAGAAAAATCTATTGTAGCAATATCTCCAACAGCTCCCCAATTTCCAATCCTACTCATGTAATGAGGGAGTTGTTGTAAATTAAAATAGTGCCCCCCAGCAGATCCCCTGTTCTCTTTCACCCTAACTCTCTCTCTCTTTTTTTTTTTTTGAGAATCACCCCAACTATCCTCTAATAAAGGAGAATTAGTTGTATCTCTACCAAAACAGTAGTTTGATTGGAACGTGACTATTGGGGAACTGCAAAAGCAACTCTCCAAATAACTATATATGAAAGAAATATAAGACCGTCTCTATTATAAGCTATTGGGAAATAATTATTGGGGAACTGCTGGAGATGCTCTAACCCCCCCCCCCCCCCTTAATTGTGTCAAACTGTCAACTTATATATAAACACGGAGGCAAAAACACATGTGACAAATTGAAGTCAGTAATATCATATAGAGGGTACATTTGCAATTATACCTAAAATGTGACCTCCAAGTACTTATTTGCCCTTCTCTTTTCAACTTTACAACATTTCAAATATTTTAAGGGGTATTAGGGGGGAGGGGGCTTGTAAATATAGTCACATTGAGGGAGAAACCAAAATTTGTAAACATCAAGTTATGGCATATATCTGCAATAGGAAGTGAACTAGATGAATGTATGGTTTTAACTAAAGACATGTCGAAGGTGTGATTGAAAAAATAAGGTTTGGGTTGAAAATAAAATCTATAGCAATTAGCAATGGTATATGTTATATTGGGATCAAAATGCATTGTATCTACATAGGTATAATGATGAAATCTTGCATTGGCCCTGAATTTTTTGACTCCTAATAATTTTGTAATGGTACACTAAGTCAAGCAATCTCTTTCAAAATTGCCCTCCTCAAAATTATTCTCAAAATTGCAGGTTTGCCCGCATTTGTGGGGGGATACAAATACAAGACTCTTCATATTCTGGACTGTAAGATAATAAACATCACATCTGCATATATATTCAGACCCTGTTTTATATGATGTTTGGGAATGACATAAATTACTAATTATTTTTTGTTGTGCAATATTGTAGAGTGATGCATATCGAAGAACAGGTTGTTATAACCTACAGTGCTCAGGGTTCGTCCAAACAAACAAACAGATTGCCATCGGTGGTAGCTTCTCCACTGTATCCAAGTATGGTGGCGCACAGAAAGAAGTAACTATTTTAGTTTGGAAGGTAAAACACAGAAGCAAATTCAGGAATTGGCACAGAAAGTGTGCCAGGTTTCTCGTTCGTTCTCTATGCAGATCTAAGTTGGCCACAACTATAGGGCATTGGTCCTTTTTTGGTCTCACTAACAAGTCGAATTGTTCCCATACACATAACAAATCTTTCCACAAATCCAACACTCTTAAACTCTATATCCCCCATGTTATAATCCTTTCTGAAATTTCCAGCAATTTTTTTGCGTGCAGGATCGACCTACTGGCAACTGGTGGTTGAAAGTAGGAAACCAGAATTTGGGCTATTGGCCATCAACCATACTCACCTACTTGCGAACTAGTGCCACCAACATACAATGGGGCGGAGAGGTGTTCTCGCCTAACAGCGGCCAAACTGCCACACACATGGGCAGCGGGCACTTCCCTGTGGAAGGGTATGGCAAGGCAAGTTACATGAGAAACTTACAGGTGGTAGACTCACTCAGCACCTTTCGTTCGCCAAATGTTTTGGGGTTTGGGAAACTGCAGCCCAACTGCTACAACGTGCAAAGTGGCACCGACCGTGCCAACTGGGGCACTTACATCTTCTATGGAGGGCCGGGGAAGAATCCAAGATGCCCGTAGAACAACTCTACAAGCACCATATCACATTGTCGGATGGTGAATGCCCCTCAATGCATGTATGTGTATACTAGCGCTTGTAGTATGTATTGCAACATGTGTGTGCGCACACACCGGGTATGAGTAAGATGTGTGAACAAGCATTTGATTTCTGCGACAAACAAAGTTGTGTGGTTAATAAAAATGACAACATAATGGAAGGAACAAGGATCAGGTGTAAGGTGAAACAAAGATGACAGGAGTTGTAGAAAGTTGTATGGAAAAGGCCTTTATTTTGGCGTTGCTGCAGGACCTAAGCATAGCACTTTACTCGCCCGCTCATGCAAACTAACCCTAATTAACTAGGGACAGCTATGTTTGTAGCGAACATGGCCTCATATGCTATTAGTTCGAGTTTGATTTTGGTGATTCATGACAACATGATCATTGGGACTAACCATATTGTTTCAGCATGTCTTTGTAGACACTTCTAGGTCCCAAGGATGCAAGAAAACCACATGCCAAAATGAGAAAATTAAGGGTCAAAACCGAGCAAGAAAAGGAAAAGAAAAGACATCGTTGGATGAACCAACGGTATCAATTTAACAAGCGTCGGTGCAATCGTCGGACGAGTTGGTACACGGGGTGAAACCCTAGGTATCGTTGGATGAACCGACGGTCCAATTTTTAGTAGCGTCGGACGAGTTGCGGAGAAAGAGCAGCGAAGACAATAGCACCTCGATGGTCCGAGTGGGCGCACCGTCGGTCTATCCGACGCTCGCTTTGAATTCACACGCAGGCGCGCCAAGACGAAGCCTTCGGCACCGGATGATCCGACGCCTTGGTCAAGGTGAAGCGTCGGTCTATCCGACGGTCGCGTGGAACCTAACGAGGCGACTTGGACGCAGGGTCTTCAGCACCGGATGATCCGACGGACCGTCGATGCATAGCGTCATAGCAGTTGTGTCAGAGAAGTCATGTGCGGTGGAGGCAACGGCTAGTAGCACCGGATGAACCGACGCCCTGGAAAAGTATAGCGTTGGATCATCCGACGGTACTACTTTCAGCAACTTTTAGCCAACGGCTAGTTTGATGCCTTGGGCTATTTATACCTCCTCCACCCGCCCATTTGAGTGAGCCGGATTGTGTGGAAGTGCGGAGGAGTTGAAGACACATTGAAGATCATATCCAATCCATAAAAGTGCTTAATTGCTCATCCTTAGACTTGCATATACTTTGTGTATGTGCTTAGTGCTAGGCTTAGCTTAGAGCCGAGTGAGTGCAAGGTTGTGCCAACCTTGTGAGGTGATTCTTGAGTGGATCCGGTTGTAGAAGGTTCGCCGGAAGCCTTGGGGCCTAAGTGGCTCACCGGCAATCGTCATCGACCCTCCGGATTGGTGTGGAGTGGCGAGGACACTTGTGACACCCTAAAATTCCATCACTAAAAATTACTTAGCAACTCGTTAATTTAGCCTTAACCCTTAAGGAATTAAATTGAATTGGTCGTTTAAATTGAGCTCTAAAATATTAAACTGAAATTAATTAATATAGAGACAACAAGTGTTTGTGCATCATTTTTTGACTTTGCATAGCTTTTGGTGCTTGAGTGAAGTTTAAAAGTTTATAAAATTTTGTGAAAATGTTTGAAGAATTTTTGGTTTGAATTTGAAAAGAAAAGTTTGATTTAAAAAGGGTTTGAAAAAGAAAAGAAAAGAAAGAAACTTACCTTTCCTCCTTTCAGCTCGGCGGCCCAGCGGCCCATTAACCTCCTCCCCGCGCCGCCTCTTTTTTTTCTTTTTGTTTCTTCTCGCCGAAATGTGGGCTCCACCGTCGGCCCTCTCCTCTCCCCCTCCCCCTTCCTTTCTTCTTCCTCACCCCGCCGCCCGGCCAACCCGGCGCCGCCGCAAATCTCGCCGCGCCCGGCCGCCTCCCCCTCTTTTCCCTTCTAGCCGAGGACGCCAATTAAGGCAATAAATCGCCCACATCAATCCCCGGCCGTTTCCTCCCTTCCCCTTGCCCTCTTTACGCCCGGACGGCCCGCCGGCCATCAATGGCAAGTTTGCCGGCCGCCCCGTCCCCTTCCGCTTCCCCTTCCTCCCTCTGGCCTTATTTAAGCTCGCGCTCAAGCTCCTGCCCTCCTCTTTGCACCCGCAGCACACCTACACGCGCGCTTGAGCCCCAATTTCCCCGACGCCGCCACCTCTGTTCGCCATTGCCGCCGGTGAAGCTTCCGTCGCCGGTGAAGGGTTCATCTTCTCCCTTTCTTCCTCTCTGGTGTTTCAGCCGGCGCTCGCTGAGCTTCCCTTGCTGCAGGTTCACGTCCTCGACGCCTCCCGAGCTCCCACCCCCGTCCGCCGGAGCGCCACCCGATCCGCCGCCGTTGCCAAGTTTCCTCACCGGCGCCTTCTTTTCATTTTTGAGCTCGCCTTCTTCTTCTACACGCGGTGAGCAAAAACCCCTGCTCGATACCTTTCTGTTCTGGGCATTTTGGCGCCTCCATGAGCTCGCCGGAGTAGCCGTGCCGCCCCCTTCCGGCGCTGGCCGCCGGCGAGGCACGATTGCCCCCCTAGACTCCCCTGTCACGTGCGCAAGCGCCCCCGCTTCGTTTTGCACCGGCTTGTGGACGAGAATGGTGGCCGGGAACGCCGCCCGGGGGCAACGCCGGCGAGCCCCCGTCGCGCGCGCGCCGCTCTCTGGCGACGTCGTCGCCGCCCTTCGCTTGCGTGCGTCCTGGGCCTTTAGATCTCGCGCGGACGGCTTAGATCGCGTACCCCTTCGTGTTTAAGGGGCGGTCCACCGTGGACCCGTGAGCCGAGCTCACGGCGCGGTCCACGGCGCATGCGCGCGCCGGCAGCCGTTGGATCCAAGATCCACGGTGCGGCTCTGGCGATCTTGTTAAAGAGCCCCTGAGTAAATTTGTTTCCGCATGCCGGTCCTCCCACCTATTAAGATCCTTGCAGTTAGGTCCTGATTTTTGTAGTTTAGCCCCTGTCTAACCTAGATTCTTTTAATAGAGGTCCTTTTCATCTATTTTAGCATATAAACCCCTCTGTTTTTATATATAATTATGTTTTAGCCCTGGTTTTATTTATAAAAGGCTCTATAAATTCCGTTTTAACTCGATTTTAGCGTTCTATATACCGAAATGATCGTCTCAATGAGTAGAATCATTTGAACAGCAAGTTTTCCAATTTTTCTACTATTTGGTGTACTGTTTATTTATTGTTTGCTGTTCATGTTTGACTCGTAGATATCGTGCCTGTTTCGTCTGAGCTCCCCATTGGAGGTGATCAGGAAGAGCCTGCTTTCAAAGAGGACTTTACCCAGCTTGTAGAGGAAGGCAAGTGGCTTTCCCTCTCTGCATTATCTTTTTGAACCTATAACACTGCATGTTAAAACAAAGTTTACTATTCCTGTTGCTATGCATAAACTTGATGGGCAAACACCTATTTAAGGACTTGACTAGATATTTTACCTCATTACCTTGATCAACCCTGTTTAACAAATGCTTGGATAGATAAATGCTTAGTTTGCTTTACATGGGTATGTTTATGCTTTGTTTATGAAATATAACTCAGTTCTATTATGTAATGTGTATGTGCTTAAAACAAGATAACTTGAAATATAAATGGAACATGGAGAACCACCCAAGACAACCGTACAACCACAGTCCACATGGCTCTGGCTTAGCTAAGTAATTAGGAGAGTGAGTTAGCTGATAGCCTTTTTCCGAGAGGGGCACAGGGGGCCGGAGTTGAAGGGGTATAGCCCGGTTCTTTTGGGGTAGCAGCCTTGGCTAAGGTGCTGACCATTAGGGAGGGTTATGGTCCGCTCCGCTGCTGTAACTGTTGCGGGCTGTTGGTTTCTCTTCTTTCCTTTGTAAAGGCTTCGTAGTGGACCCCTAGCCACTCACCTTGGAAGTGTTTAAGGGTCCGACTAACTCGGGAAAAATGGGGAACACGAACCGTGGGTAAAGTGTACAACCTCTCGCAGTGTAAAACCGTTATAACGTACCGTGCTCACGGTCATGAGCGGCTTGGACCCTCACATGATAATCAAACTTGAAGATAAATGTAAATCGTGGGTTTGTGGGTTTGGTTTGAGGTTTCTTTTAAGTTAAGAGGGTTGGTATACACTTACACCTAGTAATTAGGTGCTGCTAAGTAAAACTTGGTCAACTTATAAAATGCTTACCGCTGTGAACCATAGCCTATCCTTGATAGCCTTGCATTGTTTCCCCCACTTGCTGAGCACCAACCATACGTGTGCTCACCCTTACTTACCGCTGTTCAGAGTAGAACATCGGAGGCGAGGACGAGTATTGGAGCGACTACGAGGAGTTCTAGGGCATGCGGGTCCCCCAGTCATCATGCCTGTGGAAGTCGAAGATGGAGCTGCTCGTCATTTAGTTATCGTTCGTGTTTGGACCTTCGAGTCCACCCCTCTGAGTGTAATAATGAATATTGTATCGGTTTAACTCTCGTACGTTTTTGTTAGTGCAATGGTATTACACTCGTTTTGTCTATCATGTGTGTGTAAATTGATCCTGGCGCACACGTGAGATGCATTCGGTTTTCCTCGTAAAATCGGGTGTGACAACACTTTGTGCGGGGGACGTGGAGACCCCCTTCCTTGGTGGAGAAGCTCTTTAGTGGAGGCGGCATCAAGGTGACCAAGGGAGCTTGACAAGTGCCTAAGTGGCTAGCCTTTGTGGCGAGTCCACTGCTTGTTTTAATCCCCATAGATATAATTAACCTGGTGGGCTGGTTTTAATGCACGGCCCACTGCTCGTGCACCGCGTTTTGTTTTTCCTTATTTTACTATAAAATCCTCCTGGTGATTATAATTAGAAATTAAAAATGCATGTGGAGGTCCTGCTGGTCAGTCGTTTTTATACTTTTTTTTGAGGGGTGGGATGTAATTATTGTACAACTGCGCCAGGCATTTTATTAGCTTTCAGCAAGAGGGCTGCTTCAAAAAAAAAAAAAGCTTTTAGCAAGATGGTACTGGCGCCTAATACGTACATAGGTATTGCCAAAAAAATAGCATTTCGTAGATAGGGTATTTGTAGAAAACCAGAGGATAGGAAAAGAAAAAGATATGTATATACTACAATATATAGATGTGGGACCCACCCTCCGCATCATGTGCGATGGGCGCGCGATCGCCAATTAAACAAACTGTTGCATAGGCCCTGTTTGGATCCATGGGCTAGAGTTATTTTTGGCTAGTTGGAGCTCAACTAGCCACAAAGTATCCAAACATGAGGGCTAGATTGAGCCACCCTAAAAACTATCCCACCCAAGAGGTGCTTATTGGGCTAGTTCATGTTCGATCCACCAAAAAGTGACTTTTCTCTCTCCCTCCACCAACACCTAATGATTGAAAAGTACATTTAATGTCATTCTAACCCTTTCATCCAAACACCTCTAGAGCTAGAGTTAATTTAGGGCTAGAGCTAGAGTTAAAACTAGCTCTAACTTTAACCCCGCTGGAGTAACCAAACAGGGCCATAGAGTCAACAAGCAAGACGTACGTTGTGTATGCGATCGACAACCGTCCAACACGTAAATCACATGCAATGCAACGCAGCGCGGTCACATGTCTGAATCGATCGTGCCTCTTGCCAACTTTTTTTGGTTGCTTGTAACTTTTGTCTTCTTGACTTCTGATATAAATTCAATTAACAAGTAAGGGGGCCGGCAATACACAAGAATATAATATATTTCCTGCTCTCTAAAAAAAAAATACAACGACCGAAGACCATGACTCGGGATGTATATAGTTCTCACTATGTTCCAAATTACTTGTCGTTGTTGGCTTTTGATTATAACATTTGACCATTAGTTTTATTCGAAAAGTTAGTGTAACGCAAAACGCCAAGTTATACTTGAAACGTCGTTAATGATGAAGTAAGTAGCAACAAAACAAATGATGTATACATAATTTTTCAGATAAGACGAACGATCAAATGTTGTTGTCAATGTATACCTCAAGTGACTATTGATTCCCATTATTCAACGAAGGTAGCCTGAATAAACAGTGTAAAGGTACGGTGAATATCTAATAATATCATCGATTTCACATTACTCTGCAAGCCATGTGTATTGGGTCTGATCAATGGAGTGAAAAGAGTGGAGCCGTTAGTCACCGCGCGACTGTGCTAGCTGCAGGTCATTAATTAATCACCAGAAATCTTGAATCTCAATAGAGAAAAAAGGATCGATCTATGGAGACAAAGTCGGGTGACTTTTACAAGAGCTCTGATGGTGGCAGCGTCCCACGGATCGATCTATGGAGAAAAAAGGATCGTGCTAGGCTCGTCCTGGTCATGTCGTCACCGTGCCACCCTGCCACCTCTCCGGCCTTATTGTCGTCCTCGTCATGGCCACACCAACCCAACCTCGTGCACCATCGTTCGCGCCTCCCGAATCTCACCATCGTCCACTCGACTTTCCCTCCTGTCCGCATCGTTGACCGCGCTCATGTCACCTGGACCTCGCCCACTATCATATCATCTGTGCCTCCGCATCGTTTTCTTTATCTGCCCAAATCATGCCATCATTCGGTATACGACAACCGTCCAACACGTAAGCAATAGAATCATCACACGCAACGCAGGGGTCACATGCCTGAATTGTGCGCCTCTTGCAACCTTTGGTTGCTTGTAACTTTTGTCTCCTCGACTTCTAATGCAAATTTAGTTAACAAGTAGGGGGCAATATATGAATATATATATATATATATATCCTGCTCCCTAAAAAAATACAACGATTGAAGACCATGATCGGGATATATATATAGTGCTCGCTCCTTTTCAAATTACTCGTCACTGTTGATTTTTTATTACAACATTTGATCATTCGTCTTATCTAAGATATTAGTGCAAATATGCAAAACGTGATGTTCTACTTGCTGAAGGCAATGTTTGGTTGGAGACCTAAAAAATTTCGTCCTAGGGAATCTTCCATGCACGAAGTACTAAATGAAATCTATTTGCAAAAACTTTTCACAGATGAGTGCAACTTTGTGCGACGAATACATGCAGATCCTAAGAAGTTTTGAAACTTTGTAGTTCACAACTTTTTTAATTGAAATCATATTGTCAACGAGATTCAAATTTGAATCTCTCAAATTTGAAATTCAAATTTGAATCTCTCAAATTTGAAATTCAAATTTCATAAATGACCTTAAATAGAAAAACTAACAACATTAAAGTTGTAGATCTCAGGAAGTTATTAAACTTTGTAGTTGACAAGTTTTCAATTTGAAACGTTTTAGAGCCTTTAAAAATGATTTACACTCCATGTAGTATAATATGAGTTGAATGATTACCGGATATGGATGCATATGAGTGCATGGTGCAGTGGAAGAGGAGGCTTCACGCGAGGGTGGAGGTCGCAGGTTCGACCGCTCGGTCACCCGCACCCGAAAATGGTGTTTCCAGGTGCTGGTGACGCCATAACCCGCACCTGAAAATGCATTTCCAGGTGCAGGCATTTTACCCGCTTCTAGAAATTGTTATTTCTAAAAGCGACAACTTTGAGCGGGTTTCGTGCCTGCACCTGAAAATGCCAATCCGCCCGCTCCTACAAACGTTTTGTTTAGTAGTGAGTGTTGTTAGGTGTTAAAAAAAAGTAAACTCGTTGGAAATATGCCCTAGAGTCAACTTGATTTGATCCACTAGTGAGCTCAGATGGATTTGATCCATTATGGTGTAAAAGTCCTAATGGGGCACAAATGTTGTAAAGCCCATTAGTATTGGAAGGGGTACACCATCTATTAGTCTCGTATTGCTAATCGACGATGGTGTGGGGGTTTTCCTCCCAATAAATATAGACCACACCCCTCCTGAAAAGACACAAATTTCTCAAGTAGCGACCGCGCTACCAACGCTCTCTCCTCGTCGCACTCGCGGACCTAGCGATCCGGCGTGCGTCGCTTCCTTCTCCGTACGTGTGGATACCTTGGAGGTGCGCATCCGGAGCACTTGGATCGGACGAGCCGCACGTGCAAGTCAAGAAGGACGTGAGCAACCGCACCGCTCGCTACCCTCGACGCGTTCGTCTACATCGAGACGGTTCCGCCGCATCCGCGCGTCTAGTGGTAATCTCGTGATCTCTCGACGGCCAGCTAGCCTCTGTTTTGCGGGGAAAATTTTGTTTTGCGCTAGCGTAGCCACCCCGTATCCCTTCGGTGGTATCGAGCCGTAGTCGCTAAGTTTTAGATTCGGGATGTGTGCATATAGAGATATGCGGATGTAGATTAAAGTTTTGATCGGCTTCGTGTTCTTGACGTGATGGTCGTGTAACAAATTACTCCTACCGGTCGGAATTCCGCCATCGGAGTTAAGTGATACACGTAAACCCGATCACAACGACAAGGAGATCAATTGGATTGGTCGAATCGAAGCTAGGTCAAGTGCCGGGCGCATGGGATGCGTGGCGGTGGCGATTGGATCTCTACCGCCGGGAAAAACCAGAAAACATACTGTTCGGTAAAACAGTCATAACTTTTCGTGGTTAACTCGGATGAAGACGTTTTCTATACGAAAATTGATCTACAGAAAATTTTACACATGTGATAAACCAGCTTTGCTGGTCTCGGCGAAATTAGTTTTGCCAAATTCGGCTTGCAAGATGGGTTTTCGGGCGTTTTAAGTTTGGACGTCGAATTGCGATAATCTGTTTTGCGGGTTTTGTAATCGGTATGGCCTATATGTGTATGTGATGCATGTGTGTAATTTTTTTCGTGACCTGCGTGTCACGCATAAGGCAATACGGCTGGAGCCACATGTATTGTCAAAATTAATGTAATGGTCTGCGTACCAAATTTGTGATGATCTAATACGCGATTGTGTAACTTTCATTACTAGCACGCGTTAGATAGTTCTTGGAGGACTCATCACATGGAGGATGGCACACCCGCATCATGGAGATGGAGATCAACATGATGTACGGGTCAATGGAGATGGAGATCACCATGCGACAATAGGCCATACCGTGTTACAACTGTGTGAATGTCGTTCTTACCGTTCTACTTTTACATGCGACAATGTTATTTTCTTGCGTGTGATGTTACGAGTAGAACGATCCCTTTGGAATTTTAAGTTAACATGCCCTCCCAACACTTGCCACTGTCCCACGTCTCGTACAATTAGTGGTGGGTCTATGAAATTAGGGTGCCACTAGTTTTCCTTGACTAGACGGGTTTGTATCGGATACTTGCACGCATAAGTTTTGGTTTGCTTATCAAAGTCATCTTAAGGGTTAAGGACTTTGGGGCATAAAGGTTGGGAGCCTAGACATAGAGATGTCACCCAACAACGGAGTCATATGTGATATGATTAGCAAAGAGTTGCTTACCGATCTACCTTGTTTACTAGCGGTGACGCAAAAGCTCACTAGTAGACTTGTTAGTTGTGGATTCCGGATCACTAAGTATCAATGTGGGGATATTGATTTTAGTGGGAGTAAATTTTATTTTACTCTGTCATGGATATATTGTCTTAGTGTTTTGCATTTATTATTCCGTTGTAGATTAAAGGCACCTAGCAACACCACATCGTTTACCTTGCATTCGGTCCTTGAGAAGGACAAGTTGATCGGAACAAACTTTACGAGTTGGATCCGTAATCCGAGAATTGTTCTTAGAGCTGAGAAAAGGGAAGGAGTTCTAGGCACCCCCTTACCAATAGATGATAACGTTAAGAAAAGCACGGGCGGCGGCATGTGATGGCAATCCAAAACAAGCCGATCTTTAAAAGGAAGGGCAATTCTTGGAAGAAGAAAGGTAAGGCCAAGGATAAGATCCCAATGCCAAACCGGCGCCCAAGGCTAGTCCAAACTGCCAAGGCTAAATGTTTTCATTGTAAGAAAATCGGTCACCGGAAAAGAAATTGTAAGTTGCACTTAGCTTCTATGAAAAGCAAGGAAAGTAAGGGTACTTCCACTTTAGGTACACTTAATGTTTATGTTACAGATATTTTCCTCGCTGATTCTTATACTAATTCTTGGGTATTTGATACCGGATCGGTTGCTCATATTTGCAACTCGATGCAAGGAATGATATAAAGTAGAAGCGTGGAACGAGGAGAAGTTGATTTCCGCGTAGGCAATAATGCAAGAGTTGCTGCATTGAGCGTCGGAATGATGCAACTACACCTCCCGTCAGGATTTATATTGGAAATGAATAATTGTTATTTTGTTCCTAGTTTGAGTCGAAACATTTTATCCCCTTCATGTTTGATGAAGGATGGTTATTCATTTGCGAGTGAAAACAATGGTTGTGTGATCTCTAAGGATAATATGTTTGTGGCTTGTGCATCCATTGTGAATGGCTTATTTTTTTAAATCTTGATGATTCACCTATCTGTAACATAAGTGCTAAAAGGTCTCGACCTAATGATTTAAGTCCTACCTACATATGGCATTGTCGTTTGGGTCACATCAGTGAAAAGCGCATGAAGAAGCTCCATAACGATGGACTTTTAACTTCGTTTGATTTTGAATCCTACGAGACATGTGAAGCTTATTTGCTAGGCAAGTTGACCAAGATGCCTTTCTCAGGTTTTCCTGAGAGAGCCTCAGACTTACTGGAACTCATACATACGGATGTGTGCGGACCAATGAGTACGACAGCTAGAGGTGGATACCAATACTTCATAACGTTCACTGATGATTTAAGTAGATATGGTTATGTCTATTTAATGAAGCACAAGTCTGAAACTTTTGAAAGTTCAAAGAATTTCGAGTGAAGTAGAAAATCAACGTGGCAAGAAAATCAAGACCTTGCGTTCTGATTGTGGAGGTGAGTATTTGAGCCATGAGTTTAGCAATCATCTAAAGAGTTGCGGAATTGTTCCACAACTTACGCCACCCGGAACACCTCAAAGAAACGGTGTATCCGAGCGAGGTAATCGAACCTTGTTGGACATGGTCCGATCAATGATGAGCCGATCGGACCTACCATTGTCATTTTGGGGTTATGCTCTAGAAACTGCAGCTTTCACTTTAAATAGGGTACCTTCTAAGTCCGTAGTTAAGACACCATATGAGATGTGGACCGGTAAGACTCCCGGTTTCTCTTTTACGAAAATTTGGGGTTGTGAGGTTTATGTGAAGAAACTTCAATCAGATAAATTAACACCTAAATCGGACAAGTGCATATTCGTGGGATATCCAAAGGAAACCTTGGGATATTATTTCTACAACCGGTCAGAAGGTAAAGTGTTTGTCGCTCGGAACGGCGTTTTCTTAGAGAAAGAGTTTCTCAAAGGAGAAAAATGTAGGCAGAAGATGTATCTTGAAGAAGTTCAAGATGAGCCGGTTGGGCAAAATTTCACAATTGATGTTAATGTAGCTGAACGAGTTGAGATGCCCGTGGCAAGAGAAGCACCACCACAACCACGAAGGTCCGAAAGGGCACGTCTCGCAACCGACAAGCTCAATCTCATGATCGCGGGAGAGCGCGGCATATTGTTGTTAGACAATGATGGACCTATGACATATGCGGAAGCAATGATGGACCCGTATTCCGAGAAATGGCAAAGTGCCATGAGATCCGAAATAGATTCCATGGATAACAATCAAGTTTGGAACTTGGTTGGCCCGCCGATGGTGTTAAACCCATAGAGTGCAAATGGATCTATAAGAAGAAGAGGGACATGGATGGAAATGTTCACATCCATAAAGCTCGACTTGTTGCAAAAGGTTTTCGACAAGTTCAAGGAGTTGACTACGACGAGACATTCTCACCCGTAGCGATGCTTAAATCTATTCGGATCATTCTAGCTATAGCCGCATATTTCGATTATGAGATATGGCGGATGGATGTCAAAACAACTTTCCTAAATGGAAATCGACCGAGGATGTGTATATGACACAACCCGAGGGATTTGTTGATCCAACCAATGCCGGAAAGGTGTGCAAACTTCAAAAATCCATTTATGGATTGAAGCAAGCATCTCGGAGTTGGAACCTTCGCTTTGATGAGGTGGTAAAAGGGTTTGGCTTCATTCGGAGTGAAGAAGAGCCTTGTGTTTACAAGAAGGCAAGTGGGAGCTCGTAGTATTTCTAATCTTATATGTGGATGACATATTACCGATTGGAAATGACATTCCTATGCTTGAGGCCGCTAAGACCTCATTAAAAAATAGTTTTTCAATGAAGGACTTAGGTGAGGCGGCATACATTTTGGGCATCAAAATCTATAGAGATAGATCAAAAAGGCTTATAGGATTAAGCCAAGACACTTACATTGATAAAGTGTTGAAAAGGTTCAACATGGAAGAGGCAAAGAAAGGGTTCTTGCCTATGTCACATGGCATACATCTTAGCAAGACTCAGTGTCCTTCGATAACCGATGAGCGGGAACGCATGAGTAGAATACCGTATGCTTCGGCCATCGGATCTATTATGTATGCAATGATATGTAAACATCCAAATATTTCGTATGCACACGGTATTACAAGCGAGATACCAATCCGATCCGGGTGAGGGTCACCGGACGGAGGTTAAAAATGTTTTTAAGTATTTAAGAAGGACTAAAGGCATGTTCCTAGTCTATGGAGGTGAGGAGGAGCTCGTTGTAACGGGTTACACCGATGCTAGTTTCCAAACCGACCAAGACGATTCAAAGTCGCAATCGGGATACGTATTTACGATAAATGGTGGAGCCGTGAGTCGGAAGAGTTCCAAGCGAGGAGACAAGGGGGCGATTCTACAACGAAGCCGAGTACATCGCGGCTTCGGAAGCCGCAAAGGAGGGTGTTTGGATAAGGAAGTTCCTTTCGAACTTGGTGTGTTTCCAAGTGTCTCTAGCTCCGTTGGATCTTTATTGTGACAACAATGGGGCTATTGCGCAAGCAAAGGAGCCAAGGAACCACCAAAAGAATAAACATGTACCGCGGAAATTTCATCGATACGAGAGATCGTTAGACGAGGTGATATCAAGATATGCAAAGTACACACGGATTTGAATGTTGCGGATCCTTTGACAAAACCCCTTCCACACCTAAGCATGAGGCGCACATAAGAGCTATGGGTATTAGATATATTCTAGATTAGCTCAAGTGCAAGTGTAAGAATGTTAGAAATATGTCCTATAAGGAATTATAGAGATGATTATATTTCATTATATCCATGTCACTTGGTTCTTTTATTGAATATCCATGAAAGGCGACTTGTATTTGATTGGCAATTATGTGAATTGTTTGTGAAACTCTTTTACTTGTATGGTTATTCAAAAGTTGTCCCTAGTATGAGTTAATGACTAGCACATGAATTAGTTGATGACTATGTTTCACAAGTCATGAACATGGAGATGTATAACTAATAATGTGGGCACATGTATGACATGGGGCCGGACCGACCCAATTTGAGACCTTGTTCTCTCGTTTACACAACGTATACGCTATGTCCTTAGACTTGAGATTGTCGCATGTACTCAAGATGTGAATTGACCTACTTAGGGGCCATCAACCGCTACTCCGTAATCGGGTAGTCATAAAGATGACTTTCGGGTTTGTCAATCAAGATAGAATTTGCCCCTCTACTTGAGAGAGATATCTCTGGGCCCCTCGAGTGATCGGATCAAGAAATGCATGGCCGTGTTCGGGTTAAGGGTTAACCCCCTTTTGATGATCCGAATCACGGTGTCGAGAAAGAGAGGTCGCTTGAAGCTAGACCAAATATCGTGAGGCAAAGGGAATATCATGTATGAATTGTTGTGATGTTTTGTCCGATAAGATCTTTACATATGCATAGGAGTTGACACGTCTTGCTAGAGGCCGCTATCAACTATTGATCGAGTAGTGTACTCGGGTCAAGTCTATGTGTACGTGAACCTATAGGGTCACACACTTAAGGGGTTGGAAGCCGAATGAGGATGAATATACTTGCATAGTTGACTCTAGTGCAAGTGAGAGACTCGTTGGAAATATGCCTTAGAGTCAACTGGATTTGATCCACTTGTGGGCTCGGATGGATTTGATCCATTATGGTGTAAAAGTCCTAATGGGCCACAAATGTTGTAAAGCCCATTAGTATTGGAAGGGGTACACCATCTATTAGTCCCGTATTGCTAATGGACGATGGTGTGGGGGTTTTCCTCCCAATAAATATGGACCACACCCCTCCTGAAAAGACACAACTTTCTCAAGTAGCGCCCGCGCCGCCAACGCTCTCTCCTCGTCGCACTCGCGGACCTAGCGGTCCGGCGTGCGTCGCTTCCTTCTCCGAACGTGTGGATACCTTGGAGGTGCTGCATCCGGAGCACTTGGATCGGACGAGCCGCACGTGCAAGTCAAGAAGGACGTGAGCAACCGCACCGCTCGCTACCCTCGACGCGTTCGTCTACATCGAGACGGTTCCGCCGCATCCGCGCGTCTAGTGGTAATCTCGTGATCTCTCGACAGCAGCCAGTTCTCGTTTTGCGGGGAAAATTTTGTTTTGCGCTAGCGTAGCCACCCCGTATCCCTTCATGAACAACTGCGCTGAACACTATGCATGGCCAAGTTCTGTAGATCTAATGCTTGGGCATATTGATGCGCACATCTTACTCTATAAGGATACTTTTGATCTGCAGTATTACACTACTTCCGGTGTAGCTTATATATGGTTGCTAGCTACTTCCTGCAAACCAAATGACTATTCATAGCTTGTACTATGTATCTAGGTATACACTATATTGTAATAATACATAGTTTTTACTATGTAGATAGAAAAAATAAATTATAATCTTTGATAAAGAGAAGAGAAATTATTTTTCATGAGGCAATTATTTAGTTGCTTCGCCTAATTGGCCACTCGTTATGCTAAATTTTGTAATAATTAGGGTATGTCTAAAATTAATGTGAAGCAGGAGCCTAGCAGTTTACTCACCCTCATATGCAAACTAACTCTAATTTATTATGGGGATTACACCCCTTTGCTTCTCTCCTAAGCCTTCTCCTCACCCCTTCCACCTCCTCCCAGGGCCCCTTCCCTTCCTCCCCCGCCGGTGTCCGTGCCGGCGGCCGGCGGGCCGGGAGCCCCCCCCCCCCAGGTTGTAGATCCGGTGCTCCCGCACCTCCTAGTAGTGGTTTTTTTTCAAGCTTCCTTTATAGTTGTATCACCTAGTGGTGGTTCTTCCTGGTGTTGCGCCGCCACCGCTGTCGCCGCCGTCCTCCACAGACTACCCGTCGTCGGCACCGTCGCCACCCCTGTTTCAATAAATCCGCCTCCAGTAGCTCCTCCTCCACACCCATCCTTCCTCTGCTGCTGGAGTGTCCCCGTCGCCACCCCTGTTTCTTGGTGGTTGTTCCAACGCCTAGGCATTGTTGAACTCATCAAGTGTTGGATTCCGCGCCACTGTCCATGTTCCAGCTCGAGATGTGGGTGCTCGGCTTCAGGTACCTGTAGATCGGATTTACCCCAGGGTGGATTTGGTTGTTGGGTTCCTCTCCAGGTGCCTCCCTGGTCCGCTGGTGGTTGTTCCGACATTATCATTGTTGAACGCATCGGTGCCCCTTCACCTCCTTCCCCTTGCATCCACCCTCGACTCTGCCATCGTCTTCCAGTCTTTCTTGCAGATCTGGTCTAGCCGTTCGATTTTCCTTCGGCTGCTGCTAAGTCCACCTCATCTTCACATCGGCTTCGACATCGAGCTCAATCCTACATTGCCAGCGACGACTCATCTACGAATTCTGCAGTCGTCTGGTGTGGCTCCCTTCTCCGGCTCCGTTGTGGCCTCGACAATCGTCGCTTGAAGTTGCTCAGCAGAGATTACTGCGCACGGTTCCTTCACCCGGGTGTATGCGCCTCTGGTGCCCCTGCAACCCACCGCCGACGAGTTCTTGATCTTCACCGCAGTAGCTGTTGTGTTCATCCGATCCATGGACCAGATTGTAATTCTGGCCTCTTTGAGGGGTCTTTCTGTAAGATGTTGGCTTAATATATAAATTGCTTGTTGTCAAAAAAAACCTCTAATTTATTAGAGACACCAAAGTTGTTTATATCTCAACGTGAATCTATCAGGAAAAAAATCAATTATCTCCATATATATGGACAGCAAGTTGGACTAGAGTATAATTTTGTCCATAGCTCGTTCCATTGATATAAGCGATGGTGCCTATCTTCCGGATCCTCAATGCATGTCTCGTTTGTCCATATTCAAACAACTTGTTGATCTGACATACTTTAGTAATATATATGTGTTGATCTGTATGTATATGTTGTCTGTACTGTGAGTTTTGTTCTTATATTAACTGCGTTAGATGTGAATAATTTAGAAGCCATACAAAACAGTATTTTCAGACATGTTTTTGTAATGATAAAGGAAAAGTAATATGGGCCAGAATTTTGGGTAAAGTTATTCTAATAATAAACTAAACGCCAAATTGTGCAATATATGTCTGCATAGGATTTCATGTAGACTTGCTTTACCATTTAATTATGCTATGATTGTACTTTGCACCACATCGGAGCTTATTACATGTCAGCGACACTGCTTTGCATATTTGTTATCCTACTGAAAATAAGTAAGAACAATTTGTTAGTTACCAACAATTAAGTTTAAATTTTATGATGCTGATCTTCAAGTGGATCATAACATTTTGTATATGTTAATGACATGGATAACAAATTTGTATGTAAAACCTTTTATTAACTGCCTATAATTAGGTTTACGTAATTAACCAAGATGCTGATCTTTGAATGGATCTGAGCACATGCATGACTTTATCTAAACAAATGAGGGTGGCTAGTTAATAGTAAGATTCCTTGTTTAACTGCAACTGGTTACCAATACAACTCAGAATGATGATTTTTAATTTATTGGATAGCTGATTGATCATCACCAGGCAATTCTTTATTCTTGCAGTGGTTTGTCTTGACACGCATCCAGCGTTGCATCCTTTGTCCTTTTCGTTGATTCAAATATGTGGCCGCTAATTACGTTGGAATTTGTAATGAATTGTGCATGTCTTATATATTTAGAGCAGGAACGACTGACGTATAGCAGTTTCCTAACCTCTCATGCTACTGACCATATATATTAATTAAGGACACCAAGTTGTTTGGTCTCTGTGCTAAAAACTAACCTCAAAATCCTTAAGGGACAGAAAGGCCGGACTAGTACAATTTTTATCACCAGATCTCTGGATCTATGTAGGTGATATACTTTGCATATGTTTGGAACAAACATATAAAAATTATATGTAATATTGTTTCTCAAATAACTGAATAAGTATGATAGAATTGTACTTTGCACCGCATTGAAGCGTTATATGTCACAGATATTTGTTTGCAAACTTGTGTGATACTGAAACAAATAAGTAGCACCCATGCATTGGTCAGATGCAATAGATGAGCATATAGGCATCAAGATTCAGATCTTCAAGTGGATCCAAAATTTTTTTTGTAAGATCACATGCGCAACAAACATGTGTGGATCTGAAAGATACTATAGCTAGTCGTCTTTGAAGGGATCACATGGCTTTTCATTACAAAAGTGAATATATGGGATACCTAATACTACGACCCTTAGAGACTTAGATGGCAGTAGTCATCAAGCGATCTCAGGACAACAATCCTCAAGCGGTATCACATCTTTTAGGTTTCGCTAGATCTGAAAGATATGCTAATCTTTGAGGGGATCACATGGTTTTTTTTTTTCATTTCAAAAAAGCAATGGGGATGATGCATGCCTAATACTATGACCACCCAATGGTTAATTAGATGGCAGTATTAGTCAAGTGATCTCGGGACAACAAATGATCAAGGGCACGAAAATGAAACGGACGTACTACTCATGAGGCCTATTGTACGTCCAACCATGCATTTGTCGATCAGCCTGTCTCTGCATATGCAGTGAGAGATCCGGCATCTGGCATCTGCCATCCGATCCGACAGCTCCAACCAGGCTCTCACGTGTCACACATGAGACTAGAATCTTGTCCTTCTTATTACCTCTTTATTTTTTTTCAAAAGACAAAGATCTGGCCTTTTTTTTTTGTCGTTTGAAGCCAGTGGTGTTAGCACTACCACGCACCATCAGGATCGGGTACGAAAGCTTTCCAATTTCAACAGCTGAGTTACAGTTCGTTGTTTGTTCTTTGATTCACTATATACTTTATTTTTTTTTCTCCTTAATTGAACATCCAACGACGGGTTAGCTAGTGTGACGAAAACGACACGATCATCAGGCTGCAACTAGTATGAATATATGAGCTCCAAAAACATCGCTAAATAGTGTTTATGTCCATATTGAATATATATCTTGGTAGTTGAGTAGTGCCTAGCTCAGCGTGCAGTGTGGATCCACCCGGCCGGCCCCTACGGATTGAAGACCGTGCATCTCGATTCAAGCATCTATTTAACAATATATTTCCCCTTTCAACTTGAGCACATCCAGCTTTGAAAAGTGCGATTGTGTAGTGGCCAAAACAGAAAAGGGCCGGGCCTTTAAATTTGGCACTTAGTTCCTCGCCTCCCAGAGCGTTCCGTACGTCTCCCGCAGTTGACGCGTTCTGTTGCCCCCCAGCCCGCCCGTTGCCGCTGCGTCGTTCGACCCACTTTCTGCGGGTTCTTTTCTTCCTCCCCGATCGAACAAAGCGCCGCCGCCGCACGCAGCTTCTTCATCAGCAGTTGTGGTGGTGTCCGAGCCGGCCGGGAGCTATGGGGAGGAAGTGGCACGCCGTGGCCGCGCTCGCCGTCGCGTTCGCGGCGGTCGCCGTCGCCGCCGTCGCCGGCGACCGGGGGCTGTCGTCCCTGGTTGGCGCCGCCGCGGTGGCGCCGGAGGAGGAGGAGGAGATAGAGATAGGCCTCCTGCGGAAGATCGCCAACATGCTGTGGAACAGCAGCAACTCGTACCAACACGTTTGGCCGGTAACGCGAATTCACAATTAATCTGCTTTTCATTTCATATGTTCGTCGATCGAGATCGAGCACGCTTTAATTTTCGTTTATTTGACCCAAGAGAGTATTTTTGCTTGATATGTTCAACCAGAGCTCACTTTGGTAGTTTATTAGTTAGCACCACTTTTGATTTGGATGAAGTTTTGCTGTTTTACAAAGATTGTTTATATAAGACAAATGGAGGTTCTGATCTCTGGTGAATCACGCGTGCGTGTTAATTAATTGCTCTCTACACCAGCCAATGAAATTCGGGTGGCAAATTGTGCTGGGGTCACTGATCGGTTTCTTCGGCGCCGCGTTCGGGAGCGTTGGCGGAGTTGGTGGTGGAGGGATCTTTGTGCCGATGCTGACGCTCATCATCGGGTTTGATCCGAAGTCGTCGACGGCGATATCAAAGTGTGAGGATCTAAGATCTAACTGCTTCTAATTGTGAATGCTTTATTCCTCTTGTTCGTAATTATTCGTAGTTGATTTACCAGCAGGCTTGTTTAGTATTCTGTATATGTGCTTTCGTGAATGATTCATAGATGTGCAGTGATATACACGCATCTTCGCCTGATATACTTTATGTCCCGTTGCTGTTGTATTATACAAAGTATATTTCTGGAAAGCAAACTGGCCTTGGCAACTTGGTGTCCTTATATTATGACTAAAAAAACCCTAAAAGCTGTACCTGCTGCCACCACTTGCATTAGTGTAGTGGCTGGTAATTATAGATTCATGTGTAGACAGATTACATCTTTTTACCTTTGTTAGTAGTAGTACTTACTTTCACCGACACCATGATTTCCTCGCATGTGGTGCACTAATGCAATGGAAGCTGTATTGATCGAAAGCTGTACACAAGTAATAAAAAAGAGTAACAGAAAACCTAAAATATGGTCGAAAGTTCAAAGGTACACATGTACTGTGTCGCTCATATCCCTAGTGACGAACCTTTGCTTGCTAGTTTGATGTCTTTACCTTGCTGCAAACTAGTTTTCTGATATTTTCTCTATTGTCAGTTTTTTTTTTTTGGAAGCTCCCCCTAACTTTGTTGTCAAAACGACGTAATTACCTAACTGTTCTTTGTATGGATTGATACACTATTTCCAGCACAATCCAAAGAAATTTCTTCTTACAATACATCCGTACGAGTTGTACAAAAATTACATGCATGATAAAAAAATATTCCGCGGAGCATCAATTTTTATATTACTAGTGCTTAATTATATTGTTCATGTTGTACATTTTGGCGCACAGGTATGATTATGGGAGCATCCGTTTCAACTGTTTACTATAACCTCAAGCTGAAACATCCGACTCTGGACATGCCGGTGATCGACTACGACCTAGCCGTGCTCATCCAACCTATGCTAATGCTTGGCATCAGCATTGGTGTTATTTTCAATGTTATATTCCCTGACTGGCTGGTCACAGTTCTCCTGATCATCCTTTTCCTTGGTAACAATCCTATATACCAACTCCCAAAACAGAGAAATTAACTCATCTAGTGTTTTTGTTCGTGAAGCCTTACTTACTTACACCTTGAGACTATGAACAACAGGCACATCTACTAAAGCCTTTCTCAAGGGCATTGAGACATGGAAAAAGGAGACAATAATCCAGAGGGTAATACATCTTGTAATGACACTGACACATTTTTTTTTTCTTATTGCCGCGGATATATCTCATGTTATACTAATGAGAGATTACATTCTTTCCTTTCAGGAGGCTGAAAAACGGTCACAGGAAACTGCAGGTAAGAGCTTAATTACCATCCAAGAAAAAAGGATTGCTCTCGGATCCTGTCATGAACACAAAAGCTATTTCTTACCATTCCCAAACTTTCAGGTGGGGAAGCAGAGTATACACCACTTCCTACTGGACCTGGTGCGGCAGGTGGCACGAAAGCCCTCACATCAGATGAGGCAGTAAGTATCTAATGATCATATTACGTACTCGATCAGCTGCATTAATTCTTTTGTAACCATGTCAAAAGGATTTTAAGCTAAAAAAATTCCAATATTCAGGCATCAATCATGGAGAACATCCATTGGAAGGAGTTTGGTCTTCTTTCATTCGTATGGGTGGCATTCCTTGTTCTTCAGGTCACAAAGGTGAGGATTTCAGCAAAAAGATTGCAATTTAAAACTGTAGACTATCGACATGAGCCTGATCTAAGTGGATCTTGTGTAAATTCAGATAATTTTTTTTTGCCAGTACTTTCTACTTGTGTAAATTCAGAAAGTTTCTAGTTTCTTTTGAGCCTTTAATGGTACCATGTTGACATCTAAGTTGTTTTCCTTCCGTGGTTTCAGAACTATACTTCTACCTGCTCCACATGGTACTGGGTCTTGAACTTTCTCCAGGTACTACATGTTTGAATACTGGATGCTGTATGGTTGCAATATTGTCGTACCCTATATAGAGCAAGCAAAACATGATTAAATCTTTCTGCATGCTGACTCGATATAGGTCCCAGTGTCAGTAGGAGTGACAATGTATGAAGGGCTTGGGCTGATGAGTGGGAAGAGGGTTCTCTCATCGAAGGGAAGTGAACAAACTACCCTGAAACTTTACCAGATATTCGTATACGGCTTCTTCGGTATCGCTGCTGGACTTGTTGGTGGTCTGCTGGGTCTTGGAGGTGGCTTCATTATGGGCCCACTTTTCTTGGAGCTTGGCATCCCTCCCCAGGTATACACTCCTCCCCAATCCTTATTTTCACGTCTACTGATGCATGTTACAGACTGATGCTGAAACGTCTCTGTACTGTAACTGAATCCATGGTAGGTTTCAAGTGCTACAGCCACCTTTGCAATGATGTTCTCATCCTCCATGTCGGTTGTCGAATACTACATCTTGAACCGGTTTCCGGTTCCTTATGGTAAAAATCTGTTTCTTCACATATTTAATTATTTTCCCTTCTGAAAGTACGTAGAAGTGATAGACATATATATACTGATTTGACATATTTTTCTCACTCTCCAGCTGTTTTTTTCGTCGTGGTGGCATTTTTTGCTGCCATAATCGGTCAGCATATAGTGAGGAAGTTGGTTAACTGGTTAGGGCGGGCATCACTGATCATCTTCATACTGGCTTTCATGATTTTCGTCAGTGCGATCTCTCTTGGTACCGTCTTCGATCTCAACTACACCTGATTGCAGCTGATGACTAATTGCACTTTTTGAACTACATATATGTTACCAATTAATTCTCTTCTCTACCTGCAGGTGGGGTCGGCATCTCGAACATGGTTGACAAGATTGCGCATCATGAGTACATGGGGTTCGACAACCTTTGCAAGTACGATGCATAGGAAGTGAGCTGAGAGTGGATTTTGACCGAAGTGTTGTATGATTCGATTTCCAAGGCAGGTGACCGAAAAGATTATAGCTAGTTGTGCTACAGCTCTGATTGGAGGAAATGGAATGCGATCAGATGAAGTCTAGAGCGTGTCTCCAAATGGTTCCTGATTCATTGTGTATCGTACTTATTCTGTACGAATTTTTGTATCAATTGTAGAGCTGCCTAGCATTCTGCCAGCGCGGAATGTAGCAAGTTTATCCAAGCTATATATATGCATTATTATTGTTATCAGAAACTCTAATGGCATGCAGCTCTTCAGACAACATACCATAGTATTCTGCAAGATCAAATCTTCAGAAAGTTTTATTGCTGTCTTATCCTCTGTGTGCATCAGTAGCAGTGGAAGCTTTCTTATTCACTGCAACTGTCGAGCCGAAGTCTTCCTAAATCTGAACACCCAGTTTCTAACGTATCCTTACAATGAAAAAACACAGCTGCGCTCTGTTAGTGTTAAGTTTAATTGTTTCTAATACTGAGTTAAAAAGAGATGCGTGAAGCTCGATTGCATTCGTAGAGCTGCCTTTCCTCAGCTCCAGTAAGCACATAGCCTCCTCGACGCAACAAGCCGCTCGAAAGCTTTTGTCTCACCTGGAAGAACCAGCAGCTGGTAGCTGACGGAACATGCTTTGGATCAGCATATTATATAATATATCCACGGTCTAATTGAAGTATTTAGTTTCATCCTGGACACAATTGGATAAATGCATCATGCATATTTCTTAGTTAGGTCTAAATAAATCCTAACATATACGACTCACCAATAGAAAACAGAATTTAGTCCCGATTAGAGAGCCGCATAGGGCTCGAAAATCCATCCTGAGAGCTTTGGAGTTTGCTGAGAGCCTAAGCTCAGGCAGTCAGTAAAGAAGGTGTTTGCGGAGAGTCCTACGAAAACATCTCGACGAAGATACAACACTCGCCAAATAGGCAATTTGCTATGTGGTTTTTTCTGACCTTGGGCAAAGATGTTTTTTTTTTTGCAGTGAGTCAATTTTTGGCCACCAGAAATTGGGAGAAGGCAAAGACATTATTTCGCTGAGTGTTTTTTTTTGGCCTAAACGCTTTCATAACTTTTTTCATACGACTTTGAATGAACAAAACTTTATAGTAAGGAAGTATATCAAAAAAAATTATGTAAATATGTGTTTTCTTTTTTTCATTGAATATAGAAGCGACAGTTGTGAAGAAACTCGTAGCTATACTTGTGTTCTATACCATAAACTTTTTCCACTCCCCCATACAATATGTGGTACTCCATGTTAAAATTTCATATATTTTTGTATTTGTATTTGATATTTAAATAGTTAATTGCATTTCAGGAAATTTACTGAATCAAGTCAAATTTTAACTACAAGTGATTCAAATAATAAGATAAAATGAGTGAAAAATCATATTAATGTTATACAACCTATTTTGAAGCCTTATTCATGAAATCAAAAGAATTTTGAACATCATGAAAAGGAAACACGATCACAGTTGTACGTTCGAATGATTTTAAAATTTTAAAAATGCAAATGAACTCTGAAAATCATGAGATTTGTCAATATCTCACAATATCACACATGGGGTGAGGTAAACAATTGAGTGAGTTTCGCATATTTTGTCACGCACGATACTTTGAGACCAAAACATATCCAAAGAAGTTTCATAAAGTTATAAAGGAAGTGGCTAGTTTTGTAGGCAAAGTGATTAAATGCATTTGCAACATTTATTTAAAACAATATCTTTATCGTGGTTGGGTCGTTTATTCGGCTCACGACAACACAAGAATTGGGCCATCTGACCCATTTCCCCACAAATCCTTAATCTATATAACCCCCCTCCCCACCCCACCCCCTCCCTCCCGCCGTCGCCCTCTTCCTCCTACATGGCGGCAATGCGGAAGGCCACGACAACCGGCCGGTGGGCCCGCGGTGCCCCGCCTATGCATTTTCAAAACTCTTTGCCAAAAGACATCGTATCTCATGGCACACATGTGCTGTGGGGCTGGAGGGGCAGTCTCAGCAAACCCTGTGCCATGAGTAATGGTGCCTTTGCTGTGAGCCTTGGGCTCACGGCAAAGGTGCGATTTCCCGTAGTGCATGGTTCTCTCAGGTGGGACAAATTATTGGACTCCTTATGTATCAAAATACTAGTCGTTATTGACTTTTTTCTACAATTACTTTGACAATTAGTCTTATTGGAAAAATTATGAAAGTAACATCTGTTTTGGTTGCTAATGCTTCATAAAAATTAATAAAATATTGAACATTCCCTATTTTGGTTTATATGCCTATATGAACTTGAACTACCAATTGTATGTGTTTTAAATTTTAATTTTGTTGGCATATGGCATGTGCTATGGTTTGTGGCTGACTGGTTGTGTATGAAATTAAGAACCTTGTATGTGTTCAATTATGGTTGTATTCCATTGGTTGCCATGTTAATTTTTGGAACAATTCTCTGTTCTCAAGTCTTGATAATTAGTCATTATGGTTCATAGTTTCTTGCTAACAAACATCTTATATTTTGTAGCCGTGTTGGTACACTGGTACATGCATTTGTTGATTGTTCAAATTGATACCATCGAGAAAGTGAGAATGGACATCAAGGAAGAAAAACTAGTCTACACTCTACAAAAGGTGTGCAAAATTCTCATTGACAAATGTAATTTATGTATTTTTGTGCTACAGTGGAAACTTGTTTAACCCTTTTAAACACCGTTTAAAACTATGAAGACCGTTTTAACACTAAACGGTGGGTCACCGACTAGCATCCGTTTACCATTTACGTTATCATTAGCTGGAGCTAGGGTTAGGTTTGGGGTAGCAAGTTATATACTAGGAAACACGATCGGAGCTGTCGAATCTGTGATGGAAGGCTGATATTTAGTGCACCATTATGAAGTAAAACACAAATATAATTATCTTATATGCATGAATATATTTTTCACACGTAACAAAGAACATATAAGTTGTTATGTAGGAGATTCAAGAATTTTCAAAAAGATTTACTATTTTCTGTCATTTAATTAAATTTCTGCATGTTTAACTTATGTAATTCCAAATTTACCTATACGTATGTTGGGGAATTCAGGAAAACCCGTCACCCTCGAAACGTTAAGTCCGACAAAGTTCTCGAGACATGTTTTTCAGGGCGGGGAATTCACGATTTTCGGAAGCCCGGAACCCGTGAAGTCTCGGATTCGCAAATGTGCGAAGTTCGGGGATCTTGATTCGGTAAAGAAATGGGGTCACCAATGTAACACCCTAAAATTCCATCACTAAATTAATATAAGCAAACAGGTGTTTTAGATTTTATTTTCTAAGGATTAAATAAATTATCAAATAAATTTGGCCTTAAAAAAATATTTAAATATCATTTTAATAATTTAGAAGCAATAAGTGCTTGTGCATCATGATTTGAATGCATGAGTTTTGGCTGTGGTGTGGTTTTAAAAGTCTTAAAATAATTGTGAAAATTCTTAAAAAAAATAATTGTGAAAAATTTGTGTAAAAGATTTGAGTTTAAAAAGAGTTTGAAAAAGATTTGAATAGGATTTGAAAAAAAAACAAACCCAACCCATCTTCCTCCCCCGGCCCAGCTCCCGCTTCTGGCCCAACTCAGCCGCGCCGGCCCACCTCCACTCCCTCTCCCTCTCTCACAGCAACTGGCAGGCGGGCCCCACCCGTCAGGGTCACCCCTAACCTCCAGCCGCCCCCTTTCTTCTCCTCTGTTTCTTAACGAGGCGCCACCGCCGGCCGATTTCCCCGCCTTCCCTCGCGCCCCGCCATCAATCCTCCTCTTGAATACTCACCGAAGCACCGGAGCCGCCTCTCTCCTTAAATTCCTTCCGTTTCCCCTCATCAAGAGTCCGCACCCTTGATGGCATTGAAGGCCGCAGGCCCTCATGGCCATTGATGGCCGCCGCCTCCCCCGCCGGCGCCCCTCTCCTTCCCTTTCCCCTACAAGAGCCGAGGCCGAGCCCTGCCTCGCCCTTTTCCTCCTTTCCACACCGCTCACGCACCTGCACACCCCATCCTCGCGCTCACGCCGTCGTCGTCGACCCGACCGCCGCCTCCGGTGTTGCCACGCCGATTCACTAACCCCGTCGATCTTCAGGACGAACGAGCATCGCCCAGAGCTTTGCCGAGCCGAGCCGCACCTCCTCAGCCCCTTCCCCGTCGCCGGAGACCCACCGGAACCCCATCCGCCACCGCGGACCGCCGCCGCCGCCGCAATCCTCCACCACCGGCCATTCTCCCGTCCGTCTCTGTCCAAGGTGAAGATCTCCAAGTGTTCCCCATCATCTTCTCTTCATTTTCCCCCATTTACTCGAGCTCCTCGTGCCTTAGGTCACCGGCGCCGCCGAAGCGCCGCCCGCCGCCGGAGCACCCCCGCCGAGCTCGCCCTCGCCGCCGATCCGCTTCTCCCGCGCTCCTCCCTCCCTTCCGAGCCCTCGGTGAAATCCTCGTGGCCTCCTTTTCAATTTGGTAGTTTTTCCCTTGGCTAGGAGGCCCCGTTGGCCGCCGCCGCAAGCCGGCCGGCGAGCCCGCCGCCGCCCGGCATCGCGCGCCGCCGCTTGGAAGGCGGCCGCACCGCCCACCCGCTTGCATGCGACCCCCACCGCTTGATCCGATTTGAACGACCCGCATCAAAAGGGGGCATACCCCTTAGATCGGTCCACCGTGGACCGGTGGGACCGGTCCGCAAGCGCCGGTCCACGGGCTTGCGTCATGCTCGCGTCGCCGCTGCGTTAGCCCACCAACCACAAGACGCCACATGGCGACACATCACCGCATCCACCGCCGTCGCTACCGCCGTTTTGCACAAAAGCCCCTCGCGGTTCCTAGTATATCATGCCGGTCCTTCCACCATATAAAACCCATACGGATCGGCCCCTCGGTTTTTACGGTTAAGCCCTTGGCCTTTCAAAAATGCATACCCGCAAGCCGAAGGCCCACTCTTTTGCACCAAAGACCTCTAGTTTATACACATAATTATGTTTAGGTCCCCGAAATCTTGCGAAACCCCCCCTAAACTTCCGTATATTCACAATTTAGTCCATGAATCTTGTTTTAGCCATATCTTTTCCGTCCTAGCTCCGTTTTAAGCGTTCTTGGTGTCCACGCGATCGTCTTTTCAAGCCCGTCAGTTTTGGAACCTTGTTTTGGCCGTATCTTGTGCGTTTTACCTCCGTTTCCACCGTTTTAAGTTGCGTTAGGCTCATATCAACTAAAACTACGTGATAGGACCAATGTTGTACATGTTCTTTGTTTTATAGTTTATTTAAATGTTAAATATGATTAAGTCTTATTATGCATGCTTTTCTAATTAAAATCTAATTAGAAGTTCAACACGTGTTTTCATAAGAAAGTTAATATGCTTAATACTAGTTAAATATTTCTTATAATTAAAAGCTAATTAGACGTGTACCTCGCTTTTATAATCAAACTTAATTTGAGTAATGCTTATGCAATATGCTTCCTATATAAAAGCAATATAGGTTTATCTCGAGTTTTCTTAATTAAATTGTTAATTTGATTAATATGAATATAAATGTGTTTTTAAATTGTAATTTGATTAGAATAACTCGAAATACAAAGATAAGCGCCTAGATGCATTTACATGCTTCTTTTAAATTAAATGTTTAATTTGTATAAGTTAAACTTGAATATTTATAAATAAAATTGAACTAGTTTTACATCGTCTTTTAAATACAAATATAACTTGCTTAACTATAAATAGGGTATTTCTTTGAAATAACCTATGCATATGATCTTTATTAAATTAAAATATACCAAGAACATAGCTAGCTCCTGTTTATGATCATCCAAATCACCTGATAGTTCCGGGTGTTCCTTGTGATTGCTTTCCTAGAGCCAACCTTTGTTCTCTCTTGGTGAATCAACTATGTTCTTACACCTAATCTTTCCTAGCCACCTTTCTTTAAAGCTACCTTGTTATCTCGTTTCTTATGTCGATCGCCTTACCTTTGCTTGGTGTATTGTTTTGTTTATTGTGTGCTTTCTTGTGTGCTCGTAGACATCGTGCCGGTTTCAAGTGAGCAACGCCATTGAAGTGGATCAAGAGCAAGTGTTTGAAGAAGAACTCCGTTGTTTAAGCAAGGAAGGCAAGTGGACTTCTCCCCCCGCATATTCTATTTTGTCCCACACAACTTGCATGATAACTAAGTTTACCATTAAATGTTGTATTGCATAAACTTGATGGGAAATCACCTTTTAAGGACATGACTAGACTTTTACCTTCATTACCTTGGACAACCCTTTTTAAATAAATGTTTTGGGTAGAAATGCTTAGTTGCTATACCTTGGGATGGTTAAAATGAATCTTATGCAATATGATGAATGTTGATCATGATAGTTTGGATGATATACATGTATGTGTGTGCTTATGGTTAATAACAAGATCATATGGTTTAATCGGAACATGGAGAACCACCCGGGAAAACGGCAACCACAGTCCATATGGCTCGGCTTAGCCGATTAATTAGGAGAGTGGGTTAGCCGATAGCTCTTTTCCGAGAGGGGCACAGGGGGCCGGAGTTGAAGGGGTATAGCCCGGTTCTTTTGGGGTAGGAGCCTTGGCTAAGGTGCCGACCATTAGGGAGGGTTATGGTCCGCTCCGCCGTCGTAATCGTTGCGGGGCCGTTGGTTTCTCTTCTTTCCTTTGTAAAGGCTTCGTAGTGGACCCCTAGCCACTCACCTTGGAAGTGTTTAAGGGTCCGATCAACCCGGCGACATGGGGAACACGAACTGTGGGTAAAGTGTACAACCTCTCGCAGTGTAAAACCGATTGATCGGCCCGTGCTCACGGTAAAGAGCGGCTGGACCCTCACATGAATAATAAACTTGAAGATGGAACTAAATCGTGGTTTCTTGAGGGTTTTTGAGAGGAGATGTTTTCCTAAATGCTTAAGTGGGTTGGTATAAACTTACACCTAGTAATTAGGTGCTTGCTAATAAAATTTGACCAACATTAAAATGCTAACCGCAAAGAAAACTCTTAGCCTATCCTTGATGGCCTTGCATCTTGCCCCCACTTGCCGAGCTCCAACCATAAGTGTGCTCACCCTTGCTTACCCGCCGTTCGCAGGAGATCACCGGAGAAGAGTACTTCGGCGACTACGAGGAGTTCCGAGGCTTGCGTGCCCCCGCTCGGATGCTCGTGGAAGATGAAGACGGTGTTGCGTCTTCATAGTTAACGTTTGTTCGTTGTACGGACCTTCGAGTCTAACGTCCGAGTGTAAAAAAAGATAATGTAATGGTTTAACTCTTGTACGTTTTTATTGTTTGTTTATTGATATCTCACTCATGACGTCTATCATATGTGTGTAAACTTGATCCTGGCGCACATTTGAGATGCATTTGGTTTTCTTCGGAAAATCGGGTGTGACATAGTGGTATCAGAGCAAGTTGACTGTAGGACGCAGCCTTAAGTTAGAAATGGTCGAAAAGTAAGGATTCATGTTCTAGAAAGCCTGTCATCCTTCAAAATTGACTTATTTTACATATAAAATCTAGTTTAATCTTTGTCTTCTTGTTAAAACACATCGTTTTGTTTTGATCTATTCTGAGTTCGTTTCTTGTGCTATCAGCTGAGTCTTCACCACCAAGGTTGTTTGATATAAGTTCTTAGATTGCCTACCCCTTATCAACTTCGATAGAAACGTTTCTGTGAGGACGATCGTTGTGCTAATGTTTGTTGTTTGAACACATGATTGATTTGGATCTTTTGCTTGTGTGAGTTGTATTGTGGAGTGATGGCCACAAATGCAACAAGAAATAAATTGTTAGGTTAATAGAGATAGATTGGGTTCAAATCTGGGTTATCCTTATCTGCCATTTGAGTTGGTTAGAGGATGTCGAAGATCAAAGTCTAAGAAGTAACATCAACCTCAACAACCGTAAATCTACAAGCATATACGTACATCAACATATGAAAGAAGTTAAAGAAAAGATGGTCAATTTCTTTCATCCCCGTTGTTCTCCTCTCTACCACGGTGTGATTACAATCACAACAAGAAAAGATGGATATGATATCAATAATTTTACCTTGCTCTTCAATCTGTTTGTTTCCAACCTCTTCTGAGCTTATCTTTATCACACAACCGGATGGTGAGACCCAATGGAAATCACGAATATAAAGACAACAAACGAAACATCGATATTCCATCTACAACCTCAGCAATTGAACGCAGAATTCTTCTAGTATATGGCAACACAAACTCAGACTCTGCAAGCAATGACTCAAACCATGGTTAATATCCATCAGTATATTATAGAGCAAGCATCAAATCCTAAGAACTCCAATCTTGTGTTGGCCGATAACTGTCAGAATTCATCTGTTCCACTGTCATTGGACAAAGAAAAGATATCAGTCATGCAAGCTCAAGTCTTACAAGGACAAAAGGAGACCAACACATCATCCCCTCATAACACAGAGATAACCAAAGCTGGAGTTCCTGCCGGACCAGTAAAGAAGCAAGTTGTAGAAGTATGGAATCATTAAAATAATCAGAGAAGTCATAGAGCATTAGAGTTGCGGACGAATGAACAACAAGAACATATGAAGACTGCAGAGCATGTCATTGTTGTGAGCATTATGGTCATTCATGTCTCCAAAAAGAAGCCACCTAATGATAGATGAGGCTAGACAATGTTACCATTTGAATATCAATAAGAAGATGAAGTTATGTACCCAAAATCCAGTCCTAGAAAAGTTGCTCAAGCTATAGATAGTAATCAGATTATCAACCTTGAGGATTGGAGTATAACTTTCAATGAATTTCAGCCTGACGGAATCAAACAACTCGAGTAGCATGCAAGTGAAGAAAGCCAAGACAAAAGTATTAAAAGACTGTGTTCCGAATGCGGTAAAGAAGGTCACTATGTTAATAATTGTCCAACAGAGCGTAAGAGGATTTTGCCTAGTCACGATGGATTATATTGCCTCAAGCGTGGAGAAAATGGACATCTTGCTAGTTGGTGTGCAAAATAGGATAGTAATCAACCCCAGGATCGAAGTCTCAATACCCCTACTTCTAGTCAAACATACAATCGCCAGGATACTAAAGCAAGAAAAGCATGTTTCTATTGTAACAAAGAGGGATATTTCATAAGTCAGTACCCAAGAAGCCTTTGGATCAAGTGGAGAAGAATATTAAAAGTTGTGTATGAGGACCCGAAGTATGATTCGAGATGGCTAAGCTTAGGGAAAAGAAACAATTATGGAGTCGATCCAGCTCTATTCAAATCACTTTATCAAGAAAAGAAGAAAAATCCTACAAAGGCGAATCAACGAGTCGAGTAAAGGAATGGACAATACAAGCGGGAGTTAGGATGAGTATTCCGGTGATGTTTATAGAGTGAGTTATGAAGAATAAAGAATTACGTTTATGGAGCTTGTGCAAGATGAATTATATGGAAGCAAGATAAGCAAAGTGTTGGATGCTAAACACCCGAACTATTGTCTAATGCTAACCTTTGAGAATCTCGGGATGGGAATTTGTCTTAAATTGGAAGTTCAAATTGTTTTATCTTTTTGAGTTCATCTCACCATGCATTAGTTCACTGTTCCTATCCGAAATACCTTTCTCCAACAATCGGATGGTAAGCATCGGGTCGGAGAAGGTCAAGACATTCCACCTATTGTTTGTGCTCATATTGCTAATCGGCGGGAATCAAGCATCACCTCCACCCCTCAACCCAGGCAATGGATCCAATAACGCAACAATTCCTTGTCACTCGGATGTAGCTAATCCAAAATCCGTCCGCCACTATTCAAAACATTCAAGCTCGGCAGAAAAAAAAATCATCGGTCACCACCGGCAGCATCACCAAGACCGGTGGACAAGCATAAGGAATTCATGAGTCATCGTCCTCTCACTCAACCGAACTACTAGATGTTGAGGATTGGTTAAAGACTCGTCACCAAGAAGTTGGAGATGACACAATGCACCGATCGAGAGATGGTTCCGTATACGGAAGGTCGTTTGTAAGGATTAGCAACCGAATGGTGGAATGCGTATACCTGTCGCACATGTTATACCTATCACCATCACCCCGGCAGGAATTCGGGGATAGTTTTCGCGTGCACCACATTCCCTCTAGTGCGATCAAGCTTAAAGCAAAGGGAGTTCCTCGCTCTAAAGTAAGGCAATATGTCGGTCAACGAGTATCTGGATAAGTTTACTCAGTTGTCTCGCCATGAATCGGATGAAGTTAATACGACCCAAAGAGGCAAGAATGCCTCCCGGATAGTCCGATAAGGCCACTCAACTATCAACTACGGAGTCACAACTTTTCCGGACTTCACGACATTGCCTTGAACAAAACTATAGGTCCGGAGAACAAACGTTTGAAACTTGGTGAACGGAAGCGCAAATTCCAATCTTGTGGACAATCGCAACACATGTCCTCGCTTCAACTTATCTCGAAATTCTCGCTTAGTTCGGTGAATCAAGTGAAAATTATTTGCAAAATTCTCAATTGCGGTGTTCAACTCGCAAAAGATCCAACATTCAAGCCGGCAGACACCACATGTTCCAAATCATCATCGAGATCGCTTAGGTGCCCTAATGAGAAACGACTCTCAAGTTCACTCTAATGGTTGTTTCAATTGTGGAGAATTGGAATGATATACCAGCATCTGCCCAAATCGTAACATCAAGATTCCCCAGAAAGATAATGGTCAAAGGTTCAGACAACCAACATCTCAGATACACCATGGAAGTGCAAGTTCTCAGATCAACAAGGGTCAACGGAATTACGTGCGTGGCAGAGTGAACCACGTGACAGTACCGAACAAGCTCAAGACGCTCCCGGTATTGTGCCGGATATGTTTCCCGTCAACTCGTGCCCGCAATAGTTTTATTTGATTCCGGAGCATCGCATTCTTTCGATCATCGAACAATTTGTGGCAAAGCATGATATACCTATGAGTTCGTGAAGACACATTTGCCGATTAGTTCCCCGAACGGTGAAATAAAATCCACTTATATATGTCCAAGAGTCAATCTTAAAATCGGGGGAATAGATTTTCAAGCCGATCTAGTAGTTCTTAGATCTAGTGGAATAGATGTGATACTTGGAATGGATTGGTTAGGCAAATGTGACAGAATAATTCTATGTGCCAAGAAGTCGGTGCTCTTAACCGATCCGCAAGGAGATAGGATTGTTGTCACTACTGCCCCATCCAAAGAAGAAGGCAAAGTGAATCTAGATAAAAGAAAGTAGGTGAAGGAGCTATGCCTTGTGGAAGAACTCGAGTGTACATGATGGACTCGTAATAATACCCTTAGTTCTTTTCAATCTCTCCGAATCTTGGGACGAGATTCTTTTTAAGGGGGTAGATTTGTAACACCCTAAAATTCCATCACTAAATTAATGTAATCAACAAGGTGTTTTAGATTTTATTTTCTAAGGATTAAATAAATTATCAAATAAATTTGGCCTTAAAAAAATATTTAAATATCATTTTAATAATTTAGAAGCAATAAGTGCTTGTGCATCATGATTTGAATGCATGAGTTTTGGCTGTGGTGTGGTTTTAAAAGTCTTAAAATAATTGTGAAAATTCTTAAAAAAAATAATTGTGAAAAATTTGTGTAAAAGATTTGAGTTTAAAAAGAGTTTGAAAAAGATTTGAAAAGGATTTGAATAGGATTTGAAAAAAAAACAAACCCAACCCATCTTCCTCCCCCGGCCCAGCTCCCGCTTCTGGCCCAACTCAGCCGCGCCGGCCCACCTCCACTCCCTCTCCCTCTCTCACGGAAGAACTAGCGGTGGGCCCCACCCGTCAGGGTCACCCCTAACCTCCAGCCGCCCCCTTTCTTCTCCTCTGTTTCTTAACGAGGCGCCACCGCCGGCCGATTTCCCCGCCTTCCCTCGCGCCCCGCCATCAATCCTCCTCTTGAATACTCACCGAAGCACCGGAGCCGCCTCTCTCCTTAAATTCCTTCCGTTTCCCCTCATCAAGAGTCCGCACCCTTGATGGCATTGAAGGCCGCAGGCCCTCATGGCCATTGATGGCCGCCGCCTCCCCGGCAGGCGCCCCCTCTCCTTCCCTTTCCCCTACAAGAGCCGAGGCCGAGCCCTGCCTCGCCCTTTTCCTCCTTTCCACACCGCTCACGCACCTGCACACCCCATCCTCGTGCTCACGCCGTCGTCGTCGAATTCCGACCGCCGCCGCCGGTGTTGCCACGCCGATTCACTAACCCCGTCGATCTTCAGGACGAACGAGCATCGCCCAGAGCTTTGCCGAGCCGAGCCGCACCTCCTCAGCCCCTTCCCGTCGCCGGAGACCCACTAGAACCCCACTGCCACCGCGGACCGCCGCCGGCCACCGCAATCCTCCACCACCGGCCATTCTCCCGTCCGTCTCTGTCCAAGGTGAAGATCTCCAAGTGTTCCCCATCATCTTCTCTTCATTTTCCCCCATTTACTCGAGCTCCTCGTGCCTTAGGTCACCGGCGCCGCCGAAGCGCCGCCCGCCGCCGGAGCACCCCGCCGAAGCTCGCCCTCGCCGCCGATCCGCTTCTCCGCGCTCCTCCCTCCCTTCCGAGCCCTCGGTGAAATCCTCGTGGCCTCCTTTTCAATTTGGTAGTTTTTCCCTTGGCTAGGAGGCCCCCGTTGGCCGCCGCCGGCAAGCCGGGCCGGCGAGCCCGCCGCCGCCCCGGCATCGCGCGCCGCCGCCGGAAGGCGCCCCGCACCGCCCACCCGCTTGCATGCGACCCGCACCGCTTGATCTGATTTGAACGACCCAGATCAAAAGGGGACATACCCCTTAGATCGGTCCACCGTGGACCGGTGGACCGGGTCCGCAGGCGCCGGTCCACGGGCTTGCGTCATGCTCGCGTCAGCGCTGCGTCAGCCCAGCCAACCATAGCACGCCACATGGCGACACATCACCAGATCCACCGCCGTCAGCCGCCGTTTTGCACAAAAGCCCCTGCGGTTTCCTAGTATATCATGCCGGTCCTTCCACCATATAAAACCCATACGGATCAGCCCCTGGTTTTTACAGTTAAGCCCTTGGCCTTTCAAAAATGCACACCCGCAGTCCAAGGCCCACTCTTTTGCGCCAAAGACCTCTAGTTTATACACATAATTATGTTTAGGTCCCCGAAATCTTGCGAAACCCCCCTAAACTTCCGTATATTCACAATTTAGTCCATGAATCTTGTTTTAGCCATATCTTTTCCGTCCGAGCTCCGTTTTAAGCGTTCTTGGTGTCCATGCGACCGTCTTTTCAAGCCCGTCGGCTTTAGAACCTTGTTTTGGCCGTATCTTGTGCGTTTTAGCTCCGTTTCCACCGTTTCAAGTTGCGTTAGGCTCATATCAACTAAAACTACGTGATAGGACCAATGTTGTACATGTTCTTTGTTTTATAGTTTATTTAAATGTTAAATATGATTAAATCTTATTATGCATGCTTTTCTAATTAAAATCTAATTAGAAGTTCAACACGTGTTTTCATAAGAAAGTTAATATGCTTAATACTAGTCAAATATTTCTTATAATTAAAAGCTAATTAGACGTGTACCTCGCTTTTATAATCAAACTTAATTTGAGTAATGCTTATGCAATATGCTTCCTATATAAAAGCAATATAGGTTTATCTCGAGTTTTCTTAATTAAATTGTTAATTTGATTAATATGAATATAAATGTGTTTTTAAATTGTAATTTGATTAGAATAACTCGAAATACAAAGATAAGCGCCTAGATGCATTTACATGCTTCTTTTAAATTAAATGTTTAATTTGTATAAGTTAAACTTGAATATTTATAAATAAAATTGAACTAGTTTTACATCGTCTTTTAAATACAAATATAACTTGCTTAACTATAAATAGGGTATTTCTTTGAAATAACCTATGCATATGATCTTTATTAAATTAAAATATACCAAGAACATAGCTAGCTCTTGTTTATGATCATGCAAATCACCCGATAGTTCCGAGTGTTCCTTGTGATCGCTTTCCTAGAGCCAACCTTTGTTCTCTCTTGGTGAATCAACTATGTTCTTACACCTAATCTTTCTTAGCCACCTTTCTTTAAAGCTACCTTGTTATCCGTTTCTTATGTCGATCGCCTTTACCTTTGCTTGGTGTATTGTTTTGTTTATTGTGTGCTTTCTTGTGTGCTCGTAGACATCGTGCCGGTTTCAAGTGAGCGAGCCGGTTGAAGTGGATCAAGAGCAAGTGTTTGAAGAAGAACTCCGGTGTTTAAGCAAGGAAGGCAAGTGGACTTCTCCCCCCGCATATTCTATTTTGTCCCACACAACTTGCATGATAACTAAGTTTACCATTAAATGTTGTATTGCATAAACTTGATGGGAAATCACCTTTTAAGGACATGACTAGACTTTTACCTTCATTACCTTGGACAACCCTTTTTAAATAAATGTTTTGGGTAGAAATGCTTAGTTGCTATACCTTGGGATGGTTAAAATGAATCTTATGCAATATGATGAATGTTGATCATGATAGTTTGGATGATATACATGTATGTGTGTGCTTATGGTTAATAACAAGATCATATGGTTTAATCGGAACATGGAGAACCACCCGGGAAAACGGTGCAACCACGGTCCATATGGCTCGGCTTAGCCGATTAATTAGGAGAGTGGGTTAGCCGATAGCTCTTTTCCGAGAGGGGCACAGGGGGCCGGAGTTGAAGGGGTATAGCCCGGTTCTTTTGGGGTAGGAGCCTTGGCTAAGGTGCCGACCATTAGGGAGGGTTATGGTCCGCTCCGCCGTCGTATGCTTGTTGCGGGGGTCGTTGGTTTCTCTTCTTTCCTTTGTAAAGGCTTCGTAGTGGACCCCTAGCCACTCACCTTGGAAGTGTTTAAGGGTCCGATCAACCCGGCGACATGGGGAACACGAACCGTGGGTAAAGTGTACAACCTCTCGCAGTGTAAAGGCCGATTGATCGGCCGTGCTCACGGTAAAGAGCGGCTGGACCCTCACATGAATAATAAACTTGAAGATGGAACTAAATCGTGGTTTCTTGAGGGTTTTTGAGAGGAGATGTTTTCCTAAATGCTTAAGTGGGTTGGTATAAACTTACACCTAGTAATTAGGTGCTTGCTAATAAAATTTGACCAACATTAAAATGCTAACCGCAAAGAAAACTCTTAGCCTATCCTTGATGGCCTTGCATCTTGCCCCCACTTGCCGAGCTCCAACCATAAGTGTGCTCACCCTTGCTTACCCGCTGTTCAGAGGAGATCACTGGAGAAGAGTACTTCTGCGACTACGAGGAGTTCTGAGGCTTGCGTGCCCCCAGTCAGATGCCTGTGGAAGATGAAGACGGTGTTGCGACTTCATAGTTAACGTTTGTTCGTTGTACGGACCTTCGAGTCTAACGTCCGAGTGTAAAAAAAGATAATGTAATGGTTTAACTCTTGTACGTTTTTATTCTTTGTTTATTGATATCTCACTCATGACGTCTATCATATGTGTGTAAACTTGATCTTGGCGCACGTATGAGATGCATTTGGTTTTCTTCGGAAAATCGGGTGTGACAGACATGCGGAAGCCCGAACCTCGAGCCGTCGATGGCGCAAACTTTGGAGGACGGCCGATTCGGGAATTCGTCGAGGACCCGGATCGGGAGTCACGCGCGAAGACATGCACAAGCCGATGAAGAAGCGAAGGCCGATTCGGGAATCCGTCGAGGACCCGGTTCGGGAATCACGCGTGATGACATTCACGATCCGGTGGAGAAGCAAAGTCAAAGTTGTTGTCCCAAAAAAGTCCGGGTTTAGAGTGTGAACTAGTGGCGGATTTATAAATATATTGGACGAAAAAGACATTCTTGTATGCGTTCACACTAGGAATATTCTCCGAGGCCGAGGGCGTTTTCGGCATGTAAAAGTCCCTTCATCTCCCTATAAAAGGGGACGCAAGGGCACGTGTAAAAAGATTCGGACTTTTTGGAACATGTGCTACTTGCAGAGGGAATCTCTGTCTCTTTGCGCTCTTACTTAGTGCTTGAACGTGTTTAGAACTCTCTCTCTCGTGTTAGGGTTGTCATCCGAACTTTTCGGGTAACCCCCCAACATTGGCGCCCACCGTGGGGCAGCCGAAAAGAAACTCACGATGCCACCTCAGAAGAAATCCAAGAAGAATGTTCCAGCACAGGCAAACCGAGACGATCACCATCCTACCCAAGGGAATGAAACCTCTTTCGTTCTTGAATCTTCGAACACAACAGACCAAGAACGGAGAGAAAAGCTCGAAGCTCTCATGAAGGCAAGAGCAAAAAGACAAATTTCACACCCAAGAACAACCTGGCCGAACGGCAAGAGTTTGAGAATGTGGATGATGATGATGACACCATAGACGAGAGAGTTAGCGATGGTTCGACAAAAGATACGGCAGCTACGGAAAGACAAAGAAAAGTTCGCAACTCGGTTGCAAGCGAAGAGGAAAATCTCCGAAAAGCTAGAGCGAATCGAACAAAGCAAAAGAGCGAGATAGAAGCAATACGAGAAAGAAATTGATGAAATGAAAGAACAAGTGAACAGTTCCCTATGGCGGAGTCACCGCATCGAACCCCGGGCTGCAAGAGAATCCCCGAAAGAAAACTTCTTCGCGGGAAACGGAGTCTCACACTTCGTGGATTCCGAATCGCCGTCATCAATCGGCCGCAAACAACACCTTGGCCGCCGAAGTTTAAGCTTTGTCTCTCTCCCCAAATACAACGGCTTCGGAAACTCCGGGAAGTTTCTCATGTGATACGAATCGACCGTGAATTCGGCAGGAGGGGATGATGTTGCACTGGCCAAATCCTTCATCATAGCTTGCGAAGGACCGATCGAATTGGTACTCACTGCCGCCTCCACATTCGGTCTACGGTGGGTAGATCTCAAGACAAAGTTCATGCAAGCGTTTCGGATGTTCCACGACACAACGAGCGAAGCCTCGGTTTTGTATAATCGTAAGCGAGAGGACGAGAGAACCACCGCGGAACTTCGTGAGAAGGTTCATGCAACAAAGGTCTCAAATCCCCGAAGCCGATGACAAAATAACGATCAACGCACCGATCAAGGGTCTCACCCCGGGGCCTACGGCGTCGCATCTCACAAGAAAGAAACCCATGACGGTTGAGGAACTCTTTCATGAATTGGAGGAGTACATTTTGTCGGATGATGACCATCGCGAGAAGAGTGGCCGAGCGGAACGAGGCAAGACAAGGCAACAAAGACTTGATGTGGAGGGCACCACCCCAACATCCGCGAAATGTCAATAACGTCGGAAACTCGCAACCTGAACGGGCGGCGAGGCCAAGCACCAGGGGAGGGTTCAACCCCAGAGGAAGGGGGAGAGGCAGAGGACCCCCAGCACTCACGAACCACAACCCGAAAGATCCTTACTTCTATTGCCAGTATCATGGAAGGGGCCACAGCACCGAAGGGTGCCCAGAAACAAAGAAGAACATGGCAAGAATTCAGCAAGAGAAAGCACTGATGAGCATCGCATCCTCAATGCCAGGCCAGTTTCGCCCGAATTTTTGGCAGCCTCAATTCGCGAACCCACAGTCAAGTTCTATCCCAGTTCAGCAATTCCAGCAACCACAGTCAACGTGGCAGCCATCGCAGCAGTTTTTTCCTCGCTCACATGCGATCCGAGCAATTCAGCAACCGCAACCCATTCGGGAAATCCTGCCGCCACCTCCAGAAAGTTCATCAAGGCCTCAGTCAAGTTCGAGACCTCAGAACTCCAAAGCATTGCCATCGTTCGGAACCATCATGCCAATAACGGGCGGGTCAGCCATGGAATTCGAGACCAAGAAGCAAAGAAACAATTATTTCAGGTCTGTGAACACTATCATCAATGACGGCCCAGCTGCATGGCCGGAATGGGCAAAGGTGCCAATCACCTTCACAGAAGAAGATTTCAGGCTGAAATCCACGATTCACAATGACGCTATGGTCATTGAAGTGAACATAGCTGGATGGGTTATAGGAAAAGTCCTAGTTGACAATGGGAGCTCGGCGGACATCCTGTTCTTGAAAACTTTCGAAAAGATGAATCTGAGTCAGCACATGTTGGAACCACCAGAGTACCCGCTGCAGGGGTTCGGAGGAAAGCCCATCAAGCCGGTTGGAAAAATATCACTCCCGGTCTCTTTCAGAGATCTTGAGAATGCCAGAACGGAGAGTCTCACTTTCGATGTAGTTGACATTTACCACCCATACCTCGCGATTTTCGGTAGAGGTTTCATGAACAAGTTTGATGCTGTCATAAGGCAGCAGTTCTTATGCATGAAGATGCTTGCGCCCAAAGGGGTCATCACGGTGTTCAGCAATCAGCAAGAGGCCAGAAACATAGAAAAAGGCCACACGCCCGGCCAAACGAACGTGTACTAGCTGAAAGCACCGATGAGAGGAAGGAAACATACGAAGAGCCCAAACGAGACAAGGAAAAAAATGAGATAGCCGCCGAGGGTGAAACAAAGAAAGTGTATCTGGATGACATGCCCGATAGAGCGGTCATAATAGGGTCCAATCTCGGAGCCGAAGAGGACAAGGAACTTGTACAATTTCTGAACAGAAATAAGGATGTTTTCGCATGGTCAGCTAAGGACCTGCAAGATGTTGACAGGGATATCATCGAACATGCCCTGGAAACAGATGAAAAAATACCACCCAAGAAGCAAAACTTCGGAAAATGTCTGAGGAAAAGGTCAAAGCAGTCGAAGCGAGAAGTTCGTAGATTACAAGATGCACGGTAATCGGAGAAGTCAAGTACCCGGTTTGGCTAGCCAACACCGTGCCGATCCAAGAAAAAAATGAAAAATGGAGAATGTGTGTGGACTTCACCGATTTGAACAAAGCATTCAAGAAAGAAGATTTTCCCTTGGAGAGGGTAGACAAAATCGTGGATGATGCAGCCAATAGTGAGATGCTCTCACTCCTGGACATGTTCTCTGGGTATCATCAGATCAGGATTTGTAGAGAGGACGAGGAGAAAACAAGTTTCATCACTCCCTTCGGAACATTTTGCTTTGTAAGAATGCTAGAGGGGCTCAAGAACGCGGGATGTACATTTTCGAGAATGATAGCAATAGTACTGCACCAGCAGATTCGGAGAAACATCTTGGCATATGTGGATGACATAGTTGTCAAAAGTGTTCAGAGGAAAGACCATATCAGTGACCTGGCGGAAACATTTGCGAACATGAGGGCAGCGGATTTGAAGCTGAATCCGGAAAAAATGTGTGTTCGGCATTCACAAAGGGAAAGTTCTTGGATGCCTAGTTTCAACAAAAGGCATAGAGGCAAATCCTGACAAAATTAAGGCTCTAGTGGAAATGCAAGATCCAGTTTCAGTGAAAGATGTTCAGAAGCTGACAGGGAGAGTAGCGCCCTCAACGATTCATTCCTAGAGCCGCGAAAAGAAGCTTACCTTTCTTCGAAGTCCTCGAAGTGCTAAGAATTTCCGGTGGTCCGAACCTCGAAGCGGGCCTTTCGCGGGCCGAAGGATTACTTGTCCACCATGACCAAACTTTGTCCTCCTGAACCAAAATCGCCACTTCTGTTGTATGTGTCCGCATCAAATTCGGCAGTAAGCGCAGTGCTAGTGCAGGAAAAAGATGAAGAAGGAAAGCTCAGACAAATTCCTGTATACTTTGCTTCTGAAGCATTGTCTGGTTCCAAGATCTTCTATTCCGAGCTGGAAAAAATCGCATATGCGGTCATCATGGCAGCAAGGAAGCTAAGGCATTACTTTGAGGGTCACAGAATAAGAGTCATCACCAACCAGCCGCTGAATGACTTGTTCGCAAATAGAGAGGCATCCACCCGAATCATCAAGTGGGGTGCTGAGCTTTCTGAGTATGTGGTAGACTTCGAGAGAAGAAGTGCAATAAAATCGCAAGTTCCCGCGATTTTGTCATGAACTGGACTTCACCCGCTCGAACCTCGAGGAAGATACACCCGAACATTGGATAGTGCGGTGTGACGGGGCTCGGTGTTACAAGGGAGTTGGAATTTCGGCTGTTGTAATGTCCCCGACGGGTGTGGTCATAAGATACGCGGCGCGGCTCGTATTCGCGAACAATGAGCATTCCACGAACAACACAACGGAGTACGAAGCTCTTCCGTTGGCATTAAAATAAATGAGAGCCTTGGGGCAGCAGGACCTTCATAATCGTAACGGATTCGAAAGTGATCCAAGAACATATCGAGAAAGAAAGCGAGGCCGGGAATCCGGTTCTCATGAAATATCTCGAAAAAGTCGAGAAATGGAAAAACACTTCAAAGGGTATTCGATCCAAAGCATATCCCAAGGGATGACAACAATGAGGCGGACAAACCGGCGAAAGCGGCACCAAAAATCAAGAGCTACCCCGGATGTGTTCTTCGAAATCATCGAGAGAGCCCTCCATCAAGGATTCGAGGGCCAAAATCGTGAATGTAGTAGAGACTCCTGATTGGAGAGCAGAAATCATGGCTTATCTGAGAGGACACTACGAACCACAAGATGAGTTGGAGGAGAAAAGATTGAAGCAAAGAGTTCGGGGCTATACAGTAGTGAATGGAGAACTATACAAATCAGGAGTCACTGAGCCTTGGCTGTGGTGCATCACCTCCGAAAAAGGTCAGGAACTTTTAAGGGAAATTCACACCGGATTCTGTGGGGCGCACATAGGCACCAGGGCTTTGGCCGGAAAGGCGATAAAGCAAGGATTCTATTGGCCCACCATAAACATTGATGCCAAGACATTAGTTCGGCAATGTGAAGCATGCCAGAAAACAGGAAATCAACGAATCCGCCTTCAATGCCGCTCACTTAATTCCACCAACTTGGCCTCTGCAAAGGTGGGGAATGGATCTAGTGGGCCCGTTGCCAACGGCTCAAGGCAATCGCCGATTCGCGAACATGTTGCGGTCGATTAGTTCACAAAGTGGGTGGAGGCAAAGCCGCTCGCGAATATCACCGCAACAACAAGTTCAAAAATTCTTTTGGCGTAACATAGTCCGCGAGTTCGGAGTTCTTAGAGAACTAACCGTTGACAATGGCAAACGCTTCGATCGCTACACCTTCAAAGAATTTTGCAAAACTTTGGGAACTCAAGCGAGATTTTCGTCGGTGTATCACCCGCAGTCCAATGGGGGCGAGTTGAAAGAGCCAATGGCCCGATTTTTTTCGGGAATCAAGAAATGTTTGTTCGATTAGAAAAAGGGAAAGTGGGTGGATGAACTTCCGAAGGTAATCTGGTCTCACAACACCACAGTATCAAGGGCAACAGGTTTCACGCCTTTTCGCCTACTTTTCGGGACTGAGGCCATGACACCGGAGGAAATTAAGAATGAAAGCATGAGGGTCCTGAAAGGAAAAGAGATAGAGGAAATTGATAAGAAGGTGGAAAAGGACATGATCGAGCTGACAATCCTTGAAGCCGCGGAAAACATTGAGAAATACCAGAGAGAGACAAGGGCATGGAGAGACAAAAAGGTGGTCCGAAAGGACATTAAAACTGGTGATCTTGTCTTGAAAAGAAAGAAAAATTGGGAGAACCCAGGAAAACTTCATGAGTCATGGGAAGGGCCTTACATCGCCAGGGAAACAGATATGCCAGGGGCTTTTCGCCTGATGGAGCAAACTGGCGAAGAGTTGCCGTATTCGTGGAACGCCGACAGTCTAAAAAGGTATTATCCATGAAAACCCTAGTCGTAGCTAGATGTAACATATAGTAGTTTTTCGATTTTCGTAAGTTTGTACTTTAGAGAATCGAAAAATCCGAATCACGTGTCTATAAGTGATTTCGGGACAAAAATTAGTTTTACTTTTTCCAATCGTATTAGAATATGAAGGACCGTACTCTTTTCCTTGCAAAGGGGGCTCTAAATCAAGAGGCAAGGTTTTTAACGAGGCGGATCCTATGTAAATACTCTTTGTGATATATGCATGAAAAGAGTCTTCCCCCAAATCGCGTATCCCGAGAATTCCATTGTGAAAAAAGAAAAAGTTCATGAGAAAGGCTTCGTGATAGCCAAAATTCCATCATGAAAAAAGAAAAAGTTCGTGAGAAAGGCTTCGTGATAGCCAAAATTCCAACGTGAAAAAAGAAAAAGTTCGTGAGAAAGGCTTTGTGATAGCCAGAATTCCATTGTGAAAAAAGAAAGAGTTTGTGAAAAAGGCTTCCTGATAGCCAAAATTCCATCTTGAAAAAAGAAGAAAGTTCGTGAGAAAGGCTTCCTGATAGCAAAAATTCCATCTTGAAAAAAGAAGAAAGTTCGTGAGAAAGGCTTCCTGATAGCCAGAATTCCATCGTGAAAAAAGAAGAGTTCGTGAAAAAGGCTTCCTGATAGCCAGAATTCCATCTTGCAAAAATGCTCGAAATAACAACAAGTTGTGGCCTAGAAAATCCCATCCATTAAGGGTGAAACGACCCGAATTTCCGCGAACGGAAACCCGACTCTCTGCACCTCCGTGATAGTCCCAGGAAGAGGCTATCACGTGCAATCCCTGTCTCAAGTGGTACAAATCCATACAACACAAAAATAAAAGAAGAATTACATAATATTATTATTACAACATCAGAGTACAACTCTTCGGCACAAGCCGGGTACAAGTCCAACAGGACTGAATCAAGAAAGGTAAAACACCTACGCAGCGGATCTACATAAGCGAAGCGTCTCCAGCTCCACAGGCAAACTCGAGCATAGGACCAGCTCTAGTCTTCACACCTTCGTCGTTGAAGTTGTAGTCGTAGACGGTTACCAAGTCTGAAACGCCAGCATCTACCCGATAAACGGGTAGGTCATGTCAGCTTCCCAACAAAGAGCAAAAGCGGTGGTTGAATCTAATATGCGTGGATAAAACCTACATTTGGGCTGAGAAAGTTATGCATGCGACGCCGCGAAAGCAACATTCAAGGTATGCAGAATAAGCAGTGAGGTCCACTCCTCTGAGGTCCACACCTCCGGGAGGTCTGCACCTCTGAGGTCCACACCTCTGGGGTCCACACCCCTCAACAAGGATGTCCACACCAAAACACTGAATCACACCCACGATCCAGCTCCCAACTCTCATCTGCGATGTGGGGCCCACCTGCTCCTATCCCCACATCTCAACGGCCTCAGGCCGGGCTCACTCACTCGGGGGAGAGAAGAAGCACAAGAAAAGAGTCTAGCCAGGTGAGAGATCGAGAGGGACCGTCCATAACCAGTGGACACGGACTATAGCTATAGGTTTAACACTCTGCGAGAGGTTGTACAACCGTACCCGCCCGAGTAGAGCCGGAAACGGTGGCCGCCGTCCCAAACCCTACCATACGGCCGGGAGTCCAAGTAAGTGGATAGTACCCTCCCCGCGTCTCCGAGTCCGGCGCGGCCCCCCGCCGTAGAGCTCATGCGCCGCCGAGGGGTCCCTCGAAGCTGTGGAACCCTTCCCCGGCCTCGCCGGGCGAAGTCTTCTAAGGAGGAAAGCCGTCTCCCGAGCACGATCACACCGATCCGCCTACGGAGGGGTGCTATCCACTACAAGTCTCACCCCGCACCCCCACCCAATACAAGGCGGGCGGTTTGTACGGTAAAAGTCCACCGAAGCAAGGTCAACGACGATCGGTCCTTAATGGCCGAGAGCGAGCACTCACCATCTCCATCCCGTCCGACACGCCGCTCGGGCGAGAGGCCAACACGGCGCGAAGGCCGAGCCACGGGTTGACGGCACGTGCGGGCTCAACGTCGGCGGCCGGTCACGGCGCCGGCGTGAGCGGTGGTGCGAGGCGAACGCGGCGGAACGAGGTTCGGGTGAGGAAGTGGCCTGCGGCCTGCCGACCCGTGCTGGGGTGCACGGCGGCGGAACGGAGACGGGATCCCCGGGAAAACAGCGGCGCGAAGGCCGGACAAGGGTCGGTGCAAGGAAGGGGAAGGAACGTGTGCTGCACTCATTTGTGCAAAACCTCGAACACGTGGTGGGCACATGCATGTCACCGAACACTTAGAGGGCGAGATGGGCGCTTGGAAGGGTGGCTCATCGAGATCTCGAAGCCGGTGTTCGGGCATAACAATGAACGGGTGATGGGCAATGAACGAAGGGGAGCAAGGTGGCTTGGGTTCCCGCACAAAGAGGGCGCGGGACGAAGCCCGGACAAGGCACGAAGAAACGGGGAGAAACGTGTGGTTGTGCCCTCTCGCACAAACCATCGAACATGTGGTGAGCATGCAAAAGTGCGGCTTCAACCATGCCATCCCGGTGTTCCGAGAAGGCGAGGAACATGCTTGGCACGAAGGCCGACCATCCCGTGCAAGTTAAGAAGGAAGGCCTCGATCGGCTAAAACTCAAGGATACGCATCGGCAAAACATCAAACAGCTAGAGGGCGTGCAAAGGTGGAGCCTCGGAACGGTATCCATGGTCACTTGTGTTCGGAGGGGGCATGCACGAGCACGAGGGGCGGCGGCACGAGCTTGCATCGGGGGGGAAAAAGGTGTTGGCTTGGTCGGATGGCTCACCTATAGGCTTGTTGACACGGAGGTCATTCTCCGTCAAACACGTCGAGCGCGAGGTGGACAGATGCTGTGTTGGGGAAGGAAAGGGGTAGCCGCTTGTCCTCGCTGCAAGTCCACGGTTCCCTTGGTGTAAACGTTCCCGTCGACGAAGTCGTGGATCGGCGGTCACGGCGTCCTTGGCGTGGGCGGCTTCGGCTTCCTTCGATCCTCCTCCGCGACGCCGACGGTTTCATGCGAGGCAAGCGCGGTGTTAGATTGGGTAGGAAAGGGTCGGGTAGCGGCAAGAGAAAGGAAGGAAATAACGGGGGACCGCTCGTGGGCATCTCACCTTATTGACAAATCATCGAGCATGTCATGGGCGAGGTGGTGAGCGGCGGGTGGTCGGCGGCTTAGTTGGCACATTCGTCGAACACCTTGTGTGCATGCGCTTGATCAAGGAGGCGCGGCTTGGCAATAGTCATGCCACCGGTTCGGACCCCGCGTGACGAACACGGCACGAAGGCCGGCTTCGAGACGAGAATAAGGGCAGCAACGGCCTCAACTCGTGCTTCGGGCATTTCACCGAACGTATTGTGTGCATGCAAAAGTGCGGCTATGGCGGGGCGGCTTGAGCACTTGCGTTCGACGAGAGCCGAGCAACCAATTGTCACGGCTCGACGGCCGGCCAACACGGGCGGGTCAAGCGAGGTAAGAGGGCGGCTAGGTACGTGCCGCTCACCGATGGCTCGTCGGAGGTGTAGGCGTGGCGAGGGAGAGGTCGTTGCCGTGGCGGGTTGGTGCGGTGCGGAGGGGGCATGTCAAGGCACGGGTGTTGGCGTCGATCTCCGGCTCCGGCTTCTCGGTTGCCACCCGTGGCGGCAAGAGACGGAGCGAGCCGCGGCGGTGCACCCTTCCCATCGGCGGGACATGGAGCCGAGCAGAGGCGGCGCCGCGGCCTCCGGCTTTCCCCACGTCGCCATGGAGATGGGCACACGCCCTTCAATGCCCCGGTCGCCATCCTCCCGCGGCTCCCCATCTCCCCGTGTCTCCCCTTCCTTCTCCTTTGTTGCTTTGCGGTGGGAGGTACGGGGAAGAAATCCCCTGGCGGTGGCGGGCAGGGCAAAAGCAAGGGGCGACCTGGCTTTTATACAGGCGATCTAGGCTTGGGTGAGGCCACGGACGGCGATGATCATTGGTGTCCGTGCCCATGGCCACGCGGCGCGCATCTGGCGGTAGGGCGCGATGCGGGGCGGGGAGGCGCGCCGCCGGCCTCCGTTCGGTGTGGGGGGGGGGGGGGCGCACGGTCAAAGGGAGGAGAAAGGGGAATAGTCCCCCGGGCCGACGGATGGGTCCCGCCGGTCAGTGAAGGAAAGGAGAGGGAAAAGGCGGGCGGGGCCGGGGCGTGAAGCAGCCGAACCGGGCCACGCGGTTCGGGGTGAAGCCCGATGGCTTGGAGTTAGGTTGAGGGGTCTCGGGCGGACTTCAAGGGCGAGAGATAGGGCCCGCTTAGTAGTTAGTGTTTATCAGGGTTTTTGAATTTAGTTTTGAAATAAGTTTAAGCCTTAGGTTGAATTTGATTACTTTCAACTTCGAACCTCTCACAAGTAAACTCCAAATAAAATCCATGAACTCCAAACCACAATTTATACCATACTTTTAGAAATAGTTTTTATATGGTTTTATTTATATGGAATTTAAGATGAGTGGCTAGCAATTTGGCTCAAAATTTGGTAGCACACAAGTTCAGGCAAAAAGTTTTAAATTTTTGCGAAAATTCACACATGGTAAATCATTCAAATTTCTGGGATGTTACATTCTACCCCCTCACGAGAATCTCGTCCTCGAGATTAAGCTTATACCAGGTGTGGTGAGGGTCTTCACTTCAATATGCCTTCTGTTTCTGCTTTAAGTTCAGTTTCCCAATGTTGATGACTTGACGACGTGTTTATTCCAAGGTTCCACGGGTACTTAGTCTCAACATATCTGGTTTCCCGACGGGGGCCTCCAATGCCGAGTGGTATTATATGCCCTCTGTCGGTAGCATCCATAAGACTCTCGGAATATCATCAAAGCATCATTAATTCCTCAGAACGTCTGTAGTTATCATAACCTGGCGGAGGGATCGGTTCACTTGTGCAGCCTTAGTGTAAACCTTGATCCTTTACCATTCCTTTTAGTTATTCCTCATGATGGTATTCTCACCTTTAGGTATCCTGGAAATATGCATGTCTTTATGGCTTTGCCATGCTTATTCAACAATTCCAAATAATGTCACCCGTTTAGGTGAGCAATTTTCCTCACTTTTGCTCACAACCTCTTATTACCTATTTTCCAACAGGGTGGTAGGTCCCAGTTGCGAGGTCGAACGAATATCTTACGTCCGGTAGTTGTCGGAGTTATTCTCTTTTCCATTAGTTCAATATACGGTGTCCAGTAGAGCGTCTTTATTAATTGCTTATTCCAAAGGTGGGTTCGACTGAACTCCATATCTTACTCCAAAAGTCAACCTCGTAATCCCTTTACATACTCTCCGGCTTCCTATTACGAAAGCACGACTTGTGGTGCACAAAATTGTTTATTGCTTACATAGTAGTTCCAAAGTAACTACTTAGGGGCGTAAAAGGGAATAATCCAATAAGAATGACTCTAGGGTGATTGCTCGTGTAGTGCAAACCTTATATCCTTTGGGTTTAGTCATCCAAATCAAATCCAAAACCTCCACAATACCTTCTAGGTCGAGGTACTGTCTACTTAGGGATGATTCCTTATGCAAGGATTCATTACTTCCGATTACATGGTCAGGGGCGCAATTCCATAAGCATGTGTGATTGTCCGTCTGTGGAGAGATTGATGCGCTTACATCCACTTCCTCATTATCTCGGGTTTTCTTCTGATGTGTTAGTTGCTCTCATTGGTGGATTCCTTTCCAAGATATGAGGTTACCATGTTCCTTTGAGTCTCCACACGGGTCTATTCGCGGTTAGGCGGAGATCCCTATAGGCAAACTCGTATTCCATCGACAAATTCCAAAGGCGGACGTTCATAGGATACCTTACGGAAGCTAAAGTCCTCTAATAAAATTTTCTCGTACCGATTATTGTTCCATATGGAGTACTTCATCTTTATCCGATAATTGAGTTCCGATTGGAATTATCCAAAATGCGTTGTCGTGTCATCTAGGGTACTCAATTGATCTTAACCAATGTATGCCCCCGTAACGGTACTTGCGATTCCGAGCTTCAACGGTTGCAAATTCTTGAGGTACTCATCTTCGATTTACGAACTCGAGTCCAATGTTCATAGGGTATCTCATCCAAGGAATTGGTCTAATTTGCCAAGGTTGCAAGAAATCCTCTTCGTTTCTCGGAGCATGACCTTGTGACGTTGGCTTGAGCTCGTCAATCTTCATACTGATAACTCGATCTTATAGGATGGTAAGCTAAGGCCTCTAAAAGAGTCATCTAAAGACCTAGCAAGCATAAGCACTCACTACAATTTCACACAAACATTAAGAGGCATAACAACCATAAGACCAAAAAGATCCAATCACTCAAGCAATGCACGAAACAAATGTGTTCCTCGAGGCCGACTCCTAAGACCTTCGAGGTTACACCGCGTAAGCATACTAGTATAACGTGGGCACTTGAGGGATTTTCCCTAATGTTAGTTATACAACACTTGAAAGAACGCATGCCATCCGGTGTTTCGGCACTAATCTTTCCGAAGTAAGTTGGTGGAACTCTTCCTCATGCTTGGCTCTCATGGCTTTGTCCTTGGAAGAAAAGGGGGTACTCTATACTTATTGTTGTATCCATGCCCCTTGTTCCTCATTCATTCATCTTGTTCCGGTCGTCGACCCTAGCGAGCATCCAAGTTTCATATTGCTTACCGAGGGAAAAGTCCACGGGGTCAATTATCCGGCCTATTACTCGAGTATGTGTGATGCTTGCTTGTAAGTGGTGCTATCTTGACTGTTCAATCCATTGGTCGCCTCACGTCGCTACAACTCATTTTGATATCTTAATCCTTCGTGACTCGGCTATCCGTATAGCTTCGAGCCTTTGGGTCTTCATCCAACTGTCGAGCTACGGGCATATCGAGAATCTTCGACTCCCCGCATCCAAGCTTATGGGTGCTAGTTCCATATAGTGCATCTAATTTATGTATGTTGGCACCCTAAAATTTAAAGTCTTAACTCCTCATTGTCCTCGGAGTTGGGCATCTTGGGTTATCCAAGCTCTGTTCCGAGCAAAAGGTGGAAGGGTGCAGCCTGTCTGTTGTAGATTCATCTGTATGCAGACTTCATATATCACGGGGCAATCTAGTCATTCCCCGGTGGATTTAGTTCCAAAGTAGTGACAACCGTGTTGGCATAAGATTACATTGCAAAGTCATTGGGGGATATCCCTAGTGAGTCCGAGATTCTCTTCCTTTTCCCCCGTACTCAATCTTCATAGTTGTCATTGTCGTAGTTGTCTTTCCCTTGTATCAGACGTCGTTCCGTAGAGTTGCAAGCATGTGACATCGGTTGTTCTCCTTAGATCACCAACCACGTAGAGGGGTTGTTAGTGAGTCTGTTAGTGAGATTTCAAGGGGGTAATAGCAGATTTCAAGGGGTTTATATAAGAGTTAAGGAGTATATACTCAATCAAGGGTATTTAGGCTGTCCTAAACTATCGACCATTGCTAGGGCTCGTCCTACGGTCAAGTACGGCTCTGATACCACCTGAAACGACCCGAGTTTCCGCGAACGAAACCCGACTCTCGCACCTCCGTGATAGTCCCGGAAGAGGCTATCACGTGCAATCCTCGTCTCAAGTGGTACAAATCTGTACAACACGATAATAAAAGAAGAATTACATAATATTATTATTACAACATCGGAGTACAACTCTTCGGCACAAGCGGCACAAGTCCAACGGGACTAAATCAAGAAATGTAAAACACCTACGCAGCGGATCTACATAAGCGAAGCGTCTCCGGCTCCACGGGAAAACTCGAGCATAGGACCGGCTCTAGTCTTCACACCTTCGTCGTTGAAGTTGTAGTCGTAGACGGTTACCATGTCCGAAACGCCGGCATCTACCCGATAAGCGGGTAGGTCATGTCGACTTCCCAACAAAGAGCAAAAGCGGTGGTTGAATCTAATATGCATGTATAAAACCTACATTTGGCCGTAGAAAGTTATGCATGCGGCGAGCGCGAAAGCAACATTCAAGGTATGCGAAGAAGCGGTGAGGTCCACACCTCCGAGGTCCACACCTCCGGGAGGTCCGCACCTCCCGAGGTCCACACCTCTCGGGGTCCACACCCCTCAACAAGGATGTCCACACCAAAACACCGAATCACACCCACGATCCGGCTCCCAACTCTCATCCGCGATGTGGGGCCCACCTGCTCCTATCCCCACATCTCAACGGCCTCAGGCCGGGCTCACTCACTCGGGGGAGAGAAGAAGCACAAGAGAAGAGTCTAGCCAGGTGAGAGATCAGAGGACTGTCCATAACCAGTGGACACGGACTATAGCTATAGGTTTAACACTCTGCAGAGGTTGTACAACTGTACCCGCCCGAGTAGAGCCGGAAACGGTGGCCGCCGTCCCAAACCCTACCATACGGCTGGAGTCCAAGTAAGTGGATAGTACCCTCCTGCGTCTCCGAGTCTGGCGCAGCCCCTGCTGTAGAGCTCATACGCCAGCGAGGGGTCCCTCGAAGCTGTGGAACCCTTCCCCGGCCTCGCCGGGGCGAAGTCTTCTAAGGAGGAAAGCCGTCTCCCGACACGATCACACCGATCCGCCTACAGGAGGGGTGCTATCCACTACGAGTCTCACCCCGCACCCCCGCCCAATACAAGGCGGGCGGTTTGTACGGTAAAAGTCCACTGAAGCAAGGTCAACTGACGATCGGTCCTTAATGGCCGAGAGCGAGCACTCACCATCTCCATCCCGTCCGACACGCCGCTCGGGCGAGAGGCCGCATCGCATCTCCCGCGAGGTAGGCGTTCACAAATATCCATACGGCTCGCTCCCGCCGCAACACATCAAGGAAGAACACACCCAGAACTCACGCTAGAACACACCGAGATCTCCCACATCTCGGTCCAAACCCGCAGAACCATCCATAATCAAGCAACAAAAGTATGGATAGTTGGTATATGAGACTAGCTAGGGGTCTCTAGCTAGCCTCGAGGTAGGTAAAGCAAGGAAACGAAGGTTATATCAAATATCAAGGCAAGGCTAATCAAATGGCTATGCAATCCATCAAAACAAGTAACATAAATATAGCACTAGCGACTAATAGCATGCATGGGTTCTACATGGTTGGGAGTGACATGACACCTGCGCGGTAGTCGTCGTAGAGTAGTAGGGGTTGAGCGTCCTCTCGGGCAAAGTCGGGGTAGTCGCGTCTCCTCAGACGTCGCAGCTCGGGTCCTCAACAAGATCACAAGCCTACACGAGATGCGACGTGGAAATAAATAACGAGCATTCATCTAATGCAAAAACATCAATAAGAACCAATTTATAAGATCCAAATAAACTCCAGAATAAATGCAGGCAGCACTGGTGTAATTAATGCATATAAAGTAATTGGTTTTAAAACAAAAATAGTTTAAGCAACTTGTTTTACATACTAGTAAATAGGGTAGGATCAAGAGTTAGTTCAAAGTTAGCTTACGGGTCTTACGGCTAGGATCTTAGGTAATCAAGCCTGCAAGAAGGAAAGCGGAGAGGTTGAGATCAAGTACTTGCTAGGTTTTAGCTCTTGGATGATCAAAGCGGTAGCGTGAAGGGTGATGAAAGCGAGAGCGAAGCAAAGATAACTAGAAAAGGCATTATCATGCCAAGATATGTCTTGCGACGACTCGGACGGGATGAAAGGATCATCTTGTGACCGACATCGAGTGGCGATGAGGTAAAGTGTGTTTAAGGGCGCTACGAGGCATGTACCGATGATGCGACAACGTCCATGGCAAGGCGGCTAGGTTGCGGCTCGGGGGTTGCCGTGCGTGAAGCGAGAGGCCTCCGCTAACGACACGGCCCCGTCCATCACGTGCGACATCCTGGTTTCAAGCACATGGCACGGTACACGCTTCACGGCACGAAGCGAGAGCGAGCGAGAGCGGATATGCGCAAAGCGCAAAGAGGGAAGGCAAAGGTGTAGAAAAGGTAGGCGATGAGATAATGGGGTAGGATTCTTGTCCGCGACACGCCAATGGTTAGTTCGGGGCTCCGGCGTCCCAGACCCACGTTAGCACAGTGGTGGGCAGCGGCCACAAATTCTACTCCAGGAACGCGGGGCGAAAAGGGGCTCGGTTCAAGGGCAAGAGCGGGTAAGGATAGGGTAGCAGTGAGCGTCTCAAAATTATGAATCCAACGCAAGTAGTTTCGTAATTTTCGGAGCTCCGGACAATTAGTTATGAATTTTCAAAGATAAAAGGTTTTATAAATTAATTTCCAGAATTATTTATAAAAGAGAAAAGGATTTTTAGTTTGAAAATAGGGATGGCATCAGCATGACATCATCATGACGTCATCGTCACAGATGGTGGGCCGAAATTGGGTCCAAAGGGTTAGTGGCCCAATGGGCCGACCCAGCTTGGCCCAAGGTTCCAAAGTCCGGAAAAAGTCCTCAGACTACGTTTGCTTCGGCCTGGTTAGTCTTTGGACCAAGATGGGCTCTGTTGGGTCATAGCCCAAACAAGTGCCTGGTGGTTATGATGAAGTCCGGATCTGCTCCCTGAACTCGTCTGGGGTTCGCTCGTCCTGGCGACCGTGGGGTCCTTTGTGGCTGCGTGTGGGCGTGCGCGTGTGGCCCCGCGTGTGGCTCCACTCTCACCTCGGGGAAAACAAGGATGCCCACAAGGTGTTCGGCATAATGCCGAAAGGGGGCGGCGACGCGGCAAGGGCCGGCCGGCGACGGATCCTAGGCCGCTGCGGCTACGCGCGCACCTGCGGGGAGAGAACAACACGGCGCGAAGGCCGAGCCACGGATTGACGGCACGTGCGGGCTCAACGTCGGCGGCCGGTCACGGCGCCGGCGTGAGCGGTGGTGCGAAGCAGAACGCGGCGGAACAGGTTCAGGTGAGGAAGTGGCTGCGCGGCCGCCGACCCGTGCTGGGGTGCACGGCGGCGGAACGGAGACGGGATCTTGCAGGAAAACAGCGGCGCGAAGGCCGGACAAGGGTCGGTGCAAGGAAGGGGAAGGAACGTGTGCTGCACTCATTTGTGCAAAACCTCGAACACGTGGTGGGCACATGCATGTCACCGAACACTTAGAGGGCGAGATGGGCGCTTGGAAGGGTGGCTCACCGAGATCTCGAAGCTGGTGTTCGGGCATAACAATGAACGGGTGATGGGCAATGAACAGAAGGGAGCAAGTGGCTTGGGTTCCCGCACAAAGAGGGCGCGGGACGAAGCCCGGACAAGGCACGAAGAAACGAGGGAGAAACGTGTGGTTGTGCCCTCTCGCACAAACCATCGAACATGTGGTGAGCATGCAAAAGTGCGGCTTCAACCATGCCATCCGGTGTTCCGGAGAAGGCGAGAACATGCTTGGCACGAAGGCCGACCATCCCAGGCAGTTAAGAAGGAAGGCCTCGATCAGCTAAAACTCAAGGATACGCATCGGCAAAACATCAAACAGCTAGAGGGCGTGCAAAGGTGGAGCCTCAGAACAAGTATCCATGGTCACTTGTGTTCGGAGGGGGCATGCACGGCACGAGGGCCGGCGGCACGAGCTTGCATCGGGGGAAAAAGGTGTTGGCTTGGTCGGATGGCTCACCTATAGGCTTGTTGACACGGAGGTCATTCGTCAAACACGTCGAGCGCGAGGTGGACAAATGCTTTGTGTTGGGGAAGGAAAGGGGTAGCCGCTTGTCCTCGGCGCAAGTCCACGGTTCCCTTGGTGTAAACGTTCCCCGTCGACGAAGTCGTGGATCGGCGGTCACGGCGTCCTTGGCGTGGGCGGCTTCCGGCTTCCTTCGATCCTCCTCCGCGACGCCGACGGTTTCGTGCAGGCAAACGCGGTGTTAGATTGAGTAGGAAAGGGTCGGGTAGCGGCAAGAGAAAGGAAGGAAATAACGGGGTACTGCTGTGGGCATCTCACCTTATTGACAAATCATCGAGCATGTCATGGGCGAGGTGGTGAGCAGCCAGGTGGTCAGCGGCTTAGTTGGCACATTCTGTCGAACACCTTGTGTGCATGCGCTTGATCAAGGAGGCGCAGCTTGGCAACGGTCATGCCACTGGTTCGGATCCTGCAGGTGACGAACACGGCACGAAGGCCGGCTTCAGAGACAGAATAAGGGCAGCAACGGCCTCAACTCGTGCTTCGGGCATTTCACCGAACGGATTGTGTGCATGCAAAAGTGCGGCTATGGCGGGGCAGCTTGAGCACTTGCGTTCGACGAGAGAGCCGAGCAACCAATTGTCACGGCTCGACGGCCGGCCAACACGGCGATCAAGCGAGGTAAGAGGGCAGCTAGGTACGTGCGCTCACCGATGGCTTGTCGAGGTGTAGGCGTGGCGAGGGGAGAGGTCGTTGCCGTGGCGGGTTGGTGCGGTGCGGAGGGGGCATGTCAAGGCACGGGTGTTGGCGTCGATCTCCGGCTCCGGCTTCCTGGTTGCCACCCGTGGCGGCAAGACACGGAGCGGCCGCGGCGGTGCACCCTTCCCATCGGCGGGACATGGAGCCGAGCAGAGGCGCGCGCACGCGGCTCCGGCTTTCCCCACGTCGCCATGGAGATGGGCACACGCCCTTCAATGCCCCGGTCGCCATCCTCCCGCGGCTCCCCATCTCCCGTGTCTCCCCTTCCTTCTCCTTTGTTCTTTGCGGTGGGAGGTACGGGGAAGAAATCCCCCGGCGGCGGCGGGCGGGGGCATGAGCAAGGGACGGCGGGCTTTTATACGGGCGGACTAGGGTTGGGTGAGGCCACGGACGGCGATGATCATTGGCGTCCGTGCCCATGGCCACGCGGCGTGCATCCGGCGGGCGGGGCGCGATGCGGGGCGGGGAGGCGCGCGCGCCGGCCTCGTTCGGTGTGGGGGGGGGGCGCGCACGGTCAAGGGAGGAGAAAGGGGGAATAGTCCCCCGGCTGACGGATGGGTCCCGCCGGTCAGTGAAGGAAAGGAGAGGGTAAAGGCTGGCGGGCTAGGGTGTGAGGGCGAGCCGAACCGGGCCACGCGGTTCAGGGTGAAGCCTGATGGCTTGGAGTTGGGTTGAGGGGTCTCAGGCAGACTTCAAGGGCAGAGATAGGGCCCAGTTAGTAGTTAGTGTTTATCAGGGTTTTTGAATTTAGTTTTGAAATAAGTTTAAACCTTAGGTTGAATTTGATTACTTTCAAATTCAAACCTCTCACAATTAAACTCCAAATAAAATCCATGAACTCCAAATCACAATTTATACCATTCTTTCGAAATAGTTTTTATATGGTTTTATTTATATGGAATTTAAGAAGAGTGGCTAGCAATTTGGCTCAAAATTTGGTAGCACACAAGTTCGAGCAAAAAGTTTTAAATTTTTGCGAAAATTCACACATGGTAAATCATTCAAATTTACGGGATGTTACAAAGGGAGTCCCACCGAAAGAGGCTCGAGACAACAACAAGTTGTGGCCTAGAAAATCGCATCCATCAAGGGATTCCCACCGAAAAAGGCCTGAGACAACAACAAGTTGTGGCCTAGAAAATCCCATCCATTAAGGGATTCCCACCCAAAAAGGCCCGGGACAGCAGTGAGCTGTGGCCTAGAAAATCCCATCCACGAGGGGACTTCCACCGAAAAAAGTCTGCAGGATGATTTCGAGAGAATGAATGCGTAGGAAGTTGCCTCCGCATTTTTCTTTACCACAAATTGCCGAAAAGTTTTTCGTGACAACATCGTTGTGAGAAAGGGGCAAGGGGCTCGTTCGAGAAATCGCGAGAAAGTCTTGGTTGAAGCAACTAAGGGTTGCGGTATCAACCGGGGCAAGTCCGCCAATTGGATCAAGTCCACAAAATTCGAAAACAATTTTTGTTGACTTGCGCGACGACAGTTCAAATTTTCAAAAGTTAACGAATATTTCTCCTAAAGGTATACTCGATCGAAATGCGCGAACTGCAAGCTTCCTCTACATGTCTTCAAGTTTTCATGCAAAACGGCAAGGTGGGGGAGGGTGACGTTTTTTCAAGAAAAAACGTATTCATTGCCTTATTCGCATAAAAACTTACGAATAGTTCCTCAATAATTATAGCAGTCAGTGCAAAATTTAAAATGAAAGCTCTACAACATGTCCTGGTTTACAAACATTGTTTTCAGCCATATCGCTAGCATAGGCGAAGTCAGACGCGCCTGCTAAGGGGCTAAGGGGCTCCGTCTTCGGAATTTTCGTGGAGCGTGAAGTAGAGGATGCAGAACGTCTCTTCTTACGAAACAAGAAAAATGAAGAGAGATCAAAACAGCCTATAGAAAATTTAAGCGAGGCCTCAAGCCAAAAATCGGAAAAGTCTTCTTCGGGATGTGCTCGCTTGAACAGACGCCACGCTTCACCACTAACGAACATCCTATCCTGATGAATTCGTAGCGGCAACATGTCCTGCGCAGGCCCAGCTTGCAGGACCTGCGAGGTTAAAGTATACAAAACATTTGTTCAGGGAAATTAAGTGAATCTACACAAATATACAGACAACCTTGAATACACCCAAGGTTCGGACATAGCATCTAGTTCGTAACATCCACCTTCGGAGAATCATCCTCGTGTTTGGAGGCTTGCCCGCTGTCGCTGCCTCCATCGCTGCTGCTGCTGTTGCTGCTGCCGCCTGAGCCCCCTTCGCCTGAGTTGCTCGAATCCTCGCCGGAAGTCGACCCTTCGGGGGACGCAGCGATGTCCTCACGAGTCTCCTCCTCGTTCAGCTGAGAAAAAAAAAGAAAGGTAAATGTGAAGGGAGTTCGAAAAACTGAAACATCAAGGGCATGTACAAGTAACGAAATCGAACAAAAATTACCTCAGCAAGCTTAGCGCGCGCAATGACCTTGACGGTCTCCTTCCCACTGGTCAACCAGAACTCCCTTGTGAACTTATTCTTAATGGCCTGAACATCGGCATTGGCTCGAAGAATCGCAGTGCTTGTAGCGCTGGGGAATTGGGAAATCTTCCCGCGGAACTTCTCCAAGTCAGCGCAGTCATAGTCATGAAGAATTTTCAATATACTCACCACAGAAAAAGCAGCCGCGAAGTCGCTAGCGCCGGAGATCACCTCAGAGAGAGCCTGGAACTCAGTCTCCATCCAATCCATAAATTCGGGGATCTCAATGTTATCTGGAAGAGGAGCTGGACGAACGCCGAACTCGTTCAGTGACTTCTTGTATTCCTCATAAAGTAGTTTCAATTTTTCCAGGATCTCAAAAGTACTCCTCTTCGAGGCTTCACTCTGATCTGCAAGCGCTTTCTCAAGATCCAGGATTTTGCGATCTTTCGCGCTTAGAGACTTTGCGAGGCTGGCGTTGTTAATTCGGAGATCTTCGGCAATCTTCATGGCCCTCTCATGCTTCTCCCGAAGATTCTCGATCACACTAAGGTCATCTTCGTGGGACTTTTGAACCTTTTCAAGTTCCTTCTTGGATTGCTCAAGAGCCGATTCCACGAGCCCCTTTTCATCCTGACTTGCCTTCAGAGCCTCCGCCAACTTGGCCACCTTCTTCTCGAGTTCCACGTTCGCGGATTGGGCAAGGGCGAAGCTGCGCTTGAGTTCCTTAGATTTACGGGACGGTTGCTTGTTCATCTTCTCTTGTTCAATGAGCCGCTCTATGGCAACTTTCCCCGGCATAAAGTGTTTATGCGCATAATCCTTCCGAAAGCGCGCTAGCTTCGAGGGAGGGTAAGAGTGCAAGAGATCCTTGAATTCTGAAAAATTCAAGATTAAAGCCTCAGATCAAAATTCAAGAATCGGAGAAAAGCACAAAAAAGTACTGAGAAGGGACGAACCTTGCTTACTGAACTGCTGCATGGTGACCTGTTTAGCCGAACCGGAAGAAGCTCTACCCCCGAGGCGAAGGGGTGCCTTCGGGAGAAGGATGAGGCCCTTTCTCGGAACCGGCGGCGGCTCCTTCAGAGTTGTCCCGAACTCTCCCCTCCCCGATTCATCAATAGTCACAAATGATTTCCACAGTGTTAAAATCTTAGAAGTCTTGCTCCCAACGCCAGTGGTCTCGAAGCCAACACTTAATAATTTGCCGCGATGAGACGTACCGAAGCTCTTGTTGAAAGCAACCAAAGAGGGAGAGGGAGTTTGATCTTCGGGAACAACCTCCCGAACTTCGACCAAGGGAGCGTGTTCGGTAGGATTCTCCCCCCTTTGTACGGTGAGCTCAAGCTCTTTGGCGACTTCGGGGGAAGGCTTCATCCCGAGAGAGAGCGGGTTGAGAGATATCGGCGGCAACGGGGGCCTCAGTGGGGACAACAACTTCAGCTTCAGCAGCGGGCTCAGCAGCAGCATCAGGTACAGCTTCCTTGCGAACCTCGGGAGCAACATCTGAAAAGGAATCAACATCCACGAATTCATTCTCAGAACCCGACAGACAATTGTCTCGAAAGTTAAACGAGAGGCCGAAGCAAACACCTTTACGGTCGTCCGCTTCCACGAAGGCGTCGTCGTCAAAAGCGGAAGGACTCGCCGAACCCCAACGGAAGAAACCTTCCTAGCCGCTTTCCTCAACTTTTTGCGACTCATTTTAGCAAGACCCGAAGCCGCCTGAAGTTCGGCATCCGAAGTTCGGTCAGAGGTCTTGCGCTTCCACTTCGACGATTCCAGAGATCTTGTCCTGGAAGGCTTGACCCCTGAAGAAGTGCCCTCGCTGGCAATGATGAGCCTCGCTTCGATGACCTTATTCGGGGAGCATTGATCGGGGCAGCTGAGCAACTGGCCACGGCAACTGCAGGAACCTTCAACTTGGGACCTGGGCCTCGAGAACTAAAAAATTTGTCCCCACAAACTTCGAAAAAAACGCGGTTGATCCTCTTCTTATGCTTTACCAGAGCCTTGTACGCCTTATACTCATTCATGGTATATTCGCCTACCATGACGTTCACCCTCTTTTCCACATCTTTCATGAAGGTCTCGGCGCTGCGGTCTTCACGAAGTTTAATCCCGAACTTTGGGAAAGGCACCTTTTGAGCTGCCCGGTTGACGTTGAAGTACAAAAGCTCGGTAGGGGACCAACCACTCGAAATAGGCCGGACCCGGCAGCGACGAATTCTTCAATAATGTCACGGCCACCAAGTATAGTGCTGGCCGGTTGAAATGCATTCTCACGGCTTCTAATTCCCAAGGCCCGTTGGTTGAATTCGGCAACATTCACCGCGGCCGGAGGCGCAATCGGGCAGGACAATTTCAGCATGTCGACCTTCGGATAAAACCAATGAGAGCTCTAATCATCGGTGAGGTTAGACTTGCAACGGGGAGCAATACGGATTCGAGTAATTCCTTTTCGGGTATTCGATGTCACGTGTTGAAAGTGCAACACGCATGCCGACCGTGATAGAACCGCCCGTCATTGCCCGTGACGACCTCGGGGATAATCACCAATTCGTAGAATCGGCGAAGGCATCGACAACCGGGATTGCAACCGAAGGACTTCAAAATCCAAATGAACTTCGACACTTCAAGGAAAGATGTCGGCGAAAGCCGGTGGATTTTCACCGAAAATGCATCAAGAATAGCCGTAGGGACCGGGTCACGGGGGGAACCTCGGCCCGCAAATAAAGAAATCCCGAAAGACAACAACTTCTCCGTCCCTAGGGGTAGGGATTGGCTCATCAAGCGGGGGCTCGCCCGGCGCCCGAGAGAAGAACCCGGCCTTCTCGTATTCCCGAATCGTGTTGGTCGTGACCTTCGACTCTCCGAAGACGAGTGAGGGTGGCAACGGGCGGAAGTCCTCGCTTTAACCAGGTCACTAACGCCGGCATCCACATCTCCGATGTCTTCGCCGTTGTCGATTGGACCTCCCCGTCTTCGCGAAACCCGGAGCCGCCGGGAGAACCGAGATCCTCGGTTGGTGCGGCATGCTCGGCACCTTCGACGTCCGGGTCGAGCGGAAGACCCGCCCGCAATGAGCTCTTCGGTAGTCATGGGTCTAGCTGTGCTTTTAACTCGAGCCACCTAACCAACAGATGCGAACATACGAACCGTTAAGAACAACATTCAAGAATGAAGCTCATAAAATCGAGATACCACTCCACCAAAGTATAACAAGTAAGAATTGATAAGAGATAAATAAAAGAATACCTTAGGGAGATGCGAAGAGAATCAAAAGTTCGCGAGGTTTTCAACAGAAGACCAGGTTCCGCGAACACGAAAGATTCACGAACCGCAAGAGAGCAGAAAGGCCGTAAAATTTTTTAACAGCGGCAGCCCGCTATTTATAGGGCCGGGGAGGGGTAGTTCCGCGAAACCTGCCTCGATCTAACCGTCCTAGGGTTCCCGAGCGACGTGTGTCACCTCCGACGTTCCGAGGGTGACGTTTTTTACTAAATTTCCGAAGGATTCGTGGAATCGGATCGTCGGAGTCAACCCGCTTCCCCGAGGGGCTAGTGTTGGGGAATTTAGGAAAACCCTGTCACCCTCGAAACGTTAAGTCCGACAAAGTTCTCGAGACATGTTTTTCAAAGGCGGGGAATTCACGATTTTCGGAAGCCCGGAACTCGTGAAGCCTCGGATTCGCAAATGTGCGAAGTCCGGGAATCTTGATTCGGTGAAGAAATGGGGTCACGAACATGCGGAAGCCCGAACCTCCGAGTTGTCGATGGCGCGAACTTCGGAGGATGGCCGATTCGAGAATTCATCGAGGACCCGGATCGTGAGTCACGCACGAAGACATGCACGAACCGATAAAGAAGCGAAGGCCGATTCGGGAATCTGTCGAGGACCCAGTTCGGGAATCACGCGTGATGACATTCACGAACCGGCGGAGAAGCAAAGTCAAAGTTGTTGTCCCAAAAAGTCCGGGTTTAGAGTGTGAACTAGTGGCAGATTTGTGAATATGTTGGAAGAAAAAGACATTCTTGTATGCGTTCACACTACGAATATTCTCTGAGGCTGAGGGCGTTTTCGGCATGTAAAAGTCCCTTCATCTCCCTATAAAAGGGGACGCAAGGGAACGTGTAAACGGATTCAGACTTTTTGGAACTTGTGCTACTTGCAGAGGGAATCACAGTCTCTTTGCGCTCTTACTTTGTGCTTGAACGTGTTTTGAACTCTTTCTCGTGTTAGGGTTGTCATCCGAATTTTTCGGGTAACCCCCCAACAACGTACCTTTAATAAAGATTTAAACAAATTCAACAAAAACTACATTTAGGTGGCTATGTTCTATTCCAAAGACACATCTTGCTGATTGACGAATAATGTAATTATCTTGGAGGAAAAATTTAAAGTTATACTAGCCATCTAATTATAAAATAATGATAATAATACCCAAAACATCACAAATTATGTAAATTGGCATAGAATCGTTTTATGGATGCACAATCTTGAAAAAATTTACAAATATTTTACGAAAATTTGAGTATATATTGTTCACAAGCTATAGAGGTCTCTCACATTGTTTCATACAACTCAACACAAAGTTTGAAGTTTGTATTCCCTAATGTATTTTCTTGTTCATATGTACACCTCAATTCTGGACATAACCTTACATTTACTCTTTAATTAACACATGGGGATTCACATTCTCATTTGTTGTGAAAAAAAGATAGTTTTCTACTTTAAAATTCCTAATTAAGACACCTTTATGTATTAACTGAAAAAATAGTTATCTTATATACCTCAAACACATTTTTCACATGAAAAAGAACACATAAGTTATCTTCTAAAAGTTTCATGATTTTTTGAACAAATTTGCTATTTTCTGTCATTTAAATGAATGTTTGCAGGCTTATTGAAAAAATAAATTTTGAAGTACATGTATGTCAAATAATATTTAAACCATTCCTCAAAAATTATATCTAGTGTACCATCTTACATGATAGCCTATGTCTTGGATATTTACGAAAAATTCAATTGTCTTAATACTTCTAGTGGCCATCTTATTATAAAATAATGATAATAATACTTAAAACTTCTCCAAAAACTTTGTAAATTTGCATAGGGTCATTCTACGTATGTACAAGCTTGAAATAAAAGTTTCATAAGATTTTGCAAAAATTGGAGTATAGATTGTTCACAAACTATAAACGTCTCCCACATTGTTTCACATAACTCAACTTAAACTTTGAAGTTTGTATACCATAAAATATTTTCTTGGTCATGCATACCTCAATTTTGGACATAGTCTTACATTTACTCTTCTATTAACATTGGGGGATTCACATTGCCATTTCATGCAAAAATGATATTTTTTCTATTTTTTAAATCACTAATGGATACACCCTTGTGAAGTAACTTGAAAAACTATATTTTACATACCCCTAAAATATTTTTCACATGTAAAATACAACATATACGTTGTCACCTAGGAGTTTCAAGAATTTTCAAGTAGATTTGAAATATTCTATCATGTAAATGAATTTTCTACATGTTTATTGGAAATAATGAAATTTTGAACCACATGTATGTCAAATAACATTTAAAAATTCCTAAAAAATTATATTTAGGCTACTGTCCTACATGATAGCCCATGTGTTGGATATTGACAAAAAATTTAATTGACTTTTAAGGAAAACTAAAACTTCTATACGTTAGGTCATTATAAAATAAAGATAATAATACCTAAAACATCTCCAAAATTTATGTAAATTGGCATATAATTATTTACGGATGTGACAAAAAAAGTTTCATAAGATTTTGTGAATATTGGAGTATACATTATTCAAAAACTAGATAGTTCAGTCACATTGTTTCAAACAACTAAACTATTGTCTTACATACCCTCAAAATAACTTTGCTATTGTAAAATACAACAAATAAGTTATAACCTAGGAGTTTCCATGGAAAAAGTCCTGTTTAGGTTCCTCAATTTTCGTGAAAGTCTGATTTTCATCCCTAAACTTCATAACAAGACAAAGCACATTTGGCCTAGGCGTATGGAGGGGGTGTAACACCCCGTAATAGCAACAACATTCGGAGCCTTACCACACCACACCAAGCTATTACGGGCACACACTTAAGAAAAAACAGCAACAAAGAGATAAATTAATAGAGCACGCGGAAGCAAATTAAATCACCTAGATAACCATCCCAAAACTGGTCCAAAGAGATTATAAGCTAAGTAAGGACTTCTCAACTAAACATTTTTATTACAACACATGTGTCATAAATATATATATAAAGAAGGTGTGTGCACACGTGCTCCTACTCCCATCCACCATCGCACTCCAAACTCATGGACCTGCGGGGAGGAAAAAGCGTATGAGGTTTGTGGAAACCTTAGTAAGCAAACTTGCTTCAACCATATAAAAGATGCACTATTATAACTTCACAATAAATAAGCAGCAATTTAAGAATCACTATTATAAAAGATGCACCACATAAATTAAAGTAGTAAGATAAGAAAAATACTCCACAACAATGCTTCATGATGAATTGCAAATTGTGCAATGCAATGCATGTCTTCACTTCTACCCACACATCCCAAAGGAAGGATATGAAGGTTGCAACCACAATGCTATATCTCAATGTGCATTGCTGTACCGGTACTTACCGCACCAATTTGGCTACGATTTTCTTCATATGCATAAAAACATGAGAATGCAAATGCAAGATTGCAATGCATGAATTTCATATACTTCACAATTCATAACTTCAAAAGGAAAGCCACAAGTAGATCAAGATACTTCAATACAATGGTAAATTAAGATTTATATTGTTGTGTGAGGTACTGAAATGAAATGGAGGCAATCCAAATAACAAAGTTAAAGCATGTAGACCATCGCTACGTTTACTTGCCTTCACCGAAGAACAAGAACGTGAGCTAAGCACGATCCGAAGGCACACCACCTAACCATAAATATATCTCAGCACCAACACATACACACAAGCATAAAGAATTTAAATCACGGTGCTCCTACGTCCGAACCCGACATCCTCACAAAAAGACACACATGTCTAGACATGATCGCAGCGATAAGGCTTCTCTTTTTTGTATCTATTAATTATGATGACTAAAAATTTCAATCTTGTGCCAACAGAAAGGAAACTTCAGAAGTCGCAACTTTCTAGTGATCCAAAAAAGAGGAAAAATCATGAACATAAGCTAATCTTGAGATGAATCTCATACTGAAAATTTGGCAACCTCTGCAGAATAGTCATAGTAAAATAGGTGTATCTGGAGCTCCAAAATTCCTATCAAGATGAACTTAACCAATATAGAAAATCTATGAAATTCTCTAAAACTTCTTTAGTCATCCAAAGATCTAGTTCTGTCGTTTGGGTCGCCACAAGAAGAAGCATCTATATCTCTCAGCTTTTAAATCCAATTGTAGTGTTCTTTACGGCTATGGAAAGCTCTCAAGATTTCCTACAACTCATATATAGGTTTAATATTTTTTTGATACATCTAAAGCCATGAAAAACCTATATCAACAGAACTGCACAGATTGATGGTATGCTAAGTACAGCCACGAGATTGAATCCCTAACCCCAAACTTGTCGGCATTTAATTCCGCTAACAGCAGATGAAAACTCATCTAAACTCAGGGGAAAACAATTAATGGGGTATACCTTGACTAATCTCCCTTGAGGATAGCAGGAGGAAAAGCTATCACAATCAAAGATCTAGCAAATTTGGTCTCATCACCTTGTGGATCCGTTTTGCCATCATGCATGTCTCCTCATTTTCCTTCCTTGATGTCATATGGACCAGAGGGAACAGATCAGCGAGGAGATCCAAAAGCCAGAAGAAGAAAGATGGGGAGACTCACCAGCAGGTGACAGCCGGCCTGATGATTTCCCTGCCGTGATCCCTTTTCTTTTGCCCTCACCAGCAGATTGAAGAGATAAGTGTAGAGACTGTATCTCGATGAAACAAGAAGCAAACATTTCTGACTGATGAAATGGGTCTTGGGAAGACAGTGCAGGTATTCAGGTAACCAACCATTTTAGTAATCTAACATGATTTCCTAAATTTTGTGTATCCCAACAGATTTTTCATAAGGTGACATGATTGCTGTATACTTGTATTATTTCAACTGCATTCTAGTTGAAATATAATATGTACTAGCAACTGTACTGTGTTGAAATAATAAAAATATAACATTGGATGATTTATTGTCTAAACATTCGATCACTGCACACAATTACAGCAAACCATGCTGATTAATGTGGTTTTCTAGAATGCATGAATACATCACTTGTTAGATTTTGCATAATGGAGTGGTAATTCAGTTTTCTTACATAGCGTTTGGTTGGCCAAGTGTAATGTAATCAGATTACATATAGGTATTTGATTCCCATCACAGGCATTTGGTTCAACAAGATCTGTTGGTAGTTGCCCTGTAATCATCAGTTGGTTCAACATTATTTGAAGCATTTATATCATTATACTGACCATGTGTGGTTTAAGTGCTATCTAAGCGGTCCTAGGCATCAAAAGCCGCCAGCTCCGCCACTGATTGGAAGTGATTTCATCAGGCTCATGAATATGAACAAGACTCCTTAATTGCTCCTTTGAACTTGTTGTGGATCCGTCCTTTATGTCCATGTTTTCCTACATAAACATAACACTTCCAAATGCACACACGAAGGTGAAGTTGTTATATGATTAGTGTGCCTAGTGGCGGGTTAGTTCCATAATCAAATCCAAACCAAAGTGTAACGAACATGCTTGGTGTACCAAAATACACCGTCAACAATGGTGCCGAGTGCCCTTTCCCGAGAGCATCCTCTCGGCAAAGGAGCTGCCGAGGAGAAAGGTGCCTTTGATGAGAGCATTTTGCTCTCGGCAATGGCCCCGATTCCTGTAGTGTAAGACACTTATCTTCAAGTGGATCATTACTTTTTCTATGCTGACGACATGGTTAAGAAATATGTAAGACCTTTGATTAGATGCCTTTCAATCAGGTGTGCATTAACATGATGCTGATCTTTCAAATGGATCACATGGTGTTTTTTTTTAAATAATGACCACTGATCAAGAGGCAATTCTTTGTTTATGTAGTGATTTGTGTTGACACGCATCCAGCATTGCATCCTTTGTCCTTTTTGTTGTTTCAATTAATTGGCCACTAAATGGTCATTTTTAAGGATAGAAAAGGTGCAATACTATAGTTTTGTCACTAGCTAAATGGATCCATGTAAGCGATGTACTTTGTATTATTTGGAACAAGCATATTAAAAAAATCATCTGCAGCGACATATACCTACCTGCGCGGTTCGCGCACGAGCGCGGTGGTTCCATCCAGCACGATGTTAGCAGCCACATCCATTGATAAAGGTTGGTAGTAAGGTCAGAATTATGTCCAAAATTTCTAGAATTAGGTCACTGTGCAAGAAACTATAAAAGAAGACACTGTTATAGGATATGCGGAAACAAAACAGGTCTCCATTAAGTAATGGGAGACGCGGGATCATAACTCGCGTCTCCAATGAATTAGAAAAAAATTTATGGTTCATCCACATCTCTTATGTACACATATAGGAGACGCATATTATAAATCCGCATCTCCAATAATCTTTTGCTAGGTATAAAGTGAGACACATTTTTGAAAAAGAAAACATGTAACATCCTTGAATTTGGTTGAATGTAAAAATGTTGAATTTCAAAAACTTGCTATGAAATTGTGTGCTTATGAAACCATTAAGGATGTCTTTCTTTTTCCATTCCCTGAAATCCTAGATTTAAATTTAAGCCAATCAATATTAATAAGGTTATAAAATGCTAGTGTGAGAAGTTGGATTTTCATTTGGTCTTTACTTGGCTTTATTTGTGTGGATTCAAATTTGAATTGGATTCAAATTTGAATCAAATAGGAAATAGGAGTAAGTTAATTTAGGAAAACCTTTTCCTACCTCGGTGGGCCGCCAACCTCGTTTACTGTCCCGTCGACCCTTTCGGCCCAAGAGCGGCCCACGCCGCCCACCGGACACCGCCACCTACCGCGCGCCCGCGCGTAAACGTTGACCGGTGGGGCCCGTGCTGACATCGCCATGATGTCGCGGTCGTCATCCTCCCCTTTATGTTTTAGTGACGCCGGTGGGCCGAGAGCCGCCGCACCGGCGGGGGCGCCGTCGAGATGCGGCCACGCGCCTTCCCGTGCATCCTTGGCATCCACGTGCCCCGCGCCGATCCCCGCTATAAGTAGCCACCGCCGCAGCCCCCGGGAGCTCCCAACCCTAGCCACCTTGGGGGAATCCTCTCCTGTCCACGCAACCCGCTCGCCGGAGGAGAAGAAGGAGGAAGGGAAGCTCGGAGGCCGACCACAAGTACGTCGGCACCGCTGTGAAGACCCGGTGGCTGCCCGTGGGACTCCGGGACGCTAAGGAGCCGTGGACCGCGACGCACCAGCACCTCTGCTTCCTCTACTAGCGCCGTTGTCTTCCTCTCCACCGTGTCGAGCCTCTCTTCACCGCCGCCTTCACCTTCTGGTTGCGCAGACCTTAGGTGAGCGCCTCACCGCCCTTCCCTCTTGTGGCGCCCGACCTTTGAGTCGAGGTCGGCGTTGAGAGTGGTGCGCTCGCCGCCGTGCCCCTGAACGCCACCGCGAATGCGCTGTATGATGCCGGCCATCGAGCCAGGCTGGGAAATCTCTTCTTGCAGGTGCCACTACCGTCTTCGCCACGCGCATTGCCCCGCTACCCATCCCTTCTTCCTCGTTCCGCGATTTGTTTTCCCGGTCATCGTGTCGCCGCTGTCGTTCCGGCTGTCGCCATGGCTGTGGCTTCAACATGCGCACGCACGCACCATCGCACACACAGGCGCGCGCACACGCACGCGATTTCCTGGGAGGAGAAGAACCTCGCCTTTTACCTTTCAGTTTCCCCGACCGAACCGAGCTCACTGGCATTTCCCCGTAGTGAGCCAAGGTGTGTCGCCCTCCGTGGTGTTTTTCCGCCCGGTGGTGCGAGCGCCGGGTCATTCCGGAACTCGCACGCCCGTTCTCGTGCATGCACGCACGGCCTCTTGCCGACACTGACCACCCCAGCCACACCGCCGAGACCCCGCTCCACCGCGCGCGAGCGCGTCAATCCGCCGCCCCGCATCTGTTGCCGAACCGGGGGCGCCGTCCATGCTTGCGTGACTAAGCTTAGCCCTGCGCATGTGCTCGCCCTTGCGCTGGTGCTCGCGACTGGACACCGTAGGCAACCCCAGCCTCGCCGTCGTCGCCTCGGCGTCCGTCGCCACGCCGGACGTGACCTCAACCTCGCCGCGCCGGTCATCCTCTTCAAGCTCGCACCTTTTCTTCCCCTAGTGGACCATATGGACCTCCGCGGACCTCACTGTGGGGCTTGCTGTCCCGCCGCTATCCATCCTCACCAACGACAAGACTTTGCCGAGCCGCCGCTCCCTTTGGGGCAATCCGTCGAGCACCCCTGAGTCACGTCTAACCCATGGGGGTTTTCCCTTGTGCACACGAGCCTACTCGCGCACTTAGCCACGTCCGATCTGGGTGGATCCCGTGCTGCCGGCCACCCACCAGGGCCGAGCCACACTAGCGCCCACACCGAGCCAAGCCGCAGGCGGCCACCCCCGGATCACCCGCCACGTCTGCTGCCGCGTGGGCTACATCCGGCTTATAGCCGCTGATGTGGCCGCCCCGTGAGCCATAGTAGCCGGCTTGCAGGCCGGCCGCAGCTAGCTTTAAGCCCTTTAGACCCAGCCAGTAGACAAAGCTAAAGTTAATGCTATTGTGTATGCGTATTTTATTACCGTAAAACTATTTTATCTTTGAAAAAACCTAGTAAATTCATCTTTGCTCCCAAAAATACAACACATTTTCCGGAAATTCTCTAAAATCTTAAACTCGTGCTAAGATGTTGTTTGCTCTCTTTTATCTCTTCATTGGCGATCTTTTGGAGTCAATTGCAATGGGCCACCATTTATTTTCTTTTACGTGTTAATAGGAGCGGCTAGAGCGGGGAGCCGATCCGGAGTACGACTACGCCAACGACTTTGCCGCGGAGGACTACCCGACCCCGGGTTTACTCCCGACCGACTTTGAAAACCTATAGACATTGCAATATAGTATGCTAGCGCTTTACTTTATATGCATGTTGATGAACCTTGCACTCGCCTACTTTAAGTATTCTCGTCGTTGATTGTTCTACTACTATATATGTACATAAGCGTGTATATACGCTGAGCTTCGCGATGCATGTGTTGGTATGGGAATAGTGGTTCTTGGCGTGAGTGGGATAAAACCGGCAAGGGAAGGCGTTTTTGGGTACTTGGGCGGGGGTGAGCTCGAGACAACCGATCTAAGATCGGGGATAGGGGTGCACTCCTTAGTGTATCCCTACTTTGATGGTTTTCGGAGCCTAGGTGTTGGGGTTTTACTTGTGCTTGGAGGATATGAGCTCGCCCCGGTCTGAAACCGAGTGGCCAACCACTTCACGGGACTTTCCGTACACACCACCTCGTCGAGTGTGGGGTTAGGACCGAGTTGAGCTCGGCGGGTGCGGAACCATACCCCGCCCGGCGGGATAGATGGTATCGGTGGGGGAGAGGTGGGAGTGAGACCACCTTCTCTCGGTGCGTCGCCGTGTGGCCACACGGGGGCATTTCACGGTTCGGTGCGGTTCCCTCGCGAGGGGGTCACTTTGAGGGCCGGATGCAGGATGGTACCGTAACTACTGAGAGTTCGCATGGTAGGATGGGCTCGGTTGGCCGTACACCGGCCGGGTGCCATTCTGGGTTGGGTACAGGTGTACACGCTCTGCGAGTCGTTCGATCTATAGCTATAGCCACGTCCTCGGTCATGGACGAGCCCGGTGGATTATTGGTTCTCATGTTTTGGGATTTCTACCTTCCCCTTTAGGTGAGTGTATGGTGAGCCGTGGTTGAAGCCGCTTAGTGGAGAGAGGCTCCATCTACCTCATTGATCCGATTGCAATCACCGAGGTGCGAGGAGAGGAAGTTATCGCACCGACCCTAGTCGGGAGTAGGAGGTGGAGACGGGGCCCGGGTGACCACGTGGTTCCGAGCCGTGTTGAGAGCTTTGGGTTGGGAACTCGTTGGAGATATCTTGATATTACTCTAGTGCTGCCTGCATAGGAAACTAGAGCTGCTTTCTTGTCTCTTTCGCTCCCTTTAGAAGTTAGGCCACTTAAAGCTGCATACAGTTGGTGACGTGGGCCTATCCCACAACTTGGGGATAGACTTTGGGTGTGCGGGGTACGACTTCGAGTACGACAACAATATCGACGGATGGTACGACTGAGGGATGCGTCGCTTCGCTCAAGGATGCCTGTGTCGAGAAGAATAAAAGATGGAGACCCTTCTGAGATGCTAGCTACCACTGCATAGAATTCCACTCTGATTTAGCCAAGAGGCTTGTAATGATGTACTCCATAATGGACATGTAATAAATTATGTACTTTTACTCTTATGTGATGCGATGTATGACTTTGTGTTATTATCTCGTGAGACGTCCCGTACGCGATAGCCGTTGATCTAGGGACTATCGCGATGGTACGAGGATTCGGGTTTTCTATGAAAATCCGGGGTTTTACAAAACATCTCTAATAACAGAGGCAAACATAAAAGACACGTGTACAAAAACCTTTGCTTAGGACCCGAAATTCTTATCAAACTCAGCGTTCCACGCATTCACATCTGCCCCACCCTCCCCATCAACCCCGCGACGCTCGTGTTCTTCTCTTATCTCCTCCGCTCCCACTCCGCCGCCACCACACCCCATCAGCACCCTGTCTCCCGCTTCGTCTCCTCCACTCCCTAGCCCCATGCCATCCATGTGCGCCAATGTACTCATCCCCTCCGGCCCAATCCTAGCTCCATCACCTCCCATGCACGCCACTGACTTCAACCCCTCCATGCACGCCATCGGCTCTATCTCCTTAATGTTGCTGGCTTCATCTCCTTTGCGCACGCCGCCAAGGTGGTGCATCCTCCCCACCATCACCAAACCCTAGCCATCATTGGAATGTTCGCCTTCCCAAGGGAGGCCACCAGGCTCCAATGAGCACGTCTTCGGGCGCGGGGAGGGGGGGGGGGGTCTACGGAGGAATTAATGGATCGATGGACACACATAGGTGAGCACATCTTTTATTGGCGGCAGCTCACAGGCGCAACCAGAGAAGATGAAGAGGGATGGCGGTGCTGGCGCATGAGAGAGGAGGACGTATTAGTAAATCTACTGCAGGAGGTTAGACGAATGGTTTTGGCTAGCTGAGGGTGTAAAACATCGAGTTTTGTTTGTTGAGGGGTGAAGTGAATCACCAGGTATATGCTAGCTAAGGGTGTAAAACATCGAGTTTTGTAGGTCGAGGGGTGAAATGAACCACCAGGTATATGTTGGGGGCTACTTTTCTGTATATAAACCAGGGGAAAACAATTTAAGAAACAAATTTATTCACAGGCAAGGATGCATGCATGTGTACATAGCACCCTAATAACCATGCACTCAAACGATACAAACACAAACATACAGTACGCTGATACACATCAGCATGCTGCACATAACGCAACATGGAGTACATTGGCGACAGTGACGACGAGATGTAGTGTCAGGCGACAGGAAAGCACGCGGTGTGAGCAAGGCTGCACACTTCTGCTCCCTTGAGGACATAGAAGAAGCCGTTCTCACCCCACCTCTCACCCCACGAGTTCTTGGCGATCCAGTACTCGGTTCCGTCCGGGTTGGTCCCGTAGCCGACGATGGCCACGTCGTGGTTCAATTCTCGTCCGTCCCGCACGCCCCGCCGGTGTAGACGCCGTTCCAGGAGCAACCCCCGTCGTACACGCCGTTGAAGTAATGCTTGAAGCAGGGGTCGTCGCCGTTGATGGTGACAGCCACGGGCTGCCGCGCCACTGTCTGCATGAGGGCCGAGGCCGGTTCTGGGCAAGCACCCGTAGGTCCGGAGCCTCAGCGCAGCGGGCTTGGGTGCATCGCAGTGGCCAGACGAGTTGGCGATGTAGGGGTACGACGCTGCCGAGGTGATGCCACGGTTCCTGATCACCCATAGGAATGCATTGCCAAAATGTAGCACCCTAAAATTTTAATTATTGTTCAATAAAATTTTGCTTAGCAAACAATGCTTGTTTAAGGATTTTTAAGGTTTTATTTAATTTCTATAGGCATTTAATTATTTCTCTTAATTAAATCAATGAACCATAGGAGTTTATTGTTGCATTCATGCTGGAGCACAATTTTTGGTTGGCTGAATTCAAACCTGTGTTTGAATTTAATTGTTTGTATTCCTTTGAAAAAAAGATTTGCAAAGTTTCCTTTACCTCCCCAAGCTTTGGCCGACCCAGCCCAGCTAACCCCCTCCCGCGGCCCAGCTCGCAGCTCAGCACTGTGGCCCAGCTCGCGCGCAGCCCAGCTTCGCAGCCCACCCCGCGGCCCGGCGCTTCGAAGCCCAGTTGGCCAGCCGGCCCACTCCTCCGCCTCCTCCTCCCCGTGACTCGCCGACGGGTGGGACCCGGCGGTCATCACCCTCCTCGGCGCGCCGAGCCGAGCCGGCCGCGCGCGCGCATCTCGCGCCGGCCGCAACCGCGCGCCCCCGCTCCTTCTTGGGCCCGCGCGCCAGGGGCCAGGGCCTTCCCTTGGCCTATTTAGCCGCCGCCGCCGCGCCTCCCCAGGGTTTTGCCCCCCCCCCCCTATCCGCAACAACCACGCGCGCGCCGCCATCCCAACCCTAGGGCGCCGCCGCTTCGTTTTCCCTCGGTCTTTGCCTCTTCGCCGACGAGGAGTAGTGCTGGAGTTTCGCGTGGAGGTGAGGAAGCCGCTCGAGTGGTTTGTGTACGCTCCCATGCCTTGAACCGCCGGCGCGAGCTCGCCGGAGTCGCATCCGCGCCGCCGGCCGCCCTTTTGCGATGCGCGCCGCCGTCGTCGCCAACCAGTCGGAGTGGATGCGTTGGTTGAGTTAGCCGCGTCGAGCTCCGCATCTAGGACCTAATCCCGTGACCTATCGCGCCCAGGAGCTCGGGATCGAGTTCGCCGGCGGTCCTGCCGCCGCTCGCCGCCGTTCAGGCCGCCGCCGCCGCCGCCGCCGAGCGCCCGCCCGCGACCCCCGCCGTCCGATCACGATCCTCGCGGCCCGGATCGGGTGTGCCCCGGGTCAAACCGGCGTACCGGTCAACACGGCCATGCGCCGCTTCGCTTTTGCAAAAGAGACCTTTGCCTTTTTCAATTTTCCGAGCCGGTCCCCCCACCTTAGAGGAGCCCTTACAAATAGGTCCAGATCTTTACGGTTTTAACCCTAATTTTTCTAAGATTTGTGCCCGCAGTCCAGCTCTTGGGGTTTAGAGTTTTGGCCCCGAGTTTTAATATAAAATTACGTTTTAGCCCCGAGTTTTTGCGGTTAGGCCCCCGTAAGCCTAGTTTTCCTACGAAATAGCCCCGTACCTTGTTTTGGCCGTAGATTACGCGTTCTAGCTCCGTTTTTAGCGTTCTTTATATCCATTTGTTCGTCTCGACGAGTAGATCAGTTTAGTGAAGCTTTTGTTCCTGTTTGAAGTGATTGGTGAATTGTTTTCTTATTTTATTGTTTTGTCTCTTGCATGTGAATGTGTGATGCGTAGAGAACGAGCCGTCCGAAGATTTTTCTGTGGTGAAGACTTGAAGACTCTGAGCAAATCCGGATCTTGTGAGAGGCAAGTGTCCTTGGTCATACCCGTTTTATCCTATATGGACATGCATTTAATCACTGTATTTACTTTCTTGCTTGCATTAATTTTGACGGGATCCTATTAAGGACTATGCCTAGATTCTTTTGACCGTGCCTTGTAACTGGGTTACTTAATTAATCTTGATGGTAGATGTTGCTTAGTTGCTCAACTGGGTTGGTAACAAACAACACGGTATCCGTTTATATTCTATGTTCTTTGATGGTAATTTAATTGCAAGACCATATGTTTAATTGGAACATGGAGAACCACCCAGGACAACAGTACAACCACAAGGCTATATGGCTCTGGCTTGGCTGAATAATTAGAGACCTTGGTGTTGTGGTGATCTTACCTGAAAGGGACAAATGGGGAGGCGTTGACGGAGTATAGACCTGCTCTAGCGGGGAGTTGGGCTTTGCTAAGACACGGTACCCGCTAGGGAGCTTTATGCCCCGCTTCGTCCTGAAACCTAGTGGGTTGCTACACATTAGGGAATCTTTGTAAAGGCCTCGTAGCGTCCCTATGCAATCACACCTCGGCAGTGTGGTATGATGCCTGATCAGCATCGCGTGGTTGGGTCTAAAGCTCTTTGGAGTTTTTACGCGACTTGTGGGTAAAGATGTACAACCTCTGCAGAGTGTTTAAAACTAATCGATTAGCCGTGCTCACGGTCAAGAGCGGCCTGGACCCTCACATGATTAATCTATCGGAATATGAATTTAATTTATTTTTTTACTTTATGTTCGTGGTTATGATGTTACACATTAATTGTGGGATGGTATACACTTACATTTGCTAGTAAGTAAGTTGCCTAATAAAATTTGATCAACTAAAATGCTAACCTCGCTTAAACCCCTTGGCCATCCACTTATACGACCTTGCATGTTTATTATGATATTCCTCTCTTGCCGAGTACGGCATGTGCTCACGCTTGTTTATTTATTGCATCTACACAACCCGGATTGCTGCTCAGACTTGAAGATTGATGTCGAGTACTAGGCGTGCGTGCCACCAGTCAGCTGCCTGTGGAGTTCCTCTCTGAAGATCCGCTGCTAGTTGCTCGCTCTGTTGATACGTTGTTGAGACTCTCGGTCATGTAAGGGTTTTAATACTCTCTTTTACGCTTTGGCACTGTATCTGATATTCACTGAGTCATTACGTGTGTGTATCTTGATCCTGGCGCACATGTAATTTATGCATTCGAGTTTGCCTTCAAATTCGGGTGTGACAAAGTGGTATCAGAGCCGTGTTGACTGTAGGACGTTAGCCTAGTTGGAAAATGGTCGAATTTAAGGATTATAATATCATAGAAGCCATTCCCACTTCATGATATGCTTTAATTCTATTTTAATACACTTATCCTTGCTTTTAACCTCATCCTTGATAATCTACTTGTTCTCTACCTTATCTTGATCAATCTTTTCACTCTAAACTTCCTTGATCTTGCCTTAAGGAACCTTTAGCATCTTCTGTACTCCTCTCCAATCTTTCATTATCCTACCCTACACGTGTCCCTGATCGTTCCCAGTAATCAAGTGACCCCATCTTGTTCATCTCAAATATCTTCTCCAATAGGATGTAGGAGCTTTAAGATCTATCTTAGTAAAATCGATAGATGCGAGCGTCCTAACGTGTGCTTAGTTTAGAGGTGTGTTTGAATGTTTGATTTTGTGACAAATGCTTGATTTGGATCTTTGTTTGAGTGCGGTGTGTTGTGGAGTGATGACCACAATGACATCGAGTTTAGTAGCTAGTTTGTTAGTGGGGGTGTAATTCTTTCCCAATCCTCGCAACCTTGAGTAATCTTTGCTTGATCTATCCCTTCCTTTATCCAACTTTCTTTTTCTCTCCAACAAATCATGTGGATACAAAATCTGTTCCCGCAGCTCTCTGACATAGCAGTCATGTTTTGGTTATATCTCAAGCTACAGAATTCCAAACGACATGAAACCAGTTGGGTTAGTTCACAAATTTCACATATGATTTTCTGTCAAAAATTCAACACCATCCAATGCATATTCTGGGAGTTATGAACGAAACATTGGAGCTACCAGAATCTGGAAACTCTGCTGACCCAGTCGACTTGTTTATTTTGTATCTGAACTTCTAGATCTCCGATTGAGTTGATTCCAGTTGGATTAGTTTCATAATTTCATACCCCCTGTTCTGGAGAAATTTCATAATTTATGGGTATCAACAATGATAGTTGCACTTGATTTATTGGGGCAAGCATAATCTGTCTTAATCTGGAAGTTCGTGTTGCTTCATCTTTCGGAGTCATCTCTTTACTCTAGTATTTAAATCTCATGATCCTAACCCTCAGATGGTGAACATCAGGTTTGGATCCACATCAGAGGACGAGTGGCCGTTTTAGCATCACTCAACAGCAAAGTCAAATGGATCCGGCGATGCAGCAGTTTCTGGCTGCACAGATGCAGCTTCTCCAGGACATGTCCACCAACATGACAAGCATGCAGGCTCAGATAAATCAGAACCAGCTCCATAAGGACAAGCACCAGCAGTTCATGAGCCATTGCCCGCCGGTGTTTTCTCATGCAGTTGATCCATTGGAGGCTGACGATTGGCTGAAGACAGTGGAGAAGATGCTCACCATCGCACAGTGCGACGATAGAGAGAAGGTCTTGTATGCTTCAGGACGACTTCAGGGGACAGCGTCCGCTTGGTGGGATGCCTACGTTGCCGCTCATGCCACCCCTGATGCTATCACTTGGCAGGAGTTCACCACCAACTTCAGGAGCTATCATATACCCCTGGCCTTATGAAGTTAAAGAAGAAGGAGTTCCTGGCACTCAAGCAAGGAGAGATGTCTGTGATAGAGTACAGGGACAAGTTCGTTGAGTTGTCTCGTTATGCTCCTGAGGAGGTTGTTGATGATGTGAGGAAACAAGAGTTGTTCTTGGAGGGATTAGCCGAACCACTCCGGTACCAGCTCATATCCCACACCTTCCCATCCTTCCAGATGTTGATAGACAAGGCCATTGGTTTAGAGTATGTTCGCAAGGAGTTGGAAGACTTAAAGAGGAAAGCCACTACCCCTGGACAGTCTGGAAGTAGCACTCGCCCTCGCTTTAATCCACCTCAAGAGACTCCCTTTCAGTTCGAAGGCCCTATTGAGGACTTTGGTCAACAGCGAGTTTCGGTGTCCGGTGCGGCGGACTTCACGACCCCGTCCTCTACGGAGTCGTCAGATGGCGCCAGCTGTCACCCCAGTGAAGACTAGCAACCCCAGAGGTACCGCCTGCCTAAGGTGTGGAAAGGGTGGGCATTATGTAAATGCCTGTCCTAAGAGGAATGCCCCCAACACTCCAGCCACGAGTCGGCACGGCCCGGCGGATGAGGAACAAGAGCCGGATTTCGAAGGGCGGCAAGGGAAAACGAGAATTTTGCACGTGGCGAGAGTCAACCATGTGAGTGCGAGATCGCTCAAGAGAACCCCCGAGTAGTGTTCGGCATGTGTTTCGTCAACTCCGCTCTCGCTTCGGTTGTGTTTGATGCTGGAGCAACTCATTCTTTCATTACTTCTCACCGCGCGGCCTAGACTTAACATCCCTATGAGCACCATGCCACGTCCCATGCTAGTTAGTTCAGCCAGAGGAGACATAAAGGCAATATACAGGTGTAACAGGGTTAACCTTCAGATTTTGGGCAAGGATTTTCAAGCAGACCCCATAGTATTGGATTCTATTGGCATTGATGTGGTCCTTGGAATGGGATGGTTGGGTAAGTTCAAAGGAGAAATCCGGTATGCCACGAAGTCAGTTCTCCTCACCAGTTTAGACGGCGAACAGATTGAATTTGTAGCTGCTCTACCATCAGTAGAAGGGTGTTCAGTAAACCAGATGAATGGTGAATCCTTGGAGGACATTAAGGTGGTGTGTGATTACCCAGATGTGTTCCCAGATGAGCTGCCAGGTATGCCGCCCGATCGAAAAGTTGAGTTTGTTATCGATCTTTTACACAGTACCGCACCTATCTCTAAGCGCCCCTACAGAATGTCTAGTGATCAATTACTTGAGCTTAAGAAGCAGATTAAGGAGCTATTGGAGAAGGGATTCATTCGTCCTAGCTCATCACCTTGGGGAGCACCGGTTATCTTTGTGGAGAAGAAGGATGGTACTCAACGGATGTGTGTGGATTACCGATCGCTCAACGATGTTACTATCAAGAATAAGTATCCATTGCCCCGCATTGACGATTTGTTTGATCAGATGAGAGGTGCTAAGGTGTTCTCAAAGGTTGATTTACGTTCTGGTTATCATCAGATGAAGATCAGATTATCAGATATTCCTAAGACTGCGTTCACTACTAGGTATGGACTCTATGAGTACACAGTCATGTCTTTTGGATTAACCAATGCACCTGCCTACTTCATGTATCGATGAACAAAGTTTTTATGGAGTATCTGGATAAGTTTGTTGTGGTGTTCATTGATGACATCTTGATTTACTCCAAGAATGAGAAGGAGCATGAAGAACATCTGAGGCTTGTGTTGCGGAAGGCCGAGAGAGCATCGGTTGTATGCCAAGTTTAGCAAGTGTGATTTTTGGTTGAGGGAAGTCTCTTTCCTTGGGCATATCATCACAGATGGTGGTATTTCAGTGGATCCAGCAAAGGTCAGTGACGTATTGAAATGGGAGCCGCCACGGACTGTCAAGGAGATCAGGAGTTTCCTTGGCCTTGCAGGGTATTATCGTCGGTTCATTGAAGGGTTCTCTAAAGTAGCAAAGCCGCTTACGTCACTACTGGAGAAGGATAAAGAGTTCAAGTGGACGGATGCCTGTCAAGCCAGTTTTGAGGAATTGAAGAAGAGGTTGACTTCAGCTCCAATTCTAGTGATGCCAGACTTGCAAAAAAGTTTTGATATCTACTGCGATGCGTCCCGACAAGGTTTAGGTTGTGTTCTCATGCAGGAAGGACATGTTATAGCCTATGCATCTCGACAGTTGAGGAAACATGAGCTGAATTATCCTACCCATGACCTGGAGTTAGCGGCAGTGGTTCACGCGTTGAAGATTTGGAGACACTACGTTATGGGAACCAAGTGCCAGATTTATACAGATCATAAGAGTTTAAAGTACATCTTCACTCAGAAAGATTTGAATATGAGACAACGTCGCTGGCTAGAGCTAATTAAGGATTATGATCTGGAGATACACTATCATCCTGGGAAGGCAAACTTGGTGGCAGATGCTTTGAGTCGGAAGGGACATGCCAACATGGCTTTGACATTCCGGTTGCCTGAAGAGCTGATGAAGGAGTTCGAGAAACTCAATCTGGGAATAGTTGCTCAAACCGAAGGAGTTACCCTGGAGGTAGAGTCTGTCTTGGAGCAGGAGATACGCAAAGGACAACTGGAAGATATAGAGATAAAAGAAATCAGAGGGACTATGGAAAAGGGTAAAGCCACAGATTTCACAGAGGATGACCAGGGAACTATATGGTTTAGGAACAGGATTTGTGTGCCTGATGTGGGAGATCTCCGAAAGACCATCTTAAGAGAGGCTCATGATTCAGCTTATTCCATTCACCCAGGAAGCACCAAAATGTATCAAGATCTCAAACAAAGGTATTGGTGGTATGGAATGAAGAGGGATGTAGCCGCCCATGTGGCCTTGTGCGACACCTGTCATAGGGTTAAAGCTGAGCATCAAAAGCCAGCGGGATTGCTTCAGCCGTTGAAGGTGCCAGAGTGGAAGTGGGAAGAGATTGGTATGGATTTCATTGTTGGGTTGCCCCGCACTCGTGATGGGTATGATTCAATATGGGTTATAGTGGATCGTTTAACAAAGGTTGCTCACTTCATACCAGTGCGAACCACCTATACAGGGGCAAAGCTAGCTGAGTTGTACATGTCCAGGATCGTGTGCTTGCATGGTGTACCTAAGAAGATAGTGTCCGACGGGGTACTCGGTTCACATCTCGTTTACGGGAAAAGCTTCATGAATCCTTGGATACGAAGTTAACTTTCGGCTCGGCCTATCACCCACGGACGGATGGACGGTCGAGAGGACTAACCGGATTCGGAGGACATGTTGAGAGCTTGTGCTCTTAAGCATGGAGGTAGGCGGGATAAGAGTTTGCCCTACGGCCGAGTTTTCTTACAACAACAGTTACCAGGCTAGCCTCAAGATGGCACCCTTCGAGGCATTGTATGGGAGAAAGTGTAGAACACCTTTGTATTGGAGCCAAACAGGAGAGAGTCAGTTGTTTGGAACCGATATCATTAAGGAAGCAGAAAGACAAGTTCAGATCATAAGAGAAAACTTGAGGGCTGCTCAATCAAGACAGAAAAGTTATGCGGATGGAAAGAGGAGAGATGTGGTTCTCCAAGAAGGTGACTATGTGTACCTAAAAGTGTCACCGATCAGAGGGTTGCGTAGGTTTAAAGTAAAGGGAAAGTTGTCACCTCGCTTTATCGGGCCTTTCAAGATCTTAGAGAGAGTGGGAGAAGTAGCGTACAGGCTGGAATTACCAAATCAGCTCTCGGATGTGCATGATGTGTTCCATATCTCTCAGTTGAAAAAGGGTCTCCAACCTCATGATAAAGAGCCACTATCTATGGATGGTTTGACTGTCAAGGAGGATCTCACTTACACTGAACGTCCCATCAGGATCTTGGAAACTTTAGCACGTGTTACAAGGAATCGGGTGATCGGGATGTGCAAGGTGCGGTGGAGTAATCATGCGAGAGGATGAGGCAACCCGGGAAAGAGAGGATGAGCCTGAAGGAAGACTACCCGGATCTTTTTGTTGATCCTTCCGAATCTCGAGGACGAGATTCATCTTAAGGGGGTAGGATTTGTAGCACCCTAAAATTTTAATTATTGTTTTAGTAAAATTTTGCTTAGTAACAAATGCTTGTTTAAGGATTTTTAAGGTTTTATTTAATTTCTATAGGCATTTAATTATTTCTCTTAATTAAATCAATGAACCATAGGAGTTTATTGTTGCATTCATGCTTTGGAGCACAATTTTTGGTTGGCTGAATTCAAACCCGTGTTTGAATTTAATTGTTTGTATTCCTTTGAAAAAAAGATTTGCAAAGTTTCCTTTACCTCCCCAAGCTTTGGCCGACCCCCCCGCCCAACCCCCCCCCCTCCCCCGCGGCCCGGCTCGCGGCTCGGCAAAGATGGCCCGGCTCGCGCGCGGCCCGGCCCGCGCGCCCACCCCCGCGGCCGGCGCTTCGAAGCCCGCTTGGCCCCGGCCGGCCCACTCCTCCGCCTCCTCCTCCCCGTGACTCGCCGACGTGGGACCCGGCGGTCATCACCCTCCTCGGGCGCCCGAGCCGAGCCGGCCGCGCGCCGCATCTCGCGCCGGCCGCAACCGCGCGCCCCCGCTCCTTCTTGGGCCCGCGCGCCGGGGGCCGGGGGCCTTCCCTTGGCCTATTTAGCCGCCGCCGCCGCGCCTCCCCAGGGTTTTGCCCCCCCCCTATCCGCAACAACCACGCGCCGCCGCCATCCCAACCCTAGGGCGCCGCCGCTTCGTTTTCCCTCGGTCTTTGCCTCTTCGCCGACGAGGAGTAGTGCTGGAGTTTCGCGTGGAGGTGAGGAAGCCGCTCGAGTGGTTTGTGTACGCTCCCATGCCTTGAACCGCCGGCGCGAGCTCGCCGGAGTCGCATCCGCGCCGCCGGCCGCCCTTTTGCGATGCGCGCCGCCGTCGTCGCCAACCGCCCGGAGTGGATGCGTTGGTTGAGTTAGCCGCGTCGAGCTCCGCATCTAGGACCTAATCCCGTGACCTATCGCGCCCGGGAGCTCGGGATCGAGTTCGCCGGCGGTCCCCGCCGCCGCCGCCGCCGTTCGGCCCGCCGCTCGCCGCCGCCGAGCGCCCGCGCCGCGACCCCCCGCCGTCCGATCACGATCCCGCGGCCCCGGATCGGGTGTGCCCGGGTCAAACCGGCGTACGGTCAACACAGCCATGCGCCAGTTCTGCTTTTGCAAAAGAGACCTTTGCCTTTTTCAATTTTCCAGGCCGGTCCCCCCACCTTAGAGGAGCCCTTACAAATAGGTCCAGATCTTTACGGTTTTAACCCTAATTTTTCTAAGATTTGTGCCCGCAGTCCAGCTCTTGGGGTTTAGAGTTTTGGCCCCTGAGTTTTAATATAAAATTACGTTTTAGCCCTGAGTTTTTGCAGTTAGGCCCCTGTAAGCCTAGTTTTCCTACAGAATAGCCCTGTACCTTGTTTTGGCCGTAGATTACGCGTTCTAGCTCCGTTTTTAGCGTTCTTTATATCCATTTGTTCGTCTCGACGAGTAGATCAGTTTAGTGAAGCTTTTGTTCCTGTTTGAAGTGATTGGTGAATTGTTTTCTTATTTTATTGTTTTGTCTCTTGCATGTGAATGTGTGATGCGTAGAGAACGAGCCGTCCGAAGATTTTTCTGTGGTGAAGACTTGAAGACTCTGAGCAAATCCGGATCTTGTGAGAGGCAAGTGTCCTTGGTCATACCCGTTTTATCCTATATGGACATGCATTTAATCACCGTATTTACTTTCTTGCTTGCATTAATTTTGACGGGATCCTATTAAGGACTATGCCTAGATTCTTTTGACCGTGCCTTGTAACTGGGTTACTTAATTAATCTTGATGGTAGATGTTGCTTAGTTGCTCAACTGGGTTGGTAACAAACAACACGGTATCCGTTTATATTCTATGTTCTTTGATGGTAATTTAATTGCAAGACCATATGTTTAATTGGAACATGGAGAACCACCCAGGACAACAGTACAACCACAAGGCTATATGGCTCTGGCTTGGCTGAATAATTAGAGACCTTGGTGTTGTGGTGATCTTACCTGAAAGGGACAAATGGGGAGGCGTTGACGGAGTATAGACCTGCTCTAGCGGGGAGTTGGGCTTTGCTAAGACACGGTACCCGCTAGGGAGCTTTATGCCCCGCTTCGTCCTGAAACCTAGTGGGTTGCTACACATTAGGGAATCTTTGTAAAGGCCTCGTAGCGTCCCTATGCAATCACACCTCGGCGGTGGGTATGATGCCCGATCGGCATCGCGTGGTTGGGTCTAAAGCTCTTTGGAGTTTTTACGCGACTTGTGGGTAAAGATGTACAACCTCTGCGAGTGTTTAAAACTAATCGATTAGCCGTGCTCACGGTCAAGAGCGGCCTGGACCCTCACATGATTAATCTATCGGAAAATGAATTTAATTTATTCTTTACTTTATGTTCGTGGTTATGGTGTTATACATTAATTGTGGGATGGTATACACTTACATTTGCTAGTAAGTAAGTTGCTTAATAAAATTTGATCAACTAAAATGCTAACCTGCTTAAACCCCTTGGCCATCCACTTATACAGCCTTGCATGTTTATTATGATATTCCTCCCTTGCTGAGTACGGCATGTGCTCACGCTTGTTTATTTATTGCATCTACACAAACCCGGATCGCTGCTCAGACTTGAAGATTGATGTTGAGTACTAGGCGTGCGTGCCACCAGTCAGCTGCCTGTGGAGTTCCTCTCTGAAGATCCGCTGCTAGTTGCTCGCTCTGATGATACGATGTTGAGACTCTCGGTCATGTAATGGTTTTAATACTCTCTTTTACGCTTTGGCACTGTATCTGATATTCACTGAGTCATTACGTGTGTGTATCTTGATCCCGGCGCACATGTAATTTATGCATTCGAGTTTGCCTTCAAATTCGGGTGTGACACAAAAAACCCGCCCTTGCAGCCATGGTCGTACCTAGAGGATCGGAGGTGGTAAGGGAATTGAAAGAGATACATATACAGATTAATTAAGGGATATTGCCATGTCTTGTCTATGTTAGGTTTCATTTAATTAATTTTGGACCTAATAATCAACAAAGATGGATCCTGTGATAGCTCCGAGCTAGCTAGGATGAAATTAATAAGTATATAGTTCAATTATCGGACTATGGATAATATAAATGCAAACCCAGTTCACGCATGCCAATTGCCAATAGTATAGTCTAGTCGTACCCGTCGCAGTCCACCAGCTGCTGTTCCGACAGGTTTTGTGGCGCTCTTCCCGTGTGTATTGCCTGAGCGCTCTCCATCGCCGCCACCGAAGCGAACTTGCATAATCCATCAACAAATCTGCACATACTAATACTACGCTTGCATATGATATGGATCGCCATGCATGTCACCGGTCTATATATATATATAGCTTCTACTTACCGCAAAGCGCTTGGTTCTTGGCTGTCGTGACGACGCCGTTGCTCCTCCAATCGACACTCGCCGGCAATGCCGTCAGGTCAATAGCACGCTCCTCCTCTCCGCCATTGGCGACACCACCCGCGTGGACGGGTCCAGCGCGAGTCGTGATCATCACCTCCTCCTCCGGCTCGGGAGAGGACAGGCCGCCGCCGCTGATGTACATGGCCATGAACTCCTCGTGGGTGAGGTCCGTGAACGGGGTCTCGCCGAGCTGGTAGCTCATCCGGGGGTCCTTGTTGGCAGCCTCGATGGACTCCATGTTGCTCTGGTATATCCCGAACCGGCGCAGCTTCTCCTCTTCGGTGGCGTACGACCGGCCGTGCACCTCCATATCACAACGAGAACCGTGGCTTCGCCAGCTCAGTCCGCCCCACCCCACGGCCAAGACCCGCGGCTGACGAAGAAACTCTTTCCCAACAGGAAAATTCTGCTGTCGGGAAAGAAATCTTTGCCAACAGCCCAAAATCCAATGATTGATGGCAAAGTTCGGCTGTTGGCGAAGGGGTTCTTTCCCAACAGCATTCCTATTGGGAAAGAAAAGCTGTTGGCGAAGCCCCGGCGCGGCCAAACGGTACCGCCGCCGTCCGCTTCGCCAACAGCTTCGCCGTTAGCTGTTGGCAAAGGGAGCAGCCCTTCGCCAACAAGGCTACCAAGCTGTTGGGGAAGATTGCGGCTGTTGGCAAAAAAATTTCATTTTTTTCGAATTTTGAATTCAAACTTTTTTGGTAGCCTTTCTACATTGTTTACAAGCACATGGTTAAATGTGGGCCCATTTTGCAACATTTAGCTATATTTCGTTAATTATTTTCGTTCACTTGAATTTTCCGGCATAATTCAAATTTGAGCTAGGGTGCGTGAAATAATGAAACTTAGGCGTTCGAAAAATGATATTCATGACAGGGAGTGTGTTTTGAGGCCGTGTCCCAAAGCTCACCCGAAATTTCGAAGTCCTTGTCCACGTAACACGACGGTCTAGGCGTGGTACAACTGTTTTTTAATTATATAAAATCCAAACAAAGTCGAAAAATCACGAAACTTGTCGGGGTGTATTGTTATCGCATGTGGAGGCTACGATAAACATTTGAGAAAGTTTGGAGCAAGTTGCCGCGTCAAATGCTCAAAACCTAGACATCTCTACCATGTGATCACTTGTGAGCACATGTGGAGCTGTCTAGGTTTTGAGCATCCGACGCGGTAACTTGCTCCAAACTTTCTCAAATGTTTCTCGCAGCCTCCACATGCGATCACAAGACACCCCTACAAATTTTCGTGATTTTTCGACTTCGTTTGGATTTTAAATAAAACGTTGTCCACGCCCGGACCGTCGTGTTACGTGGACAAGGACTTCAAAATTTCGGGTGAGCTTTGGGACACGGCCTCAAAACACACTCCCCGACATGAATATCATTTTTCGAATGCCTAAGTTTCATTATTTCATGCACTGCCGCTCAAATTTGAATTATGTCGAAAATTCAAGTGAACGAAAAATAATTAACGAAATATAGTTAAATAGATCAAAACATCCCCAAGTTTTGAAGTTGAGATGTAGTTATAGTAGGAAAGACCCACAAAAAAGTTGAAAGGAAAAAAAAAATGCAAAAATTCTTTCCCAACGACCTTGTGGTCTTTGTTGGCAAAGTGGCTTCACCAACAAGCATTAATACCGCAACCGCCTTGGCGAAGGATGGCGCCTAAAAAAAAATAAAAAAAGGCTTTGCCAACACCGCACCTATAGGTTGGGCAATGAACTTTAACCTAAAACAAAGTAGCCCCCTCCCCTCCCCACCGGACCCGCCCCCTCCCTCCCCACCCAACCCACACGCGCCGCCCTTCCCTCCCCGCCGCGGCGCCGCCCCCCCCCCACCCCCGCGCGCCGCCGCCGGCGGATCCGCGCCCGCCGGCCCCGCCCGCCGACCCCGCGGCGCCCGCCGGCCCCGCCGCGCCCCCACCCCCCGCCGCCCCCGCCCCGCCCCGCCGCCCCCGCCCGCCGGCCCCGCGCCGCCCTCTTCGCCCCGCCGCCCACCCCCCGCGCCGCCGCCGACGGATCCGCGCCCGCCGGCCCCGCCCCGCCCCCGCCGGCCGCGCCCCGCCCCGCCCCACCCCGCCCCCGCGGCCGCGCCCCGCCCCGGCCCGCCGGCCGCGCCCGCCGGCCCCGCCCCGCCACCACGCCGTCCCCTGCTGCTCCTCCTCCCCGCCCCCACAAAGGTGAGTCCGTGTTGAGGTCTCCATTAATTTCGTTGAGCTCTGCCGAAATTCCTCTCTCAGTGATTCCGGATCTAGGTTGCGCGGCGGCGCAAGTCGCTCGTCACTGCGTGCGACGGCGCGAGGCAGCAGGGCACTAGGGATCAGGCGAGTAGGCATGGGCCGTGTGGTAGGAATGGGCACATGACCTCTATCCACCTTGAAATAAATTCGATCTGAATCAAGCAGGATTTTGACGCCTCCGAGAGGTAATTTTCTCTGCTCCAACACCTCCAAGAGGTAACTCTTCTCCTCTGAATGATTCCTCTGCCCCTCTCAGAAATTGTGCTCTTCCATCCATGTGCCTGTCGTGAACTTTATCTGACATTTCTCTGTTTGGGGCAATGAATTGCTGAGATACTACCAATATGCGTAGGATGCCTTGCAGAAAATTACTGAAGATATATTGTGTCTTGCGTATTCTAGCATTAGTGTTCGTTGATGTCATTTGATTAGTGATGAGTTTTATGTTTTTTCACATTCTTTTAGTAACTCTGTATCAGATATGTCAAGTGGTGATAATGTAGTGAATATAATTAAGCATTTCATCAGAGATCACTATATGTGTACGCTGACCAAAATGTCTTGCATAAAGTGGTGATGATGCAAGTGGTAATAATGCAAGGAATTAAGCATTTTGATCCTCACTCAATTACTAAATTACTGTTGATATGTTGTTTGCATAGAAATAACATCTATCATGTCCTGCAGAAAAGAACATCTATCAGGATGCAAAAAATTGTGGTTACTAATAATCATATTATGTAAAATTTCTGAATACTATGTGTCTAAAGTTCCTAAAATACTATAGGTGTGTGCATAAGCTATGTACCACTGGTGGTGCCGATAAAATTACTAAATGAATGTTTTGTTTGTTTGCATGCTTGTTTGGCTAATTCTATCCAAATTGAGCATGCAGGGTGTTAGCGGATTCAAGGAATTGCTTTCGGCAGGGAGTGCAGAAGGGAAGAGGAAGAAGCATGCATATGAACATGCGGATTGCCGATATATATATGATACATGATTACTGAACCACTGAATATCTCAGTTTGTAAAAGGTAAACATGCATAACATTATATTTAGTAATGAAATTTTGTTGTTAGAGATCTAGAATAAAATTACCGAAGATTACTGAAAATTACTCAACTGCTAGGGAAAAAAATCCTCCCTGCTCCATCGAGGTGAATTGCATTGGGAAAAAAATCCTCTGGTCTCTTACAGTTTCCTATGCGCTTCTGAGTGATTGCTCTTCACATCACATAATTATCATTGCTGTAATTCCCTAGCCTTCATTATTGCAGTATTGCTGGCTAGCCTTCAGTAATTATTTCCTATTTCAAATGATTCGTATGTAGAAATGTCTTGCCACTGTTGAGTTTTCATAATCAGCACTCCCTGCTCCATCGAGTTTTCATTATCTAGTTTATTAGTGCTTAGTAACCCAATACACCATCACTGATGAGGTGTTGTCCTAACCGAAACACAGGTTGGCACGGTTGGGGGAGGCACACAGCTGGCCTCACAGTCTGCCTGCTTGGACCTACTCAGCGTCAAAGGCGCGAACAGGGAATCGCCGGGGTCGAACGCGAGGCTTCTGGCCTCGGTGGTTGCTGGTGCGGTCCTCGGACATTTTGGACATGTATGTTGGACATGTATGCACTCGTTTCGTGACTTTATGTGTATTATGGACATGTATCGAAGGATTTGATGTGTGGATTCATGTTGAGATCGAAACCGATGCCAAAATGTGATTCATATGCTATATTGTTGATATATATATGTGGTATTCTGGTTCATATGCTGATGTGTGGATTTGATGTGTGAATTAAATGCTAGAAAAGAGAAAAAGGGGGAAAATTCCCAGCTTTGCCAACAGCATGGGCCAAAGCTGTTGGCAAAGCTGGGCTTTCCTCACCAGCCTTGCCACCTTTGCCAACAGCTTTGGGCCGCCGGTTGTCAAAGCCGGGCTTCCCCGAAGCACGCGCCGCTTTGCCAACGCCCTTCGACCGATGCTGTTGGCAAAGCAAGCTGTTGGCAAAGCCGGTTCCTTTGCCAACCGAACTTTGCCACGCCGTAGCTTCCCCGTTGGCGAAGGTAACGGCATCCGAGGAGGGCGGCGTCCCCCCTCGCCAACGGTACACATGGCGTTGGCGAAGCTTTCCCAACAGGGCCCGCGTTCTCGTTGGCGAAGAGCTCTTTCCCATCACTTAAAACGCCAACGGTTCTTTCCCAACAGGAACTCGGAAACCCCCGTTGGGAAAGCCTTCCCCAACGGGGTGGGAGTCTTCGCCAACGCTTAGCGTTGTTGGCGAAGCACGCGTTTCTCGTAGTGCATCCACCCATGGAACCTCCCCAGCATCAGCCGCTCTTTACCATCCAAGCCATGGTCTAGGGCGCCTGAAGCTGAAGCCAGAGAGGGAATGGAGGCGGCTGCTGCCAGCAGCAGGAGTGGAAGAAGAGTGAGAGCCATGGCGGAGGAGGAAGGAGTAGGAGATGCAGTCATTTTCGGTGTGTTTACGTATGTATAGACTGATAGCAGGACTCCAACTTACTTGTGTGAAGTAGAAATGCAATGTAACGTAGAAAAAAATGGTTTATCTTCTTTTACTATTTTTAAACAGGAAAGCCACATCTAAATTGAGCAAGAATCCCCTTGTATCCTCACTTATTGATGGGGATCTTGACTTGTAGGGGGTTTAGTCCCAACCAACCACCTCAAATCCTCTCAAAATAAACATCAACCCAAGAAGCCCTTTTTACTTTACTTCGTCCTCTTCTTGCCAATCAAAAACTGTGCGAGCTCAATCCCCACCAGCCTCTAGTGAGATTAGGCTTAAGGTTTGAGTGTTTTCGAGGATTGGGACCCATTGACGGTGTTATACAAAAGGTGGGTGGTGCGGCATGGACACTTACGCAAGACCAACTCCAGTGAGACCCACAACCGAGGCCTCTAAAACTCATTTGCAGGCCCAACCGCAAATATTGAGACCCTAAATTAAGTCCCCCAAACTCCAGTGGGAATATGAACTCAGACCTCCATTTTGAGGTGGACCTCGTATGTCATAGAGGGGGCCATCTGTCGGCGTTTTAGACCGGCAACCTACTAAGGGGAGTAGCCGAAGTAGATGAATGTGGCCTCGCCGAGATCGGTAACTCGAAGGAAGAGACACGTGGCACACAATTTAGACGAGGTTCGGGCCGCGAGGTGCGTAATACCCTACGTCCCGTATGCCGCGTAGCTCGGGATTGATTGGGCACGATTACGGATGGTGCAATAGTGCGCCGTGGGTTGTATGAGAAGAGATTCGATGCTAGAGATCGGTTACAAGTCGGAGTAGTGAGAGAGTACTAGTCGAGTACGTCTAGGAGTCCTCTATACGGTGCGGAACATGTACGGCTCCCCTAACCGAGTACTACTCATGTGTAGTCCTTGTGCTCCACGCCTTCGGAGTGTTTGTGTAGCGCAAGCCGGGTAGTCCCGGGGCCCACCGAGTAGTCGGTCCCGGTACCCACCGAGGTAGTGGGCCCGGGGAGGTCCATACGACAAGCCTCCGAGTACTTTGTAGTCGAGAAGGATAGCTTCAAGCAGCCTTGACGACGGCCTTAAACGAGTAGTCCTCAAGCGTCCCCGAGCGCTACAAGTCAAAAGTCCTCAAGAGTAGTCGAAGCATCCCGAGGCCGGAATGTACTCCAGTGATGTTTGAGCAATCCCGAAGTCTTCTCGAGTAGTTCCAAGCGTCCTCGAAAACTCGCTTTCGAAGGTCTTCAAAAAATGTCCGTCTTGTCTTGAAACCGGAGCCGATATGGAGGTGCGATTGCAAAATCGCACTCCATATGGAGTAGCCCCCGAGCCTTAGGTTGAGCTGCAGCTCGGCCGAGGATCCATCTGAAGTCTTGGCAAGAAAATCCCGAAAAATCCGGAGAGAAAAACCGAAGGACACGTGGCACGGAGCCCCCGAGCCTTGAGTCGAGTACTTCCTCTCGAATTGAAGGGTCATCTTGAAGAATGTGTCTCGAGATGCTCTTGAGACTAGCCGCTTCCCAGGTAGTCGAGTAGAAGTAGCCGAGCCCCCGAGGTGAGGCGCGTCTACTAGTGGAATACGAAGGGTCACGTGCGGCCGCCGAGTCGGCCGCGCGTGGACTTATCCGGCCGCCCGTTGCGGAGTCGGTTTGACTTATAAATAGAAGCCAAAACCCTTAGGGTTTTTCACCCATCCGAGCCGGTCATTTCGATTCCATCCGAAGTAGATCCACTCCCGGCGCTTGCCGCCGCCGTAGTAGATTCAAGTGCGCCGCCACCCAAAGCTTTCGGGGTAGCCCCCGAGCGGATGCGTGTGAAGACGCCTGCACTTGGAGGATGAAGCCGTCACCATCCAAGACGTCGAAGGCCGCCGGGAAGAAGAGGGGCCACGAAGAGGCCGCCGCGGCCGCCACCGGAGTAGCACCGCCCATGTCTCCACCGCGGGCTGATCCAAGCCGCGAGTGGAAGAAGTCCAAGGTGAAGACAGAAGATCCGGTGACTCTCCCCGAACAAGTGGGTTCATCCGGGAGAAGGAGGTCGACATGTGGAGGTCCGCTGCTGGAGATCCATATCTGATGGAGAAGGCCGAAGACGAGATCCCCATGTTCGCGCGGTTCGTGGAGCGCGGGCTTGCGCTCCCGTCCAGCGATTTCTTCAAAGGGCTGCTCGGGTACTATGGGATCGAGTACCTGAATCTGAACCCCAATGACGTCTTCCACACCGCGGTCTTCGTGCACTTCTGCGAAGCCTTCCTTGGGATCAAGCCGCATTGGATACTATTCCGGAAGTTCTTCTGCGTCAAGCCGCAGCCAAGTGCCACCAACCCAAGGGTAGTCGGAGGAGCCGGCATCCGCCTGAGGGAGGACGTCGCGGAGCAATATCGGCGTACAAACTTGTCGACTCCAACACCGATTGGAAGACAAGGTGGTTCTACATCACGAACCACCACCCCCGGCCCGCCCGAGCCGACGGGCCGCCCGCCCCTGCACCGTGAATGGTGGAACACGGAGCCCACCATGCGAGAGGGGATCCGGCTTCCCGAGCCTGCGCCACGCATCAAGGTGCTTAGGGAAGCGGGACTGAGGGCCGAGCACGTGGCCTTCAGTTTCATGAAGCGGAGGGTGCAGCCGTTGATGGCTCGAGACACCTTAGGCTTCGAGTACCCACCCGACGACACGCCGCCGACGACACGTCGCGGATGCTCGGAGGCGAGCCGGGACGGCGCGACATCATCGAGAGGTTGTCGCGGATCTTCAAAGATATGCCACCGTACACGGCGTGCCCCGTCCAAGAGTACTCGCCGCGCGCCCGCCAAAGGATGTGAGTAGTCGTACTCCTCCGGTCGAGTAGTCATTACTTGGTGTAGTCTTATTGACGTCTTCGTGTCTTGCGGGATGACTTGAAGAAGTTCGGCTCCGAGCCGCGGCCGCCTCCGAGCGGAATCGAGATCCCGAGGGAAGGGAAGGTGAAGGAGCGGCGAGAAGTCGGTGAAGGCGATGACATCGTCGTCGTGGAGGATACCACCGACGACGACGACGATGACGAGACGCGGCAAGACCGCTTCCAATTGCGGTCAAGGTTTAGCCGCCGGGCATGCCTCATGTGCCTCGGTGCGGGACCCCCCCGACCAGCCTCGGAGGCTAGCCCGGCCGCACCGCCACGGAAGCCGCGCAACCCCGCCGGAAGTGGGTGGCAAAGAAGCTTAAGGTCTCGAGAGACCACGCCTCGGGAGGTAAGATGTCTTGACTAGAGTAGTTGAGTACCCATCGCACAAGCACCCTTGCGCGATGAGTAGTCCGCCTTGTATGCGGGGAGGTGCCGCCGGCGGGAGCCCGTCGAAGAGGGCGACGAAGGCGTGTGGGACACGAGGGGGAGGGGGCGGGGCCGGAAGTCGTAGTCCGGCCCCCCCTGACCGGTGAGGAGATCTTGGCGCGCGGGCCGGAGTGCCGCCCCCTCGCTCCACGGGGGAGCACGGAACCCGTATCCGCCGCCGTTGAAGAGGTGGTGGCTTCGGGAGCGCGGAGACCATTGTGCCGGCCGCCGGCTCGTGGAGGAGGCGGTAGCCGCGAGGGCGCGAGGAGGAGGCGCCCGCCGAGGGTGGACCGGCCGACATCGCCGGCATTCTCGGTGCTTCGGCCGTGACGATAGTCCGGTCGAACTTGTAAGTACTCCATCTTCCCGAGAAGCACTTGTTGTAGTAGTCGATGTTGACCGACGACCAACTATGTGTGCATCTGCGCAGGAAATCCACGGACCGTCCCGGGAGGGGGATGAGTCCTCTTCGGCGGTGGCGGAAGAAGTCGCGCCGCCCGCCGAGGAGACCGCTCCCCGCTACCCGGGCGGTGCCCGAGCCACCGCGGCCGTGGCGCCCTGCCGCCGTGCGGAGGCCGCCGTAGTCGAAGGTGAGTACTCTTCTTGAAGCTACAGGGCTCCTCGAGGAGTAGTCGTAGTCGCTGATGCACTTGTCTTCTCTTTGACAGGCGCTGAAGCTGAAGGTGGTGACATCCCTGCAGGGGTGCCGATGCAGAAGTCGACACCAGGGGCCCCGAGGCCGGCGGGAGGAGTCCCCGAGCCCGTGGAGGAGGTCGTCGAGGAGGCCGCCGTGGCGGCCGGGGGAGAGGCGGTCACCACATCGCCGCAGAGGTCGCTCTAGAGGTGGCTATCCGCTCCCCCGAGATCCAGGACGCAGAGCCCATCCGCTTTGCGCCAATGACGGAGGCCACCACGAGTAGTCGTGGCGGGGGTAGAGCCGCTCGCGGACGATCTTATCGAGCCGGCGAAGGTGGCCAAGCATCCGGAGGCGATCCGTCGGGCCGAGCAATGGATGAAGGTAAGTAGCCGTAGCCTCCGAGTAGTCAATCCTCTCGTCGTTGAATACTCGTGTGACTTGAGTTGTCCGTGCGGGACGTTGCGGGGCGGTCCCGCGACAAGTCGAACATGTTTCGGGGCGGTGCTATGGCGACGCGGTGCTCCGAGCCGAGGCGCTAGAAGAGCAACTTGTGAAGTCGCGGAAGCACGCGGCCGCCATGCGCTTGAAGCTCGACGCCGCCTTCGCCAAGTACCACCGTTAACACCAAAATCCGGTAAGGAGTATGACATGTGGGTCCGATTCGGAGAAGAGTCCGTCCGGTGGAAGGAAGGATATCTTCGAGAGATTTTCGGCGAGAAGGATCCGCGGTCGGCTATCCGCTCCGGTTCGGCAAAGGAACGAGAGAGCTGATTTTGCGGGATTGGACGGTGACGTGGCTCGATCGGGGGAAGCGAATGGATGGACGAGGCGATCAAGTTTAGTTAGGCAATGAATCCATTCGCAATTGTAATCGCGGGGTATAAATATGATCCCTGGATGTATGTAAAAAAACACGTTCATTCCTCAATACACACCGGCCTTACGCCAAACCCTAGAGTCCCTTGTCGTGTCGTCGAGTTCTTCGAGAGGGCCAAATCGATCCGTCGACCTCCGTGAGTACCGGCAACCTTGTATCATGTCTAGTATCATGCGGTGGATTTAGATCTGATGCAAGTAGTCTTGTTACCATGCTTCGTGTCATGCGGTAGATTCAAGCTTGGTTCAAGAGGGTTTCTTGTTAGATCATGAGCCATGCGGTAGGCTAAGGTCTAGCTCGAAGCTAGTTATCGGCTCTATTGGATTTTGGCAAGATCCAATAGATTCATTAAGTTACCCCGTATTATCATGAGTTTTGCTTTATGTTTTAATTCATGTAATACACTTTTGCCCAATCTAGATGGGTTTGGATCGGCTCTTTTTCCTTTTAAGATCCGTGCAAGAATAGGTTTCGTGTTTTTGACGCGTGGATCTCGTGCTCTCCGATAGCCGAAACCGAATCGATCTAGGTTGTTACATGTTGCGGGTTCAAGCTTGCTTTGTTAGTATAAATCTTGAAAGAGCCGGGTATCATGCGGTAGATGCGAGGTTTTTGGGTTGCTTTGGAGCTAGTCATCCGGTGGATTAGATTTCCAATTCAGCTTGATAGATTTATTCACGTGGTAATGTTTGTTCCTTCTTCATGGACCCCGAATCGGTTGTTCAGCCGCATTCGGTTATATCTTCACGAGTAGATCACGTGCGTTATTTATGTTTTAAAAGACGTGTGCTTTTAGCTTTCCATATTTAGGTTGTATCATGCGGTGGATAGATCTATTTGTGGAAAGTGGTGCGTTCTTTCATGCAAGTTGTATCATGCGGTGGATAGATTTGCCGATATCGTACCCGACGGATCTTAGAGTAATTAGACATGCGGTAGACTAATGCTTTGGATCTATGCATGCTTATTTTAATACATGATCATGTTCGTGCTTTACTTCATTCAATGTTAATCTTCGTGAGGATCGGTTATGGCCATGGTACGTGCATCCATGTTTATTCAAAGATCGATCGTTGTCATGCTTACGTCATCCATTCGGCAATGTTCTTTTTTCCTTCGCGGTTACCGAATGGTTGTGGTTCTTCGACGGGTAGCTTCGCATAGCTACATGTCGTCTTGCTTGGCTCCTTAGCCGTAAATATGGAACCGCTCGGTACCACCCGTAGGTTCCAAGTTTTGGTATCTAACTGTTTTATCTTTTGTTAATTTTCGGAAAAATTGATCGGCACGTCACTTTCTCTCTCGCGCGTGCGAAGCTAAGCTTTTCGGCTTGCTGTGTGATTGGTTCCGAGTGCATATTTTGCGTCAACACACTTTTTGGCACGCCCAGTGGGACCAACAGCCGAATTGGTTCAGGATGCCTGAGATCACAGACCTCCTGGATGTCAGCATTGAGGAGCTTTCTCCAGAGCAGCATCAGCAGCTCGTAGACGCCGTAAATCAGTTTCAACAAAAGTGTCTCATGTCATTCAAGAAGAATCGAAGTGGTGTACCATATCTGAAGAGTGGCCTGCCCAGAGTACTGTTGCCAGGGGAGACCGACGCCACGACCCAACAAGAAAAAAGAAGAATGCGCGCGGATCTTCCGAGAAATCGGTAGATAGCATGCTCACTAAGCACAACCAAGCTTTCCTCGGGTCGCTCCAACGGATGATGGTAGCCCTCTTTGGCCCGGCGCGGGGCGGGCGTTTGGAAAGACGTACACCGGAAAGAGCACCGTGGAGCTGGGTGAATCAAGCTCCCAGCCGCCGCTGCGAAGCCGGTGCGGCCGACCTCCTCCTCGTAGCTCCGGGCGAGACATTCCAACCTCCTCCGCAGGGCGCCGGGGGGCAGCCAGTTCAGCCTCCGCTGCAAGCTTCAGGAAGTCAACCAATCCTGCCGCCACCACAGAGCAGCACGGGTCTGCCTGTGCAACAGCCGAATCCGTACCAACCTACGTACGGAGACCTAGCGTTCGGCTCACCTGGGGCCCCACTTGACCCCAGTCGAAGAATAGCTCCGTCAACCAACTGGCTCCCGAAAGAATCTGTACGGCGGTGGCTATCATGAAGTGGGAAATTACGGGGCGTTCGACGCCTTCCCGCACCCGGGGGTACGCGCGCGGCCGCGGGCGCTCGGGAGGAAGATGCCCTAGCACGCAAGATGGCCGAATTGATGCGAGAATCGGCTCGGCCTCAAGCCAAGGATGCGGGGCCCCACCTACGGCCGCCGTTCCCGCAGTGGTACTATAACGTGCTCCCCGCCGCCAAGGGTAAAACCGCCGACGGAATTCACAAAGTTCTCTCGGGCGGGACGAGACAAGCACGGTCGAGCATATCGCTCGTTATCTCATGCAGCTGGGGGAATGTTCGGCCGAAGAGACGTTCAGGGTTCGCTACTTCCCCGCCTCACTGACGGGTCCAGCTTTTCAGTGGTTCTCGTCCTTGCCGCCTGAGTCAGTGGCCAGGTGGAAAGATTTGGAGCGTAAATTCCACGCTCATTACTTCAGCGGCAGTTCTGAGAAGAAGTTGATTGACCTCGCCACCCTGAAACAAAGGCACAGTGAAACACCGCTGGAGTTTATCAGGAGATTCAGAGAAGTCAAGGGCATGTGCTTCTCGTTGAACTTGCCAGACGATCAGCTAGCCGATATGGCCGTCGCCGGGATGTTACCAGCCGTGCGCGAAAAGCTCTTTGGGATGGAGTTTGAAAACTTGGGCCAACTGTCGCAGAAATTATCCTTGATGAGCAATCAGGCATATGGCCTCAAGAAGGACCCCAAGTTTGGCAAGCGAGACGACATCGCCGACATCTACAACCAATTCTTGGACAAAGCTGATTTGTGCGGGGATTCGATGACGAATTGGAGGTAGCTGCAGCAGAAATCTTGTGGGGTAAAGAGCCCCTGACAATGAATCAGCGGTGGGTCAGGCAGACCAAAGGAACCTACGACTTCGACATCACAAAGGCTGACAAGTTGTTTGAGCTCTTGGTAAAGGAAGGCCGAATCAAGCTGCCTGAAGGGCACTCTATGCTTCGGCCTGATGGAGTCAAAGCGAAACGTTACTGCGGCTTTCATGACAGGGACTCGCACTCCATCAACGATTGCAGGGTCTTCAGGATGAGGATCCAGAAGGCTATCCAGGAAGGGCACCTCAAATTCGATAACAAGATGAAGCTGGATGGCCATCCCTTCCCGCAGAACATGCTCGGCTTTTCTATCAACGCGATAACAGCCGAAGAGAAAGGGAAAGTCAAGGTCCTGACCTCAGCCAGTCCAAGCAAGATGGATCAGTTGACCCAGAGCGTCGAGGTGACCCTAGAGCAAGTGCGGGCGACGCCCCCGCGTTCTCAAGAGCCACATCGAGATTGGGGAGTCGTCCAAGCCTAAGCCCAAGGTGACGTCACGCATTCTCCTCAACAAATGGCGGCGTCGGATGGAAAAGGAGCGCTACCAAAAGCGTCGTCACGAGGAGGAGCGGCGCGGGGGTCGAAGAAGATGCGCGCGGGTGGAATCAGGAACGACGCGCGCGCGCGGGAGCGCGCCCCCGGGGGATGCGCCTTCTTCGAGCACCGCCGGAATGAGGGCTTAAAGCTGCCCACATTAAGGAACGTCCCGAATGCGGCGGCAGATATGCCGAGTACGGGCGGAAACGCCAATCGCCGATCCGTCCATGAAAGACTTGGAAGGATTCACCCAAATGGGGGATCGGCGGCAAAAAATTGAGGTTATAGATCACCCCGGAAGCGCCACGCCGATCTCGGGTGGGGCGACCGGGAGGAGGACGAAGATGTCCACGTCCGGCGAGAAGGGGCGGTGGTGCCCACCCGGTCTACGCAAGAGCCGGAAGAGGCGGGTCCAACGCTTGAGGAACCGCGAGATGAAGCAAGCGGGGTCCGGACGAGACAAAGTGGCGCCCCAAGGACCGGCCGGAAGGATCGAAGCGTCCGGCCCACCGCATGCATGGTATACTTCCCGCCAAACGAGTTCATGGCTCCCGCTAACCGTGGTGATGCGGGAAGAAGCTTCCTTTGACGACGAGCAACCCGAGGAGATGATGGCGCGGAGCGGTGCTTGCCAAGCGAGGCCGTCTTCGACAAGCCGGCCAAAAATCGCCACATGAGGCCGCCGTACTTGAGGGGGTACGTCAATGGCAAGCCATTGACCAAGATGTTCGTCGACGGTGGCGCGGCGGTCAACGTAATGCCGCACACCACCTTCGGGAAGCTTGGCATGACCCCGAGCGATCTGACACCGACAAGCATCATCCTAAACGACTTCGCCGGGAACCCTTCGGACACCAAAGGATGCGCTCACGTGGACTTGATGATCGGGTCCAAGACGCTGCTCACCACCTTCTTCGTCATCGAAGGAAAGGGAGCCTACAGCCTGCTGCTTGGGCGGGGCGCGGATCCACGCCAAGCTGCGCGTCCCATCCACTATGCATCAACAGCTGATCCAGTGGGTGGACGATGAAATCGAGGTCGTCCAGGCGGATGACTCCGTGAGCGTGGCTAACATGGAACCAGCCTTCTGGGAGTACCAAGGCATCGATTGCTTCTCAGGGAAGGACTGGGGAGAAGGTCCTGTTGAACCTGTCAGCAGTGACCAACAGCCGATTCAAGCAGTCGGCTCTTACAGTAATTTTTAATGGAGAACCCCGTGGATGGCACTGATGGCAAGCTGGGACGAGGATTCATGTCGGCCGATAAGCTGGAGGAAGTTGACATTGGAAGCGGTGACAAGCCAAGGCCGACGTTCATCGCGTGCGGTTTGCAGCCGGACTTCGGGGGAACTTAATTGAGCTTCTCGAGAGAATATAAAGATTGCTTCGCCCGGGATTACTCGGAGATGCCCGGATTGGATCGATCCATCGTCGAGCACCGGTTGCCAATCAAGCCCGGTTTCAAGCCATATAAGCAGCATCGCCCGGAAAATCTACAAGGATGAAGTATTGGCCGATGTGAAGAAGGAAATCGAAAGATTACTTGACGCAAACTTCGTTCGGCCCCGCAGATATGCGGAGTGGATTTCTAACATCGTCCCTGTGTATAAGAAAAACGGAAAAATGAGAGTTTGCATAGACTTCGGGGACCTAAACGAGCTACTCCCATGGATGGATACCCGATGCCTATTGCCGATTTGCCGATTGACGCCGCCGCTGGGCACAAGGTGATTAGCTTCATGGATGGCAACGCGGGGGGTACAATCGGATCTTTATGGCAATAGAAGACATCTCGAAGACGGCCTTTAGATGTCCCGGTCATATAGGCCCGGTTTGAATGGATCGTCATGACATTTGGGTTGAAAAATGCCGGTGCAACCTATCAGCGGGCCATGAATTACATTTTTCATGAGTTGATCGGCAAGACCGTGGAAATCTACATTGACGACGTGGTGATCAAGTCTTTAAGTCATGACACCCATCTGGAAGATGTGAAGAAGACCCTGGAATGCACCCGAAGCATGGCTCGAAGATGAATCCAAACAAGTGTGCATTTGGGGTGTCGACTTGGAGAGTTCTTGGGGTTTTTGGTCCACGAAGGAGGGATCGAAGTTGGCAAAAAGAGCATGAAGGCCATTGATGAAGTCGTTCCTCCAACCAACCTCAAGGAGTTGCAATCACTTTGCTCGGCAAGATCAACTTTGTGAGAAGGTTCATCTCAAATTTATCACAGAAGGTGTTGCCATTCTCTCCGTTGCTGAAGCTGAAGAAGGATCAGAAATTCACATGGGGCGACGAACAACAAAAGGCTTTCGAGGAAATCAAGCAATACATGAAGGAGCCGCCGGTGCTAGTTCCTCCTCAGCTGAACAAGCCTTTCAAGTTGTACGTGGCGGCCGATACCCAAACTATTGGATCGGCCCTTATTCAAGAATTCGAAGGGAAGGAGCGGGTAGTAGCCTATCTTAGCCGAAAACTACTTGATCCTGAAACCAGGTATTCGGCTATAGAAAGATTATGTCTTTGCGTATACTACTCGTGTACAAAGTTTCGGCACTACTTGTTGAATGCCGAATGCACTGTGTACTCGAAGTTTGATGTGATAAAACATATGTTATCTATGCCAATTTTGAATGGTCGGGTTGGCAAATGGATTTTAGCTCTATCGAAATTCGAGTTGAAGTTCGAATCGGCAAAAGCCATCGAAGGTCGGGTCATTGCCGATTTTATAACCGAACACCGTGACCCTTCGATTGATCTCGCTTGAAATTACCCCATGGGCTCTATTCTTTGACGGGTCATCATGTGGCAAAGGTGGGGGAGTAGGGATCCTACTAATTTCCCCCAGAGGCGAGATGTTCGAATTCGCCATTCCTATACAACCCACCGTCACAAATAACCGAGTGAGTACGAGGCAACCGCTTCGAGGGCTTCAATATTTGAGAGAAGCCGGGGCCGTTTCAGTTGAAATTTATGGAGATTCGAGTTGGTCATCAAGCAATTGAACGGCCGGTACGAGTGCGGGAGCGAGGCGAGGAGTTACTACGAGGAATGCGGAGAAATCTTGAAGGGCTTTCCACCGGTAACCCTACGGCACATTCCTAGAGAGCATAACGAGGAAGCAAACAGGGCGGGCTCGGAGCGCCTCCGGTTATAAAGAGAGTCAAGAAGCATTTGCTTGCGCAGAGGTGAGCGCACCGGGGACGGGTCTTACGAGAAGATGATTGGAGGAAAGAGATCGTTGACTATTTGAGAGATCCATCCCGAAAAGTCTCTAGGAAGCTCGTGTATAAGGCAATCAAGTTCGTTCTTCTGGATGACAATTTATTCTATAAGTCACTAGATGGAGTACTGCTACGATGCTCGGGGCCCGAGAAGAAGCCAAGAACATGATGAGCGAGGTGCACGATGGGATATGTGGAGCGCACCAATCGGCCTATCGCATGAAGTGGGTTATTAGGCGGGGTGGATGCTTTTGGCCGACGATATTAGAAGACTCGCTTTGAGTATTACAAGGGGTGTCAAGATTGCCGGAGGTTCGGGAATATTCAAAGAGTCCCCGCATCGGCATTAAATCCCATCATCAAGCCATGGCCATTCGAGGGGCGGGGTATAGACTTGATTGGCCAAATTAATCCACCATCTAGCAAGGGGCATAAGTTCGTGCTTTTGGCTACGGATTACTTCACCAAATGGGTTGAGGCAATCCCACTCAAAAAGGTGACGTCGAAAAACATGATCAAATTCGTCAAGGAACACATCATCTATCGATTTGGGATTCCTCGGACGATTACCACCGACCAAGGGGCACAATTCGTGTCATTGGAATTCGGAGATTTTGCCGAAAGCATGGGAATCAAACTCGTTTAATTCTTCTCCATATTATGCCCAAGCTAATGGTCAAGCGAGAGGCTTCTAACAAGGTCATGATCAAGCTTATACGAAGAAGATCGACCAGAAGCCGAGGAGATGGCATTCGGTACTCAGTGAAGCGCTGTGGGCTTACCGAATGGCCCCCCATGGAACTACAAAGACTTCTCCTTACGAGTTGGTTTACGGGCATCACGCGATCTTGCCCTGGGAAATGCAATCAGAGTCAAGGAGAGTAGTGCTGCAAAACGATTTGAGCTCCAAGGATTACAGTGGCCTAATGATGGATGAGTTAGAAGATTTGCATATGATCCGTCTCAGGGCCCTGGAAAACATCGAGAAAAACAAGCTGCGGGTCGCTAAATACTATAACAAGAAAGTAAAAGTAAAGCAATTCACAGAAGGCGATCTAGTTTGGAAAGCGCTACTGCCGATTGGAACTAAATACAGTGAATTCGGCAAATGGTCCCCTAACTGGGAGGGGCCTTTTCGTGTGGTCAGATGCGTTCCTGGTAATGCATACATATTGAAAACTTTGCTAGGAGAGGAGTTTTCCGCCGCAATAAATGGAAGATATCGAAGAAGTATTATCCTAGCATTGAAATCGATCGATGATTATACACATCCGACACGAAACGTACGCGCTCGGGAATGAGGCCGCCTTTAGAACAAAAATCCATGAACAAAAGAAAATGGCCGGTGCACGATGCATTGCCCTTAGCTCAATACTACACTACAACCGGTTTCTTGCGGGATTACACATGGCAGCCCCGAAGGTCAAGTCCCCTAAGGGAGGGAAGCGAGAAGGCGTGGAGAAAGAAGTGAAAGTATGATTCAATCTTTTCTTTACTTCTTCGCTGTCGCTCCCCTCTTCGCTTGTTCCCGAACCACCGTGACGGCGACTTGGAACGCACGAGGATGACCACGATTGGCGGCCTCTACCAAGCTATCCCGGAGCCGCCTTCGGAGTTGCTTTGTACCTGTCAGAGACATCTGGGGCAAAAGAATCAAGGTTAGGGGCAAGAAATCCAGATGCAAACATGAAGGGGGACAGAAGCGTTTACCCCCTACTAGCGCTTCCAGCGCCATACGACGCTCGCGTTCGGCTTGGCAGCGAACGGACATGTCCCTGAGGTCACGCTCCAGGTGCCGGGCACGGCGGCGCAGCTGATGAATGACCCTTTGCTCAGGCGTGGCATCCTCCGCCTCAGGAGAAGAATCGGAGGAGATGTACTCAGGAACATCTTCGGTTCCGATGACCTCTTCAGGAAGCAAATCAAGGCTGAAAAAGGCAGAGGAAAACATGAAGCGCAAGATCAAGCGGGAGGACAAAGAGTAGATCAAGAAAGAACTCACTTCCGAATCGTACGCTTCCTTGACGAGCCGCTCCCCGAGGCCGTTCACCCTTGTCCATGGCGTTGGGGTTTTTTCTTCGCGCGCAAAGGAAGGGACGAGAAGCGATGGAGGAGTGTGCGAGTGGATTTGCGAGCACCCCACGGGCTATTTTATTGACCAAGGAGGCGCATTGGGAGTGATGATGCGCGGACACACCTTGTTGGAATACCAAGCGGCAGGGGTTTCCACCGAGTGCGAAGGGTTTTCTTTTGAACAGTATTTGCGGATTGCCGAATTGGGATCCTTTGTGGATCTTGCGCCAAGGGGCAGTTGTTTGCGAGCGTTCGGCTAATGACAGTTCCCAGATGCATTCGAAGAGGACAAGTTCACAGATGCAAATGCGAAGGGAAATATCACGGAACAAATGCAGATTCCAAAAGTTCATCATATATTGCCGACATTTACACATCCCTAGTACAATCTAGTCAAAGAGTCTGTTCAACACAGACTGGGGATGGGTAATTTCGGCAATGGCGTCGCCGTGGCCGTCGAGGCGCTCCAGGATGAGCTCGATCTCGTCGATATCCTCCGGCGCGCCGCCCTGGAAGCCACGCGGCCCGGTGGAATAGTCGACGTCCGTATGCGTTGCCATCGCGGCCGGGGCCCAAGGTGGTGCCCGAGACGAACACCATGGACGGCCACCTCGTCAATGCGGCGCTCCACCGCGGCCAGGCGCTCCGCCGGCGTGTCGCCGTGAGCGTTCACCTTCTCCGCCACGTGCTCTACCGGCCGCTTTTAGCTGGTTGAGCTCGGCATCACGGGCGCAAAAGACAAACAAAAAGGGATTAGCATCAAAAGCCGGACTAAATCAAGAATCGAACCATACCATCAATGGCTTCCGGCACTTGTTTCCGCCGGTCCTCCCACTCTAGTTCGGCCACGCCCCGCTTTTTTGGAGACGGCCTCCAGCTCAAGACGAGACGCCTCTAGCTCCTCCTTGAAGCGAATAGCGTCTGCTTCCCCGTACGGCACGGGGGGTGGCCATCGGACTCGAAGAGTCATCAGGAAGGGGCTGATTGGCCGGCGCGCGGGGCGGATTCCACTGAATCAAACTGAAAAAAGGGAGATGATTGTCAAGGCAAAGGAAGATCAAAAGGAAGATCGACAAGGAGAAATTGATGATCATCACCGCCTGCGCGCATTGGCGCTGCTTCCCCTCGGCCTCGTCGGAGGCGCGGCGGCGGTTGAGGCGGCGCACCATTGCGGTTTGGGGATGCGCACTGTTTGCAAGAGGGCCGAGAGATTGGCAAAGATTCGAGAGCTAGAAGGCACGGTGGAGAGCTAGGGGCACCTATGGCAACATTTATAGGCCCGGCGAGGATAATTGTGGCTTCGAATCGTGGCCGTGGATCGTGGCGCACGTCCCAATAAAATCGGAAGGCGGAGAGATTTCCTTGACCAACCCGCCGGTGGGTCGTTTGGAGTTCTAAGCCGAAACGCGTGTGGGTCGATGGTTTCGGCTAAGGGAATTCAAGGTGTCGTTCGGCGTTAGCGTTTCACTACCGAATGGGTCGTTCGGCATCACATCTCAAAGTACGCCAAGGAAAGGAAACAAATTGCAAAGGAAATATTACAAAAACGACCAAGGCTCCGGGTGCAATTTCTTTGAGCTTGAGCAATACCTCGTCCGGGCGGCCCAACGGCCGGTTTATTTCTTTCTCACATCGGCGCCGCGATGGGCCCTGCGATGACCCGATGGTAAGCTCGATGACGACGGGGTGTGATCCCTCGAAAAACAACACCGCCGAGGTGAGAATGCTAGGACCAAGGTATCAAGATTAAGAGCAAAATTGGATACCTCATGAGTGTTTTCTTGAGCGGGAGCAATCGTAGACGAAAGAAGCGTCCCGAGCAGAGCCGAAACTTCCAAGTCAGGAGATGCTGATGCAGCCATCGGTGACTCGTGAGTTTCTGGCTGGTGAAAAATTGGATCCTCCTCTGTTGGGTTGGTCATTGTTGCTTGACTGATAGGCGATGGCATCCTAGGGGTGTTTGGCGGCTCCAGTTGAGTTGGGGGATTCATCTCTGGAGAGCGTACTGCTTCCGCAGAAGGTGATGAAGATGAAACCTCTACTGGGATGGGCAATTCAACCCTGGAAGGGCTCGCCTGTTGAACCACTGGAACATCTACGAGTGGTTCTCCAACAGTTTCTTCTGCAAATGTCCAATTGAAGGGATAAGTGCCAGTGCTCATCCTTGAGAAAGAACAGCAAAAAGCCATACCAAAGGATGGGGCATCGGCGGTATTGGTTCTCAAGAATGTTGGGCTCTAGTCTCGAAATACACAATGATATGATCCATCAAGAACAGAAGTAACCCGGTAATCGAGAAGGTAAAGGAGTTTACCTCAACCAAGTACTTTCTTGACAGTTCTCCTCCTTTTAGCGCTCGGAGGGGGAATCAGATGCAATCCTTGCCTCCCCGTCAACAAGCAAGGCTAGAGAGGGCCGGGATCGGTGGTAGCATACCGTCCATCGCTTGGCGCGGGGTTGTGGATTTAAACCCCAATGCTGAAATTGGGCCTTCGGCATTATAAGTTATTGCCCTGGCTCGAGGGGCAGGAACTGTGTTCTGTGGACAGAAGATGAAGGTCAGGACCATGAATAAAAGTCTGATCAAGGGGCTCATTGTGTTACCTCTGAAGTCGGCAGGAAATCAGGCACCAATTCACGCACGTAACACATGAACGGAGTTCACCGAAGATGTGGTCATGGAATTCTTGCCACCATGAGTCGAAGGTGGGGTGAGCTATGGTTGCGTGGCACAAAAGGACATGTGTAGACGGTGGGACCGCACACATAGTTGAAAACTCTGCTTTGCCGCATCGGTTCCTTGATTTCCTCCCCGGGCTTGAGGAATTCATGCGAAACAATCTTGGGGGCAGCTGGCCGCATCCAAGTTGCCCCGGCCATTACGTTAGGCTGGTAGTACTCATAAGTACTGGCATTCTGCCTTCCTCCATTGAACTCGGCCGGTAATATACATGGGCGGATTATGATATTAAAAATTTCTAGGAATCTCCCATCTTGATGGCCGGGCTCAAAGGAGAACTCGACAGGGAAGGTCAGAGTGTCATAGCCTAGATAAGGGAGCCAAAGAGGATTGGGGAAGCCTTTGAAGAACAACTCGAAGAGTTGGGTGATGTCTTTTCGTCGAATGATAACGATTGAAGCCGCTTCTCCATAGCTTTGGCATCCTCTGGTGACTTGAAGCTCTCCTTCAGGGGGATTGGACCAGGGGAAGAACCTGGAGCTCAAGTCGACGCCTACAATCTGGTGCATGTGAAGCCTGCGGCCAAATCCGAACAAACCACCAAGGGCCATTGACGCACGTTATCCTCCGGGCCGGTATACATTTGGGTAAGGTCGTCCGATGAAGCATATGGTATACACTGCTTGCCCAAGAGGAATTTTCCCCGGAGGAAGGCGATTGCCGCCGGCGGATGGATCGCCATTGCGATATGATTCAGAGTGGGTTCATTGGCCTTGCCACGGAAGACAAACCCGCATAACCACATGTTCAAGAAGGCTCGTATTCAACTTCGCCAAGGGGATTATCTCTCATGTGTTTCAAAATATAATTCTTGTAGCCATCCCCCCGGCTTTACCCCTGTTTGGCGTGAGGAGTTCTTGAAATTCCAAGGCTGAACGGACCCAGTGATATCAAGGTCGGTGGATCATGTACACGTCGGCCAAAGTTGGAGACATTGGGCCATGCCCAAAAAGGAAGGCATTGACGCCATTGGGACCGTAAGTGGCACGCGGCTATCGAAGATCTTCATTCTTGGGCGTCTCGGCTACGGATAACTCCAAACATTGAGCAATGCGGAGAGTATCCAGATTGGTCAATCCACTCTTATCCGCGAGAATCCTACGGTACCAAGTCTTCCAGCCTGCGATTGGGGGCAAAGGCCAGTTCTTGAACGCATCTTGCCACTGAGGAGGTGGAGATAAAGCTACCTTGAAAGGGATTCTCTGAGATTCAGCGGCAATGAAATCTCGAGGGTCAGGATTCCCTTCAGGACCAAGATAATAAGACTGCGAATTGGCCTCAATAGGGATCAGAAGGGCAGTAGACGGTTCCTGGAAGAGAGCGGAAGAAGAAAATTTCAGGAAAAAATTGAAAACCTAATGCCGAACAAAGGTTTGGAGGGGTGAATTTACCTGAACAGCTTGGTTCTGAGTTGCCATTGGAGATTCGAGTTCGGAACGAAGGGGATCTAGGGTTGGATCTGGACGAAGAATCCGGCGGATTGCGAAGAACAGGTGTTGACAGGTTTGGCTCAAAGATTCGTGGCAGGAGTCAATTGTGGAACAAAATTACTTTTATCCCACAATTGAAGGGGCATGTGTTAACACCAAAATCTGGTAAGGAGTATGACATGTGGGTCCGATTCGGAGAAGAGTCCGTCTGGTGGAAGGAAGGATATCTTCAGAGATTTTCGGCAGAAGGATCCGCGGTCGGCTATCTGCTCCAGTTCGGCAAAGGAACAGTAGAGCTGATTTTGCGGGATTGGACGGTGACGTGGCTCGATCAGGGGAAGCGAATGGATGGACAGGCGATCAAGTTTAGTTAGGCAATGAATCCATTCGCAATTGTAATCAGCAGGGTATAAATATGATCCCTGGATGTATGTAAAAAAACACGTTCATTCCTCAATACACACCGGCCTTACGCCAAACCCTAGAGTCCCTTGTCGTGTCGTCGAGTTCTTCGAGAGGACCAATCGATCCGTCGACCTCCGTGAGTACCGGCAACCTTGTATCATGTCTAGTATCATGCGGTGGATTTAGATCTGATGCAAGTAGTCTTGTTACCATGCTTCGTGTCATGCGGTAGATTCAAGCTTGGTTCAAGAGGGTTTCTTGTTAGATCATGAGCCATGCGGTAGGCTAAGGTCTAGCTCGAAGCTAGTTATCGGCTCTATTGGATTTTGGCAAGATCCAATAGATTCATTAAGTTACCCCGTATTATCATGAGTTTTGCTTTATGTTTTAATTCATGTAATACACTTTTGCCCAATCTAGATGGGTTTGGATCGGCTCTTTTTCCTTTTAAGATCCGTGCAAGAATAGGTTTCGTGTTTTTGACGCGTGGATCTCGTGCTCTCCGATAGCCGAAACCGAATCGATCTAGGTTGTTACATGTTGCGGGTTCAAGCTTGCTTTGTTAGTATAAATCTTGAAAGAGCCGGGTATCATGCGGTAGATGCGAGGTTTTTGGGTTGCTTTGGAGCTAGTCATCCGGTGGATTAGATTTCCAATTCAGCTTGATAGATTTATTCACGTGGTAATGTTTGTTCCTTCTTCATGGACCCCGAATCGGTTGTTCAGCCGCATTCGGTTATATCTTCACGAGTAGATCACGTGCGTTATTTATGTTTTAAAAGACGTGTGCTTTTAGCTTTCCATATTTAGGTTGTATCATGCGGTGGATAGATCTATTTGTGGAAAGTGGTGCGTTCTTTCATGCAAGTTGTATCATGCGGTGGATAGATTTGCCGATATCGTACCCGACGGATCTTAGAGTAATTAGACATGCGGTAGACTAATGCTTTGGATCTATGCATGCTTATTTTAATACATGATCATGTTCGTGCTTTACTTCATTCAATGTTAATCTTCGTGAGGATCGGTTATGGCCTGGTACGTGCATCCATGTTTATTCAAAGATCGATCGTTGTCATGCTTACGTCATCCATTCGGCAATGTTCTTTTTTCCTTCGCGGTTACCCGAATGGTTGTGGTTCTTCGACAGGTAGCTTCGCATAGCTACATGTCGTCTTGCTTGGCTCCTTAGCCGTAAATATGGAACTGCCTGGTACCACCCGGGGGTTCCAAGTTTTGGTATCTAACTGTTTTATCTTTTTGTTAATTTTCAGGAAAAATTGACCGGCACGTCACTTTCTCTCTCGCGCGTGCGAAGCTAAGCTTTTCGGCTTGGCCGTGTGATTGGTGCCGAGTGCATATTTTGCGTCAACAACCACAACGACGTCCAAGAGTTGCAGGCGAAGGGCGACGACTTGGTGCGGAAGAATAAGGGCCTCCGCAACAAGAACAAAGGTACGCCGCTGAACTTGTCGGGTACTTATTGGAGGTCGAGAAGTTCCTGACCCGCTGTACTGTTGCCGTGTTGCAGAGCTTGAGGGCCAGGTGGAGCAGCTGAAGTCCTCGGAGACGAGCATGAAGAACCTCTTCTACCGGGAGCAAGAAGCCCGCCAGGTACTCGAGCTCGACTACAAAGAACTCGCCTTCGAGTGCGAGAAGCACATGGAGCTCCGGATTGCTTCTGACCGCGATCTCGTCAACTGCTACAAATCCTTGCAGAAGTTGAATGAAGACTGCGAGGCACTGCGGGCCCAACTGAAGGAGCTTGAAGAAGCCGCACTGCCGATCGCAAGGCTCCTGGTGCCGCACCCGGGCGGCCCCAAGATTGCTCCGCTGGTGGATCGCCTCAAGGAAGCTCCAAGCCGGCTGGCGGCCTATGTGAAGCACATGGCGAGGTCGATCCCAAGGCAAGTCTTGGCCTTCATGAAGTCGTACTTCCCGAAGGCTCCAGTGGAGGTAGTCGCCGGCGGGGTAGCCGCCAACTGCACTGATGAGCAGTATGCAGAGCTGCTGGAGCAGATGGCTCCCATCGCGGAGCAAGTAGCTGAGAAGCTGAACCTCCAGTAGCCCTGTAATAGATAGCTAGTAGCCAAAGGTTGTACAAAAACAATTGTAATGAATTGCTTAAGTATTAATGAAAGAAAATTTCCAGCAATGAGTACTCGTAGTCGCGATCTCAGAGTGCGGAGCCCCCATCGTGGAGTGGATGCGAGTAGTCGTACTCGGCTTTAGTGGTCCCGTTGTAGGGAGTAGGCAGTAAAGAAGTTGATGAACGATCAAACTTTATTACTGAAGAAGTACACCTGGATGGCCAGGGCCGTAGTTACAGAGTAGTCGCTTGGACCCGGAGGCCGCTTACAGCTGAGTAGAGCTGGAGCGGGTAGCCGCTTACAGCAGTAGATCCGTAGGTAGCCGTGTAGGCTGGATCGTAGATCCGTAGGTAGCTCGTATAGGCCGGATCTTGGAGTGTGGTCTCTTAGTAGACCGGCGCTAGAGTCCTTGACGCTCGTGGCGCCCGTGGTCCGTAGGTAGCCGCATGGGCCGGATCTGGAGAGGAGAAGTCCGGAGCCGGGGCCGGGACCGGAGGCCGCTTACGGCAAGGGGTGTTGATGTAGTCGTGTGGACTTGAACCCCGGAGTAGTCGTGTAGACTAGGCGTAGAATCGACAGAGCTGGTCGACGTTCCAAGAGTTGTTGATGTCTTCACCTTCAAGTGTTTGGAGGCGGTAGGAGCCCGACCCGGTCACCTTTGCAACGGTGAACGGCCCTTCCCAGGGGGAGCTGAGCTTGTGTAGTCCTTCCGTGTTCGAGTACGACGGAGGACGAGATCTCCAACATTGAAGTAACGTTCCTTGACGTTGCGATCGTGGTAGCGTCGGATACCTTCTAGGTACCTTGCCGATTGGACGAGGGCGGCGCGGCCGAGCTTCTTCGAGGCCGTCGATATCAACTCGTCCGCCGTCTTCCGAGACGCCTTCGTCGTAGTGCTCCACCGCCTGGCGAGTTCCATATGACGTCGGCGGGGAGGATTGCTTCGGAGCCGTAGACCAGGAAGTAAGGGGATTGCCCCGTTGGCTTGGATGGTTGAGTCCGTAGCCCCCAGAGTGCGTTGGGTAGTTCCTTGATCCACTTGCCCCCTTTGGAGTTTGCGGCGTCGTGTAGCCGCTTCTTGAGAGCGTCGAGCACCATCCCGTTGGCGCGCTCGACTTGTCCGTTGGCCCGTGGATGGGCAACTGAGACGTATCGGACGTCGATCCCGCTGTTCTCGCAATACTCCCGCAGCGGTGGTTGTTGAAGTTGGATCCCGGTGTCCGTGATGATGCGGTGGGGTAGCCCGTAGCGGTGTACGAGTTCATCCGGAAGTCGAGTACTTTGTCGGCCCTTGGGCATGTGAGCGGCTTGACCTCGATCCACTTGGTGAACTTGTCGATAGCCACCAATACCCCGTTGAATCCTTCCGGAGCGCTTGGCGGTGACCCAATCATGTCGAGCCCCCGGCAAGCAAAGGGCCGGGTTGGCGGTATGGTGACTAGCTTGTAGGCTGGGACGTGTTGCTGCTTGGCGAAGTACTGGCATCCTTGGCACTTTCTGACGAGTTCTTCGGCGTCGCCCAGAGCCGTGGGCCAGTAGAAAGCTCGTCGGAAAGCTTTGCTGACCAGCGTGCGCGAGGACGCGTGGTTGCCGCAGACGCCCTTGTGGATCTCCTCCAAGATGTCCTTGCCTTCTTCACGAGGGACGCACTTCATGAGTACTCCAGAAGATGCGCCCCGCTTGTAAAGCTTGTCTCCGACGAGGACGTAGGACTTGGCGCGGCGGACGAGTTGCTCAGCCGCGTTCTTGTCGGAGGGGACCTTCTGCTCGCTGAGGTAGTCGATGAAGGGTTGCCTCCAGTCCACGTCGATCATCATGACCTCCTCGCCCACTGGTGGATGGGGGCCGGGACGGTGGTCGGTGGCGCCGGCTCCAGGGATGGATGGCGCGTGAAGCTCGTGGACGAAGACACCCGCCGGTACTTGAGCGCGGGTGGATCCAAGCTTCGAGAGGACGTCCGCCGCAACGTTGTTGTCGCGGACGATGTGATGGAACTCGAGACCATAGAACTTGTTCTCGAGCTTGCGGACTTCTAGGCGAAGGCGTCCATGTTCTCCCCGTTGCGGTCCCAGGACTTGTTGACTTGGTTGATGACCACTGCGGAGTCGCCGTAGACTAGTAGCCGCTTGATTCCCAGTGAAGCCGCGAGGCGGAGCCCGTGTAGGAGGGCTTCGTACTCGGCTTCGTTGTTTGAGACCTTCCAGAAGATCTGCAGGACGTACTTGAGTTGTTCGCCCGTTGGAGAGATCAGGAGTACCCCTGCACCTGCGCCCTCGAGGTTGAGTGAGCCGTCGAAGTACATCACCCAATGCTCTGGTCGCACGGTGGGAGTGGGTAGCTGGTTCTCCCGCCACTCCGCCATGAAGTCGACTAGTGCCTGCGACTTGATGGCTGTGCGTGGCTTGAAGTCGATAGTGAGGGCGCCGAGCTCGACAGCCCACTTGGAGATTCTTCCAGTAGCATCTTGGTTCCGCAGGATGTCGCCAAGCGGGTAGTCGGTGACGACGGAGACCGAGTACTCCTGGAAGTAGTGTCGTAGCTTCCGCGAGGTGATGAGTAGTGCATACAGGAGCTCGCTCGCACGGTGCCGATAGCGGGCCTTGGACTCTGATAGAACCTCGCTGACGAAGTAGACTGGGCGCTGGACTGGGTAGGCGTGGCCGTCTTCTTGCCGCTCGACAACGATGGCAGTACTGACCACGTGAGTAGTCGCAGCGAGGTAGAGCAATAGCTGCTCGCCCTTGTGAGGAGCCGTGAGGATCGGTGGCTTTGATAGGAAGTCCTTGAGCTGGGCAAGGGCTTGATCCGCCTCTGGAGTCCACACGAACTTCTCTTGATGCTTGAGTAGTTTGAAGAAGGGGAGGCCCCATTCTCCTAGCCTCGAGATGAATCTGTTCAGCGCCGCCATGCACCCTGTCAGCTTCTGGACGTCTTTGATGCTCGTGGGAGCTTTCATGCTGGTGATGGCGGAGATCTTCTCGGGGTTGGCTTCGATGCCGCGCTGGCTGATGATGAAGCCGAGTAGTTTGCCCGAAGGGACGCCGAAGACGCACTTGTTCGGGTTGAGCTTCCAGCGGTACTCGCGTAGTGATGCGAAGGTCTCCTCAAGGTCGTCGATGAGGGTACTGAGTCCCCGGTCTTGACAACCACGTCGTCCACGTAGGCCTCGACGTTCTTGTTGAGTTGCCTCTTGAAGCGGTGCCCGGATAGCTCGTTGGTAGGTAGCGCCGGCGTTCTTCAACCCGAAGGACATGGTCGTGTAGCAAGACACGCCAAACGGGGTGATGAACGCGGTCTTCTCTCGGTCTTCCTCCTTGATTGCGATCCGGTGGTACCCGGAGTAGGCGTCGAGGAAGCGAGCAGGTCGCAGCCCGCCGTGGAGTCGATGACTTGATCAATCCGCGCAACCCAAAGGGGTCCTTGGGGCGTGCTTGTTGAGGTCGGTGTAGTCGACGGACATCCTCCACTCGTTCGAGTTCTTCTTGCGGACGAGAACAGGGTTGGCGAGCCACTCGGGATGGAAGACTTCTCCGATGAAGCCACCGCGAGTAGCTTGGCGAGTTCCTTCTTGATGGCGTCCCGCCCGTCGTCGCGCAACGAGTCGGAGGTGTTGTCGCTTGGGGGTGGCCTTAGGATCGACGTTGAGGCGCGTGCTCAATCGGCTCCCCGGGCACTCCCGGCATGTCCGCTGGCTTCCACGCGAAGATGTCGTGGTTAGCCCGAAGGAAGCTGATGAGCGCGTCTTCCTATTTGGGGTCAAGGCCAGACCCGATGGTGGTGGTCTTGCTGGGGTCGCCTGTTCCGAGGTCGACCGTCTTGACGAGTACCTCCTCAGGTGGCTGAGGCTTGTTGGTGCTGTCAGACTTCTCTGGGATGTCGAGTTCACTTGTAGCAAGCTTCTTCGACGCGGCGTAGACCTCCATCATCGCGTTGGGTACTTGGTTTGTAGAGGCGATCTCCACGGCTTCGTGTCGCAGCCGTGGGAGATTTTCAAGTCCCCTTGGAGGGAGAGTACACCGGCCGGGCTTGGCATTTTGAGTACCAAGTAGGTGTAGTGGGGCACCGCCATGAACTTGGCGATGGCCGGTCCGCCGAGGATGGCGTGGTAAGAGGTCTCGAAGTCCGCGACCTCAAACTTGATGTACTCGGTGCGTAGTTGTCCCGAGACGCCCCGAAGGTAATCGCGGGACCACCGAGCCCGGTGGAATAGCCGCGTTGCCGGGGATGATGCCGTAGAAGGGCGTGTTGCTCTTGGTGAGCATATGGGTGATGTCGAGCTTCATTTTCTTCAAGGTCTTGGTGAATAGGACGTTAAGCCCGCTTCCACCGTCGATGAGCACCTTGTTGAGCTTGGAGCCCGCCACCACCGGCTTCGGGACGAGGGGGAACCGTCCCGGTTCGAGAAGCCGGTCCATTGGTCCGCGCGGGAGAAGGTGATGGGTACCTCCGACCACCCGAGAGGGGTCGGGGCCGCCGGCTCGATGGACATGACTTCACGACGGGTAGCCTTCGCTCCCGCCCGCCGGGCAATCCGCCGAAGAGGACGTTGACGGTCTTGTCTCGGCTCCCCGGAAGTCGTTGTTGTCGCCGTACTTCTTCTTGCCCTTTTGGTCATGGGGGTGCGGTGGCTCGGGGCGTATCCTTGAGTGCATGCCCGAGTTGGTAGCACCTTGTTCGGTGGTGTGGTTGCCGTTTGGATGCCACGGGCATTTCTCCTTCACAAGTCTTTGAAGCCGCCGGAGTTCTTCTTCGAGTTCCCCTTCGTAGGGTGCTTTGGATAGCCGCGACGGTGTTGTCCGCTTGCGCTTGCGGTTGGGACCCGAGTAGTAGTTGTTGTTGTTGTTGTTGTTGTTGCGGCCTCCTTGGTTTGCGTTGCCGCCGCCGCCGCCCGGCTCGCTTGGTCTTGCCACGGATGGCGTCGTACTTGGCATTGGCCTTGTCTTCTTCATCCGCCCAGGACGTGATCATGTCCTTGAGGTGGGGGATGGACCTGGGGCGGCGACGACCGAAGTCTTCGAAGGTGCGGCGGTGGTAGAGACCGTCTTGGAAGAGGTCGATGACCTCCTTGTCGGTGACGTCGACGACGGTGGCGCGCTTGTCGAAGAAGCGGCGCATGTACTTGCGGAGGGTCTCGCCTTGTTCCTGCTTGATCATGGCCAGGTCCATGCGAGTACCCGATCGGCCCATGGCGCCCGCGAAGTTGCTGGTGAACTGCTCCTTCAGCTGGTCCCACTTGTCGATCGAGTGCTTGTCCGGCCGACTCGAGCCATGTGAGTGGTGCTTGGTCCGGGCGAAGGGGAAGTAGAGGCACTTGGTGTCGCCGTTGCCGCCGCCGTTCTCGATGGAGAGGGCGTAGCATCCGAGCCACTAGATGGGATCCGCTTCGCATCGTACTTGGTGATCCCCAAAGGCTTGAACTTGTCGGGGAGGAGCAAGTTGCGAAGTCGAGGTGAGAAGGCGGCGAAGCCGTCGCCCTCGGCCGTGGTGGTCGACTTCTTCCGCCGCGGCCTCCTCAATCTTCGGCGAGCGTCGTACCCGCCATGTGAGGCACGGAGGCGTGGTCGTTCGCGTGACCTCGGCCGCCGCGGCTGCCGCCGCCGCCCGGCTCTCTGTTGGCTCCATGGTTGGAGCTTCCGCCGCCGCCGCCGCCGCCGTCGGGGTCGTTGCCGCCGCCACCGGCCGGAGCGTGGTGGGGAACAACTCCTCGGTTGTTGTGGTCGTCCTCTGAGGGTCCGCCGGCGTTGGAGCGACGACGGTTCGGCTCGGCCGGAAGGTCGGCTCGAGTACGGTTAGGACCGTTGTTGGCGCCGCGACTTGTGGCTTCGTTGTCGCGAGGTCCGGCCGGAGCGGTTGGTTGACCTCGTTGTCGACCCGCATGAAGTAGGCGTCTTCGGCCGAGCTTGGCGGTGACCTCTCTAGCGCGTATGCCCCGAGCCCGGCGTGCGATCGCCGTGATCGACATGAGGCATTGCTCGGGGGTGGTGTGTACTCGCTCTCGACCGCCTCGAGAGCTTCCGCAAGGTTGCGGACGGGGAAGTTGTCGCGGAGGCGTCGGCGATGTTCGGCCGCGCTTCGGTTACGCTCACGTCGAGCGTCTCCGTCTGCGGGTTCTCGTTTGGTGGAGAGTCGACAGAGAGCTCGTCGGGAGGAGATGTCTTCCGGATACTTGTCCCGAGCCGTGCCCGAAGGCCCCGGGGTGTCGCCGGCAGCCATGAAGACTTGGCGATCGGGGGTACCAAGGCCGGACTCGCAGGGTGCCACCCTCGCTTGGTGTGCTTGAGTCGGCCCGGCTAGTGGTGTTCCCTCCCGGAACGGTAGCAAGTCGATGTAGGCGACGTAGCGTGAGTCTCCCTTGATCGAGTCGGCGGGTTTGCGGTCCGGCCGCAGACATATCTCCCCGCCGGCGTGGATGTTATAACCGCCCCGCAGGCCGGCCCCGCCAAGGGAAGCTCGGTGGAATTGTCCTCAGACTCGGGCTCCTCAGGGTCCGACCCGAAGTCGAACTCGTAGTCCGGGTTCGAGTAGAACTTGGAGGGAGGGCTGGAGTCCGAAGCGCGATCGGGAGTGGCGTCGTAGTCCGAGTTGCACTCGGGTACAGGCTCCTTGCCGGCCGGCGCGCGGTGGGAGCCCCCGTGCGGGCCCGGCCGGGGATGCGGGGGCCACGCGCGGAGCGCTCACGAGGTGAGGGGACCGCTGCGATGGATGAGTAACCGGCTCGCATGCGATGGCCCATGGCGACATCGAGTTCAAATTGGAAGCGGTCTCGAGCTCGAAGTCGGCGTTGTGGCCGAAGAGCGAAATTTCGCCGAACATGCCGGCGAGTTCGCCCGTGACGACTTCGGGGAAGCGTCACAAAGCTTTGTCTTCGGGTTGGGGCCCGCATGGTCGGGCGGCGGCGGAAGGAGCCCGCGCCATCGGCGGTGCGGACCCGTGGCACCGAACACGAAGGTGTCGCCGCGATTGAAGGCGACGGTTGGCTTGAGGCGGACGGGGAGCCGTCGAGTTCGCCATGTGATCTCGGGCGGGAGTCCCTACCCGCGCGCCACCTGTCGGTGTTTTAGACCGGCAACCTACTAAGGGGAGTACCCGAAGTAGATGAATTTGTCCTCGCCGAGATCGGTAACTCGAAGGAAGAGACACGTGGCACACAATTTAGACGAGGTTCGGGCCGCGAGGTGCGTAATACCCTACGTCTCGTATCTTTGCGTAGCTACGGATTGATTGGGCACGATTACGGGATGGTGCAATAGTGCGCCGTGGGTTGTATGAGAAGAGATTCGATGCTAGAGATCGGTCCCTGCCTCGCCTTATATAGTCCGGGAGGCAGGGTTACAAGTCGGAGTAGGGAGAGAGTACTAGTCGAGTACGTCTAGGAGTCCTCTATACGGTGCGGAACATGTACGGCTCCCCCTAACCGAGTACTACTCCGTGTGTAGTCCTTGTGCTCCACGCCTACGGGTGCCGTGTAGCGCAAGCCGGTAGTCCCGGGGGCCCACCGAGTAGTCGGTCTGGTACCCACCGAGGTAGTGGGTCCCGGGGAGGTCCATACGACACCATCTTCCCCTCGGAGCGAGAGGCAGGGAGGCACGGGTCGCCGCCATGGGCGGCTCCTGGCCGGCGAGCGGAGCACGGCGGTAGTCGGGAAGTGGGGCAAAAGAGAGAGGGGAGTGGGGGCATTCGATTCCCCTCCTCCCCTCGGGCGGAGACGGCGCACGTAGGCGCGTCATCGTAACATCCCGACTTTCTTCGGAATGTTAGCGATATAAAAATGTGGGTTTCAAAATTTTGATTTGAAATGAGTGCATAATTAAAATATAAGTGTGCCTTCTTTGAATCTTCCCTAACCACCTAAATTTATTTTGAGCAAAATAATTAAATTTAGGAAATATAAAATGCTAGTGTGAGAACTTTTGAGTTTATTGGATTGTCTTTGGATTTTAGTGTGTGGCATTCAAATTTGGATGCTAATTCAAATTTGAATCTAATGTTTGAATGGGAGTTAAGGCTTTAGGATAATACGAAAAACCACCCTATCTCTCGTTGGGCCGTAGCTCCGTCCCGCAGGCCTCTAGAACACCCCAATCTCTTCTCTCTCGGGTCGCTTAAGCCACGGCCTTCTTGGCCTTTCGGCCCACCTAACCGCTGCCCCGTCTAACACCAACCGCACCCCTCCCTCTTTAACCGCCGGTGGACCCCGTGCGTCGGCCCCTCATCCCTTCCCCTCGCTTTTCTTCTTTCCCGTGCGCACGTCGTGGGGCGGGGAGGCGACGCGAGCACCACGCCGGCCCCATGGCCGCCGCCCCCGCAGCCGGCGTTGGCGGCCGCGGATGGCCTCCGCGTGCCCTCGCCTCGCATCCCCCCGTGCACACTCCCCGCGCCGGAACCCTAGGGCGCCGCCCTATAAGAAGCCGCCCACGGTCGCTCTCCCTGTTCTACACCGCCACCTCGGGGGAATTTTCCCCAATCCGCCGCGAGGCTCCTCCAAGCAATCACAAGGAGGGATGAGGAGAGGACAGGGAGGAAGACCGGGCCGCCGCCTAGGGCACCGTGACGCCGCCCGCGCCGCGCGGTACCTCGACACCGACATCTCCCCGAGGCCGCCGTTTCGTTGATCGTGAGGAAGACAAAAGAAGAAGAGGAGAGGGAGAAGGGATATGTCTTGTACATGCCAAGGTCGTCGCCCACCGCGAAGATCGAAGCCGATCGTGGATGAGTCGGACCAATCGAGGACAACGCCGCCCCCCGTCCCGCAACCCGATGCTCCGGTTGTTCCGTGCCGCCGCACGCCTTCCCCACCGTTTCGTCGTCGCTTCCCGCAACCTAGGTGAGCACCGCGACCCCCGTGCCGTGTCCCGACCTTTGAGCCGTGGTTGGAAAGAGCCTTGTGCGCTCGTGTGATGTTTGGATGTCGTTGCTCGCTCGCACCGCCGCGCGGACCCGCCGTCGCCCGAGAGCCGGCCATCGAGCCGAGCGGTCGTTCTTGCGAGGTGTCGGCGCCGTCGACGCCGCGCGTGTTCCCTCCTTCCATTGTTGCCTTTTGCTTGTCACCGAACGTACGTGACGCTGCCGCCGTACCGGCCCGCCGCCGTGGCCCGACACCGGCATACGCTCGCGTTCGCCCTTCCCTCGTGCACCCACGTGCGCACGTACACGCCGGTGCTCACACGCGCAAACCACGCGCGCGCACCCGCCCGGCTCCCTTTCGCACCGGACCCGGCCGGCACACCATTCCGCCGCGGAACGGCCTCGCCGCCGGGGGATCTCGTTCTCGCGCACCCACTCGGCGCGCGCGCCAACCCGGCCGTCGCCTTGCTGATCACCTCGAGCGAGCCGAAGCACCCTGTTCGCGACCGCCCCGTCGCTCTGCTTCGCCTCGCCGCCGAGGACGTCCTTCGCCTTGGGATCTTGATCTTTGGCCTAGGAAGGCGCACATGCAATGGCTGCCCCCGTGACGAGCTCTGAGCGATGGGCATGTCCAGCCCCTGGCGAGCTCCACGGACGGGTATATGCGCGGGCGAGTGAGTTCCGCGGTCTAGCACCACATGGAAGCTCTACGGCTGGCTCGACGCGGGCCTGGCCCGAGAGGCGGCTGTGCAGGCTGGCAGGCCAAATTTGCAACGCGCGGGCCTGGCCCGAGAGGCTATACAGCCAAAAAACAAGGCCAACTGCACCCTATGGGCCTAGGGAGGGCGTCCCATATAGTCGCCATCGACGTGAATGCCCAGCAGACCTGCACGCACACGTAGAGACTGACACTAGCATACGCATGCATGAATTGGAACTGAGGGAGTAAGTGATTTACTTGTACTTTGAAATCTGCATCGTTTCTCAGATAATTTAATCATGCATGCTGTACTTGCATTTTGCACCTCATTGAAGTTATCATATGTCACACCTGTTTTTCCAAAGAAAATCAAGTGCAAACCTATATGCATGTCGGGATCAAGTTTCATGCATATAGTGACATATAAGTGAATGCGAAACAATATCACGTAAGGAAAAGGGAGATTATCGAGTATTACGCTTAAATCCCGGAAACGAAGGCACCAAACTCCACAAGCAATCGACCAAGGGGTTGCATACGCCTAGCACCAAAGCAACATCTTCACAAGGCTTCGGATCAGCCTTTCTCCTACCGAGCAACATATATATATATAACAAGGGTGAGCACTTGTCGTACTCGGCAAGTGTGGGTAAAGTACGAATGCAAAGGCTTTATAGTGGACTAGCTCAAAGCATTTAGCATTTTTAGTTGGTCAAATTTTATTAGCACCCGATTACTAATAAAGTATAAGTATATACCAACCCAAATTAAACATAAAGGTAAGAAATTCGCCATAAGCATATGGCAAGCATAACCAAAGAGCACGATTTAAGTCCATCTTCAAGTTCGGTTATCATGTGAGGGTCCAGCCGCTCTTGACCGTGAGCACGACTAATCGATTAGTTTTACACTGCGCAGAGGTTGTACACTTTCACCACAAGTCGCGTAAAAACTCCGAAGAGCTTTGCACCCAACCACGCCGTGCAAAAGTAGGCACAATACCACACTACCGAGGTGTGATTGCATAGGGACGCTACGCGGCCTTTACAAAGAGTCCTCCCGTGCGATTAATCCATAGTAGTATGTCATAGAGGCTATCTTTTGTGCCACACTTCTATTCACGAACGGTCGGTCATAGAGTACTTCCGTTCCAATACCACTCCGAAATAGAGCCATAAAAGCATTCCTCCGTCCCCAAACTACTATGCGAGTAATGACCACACAAAGACTTCCCTAATTACTCCGCCAAGACCGAGCCATATAGTTCTTGTGGTTGCACCGTTGTCCCGGGTGGTCGCTCCATGTTCCTATTAAACATATGGTCTTGTAAATTAAGCATCACACATCATATTGGTAAAAGAGTATTCACGTTGTTTATTACCAACCCCGTTATGCAAACTAAGCAAGATCTACCATCAAGATTAATTAAACAACCCGATTATACAAGGCAATGGTAAAAGGAAACTAGTCATAATCCTTAATAGGAACCCATCAAAATTAATGCAAGCAATGCAATGAGTGATTAAACATAATTCTTAGGACAAAAGGTCAAGGACACACTTGCCTTTAACCGGAGGGTAGTTGCTCGAATCTTCTCGAACGGCGTTCACTCTAAGCGCATCAATCATCGGACAAGCATACAAAGCAAGCAAACAAACACACTAAGAACAATACACCAATCAAAAGAAAACTTCGAAGAACGCACTAATGGATATACTCGATTAGGTGGATCACTCAAGAACACAAAGTGTGCTTGAAAGGTTTGGTTAGCTTTAAAGAGATGGTTGTGGAAGATTGAGCAAGGACGGAAAGATCACACCGAGAGAGAGCTTGACAAAGAACATCTAACGAACGATTTGCATAAGTAAGAGAACAAGGCTATGAGCTAGATTTATTTTAATTAACAAAATATATGTAAGGATATTTTATAAAGAAAATACCCTAAGTTGGAATTAATGTAGCATTACATTTTATTTGTAAAAGGCCGGAGTAAAGAACAGGGAGGACCTAGTTGTGATTAACTATAGACAACAGGGAGTAGGTGATAAGATTGTCAAGGCACATTCAACAGTGCTCGCAAAAAGGATAAAATACAGGGTTAGATCTGAAAAAGTGTTCGGTTGGATTTATGTGTGATAGGTGAGATCTCTCTAGGGTGTTATGGGAAAAGTTGCAAGACACAAGAATTGATCTAAAGATTACACAAAAAGCCAGGGGGTTACTTGCAAACCGGCCAGACCTCATCTTCTTCCTCTGGTCGATATCGCAGCAGGGGCGGGCGGCGGTCCTAGAGGACCAAATCGCCGGTGACCCGGTGGCCAAGGGTTCAAGCGGATTGGTGCAGGAGATAAAGGAGACGGAGGGGATCTTAGGGAGGTCATCACCTGCGGCGAAGACGAAAGGGAGCGGCAGAAATTCCGCCGGCGGCGAAGCTCGGGCAGATGGCGGCCGGTTTGGGTCTCCAAGCGATGGCGGCGCTCAGGAGGTCGAAAGGTCGAGGGAGCAGGCGGGCTACGCTCGGCTCGACCTCGCAAAGCACCTGGTGTTGCTCGTTCATCCGGGAATCAACGGAGGCGGCAAGAATTTGAAGGGGGCGCGGCGGCGGTCGGCCACGGTGGCTGGCGGCTTGATTCGGCGGCGGCGCAGAGCAGGCGAGGCGTGGAACGTGGCGCGCGCGGGGCTCGAGCCCTCCCCTTTATAGGGGCGGCCGCGCCTAGCGTGCACAGCACGCCTACCGAGGGGCGGCGGCGGCTTGGTCAGGGAGGCCACGGCCTCAAGCGTGCGGGCTCCGCTGGGCCCAAATGGGCTTCGGCGGGCCTGCGGCTGGGCCGGCCGAGATGCGGGTTGGGTCGGGCCCACGGGCTCGGCCCAATCCGGGGATTAATATTTCGTTTTTTTCCTAAATATTTTCAGTGCAAAACAAATTCCAGAAAAATAGTAGAAAGTGTTTTAAGGCACGAAAAATACTCAGAAAATCCCAAAAATTCCAGGAAAATTCCTAGAGACACATTGGGACATGAGCTATCCAAATAAAGTGTTTGGAGCTCATGAAAAAGGATTTTAGAGCCTTCTAATAAATAGATTTAGCTCTGGGGAAAATGAGAATGAATTCCGGAAAATCCGGAAAATTCTCGGGAGGGTTTGGACAGCTCCTAAACGCATTTTTGAAACCTTTTGCACTCAAGAAGCACTAGATGCATCGGCATGAATGCAACACTCACAACTATTTTTATTTAATTTAGAAAATCAAACAATGGGTTTTCCTATACTATATTCCCCGTAAAGAAAATAAATGTTGGAAAATTTTTGAAATTATGAGAAATTGTTATTTAATTATTCTTTCTATTCACATCCCGAAATTGGAAATTTCGGGGTGTGACATCATACGGGAAGAATAAACATCAAGATGCCGTTGTTCAAGTGGGTGTGTTAAATTCACATGGTGGATATCAATATGTAAGTACGCTGGTAATTATTAGGTGTAGATCTGAAAGATGCTCGTCTTTAATGAGGATCACATGGTTTTGTTTTAAAATCTGAACGGGATACCTAGCTAGCAGTAACATTCTGATAAGCAACTGTAGATCAGCAATGTATATATGCTGATAAAATGAGTGTATATAGATGCTTTGTATGAAAGCAGGGGGCAAACCTCTTTAAGTAAACTATTTAAAGATAATTTATTCCACCTTTAAAAGGATACACATGTAGTAGATTGAAGATACTGCAACAAGCTGGAGTACATCAGGAAAACATGCATGAACGTAAAAGCATATATATAGATTGGCGACTGGTGGGATGATCTATCAGACGATAGGGAAGGACGCGGTCCGAGCAAAACTGCACACTCCTCTGCCCTTGACGACGTAGAAGAAGCCTTTCTCGCCCCACCTCTCACTCCACGAGTTCTTGGCGATCCAGTACTTGGTTCCGTCCGCCTTGGCCCCGTAGCCGACGGCGGTCACGGCGTGGTTGGGCCTCGTCCGGCACGCGCCACCGGTGTACACACCGTTCCAGGAGCAGCTTCCGTCGTACACGCCGTTGTAGTAGTGCTGGAAGCAGGGGTCGTCGACGTTGATGGTGACTGCGACGGGCTGCCGCGCCACGGCCTGCATCAGCGCCACCTCGGTCTTGGGCACGAACCCGTAGTTCCGGAGCCTCAGCGCGGCGGGCTTGGGCGCCTCGCACTTGCCGGACGCCTTGCCGATGTAGGGGTACGACGCCGCCCGGGTGATGCCACGGTTCTTGATCACCCATCGGAATGCGTTGCCCAACCAGCCGCCCTTGCAGGCCATGTCGTACCCGTCGCAGTCCACCAGCTGCTGTTCCGACAGGGTTTGCGGCGCTCTTCCCGTGCGAATTGCCTGAGCGCTCTCCATCGCCGCCACCGCAGCGAACGCCCAGCAAGACCCTGCACGAGGAGGCACACTTGCATCCATCAACAAATCTGCGCAAACTACAACACATGCATCGACGACATGCGCATTTCACTGGCCTATAGCTACTTACCGCAACCCCCTTGGTTCTTGGCTGGCGTGACGACGCCCTTGCTCCTCCAATCAACGCTCGCCGGCAATGCCACCGTCAGGTTTGTAGTATGCTCCTCCTCTTCGCCATGGGCGGCACCGCCCTCCTGGACAGGGCCAGCGCGAGTCGTGATGACGTCGTCCCCCTCTGCGGACAGGCCGACGCTGCTGTACAGGGCCATGAACTCCTCGTGGGTGAGGTCGGTGAACGGTGTCTCGCCGAGCTGGTAGCTCATCCGGGCGTCCTTGTTGGCAGCCTCGATGGACTCCATGTTGCTCCGGTATATCCCGAACCGGTGCAGCTTCTCTTGCTCGGTGGCGTACGACCGGCCGTGCAGCGCCATCCACCCATTGAACCTCCCGAGCATCAGGAGCCCCTCGGCATCCAAGCCATGGTCGAGGGTACCTGTTGCTGAAGCCAGAGAGGGAATGGAGGCGGCTGCCAGCAGCAGGAGTGGAAGCAGAGCGAGAGCCATAGATGAGGAGGGAGATGCAGACATCTTCGGTGTGGATGTTTAGCTTAGGTTGATCTGGTTCCATTTTATAGAGGTCCGGTATGGACTGATTGATGCTCTCTTGGTGTGGCTTTTAACTAGCACATGTGATAGGGCCTCCGACCAAGCACATGCTTACAAAGTAAAATATATCTTATAAGTTGTTCTTTTGCACAACCGTACCTCGCCACCACATTAACCATCTGCTTATACCACCCCATGTTGTAATATAGATTGGACACTAAATGGAAGATATAAAATATAGCTCATGGAAGAATAGAGTGAGAGTCAAGTGCACTTAATCATAGAGTTTAAAACTGAGTAAAACTGAAGTTGCAATTAGTACATCTAACTTAGGCCTTTTTTAGTTATCATCACTTCAATTCCCAAGGGGACTGAGGGGGGCATGATTTTCACTTGTAGGGGACTTGTTCCCTCCTACTCCCCTCAAAATCAACTTCAACCGAACAAGCCTTTATGGCTTTTGCTTAATCCTCCACTTGATAATCAAAGTAGTGCAAGTAGGCTTCGGGTTTGAGTGTTTAGAGGTTTGTGTTCCAATATTGACGGTTGTAAATGGAAGGTGGATGGTGTAGCAGGCCTACGTGTGCTGTAGGTAGATCATGAACATTCACATAAGGCAATAGTGGCACCATATATATATGGTCTATATGCAGGCGAGGTCAATTGTCTCGGGTAGAAGCATGAGCCCAAGTATGCATGGCAGGAGTCAGGAGGGGGGATGGGGATTTGTTAGTGCTAGCAAGGATATGAGGCCTCACTTTATATCGATCTAGCAGTGACTTAGATAAATTTTCTCCGGGTGCCTCTCATTCCCTGCCACTCTTTTAATTCTCCACCACCCCTCCATCCTTATCTCTCTCTTTAATTCTTTCTCCTCCTTCTTCCGTCTTCCTTATCCTTCCTCTTCCTCTACCCGAGTACCGACCCCTCGATCTCCCACGTAGGGGCAGGGCCGGCGGAGCGGGCACGGGCGGGGCGAGTAGGTGCGCGCGCCCGGGCAGCACGGGTGCGCACGGTCGAGCAGCGGGGCCGCCGGGCGTGGGTGCGAGCGGCCGGGGTGGCGCGGCCGGGCGCAGCTGGACGGCGGGCGTGCGCGGCCGGGCGACGCAGCTTGAATTTGAGTGATGTGAGTTCCTGCACAGTTCTTGTGAGATATGTGAAATAGATAGATGTGAATTTGTGTTGTGAATTGAATCTTGTGAATTTGTGTTGTGAACTGAATCTTGCCGTGAATTTTAGTTATGTGAATGAAATGATATGAATCTTGTGTTTTATGTTGTGGGATGAGATGAATCTTGTGTTTGAGATGGGATGAGATGAGAAAGAAAATAAAGAAAAGAAAAGAAAAGAAAAGAAAAGAGAAGAAAAGAGGAAGGAGAACGGGGCCAAACGGAGCAAACGGCGAATCACATATGTACGGGGCATAATCCACACCGGTACAAATATTCACATTTGTACCAGGTGGGATACCGTGCACAAATGCTCCACCGCATTTGTACCGGATGCTTTGTACCCGTTGGATACCCGAGACAAATGAGGGTTATCAACCGGTACAAATACCCGTTTTTCTAGTATTGTTAAGATAGGTGTTATGCATATACGTGCTCATTCCACGTGAGAAGCGTAGAATAAGAATTTGGAGGTAGGGTGTTACAACCCTTGTTCGATTTATTATCTCGACAGTGGTTGGCTATGCAAGTAACCTATGGATTGAGACTCGATGAGACGAAGTAAAGGGCAGTGCCAGGGCGGGTGTTGGCGAGAGATTAGGTCGAATTGAAGGAAACAAAAAGCTACTTTACTGAAGGAAGAAGGACCATCCACTGCCGGATTACTGAGATATAACAATCGTAAAAAAACAAATTTGAAAAACGTAAGGGAGAGAAAACTTGGGTGTCATATACATATATGTAAACCCTTTTCAACATATATACTAGTGCTATGATTCGGATCGACAGTTTTGACTTTTTCAATCAAGCCCACTATAGTGAGGATCTAATGGGGGTATAGGATGGCCATTTACGTTGCACCTTTTTAATTCTTGCACTTATGGTTCAGACTATTAGTGTTGTGAAGCAGGAGTATATGAAGAGTTCATCAACAGATTTGCCAACAAATTAGTCTCTTTGCTTGTCCTAGTTGTGCCATTAGATCAGCAATTCCAAAAGTCAGGGAAAGATGCGGTAGAGACGGGCCAGTGACACATTAGCGCTTTAGTTTGTCGACGATTCCGCTGATCTGCTGTATGCAACTGATGCTCCTTTTTAATACCATAGTGGGCTCACAGATCAGCGATGGGACAGCAAGTTGGAATAGTACGTATATTTTTGTCCCTAGCTCTCTCTTCATTGACATAAGTGAGCGTGCCTCTTCTAGATCCAGATCCTTACCGCATGTGTCATATTTGTTCATATCCCAACAACTTGTTGGCGCAGATAAGTTTCTTGCTTTTATCTAGTTCTTCTTGCATACTATAGTTAATTGTTACTCAATATGCTCTGTTAACCGCAACGTTTCCAGCAACATTGGATATGTTATCTATTGTGAGTTTATTGTATTAACTGTAGTAGATGCAGATAATTTAGAAGCATTCGTATAGGAGTATTTCAACATATATGTTTTTACAATGATAAAGGTAGGTGATATAGGTAAAATTTTTGGTGTGAAATTAGATTATTTCTAAGAACTAATCAGCAAACTGTGCAATTCTTGACAACATATGGTTTCAAGTTATTTTTCGAGACCATCTAATTGTCCATTCCAAATCATTGAAGCACCCAATTACAATTTCATGACAAAAATCTTTGTTCCAAAGAAGTCTATTAGTTTTCTTGTTAGTAAAAAAATGTAAATAAAATATTTTCTATAGTTTCTCAAGTAACATAATTATGCTATCATTGTACTTTGTATCACATCACTTAGGGATACTGGTTTGCTGGTTTGCATATTCATTATCATAATGTAAAGTACGTAAGACCCATTGGTTAGATGGCAACAATTAATAAGACAAGGATCTTCAAGTGGATCAATACCTTTTATATGCTGATGACATGGATAAGAAATATCTAAGACCTTTGATTAGATACCTTCAATTAGGTGTGCTGATTTTTAAATGAATTACATGGTGTTTTATTTAAAAATAATGAGCATTGATCAGGAGGCAATTCTTTATTATGCATGTAGTGATATGTCTTGGCGCGCATCCAGCATTGCATCCTTTGTCCTTCTTGTTACTTCATATAGCTCAATGGATCCATATAAGTGATATATATATATATATATATATATATATATATATATATATATATATATATATATATATATATATATATATATATATATATATATATATATAAAACTTTTGAATTGTTTGGAACAAACGTAAAAACAAAATCATGTGTCTGGTTTCTCAAATACCGTAATTATGCTATCGTTGCAATTTGCACCGTATTGAAGCATGTTATGTCTGGCGGATATTTGTTTGCATGCTTGTTATCATGCATATAGAAACAAATAAGTAGAACCCACTACTGGTCAATAAGTATAGACCTCATCAAGATGCCGTGATCAAGTGGATCAAAACTTTTTAAGTGCACGTGGACAACAAATATTTAAGACTTTTGGTTACATGCATGTTGGTAATTTGGTGTAGATCTGAAAGATGCTAGTCTTTGAGGGATCATGATTTTTTATTAAAAAATGAATGGGATATCTAATAGTGCACAGACCCAATGTGGTCAGATGGGTCAAAAGCGATCTCCAGCAGGCTTCCTGGCTACCCTCCAACTTTTTCTAAGGTATGTCTTGTGTGAAACATGGATAAGAGTTGGGCTGAAACTTCTAACACACCAAAATCCATCTAAAATTGCTAGATAATATTTTCTCCCACCTCACGATTATTAAGTTAAAATATTACAATATTTTTTAAACATATTACAATACTTTAAAATATATTAAAATATTTCTTCAAACAAAAGGTTGAACCAACATTTTTCATAAAATGTTGAACCAACATTTTTTTGGAAAGAGTTGCACCAATATTTTCTTAAAATGTTCAATATTTTTTTGGAAAAATTTTAAGCAATTTCCTAGGGGACAGTGGCCGGCTGGGGTGTACCGCCGGATTGGCCATAGGTTGCAAATTTTTCAGCATTTTCCCAGTGCATGCACACGTATATGTTTAGCGAGCGATCAAATTCATCTCCTCGAGAAACAAAAGAATAGAAAAAGTCATCCAATTCATCTTGGCACCCACTTTAACCGAACGTACGGATATGATAATGCATGTGCCGATCCTTTGCTCGGAGACTTATCCTCCCTTAATGACAAAAAAAAATATTGAGACTCTTCCGATTTTATTTCAATCAGGCAAAGGTTTGCATAGAATTCATGTACTGAATCCTGTCCTCAGTCCTCTCATCTATCAAGCAGTGAAACAGAAAGGGGAGCTGCTTCTCGGGGAAAGGAGGTGTACTGGAGCAGAGGGCGTGCAGAGGGAGTTGGTGGGGTGGCTGAGGGCACATGGCTGGTGGAAGGTATGCAGCAGCAGTTACACTACCGGAAAATCAATAGCTGCCATGAGTCCAGTATTTTGCCTGGAGCTTTTTGTCGGACTCACGGCAAAATAGCTTTTTGGCGACGGCCAAATTTTAAACTAACGGCAAATAGACTGGCTCATGGACAAAATAAGTTTGCCGAGAGGGGCTTTCGGCAAACAAGTATTTTGCCGCGAGCCTTTTGTGGCCGACGGCAACATGCTGTTTTGCCGAGAGCTGCTCACGGCAAAGGTGTATTTTGCCGTGAGCCTTTATTCTGGCTAAATTATCTTTGTTGTAAATTGAAATAAAATTTGAAGACGTAAATTAATTCAAATAAAAAACTTTCAATTACAAAGTTTCATTACTTCTCAAGATGAACAACTTCTATTAGGGTCATTTCTTCATTCGACAAAGTTGAAACAATTTTCTTCACAAATCCTATATCTCTTATATAGTTTCATGAAACTATATGAGAGATGTATAGGATTTGTGAAGATTGTTAGTACCACAACACCGGATGATCAAATGATCAAAATAAAAGTTGTCTATCTTGAGAACTTATGTAACTTTGTAGTTCAACCGTTCCTAATTAGAAAATTCAAATTTTGAAAACTAAGTTGGAATGTACGTGTGAATTTTTGTGAATTTGAAAATTAACATATTGTAAATGTTCTCGAATGGAGAAACTCATAATATGAAAGTTGTGTATCTCAAGTTATGAAACTTTGTATTTGACAACTTTTTAATTTGAAGTTGTTTGCTATGTTTAAATATTTAAACGCATTTGTTTCAATTGTTTTTAAAAAACTTTGTTGTGGGTCAAACATGGGTTCACGGCAAATCTGGCCTAATTTATCAGTCAGTCCGACCCAAGCCCAACAGCGGAAACCCTAACCCGCCTATAGTATATATTCACCCCCCCAAGGCCAAAACCCTAACCCGCTCGCCCCCCCTCCCTTCCGCCGTCGCCGGGTGCCCCGCCTCCACCCACCAGATCCCTCGAGCTCCTCCCTTCCTCGCTGCTGTGGGCCACCTCCTCCTCTCCTCCTCCAGCATCCACCTCCTCTGCCTCTCCTCCTCTCCTCCACCGCCAACAACCCACCCATCTCCCCGACGCTGCCGTCCCCCTCCTCTGCCTCTCCTCGCCTCCCCCTCCACTCGCCCCTCGCTGACGATGAGGAACAACGGCGGGTGAAGTGCGGCGGAGGCGCATCTTGAGGAGCGGGCGTCGGGATGCATGAGGATGACTGAGGCGCATCTCAAGGACGGCGGCGGTGCAGCTCGTGTACGACGGCGACGGGATCTATGACAACGGCGCATGTCTACGACGGTGGCGCATCTCGAGGACTACATCGATGCCTCCTTCCCCTCCTCCAGGCTACGGCGCGACGTCCTCTTTCCTCCCCTCTGGGCTACGACGCGGCGTCCTCCTTCACGTTGCGGACACGCCAGATCCCGTGTGGGTCGCTCCACCGTCTTATTCTCTCCAGTTAGATCCAGATCTGGCACAGTGGTGGTGGTGTTTGCGGCCTGGCGGCGTGCAGCGGCCTGATGGTGCTAGCGTCCCGTGGTGTGTGACTGGAGGTCTGGGCATGGCGGCGGCTATGAGCACCGAGGTCCGGCGGTGGAGGGCCGCGGAGACCAACCGGTGGGCCCGCGGTGCTGGATTTTTCTGTTTTTATTCCCTTTCACAAAACTATCCCGAGAGCCTAAAAGCACTCACGACACACCATTGTCGTGAGCCCGAGCTTCGACTCACGGCAAAGAGCTCTTTGCCGGCAGAACTTTGCCATGAGCGGTATGCCGGCGGCAACTCACGTCAACGCCTTTTCCCGTGAGTGAACCGTGCTTCGTCGTGAGGAACCGGCTCACGGCAACTAGGCTGAATCCGGTAGCTTTAGAACTCCTGCACCTAACAAAGGAATATGGCAAACCCATCCTTAGATGGGTATATTCGGTAACTCAACATACGATTTTAGGTTCGGAAATAAATTAGCAGCCCACAACGATTTTCCTGTTGGAGCAAGTTTTTTTTCTTGTTTTTAGGTTCACTCTCAGTTTTTAGATTTAGTAACTTATTTTAAGACCTCTACCGGAGATGTGCTTAGTCAATAATGAGAACCACTCAGGGCCGAGTTGGGCCTGGGGTCAGTAGGGCCATGGCCCTAGGTGTGGGTCAAAAAATTAGTTATACCCCCATGTACTTCGTCCTATAGTGGCCCAGCAATCCTTCAGCCTAGCAACACTCGCGACATAGCCTCGGCCTCTGGTGCGGCCTCCCTCCCAACTCTCTATAGCTACGACTCCTGACCCTAGCAGCGGCACTAGCAGGTGGTGGCGGCTTGAGACGCCTGACGAACAGACTCAGGCGGAGTACCGAGCAGGCAAGCAGGGCACAGGGTGGCCGCCGTGCACCGGCTTGCCCTTGGGGCCTTGCCCCCTACGGCCGCGGCCCCCGCGCCTAGCCGGCGTTGGGCGGTGGTGGCGGTTTGACTCGACGGGGCGGCGGCAAAGCGTATGTTACTTTTAAATCTATCAATGATTCAATTTCAATCTGCAATCCGAATGGCGAATTCCGTACTGAGTCAATGATTATTTGTAATGTTATATGTACTATTTGTGGATTGTAATTTCTCAGTTTCAATGAATAAGAGGAATGATATTTTCTACCACTGTCAGGATTCGAAGAATCGGCTGCAAAAGTTACCACCTCACAGCTGTAATGCAAGTTGTGTGTTTCATTTCCAATAATCCAATTGTCATTTTTCCGCCATTCAATTATGTTTTGCATATTTTTTGACCTAATTCATTTAAAATTTACATGTTTCCATGTGTAGGCTTGGGTGTCCTTCCTACTGTGATATGCGAGGAGTCAATGATGGACCAGAACGGCGCTAGTTAGGCCTTTATTTTTATCAAGTTTTTTTATAAAGATGGATCTAAAACTGTGACGTACTAGTCTAAATCATGCGTTTTAAGCACTTCTGTCAAGATATGAACAATCTTATGGTGACCGTCACTATTATGTGGACTACACTGAGACTACTGAGTGGTATAAGCGTTTATTAAGTGGCCTTAGGCGTCAAAACCCACCAGGTCCGCCACTGGAACCACTCACTCATGGTATATGATCGAGATGGTGCATGCACGCTGCTACACCGTGTATAGGTCTCCTTGGTGTTGTCCCCATACAAGGTTGCTACACCGTGTATAGGTCTCCCTGGTGTTGTCCCCATACAAGGTCTCCCTGGAGTTGTCCCCATACGCGCGCACACATATATATGGGTTGCAATTTTATTAATTCATTTAGGAGGTTATTAAATGAATAAAATGATTGGCACAAAATAAACCTTTCAATCTTTGGTTCACTAGTACATATCTTTGAAAAATGTATGTTTTGGTTCAAAATATATGAGATATTTACAGAATTATTCATTCGTTTAGTAGATAATTAAATACAAAACGATTGGCACAAAAATAAAAGGATATATAGTTGGGCCGGAACTAACCCTATATAACTTATATAGGTGAGACCCACTACAAGTCATGGTTGGATTTCTCTCAACATGCAGGCATTCCACGTCATCATCCACTATGCGTCATGTCACTATCCACTATACGCCATGTCATCATCCACCAAATCACATATTTATTTCTTCAATCGATTTTCTGTGGCTTATAGCATGTATATCACACCACAAAATTCCTGCTGGCGATTTTAGAATGATTCACTCTCAACAAAATAACATGCTTGCATATATAATGAGTTTACAAACGAATATCTTTGGTGTCACTAATTTCACATTTCACCTTAAATTTTTTTTAAAAAAAATCTCGCGGCAACGCGCGGGGTATCACCTAGTATATATATATATATATATATATATATATATATATATATATATATATATATATATATATATATATATATATATATATATATATATATATATATATATATATATATATATATATATATATAGATATTTATATTTTATACCCCGGGTATGAAATAATTATTCCATACCCGAGCCAACCACGCGCCGCCTCCCTCGCACGCGCCGGTTGGTTTCTCGCCGGGCTTTTTCCCCATGGTCCACCCACGTCTTGCGGGGGTAGTTTCGTTTCCCATCGGGGTCTTCGTTCCGCCGCCACCCACACACTCCCATCCTCCATTGAACCCGATCCGCCGCCGCCCCGCCGGCCTTGTGACCCCGTCGGCGCCGCCCGCAATGGACCCCCGCCCCCTCGCCCCGCACCACCCGCCGCCCGCGCCTCCGTCCCTCTCGCCGCCCCCCGGTACTCCGCACACGTGGGACCCTTCTATCGCCGCCGTCCCTATCCACACGGCACCGCCGTGTTTGCCGCCTTGGATCGACGGCGAACGCGCGACTCGTTGCCATCGGCCTCCGCCTCCTCTAGATCCTCGGTCCTCCGGATATCGCAGCCTCCGCCGGTGCTAGGTCACCTCCCGCACAACCGAAGTTGACCGCCTTCTCCATGGCCCCCCCGATTCGACGCCCCCACCCGCCGGCGGAGAGGGCCTCCACGACATTCGCTTGTCGCAGGTCGCCCGCAAGCCGTTGCCTTCAATCCAAAGCATTCCTTCGACTACCTTCCGCAGCCTAATTCCGCCGGTCCTCCTCGTCGGTGAGCACGGCGATGCACCCCTCGTTCTTCTCTTTTAATTAATTCGGTCCACTTGTGCCCTCCTTCTATCATGTTGTGTCAAGCTAATTCTTGCCGGCCGAGCGATGTCCAAGCCGGGCATTAGATTTAATAATCCGTGTGAACATTTTGAGTTCACGAATAATTTGTAGGTAACCCCGTGCGGCCTTCCTTCCATGTGGTGGGCGCTTTACCCATTATCTCTCCGAGCCGTGTTTTTCTTCATTTTCATCCTTACCGATGGAGTCTTTAGGTATGTCGGTTGCGCTAAATCATCGAAAACGAGTAAAGAAAGAGCCTTTATTTCTAGTTCTCTCTAATGACTTCCTTGCTCGTGTAGATCCGGTGACCTTATAGTCGGAAGATGTTCGTAGATGTTCACCACACTCTCGCTCAAATAGTCAAATAAAAGGTCATATGTGCAACAGTTTGTCCGTGTTCTTTAACTTGCTATTATTAATAATTAGGTGTCATCTTTACCATATTCCAAGCTTGGCATAATCTTTACCGCTGTTTATTGATTTCAGTTTGTAAATAAACTTTTTAAACAATAGAACCATAATTGAATTGTAGCAACTCATCACATTCCTTTTTGGCTACCGTATATGGTCTTACCCATATGCTCACCTTTTGCAAAGAAGACGACGTATAAGTTTGCACATGTTGGTTCTCTATGTGCAGCAGTTGTACATAAGAAACAGTAGCATGTATCATTCGGAAGGCGGCCATGGTTGCCGATGGCTTGGCTTGCTTTTCTTTTCGTTGTGGCTACTTCTTATTTTACTTTTAGACCACAAACAATAATTATTTTCTCAGCAAATTTCCCATTTTTTATTACCAAGATCATTCTATTCATGGTTTCTAATTGTAGTATGCTCATGTTTTACTCTGTCCTAGTATTTGTTCTATGATAAATGCTTTTTAGTGGTTTCTATCCATTTTCGTTTATAACACGATGGAGATTAGTCCTTTTTTACAAGGTTTTGCAATACTTTGTTGATCGAATCGAATATTCCGACCGAATCGAATATTCGACAAATGGTATGGTGGTATGGTCATCGTTCCCTTGCTCACGCACGGCGGTGCTCCCTCATTAGGGCTCGGACATGCCAGACAGGTCCATGGCTCACCGCCGGATCTCGCGAGAATCCGGTGAGGGCAGCCCCGAAGCTCCATGTTACGAACTTACGTTTTTCTTGCAATGCAATTGATCTTGCCAATGATTTTTGTGCAGTTAATCCTATTTTCAAATCTAATTTATGCTCCTATGTGCAGATCTAACTCCACTAGAGATCGGTGGGGGTCCTATTTCCACCGAAAATCCTTCCGCATTTCGAACCAAATCTTTGGTGCTAATCAAACTAGAAGTGATTTCGCATCTCGAATTAGTGACATGAGGATACAAAGTATTTTTTTGTTCATATAATAAATCTATTAGCAAGTTCTAATTTCCGTCCGTGGGCAAATTGAAGACCCTTTCGCCAAAGTATGTTCGACGAGCATGACCATGTTGAGTGCTCAATTAGAAGGTCTTTTAACCATAATATGCATGACCATGACTCATTATCTAGAAATGGTATATGTCATGATACAAGATTTTTACAATTAATTATCGATTTACTACCCTTTCAAAATCCCCGTAACAATCATCTTTAAAATAAGATATTGCTAGAAACCGCACTATTTTGGTTTTTGGGTTCGGTCGGCATGGGGCATTGACAATCGATTTTCTTTGATGCATATAACTCTCTACACATCATTGACATGTCATTTATATATACCTCACATTTATTAGAAGTGAATGTCATGCTAGCAAATTTCACAACCAATCACTTAACAAGTTAACATTAATAGACTATCTGCTAATATGCATGAGTAAGTAGGCTTGGATGGATTTTGTGCAACATTATGTAAAGGCTACAACTTCTAGCTATACAGAGATATAACCGTTACCTTGCTCACCACTTGTTTGAGTCATTTTGCTTTCAGATTGTAGATATGCCTGCTAGATCTATCATCTATATTGTTGTAGCGGATATTAGTTAACATATTTGGTTCCAATGTACTTTGTCGTGTGGTTCGGATCTCATTTCAAACAATTATGTGTTTAGTCTTGCATGCACTCGTGAGTATGTCATTTGACATGCGTATCCCTCCTTGGCTTTTTGTTTAATTTAATTTGTCTGTTCTTATACTCTATTTCCAACATGATTGTTGCAAAAGACATGTATTTTTGTCTCGCATTAAGTTCCTTCATGTCATCTGCCTTGATTTTATTCCTCACAAATGTAATTAAATTAGATACAATAAGGAACACCTAACAGTTCGATGCCTTGCTTAGTAATGCCACCCAATGATGTTCCAATTTAGTCCACTTTTACAAGATATCATCAATGCCCTATTTTAGACATATGGTTGCGAAACCGGGACTAAAACTACACATTATTTGGCAATTATCTTTGTTATGAACCAATTACTAGCATTCGTCTATGGGTGATGCATCTCAATTTGACAATATCAGCCCCGATGCTAGATCCGCCCGGCCGTTCGTCCACCGCCGAAGTGCAATACTGAATCCATTTTCGTTCCATGGATGGTGTGGGTCCATGTGAGCAGCTCCGCAAACGGATGGCCTAATGCCCAAGGTAAAATGATCCTATCACAACTTCCGCACTTGTAACCCCATCTTGTTAGTGTGGTGTTCAAGATCTCCAATTGTCCGAAGTATCATGCTTTCAATCCATGGAGGATTTCTTGAATTAGTCTATGCCGATTACCCCGTCAAATAAGCCCCTCCATCCCCACCCATAAAATTCACTACTTTATTTTACCGATGAATTTAAAACCAAAGTTCTCTACTTGTGCATTCGAGACACTAGAACATGCATATAAGATTTTCGCCTTGATATCATAGAACTAACATGAATTGGTAACAAGTATGCATGTTTGTTTCGTGTATGTTTTGAAATTCAACCCGATTTGACCCAAAGAATTTTTTTTGGAATTGCACTTGATTTTTCATCCAACGTCCTTTATGGAAAATGCTTGGAGCGTAACGTAATATAACATAGGGAGACAAGATCTTGATTAACAATTCGACTCCGGATATGATAAACATTGCTTTCTGAAATTGGAGTATCCGAGTATGCATGCCTAGATTGCCGCTTATGATTCTTATGCGAAAGATCTTTTATTTTCCCCGTCGGATATCCCGTCATCACCCATGCTTCCATCCTTAGGAATGTAATTAATTTAGGGCACAATAAGGGAAATTTAATAGTTCAACACATTGTTCGGTGATGCTACCCAATGATGTTCCAAATTTATTTATTTGTACAAGATAATCATTGCCGGTGTTAAGAAGTATGGTTGCTTCGTAGTGTCTCGCCTCGTGCAAGAATTGACAGGATAGTAGTGGGCCTACGTTAAGTGATTTATATTTGCTATCTTGCTAATTTCTGGGATACTTTCTAGGATGGCATAGCATGTTGCCCATCTACCACATTCCTACAACACTACCTCCTACAGAATAGGTGAGTCCAGCCCATTAGGCCTTTGAATATGATTTTTTACATGAACTTGTTGATTGAGGAAAGGTAGTAAGTTTCTTGCCAATTTAGTAAGGATGGATCTATGTTGTTATCAATTTTGTTTGATCAGGGATACTTGTCCATGTAGAAAGACTAAGTTGTTGAAAGGCTAAGTTGTTGTTGTTGTTTGAGGGATACTTGTCCATATAGCTAGAAATTTATGTCTTACTTTTTTTTTAAAAAAGAATGACATATTGTTTTTATTTGTTAAGAAGAATACCCTTTCAGACATGCAGCGTGTTTTATCAAAACTTGTAAATGTTCAGATTTGCGTGATAACTAGAAACATATATCTGATAAGGTTTCGTATTTTTCGTGACATCCATATATGTGAAACAATGTATTGGGCCAATATATCTCATTGTCGGCTGGCCGTCAATGCCGTTTTGAAGCATCCTTCAGCCAGATTCATGTGTCATTCTTAAAGTTGCAATATTTCTTTGATATGGTTGTACTCACGCTTTCCCTTTTTTCTATTCTCCTTTCCTTGCACTGTCATGTGCGTGGATAACAATAATCTTGATCATTTTCTTTTCTTAAGAATGCCATCAATTCTGTTTGGATCATTGTGCAGGTCGGTTGAAGTTGAAGAATCAGGAACAGTGCAGTTGTAGGTGTGACGCCCGAACCTAGACAAAGACACTAAAATTCCAACCTCGTTAGCTTTGCAGGCATCTAAGTATTCAAATGGAGCTGTGATAGTATCTTTAGCCTCGTATGCAGCTACAAAAGTATATAGAGAAAATGCAGCAATGTCGTTACAATGTCGCCATGTAATTAGGTATTTCGATCAACCACAGGTGTTGTATATTTGATGAACACTCGATAGATCTATTTCCAAGTTCCCGGAATGTTGTACAAATGTATATCGGTCTCCTTCAGCTCCAAAAATCGATATCATGTGCACAAACATGATATTGGGCATGTTTGGAGAAATAGCCTAGAGCTATTTTGAGAGCTAAAGTTTAGCTTAAGAAAATAGCTTTATAATGAAATAGCCCTTGAGTTGTTTGTATCTTAGGGCTATTTGAGCTATTTGTGACCTTACCCCTCTCTCCCCCTTGCCCTTAGAAAAAATAGCCCAATTAGCATGTATTTTGAGGATAATTATTTTGGGTGAGCTAGTTGCAAATAGCTCTAAAATAGCCCACATGTTTGGTTGCTATTTGAGCTATTTAGGCTAAAAAGGGGTGGGCTAAAAAATAGCTCATGGATTCAAACACCCCCATAATTTGTGTTCATATCACTAGTAATATTATCCTCACTGTCACATACTTGTATTCTTTTTAAAGCATACTAGTAATATTTTTATCCACCACATGCTTTTTTCTCTTAGCACAATCACGATACCCACGATATTTGAAAACTGAATATGGAAATCTATTTTTCGCACATTTAAGAAAAAAAGTTACCAACAGAATTTGCACCGCAGGTGAAAGCAAAAGGACAAAAGAAAAAAAGAATCCGAGATGGGTGTTGTGCGTGGCGGAGAAATCGGACGCACGTGGGTGACGCCTTGGATCAGCGGGTGAGTGCAGAAAATCGGACGCAGCGAGTCACGAGAGGTGGGTGCCGCGATCGGCGGTGTGAGCGCGCCGGGCTGGCTCGGGTATGGAATAATATTCCATACCCGGGGTATGGAATAGCGCCGGCCTATATATATATATATATATATATATATATATATATATATATATATATATATATACACACACGGGGTACAATGCATATGCAACTGGCCAGCGACGTCTCCGTAGAATCCACCACCTACCTGCGCGGTGCGCGCACGATCATATCATCGAGCACCTTTTTCCAACTAGCACGACGTTAGCAGCCACGTCCACCGAGACACGTCTCCATTCGATCCTCAACCCCTTTCAAATTCAGCCTTGGCTAAAAACACACTGTAATTGATTTATGTACATGAAAAAACTTTGAATCTCAAAATATACAAAATTCATATAGTACGTGTGCGCTAGCTGGTGACCTCGATCGGCATATAATTAATGGCTGCTATGCATGCTTTTGGAACACGCACGCACGCACGCATGGTTAGTGATAGATAGGATTCACATTGACGCACACTTAGACTTGACTGGAGGTAGCATATGGATCGATTGGCTCTACCGGCGGTCGAAGCTGTCAACCTCTGGATGGTGTAATTGACGTCGCATCATCCACCACCATGGATATGCAATGACATGATTGGTAATCTTACCCTCTGGAACTCCCATCCACATTACTAATCCGATATCACCAACACTTTATCACCAACAGTTTTAAAAATATCATTGGTGATGTCATAAAACCGCCGGTTTTATTAATACTATTGGTGATAGAAGGCTATCACCAACGGTTCATGCAAAAAAAAGCATTGCTAATGTAGTGATATCACCAACGGTTTTCTACACAAATAGTTGGTGATGATGATGCCCCACCGTCAACGGCTTCTAACAAAAGCCATTGGTGATACCCCTTGCCCGGACCCGAAATTTTTACAAACGGCAGCTAATAACATTCTCTTCTCACGACCAAACTTGCGTCACCCCCTCCACCCCACCTCCCGAAAACCCGCCTCCCTTTCTGTCTCCTATCTCCCTCTCCCTCGCATATACACATCTTCCCTCTCCTCCTCACTCATCAATGCGATAGAGATGAGACTGCCACTCTACCGCGACTCTACCGCCCCTCAGACTCCCTTGTACGTGCCCCTCACTGGTAGCTGTGAGGAGCAGTGTCAGGGTGTCGTGCGGTGTAGTGCATGCGAGGCCAGGTTGCAGTGGGGAGCGGCGCGGGGTAAGATGCAGAGGTAGTCGGCGGGGAAAGGCGACACTCGCAGATGTGCGACGACGGTCGAGATCCAGTCGACTCTCTCTCTCTCTCGGCGGTCGGATGCAGCGAAGCAGAGCACCCTCAAGAAGGAAGCGATGACAATGCCTCCATTGTCCACCCACCCATGAAGGAGTGGACCAAGTCTTCACCTAACAAACCAAATGGATTTGGAGATCGCAACAAGGCACCCAACAAGGTAAGTTATGGAATAGAGCGCAATCATTATAGGCACTAATACACGGCTAGACGCTAGGCAAGGGTTTTGCCAAAGGCCTCCAAAACCGAATCCGCCAAGCAGAACGCGGCAACCAGAATGAGGTAAAATTAAAGCCATGGAATTTCTTGGAGAATCCTTGGTGGTGACAACAAGGACCGCATGCAGGCACAGTCGAGAAGAGGGCAGAAGATGGGCTTAGTGGTGATGTAGGGACGACCTATGGGTGACCAAGACGGCCAGGATTAGAAGGAGACCCCTCGAAAGAGCTAACACTGTCAAATGAGCACCACAAGGAGAGCGCTGAGAAGCCACTCGAGCCCGCTGAGGCCTCGAGTTTTCGAGGGAGGAGGACATAAGGCCTGTTTGGGACCGTGGTTCCCGGCCGCATATGTCGCTTGTACGTGGTAAGCGAGGGGGAGGTCACTTCTCGCGTTTTGGGCCGTCGCGGTTCGAAAGCTCTCTTATCACGTTGCTCGCGGTTTTTCGTCGCGCGACGGACGCAGGCTATTTGGCGGGATTAATTCGCTTTTTCTGCTTATAATAAGCTGAGGATAAGTGGTCCCAAACAGGGCCACAGACTCCGTGAAGGAGGATATTGAAGGAGGAGGCCTCTTCGGGAGACAGTCGGTGCATAAGAAACCATTTACACTAGCCCAGGGTGAGCCCTCGAGTTGCCTTCGGGAGAGAGAGCGACCTCCATGCCGCTGTTCATTTGGATTCATTTTGGAAAATGAACTAAAAATTGGCCAAATAAAACACATACAGTATGTAGTTGGGTTGGCACTAACCCAATATATATAATGCAGCTAACCGGGACAACACGAACAGGCCTGCAAACGGCTGCACGTCTCCAACTACGACGTCTCCGAGGAATCCACAAGGGCATGCATATATGAGGTGCGGTGCTTGTAGCTCTCCAAGCACGTTGAGCAGCCATGCATCATGCCGACCGCGACGTCTCCGGCCTCCACTGATCTCACAGCCCTTTAAAAGCCGAGCGTGCATGGCACTTCGCCTCCACGGCTGCAAGATCATATCAGACCAGACCAGCTATTAGTTCTCTGACATTAATTTGCACTTGCAAAGTGTTGCAAACATGCGATCGATCATGGCAGCGACGACGCGACCTTGCTTGGTCGTGCTCGTCATGGCCCTTGCTGCATTCCTCCTCCTCTTTGAGGGGTGCCTGACTATGGCGGCGGCGCCTTCATCAGGCACTGCCGCCGGAGGATCGTCGGAAGAGCACCTGAGGCAGGTGCGGAGCTTCCTCAGGCGGGTCAACAAGGCTCCCGTCAAGAGCATTCAGGTATATATATATATTGGCGTCTCAATTGAATTCTCAATGAGAGTAATGTGTTGGTTAATTAGGGAAACAAATGAGAAGCACGACAAAACTGACAGTATATGGCAAAGTCGTCATCAGGGCTGTGCAGTGACGGATAGTTGGACAAATATTGATGAAAAGAAAATAGAGAAAAAGAAAGATCCAAAGGCAATAGATTTCTTTGCCGATGCAAATAAAATAATCTAAAACGTTGGGTAATTAATAAATTAGACATGAAATAAGGAATTCTACATGAAAATTGTACATCTTATCGATACCTACGGTTTCAGGTTGAACATTTTTAACATCAAAATTGCATCATGCAGTTCCTATTGAACAAGAAAGAGGCACAGATGGTTGTAATTTCTAATCACAAGCCATAAACTATGGCATGCTAATTAAAATAAGTTCTACCAAGGGTCCAAAAATTTCACACACACAAAGACACAAATGCCGGCGGGCGTGTCTATGTGTGCGCGCCTGTGCATGTAAATTTCATTCAATACCGGATTCGAGGCCTTCGCCGAGAGCGAGGTTCCTCTCGGCGAAGGGGGTTTTCCTCTCGTTGAAGGCATCACCGAGAGGAAGCTCTCGGCGAAGGCCTCTCGGCACCACTGTGCCGGCGAAGGCGTCTTCGCCGAGAGCATGTGGGACCCTCTTGGTGGACATGCGCCGAGAGGCCCACCTAGCTCTCGGCGAAGACAATTTCATGAAACAAAAAAAGAAATCTCCAGGCGCACCGGCCCACTTGTCGGCCACCCTGGCCCCCACCACCACCGCCGCCTCCTCCACCGGCCGGCCGCCCCGATCCCCACCACCACCGCCCCCCGCGGCCACCCCGCAACCTCACCACCACCATCCGCACCATCCGCGCCGGCCGCACCCCGCCACCCGCACGCGCGCCCCCGCCACCCGCGCCACCCCGCGCCGGCCGTGCCCCGCCATCGCACCGGCTCGCCCCGCTACCCGGAGAAAAAGACAGAGAGAGAGAGACACAGAGAGAGGTCGGGCTGGCCACGAGCCGCTCCCCCGGCGACGAGCTCCTCCCCCCGGCGATGGATCCGAGGGTGGAGGAGATGAGGCGGCGCCGCAAGCCATCGCGCGCGGATGCCACTTGCTCCACCGCCGCACGCCGGTCGAGACGAGGAGACGAGGAGGCGGCGCCAGTCGAGACAAGGAGGCGAGGAGGCGGCGCCGGATCCGCCGGTTAAATGGGCCGGCGGGAAGCGGCTTCGCCGAGAGCCCTATAAATGACTCTCTGCGAAGATTTTTTTTGCAAATGCATTTAATTAGTTAAAAAATAGCAAATAAATTCATAAAATCTCAAAAACTTAACATGACACTAGATATGTTGTATATTGCTTCTAAAAAACATGTTGTGGTTAAACTCAAATTTAAATTTCTCTAATGTATCAAACCTAGTGACATTAGTTCAAATTCTCTGAAACTTCTCGTGAGATGTTCCGGTTTGTAAACAGCGTGCGTGTCAAAGTGCTCAAAATGTTCTCAACTTTTTACCACAACCTCGACATATGATATAATGAGGGCTCGATAAAATTTGTGATTTTCAAACATCATTTGAATTATATATAATTTTAAAACCTTTCTGCGACACAATCTTCATCATGATCAGAGGACAAAATGTTTGAAATTTAGTTTTATTTCGTGTACATTGTCTTAGAGATGTCTCATAAGCATGAATCTCATTTTTCCAACAACTTTACTCTATGAATTCATGCACTTGCAGTTCATATCATACGTCTTCAATAAAATTGCCTAGAATGAAGTAAAATTTTTAAATATAGCAAACAAACATAAATTTGCGTCAAATTTGAACATATCCTTTGTATAAGTGCATGTTGATGATAGAAAAAAATTGAAGGTGAAAAAGTGATTTTTTAAAATTTCTTCGCCGAGAGCAATAACAAAACTCTCAGCGAAAATTTTTTTTGCTCTCGGCGAAGAAATTCTTCGCCGAGAGTTTTTTTTTTCGCCGAGAATATTTTTTTTAACTCTCGCCAAAGAGATCTTCGCCGAGAGCTTGGGATTAAGCTCTCACCGAATAATATTGCTCTCGGCGAAGACTCAGTTTCCCGTAGTGATTATATCTCTTGTCAAGTATAATAAATATTTTAATTTGTTTTTGCTGGTTTGCTCGAAATCATCTCTCTATTTTCTTGCAACCACTGATTTCGAGAAATTAACAGAGCGCAGATGGAGATATCATAGACTGTGTGCCCATCTCTAAACAGCCTGCATTCGACCATCCTCTCCTGAAGAATCATACCATACAGGTTCGTTTCTGCAGCACCATTGCCGTTTTATATCACTGTTGGGTGGACACACATGTATTATGCATCTTACAGCTATATGCATTATTGGTCCATGCATCTTACAACTTGGTAACGCTCCACACACCATATATCACCCTTTCAGATGCAGCCTTCTCACAATCCTGAAGGTGGTGAATCTAGCAATGCACCTCATCCAATCACCCAAACATGGCACCAGAATGGCAAGTGCCCTGAGAACACCGTACCAATCCTAAGGACAAAGGAGGAGGATGTTCTGAGGGCCAGCTCAGTCAATTCTTATGGCAAGAAGAGCCGCCGAAACATACCAAATTACCGCCTTGAAGCTGGTGTGACGAGCGGCCACCAAGTACGTCACAGCTGAATTCAAGAATCACCATCATTTCATTACTAGCTGACCTTTCTCTGGAATTTTACTTTTGAAATTGCTGATTTAACATTTTTCATGCATGGTTCTCCCATGCATTGAGCAGTATGCTGTAGCATCTTCCCCATATGGCAAATACTACGGAACTAAAGTCAGTATAAATCTGTGGCAACCAACGACTGAGACGGCCCAAGACTTCAGCTTGACCCAGCTCTGGATCAGTGCAGGGTCCTATAACAACAATGATCTCAATACCATTGAAGTAGGATGGCAGGTGAGTCCTCTAAAGGGATAAATTAATAGTACAAGCACCTTTTGCGCAGCTTTCGTGATACATTGTGGCTGATGGATGTTTTGTTCTCGCTAACATTTCAGGTTTACCAAAGTTTCTACGGAGACAAGAATCCTAGACTCTTCGTCTACTGGACTGTAAGATAAACCTCACATTCACTTAGTAGCATTGACCTTTTTTATAAAGGTGGGACATAACGGTACTGATTTCTACAATTATGCAATATATTGCAGCGTGATGCGTATCAATCAACAGGATGCTACAATCTAAAGTGCTCAGGATTCGTTCAGACGAGCAATCAGATTGCTGTCGGTGGTACCTTGTCCCCTCTGTCTTCCTATGGTGGCACACAATATGAGTTCACTGTTACAGTTTGGAAGGTAAATCACAATGCAAAGAATGTTAATATTTCCTGAACTTAAAATTAAGTCCATGAAATGCTCACCATTTCATTACTAGTTTTCCCTACCGTGCTAGAGATTTCTGCATTAGTGCAACACGCCGGTCAAGTTAGCCTTTTCAGCAAATTAAAGCTTCAACTGAATCTTTCTCTTGGTATCTTTTCCAACCTGGGCCTCGCCCGAATTTCATTACTTCAGTAACGAAATTACACAGTTCACCAGCTCGCCAAGAGAGAAAACGTACTTATTACAGCATTTCTAGCAACCAACCGGTCACACAGGGACCGCTAAACCCCAGCACGCCAACAGTTCACTTAAAAGACCTTCAAAAGACAGCCATTCCATCACCCACATTGCAGAAGAAACAACTACAGCAAAAGTTTCCAGACTTTTTAAGACTACTGCTAAAGAAGCAAAACCCCATTGTCGACCGCTCCAGCATCTTGGCTTGGGTGGAAATGAAGCGCCGTTTCCTTCATCGCCTCTGCTCCTGCTTCCAATGCCTGTTTAGTACTTTCATCCTTCTGTAAACCTGCCCAATAGATCAGCAAGGATGAGGCAAGACAAATAATCTCGTAGGAGATCTGATTGCTTTCTTTTCAAAATGTATTGCATTTCTAGATTTCCGACTGCCCAGCAGATTGCCGAGAGGCCAACCATATGAACTTTCTTGTAATTATGCATATATCTGTCAACCCAAACCCGGAATTGATCAAAGGAAGAAGGTCTACAAACAGCCCCCATTATATGAGCAACAAGACTCCAAATATATCTAGACATATAACAGTCAAAGAACAAATGTTCAATACTTTCAAACATATTACAGAAAAAACATCTTCTATCACCCTGCCAATTTTTTCTCGCTAAGGATGTCCTTAGTCAAGATCGCATTGGCATCAACCAGCCACATGAATATCTTAACCTTCATGGGTATTTTAGCTTTCCACAGAGCCTTCTTTGGGTCATTTCTCTCTAACCTAAAAAGGTGGTTGTACATTGATTTTACTGCATTCGAATTAATATTTGCCTGCAGGACCCAAACTCGGGCAACTGGTGGTTGCAAGTTGGAGGCACTAATGTGGGCTATTGGCCAACGTCCATCTTCACCCAATTGCAAAGCAGTGCCGCCAATGTTCAGTGGGGTGGTGAGGTGTTCTCGTCTAGCGCCACTCAAACGTCCACACAAATGGGCAGTGGACACTTCCCCGGGGAAGGGTTTGGCAAGGCCAGCTACATGAGGAACATCCAAGTGGTGGATTCATCCAACACTCTCGGACAAGCAAGTGGTTTGAGCTTCATAAATCCTTCGCCCAGCTGCTATAACCTGCAGAGTGGCACCAGTAGCAACGACTGGGGCACATACATCTTCTATGGAGGACCTGGGAGGAACGCCAACTGCCAGTAGTAGTAAACCTTGAATTACTTGACAGCCCAAATACACCTACTAAGTACACGACGAATAATACTCCTTGTGCAATGCACCAATGCATTGCTAGAGGCTGAATGAAGTATTGTAAAACTGTGTCTGCAGTGCGGATAAGTGTATTGTCAAGACATACTACATCCATAAGCGTAGACACATGGAACAAGATCTTGGGTGCTCAAAAATTACTACTTCCATGAAGTAAATAAACTGCACACTCTATCAGTTTTTTCCTGGTCCATGGATCATTATTTTCTCTGTGAAATATTTTTCTTGCGAGTTTGGGAGAAACACTAGTGTCTTAATTAAGTTGGCCTCAATCGTAAGGAACCTTGGGTCAGAGCTCTTTTAGGGTCACTCAATATTTTCAGAGGTATATATTATAGGTTAGTGCTGGGATGAAGACATGACGTCGATTAGTGCTGGTTTGTATATTGAATGGATGACTGATGAGGTGCGGTGCAGCAAACTCTGATTTCAGCTAGCGTAGTGTAAATGCAATGCTAGTTTTTGGATCAGTATGGTTGCTACAGCATGCAACAATGTTCACTAATCACCTTTCCGACCAGTACAGTTTTTTGGATCAGTACAAAAAGAAGCTCATGCTTCTTATTATGTGGGATTTTCCAAACCATTCATGACATAGTCATCTTCACCTTATGCTGCATAAAATCTTTGCTGGTTTAGAATCCCCAGTCCTCCGGCCGGAACGATTTATTTGGCCTTTTATGATCAGTGCCAAATTACTACTTTGCATTTTCTGCATGTAAGTGCTCCTGCACCGGCCCAGAAGAAATAAGTTCGTATGGATATCTTATAGGATTATCATAATATGAGAGCTTATAATTTGGACTATTTGTTGATCACTTGAGATTATAAAATATAATTATACAAATTAGGGCATACAGCCATTTCCGGTGGATGCAGGGTCGGAGCACAACACGCCCAACCTCTCTGGCATCCTCCTCGATCATTGCCAACGAACCTGTAATTTTCCAGTCATACAACACGTACGTACGTATATACTAACAACTTCATGCCGTTTCCGAACATGGAAAATCTCTGCAATTCTCTCCAGGACTTGGACCTCGCAAGTCTACGTACTACGCCTGATAAACACCAAACTTAACCGAGATCAATTCCTCGATGAAGTTAATGTACGTGGCCGGACTAGCAGAACATATATATTGCCAAAGGCGAGCTCTGTACATTTGCATACGCTTTGTCTTCATGTTAAGTATGTATGTACATGATGTTGCAGGCCATTGCACTATACACTCCCTCTACCAAGCACCAATGGAAGTTACCTAATTTCGTCTCGCTCCATACGTGCGTCGTCAGTGTTAACGTCACAGCGTTGTGCTGTCCTACAATTTCGCTCCCAGCTTCAGTGCTAGATCTTTTGGAAATACTCGTGCATAATACCATGTGTCTCGAAGCTTTTTAAAATTTGGTTTTAATTCTTTTTGGGAAATCTATGAAGAACCAAGTAATGTTTGATGCTAATATCAGATATGGCTACCGGAAAATCACACTTTGCCGTGTGTGTTATCATCAGAGGCTAGCTCATTATATCTCCCTTTTAATTTTGGAACTCCCATCATCAGTAGTGATGCTGCCAATACTGTACACACACACACACACGTATTTTGAAAATTGGTGCACATATTTACATCGGGTTGTAAGCCTTTTGAACATTTGGTCTGACTGCATTTCAAAACAGTCTGATTGCGCGTAAATTCAAACATAGTTGGTCAGGAACTAACCCAATATATTGCCAACTAGGCAGGACAACACAGGCCGGCGTACGTTGAACGGCTGCAGGTCTCCGACTACGACGTACATCTCCGAGGGATCCACACAAGTGCGTATGGTGGTGCTGGTACCGTACCCCTCCAAGCACGTTGGCAGCCCGGCCTACAAAAGCATTACCTGATCACATGAGCCCTATAAAAACCGAGCCTGCAGGACACTTGGCTCGATCCACAGCAGCAAGATCACCGGAGAAACAGCTAGCAGCTAGCTCTCTGATCTTATTAGTACTCACAACGTGTTGCATATAAAAGCTAGCTCATGGCAGCCACACGAGTGTGCTTGGTCACTCTCGTTGTGGTTGTCGCGCTTCTCTTGTTCCTCGACGGGCCGACAATGGCGGTGGCGCCTTCAGGGACTGCCGGAGGATCGTCAGAAGAGCGCCTGAGGCAGGTGCGAAGCTTCCTCAGGCGGGTCAACAAGGCTCCGGTCAAGAGCATTCAGGTATATTATTGGTGCCTTAATTCGACAAGATAATAATGTTTTGTATTACATTTAGTGTCTGTATTAGTAGCACTGCATCTGTAATAAATGTGAGATTTATCCCCCCATCGAAAGTTGATGTTGGGAGAGCACAACATATAGGTGGGGGCAGTCCACACCCATTAGGCTAGTCTTTTTGGTTGAGTTAGACACAGGATCCTGTTGTCGTGGACTCCGATGGACCTAAGGCCTGATGGGGCACCGACTCGTGGGTATAGCGGGCCTTTCCGGATTCCGCTGCAGCACTCTAACAAGTGGTATCAGAGCCGAAAGTCGGAAAAACTAGAAAAAATTCTATGAGTGGGACGTCGTGAACGTCTCCGCAGGGTCGCACGGATGGTTGTGACTGGAGGGTTGGACTCGGGGCCTTGATAACATCTTCGGGGGATCACATGTGTTGTTTGTGATGGAAGAGTTGGCCTAATGTGTGATGAGGGAGATTGTTAGGTTTGGTCCCACAACGGAAATTGATGTTGGGGGAGCACAACATATAGGTGGGGGTAGTCTTCACCCATCACGCTAGTATTTTGGGTTGAGTTAGGCTCAGGGCCTAGGACTCATGGGGCACCGACATGTGGGTATAGCAGGCCGGACTGGGTCCCGCGCTGCACCACTCTTACAATAATCTATTATCCGCTCTCCTTTTCTTTCTTTGTTGCAACTATTGATTTTTAGAAATTCACAGAGCCCGGATGGAGATATGATAGATTGTGTGCCCATTTCCAAACAGCCTGCATTCGATCATCCTCTCTTGCAGAACCATACCATACAGGTTCGTCTCTCTGCAGTAATGTTGGGTGGACGTGTATACTCACACCACTTATTAACGATCGATGAACCACACCATCACCTTTCAGATGCAGCCTTCTTACCATCCTAAAGGTCAGTATGGTGACTCCAACATTGCATCTCATGCAATACCCCAAACATGGAACAAGAATGGAAAGTGCCCTAACAACACCATACCAATCCGAAGGATAAAAGAGGAGGATGTCCTGCGGGCTGGCTCGATCAATTTGTATGGAAAGAAGCGACCCGAGAGCATACCAAATATTCACCCGCCTGTATCTAATGTGACGAGTGGCCATCAGGTTTGTCGAAACATCGTTCAAAAAAAATCACCTTCATTTTATTACTAGCTCATCTTCCTCTTGGATTTCTTTTAAAAAAAATTGCTGCTTTTTCTTTTTTTTTTCTCCCACTGAGCAGTATGCTGTAGCATCTTCATCGAATGGCCAATACTATGGAACTCAAATCAGTATAAATCTGTGGAAACCAATGACCGAGACGGCCAAAGACTTCAGCTTGACCCAGCTCTGGATTAGTGCAGGGTCCTACGACAACAATGATCTCAATACCATTGAAGCAGGATGGCAGGTGAGGCACTTCAAATGAAGAAGTTAAACACAATTTCATATGAGCTCACTGGTTTTTGCACTAAGTTTTACTTTACTTTCTCTAAACATCTATCGTGGCTGATGGATATGTACTCCCATTAATATTTCAGGTTTACCAAGATATCTATGGGGATAACAATCCTAGACTCTTCATCTATTGGACTGTAATATAAACCATACATTATTCATTCATCTTCATTAGTCATATTTTCTTTTAAATTCTTTTAATCCAGTTGGGACACAAAGGTACTAATTGCTATAACTATATATATGTGCAACCTATTGCAGCGTGATGCGTACAATGGAACGGGGTGCTACAATCTAGGGTGCTCAGGTTTCGTGCAAACAAACAATCAGATTGTTATCGGCGGTACCCTCTCCCCGCAGTCCGTCTACGGTGGCTCACAATATGAGTTCACGATCCTAGTTTGGAAGGTATATAACACAAAGAATGTCAATATTTAGCAAGGCTTCAAAGGAATCTTCATCTTAGTATATATTCTACTCCTGTGTCAAATCTGTCAAAATTGCTACATCCCAATCGTAACCAGGTTCCTGCAAATTCTCCTGTAAATTTTTGCCTGCAGGACTCGAACACGGGCAACTGGTGGTTGCAAGTAGGAGGCACTAATGTGGGCTACTGGCCATCATCCCTCTTCACCCAACTGCAAAGCAGTGCCTCCAATGTTCAGTGGGGTGGCGAGGTGTTCTCGTCTGGCGCCGGTCAAAGTTCCACGCGAATGGGCAGCGGTCACTTCCCCGGGGAAGGGTTTGGCAAGGCCAGCTACATCAGGAACATCCAAGTGGTGGACTCGTCCAACTCCCTGAGCCAAGCAGGTGCTTTGGGCTTCATACGCCCGTCACCCGGCTGCTATGACTTGCAGAGTACCGGCAGCAGTGGCAACGACTGGGGCACATACATCTTTTACGGAGGACCAGGGAGGAGCGCAAACTGCCAATAGCAGCACTGCCCAAACATCTCCTATAAGTTCATGGTGATATATTAATACTCCTTGCTATGCAAAAGCACTACAATATATGCAATGCTGGAGGTCCAGTATATGCATCTGCACTGCGGATAACTGTATTGTCAACGCATATGAGCATATATAGACGCAAGACACAAGATCTTAATTCAGTTTTTTCCTGGTCCACGGAACATTTTTCTTTGTGAAATATTTCTCTATTGCGAGTTTGGGACGAAATTAATTACTGTCTAATTGAGTTGGCATCAACCATATGCCACATTATTGGGTCATCAATAATCAGAGTTATTATATACGTTAGTGCTGTGGTCATCAGAGCTGCTGGTTTGTATTGAATTGACCACTGAGGTGCAGTGCAGGAAACTTTTATTTCAGTATGCACAGCAGCTGTGAGACCTTGTGAAGTTGCCGCCTAAAAGGCTTCCAGATCGAGCAGCAGATCGAACAGGAGAATTAAAAAAAATGTTGTTGGGTGGAGCTCCCCGCCCCCCCCCCCCCCAAAGTAATATGGTAGAGGGTTCTAATAGAGAAAACAACTCTTTCGTGTTCGTTTTTGGCTACTTAGACTGGGGGCTTTGGCTCACCAGAAATGATCTAATATTCAATAACATAGTTGCATCAACCCCTGACGTGGGTGTTCTTCTGATGATCTCTTTCATGCAGAAATGGAGCGTGCTGCACAAAGAGAAGGGGCAACGCTGGATAGGTTCGGTGATATACAAGCTCAGACTTCAACTATCTTCGTTAAACTCTGAAGACTGAAGCTGGAAACATGAAGACCGGGCGTCATCTTCCTGAATCTGAAGATTTTTGTCTTTTGTAGTGCTAAATGCTCTCTGGAAAACCAGTTCTGTTAAGTTCATTTTCCTTTTCGGTTTGTCTCTAGTATGCTCTAAGCTGTTGATGAGATTAGAGGGAGTGAGCTCCCAAGCTGTTGCCCTGCTGTTGCTTATAATTTTGGCTTGTCGTACTCCAGTCGAGTCTTGTAAAACTGGCAATCCCGGTACTACTTGCTTTTTAAGTAAAGACGGGCATGAGGGCAATTCATCTTAAAAAAAAAACTTCCAACCCTCAATGGAAATATATATTGTATATGTTTCGATTCAAAAATTCAGATTCTTTTTTTGGAAACAAGTAAGCAAAAATGGAAGTTAGGAGTTTAAATAATTATGGCATGCCTCAAGGGCAACCGTCTTCTATACGTGCACTACACCTTGCGCGTCAAGCTCTTCACACTACAGCAGCCGCCTGCTTCCCCGAGTGCCTGAAGCACTCGGGGAAGAGCAAAAAGCACTCGGGGAAGCCTTCCCCGAGTGCAACACTCGGGGAAGAGCTTCCGGGGATGCTTCTCACGGGAAAGAGCTCTTCCCCGAGTGCCAAAAATCGTGCACTCGGGGAAGACTTCCCCGAGTGCCACGGTAGCACTCGGGGAAGATTTAACGCCGTCGACGGGGTTTTTTTTTTACTCTTCCCCGAGTGCAACACTCGGGGAAGAATTTTCTTTTTTTTTTAACCTCTTCCCCGAGTGCAACACTCGGGGAAGAAATTCTTTTTTTTTTTGAAAATTCTTCCCCGAGTGCCAGTTGCCAAGGCACTCGGGGAAGGGGGCTGACGGTTTTTTTTATTTTTTGTCTTCCCCGAGTGCCGTGCGCGGGCACTCGGGGAAGGCCCGCGCCTTTTTTTTTATTTTCCTCTTCCCCGAGTGCCCGGTGCCCAGGCACTCGGGGAAGCCTCCTTCCCTTGTTTTTTGTTTTTTTGTTTTTTTCTTTTGCTTTACGGTGTGACAAATAAAACATATATTTATATAAATCACAATTCAACTTCAATATCTCACAAACCACATTTATAAATGAAAAACGACACATCCAAAAGTGTGGCCAAACATATCCGGAATACATAAAAATGAGTGCACAAAAGTACAAACCACGTATCGAAAAGTACACATACAAACCACATATCCAAAAGTACACAAAGAAACCACATATCCAAAAGTACACATTATTCCAAGTTCACAAGTGCAATACATATAAACGAGTCCGCGGGTGGCTCACGGCAACTGGGATCCCGGCCCGACGTGCGACCCCGGCGAAGCTCCGGCTGGGGATAAAGTTTGCAAATAAATGACTTACGAACAATATATGAAGGATCCTGAAAGCCAAAACAAAAATATATTACAAAAAGAGAGGAAAGTACTGAAATGCAGAGATCCTCCGATAATAGGTTTGAAATCTTGAAGTATGATAGATCTGTCAATATCATGGTCTCGATAATAATTACACTAGTGGACTAAGGTGTGTAAGGGGAACTGATGCATGCAAGCATACATATCTGTCCAAAGAGAAGATTGCACCTCAAAATCACTGACCTAAAAACTAGATTACCAAATAATTTTGAAGGGCTAATGAGCAGAAATGCTGCCTCCATATGAAAAATAAAGACAGGGTAATAATTAGGAGTGCAAAATTTTGACGATACCCTTGCCATGAGAATTGTTTTACGAAATAATTCTGGTGAAATATGTGAATCCCATCTTGTAGCTAATTGCAGTGCAGATTTCCCGGCGAGCCGCTTGCAGATACGGACTATCATTTTCACCGAATACAGCATAGGAGGAAACAAAATCAGTATTTCATTGGTGCAAAAATAAAAGAAAACTAACACAGATTAAAAAAATTTGTCTAGTGAACTTCATTGAACATGATCGTTCATGAAATTTGTATTACAATAAGATTTAACTCTGGCTAGCACATCATGAAGGGCTTGACATGGGTGGCTTGATGCAGTAGTAAAGTTCAACTGTAAGCTCAAACCTCTGTGTTGCTGTTGGTTAGACCAACGAGCATATATGATAGCAGAACTGAGATTCCCGGTGATCACTAGATAGATGGGGAAAGCGGAATATAGTAAAATAGTGTTATCAATATCTGAATGCATGATTAGTTTATTACATGCAGAGAACTGATGAAGAGGATGAGGATGAAAACGTGAGACTCTCCTAGAGTAACTGGTCTTTTGAGTATGCACAAAACTCTTATTTATTTTCTACAAAGCAGAGGTAACAAAAGTAGTACCACATTCCTTATCTCTCTAGAAAAGTTCATTGAGTTCCTACTTCCTGTCATTGATTTAACCAAGAAGCATCCGGTTGAAATGGGCTGACATTCCTAAATTACTACCATGTTTCACAATCACAGTAACTCCAGAACATTGGTAAAAATATAAAAATGAAACTTGTAAAAGCACATAGTGGATGACTTGTAAGCAGAGAAGATTTTGATTTTTCAACTAGAAAAATTGACCTCAACAAATATCATAGAAATGCTAATCAACCAAGTAATAACAGATTTCAGAGTTTTAATTCTAAAAATATAAATTGGTATCACCACTTAACCAGTTGCCTGAAATCCGAGAATATCAGTATTTGGAATAATAAATCGTTTCTGAAAAGAAGGATTTAAGCAGAATGAGATGTAGCAAACAAGACGTACCATAGAGCAATGTCTGGGAAAAGACCCTTCTCATACTCCAACAGCTTCCCCAGAATAGTGTTAATTCGAGCACGAGCAGTACTTCTTGGTAAAAAGCCTTTTATGAGTGCTTTGAGACAATAAACCTACGATAAACCACAGAGAAGTCAGACCAGACTAATAGTTTCTTGTTTCTCCCCACCATGGCAGCATGCTAATAAAAGTAGAAGTCTAGAAGAAAGTTGTTTCCAAAGTGGATGCGATATGTAGAGTCCCTTAAGTCAATTTCATCTACACTCAACCTACCATGAATCAATTGTGTCCTTTCGAACAGTGAGCTTACCTTCAGGTTATATAGAACTCCGGTTATATGAATGCATAAAAGCCCTCAATTTTGTACTTCCTAATCTAATGTCCACTGGCTAGCACCTCAACATCTAAGTTCTGTGATTTTGCAATTTGCATATCTGGGAAAAGCAGAAACAGAAAAAAAAAACAGAAAAAAAAAACAGAAAAAAAAACAATACCTGCGCATACGGAGTGCCGGGCGGGTCGTCGAGGAGGGGCCGGGGCGGGGCGGCCGGATCCGGCGGCCGGCCGCGCCGGAGTGGCCGGGGCGGGGCGGCCGGGCGCGCGCGCGCGGCCGGCGGCGGGCGGGGGCCGGGCGGGGGCGGCCCGGATCCGGCGGCGCGGGGGCGGCGGCGGGGGCGCGGGGGCCGGGGCCGCGCCGGCGGCGGGGCGGGGGGGGGGGCCGCGCCGGCGGGGGCGGCGGCCGGCGCGCCGGCGGCGGGCGGGGGCGGGGCGCGCGCGCGCGGGGGCGGGGGCGGGGGCGGCGCCGACGGGCGGCGGCGGCGGGCGCGGGGGCGGCGGCGCGCGCGGCGGCGCGGCGCGGGGGCGGCGGGGGGGGGGGCGCGGGCCGGGGTCGCGGGGGTCGCGGGGGTGGTTTTGTTTTTTTTTCTTTGTTTTCGTGGGAGCGCGCGGGGCGGGTATAGGAGGGAAAAAGCGGGCGGCTTTTTTTTTTCTTGAATTCCTCTTCCCCGAGAGCTCCCACAACCAACACTCGGGGAAGGTCACCTCTTCCCCGAGTGCCTTGTCCCTGGCACTCGGGGAAGGGCCTCTTCCCGAGTGCCTAGTTTCCGCACTCGGGGAAATATTTATTTTTTTTTTTTTTTTTTGCCCCAATTTTTTTGTGAGGCCTTCAAACTTTATTTAAGACTCCTTGCCCAAATTTGGCTTACATTTGAAGTTTTTTGTTATATTTCGTTAGTTTTTTCTTTTTCTTGAATTTTTAGGAAAAGTTCAAATTTGAACTACGGTACATGAAATCATATAATTTGGCGATTCGAAAAATGATATTCATGAAATTTGGTGTATATTGAGGCCTTATCCACCAACTCACATGAAATATCGAGCATCTTGTTGTCGTGACATGACTAACAACATACGGGAAAAGTGTTTCTAAATTAAAAAAAATCCGGACGAAGTCCGAAAAACACGAAACTTGTCGGGACATCGTGTTATCACATGTAGAGGTTGTGTGCAACAGTTGAGAAGATTTCGAGCAAGTTGCGACGTTTGATGCCTACAACTCACACATCGCCTGGTGTGTTATCACATGGATCACATGTGGAGATGTCTGGGTTTCAGGCATCACACATCGCAACTTGCTCGAAATCTTCTCAACTGTTGCACACAACCTCTACATGTGATAACACGATGTCCCGACAAGTTACGTGTTTTTCGGACTTCGTCCGGATTTTCTGTAATTCATAAACACTTTTCCCGTATGTTGTTAGTCATGTCACGGCAACAAGATGCTCGATATTTCATGTGAGTGGTTGGATAAGGCCTCAATATACACCAAATATCATGAATATCATTTTTCGAATCGCCAAATTATATGATTTCATGTACCTGTAGTTCAAATTTGAACTTTTCCTAAAAATTCAAGAAAAAGAAAAAAACTAACGAAATATAACAAAAAACTTCAAATGTAAGCAAAATTTGGGCAAGGAGTCTTAAATAAAGTTTGAAGGCCTCAAAAAAAATTGGGGCAAAAAAAAAAAAAAAAAAATAAATATTTCCCCGAGTGCCAGCAACTAGGCACTCGGGGAAGAGGCCCTTCCCCGAGTGCCTAGTTGCTGGCACTCGGGGAAGAGCTTTTCCAATTTTTTTTAAACGGTTCCGTCTATTTGCGCCGTCAAATGCAACTTTTCTTTTTCGTGTGCCTTTCTTCCCCGAGTGTTGCGCTCGGGGAAGATGGCCTTCCCCGAGTGCCTTTCTTCCCCGAGTGCTTTGCCCTTCCCGGCACTCGGGGAAGGCCATCTTCCCCGAGTGCATTTCTTCCCCGAGTGCAACACTCGGGAAGTTTGTCTTCCCCGAGTGCCCGATTTTTGGCACTCGGGAAGCATGTGACACTCGGGGAATTTTACTTCTCCCGTAGTGTCACATTAAACAACGGTCGGCTAGCAAGCTCGACCGGCTCCGTTAGTTTAGTTACCCGTGGCCTTCAACGCGTGCCGGCTCGGCGAACCCGCGAATCCTTTCCAAAAAGACCTCGACTCTTCCAAAACTACGGGAATCTTATACATCGCTTCGGCGACAAATTCGCCGGTGTCGTTGAAGCGGTGCGGGTGGAGGGCGCCGGTTTTTTTTTCTTTCTTTTTCTCGTTTCTTTCTTTTTTTATATATTTTTCCTTTTATATTTTGCTTGTTTCTTTTTTATTTCTTGTTTCTTTATTTATTTTTCTTGTTTCTTTTTTATTTCTTGCTTCTTTCTTTCTTTACTTTATTTTATATTTTTCCTTTTTATTTTTTCTTCTTGTTTTTATTTTTTATTTATGTTTCCTTATTTTTTGTTTTAATTTTTCTTCCTTTTTATTCTTCTTTCTTTTTATTCTATTTCGTTTATTTTCTTATTTCACATTTTATTCTATTTTCTTTTTATTTATTTATTTTTTACTTTCTATTTTTTATATTTCCATTTTTATATATTCTTTCTTTTTAATATTTTCCTATGTTAATATTTTTATTGGTCGAGATGAGATGTAAATTTGTTCTCACTAGGATATAAGTTGTTATGGCTATCGGTATCTTGTTCGTGCTATAATAACAACTTGTTTTGACCCTTGATCCGACACTACATTTGTTTTTGTTCGAGATGACACACAAAATTGTTCCGACTATACTAGGATTTTGTTCTAACGATTGTCCTCATTTGTTCTAACACGTTTTGTTGTTCGAGATGACATACAAACTTGTTCGCTATAGTAATATTTTGTTCTGTCTATAATAATAATAACATGTGTCTAACCCTTGTTCGATTTGTTCGACACCACACACTACAAGAAACTATTTAATGCGTGACGTAATTATTCCGTCACGGAATAAATAAAATTCGTCGCAAATCGGCATCCGCGACGATTTACATTTTCGTGGTGGAATAAGCGTCATTGATTAAATCTCTCGACGTTCCCTTAATAAACGTCGCGATCCGTGACGTATCCGAATCGTCACGGAGCAGCCCGAGGCCCATGCAGCCCAACCCATGGCTCACTATCCGTGACAAAATAAAATCGTCACGGATTGCTACCGACCGATGTGACATGGGCGCTAACTTGGATGCCACCCGGATGCCGACGTGGCGTACCACATGGCTGCCGACGTGGCATGCCACATGGTCGCCGACGTGGCGTGCCACTGGCAGCCGACGTGGCGTGCCACTTAGCACCGACTCGGATGGTTTTGATGACATGGACAATGACGCGGTTTGCCACATGGCCGCCGACGTGGCACCGACCCGGACGACAGCAATGACGTGGACAATGACATGGCGTGATGACGTGGAATTTTTAGGAGCCCTATTCCAGCAGTGGGCCACATTTCGACCCGAAATTTCAGCTTGAAATCAATTCAGCCCACAAAAAATACCCATCACATTTAACCAACAGAATAATAAACACAAAAATCTTTCATACGAGTTTAGCCCATATACAATCAAATTCAGCCCATAAGACAATCACATAATTTTCTCGTAATTTAACATTTGTATCTTTTCCAGTCTCATTTTGCATCGAAGCATCACAACACCAAAATCCGTTATGAAGTTTGCATCGGCAACATCTATACAACGAGGCATTGGTTCTTCACCTTCAATTGGTGCTTTGCAGCCAACCGATTCTCCATTTCAATCTAGCAAGAAAGCGACAAATAACATTTGTAACTTAGAACAATTTAAAATAAGTAATGACATTCATATCTAGTAACTGAACTTCTCAATCGGATCAAATATGCTTACATGAATGTTATTGTGACAAGATTCTCTATAATTTAATTGTGACAGAGATATGAATGACACCTCCTTAAGGATCAGATCAAATATGCATGCAAATGTCAATCGAAATACTAGGAACTGCATGGATAGTAATTAGCGTCAAATAAGCTAGCAAACTTCTCACTAGTCATCACTACACAACATGCACAAAACCGTGATTCTATCCAAACATATCACATATATGCACATCGGGTCGGACTTGGACTCCTCAACCACTCCAATTACACAAAGCACCTAATCCAGATTCACCCGGCGCAATAACACATAATCCGGAAAACCATCCGAACTAGGGAAGCAGTTCTTCAACCCAAGGATAAGAATGTTGTTTCACCCAAGATTACAATCAACGTGAAAGCGAGGGTAATTACAATAAAGCATAAATAAATAAATTATCATGCACTGAGAGTCGTGCTCAGAAGAGAGTTCTCTTTGAGAGGGCAAAACAACAAAATAATAATACCTAGATAAAGTCCAAAGATGAATGCAGCAGTCACTAGGCAGTCTTAGAGCATGTGAGATTAATCATATTATCCATAGGAGTACCTTTAGCATGTTACTATGGATGTATGGAGCATGTGAATTATCAAAATCTCTACACAATGTTCATAACCATAGAGCTAGTAACTTTAGCATAACAGATAACGACACACGGTATATATATATAGTTAGCGAGATATATCAACCAACCGAGTAGTGAAAAGGAGATAGCGAGTGTTACTATAGAGTGGGCAGAAAGAAAAGAATAGTTTATACTTTGGGTGACCACTTTGGAGGAGCGCCATTGAATAAGTATGAACATTCGGTGTATGCAGCTCCTATCCCCACACCAGCTCCAAGGGCAACCGACGCCCGGCGGGTAGTAGGGCTACCTGTACAAAACATCAAAACTCAACATGTAAACAGGTGTAATCCAATAGTCAATGTTTCAAGCATGTAAACTTTCTTATCATGCAATTAGTACCTTCACGAAAAATATGAATACGTCGTAGAATCGCGACAAACTAAACAAATTGTCGCAGTGTTTGTGACGAAAAAAAAGGAATACGTCGTAGAATCGCGACGAATTTAACAAATCGTCGCAGTGTTTTGGGCTTCAATGCACATCCGTGACGAAAAAATGAATACGTCGTAGAATCGCGACGAATTAAAGAAATCATCGCGAGTGTTTTGGGTTGCAATGCACATTCATGACGTTTTACGAAAACGTCGCGGAGAATGCGTCACGGATTAAATAGTTTCTTATAGTGACATTTGTTGTACGGGATGACATATAAACTTGTTATGACCGTTCTCGTTTGTTTTAACACTTCATTCGTTTTGTTCTAGCGATAACGAATATATTACCGTAATTAAAAATACGAATAAAAAAAGTTTGTCAAAATATAGTCAAGTGGGATATTCCGAAGTTTTTATTGTCGAAATCCAATGGTGCGATCTCAGTTTAATTTTGATGTTTGGTTTGTGGTTTATAGATTTTTTTAGTTTCGATCAATGTTGCATGTGGCTGATGTCAGCAATTTTGTTTCTTTTTCATGCATGCACTCCAACCTCCACGCCTTCAGCGACAAGATGCTTTTTTGTCGCTGAAGCGACAGCCAAGCACCTACGACAGGTATTTTCCTTTCCTAATTAAGGCTGACCGTGAGGCATCACGAGAGGCAAATCCACTTTTTTCTTCACCATCAACTACTATAGCAGAAGCAAATGGGCATGTAGGAGAGGGGTCGAGGCGGCTGCTTCTAGGCAGAACTGCCACGAAACGCGACCGACTCGGCTCAGCGAGTCCTTGGCGGAGCGCGGGGTTCAACAGCAAGCTAAGCGGATTGGTGGCAGGCGGCGGAGAAGCTGGCACAGCCAGGTGTGTGTGACCGCGGTGGGGTACGGACGTCAGGGTGAGGCGCGGAGGTGGCTCCGCGGTGGAGAGCGGCGCGACATGGCCAGCCTCCACCTCGTCGCTGGAGATTGTCGGGAAAGCACTGCAACGAAGCCGAAGTGACCTATCAAATGAGGAGAGGAAGTGTGTCGAGGTCCTCTACCAGCGAGAGCGCGCAGAGGAGGTCCGACGGCCCGCGGACATCGACGGCAAATCGGGCCCGTAGACGATGATGGTGAATCAGGCACGTAGACGACGACGACAAGTCAGGCCCGCGATGGTTGGTGCTTGCTCTTCATCTGTTTCCCGCAGCACGCCTCCGAGGACGGGCCAGGAGAGGAGCCGCCGGCGCACCGCAGGGCAAATTTTGCGTCCGCTGATTTTTGCGTGTGGTGTTGGAAAAGAAAGTGAGGCGCTCTTACAAATCGTTTTTGTAGTAGTGGAAGAACATGTTCAGACGCAAAAATCAGCGCGCGGACGCAAAATCGTTTTTGTAGAAAGTGAGGAACTCGCTCTTGCTTGAATGCTTGAAATATAACATGTTCTACTAGTGCAAGAACATGGCATTTCAAGAGTTTAGGGACGTATATAATACTTGAAGCCAACTTTAGGGAGTAAAATCTGCATTTTCAGAGTACAGGGACCTAAATGACACCCAAGCCTAAGTCTAAGGAGCCAAATATGCATTTTGAGAGTATAGGGACCTAAATGACACAGTGAGACAAGTTTAAGGACCGGTCATGTATTTTACTCTAAAACAAACAAGACAACTACATTAGGTTGTGTTGACAAATTTTCGATGCTCCACTAATTTGTATGTACCTCCCAGAGTACATATCCAATGTTGCCGAATTTTTGACAGAGATTAGCCCATAAAATTATGGAATTAACTCAACTAGATTCATGTCAATCGGAGTTCAGTAGCTTGAGATATAAATAAAACACTACTGCTGTATCAAAGAGCTGTGTGAACCGATTTTGTACCAACAAGATTTGTTTGGGAGATAAAGAAAGATAGATAAAAGACTAAGATTATTCAAGATTAAGGTGGGTCGAGAAAGAATTAAATCCCAACTAAGCAACCTCGCTACTAAAACCGGTGTCATTGTGGTCATTACTCCACAACACACTGCACTCAAAACAAAGATCCAAATTATGCATTTATCACAAGATCAAGCATACAAGCACACTTCTACTCTAAGCACAGGTTAAGGCGTTCACATCTATCGGTTAAACTAAGAATGAACTTAAAGCTCCTATATCATATTAAGGAAGAACTCTGAATTGAAGTTGATAGGATCATTAGATTTCTGAGAACGATTATGGACACGGGTGGAGTAAAGATAGGAAGAGACTAGGGGAAGCAGAATAGATGCTAAGATTCCTTAAAGCAAAAGGTAGAAAGCTGAGAGTGAATAGATTAGACAAGACAAGGTAGAGAATAAGTAGAATATCAAGGATAGGGTGAAAACAAGAATATGTATATATTAAAGTAGAATTTAAAGCATAGGATGGGGGTGAAAATAAGGATATGTATATATTAAAGTAGAATTTAAAGCATAGGATGGGGGTGAAAACAAGGATATGTATATATTAAACTAGAATTTAAAGCATAACATAGAGTGAGAATGGCTTCTAAGATATTATAATCCTTAGATTGGACCATTTTCTAACTAGGCTAACATCCTACGGTCAACACGGCTCTGGTACCACTTTGTCACACCCAATTTTAAAGGCAAAACCAGATGCATAATTTACATGTGCGCTAGGATCAAGTTACACACATGTAACCGACCTCAGTGAATACCAAATACAGTGTCAAGTGTAAAAGAGAGTATTATAACCATTCCATGACCGATTGTCTCATAAACAAACCATCAGAGCATGTAACTAGTAGCGGATCTTCAAAAAGGAACTCCATAGGTAGATGACTGGTGGCACGCTCACCTAGAACTCCTCTAAACCCACAAGTCTGAGTAGCAATCAAGATGGTGTAGATGCAATATAAATTAACAACAAGCATAAGCACATGCCGTATTTAGCAAGGGGAAACATATATAACATGCAAGGCTTTATAAAGTGGAGGCGGACGGGCTAAAAGCACTAAGCACTTTTAGTTTGTCAGGTTTTACTAAGCAGCTATTTACTAGAAAATCTAAGTATATACCATCCCAAAATTAATATAGAGCATCAACAACATAAATAGGACAACGATAATATTATTCTCCATATTCAAGTAATTTAATCATGTGAGGGTCCAGGCCGCTCTTTACCGTGAGCACGGCTAATCGATTAGTTTTACACTCTGCATAGGTTTTACATCTTTACCCCACAAGTCGCGTAAAAGTTCTAGGAACTTTGAACCCAACCATGCTGTGCAAAAGTGGGCACAATACCATACTACCGAGGTGTGATTGCATAAGTGGTAATCGGAGGGTGCAACAGACTCACCTAGGGCGGTGAGGATGGCGACGGCGTGGTGGAGACGACGTATGGCTCGATGGGGTGGAAACCAACTCTGGTAAGCTTGAATGGGCGAAGGCGGGCACAGGGGCACAAACAAGCGGCACCGACGACCTCCTCTCGTCTTTGAGAGGCAGCGATGGAGCGGGTTGGCAACAGCGGCCAAGCTAGGGTTAGCGAGTGGGGGCGCGAGAGCTCTGGAGGCTAGGGCTTCGGGGAAAAGGAGGAGGCTCGGCGGCGGCTGCCTTTGTATAGGCCGGGGAGCCTTGGCGTGCGGTCCAACGGAGGGAAAAGCGGCGCGCGGCGGCTCGAACTCGAGCCCGAGTCCGGCACGGGCACATACAGAGGTGGGGGATGACAGGCGGCGCCCACATGTCAGCGATTGCGGGAGAGGGAGGGCGAAACGGGCCGTTGCTTGGCCGGAAAGGCCACCGGGATGAGAAGTTAATGGGTGACATGCAACAAACAGAAAGGGAGTCCAAGGTGCTTCGACAGACTTTGGTTAGCAGGCCGCGGAAAACGGAGAAGAGAAGGGGAGGGAAAGGAAAAAAGACTTTGCTATTTTTTGGAAAAGGCAAGCATTTGAATTCAACTTCGAATTTGAATTCAAAGCAACCCAAATAATGCAGCATCATGCATGCAACAACCATTGAGTCATTTATTTAATTTAGAAAAAACAAATGTCCCTGTACTATAATCCCTGTAAAGAATTAAATGTTGTGCACTATATTCCCTGTAAAGGATTCAAAGCAACCTTCAAGCTATTTATTTAATTTAGAAAAAACAAATGATTCTTTCACTTCACTATATTCCCTGTCATATCTATCTATCTATCGATCTATCTATCTATCTATCTATCTATCTATCTATCTATCTATCTATCTATCTATCTATCTATCTATCTATCTATCTATCTATCTATCTATCTATCTATCTATCTATCTATCTATCTATCTATCTATCTATCTATCTATCTATCTATCTATCTATCTATCTATCTATCTATCTATCGATCTATCTATCTGTCTATCTATCTATCTATCTATCTATCTATCTAGATATATAGCTAGTATCTATTTATCTACCTACCAACCTACCAACCTACCTACCTACCCGTCTATCTATTTGTCTCTCTATCTGTCAGCAGAGGCAGAGTGAAGAGGTCGTGCAAGAAGAAGCCTTCAAGAAGGACGAGTTGACAACGCCGCCATCATTCACCCACCCACGAAGGAGTAGGACAAGTCTTCAACTAACAAACCGAAAGGATTTGGAGACTGCAACAACGCACCCAGCAAGGTAAGTTATGTAATATTCCGCAACCATTATAGGCACCTGGAAACGCAAGGCAAGGCTTTTGCCAAAGGCCTCCGAAACCAAATCTACACAGCATACTGCCAGAACCAGAATCAGAGCAAATTAAAGTGAAGGAGTTTGTTGCGAGAATCCTTGGTGATGACAACAAGGAACATATGCGGGCACGGTCAAGAAGAGGGAAGAAGGTAGGTCCAATGGCGATGTAGGGACGACCTACGGGCGACAAAGATGGCCGAGGTTAGACGGAGACTCCTCGAAAGAGCTAACACAATTAGAAGAGCACGACAAGGAGAGCGCTGAGAAGCCATGACCTGCTCATGCCCACTGAGGCGAATGAAGGAGACAGCTGAAGCTACCAAGGGTGGTAGCTCGACAAGGTGCTGATCCCAGCACCCACCGCGACTAGCCCGAGGCAGTCGGGCCCACAATGACCTAACATCACGGTAGGGGGACGATGGCAGCCGTGTAGCTCGAGCAAGGCTCGATGCCCACGGAACTGGGATGCGACGACGGTGGTAGCACAGGGCGAGAAGATGGCCCCATATCTAGAACAAGAGATGAAGGATGGGAACGGGAAGGGAGGACAAGGAGGTAAGGGTGAGGCAGAGGAGGTTGCCGCCACTGGAGACAGAGAGACGATGGCGCCGCCACCGGGCGCAATGGCGAAAGTTGAGCCCCGGCCATCGGCAAGGACACCTGCGCCGGATGGAAAGGTTTGCTGGCTACTTCGACATTCCAAGCCCAACCCTGGTGCCAACAAGCATCGGAGGCATGGGGTCCCTCACCCATATCTATGGTATACAGGTGAGTAGGACATAGACTCGATGAAGGAGGAGGATATGGAAGGAGGCCCCGTCGGGAGACATGCCGGCGGTGAAGAAAGCATCGACAATAGCCCAGGGCGAGGGAGGGAGGTGGCGGTGGACGACCAAGGATGACCAAGGTGAGGTAGGGTGGTTCAGCTATTGGGGAAGGAAGGAAGGAAGGAAGGAGGGGGGGGGGGAGCAAAAGGAACGTGGCTGCCGTCTTCGGCACCACCGCTCATGGCAGCGGCGGCGGCCGTCCTCCCTGCTGGCGGGAGAGCGGGGAGCCCTCGAGTTGCTTTCGGGAGAGAGCGGCCTCCATGCCGCTGTTCATTTGGATTCATTTTGGAAAGCGAGCTAAAAATTGGCCTGATAAACATATAGTTGACAATACGAACAGGCCTACAAGGGCATGCATTAGGTGCTTGCAGCTCTCCAAGCACGACGAGCAGCCATACCGAGACCGAGACAACTCCAGTCGCCACTAATCTCCAGCCCTTCAAAAGCTGAGCTTGCATGGCAATTTGCCTTCAGAGCTGCAGGATCAGATCAGCAGAAACAGGCTAGTAAAGTTCTCTGACATTACTATTTGCGCTTGCAGCGTGTTGCAAATATACGATCGATCATGGCGGCGACACGAGCGTGCTTAGTGGCGCTTGTGGTGCCTCTCGCATTTCTCCTCCGTGAGGGGTGCCTGACAATGGCGGCGGCGCCTTCAGGCACTGCCGGAGGATCGTCGGAAGAGCACCTGAGGCAGGTACGGAGCTTCCTCAGGCGGATCAACAAGGCTCATGTCAAGAGCATTCAGGTATATTGGCATATTAAGACTCACAGAAATTTTAGTTCTTAAAATTAGTGACAGAGTTGTTCATATAATGAAATCTAACGGTCGAAGTACCTATACGAATAATTCGTTGGTTACGCAAATAATGAGAAGCACAGAAACTGACTGGTATAACGACTTAAATAAAAGTCATCAATCTGACGAAATCTAACGATAAAGGTATCATGAATTTTCAGAAATAGTAAAAAATTACTATGATAGCCTTTAAATTATGTGTAAATCTATTGAAGATTTATAAGAAGAATTAGAAAAGAAAGTAACTGCAATACGACATATACCTACAAGTATGGAGGAAAATGGTCGGTAAAAGTCAAACACGAAGTCATAAATGTAGAAAAACGGTCGGAACCAAAAGGGATTTTTCTACATTTATGAAAGTAAACTACTACAAAATAATGAAGAATGAAATTAAAGTTAATTTAATATGACAGCTTTTCATAATTCGGTACAAATAGGAACAAAATCGTAAAATAGAAAAACCGTCGGAACGGAACGGGATACAAACCGTCCGTTTTCAACCCTACCTACAAGTACCTTCCGGCACTTTACAAGTGTCATACCTTTAGACAAGCTCGATTTCTACATAAAAAAATGTAGATCTTATCCATATATGTCATCTACAGTTTCATATTGAAATTTTTTAGCATGAAAATTGCATCATTAGGTTAATGTTGACCAAGGTATATATAATTTTTTTTGACATGCTAGGGCCGCCCCCCGGAGCATTATGATAAGAAGACCTCTCACGCAAGCTAAGAAAACCCCCGAACCCCTACCCTACCCTTTGGGAAGCCTGTGAGCACCGTAACCCTGTGAGCACAGGCCGGGACCTTCCACGTGCTTTGGGAAGTGGTGGTAGGCGGAAGGATTTTTTTTGCCCACTAGCCTGAAAATTTGCTCCCATCGAGATTCAAACTCGAGACCTAGAGGGGTGGCTCACACTCCTCTGACCACTTGGGCAGAGGAGGCTTGGCAACAAGGTGTATATGTTTCTACCATTCACGAATACCCATGCAATTTCTAATCATAAGCCATAAACCATGTCATGCTAATCAGAATAAATGCTACACTTTTTCTGTGTCTGTATGGCATGGTTCTCCACTTTTTCTGCTACACTCCAGAACTCCAGCTGTGAAAACTCCAGCCGTGCCAAACAAAACTAGTTTATATGTCTCTTATCAATAGTACAAAAAATCTATTTTTTCTGGTTTGCTTGAAACCTTCTTTTTATTTTCTTGCAACTACTAATTCCGAGAAATTAACAGGACCCAGATGGAGATATCATAGACTGTGTGCCCATCTCTAAACAGCCTGCATTCGACCATCCTCTCCTGAAGAACCATACTATACAGGTTCGTTTGTGCAGCACCATTGCTGTTTTGGTTCAGTATGGATCCTACAACTTGATAACGCTCCACACACCATCACCTTTCAGATGCAGCCTTCTCACTATCCTGGAGGTGGCGAGTCTAGCAATGCACCTGATCTAATCACCCAAACATGGCACCAGAATGGCAAGTGCCCTGAGACCACCGTACCAATCCTAAGGACAAAGTAGGAGGATGTTCTGAGGGCCAGCTCAGTCAATTCTTATGGCAAGAAGAGCCGCGGAAGCATACCAAATTTCCGCCCTGAAGCTGGTGGGACGGACAGCCACCAAGTACAAAACTGAATTCTAGAATCACCAAACATTTCATTACTAGCTCATCTTTGTCTGGGATTTAATTTTTGAAATTGCTGACTTAACATTTTTTTTGGTTCTCCCATTGAGCAGTATGCTATAGCATCTTCCCCATATGCCAACTACTATGGAACTAAAGTCAGTGTAAATCTGTGGAAACCAAAGACCGAGAGGGCTCAAGACTTCAGCTTGACCCAGAGATCTGGGTCAGTGCAGGTTCATATAGCAACAATGATCTCAATACTATTGAAGTAGGATGGCAGGTGAGTTCTCTAATAAAGGGATAAATTAATACACGAACCTTGCGCAGCTTACGTGATACATTGTGACTGATCGATGGATATTTGCTCTCTCTAATTTTTCAGGTTTACCAATATTTCTATGGAGACAGAAATCCTAGACTCTTCATCTACTGGACTGTAAGATAAACCTCACATTCATTAGTAACATGCATTGACCATTTTCATGAAGTTGGGACAAAAAGGTACTAATTAATTTCTGTAACTATGCAATCTATTGTATAGGGTGATGGGTATAAAAGTACAGGATGCTACAATCTAAAGTGCTCAGGATTCGTTCAGACAAACAATAAGATTGCTGTCGGTGGTACCTTGTCCCCTCAGTCTGCCTATGGTGGAACACAACGTGAGGTCCCTATTGCAGTTTGGAAGGTAAAACACAGAGAATGTTCATATATACTTTCTGAACATAAAATAAAGTTCGTGAAATGCTCACAATTTCAATACTAGTTATCCTTTTCAACAAAGCTTCAACTGAATCTTAACTTCTCTTAGTATCTTTCTTCATTCGAATTAATATCTGCGCGCAGGACCGAAACTCGGGCAACTGGTGGTTGCGAGTTGGAGGCACTAGTGTGGGCTACTGGCCATCGTCCATCTTCACCTCATTGCAAAGCAGTGCCTCCAATGTTCAGTGGGGTGGCGAGGTGTTCTCGTCTGGCGGCGGTCAAAGTTCCACGCAAATGGGCAGCGGTCACTTCCCTAGGGAAGGGTTTCGCAAGGCCAGCTACATGAGGAACATCCAGTTGGTGGACTCATCCAACACTCCCAGACAAGCAAGTGGTTTGAGCTTCATAAATCCGTCGCCCAGCTGCTATGGCGTGCAGGGTGGCACCGGTAGCAACGACTGGGGCACACACATCTTCTATGGAGGACCTGGGAGGAACGCCAACTGCCCGTAGTAAACCTTGAATTACTTGACAGCCCAAATGCATCTGCTACAAATATCACTCCATATGCAATACACCTAATGGCATGGTTCGCAAGAGAACAATGTTTCGAGGTCCATTTTTGCGAAGGCGGTGTTCATTTCAATGTAAGCTCAACATGAGCTCTTTAATTACCTCTTCTCTATTCTTCTTTTTCCTGACCACGGCACTACAGCGAACTCATGCATGCAGTATACGTCATGCCAATGCAACCTATAATTTGCCGTTCCTACAACAAGTACGTATATACCAGCAACTTCATGCCGTTTTCGAACATGGAAGATCTCTGCGCCTCCCTCGAGGACTTGGACCTCGCAAGTCTACGCGAGATAATTCCTCGACGAAGTTAGTTAATGTACATGGCCGGACTCGAACGTATTTCCAACCGTCTGGCCGCCAAACATTTTCATACGCCATGCTCTGTATATTTTCATACGCTAGAATGTTGCCGGCCGTTGCACGGCGAACCTTAATTCGACGATGCACTACACTTACCTAACTTCGTCTCGATCCATACCTGCGTACTCCCTCCGGTTTGGTAAAAAAAGACGTTTAGGACAGCGACATAGTGCTCCAAAGTGCGCAACTTTGACTTCCTATTTTCATAAAAATAATTATTAAAAACTAACATATGTATACTTTCGTGAAAGTATTTTACAAGACAAATCTACTCACGTAGTTTTCACATTTTCAAACTTAACGACTTAAAAGTTATTTATAATTTATATTCCCAATGTTTGACTCAAATCTTGTCTAAAACGATTTCTTTTACCAAACCGGAGGGAGTATATATACAAATTTGGGAGATTGTAGGACATGCACAAACTAACGCTCTGTAACCTAAATTTGGGAATACAAAATTTTTGTATACATTTCGGAAAAGAGGAGAACAATTTGGGCATAAAAACATAGTTGGGCAGGAACTAACAAGATATATTGCCAACTAGCCGGGACAATGCGGGCCGGCGTTGAAACGGCTGCACGTCTCCGACTACGACGTCTCCGAGGAATCCACAAGTTCATCCGGTGCCGGTACGTACCGTACCCCTCCAAGCACGTTGGCGAATTTTTTTTTATTTTTTAATCCTTTTTAATCTAATTTATTAAAAATAAACCGGGCCCAACTAAAATTGCAAAAAGTAGCCCTTTTGGTCACGCCGGGCCGTGTGGCGCGACTCCTCATTGAGGTGGCGAGTGAGTCGCGACTCGGGCGCCACGTCGGCCGGGCACGCGCCGGCAGCTGCCGAGGTGGCGAGTGAGTCGCGTCACATGCCCCGGCGCGACTCGGTCGCGCCGGCGGCGTGACGCGACTCACATAGTATACCGGGGCCGCCGGGCCCTTCTTCTTCCTCCCTTCTTTCTTTTCCTCCGAACCGAGCCGGTGTCCATGGCGTCGCCCCGCCGCCTCCCCCTCTAGATCCGCCTCCACCGGATTCGAGTGGATTAGGGTGGGAAATCACTCATTGAAGGTACCTCCTCCACTTTAACCTGACTAGTTTTTCTTGATTTGGTTGTTTACCTAGGGTTTAGCCATTGCTAGGGTTTGTTGACTATGTGGCTCCAATGGAGGATTGAGTACGAATCGGTCACTATTAGTTGGCTTGTATCGATGCATTGGTTGATTGTAACACCGATCTATCGTGTAGTTTGCAATGCATGTTTCGGTTTCAATGGATTTGGGTGGTGTAGATGTTGAAGTAATGTTGAGCACTATGCACACCTTCCGGAGACGTCCCACAACGTCCCGACGGACCAAATGCAAAAACCAAGACCAGCTTGTCAAAATTCTCACTTTCGGCTAAGGCAAATGCAAGGGGTACCAATCTATCCACACCATCAACACCGGTGGCGATCAACAAAACACCCCCGTACTTTCCGATTAAGAATGTGCCATCGACACTTATCACCGGTCCGTAATGCTTGAATGCCTCTACACATTGGGGGAAGCACCAATACACCCGCTCCATTACTAGCTTCATTACACCTTTATGGAGCTCCTCCTTTCCCGTTGTATGAGTGCACCACTTCGTACCCGGGTTCAAGTGTGTTATTGCTTGTAGGATTTTTGGCACTCTACCGTAAGCATCCTTCCAATCACCCCACAACATGGATATTGCATGCTGCTTAGCTCTCCAGGCCTTTCCATATAATTTACCGTGTAGTTGCTGAAAGCTTTGATGGATTCAATGATGGCATCTATAGAAACATCGGGATCCTTATAAACCATGCCAACAATCCATCTTGAAATGTAACGAGCCTTGCATTGAGAATGTTCTTGTGCCACTTCCGACATCCCACATGTATGAGGTTGGATAACTCTTGCGATTCTCCTTTTGTTCCTATCATCAGGAAGTGGATGCGCCCACACCTTCCAAGAACAATCTTTTTGGCAAGCAACCGTGTATCTTGTTTTGGCCGATGAATGAATCACATTATATGGCCTATGGTGCCGCACCGAGTAATCCCTTAAGAAAAACTTTAATTCTTCCAAGTTATCAAATTGCATTCCCTTGGTTATAAACAATTCACCACTGTTGGGATTTACTTCACTAAGACATAACCCTAAATCACAATATGCCTTCCTCGGAACTGAATGGAAAACGGAAACTTCAGGTACATCAACATGTACAACTTCCAATTGCCTCAACTCTGTTTGAGTGAATTCTCGCACTCGAAATCCAGATAGAGTGTACACCGACCCTCTAGACGCCTCATCTACCCTCTCACCAAATAATGGAGTCTCTTCACCCAAAGAACTAAATTGGCATATAGGATTTACTCGAGCCATATGTGTTGGTTGGGTTGGTTGCCTAAGTGGAGTTGGGGTTGGTTGGCTAACTGGAGTTGGAGTTGGTTGGCTAACTGGAGTTGGTTCTTCTTCTTCTTCTTCAGAGCTCACAGATATATCATCCCCATCTTCTTCCTCATCATCCTGATACCCACCAAAATTATTATTCAACCCACATCTATCAAAGTCATCTTCCCCATCTGAACCATAAGAACATTCCTCATCATCACCACCTTCTTCATCATCCTCATTATCATGAACCTCATTGTGTGGCACCATATCTTCCTGAGTTAAGTGTTCCATGGGCTCATCATTATGCGGTGAATCAACTGGAGAGTGAACATCAACAACTAACTCGACACAACGAACTTGAGATTCTTTCACACACTCTTTGTAAAATAACCAATCATCGCCACATTTAATAGGCATCATCACATAGTGACTTCTTTTCTCACCGGAGTCTAACCTTCCATGAATCCTTAATTCCTCCCGCTCATTCCCAACCTTGAACAAAGTATTCACTCAGGTTTTAATATCTTCAAATGTTGGAGGACTATCAAATCTTGCTACTTGTTGCCTCATGCTTTTTAACTCCCCATTGTCATCAACTATGCCACCCGAAAATATACGTACTAAACGATCCATCTACACACAACCACAAATTAAATTGATTATACCAACCCTCATCTCACATATCAATAGCATCTACACTATCCAACATGGAAATGATGAAATCCTACGATGCAAGAGAAACTGGACGATAAGAAGAGGTTAACATCGGTCACTTGAACGATACACTACACTAAATCATACCGGATTCGTACTCAATCATGCTATCTATCTCAAATCATTCACTAAACCTAACCACCTCAAATCCAACGAAAACGATGGAATCCGCGAAAACTAATTGGTTAGAATGGAGGAGTTACCTTCCACGAGCAATTTCCCACACTTTCCTCTTCAAAACGGGTGAGGAAGGGAGTGGATCTAGACGGGGGCGGAGGGGGGCGACGCCATGGGAGAAGGGAGGGAGCTCGGTTTGGGAGAAAGAAAAGGGGCCCGGCGGCCCCCTTAGGTTAAGTGAGTCGCGCCAGGCCGCGTGGCGCGACTCCTCATTGAGTCGCGTCAGGGCATGTGGCGCGACTCAGGCGCCACCTCAGCAACGCCGGACCGCACCCGGCCGACGTGGCGCCCGAGTTGCGCCACATGCCCCGGCGCGACTCAATGAGGAGTCGTGCCACGCGGCTCGGCGCGACCAAAAGGGCTATTTTTTGCAATTTTAGTTGAGCCCAGATTATTTTTAATAAATTAGATTAAAAAGGATTAAAAAATAAAAAAATTCCACGTTGGCAGCCGGCCGCGACCGATACACCTCCAGTCTCCACTGATCTCCGGCTCTATAAAAACCGAGCCTGCAGGACACTCTGCTCTCCACAGCAGCAAGATCTCAGGAGAAACACAGCTAGCTGCTAGTTCTCGGATATTCATAGTACTCACAACGTTTGTTGCATATACACGCTAGCTCATGGCAGCCACATCAGGAGTGTGCTCGATCGCGCTCGTCGTGGCTCTCGCGTTTCTCTTATTCCTTGAGGGGCCAACTAACAATGGCGGCGGCGCCTTCAGGGACGACGGCCGGAGGATCGTCGGAAGAGCGCCTAAGGCGAGTGCGAACCTTCCTCAGGCGGGTCAACAAGGATCCTGTCACGAGCATTCAGGTATTGGCGTCTTATAAATTCATAATGTGAACAACTGTTGACGCAAAAATCAAATGGTGACTGTTTTTTTGAACTTGAATTTTTTTATTAAAATCTGGTGTCCGAATCCGCCGCCACCGCGCCTCGCCCCGCCGCTGCTCCTCGCCACGAGGTGAGGGGCGAGCGGAGGGGGGAGGAGGGGGGGCGGCGCGGCTCGGCCGACGGAGGGGGAGACGAGGGTGGCAGCGCGGCTTAGCCGGCGGAGGGGAGATGAGGGCGGCGGCGTGTTAGGCGGAGAAAGAGAGGAGGGAGGCGGCGTGGGGAGCGGGAGGGAGGCGGGGTGGGGGACACGTGAGGGAGGGGCGGCTTATATTCTAGGGTTTGAGACCGGCTGGACGGTGGGCCGGCCGGACGGTGGGGTGGGCGACATTCATGGGCCGGGCGGCCCAACAAGCCTTTGCCGAGAGCAAGGCAAAATTTTATCCAAAAATAATTATTAAAATAGCAACAAATTTGAAATTGTTTCAAAATATAACATGACAATAATTATGTTGTATATTACTTATAGAAAAGTTTGTTAGTCAAATTCAAATTTGAATTTCTCTAGCACATCAAACCTAGTGACATTAGTTCAAATTCTTAGAAACTTCTCCTGAGATGTTCCGGTTTCTAAAAACGTACGTGTCAAAGTATTCAAAACATTCTCAAAATTTTACCACAACCTCCACATATGATATCATGACCACTTCACATATTTCATGATTTTCAAACTTCATTTGAATTTTATACAATTTTGAAACCTTTCTACCTCACGATCTTCATCATGCTTAGAGAACCAAATGCCAGAGATTTAGCTTGATTTCATGTACATGGTCTTAGAGATGTCTCTTGAACATGAATATCATGTTTTCACCAACTTTACTATATAATTTAATGCACTTGTAGTTCATATCGAACGTATGCGAAAAAATATCTAGAAAGAAGTAAAATTGTTAAATATAGCAAACAAAGTTAAAATTATGCCAAATTTGAGCATAAGTTTTGTACAAGTGTACGTTGAGGATAGAAAAAAATTGGAGGTAAAAAGTGATTTTTTAAAATTTCTTTGCCGAGAGCCAAAAAATTTGCTCTTGGCAAAGAAATCTTTGCCAAGTGTTTTTCTGTGCCGAGAGTTTTTTATTTGGCTCTTGGCAAAGAAGCTTCTTTGCCGGGAGGCAAAGCCTTCTTTGCCGAGAGTTTTTTATTTAGCTCTCGGCACGAAACGAACTCTGGCAAAGCCTCGGATTCCTGTAGTGGACCTTTGTGCCACTGATATGTAGTGTTGTAAGAAGCTGCAGTTTCTCAATGTCCTTGGGTAGCTCTGTGATCTTCGTGTCACTTATATTCAGAGTTCTTAAATGCTGCAGTTTCTCCAGTACCGTGGCCGTGGGCAGTTCACTGATACGTGTCCCCCTCACATCCAGGGTCTCAAGATTCCGGAGATTCCCAATATCCTCCCGGAGCGCCTCGACTGACGCCCACTTGAGACCAAGATACCTCAGCCGGATGAGCCCACATATATCCACGAGATGAGCGTTCTCCAGACCTCGGTTGCCAATTTCTAGCACTCGCAGCTGGTTAAACTTGGTGAAGGGGAGGGACCTGCTTGGCATGTGAGCTGCTGCTTCCAGGATCAATGTTGTTGTTGCGCCTACAGGCAACAAAGTTGTCTTCCGTGGCTTTGCAAACAAGGCGAGCTAGAACCAGAGGGTGGACTCTGTATGTGCTCTCTCCTACAGGCTGTAACAGATTCATACAGACAAATTTGTCAAAGTAAGCTTCTGCTACTTCCTCGTCCCAAAACAAAACCTTCCGCAATCCACATTCTGACCAAGCAACCCCTTGCAATCGGATAACCCGGAGGGTATATGCTACAGTACAGCAGGCAAGTCCTCGCGTCAACCGGAAGATGGTCGAAACCAACGCCCTGTTCGCTTGGCTTATCAGCCACGCACCAGCCAATAGTATTTTTCTCTCGTAACAAAACCAGCCACCAGCAACCAGCCAGCAGTACTTTTCTCTCGGAACAAATCAGCACCGGCCACCAGCAACCAGCCAAACGAACAGGCTGAACTCCGGACAAGTGGTGTCAAGGATGGAGTACTCAGGAACCTTTCCATCACCATGTGGCTTGCCCATGTATCCCATTCCCCGTCATCACCTTGCACATGGTGGCTGCTCTCTGCCCATGCTGAGGACAAACAAATTACAGCTAGCGGGATCCCACCACACATATCCACAATCTTACTAGACAGCCTCTTGCCATTAGCTTCAAGTATGCCTCTGTCACCGGACTTCCTTAGTACCATTTCCGAGAGTCTTGAAGCGTCCTGATAGCCAAAACTGTATCTGTGCACCTGTGCACCATGTTCGGTTTGACACTTCTCAGCTATAGTTTTGATACGGGTCGTCATGATTATTTTACAGCCGAGGTTATTCTTTGGAAGAGCCTTTACGATGATTTCCCATTCTTCCCAATTCCATACGTCATCAACTATGACTAGGTACCTATAAAAAAAATAAAAGAGCAAAAGAAACTTTAACATTTGGACTATCTTTAAAATTTTGGAATGTTAATACTCCCATGACTTACCGAAGAAACAAAAATCCTATTACGCAAAAAGAAAAGTAAACAGCCAACCGCTTGATTTGGTAGCTTCCATAATTGTAGGCGTTGGATCTAATTTTGTCGGTGTTGAGATTAGCCCCGACACTAACTAGTGAAATACACCGTGATCAGACTCTCGATGGTCGGTGCTAAGCAATGCAAGGACACGGGTTTATCCTGGTTCCGGCCACGGGCCGTACGTCCGGAAGATTGCGCACGTGCGCTTTATTGCAATGCACTAGGGATGGCCGCACCGGGGAGGAGGTGATAGAAAAGACGTACTCTACTCATCCCGCGTCGGCCGCGTCGTCCCGGTCGCGCGCTTGGTCGTCGTTCGTACACCTCTCGAGAGGCGCGGCGTGGGGGATAGGAAGGATGGGAGTAGGTAGCACAGCATATGGGAATGACCCCGACCTCTCTCGCACGGCGAGCAAACGGTGCACGCATAGCGCCCATACGGTGCCGGGGAGGGTGGCACGGAGGCGGCATGGCTGCATAGTGCGGGGGCGGATTCCCGGGCGGTGTCGGGGAGTTGGCGTGGCGGGGATTCGGCCTTTGACTATGGCGCCTTTGACGTGATGAGACAATTAATGCCTCGGTCGGAAGGTGTGCTTAAGATGCCTTGAGCCGAGGGCGGGGAGCCTCGAGCGAGGCGGAGACCTACTCGAGGGGTGCGATCCTCGAGCAAGGCGAAAATCCGCTCGAGGGGTATCCGACCCTCGAGCGAGGCGAGGGTCCGCCCGCGAGGCCTCCGACCCACGAGCGAGGCGGAAGTTTGCTCGAAGGCGGCCCGGAGCGCTCGCGTGGCGGGACATTAAGGCCGTTGTGCCGTAGCGGGCCGTGGGTTTTGTTAATGCCTTGGTTGGGTTGATTTGGGAAGTGTGTTTTGACGACTTATTATTTCTAGAAAGGGTTAGTTTCCCCGTGGTTAGGGGACCCCTTATGGCTATCCCCGATAATAGCCCTCGAGCCTTTGCAAGAATAATCGAGAGGATTTTGCAACGGTTGAAGCTTTTGGTAGGACTTTATTCCCCGCCGGATGTGTGTGACATTCCGTGGGAGCGCGCTAGCGCACCCACGGGTCTCTCCCCCCGAAGCCTTGGAGAAGTGTGCGCACTCGTGCAAGGTTTTAATTCGAGATTGCCAATCCGTGGGTCGTTTCTTTCAGCCGGCCTCGGCGATCTACGTGTGCGAACGACGTCGACCCCGCTCGGGATGAATCCCGGAGGGTTCGCTCACTACATCGAGGGGGGGATGTGGCTTTTTCGGACACGTCCGGAAGGTGTAACCGTGCGACGAGGCCCCGAGCCCGTGTGGGGGCGATCGGGGTGAATGCTTCGACTTATTTGTGTGCCCCTCGCCACCCTTCCACGGGGGGGAGGGGGTGAGGTGGTCCATGCTTCCTATCGAGCGGTGCCGCGAGTCATGGATGCCTCATTGAGCCGCTTGCGGGTAATTCATGTGGACGTCCGTGCCCCATTCGATAGGGGTCGGCTCGTGCTCCGGGGACATGTCCATGACAGCACTTTACGTGGGTATGCTAGGCAAGGCTCGGTCCCGTTCGATGAGGACCGAGGACGTGGAAGCTCTCCCTTGATGGGATCCCTCGACTAGCTGCCCTCGTCGGCCTTGAATACGAACTATGGGGCACACCCAAACTCTTGAGTTCGGGGATTGGCTCGGTCGCGCATGCCCCGGTAGTCCACGACTCGTTGATCCGGAATGCCTGTTCGAACCTTTCGCAAGCCGGGACTAGGATTCACGATCGGTAGGGGCCTTCTTTGGGTGAGCTTGGGCGGCACCGTCTTCGGTCATTCTATGGCGCTCGTCGTACCCCTATCGGGTCGTGTTTCAATCCACCGGTCATTTGTGCCTCGTTAGGAGGTGCATATGTGGCGCTCAAAGAACCCCTATGGGGCCAAGCTTCGGGCCACTAGTCGGTAAGAAATTCGGGGCGAGGCATCACGCGCTCCTCAAACCGTGCTTTCGAGGGCCATCTCAAGCAAACACGTTTGAGGCCGCCTTTGACCGCTCGAGCTACCCATTAGGGGCCCATCGAGGGGTCGGGCCTTTGTCCCCTCGTTCGTTGGGACCCACGGGGGGCTCCTTCTCGCGGAAGGAAGCCCGCCCCTGTCCCTTCGTTTTCGGCCATGAACTCGGGTCAACCGCGCGCATGGGGTCATGGATCACGTGGCGTTCCGAAGAGCATTGCGCACACCTTTTTGGGAGACATGGAGATGCGCACGGTGGTTCATGCTTTTACCGCGTCGTAATGATGGAGTCCATCGCATTAGCTGCGCTCGCGCGCCCCGGCCCTCGTCGGTTCAATCCCCTCGCCCCCTTCCATTATAAAAAACAACGGGTGGAGAGAGGGAGTTTTACCTTAGCCATTTTTCACTCATATTGCGCTTGCCTTCTTCCTCTCTCCTCTCGAGTTCGTGCTTTACGGTAGTCTCCACGTTCCTCTTCGTTCGCCATGGTTGAGTATCTAGAGGTCGGGTTGTGGGGTCGCTCCAATGTGGATACACACCTCCATGAAGGGCTCGTCACCGGCGGGCAGGCGACGGTCAACACCGACCCGAGCGAGGCCGGCGTGGATTGTTCGTCGGCGCGACATCAAGAGCCGCGGCCCCCGGCGGGGTATGTGGTGAGCCTCGTTCGTTTGCACGAGCGGGGATTTAATGCTCCCGCCGACCGGTTCATGCGGGGGCTGTGCTACCATTACGGTGTGAAGCTACACAAGTTCTTCCCCAACGCCATGTCATAGGTGGCGACCTTCATGGGCGTCCGTGAGGGGCTTCTGGGCGTCCCCGTATCATGGGACTTGTCCCTCCACCTTCGGGGTGAGCTCTTCACGGCGGCGGCGGACGGTAAGGGTCGGCGTCGACCCGTACTCACCGGCGGGATCGCGATTGCGCCGTAGGGAAAGGGGGTCGGTGTATACTCGCCCTACACCATGACGAGCAACAATGCCTAGTGGGACGAGAGGGTGGTACTACCTTCGCAACGATAGCGAAAGCCTTCGAGTCCTACACCGGCAAAGTTCGGGACCACCACCCGTTCCACGAGGACCGGGGGTGTTGGACCCCGCACGGAGGGCGAAGCTAGCGCCCTACCCGAAGGCGTTGAAGACCTTGACCGACACGGGATTGACCGCGGCGGCTATCCTCACGTAGTGCCACCGGCGGCGGGTGGTGCCCCTCGTGGAGAGGGCTCTTCTCATGGCGGAGAGTGCGGACCGCGATGCGCCGGGTGTGGTCGCGGCGGTGGCCGAGCCCATTGCCCCGATATACGCAACTCGGAGGGCGAGGCGCGCGGTGGACACCGGGGAATATCGTGTGCAACCCCGACGAGGTGTTGTAGTCACCCTAGATGCGGCCCGATGACGGGTTCATCGCATTGGTAAGGGTTTTTACGCCAATCTTTCTAATTTTCGGTTTGGTTCCGACTTTGAGGGTCGATTCTTGCCATTTGCGGCGGCGGCGGCGGAGATGGAGATGAGCGCCTTCGGCTCGGACCCCCCTACGCCCAACTCCCATGCCGAAAACCGCGAGAAGCGGCGAGAGGTGAGGGAGAAGGCGGAAGCCGATAAGGTGAAGAAGAAGAGGCACGGGGAGCGCCGCTAGGCCGGAACACGGAGTGGGTGCGGCGGGAGAAAGAAGGCCTCCCCCGTTCCATCGACCCCCGGAGGATACGAGAAGTGGCGGCGACGTCGACGTCGTACGGTCCCTAGGCGGAGAGGGATAATGAAGAAGAAGAAGAAGGAGAAGAAGGAGAGGTAGTGCCTTTGGCCTCGGGGGCCGGGGGGCAAGGAGGCGGCTATTCGGCGTCGTCGACGGTGCGGGCCCGCGCCGCTCCGGCCTCCGAGGCGGGCGCGGCATCGGCCGATGAGAACGCCACAACAAGTGGCATGCCCGACACGTGGGGTGCGTCGTCCGTGTAGGCCTCGAGGAAGCGCAAGCACCACGACGGCAAGCATCATATCGTGTTCATCTCATCTAGCCTCACTCGATCTAGGTCCCGATTCCCCTTTTCCATTCCTCAAACCGCACCGGTGGCCCATTGCACACGACTTGGCACCAACCAAGGCGGCGAGGGTGGAGGCGCGTGGGGGCGATCCATGTGACACGGCCTCACTCGGCGAGGTCGTCGTGGCCGGCGGTGGCGTCGACGCCTTCCTTTACTGTTGGTGACGTCTCAAGTCGTTCCGCGAGGAGGGGAGCGGGCCCGTGTGGCCGCATCCCGGGCGGGGAGGTGGTTCGAGGCGTGGATCCCCTTGAATGATCGGTGCGGGAGAGGTTCCAACCGCGGCGGACTTGACCGTCCCGCAAGATGGGGCCACGATGGAGGATGATGGAGTGCGGGTGGGCACTTCGCTCAGGGACGCATCCGGGAGCGCCACCGCGGGGGGTCGGCCCGCGGGGGGCAAGCGCATCGCCGTCATGCCAACACAACTACGACGAATTTCTTGGCGATTGGTGCACCGAGTCCGGATCATCCCTACGTTCCACCGGGATACGGTAGAGCACTCGCACGCGAGTTTCTTGACTAGAGGTATTTCCTCAACGTGGGATCCCGAGTCCAAAACCTACTCGGCGAGGCCTCAAGGCTTCATAGAGACGTGGCGGCGTTGTTGTTTCGGGTTCGTGTACTTGTCTCGTCGCCTCCCTTGCTTTCCTCTTTTCCCTCTCGGTCGTGCCTTGTCCGAGTCTTTCTCCGTTTTACTTGTTTTGGCGGCGGGCGTGGGGGCGATGCGGGGGACAAGGTTTCCTTCATCGCCAAGCTTCACACCGACCACGAGGTGGCGTGCGGGGAGAACAAGCACTTGGGCCTAGTAATGTAGTGCCTTCGCGACGAGATGTACGAGACAAAGGCGCGCCTCGAATCGGTAAAGGGTGAGGCTGCGTCATATAGAGCGAGAAGGACAAGGAGGCCGAGGAGCTCGCCACCGTGCTTTGCGGGGAAAAGAGGGGGAGCTTCGGGCCGGAGTGCGCGGTCTTCGGGCGAGGTGAGGTCCCGGCTTGAGTCGAAGGACACCGCCCTTGCTAAAGCGCGAGGCTCGTGCCAAGCGAAAAAATATAATGCTTGGAGGATGTGTAGGCATGCCTCCCTCACGCGAGCGAGAAGGCTCGGGGAGGGCGAGGGGCTCGCCACTACCCGGAAGCGAGAGGGCGACGAGGCGGCGGGCGTCGAGCGCTAGCTCACCGAGGAGCGCATCGCCCGTGAGGGCGGTCTCGGCTCGTCTTTGGAAGACACGACTCTCCTCGAGGCCCGTGCTCAACTTGAGCGGGAGCGCAAGGAGCTCGAGGAGGTGCGGGCCCGGCTTTCTCGGGCCGCGCAAACGGGCGCCGTTCTCCGGGGAGGCCCGGTCCCGGCTCCGGCTCGCGTGAGAGGAGATCGGGGGAACGAGGGACATGCTTCGGCGGTGCGATGCCTCGATCTCTCGGCTTCAACGGGACATCGACACCGCGCGGGTCGAGGGTAATTCTCGTCCTTTGTCTGTTTTGGCTTTTCCTCGTGCTCTTTCGAGGCTTGATATTCATTTTGGTGTCACGGAGCTGCAGAAGAGCTCGGCGGACCATTCGGGTGAGATGCAATCTCTTCGGGTCACCTACAACAAAGCTCGGGGCGAGATCAAGGCCCCGGAGGCCGTTGTCCTCGAAGTGTGTCACGAGCTCGAGGGGGCCGAGGGTCAAACCTCGGGTAGGCCCGGATAGCGAGCCGCCCGTGGTCCCCGGGTGGGCCGGGTCACGAGCGCCCGCGTGGTGCCCTTCGTCTTGGCGTCCGAGAAGACTTTGGGGCTAACCTCGAACCACTACATCCTCGACTTCGGTCCGCTCGTGGGACGGCTAAGTCTTCAATGAAGGCGTCGTGGGTGAAGATGCGAGCTCGAAGCGGTGAGGGCGATTGATGTGTCCATGGCGGATCCCGCCGCGGCCCTTGCCGACATGTTCGAGGTGGACTCGTTCCCCGATGCCACCGAGGGTGAAGCCGCCGCCGCCGCAAGCCCATCAATGTTTTGTTAGAACTTTGGGTAAATGTTAGCCGTTTGTATAAACAATGCGTTGTGCCGTGCGTCGGATTCTTTGTGAATTCTGTTTTATATGTTATCATGTTTTCCTCGGGATTTTCGGGGGAATTTTGACCAAAAAGTTAGCACTCACGAGCCAACTTAGTTGTAGGGTAGAGAGGGGGATGCTTATCCTCTCGAAGGCGTCGGCGGTCGCCGGCCGGCCTTAGGCTTAGTTAATTAGTTCACGCTTGGCCTCTCGTTCTCTCAAATGCTCTAGGCATAACATTTTAACATTTTTTGACATAAGGAAAGAAACAAAGTGTTTTTTTGCAAAAAAGAATATGGACACTCCGAGGGGAACCCCCGTTGTAGCCCCCGAGGGGGACTTTGGTTTGCATCGAAGAACCGGTGGAGGGTAAAACCGAGTCGCCCTTTTTATTTTGAATGTGAGATATACAAAAGAAGCTTGAAAATCTAATGGTAGAAGCGATGTAGTTGTTGTATCTTCCAAGCATTGGTGAGGACACCGGCCCCGCTCGTTTGCCGGCTGTACGTGCGGGCTTGAGCACCTCGACGACGACGTAGGGCCGCTCCCATGGCGGTGATAGCTTGTGTCGGCCTCGGTTGTCTTATCGTAGCCTTAGCACCGGGCCGCCCTCACCGAAGTTCCGGTGCCGGATCTTTTGGGCTTGGTATCGCCGGAGTGACCGCTTGGTACCTTGTTGAGTGCATCATTGCCATGTTCGGGCTTGGTCCGGTTGGTCCAACAAGTCGTCGTTAGCCTCGCTGGTTCAAGCCTTCTTGGTAGGCCCCGAGCCTAAGGGCCCTTGTACGTGACGGCCTCCGCACCATAGACTAGAAAGAACGAGTGAATCCCGTGACTCTGCCGAGGGTGGTTCGGAGGCTCCAAATGATCGACGATAACTCTCGAATCCACTTTTGAGCAAACTTGTTCGGTTTGTCGAAGATCCCGGGCTTGAGGCCTTGCGGAATGATGTCGTTGGCACGCTCCACCTGGTCGTTGGTCCGTGGGTGTGCAAGCTGTCACCCAATTTATGCGGATGTAGTAGTCGTCGCGAGAATTCCGGGACTTTCTTGCTTGGTAAATTGGGTACCTTTGCCCGGGAGATTCTCGTACATGGCCACATCGGTGCCGACGGACGAGGCATATGTTGCGGTGGAGTTGCGCATCCCATGGGGGAACCGTGGCCCCGCAGCGGCGTGTTCCCCTACGGGAGGCGTCGTCATGTCCGTTGGTGGAGGTGCGTCCCTCCATGCTGCGGCGTGTGCCGCCGGTGCCGCTCAATGCGCGCCCGGCGCGAGCGCCGACCCGAGCGCCCGCGGCGTCGGGACGTCGAGGTGGCCGCCGGTGCCGGTCCCGAGGCATCCGACGCCGACGTGTCGGGTATCGGGTCCGGCCCGGTCGACCGCCAAGGGTGGAGCTCATCCTGGTTGGTGAGGCGCATGAGGTAGTCGTTCCCCGTGGCCCGAAAGTTCGGGCTCTCGAACCGCATTTCGAATCCGGCCGGGAAGCGGTCGGAGCTGCCCATGGCGTACCTCCGGACGTCATATTGGTGCGAATCACCATCGAGATTGCTGGTGAGGAGTTGATCACGGCGCAGCCCCCTACCCGGCGCGCTAACCGTCGGTGTTGAGATTAGCCCCAACACTAACTAGTCAAATTTGCTGTGATCGGTCTCTCGATGGTTGTTGCTAGGCAATGTAAAGACACGAGTTTATCCTTGTTCGGCCACGGGCCGTACGTCTAGCGCATTGTGTGCGTGCGCTTTATTGCAATGCACCGGGGGTGCTAGTAGAGTGGGGCTACGTGCTAGGTGGGAGAGGAGGAGGGTCCTCCAAGTCCCCGCTAGATGATTGAGGCGAAGTGCCAATATCGAGAGAGAGAGTGTGTGGGAGCGGGATGTGGTAGAAAAATGATCCCCGCCGGCCGGGCGGTCGCCTCCTCCTTTTATAGGCCAAGGGGAGGCAGCCTACAGACGTGCCGCATGGTGTTTTGCACAGTAACGTGGTACCGGCGTGCATTACTTGCGATTTGATGGACGTACTGGCGAATCCCGCCCCTGTGGGCGTCGTGGTGGCTTCCGTACTTGCTTCGAGGGTCTTGCTGATGGGAGTGCTTCGGGTGTACGGGGGCCGGCGTGGCGGCGTTCCGTCGAACAAGGCTCCACATCGCTGGGCGTGGTTCCACGGTGCCGGAGATGGCCGCACCGGTGAGGAGGTGACGGAAAAGACGTGCTCCGTCGCTCATCCCGCGTCACGGGTGACGAGCCGTCTGTATGCATTGGGAGCATGAGACGGTAGCAGTGCCCGTTTGACAGTTAATTAGACTCGCTATTTACAATAACCCACATGTAGATGGCGCATCAATGGTCATTGTACATGCCCTAAGATGGCGGGACATAGCATGGTGATGGTGGGGCAGGGGCGGGGTTTAATGGCGGAGGTGACACACACGAGGCAAGGGCAATACCATCCTCTAAAATATCGGCTATGTCTACGAACCTCCAAGTGGGTGAAACATCACACGAAGCATGTATAGAATGACAAGTTTCGGTAAGAGGTCCACCAATAATGATAAATTTGCAAATACTCAATTTATAATAGCATATCTTCAAAATGTGCAAATTGCAATGGCATATCAAATCAATCCTTAATTAAATTATGCTATTGACTTCTCCAGTAATTTGACATTTTTGGCTTTCGTAGAAGCATTTACGGGATTAGAAAAATCTACAAGTTCAAACTTATGGCACTCTCGTTTTTACTTTAGGCCTTGTTTAGTTGTGGAAAGTCTAGCATCTTTTCACTATTAATCCATCACAAATGTTTCCTCGTCCATCCATGCAATTAGTTTTATAATTCTATCATGTTTCATACTGTTGCATTGCACCATCTGTTGCCTGGCTGAGAATAGTACCCAGAATATCCGTCGTGTTAGGACTTGGGTGCACAGACACGAAAGCCCGGCATTGGAATTCATCTCCTACTGTCTGATACACCAGGTCCGCGAGAGTCGTCTTCCCCATCCCTGCGAACCCAACGACGCATACTAGTTCGTGCTTCTGCAGCAACTCGACGAGCTCGTCCTTCTTTCCTTCCATGCAGCCCACGAGCTCCGATGACGCATCCTTTTGCTGTGGAGGAAGAGAGCTCGAGGGTCGCTGGTCAGCTCGCTTCTGTCGCGAACAATCTTCTGCATCTCGCCGCACCGGTTGGATACGACTTTGACCCTTTCCACCGATTCCTTGAACGGGCGGCCGTCGTCCCGCTGGATGAAGCTGCCGGCGTCGCCACGCTCCAAGCCATCTGTGAAGGCGTCGAAGCCGTCCTCCATGTCGTAGGACAGGCAGCTCCCGGGCCTCCGTCACCCAGTCCTTGCATGCCACGTCATCAAGATCATCCGTCCCCCGTAGCTTCCCCAGGAGATCGAGGACGGGCTCGAGCTCGGACTTCATGGACACCATGTCTCGCCGGGTTCCATCCCGAAGCTTGTACCGGCGATCATCGAGCTCTATCTGCACAAAATCCGATGGTTTTGGTGGAATGGCATGGCAAAGCTTGTATAGTTGGGAGGTGATTTTGGTGGAATATGGGAATGGCAGGGCAAGCTTTCTTCCAAGAGGAGCTCTCTCTCTGTCTTCCAAGGGTAGCTGGCCACATCCAAATGATATCAGTTCCGATGATTTGACAAGAGAATTTAATCACTCCCCATTTTTAACTCACTCAACAGTAAATTAACGTGGTGCCATGTGGGCGCGCGTAGCATTATTAGTACCGTTAATCACGGACCTTGGCGCAGCTGATGCCCTCCAAATTTACTAATTGTGTGTTCCTGTAAGATTCCTTGTTCTGGGGCAATTAACTAAAACAACCGCACATCCGGAGGTCGAAAATTCAGAATAATTTGCCTTCGAAACAAGTAAAGAAAGTTGCTTGTTTCGAGTCTAGATAACAGACGATGGGAAAATTAGATGCCATTATTCCCTTCACTTCGAACTGCAGGACGATCTGATTTTTCTATGTTCATAGGGTCGTGCATGTGCAATAAGTTAACTTAGTAAAAAAATTTTAACAATATTTTCATTGCCTGATCCATGCCCCCCAATAATGCATATGTCAATAGCAAACTGGTTGCCAGATACAACCAAAACGTTATACTGATATTTAATTTGAACCACAGGTCTGATGGAATTTTGGAAAGAAGACCAGGACCATATTGTCTCCATAACAAATGCAGGCGGCGGCAGTTGACGTTTGCCACCAAAAATGGGGGGGGGGGGGGGGGAATAGCTACTCCATCCGATTCGGTGTTAGAAGCCGTTTTTGCACAATGTTTGAGTCAAACATTGAGAATATAGATCATGAATAACTTTCAAGTCGTTAAGTTTGGAAATGTGAAAATCATACATAACTTTTCAATAAATATTTTTATATAGAAAAGAGAAATCAAAGTTGTATTTTGGTGATCACGTCAATGTCTTAAACGACTTCTAATGCTAAATCGAAGTGAGTACCTAAAGGCTGAGACAACTTTTATTTCTTCTTTTCTTAGAATGTACAATTGAAACTGAGACAACTTTTGTTCTTTGCGCCGCTTCATCACCAGCTAATACGTTCCCGAGGGGCCTCTCCACTCTGCCCCATCTCTGGTCTCTCCTACACATGCTGCTCTGGCATCTCCGGCATCAAGTCCCTCCACCTTTGTCCCTTCTGAGGTCTCATTTCTTGCGTCCTAGCCATGGCAGTTGATGTGGTTGACAAGATCATTCATCTTCTTGCCCGTTGACCAGTTACTTTACTGTCATCGACCGTCAAGAAGGCACCAAGGTACCATCCAATTTGACCATTAATTCCTTCTTCTTTTGTTGATTTTTGATGACCTTCACAGCATATATTGAAGGCTAGTTAATTATGTTCAAGAGATGATCTACTGCCATCTGCACTTTAATTTCACGGGTAGAAGAGGAGAGTAGTGCTGCTTGCTACATTTTCGAAGTAGTTTCTGTATGGAAACAGCAGCTTATTCATCACGACAATTGTGAAAATCTATCAGTGAGTGAGGAGACACTACCTGCTGTATCTTCAGAATTTCTGGATATGTATCCGTGTCATCCAGTACCAGCTGGTTCCTCAAGCTTTCTTCGAACAGCATGTTGGGGAGTTACCCGAAAAATTCCGATGATTCCCCTAACTCGAGAGAGAGAGTTCTTAACACGTTCAAGCAAAATGTGAGAGCGCGAGATACTTGTGATTCCCTCTCGCAGATTGCACATCCCAAAAGTCCGAATCCGTTTACACGTGCCCTCGCGCCCCCTTTTATAGGGAGATGAAGGGACTTTTTCATACCATAAACACCCTCAAGCTCGGGGAATATTCCTAATGTGAACGCATACAAGAATGTCTTTCTCGTCTAACATATTTACAAATCTGCCACTAGTTCACACTCAAAACCCGGACTTTTTGGGACAACAACTTTGACTTTGCTTCTCCGTCGGTTCGTGAATGTCTTCACGTGTGACTCCCGAACCAGGCCCTCGACAGATTTCCCGAATCGGCTTTCGCTACCTCGAAGGTTCATGCATGTCTTCACGCGTGACTCCCGAACCGGGTCCCCGACAGATTCCCCGAATCGGCCGTCCTCCGAAGTTCGCGCCATCACCAGCTCGAGGTTCCGGGCTTCGCATGTTCGCGACCCCGCTTCTTCACCGAATCACGATCCCCGAACTTCACGCATTCGCGAATCCGAGGCTTCACAGGTTCCAGGCTTCCGAAAATCGTGAGTTTCCTGTTCCTGAAAAACATGTCTCAAGAACTTTGTCAAACTTAACGTTTCGAGGGTGACGGGTTTTCCTGAATTCCCCAACACTAGCCCCTCGGGGAAGCGGGTTGACTCCGACGATCCGATTCCACGAATATTTCGGAAATTTAGTAAAAAAACGTCACCCTCGGAACGTCGGAGGGGACACGCGTCGCCCGGAAACCCTAGAACGGTTAGATCGAGGCAGGTTTCGCGGAACTACCCCTCCCCGCCCCTATAAATAGGAGGCTCCCGCTGTTAAAAAATTTTACGGCTTTCCTGCTTTTTTACGATTCGTGAATCTTTCTTGCTCGCAGAATCTCGTCTTCTACTGAAAAGTTCGCGATCTTCCGGTTTTCTTCGCATCTCTCTAAGGTATTATCTTATTTCTCTCATTCAATTCTTACTTGTCATATTTTGCTGCAATGGTATCTTTGTTCTACGAACTTCATTCTCGAATGTTGTTCTTATTGCTTCGTATGTGTATCTCTGTTGGTTAGGTGGCTCGAGTTAAAAGCACTGCCAGACCCATGACTACCGAAGAACTCATCGCAGCTGGTCTCCCAGTTGACCCAGTTGTCGAAGGTGCTGAGAATGCTGCACCAACTGAAGATGCCGGCTCTCCTAGCGGCTGCAAGAGTCGCGAAGACGTGGAAGTAAAATCAGATGACGACGAAGATATCGGGAATGTGGATGCCGGCGTCAGTGATCTGGTTAAAGTAAAGACTACCGGTCCGCTGCCACCCTCTCTTGCCTTCGGAGAGTCCAAGGTAACAACCAATATGATTCGGGACTATGAAAAAGTCGGGTTCTTCCCTCCAGGCGCTGGGCGAGCCCCACTTGATGAACAAGTCCCTACTCCTGAGGATGGAGAGGTTGTCGTCTTTCGTGACTTCTTTATCTGTGGACTCAGATTCTCCTGCGACCCGATCCTGCCGGCTAATACGTTCCCGAGGCGCCTCTCCACTCTGCCCCATCTCTGGTCTCTCCTACACATGCTGCTCTGGCATCTCCGGCATCAAGTCCCTCCACCTTTGTCCCTTCTGAGGTCTCATTTCTTGCGTCCTAGCCATGGCAGTTGATGTGGTTGACAAGATCATTCATCTTCTTGCCCGTTGACCAGTTACTTTACTGTCATCGACCGTCAAGAAGGCACCAAGGTACCATCCAATTTGACCATTAATTCCTTCTTCTTCTGTTCATTTTTGATGACCTTCACAACATATATTGAGGGCTAGTTAATTATGTTCAAGAAATGATCTACGGCTATCTGCACTTTAATTTCACGGGTAGAAGAGGAGAGTAGTGCTGCTTGCTACATTTTCGTAGTAGTTTCTGTATTGAAACAGCTTATTCATCACGACAATTGTGAAAATCTATCAGTGAGTGAGGAGACACTACCTGCTCTGCTGTATCTTCAGAATTTCTAGATATGTATCCCTGTCATCCAGTACCAGCTGGTTTCCTCAAACGTTTAAGCTTACTTCGAACAGCACTCAGCCTTCGCTCCCCTTTTTCTTATGAAATACACCTTGCATCATGAAAAACAAAGAGTGCCGTTTTCTTAAAAATAACTTAAAAGCCACCTCCAAACTACTGGCTATGTTTTCTTTATATAAACTCTGGCTTCAAATCAATGTTTTCCTAAACGGAAACGGTAGACAAGTCGGTTGACCATCCTTTAGCATTTAATCTGTTTAAATGCCTGTTTAAATGTAGCTAAATGGCATTTAAACAGGCTAAACGGTGTTGAAACGGGCTAAACGACGTAGACGGTGTTACCCCGTTTAGCGTTTAAACTGGTTTAAACCGCCCGTTTAGGCCGTTTAGGATAAGACTGCTTCAAATACAGGCTTTGTAGTATAAGCTGGTTTATGTGATGGGACATGATTCAAGTTCATGCATTAGCTGGATTCTGTTGTATAAGGTTTATTGTGAGTTGCATGTATAGTATCAATGAATAGTCATCTTACAGGTTTCTTTCTATCCGGACATCCCAGGTGGCAAGCAAAGAATCTTTGTATAAGTTCCTGATCTGATCACCTCTGGGGGACTCAATAATTTCCTGCGCTCGCAACAGGTTCAGATTTGTGGTTGTAAGGAATCGGATGCCCGTTAGCCTAAGAGGGGGAGGGGGTGAATTAGACAACTTAAAACCTTAACCTATGGCTTCACTAATTTTGCGCAAAGGTAAACTAGAACATACTATTTATATGTGCAACTACGGTTGTTCTAGTGTGAAACTCCCATCCCAAAAGAAGGTTTGCAATCTATAACCAATCCTAGCATGATACTACTCTAGTAATGTAGAGGCAAGCAAAGATTGCAATAGGGTAAATGCGGAAACGTAAAGGGGATGAGAGGAAGCAAACTCTTGACACGCGATTTATCCCGTGGTATCGGTAGGCACTAAGCCACCCCTAGTCCACGTTGTTGAAGCACTCACACAAGAGTATTGCTTCTCGGTCACCAAGTCTCTCCCAAGAGCACCACTTGACTCGCCACAAAGGCTAGCCACTTAGGCACTTGTCAAGCTCCCTTGGTCACCTTGATGCCGCCTCCACTAAGGAGCTTCTCCACCAAGGAAGGGGGTCTCCACGTCCCCCGCACAAAGTGTTCTCGCCGCTCCACACCAAGCCGGAGGGTCGATGACGATTGCCGGTGAGCCACTTAGGCCCCAAGGCTTCCGGCGAACCTTGTACAACTGGATTCACTCAAGAATCACCTCACAAGGTTGGCACAACCTTGCACTCACTCAGCTCTAAGCTAAGCCTAGCACTAAGCACATACACAAAGCATATGCAAGTCTAAGGATGAGCAATTAAGCACTTGGATGGATTGGATATGATCTTGAATGTGTCCTGAACTCCTCTCGCACTTTCACACAATCCAAAGCAACATCAAATGGGAGAGTTGAAGGGGTATAAATAGGCCAACACACCAATATAGCCGTTGCTCTAACGGCTATTTAAGATATACCGTCGGATGAACCGACGGTGTCATTTTATGTAGCGTCGGATCATCCCGTGCTGCCATATGCCCTTCCGTATTTTGGCCATAACTCTCTCGCTCCGAACTCCGTTTTGGGCGATCTTGTACTTGTTGGAAAGCTTATGAAATTCTCTCTCTCGTATGTTTCCCGAAAAAGCATAGGATGAACCGATGCAATCATCCGATGGTACCACCAGATCATCCGGTGCTTATACACTTGTTTTCTTCTTCTCGGGAGTTCATCCGGTGCTCACAAAAATGGGACCGTCGGATCATCCTGTGCCCTATTTTCAGCACATCTTAATTTTGGGCATAACTTTTCACTCCGGATTCCGATTTTGTTGATCTTGGACTCTATGGAAAGCTTGTGGAATAATCTTCATGATTCTGTAGCATTTAATACCATTTGATTGATCTAAGAATAATTTATTCATAGGACAAGTCCAATTCATTCCTCTCTTTATCCCGGCTTCATATTTTTTCTTTTGTCATACTTTCCATTGTGTGCGGTTGCATCCATGGGACCTAGAAATGTCTACAAAGACATGCTCAAACAATATGGTTAGTCCCAATGATCATGTTGTCATGAATCACCAAAATCAAACTCCGAACAAATGGCATATGAGGCCATGTTCGCTACAATCTCCCCCTTTTTGGTGATTTATGACAACACAACCAAAGCAAGCATAAATTTACTAGAATTGACAGAATTAGAACCACTTACACTTGCTTGGATGCTTACCATCATCCAAACTCCCCCTAGATCAAACTTCCCCCTCTTTGATCTTATGTTCACATTCTCCCCCTTTGGTCTCAAATCCTTGAAATCACTTGTAAGCATCCTTGAGCCCACTTGTAAGCTTACGCCACACGCTTGCTTTGGTCTCACATTCTCCCCCTTTGGAATAAAATCTCCAAAAAGTCCAAAGCAAACGGGTCCAAGGAAACTAGCAAGATCTAGCAACCATAGCTCAAAGGAGAGATGTTAAATGCAAGGGAGAAGGCCGCATGAACCATGATCCGTATGTATGATATCGATGAAGATACCATATGTGAGAATAACTAAGGTGGATCACATGCTCATGAGACTAGCATGATACAAACTAAGCTCCCCCTAAGTGTGTGCATAAAAAGAATACCACTTGCAAGACAAGGGTAGTGAGAGACAAGTGCACAACTACAAACTTGTAAAACAAGGAAGCTTAGAGCATATCATGCAAAGAGGTAGCTTAAAGGACAAGAGATAAAACAAATGGGTTCTTGTTACATTACCACTTGTAGATATCACTTGTAGTCTTTTGATTATTGCATACCTCCGGGGATTGATCCTCTCTACCTTGTTGGCACCACATTGAGATGAGCCACTTGGAAATGATATCACTAGGTGACACCACTTGAAAGAAGCTTGTATAGAAGGCACTTGGGGTACCACAAGGATTAGGAATGTATGAGTACATTGCCTTTGAACTTATATAGATACATAAGCTCGCAAGGACACGACTCAATAGCATGAAGCTCATATTGCTATATTCACTCTTTTAGAGATGTTAGATCACATTGAGAGTGAAATAGCATTCTCTTAGAATGAAAACACCGCACCGGAACACGTTGCTAAGGAACTTCATAAGATAAGCTTGAAACAATGTTAGTCCCATAACCAAACCATAGGATGAGCTCCCCCTAAATGTGTGCATTTAGTGTTTGAATCACCAACCAAATGTATGCACATTGTTTATGAAAACAAAAGGGAAGCTAACCCTATAGCTTGCTCATGATGCAAAGAGATATATATGAAAACATGCACCATGAAAGAACAAGTGTAGCTTTCCTACACACTAATCAAACCATGTAGATTGCTCATGGGTTAGCACATGACACAAGCAACCTACCATATGTAAACATTGCAACAAATGCAACCTAAACAAGGCAATGGAGCTACAATGATGCATGAGATAGGTACTAGTTTTCATTACCTCAACCGGGGAACTTGAGCAACACATGTCCAATTTGCAAGCTTGGCTTATAGGATTGAATCTTCTCATCTTGATTGTGCCAAGCCTCCCAAGTTCCCGCTCTTAAGGCCTTCAAGTGGCCTTTGGAACCCAAACCATTTGAGGCCCCTTCATGTTGGTGATGACTTCCTTGGGCACCCAAATAGGTTGGTTCCAACCCCGCTCTTCCTTCATCTTCCCAACCTTGTGTGCAACCACCTTGCCATTTGCCTTCTTCTTGATGACGTAGGTATTGCTCTTGGTCTTGTTCTTGCGGTTGGGCTTGGTGTAGATGAGGGAGCTCTTGATGATGGGCTTCAATTTCTTCTTTGCGCCCTTGTCCATCTTCTTGACAAATTGGGGGCATTTGTAGAACTTGTGCCCTTCCTCATGACACTTGTAGCAAGTCACGGTTGCACCCTTCTCAAGCTTCTTCACCATGTGATCACGGTTATCTTGAGAAGGTTGGACTTAGCTCTTCATGTCTTGAGAGATGTCCACTTGTTCTTCATCGTTCTTGCCCTTGCCCATCAAGTTTGCCAATCTCTCTCGGAGCCTTTTCACTTCTTGCTTGAGCTCATCATTTTCCTTGCCTATGAGATAATCACATGATTCTACAACAACATTCTCATTGCAAGATGGTGAGCAAGATTCATCAATTAAATCAATGCAAGAAGTTGAAGCATCTACCTTGGAGATAGGAATTGCACAAGGGATAGATGTTTCATTAAGCTCAAAGGAATTACCTGTTTTAGTCTCATTGCTCTCAAGCTTAGATTTTAGCTCCTCACACTCCTTGCTAAGCAATTTGAATTTGCACAACAAATGTTCATAATTTGTAGCAAGGGTGTCACTAAGATCATTGAGAGCATTGAGTTCTTTAATTTCATTAGCTTGTTGTTCAAGCATTCCTTTTTGCTCATGGATTAGCTCAACAAGATCATTGAGAGAGGTGGTGTCGGATTCGTCATCACTTACATTGCTTTCCATACCTTTGGCCATGAGGCACATGTGTGATGATGAAGGACCTTGCATGAAGCGGGTGGTGAAGTTCTTTCTTGATTCATCACTTGAGCTAGAAGAACTTGATCCATCACTTGTCCACTCGCGGACGGCGAAGGTTGCTTCTTGCCTTGGTCTTCTCTCCTTGACCACCTTCCTTTTGGGCTTGTGCTCAATCTTGGTGAACTTGATGTGTTGATGATGGCGCCCTTCTCTCAAGTGGATGTTGTAGCCGTACATGTTGACTTTCTTCACATACTTGAAGATCTTCTTCACGTACTCGGCCACCATAGATTCAACCTCTTCATCACTTGAGGAATCTTCATTATCACCATCATCACCATCATCTTCACTTGAGCTTCCACGAGTAGCCATCCTACTCAAAATTTTCTCTTGTCGGCTTGAGAGAGCATGGCTTGTGGTTGGTGAGATGGTTCTTGGGGCTTTTCTTGGGGCGCCTTCTTTGACTTGGGCATTAGTTGAAGCTCATGTGCCATGATCTTGCTCAAGATATGCGAAGGCTTCAAATCTTCGAGCTTCTTCTCGTAGATGAATTCTTTCACCAAGTCATAGTCGGGCTTCGGAGACTTTGAAGGATCTTGCGGTTGATGTTCAAGTCCGTGATGTCCTTCACACCTAAGGCATTAATCTCATTGACAAGCACATTTAGGCGTGAGTACATAGATTCGGCATTTTCATTAGCAAGTTGCTTAAAGCTATTGAATTCCTAAAGGAGACAACCGTAGCGTTCATTAGCAACTTCTTTTGAACACTCATTTTGCTCCTTGATGGTCTTCCATAGCTCATGAGAATTTTCACAAGTAAAAACTCTATTGAAAACGCCTACATCTAGTGAGGACAAAATGATACTCTTAGCAATCACATCAAATTGCTTCTCCTTTCTAGTACCATTTTTCATGCCCTCATCGGTGACTCTCCAAACATCGAGGTCCCTTGCTTGGAGATAGGCCTCCATGAGAACCTTCCACCGAGGATAGCCCGTGCCATCGAAATGTGGAGCCAAACCTAAGGTATCCACCCCTTTCATTCCTCTATAGAGCAACTCACTAGGCGGTGAAGCCTAACCGTTCCAATGAGCCGTTTTTCACAATTTACCAATCGAATTGGCGTTTCCTTGTGAAGGAAGTGAGTCCCGACTCGATACCACTTGTAAGGAATCGGATGCCCGTTAGCCTAAGAGGGGGAGTGGGTGAATTAGGCAACTTAAAACCTTAACCTATGGCTTCACTAATTTTGCGCAAAGGTAAACTAGAACATACTATCCGTATGTGCAACTACGGTTGTTCTAGTGTGAAACTCCCATCCCAAAAGAAGGTTTGCAACCTATAGCCAATCCTAGCATGATACTACTCTAGGAATGTAGAGACAAGCAAAGATTGCAATAGAGTAAATGCGGAAACGTAAAGGGGATGAGAGGAAGCAAACTCTTGACACGCGATTTATCCCGTGGTATTGGTAGGCACTAAGCCACCCCTAGTCCACGTTGTTGAAGCACTCACACAAGAGTATTGCTTCCCGGTCACCAAGTCTCTCCCAAGAGCACCACTTGACTCGCCACAAAGGCTAGCCACTTAGGCACTTGTCAAGCTCCCTTGGTCACCTTGATGCCGCCTCCACTAAGGAGCTTCTCCACCAAGGAAGGGGGTCTCCACGTCCCCCGCACAAAGTGTCCTCGCCGCTCCACACCAAGCCGGAGGGTCGATGACGATTGCCGGTGAGCCACTTAGGCCCCAAGGCTTCCGGCGAACCTTGTACAACCTGGGATTCACTCAAGAATCACCTCACAAGGTTGGCACAACCTTGCACTCACTCAGCTCTAAGCTAAGCCTAGCACTAAGCACATACACAAAGCATATGCAAGTCTAAGGATGAGCAATTAAGCACTTGGATGGATTGGATATGATCTTGAATGTGTCCCGAACTCCTCTCGCACTTTCACACAATCCAGCAACATCAAATGGGAGAGTTGAAGGGGTATAAATAGGCCAACACACCAATATAGCCGTTGCTCTAACGGCTATTTAAGATATACCGTCGGATGAACCGACGGTGTCATTTTATGTAGTGTCGGATCATCCTGTGCTGCCATATGCCCTTCCGTATTTTGGCCATAAATCTCTGCTCCGAACTCCGTTTTGGGCGATCTTGTACTTGTTGAAAAGCTTATGAAATTCTCTCTCTGTATGTTTCCCGAAAAAGCATAGGATGAACCGATGCAATCATCCGATGGTACCACCAGATCATCCGGTGCTTATACACTTGTTTTCTTCTTCTCAGGAGTTCATCCGGTGCTCACAAAAATGGGACCGTCGGATCATCCTGTGCCCTATTTTCAGCACATCTTAATTTTGGGCATAACTTTTCACTCCGGATTCCGATTTTGTTGATCTTGGACTCTATGGAAAGCTTGTGGAATAATCTTCATGATTCTGTAGCATTTAATACCATTTGATTGATCTAAGAATAATTTATTCATAGGACAAGTCCAATTCATTCCTCTCTTTATCCCGGCTTCATATTTTTTCTTTTGTCATACTTTCCATTGTGTGCGGTTGCATCCATGGGACCTAGAAATGTCTACAAAGACATGCTCAAACAATATGGTTAGTCCCAATGATCATGTTGTCATGAATCACCAAAATCAAACTCCGAACAAATGGCATATGAGGCCATGTTCGCTACAGTGGTAAACTGCACACAGATCAAGAAGATGGAGTTGGTTGTAGGTGCTTCAGAATCCAGCATGAATTCTCTGCTTAGCAAGCTGGGTAGCCTTCTGGCCCAGGAGTACGCTCTGATCAGGGGCGTCCGTGGTGACGTCACAGTACATCTACAACGAGCTGGCCACCATGCGGGCATTCCTCCGCGACCTCAGCTGCGCCCCGGAGGAGCAGGGCCATCGGATGAAGGACTGGATGAAGCAGATCCGTGACATGGCCTACGACTGCGAGGACTGTGTAGATGACTGTAAATTGCTTCCAACATTGCCGACCTCAAGATCCGGGCACAGCAGATTGCGGAACGACGCGAAAGATACGGGATCGACAACCCGAGCAACCGCAATAATGGCAACAGCTCCTCCCGTGCCGCTGCATATGACGACATGGCAGAATTTCAGGTCGCCAGTCGTCAGCTCATCGGTATGGGAAGGAGCCTGTGGGGGTCACCGCTAGCTGACATGAAGAAGCTCGAGGAGTGGGTAAACAACCCTCATGAGGCACATGGTGTTCTGTCCATCATCGGATTCGGCGGCGTCGGGAATTGAAGACCACCATTGCCACAGCGTTGTACCGGAAGGTCAGTAACAAATTTGAATTGCCGTGCGTCAGTTAACGTGTCCCAGAACTACGATGAAGTTGCAGTCCTAAGGAGTATCCTGAAACAAGTCATGCCACGAGGAAATCAGGAGGACCACGGTATCAGGGAAGTCAGCTTGGAGAAGAAGGAATTAGCAGCACGCATTGTGAACACATTCAAGCTAGCTGTGCCATTCATCGGTGGCCGCAAGCAACAAGGCAGCAATGGGAACTCCGGCGAAAAGCAGATCAAGGTTGAAACAATGGACCGTGACAAACTCGTCGATGAAGTAAAAAAAAAAACCTAAAGGAAAAGAGGTACATTTAACTCCTTATTTATTTTTTAATATTGTTAATTGGTTACTAGATATGTTCAACGGTTTAGTTGATACCAGCTCGAGGAAATTAGTTATAATGCATGATGTACGAAACCCTGAAAGATCATGGTATCATTGTCACTAATGAGGTAACATAACAGGTCATGGTATCATTGTCACCAGTCCATCAAACCATAAACCCGTACTCCCAGATGACATCTTTAAGCGACATAATTATTTCTTCCTCTGGTTTGGTAAAAGAAAGTCGTTTAGGACACCAACACGGTCTCCAAAATACAATTTTGACTTCTCTTTTTTATAAAAATATTTATTGAAAACTTATATGTATATTTTTTATGAAATTGATTTTCAAACAAATCTATTGATATGATTTTCACATTTCTAAGCTCAATAACTCAAAAGTGATTCGTCATTTATATTCCCAATGTTCGATCCAAACCTTGTCCAAAACTAATTCTTTTACCAAACCGGAGGGAGTAGAATTCATTAAAAAGTCAGCTCACAGCTATTGATCGGAAATATATATTATGCACTATCTCATCATAGAACATTCAAATAACACAATATAGATGCACACTTATCTTAATCAGATTGCATTTATTATGCACTCTCCCATCAATAAATATTCAAATAACACAATACTTATATACATGTGCGCTTTATTTTAATCGGATTGTGGCAAACTTTAATCGGTAATTATCGTATATACATTTCCTCCATATGTATAATTTTTTTCAATTTATATTTCACCTCCATGCGTGTTTGATGCATGTTTAGTTGATTCTTAATTTGCTATATGTTTGTAACGGAAATTGGTATTCTCATTGCTTCTTCCATACATGTATACATGATCAATGACACACACATCATGCAAACATACCAAATTGTTATTTTTATGTTAATAATTATATAAGTAGTTAATGTACATATATAGTTTTACTTCATATTTAAATTAGACGATTATTATTTATGGTTGCAGCTAGTTAAATTATATAGCAGCTGGTTTGATCCCGAAAATCTATTCCCGAGGTCACACTGGTAGATGAGCCGCCCCTGAAAATAGACTTCATTTTAAGGGACGCACCATCGCGTCACCCACATTTTGGAAATAGCCATTTCCAGAGGTGAACAAGGCACACTCACCCAACTGTGAAATGAAAAAAAACCAAAAAGCACTAGGGTGAAGTAAAAAAGGAAAGCAACAGCGGCTGGGGGATCCAAACAACAGAAGCCTAGAGTTGTACAATATAGGTTAACTTGCATACACACTCCAAAAATGGATATGTCCTTTGTGTAGTGTCTTGTCTATATACTTGCTCTGACTTTTGCAATTCTCCTACTATCATCATGCTACAGTAATCAACCATGGCTCAGGTAGACTATTACAACATGAAAATACTGGTTAAACTTTTAACCACAGCTACCACTGAAAACAATACTTCAATTCATATGATGATCACAAACATGCGAGATGAACAAATATTGATATAGAGCACAATAGAGTTTATGAGCATAATCGGAGGTGCAACACTAAAATATCAAGATCCCCGTTTGATCCGAAGCATGAACGGAGCCTCCCCACCCCCCCCCCCCCCACACACACACACACAATGATTTATGCATGTTGATACAAATGTAGGATGTGCAGATTTTGGAAAATCATGTCACCAAAGATGGAGATGGGTGAAACAAAACCCTAGGGCCGATTGGCACAAGGTGGTCCTCCATCTTGACAATGTTGTCGATGTTGGTCCAAACGAGGTCTAGTCTACTATAAGCATGTTTACTATCTTGACTTGTGGAATCTAATCTACTATATGCATTGTTACTATCCAGGGTACTATTTACTTGTTATGTATATCTAAGTTGGTTAGGACTTCCTCTAGATGGAAGATTGTTTCGGGAATCCATGACACATTAAACAATATCATCTTTTGGTTTGGGTACTCTAAGCAAACCGAGTTTGACAACCAAAACCCGTGTTGGGAAATTCGGGAAAACACGTCACCCTCGAAACGTTGAGCTTAACGAAGTCTTCAAAGCATGTTTTTCGGGAGCGAGGAATTCACGATTCTTGGAAACCCCGGGACTGCGAAGTCTCGAATTCGCGAATGTGCGAGTTCGGGGATCCCGATTCGGCGAGAAAGAGGAGTCACGAACGTGCGGGAGCCCGGAATCTCAGTGGTGATAGTCCGAACTTCGGAAGAATTGTCGATTCGGGAACCGATGAAGACTCGTTCGGGACTCGGGTGCACGGACACGCTCGAACCGGGCCGGGAAGCGAGGGTCACTTCGGGAATACGGTGAAGACCTAGTTCGGGAGTTTCGTGCGAAGACATTCGCGAACCGGGGGGAGAAGCAAAGTCAAAGTTGTAGTCCCAAAAAGTCCGGGTTTAGAGTGTGAACTAGTGGCGGATTTGTAAATATGTTAGGTAGAAAAGACAATCATGTATGCGTTCACACCGGGAATATTCTCCGAGGCCGGGGGTGTTATCGGTATGTAAAAGTCCCTTCATCTCCCTATAAAAGGGGGCGCAAGGGCACGTGTAAACGGATTCGGACTTTTTTGGAACTTGTCTTGCTCGCCGAGAGAATCACGGTCTCTTTGCGCCCGATTTTGTACTTGAACGCGTTGAGAACTCATACTCGTGTTAGGGTAGTTATCCGAATTTTTCGGGTACCCCCTAACATAGGCGCCCACCGTGTTCCGGCCCGAAAAGAAACTCACGATGCCACCTCGGAAGAAGTCAAAGAAGAGGCGCTCCAACCCGTGCAAATCGGGAAGATCGCCATCTCACCCGGGGGGAATGAAAACTCGTTTGTTCCCGAGTCCTCGAACGTAACGGACCAACAACGAAGAGAGAAGCTCGAGGCCCTCATGAAGGCAAGAGCAGAAAAGACAGCTCACATCCAAGAACAACTCCGCCGAACAGCAAGAGCACGAGAATGTTGATGCTGACGATGATTCCATAGACAGAGAACTAGCCATGGTCCACCAAAAGATACAACAGCTACAGAAAGACAAAGAAAAGTTCGCGGCTCAGTTGCAGGTGAAGAGAAAAATCTCGGAAAAGCTAGAGCAGCTGAACAAAGCAAAAGAGCAGATACAGGCAATACAAAGGGAAATTGACGAAATGAAAGAACAAGAGAACAACTCCCTGTGGCAAGAAACACCGCAACGAGAACCCCGTGCTCGCAAGAGAATCCCCGAAAGAAAACTTTTTCGCGGAAAACGGAGTCTCACACTTCGTGGATTCCGAATCGCCGCTGTCAATAGGGCTGCAAACAGCACCTTGGTCGCCGAAGTTCAAGCCTGTCTCTCTTCCCAAGTACAACGATTTCGGAAACTCCAGGCAGTTTCTCATGAGATACGAGTCGGCGGTGAATTCGGCAGGAGAAGATGATGTTGCACTCGCCAAATCCATCATCATAGCTTGCGAAGGACCAGTACTGAATTGGTACTCACTGCTGCCTCCACACTCGATCTACAGCTGGGTAGATCTCAAAACAAAGTTCATGCAAGCGTTTCAGATGTTCCATGACACAACAGCCGAAGCCTCAGATCTGTACAACTGCAAGCAGAAGGACAGGGAACCACTGCGGAACTTCGTGAGAAGGTTCATGCAACAGAGGTCTCAGATCCCCGACGCTGATGACAAGACAACGATCGAGGCACTGATCAAAGGTCTCACCCCGGGGCCAACGGCTTCCCACCTCACAAGAAAGAAGCACGAGACAGGTTGAACAACTATTTCGGGAATTGGAGGATTACATTCCGTCTGATGATGACCACCGCAAGAGAGTAGCCGAACGAAACGAGGCAAGACAGGGCGGCAGAGATATGACCTGGCGGGCACCACCCCAGCATCCACGAAACGTAAACAGTGTTGGAAATTCTCAGCCGCAACAAGATAGCAGGCCAAGTGCCAGGGGAGGATTCAATCCCAGAGGAAGGGGGAGAGGAAGAGGAACCCCAAGCCTCCCGAACCACAACCCAAGAGATCCCCACTTCTACTGCCAGTATCATGGAAGAGGCCACAACACCGAAGGGTGCCCAGAGACAAAGAAGAACATGGCACGAATCCGGCAAGAAGAGAAACGCACCGATGAGCATTGCATCCTCGATGCCAACCCGGTTTCGGCCGAACTTCCGGCAACCGCGATTCGCGAGTCCGCGATCCAAGCTCGTACCGGTTCAGCAATTTCCACAATCGCAATCGGCATGGCAGCCATCACGGCAATTCTTCCCTCGGTCGGAAGCGATACGGTCGATCCAGCGGCCACGGCCCATTCGGGAAATCTTGCCACCACCTCCGAAATGCTCATCAAGGCCTCGGTCAAGTTCGGGACCTCGGAACTCCAAAGCATTGCCATCATTCGGGACTATCATGCCAATCACGGGTGGATGCTGCTATGGAATTCGAAACAAAGAAGCACACGAAACAACTACTTCGGATCCGTGAATACCATCATCAATGATGGCCCGGTGCCCGCCGGAGTGGGCGAAGGTGCCAATTACCTTTACGAGAAGAAGATTTCGGGTTGAAATCCGCGATCCACAATGACGCCATGGTGATCGAAGTCAATATTCTTCGGGTGGGTCATAGGAAAAATCTTGGTGGACAACGGGAGTTCGGCGGACATCCCGTTCCCGAAAACATTCGAGAAAATGAATGCGAGCCGACATGCGGACCCACCGCAGTACCCATTGCGGGGGTTCGGAGGAAAGCCCATCAAGCCGGTGGGAAAAATATCACTCCCGAGTTTCTTTCGGAGATCTTGAGAATGCCGAACGGAGAACCTCACCTTTGATGTAGTTGACATATATCACCCGTACCTTGCGATTTTCGGCAGGAGGTTTCATGAACAAGTTTGATCTTGTCATAAGGCAACGGTTCCTATGCATGAAGATGCCTCGCGCCCAAAGGGGTTATCACGGTATTCGGCAATCGGCGGGAGGCCGGGAACATAGAAAAGGGCCACACGCCCGGCCAAACGAATGTGTACCGGCTCGAAAGCAGTGAAGAGAGGAAGGAAACCTATGAAGAGCCTAAGCGGGACAACGAGAAAAATAACATAGCCGCGAGAAGATGAAACAAAGGGAGTGTATTTGGATGACATGCCCGACAGAGCGATCATAATAGGGGCGAACCTCGGACCGAAGAGGATGATGAACTCATACGCTTCCCGAACGGAAACAAGGATGTTTTCGCATGGTCGACTAAGGACTTGCAAGGTGTTGACAAAGACATAATCGAACATGCCCTCGAAACGGATGACAAGATACCACCCAAGAAGAAAAAACTTCGGAAAATGTCCGACGAAAAGGTCAAGGCGATGGAAGCGAAGTTTAGAGGTTGCGGGATGCCCAAGTGATCGAGAGAGGTCAAGTACCCGGTCACCGTTAGCCAACACCTTGTGCCGGTCAAGAAGAAAAATGGCAAATGGAGAATGTGTGTGGATTTCACCGATTTGAACAAGGCTCGCAAGAAGGACGATTTCCCCTTGGAAAGGGTAGACAAAATCGTGGATGATGCGACCAACGGTGAGATGCTTTCGCTCCTCGACATGTTCTCCGGTATCATCGGATCGAGTTCTCAAAGAGGACGAAGAGAAGACAAGTTTCATCACTCCTTTCGGAACATTTTGTTTCGTAAGAATGCCGTAGGGGCGAAGAATGCGGGATGCACGTTTTCAAGAATGATAGCAATAGTCTTTGCACCGAATAGATTCGGAGAAACATTTTGGCATATGTGGATGACATAGTTGTCAAAAGTGTTCGGAGGAGAGACTATATCGGTGATTTGGCGAAACATTCGCGAATTTGAGGGTAGCAAACTTGAAGCTAAATCCGAAAAAATGTGTGTTCGGCATTCACAAGGGGAAAGTTCTTGGATGCCTAGTTTCAACGAAAGGCATTGAAGCAAACCACGACAAGATAAAGGCTCGATGGAAATGCAAGAGCCAATCTCAGTGAAAGATGTTCAGAAGTTGACAGGGAGAGTGGCTGCCCTCAACGATTTATCCCCGAGCCACGAGAAAGAAGTTTGCCATTCTTCCAAGTTCTCAGAAGTGCCAAGAAATTCCAGTGGTCCGAACCTCAGAAGCAGGCCTTTCGCGAACTGAAGAACTACTTGTCCAACATGACCAAGCTCTGTCCTCCCGAGCCAAAATCGCCACTTCGCCGTATGTGTCCGCATCAAATTCGGCGGTAAGTGCGGTCTTCGGTACGGGAAAAGGAAGAAGAAGGAAAGCTCGGAAAATTCCCGTATACTTCGCCTCCGAAGCATTGTCCGGTTCCAAGGTTTTCTATTCCGAACCGGAGAAGATCGCGTATGCGGTCATCATGGCGACAAGAAAGCTAAGACACTACTTCGAGGGCCACGAGAATAAGAGTTATCACCAACCAACCGTTAAGTGACTTGTTCGCAAACGGGGAGGCATCCACCCGAATCATCAAGTGGGGTGCTTGAACTCTCCGAATATGTGGTGGATTTCGAGAGAAGAAGTGCAATAAAATCGCAAGTTCTGGCAGATTTTGTCGTGGACTGGACCTCACCTACTCAGAATCTTGAGGAAAATATGCCCGAACCTTGGATAGTGCAGTGTGATGGAGCATGGTGTTACAAGGGGGTCGGAATTTCGGCTGTTGTAACGTCCCCGACGGGCGTGGTCATAAGATATGCAGCGAGGCTCGTATTCGCGAATAATGAACACTCCACGAACAACACAACGAGTACGAAGCTCTCTCTGGGCATTGAGAAAAATGAAAGCCTTGGGGCAGCAGACCTTCATAATCAGAACGGATTTGAAAGTAATCCAGGAACATATCGAGAAGGAAAGCGAGGCCAGGAATCCAGTTCTCATGAAATATCTTGAAAAAGTCAGAGAAATGGAAAGACACTTCAAAGGGTATTCAGTCCAACACATCCCAAGGGATGATAACAATGAGGCGGATAAACTGGCGAAGGCAGCAACCAGAAATCAAGAGCTACCACCGGACGTGTTCTTTGAAATCATCAGAGAACCCTCCATCAAAGATTCAAGAACTCAAATCGTGAATATGGTGGAAATTCCAGACTGGAGAGCAGAAATAATGGCCTATCTGAGGGGACATTACGAACCACAAGATGAATTGGAGGAGAAAAGATTGAAGCAAAGGGCTCGGGGCTATACAGTGGTAAATGGAGAATTATACAAATCAGGAGTCACTGAGCCTTGGCTGCGCTGCATCACCTCCGAAAAAGGTCGCGAACTTCTGAAAGAAATTCACAGTGGATTTTGTGGGGCACACATAGGCACCAGGGCTTTGGCTGGCAAGGCGATAAAGCAGGGATTCTATTGGCCCACCATAAACATCGACACCAAGATGTTGGTTCGGCAATGTGAAGCATGCCAGAAGACGGGAAATCAGCAGAATCTGCCTTCAATGCCATTTCACTTAATTCCTCCAACCTGTCCTCTGCAAAGATGGGGAATGGATCTAGTAGGCCCGTTGCCGGCGGCTCGGGGTAATTGCCGATTTGCGGCCGCAGCGATCGACTATTTCACGAAGTGGGTAGAGGCAAAACCACTCGCGAATATCACGGCGGCAACGGTTCGAAATTCTTTTTGCGAACATAGTCCGCGGGTTCGGAGTTCCTAGAGAGCCGACGGTTGACAATGGCAAACGGTTTGACTGCTACACCTTCAAAGAATACTTGCGAAACCCCGGGCACACAAGCGAAATTTTCATCGGTATATCATCCACGGTCCAATGGTGCGGTCGAAAGAGCCAATGGTTTGATTTTTTCGGAATCAAGAAATGTTTATTTGATCGAAAAAAGGGAAAGTGGGTGGATGAACTTCCGAAGGTGATCCGGTCTCATAACACCACGGTTTCAAGGGCAACGGGTTTCACGCCTTTTCGCCTACTCTTCGGGACCGAGGCTATGACGCCGGAGGAGATCAAGAATTAAAGCATGAGACTCTTGAAAGGAAAAGAGATAGAGGAAATTGATAAGAATGTGGAGAAAGACATGATAGAACCGACAATCCTTGAAGCGGCGAGAAAACATTGAGAAGTACCGAGAGAGAGACAAGGGCATGGAGAGACAAAAAGGTGGTCCGAAAGGACATCAAAGCGGTGATCTTGTCTTAAAAAGAAAGAAAAATTGGGAGAACCCGGGAAAACTTCATGAGTCATGGGAAGGGCCTTACATAGCCAAGGAAACGGATATGCCGGGGGCTTTTCGCCCGATGGAGCGGATCGGCGAAGAGTTGCCATATTCGTGGAATGCCGATAGCCTAAAGAGGTATTATCCATGAAAACCCTAGTTATAGATAGACGTAGTGGGTAGCACTTTTTCAATCTTCGTAAGTTCACATTCTAGGAAGATAAAAGCCCGAATCACGTGTCTATAAGTGACTTCGGAGGAAAAACTAGTTTTATTTCTTAATCGTCGTGCTAGAATAAGAAGGACCGTACTCTTTTCCTTGCAAAGGGGGCTCTAAATCAAGAGGCAAGGTTTTTAACGAGGCGGATCCCATGTAAATACTCTTTCTGATATATATATGAAAAGAGTCTTCCCCCAATTGCATGTTTCGTATTTTGTGTCTCGAAATTCCATCGTGGAAAAAGAAAAAGTTCGTGAGAAAGGCTCCGTGATAGCCAAAATTCCATCGTGAAAAAAGAAAAAGTTCGTGAGAAAGGCTCCGTGATAGCCGAAATTCCATCGTGAAAAAAGAAAAAGTTCGTGAGAAAGGCTCCGTGATAGCCGAAAGTCCATCGTGAAAAAAGAAAAAGTTCGCGAGAAAGGCTCCATGATAGCCGAAGTTTCATCGTGAAAAAAGAAAAAGTTCGTGAGAAAGGCTCCGTGATAGCCGAAATTCCATCGTGAAAAAAGAAAAAGTTCGTGAGAAAGGCTCCGTGATAGCCGAAATTCCATCGTGAAAAAAGAAAAAGTTCGTGAGAAAGGCTCCGTGATAGCCGAAGTTCCATCTTGAAAAAAGAAGAAGTTCGTGAGAAAGGCTTCCTGATAGCCGAAATTCCATCGTGAAAAAAGAAAAAGTTCGTGAGAAAGGCTCCGTGATAGCCGAAATTCCATCGTGAAAAAAGAAAAAGTTCGTGAAAAGGGCTTCCTGATAGCCAAAAATCCCATCCATCAAGGGATTCCCACCAGAAAAGGCCCGAGACAACAACAAGTTGTGGCCTAGAAAAATCCCATCCATCGAGGGATTCCCACCGAAAAAGGCCCGAGACAACAACAAGTTGTGGCCTAGAAAAATCCCATCCACGAAGGGATTCCCACCGAGAAAGTTCGCATGATAATTCCGAGAAAACGAATGTCTAAGTATTCGCCTATGTATTCTCACTCGGTTTAGATTGTTGCAAATTTTTCAGGTATCATCATTATAAGAAAAGGACAAGGGGCTCCATCGGATGTTCACAGAAAAATCTTGGTTGAAGCAACTGAGGGTTGCAATTTCAACCGAGGCAAGCTCTGCCGATCGGGCCAAGTCCACAAAATTCGAAAAACAAATTTTGTCGACTTGCACAACGACAGTCGAAATTTTCAAAAATTGACGAAGACTTCTCCTAAAGATGCGCTAAAGAAGTTTGTGAATAGTAAGATTCGTGAATGCGCAATCTAGTTTTCATGCGAAACGGCAAGGTGGGGGAGGGTGACGTTTTTTCAAAGAAAAAACATATTCATTGCCTTATTCGCATAAAAACTTCCGAACAGTTCTTCGATAATTACAACACTTGGTGTAAAACTCAAAACGAAAGCTCAACAACATGTCCCGGTTTACAAACATTGTCTTCGGTACCGTATCGGCGGCATAGGCGAAGTCAGGTGCATCGGCTAAGGGGCTAAGGGGCTCCATCTTGGGAACCTTCGCGGACGGCGGAGTAGGCGACGCGGAACGAACCTTATTACGAAGTAAGAAAAACGAGGAAAGATCAAAACAACCTATAGAAAACTTAAGCGAGGCCTCAAGCCAAAAATCGGAAAAATCTTGTTCGGGATGCGCTCGCTTGAACGGACGCCACGCTTCACCACTAACGAACATATTATCCCGATGAATTCGCGGTGGTACCACGTCTGCGCGCAGGCCCGGCTTGCGGGACTGCGCGAGTTAAAATTTACAAAACATCTGTTCAGAAAAGTTTAATGAATCTACATCAATGTACGGCCGGTCTCGAATTCAACCAAAAAAGTTCGGACATATCTCTCGGTTCGTAATATCCACCTTCGGCGAGTCCTCCTCTCGTTCGGTGACTTGTTCACCGTCGTTGCCACCATCGCTGCTGCTGCTGCTACTGCTGCTGTCGCCCGAGCCGTCTTCGCCGGACCCACTCGAACTCTCGCCGGAAGTCGATCCTTCGGGAGGCGCGGCGGCATCTTCTTAGTTCTCCTTTTCCCTCGGCTGCGAAAGGAAGAAAAGAGTGAGGAAGGTTTAAGAAAGCGGAACACCCGCGACGAATATAAGTCACGAAATCGAGCAAAAGAAACTACCTCGGCAAGCTTTGCTCGCGCAATAGTCTTAACGATGTCCGCCCCGCCCGACCCGGCCAAAACTCCTTCGCGAATTTCGCCTTGATAGCCACAACGTCGGGGTTTGCTCGAAGTATCGCGTCGGCCGGTAACGCCGGGGAATTGAGAGAGGTTCGCGCGAAACTTCGCCGAGTCCACACGGTCGTAATCGTGAAGGATCTTCGGGATACTCTCCACGGAGAAAGCAACGGCGAAGTCGGCGGCACCGAGATCACTTCGGTAAGAGCCTTGAATTCATCCTCCAGCCAATCCATGAAATTGGGAATATTAATGTCATCGGGAGAGGGGGTCGGGCGAACACCGTACTCATTCAAGGATTTCGGTACTCGGCATAGAGCAATTTCGGCCTTCCCGAAATTTTCGAAGTGTTTTTCTTTGAAGCTTCACCTTGTTCTCGCCGCGCCTTCTCAAGATCCACGATCTTCCGATCCTTTGTGCTCGGTGACTTGGCGAGGCCGGCGTTGTTGATGCGAAGATCCTCGGCGATTTTCGTAGCCCGCTCTTGTTTTTTCTTTGAAGCTTTTCGATCACACTCGGATCATCTTCGTGAGATTTCGAACTTTCTCCCGAGCTTCTTTCTTGGATTCCTCGAGCGCGGCCTCCGCGACTTTCTTCTCATCGTGACTCCTTTTCAAAGCCTCCGCTTGGCTCGGCCACCTTCCTCTCGAGTTCCGGTGTTCGTGGATTGCGCTAGAGAAAAGTTACGTTCCGGCTCCTTGGACTTCGAGCAAGTTGTTCGTTAATCTTCTCCCGTTTGGAGAGCCGCTCTATGGCAACTTTTCCAAGCATAGAATGCTTGAGGGTATAATCTTCGTGGAAGCGTGCAAGCTTGGAGGGAGAGTAAGAATGCAACAGATCCTTGAATTCTGAAAAATTCAGGAATAAATCTCAGACAAAGATTCAATAAGCGTGAATGACACGAAGAGGCAGCGAGGATGAACGAACCTTGCTTGCTAAAATGCTGCATGGCGACTTGTTTAGTCGAACCCAAAGAGGCCTTCCCTTGAGGCGAAGGAGTAGTTTCGGAGATGGAGAGAGGCCTTTTTTCGGAGCTTTGAGCGGCTTCTTTGGGTCGTTCCGACGCTTCCTCTCCTGTTTCATCAACAATTGTGGACGATTTCCATAGATTTAAAAACTTGGACGTCTTGCCCCCGACGCCACTTGTCTCGAAACCAACACGCAATAGCTTGCCGTGATAAGACGTACCAAAGCTTTTGTTAAAAGCGGCTAAGGAAGGAGAGGGCGCCCGGTCTTCGGGGGCGACCTCCCGAACTTCGACCAAAGGAACATTTTCGGCGGGGGTGGCCCTCCCTTTGAAAAGTGCGCTCAAGGTCCCGGCGAGTCGGAGGAGACTTGATCGGCGGCGGCGACCTCGGCAACGGGGGTTTCGGCGGCGGCGGGGGACTCAATGTGAACAACAACTTCGGCGGCAACAACCGACTTCTCGGCGGCGGCGGGGGATGCCTCTTTTTGGACTTCGGGAGCGACATACGAAAAGGAATCAACATCCACGAATTCATTTTCGGAACCAGCAGGGCAACTGTCTCGAAAGTTAAATAGTGGCCAGAGGAAAACACCTTTAAGGCTATCTGTCTCCGTGAGAGTGTCGTCGTCGAAGGCGGATGGGACTCGCCGAACTCCGGTAGAAGAAACTTTCTTCACAGCTTTCTTCAGTTTCTTGCGGCTCATCTGGGCAAGTCCCGAAGCAGCCTGGAGCTCAGCTTCCGAAGTCCGAGGTCCGGAGGTCTTCCGTTTCCGCTTCGACGACTCAAGCGATCTGGTCCTGGAAGGTTTCACTCCCGAAGAGGTTCCCTCGATGGCGGGCGACGAGCTTCGCTTTGATGACCTGCTTCGGGGAGCGTTGATGGGGGCGGCTGAGCAGCTGGCCACGGCGACGGCGGGAACTTTCAATTTGGGACCAGGGCCTCGAGAGTCAAAAAATTTATCACCGCCGACTTCCGAAAAGACGCGATTGATCTTCTTCCTATGCTTCACCGGGGCCTTGTATGCCTTGTACTCGTTCATGGTATATTCGCCTACCATGACGTTCACCCTTTTCTCTACTTCATCCATGAAGTCCGCGGCGCTCCGGCCTCCGCGAAGCTTGATCCCGAACTTCGGGAAGGGCACCTTCCGGTCAACCCGGTTGACATTATAATACACGAGCTCGGTAGGGGACCAACCGTTCGAGATAGGCCATACCCCGGCAGCAATGAATTCTTCGATGATGTCGCGGCCGCCAAGTATTGTCTTGGACGGAGTGAAATGCACTTTCGCGCCTTCGATTCCCAAGGCCCGCCGGTTATACTTCCCCACATTCACCGAGGTGAGAGGCGCGATCGGGCATGATAGCTTCGGCACATCGACCTTCAAGTAAAACCGGTAAGATTTCCAATCGTCGGAAAGGTTGGACTTGCAGCAAGGTGAAATACGAATTCGGGTGATTCCTTGTTGAGTGTTCGGCGTCGTGTATTGAAGGTGCGAGCACGCGTGCCGGGCCGTGGAAGAACTGCCCGTCTTCACCCTTCACAACTTCGGGGATGATCACCAGTTCGAAAAATCTGGTGAAAGCGTCGATGGTAGGACTACAGCCGAAGGTCTTCAGAATCCAGATAAACTTTGACACTTCGAGGAAGGATGACGGAGTAAGTTGGTGGATCTTCACCGAAAACGCATCAAGAATCGGCGGCGGTACGGGGTCACAAGGGAACCTCAATCCACGGATGAAGAAGTCCCAAGTGTAATGAACATGTTTGGTGTACCAAAATACACCGTCAACATAAACAAAATAGATAAGCCGACAGAGCCAACCGCGTGCGGCCTTTTGGATGTCACCATGGAGCTCGCACTAGCGAAAGTCTTTCCATTTGAAAAGGGTTGCCATTCGATGTACGGTGCATGATGGGTATGTTGTGGTGCAACCTACTTATGTGTGGGTCAATACGGTCACTACCATCTACTTGTACCAATTGATGGGGGTGACATAGCAACCCTAATTGAGGCTTTCGTTCAAAGGATCCAATGGCGAAAGGACACGATCCTTATACCACCCATTACAAGACATCCCAACTCGAAGCCGCAATAGGTAGCAGGGGTACAACATCGGATACGGTACTACAACTCGGTGTCGGCAAGAGAAGGCTCAACGGCGGCGGCGGATCGGCAAAACTATGCAGCGAAGCATCGACAACAACCGGAGGAGGAGCCTAGGCAAACTCCGCCTAAGCGAAGCACCGCAACTTGAGGATAATTAACGGATGAAACAGCAGCCTCTCCCGGCGGCGGGGCGTCGACAACGGCGGGGAGGAGCCCGGGCAAACTATGCCTAAGCAACAACCGCAACATGAGGATAAGAAATAGACGAAACAACGGCCTCTCCCGCAACAGGAGCGGGGACCGCAGGCAATCTCCCCCTAAGTAGCGGATGCAACAACTACAACGACCTGCGCAACAGGAGGACCCCGTGCAATCTCCACCGCGGAAGGGGAACCGAGCCAAGAAACCTCTCGTCTAAAGATGAGATTCCTAACCGTGTTATTCGGATAGAACAGGACCGACCAAAATACAAGCCTGGTGCACGTATGTTGGCGAGAAGCAAATGTAAAGGTCGCTGGACAAAATTGTGCCAAGTTGCATGTTTATGTCATGGAACACAATAAGGATAAACTTGCCTTTCCAAAGCAAAGGCGGATCAAGACTACATTAAAGGTGGTTGTGGTGCTTTAATGTTAAACATTGAATTCGATAGCGTGTATAACCTTATAACCCTGGTTGCTCCGGATGTTACCTTCATGAGATTTTGGACATAGTAAGTCCTTTAAAACCTAAAAAGATATTTCTTTAATTATGACCACAAAGTTCATGCATGCTAACAATTTGATTTTTTTTAGGAAATTGATGCACAAGGCAACGAAGATGCGGATCGGTGTTGGGTTTTTAGATCCGGATTTGTTTACTTCGACAAATATTTCTCGAAGTTCTCACCAAGTTGGCAAAGAAATCGCAAATGCAATGAACAACGACTACGTGGTGGGTGCCTACTACACTAGCCACTAGGTAACAGTGATCATCCGTATGAAGTTCAAAGAGGATGGGTATCTAGATTCTGCTAAACAACATCCCCCGCTAAAGTTCCACGACCTCAAATTTGTTATGGACTGGTCAGTATCTTGTAGGTTTTGTTCACAAAAATTCAATCTTTCGTGTTTCTAATCTGTATTGCTGATCATGCAGGGCCTTTGGTACAGTATCTTGTAGGTTTTGTTCACAAAAATTCAATCTCTTAGTGTTTCTAATTGGTATTGCCGATCATGCGGGGCCTTTGGTGAACATGCACGGACGAGTGACGAAAGAAAACAAAAAAAAAGCCAAAAGCCACACTCAAGCACAAAACAAATCTCGCTGTAAGATCGAGGTTTTTTATGGTCCCTTCTTACCTATTTGGTACCGCATTAACTTGTCATTATGTTACCACATTGCGGTGTGCTCAACGACCACGGGGGTCCTCTTTGTGTGGATTCCATGTGGCATTCCATATGTTAAGACTACTCGATGACATACCTAACATCAAGAAGATCGTAAGTAGATAATAATACTCAACCTTGTCTCTCGCTCATATTATCCATCCGATTTTAGAAACTGATTTCTACTTGTATTCTCATAAATGATTGTATTTTGCGGGATTTCAAACCTCCCGTAGATGTTTCCGGATGTAAAGCGTGTCCGGGAGATGCGCGCGAGTACATTTTTAAGGAGACCATCAACCGAAAGGGCAACTTCTACGGTGGTGCACCATGAGTTTATTGTATCCGAAACTTGAAACTCATTCGGTCTTCTTTAGTCGGGTGTTGTTGCCTCGGATAGTCGCTTTGCTTGCTTGGTTAGGGTCGATATCGTGTCGGTTCGGGCGCTTTTCTCATGACTCCATCCAAACAAGACCTGATGAGAGTAACTTGAAACTTGATGTGATCCTAGCTTGTCTATAAATGTGATTTTTCTTTGCCTATATCTGTGATGTGAGAATGTGTTTGTGATGTCTCCTTGTTGTGGTGGCTGCCATATCCTGGCTGGTTCCAGGATGCAGCCCCTGATAGCTGCCAAATCCTGACTGGTTCCACGATGCCACCGACAAGCGGGCAGGTTACTGTAGGGGTGACCTATGTATCTGTAACGGGCGTTAACTAAAGCTCATTATAAACACTAGTTAGTGAGTAACGGTCTTCATTGAGAAAGACTGTTACAAACATGCCCACAATGTAACTGGCAGTGTGAAAGCCCGTTACCAGTCCTGACCAGTGGTCCCCAGGAGCTGGCCCGTTCATCGAGATATAGGAGATGCAGGTTGAAAGCAAGCGTCTCCTTTAATAGAGAGAAAGCAGATGCGCATAGAAACAAATACATCTCATTTCGTCAAGCTCTATTTTCATGCCTGTTACCAAAGTTCTCTGTGGGCCCAGAGAAACAACCATTTCACGCGACCGGTGACTAGTTGTGGTAACAGTCGTTGTTTGATGCCCGTTATGAATCCTATATGTACGGAGACACTCGTGAAATATACGCGTCTCAGTTTGTCAAGATAGTGGAGACGCAGGTGCACAGCAGGCGTCTCCGATATTGAGCTACTATAACAGGCTTTGCTTTGGTGCCCATTACGAATGTTCCTTGTGGGCCCAGAGAAACAGCCATTTCATGTGACCGATGGCTAGTTGTGGTAACCGTCGTTGTTTAATGCCCATTACGAATATGCCGTATCAGTAACGGGCATCCGCTCGTTACCTTTCTTGGCTTATTTGTAACACTTGATCGGTAACGGGCGCATTGCTCGTTACCAAGGCAATCTATGCCCGTTACCAAAGCGAGTTTTCCACATTGTGATTTAGGTTTCAAACAAGACCATGGCCACCGAAGTACAAACCGATTATCTCCCGAAATACAATGGATATGGACACTCTAGGCGCTCCTCATGAGCTATGAAGCAGCCACAAATTCGGCAGGAGGTGATGATGTTGCACCGGCCAAATCCATTATCATTGCTTGGAAAGGCCCGATTCTCAACTTGTACTCCTCGCTACCTCCACACTCAATGTGCGGCTGGATTGATCTCAAGACAAAGTTCATTGAAACATTTCAAGTGTTTCATCAAACATCCGCAAAGCCATCGGATCTCTTTTGTTGCAAACCAAGAGACGAGCGATCCACTCGCAGAACTTTGTAAGAAGATTCATGCAACAAAAATCCCAAATTCCGAGAACAAATGACAAAATAACAGCCCAAGCACTAATTAAAGGTCTAACACAAGGACTAGTTGCTTCGCATTTGACCAGAGAAGAACCTCAAAGCATTGGAGAACTTTTTGATGAACTGGAACAATTCTCAAAAGAGTATCTGAAAGAAACCAAGCAAGACAGGGCAATAGAGGAACAGGATGGAGGCTTCAATTCCAAACCCCATGAAACATCAATAATGTGGAAAACCCCTCATCACAGTTCAACCAAGACAACATGCCAAGCACAAGAGGGGGTTTTCTGTCAAGAGGAAGAGGAAGGGGAAGAGGAGCTCCGAAAATCCAAAACCATGATCCAAGAGATCCATACTTTTACTGTAGATATCACAGAAGAGGTCATAGCACCGAGACCTACACAGAAACCAAAAAGAATATAGCAAGAGTTCAATAAGAGAAAACCATGATGTCCATTGCCTCCACAATGCCAAACAATTTCCATCAAAACTTCTTGCAGCCACAGCTAATGGGTCCTCAGCCAAGCCAGATCCTAGTTCAGCAATTTCGACAGGCACAGTCATCACGGCAGCCTTCGCAACAGTTCTTTCCTCAGTCTTAGGCAATCTAAACAATTCAGAAACCACAACCAATTCAAGAAATATTGCCACCACCACCAGCCAATTCCGTAAAGCTAGAGTCAAGTTCACGAGGCAATAACCCAAAAGCACTACCCTCCTTCGGAACCATCATGCCCATTATTGGAGGCTCAACTATGGAATTTGAGACAAAAAGGCAAAGAAACAACTACTTTAGATCTGTGAACACAGTTATCAATGACGGTCCAGCGGTGCGACTAGAATGGGCCAAAGTGCCAATAACATTCACCGAACAAGATTTTAGATTCAAATCAACTGACCACAATGATGCCATGGTCATCAAGGTGAATATCGCCGGATGGATGATCGGAAAAGTCCTAGTGGACAATGGAAGTTCGACAGATATTCTATTCATGAAAACATTCGAGAAAATGAGCTTGAGCCCACATATGCTATAGCCACCAGAGTACCCACTGACGGGCTTCGGAGGAAAACCAATCAAACTAGTAGGAAAAATACCTCTACTAGTATCCTTCGGAGATCTGGACAACGCTAGAACCGAGACTCTCACTTGTTGCAGGAATTTTACTTTTGAAAAATCATAGAAACCCACCAATGGAAGCAAAGAAGTAAGCATGGATGAAATTGAAGACCTCGAGTGAAGAGTTGGAGTTGTGGGGTAAATCTTGATTTGGTAAAAATTCTAAACGCCCATGTTTATGTATGGAAATCTTTGCTCTATGTTTATTGTATTAAAAATAAAGGATTGACTAACTTGTAAAGAAAGAATTAGCGAAGCACGATTTCAACACCTTGGACAAAAGTTCTTTTAGGAGTACTTGCTTGAGGACGAGCAAGATCTAAGCATGGGGGAGATGTTGACGGTGTATTTTGGTACACCAAACATGTTCATTACACTTTGGTTTGGATTTGATTATGGAACTAACCCACCACTAGACACACTAATCATATAACAAGTTCATCTTCGTGTGTGCATTTAGAAGTGTTATGTTTTTGTAGGAAAACATGGACATAAAGGATGGAGTTGCAACAAGTTAAAAGGAACAATTTAGGAGTCCCGTTCGTGTTTCTAAGCTTGATGAAATCACTCCCAAAGGTGGCAAGGATCGAAGTGTTACAAAGGAACATTCCTAAGGATTGAAGCACAAAAGACCGGAGTTCATGCAAGGAGAACCTCCATCTTGGACGTGAGGATGACATCGTAAAAATGGTGCAAGTAGAGGGGGCAAAGTGCATAAATACATGAGGACACACGGGAGCGAAGGGGCGACCGAACCGAGTCGGGATGGGCCTGGGCCGGTCGGCCCAAGCCGGCCGGCCTGGCCCACTCCGGGGGCCAGTTCGGCCTCCTTTTTCTTGCACCCGAAGATCCTTCAACCCCATGTTGCTGGAGGCGCTGCCATTTGCAAGACAAAGAGCCATTCACCCGAGAGGCCATCCAAAAGCTAGAGAGAAGAGGAGGGAGATCGTTCGCTAGAAGGATCGCTCAACTCGAAGGAAGCACCCACAAGTGGAGGAGAAGGAAGACACCGTCGGAAGCGTCACCATGATCAGCAGTGCCATGTCTAGCACCTTGATGGGGTAATCTTCTCATTTGTCCATGGGTTGTAATCGAACTTGAAGATGTAATCGCTACTTCGTTTGGTTATCTATCTATCATCTATTGTTGAAGAAGTTTTGATGTTTAAGGTTACCTACCAAGCCGCGAAGGGAGTAAGATCTCAATGCTTCCTTGGATCCATTCAATACGCCTTGTCCATCATAGGTCTAGTCACGAATACCTCCGCGTAGTGACAGTACAGTGTGAGGGAAAGGACGAAACCGTAGTCACAACCCCCGATAGATTAGATTGGTTTTCATATCTTAAGCAGTTGCATGTTCAAGTATCGTACACCCTTGGGCAAGTGTCTTTTACATATGGTGTTGGTTTAATTGTTCTCTCTAGTGTAGCGTAGTTATTTTCTAGTTTAATCATAGATTAGGGTTTGTATAAGTTAGTAAGTAGTGGTAGATCAAACACGTGTAATCCCCTTGCTCCGCGGATTGATAAGAACCTAGGGAATCCCCATGGTGAAAAGGTGTAGGTCCGTCCGCTTGCGGATCATAGGTGGATACGAGTTTTATCCATCAACACATGGTTAAAAAATTTCTTTGTCCAAGGTTCCAAAAAATGAAGAGTGTACTCCATCTCATTGCCAGAGTACCTCCTCTGCTTTCGCTGCAGGTAGATAATATCTTACACCACAAGATGTGAAAGGAACGTCACTAATTAACCAGCACCGCACTCGAAATTGAGGAATCACAAATTTTAAAATGAGAAATACATCCTATCCGGTGTAAGTAATACTCCCTCCGTCCCCGAATCATGGTCGCGAAAGCTACAGGGTGTTGTCCGGGAATCATTATCGCTCGCAGCAGTAGGTCGTAGCTGCAGACCTGCTGTACGCACTGCTGCCTACTCGTACACGCAAGGCAGTAAAAGAATCAAATGCTTCGAGCGGTGAACAAAAAACCGTGGACCTCTCAGCACCACACAAATTCACGCAAGGTAGTAAAAAATACATTCACGTGGTGTGCAGCAAGCCTCAGCATTAATGCCATGTGCTTCTAACACATGAGTAATCAGTGGTATCTAGGGGTGTTAAAGTAATTTCCTAGTTACCTTGGTTGGCGCAAACATTTTCTAACGACAATGATTCAGGGATAGAGGGAGTACTTAATCTTGCATTTACCCGGCCTGCCCCCAGTCCTCAGCCGACGGCGCATCTGGCGCAAGGATGCGGGCCGCCCCAATCCGTCGGCCGTACTAAGTCGGGATGCGCGACTCGCCGCCGCTTGCCCCGCAACATGGCTCCCGCAGATCCATAGAGCTCACGGGTGGTGAGGAGCCCTACGCCCTCGTCGTGCCGCACTTGTCCCGCAACACGGCTCCCGCAGGTCCATAGAGCTCACGGGTGGTGAGGAGCCCTACGCCCGCGTCGTGCCGCACTTGTCCCGCAACATGGCTCCCGCAGATCCATAGAGCTCACGGGTGGTGAGGAGCCCTACGCCCTCGTCGTGCCGCACTTGCCCCCGTTGTGCCGCACTTGCCCACGCGGACGCATTTAGCGGCGGCGGCCGGGATGCAACCCTCTGCCCGAGCCATGGCCGCTGGGGTGGCGAGGCACCCCTTCGCGCGCGCCGTCCTGCAGTTGGCGGGTGGCACAACGACCCCTACGCCGTGACCCGTGCGCAAGCGCCACCACCGTCGTCGTCGCCGCCGGCGGCGGTGCGAGAGGAGGAAACAAAGAGAAAGGGTATGACAGCATTGACTTAGAGGGAAATGAAAAATAAATTTAAATAGAGAAATCATATATTTCGTTAATGCCATCCGATAAAACTTCGAATAATATCCCTATACAGCCCTATACCAAGTGCTGCTGGAGAGATTTGGTCGATCGGATCCACGGCCACGGTGCGGCCCGTTGTTGCTTTCGTTCATTCCGTGCCAAGATCGATGCCTTTCCCAAGGACAAGTCCTGATCACGATAAGTAGTATTTTTTTAGTGCCCGACCTCAGGACTTTTGCGAAGCTGACGAACGGTGCTGCTGCTAGCCTAGCCTCTCCTGATGGATGCCTAGAAACGCGTGAACTAATCACTCGATGAAGGCCTTGGCCAGGACGTCGGTGGACACGGGCGGCGTGGCGCCGAAGAGCGTCATGGCGATGGCCTGAGTTCCCTGAAGCTGGCTGTTGAAGGCGGAGACGACCGCGGCGGCGCAGTTCCCCCTGTTCTGCTGGAAGTGCACGAGCCCCCTGGGGAAGACGAAGACGTCCCCCTTGTTGACGGTCTTGGTGAAGAGCTTGTTGGGACCGTCAACATCTCCCCCATGCATGATCGACAGAAAGGATGACGCTGCGTCGTGGTGCTCCTGCCTCGCCGGCCGCCTGGCATGGCGTGGTCTGATCTCCCTGCGCCTCTTTCTCCTGCTTCTCCTCGACCTCACCCCATCCTTCTCTTTGTTGTTCTTGGAAGATGGATCCCTCGTCTCTCGATCAAAGTCATGGGATTCAATTCTCCTCCAAGGTACGATCTTTGTTCAATGCACCTGTCGCCGACGGTGCTCGGGGCTTTTGGCTTGTTGCTTCTTTCAGTCGTTCGCGGTTTCGCATTAATGAGGATTCAGTGAGCAAAATTCTTCATTCTACTTTGGGTGGTTCTCCGTCGTCTTTCTCTGTTCTGGAACTGGAGGACCGTCTCTTCAAGTTTGTTGTGTTTGATCGCCGGGTTGGTCTTCACATTTATGCAATGAAATTTTTTGCCTGTGATTCCTTCAAAGTTTTCTTTCATCTCTGGAACCAATCGGGACGGGCTAGTGCAAGGATTTCCAGAACTTTGGATCAAGGACCTCGTTATGAATGGCAGCCAGTCAAATCACCGAAACGTTCTTCCAAGGTCGTTGGCAACCACAGCTTTGCAGATGCTGTTCGTGTTGGGTTGCAGGCTCCAAATTCGGTTTTCTCCATATTGAATTTTGGCTCGGTTCCGGATTCAGCTCTTGGTTCATCTGTTCATCCGTGTTCTTCGGATTTTCATGGCCCTTCAATCACGGACCATTCAAGGCAGGGGGTCCATTCAATGCAGAGGGATCAATCAGGACAGGGGTTTCCAAGGGTGCCCTTAACCGGTGCAAATTCCATTCCTTTATTAAAAGTCCCCAATCAACGCTTTTCTCGGGTTAATTGCTCCCGGTGTTTTTCGAATTATCATTCACGTCCTAATTGTCGCTCCCCGGTCAGATGTTCGGCATGTTTCCGTTATGGCCATATTGCCGATTCTTGCGGTATCCAAAGACGTTTCCCAGGCCTTTCTTCCAGAAGATTATTTTCCTCTCATATGGATGGGTCAAAATGGAAAGATGTAAATTACCATACCTGGTTCAAGTCTATGACCGGTGGTCCCATGTCGCAAGAGGACCTGCAGCCGCCCCGCTTTCGTTGCTTGTCGCCTCTTCAACTTCGATTCCTTGGATTTTACCGGAAGTTCCCTTTCTTGTTCGCGGCAATCCATCGCCGCCGGAGCGGCCGCTTGCTGGTGAGTGCTCACCGGACACTAGGCCGAAACGATTTGTCCCGGCACTAGCAAATTAGCGTCTGTGGCGGGTGCAACTATCAACCGCTACCAAAGTGAGGCGCGGGGGCGCCGTGTCGCAACCGCCGCATTGAAGCATCACTGCCGGCGGGCGACATAAGCCACCCGCCAAAGACAAATGATACCATTTATGCTTTGGCGGATGAGTTATGTCGACCGCCGGCACGAAGGTTTAGTGGGGGCGGCCAACATAAGCCAACCGCCGCACAAATGGTCCCATTTCTGCTGGCGGGTGGCTTATATCGACCGCCAGCAGGGATCTTTACTACTGGCGGCTTTCATATGCACCCGCCAACACAGTGAAGCTGAAAATAGCTTGAAATTGATACAAGTCACCAACATTTTAACATGCATGCATGGACAACAACAACAAGTAAAATTCAAACTGAAATATCAACACAAACAACAGAAAGATTTATTTCATACAAACAACATGCATTGCATGATGACAAATGTTTCAAAGCACACTTAAAACCAACACAAATTAAAGTACAATACATTAGGGGCCTCACTCACAAATCAACACAACTTTGCCTCACTCAAATTTCTTTGACAGTCCAGCTGTGATATAGCTACCAAGCACTAAACCTATTATCAAGACCACAACAGCGATGATGGTGCCCCCGCATGCAGAGTCCTTGATTTTTGTTGCGCTTCTTCCGATAGCCAATTTCCGCCATAATGTCGATAAGTTGCCCTCTATGGTCTGCAAGTTCAAGCCTCGTTTCATTACTCGCTATCTTCAAATCACTCATCCCCACCTTCGGATCGAAATGACACACTTCATCCGATTCCATTGTTCCGTAAATTCGAATTTGCTAGTGGTGGCTCCTGCACCTGCCCGGCGGATACACAACACTAGACGGTTGTGCCGCTCTTGGTGCTGGCGTTGCACCAGCTAAACTGCTGTGCGACTGATAGTTTGGCGGCAGCAAATGAGGGTGAAATTTTTTCAAATGGTTGATGTATTGATTTTCAAAATAAACTTCCTGACATGAATTAGGGTCCCCCTAAAAGAATAAACAACAAATGTGACTTCCATCAATAAATTGGATAATTCTATAGACATAAAATTATATCAACCAACAAATCATTAATAATCAACAATTGTGGATAATTCTATATCTACCGAATCAATAATAATCAACAAATCTACTAATATTATTTCAACCAAATCAATAATAATCAACAAATCCTACTAATATTATATCAACTAATAATCACTACTATTAGATCAACCGAATCAGTACTAATCAAATGAATTAGGGCATGAGATGAAAAACAAACCACGTGGTTGTTCGGGCACTTGTAGATGATGCTATTTGTCTTGGTCTTGTACCAAATTAACTGGAGCCGACACGACGGGCAGATCAGGAGGGGGAGAGGCACGAACTGGCTATGGTTCGGCGCGACCGAGCTGCTCGCCATGCGACGGCGGTGAACCTGCTCGACGTCGGTCGAGGAACTGGAGGTTGAAGAGTGGGTCGACGGCTTGCCGACGGTGGCGGGCCGGGCGCGGCGGCACGTGGGCGAAGCTCACGCACGAGCGGCGGTGGCGGGGGGGTAGGTCGGTTGCGGGCGCTTGCGGCGGCGGCGGCTTGCGGCGGCGGCTAGGGTTGCTAGCGAGTGTGTGAGTGAGTGAGTAGTTGAGTCAAACCGCGTTAGGACCGAAGATATTCAGACAAGTGTGCTGGCGGTTGTCTTAACGACCCGCCAAGAGAGGCATCGTCTTGGCGGTTGGCTTAAGAGGACCGCCAGCATAAATGTACACAAGGTCTTGGCAGTCACGTATAGCACAGAGATTACTGCTGGCGGTTTCCTTATGCCAACCGCCAGCACTGTGTCTTCTATAAGTATAGACCAGCCCCTTCTTCCCAGCAACCTTCCAATGGCGTTGTGCCCGAGAGGAGCTCGGGAAAAGCTCCAAAAACACCAAATCTAGGGGGGAAGGTTTTGCTCTTGGTTTTCTTGGAGGAGGTGGTTATATAAGGTGAGTTTGTGCTATTTTAACCTTAGTTTTCTCCTTTTATTAATGATTTCTATGTAGTTAGGGATCTAGATCTAGACCTAGTGTTAGCTAGGAAAGAGAGGGGAGTGAAGAGAGATATTGATTTAGATATTTATTTTTTAAAAAGCTTTAGATTTAAATTATATTTAATTATTATTGCAACTATAGAAGCAAGTATACATATTAAATTATTAGTTTGTAATTAAAATTATTATCTTCAATAATTTAATTTATAGAATTTAGTTTTGTTTTCGTTTTTTACATATTAATTAAATGAAGCATAGAGCATACTGAGTTTATAATTAATATAATTACTTTTATAGGTGTTATTTAAGATGGAACATAGAGCGCGGATGTATGGCATACGGAGAAATTCGTCTACATTCTTGACAGAGTTAACAAACTTTCTTGAGGTTGCGCAAAAGGATGCCCAAATTTCTAGGACCAAGCAAATACATTGTCCATGTTGTGATTGTTGCAACAAAATTGTTTGGGAAGATATTAATGCCATCAAGATGCATTTGATAAAGCGTGGTTTTGTGAAAGGATACAAAACTTGGTCCCACCATGGTGAAGCGAGAAAGTACTTTCAACAATGCGGACATCGGCATCGGTATGATGAAGTGGGTGATGAAGATGCAGATGAAAATGATAATGTCATGACGGATGATGCTTTTGGTCGTGAAGATCAAAATGATGATCAAACGGATGCACCACGGTGGACGAGGAATGTGATGTTGATATGGAAGAAATGTTGCGCCACATTGAACCGGAGGTGTTGCTAGGGAGTGCTAAAGGGTTAGAAAATTTTGAGACACTAAAGAAGGCAAGAAAGGACCGTATGTATGAGGGTTGTGGGAATGAGTGGACCGTGTTGCGTTTCATGCTCCATCTTCTCGATTGTGAAGGCAAAATTTGGATGGTCGGACAATAGTTTTTAACGAACTCCTTACTTTGTTGGCCAATCTACTCCCGAAGCCTAACTTGGTCCCAAGAAACACATATGAAGCAAAGAAGATTATCAACCCATTGAAGATGCGAGTGCAACGAATACACGCATGTAGGAACCATTGCATATTGTACCGCGGTGACTATGCAGAACTAGAGAAGTGTCCAAATTGCGATGCTAATCGTTACAAAAGTAATGCCGATTTTGTTTGTGGAACGGGTCATTGCATCTAAAGGCACGAAGAGGAAGGTTGGTGGAAAGAAAAGTGTAATTTGTCAAGTTGAGGTGGAGTATAGTATTGGTACCGACACTGCTACTCAACGTAAAGTCCTTGCATTGGTGATGTGGTACTTGCCGGTGGAGGATCGTCTAAAGCGATTGTTCTCGAACCCAAAGACCGCCGAACAAATGACTTGGCACACGAGATCGCCCGAGAGAAGTCCGATGGGAAGCTTCGACATCCTTCGATGCTCGGCGGTGGAGGACCTTTGATTCCAAGCACAAAGAGTTTAGAGAAGAAAAAAGAAATATAAGGTTCGCGTTATGTACGGATGGTATGAATCCATTTGGTGAAAGAAGCAAAGACGCACAACACATGGCCGGTGTTGATGACCATATACAACCTCCCCCCCGGCTATGTCACAAGAGAAAGTTCATTTTGCTTACCATTCTAATCCAAGGACCGAAGCAACTCCGGTCTTGATATAGATGTCTTCCCGGAGCCATTGATGGAAGAAATGGAGAAGTTTTGGAAACATGGGGTTGAGATGTGGGATGAGTACGAAGGGAGACATTCACACTTAAGGCAATTATCTTTGTTACCATTAATGATTACCCCGCCCTATTTTCTTTGTCCGGTCGAAAAAAGGAAAAACAAAGTTGTGTAGTTTGTTTGAATGGTACAATATCCGTGTACCCGAAAGGATCTCGAAGACAAAGGTGTATATGGGGCACGTATGCAGCTACTAAGGACTCGCAAGTACCGTAAGATGGCGAGACTATTTCGATGGAAAAATTGAGAAGTACTCTTTTGCCCCACAACCGGCCACAGGTAGAACCATATTTGAAATGTGTCGAAGGTCAAGTTTAAACTTGGTAAGAAATCAAAAGGTGATAATTCAAAAGGGGGAAGGAAGGAGGTCGAAACTACGAGAAAACATTGATGAGCCTTTCAAGAAGATGTCTATATTTTTTAAGTACTTGCCATACCGGGAAGATTTGACGAAGTGCGCCATGCCTGTCGATGGGATGCATCTTCAAAAGAATGTGTTTGAAAGCACAATGGGATTCTTAGGCTTAACAGAAAGGTAAAGGACGGACCGAAGTCGCGTAAGGATCTTGTTGACCTAAAAATTAGGCAAGAACTTCACCCACAACCACGTCCTAATGGTAAGCGGTACCTTCCACCTCGCTAGCTTCAACTTAACACAACATGAGAGGTTGGCTATCCGCAAATGCTTGCGCGGGCCGAAAGTGCCAACCGGATTCTCATCCAACATCCGATCATTGGTCTCGTTGAAGGACATGACGCTTACCGGTTGTAACTCTCATTACTTGTCATGTGATGATTATTGTTTTTCTCGCGATTGCGATCCGAGCCGTCAAACCAATATTCCTTAAGATGGTCATGACAAGGATGTGCTACTTTTTCAACGTCATTTCGCGAAAGTGGTAGATTGTGTAGAGTTGGCAAGGCTTCGAATTGTTTATGTCGAAACTCAAGCCCGGCTCGAGATGTGCTTCCCTCCGTCATTTTTTGATGTCATGGAACATCTAATGATCCACATGGTCGAGAAAATTACTCGAACTAGGACCTATGTACTTTCATCAGATGTGGACGTACGAACGGTTCATGTCGATTCTCAATGGATACATGAGAAACAAGGCATTTCCAGAGGGAAGCATGATCGAGAGCTACCATACAGAAGAGAGTGTTGATTGTTGCATAGACTACATAAAAGATAAGAGAGCGACCGGTTTACCGGAATCTCGACACAAAGGCAGATTGTCAGGGAAAGGGACCATTGGAAGGAAAAGATTCATTGACGAGGACAACCAACAACTGGAGAAAGCACATGCTAGTGTTCTGCAACAACTTGCAATAGTGGAGCCATTTATTGTGCAACACGAAAATGAGATTCGTGAGGAAAATGATAGTCAGACCGAGGATTGGGTCATCAAAGAGCAAAAGCGTCGTTTCCCATCATGGTTAAAGGAACATGAGCATCTATTTCAAGGAAATTCCATAGATGACACAACATTGACTAGGTTGGCGATCGGTCCATCAAGCAATGTTACCTCATGGCAAGCATACGAAATTAATGGGTACACCTACTATACGAAGGCGAAAGACAACAATAGTGTTGCTTATCGAATAGTGGTGTTCGCATAGATGCGATTGATAAATCCGGAAACAACATCACTTACTACGGGTTCATAGAGGAAATATGGGAACTTGACTATGGAGAGAATATCAGGTTCCCCGTGTTTCGGTGCCAATGGGTCAAACACCCGAATGGCGTCACAGATGACAATTATGGATTGACACTTGTAGACCTTGCCAATGTAGGTTACAAAGATGATCCATGGGTACTCGCCGAGCGTGTTGCACAAGTTTTCTACATAGCTGATCCTATGAATGTGAAGAAGCACATTGCCGTCTCCGGAAAACAAAGAATTCTAGGAGTAGAAGGTGTAATTGATGTTGAGGATTACAATCAGTTCGAGGAACTAGTCTTGTTCACAGATCATGAGAAGAGAATTAAAAAAATTGAAGCCACCATTCCTAAATCGGAGAAGCCATGGTTACGTACAGACTGTGATGGGAGAATTGTTAAAGGATAAATTTGACCGTATTAGTCGGGCTTGATGTATCACTTGTACGACTTTATATAATTAGTGTTGTTGTAAGACTTTAATCAATTTAGGAGAGTTTTGGAATTAAGTTTTGATGAAATGAGACTCTCCTCCTGTACATAAATTCAAATTATGGAAATTATGGTTTCAATTAGTGTTTGAACACACCCCCTATACTTAAATTGAAATATTTTATGATACATTGGGAAGTTCCAATGAAATTTGAATAATTTAAGCCCCTGTTTCAAATTTTGCAAATTATGGAAAAACATTATGCTGGCGGTTATCATAAGTCAACCGCCAGCATAGTGGTTTGCCAAAATTTGAAAATTTGAAATCCTCGGCTTGAAAATGTTCAAACTCTTTGAAACTTCCAAAACTTATCATAAAATATTTGAATTTATTTATAGGAGGTGTTTTGTTATAAGAATAGGTTTGAATTTGAAAAGGTTAGTTCAAATGAGACCCTAGGGTCAAACAACTCATAACTCATTAGGTGTATGAACCTATTTGAACTAACCTTTTCTAACTAGGACTTATTTTACAAAAAACACACCCCCTATACTTAAATTGAAATATTTTATGATACATTGGTAAGTTCCAATGAAATTTGAATAATTTAAGCCCCTGTTTCAAATTTTGCAAATTATGGAAAAACATTATGCTGGCGGTTATCATAAGTCAACCGCCAACATATTGGTTTGCCAAAATTTGAAAATTTGAAATCCTGGCTTGAAAATGTTCAAAACTCTTTGAAACTTCCAAAACTTATCATAAAATATTTGAATTTATTTATAGGAGATGTTTTTTATAAGAATAGGTTTGAATTTGAAAAGATTAGTTCAAATGAGACCCTAGGGTCAAACAACCCATAACTCATTAGGTGTATGAACCTATTTGAACTAACCTTTTCTAACTAGGACTTATTTTACAAAAAAACACACCCCCTATACTTAAATTGAAATATTTTATGATACATTGAGAAGTTCCAATGAAATTTGAATAATTTAAGCCCTCGTTTCAAATTTTGCAAATTATGGAAAAACACTATGCGGCGGTTATCATAAGTCAACCGCCAAAGATAGTGGTTTGCCAAAATTTGAAAAATTGAAATCCTGGCTTGAAAATGTTCAAAACTCTTTGAAACTTCCAAAACTTATCATAAAATATTTGAATTTATTTATAGGAGGTGTTTTGTCATTTGCATTTGAAAAGCTTTGCATTTGAAAAGTTAAGTTTGAATTCTTTCATATCACAACGCTGGCGGGCACTTATGATAACCGCCAGCGGGAGTTCTCACCACTGGCGGTTGCTTATGTGACCCGCCTGTGGTAAGGTTCACCGCTGGCGGTTGGTTTATGTGACCCGCCAGCGGTGGTCTACCGCTGGCGGTTGCCTTATGTTGCTCGCCAGTGGTGACTCCATCTATATATACACGAGACACGGTCTCGAAAATTTTCTAAGTCTGGCGTGAATACGAAACGACGCCGTCGGCCGCCAAATTTTCCCCGCGGAGCGCCGCCATCGTCCCCGACCGCCGCCGCCCCTCCGACCACCCCGCCGTCGTCCGGAGTGCCCGCCCACTTCCACGAGCGCCTCGCCGTCATCCGCGAGGGCCCCGCCATCTTCCGCGGTCGCCCCGCCGCCCCTTCTCCCCGTGGACCGCCGCCGCGCCGTCGTCCGCGCGCGGTCGCCCCCGCCGCCCCCGCCGTCCGAGCGCCACCGCCCCTCTTCCCTACCGGGATGGCATCCTCCTCCCCGCCGGCCACTTCCCCAACCGTTGGCCGGGACCCGCCGGCGACCGCTCCGCCGCCGCCTCCGCCGACGCCGCCGCCCCCCGCTCGCCACCGACAACTCATCTCCTCACCGCTCGGGACGCATGGAGGCCGGGGATAGGGCCGGCGGCGCCGCCCCTGCTTGGTTGGTGTTTTTTCTTTTTTTTTCAAAATGCAATTACATGAGTTTAATTTGTGGATAAATAGATTGTGGATAATTGCAATTACATTGATTGTGGATGAATAGATTTAAAAATGTTACAAATGGACTATGGATTTTATTTTATTAATTTTGTTGTATAAATAAATGGATGATGCATTTTGTATAAATAAATTTATTATAAGTAAGCACTATGCACTATGTTACAAATGGACTATGGATTTAATTTTATTAGTTTTGGTGTAGAAATAATGAAATATGGAATGTGGATTGTTGATAAATAGATTTTTTATAAAAATGGATTGTTGTATAAATATGGACTATGGATTATTGTATAAATATGGACTATGGATTATCTATGATCAAATGTTAACAGTGAACAATCTCGTGAGGAGGAATCTAGTGATAGTGATATAATTGGAGACTATGAAACTCCCTCCGAGTACGAACCAAGCAAACCACGACCTCGTAGGCGTCCCGAAGACGATGATGTTGATTACGAACCAAGCAATAATGAGGTCTCAGGCACATTCACTCAACTTAATGTTTGTTTATTCAATTAAGATATAATTTAAATAGTGTTTTATGTGTAGAACAATGACCGATCCCCGCGCCGACGTCGTAGAGCATCTAACATTCGTGCCCAAGAGGCGAGAAGTCATTTCGTAACCGTAACCTTCGGGTACTACTAGTTCTAGTAACCCGAAAAGGAAACGTGGTCATAGAAGAAGAAACCGGATCCCCGAAAGAGGACAACTTGTGATAGAACGGTTGGGTGACAAAGGTGAGCCCGTCGAACCTAAGGGGATAGCTGCTAGGTTTCGAAACATCGTCGGTGCAATTGTCAGAGACCAATTGGCGTCTTGGATCACAACTACTAATTGGAAGACAGTCCCTAAGGCTACGAAGGATGTATTATGGGCCAAAGTGAAAGAAAAATTTGTTTATCCAGAAGGTACAGAAAATGCAGGTAGAACTTTTGCCGAGGGCCTTTGTGGAAGAGCTCTTAGGAATTGGAGGTCTACACTTAATACTGAATTTGTCCAGAAAGGAAAGGATGCTAGGAATGTGTATGGTAACATTCCGCTAGCAGTCTAGGAACAATTCGTAGATCAGAAGAAGACGACAGAAGCAGTAGCTCTGAGCGTCCAACAAAAGGAGAAGGCTATGAAAGCTGCTGAGAACCCCCATCGCTTGGGTTCCGGAGGATATGCTGCCAAAATGACAAAATGGAGGAAGGAGGAAGAAGAAAGGCGGGTAGGCCGGTTTACCAACTATTTTTGAAGGCATGGATGAGCGTAGCAGAATTGGATCCTTGCTCGAGTTCCGGCTATAGCACCTCGACGGTAATGTTTCATTCCGTAAGCCCTCAATAGAACAAATTTATCGGAAGTCTGGAAGAACTTGCGAATTGCAAAAGAAAGGTCTTTTCGTGCCCGATAGGGAGAAAGATATGCTATCCGCCGCGATCGAATGCCCGAGCACCCTAGATGTGTTCGAGGGATTTCTTCTACCTTGCCCTGGGGTAAAGCATTTCGTGAACACCGGTCAAGTTATAAAAAGCGAGACCGTTATAAGAAGAAGCTTGAAGACAAGATGAGAGAAATTGCCAAGCAAGAATTGATAGGCTTCTTCATACAACAACAACAACAACAACAAGCTTCTATTGGGCCAAGTGCAGAGAATCTAGTATCTGGTGGTTCTGGACAGGTTCCTTCAAATTTGATGCTTGACCAGATCGGAGCCATCCCGACTCCAAGTAGTGCTGGTTCTATTGCTATCGCCAAGCATCCTGTGGATGACATTGTAGAGGATACACCATGCAAATTGGTTATTCCATATGGAAGAAAACTAGATAAGTTTCGAGAAGTTGGGACAGCCATGGCACTAACGGGTCGTGTGTTTCCGAATCCACCACCGCCGCAGTACGCATGGGTTCAAGTTGTTTCGGTTTACGAAGAGTCGTGCGAGATTGATATCCCTACTGAGGATGGGATCGCGCTTCTCGGTGATGCGAGGAACCAATTTATATTGTGGCATCATCGAGATATCATAATTAATACATTACCAAGTCACTACTTGCAACCTAGCCAAGAACGAGTACCCCCCAGGATCCGAGATGCCGCCAAATGGTCGAGTACATGATGGGTGGGGAACATGGAGGCGGTAACAATGATAACAACATGATGGTTGTGGAGCGGGGAGTTGACGATAATGACAACAACATGCCACAAACTCCTCCGCATCAAGGGCAAAGGCGGGAGCATCATCATCTCCGAAATCCGATCCAAGACCACAAACTCCTCCGACATTAGGGGCAGGGGCAGGGACATCATCTCCGAAATCCGATCAAAGACCACAAACTCCTCCGACATCAGGGGCAGGGGTAGGGGCACCACCATCTCCTCTGCCATGTCCAAGACCACCATCTCCTCCTCCAGCAACCAAGACGCCAACAACAATACATCGGATGATAAACTCATATGAACCAAAGACGAAATCATCTGATGTTGACTTGTTCTTGAAAGTACTGAAGAATAAACCTAAACGGGCTCCAACATCAGGTAAAGAATCACCTAATGTTCAAGTACTCAAGAAGGCACCAGATGAAAAGTCTTTATCCCGCACCTCTTTACAAAAACAAAAGGAGGAGCACATAAGTATGTTTTCGTCGGATGAGGTGCCCGACAAGTATGAGCATGGCAAACAATTCTTGTTCGGTGGCAACCGAACGAAGGGCCGTCGAAATTAATGAGGCCGCATACTTGGATCATGCACGCCATGAAGCAAGGCATTAACACTATCACCGCCAATCTCCCGAAATGGGTGTTCAGTAGCTCTTATGACCGGAAGGTTGCAATCGATTTCCCCGATTTGCATGCGATGTTCCGTCGTGAAAAACTCGACATCAATCTCGTCACCATTTGGTCCATGTAAGTCAACATCCCTATACGACATCCAAATCTATTCCATATGTATTGTTATTACCATCCTAAATAAATTTTTTGCAGGATGCAAGCGTCGATGAAAAGAAAACAAATGGGAGGTGGAAGGTAGCATTTATTGACCCGCAACAAGTAACCAAATCACAACACACGTTCATAATGAGGGATGAACTAAGAAAGAAAATAGAGGAAGAAGCAAAGGCACAAGAAGAGAAAGAAAAATTAATAAAGAATTACGAGAAAGCTAAACTTCACGAGGTGTCTGTATACATTTCAACGGTCATGAGGAAAAACAACATAAGGATTCTATCAAGTTTGCTTACAATTTTGAGTAAGATCCTTTAAATAACTATTTCATCATTTGCCTTCATTTTTTAGTCTATTTATATTAATTTTTTTTAATTTTATGCAGTGATCATTTCATTTGCTTTCACATGTGTCCGAAGTTGGGAACTGTGGGGGTCTTCGACTCATTACACTATTCATCGTCTTCTTACAAGACAATCATTGATATTATAAAAAAGTAAGACAACTAAGTGCAATATATAATCACTAATGCATGCGTGTATCAACTATATTTCAAATTGTATTACTAACTTATGTTTTTATATCCTTAAAGTGCGTATAGGCTATACATACTCAATGGTGGGGATCACAAGAAGAAAAAAATTGGTGATACGCAATGCCAAATGGGTAAGAACACTTCGTTAATAAGTATCAATCATTTTTATCGAGTTGGTACACTTCGTTAATTATCACCGATCATTTTTTATTTGGTTGCGGTGCTACAAACAACCTCCTTGCGTGTACTATGTGGATATTATGTGTGTGAGGTTTTGAGAAATAATGGGAGGTACCGGACGAATCCTGAAGACGTAAGCCTCTAGTTTGTACACAACTATGTATGTGCTAATTATGGTCCTGATGGTAATGCATAACAATCTTCATTTATTGTGTTTACGTGCGGATGCCTACCATTGACAAATCATGGGGGCAACTTGGTGACAATCAAATCACCAACATTTGTGCGGACATGGCTAGATCCATCCTACGTGAGATTTGCCACGAGGATGGAGAATTCTTCGATGAAGAAGGAGTTTTGTCATTAGACGATGCGTAAAGGTTACGAAGATGGGTGTCTTAGGGTTATCTATTATGCACAATGTGTTGTAATGTGACTTATGTATACATTTTTTATTTGAGTTTGGATTATGTGTTTGTGAGACATATATATTGGATTAAAGTGAATTTAGCATACAAATGCCAATGTGAAAAAAATAATAGACCAAAATGACAAATTATATACAAATAATAAACAATTATGGGGAATTATATAGCAAATGGGAAAAATGCTTTCTGTGGCGGGCGGTCTAAGCAACCGCCAAAAAGATGACCCTTGTGCTCGCGGTTCACTTAAACGACCGCCAAGCACGATGACATTTGTGCAAGGCGGTCCGCTAAGTAACCGCCAAGACCGATGACATTTGTGTTGGCGGTCATTTAAGTGACCCGCCAAAGACAAATTGATCCGTGCCGGCAGTGCCGGCCACCCGCCAAAGACAAAGGGCCATTTCTATCGGCTCAAAGTTGCCGGCGGGTGCCGTGCCCGCCGCAAAAACCGGTTTTAGCCGCTAGGACAAATCGTGTCCGGCCTAGTGGGACCTCGCACTTGGTCTACGTCTCGGCCCTCCCCGCATTCCCCCCCTCGCGTGAAAGCGCAGCCCCGCCTCTCGCCACCGTCATTGCCCTACCTCGGAAAGCTCGCCGGGCGACATGGCCTTCCAGTTCGTCGATCCTACGCCTTTCATCCCTCGAGGGTATAATCGTGTGATGATTCCAGGACGTCGGCCTATGTCTCGTGTCATCTTGGGTCGGCCAAGCAGACGTAACCTCGACCTCGCCATTGCTACTGTTCATCCGCTCCCCCAGCATCAGGTACAATTCAATGCCATCCGTGATGTGTTGGCAGACTTCTTGGGAGTTCAAGCTCGGGTTGGTTTTCGATCAATCCAACCGTGCCCGCTTGGTCAGGCTTATGTTCGCTTTAACACTTACCATGATAGAGATCGGTTGATTCGTAATAGTCCCCATGCCTTTGGGGATGTTTTTATCTCATTTACGGAAACATGATAGAGGGAGGAATCATCGTGCTATAACACTCAATCATGATGTTTGGCCGATGTTGTTGGGAACAAATGTGGATTTCCGGTCCGATGCTCATATCCATAAGATTATTGGTGATCATGGTCGGTCATTGCCCGGGAAGAAGATCACAACAACCCGGCAAGAGTTCTAGTTAAAACGAGAGTGGTTAATCCGGAGGATATTCCCCGGTTTATTGTCGGCGCCGAGGGGCCGCACTACAAGAAACTATTTAATCGTGACGCATTCTCCGCGACGTTTTCGTAAAACGTCACGAATGTGCATTGCAGCCCAAAACACTCGCGACGATTTCTTTAATTCGTCGTGATTCTACGACGTATTCCTCTTTTGTCACGGATGTGCATTGAAGCCCAAAACACCGCGACGATTTGTTAAATTCGTCGCGATTCTACGACGTATTCCTTTTTTCGTCACAAACACTGCGACGATTTGTTTAGTTTGTCGCGATTCTACGACATATTCATATTTTTCGTCACGGACGTGCATCGATGGATATTGAAGCCCAAACCATCACGACGATTTGTTAAATTCGTCGCAATACGGCCCACAACACCGTGACGTTTTAGCAGATTCGTCGCGATCCCTAAAAAACAGCCACCTCACCAGCACCTAGGGCCCACCCACACTGCCACGCAGGCGCCACCTCACCACCACGTGAACGCAAAGGGCCCACCACACTGCCACGCAGGCGCAACCTCACCCAGGCGCCACGTCACCACCATGCGAGCACCAGGGGCCCACCTCACTGCCATGTAGGTGCCACCTCACCCAGGCGCCACGTCACCACAACGTGAGCGCCGGGGCCCACCTCACTGCCACGTAGGCGCCACCTCACCCAGGCGCCACGTCACCACCACGTGAGAGCCCAGGGCCCACCACACTGCCACACAGGTGCCACCTCACTCGGCGCCACGTCACCACCACGTGAGCGCCACGAGCCCACCTCACCGCCACGCGGCGCCACCTCACCCGTGCGCCACGTCACCACCACGTGAGCGCCCGGGGCCCACCACACCGCCACGCGAGCGCCACCTCACCCAAGCGCCACGTCACCACCACGTGAGCGCCACGGCCCACCTCACCGCCACGCGAGCGCCACCTCACCCGTGCGCCACCTTACCACCACGCAGCGCCACCTCACCCGGGCGCCACGTCACCACCACGCGAGCGCCGGGGGCCCACCTCACCGCCACGCGAGCGCCACGTCACCACCACGTGAGCGCCCCGGCCCACCACACCGCCACGCGGCGCCACCTCACCCGGGCGCCACGTCACCACCACGCGAGCGCCGGGGGCCCACCTCACTGCGCCACACAGCGCTCCTCACCTAGGCGCCACGTCACCACCATGTGGTAGAGAATGATTTTAGAAATTTTTGGAAAAAAGAATCATCGAATTTGGAGTTAGTATGAGGCAGAAAAACTAGTTACAAGTTTTAGTCAAAGATTAAAAAGAGAAAACACACTTGTTCATCTCAGTTCATAGCAATTGCAATTTTTGTTTTTAATCTTCGGATAAAACTTGTAAACTATTTTTCTTCCTCATACGAACTCCAAATTGGTTGATTCTATTTCCTATTTTTTTCTAAAATCGAGATGTTTTACTCAGTGCCATTTGTTTGTATCTTAATTACTATTTCTTAGTTGCTTTTCATGCAACATAACTTTTCCAACTAAAAAGAGAATATGAAAAACATGTTTTTTCATAATAATTGCTAATATAACTTAATATTCTCTAATGTTATGGTGAACATGAGATGGTGTCAAAAATTGAGGTGCATACAAGTTTGATCACATTATTAGTTGTTCAAATCTCAAAGTTTGTTTTTATTTGTAGGAAACTATGTGAGTCTTGTGTCCTATTTGTGAACCTCTATAATCTCACCTTATTAAAACCATATGAATTTTTTATAGGAGCATTATACGCTTAAAATATGATTTCATGTCAATTTGTAGAATGTTTTGAACAAATTTAAGTATCATTATCATTATTTTACAACAAGGTGACTAGTAGAAGTTCGAGTTTTTCCTACAAGTCAATTGAAGTTTTCGTCAATCTCCTAGATGTGGCCTAGAATGGACCATAGAAGCCTAATTATGATTTTTGTGAAATTTTTCCAATCCTATTGGAGGTACACATAGTTCAAATTGTAATTATTTCTTATTTCAAATAAATGAAAAAAGAAAAAGAAAAAATTAAGCGGGGGATAAATGTAACGAGCCCGTTTAAGCCCAAAACAACTCAATCATTTTAGACCGTTCATCTGCGAACGGACGGCTAAAATTGCGTTTGCTTCGTATAAAAGGATCCCAAACCCTATTCCGCTGCCTCCCCCTCCCCTCAGCCTCCTCCCGCCGCCCGCTCCCTCTCCTCCTCGCCTCTCTCTCTCCCTCCTCAGATCCACGGACCGCAGCCAGATAGAGCCTGCCGCCTACATTGCCAACAATAGCTGTGGCAGCTGCCCAAGGCGAGCGAAGGAAACCAGCCGACGCCACCGCCCCCAGCCTCCTCACCGCCCCTGTATCCACCTCCATGTACAAACAAATCGATCGATCCCCACCCAACCCAACCAAATCGAGCGAGCAAACCCTAACCCTTCCAGCGCCCGCCCGCCGCCCCGCTCCCCACGCCGGCCGAGGAAACAACCACCGCGGAATTCACCCCCGGATCCGGGGATGATGTTCGGCGACTCCGACGGATCCAAGGACGCCCGCGCCCCCGCTGTCCTCCTCCCAGCCGCCGTCGCACCTCTCCGCCCTCCTCCTGGCCGATGCCGATCTGCGGAATGGGAGCGACGCCGCCGAGCTCAGGCCCTACGAGCCCTACTTCCCCAAGACCGCTCCATCAAGACCGGCACCAAGGTATTGTATGGCGGCTGGCCCTCCCTCCCTCCCTCGGTGTCTCGGCGTCCGCATGCATTTCCGTCCGGCTCCCCGCCCGATCTGCGCTTGCGTGCTCGCTGCTAGCATCTCTTTGGGTGTTGTTGCTGCTCTTCTTGAGGTTGATTTTCTTTGTTTCGAGAGTTGTACAGGGTAGCTGGATCTGTCGTGATGTCTTGGTGGCACACACTTCACATTGCTCTGTAGCTGAGGAGTATCGCTCTGCTCGGCAACCAGAAGTGAAGTCTGTGCTGCTATTAGTTGGGGGCGGCATTGCCTGATAATTGGCCAGATTTCTGCAAAGCGGGAAACGTGGTAGGGAAAGTAATTGTGAGAGTGGTTTGTCTGTCACTCTGTCCCTTCAGTTTGTCGCTCGAAGCTTCAGAAAACTGCTGAATTTTGGATTGTAATGGGGTTAGGTGAGGTTGCGGTTGCCTGTTAGTACTGTTACCATTGGACTGCACATATTGGCCTCCGTGTTGGCAGCAGCAAGGGCATATGTGCCGAGGTCAATTGAATTTGAAAGCGTTAGTTGACCTGAAGTTGTTCACTCCCTAATTGGAAATAGCTCATTGTGTCATTGGTTCCAGATGTTAAACAATAATATTTCCTCCTATAACTGTACTACCTTTAGATTGATTGAGCACATTTGATTTGACTAACTTTAGGTTAGATAGTTATCAAATTAGTAAGCATGACAATGAGAGGACACTTGTCTTGTTTGTTGAATGGGTAACTTAGCAGTTGGGATCTATTTGCATCTTGGCATTGAGCTTTGACATAAAAATATTACAAGGTCACCATCACTTGTAAATCTGCACTTCTGTTCATGTTTATCCCATCAAATGATATCAGTCTAGTTTGCTTGGTTGCTTGATTTTTTTTAACAAGCAAACCACTGATGAAATGTTAAATCCAAATTTGGTGCTCCATTTAAGTACCATGCCCACTTATTTCTATATCAAAAAGGTGTTCAGTTAAACTCTAAAACAAAAGCCTGTTCAGTTGCATTAGGACAGTGTTTTAATATCCTCACTTAAGTGTCACTTGTGTTCTAGTGGATTACTCCTACTTTTGTTCTGGTGGATTACTCCTACTTTTGGCATCTGAAAATTTCCACTAGTCTATTGGCTGCTACTTTTAGCACCTGGATTACTTGACTATACTCCCACTCCATTTCTCTGCATAATTTCGTTGGGTCTTGGCTGCTTATAGTAGAATATTTTTAAACCCAAGATTCAGTGGCAAAATATGATGTGTGATGTGCCTGAAATAGCAGTATCAGGAAGTTAAGCGGCTTTGTACTAGTTTGCCTTCCTCGGTTATAGGACCAGCTCACAGTACCCAAGATTCAGTTTGCCTTCTTAAGTTTTACATCAGTTTCAGCAAATGAGGGTCAGTAAAATAAACTGAGCAACCTGGCTACTTATTGTTTCTGCAATTTTTTTATCTATACACTAAATGTTCCGTTAAAGAAAAAAACTGATCCGGCAAAACTTTGAATACCAATTTTACATGGTCCAGATCAAATGAGATCATTTTATGGACAGAAATAAAATTGCTCATTATTTACTACCATACTTACATAATCCTCTGAGCTGGTATTACCCAATGGGTTTGATTATTTATGATGCAAGCTTTTGTTCATAAACCATAGATTTTATTCCCAGTGCTCTTTATCTAGTGCCCCTGTAACTTGGTTGCTGATCTTAGGAGTATGTAGTACACGAGAGCTTTCATCTGAGTAACCACCTGAAATTTCAGTGATGCAAAGTATTTCTAAATTTGTAACAAAGTATGGTTGGGTTAGAATTTGCTAGTGTCATCTGACAAGTCCAGGTGCAAGTCATTGCCATAAACTAATACACATGAACTGGTGCTGTCTTGAATGAAGGTTTAGGCATGCCTTGAAGGATGCACGATGTTTGTATTTGTTTGAGCCTCGACGGTGCAGCCATGAAGATAGGGGATCTCCTCTACGTTAAGCACCATGCTGCCGGCACCAGGTTCGTGACTGCGGCTTGTCCAGACCCATCCTTGGCACTATTTGTTGTCGTTCCTCTCGCACCATTCACTTCCTGTGATGATACGCTCATAACTTGTTCGATAGAATTCTCAGGCCCTATTCGGATCTGTGGAAAATGTTGTGTAGTTCAATGTGGAGTCAAAATGGGATATATGGCTCCGAATCCCTGATGACCATATATTGTGTTGTTGAGTAATAATACAAATTTGGCATCTAAAATGTTTTGAATTTGTACTCTGAACTAAGCTCTCAATTGAGCAAGTCTACTCAGTCATCTCTTTTGTGTCGATGTTGACCGATGGTAACTTTCATGAGCTATCTCTGAAATTGTATTCATCTGAATGTATACAAAGTAAATAAAAGAACAAAGGAATTGAAAGAGCCAGTATATTCATGTACACCTATTGATTCTCATGAATTCAGGGTATAATAGGTGGGTCACATATACTGTTACTGTCCTATTCTGCTATAATAAGCAATACATATGCCTACAATCCTTAGTGCTCATATGTGATATTAATTAGTGGTATGCTTGTGGTGTTATAATGGCTTGCCCACATTTTGTTGTACTCATTGTGCTCCAGATTGAAAACTTAATTTGTCATTCCTTAAGCCCCTCATGTATGTTAAATATTGTCATTAATGTATCTTCTTAATAGAATGGTAAACTGCCAGTGCGAATTGCTGCACACCAAGGTTGGAAGGAATGTGTTAAGCTTCCTTTCCCAGTGACGACTCCTGTGGCTCAGTATGCAAACTGGAGCATTGCAGGAATAATTCAGCATGAGAAAACTGTGAGTTCAGAACTTCTGATGCACATTAGGAATTAGCCCCCCCCCACCCCCAAACTGGCCGACTCAAACCATTGCTACGAAGGTTTTGTTGTGTCTGTCAAATCTTAGATGTTCCTTCTGATTGCTTGTAGGATGCCAATATCTGAGGCTGATGCAACTTAAACAGTCAGAGATAAATATCTTTGTTTTGTTCCAGAAGGTAAAGATCAGGTGCACTAACTGAATACTTGAAGTGTCATTGACCGTGAATAGTGGTGCAATACTTGCTTTGAAAAGTTAATCGCTTGGCCCCTGAATTGACATCTTCTTTTGCTTGTGTCTGATAGTAATTAGCTTCTTTTTAAAATTAGTAATCTTTACTCTTTCTTTTATCAACTTGAATAGTTCAATGGTTTTCATGTGCCTAGTTGGATGTACTGCATGAAATGATTTACTAAGTTCTTTCTAAATGGATGTACTACCTGGATTGCATTTCAAACTACTGCCAACACTTCAGTATCTTAGCCTTATTTGTTTTAGGATGTGTAACCCGTATCTCACTTTTGTAACCTTATGGCTGTTTACTTGTAGAGAATATTTATCTGATTTACTTAATTGTGGTTCCATCACAAGAGGTGGCTTTTGCTCATGAATGATGCTTCAGGCTGTCTCTGTTAAGTTTATGTACAGTTTTAGATTTTAGTTCAGTCCTTATGCAGCTACTTGCTCTTGCCTGAATTTTTGCTACGTAAATAGTACCGGAAGACTTAGTTCTTTTCTCCATGACACTCTGAATGAACTTGTTTAGCACAAGCAGTACCACGAATTTTGATGTTGCCTAGTTTCATTGTTTGAAAAATATTAGTTACTCATGTGCACTTCGTCATGTGACCGAATGTGAATATTATTGCAGTTTGGTTCAGCTTGGAATATTTATGTACTAGTAGTAGCATTTTAACTAAGGCATGACAATAGTATAATCTTATTTTCTATCCTTGGTAAATGCTTACTTATTTCTGTTTTTTATTTTCCTGTTATGCTTGCCAGAAAAACTAAATTTCCTCAATTTGTTGAAAATTAGGTGCAGGAAAATTGGCAAGGATCAAAGAGCATGAAGAGATGAAAAGCTTATGTTGGTGCTGACCTATCTTTTGTTTCTGGTGGTCAATTTGCCATATTGTGTTTGACAAAAACATGTATGTGATTTAATATGTAAAATTGTATTATTTGCTGTAATGCAATTTATGAAAAATGGGCTGAAAATCAGCCTTAATTTGGTGTGTTGAATTTTTGGTGGGCTGTAATAATTCGGGCCCAGAATTTTTGTGAGCGGATTCTAAAATGTTATGGGCTTAAATTTTGCAGATGAATATGTACAAAATTTAAATTTATTCTAAAATCGGCACATTAATAAATGGCTCATGACGGAAAAGTCAACGTCCATGTCGGTGGCCACGTCACGGTCCACGTATGATGCCACGTCATCGTCCATGTTGGATGCCACGTCATTGTCCACATAGGATGCCACATCGTCATCCACGCAGGATGCCATGTCATCGTCCATGTAGGATGCCACGTCATTGTCCACGTAGGATGCCATATCATCGTCCATGTCGACCGCCATGTGTGTAGCAATCCGTGACGATTTTATTTTGTCACGGATAGTGAGCCATGGGTTGGCCGCATGGGCCTTGGGCTGCTCCGTGACGATTCGGATACGTCACGGATCGCGACGTTTATTAAGGGAATGTCGAGAGATTTAATCAATGATGCTCATTCCACCACGAAAATGTAAATCGTCGCGGATGCTGATTTGCGACGAATTTTATTTATTCCGTGACGGAATGGTTACGTCACGCATTAAATAGTTTCTTGTAGTGCGAGCTTTGAAGGAGACTCCTGGACCATTCAAACCGAAATCATTCAATCAAGGATGCTGGGAATTAATGCCGCCGATGAAGATGTTCCTCCAGGACTCGACGACTCGCATCCGAACTCTTTGATTTCTTTGGTTTTAGGCGGCCACATTTGGGGAATGCTCCTGTCAATGAACCAATTGAGCAAAACAACATGGATGTACAACGGGATGCTCGGGGGCTTGGGGTCTTTGGCCCGATCGGCCCAAAAAACCAAAATGAGAAGCAAGTTGTTTTTGATCCGAATGAGCCCGGTGAGGCCCCATTGGAAGACCCCGGTTTGGTGGAAAATGTGCCCGGACATGTGGATCCTTTGCCCCAAGCACGCGGTCGAAGAGGATGTTATTGTTGCTAGTAGTGATTCGAAGGGCTCAATGAGGAGGCCGCTCGGCTCCCCTTTTGCCGGACACCGAATGCTCAAGTGAAGGTTTTCATTCCAATGGATGATGGTGGTCAGCCTCTGCAGTTTATCCCTGATGAAATCCCAGAGGAAGAATTGGTTCCTGATAACATTGGTCTTAACAATGCTGTACAAGACAATGCTGTGCAGGAGCATCCTCACCCACCAGATGCCCCAGATGCCCCTGATGCCATGCACCTTGGATTTGTATCCTTGCCTGATGTTGGGGGGATTCGGAATCGAGCCTTCGCATACCCAAAGAATGGAGAACAGCTATGCGAAGGATGCCGGCGGCAAAACCTCAGAGGCAGTAGATTGCACTTCCACCTTCTAGGCATTACGTTTTGGCAAATATCCTTCGTCGCCGCCGAAGCCATCGGACAAATCCAACTCGGCACGGGGTAGAGTAGTCGCACTTGTCAATCCATTCCACGACGAAACCCCTAGGGCGAAAGTTATTCACACGAGAGGGCCCCGACACCGGGATTCGAGCAGGGGGTTTCGTCGCCCCTAACACTTAATGAATTCAAGCTTGAGTGTTGTTTTTGTTTCGTGTGGCGAAGAATACTAGGCGAAAGGGGGGATCTCCGAAAGGCTCGAGGGCTTTCTCTCCGACGGCGCACGTGATGGAAGGCGGAAAGACGCCGCGATTTGCGGCGTGACGTCATGGAGCGCCGATTACGTGGAGACCTAATTGGAGATTACCCGAAGATAGCCTAGCACATTCTCGTTTTGATTCGTTTTACACGAGGGTGTTCTCGGAATGTAAAAAGTCCGCCCGCCTCCCTATAAAAGGAGACGGACCGGCGCATGTAAAGGGGATCGACTTTTGAGAAATCAACTGTTGAGTAAAAGCTTCGGTCGTCCTTTTGTCTCGAGTTTTGGTTTTGGTTCTTGAGCCTTTTGTCCTCTCTCATTGTTCGTGTGCGAAAGCTGCGGCTTACGCCACAACAATTGGCGCCCACCGTTTGTGTTTGGCTCGAGTATCAAACCCAGAATGTCCACAAGGAAGAAGAGAACCACCGTCAATTCCACAAAGGGAGCGTCGTCATCCTTGGACGAGGAGCTCAATCTCTCTGCTATGCTCACCCAGGGAGAGGCGCTCCCGGATCCCGACCCAACGCAGGAAGCGGAGCTGGCCAAACTGCGCAAGGAGGCTGAGGAATTGGCCAGGACCAAGAAACGGCTCTTGGCAATTCAACACGAAGCTGAGATTCAAAAACAGAAAGCAGAAATAGCTACCCTAAAGGAAGAACTGCGCGCTTTAAAAGCAAAACAATCCTTAAGCTTCACCCAACCTTCACCTGAATACACAGTTCCTAATCAGCCTAACTTCAGCGAGCGCAATGAGTTTTTCACCCAGCCCCCTCCGCACACTACATTCAGCCGCAACCCTTTCGCGAGCCATTTTGAGTCTGGTCCTTCGCACCAGGACATTCACACCATTCGCACGAGACCATGGGACCCCAAATCCCCCTTGTCTCAAGAGATCCAAATCACCCCATGGCCACAAACTTACAGGCCAGTTCCATTGCCTAGATTCTCGGGCCGATCGACCCAAGACAATTCCTAATGAGCTACGAAGCCGCCATCCTCTCGGCCGGCGGTGACGACTCCGTGCTAGTGAAATCTTTCATCATCACCGCCGATGACGCGGCGAAGCACGGTGGTATTCTCTCCCCGAGCCCGGGCGTGATTCACGGATGGGATGATCCGAAGCGCCGAATTCTCTCAAATTTCCAAGGTTTCCGGCGTCCGTAACTTACGAGAGAGTGATCTTTTCTCCGCAAGCGAAGGACAAGGAACCCCTCCAAAACTACTTCGAAGATTCGTCCACTTAAGAGCCCGGGCACCAAACGTGTTGGACGCCGTCGCCATCAACGCCGCCATCGTGGGTTTAAGAGCCGGTCAATTCCGCTCACATCTCATGCGCGAAAGGCCCAAAACTATCCAGCGCCTCTACGAAGAATTCGAGAAGTATTGTCGTTCAGACAATGACTTCAGAATGTGCATGGAAGAACAATCCCAGCAGAAAAAGTCTGCGAAAGCCAACCAACCCAACGAAAGGGAGTGGTCCAATCCCAGAAACACCTCTCATACTAATCCTCGAAGCGTTTTCGGCCTGGAGGGCGAAAACACCCAAGAGAATCCCTGCCCACGGTCGCGATTCACGCAGTCCGGTTCCAAGCCCACCCGGTCCTCCTCATCCCAACTAGGGGGGAGGCCGTAGGGGCGGAAGAGGTGGAGGCGAGGGCGAGGCCGAGGTAGAGGCCGAGGCCATAACGAGAAAAGAAAATGGTACCGCATTTTCCACAAGGAAAACGATGACCACGGCTCAAACTATTGCCCGGATAAGAAAAGGTTCGAAGCTATCCTCGAAGAAGAGAGGAAGGAGAAAGAAAGAGCGAGTGCCGTAAACCATTCCGCCCCGGCTTGGCAAAATCCTAGTTTTGGGAGAAACACTTTCGCAAACCCCTTCCAACCACCTCAATACCGACCACCACTACCCAATTACCCACAACCTCCGCCTTGGCAATCACAAACCTTCCAAGCTCGGAACATCGAGCGCGAGGCCCATCGAGCAACATCCTATTCCACCCCCTCCCCCTCCATACAAAGGTCCTTCGGCTCCACCGCTCCCGGCCAAACTTGAGGGCCAAAACGACCCTCTCGCCATCCGTCGGCACCATAATGCCTATTTCGGGGGCTCCGCCCCGGAGTTTGAAACGAAGAAGGAACGAAAACACTACTTTCGCGAGGTGCGAAACATCCGCGTGGAAGGAAGAGTGGAAAAAACAAGATGGTCCCACATCCCAATCACCTTCTCGGAGGAAGACGTAAGGCGCAAGGCTTCCCTCACAATGATGCTCTTGTGATAGAAGCCAATATAGCGAGCCGGACTCTCGGAAAACTTTTGGTGGACAACGGTTCATCGGTGGACATCATCTTTGCCGACGCCTTCGACAAGATGGGGCTCAATAGAGACTTGCCGCAACCACCGGACACACCTCCGTATGGCTTCGGGGGCGTGTCATCCACGCAATGGGCAAAGTGGTCCTCCCCGTATCTTTCGGCACGGTACAAAATGCCGTAACCGAGAACTTATCCTTCGACGTTGTGGAGATGTATTACCCATACAACGGTATCCTAGGCGAGAGGGTTTCTCAACAAGTTTGAAGCCGTCATACACCAAGCGTTCCTATGCATCAAAATCCCGGCGACGCTAGGGGTCATCACAATATGGGGTCATCAAAACGATGGCCGCAACCTAGAAAGAGGCCGCACCCCAGGGCAACGAAACGTGCATGCCCTCGACGAGGCAATCGAGCGCAACGACGTAGAAAAGCAGCCGAAGGCAGACAAAGAAAAAATCAACATCCAGCCAGACTGCGAGACCAAGCGAGTCCCTCTGGACGCAATGATCCTCGATCAGGCCGTCGTCATCGGCTCGGATCTCTCAGCTGATGAGGAAGCAAGTCTAGTTCTTTTTCTCCAGAAAAACAAAGATGTTTTTGCATGGTCCGCCGCAGAGATCTCACAGGCGTCGACCGAAGTTTCATCGAACACAAATTGAACATCGACCCATCGGTCAAGCCACGTAAACAGAAATTACGAAAGATGTCCGACGACAAGGTGGTAGCCGTCAAGTCAGAGGTTCAAAGGCTACTTGACGCCACCGTCATCCGCGAAGTCATGTACCCCAAATGGCTGGCAAACACAGTACCCGTCAAGAAAAAGAATGGCAAATGGCGCATGTGCATCGATTTCACCGATCCGAACAAGGCAACGCCCAAAGATAACTATCCATTGCCTCGAATGGATCAAGTGGTAGATTCGCGGCCAACGCCGCGATCATGTCTCTGCTGGATTGTTTCTCCGGTTACCATCAATGTTGGATGGCGAAAGAGGATGAGGAGAAAACCAGTTTCATCACACCTTTCGGAACCTTTTGTTTCGTCCGCATGCCAGAGGGGTTGAAAAATGCCGGCTCAACATTCACCAGAATGACCGGAACAGTATTCAAGCCACAGATCGGCAAGAATATTCAGGCCTACGTCGACGACCTCATCGTCAAAAGCTGCGACAGGGGCCGCCACATAAATGACCTGGCCGAAACCTTCGCCAACATGAGGAGGGCCGGCTTGAAACTAAACCCAGACAAATGTGTGTTTGGGGTTACAAAAGGAAAAATTCTAGGGTGCCTCATCTCCGCTAAGGGAATCGAAGCCAATCCCGACAAGATCAAAGCAATCAGGGAAATGGAGGAACCCAGAACAAAGAACGATATCCAAAAATTGAACGGCCGAGTAGCAGCCTTGAATAGATTCATCTCAAGGTCCGCAGAGCGAAGCTTTCCATTCTTCAAGGCACTGAAAGGCAAGGGCGCAGTCGAATGGGGCCCCGAGCAAAGCAAGGCCTTCGCCGAGCTCAAGGATTACATAGAGAAGATGGCAATCTTGTCACCACCTTCGCCCTCGGAGCCGCTACTCCTCTACGTAGCCGCCTCAAGGGCCGCAGTCAGCGCCGCTCTGGTCCGAGAGGTCGAGACTGAAAAAGGCAAACTTCGGTCCCCGGTCCTATTTTGTCTCCGAAGCCTTAGCAGGATCAAAACTGCACTATTCAGAGCTAGAGAAAATCGCTTACGCCGTGATCATGACCACAAGAAAGCTCAGGCATTACTTCGAGGCTCACAAAGTCACAGTGCTTACAGATCAACCTCTGAACGATCTGTTCATTAACAAGGAGGCCTCGTCCAGAATTGCCAAGTGGGCAACCGAACTGTCGGAATACACAATAGATTTTGGAAAAAGATCAGCAATCAAATCCCAAGTCCTAGCAGACTTCATCGTAGATTGGACTTCGCCTAGCAATGTCAATACTGACGAAGAGCTAGTACCAATCTGGGAAATCAGATGTGACGGAGCCTGGGGGCGCAAGGGCGCCGGCATTGCAGCTATCATCACCTCCCCGGCAGGCATCAAGCTAAGATACGCCGCCCGGCTTGATTACAAGGATCCATCCGACAGATGCACTAACAACACCACTGAGTACGAAGCCTTGCTGCTAGGCCTTCGCAAAGTGAAAGCTCTAGGGGCCAGCAACTTCTTAGTCAAGTGCGACGCCAAGGTCATAAAAGACCACGTGGAAAAAGAAAGTGAGGCCAAGGAGCCAGAACTGATCAAATACCTAGCGGAAGTACGCAAAATGGAAAGGCATTTTCGGGGATTCACCATCGAGCACCGCCCAGAAACACAACGGCGAAGCCGATGAGCTCGCCAAGAAGGCCGCAAGGGGGAGGCGATGCCCTCGGATGTGTTTTTTGAAATTCTAGTTGCTCCATCCACAAAGCCGGACAAGCAACCACTCGGCACTATCAACGCGATCGCAAGCACCGGACCGGAGAGCCCCCATAATTGCTTTCCTTCGCGGACACTATGAACCCGTCGAAACCCATGACCTCAAAAGAATGCGGCGCGAGCCAAGGGTTACGTCCTTAAGGACGATGTCTCGTTCAAGCTAGGCGTATGTGCACCACCGCTCAAATGCATTTCCCAAGACCAAGGCATCGAGCTCATGAGAGAAATCCATGGAGGGATGTGCGGCTCACACATCGCGGCGAGAGCATTGGCGGGGAAAAGCTTTCGAGCAAGGTTTTTATTGGCCAATGGCCATAAAAGATGCGAGCACATCGTGAAAACTTGCAAGGCATGCCGGTTCGCCGCAAAACACCGGCGAAGGCCCGAGCACCATCACGGCTTATTACACCAACCCGGCCGTTGCGGCGATGGGGAATGGACATCGTCGGGCCACTCCCCACCGCCCGGGGCAATTTCAAGTTCGCGAGTGGTAGCGCTTGAATACTTCCAAAGTGGATCGAGGCAAGGCCTCTCGCCACCATCACCTCAGCCACTATCAGGAAATTCTTTTGGCAGCAAGTCATTTGCAGATTTGGGGTACCCAAAGAGCTCACTGTCGACAATGGAAAGCAGTTCGATTGTCAAGATTTCAGGGAATACTGTCGTTCAATCGGGACAAAGCTATGCTTCGCATCTGTGTACCACCCTCAATCCAATGGCGCTGTGGAAAGGGCCAATGGGCAAATTTTCTCCGCCATCAAGAAATGCCTCTTTGAGCAGAAGAAAGGAAAATGGGCAGATGAGCTCTCGCGAGTTGTCCGGTCGCACAACACTACGAGTCAAGAACAACCAAATTCACACCATTCGGATTGCCGTACGGGGCCGAAGCAATGTGCCCCGAAGAGCTATCCAATCAAAGTGCTAGAGTTTTGGTCGGTAGCTCTCGCGAGAGCGAAGAAGCCGACAAGGACCCGGTGGAAATCGATAGACTTGATGCGGTCCAAAACCTATTGAAGTATCAAGAGGAAACCGAAAAGTGGAGAAACAAGAAAGTATCCCTCAAGAACATCAAAGTGGGAGACTTCGTCTTGAAAAGAAAGAAGAACGCCGACGCCGTAGGAAAATTCCGGTTGCTTGGGAAGGACCTTATGTGGTTTCAAGCTCGGTTCGAGATGGGTCTTTTCGTCTCAAAGACGAAGCGGTGTGGAGTTGCCTTATTCGTGGAATGTGGACAACTTGTGTAAGTTTTTTCCGTAGTTTACTTTCGGTAGGAGCCTTTCGCACGGTGCTATAAGTGCGGAGGATTTATCTTAGATTTGCTTTTTCCGGCATTTACTTTCGCATTTTACGATTCAATAACAAGGCGGGTACTCTTTTCCTCACATAGGGAGGACTCCACTCGGAGCGTGAGGTTTTTAACGAGGCAGCCTTGATGTAAAATTTACTTCCAAAATGAATGGAATACTTCCTCCCTAAAACTTTGTTGTGTCTCTTTCGCATGGCCGAAAGTGCTATTTCAATATAGCCCATCCCAAAAGAGGATGAATTGAAGTGCTATTTCAAAATAGCCCTCTCCGAAAGTGAGAGCATCAAAGTGCTACTCATTAGTAGCCCACCCACAAGTGGTGCGGTCGTAACGATTCACAAGAATCAATTTTTTAAAGAGTCGCCCTCTCGACAGCCGTCCAGGAAGGACGTTCAAAAGCGATTCAATCTCGAATCGAAGCAATTTCGTAACGGAAGCGTCATAGTCCTTAATCCGCGCGGAAACCGCGTCGCAAGTGATAAGGCACGTTTCAATATCGACCATCTCTAAAAAGAAAAAAAAACGCGAACAGATGCGTCGTCAAAAAACAGCTCAAAAGCTGTAAAATTTGACAAACCTAAAGCGGCTCCTAGTCCTTCGACACGTTCCACGCCTAAGCGTCGCGTCGAAGGCTAGTCCTATTTGTTTTAACCAAAAAGAAAAAACCGTAAGCAACAAACGAGAAAATTCAACACCCAGCATCGTGAAACGTTTAAGTGGACCAGCACGCTCTAAACTTTGACGACATAACAATCCCAAGCGAAGTAGTCGATCTTAAGTTATCTCTGCTTCCGAAGGGGGGGAAGACGTTTTCTTTCGAAACCTGTAACTCGAAAGCAGCGATAACTTAAGCTCTGAGCGATCAACAGCTCCAACACAACAAAAATTACGATCGACATCTATAGCACATTGCAGTGGCATTCAAGTTTACATCTCATCTTTCGAGTGTTCAACGGGCTAACACGCCATTCTCAAATTTTTGTTCACAACGTTGATCCAATAATTCAGAGCCGAAAGGGAGCCAACGCTTCTCCGGTGACGGGGTCCACCTGGCTGTTTTCGCCTTGAGGCGCCTCGCGAACTGGGGCTCCGGGAATCGCCTGTTCAGGAGCATCATCTGCGGGCTTCGGCGGCCAATCCCTTGCGGGTCCGTAAGGCCCCAAAGTAGCCTCAGGACCGTGCGTTGTGCGATGCTCTCGAAGCTCCAAAGCTTGTTTCGCCTGCCCAAAATGGAGCTATGAGAAGGAAGAAAGCATTAACAACCATCATAAGCCGTCGATTAGTAAAGGTGACCGAAGCTGAAATAAGCCAAAACGACTTACCTTCGCCAAACGGTCCACCGCCTTCTTCCGCGCATGCGCTCGCCCACTTTTGGCCCAAAAGTTTCGAAGGATGATCTTGTTTATCAGATCAACCGTCTTGCTTGGGGCTGGAGCGTCGTCGGGTGAAGGAAACACGAAGCCTCGGCTCCCAAAAGTTTTAAAGTGTTCACAACCCCGTTGCTCGAGAAGGCTCGGCAACATCTCGGAAGCAGTAGCGGCGCCATAGTCCCCAATCTTGCTCATGGTATCGGGAAGAAGCTTCAATTCGCCGTGTAGCCACTCCACAAAACTTGAGATGTTGTCGGTAATTTTGAAGTCCCGGGCCTCGGCACCAAAACTTTCCAAAGCTCGACGATACTCGGTCGCTAAATACGCCCCCCATTGGTGGCGTAAGCTTCATTTTTCTCCAAAGTATCTTCGAGCTCGCCCTTCACCTTTTTCGGCTACCGTAATGAGATTGGCGTTGGCCTCCAACAGGACGTTCTGCGCGTCGTTTTGCGTCACCATATCTTTTAACTCTTGACGACATTCTTCATAGCATTTAACGCTCAACTCGAGCTCCCTTTTTAAGGCGTCGAGGGCCTCTTGATGTTTGACGCGCTGATTCGCCCAACCATCAGCGTCGCGTCTCAACTTTTCATTCTCTTCCCTCGGCGCCGATTCTCATCTTCCAATGCCTTTTGCCTATCGGCTCGAGGTTTTTGCTTCCGACGTAGCCCTTTCGAACCCCTTTTGGCGGGCGAGGATACCCCTTGAAAGATAAGCGCGTACAATCTTCATTAGATCATCGCCGCCGAGGCCCTCCGAGGGTACGCTCAAAATCCGCGAGATGAGTAGTAACAATGTCATCTAGGGCACACCCTCCGCATCGTTAGCACGACGAAGGTGCAAAATCAAAAATCAAAAAGCAAAGCGGCAAGCAAAACATCGTACCCGGCTCCCCTAGCATTGACGCGAGGCCGGCCCCGATGCGGAGGGATCCGCCTCAATCCGGAACACTTCTTCCTCCCGGTCTTTAGCGCTCAAGTTGACTAAAGTGTTCGCGGCCAAAAATAATATCAAAGCAAAAAGCGTAAACAAACAAAAATGCGTAATGAAAAGGAAAAACGCGAAAGAAAAAAAGCTCGGAAGTTCGCATTGTACCGCATCCTCGCGCCGAAGACTTTCGGACGCCGTTAATCTTCCCGACGCGGCGGCCTCAATAGGTTTCGTCAACACCGGGCCAACATCTTGTGACAATGGAGGAGGCGTGCGAGACGTCGGCGCCGTCGAAGCTCCAACTTCCGGAGCATCCAGATCAATCACATTCTGGGCTTTCGCACCGGAGCCCTCGTTAAGAGTCGTCGCGGCTTCGCATTGGGGCTGCGACAACGGCACATCTGGTCCTCGTTCTGATCGAGTGGTGTCGTCATCAATATAACAAAGCGATTCCGATTCATCCACAACATCCACAAGACCAGCCATACGCCCTCTCGGAGCCGCCTCGGCCATGGCAATATCCTTCTGAATCAATTCGGCCACACGCCTACCTCTAGCCTCCCGCGCTTCCAACTCTTCTGCATCAGTTTGACTCAACGGCGGAGGCCCCTCAACCAATTTCTTTGCCGATCCCTTCGGAGGATACTTAGTGCACGGTTGAATCCGAGGTGCGAGGCATAATATCAACGTCCTCGTCGGGCCTCAAAGAATCGGATCAACTCGCGCTCTCTTAGCGGAGGCCTCGGCTTCTTCGGTCTCTTTCTCTTTCACCGCAAGTCGCTTCACCTTTTCGGCGGTGTCCGGCGGCCTCTTCTTCGGGGACGGTCCCTTATCCGCCTCCACGGGGACGGTGGGGTCTTGCGTTTTCTTTTTCTCCCTTTCGGCCGCGACCACTTTTGCCGCCTCAATCTTTCGTCGAGCCAAAGTTTCGCTAACTTTCGATAACTTTGTGGATTTTTCAGCAAGCGGTGGCAGGGTCGCTTTCGCAGCGTCCGCTTTCCGCTTGGCCAAGATATCTTGGGCTTTACTGTTCTTCGCAACACTCTCAACAGCCAAACTGGTCTTGCTTAACTTAGCCTTTCGTCCGGTATCGGCGACTTCAGACCCGACGTTGCCTGGAGGCTGCATCTTCTTGCCGGCCGTCGGAGGCACCGGACGAGGGGAATATGTCACTCCCATCTCGTCAAAAACTCGGTTAACACGGCCCTGATGTTTCAAAATCCTCTGGGCACACTCCCATTCCTTATGGGTAAAATTCCCTATCATCTGTACGACCTTTCTCTCCACTTCAGCAACAATCTCTTCGTCTGTCATATTTTCTGGTCGCTTGACATTGAAAATGGGGCTTCGCACATCATTGTCGAGCCCGGCAACCATTGCACCTTGAATGCCCATGACCCCCATCGGGCCGGCACGGCCGGACGTCGGCGGCCACAAATTCTTCCGGGGCATCGCGCGTGGTGATCACACGCGTAGCCCGATAGAAAGCCGTCGTACTTGCCGAGGACCGGGCGGCTTTCGTCAACTACGGTGACGACTCAACCTCAAGGTCGACCATGCGGCTAGCCAAATCGTAAGTCGTCACTTCTTCTTGCTTTGAGTTTCGACCAATCACTTCGATAGGAACATAAAACCGAAGACGAAGTCCATCGATTAGCCCACTTGTTCTTGTACGCCGGAGCCAACTCCACCGGAGCCCGATTTTTGGCTAAGCGACGGGTTTGAAAAGTGCGGCGGCCATATTGAGCTTCCCCGTCTTCATCATCAACCTTCACTAGCTTTCTAGCCCAATGAATCTCGAAATGTCGAACGAAGGTCTCGACATCGTTATCTCCGGCAAAGGTTCGGCATGCCCACAAAAACTTCGGTACTTGAGGGATAGAATTGGGCGTCAACCGATGAATTTGAACTCCATAGGCCGCCAAAATATCCGCAAACTTCTTGGATACAGCAACCGAAGGCCCGCAAGGAAAAAGTCCCGAACACCACACTTTCGTTCTTCGGGGGTTTGGGCGTGGTCTCATTCCCGGGCAATCTACACACCCCGGGCTCGAAACATCCCTCCAACCGCAAGGTATCTAAATCGCCCGAGTCATCAAGGACCGACCAATATAGCAAGTGCGAGCCTTCGCCCCGGACGGGTTCCCTTCGTACTCCTCCATAACCGCATCGACCTCCACTCCTATTTCGCCCTCCTCCACGTCCTCAAGCACTCGTTTTTCAACATCCGTGTCGCTAGGCATTATTTCGACATAACCCCCATCCGAACCACTATTTGCATCGCTACTAGAAGAAGATGAGGTAGTGCCGCTCTCACGAGAGCCGGCGGACCAATCCAAGCCGAAATCTTACCGGACTCCGAGCTAGACGTCGAGGTAGAGGAGCTCGCGGTAGCTTCCGCAACCGCCGCGCAATCTGTTTCCCACGGTTTGACGATGATCCTTCGTCCTCCATGGTTCCGCAAGAATGCTTGACGCAAACAACTAAGTCTCTTCGGTAACATGGACTCAAGTGTCCGGTATTGGAAAGTGAAGAACGAAAACGAGTGCGAAAAGCGGAAGCAAAATTAACCTCGAAAATAGGACCGGGGCTTCCGCGGAAGCGACTCGCCGAAAGCGGAGGCGAAAACAACAAGCAAAAGCCACGAGGAGAAATGAGGATGGAGAAAACAGGCGGGGCTGCACCGGCAAGCGGTCCCCGTCTATTTATAGGCGGTAAAAACCCAACGGTCGAAAATTTCAAACTCAACGGTAAAAAACACCCGTCCAAGGGCGCTTTAGGTATTTCAAGCGAGGCTGCGGGGGCACCGCCGCCGGGGAAGACGTTTTCTTTTGCCTCGATTCTCGATCCCGGGGTTTCGCCGGCTCGGGTTGCATTCAAGGCAAGCGCTTCGCCATCGAGGGGCTTCGTTGGGGGGGATTCGGAATCGAGCCTTCGCATACCCAAAGAATGGAGAACGACTATGCGAAGGATGCCGGCGGCAAAACCTCGGAGGCGACGATTGCACTTCCACCTTCTAGGCATTACGTTTTGGCAAATATCCTTCGTCGCCGCCGAAGCCATCGCACAAATCCAACTCGGCACGGGCGCAGTAGTCGCACTTGTCAATCCATTCCACGACGAAACCCCTAGGGCGAAAGTTATTCACACGAGAGGGCCCCGACACGGGATTCGAGCGGGGGTTTCGTCGCCCCTAACACTTAATGAATTCAAGCTTGAGTGTTGTTTTTGTTTCGAGTGGCGAAGAATACTAGGCGAAAGGGGGGATCTCCGAAAGGCTCGAGGGCTTTCTCCTCGACGAGCGCACGTGATGGAAGCCGGAAAGACGCCGCGATTTGCGGCGTGACGTCATGGAGCGCCGATTACGTGGAGACCTAATTGGAGATTACCCGAAGATAGCCTAGCACATTCCGTTTTGATTCGTTTTACACGAGGGTGTTCTCGGAATGTAAAAAGTCCGCCCGCCTCCCTATAAAAGGAGACGGACCGCGCATGTAAAGCTTCGGTCGTCCTTTTGTCTCGAGTTTTGGTTTTGGTTCTTGAGCCTTTTGTCCTCTCTCATTGTTCGTGTGCGAAAGCCGCGGCTTACGCCACAACACCCGATGATTTGGGTGATCCTGTTTTCATTGACGGCTTCAACGAAGAATTACACTCGGATGTCTTTAGGCAAAACCCCGATGCGGTGCGCTTGTGGGCTCGTTTTTTAGCACCCGGCCCCGGGGCTTCCTCGGTAAAAGTCCCCAAAGTATAGGCTGATTTCTTTACGGCTCTCCTTCTTAATCCCAGTAGTTATGAGTGGGCAAAAAAAATGCTACAGTCTAAAGCTTGGGAGTTCTTTCAAGCAACCAGCTGTGAGTCTGTACCATTCTGCTTCCCTCCTGCCAGGTTGACTGATAAAAACTTGTTCTGTGATACTCATGCCTCTGTTGGCATTGCTTCCTCATCTGAACAAATGCAATCTCCAGAGGGTACTTCTCCCCAGACTCTTTTTTCTGTCACCCACCAGAAAAAATTAAGGAAAAAGTGGTCACAACCCCTGGCCCCTGGTCCCGGCAGCTTACTTGATTTAGCCGCCCAAAACAAGACTCGGTGACCAAGCTTTATGTCCAAGCAAATCGTAGAAGTGCTCGTAAGAAAGATCAGCTAAAGGGGTATAAAAGTTCAGCCTGTGCTAACAAGAACTGTCTTGGCTGTGATGTGGTACCTCCAACAATTTCCCCTTCAATTATCAAGAACCTGGGAGCTTCCTTTTGCAAAGTTGATGCTGACAAACTGACAGCTGAAGCCTTGGGGAAAAAAGTAAAGTGGCTGCCCCCGGAGAGAAGAAACATCCCAAGAAGCCTTCTTCACAAGATCCTTCCAATGATGATGTTTCCAAGCCCATCAAGAAGAAGCCCAAGAAGTGAGCAAGTGGACTCTTTCATGGCGGGACTCTCTTAGTGGAACTTTCTTATGTGCCTGCCCTTTCTTTTGGTCTATAATTATAACTATTACCTATGCACTGAACTGCTCTTGGAACCTTTTGCTTTTGTCTGTTCTGTTGGTGTTTCCATACATGATAAGCATGTCATGGCCTTTTGGGTATTTCTCAAGGTTTTCCAATGAATCATCATCAGTCATCTAAGTTGTGGAAGGTTTTATGTTGGAATATTAGAGGCATTAATTCTCAACTGAAATGGGATGCTCTCAGAGATAAGATAAGGGACAGCTAGTGTGACATAATCTGCATTCAGGAAACTGAAAGGGATCTTTTTGATTTAAGTTATATTAAGAATTTCTGTCCATCCCATTTTGATTCCTTTGAATACTTACCCTCACTAGGAGCTTCAGGGGGTATCATAACCATTTGGAAGTCTCAACTTTTCTCTGGCAATCTGGCTTTCCCGAATAATTTTTCATTGTCAGTTGAGTTAACCTCCAAGCTTAATAATCAAACTTGGCTCTTAACTAATGTTTATGCTCCCTGCACTAGTACAGGAAAAAGGGATTTTCTTAATTGGTTCAAAAGTATTCAAATGCCTGATAACATAGACTGGTTAATTGTGGGTGATTTTAATTTACTTCGAAGTCCAGCCAATAGGAACAGGCCAGGAGGTGACACTCAGGAGATGTTTCTTTTTAATGCAGCCATTAGTTCCTTGGGTTTAATTGAGCTGCCCTTGCAAGGAAGAAAGTACACTTGGTCAAATAAACAGGTTCCTCCTCTGCTAGAGCGCCTGGATTGGTTTTTCACCTCTCGCTCGTTGGACTTTATCCTATCCCACCACAAATTGTTTCATCTCCCGGTAATGGAGCCATCCGACCACGTGCCTTGTGTCATCTCTATCAACACTAAAATTCCTAAGGGGATATCTTTAGATTCGAGAACTACCGGATGGAGCATGAGCATTTCATGGACATAGTGACTCATGGCCGGAACCTCCCCGTGTTCCAAACCGACAAAGCTAAACGTCCGTCCGCTAAATTCAAAAATTTGCGAAGAGTTCTTAAAGCTTGGCAATTGCAATTGTCTAATCTTAAATCTAATATTGATAATGTTAAGCCGATCATGGGCCTTCCGGATGTCCCGGAAGAATTTAGGGACCTCTCTCGTTATAGAATGGAACTTCAGGCACCTTCTCCAAGATAAGTTGGCCATTTTGCTTAGGCAACGAAATTTATTGGAAATAGAAAGGGGTTGTCAAATGAGTTCGTTTTGGGGATGAGGGTACCAAGTTCTTCCATGCCAATGCAACAATTAAACACGAAAGAATTTCATTACATCTCTCATAGATGATAATGGGCGGAGCTTTTTGAACATGCCTCAAAGGCCGACTTACTTTGGTCGGCTTATAAGGAAAGGTTGGGATCCTCTCGACCCTATAGTTATGCAATTTGATCTTGGGGCTCTTCTACACGGTTCCACCGAGTTAGGATGTCTTTACGAAGCTTTCTCTCATGAAGAAATTGATGATGTGGTCGAAATCTCCCACGGGGTAAATCTCCCGGCCCTGATGGTTTTAATACTGATTTTGTTAAAAAATGCTGGTCTATCATTAAGCAGGATTTTTATGAGCTTTGTGAGGCTTTTCACCAAGGGCAAGTTTCTCTGCAGAGTATAAATGGCTCTCTCATCACTCTTTTTCCCAAAGTGGATGGTCCTAGAAGAGTTTCTGAGTATAGGCCCATCTCCCTTCTCAACACATCAATCAAGATTATCACTAAGCTCCTAGCAAATAGATTACAAAAAGTTATTTTAGGCCTCATCCACAAAAATCAATATGGATTCATCAAAGGCAGAACCATCCAGGACTGTTTGGCATGGTCTTTTGAATACCTTCATCTCTGTCATAAGTCAAGAAAGGAACTTATTATTCTCAAACTGGACTTTGAAAAAGCATTTGACAAAATTGAGCATCAAACTATGTTGGAAATTATGAGACACAAAGGATTTGATGATCTCTAGATGAAATGGATGGAAAGTATCTTTACCTCAGGTACTTCTTAAATTTTGCTGAATGGGGTACCAGGGAAAACTTTTCACTGTCGAGGAGGAGTGAGACAAGGAGATCCTCTATCTCCACTTCTTTTTGTGCTTGCTTCGCCGACCTACGCAATCCTTATTAAACAAAGCCACACAAGATAACCTCGTCAAACTGCCCATACCTTTGCTTCACAGCTCTGATTTTCCAGTAATTCAATATGCTGATGATACTCTCATCATCATGGAAGGGTGTTCAGCTCAATTACAATTTCTAAAAACTTTGCTTGGCAACTTCTCATCTTCAACTGGTCTCAGGGTTAATTTTGCCAAGTCTCTGATGATTCCTATTAATATTGACACTGATAGGATGAATGCTTTGGCCCAAGCCTTTGGATGTTCCATAGGGTCTCTTCCTTTTACTTATCTGGGTTTGCCCTTGGGTCTTTCAAAGCCAAAAGTGGAGGAGTTTTTACCTCTAGTCTCAAAATATGAAAGAAGGTTGGCGAGGCTTTTCAACCTTCCTCTCTCGGAAGGCGGATTACAAATGACTAATGCGGTTTATCATCACTTGCCTACTTTCTACCTCTCGCACTTTCAAGTTACAAGAAACGGTGGTCAAGCAAATTGATAAATTCGAAAAACATTGCCTTTGGCGAGGAGCATATCCGAACGCCAAAACACCACCAAAAGCTGCCTGGGATTTAGTTTGTTTGCCAAAGACAGAAGGAGGTCTAGGAGTTATTCGATTACAGACCCATAATGAGGCTCTCCTACTCAAGAATCTGCACAAGTTTTTTAACAAACAGGACATTCCATGGGTGCACTTGATTTGGGAAAAATACTACCGATCAGGGAAACTTCCCAATCACACAATGAAAGGGTCATTTTGGTGGAGAGATAATTTGAGGCTCTTGAATCTGTACAAAGGGGTTGCTCGGGTCATTGTGGGAGCTGGAAATACTTGTTCTCTTTGGCTAGATCAGTGGGAAGGGCAAACTCCCTGCCGGACAATGCCAGAACTCTTTTCTTTTGCAAGGAATCAGTTTCTGTCCATCAATAAGGCTAAAACCATCCTGGATTTAAATTCCATTCCGCATTTGCCAATTTCTCAAATGGCGTATCTCCGGCTTGTACGGTTAGCTCAAATGCTTGAGAATGTGACTACTTCGAATGAACCTGACATCTGGACATATGTTTGGGGCTCACCCTGGTTCTCAGCCGCAAAGGTATACACATATCTCATTGGTCATCGATCAGTTCATCCAGCTTTTCGTTGGCTTTGGAAATCGGCTGCTCAAAACAAACACAAAGTTTTCTTTTGGTTACTTTTGCATGATAGACTCAGCACCAGAAACATGTTAAGGCGAAAAAATATGGCTCTGCCCTCTTTTGAATGTGTCCTCTGCTCTTTACAAGGTGAAGAAACTCGAGAGTACTTATTCATGGAATGTTCTTTTGCACAAAATGCTTGGGGTCTTCTCAATCTAAACCCTACTCTTGGACCTCTCTTTGAAACCCTGGAATCATTTAAGGTGCAACTAGGTGTCAACTTTTTCATGGATATTATCATTCTGTTTAGCTGGAGCATCTGGATGGAGAGAAATGACTTCATTTTTAAAGGCAAGCAGCCGGATATTGGCTCCCTCAAAGATCGCTTTAAATCAGAATTTGCTTGGGTTATTCTCAGGGCAAAAGTTGTTAGGAAACCTAGCATGTCTTTATGGCTAGACTCCTTTTTGTAATTCTTCTTTTTATTTTCTTTACCTCTTTTTTGTTTCCTAGTTGCCATTTGTAAAACTGGTTCTTTTCAATATATATATATATATATATATATATATATATATATATATATATAATCAGGTAGGGGTCCTACCCCTCCTGTTTCAGTCAAAAAAACAGCCCTATACCACCCATGTATACCACCTCATACCACATGTGCAAGTTGTGGTGCCATACTGGTCCTTTTCCTAACAGTGGTACAGGGTGTTATGGTCCACTGTAAAAGTACCCTAAAACATACTTCAATCCAAAGTTGCAGAAATTATTATTACACAAACAAATTGCGCTGTCCCGGCCGTCCAAACAACGCACACCTCTGTATCACTCGCTCGGCGAGGTGGAAGTGCAAAATATGAGGAGTTAGTCGGATTCTTGTACCTCCAACCTTGCGTGTCCACAATCAGGAGCGAATTCCTCCTCTTCCGCGGCACTTCTCCTGCTGAGCTCGCTTCTCTGCTGCCATCAGTTGTGACTTCCTTCGTTCTTCTGCTTCCATAAGGGCCTCTTTTTCCTTGTCACGGGCGTGCCTGACGAAAACGTTGTCATCATTGACCCAAAGGCTGATCTCTTCGTTGGGGTGTTTCGCAACTTCATTCCTCACAGCATCAATCGTGGCCCTGATGCCCGGACCGTCACTTGAGTAGTGCTCGGAGCATCGGAACACGACCTTCTCAAGACTGTGGAGATGTGCGATGCCCATGGAGTAGCCTCGGCTTGCTGTGCCTGTGTAGAACTTGAACTCAAGGTGCTTCAGCTTCGGCATGGCTCCTTCCTTGAAGGTGATCACCCGTGGCAGGCGGCAATCGACGTAGAACGTCTCCAGCTTTGAGAACCCTCCACGGGTGATGGCAACCGGCTCCCGTGGGAGGACCTCCAACCTTAGAGCGAGAGCCTGCAGGTTGGGCATCTGCGTCTTGAGAAACTCGAGGTCATCCTCCCCGAGTTTGAACAGCCTGATATCCAAGGAGCAGACATTGCACAAGTCTTGCTTGACCCACTGCGGCACCTTCATGTGTCTCCCGGAAACTCTGAGCAGCGGAACTTGTAGAGGTTTTTCACACCTCTCGTCTAAAGGATCAAAGAACATGATGGATAGGGCCCTCCTGTAATTTGCTCCAGAAGAGGAGGAGATAACCCTGTCTGGGCTGACAGCCCCTGCCCACTCCATTTTAACAGAATCCAAGTCACCAACATGCACATTTATCGAGTTTTGAACGTCCCAGGGTAGCACTCGGACCTTGGTGTATCTCATGTCCAGATTCCTCAGATGCTTCAGTTTCCTGATTTCCACGGGCAGCTCCCTCACCTTGGTACCACTTACATTCAGAGTCTTCAAAGATTGCAATTTCTCGATACAGGTAGGCAGCTCCATGACCTCTGTGCGGCTTACATCCAGAGTCTCCAGGTGCTTCAGTTTCCCAATTTCCGTTGGTAGTTTGCTAATATGTGTACCTGCCACGTGCAAGGTCTCCAGCTTCTGCAGCCTCCCAATCTCTCGTGGGAGCTCCGTGATCTCACGGCAACCATTGAGAACCAGGGACCTCAGCCAGATGAGCCCACATATATCCACCAGATGACTGTTCTGTATATGAGTCCTAGCAATCCCAGATATTACTAGCACTCGCAGCTTCTTGAACGCCTTGAAAGGGACACCATCCAGCTGGCATTGCTTACCAGAAACAACAAGGGAACGAGTCTGGGACACCAGATCCTCATCTACATTGCTATCTGTGCTTGTGAGAGAAAGACGACGGATCTGCAGTTTGGCCACATTGTAAGCAAGAAAATCATCTTGCTTGGCCTTGCAAATGAGGAAGGCTTGCATCATGGGGTGAACGCACAGAAACAACTTGCCAAGCAGCAGATTCCTGGAGACTAGCTGGTCAATGTAAGAATATGCTATTTCAACTTGCGAAGCAAATCCTTCGGCAACCCATTTCCTGACCAAGCATCCCCTATCAATCGTATACCCCGGAGGATATACGGTACAGTACAGCAAGCAGGTCCTCAGCTGGACGGGAAGATCATCGAAACCAAGGCTTAGACTCTGCACCAGTGGTTGCAAGGATGGAGTACTCAAAAATCCATCACCCAGAATGTGGTTTGCCCTTCTATCCAATCCAAATCCAACTTCCATCTGCGCCCATCCTGACGACAAACAGATTACTGCTAACGGACAACAATACACTGTTTTCCTACAGCATATTTCCGCAATCTTTGTGGACAACCAATTCCTGTTGGCTGCCTCGACATATTTGCTCAGTATCCTAGCTGATAGTCTTTCCAAGTCCTCCAAACAATATTGCGGTCTGTACACAACTGTGTCTCGCTGTTTATCACAATTTTTAGCTATGCTCTCCAACCGGGTTGTCATGATTAATTTACAACCCAGATTATTCTTCGGAAGAGCCTTACGGATAACTTGCCATTCCTCCCAGTGCCATATGTCATCAATTATGACCATGTACCTGTAAAAAAAGGATGAAAGAAATATTAACGTTTAGGCCATCATATCTCATCTTACTATTACTAATTGATTGGAATGTTTACTCACATGGCTTGCTAAAAAAACAGAATCCTAGAAATTCCCAAAGACATGCAAACCATCAATTTTATAGCCAGCATGGATAACACTATAAGAGTTGAGCAAATTGATGTCAATTCTCACCCAAAGGAAAACATATCTACCTCTCACAAAGGTCCATGTCAATTCTCACCCAAAGGAAAACATATCTACCTCTCACAAAGGTCCCACTCGACAAGGCCGAGGCCACACAAAACGATGACGAACTACGAAAACTACGATGAAACCTCATGTTCTAAATTGTTTCTGCCCGGAACAGCTATTTCTTTTGCACCGCGAGCAGAGCTTACCTACTTATATACCCACCCCCGACCCACCCCAGTCAATCATGGCGGCTCAACCTCCTTTTCCAATCTCCTCACGCACGTTTATCCCTCCTACTTCCTCACCCATCTCCCCTCTCTCCCCCAACCCTCCTCCTCACTCCGGCGTGGTGGGCCGGCCTCCGCGACGCCCTCCTCCTGCGTCGCGGTGGAGGGGTGGTGGCGACCTCGGCGAGCATCCATGGAGCAATGCGACCTCTAGGGGGCGGGGGCGGCATCCCTTGATCCAGTGGTGACGGGCCTCCCTCAGTCTAGCGGCGGCCAAGATCCCTCTAAATGGCGATGCCAGCACTGATCCTCCCAGCGAGATTGTGCAGTGGTGGAGGATCCGGCTAGCGAAGCAGGGCGGGGCTCCCCCAATTCGGCAGCAGTGCGGCTCCACGGCTTGAGACGGAGCAGGAACGGTGGCATGACTCCGAGCCACCGGCGCCATTGCCTCCTCCCCATCTCCACGAGGCACCAGCCACCGGCGCGATCGCCACCTCCCCGTGCCTCGTCCTCGTCCCACCTCCACACTAAGTCAATCCAGCGAGGGCCGGCGGCAAGTCCACTGCATGGGAGTCCCGCGGGCTTGCCTCCGTCCCTACTGTCGTGATTGAGGCTGCCGACATCGAGTGATGCGGTTCCTCCTTCCCGCCGCCCACAGTGGGAGTCACTGACCTTGACTCCTCCGCGTCCACCTTCCCGCATCTCGAATACCTCAGCCACGCCGAACCCTACTCAACCCCTCATCAGGTTCGTCTCGTGGCATTCCTTCCCCTCCCTTCACGATCCCCACAGCCCACAGTATCTAGTACGAGCAAATTTGATCTAGTTGGGTACATAAGCATTGGCAACAATGACGCCAACGAGGTCAACAAACACCTCTCGGGTTGTGGATCTCAGATGGCTCCACCAGCAACATACATAGGTAATGGCGACAATGACGCTGACGAGGTCACGAACACCTCTAGGGGATGCGGATCTCTGACTGCTCCACCAGCAGCGCTACAGGTTCAGTTCATCTTGTACGTGTTTTGTGTTGTTAATTTCGGAGAATTTCTTAGTGACACCTAATACTCTTGGTGGGGAAAATAGATACGCTCCACCAACAACGTGGAAAATTTGGAACATTGATTGATTCCAACCTTTGATTTTTGATAATGTTGGTGGGGAAAATTGATCTCTCATGCTACCTCTCTACTAATTAGTTCAGTGCTCTAGGCGTGTCATCTACATTCTTCTTCATGATTGAGCACTTCTAAGTAACAGTGAGGACCTGTGTGCACCAGCGGACTGGTGCATGGTCGCTCCTTAGTGATGAGTGATTGATAATGTTATCTAGACTGACTCTTGGCCTAGTACTGCAAGCGGCTTGATTTGCGTTGGTGCTGATGAAGAACAAGCGCGAAAGGTCTATGCCGTAGTGGACTCCAGGTGTGGACAGAAAAGTAGGCTTGGTTCAAGGGATCCGGTGGCCAGCGGGATAAACTGTGGGCTGCATGGTAGCAAGGATGAGCAAGACGAAATCGTGTGTAGTTCCTTGGTTGAGCCTCAAAGACAAGACCAAGTCGGGACAACCGTGGCGGCTAAGTCTTAAGTGGGAGCGGTGTGGAGGTCATACCAATTCTGTAGGGTTTGCAGTGGTTCACCACAAAACCAATGGTTTCCTTGGTTGAGCCACAAAGCCAAGACCGAAGACTGATGCACGCACGACTACAACACAAGGCCATTCTGATCTGTGGGTGGCATCGGTCTGACTGATGTGCATTGTGGGTGTTTGGAGACATCGAAGCAGAGGACACACATCGGGTTTGTAAGGCTAGCGTTGATGCTAAGCAAGGTGCGGTTGTCAGGCATTCGTCCGATGGTGATATGACGAGAATTCCATATAACAGGGGTCGTTTCGTATTTCAGTTGCCTCCATACAAACTTTGTAGAGAGAGGATGGCATCCACCTCTTGGAACCCAAGTTCATTTACTCCTTAGTTTCCCCCTTTCTTCTTCCTTCTCTAGGGCTAGTTAGTGCTTCATGCAAATCTTCAAGTGGGTAGGATGATGGGAGGTTGCTAGACTCTTTGTAAAGAATCAAGATGTTGAACCAAGATGTTGAAACATCCTTTTTGGAGACAGCTCCTACCATGCCAATGGTTCCAACTTAGATAGCATAATTAAGTGGCCAAGATCCAGTCTTTTCAACTCCAGAAAAGGCTCAATATGATCTGAGGGGAAGTAGGGGAATGCCATGCCAGAAACACAAGCACCAACTGCATCAGCTCTAGAGGTCATCGTTCCTTCCTCCTATCTGGAAGTGTTCAGAGATATTATAGGAACCTCATTCACTTACTTTCATCAGAAGACCAAGATGATGCAGAGGTGGGAGATATCTCTAACACATATTCATATGCTTCATCCACTCCCTCAAGCCCTCCCTTCTAATCCACAACAGGCTTCAGCTACAAAGCCGATTCCAACTCAGTCAATCTAAAGCTCTCATGTGCGGTAGTATCCGTCAGCCACTCGACCAATCATGATGCAAGCTCCACCAATTATGCACACCACTCAGTTCACCTTTCATCAGAGTCAACGTGGGGTTGTGAGTCAAGAAGTAACACGACAAGAGCCAAATGTATACCAAGCTCTACAAATGATCATGAACCATCTTGCGAGTTCAGAACACCTGACCCTAAACCTCAAGGCCCTTCGGTGGAACAACCGACTGTGCAGTCTCTAGTGGCTCTTGGTCCTGCAATTGAACAACCAAGTCTACAACATTATTCTACAGCGAGACCATAGGTAGGATTGCCGATTCAACAACTAGACTCCTTTGAGGAATAGCCTCCACAAAACCATCGGTTGCCACTCGGCCGATCGAGCACAGTTGGACTTGGCTGATCAAATAACAGAGACACTTCTGAAACAATTTGGATTGAAACCTAAGCAGCAAGTCTACATGTATAAGACACCATACCCTCCTTCTTATGACCAGATCCCTTTCCCTATAAGGTTTAAGGTGCTTGACTTCACCAAGTTCTCTGGTCAAGATGAAACTTCCACGATGGAGCATATCGCTTGATTCATCATACATAGTGTGGATATTCATCATGCACTCATGGTTCATTTGTTCTCATCATCTTTTTCAGCGTCCGCATTGTCATAGTTACTTCACATCCGGCCAATTCCATTATCAAATGGGTCAATGTGCAGAAGCAATTTCATACTTCTTTGTTGGTATTCGTGAGATGAAGATTACGGACCTAACAAGGCTAAAGTAGATGAATGACGAATCAGTTGCTAGCTTCATTGAAGTTCAAAGAGGTCAGGAACAAATGCTATAGCTTTACTTTGGGAGATAGCTAGCTGGATAAATTGGCTTTCCAAGGACACTTACCCTCAATCAAGGAAAATATACTTCACAATAATTTGAGAGTTTGAGTCAACTAGTACATCAGATGAGTTAGGAGGTAGTGAAGCCTTATGAGCCTAAAAGAAATTTTCAAAAAAAGGTGACCTACAAGGACTTCTCTAAATCTGGTGATGAAGAATCCGTGATGAGATTGACCGAGTGGGTTAGGAACAAGAAAATCAGGTCATGTTCTTTTGACAAGGCCGATAAGATATTTGATATCTTTCCTACAAAGGATAGATTAAGCTCTCCCATAATCATTTAATACCATCTGCAGAGGAGCTTATGAATATAAGGTGGGTGCTGCAAATTGCACAATGCCACGTCACATGACACAAATGATTGTAAGATGTTTCGGCAGTAGATCCAATCAATAATTGAGTAAGGGCGGCTCAAGTTTGTTGTTCCTACCAAAGCTGAAAAATCGATGAAGATTGATCAACATCATTTCCCCACTAATATGGTTAAAGTGTTTGGAATGAATGCATTGCAAACCAAGTTGCTGACATTTGAATCGACTTGAAATAAATGAACTATTGATCCCAAAGTACAAGCAACCGTGATTGATGTCAAAGGAAAGGGTCGTTGAAAAAGGGGAAGATATAAGACCTCAACGTCGGTCGGTCACTTCCCAGATGTTGTTGGGTAAATTTCAGCGACAACAGGAGCAAGCAAGAGAAAGAGAAGAGTGGGAGAGATGCAACGAAAGCCACTGGATACCTATTCTTTATATACTACTAGGAAGAAGGGATTAAGCACCCATCAGCTAAGAATTGTACCGTGTGCAATGGAGCTTACATCAGTAGAAATTCATCCCAAAGGCCTTGCTTTAATGATAGAAGGCCAACGATCAGGGATCACTATGATGATTGGAGTGTCCCAGTGATGATCGACAGGGGGCAAAGCTAGCGTTCACGATCGGCTAGGGGGTTGAATCAAAAGCAGTCGGACAAGCTACAATAGGCTGGAAGAAATGGCCAATAGTAGAGTTCCCGATGAAGATGTGTTGTGTCATGCCCCTGAGTGCTAACGTCGTTCACTACGTTTAGACGATGACAAGCCTAACAAACCTCAACAAGCGATCAAAAGGCAACCACAGTGGTGTCCAAAATGGCTAGACTAAATCACAAAAGTGAAGGGTCCAGCGTTTATGCCAATTGGAGCAACAAGAAGAGGAAGAAATGTGTGTCTTGGACAAAAACAAGGTTCGATCACAAATTTGGCATCCCAAACCAATGGTAAATAATGATAAAAGAGAGGATGGGTCATCAGCTAGCGTGAATATGGTGTTTTCACTACCATAAGAGTTGATTGCCCCAGTCGATTCTGATACGTTTGATGAAGAATTGGGGTTGGTTCAGTTAACACTGTATCCAACTCTGCCTGACTTCGGAAAGCCGGCTGATGAGAAAATGCAGCACTTGAAAGCCTTATTTCTCAAAGGATTTGTGAATAGAAAGCCCGTCACTAAGATCTTGGTGGCTGGAGGAGTGACAGTTATGTCGTACACTATGTTGCGCAAGATCGGAAAAGGAGATGAAGACCTGACCGAGAAAGACATGATGCTGATGGATTTTGAAGGCAATATCTCACCAACGAGTTATATGTGTCGACCTCACGATAGGCAGTAAGACTGTTCCGACTACCTTTTTCGTTATCAAATGGAGGGGTTCATTTAATTTGTTTCTGGGTCGAGACTGGATTCATGTCAATTGCTGCATTCCCCATTATGTTGAGCAAATGCTCAATAATCATCATAAACAACTATATAATCGGTACCCACTACAAGTCCTACCCCCATTTCTCTTAACATGCAAGCATTCCACATCATAACCCACTATACGTCATGTCACCATCCACCATACATCGTGTCATCATCTACCAAACCATCTATTTATGTCTTCGACCGATTTTCTGTGGTTAATAGCATATATTTGTGAGTAGCACACGACAAAATTTCGGCACTTGAAATACATGTCACACCAATCATTTTAGAATAATTCACTCTCAACAAAATAACATTCTTTCGTTTATAATGTTGTTTAGAAAATGAATGTTAGCATGCAATCACTTTGGTGTTTCTACTTTCACATTTCACCTTAAAATTTTGTTTAAAAAATGTCCGCAGCAACGCGCGGGGTATCACCTAGTATATTATATTTACAGTCCACATTGCGAAATTGGGTGAACCGTACTATGATGCTCCTAATCAAATTAAACAACAATATATAATAGTTACAAATAAAGTGCTAGCCGGTGCAGAGTCATGGGTTAATAGACTAGTAAATGTTAAATTGTAGACGTTTTACGAAGTTCAATTATCTATGGATTCTCAAAAAGTAATGCAAATCTGTTCGGAGGCATGCAGGGGCTTTGGGGACTAGCTAGTGTTCCATTTTCCTAGTGTAGTACGATCTGTTCAATATAGTAGAATAACACATACCAAGTACTTATTAGGAACACAATCAGGAATGAAGTAGAGTGAAAATGGAGAGTTCGTACCGCTTTTCCGTGAGGGAAATTGATATGTCGTTGACGATATTCTGTTCGGTTGCAGCTTCGGTGCCACTGCCAGCAGACACTGCCCCATCTGTAACTTGGCTGTGGATGGTACCCAGAATCTCCGTCATGTTAGGACTTGGGTGCAACGACACGAAAGCCCGGCATTGGAATTGATCTCCTATTGTCTGATACACCAGGTCTGCAAGAGTTGTCTTCCCCATCCCTGCAGGTCCAACAATCCACACCATCTCGTGCTCTTTCAGCAATTGGATGAACTTCTCCTTGTGTTCTTCCATGCCCACGAGCTCTGATGCATCCCTGTGGAGGAAGAGAGCTCGAGGGTCCGTGGTCAGCTTGCTACGGTTGCAGATGGTATCACCAATCTTCTGCATCTCGCCGCACCACATCGTTACATATCGATATGAGACCCAATCCATGAATTCCTTGAAAGGACTGACCGTGTCTCCGTGCTGGATGAAGCTGCCTTCGTCGTCACGCTCCAAACCATCAGTGAACCTGTCGATTTCGTCCTCCATGTCGTAGGACATTTCTCGGGCTTCCATCATCCAGTTCTTCCCCAGGAGATCAAGATCCGACCTCCCCCAGAGCTTTCCCAGGAGATCGTGGACGGGCTCGAGATCGGATTTGACAGACTCGATGTCTCGCCGGGTTCCCTCCTGAAGCCTGTACTCAGCACGCAGCAAAGAAGAGAGCTTCTTCAGGACCGGGCCCAAGGCCCCTGCCGCTGCGGTCACGGCAAACCGCTCCGTCTCCCTCACACTCTCTCCGCACAACTCCATGTCTCTCTCCGTCCGCACAAGCTCGGTTTGCTGTGAATGGCGAAGAGGAACTCTCTCCGTTTCGGTAGCTGCCCACATCCAAATGACACCAATTCCGATGACTTTGACAATCCAATTACTAATCTTCATTTTTTTCCTCATTCAGTAGGAAATTGGGTACCGTGCAGTGGTGGCATGTGGGCGCACGTTGCTTAGCGTTAATCGTGGATCTTGCGCAGCCTCATATATGATTCAATGGTATTCCTTTAATTAAGATTCCTTCGTCTGGGACAACTAAAACAACCACGCGTATATATGGAGCTCAAAATAATCAGTCTTCAAAACAAATAGTGAAAGTGGACTGCTTTCAAGTCTAGCTACAGCTGTACACGATGTGAACAAGATGGGAAATTTAGATGCGATTCCCTTCATTTCCAACTACAAGAAGGGCAATGCCAATTAAGGTATTACACAAGTCAAAACCAGTCAGTGAGATTTTTAGGTGTTTTTGAACCCAATTCGCAAAAAAAAAAAAAATTGAAACCAAAATGACCTATGAAAATTAAGTCATATTTTTTTCCAATAGATATATATAGGCTTCTATTGAACTATGAAATGATAACACCAGCAGGTAGGTGAGCTTTACATAAATTCCAATCAGCAGCTAGCTGGCAGCCTGATCAATACACGGGTATTGTAAAGTACTCACTCCGTTTGACTTTTTCAATCTCAAGTAGTTTGACCGCTCGTGTTATTAAAAATTTTGTGCAAACATAGTCAAATTTAAGTCATTCTTGAATAACTTCTATTAATAAAGCAAGCCACAACAAAATATATGGTATTTTTCATAATTTTTTGAATAAAAGATGAGGGAACTATATGGAACCGAGAGGGTATGCTCCCATCACATGTGTAAAGGGCCACATGCAAGTCAATGCCAGTAGCAGGAGCGGGCAAAACCAATAATATTCCATCAGATCTGTGAGATAGAGGTGGCAAGAGGAAGCTTCACAAATCGGCAGGAGCTAGAGGAGCCAGCTTCTCTGCACCCTATAATGTTGTGTTAGGAGGAGCCCGAGACCCCGGGTGGTACCAAGCTGGCTCTTACTAGTCTCTATAAAAATTGAAAATAAAGACTGTCTACATGTGACTGCAAAAGATATGAGCATCAGTTTTGTATCATTCTGTGTTGAGAGGAAATATTTTTTCTGCTAACTTATGGGATGGGAATGAGATTATGGACTCAACTTATGGTCGATGCATGTGGTAGGTACGAGACAAAGCTTGAGCTCACCGGGGCGGAATGGAATCTGCTGCGGTTCTGCCATCCACGTCCATCCCGATTGGTCCGAGCACCTAATCTAGCAGCCTCGCCTCCAGTAGTTAGAGATAATCGCTAGCTCCAAGGCATATGCGTCCCGCTGTCACGGGCGTAGCCAGGATTGGAACATAGGGGGGGCGGTATAAGTATAACATAAGGTTTAACCCGATTAGGTGTTAGTTGATATCTATATAAACGTTTTGTAGTCCTTTTATTTCCAATCTTATCTCTTAAATAAGTCCATTTAACTTCATTCAAGGGGTGTTTTATAATGCTAAACTTTATCGGATGTTTGGATACTAATTAGTCTATGATTTAATAATATAGTGCTATCGTGAACAAATGCTAATCATAGTTGATTATGTTTAATATACCATCTAATGAATTAGTCTAATGTTTATGGAATTAGTGTTATAATTAACTCATGTTTAATCCTCCCAATTAGCATGATTTACCTATTCTGATCCATATGGAGGCTAAAAATCTTTGTTTACTATTCTATGGGTCAAAATGGGGTTCCTAGCTTGTACGGTGTACCTAAATAAATTAATTTTTGGTCGGTGATTATATGTAGAGGGTCACGGTAGCATTAGGAGGGGCCAGGCCCCTGCCCGCCCCCCTGTGGCTACGCCCCTACCCGCTGTCACATCCATCTCCACAAGAATTATTACTCCTTGGTAGTATTGCAATAAGAAGACATTTAGGACAGCGACACAGTCTCCAAAGTATAACTTCGACATATATTTTCTATAAAAATATTAATTGGAAAGTTATATATGTATATTTTTGTGAAAATAATTTACAAGACAAACCTATTCATATGATTTTCATATTTCCAAACTCAACAACTCAAAAGTTATTCAAGATTTACAATCACAATATTTGACCTGAATCTTGTCCAAAACGTCTTCTATGTGCATCTATTTGTAATACTGAGGGAGTATAAAATATCACTTCTTCAATGGTCTAATTTTTAAATAGTAATCAAAGTTTTGGGGGTATTGATTTCTTCCAGGACTTCTTCAATGTCTAAGATAAGAACTAGTATAAACTGGGGTCTAAAATTGAATTTGTTGCATGTTCATATATGTTCTCCTAGTATCGATGCACATGAAAACGAGGGAAACCGCAATGGGGAGAAACAATGGGGTTTCTACAGATCCCGTATGTCGCCGCCGCCGAGCGCTCAACGCCCTTGCCATCCTCCCCCACGAGCTCGCCCTCCCTTCCTCAGTCCCCGCGCAGGTCAGGACACTGCGACCTGACCGCCGAGCTCTAGCCGCTAGATCCAGGCCGCCGCGCCCCCGGTCGGCGAGATCCAGGCCGTTGTGGCCCTGGCAGGCAAGTTCGGGCCAAGATGCTGGTCGAGCACCAGCCGGCAGCCGCCACAACCCTGGTGGGCGCGCCTAGCCACCTAGCTCACCGCGACCCGGCTGGCGAGCTCTAGGCAAGGTTTATTTTACCGGTAAGGAAAAAAACCGGAGGTCGGTGAGAAACACGTTTATCGGATTTCTCGGAAATTTTTCGGATTCGTCGTTTTTCTTTCGGATAAAAAAATTAGAGAAAAAATCTTCAATTTATACAAAAACAACCTAGATTGTTTCCAAACAACCTAACACGAAAGCAATGCATAGAAATGGGATAATATTTAGATTTATGAAAGGTGATGAGGTAGTATTAGTTGGTTTGAACGATTTTCCGGTGATAAAATAAAAAACCTCTCCCAACCGAGAAACACGATTTTCGGATTTATCGTTTTTTTATCGCCGAGAAAATAAACCCTGGCTCTAGGTAGTTGCGCCCCTTCCCGTCCTTCTTCCTATCCTTTGTGAGCCAGAGAGCAGCAAGGACGATGTCGCGGCTAGAGAAGGGGATGAAGACGGCGCCACGGCCTCTCCGGCCGCTGCGACCATGGAGGGCACGCCTAGCCGCCTAGGCCACCGCCACCCGACCAGCAAGCTCCAGGGCATTGCGCCCCTTCCTGCCCTTCTTCCTCTCCTTCGTGGGTCGGAGAGCAGCACGACTAATGTCGCAGCTAGAGACAGGGATGATGACGACAGCGCCACGGCCTCCACGCGGGTGCTTGCGTGCGCGCTCGCCGGATGTCTAGCTACCTGTCGGCCTCGGCGTCGCCATGCGTGGGGAAAGGAGAAGCTGAGTGGAGAAACTGAGTACACAGCCAAATTCACAAAGGAGTACATAGCCAAACGTACGGAGGATCCGGAGAGAACAAATTGGCATGCGCTAGATGATTGGTCAATTGTTTTTTTCTAAAGTTTTGATAGAAATTTTTTGCATTGTGGAGAAATAGTTTCTTGGCACAATGTCCTATACTGTGGAAACTGTAGTTGTTTCATGCATTGGACTGCCCTAAGGGCAGTCTCAATGCAAAAAAATCACAGTAGCTTCTATAGTGTTGGGTATAGTACCAAGACTACATCTTCACAGTGCAAATTTTTTACCAGCACCCCGTAATAAATTTGGCCAATAATTCACCGTATTCAGTCTCCATAGTCCATTTTCTATCCATGCTCCGGATCCTTTAGAGCACTCCCAACCCAGACTCTACCCATAGAGTCTATATCTCAAACACTCTATCGTAAGAAACTATATTCTCCAATGCAGATTTTCTACCATGGAGTCTATCTAATATTCCTCTCGGGTCTTCTACTCTAGCTTTATTAAATAAGAGGACACATCGCACATGTGGGCAGCCACATGGGATCCGCACGGGCTTCATTTTGCGTGTATAATTGGAGTCAAACTTAGACTTGGTTTCTAAATTTTTATCCCTCTCTCATCATTAAATTTCTTGCCACCTCAGCGATTTGCCTAGGTGGCAGTGTAATTAATGACTCTGGACTCTACTATAGAGTCTGGGTTGGGAGTGCCCTTATGTGTTCAGGTCTTCGCTTCTACTTTCCAGCCATATCCTTGGTCTTATGTGTCCTGCTGCTGTTGATCTCCTCCTGCACAAGCTTCATCTTCTCAAGCAGCTCCATCACATAGTCGATCATATCACCTATGATCAATGCCTTGTGCATCTATTGTTTTTTAGAAACAAGGCGTTTTTCATCGTGTCTTCACACAAACTGGAAGCAAAAACTTAGATTTAGATTTGATTTCTTCCAACCTTGCTGATCTTGGGCATGACGTGGCAAAACATTGAGAGACGGTCGTTGAGGCGCTTGCAGTGGCAGCGCTCGACCGTGAGGTTCTTGGACGGCCCAGCCAAGAGCGACAGCGTGCGGGCCGCGATGAGGTCCTGCCAAGCGCGAGGGTGGTGGCATGTGATGTGGATGTGTGCAACAACTGGCCTCGCAGTCGAGCGGAATGGACGATGGGGGCGCTCGCAGCGGGTGAGTATATGCGAGTGGGACGACCACGGGGGGCGCTCGCGCGGGTGCCGAAGGACGAAAGTAGCAAGTGGGCACGGTGGCCTGGGCTCGCAGAGTCGCAGGCCAGAGCGCAGTGGCCAAGCTTGCCCATCGCGGTGCGTGCATGAAGGTCGGGGTGCGGTGTCCTAGGCTCTCCGGGAGTGGTGCTGCATCCGGGGCTCAATGGTTGGGGCACAGCGGCCGAAGGTTGCTGGACGCGGTGTGGTGGCCTGGACTCCCCCTCTAGGAGGCAGCGCCCTGTAAGTGCACTCAAGTCCTAAGTGAGTTTTGGTGATGTTGACCACACAATTTAAGGGACTAATGAGCCTTTGAGTATATGTGACAGGTCATCATATTGACAAGGGTGCAAAAGATGAAGTAGAGACCCCTAATTCAAAAGGCAATGCTTTCTATTGCTCAAGACTAAGTTTAATTTCATTTATTTTATGTTTTGAAATTGAGTATAAGACAAGTCGTACTATTAATAGTGGTGAGTGAAACCATGTGCATAAAAACCATCTCACATAAACATCTACCCAGCCACAAAAGCACATGTCCCGGTTCTGTCAGCTGCCCACTCTTCATTTCATTTTTGACAAAATCCTGAGGTTCCGAGTTTTTTTCTTGAAGTTCAAGGAATTCATTTCTGACTGTTGGTCGTCCATATGAGGGAATATTTATACTCCTCTTCTTCGTAACATTTCAAGATGGAGGACTCCAAGGCTATGGTGACATCGAAGAGTACGACTACAACTCTTGTTGTGGACGAGGAAGGTGAACATGTGGATCATAAGGAGTACCGCAGCATGATAGGCTCCCTCTTGTACCGACGGCGACGAGGCCGGACATACAATTCAATGTGTGTCCGTGTGCTTGTTTTCAAGCTTCCCTAAGAGCAACTCCGCAGCCTCCCTACTTGAACCCCTACTTGAAAAATAGGGGCTTAGAGCAAAAAAACGCACTCTAGCGAGCCCCAATCTCGGCCCCTAACACTTGTTCACACCCCCTACTTGCCCCCTCCGGCCCCTTCTTCCACGGGTGGAGAAGGGAGCCTCTAACCGGTGGTTGGTCGGTTCACCCCGCGCGCCACCGAGTGGAGTCACGGCCCACTTCTTCCCCGCGGCGCCGCCTATGGACAAAGTTGTGCCGAACCCGCCGCCGCCGTCCCCGGAGCTCCGCCCACCGCCCCTTGAGCTCCGCCCATCGGATCCGCACCACCTTGGGACGGACCGAAGGTCAAGGTTCACCGCGTCACACATGGGCGGAGGTCCGACCAGCCCGAGCTCCTCTCGTCGCCGCCTCCTTGGCCGGCCTCCGGTCCTTGGACCCCGGAGCTCCGCCGTCGCCCCCCGTCCGACCTAAGCTCGATTCGCTCGGCCGGAGGTCAATTCACACGCCCTAGAGGTCGATTCGCCGCCCGGCCGCCTCCATGGCCGGCTTCGCCCCCGGACCCGGAGCTCCGTTGCCTCCTTCCATCCGTCCCGAGCTCGATTCTCTTAGACGGAGGTCGATTCGCGCGTCTTGGAGCTCGATTTGGCGCCCGGAGCTTCCGGTTCATGGCGCCTCATCTCCTTCTATCCACCACCTCCGGTGAGCAAGCACGGTAGGGAAGCGGGCGCGGGCTCTCCTCTCGCTCCCTCCTCCGCCATTGGAGTAGGGGGGATGCGGCGCCGCTAGCGCAACGGGCCGGTCGCCCCTCCCCGCGCGGTGTCGGCAATGGCGTCGCCCGCCCCTTCGGCGTCCGGTGCGTGCGAGAAGATATGAGGAGGATTTGGGGGAAACGATCGAGGAGACCGACGGTTGGGTCCCATATGTCATATCCAAGTAGGGGGTGTGGAGTTGGGGTTAGTGTTGGAGTTGAGGTTGAAAAACGAGCCCCCAAAAGTTAGGGGAGCCCCTACTTGATAAAGTAGGGGCCTCAAATAGGGGCTATTCTTGGGAGTTGCTCTAAGGACATCCCATCGGCAAGATGTCAAGCGCGTCTTCGGGTATTTGTGATACACTCAAGATTTTGGGCTTTGGTACTCCGTGTCCTCTTCTTTGGAACTTCATGGTTTATTCGAACGCAGATTTTGCTTGGATGTCATTTGGATAGGAAGTCCACTTCTAAGACTTACCAATTCTTGGGTTCTTCGTTGGTTTCTTGGTCTTCACGCAAGCGGTTGAGTGTTGCACGGTCCACTACCAAGGCCGAGTACGTAGCTACTCGCTAGTTGTTACTCTCGGCTCCTTTTATCACATATACCATGAGTGGCTTCGGTAAGAGTATACTCATGTTCCCCTCCCATGTGATAGCACAAGTGCCATAAGTGTAGCCAAAAACTACGTCCTATACTCCAAAACGATACATATAGAGGTGAGATATATATCTTTTTCGATAGACAATGCCGAGAAAGTGAAAATAGCTTTGATCCAACTAGCGGATATTTTCACCAAGCCCCATGATCAAGCAACTTAATTTCACTCGTTTGCGGGGGCAACTTGGCGTGTGTTTTGGTTTCTTGAGTTGGTGGTGGGAGCTCCTTTGTAGCACATGTATAGCTTTTCGGTTGTGCATTCATACATTTTTCATTGCATATGTATCATGATATATAGGCATATTTGTATCTCTGTGTGCATTGCATTTGTAATATATGCATTTTTGGTGGGAAAGCTTGTCTTGATATGATATGGTTAATTTTGGCTAAGCTCTTGATGGTCTAGTGTTATATTCATGTGAGAATGTTATGTTTTGGATCATGACTATTTTTTATTATGTCACTCTTAACCGTGATCATGACTATTTTTATTATGTCACTTTGCTTTTTGTTATTACCATCTAGTTTTCTTTGTCATAAAGTTCAAAAAAATAAATCATTAAGTTTAAAAAACAACCCGCCGAAAAGCAACCACGGCGGTAGGCGGTAGGTTCGAGATAAAGTATAATTAAATCACGTAGTATTAAAGTCGAAAAGCAACCACCGTGGTGGACGGCGGATGTCGCGCTTATATAAAGGGCGACGGCACCGGCCATCTCGCCCGACCCTACCGCGGCCTCCCTCTCGCCACAGTCGCTCGTCCCCTGTTAGGTAAGTTTACTCTCTTTCTATATTTTTGTAATTAGTTAAATTAGTTTAGAATAGTGTAATTAGTTAAATTAGTTTAGATTTTGTGTTACGGTAACTAGAGATGTCTACTGCTACTATCGGAGGGGGTGAGGATGGTAATGGTGGTGGTGATCGTGATTCCTCACACCACAAGGGGAAAAACACAAATGTGGCGCCCGATCCGAAGACAATGAGCAGGTTCGAAAGAGGCATGCTTTGATATATGCAAGGAAAAAGCTGCAGATGCCATTGCAAGATGAGAGGAACCTCCTTGGGATGCTCTTTATGCTCCACAAGACATGCATCATTATTTGCAAAGAAACAATGCGAGAGGCCATTGCAAGAGGAGAGGAACCTCATTTGGGCATAGCCACCGTGGCCCACGGCGGTTAGGTCCAACGACCTTGGAGGCCCCCTAGTCACCGTGGACGCCCAACAATCGCCGTGGGCCACGGCGGTTGGGATGTAACCGTTGTGGCGTACGGCGGTTGCGACTAACCACCGTATGCCACGGCGGTTGATATATAGTTTTGATAAATTTCAAAACGGTTGTATAAATTTGTAAATTGAAATAAAAAATATAAAAAATTTGCTGAATGTTGACTCGTCACGACAAAACCCATCGATTGCAAACGAGGCTTGCCTCGGCCCATAGAGTGTAGCCCATTTCGGATATGCCCTTTCGGCCCAAATGACCACCTATAGCGCGGAGACGATGGATTGCGCCGCCCCCACACACCAAGGTCGTACCAAGCGTTAACCCCGAGTCCCGGCGTTCACCGGCGATCTCCCGTGTCTAGAGCCGGCGAGCGGGGATCTCCAACAATGGAAACGAGAAGGTGAAAGTGGAGAGGTAGAGGAGAAGGAAGAAGACGACCCGGTGCGGCTTCTACCCACCGATGCCCTCGGCGACGTCTTCCACCGCCTCCCCGCTCGTCGACCTCACCGCGTTCGGTGTGTGCGTAAGGCGTGGCGCGACGCCCACCGACCTCGCTCCTGCACCTCCCGCACGGGGTGTGAGGCATTTCAACTTGTAGCGAACATGGCCTCATATGCCATTAGTTCGAGTATGATTTTGGTGATTCATGAAAACATGATCAATGGGACTAACCATATTGTTTAGCATGTCTTTGTAGACATTTCTAGGTCCCAAAGATGCAAAAATACTACATGCCACATGTCTATTTTTCAAGGGTCAAAACCGTGGAAGAAAAAGAAGGAAATTGACACCGTCGGATGAAACGACAATACCATCGGTGCATAGCGTCGGTGTAGTTGGTAGACTACGCAACGAGGCCAAACGAAGTTGACACCGTCCGATGATCTGACGGTCCGTTTTCTAGATGCGCCGGATGAATTGCAGAGGAGGAGGAGCGAAGACAGTAGCACCGGATGATCTGACGATCTGGGTTAGGACACCTTCGGTCTATCCGACGCTCAGTTTAAATCAAGACAGAAATGCGCCAAGGCGAAGTCTTTAGCACTGGATGAACTGAAGCCTTGGTCAAGGAGAAGCGTCGGTCTATCCGATGGTCGCATGGAAGCTACCATAGACGTTTTGGCTGCAGGATCTTCATCACCGGATGAACCAGCGCACCATCGGTGTAATGCGTCAGAGCAGTTGTGCAGTGGATGCTCAACGGCTAAGTGATGTGGAGGGCACCGGATGAACCGGCGCCTAGAAAAAACATAGCATCGGTTCATCCGACGCTACCTTTTTCTGTGGCCGTTAGACAACGACTCTTTGGATGCCTTGGGCTATTTATACCCCCTCCACTCACCCGTTTGAGGTTGCTGGATTGTCTGGAAGTGCAGGAGAGTGCAAGACACCTAAATGATCATATCCAATCCATCGAAGTGCTTAATTGCTCATCCTTAGACTAGCATATGCTTAGTGTATGTGCTTAGTGCTAGGCTCAGCTTAGAGCTGAGTGAGTGCAAGGTTGTGCCAACCTTGACAGGTGATTCTTGAGTGAATCAAGTTGTACAAGGTTCGCCGAAAGTCTTGGGGCCTAAGTGGCTCACCGGCAATGATCATCGACCCTCCGACTTGGTGTGGAGAGGCGAGTACACTTTGTGCAGGGGATGTGGAGACCCCCTTCGTTGGCGGAGAAGCTTCTTAGTGGAGGCGGCATCAAGGTGACCAAGGGAGCTTGGCAAGTGCCTAAGTGGCTAGCCTTTGTGGCTAGTCAAGTGGTGCTCTTGGGAGAGACTTAGTGACCGGGAAGCAATACTCTTATGTGAGTGCTTCAACAACGTGGACTATGGGTGGCTTAGTGCCTACCGATACCACGAGATAAATCGCGTGTCAAGAGTTTGCTTCCTCTCATCCCCTTTACGTTTCCGCATTTACTCTATTGCAATCTTTGCTTGCCTTTACTTTCCTAGAGTAGTATCTTGCTAGGATTGACTATAGGTTGCAAACTTTGTTTTGGGATGGGAGTTTCACACTAAAACAACCTTAGTTGCACATCTAGATAGTATGTTCTAGTTTATCTTTGTGTAAAAATACTGAAATCATAGGTTAAGGTTTTTACTTTGCCTAATTCACCCCTCCCCTCTTAGGCTACGAGTATGTGATTCCTTTCACAACTGCATAGTTCTGGGAGTTCTGGCTCAGGAAATTGTCACGTGCCAAAAGGTACAGAGGCCTTGATGTAATCGCGATTACAATCTGCATGCTTCCTCATTATATGAAATTAGGCGTACAGCTTGATGGTAGCCCTTTGTGCTGCCCTGTCCTTCTTGCAGCAGTTTTTATTCAGTGTTTCCTTCTTCAGCTTAACAAACTATACGTACACTAGTTTGACAGTTGATTCACGCACGTTATCTAATGAACAACGGGCGGCGTAATGAACACTCCAGTGTTTATTCAGTCACACAGCTACTGGTCATACACCCAAGCCTAGCAATCTTTCAGGAACTACATCAGCTTAGCAGAGTAAATTAAGACATGAGTTCAATAGTAGAAATAGGGAATAGTGTACAACACAACAACAAGATTACAACAGTTCGTTTGGGATATCCCATTTTATTACAACCACAACAAACTCTAAAGCAGTGTAGCTACCAGCTTCAGTCATACATGACAGAACGATACAACACTAATCAAGTGACAATGAGAAACACAAAATGCAATGGGATGGATACCTCCCATCCATATTTATTTAGCAGATAACAACCGAAATATTTTGCTATCTCAGGCATTGACGATATAGTCAGTGATTACCTTCAGCCTCTCAGTACTGTAGGTCTTCAAATCCTCGACCAAAAATCTGGTTATTTCAGCATCTTCCTTTCTTTCTTTTGTTTCAGGGGTCTCTGTTTCTTGCGTTTCTGCTAAATCACTTCCATTCAATTCTGCTGCTAAGCCAATAACTCTGAGGTGCACCTCCCGGAGATTTTCCAATGTGTCAATGCCAAATAAACCTTCAAAGGCTTCAAACCGCATCTGAATCATCTCTAGTGCTGGCATTGCATTGTCACCAAATCCCAGCTTTGGCACAATGGGTGCAAAGAAGCGTATCAGCTTAAGACCTGGGAATCCTGCTGGAACAAAGATCTCACCGTCGCATTCTGATTTGTTCTGCTCAAGGAGTTCCTTTATTGTGTCCTGGTCCTGCTTAGCTGCACTAAATGAAAAGGTGAGAGAAAACAATGATGGCAGGTCCTTGAGGAGCTTGAAAGTAGCAGTCCGGAGAACTGTCACTGATAGAGTTAACTTGCTGAGGGTGTGGAGTTTGGAGATCCAATCTGGAGGCCTTTCCAACTTGCCAGACAGTTCAAGGGAAACGAGGTACCTTGGAGGTGCGGACATGGAGTCCAGTGAATTGATAAAATCAGAACTTTCATCGTTGATTGCCAGAGTTTGTAGACCGCAGCTGAAAAGGTACATAATAGCAGAATGTAGTTGTGTGAAGGTTTTACCATCTTTCTTTATGTTGAGCTTGTAAATGGCAAGCTTTTTTAGCCCTGTCATCTGATGAAGGCCATCGACAGCTGTTGATTCCCCAACAATCTCAATACCTGACAGTACGCGGAGTTGTTTCATTCCCTCCTTGTTTTTCTCTTGTGTGGAATTACTTGTACCTGTGTCCTTGCTTTTTTCCTGAGCCGATGTACCATTTTTTGGTTCCTTAAATTTTTCTTGAGGCATCCTCAAGCCCTTCCGTGGGTTTTTACTCCCACCAAGTATGCTGCTGATCTTTTTTAGCTTTTCTACATATTTTGGTAACTCTTTAACATGTGTCTCCCTTATGTCAAGAGTTTCAAGATGCTCCAATTTCCGAATCTTCTTGGGGATTCTTGCTATCTCTGTTCGTCTGAGGCTCAGATACTTCAACACAAGCATTTTGCATATGTCATTCTTCAGATGTTTCTGTTTCAAACCCTTCCAACCCTCTAGATCTAGAACTTGTATTATTCCATTATTGAATGAATGGAAAGGCAGTTGCTTCAGGCTTCCAAACACAGTCACGGACCGCACTTGCGACAAGTTTAGGTTTTTGGTCATATTCTCGTGCTTGGAACCACTGCTTTGCATGGAGAGCCGACGCACTTTGTTGCTGGGAGGTGGCATCATCAAGTGGCCACCAACCACAGTAATAAAATTCTCTTCAGTTGTCTTGGAAACGATGTATTCAAGGACCATGTCATGTACTTGAAATGTTTTTACTTTTCCATTGCTATTGTGCTCCACAGGACGTATTAAGTTCCTTCTCATGAGCTGATTAAAGTACGTCTCCGCAACTTCCTCCTCTGTCAGCCCTTGTTTCTCACTAACAAAACCTTCAGCTGTCAATCGCCGAGTCAAACGCTTCATGCTAATTTTGGACCCTTTTGGAAACATGCTCAAATACAGTGCACAGGTCTGGAGATCTCCTGGCAAATTATTGTAACAGAAATCAAGAATCCTAGTTACGCCGTCCAAGGAGAGAGCAGTCACACTCTCTGGAAATAATGATTTGCAAACTTTGTCCCAGTGACCACTGGGCTTGCTTGGGTTGCAGGCTACAAGACCAGCCATGCTGACTATGGCCAATGGCAGTCCTCCACATATTTTCAGTATCTCCTCTGGGACTTTGTCCTGTACCTTTTCACTATCTTTGCTGCTTTTGGACTCAGAGAGACTTCTTTTGAACAAACTTTTGGATTCAGCATCATTGAGAAAGTCAACTGTATGCAGAATATTACTTGGGCTACTTGGTGAGCATGCCGCACCGACAGCTTGAAATCTTGAAGTTACTATTATTCTACTGCCAATATTATTCTCAATAGGCAAACTATTTCTGATACTTCCCCATGTTTTTGCAGACCATATGTCATCAATTAAGAGCAGGTAGCTGTAAAGAAAAAGCGGAGAAAATGCATATTAGAGATGAGATAACCCAAGACAAATCAGATATATATCTTTTCTGCAAGGATAGTTTTTGTAAAACACCGTATTTTTCCAAATTGATCAATGTTAGACGTTTAGAGATTTTTATTAAATTCCTTGCAACCATTTTTAAACTTTGTCATCTCTCTTTCTGATGTTAACTTCAAAATGGGTAAATTATTTTCTGTTTTTTTTTGCAATTCTTGTGTATCATTTTCTCTTGTGGTTGTTTGAGTTTCCTTTGGGTTGTTGCGTGCTTGTTTCAATATGCACTCAGTTCATACAGTTCATAATTTAAACCATTATTACTGAATCTATATTCTAGTTTAAACTCATTTGAGAATTTAATGGCGAGCCCCCATATCTTATCTTGTGCTATCTTTATACTCAGTCCGAGATCTAGTTGACACGACTGCGCTCTTTGAGCTAACATTTTGTCTCCACTCTTTTCTCAAGTCTCAATCCTATTATTGGATCATATTCCTTGTCCCATGTGTTTTTCCAATCCTAATAGTCAATTGAGTTATCACTAAAGATGTGAGTGCCTCGATAACTTGCCATTGTTAATTTTACACAAAGGGTCTGCTTTCTGAATTTTGTGTGGTTAGCGGTGACTCGAGGTGCTAAGATCATAAAATATTTATCCTGGTTATAAAGGTGGAAGAAGAGAGGTGGTACTTCAAAGGGGGTACAATCCTTTCACTTTGAGTCAGCTAATGAAGTTGCCGTTCATTACGGAGCACTTTTACTAATTTTGGTGGACTTTTATACTAATTCATATAATATAGTGCCAATTGGTGTGCAGAATACGATACAAAATGGTGTTTTTTTATAGGCTTGACTTGGGCTTGACTTATATCATTTGTCATAAGAGCATACATGAGTAAGGTCAGCCAAGAAGTTCCATATTGGGGTTGGTCGACTTGACCAAGGCTTCCGGTTTTTGTTGGCAAACTCAGTTTGCTTAGAGTACCCGAACAAATGACGATAATGATTAATGTGTCATGGATTCCTGAAACAATCTTCCATCTAGAGGAAGTCTTACTTGAAATGGATTTACATAACAAGTAAACCGTAGCCTGGATAGTAACCATGCATATAGTAGATTATATTCTACAAGATAGTAAACATGCATATAGTAGACTAGATCTTGTTAGAACCAACATCGACAACTTTGTCAAGCTGGAGAACCACCTTGTGCCAATCGGCCCTAGGGTTTTAACTTCTCCCATCTACATCTTTTGGTGACAAGATTTTCAACATGCCTAAATCATTGGTGGGGGGGAGGCTCCATTCATGCTTCGGATTACAGGGGGATCTTGATATCTTAGTGTTGCACCTGTGATTATGATCTTGAACTCTATTGTTCTCTATGTCTATATTTGCTCATCTCACATGTTTGTGACCATCATATGAATTTATGTAGTGTTTTTAGTGGTAGCTGTGGTTAAAAGTTTAATCAATATTTTCATGTTATTAAAGTTTACATGCTCTATGGTTGATTACTGTAGTGTGATGTAGTAGGAGAATGGCACAAAGGACATGCATATGCATTTTTGGAGTGTGTATGCAAATTAACCTAGATTATCCTTCAGAATTTCATCTTATTTTTCTCATGATCATTGTTGGCGCATGTGTATTTTGGTGCTATTTAACTAGTGTTTTCATTCATATTTTTATGCTAACCCACCACTTGGCGCTTGAAACATCCCCATTATTGCACATGTGTTGTATTTTGTATCAAGTTGTGCTTTGGATGTAAATACAACATAATCAAAGGGATCCAACATTGACTTTCTACAACTTATCATCCTCAAATGAATGATCAAGCAAAAACTTCAAATAAGCAGCTCAAGGATATTTTGAAAACGATAGTGATTAAAGGACGGAAGAATTGGTCAAAGAAACTAGACGAGCATTATGGGCCTACATGAAACCTACAAAACACCTATAGGTATGACCCCATATCTATATTCATCAATCCAAAAACGTGTCATCTTCCTATTGAACTTAAACATAAAGCTTATTGGGCCATAAAGGAGATGAATTTTGGCGTTGATGCTATGAGAATAAAAAAAGAGTACAATTAAGTGAATTGGAGAAGATAAGGCTTAAAGATTATCACAATGCAAGCATTTATAAGGAAAGAATCAAGAGATGATTTGCTAAACATAAGAAGGAATTCAAAGAGAGTGACAAAGTCCAATTACACAACTCAAGGCTTGTGTTATTTCGATCCCCCTGCCGCTGCCGCTTTCCTTTTTACTTCACTCTAGTGCCTTTTGATTTTTTTTCATTTCACAGTTGGGTACCGTGAGTGCAATGTTCAAGGATGTCGAACCCTTGACTGGCCGGACCCCGGCTACGTAGCTCGTAGCCGTCATCCGTCACACCAGTGAGGTTATGCCCCTTGGTCGCCGGCTTAACAGAGAGATAGGGAGATTAGGGATAACTTCTTTGTTGATTGCGATTGATCCTGGCTTACATGCATATAAGGCTTGTGGGCCAACAGATAGGGAAACTCTCCTTGATTGTCGGACTAATCTTAATAATGCAACAACTAATCAGCTAGCTAACTTGCCTCCTAGCCACTCACCTACCATTCCTGCACCGAGGCTGCTCGCTGGGCTGCTGCACGCTCAGCTGCTCGGCGCACGTCGCGGGCTCGCCTGCGCCTGAAATATGTGTGCCCGCACATGACATCTCTCCTGCCGTTGAAGACCAGCTCATCCTCGAGCTAGAAAGTTGGGAAGCGAGCGCAGAAGTCGTCAAAGTCCTCCCAACTGGCACAGGCGGAAGGCTTGCCCTTCCACTTGCCCAGCACTTGGCGCACACAGCGCGCCATCTTGGCAGTGGTTATCTTGTCGGGTGCCAGCACCACTGCGCCATGATGAATTGGTGGCAGCGCTGGGGGCGAGGATGGTGGTGTGCCGACGAACTTCTTGAGGACGCCGACGTGGAAAACATCATGGAGGCGGGCGCCGGCCGGGAGCTACAGCCGAACAGCAATGTCGTTGATGACCTCCTCGACACGGTACGGACCAACGAAGCACGGCTTAAGCTTGCCGGTTGGGGTACGGGGCAAGGACACCGCTGCTCGCTGCCTGAGGCGGAGGAGTGCCCAATCGCCAACTTGGTAGTGCACCAACCGATGGTGCTAGTCGTACACACGCTTCTGGACCGCCTGCACCTATTCGAGGTGATAGCGAACGTCGTCGAGAAAAGCAGCGCGTTCCTCCATCCCCTGAGCAACAACAGCCACGCGCGCCTCACCGAGCTCATAAGAGCGGATGGTTGGAGGGTCGCGGCCATAGACCACGAGGAAAGCGTCTCCTGGAGCGACGACTGGAAGGCGGTGTTGTAGATGTACTCAGCCCACGGAAGCCAGCGTAGCCACTACCGGGGGCGATCACCGGTGAAGCATCAGAGGCACATGACGATCACCTGGTTGGCTGCCTCCGTCTGGCCGTCCGTTTGTGGATGGAATGCCGACGACATGTAAAGCTTGGTGTCTGTGAGCCGCATGAGCTCGTTCCTGAAACTGGAGGTGAACACCGGGTCGTGGTCCGAGACGATGGACTCCGTTACGCCATGAAGGCGAACAATGTCGGCGAATAATGCTTGGGCGACGGACTCGACGGTGCATGGATGCGCCAACGGGATGAAGTGGCAATACATGCTGAAGTGGTCGACGACAAAAAGGATGATTGTCTTGCCTTGCACCTGCAGTAGCGCCTCAATGAAGTCAATGCAACGTCGGCCCAAATTCTGGAGGGCATGGGCAGCGGTTGGAGCAGCCTGGCCGGCCTCAAATGGTCGGACTTGTACCTCTGGCAAGTGTTGCGCGCCTTCACGAACTCATGCACCAAATGACACATGTTGGGGAAATAAAAATCTCACCACAGGCGGTGCAGCGTGCGATGGATGCCCTCATGGCCGTCGTCGTGGACCGCGGCTAGGATCTCCTAGAGAAGTGGAGACGCTGCAGGGATGTAGAGACGGCCCTCTAGGGCAACCATGCCATCGGTGATCGTCCACGGGGCGGTACGGAGCTCGTCGTGGATGGCAACCAGCACTGGATCAGTGGCCTAGGCGTGGCGGAGTCGCTCGATGAAGTTGAACCGCGGCGCCGAAATGGCCAGTAGATCGCCCTCCTAGTCATCGCGGCGGGAGAGGGTGTCGGCGACGGTGTTTGAGGCGCCCGAGCGATACTCCACTGTGAAGTCGAAGCCTAGCAGCTTGCCGACCCAGTGATGCTGCGGGATCGTGGCGAGGCACTGGTCGAGAAGGTACTTCAGACTGTAGTGGTCTGTCTTGATGAGGAAGCAGCGTCCCCATAGGTAAGGCCTCCAGTGCCGCACCGCTTGGACGAGGCTGATGAGCTCACACTCGTACGCGGCTAGGGCGCGGTGACGAGGAGCCATTGGCCGGCTGAAGTAGGCCACCAGGTGTCCTTCCTGGACGAGCATAGCCCCAAAGCCGAAAGTTGATGTGTCGCACTCCGCAACGAACAGCTTGGCGAAGTCGAGCATCGCGAGAACAGGGTCCGACGTGACCGCCGCCTTAAGTCCCGAGAACGCCACAGCTGCTGCCTCATCCCATGTGAAGCCATCCTTCTTGAGCAGCGCCATCAGGGGAGCGGCCACCGTGTCGTAGTTATGTACGAACTTGCGGTAGTAGCCCGCGAGCCCGAGGAAGCCACGCACAGCACAGACGGAACGCGGCGCCGGCCAGTCGTGGATAGCCTGCACCTTGGCCGGGTCCATGGCCACTCCCGTTGCTGAGATGATGTGGTCGAGGTAGCGACTGACGAGGCACCAAAAGAGCACTTGGTGCGCTTGACCAAGAGCTGGTGGCGGCGTAGCTCGTGGAGGACAGCGAGAAGGTGGCGTAGATGATCCGCCAATGTCTTGCTGTAAATCAAGACATCGTCAAAAAATACCAGGACAAAGCGGCGGAAGAACGACCGAAGTACGTCATTCATCAAAGCTTGAAACGTGGCTAGCGCGTTGCAGAGGCCGAACGCCATGACCAAGAACTCCATTTTGTGGACGTCCGCAGGCCGCATGAGCACCTGGTGGTACCCCGATCGCCGGTCCAGCTTGGAGAAGAACTTGGCACCGTGGAGTTCATCTAACAGCTCGTCAACCACCAGGATCGGGAAGGCGTCCTTGATCGTCACCGCATTCAAGGCCCGGTAGTCGACGCAAAAGCGCCACAAACCGTCGGGCTTCTTGACGAGGAGGACCGGCGACGAGAACGGCGAGTCGCTGCGGTGGACGATCCCTTGTTTGATCATGGAGGCACATTGTCACTCCAATTTGTCCTTGTGGGTAGCCAGGTACCGGTACGAGCGGATGGCGACCGGCTGTGCGTCGGGCTTCAGCAAGATGCGGTGGTCGCGAGCGTGCTGTGGGGGCAGGCCTGTTGGCATGGCGAAGATCCCTATGAACGCATCGAGGAGGGCCTCCAACAGCGGCTCGCCTGCTGCCATGGTGCGCACGACTGGACCAGCTGTGGTGGGCACTCCAGCCCAGGAGATGGTGCGGCTCGCACGCTGGAAGGACACGCGCCTACTGGCCAGGTCCCACACGATGGGCCCCAGCGCGCCGAGCCACTTGGTGCCGAGGACGATGTCGTACCCGCCCAGGGGCATGACGTAGAGGTCTGCCGGGAACGCCGCACCGTCGATGAGCAGTGGCGCGTCGCGGATGACGCCAACACACGTGATCCACTCGCCGTTGGCGATCATGGTCGTGAGGCGTGGCCGCGGGCGAAGAGGCAAGCTTGTCCAGCGCACAGCCTCCTCAGAGATGAAGTTATGGGTGCTTCCAAAGTCGAGAAGGGCGACGAGAGAGGCAGCCCCCACTGCCACCACCAGCTGCATGGTGTCAGTCATGGGCACGCCGGCCACGGCCTGCAGCAAAAAACAGGGGGCTTCTTTGTCCCCCTTGGTAGCGTTGGCGGTGGCGGCATCAGCGAGCTCCACACCGTCGACAAAGAAGATCCGCTTGCAAAACCTGTAATGGCCACGAGAATATTTGTTGGGGGGATTCGGAATCAAGCCTTTCGTATACCTAAAATAAAAGAGTGTCTTTCGTTGCCCAAGTTCCTGTGCGAAAGACCCTGCAGCGAAACCCCAGGAGCCCTTGAATCCTTTTTGTCTTTCAAAACTCGTTTTTCGGCTCATACCCTTCGTCGCCAGCAGAGCCATAAAATGAGCTCAGGATAACCCAGGGCGTTAAGGTTTCGATGAGGTCAATTGTTCTTCTCCCGCGACGAAACCCCAGTAGTGAATCTTGCCCATCCGGGCAACCTCGGCCTGGGATTCGCTCGGCGGGTTTCGTCGTCTCTAACACCTAACATTTTCAAGTTTCAATGCGATTCCATGTTTCAGGTGACGAAAGGTACCAGGCGAAAGGGAAGTCTCCAAAAGATTGAAGGTCTTCTCCCGACAGGCGCACGTGATGACAACAAGAAAGGCGCCGCGATTTGCGGCATGACATCATGAAGCGTCAATTACGTGGAGACATGTTTGGAGATTTCCCAGAAGTAGCCTAGCACATTCTGTTTTGATCCGTTTTACACAAGGGTATTCTCGGAATGTAAAAAGTCCGTCCACCTCCCTATAAAAGGAGACGGATCGGCACTTGTAAAGGGGATCGGCTTTTGATAAATCTACTGTTGAGAAAAGACCCTTTTGGCTGTCCCTTGTCCTGTGTTTTTTTTGTTTTGGTTCTTGAGCTTTTGTTTTCCTTCATTGTTTGTGTCCGGTAGCTTCGGCTATCGCCACAACAATATTTCTCATCACAGTTAAAGCATAGACAGAGGCGGCGGCGTTCGGCCTGTTCAGCCTTGGAGAGGCTCTTCGTGTTGCCGTCGCGACGATCGGCGCCGACCGGCGGCGCGGGTAGTGCCAACTGAGGAGGCGGCGCAGCCAGGGCCGGTCGTGGCCGGGGGGGTGGCGGCGGGCCGCGCGCGGCGGGACGGTCGGGGGTGGGGCCGTTGGCGATCCATCTCCATGAGCTCCACCTGGCGAGCCAGGCTCATCGCGGCGGCGAGCGTCTCCGGGTTGTGGAGGTGCACCACATGACTGAGCGGCGGTAGAAGGCCACCCGTGAAGAGCTAGACTCTCTGGATCTCGTCCAGCCGGCCGACGCGAGAAAGGAGGGCTTGGAACCTGTTGCAGTATTCTTCCACTAATCCGGTGCACCGGCACTCTGTAAGTCCGAAAAGGGGGGGCCGATCGGAGAGGAGGCCCAAACTGCAGAGTGAGAAGTTCCTTGAACTGCCCCCTGCGCGGCGTGCCGTCATCCTCCTAGAGCCGGATGTACCACAACCGGGCCACGTCCTCGAGACTGAACAAGGCCATCCACACCTTCTCCTTAGGCATGGTGCGCTGCTGGTGAAAGTAAGATTCACACTTGTTGATGAAGAGCATCGGATCAGACATGTCGTCGAAACGTGGGAAATCCATCTTATTGAACTTCGGCGGGTGGTCGTTGTGGTGGCTGCCGTCGGTGTTCCCAGCGCCAACCGAAGTTGAGGCCGGCTTGTCCTTCATGGCCGCCTTGTCGGCCTTCAGGGTCGCCATATCCGCGGACAAGTCCTTGATCATCTTGGTGAGGTTGGCGATGGCTTGCTCCCCCATGATCGGCTGGGCAGAAGTGGACGCGATGGAGGAAGATGGAGATGGTGTTGAGGAGGGTGGTGGTGCGTCTGCGGTGGCGAGGCTGGTCGTGCGGGAGCCTGACTCGTGATACCAGGTTGTTAAGGACGTCGAACCCTTGACTAGCCGGACCCCGACTACGTAGCTCGTAGCCGCCGTCCGTCACGCCGGCGAGGTTATGCCCCTCGGCCGTCGGCTTAACAGAGGGAGAGAGGGAGATTAGGGATAACTTCTTTGTTGATTGCGATTGTTCGTAGCTTACATACATATAAGGCCTGTGGCCCAACAGATAGGGAAGCTCTCCTTGATTGTAGGACTAATCTTCATAAGGCAACAACTAATCAGCTAGCTAACTTGACACCTAGCCACTCGCCTGCCCTTCCTGCACCGAGGCTGCCCGCTGGGCTGCTGCACGCTCGGCTGCTCGGCGCACGTCGCAGGCTCGCCTGCGCCTGAAATATGTGCGCCCGCACATGACAGTTAACTTATGGAAATGGCTACTTTCAAAGTGTGGGTGGCACGATGGTGTGTCCCTTAAAATTAAGTATATTTGCAGGGACGGCTTACCTACCAGTCCGACCAGCTGCTATATGTAATTTAATCAGCTGCTACTATAATTAATACTGTCTAATTTAAATACGAAGTGAAACTATATATGTACATTAACTATTTACATCATTATTAACATAAAAATGACAATTTGGTATTTTTGCATGATGTGTCATTGATCATGTATACATGTGTGGAAGAAGCAATGATAATACCAATTCCGGTTCAAACATATAGATCAAATTAAGATTCAACTAAACATGTATCAAATACATATGGAGGTGCAACATAAATTGAAAAAATATAAATGTGGATGAAAAGTGTATAGGATAATTACTGATTAAAGTTTACCACAATCTGATTAAGATAAGTGTGCATCTATATAAGTATTGTGTTATTTGAATGTTTTATGATGATAGAGTGCATAATAAATATTTCTGATCAATAGCTGTGGGACATAACTTTTTCATGAATTCTAATAATTATGCCTCTTAAAGATGTTATCTGGGAGTGCGGGTTGATGGACTAGTACAGTGGTCACTAGCAGTATTTATAAATTTTTTACAAGGGTATATGACATGTTATGTTACTCCCTCCGGTATAGCTTTAGCCGAGTGCAGAAAAGGAGTTGTCCAGGATTCGAACTGATGACCTCACACTAAGGATGAACTGCGCTAACCAGTGGGCTAAGAAGAGGTTCATGGTTACAATGCACCCGTCACCATATTTATTAGGGGCAAGCATGGAAATTTACACCAAATTAATGACTCCTTGATATGCGAAATCTGGTCATAAACGACTCCTAGAGCTGTACCGGACAGAGTACTTGATCAGTCTTGATCTTTCAGGGATTTCGTACATCATGCAATAAATTTTTTTTTTGAGAATCGCATCATGTATTAATTTCCTCCAGCTGGTATCAACTAAACCGTTGAACATATCTAGTAAGCAATTAACAATTAAAAATAAATAAGGATTTAAATGTACCTCTTTCCCTTTAGGTGTCTTTTTACTTCATCGACGAGTTTATCACGGTCCATTGTGTCAACCTTGATCTGCTTTTCATCAGAGTTCCCATCATTACCTCGTTGCTTGTGGCCACTGATGAATGGCACAACTAGCTTGAATGTGTTCATATTGTGATCTGCTTGTTCCTTCTTCTCCAAGCTGACTTCCATACTTTGGTCCTCCTGATTTCTATCTCGTGGCATGACTTGTTTGAGAATACTCCTTAGGACTGCAACTTCATCATAGTTCTGGGACACATTAACTGACGCACGACATTCAAATTTGTTACTGACTTTCCGGTACAATGCTGTGGCAATGGTGGTCTTCCCCACACCACCGAATCCTATTATGGACAGAACACCATGTGCCTCATGAGGATTGTTTACCCACTCCTCAAGCTTCTTCATGTCAGCCGTGACCCCCACAGGCTCCTTCATACCGATGAGCTGACGACTGGCGACCTGATGTTCCGCCATGTCATATGCAGCGGCACGAGAGTTGTTGCCATTGCGGTTGCTTGGGTTGTCAATTCCATATCTTTCGCGCCGTTCTGCAATCTGTTGTGCCCGGATCTTCAGGTCAGCAATGTTGGAAGCAATTTCGCGGCGAGGCCACCATGTCCACAGATCATATATTATTCTGACTACGAAGGAGCACCTGACATCACTGATGGAATCATTAGGGAGGCGGTGGGCATAGTCATCTATGCAGTCCTCACAATCGTAGGCCATATCACGGATCTGCTTCATCCAGTCTTTCATCCGATAGCCCTGCTCCTCCGGGGCAGAGCTGAGGTCGCGGAGGAAGGCCTGCATGGTGGCCAGCTCGTTGTAGATGTACTGGACATCACCACGGACACCCCTGACCAGAGCATACTCCTGGGCGAGAAGGCCACCCAGCTTGCCTAGGAGAGATTTCATAGTTGCTTCTGAAGCACCTACCACCAACTCCATCTTCTTGATCTTTGTGCAGTTGCTACGAATCTGAAGCTTTTGCAACTTGCAAGCGCAGGAAACTATTCAGTTTCTGAGACCACCACTAGCCCGGATTACATCCTTGACCTGCCACCTGGGATGTCTGGATAGAAGGAAACTTGTAAAATGACTATTCATTGATAATATATGCAACGCGCAATAAACCCTTATACTACAAAATCCACCCATTGCATGAGCTTGAATCAAGTCTAACATAAACCTTATAGTGCCAAACCGAGTATTTAACCCCAGAGATTAAATGCAGGAACAAATTAATAAATAGCCAGTGGTTTTTTGGAGGTGCTTTTGCAGTGCGGCAGTGCCACAGGATAATCTGATTACTATTGTTTTTCTGGTTACTCTTTGTTTTTCTTTATGCAAGGTACATCATAAGAAAAGGGGAGCGAAATCTGAAATGTGGTTCAACTATAGTTTTGGCTTTGAGGTTACCAGTTACTGGATGACAGGGATACACAGTAACCAGGGCGGTGGAATAGCCCCTTATCCAAAAATTCTGAAGATGCAAGTCTCTCCTACAGCTGGAATTTCTCATTCACTGGCAGATTTGCACAACTCTTGAGAACAATGAGAAACTACGAACATGTGGCGAGCATTCCTCCTCCTCTCCTACCGGTGAAATTAAACTAAAGAGCAGAAAGCAATAGATCATCTTGAACATGAATGGACTTGAATAAATGTGAAGGTCCTAAAAACAAGAACAGAAGAAGGTTTTACCCCAAATCAGATGTCACCTTGCTTGGGGCCTAGTTGACGATCGATGACACTGAAGTAATTGGTCAACGGGCCAGAAGATGGATGATCATGTCAGCCACATCAACTGCCATGGCTAGGATGAAGAAAACAAGATAGCAGAAGGGACGAGAGATTGGGCAGAGCAGGGAAACTGCGAAGGAGGGAAATGTGCGGGCCTTCTTGACGATCGATGGTAGTAAAGTAACTGGTGGTCAACGGGCAAGAAGATTGATGATCTTGTCAACCACATCAACTGCCATGGCTAGGATGCAAGAAATGAGATCTCAGAAGGGACAAAGGTGGAGGGACGAGAGCCTGTGGGGGAGGGACTTGATGCAAGTAGTTCTTGTATTAGACACTGAAGAACTCAATAGTGGGCAGAGCAGGGAAACTGCGAAGGAGGGAAATGTGGGCCTTGGGTTGACGCTTGAGATGCCAGAACGCGTGAGAAGGAAGGAGATACCAGCTGAGATGGATGGGGCAGAGGAGACGCCTCGGGGACGAAACCCAAGGGGCCCTATTAGCTGGCGATGAAGCAGCGGAGAGAATCGAGAGGGCGCAACCTGCCTATTAATTAAACTTAACTCGATGGCTGTAGAAGTACTCCTTCCATCCCAGTGTCCACTTCGGGTTTTCCCCGGTCAATCTATTTAAAATTCCATCAAATTTATAATGACATCAATATTTATAACATTAATTAAACAAGTATAACACTAATCAATGTTAACCGAATGTGTTTAGGCTTTACCGAGTACCCTTGGCACTCAGCAAAGCTACTACTCCCTCTGTCCAAAAAAGAATGACGTTTTAGATTCAAAATTTATCCAAAAAAATGACGTTTTACTTAACTAGTGGAGATGCACTCACACTATCGAGACTGCGTGAACGCACGACAAAGCCCCATATACACACGGTAAAGGCTTTGCCATACGGTAGAGACAGCATGGTAGCGATTTGCACCACAAAGCGGCTTTGCTGTGCGTTGAAATCAGCGCACGGAAAAAAACTAGCGGTGAACGACGGCAGGCGACGCTGACGGCGAGTGGTTGCTGGTACAGGAATAGCGCATTTCCCTATCCTACCAAGTTGGCGCACGACAAACAATTTTCAGAAAAATGAAAAAAGTCAACATAGGCCCCCTCACGCCGACACCGCCGTAGCCACCACCACCGCCACCTCATCCCTGCAACACTGGAGGAAGTCGTCGTTGTCGGACCGAGGAAGGAGGGGAGGGGGCAACCGGCGCGTGGTGGCTGGATACGCCGCCGTGCTCTTCCTCCGCTCCTCTACTCTGTAGGCGGTACGGCAGAGCTCTCGCTCCCTCCTCCAGCGTGGGCCTAGCAAACTGTCACACCTGCTTTTCCGAAGAAAACCAAGTGCAAACCTATATGCATGCCAGGATCAAGTTTCATGCATATAGTGACATATAAGTGAATACAGAAACAGTATCACGTATGAAAAAGAAAGATTATCAGAGATTTACGCTTAATCCTGGAAACGAAGGCTCCAAACATCACAGGCAATCGACTGGGGGTTGCGTACGCCTAGCACCAGCAACATCTTCACCAGACTTCAAAGCAGCATCCTCTTTCTGAGCAACATTGTTTATAGCAAGGGTGAGCACTTGTCGTACTCAGCAAGTGTGGGGAAAGAATGAATGCAAAGGCTTTATAGTGGACTGGGCTATAAGCATTTAAGCAATTTTAGTTGGTCAAGTTTTATTAGCACCTGATTACTAATAAAGTATAAGTTTATACCAACCCACATTAAGCATAAGATAAGAGATACGCCATAAACACATGGCAAGCATAACCAGAGAACACGATTTAAGTCCATCTTCAAGTTTGATTATCATGTGAGGGTCCAGGCCGCCCGTGACCGTGGGCACGGCTAATCGATTAGTTTTACACTCTGCAGAGGTTGTACATCTTTACCCACAAGTCGCGTAAAAGTCCCGAAGAACTTTAAACCCAACCATGCGATGCCGGCCAAGCATCATACCACACTACCGAGGTGTGATTGCATAGGGACGCTACGAGGCCTTTACAAAGAGTCCTCCCGTGCGTATTAGTCCATAGTAGTATGTCATAGAGGCTATCTTTCGTACCACACTTCTATTACGGACGGTAAGCCATAGAGTCTTCCGTTCCATCACCGCTCCGGAATAGAAGAGCCATAAAAGCATTCCTCCGTCCCCAACCTACTATGCGAGTAATAACCACACAAAGACTTCCCTAATTACTCGGCCAAGACCAGAGCCATATAGTCCTTGTGGTTGCACTGTTGTCCTGGGTGGTTCTCCATGTTCCAATTAATCATATGGTCTTGTATTAAACATCCAAAGATAAAGCATAAAGGTATAACATGATTCATAATTAATGTTCATTAAAACCACCATAACCCAGGTATAGCAACTAAGCATAGCTACCCAACATAAAGATAAACCCGTTTGATCAAGGCACAGGATAAATAACACTAGTCAAACCTTAAACATGGGTCCCATCATATTAATGCAAGCATATGCAATGAGTGATTAAACATAGTTCTTAGGACAAAAGATCAAGGACACACTTGCCTTTAACCAAAGTAATGTCGTTGCTCACAATATCTTCAACTTCAAGCTCTTCCAAGCCTCTCGAACGGCGTTCACTCTAAGCGCATCAATCATCGGGCACAACATACAAAGCAGACAAACAAACAGACATACTAAGAACAAAACACCAATCAAAAGAAAACTTTAAAAGAACACACTAAAGTATAAGCTCGATTAGATGGATCACTAAAGAACACAAACCGTGCTTGGAACGGCTTGGTTGACTATAAAGAGATGGTTGTGAAAGATTGAGCAAGGACCGGAAAGATCACACTTAGATTGAGCTGAGAAAAGAACGTCTAACAAACGTTTTGCATATATGAGAGAGCAAGGCTATGAGCTAGGTTCATTTTAATTAACAAAACAATTATAAAGGATATTTTCAGAAATAAAATACCCTATGTTGATATCAATGCAATATTAAACTTTATTTATGAAACCGGTGTAAAGAACTAGTCAAGTTTTATTAATAAAGATTCATATATTGATTAAACCGATTAAACATTTTAATTTAGAAAAACTGAACTATATGAACAATCTAAACGAAACTTTGTAATTAGAGTAGATCACATTATTACTAAAAACATTATGGTATTGGCATTAATCAAATTAATATTTATTATAAAAGCCGATGTAAAAGCCTAATCAAATTTTAATTAGAAAAGATTAATTAACTATTAAACAAATTAACATTTGTTTTAAGAAAAACCGAGATAAAGATCTAATTAACTTTTATGTACAAAAACATGTGATAGAAACATTAATCAAATTCAATTTGCTTATGAAAAACGATGTATAGATCTATTTTGCTTTTATTTATAAAAGGCATGTGTAAATAGACATTAATCAAGATTAATATTAATTTTATTTTCAGAAAACAAAACATGGTGAAAACACTCGACTATCGCGTGCTTTACATTATTATGGACCTAACGCAACTTGAACGGATTAAAACGGAGCTAAAACATAAAAGATATGAGCAAAACAAGATTGAAAGGACCTAGTCCTGATTAACCGTAGATTTCAGGGGCTAGCAAAGAAGATTCGCAAGACACATCAAACAGTGCTTGCAAAAAGGATACAACTCAGGGTTAGATCTATAAAAGTGCTTGGGATGGATCTAGTTGAAAGCATCTAATAGATCTAAGGGGTTTTTGCAGAAATTTGCAAGACACAAAAGAAAAGAAAAAATTACAGAGTACTCTAGGGTTTAATTCGCGAAACTGGCTTCTTCAACCTCTGGATCGAGCAGAGGACTAGGGGCCGGCGGGTCTGGCCGCTACGGTCGCCGGCGCTCCGGTCGTCGGGGGGCTCAGGCGAGGCAAGGAACGGATAGAGGAGACCAAGGGGATCTCGATGGTGGTGCTCACCGGTGCGGAGGACAACGGAATCGGCCGGAATCGAAGTCAACCGTCGGCGGTTTTGCAAGCTCGCCGGCTCGGCTTCGGCGGGGCGGCGGCGCGAGGCGAGCAGCGGGGTGGCGGCGGCGGGGGTGAGCGCGTACGCGGGGCGGCGCGCGGCCGGCGGCGCGGCCTAGGGCGGGCGGCGCCCTTTATAGGGGCGCGCGCGGCGCCCGGGCGGCGGCCATGGCCGGGCACGGCGGCGCGGCGAGATGGGCCACGGCGGGCCGGGCCGGGGCGGAGGGAAACGGGTTGGGTCGGGCCTCTGGCTCGGCCCAATCCGGTAGATAGGTTTTTCTTTTTTTTCAGAATCTATTTCCAGTGCGAAAAATAATCCAGAAAAATTCTGTAAATTATTTTAAAGCACGAAAAATACTCAGAAAATCACAAAAAATCCAGGAAAATTCCTAGGGATAGATTAAGACACGAACAACCCAAATAAAGCATTTGGTGCTCATGAAAAAGATTTTTGAGCCTTCTATTAAATAGAAAATGCTCGGAGAAAATGAGAATAAATTCCAGAAAAATCCGGAAAATTCTCGGGAGAGGTTGGACAGCTTCTAAACGCATTTTTGAAACCTTTTTGCACTCAAGAACCACTAGATGCATCGGCATGAATGCAACACTCTCAACTTTTATTTAATTTAGAAAATCAAACAAAGGATTTTTCCTATACTATATTCCCTGTAAAGAAAAATAAATGTTGGAAAAATTTTAAAATTATGAGAAAATCGTTATTTAATTATTCTTTCTATTCACATCCTGAAATTGGAAATTTCAGGGTGTGACACAAACACGGCGAGGTGAGGCTGCCGCTGCTGGATCCAACTGTCGCCGCATATTACACATTTACTAAGACTCTTAAATAGTTGTAGCCTAGTACAGATAACAAATCTCTAATAACAATAAATAATAATAATAATAATAATAATAATAATAATAATAATAATAATAATAATAATAATAATAATAATAATAATAATAATAATTAGCTTTGGAGCTACTCCCTCCATCCCATAATAAGTGCAATTCTAGTTTTTCGAAGACAGATTTGTGGTGGCACGAAAAGACTCTGGTACCCCTATTTTTTAGCCACATGCAGTAAGTTTTGACATGCATAGATCTAGTAATTGCTTAATTAGGTAGGTCATTAGATCTATTTTCTATGATTGCACTCTTTGTGGGATTTTTTCAAATGTTAGGATTGTATTCTTTATGGGACGAAGAAAGTAGCGATTATCTCTAACTACGGGAGGTGAGGCTGTTAGGTTAGGTGCTCCGACCAATAGGGATGGACGTGGACGGCAGAGCCGCAACAGATTCCATTCCGAACCGGTGAGCTCAAGCTTTGTCTCCTACCACATGCATCGACCATAAGTTGAGTCCATAATCTCATTCGATCCGATAAGTTAGCAGAAAAATATTTCCGCTCAAAATAGAATGATAAAAAACTAATGCTCATATCTTTTGCATTAAGATGTAGACAGTCTTTATTTTCAATTTTTATAGAGACTAGTAAAATGCATGTGCGACACCTGTGTGTCAATAATCTGCAATAAACAAAAAAAATCACCTTTATCTAACAACTTGCACCGCCCATTAGCCGAGCAGACTACCATCAGCCATTGCTATTTTATCGTGTTTGAGCACTAACGGATGAAGATATTGACACCAGAAAGCAAGCGGTGCTGAGTCGTAGCAAGTGCCACATGCATGTGTTTTTTAAAAAAATATAGAATAAAAGTAATTGTCTTTAAAAAATATACTATAGTTACTTGATTTTAACTTCAATATAGTTCACAAATACCGCTACAAGGACAAATTATTCATCAAACTGTAACAATCTGTGACAATTGTTTAACCGATTCATATAAGGACATGTCAAGGTTCGTGGAAGTTGGAAAGGTTGTGCGTCATGTTTTTCGGAAACAAACTTAAAGAACGATGAAAGTATTTTCTATCGTCATTTTTGGAAACCAGTGTGATGTATTTTTGGCCGCCCCTTGATGTATTTTTAAAAGGACGGCGAAAGGGGGCGGTTAACCTAACGTTTTTATGGGATATTTAACTTTTTACTATTATAACGGTTAGCCACTCTCGGATTGTCACTCTAACGGTGGCAAATATTTTTACGCCAGCGATGTTGCGTTTTGGATGCAATTTTACCACTTTTGCCGTGGTGACACGCCAGGCAAGCAGTCCACGCTGGATTGAAGGCAGCAATGACATCGCCTGCCCCTGCCCCGTTCCTCCTCTCTATCTCTCTCTTCCCTGTCACTAACACTTAGGACCCACATGTAATGTTTATCACCTACCTCCAGCCATGGCCATCAAGCGTCGTCGCCACCACCTTCTGTATCCGACGAAGGAGAAAAACCCCCTTACTCCCTCGACGGTCGTCACCCTCCCGCAGGAGTGGAGCTGGGCGACGTCGGCGTCGGTGTGCTCCTGCCCCTCCTCCTCCACCTCGTGATCGTCCTCAATTTCTCTCTCACCCTCCCTCCCTCCCCCTTCCCCTTCTTGGTCCGGCCACCGCAGGTAGTCTCCTCGTCGTGGCCCGCGGCCGGCCTCCTCCCCGTTGTGGTCTGTGGACAGCCTCCTCCCGGGCTCTCCCTCCTTCTTCCGGCTCAGAGGGCCTGGCCGCCACGGCGCTCTCGTCCTACCAGCGCGGCGGGCCGACCGCCGCGACTTCCTCCACCCTCCGGGTGCCGCCCTGTTCCCTGTTTCCTCGCTGCGCGTAGTCGCTGCCGCTGCTGCCCACGCGCCGCCACTGAAGGCCACCGGGGAGAGCAGGGAGAAGGCACGGGAGAAAATGGGCCCGGGTATGGCGGGTCCCGTGGCTCGCCGGTGGAAGAAGCTGGGTAGGGGCTCACCGGCGGACGGTGCTGAAGAAGAGAGGGACGTGCGAGACGAGGAGCTCCTCGACTAGCTGGCTCGATTCTCCATCCCGCCCACCCGCCCCCCTACCTGAGCTGCGGGGGCGCGCTTCCTCCCGGGCTTGGAGCTCCGACACGCGCATGGAGGTGGTGAAGGAGAGAGAGCTGGCGAGGGTGCGGGCGCGTGCGCACCGGGCGCACTTGTGCCTGGTGGTTGCACTCACAGCGGCGTTGCTGGAGTCCCGCATCAGGGTAGCGGCGGCAGCCATGAAGTCGAGGAGGGCTCGGTAGTCAGCGCGAGGAAGAAGAAGAAGGTGCAAGGAAGAAGGACAGGGGCAGACAAGGTCATTTTTCACGCACAAGTGTCGTCGATCCAATGTGGACTGCTTGCCTGGCGTGCCACGCTAGCAAAAGTGGTAAAAATGTATCCAAAACACAACATCGCTGACGTAAAAATATTTTCCACCGTTAGAGTGACAATCCGAGAGTAGCCAACCGTTATAATGGTAAAAAGTTAAATATCCCATTCTTTATAGTGCAGACTAGTAAGAGCCAGCTTGGTACCGCTCGGGGCATCAGGCTCCTCCTAACACAACATTATAGGGTGCAGAGGAGCTAGCTCCTCTAGCTCCTGCCGATTTGTGAAGCTTCCTCTCCCCACCTCTATCTCACCGATCTGATGGGATATTATTGGTTTTGCCAAGCTCCTTGTGCTCCAGTTCCTACTGCTGGCATTGACTTGCGTGTAGCCCTTTACACATGTGATGGGCGCGTACCCTCTTGGTTACATATAGTTCCCTCATCTTTTATTCAAAAAAATTATGTAAAATCCCATATATTTTGGTGTGGCTTGCTTTATTAATAAAAGTTATTCAAGAATGAATTAAATTTGACTATGTTTGAAGAATTTTTTTTTAATAACACGAGCGGTCAAACTACTTGAGATCGAAAAAGTCAAACGAAGTGAGTACTTTATGTAAAGCTCACCCGCCGCTGTTATCATTTCATAGTTCCATAGAAGCCTATATATCTATTGGAAAAAAATAATGTATGACTTAATTTTCATAGGTCATTTCGGTTTCATTTTTTTTTTTGCGATTTGGGTTCAAAAACACCTAAAAATCTCACAGACTGGTTTTGACTTGTGTATACCTTAATTGGCATTGCCCTTCTTGCAAAAATAATGTGGTTAAAGATATTTTACTAAGTTAAAGTAATATTTTTCTACGTTCTTGTGTTATTTGGCCCGTAGCAACGCACATGCACAATCCTATGAACATACACAAACCAAAACGTCCTGTGGTTGGAAATGAAGGGAATCGCATCTAAGTTTCCCATCTTGTTCACAATGTGCACAGCTGTAGCTAGACTTGAAGCAATCAACTTTCTCTATTTGTTTTGAAGACTGATTATTTTGAGCTCCATATGTACGCGTGTTGTTTTAGTTGTCCCAGAAAAAGGAATCTCAATTAAAGGAATACCATTGAATTATGAGGCTGCGCAAGATCCACGATTAACGCTAAGCAACGTGCGCCCACATGCCCACCATGGTACGTACCTAATTTCCTACTGAATGAGGAAAAAATGAAGATGAGTAATTGGATTGTCAAAGTCATTTGGATGTGGGCAGCTACCGAAACAGAGAGAGTTCCTCTTCGCAGAAAGCTAGCTTTCCCTGCCATGCCCCCCCCCCCCCCCCCCCCCCCCCCCCCCCCCAAAAACACAGATCAACTAAAACCGAGCTTGTGCGGAGAGAGACATGGAGCTTGTGAGGGAGACGGAGCGGTTTGCCGTGACCGCAGCGGCAGGGGCCTTGGGCCCGGTCCTGAAGAAGCTTTCTTCTTTGCTGGGTGATGAGTACAGGCTTCAGGAGGGAACCCGGCGAGACATCGAGTCTATGAAATCCGATCTCGAGCCCGTCCACGATCTCCTGGGGAAGCTCTGGGGGAGGTTGGACCTTGATGTGGCATGCAAGGACTGGATGACGAAGGCCCGGGAGCTGTCCTACGACATGGAGGACGACATCGACAGCTTCGCTGATGGTTTGGAGCGTGGCGGCCGCTTCATCCAGCAGGAAGCCACCGACAGCCCTTTCAAGGAATTCATGGAAAGGGTAAAAGATGTATCGAAGCAGTGCGGAAAGATGCAGAAGATTGGAGACGCCATTTGCAATCGCGGGAAGCTGACCACCGACCCTGGAGCTCTCTTCCTCCACAAGGATGCATCAGAGCTCGTGGGCATGAAAGAAAAGAAGGTGGAGCTCTTACGTCTGCTGCAGGAGAAAAATATAGTATGCATTGTTGGATTTGCAGGGATGGGAAAAACAACTCTTGCGGACCTGGTTTATCAGATAATAGGTGATCTATTCCAATGCCGGGCTTTTGTGTCGGTGCATGCAAGACCTAATATGCTGGAGATTCTGGGTACTATTCTCAGCCAAGTAACAGATGGTGCAATGTCTCCTGGAAGTGGGACCGAACCTGCAGCCGAACAAAATATTGTCAACGACAAATCAATTTCCATCACAGAAAAGTGGTACGGACTCTCCATTTTCACTCTACTTCATTCCATATTGTGTTCCTAATAAGTACTTGGTATGTGTTATTCTACTATATTGAACAGATCATACTACGATCCAAAATGGAACACTGCTAGTCCCCAAAGCCCGTGCATGCCTCCGAATAGATTTGCATTACCTTTTGAGAACAGATAATTGAACTTCTATAAATGCCTATAATTTAGCATTTATAAGTGACCGATGTGGCATTATTGATCCATTCAAATTTCCTTTTTTTTTTGTACTAGCAGTTGCACTGAACCCACGGCCGAGCAAAATGATATCATCAAAGGCATATCAACTTTCCTCTCTGACAAGAGGTACGTGTCTCTAAATGTTCCGTATGTTTAGTGTACTATTTTGAATAAAATCATATAATGGCCTTGTTTGGATACTCCAACGGGGTTAGAGTTAGAGCTAGTTTCTAACTCTAGCTCTAGCCCTAAACTAACTCCGGCGGGGTTGGCGCGGAGTCCTATGAATGACACCCTCATGACCCACCTACTCGGACAAGTTGACACAATTTTTAAGCACAATTGACCAACTAATATGCAGCAATTAAATATCAACATAACCTATGAAACTGTGCTATGACCCTATGCATTGAGGGAGGGCAGGTCATCCCGCAAACCAATATAGTAAGGATGATGTGTCATTTTTGAAAACTCCCCCATGACCCCTTCCACCGAGACCGGCCTTAGTCACATTCCATAACTATTCAAAAGCCATCACTTATTGAGGCAGTGGGTGTGCCATCATATTACGTTGCGCTCATCGAGCCGCAAACCTTAGTCGCATTCCGAGACTCTTCGGAAAACATCACTTCTTGAAGTGTGGTCCTCATGACCTTGTGTTGCTTCGATGACTTGTTGTACGTTGATTTGATTCGATGCTAACTTGATATGTGTTGCACAATTGTATTGGTTGAACTATTCCCCGAATGTGGTGTGAATTATATGGAAGTGTGACATATTTTATTTTGTTGTCGATTATGTCTTTGGCGAACAGTAGTCAAAATAGCGTACGGTGCCATGCGAAATGCAATATGGGCCGAGGCCTAGGAAAAGACCCCGGGGATAATTGCCCAAAATCAAATGTCACCGCATAATGCAATATGAGCCAAGTTCGTTAGATGTTCTAGTCCCAAAATAAAACAGCCTAATATAATGTGCAACTAACATTTACGGAATGGCAAAAAAAAAATAACAACAAAACCTAAAACATGCTAAAATTGACTCAATAATATTAGGCTCGAAAGGCTCTTACTATACATAGACCGAGCCTCAATTTGTGACCAACCGAACTCGTCATAACCCTACTATCAAGTAGTGGGCCTCATCCCTTAGCTGCTTCCTCGCGACTCATTGAAAGTATCGCTTCAAGCAAGGAGCGGGCATGTGGTGTTCGGATCCAATACTCGGTAGTGTTCCGCACCGATAGCTCGAAGCAGTTCTAGAATGGGCATATAAACTACTTTGTTTCGAAGCTAAAAACGATAATTTCTAGTTTTGACGTTGTTCTTTTGATTGTCTTGGGCGACACCACTATTGGTGAATTATGAATTCGACCGACCGGAAAGGGGCTTTCGAGAGTCATTTGTTGCACTCATTAGGCGTAGAGGGTTGTGTGAAATCAATGGAGTAGAAGCCAAATCGCCTTGCCAACACCCATGACCACCTTACATAGGGCGGAAGGGTAGGGTAGTTTTTACTCATTCATTCAAGTGGGAAATAAAATTATGCATAGGTCCCTATACGAATCATTCTATGGGCCACTTATGAGGTTGGTGGAGCCCATTTATCATTCCTCCTCCTACTAGAGGCCCACCTCGCGGACCTCGTCGGCTGTCCCATTTCTTTACTAGGGATCATCCCTCAAGCCCATGATCTTGACTCTCCAACCTTGAACACCAATTTTGTAGGACACCTCTCTCGAAACGTCTTGTTATGCCAATCTAAAGTTAGTTTGGGAAATCACATGGCACAAAACTATCCTAGCGATATATCCATTCTAAATGTATTTGCATTTATCTTTATCCCGAATCCCATACGAGCCAAGGTGACGTTTTGACAATTTAGATCCGGTTCCTAAATAACGAAGACCTTATCCCGATGACACAAATCTAGAGAACATCGAGCTTGTGGTAGTGGAATTGGAGTCGGGGTCAACATCGACGGGTATGGTCCCGAAGCGGAGCTTCGATAGGCTAGCAAGGATCTCCTTCATGCTATTGGGAAAGATGATGCCGGGATGGGCCGGGATGCCATCGTGGTTGATGTCGAGGTTCTCATGATCACCCCCGCTAGTTGTGCAAACTGTCGGAAGTAGTGATTGACATCCACCATGTGGATACCTAGGTGATAGATTTATAGGTGGGCGAGATCGTGAAACCAAGAACTAGAATGGTGACACGAGATGTGTAGGGTTTAGACGGAGTTCGGGACACCAAGGAGGTGTAATACCCTACATCTCGTGTTCCCGGTGGATTGTATTGCGAGTATGAGAAGAATTACCCTCCGGGTGTCTCCCGACCGCCTTATATAGATTGACGAGGGTTACAAGTCGGTTTGGATATAGACTAGGCAATTGTTACATAAAAATTAATCCCATGATAACCAAGTGTAATCCATTCGCCTTGTCTCCTCGCCTTAAGCTCCATGCACCAACATGTCTTGGCACGCACGGCGAGGTTGGGATGGGACCAATTGTATCCTAGTCGGTGGGACCCATGGGTATCCATATCACTCAATCCATTAGCAAGATAAATCATATAAGGATAAGTTGGACAAATTGACATAGTTCTAGGTGTAAGTAAACTATAACAACGACTACATGGAAAATGCTCATTTGTACCAATTGGTAACCCTCATTTGTACCGAGTATCCAACCGGTACAAGCCATCCGGTACAAATGAGGTGGAGCATTTGTACCGGCGAGATACTTGGTACAAATGCCACACATTGGTACCGGTGGAGTCTCCGCCGGTACAAATGTCCCTTCCCCCCTCCGACGTGCCAAGGGGGCATTTTGTGCCGTGTGGAGGTACGACCCGATACAAGTATGCATTTTTTTATGTTTCTTTACTCTAACATATTTGCTTAATGTACTAACATTAATCCTAATACGATGTAATATAAAGTCATGTGTCATATAAAATGTTACATTTGAGATAATATTCTACACGCATTTGTATATATTATCTCTAATATTATGCAAATAAATATATATGAATGCTTGTAGAATATCATCTCAAATCCCGAAATTGAATAACTTTGGAAATAATATTACACAATAGCATATTGTGCATACCGAAATTTAAACTAATAACATACATTGGATGAAGTGTTAGCGAGTTCATTTTTTGATTCCGGATGCTAGGTCTTTGCTTCCGGATGCTTCCCCACTGTCGATCCCGTTACAATAGTAGAGGATAAGGCGGCATAAAACTCTCCCCCCTGGATTGATAACCTCGTCTAGAAGAAATCCGCATAATTATTCTTGAACCAATTGGATTTGTTCTATCTCGAGGAATCCTTCCTCAATTTTTGCTAATCTACCAAAGAATATGAATAAAAGAATATGAATCGAAGAATATGAACAATAAGAAGTACATGTAGTCGCGGTTGTGTACGCACGCACCTTCTCTTCAAATTTTGTACTATCGTGTAGGCTATAACAAGGTGCATGTACTCGCAAACATAGTATTCACATAGATTGGTCTTTGGAACGCCGTGTCATGACCTCGCACATATAGGAAAACCAAGTCATGACGAAGTGAATAAGCTAAGACACATACTTGGACAATCATAGTGGACACAAAGGTTCTTGTTGAACTTTACGGGGTACTTTTCATAGAGACAAGTCCATGCGGTTTTAATCAACTCTACGACATCTTGGTATCTACTTTTATTTGTAGTCTTGTACAAAGAGTCAAAGACAAAGACCTTGCTTCGTGACATTCAAAAACTAAAGAGAATCCGGTGGAAGTTGTCCATAGATGTAGAAGTAATAGTTTCATAAAATATGCAATGTAATTTGAAAAAGATATGGAGATGACATACACGTTTCTCACCCAAATTTGTATGCGGCTCCGGGATAGTGAAGACCTATTGGCCATGGAAATAATGATGATCCTCAATGTGAGAATAGATCAACTCCATCCCACCGGTAGCTTGGAACATGTGCCACTTGTGCAATTCATACATCCTTGTTGGAAGATATTGGAGCAATCACGGGCACACAAGCTCACACCCGATCACATACTTCGGTCTATTTGCCATTTTCTACGGTGCGATTTCCTCATCCCCTAGAAGTTGTTCTAGAGTCGGACCCACTGATTTGGCAAAATCAAGCAATTGTTGCTCAAATGTTGTAAGTGGTATAGTTACCCTATATGTCCCTTGTTGAGTTGGGATTGCATCGTCCCCTCGAATTTGAGCTTTAGTCAGACCTGTTTCATCTTTGTTAAATTCAGACACTTGCTTCTCATATGTTGAAAGCACCTTGAGATCGGGGATCGATTGTTTTGACTGGGTCCCTAGTTGTTGAAAACTAGATGCAGTTTTCTTCTTTATGCATTGAGTGTTGAGTACTTGTCGGTCATAGTCGGTCATAGTCGGCCATAGTATAGCATCTAAGCATTTACCTATCCAAAACATTTATTTAAATCTAGGTGTTCATGGTTTAGGGGTGAAAACTAGTCATTCCTTAAGGGGCATTTCCCATCAAATTTATGCATGATGACATACAAAATTTAAAGTGTGATAACATACTTGTTATTAGGACAAAAAGAGTATGTAGGGGGTGGGGGGAAATCCACTTGCCTTCTTCCCCTAAGAACTATGGCTCGACCTCTTCGAAAGGCCGCACCTCGCTCGACCTCGAACGGCTCGTCCTCTATGATCACACAAGAAAACATGCAATAAATAAACAATACATCAAACATTGATAAAAGACAAAAGCTTCTAAAACTAACGTGCTTATTGAGACGGATCGCGTGGGCACCAAGAACGCCTAAAACGGAGATAGGATGGAAAAGTTATGGCCTAGACAAGATCTATGGGCTAGATTGTAAAAGAACTTAAGCTCCAGGGGCTTATCCGCAAGAAACTAGGGACCTAAACATAATTATGCGTATAAACCCGAGGTTTATAGCATAAAAGATCCTAACAAGGATGGTGGTGCAAAAGTTAAGAAGGTTAGGGGCCTATCTAAAGAAAACGGGACTTGTTTGTAAGGTTCTTTAAAGGTGGAAGGGCATTGTTGTTATATTAACAACTACAAGGGCTTTTGTGCAAAATGACCAGCGAACACCCGGGTTGACCGGTACTTCAAGGTTTGACCCGATGTTTGGAATTGATCCGGGCCGTCGGATGCGGATCGAGCGGCTAGCGGCGGCTCCGGCGGGACCGGCGGCGCGCGCGAGGCCGCGCACGGCGGCACCGGCGGTGGGGTTCGCCGAAGTTGCTCGAAATTGAGCTCCCGGCCTCGGATTTGAACATGGAGAGGTTCATCGCGAAGAGGAGGAGAAGGGGAACTCACCGAGAGGCTTGAACACGCGACCACGGCGAAGAGGAGGGAGATCGAGACGAGTGGTGGTCGGCGGAGCTCGGCTCCGGCGAAGCTCTAGGTAGCGCGCGCGGGCGAGCGGAGAGGGGGAAGTGGTTCGGGAGGAATAAGGGATGGTGCCCGCCTTTTATACGGGCGGAGGGGCGGGCGGAAGGGCGCGCGGCGGTGGGCGACGGGCACACCGGCGGCCACCATTAAGGCCCGGTGGAGGCCTTGGTGCGCGGCCGTTTCGGGAGAGGAAGAGGCGGGGACGACGCTCGAGTGAGTGCGGCGCACTCACACGCGGCTAGTGAGGGCGTTGAGGAGGCGCGGGGGAGGGGGAGAGGCGCCGGGGTGCGGCGGTGGCCGGCGGCCGGGGAGGAAGGGCGCGGGCGGGAGGTAGGGGACGCCCCCGACAAGTGGGCCCCACCCGTCGGCCGGTGGGAGAGAGAGAGAGAGAGAGAGAGGTGGTGGGCGGCGGGGCGCCTTCGTGGGCCGAAAAGGGGAGTGGGCCACGGGATCTGCTCGGGCCGCATGCGAGGGAAAGCGGCGGGTGGAGCCGGCGGCCTGCTTTGGCTCGATTAAAAGAAAAGGAAAAGAGGGGAGGTGGACTCGGGCTGAAAGAGAAGAAGTGCGGGTTGGGCTAAAAGAAAAGGGAGAAAGAGAGAGAATTGGAAAGGTTTAGGGGTGGTTTTAGGACATGGACTTTTCATGATTTTTGAAACACACAACATCAAACAAACCAAAATGATGCACAAACACTTGATGAATTCTAAATTTAATATTGTTTAATTTAATTAAAGACAAATTTATTTAGTCAAATTTATTAAATCCTTAGAAAATAAAATCTAAATCATGTTGCTATCATCATTTTATTGTGATGGAATTTCGGGTGTTACACTAATTTTGTAATGAGGAAACTACTTTTCTACTGAAGATACAATTTTCTAATGAGCAAACTAATTTTATAATATGGAAACTACCTGGTCTTAATCGATTACATTTGGCATTGGGAAGAATGGAAAATCATCCTTAAGACTCTTCCGCCCACGAATAATCTAGACTGTAAATTAGTCACATGACCACCCGGTTGGACTTTATAGTTTGTAATAGTTTGTTTTAAATCAATATTTAAGGATGTTTTGGGTTTTTTCATAGTGGCAGACGTGAATTAAATAATTCAGAAAAAATTAGATGCAACGTGCCTAAGATTCTTTTTTGGGAAATGTGCATCCTACTGTTATCCAGGATGGCTACCAAATTGATGGTTTGCGTGTCTTTGTGAATTCGTAGGATTCTGTTTTTTTAGCGAGCCATGTGAGTAAACATTCCAATCAATTAGTAATAGTAACATCTGAAAGATGGCCTAAGGGCATATACAAAGGATACACAGCTGCCGTCTATTTGTGTCCATTTAAAAGCAAGTACATTGGTACACGCCACGAGTCCTATACCCCATGCAGTGCAACATAGGATTTTTGATGATGTGGAGGAGATAGCAAGGAGAGAGAAAGATGTCGTTGTCTCGACCTTATTAACGAAACAACTACCTCACGAGACAACTCCACAACCATTGTATGAGTTGTCATTGCCATGCAACTCATAATATTCTTTTTTTATGTGCACAAATTAAGGAATTACATAGACCTACCAAACGACTTAGCGGACAACTCATTGTACGGGTTGTCCGTTGAGTCGACCCAAGATTACGTGTAAAATAGTTCTCCGTGGCATGCATTAACCGAAGAAAGAGAGACTTGCCGTGGCTTCGTTCGTCCGCGCGGTGGCTCGTGCTCCAACGCGAGACGACGGCGCTCGGGCGCGTTGTGCGACCCGCTGCCCGTCATCGACAACAGCAGAGGATCTGCTACGCGCAGCACCGAGACGCGTCACGCCGGCCGCCGGATGTGGCGCCGCCGAGCCCCGCTGGATGCATGGATGGCCGCACCCTATGGAGAGAATTCGAGAGATGAGAACGGGATTGAGATTTGATTTGAGAGAGAGAAGACAGTAAGGATTCAGATAAGGATAGATGCTTGTCATTTTTACAATATGAACCTTAGTAGAATTAGAAATCAAAGAGAAACTGTTTAGATAGCTAGGAAGGTAAAAAATAAAATAAAAATATTACATTACACTCCTTCTCACGTGATTGTATCGAAGAAGCAACAAAATGACATATAAGATCTTATTCACATTTGATCGTGAATCCATACCGCATTAATTATCGTGTAGACAATGGAATAGACAGCCCATTGTACAAGTCGTCTGTTTAGTTGTTTATAAATGACATGGCAAAACACAAAGACAGTAGTTGTCTACACTGTTGTACATGCCCTAAACGTTAATGTTCCTTTCATCCATTTTTTTCCTATAGGTACCTGGTCATAATTGATGACATATGGCACTGGGAAGAATGGGAAGTCATCCGTAAGGCCCTACCCAAGAACAATCTGGGCAGTAAATTAATCATGACGACCCGGTTGGAGAGTATAGCCGAGAAATGTTGTCGTACTACTACAAAAGGTGTAGATGTGTACCGACCGCGATATTCTTTTGAGGACGCAGAAAGACTATCTGCTATGAGACTGAGGAAATCTGTCGAGGCAACCAACAACGCGAGGGACTTGTCCGCTAAGATTGCGGGTATGTTTGGCAGGACATGTTGTCCGCTAGCAGTAATTTGTTTGTCATCAGCATGGGCAGAGAGCCACCATGCGCAGCAAGGTAGTGGTGGTGATGGGGAATGGGATACTTGGGCGAGCAGCATTCTGTATGATGGGTTTCTGAGTACTCCATCCTTGAAGCCACTGGTACGGTCCAGAGTCTATGCCTTGGTTTCGACAATCTTCCCATTCAGCTGAGGACTTGCTTGCTGTACTGTGCCATATACCCACCAAGACAGGAGTATGGGATTCATAGCTAGTCCAAGGGATTGGTTGGTCAGAAAATGGGTTGCTGAAGGATTTGCTTCGCAAGAGCAAGTAGCACAAGCTTACTTTGACAAACTCGTCTCCATGAATCTGTTGGTGCGCCCTGCTCCACATCAGTACTCGCGGAATATTTTCCACGGTTTCCTAAGCAAGGTGCGCAATTTATTTATGCGGAAGAGGGTGATGCTGGACGTGCATCCCATCATGCGAGCCTTCCTCGTGTGCAAAGCCATGGAAGATAATTTTCTTGCTTACAATGTGGATGCCAAACTGCAGATCCGTCGTCTTTCTCTCACAAGCACAGATAGCAATGTAGATGAGGATCTGGTGTCCCAGACTCGTTCCCTTGTTGTTTCTGGTGAAGAATGCAAGCTGGATGGTGTCCCTTTCAAGGCGTTCAAAAAGCTGCGAGTGCTAGAAATTAAAAGCAGTCGTCTAAAGAATGGTCATCTAGTGGATATATGTGGGCTCATCTTGCTGAGGTCCCTGGTTCTTAATGGCTGCCGTCAGATCACGGAGCTCCCACGAGAGATTGGGAGACTGCAGAATCTGCAGGTCCTGGACGTGGCAGGTACACGTATTAGCAAACTACCAACGGAAATTGGGAAACTGCAGCATCTGAGGGCTCTGGACATAAGTAAAACACAGGTCAGAGAGGTACCCTGCAGCAATGATCCGAATCCGTTATTAAGTGTAGTTGTTCAGAAAATTGGATCTCGTCCTCGAAATGTGAAGAAGTTTCGCCTGGTTGACATCAGCCCAAGTGGTGGTGAATGGGTTATTTCCTCCTCTGAAGCAAAGTACAGCGAATACCTATCCATCCTCGTCGTCTTTAACTATTTCGGCCACAGGTGTCAAGTCCTACCAGTTCGGATGCTCAGAGTTGCCGGGAGACACATGAAGGTGCCGCAGTGGGTCAAGCAAGACTTGAGCAACGTCTGCTCCTTAGATATCAGGCTCTGCCAACTGCTGGGGCAAGACCTCGAGTTTCTCAAGAGGCAGATGCCCAACCTGCAGGCTCTCAAACTAAGGTTGGAGGTCCTCCCACGGGAGCCGGTTGCCATCACCCGTGGAGGGTTCTCAAAGCTGGAGACGTTCTACGTCGATTGCCGTCTGCCACGGGTGATCACCTTCAAGGAAGGAGCCATGCCGAAGCTGAAGCAACTTGAGTTCAAGTTCTACACAGGCACAGCAAGCCAAGACTACTCCATGGGCATCATGCATCTCCCCAGTCTTGGGAAGGTCGTGTTCCGATGCTCTGAGAATTATAAAAGTGACAGCCAGGGCATCGGCGCAACGATTGAAGCCGTGAGGAAAGAAGCCACAGAGCACCCCAACCGCATCACCCTTTACTTCAATGACAAGCAGTCAGAGGTCTTCCGCAGCGGTGCGAAATGGATAAGCCAGGCCGATAGGGCCATTAAGCAACAAAGGGAACACCTATACAATGCAGCGAAGAGGCGAGCTGAGCAGAACAAGAACAACGCGACAGGTACATCGGACTTGTCGAGGTTGGAGGAAATGGAAGAATCCGACTAACTGCTCATTCCGCTTCGCCGAGTGAATTCAGAGGTGCGCATTCCGCTTCGCCGAGTGAATTTGTGAGGTAGTAATTGCTGCAACTTTGGATTGTAGGCTCCTTGTATGTTTTACGCATTAGTTTGCTGGACCTGAACAAACAATTTATGTATTTTTCGAACATATGTGTACGGTCTCCCTTCTCTTCTCTATGTGACACATTGTGTGCAAGCACGCTTGTTCGCCATTGTCAATAATTTTTTCAGTTCAGATTCCGTGCTTGTCTGTAAGCTTTTGTTGCTTGCACCATCTGCGAACCGACGGAGCATTCCGTTACTCCTTGGCCCCACGTATCTTTAGTCATTCAAACATGTCCTTTGGGTCCAAGGTAGTCGTGACTCATGGCATCGATCTAGTGACTCATGTTCTGGAGCAGTGGGCAGTTTCATGCTTACCATGTGAGAATGCCAGGTTGTTTTTGGCAAAGCAGCGTTTCTCAAATTCGGAACAGAGCCCGACGAAGAAATATGGGTGCCGAACTGTTCGGATCTAGTTCCGTGCCTTCGCTGAAACTTCAGAGGAGCACGGTGTCGAATCTCTGGAAGGCAAGCTATGTTTTGGTGCATCGATCACTCGTCAGGTGTGGATGCTGGGGCAAGGCACCCACTCTGTTCTGACGACCTTAGCTAGTGAATTTGATTCAAAATGGCTTCAAAATGACATCCTTGTTGGGTGGGGCCCCTCAGCCGATTGCTTTTGATTCTACAACCCTAGCCGATTGTGAACGTTGGTTTAATTCCCCCCCAGTCGATCATGTACTGGGACTCGCCGATCATCATAGTGATCCCTGATCGTTGGCCTTCTATCATTAAATCAAGGCCATTGGGATGAACCGCTACTGATGTAAGCTCTGTTGCACACGGGACAATTCTCAGCTGATGGGAGCTTAATCCCTTCTTCCTAGTAGTATCTAAAGAACGGGTATCTGCAGTGGCTTTCGTTGCATCTCACCCACTCTTTTCTTTCTCTTGCTTGCTCCTGCTGTCGCTGAAATTTACCCAACAGCATCTGGGACGTGACCGACCGACGTTAAGGTCTTAGATCTTCCCCTTCTTTCAACAACCATTTTCCTTTGACATCAGCAGCGGTTGCTTGTACTTTGGGATCGATAGTTCCTTTATTTTAAGCCGATTCAAATGTCAGCAACTTGGTTTGCAATGCATTCTTTGCAGACACTTCAACCATATTAGTGGGGAAAGGATGTTGATCAATCTTCATCGGCTTTGCAGCTTTGGTAGGAACATCAAACTTGAGCCGCCCTTACTCAATTACTGATTCGATCTACTGTCGAAACATCTTACAATGATTAGTGTCATGTGATGTGGCACTGTGCCATTTGCAGCACCTTATCTTCTTAAGCTCCTCTGTAGATTGCATCAAATGATTATGGGAGAGCTTAATCTGTCCTTGCTGTAGCAGCGGATCAAATATCTTATCGGCCTTTATCACATCGAAGCCGAGTCTCTCTGGTTCTTTTTTGCCAAAAGAACATGATCCAATTTTCTTGTTCCTAACCCACTACGTCAGTCCGATCACGGCTTCATCATCTGAGTCAGAGAAGTCCATGTAGGTCACCTTTTTCTGAAAATTCCATTTGGGCTGACAAGGCTTCACTACCTCCTAACTCATCTAATGTACTTGTTGACTCAAACTCTCAAATTCTTGTGAAGTATATTTTTCCTTGGTTGAGGGTAAGTGTCAGGGGGTGAGACCTGGACAGATCCACAAGGGGGCGACCCAAGTGGTTGTAGGTTGACTAATGCGGGATCGGGACCTAAGAGCGTAGGTGGTAGTTCACTGATGGAACTCGGGACTCGGTGAGAATGGCAAGGACGCGGTGGGTTTAGACTGGTTCAGGCATTCGGAGAGTAAAACCCTACGTCCAGTGTGGTGGGATTATTGAAAGTGCATCTTGGCCCCTAATTATTTTGGTGATAATGACAAGCACGATTTGAAGTATTTAATGCTTTGACAAGATGTGTGCAGGTCTTAAATGAATAAAATTCTTATGGTTGATTAAAGTAAGGCCCCCAATTTCAAGACGATGATTTCTACTCGAATCAAGGCTTAATTTACTTTTTCTTTTGAATTTGAGTATAGGAAACACCGTACTATAAAGGGGGATGCAATTCAATAGCCAAGAGATGCTAAAAGTGCTCTAGAAGGTAATCCAAGTGAGTGAGAAGAGTTGAGGGTTGACACGCGCACATATGCTTTTCTTTCCTCAAAATCTCGGCCGGGCCGGTTGTACCGACACCCTGTCGGTACTACCGACCAACGCCCATCGGTAGTACCGGCGCAGGGCCGGTATACCGATATGCGTTCTCTGGCATATTTTAGCCAGGGGGCCGGTACTACCGACCCTGTGTCGGTACTACCGGTGTCCGTACTGTTTTTCTTCAGAAAAAGCACCCCCTCGGTAGTACCGACACCATGTCGGTAGTACCGGGGTTATACGACTTTGCACAGTAACGGCTAGTTTTCAGCCCCTAGTATTTAACCCCTCTTCTCCCTCCTCACTCATTGCTGACCAACCACGGGACAAACACTTCCTTGAGCATTCACTCCACCTCCCTCTCCTCCTCTAGAGCTAATCCTTGGTTCCCTTGAGCTAGGGCTTGAGAAGAGAGGTGATTTCTAGTGAAGTGTGACCAAGCTTTGAGAGCCCCATCGTTCTTCCCCTTCTCAAGAGCACTTGAAGCATCTTCAGGTTGTTGTTTTGCATTTGTTACTCTTGAAGCTTGCTTCTAGACGGTTAGGCGTCGCCCGCGAGTGCCCTCTTGGTGTGGTGCACCCGGGATCGTTTGTATTGCCCTCTCCTTCGTGGAGAAATCTTAGTGAGCACCAATCTTCCTTTGTGGGGGTTGGAAGAGGAAAAGAGGCTCTTGGTGATAGCCCTCCCTTTGTGGGATCCTCAACGGAGACGTAGCATCCTTTGTGGGTGTGAACTTCGGATTAAATCCTGTGTCTCCATTGTTTGCTTGTATTTCTTCGTTTCTAACTAACCCTAGAACTTGTTTTAGCCCGATCTATCATTTGGTTGCTTTCCAACTCGTTTTCGTGGTTGCAGGTGGTTCTTAGCATCTAAACTTAAACTTTGATTCAAGTAGAATTGCTAGAAACCGCACAGAATTCAAATTTCGTTTTAGGTTATTTCTACCTGTCGGTAGTACCGACCTGGTACCGGTAGTACCGACCCCGTCGGTAGAACCGGCACCACGTCGGTAGTACCGACAGGGGTTTTTAATCCGCTGCTTTTTGTTTCAGAAATTTGAAGTGATCCTATTCACCCCCCCTCTAGGCATCACAAGGTCCTTTCAATTGGTATCAGAGCCTAATCCCTTGATTTAGGCTTAACCGCTAAGGGATCAAGATGTCGGGGATTGGAAGCAACCCAACCGCCGAAGAAATTGCCGCAAAAGAAGCTCAAGAGAGAGAGCTCACGGCAGCTCAAGTCGGCGACCTCGTCGGCAGGGCCCCAAGCCGTACTCCATCCAACGTGGACAACTCCGACGACTCCTCATCGGATTCCGACTCCGACTCGGATTCCGACTCAAGTGATGAGGATGCCAAGGACGATGATCTTGCGGCAAAGAAGGCGGCCAAGAAGAGAAGAAAGGCTAAGAAGAAGAAGAAGGCCAAGAAGATGGCAAAGAAGCTCCTCAAGAAGATGATCAAGAAGGAGCAAGCCAAGTACTCTCACTCCGCTTATACGAAGTGCCCCATCACTACGGGCAAATTCCGGCAACAACTCTAATGATAAGTTTTATTCCGTGCATTTGGGAAAGCCCCCTCATTTCGATGGGAAGGACTATCCCAAATGGGCATATGATATGCAAATGCATCTTTACGGGCTTCACCCTTCTCTTTGGAAGATTGTGGTTGTAGGTGTAACCATTACCGCCGAAGGAGAAGCCCTCACCATCGAGCATGAGCAAGATCTTCACCGCAACGTACAAGCCACGAGAGTCATCACGGGATCCTTGTGTGCACAAGAATTCAACAAGGTTCGGAACATCCAAATTGCCAAGGTAATTTGGGACACACTCAAGGAAGCACATGAGGGAACCGAGCATGTGAGACAAGGCAAGATGGACCTAATCAATGGAGAACTTGAGCTTTTCTTCATGAAGGATGGAGAGACCGTTCAAGAAATGTATGATAGACTCATGGTGCTTGTCTCGGACATTAGAGCTCTTGGGAGCAAAGATTGGGATGACTCAAAGGTCACAAAGAAGTTGCTAAGAGCTTTTGCCCCCAAGGACAAGAACTTGACGGCAATGATAAGAAGAGATCCAAGATACCCAACAATGACACCTACTCAACTTCTTGGAGAAATTTTGCATCAAGAACTAGTTGATCAAGATGTGGAGAAGTCCTTAACCTTGAAGATGGGCAAGAGTCTAGCTCTCAAAGCTAGCTCTAGTGAAGTTGTTGAAGAGAACCCCAAGCCCTCCAAGAGAAAAAAGGAAGACACTAGCGATGAAGAAAGCACCGATGAAGAAACCGCCTTTGCTATAAGAAAGTATAAGAAATTCTTGAAGTCAAGAAATACAAGAAAAGGTGGAGATGATAGAAGGAAGAAGTCACAAAGAAAGTGTTATGAGTGTGGAGAGTATGGACATTTCATCGCCGAGTGCCCCAAGAACAAGAACAAGAATGAGGAAGAAAAGAGGTTCAAGGAGAGAAGCAAAGAGTACAAGAACAAGTATCAAGGGCGTGCGCACGTGGGTCAACAATGGGACTCAAGTGATGAAGATGAAGAACCAAAGAAGCAAGGGATGGCAACAATTGCCATGGCACAAGGTTCATCCTCAACACGCCTCTTCAACAACCTCTCCGATGATGAAGACCACTCTCATTTTTGCCTCATGGCAAGGGGGAGCAAGGTACAAGAATCGACCATCTCATCCTCTCTAACATCCTCTTCATCCACCTCTAGTAGCGACATAGAAAAACTAGATGAGGAAAAGGAACTAGAGAACAACATGATAAAGGAATTTGGTAAAAATGGCCACAAGGAAATTAAAAGGCTATTGGACAAACTAGAGAAAAAGAAAGAGATCCTTCATGAGCAAGAAGACTCACTTATCCTTGAAAAGGAAAGAAACCTTGCTTTAGAAAAATCTCTTGCCGAAGAGAAGGCTAAGGTGGAAAAGTTGACCATGGACTTGTTCTTGGTTGGCAATTCTAATAAGAAGATGTCAAAGGATCTCACCTTGGCAAATGAATCTTTAGCTTCCCTAAAAACTACTCATAGTGAGCTTCAATCAAGCTTCTCATGCTTGACGGAGAAATACAAATCTCTTGAAGCTAACTTTAGTAGTCTTTGGGAAAGCACCAAAGCAACTCCATCGGCAAACTTGGACTCTAGTGCCTCCACTAGCAAAACTTGCTCTTCTTGCGCTAATATTGATATGAATGCTATCAAGACTAACCTTGCAAGGCTTGAAGAGAAAATTAAGAGCAAGGACAAGGAAATTGCCCGATTGAACATGTTGTTTACACAAGGCAACACTAGTGCCAAGTCAATACCCAAGGTGGTGGACAAGTAAGGACTTGGACACCGCAAGAACAACAAGGCAAATGGTAGGGTGACGGTGAAAGGGCATGAGATCCCCTTGTGGAACAAGGGAGGCTACCTCAACACAATTATGGATATTGCCCATGGAGTCACCACATCTACCACAACCAAGGAAGCTCCAAGGAGTGTGCAAACCACAAAGGGAATTGGTGGGAACAACACCCCGCCTAAGGCATCAAAGAATGTGGTTGAGCACAAACCCACACCCAACTACACTTGTGATTACATTGTAACCTTGGACCATAATGGTAAAATGGTTGTCAAGTATGTTGGGGCATATGCTATGAAGGCCATGAGAAAGAGTGTGTGGGTTCCAAAAGTTTTTGCATCTAACCTCCAAGGACCCAAATCCTTTTGGGTACCTAAACCAAGAGCTTAAACTTGTTTTGTAGGCCTACTCCTCCGGTGGAAGTGCATGGTTGATTGATAGTGGTGCCACTAATCACATGACCGGAGATGAAGGCTTGTTTGCATCCCTTGACCGTTATGATAATCCTACGGAAACTATCATCTATGGAGATAATGGTCAAGGGGATGTCATTGGCTTAGGTAAAATTGCTATCTCAACAACAAATTTAATTGAAGATGTTTATCATGTGCAAGGGTTGGGATACAACTTGTTGTCGGTTTCACAACTTTGTGAGAAAGGCTTCAATTGTCTCTTTACTCATGAGGGTGTGACCGTCTCTAGAAGGGAGGATTCCTCTATTGTCTTTGCGGGTCACTTACGGGGGAAAACTTTACTATGTGGATTTCACAAAAGTAAAGGTGGATCCTAAGGCTTGCTTAGTGGCAAAATCCGACTTGGGTTGGCTATGGCATCGCCGACTAGCCCATGTTGGCATGAGGAACTTGGCCAAACTTCAAAAAGACGAGCACATCCTAGGACTAACAAATGTTGTTTTTGAGAAAGATAGGTTATGTAGCGCATGTCAAGCCGGGAAGCAAGTTGGAGCTCACCATCCCGCCAAGAACATTCTATCCTCATCAAGACCATTGAAGTTGCTACACATGGATTTATTTGGACCAATTGCCTACATAAGCATCGGTGGTAATAAATATGGTTTAGTAATTGTTGATGACTTTTCCCGTTTCACTTGGGTATTCTTTTTGCAAGATAAAAGTGAGGCAAAGGGAATTGTGAAGAAGTTCATTAGAAGAGTTCAAAATGAGTTCGAGCTCAAGGTCAAGAACATAAGAAGTGACAACGGCTCGGAGTTTAGGAACACACAAGTTGAAGAGTTCCTAGATGAAGAAGGCATCAAGCATGAACTCTCCGCTCCATATACACCTCAACAAAATGGCATCGTTGAGAGGAAGAAACGCACGTTGATAGAAGCGGCAAGGACAATGCTTGATGAGTACAAGACCCCGGACTCATTTTGGGCGGAAGCCATCAACACCACATGCCACGCCGCCAACCGCCTCTACCTCCACAAGTACTTGAACAAGACTCCCTACGAAATCATCACCGTAAGAAACCTAGTGTGCATTACTTTAGGGTCTTTGGGTGTAAGTGTTTCATACTTAACAAGAAACCCAAAGCCTCAAAGTTTGCATCCAAGGTTGATGAAGGTTTTCTACTTGGTTATGGAACTAACGAACATGCCTATCGTGTTTTCAACAAAACCACCAGTTGTGTTGAGACCACGGTAGATGTGAAATTTGATGAATCCAACGGCTCTCAATGAGAGCAAGTTAGTGAAAACCTTGTAGATGATGAAGAGCCCCCAAGCATATCCATCTTTAGAATGGGGACCGGTGAAGTGATGCCTTGGGAAGTTCAAGCACAAGCTCCGGGTGACACAAGCACTCATGATCCATCATCATCAACAAGAGTGGAGCCATCTAGTTCTCTAGTCCAACAAGATGAGAGTCAAGTTCATGGTGACGATCATGGACGGGGCTTTGATCAAGGGGGAGAACTAAGTGATGAAGCTCAAGAGGACACACCGCAAGATGAAGATGATGATGATGGACCTATTCAACGTCAATCTCAAGAGACACATCCAAGAGTACATCAAATGGTTCAACGGGATCATCCCGTCGACAACATTCTTGGAAGTATTCAAAGAGGGGTAACAACTCGATCTAGATTGTCAAATTTTTGTGCATTTTACTCGTTTGTTTCCTCTTTGGAACCTCTTAGTGTGGAACAAGCTCTTGAGGATCCGGATTGGATTATTGCCATGGAGGAAGAATTGAACAACTTCAAGAGAAATGGAGTTTGGGAGTTGGTACCAAGACTCAAGCAAAATGTGATCGGCACCAAATGGGTTTTTAGGAACAAGCAAGATGAATTTGGTGTCGTCACAAAGAACAAGGCAAGGCTTGTTGGCAAGGGTTACACGCAAGTTGAAGGCTTAGATTTTGGAGAGACTTATGCACCGGTTGCAAGGCTCGAGTCAATCCGTATTCTTTTAGCCTATGCTACTCATCATGATTTCAAGCTTCATCAAATGGATGTGAAGAGTGCTTTCTTGAATGGACCTCTCCAAGAAGAAGTGTATGTGGATCAACCACCGGGCTTTGAAGACTCAAGGTTTCCAAATCATGTGTACAAGCTCCATAAGGCACTCTACGGGCTTAAGCAAGCTCCTAGAGCATGGTATGAATGCCTTAAGGATTTTCTTCTCAAGAACGGCTTTGAGATAGGCAAAGCCGATTCTACTCTCTTCATTCAAAGAAATGGAAAAGATATTTTCGTTTGTCAAATTTATGTCGATGATATCATTTTTGGGTCTACTAATGATAAATTTTGTGAAGAATTTAGTAGGATCATGACCAAGAGATTTGAGATGTCTATGATGGGAGAATTGAAGTTCTTTCTTGGGTTTCAAATCAAGCAAATGAAGGAAGGGACTTTCTTGTGTCAAACCAAGTATGTGAAGGATATGCTCAAGAGGTTTGACATGGCCGATTCCAAGCCCATCAAAACACCCATGGCATTAAATGGACATCTTGATCTCAATGAAGAAGGGAAGTCGGTCGACCAAAAGGTATTTCGTTCCATGATTGGCTCCCTCCTTTACCTTTGTGCATCTAGGCCCGATATAATGCTTAGTGTGTGCATGTGTGCAAGATTTCAAGCCAATCCTAAGGAGTGCCATCTAATGGCTGTTAAGAGGATCTTTAGATATTTAGTTCATACTCCTAACCTAGGCTTGTGGTATCCCAAAGGTTCCACTTTTGATCTACTTGGCTACTCCGATTCGGATTATGCCGGTTGCAAAGTAGATCGAAAGAGCACTACCGGGACTTGCCAATTTCTTGGTAGGTCTTTGGTGTCGTGGAGCTCAAAGAAGCAAAATTAGGTTGCTTTATCCACGGCCGAAGCCGAATATGTGGCGCCGGTGCTTGTTGTGCACAACTCTTGTGGATGAAGCAAACGTTGAGTGATTATGGTTGCAAGTTTAGTAAGATTCCACCCTTGTGTGACAACGAGAGTGCTATCAAACTAGCGAACAATCTCGTCCAACACTCTAGAACAAAGCACATAGACATTAGACATCACTTCTTACGGGATCATGAGGCTAAGGGTGACATTGCTTTACGGCATGTTTGCACCGAAAAGCAACTTGCCGACATTTTCACTAAGCCTCTAGACGAGCAAAGGTTTTGTGCTTTGAGGAGTGAGCTAAACATCTTATATTCTCGTAACTTGGCTTGATCTTTTGCACATAAACTTGCTTGTTGCCTAGATAGGAAGCAAAACATTTTATTTTTAACTTCTTTGTGTGTGTTTTACAAAACATTGGATTTTTACATAGTGGGTGGTGACTATAGCTTTGAGTGATTGCTTGTGACTAGTCACCAACTCCTATGAGTTCTCTACATGTCCATATTCCTCTCTACCAAAGATCTTTATCTAGACCCTATTTTTTTCAAAAATCTGCTTAATCTGCCGGTACAACCGACGCAAGGTCGGTAGTACCGATATGAGTTCTCTGTTTGAATTTCCAGCGATCCCCGGTACAATCGACCCCGTGTCGGTACTACCGGACCCCCCGGTAGAACCGACCCAGGGGTGGTATACCGATAAGACCTTTCTGTCTCAATTTTAGGGGACCCCGGTAGTACCGACACCCCGTCGGTACTACCGATAAAACCCGCTGGGCTATATAAGCCCCGCATCCAGGGGCTAGGGTTCTCAGTTCTTTCCAACCGTTGCACCCGCCCCTCTTGCTCCTCCTCTCCAATCCGCAAAGGGATCTCAAAACCCAACCGTGGAAAGTGTTCCTAGCCCACATCCTTATATTCTCCACCCTCCGGAACATCCGATCCTCGCCGAAAGTTCGTCGATTCGCGCGGGAAGCTTCTCAAGGTATTCATTCAAAATCTCCGTGGATCGATCTCTCAATGTAGTTGTTTCTAGAGGTAATGCTTTAGGGAATCATCATCCTTACCCCCGTAGAACTCGTATTCATGCTTTGGTAGCTTTTGGTTGGCTAAAACCCCGGATTCAAGCATTTTTCTCCAAAGCCCGACCCCCATCGGTAGTACCGACACCATGTCGGTAGTACCGATGGGGGGCGGTTAAACCTGTTTCCCCATCTTAGGTTGAGCCATTCCTTCTCATATTCAAAACTCCAATCTTATGCATTATTGCTAATCCTCCCGGATGGGTCGTCTTTGGCAAGCAAGTTGTGCGTGAAGGCTCCGATGAAGACGAAGTTCCTCTCGCTCAAAGGAAGAGGAAAGGGGGAGCTAGCTCTCAAGCTCCTCGTGGTCGTGGACGTACCAACCCTCCTGCTGCCCCTCGCCAGTCCACGGGACAAGGTCATCGTGCCGTACCAAGCAAGCACACCAACCCGATGACTATTATGACGACTATGAGGACATCTCCTTGGAAACGCTTTCCTCGTTCATCCTTCGGCCATCAAGACCTCCTCGTCCGGCCACTCAAATGGGGATTGTGAGGATGGTAGACTACATAAGAGGTTCCCACAATGTCTCCAAGGAGAGGTACTCCGACCCCGCTCTTTGGCAAAAGGAGTTTGATGCGGACATTCGTTTTTGGCTCAAGTTTAATGCCGATTGGTATGAGTCGGTCATTCTCGCAAGGATCACATGACTATTGATATGAAATCAATCAATTGAGATCTCCTTGGGTCACTTGAGATTTCAGCCGTCAATGATGCTATTGATATATGCCATGCCAAAGGGATGACCAATGTGATGTCTATCAACTATGATTGGAATGAGGAAGTGGTCGCCCAATTCTATGCCAATCTCTACATCCGCCGTGAGACCGGACCTTCCATTGGCTTCTTCAAGGCAAGCCCCTCTCCGTATCTTATGAGCGTTTTGCTCGGATTCTTGGCTTCGGTGAAGAGGATCTTGCTCGTCCAAAGTTGCATGGTGGAGAATTCCCTCTTGACGGTGAGATGGCATTCATGTATGACTCGGCATATGGCAAGGTGGAATTTGGTACCACTCATGGGATGAAGCCGATCTATCGGATGCTAAATCAACTCTTTCGCTACACTCTCACTCCCAAGATAGGTGACAACACCAATATCTCAAATGTGGCAAAAGAGATCCTAGTGAGGATGGCACCGGACAAGGAAGACTTTAGTATATTCAACATCATTTGGGAAGAAATCATTGTGTGCTCCGTGTCCGCTAACAAGAGCTGCCAATATGCCCCTTGGATCTTTAAGATGATTTGTGAGGTGGCGGGAGTTGATATCCTCCCCGACAAGACCCATTCTTGGTACAAGCCCAACAAAGGCAACATCGAGAGACTCCTCAAGTTGGGCAAGCATGCCCCTCCTCGTCCTTCTACCGCAGGTGGCTCCTCCTCCGGTGGTCCATCTTCTTTTGAGCCACCCTCCTCTCGTGGGCCATCCGCATCTAGAGGCACCGCCCCCCCGGCAAGAAAAAGAGCATCTTCAACTTCCTCTCTCAAGGCCTTTTTGCTTGCTTCAACATGGGACGACACAACGCACAAGAAATTCGTGCCCATAGGCAGCACGTTGATGAGCAGCTCCTCAAGCTTGAGACGCGTCAAAAGTCCTTGCTCGCTCAACACAACATTGAGCACTCTCCCGTCCGCGAGCCCATGGACTTTGCTCCTCCACCAAACTTCTACAACCCTTGGGAGATCTACGGCGACGCCTCCATGATGTATGGAGCTCCTCCGGCCGACATCGACGACGAGGACTTTGGTGGTGGTGAGGACGACGATGACGACGACTCTCCTCCGGCTGCCCACTCTCCACATGACTACGATGATTGAAGGGCCTCCTCTTTTTGGCGCTTGATGCCAAAGGGGGAGTGAGCTCACAATTTACTCATGTGTGGTGTGGGCTTGCATCTTCATTTATCTATCTATCTATCCTTGTATTTGTGGACATGTAAGGACTATGTGTGGTGTAATGCTTGTTGAAGGACTTAAGAACTTAGAACTCGTTTAAATTTGTAAGACTTAAGTTGTGCTTGTGATGTGAGGAACCTTGGTTATCTATTTGTGATGCTTGTTATTTCTCACTTTCATTGTTTTGTATATCATGACATATGCATCACGGCTTATATATCACACTCATGCACTTGTGTATGTATTTTGAGAGTAAAAATCTTCTAAATCTGTGATGGGCATTTGAGGCCTTCATAAAAGTTGAAGCACACATTTAGGGGGAGTTTTATTTTCAAATTCATCAAATACACACATCTTTTTATAAACAAATTGTGGTTGTCATCAATCACCAAAAAGGGGGAGATTGAAAGTGCATCTTGGCCCCTAATTATTTTGGTGATAATGACAAGCACGATTTGAAGTATTTAATGCTTTGACAAGATGTGTGCGGGTCTTAAATGAATAAAATTCTTATGGTTGATTAAAGGAAGGCCCCCAATTTCAAAATGATGTTTTCTACTCGAATCAAGGCTTAATTTACTTTTTCTTTTGAATTTGAGTATAGGAAACACCGTACTATAAAGGGGGATGCAATTCAATAGCCAAGAGATGCTAAAAGTGCTCTAGAAGGTAATCCAAGTGAGTGAGAAGAGTTGAGGGTTGACACGCGCACATATGCTTTTCTTTCCTCAAAATCTCGGGGGCCAGGGCCGGTTGTACCGACACCTGTCGGTACTACCGACCACCGCCCATCGGTAGTACGGCGCGGGGCCGGTATACCGATATGCGTTCTCTGGCATATTTTAGCCAGGGGGCCGGTACTACCGACCCTGTGTCGGTACTACCGGTGTCCGTACTGTTTTTCTTCAGAAAAAGCACCCCCTCGGTAGTACCGACACCATGTCGGTAGTACCGGGGTTATACGACTTTGCACAGTAACGGCTAGTTTTCAGCCCCTAGTATTTAACCCCTCTTCTCCCTCCTCACTCATTGCTGACCAACCACGGGACAAACACTTCCTTGAGCATTCACTCCACCTCCCTCTCCTCCTCTAGAGCTAATCCTTGGTTCCCTTGAGCTAGGGCTTGAGAAGAGAGGTGATTTCTAGTGAAGTGTGACCAAGCTTTGAGAGCCCCATCGTTCTTCCCCTTCTCAAGAGCACTTGAAGCATCTCCGGGTTGTTGTTTTGCATTTGTTACTCTTGAAGCTTGCTTCTAGACGGTTAGGCGTCGCCGCGAGTGCCCTCTTGGTGTGGTGCACCGGGATCGTTTGTATTGCCCTCTCCTTCGTGGAGAAATCTTAGTGAGCACCAATCTTCCTTTGTGGGGGTTGGAAGAGGAAAAGAGGCTCTTGGTGATAGCCCTCCCTTTGTGGGATCCTCAACGGAGACGTAGCATCCTTTGTGGGTGTGAACTTCGGATTAAATCTGTGTCTCTATTGCTTGCTTGTATTTCTTCGTTTCTAACTAACCCTAGAACTTGTTTTAGCCCGATCTATCATTTGGTTGCTATCCAACTCGTTTCGTGGTTGCGGTGGTTCTTAGCATCTAAACTTAAACTTTGATTCAAGTAGAATTGCTAGAAACCGCACAGAATTCAAATTTCGTTTTAGGTTATTTCTGCCTGTCGGTAGTACCGACCTGGTACCGGTAGTACCGACCCCGTCGGTAGAACCGACACCACGTCGGTAGTACCGACAGGGGTTTTTAATCCGCTGCTTTTTGTTTCAGAAATTTGAAGTGATCCTATTCACCCCCCCTCTAGGCATCACAAGGTCCTTTCAATTATGCGTGAATGGGGAAGTCCCCTCGAATGGAGCTCTAGGCCGTCTTATATGGCCAGCGGGCTAGGGTTTCCATTCGAGGTCGGTGGACCTTCATCGGGGTCGGTTGCAAATTAGGAAGGTTTCCTTCCGTGATTACAGAGTGGATCTCGTGATCCTCAGACCTCCTGGCGGTGCCGCACCGCGATCTAGGGGAGAAACTTGCGCCACAAACCCGGCGGGTCTTCTCCGGAGTCCGGATGAGGTCGTCCGAGGTCTTCCAAGGTCACCGGGATCGTGGATAAGGTCTCCGGGCCCACTTGCGGGTCGGTAGGGCTTTTGGCGGGTCGGGTCCACTTGACGGGGACCTTCGGGACCACGATCGGTGGGGACTAATGGGTACCCATGTCTCTCGAAGCCCCCCGATCGACGTGTAGGCGTAGCGGCGGAAACGAAGCCATGTCCACCGGCGCCGATCTTCATGCGCGGACTCCTCCACTTATATCGCGTCGAGCCGGTGCACCCGGCGCCGAACTCGATCACCATCATCTCCACCTTCGTCCACCTCTACGAGGCCTACCTCGACATCGCACCACATTTCCATCCGTGGCGTCACTTCTTCGAGCCGAAGAAGACGGGCAAGGGCGTGGTCGTCGGTAGCGTCGGCTTCATGTTACGTCGGAACATGAAGTCGGAGTACATCGACCTGACGCTCCCCGACAACACCACCGGCTGGAAGAAGGGGTAGTTCTACCTCGACAACCCCGCGCTAGCGCTCAAGGAGAGAAGGGGCGGACGCCGGTCCCGTACCCGGAGTGGACCAACCAACTGGCGTCGCGGAACACCGAGGAGCTGCAGCCCTTGCTGGACGACCTAGAGCAGCTCAAGGCGGAGGGGCTGACCGGCGCCACGGTGGCCATCAGCCTCTGTCACCGCCTCATCCAACCTCTCTAGGACCGGGCCATCCGGCCTTCGAGTGCGGGGGCGGTCCGACCCTACTGGGGTCGTGCGGCGCAAGGTCTCCGTTGGGGGGGTCGAAAGATTGGAGGGAATCCCCAACACAAGAGTTAGGAACAAATGCACAAGAGTCGCGAATAGGAGACAAAGAATCTCCGAAAGCCCGTACTCGCCTCAAAAGTTGTGAACCCTTTTACACGTGCCCTCACACCCCCTTCTATAGGGAGACTAAGGGACTTTTACAATCCGAAAATGCCCTCGGATCTAGGGAATATTCCCGGTGTGAACATGTACATAAATGTCTTTTACATCCCGTGATTTGCGGGGTTTGTTTTCATACATTTACAAGCCTCGCCACTAGTTCACACGCTAAGCCGGACTTTTAAGGTAACGTCTTTGACTTGGCTTCCTTCGATTCCCGAATCCTCCATCCATAACTCCCGAATTTCGGGGATCCGAACGCATAACTTCGCGGTCCGTGATTCCACGGCTTCGTCGGTCCTCGATTTCCCGATTCCCGCGACTTCCCGATTCCGGACTTCCGCGATTTTCCGATTCCCGACTTCCGCGATTTCTCGATTCCAAACTTCCGCGATTTCCTGATTCCGGACCTCCACAAGAATTGCATACCCCGAAACGGCTCGAAAGTTCGAATACAAGGGCCTTGTTCGGCCATTATTTCCATGCCAAAACAAGCTGAAACTCGTTGGGACTCTTCATTCCACCTTTTTTCATAAATATGAACCATTTTCCTACGAATTTGTTTCGCGAACTTGTTTCATGTATTTCGGTAACGACATTTCGAGGGTGACGGGGTTTTACCGAGCTCCCCAACGGTCTCCAAGTCGGAGATGATGGCCCGTGCGAAGAACATCTTCGGCGGGCGGATCCTGCAACCGGGAGTGCCCCAAGGCAGGGGGTGTACGGTCCCTCCGACCGGTATGTCGTCGACCTTGATATGCATCCAAGTAAGGTCTTTGAAAGGTTACATCATTTGTCTTAGATCTGATTAAGTTGCTACGTCATGTGTTTTCGGCACCGCGAGGGCATCTACTAGTGCCGGCACCACTTCGCGTGACGACGACCGGCGTAGTTACAAGGTCGCGACGCTGCGGATGTACGGGCGGCACCGACGCCTCCCTTCGACGAGTACGTCTCCGACTCAACGGTGGCGGCGGGGAGAGACAATACCCCTCTACTTCTCGGGAGTGGGGTGATGAGTGGTCGATTGCTTTGCGGCTGGTTGCTTCCATCCTTTGGCGTCCCCTGGTGAAGATCTGGGCTCTTCCAGTCAATGTCGGTCTTCCCGTGAGTTGGGGCAAGGTGTTGTGACTCGTGTCGTTGGTCGTTGGTGAGATAGAGGGGAGCCTAAGTGCTCGCCCCTCGCGCTTCTGATGGTCGCGGCCGGTGTTGTGTTTCATCTTTTCCTTGGTCGCTGGGTCGGCATTAGACGAAGCGTCGGGCGAAAGCTTTCCCGGCTATGGTGTCGGCGTCAACATCGGCGGCGTCTTCGGACGTCGTGGCCCTCCTTGGAGGCGGTGTGTCGGGATGCTTCCTGCTTTGGTTTGTATCTTCCGGATGGAAACATCTTCGTTTCTTCGGAGGAGCGATGACGACGGCATCGGCGCCATTTCCTTCTTGTGGGCGTCGCTTTGGAAGTCATGGGCCTTCGTTCGTCGCTTGTGGTGCTGTATCGTCGTGGCGTTGGAATATTGGTCGGAGTTTTAGAAGCTTAGTCTTCTTTTTCTTTATCGTAATGGTTGTATTCTCTTTTTCCTTTTTATCTCGGTGTGAGGTTAAGAGTTTGAGTGCTCTCTTGTGATCGTTGGCCGTATATACCCATTTGTTGGTATAGAGGCTGGACCTATATTCTTTATATAAAAAACCTCAACATATTTGCTCGTATCCTAGCTGATAGTCTTTCTAAGTCCTCCAAATAAAATTGCGGATTGTACACAACTGCGCCTTGCCGACTAGCACATTTCTCGGCTATACTCTCCAACCGGGTCGTCATGATTAATTTACAACCCAGATTATTATTGGGAAAAGCCCTACCGATAACTTGCCATTCCTCCCGGTGCCATATGTCATCAATTATGACCATGTACCTATAAAAAAGGATGAAATAAACATTAACGTTTAGGCCATCATATCTCATCTTACTATTACTAATCGATTGGAATGTTTACTTACATGGCTTGCTAAAAAAGATAGAATCCTAGAAATTTCCAAGGACATGCAAACCATCAATTTTGTAGCCAGCATGGATAACATTAGGATGCACATTTCTGTACTATAGGAGTTGAGAAAATTGATGTCAATTCTCACCCAAAGGAAAACATATCTACCTCTCACAAAGGTCCCACTCGACAAGGCCGAGGCCACACAAAACGATGACGAACTACGAAAACTACGATGAAACCTCATGTTCTAAATTGTTTCTGCCCGGAACAGTTTTTTTCTCTCTGCGAGCAGAGCTTACCTGCTCATGTACCCACGGCGAACCATCCATGGCACCCATGCAAGAGCTCACCGTAGTCAAAGTCCTAGGAGAACCATCTTCTTTCCTCTCCTGTATTTGGCCTGCAACTCCAGAGGTGAAACCCTTCTCTGTAAAATCTGGAACTGCATTCTGGTAATCGTTACACTTAGCTGAACTAAGCAATGTGATACGAGTAATATAATATGTATCAGACTCAAAGGGGAAAAGTGAGTTTCTTGAGGCTGTCTTGAAACAAGCTAACTGTTTCAACCTTATCTCCATTAAGCAACAAAAAATATCGATTTATGTTTACTACACATCATATTTAACACATTCCCAAGAGGCCCCTATTCGTATGATCTAAACAATAGCTCTAATAACCTGAAACATAAGCCTCGAAAAACATCAATGCAAGAACTAAATTTTTCGGTAAGGGTACTGTTGGGGAATTCGGGTAAACCCGTCACCCTCGAAACGTCAAGCTTAACAAAGTTCTCAAAGTATGTTTTTCGGGAGCGGGAATTCGCGATTCTCGGAAGCCCGGAACTGTGAAGTCACGACTTCGCGAATGTGCGAGGTCGGGAATCTTGATTCGGTGAAAAGGCGGAGTCACGAACATGCGGGAGCCCGGAATCTCAACTGTTGATGGCCCGAGCTTCGGAAGGCTGCCGATTCGGGGAATCGATGAAGACTCGTTCGGGACTCGGGCGCGTGGACGCGCACGAACTCGTTGGGAAGCAAGAGCCACTTCGGGAATCTGTTGAAGACCTAGTTCGGGAATTTCGGGCGAAGACATTCACGAACCGCGGAAGAAGCAAAGTCAAAGTTGTAGTCCCAAAAAGTCCGGGTTTAGAGTGTGAACTAGTGGCAGACTTGTAAATATGTTAGGTGGGAAAAGACATTCTTGTGTGTGTTCACATTAGGAATATTCTCCGAGCCCGAGGGTGTTATCGGCATGTAAAAGTCCCTTCGTCTCCCTATAAAAGGGGGCGCAAGGGCACGTGTAAACGGATTCAGACTTTTTTGGAACTTGTGCTACTTGCAGAGAGATTCTCAGTCTCTTTGCGCCCTAATCTTGTGCTTGAACGCGTTGAGAACTCTACTCGTGTTAGGGTAGCATCCGAATTTTTCGGATATCCCCCAACATTGGCGCCCACCGTGTTCCAGCCGAAAAGAAACTCACGATGCCACCTCAGAAGAAGTCAAAGAAGACTGCCCCAGCGCAGGCAAACCAAGAAGATCGCCATCTCACCCAGGGGAATGAAAACTCGTTTGTTCCTGAATCCTCGAACGTAACAGACCAGCAGCGAAGAGAGAAGCTCGAAGCCCTCATGAAGGCAAGAGCAGAAAAGACAGCTCACATCCAAGAACAACCTGGCCGAACAGGCAAGAGCACGAGAATGTTGATGCCGATGATGATTCCATAGGCGAGAGAGCTAGCCATGGTCCACCAAAAGATACAACGGCTGCAGAAAGACAAAGAAAAGTTCGCGGCTCGGTTGCGAGCGAAGAGAAAAATCTACGAAAAACTAGAGCGGTGAACAAAGCAAAAGAGCAAATACAAGCAATACGAGAGAGAAATTGACGAAATGAAAGAACAAGAGAATAGCTCCCCGTGGCAAGAAACACGCGCAGCGAACCCGCGCGCCGCAAGAGAATCCCCGAAAGAAAACTTTTTCGCGGAAACGAGTCTCACACTTCGTGGATTCGAATCGCCGTCGTCAATAGGGCTGCAAACGGCACCTTGGCCGCCGAAGTTCAATCCGGTCTCTCTTCCCAAGTACAACGGTTTCGGAAACTCCGGGCGGTTTCTCATGAGATACGAGTCGGTGTGAATTCGGCGGGGAGGAGATGATGTTGCACTCGCCAAATCCTTCATCATAGCTTGCGAAGGACCGATCGAATTGGTACTCACTTCGCTGCCTCCACACTCGATCTACGAGTGGGTAGATCTCAAAACAAAGTTCATGCAAGCGTTTCGGATGTTCCATGACACAACGGCCGAAGCCTCGGATCCGTACAACCGCAAGCGGAAGGACGAGGGAACCCCTGCGAAACTTCGTGAGAAGGTTCATGCAACGAAGGTCTCGGATCCCCGACGCCGATGACAAGACAACGATCAAGGCACGCGATCAAAGGTCTCACCCCGGGGCCAACGGCTTCTCACCTCACAAGAAAGAAGCACGAGACAGTTGAAGAACTATTTCGGGAATTGGAGGATTACATTACGTCCGATGATGACCACCGCAAGAGAGTAGCCGAACGAAACGAGGCAAGACGGGCGGCGAGAGATATGACTCGCGGGCACCACCCCGGCATCCACGAAACGTAAACGGTGTTGGAAATCCTCGGCAACAACAAGAAAGCAAGCCAAGTGCCGGGGAGCATTTAGTCATAGAGGAAGGGGGAGAGGAAGAGGAACCCCAAGCCTCCCGAACCACAACCCAAGAGATCCCCACTTCTACCGCCAATATCATGGAAGAGGCCACGGCACCGAAGGGTGCCCGGAGACAAAGAAGAACATGGCACGAATCCAACAAGAGAAAGCACGCGATGAGCATTGCATCCTCGATGCCAACCCGGTTTCGGCCGAACTTCGCGGCGCGGTTCGCGAGTCCGCGATCCAAGCTCGTACCGGTTCGGCAATTTCCACAATCGCAATCGGCATGACCGGCCTTCACAACAATTCTTCCCTCGCTCGCAAGCGATACGGTCGATCCGGCGGCCACAACCCATTCGGAAAATCTTGCCACCGCCTCCCGAAAGCTCATCAAGGCCTCGATCAAGTTCGGGACCTCGGAACTCCAAAGCATTGCCATCGTTCGGGACTATCATGCCAATCACGGGTGGATGCGCTATGGAATTCGAAACAAAGAAGCGGCGAAACAACTACTTCGGATCCGTGAATACCATCATCAATGATGGCCACCGCCCGCCGGAGTGGGCGAAGGTGCCAATTACCTTTACGAAGAAGATTTCGGTTGAAATCCGCGATCCACAATGATGCCATGGTGATCGAAGTCAACATTCTTTGGATGGGTCGTAGGAAAAATCTTGGTGGACAACGGGAGTTCGGCGGACATCCCGTTCCCCGAAAACATTTGAGAAAATGAATCTAAGCCGACACATGTTGGACCCACCGGAGTACCCATTGCGGGGGTTCGGAGGGAAGCCCATCAAGACGGTGGGAAAAATATCACTCCCGGTTTCTTTCGGAGATCTTGAGAATGCCAGAACGGAGAACCTCACCTTTGATGTAGTTGACATATATCACCCGTATCTTGCGATCTTCGGCAGAGGTTTCATGAACAAGTTCGATGCTGTCATAAGGCAACAGTTCCTATGCATGAAGATGCCTGCGCCCAAAGGGGTTATCACAGTATTCGGCAATCAGCAGGAGGCCAGGAACATAGAAAAGGGCCACACGCCTGGTCAAACGAATGTGTACCAGCTGAAAGCAGCTGAAGAGAGGAAGGAAACCTATGAAGAGCCGAAGCGGGACAAAGAGAAAAATAACATAGCCGCAGAAGATGAAACAAAGAGAGTGTATCTGGATGACATGCCCGACAGAGCAGTCATAATAGGGGCGAACCTCAGCGCCGAAGAGGATGATGAACTCATACGCTTCCCCGAACGAAACAAGGATGTTTTCGCATGGTCAGCCAAAGATTTGCAAGGCGTTGACAGGGACATAATCGAACATGCCCTCGAAACAGATGACAAGATACCACCCAAGAAGCAAAAACTTCGGAAAATGTCCGACGAAAAGGTCAAGGCGGTGGAAGCGAAGTTCGGAGGTTACGGGATGCCCAAGTGATCGGAGAGGTCAAGTACCCGGTCGTTAGCCAACACTTGTGCCGATCAAGAAGAAAAATGGCAAATGGAGAATGTGTGTGGATTTCACCGATTTGAACAAGGCATGCAAGAAGGACGATTTTCCCTTGGAAAGGGTAGACAAAATCGTGGATGATGCGACCAACGGTGAGATGCTTTCGCTCCGGACATGTTCTCTCGGGTATCATCGGATCGAGTTCGCAAAGAGGACGAAGAGAAGACAAGTTTCATCACTCCTTTCGGAACATTTTGTTTCGTAAGATGCCGAGGGGCTGAAGAATGCAGGATGCACGTTTTCAAGGATGATAGCAATAGTGCTGCACCAGCAGATTCGGAGAAACATTTTGGCATACGTGGATGACATAGTTGTCAAAAGTATTCAGAGGAAAGACCATATCAGTGATTTGGCAGAAACATTCGCGAACTTGAGGACAGCAAACTTGAAGCTAAACCCAGAAAAATGTGTGTTCGGAATTCACAAGGGAAAAGTTCTTGGATGCCTAGTTTCAACGAAAGGCATTGAAGCAAACCCTGACAACATAAAGGCTCTGATGGAAATGCAAGAGCCAATCTCGGTGAAAGATGTTCGAGAAGTTGACGGGGAGAGTGGCCGCCCTCAACGGATTCATCCCCGAGCCGCGGAAAGAAGTTTGCCATTCTTCCAAGTTCTCGAAGTGCCAAGAAATTCCGGTGGTCCGAACCTCGAAGCGGGCCTTTCACGAATCGAAGGACTACTTGTCCAACATGACCAAGCTCTGTCCTCCCAAGCCAAAATCGCCGCTTTTGCTTTGTATGTGTCCGCATCAAATTCGGCGGTAAGCGCGATCTTCCGGTACGGGAAAAGGAAGAAGAAGGAAAGCTCGGGCAAATTCCCGTATACTTCGCCTCTGAAGCGTTGTCGGTTCCAAGGTTTTTTATTCCGAACCGGAGAAGATCGCGTATGCGGTCATCATGGCAGGAAGAAAGCTAAGACACTACTTCGAGGGCCACGAATAAGAGTTATCACCAACCAACCGTTAAGTGACCCGTTCGCAAACGGGAGGCATCCACCCGAATCATCAAGTGGGGTCTTTGAACTCTCCGAGTATGTGGTGGATTTCGAAAGAAGAAGTGCAATAAAATCGCAAGTTACGGCAGATTTTGTCGTGGACCGGACCTCACCTACTCGGAATCTTGAGGAAAATATGCCCGAACCTTGGATAGTGCGGTGTGATGGAGCATGGTGTTACAAGGGGGTCGGAATTTCGACGTTGTAAACATCCCCGACGGGCGTGGTCATAAGATATGCAGCGCGGCTCGTATTCGCGAACAATGAACACTCCACGAACAACACAACGGAGTACGAAGCTCTCTTGCTGGCATTGAGAAAAATGAAAGCCTTGGGGCAGCAGACCTTCATAATCAGAACGGATTCGAAAGTAATCCAGGAACATATCGAGAAGGAAAGTGAGGCCAGGAATCCAGTTCTCATGAAATATCTTGAAAAAGTCAGAGAAATGGAAAGACACTTCAAAGGGTATTCGATCCAAAGACATCCCAAGGGATGATAACAATGAGGCGGATAAACTGGCGAAGGCAGCAGCCAGAAATCAGGAGCTACCACCGGACGTGTTCTTTGAAATCATCAGAGAACCCTCCATCAAAGATTCAAGAACTCAAATCGTGAATATGGTGGAAACTCCGGACTGGAGAGCAGAAATAATGGCCTATCTGAGGGGACATTACGAACCACAAGATGAATTGGAGGAGAAGAGGTTGAAGCAAAGGGCTCGGGGCTATACGGTGGTAAATGGAGAATTGTACAAATCGGGGGTCACCGAGCCTTGGCTACGCCGCATCACCTCCGAAAAAGGTCGCGAACTCCCCGAAAGAAATTCACGGTGGATTTTGTGGGGCACACATAGGCACCGGGGCTTTGGTGGCAAGGCGATAAAGCGAGGGATTCTATTGGCCCACCATAAACATCGACGCCAAGATGTTGGTTCGGCAATGTGAAGCATGCCAGAAGACGGGAATTCAGCGAATCCGCCTTCAATGCCAGTTCATTTAATTCCTCCAACCCGGCCTCTGCAAAGATGGGGCATGGACCTAGTAGGCCCGTTGCCAACGGCTCGGGGTAATTGCCGATTCGCGGCCGTAGCGGTCGACTATTTCACGAAGTGGGTAGAAGCAAAACCACTCGCGAACATCACGGCGGCAACGGTTCGAAATTCTTTTGGCGTAACATAGTCCGCAGGTTCGGAGTTCCTAGAGAACCGACGGTTGACAATGGCAAACGTTTGACTGCTACACCTTTAAAGAGTACTTGCGGAACCCTAGGCACACAAGCGAAATTTTCATCGATATATCATCCACGATCCAATGGAGCAGCTTGAAAGAGCCAATGGCCCGATTTTTTCGGGAATCAAGAAATGCTTATTTGATCAGAAAAAGGGAAAGTGGGTGGATGAACTTCCGAAGGTGATCCGGTCTCACAACACCACGGTTTCAAGGGCAATAGGTTTCACACCTTTTCGCCTACTCTTCGGGACTGAGGCTATGACACCAGAGGAGATCAAGAATGAAAGCATGAGAGTCTTGAAAGGAAAAGAGATAGAGGAAATTGATAAGAAGGTGGAGAAAGACATGATAGAGCCGACAATCCTTGAAGTAGCGAGAAAACATTGAGAAGTACCGAGAGAGAGACAAGGGCATGGAGAGACAAAAAGGTGGTCCGGAAGGACATCAAAGCCGGTGATCCGGTCTTGAAAAGAAAGAAAAATTGGGAGAACCCGGGGAAAGCTTCATGAGTCATGGGAAGGGCCTTACATAGCTAGAGAAACGAGATATGCCGGGGGCTTTTCGCCCGATGGAGCAGACTGCGAAGAGTTGCCGTATTCGTGGAATGCCGATAGCTTAAAGAGGTATTATCCATGAAGACCCTAGTTGTACATAAGTGTAGTAGGTAGCAGTTTTTCAATTTTCGTAAGTTTACACTGTAGGAAAATAAAAGCCCGAATCACGTGTCTATAAGTGACTTCGGGGAAAACTAGTTTTATTTCTTAATCATAGTACTAGAATAAGCAGGACCGTACTCTTTTCCTTGCAAAGGGGGCTCTAAATCAAGATGCAAGGTTTTTAACGAGGCGGATCCCATGTAAAATACTCTTTCTAATATATATATGAAAAGAGTCTTCCCCCAAATTGCATGTTTCGTATTTTGTGTCTTGAAATTCCATCGCGAAAAAAGAAAAAGTTCGTGAGAAAGGCTCCGTGATAGCCGAAATTCCATCGTGAAAAAAGAAAGAGTTTGTGAGAAAGGCTCCGTGATAGCTGAAATTCCATCGTGAAAAAAGAAAAAGTTCGTGAGAAAGGCTCCGTGATAGCCGAAATTCCATCGCGAAAAAAGAAAAAGTTCGTGAGAAAGGCTCCGTGATAGCCGAAATTCCATCGTAAAAAAAAGCAAAAAAAAAGAAAAGAGAGAGAGAGAGAGTTCACGAGAAAGTGCTTCCTGATAGCCGAAATCCCATCGCTAAAAAAGAGAAAGTTTGTGAGAAAGGCTATGCGATAGCCAGAATTCCGTCAATGAAAAAAAGGCCTGAGACAACAACATGTTGTGGCCTAGAAAAATCCCATCCATCGAGGGATTCCCACCAAAAAGGCCTGAGACAACAACAAGTTGTGGCCTAGAAAAATCCCATCCATCGAGGGATTCCCACCGAAAAGGCCCGAGACAACAACAAGTTGTGGCCTAGAAAAATCCCATCCACGAAGGGATTCCCACCAGAAAGTTCGCATGATAATTTCGAGAAAACGAATGTCTAAGGGTTCGCCTATGTATTCTCACTCAGTTCAGATTGTTGAAAATTCTGTCAGGTATCATCATTATAAGAAAAGAGCAAGGGGCTCCATCGGACGTTCGCAGAAAAATCCTGGTTGAAGCAACTGAATGTTGCAATTTCAACCGAGGCAAGCCTGCCGATCGGAGCAAGTCCACAAAATTCGAAAAACAAATTTTGTCGACTTGCACAACAACGGTCGAAATTTTCAAAAAATTAACGAAGACTCCTCCTAAAAACGCGCTAAAGAAGTTCGTGAATAGTAAGATTCGTGAACCTGCAATCTAGTTTTCATGCGAAACGGCAAGGTGGGGGAGGGTGATGTTTTTTCAAAGAAAAAACATATTCATTGCCTTATTCGCATAAAAACTTCTGAACAGTTATTCAATAATTACAACACTTGGCGCAAAATTCAAAACGAAAGCTCAACAACGTGTCCCGGTTTACAAGCACTCTCTTCGACCGTATCGCTGGCGTAGGCGAAGTCAGATGCATCGGCTAAGGGTCTAAGGGGATCCGTTTTAGGAACCTTCACGGACGGAGGAGTAGATGGCGCGGGACGAACCTTCTTACGAAGTAAGAAAAACGAGGAGAGATCAAAACAACCTATAGAAAACTTAAGTGAGGCCTCAAGCCAAAAATCGGAAAAATCTTGTTCGGGATGCGCTCGCTTGAACAGGCGCCACGCTTCACCACTAACGAACATATTATCTCGACGAATCCGAAGTGGTAGCACGTCCTGCGCAGGCCCAGCTTGCAGGACCTGCGCAGGTTAAAGTTTACAAAACATCTGTTCAGAAAAGTTTGATGAATCTACACAAATGTACAGCCAGTCTCGAATTCACCCAAAAAAGTCTAAGCATATCGCTCAGTTTGTAACATCCACCTTCGGCGAATCCTCTTCTCGTTCGGGGATTTGTTCACCGTCGTCGCCACCGTCGCTGCTGCTGCTGCTACTGCTGCTACCGCCTGACCCGTCTTCGTCGGACCTACTCGAACTCTCGCCGGAGGTCGACCCTTCGGGAGACGCGGCGGCAACTTCTTGGTTCTCCTTTGCCCTCAGCTGCTAAAGGAAGAAAAGAGTGAGGAAGGCTTAAGAAACTGGAGCACCTGCGATGAACATAAGTCACGAAATCGAGCAAAAGAAACCACCTCGGCAAGCTTTGCCTGCGCAATAGTCTTAACAACATCTGCCCCGCCAGCCATCCAGAACTCCTTCGCGAATTTTACCTTGATAGCCACAACATCAGGATTTGCTCGAAGTATCGCGTCGCTGGTAACGCTTGGGAATTGAGAAAGGTTCGCGCGAAACTTCGCCAAGTCTACACAGTCATAGTCATGAAGGATCTTCAGAATACTTTCCACAGAGAAAGCAATGGCGAAGTCCCTGGCACCAGAGATCACTTCGGTCAGAGCCTTGAATTCATCCTCCAGCCAATCCATGAAATCGGGAATATTAATGTCATCCGGGAGAGGGGCGGGGACGAACACCGTACTCATTCAAAGATTTCTGGTACTCAGCATAGAGCATTTTCAGCCTTCCCAGAATTTCTGAAGTGTTCTTCTTTGAAGCTTCACCTTGTTCTGCTAGCGCCTTCTCAAGATCCACGATCTTCCGATCTTTTGTGCTCAGTGACTTGGCGAGGCTGGCGTTGTTGATGCGAACATCTTCGGTGATTTTTGTAGCCCGCTCTTGTTTTTGCCGAAGCTTTTCGATCACACTGAGGTCATCCTCGTGAGATTTCGAACTTTCTCCGGCTCTTTCTTGGATTCCTCGAGCGCGACCTCTCGCAACTTTCTTCTCATCGTGACTCCTTTTCAAAGCCTCCGCCAGCTCAGACACCTTCCTCTCGAGTTCCAGATTCGTGGATTGTGCTAGAGAAAAGTTGCGCTCCAGCTCCTTGGACTTCTGAGCAAGTTGTTCGTTAATCTTCTCCTGCTTAGAAAGCCGCTCTATGGCAACTTTTCCAAGCATAGACTGCTTGAGGGTATAATCTTCGTGGAAGCGTGCAAGCTTGGAGGGAGAGTAAGAATGCAACAAATCCTTGAATTCTGAAAAATTCAGGAATAAATCTCAGGCAAAGATAGAACAAGCGTGAATGACACGAAGAAACAGCGAGGATGAACGAACCTTGTTTGCTAAAATGCTGCATGGTGACTTGTTTAGTCGAACCCGAAGAGGCCCTCCCTTGAGGTGAAGGAGTAGTTTCGGAGATGGAGAGAGGCCTTTTTTCGGAGCTTTGAGCGGCTTCTTCGGGTCGTTCCGGCGCCTCCTCTTCTGTTTCATCAACAATTGTGGACGATTTCCATAGAGTTAAAAACTTGGACGTCTTGCCTCCGATGCCACTTGTCTCGAAACCAACACGCAATAGCTTGCCGCGATGAGACGTACCAAAGCTTTTGTTAAAGGCGGCCAACGAAGGAGAGGGCGCCTGGTCTTCGGGGACGACCTCCCGAACTTCGACCAAAGGAACATTTTCGTCAGGGTGGCCCTCCCTTTGAATAGTACGCTCAAGATCCCGGCGACTCGGAGGAGACTTGATCGGCGGCGAGAGACCTCGGCGGCGGGGGACTCGAGTGAACAACAACATCGGCGGCAACAACCGACTTCTCAACAGCAGCAGGGGATGCCTCTTTTTGGACTTCGGGAGCAACATCTGAAAAGGAATCAATATCCACGAATTCATTTTCGGAACCAGCAGGACAACTGTCTCGAAAGTTAAATAATGGCCAGAGGAAAACACCTTTAGGGCTATCTCGTCTTCGTGAGGGTGTCGTCGTCGAAGGCGGATGGGACCCGCCGAACTCCGGTGGAAGAAACTTTCTTCACAGCTTTCTTCAATTTCTTGCGGCTCATCTGGGCAAGCCCCGATGCGGCCGGAGTTCGGCTTCGAGGTCCGAGGTTCGGAGGTTTTTCGTTTCTCGCTTCGACGATTCAAGTGATCCGGTCCTTGAGGGCTTCACTCCCGAAGCTGTCCCCTCAGTGGCAGGCGACGAGCTTCGCTTCGATGATCTGATACGGGGGCGGGCGAGCACCGGCCATAGCAATGGCGGGAATTTTCAATTTGGGACCGGGACCTTGAGAGTCAAAAAATTTTTCACCACTGATCTCCGAAAAGACACGATTAATCTTCTTCTTGTGCTTCACCAGGGCCTTGTACGCCTTGTACTCGTTCATGGTATACTCGCCTACCATGACATTGACCCTCTTCTCCACTTCGTCCATGAAGTCCTTGGCGCTCTGGCCCTCGCGAAGTTTGATCCCGAACTTCGGGAAAGGCACTTTCTGATCTGCCCAGTTAACGTTGTAGTATACGAGTTCGGCAGGGGACCAACCCTTCGAGATAGGCCAGATTCGCGCGGCGACAAATTCTTCGATAATGTCGCGGCCGCCAAGTATCGTGCTGGCCAGATGAAATGCACTCTCGCAACTTCTGATTCCTAAGGCCCGCTGGTTGTATCTCCCTACATTCACTGCGGCGAGGGGTGCGATCGGGCTCGACATCTTCGGCTCATCAACCTTCAAGTAAAACCAATAAGACCTCCAATCGTCTGTGAGGTTGGTCTTGCAGCAAGGAGCGATCTGGATTCGAGTGATCCCCTGTCGGGTGTTCTGGCGTCGTGTGTTGAAGGTGCAGCACGCGTGCTGACTATGGTAGAACTGCCCGTCGTCGCCCTTGATAACTTCGGGGGTGATCACCAGCTCAAAAAACCGAGTGAAACCGTCGACGATAGGATTGCAGCCGAAGGTCTTCAAAATCCGGATAAACTTCGACACTTCGAGGAAGGATGTCGGGGTGAGCTGGTGGATCTTCACCGAAAAAGCGTCAAGAATCGCCGGCAGGACGGGATCACAAGGGAACCTTAGTCCGCAGATGAAGAAGTCCCGAAACACCACAATCTCTCCCTCCTTGGGAGTGGGAATCAGTTCGTCAAGAGGGGCGCGCCCAGCGCCAGGGGAGAAGAACCCGGCCCGCTCGTACTCGCGAACCATGTTGCTTGTGACCTTTGATTCTCCGAATGCGAGCGAAGGCGGCAATGGGCCGGATGTCCTTAGCATGACAAGATCGTCGACACCGGCATCTACATCCCCGACTTCTTCGCCACCGTCAGACCCAACCTCCCCATCTTCGCGACTTCGAGAGCCGCTGGGCGAGCCAGAATCTTCGGCTGGTATAGCGCTTTCGGCAGCTGGGTCGGCAGCTGGGTCAAGTGGGAGACCGACAGCGATGAGCTCTTCGGTAGTCATAGGCCTAGCTGTACTTTTAACGCGAGCCACCTAACCAAAAATCACAAACATTCAAACAGGTAAGAATAATGTTCGGGAATAAAACTCGCGAAATCGCGATGTCACTACACCTAAATTTAACGAACTAACGAATCAACGAAGCATAGATAAAGGAATACCTTAGAGGAGCGCAAGCAAGGCCTGGGGTTCGTAGTAGAAAACCAGATTCCGCGAAGAGAGAAAGATGCGCGAATCGTGAAAAGCTCGAGAGTGGTAAAAAATTTTTTAGCGACGAGCGAGTTCGCTATTTATAGGGTCGGGGAGGGGTAGTTCCGCGAAGTGCGCCTCGATCTAACCGCTTTTGGCTCCCCGGGTGACGCGTGTCCCCTCCGACGTTTTGAGAGTGACGTTTTTTACTAAATTTCCGAATGGTTCGTGGAATCGGATCGTCGGAGTCAACCCGCTTCCCCGAGGGGCTAGTGTTGGGGAATTCAGGAAAACCCGTCACCCTCGAAACGTCAAGCTTAACAAAGTTCTCAAAGTATGTTTTTCAGGAGCAGGGAATTCGCGATTCTCGGAAGCCTGGAACCTGTGAAGTCACGAATTCGCGAATGTGCAGAATTCGGGAATCTTGATTCGGTGAAAAGGCGGAGTCACGAACATGCGGGAGCCGGAATCTCAGCGTTGATGGCCCGAGCTTCGGAAGACCGCCGATTCGGGAATCGATGAAGACTCTATTCGGGACTCGGGCGCGTGGACGCGCACGAACTTGTTGGGAAGCAAGAGCCGGTTCGGGAATCCGTTGAAGACCTAGTTCGGGAATTTCGGGCGAAGACATTCACGAACCGCGGAAGAAGCAAAGTCAAAGTTGTAGTCCCAAAAAATCCGGGTTTAGAGTGTGAACTAGTGGCGGACTTGTAAATATGTTAGGTGGGATAAGACATTCTTGTGTGTGTTCACATTAGGAATATTCTCCGAGCCCGAGGGTATTATCGGCATGTAAAAGTCCCTTCGTCTCCCTATAAAAGGGGGCGCAAGGGCACGTGTAAGCGGATTCGGACTTTTTTTGGAACTTGTGCTACTTGCGGAGAGATTCTCGGTCTCTTTGCGCCCCTTGTGCTTCGAACGCGTTGAGAACTCTACTCGTGTTAGGGTAGTTATCCGAATTTTTCGGGTATCCCCCAACAAGTACCTCTCCGAGATCTGAGGATGTAGGGTCCGACCCAAGTCGGTGGGGGTTTGCTCTTCTCCACCTCCAACCGGGAGAATTGATGTACAAAGTAGACACAACGTGTTCTTCAGATTAGAATTTTGAAAGTGCAAACCTTGACAACTAGTTCAACCGATGGTTGATGAAGTACTTGCGAGCAATGTTATCCTAAACGGCCTAAATGGGCTGTTTAAACGGGTCTAAACACTAAACGGGTTACCACCGTCTATGTCGTTTAGCCCGTTTAAACACCATTTAAACCGTTTAAACGCCATTTAGCCCCGTTTAAACAGGCGTTTAAACAGATTAAACGCTAAACTGCGAGTCGTCATGATCATCATCAGCAGCAAATTAATACAGAGTACATGCTGGTTGATAAATGAAGCAGAAAGGTTCGCGCGTGGTATCGTGTGTAGAATCAGATAGGAAAACAGAGCACGACGTGTGATGTGCAGCAGATCAAAATTAAAACGGATGCTTGCTTGCTTGCTGAGGAGGCGCAATTTCTCCTCGCACCCACACCCACGTCCGTCGCGTCCTGTCCTCCAGCAAGCTGGACGACTTCAGCGGCGGCTTCTCGAGAAACTTTATCGGGGAGAAGGTGTGCGCTCACCGGAGGGGAGGGAGAGAGCCGCCGTCGGTCGAAGAGAGCACAGAGCAGCGATGCGTTGTCGCCGCCGCTTCCGCCGCCGCCGACGCCGCCGACCGAGTAGAGTAGATTAGATTACTTGTTCTGTTTCCAACCTGGGCTGTTGCTGGGCTTTGACAGACCTCTCGTGGGCTAGCTGCTATTCAGCCCTGTTCCAGCCCAAGGCCAGCCTGCTTCCTGCTGCCGCCGAATCGGACGGCTCGCGCCGATGCGCTGAGATTGAGAGACTCGACCAAGGGGGTTATCCGTAAATTAACCGAACAAATCGTCCCCCCTATATTTACCATAAAATCGACAAACCCCAAGGGCCCATCAGCAAACACGGCCAAAAAAAAATCCGTAGGGGAGGAAGGGGGGGCGCAAAAAAAAGAAAAAAAGAATTCGCGTGCCCAGCAAAACGATTCTTCTCAGCTCGCCTCGCCTCGCTTCGCTTCTCCCCCTCCTCCCCGCGACCCGCTAGGGTTTTTATCCCGCTCGCTCGACTAGCTCGCTCGCTCGCTGCTCCCTCCCTCCCGGTCCCGGGTGGAGGAGGAGGCGCCGGAGCCGTAGCGCTTCGATTCCACCCATCCAGAACCCGTCGACTCCGCCTCACGATCCGGGTAATCCTGTACGCCCCCGCCCGCCGATTCGGCCGCGTTATAATTCTTTTTTTTTCAAAAAAAAAATTCGGGTTTCTTCATCGGGGAGATTCGCTGCCGGCTGTGTTGGTGGGCGGTGGGCGGTGACCAAGATTGGGTTTTGGTGCATCTTGCTTGGCCCGATTGGGTTTTCGCTGCGGCGGGTTCGCTGCTAGGGTTGGATTTCTGTTGGGGGGATTCGTGGGTGGACGTGTACCGATTCGGACACGAAATTCGGTCCCTTTTCGGATGCGGATTTGTAAGAGTCGTTCTCTTATGTGCAGGGCACAATCGCATTATGGTCGCTGCGTAGGCGCGCAGAGGCAGGCATTGGGAGGAGGAGAAGGCGGCGACAAGAGGAGGGGCGCTTCTCTTGCTTGCTTGCTTGCTTGCAACATGGCGGCTCAGGAGGCCGCCGCCGCCGCCGGGGCAGATGCGTCGGGCCCGCGGTTCGCGCCGGACGACCCGACGCTCCCCGCGCCCTGGAAAGCGCTGATTGACGGCGCGACGCTGTACTACTGGAACCCGGAGACGAATGTGACCCAGTACGAGAAGCCGGGTGCGGCGGCGGCGGCACCCCCTTTGCCGGCAGGTCCGCCGCCAACGACCCCCGCGCAGGTTCCGGAACCGGCGCCAGGGGCCTTTTCGCAGCCTGGCGTGCAGTTTGGTCAGGGGGCGCACCAGGAGCGACCGGGCCAGGCAGCTTATCCTCAGGCTGCTGGCCAGCTTGGGCAGCAGCAGCAGCAGCAGCAGCAGACTCAACAGCCGGCACAGCAGCAACCTTTTCAGCACGTTCCTCAACATCACCCTTCGTTTCAGCAAGTGCCATTTCAGCAAGCGCCGTATCAGCCACACATGCCGAACCAGCCACCTCAATTCCCCAACCCACATCCTCAACACATGCCGTACCAGCAGAGTCCTTACATGCAACCCCAGCAGCAACAGCAAGGCCCGCCATATCCGTATCAGCCAGACAAGCAGCCACAAATGCCGCAGGCTGCCTATAATCCATCACAGCAGCCACCGATGCAGCAAGCTGCCTACAATCAAGGTCAAGGTCAGCAGCCACCGATGCAGCAAGCTGCCTACAGTCAAGGTCAAGGTCAAGGTCAGCAGCCACCGATGCAGCAAGCTGCCTACAATCAAGGTCAAGGTCAGCAGCCACCGATACCACAATCTGCCTACAATCAGGCCCAACCACCACAAGTGCCACACGGTGCATATAACCAAAGCCAGCAGCCGCAAGGGATGAGGATTCCTCAGAATCAAGTGCAACACCCTCAACAATCTATGAGCTTTCACCACCCTGCCCAGGCTCCGCAGTTGCCGCAAGTTTCTCAATCTCAAGGACTACAAATGCCCCCTCAACAAGGGCAACTGCAGCATGGATTGCAATTCCCTCAGCATGGAAAACTGCCACTGTCACATGGGCAACAAAGCCCATCGTTGAAGGATGATGGTGCAGGAGGTCATGAAGGCAAGAGGACTGGCTTTTCATTACCACTTAGTCAGCAGCGTGGCCAAGCTCCTATTTCAAACCAGCAGTTACCTTCTAGTCATCAACATCCAGGAGCTGTTAATCAACCAAATGTACCTGGAGTCAGTGGGCCATTGTATCCTGCAAAGCATCTTCACAGTGGATCATCACCTGCTGAGACTAATAACATGGGCTTTATGAACTCACCTGCTCAAATGCATCAAGGTGGAGTGGATGCAAACTACCGGCAACAACCGGTTAGCAGCCATGGAGTTCCAAATCATGTTGGTCCATCACCAGTTCGTCCTCCAATGGGTTTCGAGATGGGTAATAGTGATGGTCACTTTGAAAGAGATGATCCTCACTCCTATGGAAGGTTTGATGGAGCAAATGCTCTCCAGCAGCAGCAGCAGCCAAAGCTTGCTGCTATTCCGCCTTCACAAAATCCCCTGGTAATGATATTTGACTCAGCGACCTATCTAATCCATAGGTTAACTTGTTGTACGAACCTAATCTTTCCTGCTACATTATGATGTCAGATGAAACTTATTCTTTTGGTATTTGAATGGTTATTAGTTAAAATGTTGGCAACAATTTCAGATACTGTCGTTGTATTAAACTAGATGTATTCTTCCTTGGTAGCCTCAATTCTGAAGTTCTAACCATCAATTATGTGTTCCAAAAACTTTTGCAGCAGGGCATGCGAAATGGCCCGCCTTATCCTCGGCCAGACAATTTTGGTGGTTATAACATGGCACCTCCCCATCCAGTACCAAATCCACATAATCATGGTCCATTGCCAATTGGAGCTTCTGTGAGACCTCCATCAAGAATGTTTGCTCCCCCAGATTTCGCAGGCATACCTTCAGCTGATGCATACCGTCAGCACCATGAAGTCACTGCTATGGTAAACTTGACTGGATGACTATATTATGTCAAAAAACGTAAACACAGTTCAGACTTAAATTATTCTCCAATGGCTTCCCATTGTACAAGTGTTATGCAAATGCTCATCTGATTTAACATGTAAAGTTGAATAATTTAAAATTCTGGTTGAGGTACCAGTGGATATCTAACATTCATAAGAATTTCTTTTTGCGGCATACATATCTGATTTCAAACATGATGTAAACATCCGTGGTTTTTAATGTCTGAATTTCCACTAAAGAAAACTGGGCAGAGATAGGTCTAGTTTGAGAAAATTATTTTTGATATGCCAAAGGTTCAATACCATGATTCATTTTCTCTGCAGCTGGCCATATTTTAGGATGGTTTGTTCCCTTAGACGTAGATCAGTAAAGTTGAGTATCTCATGCACTGTAAAGTTTTCATTTTTCCTTTGTACTATTACCTGTTGATTATTTATAGCCGAACTGCTATACTTCATGTTCTTCCTTTATACTATTGCCTGTTAATCATTTATGGTCAAACTTCTATACCAAAGTTTTAAATTGCTTTTCTCTTAATTCCTATATAAATTATGACGCACTACCTTGTCTCTTTATAATTATCCAGGGTGAGAATGTTCCGGCTCCATTTATGACTTTTGAGGCTACTGGATTCCCTCCAGAGATCCTGAGAGAGGTATGTTCTCTTGAGTAGGTTTTGCTACATGTGGATCTATGGATGCGATACACATTGTCTTGCGTTTCTTGTATTAGAAATTATTGACAAAAATTAGCCTTTTCTGGTAATAAGCACATCATATGGAAATGCTTATTTATGCATCACCTGTAATTGGTGATGCTGAATCCCCTAATTTAGTAGCTAGTTTTTATCTTCTGGGCACTGTAGTGAAATACTTGTGGCTATTTTCTGCTGACAAGTATTGGGAGGATTGATGTTATTTCAGATTATAAAATCTGGCTGAGGCTTCCTGCTTCTTGTCTCTGCCACTGAATCAACAAAGAGCCTCTTCTTCATGCCCTGAGTTGCTTAAGTAAGCAGCCATATTCACTTAGGGTAGAATTTAGCCACTTTCTCACTGTAGGCAACCATTTTTTTACTTTATGGGATATACCAATTATTTCTGCAGATATGCATGCACTTATGATGCTTACTCAAACTTTGTTTCTGTTGATTTCAGATCCACGCAGCTGGCTTTTCAAATCCCACTCCAATTCAAGCTCAAACATGGCCTGTTGCACTACAAAACCGGGACATAGTAGCTATTGCCAAGACAGGTTCTGGAAAGACGCTGGGGTACCTAATGCCGGCTTTCATACATTTGAGGAGGTGCCAAAACAATCCGATGTTGGGTCCTACAGTGTTGGTTTTGGCCCCTACTCGTGAGCTTGCTTCACAAATACAAGATGAAGTAGTCAAGTTTGGTCGATCATCTAGAGTCTCTTGCACAGTAAGTTCTGATCAGTTATCTTTATTATTCCCTTTTATTATCTGCAGAGAATGATAAGCATTGACAACAGCGGAATTTAGCCCTGAAACTGTTGTACAATTTTTTTCTTGTAAGATTATGCATAATAATTATTAGAGCAACTCCAAGAGACTATCTTTGCTTGACTAGCTAAAAATGAAAATAGTCAACAAAATCAACATTCCAACAGACTAGCCAAACACCCCGCTAGCTATCCTCGCTAGCTAAACTTGTGCCTTCACTAGTCAAAGATGGTTAGCGCCATGTGCTAGCTATCCTTCGCGGCCCCACCACCTCCCGCGCGGTCCCCTCCTGGCACCTGCTCCCACCTCCCTCACGCGGCAGACATGTGGGCCTAGTTGTGGGATGGCTAGTTTTTTTTAGCTAGTCTGTTGGAAGAAGAGGAAATGTGCTAAATGACAAGCTAATTGTGAATTTAGCTAGTCTAATTTAGTGAGTCTCTTGGAGTTGCTCTTATATACCAAATAATAATGCATTCTTTTGCTCTTAAAACTTAGATCTGGTTCTTCACAAAGTTTATGTTAGCTTCACCTTTTGGAGAATTCAAGGTGGCTTTAGGTGGCTATCACAGCACTAGGCTGGCCTGTGCCACCTGCCTAGGCTAGTGCCTTTTAGCATAGCACTCAAAATCAAGTGTGGTTTTGAACTAATTGCTATTGGCTCTGTAAGTCCTTAGGGTAGTTTTTCTTGAACCTGTGCCTTGATCAAGAATTTCATATTGCCTTGTAGAATATGTGGATTGTTTCTGGTATTATGTTGCTCATGTCACATTCCTGAAAATGGAATCATGATTGATACATTTTTTGTCAGTGCCTATATGGTGGAGCTTCGAAGGGTCCTCAGCTAAGAGAACTTGAGCGTGGAGCAGATATTGTGGTAGCAACACCAGGACGTCTTAATGATATACTGGAGATGAAGAAGATTAGCCTCCATCAGGTTTCATTACTTGTGCTTGATGAGGCTGACCGTATGCTTGACATGGGTTTTGAGCCACAGATACGGAAGATTGTGGATGAGATTCCTCCTTCTAGACAGACTCTGATGTATACTGCCACATGGCCCAAGGAGGTTACAAAAATCGCAGGGGATTTACTCAGAGATCCTGTCCAGGTCAACATTGGCAACATTGATGAACTTGTTGCCAACAAATCAATCACTCAGGTATACTGGTGAAATGCATATGAATGTTTCTTGTACAATTTTGCCTTCATTTAGTATGTAGAGTCTTCTCTCTAAGTGCTATACTCATATTATTATGTAGTCTGGAAAGGTATTCTTTGGTATCTAGTTTAAAATTTCATTTTGTCATCCTCTACTAATTTCTTATTTAGGACGAACAATTTACAACCTCCATTTATTTATGCAGTATGTGGAGGTGGTTCCACCTCTAGACAAGCAGCGACGCCTAGAGCAGATCCTGAGAGAACAAGAAAGGGGTTCAAGAATAATCATATTCTGCTCAACTAAGAAAATGTGTGACCAACTTGCTCATGGAATTGGTCGCAGTTTTAATGCTGTAAGCATTCATGGTGATAAGTCGCAGGCTGAAAGAGATAATGTTCTCAATCAGTTTCGAACCGGCAGGGCTCCAATATTGGTAGCCACAGATGTTGCTGCTCGTGGACTTGATATCAAAGATATCAGGTGAGGTTTTTTTATTAAAAAATGTATTCTGATGTTCAATATTACCTTGCTGAGCACTCACTATTTCTTCATGATATGCTTATTTTGCCAGTTGTAATTCTGTTGCTCATTGATACTGCACAATGTGTTTTTCTTCAGAGTGGTAATCAATTATGACTTTCCAACTGGGATAGAGGACTATGTGCATCGTATAGGGCGTACAGGAAGAGCTGGAGCAACTGGAGTCTCATACACATTCTTCTCTGAACAAGATTGGAAATATGCTGGTGATTTGGTGAAACTCTTGGAAGGTGCTAACCAGCATGTTCCTCCACAGCTGCGTGACATGGCTGCACGAGGTTCTACTGGAGGTCCAAGAAACCAGGCTACAGGAATGAGCCGCTGGGATGGGCCTGGTGGTGGTCGTTTTGAACCAGCTGTTGGTGGTCGTTTTGAACCAGCTGTTGGTGGTCCTGTTGGTTATGGTGGAGTTAGGGAGGGCCCTGGAGGCTTTGGCGGTCGTGGTGGCCCTGGAGGCTTCAGCAGTCATGATGGCCCAGGTGGATTTGGTGGTCGAGAAAGCCCAGGTGGGTTTGCTGGCAGGGAAGGCCCCGATGGCTTTGGTGGACGGGATCGTTTCGGTGGGCAGGAGGGTCCTGCTGGCTTCGGTGGAAGGGAGGGTCCTGGTGGCTTTGGTGGCAGAAAGGGCCCGGGCGGCTTTGGCGGACGGGATGGCCCTGGGTCCAGTAGTTTTGGAGGTAGAGGAGGACGTGGGTCTGGTGGTTTTGGTGGTAGAGGCGGAGCAAGCCCTGGTGGCTTTGGTGGTCGTGGTGGCAGGGGTGATTCTCCTGGTTTTGGTGGGCGTGGCAGGGGTGATTTTTCAGGTTTTGGTGGGCGTGGTAGGGGTGATTCTCCCGGTTTTGGTGGACGAGGTAGGGGAGATTTCTCTGGTGGGCGCGGTGGCAGGGGTGGCCGTGGATTTGGCGGGAGGGGACGTTCGGACCGAGGTCCACATGACCGGTACGTCTCAGATGGCCGGGGAAGATATGATAACCGTCGAGGATTTGGTGACAAGGGTAGGGACCGGAGCTACAGTCGCAGCCCAGATAGAGGCAGATCACGAGGCTATGACAGGAGAAGTGATAGCAGGAGTCTTAGTAGAAGCAGAAGCCGCAGCAGGAGCTGGTCACGTAGTAGGAGCCGCAGCAGGAGCTGGAGCCGTAGTCGGAGCCGCAGCGGCAGTCGGAGTCGCAGCAGGAGCCGTGACCATGGTGCAGCACCGGAACGAAGGCCCCGAGCAAGATCCGGATTCGATGTGCTGCCACCAGCAACTGGAGCAGCCGGGCCTTCTCTATCCGGACCTGCACCTGGAGCAGCAACACCCCCTGTTCCTTCAGTGCCACACGCACAATCACTTAACGATGCATCCGCAATGTCGCCAATGTCACCCGGTGGACTGGTCCAGCCGGCAGCTTCACCGTTAAACGGCGTGAACGATGGTAACTTCAGCGGTGCACACGCTGGCCAGCCATTATTCCACGGGACTGGCGCCGCGATACCCAGTTTTCCTGCTGCGGAAACATTTCCAGGCTCAGTAGCTCAGCAGTCAGCTCCTGATGTGTAATGAGACTAATATTCACTATTGTACCCCCGTTTTCCATCGCTTTTAAGTCCGCTGTACAATTGAGGAATGAGTTTCTTGCAGAACAGGGGTTAGTTTCGATGAGTTGATGATTTTTTTCCTTGGAGATGACGTGGTTTTGTATGCTCTTGCTTGTGCTTAGCTGAGAAAGAAGCAAAAGAAGTCGATTATTGCAACCGTCACCTGCTGAAATTATTTGTTTGCATACTCATCTGTTGGTTTCGAAAATTTGTTTCTCTCGCTTCCATTCTTTGAATTTCGATCAATTTTTGTTGTAAGGTGTCTGAGCTGGCAGAGAAGTTTGCTTTTAACAGTTGGCTGTGGCAATGCACATGCTCTCAAACCACAACATTTACAGAAAAGTATATATTGCGCAGATTCTGTTGCTGAAAAAATCACTAAAGTACACAAAAAGAACTTCTGTGATTTTACCGCATTATTTCTTCATCATCCCCCATTTACAGCCTAACAAAAGAATTCATCAAAGAAATGCACAGCTCAGCAACTGTCTAGCTGAAGAGATGTTAAAATTTTTGCCAAAAAAAAAAAAACGGAGCTCGTGGTCGCTCGAGAGCCACTGACAATCCGCCCCGTCTCCCGTATATTCCACTGGACTCCTCCGACGACCTTGTGGGCCCGACCTGTCATACACACTCCTCTTCCCCCCACTCGGCTCCACTCCCCACTCCCGTCTCCGCGCTGCCTCCGCCGCCTCCGCCCTCCGCTCGCGCCGCCATTGCCGCCGTCTCTAGCGAGCCCCCTACCCTACCCACCGCGCGCTCCCCGACCGACCATCGCCGCCACCCGGCGCCCGCAACGTCCCGGTTTTTCCCCCTCCGCTCGCGACTCCGAACCCCGCCGGAGCGGGGGGGAAGCCATGGCCGCGGCGACGGCGCGCGCACCCGCCGCCGACAAGAGGTACCCCCAACCCAACCGCTTCGCCAACTCCTTTCGTACCCCCATTTCGCTTCTGTGCTTCCTGTGGGGTTCGATTGGCGCTCCCCGACAACGAGGGTTTAGGGTTTATCGATTGTGTCCCTGCCCTGCAGGTGGGGGTTTGCTGCTGCCGCTGCTGCTGCTGCTGCGGCCGCGCCGACGAGGATGCCCGCCGTTGGGGTTCTGGGGACGGCCCCCAAGCCCACCAACCTGCCAACCCAAAGGTGACAATTTTTTTCTTTTCGACATAAATGGTCATCCTCTGCAGATGCCATTTTCAGTTGAATTCGGGGGACTAATTGTGCTGATGTGCTTCTCTGTCTAAGCTTACTGTTCCTGCTGGGGTTTTTTTGCCCCGGAGTGGGTTGTCTGCTACTCTCCTTCACTAGCTTAGAGCAGTGTGTCTGGAGAATCAAATGGAAAACGGTTTTGTTGTTGATGGGTGCTCAGATGATTCTACACTAGTGTTTAGTATAGCAGAGGAAGGATGCTGGGTCAGTCATGTGTGCTGTTTAGTTTCTTTGGTCCCTTGAAAATTGAAATGATGATTCAGATTATGTGAAGTAAGTAACTATGTTGGCTTAGATGCAAACAGAGTTGCTTCTGTTTCAAAATGCTAGTCTTTACTCTTTATAATGCGCTGTCATGGGGATCTACTTTCCATAAAAATTTTGACTGTTTCCCTGTTGTTGCTACTTGCTATGTAGCCTTTATGCCCTAGTCCCAAATTATGTTGAGTAGTCATGCTAATTTTGATGCTCAAATAGTTTTGTTTCAGTGTGAAAATTGTAATCTTGACAATATGAAGATAATGAAAATTGTGAAAATTTCCCGGTTGCCGATATTCTGATGGGATGTTGGAATGGATGCAGGGGTGCTTTCCCGTGGGGCGACAGGCCAACGCCTCCAGCACCAAATGTGTGGGGTTCATCGTCGCTCCTACCTCTCAAGAATGATGGAGGTTCTGGTTCGTTTGGCAACACGAATGATAATGATGGAGGTTCTGGTTCGTTTGGCAACATGAATGATCGCCCTTCTTCCCGAGGAAGCTCGAGGACGTCAACAGATGGAAGTGACTTGCTTGATTCACCTCTTGCCTCGGGTCGAACTTCGCATAATTCTACAACTGCGATAAGTCATCCTCAAAGAACAGAGTTAAGATCAGGAAGCTGGCGATTTCCACATTCTCAAACTTCTTTCTCGGATGCTCTCAGAGGCCCATTAAACAGTATTGCCAAAAGGGTATGTACTTCACATATTATTCATGTTGTCTGTAACTGGACACATTTAGAACTTAGAAGTCATCAGTAACCCAATAATTCATTTTACCAATGCAGAGACCTACATCACACGGAAAAGGGTTTACCCTAACTGCAGATGATTTCCCAGTACTTGGTTCCAAGAGCTCTCAGTCAAACAGTCAATTAGGTGGCTACATGCGACACCGTATTTTCTTGCATAAAGTCTGCTTCTATTTTTGTTTCAGTCACATATATAAACTCATCATTTTGTCCAACAATCAGTCTGCATTTGCAGTGTCGTGCTACAAGCTTTGCCAATTCCATAGAGTTTATTTAATGAACCTACTACACATGTTTAGTGCACTAAGTTTTTTTTTTGAATAGAAGTTTAATGCACTAAGTGTCTTCTTACTTGCAGGTAATAGTTTTCAAGGTCGACCAACTTTTAGTTCTGTTATAATAGCGGCACAAGATGAACAGAGAAAGACCCCACCAACTGGTATACACCTAGTTCACTAATGCTCTCCCATTATTTCATACTTGATAACTCAGAGTTTATCATAGCATTTTGCTATGAAACATTTTCTTTCCTTTTAATATGACAATTTATTTTGTCAAGGGTATATGATTTGATATGTTTTTTTTTGTATGACAGGGGGTGATCCTTTTTCTACCGTGGATTTCTCTATGGAAGCACAACAGGCTCAGCTACATGCTATACAGACTCCTGATATATGTATGCCTCCTCCATGTGTTGATTACTGGCATCCTCCTCCTGATCACCCCCCTGACAGAAATGAGATTTGGCATGGAGGAGTGTCATCATATGGTCCGGGCAAGCTTGCAGACACACATGGCAGTTTCCCTGTTGAATCTTTTACTGACAATGGTCAGTCCCTTCTGAACCAGGGGGGAGAAACAAGGCATGGTCCAGCACATGGTGTTTATCAGACCGAAAACAATGATTCCTGCTATGCTCATGTTCCTGTCGACACTAGTGTCAAAATTCTACCTCATCTCATGCTTGGAAAAGTCAAAGATAACCATTCAGATGCACTTGAGAAGCAAGTCATCAAGAAGGATGTGGCATTGTTAGAGAAAATAAAGTGTCTGAATATCAAAGCTAGAAATCTTCGTGCCGGTAACATATCAGAAATATCTTCATGCAGGGAATCCAAGGTTGGACACCCAAAAAGAATTGGTGCAGAATCATATCATGTGGCAAATGATGCTCCTGACGGTGCTGTCATTTGTGATATCACGTCTGCCTTTGACATGACTAATTCTGTTCCTGACAGTAGTAATCATGTGCCAATTGGTACATCAAACGTGTCTGCTTCTGCTAATCTTGTAATGATTGATCTGTCAGAAGGAAACCCTACTATATTCATTGAGGCTAGAGAGCCAGGTGAATGTGCTGATAATGATGTATATGGTGTAGGGAGTATTTCAAGAAACAAGCATGTTAGCTCTGCTACAAACACTGCATCTGATATTTGGGGACCTGGATGGGAGGATCACTCTACAGTTGATATGATAACGAACACCGCATCTGATATTTATGGACCTGGATGGGAGGATCACTCTACAGTTGATATGATAACGAACACCGCATCTGATATTTATGGACCTGGATGGGAGGATCACTCTACAGTTGCATCTGATATTTGGGGACCTGGATGGGAAGATCACTCTACAGTTGACTCTTTACCAGTTGATATGATAAATACTCATGAAGATCAACTATCTGCTAGAAACAGCTTACAGCAGGTGGATGTGAGAACTGCTGATATTATGCTGAACTCTCATGATTATGAAATCCAGGTACATCCTTGTCATTTTGCATGATGCCATGCAGTTTTCCACCACTGTCAAGTAACAATGTGTTAATCTTGATTAGGAATACTTATTTGTCTAACATTATCAGGGTCACTGAACTGTTTTGTTAGTAAGAGACCACCTTACTTTGAGATACCATAGTTAGTACCCAAGCACATACACACAAGTTTCTGTTGCTTACATGAATGAATTTTACTCTATAAATTCATCTACATCCATGTCAAGTATGATGTGTATTCTTCAAAATATGCAGTCTTGTCCTATAAAGTGTGATTCCAACATGTATTCTATTTAGGCATGTCCATTTCATTATTGCACATAACAGATAACACAAGAATTGCACATAACATAAAACGAAACATTAAAAGTGAGCAAGCAGCAGTGCAAAAGGGATAATTAAGTTTTCTGTGTCAAAGAATCCTTAGTCTTTCTTGTTAACTTGTGTATTTTGAGTATTCAGAACTCAATGAGAGAGATATCTGCTCAACATGAAAAACAACCACAGGGACATGAGAGGGGGGAAATTGGACAAAAGCCAAAAACTATTGTAAAACTGGAAGACTTGCACAGACATCCATTTGTGCAGAGTCAGAACTCAAATGGTACACCTGGTAAACCTGCTGATTACCATGCATATAGAGGAGGGAATTCTTCAAGAAAGTGGCATGGTAGTTCTGCTGAGGATATTTCATCTAGCATTTCTGGACATGGATGGGAAGATCATCAGGATCTATCATTTTCTGGGAACACTTCTTCATGGCAGCCGCATATGAGAACTGATGATATGATTAACTCTTCTGATTATGAATTCCAGGTATGGATTGCCATTTTACATGATTCCTTGTAATTTTCGGTCAGTGTCAAGTAACTGACATGCTGTACTTGATCTGGAATATTCATTATTCTATTTCCATTGCATGATACCATATTATTTTCCTCCATTTTGCATCCCTGTCCTGTACAGTGTGATTCTAACATATATATTAGTCTATTTCCATTGCCTATCAGATTTCTTAACATATTACCCAACAATTTGGCATAACAAATTAAGTGTTAAAGTGAGCAAGCAACAATGCAAAAAGGCTGCTTAAATATCCTATATCCATTAATCTTTGTATTTGTTATTTAAACTTTTGTCTATTTGGTGTACTCAGCATTCAAGGAGAGAGCTGTCTGCTCAACGCTCAAAGCAACTACCGGAGGAGGAGAGGGGGAAAACTCAACAAAAGGCAGAATCTACTGCAAAGCTTGAAGAATTGAGCGTACATCCATTAATACAAAGTCAAAAGTCAAAAGACACTGCTGCTAAATCTGCTGATGCCCATGAATACGGAGAGTGGAATGGTTCAAGAAACAAGTGCGGTGGTTCTACTGAGGACATTCCATTTAACATTTCTCGACATGGAAGGGAAGACCACCCTGGAGTTGAGTCTTTGCCAGTTGTGATAAATTCGCATCAAGGTCAATCAGATCATTGGAATACCACTCAGCAGTTGCATACCCGAACTAATGACGATCGACATAACTCTCATGGTTATGAAATCAAGGTACGAAGTTGGCGCTTTGCTTGATACTGTGTTATTTCCACCATTGTCACCTGAATGATATCTTGTGCTTGATCAGTGCCAAAGTCACTGAACTGTTTGTTAATAAAATACCATAGTTAGCAACTTAGTATTCAATCATAAAATTAGGAGAAATGTTTATTTTCCTTCCAGGAATGCTTCTACTTAATAAGTTAATGTATATCAATGTTAACGTTGATGCCTATCCTCCAACAGTTGCACTCTTTACTATACAGTGTTACTTCAGTGCCATTATATCTCTCAAAAGGGCCCCAAGAAACTATGCATGCATGAAAATGAGATATTAAAAATAGGCAATCAAAGTTCAAGAAGGCCTCTGAGGTGCCAGTTGTTCCTGAATCTTGTACTCTTGCTGTAACTTCTATTTTTTCGGGTTCATTCAGCATTCAAGATGGAGAGAGTCTTCTGTGCAGCATGCAAAAGAACTTCAGAAGGAGAAGGAAAACATTCAACAAAAAACATCTATTGCAAAACCACAAGGCTTGAACGGACGTCCATTTCCACATAATCAGAAGTCAAATGATGCACCTGGTAAATCTGCAGATTACCATGAATATGGAGGATGGCACTCTTCAAGAAACAGGCATGGTAGTTCTGCCGAAGATATTTCATTTAATATGCCTGGGAGTGGATGGGAAGATCAATGTGCAGTAGATTCTTTGCCATTTACGACAAATACCCATAAAGATCAATCATTTCCTGGGAACAGCTCTTGGCAAATGCATGCCAGAACTGCTGATGTGCTTAACTCTCCTGGTTATGAAGTCCAGGTACATAATTGTCACTTTGTATGATGCTATGTTGTTTTTCGCCGTTGTGAATTACGGAGGTGTGATGTATCCATGAGTTGTATGTTTTGTTGTTAACTGTATCTATTTGGTTCATTCAGCTTTCAAGGAGAGAATTGTCTGCACAACACGCGAGGCAACTACAGAAAGAGGAGAGGGGAGAACTCCAACCAAAGGCAAAAGTTAATGCAAAACTGGAAGAATTGAACAAAAGTTCATCTGTACAGAAACTGAAGTCAAATGACGTGCCACTAGAAACAGACAAAATTCTTTGTAAACAAGGTGCTGAAAGGTCAGATACATATTGTACTGCATATGCTGGGAATCTTAATAAGCCTCTGAGAGCAAATGTCTTGCAGAATGCTACAGTTCCTATCTGCTCAACTCCAGCACCAGACACTGCATGTGTTATCAGAGGTCCTCTGACTCATAATGCAATTCCTTTAGCCAAGAAAACTGACACTAACATGCTGGAACACACTGCCCAGAAAATTCCAGCACAATCACATGACAGCAGTGCTCCAAAGCATTTGCAGGTGGAGGATATGGAAGGACAAGTTCATAAACAGGAGAGTATTTTAAGGGTCTCCACTACAGATGCTAACAAAGGCCCTTTTCATAATGCCTTTCCTTCAGTCAAGAACACTGACATCAACATGATTCACATTGACCAGAAAGGTGCATCAGAGTTATATGACAGCACAACTCTGAAGGGTAGAATTTTAAGGCCCCCTCCAGCTTCAGAATCTGAAGGTCTTAACAAAGGCTCTCCGATTCAGAGTGTCATGCCTTCAGCAAAGAACAATGGCATCAACATGAAGGAATACATTGCCCAGAAAAGTGTGTTACAGTCACATGAGAATAGTGCTCCAAAGCATTGGCAGATGGAAATCAGGAGAAGGCAAGTTCGTTCACAGGAGGGAGTTCTAAGGGAGAGGTCAAACATTGCTGAAAGTACAGAAAATATTACAACTGATGCTGGGACTCTTGTGGACAGATGGAATACCGAAGCTAAACCTCATGTGGAACTCTCAACCGAAAGCAAGAACAGGAGACCTGCTTCACCACTTGTTTTTGGTACCAAGAATACAGAAGCCTCGAGCGTGCATAAAGCCCGTATATCAGGTGTCGTTATCAATAGTGCTATAATCCCTGTGCAGGTTTCTTCTGTTAGAGGTTTTACTGTGGGGAGTATAATGCTTGGGGATGCTTCACTTGCTTCTGTGAATGAGGAGAAAACAGTGGCCAAGGAAATGCATGATTCAATCCCTAAGCAGACAGAGCAATCAGGAACAAATCAGCCTGGTGTGCAGTGTGTCGAGGATGCCCATGGGAGTGACCGTATCATTCGCGCACCAGTTAAAGAGTCAAAAAAGAAAGAACAATCTGAGGCTGGGGGGCTGAACTGTGCAGCAATACCTTCTCCCATTCAGCCATCTGGGAATCAAAGCATCATTTCAAAGAATTTGGTGCCAGCAAAAACAAGTGAAATGGAGAGGCATGCACATAAGCCTGCATACAAAGAACTGGACCTGCAGAATCCCAGGCAAACGCTACTGGTAGAGAACCACAAAATATCTTCTGATAATTTGTCAACCTCCAAATCGGATACTAAGACTGTTGATAAAGAGGCACTCAGTGCTCCCAGTGCTACAGAAGCTGAGGTTAAAATAGAAACTGAGAATCGGGAGGGTGAGAAAACTAGCAAGCATCTAGGGAGGAGCTGTGCTAGTTCGAACCATGGAAGCACCAAAGGTTCTGCCTCAGCAGCAGCAGGCCTTAACCAACAGGAAGCAAACTCTGTGTTGAAAATCATGCAGCAGTTGTCTGATCAGTTGGAGCAAGTGGAAAAGCAGCTAGATTCCTGCACCCATGTTGCCGCCGTGAACCGTCCACAGACAAGTCAACTGGTTTCCATGCCTGGCTATACTTGGGGAGAACACCACGCAAGTCGCAGCCAAAGGCAGTACCACGTCGATGGTCAAGGGAACATGTGGATCAACTACGCCGCGAACAGCCACATGGACAGGAGAGTCATGGCTCAGGGGCAGGATATGCAAACTGCGCATTTGTTGTCAGGTCCGGTCCCTGTTCCTGAGAACAACTTGGCAGGCGTCAAAGTTGGTCCAGCTCCAGGATGGAAGTTGGACACCACTGAACGCGTATCTGACATGGGCGATGCCCCGGGTCTCAGTATGGCCAGTAGAGGTGCTGCATCCGCTCAGAATGCGTATAGAGTCGGCCAAATGGATGTGATGGTCAGCATGCAAGCCACAGGAGTTATGGCGTACAGAGCTGCCACTGCTGTGAACCATGAGGTCCTGTACCACGCAAGTCCGGAGCTTGAGCAGCTGAACCTGGCATGGCTCCCTCACGTCCAGTACGATAGCATGCACCACAGAGGAAGCGGTGGCACTGGCGTGTACTTGCCGGGGATGAACGGTGGTGGTGGGGTGCAAGCTCACGGTCGCGGTGGCGGTGGCGGCTATTTGACTGGACCACCAATGGTAGGCCCTGTGCAGCACCTTGAGTATCAACTGGTGCCTGCAGCTGTGCCCCTTGCTACAGGCTGGACCGATGGGGACAGCACCATGGTGCCTGCAGTAGGGCATCCCGCTGAGACTTGGGGAGCGGCGTATGGGGACCACCTGTACTATGTCTGATCGCCTGATTAAGAGTTTGCAAGGCATGCTGCGTCATTTGTCTGAAAATTAGCAGATCTTGTTGTGCTTTACTTGGATCACTACTCTGCCCTGCCTGTACTTGGCGTTTGTGCTTTGCTTGGTACCTACCATTGCCTTTCAACTTCCATTCAGTTGTGTAATGATATGATATATTATTGGTCTGTGCTCTTGTAGCGGGCGCTTTAGGACAAGTTTTGTGTCACCTTGTATCACTTTTATCTATCAGTGACTCGCTTGTGAACCTTGGCTGCTGAATGTTTCGGAGCATCTACTCTATCGCGATTCGGAGTAGGAGAATCTGTTTTTTTCTCTGTTTTTTCGTTCCACTTCATCATTTCAGTCTTGTAACGATGTTGCTGCAGCGTTATCGCATCCAGGACGCATTTTGTGTCACCTCTGTGACAGCATCATGTACATGGCACCTGAATGCTTTGGAGCATAGCGTTTCTGTATGGGGGCATCTTGTACACATTCTCAGCTTCAGGACAAGATGTCTTCTTGCTTGGCTGATAACAATTTGGCAGCACTTGTTGCTAAAAAATTGGCTCAGAACCCTGCAGGAATAGTTGTCTTTCAACTTGCATTAAGACATTTAATTAACACCACAGCAGCGTGCTCTTGTAGTGGACTGGGCACCACAGCTCCCCAACCATGATTACATCTCCTGTTCTTGTCTGCCGCGTCTTTTTTCACCTCTTTCGCTATCAACCAAATGTAGTAACTAACTAACTATCGATATATAAGGATGTGCTAGTGCATTCTATGAAGCTTGAAGGTGTATTAATCTGATATCATGGGTATTGTTTACATGGAGATGCTATGATCATAACTGTAAATGCTAAGAGAAGTTTTCTTTCTTGCAGGATTGCCTTGATTCAATAATTCATCTATGTCATCTCAGCTGTGCCAAAGGCTAATTAACTTGAGTATATTTTGTACATTCATCATTCAATAATAAACTCGTCTGTCCAACATACAAAGAGATTATAGAAAAGAGGAGGGGAGAAAAGTTCAACAGAAGAGAAAACTGTTGCAGTATTTGAAGAACTGAGCAGAGTTTGATTGTAAAGAAGTAGATGGACTTCCAATGTTGTACTATGTTGATGGCCCTAATGGGCCTTTGCAGGAAATTTAGTGAATAAAACTGCAGTTTCTATGAGTTCTGCTGTATCTGAGATCTGACAATGCAGCTGGTAAGGAAGCTCCTTTGATCCAACATGATAGGCTGGGAATATAAGGCAATTTCAGAAGGAGAATGTAAAGGCAAGTATGTTAAAATTATTACTGCGCTTCTATACAGACATAGTAGTGCAACTAGACAGATATCACACTTGTCAAGCCCAGCTGGTTGTTCCCCGCCTTTTACCCTGAAGGCATTTTTTTATGGTACTTGGTCAAGCTACTCATCGTACATCTGCAAAGTTGCAAAAAGTGTGTACTGATTAGCTATAGCTTATAACCTCATGGTAATCTAGACATCTAGCAACAAAATCTGTATCATGCCTACTCCTCAGAGAAAACTAGTTCATCGGAACAACAAGGAACTAGAAACAAGGAACTAGAAACAACAAGGAACAAAATATGATATTTAAGGCATGTCAACTAGCATTTGATGATTATTTATTATTTACAGTAATTATTTACAGTAATAAAGTAAGTGTCTTGCACGAAGAGAATGGAAACAGAGAGCCTTTACGTATCTAGAAATAAATGAAGATACTTGACTTGCTGAAAACAAACAGGAAGATTATGAGATGATTGAATGCTGGATTTAGGGAAATAAATGCCGTTTGGTCGTGAACTTACTATGTTAATGTGTGCGAGCTTGGCCTTGTTGTCTTCTGACTCGCACCACTGCTGTAGTTCCTTGTTGTTCCGATCAATAACCAGCTGCTGGAGGTTGCTAAGCTGATGTATACATGCAGGCAAAGACTTGATGCTACGACAGTACTTGATGACAAGCTTTTTGAGAGAGGAGATGTCTTTCAGCCATTCTGGCAGTGCTGATATCCGGCCGCAGTAAAGCAACTCGAGCGACTGAAGGGAGGAGAGTTGCTGTATGCCCACCGGCAAGGTCGTCAGATTTGAACACCAGGATAATTTCAACTCCTGGAGGTCAGGGAAGTGGTGAAACAATCTGAAACTCTGGTCCTGGGCCTGGCTGCTCATTCTGATATCCAGGCTGGTGGTAGCTGGAGTAGAGTTGCAGCGATCACTGCTGGTTTGTACCTCCTCCAGTGAAGATATAACCTGGTCGCTGTCAAGTATTTTCCACTGACGACATTTTGGTGGGCATGGCTTCAATCTCAGCATCGGACATTTATATACCTCATGTGTATCTAGCATAGGGAACATGAACTCGTCCACACCATTCTCGCCAGGGTATGTTGTATTCCACTCCTTCAATCCATACATGTAACATATATTGAAGTTTGCCAATCGGGGAAATGCTCCTTTGCCACCACAGATACCACAGTCAATTTTTGTAATGTTGGGTAATTTCCAGAGGTACAAGTTTTGTAGGTACGGCAACTGTCCAAGTGGTGGTAAGTTGCTGCATGCCGGAAGATTATACAGTGTAATGGAAGTAAGATTTGGGAGATGATGAGAAATGGCCATGAGCCAACTAGGAAAGCTCGGACTACTATAACCTTCTAGAGTCATATCCTTCAGACTCAATGGTGGCACTAGTTGTCCCAACAAGTCCCTGTCCTCCGGATCTCGAGCAGCTCTCGGGGTCCAAACCAGTTTCAAGGTCACAAGATTTTCTTTGGTGTTCAGCTTAAGTCTCTCTGCTTCTTCCACAGATCTTACATTTTCAAGTGAAACTATACACAACTCATTAACGTTTTCACCCTCGAGCAGATGCAGATTACTGTGCGCACTGACGTCATCAGGTCGGACCTTAAAGAGTGGCAATGTTAGTGAATAGTGCAACAGAGAACTGGCCTGATCCATCAATTCGTGGGGACACCCGTCCAACAGCAGAGACTTCAGCCCAGTTGCACCAACTAAACTCTGTGGGAGGGACTTGAGCTTTCCGCAAAAACTGAGATCCAGTGTGTGCAGCCTTTTTAGGTTACCAATTCTTTCCGGTAGGTACTCAAGTCTAAAATTCGATGATAGGTCCAGATGCTCCATGTTGGTAAGGGTACTGATGGAATAATTCTTTACTACACCACCAAAGAGTTCACGTATGCACGATTGTAATTTCAAAACCTTGAGATTGGTGAGGTTTCTCATAGCTACATGTAGATCTTTTTTCCCAAAATTCTGCGAACCGCAACGCAAGTATGAAACATCCAGATATTGTAATGTGGTGAGGGCACGTAGATCATTTAACCCTTTCTCAATATAACATAATGTCAAATCCAGGTGCAATAAATTACGGAGCCTCTTAAATGAACCTGGAAGCTCCCTGACACCACACCTTGACATGTTTAAATATTGCAGATCGACTAGGCTGCCTATAGCTTCTGGTAGTCGTGCAATATGACGACAAATTGATAAGTTCAAATGCTGGAGTTGTGTGAGGCCACAAAAAGATTCAGGTATCACCTTGAGACTAGAGCATTCAGATAAATCGAGATGCTGCAAATTTGTGCAATTACCAAGTGAATTTGGCAGTTCACGTATCCTGGAACAACCTGACATGTTAAGATGCGTCATACATTTCAAATTACCAAATGATTCTGGAAGTTTTGATATGCCATAGCAACCTGACAAACTCAAATATGTCAGACACCCGAGCCTGCCTATTGATTTTGGTAGTGCGGAAATGCGAGAAGATCCATTCAGGTTCAGGTACTGCAATTTTGATAGCTCAGTCATATACTCTGGCACAACTTCATTTTGCATTCGTGGAGCAGTAAGGTATTTCAGCTGCTTGAGTTGCCCAATAGAAGCTGGCAACAGTATACAAGAGCATCCACTAAAATCCAAAATACGCAAGCACTTTGCAAATGAAAATGCCCCAGAAGATAGATCTAGCTTGCCGCTATCTGCTATATGAAGCGCTCTCACCTTTGAGGGTAAAACATTGGATAACCTCGTTGTGTGGTCATATTTGGTAACCGATGCATAACGACAATATTTTTGGCTATTTGCTTTAGTACTCTTCGGTGCAACACAAGAAACGATTAACTCATCACCCATGATTAATGTTGCCAGTTCATGCACCAGGTCGTGCATAGTGTACCGCTCCATATGATCTTCCCAAGTCTGAAATGACAAGTATAAGCATACTCCATTAAAGATGCCAACTAATAATTCTTCATGTTGCAATAAAAAGAAAATTTCAAGTTTACATGTATAAACTGCAAGGATACATATTAGTAAATATTTACTGTATATCATATCTTCACCCTAAAAATATTAGACTGCTACCATGCGTATGTAAAAAAAATACCATTTACTCACAAAATTCCTTATGTGAACTACCTCCAAATGTGTTTTCACATGTGATTCAGAGAATTGTGACTACGCCAACTAGGCAGGTAGCCCATAATCTGAGAATGCGGGAAGACCGGGTAAATAAAGAAATTGTTTTTCGTAATATATATGTGAAGAAAAATGTTAGACTGCCTCAAAAACGAGAGTTGTCCATCTGGCGAAATCGAATGGTGCAAGCAAAGGAATTACCATGTGAGAACTAGATATTTGGTGAGACTAAGTACTCAAAATAGAGAAAAATTATGTGTAATAAGAAGGATAAGAAAGGAAAGTATATACAATTATCATTGTTGCTTTAAAAGCATTGTAAGAAAGCTCATTTGTGGAAAACTCAAGAATAGGTATTAGTGTGCCCTTAACCATATCGATATTTCTAACTGAATTTGGGATAAAGATTACCTATGATATTTTTATAATTCCATATATGATAGTAGTTGGCAAAAACAACCAATATATGGACAAATCAATCAGAAGGGATGGATCAATATGACTGTTCTGGAAGTCAAGTTGAGCCTGATTGGTTTGATGCCAATTTTTGGTATGCCCAAGTTTTGGTAGACCAAAACATCGCAAAAAAATTGCAAGATTTTTGTAGAGCACATGAGTGATGTTGGTAAAGTTTGGTACCCAACCAAGTAGTGGCCAAAATTTTGACATGTGCCAAATCTTTGGCATGCCAATGTTTTGGCATCCATCCAAGCAGGCTCATTAATTATATACTCAGCCAGGGAAAAACTTTGCGCAAATATGCAAAACGTCAAGTTATACTTCAAATATTTTTGATGATGAAGTAAGTCACAAACAAAATAAATGTTGTATATTTAATTTTTTGAATAAGACAAATGGTCAAATGTTGTGATTAAATAGTCAACAGTAATAAGTAATTTGTGATGGAGTTATCCAAGGTACCTTGGGCAACTTTGAAACCTGAAGGAAGGACATGCCCATAAGTTGCCTGATATATTCCTTCCCCTTCGATTGCTTGATAAAACCAAGAGCAATCCACTGGTAAATCAAATCATCTTCAGCAATATTATGGCCTTTTGGAAATATGGCACAGTAAGAAAAGCATATCCTTAGCTCTGGCTGCATGCTTTCATAGCTTAACTTCAAGGATGGGAGCACACCGCCATTATCTTCAAAAGATTCATTCCAGATATCACTGTTGTTTATTTCAATCCATCCAGACAGGTCTTTGGGCTGTAGCATATCCAAGTGCTTGAGCTGCTAACGCCACACCACCACATTTCTTTGCAATGTCCAATCCCACCCGCTCCAATCTTACTTGGTCATGTTGATGTTCAAACTTGCTATATCTTTTAATTATTTCCCAGCATGTATCATCCTTCAAAGGCTGCAGCTTGTATGGTTCACCGGTGGAAACTTTCCTTGCAATGTTTTCGTTGCGTGTGGTTACTATGACATCTATCATACTGCCCTTCTTGCCCAGGTGAAGCATGCTTCTCAGTTTGCCCAACTCGGCATCCTTTTCCTCCCATAGGTCATCTAAAACAATAAGAAACTTCTTGTCCTTTTTCTCCCATAAGTCATCAAGGCACTGTGTTATCATGTGTAGTCTATCTGAATTCTGCTGACCTCCTTCTATCGGGAGTTGAGAAATTATAGATCTTCCTATTTCCTTTAAACTGAAATCTCGGGACACATAAACCCATATACGATGATCATAGTTCTTGAATTTGGCATCATTGTAAACTAGTTGTGCCAAGGTACTCTTTCCAATACCTCCAAGGCCATAGATAGGAACAATAACTGTCTCATCATTGTTGGACCTTGCCGACAACAGTTTCACGATTTCCTGCTTTTCTCTAGTCCTCCCTATTATTGGTTCTTCAGGCAAAAGTGCTGCTGTTTCACGATCATCATCATGTTGCTCAAAAGGGCTAGTCCAGCCCTGTGTGAAATTAAAATTCTGAATATCCTCTTTGATTTTACTCAGTTCTTTTCTCATACTTTTCATCCTATTAGCCATGGCAATCTTCTTGGGTGCAATTGGTAAACACGATATCACCCCTGGCACCTGTATGAATTCCATTTATTTCTCAGTTGGAAGCTTACACTAAGTAGGGAAGCATAATAAAAGAAGTGTAGGCTTATATATGGAAACAGAACGTGCTGATCTCTTGCCACAAACCAAACACTTGGTATTGTCTAAAATTTATGTTTGTGTAATAATTCACAGAGTCACACACCCCTGCACCACACATTTATATGTGTATTGTCTTCTAACAAAGGCGCATATATTTTTCATTAATTGATAAATAAGAAGCGAGTAGGCGTTCTTCCTGATGATTTGGCCAGGCGCATAGTAGTGTAGGCGTTAGTTGTGGAGCATGATTTGGCTAGGCGCACTACAATATAGGCGGCAGTCGTGTTCAACGGGAGTATGGATTAGCCGGGCGTTTACGGTGCAGGGCGCACGACGGTGTATGCAGCCCATGGGCTAGGCGCGAACGGTGTAGGCGCACAACGGTGTAGGTGGCGAAGCCTTGAACGTCCGAATTATCCCACCTTGCCTAGATTGGGAGGACCAAGCCACCTTAACAAGGGAGAGCCACCCTTCCCATATTGGACTAGTCTTTGGGGTGACCGGGCCTTTCCCCGAGAGGTGTGCCTGAGCCGGACTCATCATTTGGTATCGAGTTGGGCCCTTGTTAAGTATAGGAGGATGATGAAGACATCCCGGGGCATGATTTGGCCATGCACAACGGTGTAGGCGGCAGCCGTGGAGCACGATTTGGCCAGGAGCACAACAGTGTAGGCGGTAGCGAGGGAGCACGGTTTGGCCGGACGCACGACAATGTAGGCGGCGGTCGTGTCCAACGGGATTACGAATTAGCCGGGCACGGAACACCGTAGGCGCACGATGTTGTAGGCGGCGGCCCATGGGCTAGGAGCAGAACAGTGTAGGCGCACGACCGTGTAGTTGGTGAAGCCGTGCACGTTCGAATTATCCCACCTTGCTTAGCTTGGGTGGATCAAGTCACCTGAAAAAGTGAGAGCCACCCTTCCTCTATTGGACTAATCTTTTAGTGCGACCCGAGAGGTGTGCTGGGCTGGACTCATCACTTCATCTTTCTCACAATATGGTTATTTCTAGAATTTTTCAGGCAGATTAAAGATGGAGATGAAACGTCTATATTGACCTTCATTAGCTAGCACTCTCTAATTAAGAGGAAAATTGTACCTTTCCTACTTAACTAGTGAGAGGAGGGACCTCTCGTGTCATAGTAATCCCAACTTGTTAGAAGACATTCTGGTCTAGAGTTTGTAATAAAGATTTAAAGTTTTTTTTGCGGGCCGATAAAGATTTAAAGTTTGAAATAAATATCAAATAAATTTTCCCCACAACGCGTTGGATTGGTTCCGAATAAAACAAACAATCAAGATAGATGCTGGCATGTACGTATAACTACGCACCTTTGTGGTTAATCGTTCGCTAGTGTCTTGGTAGTCTTCGAGCATGTCGGAGATGTCTATGGCGGCGTGCCTCAGCCGCTTGAGCCACAGCTGCACCAATTTCTCCTTAGCCGATCTCTTCTCAGCGTCCTGCAGCGTCGATGAGATGGACTCCAGCACCGAGTTCATATCCTCCAGGTCGTCGCCGAAGTTCCAGAGCAAATTGGCCTGCCTCGCGATGGCGGAGGTCAGCTTGTTTTTGGCGATGCCGACGACAGCAGATGTGAGCAGTCCAGCTAAGGTCTCCGCCATTGCTGCAGAGCTCTCAGAGACGTGTGTGTGTGTGTTGAGTGAATGGTGTGTGAAGAGGATTGTGAACAAATATAGGTGAAATACATACACTTACATATGTACTATAGGCAGCTTGCAGCAGCATAAAATAGTGCATATACTTATAGAACTATATACATACATTCACACAAAAGTTTGCAGAATCCCAAGGTGCGGATGCGTGCGCCCATGTGCCTCTTGTCTGCTCGTACTGTATCCTCGAGTCTTGCATTGGGAATGGGAACCTCTTTAATTATATGTTTGGATGCTGAAACGGCAATGGTAGGCCGTAGCATCAGCTGATTCCTGCAGCTGCGTCCCATGTTGCCTGCTGGACCGATGGGGGAAGATCCATATATGGTGCCTGCAGTACGGGGACCAGCTGTACTAAGTCTGATCCCCTGAGTAGGAAGTTAGCAATGCTGCGGCCCGGAGGTGGAGTTCGGTCGGAGCGGAAGACGAACGAAGGTGCTCGTCCATGGCGGATCGATTGGACCACAAGCCGGATCTACTGGTAGAGAACCACAAAATATCTTCTGATAATTTGTCAACCTCCAAATCGGATACTAAGACTGTTGATAAAGAGGCACTCAGTGCTCCCAGTGCTACAGAAGCTGAGGTTAAAATAGAAACTGAGAATCGGGAGGGTGAACTAGCAAGCATCTAGCACTACCGGAAACAGGTCCTTTGCCGAGCGCTTGAAACCGTCGGCAAAGACGTAGAAACCGTCGGCAAAGGCTTTGCCGACGGCCGCACTCGGCACCGTACTCCCGGAAAATTTTTTCTCGGCCAAGGATCTTTGCCGAGAGCCTGAGGTCCAGACCCTCGGCAAAGTCTCTGCCGAGAGCCCACGGCGGGCCGTCGGAGGAAAAAAGTAACCGTTACGAACTGACGGATTTTCAAATCCCCTTTGCCGACGGTCGGACTCTAGGCCGTCGGCACAGAGGTTTAGGTTTGTTTTTTAAAAAAACCAACCTGCGCCGACGGCTCACCCCAAGCCGTCGGAAAACATGTAATCTTTGCCGACGGCCAACTCTCGGCAAGGCCGCGAGACCGGGATCGGGTGCTCCCGACCGTGCCGAGTGCCCCGTGCAAGTACGCTCGGCACAGCTGGGAACACCCGAGAAGGGGTTAGTTTTCCCAGGTGTGCCGAGCGTACTGGCACAAAACCCTCGGCAAAGACGGCTTTGCCGACGGCGGCTCTCGGCAAAGCAGTCATCCTTTGTTTATTTTTTTTGCTTCCAAATTGCAACCAAATGCATATCCCCTGCAAACACACATATATCACCTGCAAACACACATGCAGCAGCACATATCACATATATATCACATCCACAAGTTCACACATCACAATAGTTCACACATCCACAAGTTCACACATCCACACAAGTCCACAAATCCACATAACATCCACAAGTCCATCGAAACAAGTCCATGGTAGATCCACAGGCCTACGGTGATCGCTCGGGCGGCGGGAAGGGTGTGAAAGCCGGCATCCGAGTGACGGGTGAGTGGTGGACTTGATCGCCACTTGGAGCCTGCCGATTTGAACCCGCCGAGAAAGGCTGCACAAAGGAGACAAGATTGCAAGTGTTAGATATGATTAGCCACAAAACCGAAAGTCTTTGGTATCATACTCACAAGACTACCGAGAACTTGCGGCGTAGGAGACACTCGTGGAGCGATCGGAGTGATAGGAGCTAGGAGCCCTGGTGGTAGAGCCATACCACCTGACGTCGCCAGGAACCTAGTAAGTTCCTCGAACTTACTCGCCATTGCCCGCCGCCGAGACCGCTCCCCGTGCTAGCTGCTCGCTAGCCGCCGACGTAGACTCCGCTCCCCTCGCTAGCTCGACCTAGAACATTTAACTTAAATGTTTCATTAATGCAAATCTAAGAGTGTGTTTCAACATTAATATACCATGTTTAGTGGATAGTGCATACCTCAAGGACATTCAACCGGCCCATCCCCACGCTCGGCCGAGCCCGTATCCGGGGGTCGGACTCCGTCCTCCGTTCCCGGACGTCGGAAAGTCTCAAGCCGGAACCGTCGATGATGCCATCGCCAATCCACAACCTCCCGTGCTTCTTTCCTCCACCCAAGGCCATGACTATGTCCGTATCAATGTCATGCTCGCTCGGGTTGTAGTCTTCCCCTTACTTGTGCTTACATGCCTCTGTGTACTCAGCAATGCGGCGGCCGAAAGACGGGTTGCTGTATGCCTCCGGCCCGTCGCTCACGCTGTAGGACACATCGGACGTTGCCTTGGCCTTGTGTGCCATGCACAAGGCATCGAAGTCCGAGCATTCCCTTCCAGGATGTGCCTTTTGCTGCAAGAAAAGCAGGACGAAGATTAGTGTGATGAAACAAGTTTGAGCCTTTGCCGACTTAGAAAGAAAGGCGTACCCATAGCTCCTTGTACTCTGGAAGGCTCCGCTGGCCTTGGTGGTGTGATGGGCCCTCCATCATCAAACGTCGCTCTCGTGCAGCGTCGTGCGCCTCGTCGGTACTCCTCCGTGAACCACTTGTCCACCTCCATTGCCCACGCGTCGGCCTTGGCGCGGCTCCACCAGGGACAAACCTGCACATCACGAGGTAATTGATACATGAGAAGATCAAACATAACATAAGTAATATCAAAACATAGCTTCACTTGAAGTACCTCAATGAACTGCTCACGGGTCAACATTGTCCTTCTGGCTTCTTCCTTGCTTATCTTTTGACCAAGCACCAACGCGTAGTAGGTTACGACGGCCTGGTGCTTTACCTCGTGATGCATGTCTGTGACACGCTTCTTGCAAGAGTTCCTCATGCACATGTCCGCTCTCTCCTCTTCTCCATCCTCACATCCGAAGAAGGTCCGCATAAAAATACGATGTCAAAATCATTTTGTTAAGATTGAGTGGAACGAATGTGATGTAATAAGAAACTTTGTGATTTGCTAGAGTTACCCGAACGTCCTCGGCACGCGCTCGCCGTGTGGGTGAACTCTCGGTCTTCACCCCGGTAGTAGTGGCCCCACGTGTAGGCCGGCTCGGTCCGCCCGTGGTACGTGACAATGCCGGGGTAGTGCGCCTACGGAGAAGCCCGACAATGCCGTTGGGCTTGCGGGCGTCGCCACCCGACACAACGAGCCGGTTCTCGCACATGTCGAACAAAATATTAGTGACTCGATAATCAAAATGAAGTTAGGCATCAAAATGAAGTTAGGCATCTAAATTTACTTACATTCGGCCTTGGGGGCGAATGACCGGACGGTTACGAGGGAGCGGGGGCCGAGGGAGTCGTGCGGGGCCTCGCAAGTAGACCTTGGCCGCCGTAGCGGCCTCCCCCGAGGAACCCGCACCCGAGGCGCCGTCCTCGGTCTCCGGTGCACCGTCAGTCGGCTCCTCCACCTCGTCGTCGGCCTCCGTCGGCTCGACAGCTGGCCCCCTGGCCCTCCTGGTCCTCCTCTCCGACCCCTCCGCCCCGTCCCCGCCCCCGTGAGGCGCCGTAAAAGGTGGACAAGGGCACCGACGTCGGCCCTCGTCTACCTCCACCTCGGTACCGGTCGTCGTCCTCCGCGACGCCGCCCTCGCCATCTTTTTCGGTCACCCGTGATCAACATATAAACAAAACATAATTAGTATGACATGCATAATAATAATGAGACATGCATAACAATAATGAAAACACGAATACGAAATAACATAGTATTACATGTATTAAAAGTAGTCGGATCATCGTGGGGATTAGTCGGTATGTCCGTACGCTCGTCATCACTATCAAAATTATCCGGATAATGAAGATAATCTCGACGGCTCTAAGTTTCCTTCATGTTCCATGTCCAATCGCTCAAGCATTTGTAAGTCCTTTGGGTCATACACCTCATCTTCATCCTCATTGCGTTCGACCAATTCATTGTCTACTTCCGTTACTATAGGTGTAGTTAGGTCTATCACAAAGCTCCCAATCAGCCCCTCTTCTTGATAGAATTCTCCTTCATATGTGTTTGGGTTTATCAAGTTATAGTCTTCATCGTTGGGGACGGGTAGTTTACCATGTGACGCGACTTTACGTACAACCTCCCGACCCATAAGGTAATCTTTGCTCTGGCAGGCGTATGGAAGGTAATAAACTTGCACGGCTTGTTGGGCCACAATGTATACATCAGATCTTGGATACACGGAATCCGGTCGAACTTCGACAAGCCCGATGGCCGGGGTCCTTCGAGTACGTTCAGGATCGAACCAATGACATTTGAATATCACAGGTTTAAGATGTGGGGCGCCATAAAATGAAAGTTCGTATATTTCCAGGACTCTTCCATGATATTCTTTCCCATCAGTGTCGATCGTAACCACGCCGCTCGTTTGTAGTACTTCTATTGGGTCGACTCTCTTCGTAGCTCGTCGTGTGGAAACGAAATCCGTTGACATCATAACCGGTAAATGACCTAACCCTTAGGTCACAACCACATGCAACAAAGACACAACTCACTAGAGATGGACACATCGGTTTGGGCCTTTCTCTCGAACCATGAAATGAAATCGGGCCGTTGTTGGCCCGCACCTTGCGAAATAAGGTTATCAACTTCGTGTGGCTCGGCAACCTCAATGAAGTCCGGAACTCACGGAGGAATTCTTGTTTGTACGGTTCAACCTCCGGCGAGTTGAGCAAAGACATATAGCATGATGCTACGCCACTCTTCATTGGTGAGTTGCTTGGTGGTACATGCACTCGCGCTTTCGAATTGGCCTTGGAAAAGACTGAGTTTGGATTGATTATCCGCGACATTGTAACGAGGGGGTGATCATGCACGCTAGGAAGGTTCTCTTTATAGTACTTTTCTGTGAAGTTTGACACCTCCTCCACAATGTATGCCTCTGCAACTGAAGCCTCAATTCGGCTTTATTTGTACATTTTTTGTGTACGAGCTTCGCAGTTCTCTCAATTGGGTAGCACCAATGGTACCGCACGAGCCCACCCATGCTTACCTCGTATGGAAGGTGCACAATCATATGCTGCATTGGCAAGAAGAATCCGGTGGAAAGATTTTCTCCAACTTACATAGTAACACGGGGGCCGCTTTCTCCAACTCTCTACATACGGTCCGAGATATCTCCTTCGCACATAGCCGCCGGAAGAAATAGCTCAACTCGCCAGACACTTGCCATATATTCTCCGGGGACAAAGCCTCGAACCATCGTGGGAAGAAGCCGCTCGATCCATACATGGTAGTCATGACTCTTCATGCCATTTACTCGCATAGTAGTTAAATTTACTCCCCTCTTCACATTATGTGCATACCCATCTGGAAACCTAAGCGTCTTCATCCATTTAAGAACTTCCCTCCTTTGTTCAATGGACAATACATAATCGGCCTTGGGTCTTCTCCATTTCTTGCGGCCTTCGGAGGCCTCATCTCTAGCTTAGGTCTATCACATAGTGTTGCAATGTCCACTCGGCCTTAGGATTATCCTTAGACTTTTCGGTGTCCATCGGTGTGCAAAAAAGTGCCTCTCGCGATATTCTTCTCAATGTGCATAATGTCAATGTGATGTGGCACAAGAAGGTCATCATGATAGGGGAGCCGTTGTAAGCCCGATTTATGGCTCCACATATGCTTCGCTCACCATACCCCACATAACGACCATCTCCTTCATTGGCCACAAGAGCCTCTACCCGAGCACGAACCTTGGCACCAATCAAAGCATCGCGGTCGAGGTTGTGTCACTACAACACCTTTTCCCAAGTTCTTCTTATCTTGTCTGAATGGATGGTCAAGAGGTAGGAACTGACGATGTTGGTCGAACGATGAATACTTAGCACCCTTCTGCAACCAGATGAACCTCAAACGTTCCTTGCATATTGGGCACGAGAACTTTCCATGAACACACCAGGCTGAGAACAACCCATACGCCAGGAAGTCATGAATAGAGTATTGGTACCAAACATACATCTTGAAGGATGACCTTTCAGCTCGGTCGTATGTCCATACACCTTCCTCCCAAGCACTAATCAATTCATCCCACAAAGGATCCATATACACACCCATATTACTCCCCGGGTGTCCAAGAATTATTAAGGACATGAATATCGTGTCCCGTTGGAAGGCGACACCGGGGGGGGGGGAGATTCAAGGGTACAACGAACACGGGCCAACATGTGTAAGGGGCGGTACTCATTCCATAAGGATTGAACCCATCGGTTGCCGCCGCAACACGTACATTACGAGCCTCTCGCTCGCTTTCTCGGATGTTGTCCATCAAAGTACTGCCATGCTTCACCATCTGATGGATGTACCATCTTGTCTGGACTATACCGTATGCCATGCTTATGCCATGTCATCTGTTTGGCGCTTTCCTCGCCTTGGTAAAGTCGCTGGATCCTCGGCACGAACGGAAGATACCGTACGATCTTTTGGGCGATATCAATCCGCTTCATCCGACCATCCCCGGTGGGTACCTCTTCGAACCTCGAGGATTCGCACTTTGGACAATGCGTGGCATCCGCGTGTTCCTTCCTAAAAAGGACACACCCACTCACACGAGCATCTATCTGCTCATACAACATCTTAAGTGCTTTGAAGAGTGTTGTTGACTCGTACATGGACATTGGTAGTGAATGGCCCTTTGGAAGCAAGGAGCCAACAACGACCAACAACCTATTGAAGCCTCGCTCGACCGATGTTTAACTCGGATTTCACCCCTAATAACCGCCCAATGGCGTCCAATTGCGAAACAATGGTGTGGTCGTGAAGAGGTATCTTTGCCGAGTCCATCATCTTGTAGAACAACTTTGCCTCCTCCTCCATCGCCTCCTTATCACGGTTGTCATTGAAAAGTGCTTGGTGAGCATCTTCTAACATGTCTACAACCCCCGCATCATCATCACACCCCTCCGGCGTGGTCTCAACACCTCCTCTCTCATACGATGTGCTTCACCATGGTAGATCCACACGGTATAGTCTTTGGTAAATCCATTGTACGAAGATGTCGACCCATATCCTCCTTGCTAACTCTCCTCTTGTTGTCACATTTTGTGCGGGGACACCAAACTAGCAAATGACCACGAGAATTGGCCCATGCAAATTCCAAGAAACCATTGGTCTTATCCTTCCATTCATCGTCAAAATCACTCTTACTTCTCCCGCCGGTGTACATCCACCGACGGTCCTCCATCCTTTGTCATACGGAATGCGAACCATAAAATCCATGTACATCGTGATCCCTCTTGTCTAATAGGTGAGGATAGGTCCTAATCCCACCCGCGGATCCGTAGATGAGTTAGTTTCCATGCCCCGATCCGATCGAGGCTGAATTTCGGGCGACACCTCCTCGGCCGTTTCTCCGGATACACGTCCGAGTATGAAGATTGTGTATCCGGAGAACAACGGAGGTGATGCCAAAACTCGCCTCGGATCGGACCAGACATGGAAACTAACTCATCTACGGATCCGCGGCCGTCCGAAGAACGTGGACAATCCGAAACGCATACGGTCGAGGTATGCACGAAATGCATACCTCCAACCGTATCTCTTTCGGACGGGGAGACACCTAACTAGGTTGCACGATCTACGACCATACGACCGAAAGACGGGTTATTCATACCTAGGGCCCGACGGTGACAAGGCACCGCAGGTGCGGGTAGATCCGCGCTTTCGGCGAGTCGGGTCAAGTGGGAGACCGGCGACAATGAGCTCTTCGGTAGTCATGGGCTTAGCTGTACTTTTAACGCGAGCCACCTAACCAACAATTGCGAACATTCAGACGGGTAAGAGTAGTGTTCGAGAGAAAAACTCGCGAAGTCGCGACATCGCTACACCAAAGTTTAACGAACTAACGAAACGACAAAACAAAGATAAAGGAATACCTTAGAGGAGCGTGAACAAGGCCTGGAGTTCGCAGGCTTTCTAGCAGAAAAGCCAGATTCCGCGAAGAAAGAGAGATGTGAGAATCGTGAAAGGCTCGAGAGCAGTAAAAAGATTTTTAACAGCGCCAGCCCGCTATTTATAGGGCCGGGGAGGGGTAGTTTCGCGAAGTGCGCCTCGATTTAACCGCCTTTGGCTCCCCGGGCGACGCGTGTCCCCTCCGACGTTCCGAGGGTGACGTTTTTTTACTAAATTTCCGAAAGGTTCGTGGAATCGGATCGTCGGAGTCAACCCGCTTCCCCGAGGGGCTAGTGTTGGGGAATTCAGGAAAACCCGTCACCCTCGAAACGTTGAGCTTAACGAAGTTTTCAAAGCATGTTTTTCAGGAGCAGGGAATTCGTGATTCTCGGAAACCTGGGACTCGCGAAGTCTCGAATTCGCAAATGTGCGAGTTCGGGGATCCTGATTCGGCGAGAAGGAGGAGCCACGAACATGCGGGAGCCCGGAATCTCAACTGTTGACAGTCCGAACTTCGGAAGAATTGCTGATTCGGGAACCTGACGAAGACTCTGTTCGGGACTCAGGCGCATGGACACGCTCGAACCGGCTGGGAAGCGAGGGTCACTTCGGGAATCTGTTGAAGACCTAGTTCGGGAGTTTCGTGCGAAGACATTCGCGAACCAGGGGAGAAGCAAAGTCAAAGTTGTAGTCCCAAAAAGTCCGGGTTTAGAGTGTGAACTAGTGGCAGATTTGTAAATATGTTAGGTAGAAAAGACAATCATGTATGCGTTCACACCAGGAATATTCTCTGAGGCTAGGGGTGTTATCGGTATGTGAAAGTCCCTTCATCTACCTATAAAAGGGGGTGTAAGGGCACGTGTAAACGGATTCAGACTTTTGGGAACTTGTGCTACTTGCAGAGAGAATCATAGTCTCTTTGCGCTCTAACCTTGTACTTGAACGTGTTGAGAACTTTTACTTGTGTTAGGGTAGTTATCCGAATTTTTCGAGTACCCCCCCAACACTAGCACGGAACCTCTTGCATCTTTTCATCCTCTTTTTTTAAGAGAGAAAGACACCCCAAATGTACTCATATCTGATTTATATCACGAAAAACAATTGGCAGTGCAAAGGGAAGGACAGGTTAACACACAACGACCCAAAAAAATAAAATTACATTGAAGAGTACTCTGGTCATCTTCTTCCTTCCAAAATTCGCAGTCCACCGGAGCTTTAAAAATGCGCAACAAGGGAAAGGGGCTCCTGCAAATGCCATCGCCACACAAGGCTTTGAAGATCGCAGAAACCACCAGTTGCTTACAATGAGATCTAGCAAACGTTGAAAAAACATCGGTTGGGGCAACACCCCATGCAACGCAGGCATGCAATCCGTCATCACCAAACCAGCGGGTTGAAGAAACATGATGTAATATAAGAGAGTTTGAATTTTGCTTCTGATGATGAATTAGAGCCTGATTGGATTGAGACCAAAAGTTGCCCTACCCAAATTCTGGCCATTTTAAATTTCGGCGGCTAATTCAAAATCTTCACCAATTTCAATGCACCTTAGTTCTTTTGAACTGCTAAATTTGGTCAAGATTTGGAATTAGTGATCAAAATTTTAAATGACCAAAATTTTGACCAAGCAACTTTTGCTTCAATCCAATCAGGCCCTTTGTTTTTTTTATTTAGCTTCTGATGCTGAATTAGTTGCTGAAGGGCCGACTTGCAAAGCCTACAATGGCCCAGTCGGCCCACAACAATATTCCCCCCAGCCGTCATGGTGACACACAAGGAAGCCCGGGAAGCAGTTACCAGCCCACGCAGCCCAAAGTAGGAAGAAGCCGCCTCGCCTTGGGCCCATACCGTGTGTGTCTCTCGTCGTCCTTTCTCCACGAGCGCCGGTGCCGCCAACGGCCAACCTGCCAGCCACCCACCCACGCCGGGAATCCGACGAGGGTGAGGATTCGATGGCGAAGGAAGGAGCCGGCCGGAGGCGCCGTGTTCCGACGAAGATGCGGGCGGACCTGCGGGTCGTCGTCGTCGCCCGCGACTGTCGACGAGTCGGAGAGAACCCTTGACGCCGGCACCAGCAGCATGATGCACCTCCCAAGCAGGCGAGTCCATGATTTTGCTTCTGCGATGTACTGCATCATACTTAGCGCTTTCTACTCGATTATTGACTTAAAAACACCACTTTTGTTCCATGGTGGTTCCGTGACCACAAGAAGTAAATTCCACATCTGCATTGTGACATTCAGGAACACACATACAGAAGTCCAAATTTTACTACATTATCAGTACCTATATATCCTGCCATAATATCCATGTAAATCCTAGGGGTGCAAATTGAATATGATGTGGTGCACCTCCGAACCTCTTTAGTTCAATTATTTGCACTACTTCACTCAATTTTGAAGAAGTAGTACAAATAATTGAACTAAGAAGGTTTGGAGGTGCACCTAACGGTTACCTCTTTGCAGCCTTAGTACATCACACTCCATGCATTTTGTTTTGGTTCCACCTTAATTTGGGCCTCATATAAAGTCTTAGCCCACTGTATGTCAAAAGCATTTAGATTATCACTATACTACATAATGTGTCATCACTGCCGGTCTATCACCGTCGGAATAAATAAAGGGTGGTAAGAGCATCTCCGCGGGGGCCTTCATATGCACCTCTACTCCAAAATTTGGAGGTTTGCTTTGCAAAAATCCATCTCCAGCAGGGCCTCTAAACAGGCCTCCATTTTGCATACCCCTCCAAATTCCCCCCTCCCACCCTCCATTTCTGGAGGCCCTCCATTCCCCCCTCCAAATGTGGGCCCACCATTTCTTTTTTTTTCCCTTTTTGCTCCCTCCGTCGTCCGGTCATCTCCCGGCGGCGCATCTCCTCCCCCCGTCCGCTTGCCTCGCCCGGAGTCGCCCGCCCCCACCCCCGCCCGAGTCCGACAAGGAAGTGGCGGAGCAGGAGGCCTCGTTCGGGGCGGCGGTGGTGCACCAACAGCACCGCCCAGGGACGCGCGTGCCACGGTGCTCGCCCCTGACGCCGCTGACCTCCTCCTCAAGCTCGAGGACCCGACAGCGGTGTGGCGAAGCAGCGGGAGGGCGTGGAGGTCGAGGTGGAGTTGGAGCTCGATGTAGATGTGGAGGCGGATGTGGACCTGGAGGAGGGCGCAAGGAGGTAGCGGGAGCCGTGCTCTCTGCTCTATGCCGTGCGCCGATGCGGGTCTCCTTCTCTCGTGTCGTGCGCGGCCAACGCGGGTCCAAGCGCCGCCGCCCTCCTCCGTGCGCAAGAGGATACTGCTGGCGCTGGCACCCTTCGACCCAACACCGGCACTGCGCCGCCTCTACCTCCGCCTCCGTCGACGCACTCGCTGACAGCGTCGCGTGCGAGGTCCTCAGCCGTGGCCGAGTTCTCGTTCGCGCCCACCGGCGCGCCGAGCAAGTGCGCGTCCTCGGCGTTCTTCGTGTTCTCGGCGTCGCGTGCGGGGTCCTCGCGTACGCGGCCGAGTTCGAAGCTGCTCACGACCACGAGGAAACGTCGCATCGAGGCAAGGGAGCTGCTCATGGCGCGGAAGCACGGGGCGACGTTGGGGGATGGGCGGCGAAGGGAGATGGAGGGCGTCGTGTTCGTGCGCGAGACAACGATGAGGTGGACGGACGACGGAGGGCGATAAAGGACGTTCTTGATTTCCTCCCTCTTCTGTTCTTGTTCCATTGCTCTGTTTCCTCCATTTTCCGCTCCTTTGTTTCGTTCACCTATTGAATTGTTTCTGAACATGAACCAACCAAATGTGACCATAGGAACTTGACAAGATTCGATTTGACGGCAGCAAGCTGGCCGAGCCGTGCAACCGGAGCTCTTCATCCGGTTGGTCCGGGACAAGGCCTGTGGCGGCCGCCGCACAAAGAGGCGGGCAACAAGAGGGTCGGGACAACGCATCTTCTCCAAGGAGGAGATGTGCCCCATGTCGCGGAGCCGGGAGGAGGCCGCGCTCAAATGCGTGCGGGCGCCGCAAGACGCCCCATCCGGCACCCACCACCGTTGTCGTCGTCCGGGGACGAGACCGACGACGCGCTCACCCAGCGCTGGAGCTGGCTCGAGGAGTGGGTCGGCTTCCGGCCCTTCGACAAGGACGTCCCCGTCGCGCACCGCCTGCCCTACGGCCGCCGCCGGCGGGAGCCGGCGGCCACGGCGGCGACGCGGACCGGCTTGGCTTCTCGCCGCGCCGGTCCTTTGTGCGGCCGCGGTGTGCGCCCGCGAGGGTGGGGGACTACTACTACGAGGATGCCGCGGCGTCCCCGCCTCACGAGCCCGGTGGCGGTCGCGTGGAGCGGAGGCGCGGCACCGGGAACATCGAGGCTTGAGACGGTCGGCCGGTGCACGTGGTGCGAGGACCGGGATAGCTGCCGCGGTGACGATGTCCGAGCAGCTCGGCGGCGGCGGCTCCGTCTCCTCTCGCGTTTAGGGAAATCCGCGTCTTCGTCGCCGGCGGGCGCGGCCGCCACCGCGCATCTCGCGCTTGGAGTACGGGGAAGGCTGCTTCTTGAGGCTCGACACGGGAGCGCGAGAGGGAGGCGGCCACGAGGGCGTCGCGTGGGGATGGGAGGAGGATGCGGTTATGCGTGGGGTCCACCTCAGAATAGAGGGTTGAATACATATTCCCCACCGGGAGGTGGGACCTAATTTAGGGTCTCTATTTTTTGGAGTTAGGTCCGCAAATGAGTTTTGGAGGCCTTGATTTGAAGGTCCTTGCTTTGGAGTTGCTCTAATAAGTTTTCACCGCCAGGTGGTACGAGAAAATAACACTGGTGATGATTATAGAAATAAACCGGCAGTGATATATTGATATCACGGCCGGTTGGTGTTAAAATTCAGTGGCGATGAAGGGACCGAGGGAGCAAATTGCGAACTCGAAAAAAATGTCCAAATTAGTTAAGTTGAGATGCCTCCAACCGGCCACCCCCGCTCCCTCCCTCTCTTTCCTCCTCTGAATCCCCTTTGCCCTCTGTCCGTCGCTCACCCGGCTTATTACCACCTTATGTCTAATAAACTTGTAGTTGGCTTCTTCGAGGCCTCGGTCACGATTGTTGTTGGGATGGGAACTCTACACTATTTTGTTGGGATGGGAACTCTACACTATTTTGGTTGGACGGTTGGAATAACGGCTGTTCCGTTCAGGTGTCAGCCCCAACTTGTGGGGGATCATTCTGGCTAAGATAAAGTGGACACCCACGGTGAGGGAAGGTTTGGCTGGAGGCCATTAGATTACTGACATTAAGCATGCACTCCCTGTGCAGGTTATTTTATGATACCTTAGTGTTGGGGATCTGGGAGGGGCCCTTGCTTCCCGGTGGGCCACCCCCGAACCCAATAGAGAGCCCCCCGCGATCGGGCCCACTGCGCGGTCGATCGGGAGAAGACGACCTCCCCCGAGGATTCGAAGCCGAAGACCCCGTAGGGAGCAGAGATATCCGGAGAACCCGACGGACAGGGGGTGTAGCCGTGGATTTGACCATAGGGGGGCCAGATGCCGAGTAGAAAACAATGTATAATTTTTTCAAGGACTTTGATATAAAATGAACAACAAATTATTCTAAAAACATATTTGCAAAACCATATGTTTGATTGTAATACATAGAATGGATCTCCTATATATTGCCTTGTAATAGTGATTAGGTTGTATAACTCGAATACAGTATTTGTAAATCAAGTACTTAGTGATGCTATTAATTGAGATCATCGACCACTACTAGTAACATAGGAACCTTAATAACAAAGAATAATGATAGGTTTGCATTGGTGACACCGAATATTTTGTTTAAGTCGATTGATTAGCTTCATTAGCAATTTGCCTGACATTCATAGGTGTCGGCGCATGGTGACGTCTCGATACATACGGAATGGAAGTGAAATCATGCATCAAATAACTATCTTGCTTCAGGGGAAGTGCTAATCTGTCATTAGCAAAATATTTAACGGGTGCTAGCCTGCTATGGCTGTGGACTGTGGTGGTGTGCGGTAGCATCAGGGGGAGCCAGGCCCCTGCGCGCCCGACTGTGGCTCCGCCCCTGCCGACAGAGGCGCGCCGAGGGACAGCCAAGGCGCGGAGGGGTTTCGCCCGTATGAAAGCGGAAGGCCACCGGAACGAAGGATGGACCGGGACAAGCCCGGGAAGCACAAGTGGAGGGACCACAGAGCACCGTAGAGTCATGTGGTCACGTGTCGTGTAATGGGAAGGACATTCCACAATGCCCCCGATGAAGGGCATTAGGTCGAGAGTCCGTATCGAGACCGTGCCGGGGGTAAAACGAACATTGTACGGAGGGTGCCCTTGGGGCCTATAAAAGGGGCGCCGACCCCCGTGTATTGGGTTAAGTTGCAATCTATTTGCTCCACTAGTCACTCAATCCCCTAGTAGCTCTCTTGAGCCATTCTGTATGGTTCAAGAGCCCCACTCTTTACTGTTTGGGCTATTGTAACCACCAACACTTAGAATTTGGGACATTTCACAAAATTTCATCCTATCTTTGGACCTTGACAGATTTATTTGGAAATGGTCACCTGATGGGACCTATTCCACGTTGAGGAAAGGTCTGGCTAGAGGTTGTTGGATTACTTACTTTATGCATTTGCTCACGATGAGAATATGGGACATTCTACAAGATTTCACACTAACTTTGGACCCCGATAGATTTATTTAGAAATGGTCACCTAACGGGATCTATTCCTCCCCCTCTTCTTACAATGCCCTCTTCCTAGGGTGGTCACATCTGCAGGGAGCTCAACAACTCCGGAAAACTCGGATTTCGGCTAGGTGTCGGCTTCTTTGGATGGGGTTATCTCTTTTGGGTTTGTCGTGAACTTCAAACCGGCTACACCGAAGGACCGATTTGGCGACCGAGAGGGGGGGGAGTGAATGAGAGCCGATAAAAATTCTCTCCTAGGAGAAGAACTCGGCCTATGCCCCATTTGCCACTCCAATCACTCGCACACACCAAAGACGCTCTAGACTAGGCACACACAAACCTACGAGTCCTAGAGATGAGCCACGAATCAAAGAGCGAAGCACTAGACAAGAATCAAAAGTCATACCCAAATCCGCGAGGCCCCAGGGCGGACGGTCCGCGTGTGTACGACGGACGGTCCGTGAGCACCGGCGGACGGCCTCCGCGACCCCTCGGCGGACGGTCCGTAAAAGCAAACAAAACCTCCAAGAGGTTCACCGCTACCACGGACGGTTCGGCTTGACCTCTCGAACAATCCGACCTATTCGCGGACGGTCCGACCGATCGCCCGCGGACGGCCCGATCGACTCTCGCGAACGGTCCATGAACTTCGTGCAACAAAACCCTTGCCTACTCGCGGATCGAAACGTCTCGTGCTCACGAATGGAAGAACACCCGACAAACACGGGCTACGTGGATGGTCCGCAACCCACGGGCGGACGGTCCGCAAGGCACGAACATAGCGTGAAATAGCCCGACCCAACGAAGTCAACCCTCCAAATCCATCACCCGATCTCCCAAACGACTTGAGCTCTTGAGACAAGATTTGGGGGAGATGTGAAGCGTCCCTAGGAGATGCTATGCCAAAAAAAGTTGAGGCCTCAAACCTACAAAATCGCCGAGAATCGACCACGAACCGAGCTCTACCAAAAAGCTAGGGTTCCACCTAAAATCCTCAAATCCAAGGCCAAATCCCGAGTTTGAGGGGTCAAGATCAAGCACAAAGATGCACAAGGCGGCTATCCATGATCCCCACAAAGAAATTCGAACCCGGACACCTCGGAATCGGAAGAACAAGCCACACACGAAAATCCAACAAAAATAGCCCGAAAAAGACAAAAAAATCACTCGAGCCACAATAAGGAAATCGACGCAACCATGAAAGCTTCCATACGCTCGCAGGTCGATTCTCTACAAACCTAGTGAAGAAAATCTAAGCCTAAAGAGCAGGGAAATGAGAAGCGAGTTCGGATGAATGGTTTGCCCTAAAACCCTAGAGCTATATATATGAAGTCCCTTTGGGTTGGGCAAATGATCAAGCTACCCCTAAAACTTAAAATGAGATACACACCCCTCGGGGGCAATATGGTCAAGTAGCACTCCTCTTCATCGGACGGCCACGCCTTTGCCCCAATCCGCATCCTCCCGGTGCAAGCCCGGTGATCCCTTCGCGTGTCCCCGGCATTGAAGCTTCTCACGCGCGACCGGATCCCGTCTCCACCCGCCGAGCCTTCGATCTTGGTTTCGTAGCTCAACCAAGTAACCCGACGGTTTTGTGGTGAACCGCCACAAACCCCGCGTGCGGACTCCGGTCGTGAATTGCTACCCCGCACCGGCTCCGCCGACGACTTCGTCTTGCTTTTCTTGCCACCATGCGGCTCGCACTTAATCCCGTTCGGCCACCGAGTCCATCGAGTCGAGCCTATTTGTCTCTCCACTCCTCGGAGGCCCGGCAAGGCTAAGACCTTTTGCGCCCGCTCTTCACCTCCACCAACACGAATCAAGCCGCAACCCGCACCCGCAATTCTCGGCCAAGAGTCGGTCCACACCACGTTGTCAATCATTCATTACACCAAGGAGTGACCATCCACCGGTTCTCGGACACTCCGGTCCTCATACACCGACACGGTCCCCGATTAGAGATGGCAACGGGTAGTATCCGCGCGGATAGTGCCTACAAATATCCGCATCCGCATGCCGAAAACCGCGCCCGTGCTCGCTATCCGCAACGGGCACGTAACCACGCCCGCACCCGCAATCCGCGGATAGCGTATACCCGCAGGCATGCCCATGTGCTCTAAAATCACAACTTGCACTCTTTGCAGGCAACTGTTCAACACATATTTGCTTGGGAGGCTGGAACTTGAGAGCTATTATCCATCGCAGCTGCATAACAAGTAGGCATAATTAAATTAGCACCCAACTAGGCAACTAATGAGTACTGACTTACTGAGTAGTGATTATTCCGAAACAAAAACACAGTGCGATTCATCTAATTTCCATCTCAAATTAGCATCTAACTAGGCAACTAGTCAGTAGTGAGTATGGTACCTTGGATGGGGGCTTTGGCAGGGAGCAGGGAGGGAGTCCTGTACTCTTGCGGGAGAGGGCAGCGACAGCTGGATGCTGGAGTTCGTGGGGACTGGGGACGGCCGGACGGCGCAGGACGGCTCCCGGCGCAGGATGGCTGGACGGCGACGGCAAGATCTGGATCTCGGCGTCCCAACGCTTCGACGGTGGTCATGAGTGGCGGCGGTCCGGATCTCGAGTCGGGGTCACCGGACGGGAGCCCCCGCCTCACGGGACGGGAGCGTGGCGCGAGAGCCGAGCATGGGGCCGGTGGCCGGGTTGGGGAAAATGGGGGAACGGGCCGACGGGGGATTGACCGGGGATGAGAAACCTTAGTGATTATATATACTTCTAACTACCGGGCCACATGTCAACGGTTTTAACGGGTTTAGCGGATTTGCGGGCGCGGATAGGCTAGTCGTTTTTCAAATCCGTTAGCAAAGTATCCGCGGGTTTAGGGTCGTGCCCGCGCCCGGTGCCCGCGGGCATAGACTTAGATCCTCATACGCGCCCATCGGGTTTGGTATCCGCGGGTCCGCGGATATTTCGTGCCCGTTGCCATCTCTATCCCCGATATAGAGATGATTGCACACTTTGTGTGTAGGAGGTGGAGATTATTGACGCCTCCTCACCGGTTGCGTCCATAGTTGTGAAACTTGGTTTCGAGTTCTCGCCTTGTTCGTCTACAAGCGCTCATGCCTCTAGTGAAGGAAGGAGCGACCATCCACCTCGGACGCTCCGGTCCTCATACACCGACACGGTCCCCGAGATAGAGATTATTGCAAACTTTGTGTGTATGTGATGGAGATTATTGTCGGCCTCCTCACTTGGTTGCATCCATAGTTGTGAAACTTGGTTTCGAGTTCTCAATTTGTTCGTCTACAAGCGCTCATGCCTCTAGTGGAGGAGCAGTTTAGGTCTTGGTGGACGGGCTTGGAAGAGAGTTCGGAAATGACGACGAAAGGGGTTCGACGCTATGGAAGGAGAGAAATTGAAGAGTGCATGAGCTATCGATATTGCAGCCGGTGGCTGCGGCGCGGAGATCTTGAAGGAGGCTAAGAGTGTGTTTGTTTGGGCTATGGATTTTGAAGAAGTAGTTGTTGGTTGTGACTTTCGAAAAGCACTGTGGAATGTGGGATGTGACTTTTGGAAAAGATCATTTGGTTCGATGGCCGTGGCTTTTGAAATAAGTAGTCTCACTTCTAAGCGTGCCCTACATGTTATACACACATTTTATCTTCTTCCTCTTACACATGGGATGCCCGAGCACCCGAGCCGCTCGCGCCGGTGACGGAGCTCGCCCGTGTCGGGGAAGCTCACGCCCGTGGCTAGCGACGAGCAGCTCACGCATGCGCTCACGAGGTCACGACGGAGGAGCTCCCGCACACCTCGGGCCATGGCGGAGCACCTCCCACGCGCGCGGCGGGGCTGCGACGGAGCATCTCCCGCGCGCTCGCGGTCATGGCGGAGCACCGAGAACCTCTCGGCTTGGCTCGATGGGAGGGCGAGCAAGGAAGGATGAGTGGCGACGGATGGACGGCGGTGACGCTCTCGCTCGTTCGCGTGCGAGTGCTCGAAAAAACAAAACAAACCATTTTTTATCACCAATGGCGGCGGGTAATTTTGTGGCCCAAAAGCAGCTGAAAGCAAGGAGTTTCGGTGCTTTCAAATTTGTACTAGGCAAAAGTTGCTTTTGACTCTGGCTTTGGATGACATCCAACCCCTTCGGTTGGGTTGTTGGTTTTTTGGCAAAAAGCAAAAGCGGTTAAAAGCCCAACCAAAAGCACCCTAAGGTTTGGTTGGCGGCATGCTTTCGTGGTCTTGCCACGCTTCTAGGTCCTAGCTCTAAGGGTTTATCCGTAGCCCTCTATTCTCGGTCGCCTCTTGTTCGTGTTTTTGTTCCTTCTCTGGCCATGGAGATTGTCTTCTTGGTGCCACTTTGTTTTGTGCTAAAGTTCTCTTCTTCTTAATGAAATACGTGCATTTAAGAAATAATCACCAAGTCAGCACAACCTGCATATCTCTGTGTGAACGATGGTCAAAAACTGTGTTATGAGACTTCAAAAACTATGTTACCATAAGGTACGCTAACCCTGCTGCCCACATTGTGATATTGTCATTCGTTATCTAATACATCATAATATTTAATTTCCCCCGTATTCTGCATAAACTAGTAAGGCCGGTCTCAATGGATAGTTTCACCATCCCGGTTTCCAAGATGTGAAACTTTGGTATGAAATAGATGTCTCCCTCAATGAATAGTTTCATTGCACAGTTTCATAGGCTCAAGGGTCCCACAACCACTCTCTCATTGTATGGTTTAATTGCATAGTTGCATGGTGAAACTATATTTGTGTCTCAATGGGGGTTTCACACAGTTTCCAACGCATGTGAAATCAGTGCCCAAAGGTTTCACCATGGTGAAACTCTTTCCTTCTCTCTCCTAAGGGTTTCATGCAAAAAGTGAAATTTTGTTGATGTGGCGCTGTATTTAATGTGCATGAAACACTCATGAAACCCCCATTGAGACCAGCCTAAGAGACTTCCATCTACCTCTCGTGTCCTGTAATTAATGGTGCTATAATTGATGTATTTAACATGCCACATGGCCTTATTCAACAACTAACAGTATGCGTGGGATCCATTGTTAGTATAGCTTGAGAAGAGCTAGTACGATAGTACCTGTAGCTGGAATTGGACCAGTTACCTACCAGTCTAAAAAAGAAAATAAGTAAAAAAATGTTCAAGTACTTTGAATTTAATTCCCCTGTTCTGTTCCAGTGTTGTGTGTTCACATGATTTGATTCTTTTTTTTATGTCCCTGTGCATATCACATGCATGGATCTGTATAATCTTGATAATAGCTTATCAGCACATGACCAGCTATGAGTTTCAGATCGAGATCGGTCGATATATATACTGTACGTAGTTAAGCCAACAACCGTTAGCTAGTTAAGTCTCGAGTCAAATTAAACTGTACCTAATTCCTCAATAATATGTCGTACGTCTAGCATGAACCTTCGTGCCCGATGCAAGAATAGATGCAATCTGAACTCGAAAGTATCAAGTATTTTTTTCTATAATTAATAAACACGCTGAACGACCTGTCTATTTTCAAATTAGTAGAGTGAGTGAATTTAAATCTAAATACACAGGCACAGCAGTGGTTCTGACTAGCTCCTAGTTAATAACCACTAGCAAATTAATTTTGTGTGTAGGGATATATCATATATCATGTCCACTTGCCTGTTTAGTAAATTTATAAAATTTTTTAGTAAAATTTACAAAATGTGTAAAAACCTTTTTTTGGTATATTGAAAACCGAAGCATACCATTATGCTGATTAATCAGCTTGTATATATCAAATCTTCTTTAGAGATGGATAGAGCATATTCTAATGCTGGTGGTAGGAGTTTGAGCTATATATATATAGTGATGCACGCAGGTTATTGTTCTGCATTGCCCACATTTGTTTGCTCACTGCTAGCTACCTTAACAAGCCATAACCACTTGCTTGGGCCACTCCATTGACGCATTCATGAGCTAGCGGCTAGATAGATGGTAGCTTCTGCAGCAGCAGCTGTACGAAACATCTTGGCTTCTGGCATATATGATCATCCATGTCGGTTGAGATCAATGGCTAGCAGCTAGCTGCTAGACAGCAGGACTGCGGTGGTAAGCGATCTTGCTCCCACGGAAAAAATCCACCACCACTGGCTCCGGTTGGGTGCTAGACCGTACCACCGGTTGCCGTGATCCATTGCCATGGATCACATGACGCTGGCTGCCGTCCAGCCGCTGCTGTGGCTGATACGCAATGAGGCCCGGCTACTGCGGGGCGTCAGCGGCGATGTCCAGTTCATCAAGGACGAGATGGAGAGCATGAAAGGTTTCCTCCTGAACCTCGCCAGGACCAGGGCGGGGGCCGGCGGCGACTACCAGCTCCGGGCGTGGATGGAGCAGGTCATGGAGCTCGCCTACGACTCCAGGAACTGCATCGAGGACTACGCGCAGTCTGGCCGCCCTCCTGGTCGCGACCGGAGGGGCCTTGCCGGTCGCTTGCTGCGGGTGCTGTGCCTGCCGAAGCGGCTACTTGTTCGCCGCCGGGTTGCCACGCGGATCCGGGGCCTCAAGGTCCGGGTGAAGGAGATTAGCCAGCGGCAGCAGCGGTACGCTGTCCTTGTGCCACCCAGGACGGACAACGCCACCCCCGCCGGCGCCGGTGTCACCGTGGACTGGGCGCCACGGGCTAGCCATAGAGTCGTACCAGTGCGGCCTCCTTCGACACACCCGGCCAGGGATTCTCCCCGGTGGGGCATATTGGCCGGACCTGACATCCTAACGCAGGCCAAGGAGGAGCTGCTCCAGTGGCTGGTGGCGAGATCCCAGCAGAATCAGACATGGTTATCAGCGTCGTGGCTGAATAGGAACATCCTAGGCGTCATGACGCTGGACGGCGTCAATGGAGCCTCCCTTGCAGATCAGGTGTGCAACCACTGCAGAGGCTCATCGCCCACGGAGCGCCTCCACTTTGACTTCATGGTCCACGTCACCGTCCAGCGGCCACCGCTGCTCGTGGTGATACTGCTCGAAATGCTTCGCCAGCTCTGCTCCGAAGAGTACTTCAGGTCCTTGGGCAGCAACACCGTGGAGGAATTGGACGCGGACAGGATCACCAACAAGATTAGGGAATGCTCGAGGGGCAAAAGTCTGCTGCTACTTCTGTCCGACATGGATTACCCCAAGATATGGTACCTGATCAGAAAACAGCTGGAGAAACTCCGGTGCTCTGCCCGCAGTGTGGTGGTGTTCTGCACGAACGATGCCGAGGTTGCGGCCAAGTGCTCCCCGAGTGAGAAGAAGGTTTACTCGCTCGTCGATTCCTGCTGCAGGAAGGTGGTTGCACTTGTCCCCACCAAATTCGACCTCGATGAGGATCGGCGCTTCCACCTCCTCGTCAAGCAAATCCTGGGCAGATGCACGCCGGATGTCTATTGCATGAACCTCTTGCTCCATGCCCTGCTCAGCAACCCAAACAGGACAGAACAAGAGTTGGAGAGCTTGTCTGAGAGCCTTGATCCGGGGCTATGCGCCACTGCTATTGAGCGGCAGAGCCTGATGCTGAAATTCTGCTACCATGGGCTGCACAGGGATTACCAGAACTGCCTGTGGTACTCAGCTGCTTTCACACGAGGAATCTTTAAGGTGCAAAGGAAAAGCCTGCTTAGACGGTGGGTCGCTGAAGGTTTGATAAAGAGAGATGGCCTTTCCAGTGCGATGGCTGAAGCTGAGCGCTGCTTCGACGCGCTCTTTACTCAGAAGCTCCTCCTTCCTCGCGAGGTTGGTGGTACAGGCAACATAAAGAGCTGTGGCCTGAACGCTTTGCTGAGTCCCATGACCATGGATGCTACAACCGATGAGGCATTTCTGGACGCAAACCACCTGCCGGCTGACTTGCAACTGCACTTCTCCATCCGCAACGGGATCCAGCTCCGTAGCATGACGACGGAGTCCGCGGTGGATGGCGCCATGTCCCCGGAAAGGAATACCAGGATGGAGCATCAAAGGACCAGCATGATGGCATTCCTCAAGTACCTACCCACCTCTTCAAGTTTCCGTCTTCTCAGAGTGTTGGAGCTTGAAGGCTATGAAGGCTTCAAGAAGCGCCATCTCAAGAACATCTGCAGGATTCACCAGCTCAAGTATCTAAGCCTCCGGAACACCGATGTGAAGCAACTTCCCGATGAAATAAATCAGCTTCTGCTCTTGGAGACACTAGACATCCGAGGAACCAGGGTGAAGGAGCTCAACGCGGTGCTGCCCATGCTAAGGCACCTTCTTGCTGGCCGCATCAGCTTCGCGAAAGAGGATACTGTCAATTCTAAAGAATCTTTCACCACTGTGAGCTTAAGCCATGGTGCTTCACAGATGACAAGTTTGGAGGTGCTGTCCCATGTCAAAGTTTCGAACAGTGCTAAAGAGCTGCGCGAAGCTGCCAGGAACTCGCCAAGGTTGAGGAAGCTAGGCGTGGTTCTCTCTGGTAAGAGGCATAATAACCTGGTTAATATATTTGATGAGATTAAACAATCCAACACATGCTTAGCTTCATTGTCAATCCGAGCGGAACCACGAGGGGACCGGGTCGTCAGGGCTCCTGCAGTAGCAGTAGCACTGGCACTGCCAAGCTGTCTTAAGAGCCTACGCGTCTGCGGCGTCGTGGGCTGGTTGCCTAGCTCGATCAGAGAGCTCCGTCAGCTAACCAAGATTACTCTGCGCCAAACTTTGCTGAGCGAGGTTGCTCTTCCCATCCTTGGTGCTCTCGAAGGTTTAGTGTGCCTCAGGCTCCTCTACCATTCACTTGTGGAAGTCGCTCCCGTCTTCGAGGCTGGACAGTTTAGGAGTCTCCAGGACCTTGTCGTCGAAGATGACGCGATTAAGAGTATCAGCTTTGCCGCTGGAACGGCCCCTATGCTCGGTAAGATAGTTTGGTCTTTCAAGCACATGAACTCGCTTTTTGGGGTTCAGAACCTCCCAAGTCTGCGTTACCTTGAGCTAAAGAGGGGAACATATGAATCCGATGGGCTGAGAAATCTGAGGCAAGACATCCCTAATCATGTTAACTTCATCCTCAATCCGCCGGAAGAAGTTCAACGCCAGGAGTCACCGCAGCCAGTTGACGACGCTGCCGCTGCATCTCAACTGTGAATTTCTACTCACATATACCTTGTATGTTTCAATGTGCTTTGCATACTTTTTGACACTTTTTCAGAAAATTCAGTGTACTCCAAGTCCCGTAAGTGGTTGTCTACTGTATTGTTAAGTGACACAAGTGATATATATCATGCTCATGTATTTGATATTGATTTGGGGGGGGGGGGGGGGGGGTTGACACATAAGCATCCACTTGGATTTGATATTGATGCGGTTTTGCTGCTATAAACTACTTCGTAGTATCCTGTATGGTATCATGTCCATGTGCTATTCAACCCATCAGTACGTACTTCCATATACAGACATTTTTTTCCAGAACATGCTAGCTGGCTAGCTGCACCTACTTTTGTTATTCATTTCACTCTGATCCTAATGATCTTCTCAACCATATTCATGAGTTGGTTAGGTGTGTTGGAAAATTGAACTGACACGCCATCCTCCAATCTCTATGTAGATAACTAGATTTTTTGAGATGAAGATGTAAATAAATCACAGACAACACCATACTTGAGAACAATACTTGATGATAGCTCCAGTCATAGCCTACATATATCTAATTGGAAAAGACCCCCTTGATGATAGCTCCTCCTTAATACACAATAACAAATATATTGCTCTAGTCTAGCCGCAAACCTGCTCTCATATTAATGTGGAGCTACTGTGAAAGAACTTCTTGAAGATCAAGCGTAACCGGACTGCACATGTATATTAGCACGTATTTTACCAAACTCTTATCTTTTTGAGAATAATATATAAAAAATGCTCGCTCCCCACGATATTATTTACATTAAGAAGAGCTCAACAGCAGCCCGGCCGAGAAAAGCCACGAGAGTTGTCCCTCTCATACATGGGGGTGTCGTGCACTATGGTTTGGGCATTGACCCATGCATGTTTTGAGGCCCAACCCATGACCAACCTCATACACGACGGCCCGCCCACCATAGGTTAGTTCACCTGTGCTGAAGCAGTGAATGATCTTTTTTTAACCCCAGCTTCAAATTCGCTTCCAGGAGGAGTCGAACCTAGGGCCTAGGGAGGTGCCACTCAACTCTGTAACCAAGTCAGCTAGAGTATACTATACAAATGCACCTTCACCATGAACATATGTAACACCCTAATTTTCAAAAATTTGGGTTTTAATAAAATTTGCTAGCAACCTTTAATTTTGCTCATAAGGACTATAGGGTTGTCTTTAATTTCTTCTAGGCATTTAATTATTTCCAATATTAAATAAATTAATCATAGGGTTTATTGTTGCATTCATGCTGATGCATTGCTTTTGTGTGCTTGAATTTGAATTCATTTGTTTGAAGTTTTTTCAGAATAGTTAAACCTTTCTCCCTTTACCGCCCTCAACTCTCCCTCTCTGCTCGCGTGCGCCGTCTTTCAGCCCAGCTCGGCCCGTTGCTTGAAGTCCACCCATGCTCCCTCCGCTCTTTCGCCAGGTTGCCGTTGCACCACAGGCCGCAGCCCAGCATAGCTCTCGACCCAACGCGGCCCGCTTTGCCCTCCGCCGCCTGCAGCCGTTGATGGGTGGGGGCCACCCGTCATCACCCACCTCTAGCCGTGGCCGACGAGGACTCGGTGTCATGACCGCCTCCACCTCGTGCGCGCTCCGCGTGCCCCGCACGCCAAGGCTCGCCTCCCGGCCTATTTAAGCGGCGGCCACCACCCCTGATCAAATCCCCAGCAGCGCTAGCCGCCCCGAGCTCCAGCATCGCCGAAACCCTAACGCTAGCCGTGTGTTGCCGCCGCCTCTCCGCGACGAAGACGCTGCCCGGATCACCGCGTGGACGAGAGGAACCCGCTGGTGCCACTTCTTCGTGTCGCCGTCTTCTCCATCGCCTGTACGTTCTCACTGGAGCTTCGCCGCTGCTGCCGTATGCCTTTTGGAGCCGTCCGCCGTCGTCACCGCTTGTAAGCCCGCACCGTTGCCCTGGTTATGTTTGTCGTGCCATGCGCTTCACCCTGGTGCTTTTCGCGCTTGGAATCGAGCACCCCAGCTCATTTCGACTCTGCACCGGTGAGTCCACCGCCCTGCTCCGCATCTCGCCGCGCCGCCACCGTTAGCACGCTCACACGCGTTCTCGATCATCGGATCCAGATCTGGTGGATCTGATCTAACACGACCGGGTCAATACCGGTCAACCCAAAGCCGCTGCTATGTAGTTTTGCAGAAAAGCCCATGTGTTTCCTAGTTTTACAAGTATGCCCTTCCGCAGTGTATAGATCCTTGCAATTAGGTCCTTTTCTTTATGGTTTAGACCCTAGACTTTCTGGTTATAGCACCCGAGGTCCAGATCTTAAGTTTTGCACCGTAGACCTTCTGTTTTTACGAATAATTATGTTTAGGCCCTCGTTTTCTTGATGTTTAGCCTCTGCAGACTTAGATTTTCTGCAGATAAGTCCATGTACCCTGTTTTATCTGCAGAATACATGTTTTAGCTCCGTTTTTAGTGTTTTTTACATCCATGTGTTCGTCTGGACGAGTAGATTTGTTTTTTGTTATTTTTTGTTTCTGTTTTCTATGATTGGTGTACTCTTTCTTAATTAATTATATTGTATGCTTGTATATAAATGTGTGGAGCGTAGTGAACGATCCGTATGTGGAGTACGCTACTGTTGAAGATCCAGAAGACTCTGAGTAGCAGCAAGCTTGGGTAGAAGGCAAGTCCTTGTTGCATCCCCGTTTATCCTATTACAACATGGATTTTAATTACATCGCTATTTATTTATTGCTTGCATTAATATGATGGGTTCTATGCTTTAAGGTTTGACTAGTGTTGTTGTTTACCCTATGCCTGGATAAACCTGGGTTTACTTTATGTTGGGTAGCAATTGCTAAAGCATACCTTAGTTTTGGGTGGTTTAATGGAATATTTCTGCTATTCATTCATGTAATGCAAGAACACTATGCCTGTTAATTGGAACATGGAGAACCACCCAGGAAACTGTACAACCACAAGACATATGGCTTTGTCTTGGCCAAGTAATTAGAAATCTTGATGTTGTAGCAATCTTACCTGAAAGGGGCCAACGGGGAGGCTTTGTTGCGGAATAGATTTGCTCTAGCAGGGAGTTGGGTTCGTTCTTTTATGGCGGGGTATTGACCTGCTAGGGAGCTTTATGCCTTGCTTCGTTTTGAAACCTAGTGGGTTGTTGCACATTGGGGAATCTTTGTAAATGCCTCGTAGCGTCCCTATGCAGCCACACCTCGGTAGTGTGGTGTTGTGCCTACTTTTGCACAACGTGCTTGGGTCCATAGCTCTTCGGAGTTTTTACACGTTTTGTGGTGAAAGTGTACAACCTCTGCAGAGTGTAAAACTGATTAGTTAGTCGTGCCCATGGTTAAGGACAATCTGGACCCTCATATGAATTACTTTATGGAAGATGAAACTTTAAATTAAACTTGTGCATTGCATTTTATGGCTTTTATGCATTTATTAATTGGGTTTTGGTATACACTTATACTTGCTAGTAATAGCTACTTAATAATACTTGACCAACTAAAATGCTGACATGCTATGTAACCACAAACCTTCCACCATAAATCCTTTGCATGTTGTTATAGTATTTCTCCTTATTGAGTACGACATGCGCGCATGCTTTTTGTTATTTTATATTGCATCTACACAACCCGACCGTCTTGCTCGGACGAACGTTTTGAGGATTTCCCTAGAGAACTCGACGAGTTCTAGGCGTTCGCTCCCTCGGTCGGCTTCCTATGGCGGACGTCCGTGTGTTACTTTTCTGCTATTAGGTGCTCCAACGTGTGTTAGTTCAAAGACATTCGATCATGTAATCAAGTTAATACTCTACTTTCATTATACACTATCTTTTGGTTATCACTATGTCGATGCATGTGTGTAAACTTGATCCCGGCACACATTCAATGCATTCGGATTTGCCTTTAAATCCGGGTGTGACAACATATCATGCACAAATCCTCATGTAAACTATTGTTACCTTCACCGCTCCCGGGCGTAGCCGGATCCCGGGCAAAGGCTAGAGCCGACTAGGGCTTACAATATGCTATAGTATAGAAAAATAGGCCGGAGTTTGCTCTACGGTGCCTCCAACGTGCACTACATGTATGAAAATCGGGCCCACGACCGGGGCCGCTGTTCTAGTGGCCCTAGGCCTATATCTGCCCCGACCGTGCCGACCAATAGCAGCCTTGCCTTTATAGACCCACTGCAAGTCCATGCTCTACTTCATTACGCATTTTGATTTTGGCCCATTTGGCCCATGTAGCTAGTTCTTTAAATTTATAGGCCAGTTTATAATTCTAATATCTTCTCCATCTATATCTTCTACATGTACTGTGGGCTGCTTTATTATGGCATTGGGCCGCTTTGGTCACCACCACCAAGTTTTGTCACGCCCAGGGGCTTGTTCATCTAATCCCTTAGCCTTCCAAGGGACTGGAGCCTCTCAATCCCTAGTTCATATAAGGAAACCGTCAAATACTACCTATGGTCAGATTTGTAACTAAATACTAAATTATAGTCGCTACATCTTTCCCCTCTAACCTTAGTACCGATTGCATTTAGATCCGATACTAATGCTACCAGGCGTATGGGCTAGACCTTGAGGAGATTGTTGTAAGGGCCTTGACGTTTAGTACTAGGTGGATGCATCACCTGGCACTAAAAGTCCAACATCAGTATCTGTGGGGAGGTTCCAACTACATGCATGAGGAACATTCTCCTCTCTTTATTATCTCCTCCCCTCCTCCCTTTCTCCACCTCTGAAGCGTCGACCAAGTGGGAGGCCCGTCGGGAGGCACCACCACCTCTGAAGCGGCAGCCCCCACCGAGAGCCGCGGCGACCTTGGCCTCTGCTAGGAGGAGGTGCGATGGGTGCAGTCGTAGTCTGGATGCCAGAAGGTCACGGGTGATGCGGGCTGCATCGTAGGGTTCTTCCACAGGTGACGCCGACGCCTACTTGTGATTCTTGTGTGATAGCGATTTAGGACTGTATTCTTGTAATTTTTGTTAGATTCTCGTAAAACTTGTTGATTTATGTGATTCTATTTTTTTTTGTGATTCCAAACGTTGTGGTGGGGCTAGTGGGGAAAAGATTCCTGTGATTGTGAATGCGGCTGTGGCCCGCTGGAGAAAAAATGTTAAAAGAAAAGGAAAAATGAAAGAAAACGAAAGCCACAAGTGACTTGGCATGCAAACGGGGTACTAAATATTCACTTTACTGCCTGTTATTTGACCTGGTGCTAAAGAGGGTTGTTTAGTACCCAAATTTTAGTACAGTTGTACAACCAGTATTAAAGGGGAGCTGTGACCCGGTATAGTAGGTGCACGCCCAGGTGGTCTTACCTGTCGCATCAGCGACAAAACAATAACATGTTGCTCAAGGCCGCAGAGGAGTGCATGCAAAATAAAAAACAAAATTGATGACATCAGCCACATGCAACATTGATTGAAACTAAAAAAATCTATAAATCACAAACCAAATATCAAAATTAAATTCCGATCACACCATTGGATTTCTAACAATAAAACTTCAAAACAAGATCCCACTTGACTATATTTTGACAATTTTTTATTCGTATTTTAAATTATGGTTATATATTCCGTTATCGCTGGAACAAAAAGAATGAAGTGCCGAACAAACGAGAACAACTATCGAACAAATTTATACGTCATCCCAAACAACAAATGTGGTGTCGAACAAATCGGAACAAGGGTCGATACATGTTATTATTACAAACATAACAAGATATTACTATAGACAGAACAACTTATTATTATAGCCGAACAAATTTGTATGTTATCTCGAAAAAAAAGTGTCGAACAAATGAGAACAACGAGTTAGAGTAAAATCCTATTATAGTCGGAACAATTTTGTGTGTCATTTCGAACAAAAACAAATGTAGTGATAGAACAAAACAGAACAAGGGTCGAACAAGTTGTTATTATAGCTTGAACAAGCTACGTATAGCCGTAACAAATTATTATTCTAGCGAGAACAAATTTACATCTCATCTCGAACAATACAAAATATTAATGGAGAGAAAAATATTAAAAATAAAAGAATATAAAAAATGAAAACGTAAACAAAAATAAAGTAGAAAGTAAAAAAGAATAATAAAAAGAAAAGAGAAATAAAATAAAAAAAGAAGAACAAAAAGAAAGGAAGAAAAAATGAAACGGAGAAAATAATATTAGAAAGGAAATATAAATAAAAAGAAAAACAAGAAGAAATAATAAAAAAGAAGAACAGAAAAAACCATTAAACAAAAAAGAAACACGAAAAAGGAAAAAATAGAAAAAGAAAAGAATAATAAAAAAGAAAGAAACATAAATAGAAAAGAAACAAAAGAGAGAAAGAAAAAAAACTACCGCGACCCCGACCCCTAGCCGCGGCCCCTGCGGCCTTCAGCGACAAAGGGGGATTCGGTATTTTTTGATATTTTTAACCATGCAACTAGAAGCTTAGACACTTAGTACATGGGAGGTCCTGCGCCGCTAGGAAAGGGTCAGCAATGGCTTGGGTGAATGGTGAGCGACCCTAGGTGCTGCGTTAGTAGGTCGAGTGTTTGGAGAAATCGGATGGGGGGAAAAGTAAACACACAAAGAAAACTATTGTACCACGGAGACAGCATGAATAAGAAAAAGAGGAAATGAAGAACTATTGGGAGACTCCAGAAGCACTTCTTTTTGCTAATGTGGTTGTTTAAGAAATTTTCTTATTTGACATCATAAGATAACTCAAATCTTCCTTTACCCTAAAATTTTTATGCCTTTTATATGAATCAAGTTCTACATCACAACTATTGGTGCATAAGGTCAAAGAGTTTTTTCCAAGGTGCATGAGTGGTGGTCCAATCTACGCATTGATTGTCATTGGTATGCTTGGTTCAACTTACTTCTTTTGTAGGTTGTGTGCATCCCGCTATGCAAAGCTCAATAGTATTCTTAAGACGTATCATCTCTATAAAATGATATTAAAAATAATAAAGATACCTTTACCCAAAAATGCATCGACTTTTAACCTTCATATCCTATTTGATATTTTCTTCACCTTTTGTCAGTTAAGCCGGAAGAAACAACCAAAAAATCATATGTCCGTATGTAACTTATTCCAAGAAATTAATAAATTAATGAATCTGATGTGAGAAATATTATTTATTTTCCTATGATTTTTAAAGTGTTTTGGTACAATAAAAATTTAGATAAGGAATTGAGTGTCAAATAGGGGAAAAGAGGACTGGTGAATATGCTTAAAACAATAGATATTATATATGGCTGCAACCACGTAACTGAATGCTCATGGAAACATCTAATTTTGAAATTGAAAAATGGGCTGCAGATCTAACATACTAGAAACAACATAATTGTCATTTAAACCAATTGTTGCTCCTAGCCTTATGTTTTTTTAACAACATAGTTTGTATGCACGCATGCAAATTCTTGATTTCAGAACCATGACCTCCCTGGTCTTCATTATACCATCCCATCAAGGAGTTGTAACCCATGGCAATAGGAAATACAAAAAAATCCCCATCCCTGGTATTTTCACATGTTCCTCCTTATGTGAGGTTCTTGTCAAAATATTTGAATTTCTCCATAATTTTTGGTTGAGTTCGGCAATGGAACTTTGTCAAGGAACATATTATATAGACCCTCATTTCTAATGAACTTCATGAAATGTATACATACATTTTTGGTGTATACATGTGGAAAGACGGAATGCCTAATAATATGGATATTGTTTTTAGAAGTATGTGGAAAAAACCAAAAATAAGGAAAATTATGTGGCCTTGCACCCCTAAATAATATTACAGTTCCATTTCCAATGATCAGAACAAGTCAAATGCCATCAATTGAACAGATTAATCATCAGCAGGGAAGAGCAGTTTTCTAGCAGTTATGTAGACTTGAACATACCTTGACCAATTTCGAAACTTGAAGAAAGGACATCGCCAAATGTTGCCTTATGTATTCCTAGCTTCCCGTTTGATGGCTTGATAAAACCAAGAGCAATCCATTGGTGAATCAAATCATCTTCAGCGATATTATGACCTTTTGGGAATATGGCACAATAAGAGAAGCACATCCTTAGCTCTGGTTGCATGCTTTCATAGCTTAACTTCAAGGATGGGACACATAAACCCATATACGATGGTCATACTTCTTGTATTTCACAGCATTGTAAACTTGTTGTGCCAAAGTACTCTTGCCCATACCCCCATGGCCATGGATAGCAACGATCACTGTCTCATCATTGTTGGTATGGGCAGATAAGGTGTTTATGATCTCCTGCTTTTCTCTATTCCTCCCAATTATCGGGTTTTCAGGCAAACGTGATGATGTTTCACGAGTGTCGTCACGTTGCTCAACAGAAGTGCTAGTAGTGCCGCCCACTAAGAAACTAAAATCCTGAAATTCCTTGTTGATTTTCCTTAGTTCCTCTCTCAAACTCTTCATCCTATTAGCCACAGAAATCTTCTTAAATGTAACTGGCAGACATGACAGCACTCCTGGTTTCTGCAAGAGTTTCATTTATTTCTCAGTTGGAATCTTATATATTAAGCAAAGTGTTGGAAATATTCCCTAGAGTCAACCTGGATTTGATCCATAGTGGGCTCGGATGGATTTGATCAATTATCTTTGTAAAAGTCCTAATGGGCCACAAATGTTGTAAAGCCCATTAGTATTGGAAGGGGTACACCATCTATTAGTCCCGTATTGCTAATGGACGATGGTGTGGGGGGTTTTCCTCCCAATAAATATGGACCACACCCCCTCCCGAAAAGACACAACTTTCTCAAGTAGCGACCGCGCCGCCAACGCTCCCTCCTCGTCGCACTCGCGGACCTAGCGGTCCGGCGTGCGTCGCTTCCTTCTCCGTACGTGTGGATACCTTGGAGGTGCTACATCCGGAGCACTTGGATCGGACGAGCCGCACGTGCAAGTCAAGAAGGACGTGAGTAACCGCACGCCCGCTACCCTCGATGCGTTCGTCTACATCGAGACGGTTCCGCCGCATCCGCGCGTCTAGTGGTAATCCCGTGATCTCTCGACGACGGCAGCCAGCCTCGTTTTGCGGGGAAAATCTTGTTTTGCGCTAGCGTAGCCACCCCGTTTCCCTTCGGTGGTATCGAGCCGTAGTCGCTAAGTTTTATATTCGGGATGTGTGCATATAGAGATCCGCAGATGTAGATCAAAGTTTTGATCGGCTTCGTGTTCTTGACGTGATGGTCGTGTAACGAATTACTCCTACCGGTCGGAATTCCGCCATCGGAGTTAAGTGATACACGTAAACCCACGTCACAACGAGAAGGAGATCAATTGGATTTAGGGATGAAAACGGTCGAAAAAGGTCGAACACGGAATCACAAATGTAGAAAAACGGTCGGAACGGAACGGGATTTTTCTACATTTATGAAAGTAAGCTACTACAAAATAACGAAGAATGAAATTAAAATTAGTTGAATCTGACAACTTTTTATAATTCGGTAAAAACGGGAACAAAAGCATAATGTAGAAAAACGGTCGGAACGGAACGGGATAGAAACTGTCCGTTTTCAACCCTAATTGGATTGGTCGAATCGAAGCTAGGTCAAGTGCCGGGCGCATGGGAGGCATGGCGGTGGCGGATTGGATCTCTACCGGCCCCGGAAAAACCGAGAAAACATATTGTTCGGTAAAATAGTCATAACTTTTCGTGGTTAACTCGGATGAAGACGTTTTATATACGAAAATTGATCTACGTAAAATTTTACACATGTGGCGAAATTAGTTTTGCCAAATTCAGCTTGCAAGATGGGTTTTCGGGCGTTTTAAGTTTGGACGTCGGAATTGCGATAATGCTTTTGCGAGGTTTTGTGATCGGTATGGCCTATATGTGTATGTGATGCCCGTGTGTAATTTTTTCGTGACCTACGTGTCACGCGTACGGCAATACGGCCGGAGCCACATGTATTGTCAAAATTAATGTAATGGTCCGCGTACCAATTTGTGATGATCTAATACGCGATTGTGCAACTTCCATTACTAGCACGCGTTAGATAGTTCTCGGAGGACTCATCACATGGAGGATGGCACACACGGACCATGGAGATGGAGATCAACATGATGTACAGGTCAATGGAGATGGAGATCACCATGTAACAATAGGCCATACCGTGTTACAACCGTGTGAATGTCGTTCTTACCGTTCTACTTTTACACGCGACAATGTTATTTTCTTGCGTGTGATGTTACGAGTAGAACGATCCCTTTGGAATTTTAAGTTAACACGCCCTCCCAACACTTGCCACCGTCCCACGTCTCGTACAATTAGTGGTGGGTCTATGAAATTAGGGTGCCACTAGTTTTCCTTGACTAGACAGGTTTGTATCGGATACTTACACGCATAAGTGTTGGTTTGCTTATCAAAGTCATCTTAACGGTTAAGGACCTTGGGGCATAAAGGTTGGGAGCCTAGACATAGAGATGTCACCCAACAACGGAGTCATATGTGATATGATTAGCAAAGAGTTGCTTACCGATCTACCTTGTTTACTAGCGGTGACGCAAAAGCTCACTAGTAGACTTGTTAGTTGTGGATTCTGAATCACTAAGTATCAATGTGGGGATATTGATTTTAGTGGGAGTAAATTTTATTTTACTCTGTCATGGATATATTGTCTTAGTGTTTTGCATTTATTATTCTGTCGTAGATTAAAGGCACCTAGCAACACCACATCGTTTACCTTGCATTCAGTCCTTGAGAAAGACAAGTTGACTGGAACAAACTTTACGAGTTGGATCCGTAATCTGAGAATTGTTCTCGGAGCCGAGAAAAGGGAAGGAGTTCTAGGCACCCCGTTACCAATAGATGATAACGTTAAGAAAAGCACGGGCAGTAGTCATGTGATGGCGATCCAAAACAAGCCGATCTTTAAAAGGAAGGGCAATTCTTGGAAGAAGAAAGGTAAGGCCAAGGATAAGATCCCAATGCAAAACCAGGCGCCCAAGGCTAGTCCAGCTGCCAAGGCTGAATGTTTTCATTGTAAGAAAATCGGTCACTGGAAAAGAAATTGTAAGTTGTACTTAGCTTCTATGAAAAGCAAGGAAAGTAAGGGTACTTCCACTTTAGGTACACTTAATGTTTATGTTATAGATATTTTCCTCGCTGATTCTTATACTAATTCTTGGGTATGTGATACCGGATCGGTTGCTCATATTTGCAACTCGATGCAAGGAATGATATAAAGTAGAAGTGTGGAACGAGGAGAAGTTGATTTCCGCGTAGGCAATAATGCAAGAGTTGCTGCATTGAGCGTCGGAATGATGCAATTACACCTCCCGTCAGGATTTATATTGGAAATGAATAATTGTTATTTTGTTCCTAGTTTGAGTCGAAACATTTTATCCCCTTCATGTTTGATGAAGGATGGTTATTCATTTGCGAGTGAAAACAATGGTTGTGTGATCTCTAAGGATAATATGTTTGTGGCTTGTGCATCCATTGTGAATGGCTTATTTGTTTTAAATCTTGATTATTCACCTATATGTAACATAAGTGCTAAAAGGTCTCGACCTAATGATTTAAGTCCTACCTACATATGGCATTGTCGTTTGGGTCACATCAATGAAAAGCGCATGAAGAAGCTCCATAACGATGGACTTTTAACTTCGTTTGATTTTGAATCCTACGAGACATGTGAAGCTTGTTTGCTAGGAAAGATGACCAAGATGCCTTTATCAGGTTTTCCTGAGAGAGCCTCAGACTTACTGGAACTCATACATACGGATGTGTGCGGACCAATGAGTACGACAACTAGAGGTGGATACCAATACTTCATAACGTTCACCGATGATTTAAGTAGATATGGTCATGTCTATTTAATGAAGCACAAGTCCGAAACTTTTGAAAAGTTCAAAGAATTTCGGAGTGAAGTAGAAAATCAACGTGGCAAGAAAATCAAGACCTTGCGTTCGATCGTGGAGGTGAGTATTGGAGCCATGAGTTTAGCAATCATCTAAAGAGTTGCGGAATTGTTCCACAACTTACGCCACCCGGAACACCTCAAAGAAACGGTGTATCCGAGTGACATAATCGAACCTTGTTGGACATGGTCCGATCAATGATGAGCCGATCGGACCTACTATTGTCATTTTGGGGTTATGCTCTAGAAACCGCAGCTTTCACTTTAAATAGGGTACCTTCTAAGTCCGTAGTTAAGACACCATATGAGATGTGGACCGGTAAGACTCCCGGTTGTCTTTTCGAAAATTTGGGGTTGTGAGGTTTATGTGAAGAAACTTCAATCGGATAAATTAACACCTAAATCGACAAGTGCATATTCGTGGTATATCCAAAGGAAACCTTGGGATATTATTTCTACAACCGGTCGAATGCAAAGTGTTTGTCGCTCGGAACGACGTTTTCTTATAGGAGTTTCTTAAAAGAGAAAAATGTAGACGAAGGTGTATCTTGAAGAAGTTCAAGATGAGCCGATTGGGCAAGATTTCACAATTGATCCTAATGTAGCCGAACAAGTTGAGATGCCCGTGGCAAGAGAAGCACCACCACAACCACGAAGGTCCGAAAGGGCACGTCGCGCAACCGATAAGCTCAATCTCATGGTCGCGGGAGAGCGCGACATATTGTTGTTAGACAATGATGAACCTATGACATATGCGGAAGCAATGATGGACCCGTATTCCGAGAAATGGCAAAGTGCCATGAGATCCGAAATAGATTCCATGGATAACAATCAAGTTTGGAACTTGGTGACCCGCCAGATGGTGTTAAACCCATAGAGTGCAAATGGATCTATAAGAAGAAGAGAGACATGGATGGAAATGTTCACATCCATAAAGCTCGACTTGTTGCAAAAGGTTTTCGACAAGTTCAAGGAGTTGACTACGACGAGACATTCTCACCCGTAGCGATGCTTAAATCTATTCGGATCATTCTAGCTATAGCTGCATATTTCGATTATGAGATATGACAGATGGATGTCAAAACAGCTTTCCTAAATGGAAATCTGACTGAGGATGTGTATATGACACAACCTGAGGGATTTGTTGGTCCAACCAATGCTGGAAAGGTGTGCAAACTTCAAAAATCCATTTATGGATTGAAGCAAGCATCTCGGAGTTGGAACCTTCGCTTTGATGAGGTGGTAAAAGGGTTTGGCTTTATTCGTAGTGAAGAAGAGCCTTGTGTTTACAAGAAGGCAAGTGGGAGCTCTGTAGTATTTCTAATCTTATATGTGGATGACATATTACCGATTGGAAATGACATTCCTATGCTTGAGGCCGCTAAGACCTCATTAAAAAATAGTTTTTCAATGAAGGACTCGGGTGAGGCGGCATACATTTTGGGCATCAAAATCTATAGAGATAGATCAAAAAGGCTTATAGGATTAAGCCAAGACACTTACATTGATAAAGTGTTGAAAAGGTTCAACATGGAAGAGGCGAAGAAAGGGTTCTTGCCTATGTCACATGGCATACATCTTAGCAAGACTCAGTGTCCTTCGACAACCGATGAGCGGGAACGCGTGAGTTGAATATCGTATGCTTCGGCCATCGGATCTATTATGTATGCAATGATATGTACACGTCCGGATATTTCATATGCACACAATGTTACAAGCGAGATACCAATCCGATCCATGTGAGGGTCACCGGGACGGCGGTTAAAAATGTTTTTAAGTACTTGAGAAGGACTAAAGGCATGTTCCTAGTCTATGGTGGTGAGGAGGAGCTCGTTGTAACGGGTTACACCGATGCTAGTTTCCAAACTGACCAAGACGATTCAAAGTCGCAATCAGGATACGTTTTTACGATAAATGGTGGAGCTGTGAGCCGGAAGAGTTCCAAGCGAGGAGACAAGTGGGCGATTCTACAACGAGCCGAGTACATCGCGGCTTCGGAAGCCGCAAAGGAGGGTGTTTGGATAAGGAAGTTCCTTTCGAACTTGGTGTGTTTCCGAGTGTCTCTAGCCCATTGGATCTTTATTGTGACAACAATGGGGCTATTGCGCAAGCAAAGGAGCCAAGGAACCACCAAAAGAATAAACATGTACCGCGGAAATTTCATCCGATACGAGAGATCATTAAACGAGGTGATATCAAGATATGCAAAGTACACACGGATTTGAATGTTGCGGATCCTTTGACAAAACCCCTTCCACGACCTAAGCATGAGGCGCACATGAGAGCTATGGGTATTAGATTTATTCTAGATTAGCTCAAGTGCAAGTGGAAGAATGTTAGAAATATGTCCTATAAGGAATTATAGAGATGATTATATTTCATTATATCCATGTCACTTGGTTCTTTTATTGAATATCCATGAAAGGCGACTTGTATTTAATTGGCAATTATGTGAATTATTTGTGAAACTCTTTTACTTGTACGGTTATTCAAAAGTTGTCCCTAGTATGAGTTAATGACTAGCACATGAATTAGTTGATGACTATGTTTCACAAGTCATGAACATGGAGATGTATAACTAATAATGTGGGCACATGTATGACATGGGGGCGGACTAACCCAATTTGAGACCTTGTTCTCTCGTTTACACAACGTATACGCTATGTCCTTAGACTTGAGATTGTCGCATGTACTCAAGATGTGAATTGACCTACTTAGGGGCCATCAACCGCTACTCCGTAACTGGGTAGTCATAAAGATGACTTTCGGGTTTGTCAGGAAGCATGCTGTGAGGCATGGTCAATCAAGATAGAATTTGCCCCTCTACTTGAGAGAGATATCTCTGGGCCCCTCGAGTGATCGGATCAAGAAATGCATGGCCGTGCTTTGGTTAAGGGTTAACCCCCTTTTTGATGATCCGAATCACAGTGTCGAGAAAGAGAGGTCAGCTTGGAGCTAGACCAAATATCGTGAGGCAAAGGGAATTGCATGTATGAATTGTTGTGATGGTTTGTCCGATAAGATCTTTACGTATGCATAGGAGTTGACACGTCTTGCTAGAGGCCGCTATCAACTATTGATCGAGTAATGTACTCGGGTCGAATGAGGATGAATATACTTGCATAGTTGACTTTAGTGCAAGTGGGAGACTCGTTGGAAATATGCCCTAGAGTCAACTGGATTTGATCCACTAGTGGGCTCAGATGGATTTGATCCATTATGGTGTAAAAGTCCTAATGGGCCACAAATGTTGTAAAGCCCATTAGTATTGGAAGGGGTACACCATCTATTAGTCCCGTATTGCTAATGGACGATGGTGTGGGGGGTTTTCCTCCCAATAAATATGGACCACACCCCTCCTGAAAAGACACAACTTTCTCAAGTAGCGGCCGCGCGCGCCAACGCTCCCTCCTCGTCGCACTCGCGGACCTAGCAGATCCCGGCGTGCGTCGCTTCCTTCTCCGTACGTGTGGATACCTTGGAGGTGCTACATCCGGAGCACTTGGATCGGACGAGCCGCACGTGCAAGTCAAGAAGGACGTGAGCAACTGCACCGCTCGCTACCCTCGACACGTTCGTCTACATCGAGACGGTTCCGCCGCATCCGCGCGTCTAGTGGTAATCCCGTGATCTCCGACAGCGCAGTTCCTGTTTTGCGGGGAAAATTTTGTTTTGCGCTAGCGTAGCCACCCCGTTTCCCTTCACAAATAGGCTTCAGTACGTTCATATATATATATAGACTTACATGGAAATATAAACACAATCTGAAGTGAACTAGCTACTACTCGGCTAGATATTTCAAATTCAAGAGGCATGTGTATATTGGCTTATAAACTGCTAATAGCAGTTTCAAAGGGCACAGTACACACACACGTGTACGCACCTTTGCAGCTAATCCGTCGCTAGTGTCTTGGTAGTCCTCGAGCATGTCGGAGATGTCCAAGGCGGCGTTCTTGAGCCGTTTGAGCCACAGCTGCACCAGCTTCTCCTTGGCCGACCGCCTTTCGGCGTCCTGCAGCGCCGCAGAGATGGACTCCAGCACCAAGTTCATGCCCTCCAGGTCGTCGCCGAAGTTCCGCAGCAAATTGGCCTGCTCCTTGATGGCGGAGGCCAGCTTGTCTTTGGCGATGTCAACGACGGTGGAAGTGAGCAATCCAGCTAAGACTTCCGCCATGGCTGCAGAGCACTGAGAACGCGGTGTGTGTATGTGTGCAGGATGTGGAGCGCGTGAACGACAGAGCTGAACGAATATTTCTGTATAAAGCAGTGTACCGATGCTTATGCTCATACTCTGTCCGTTGTTTCTTGGCATATTCTTTGCCTCCGACATTGCTCCAGGATGGACACCAACCAAAGCTGCTCACTCATGCACTGCACCCACCTCCGCCTTTCGGTCCATCATCGCTGTACTAGTAGTAGCAGCTTATATAATCCTACAAGGTTTGCAAGCACGTTGGTGCTTTTGATGGCTTTGGCCAAAGCCGCCGTCGGTGGTCATGAAAAATCCATGCCAACAGAAACACCGACTGGCGTCTTTAATTTTTCAATGATAAGGCAACTAGACTGATGATTGGAGGTTCCCAAATTAATCCATCTTACAAGTATGTAGTAACAATAAATCATTCAAGTTCCAGCTTTTTTTATATTGCACCAACTTTGCCACCAAGGCCCCCGCGTCGTCCTCCCCAGGGCGACTCGGGAGGCGCCTAGCGCGCCCCCCCCATCCGGTCCTCGCTCGGCCGTCGCTGGAGCCCGACACTGGCACAACAACGGTGTCCATCTTTACCCAGATCGGTGACGTCCACCCTGGTGGCAGCGACAGCGACGCCCGCGGGCGCCGTTTTCCTTCTTGAAGGTGTCGTTGTAGACTTCCATGAGGTTCGAGCACTAGGTGGCCGGCTGTCGACCCGTTACTTCTTCGTGTAGCATGGTCGTCGACGTCAAGGGACGAGCTGGGGCGGCTAGGGTATTTCCTAAACCCCAGCCGCCACCAACTAACCGCAGCACCTCACGCCACTCGTGCATAAGCTGCAGGCGGGGTGCCTAAGGAGGAGGTCAAGGAGGAGAGGATGGGTTCGCTGATTAGTGGCGACACTGCCCATCTTCCCTTGTAGTGGGGGATACCTGGAAGGCGACATTCCACTTTGCCTTCTAGACGAGCGCGATGAGGTGGGGTGTCCATGGCTCTCAATTCTTTGATGTCATGGGTGTTGCGTGGCATGGTGGCCACGTTCTACATCCAATGAATTTCTCTCAAGATCTTTTCGTGCAAGGCTCAAGGCATGGTGGCTGATTCAAGAAGACCACCTTGAAGCGATATTGATTTCTTTAGCGCCATCTTGAGTAGTTAACCTTTTTTGGGTGTAGCTGATCTTTAGTACATGTTTCTTCATGTACTAAAATTTTCTTTTTTCTGTACTAAGTTTGGCCGTGTGTGGTCACACAGAGGCTTTTTGCTGTGTGTGTTACCACGAGAGGACGGAATTTAATTCCGTTATCTAAAAAACAAATAAACCATTCATACGAGCCAGCCGTTTGTGATAATCCAAGATTGCAATTTTGCACCATAACCATGGGGTGTTTGAATCCATAGACTATTTTTTAGCTTACCTCTTTTTTAGCTCAAATAGCCCCAAAGGAAGCCAAACAGGGGGTTATTTCAAGGCTATTTGCAACTAGCCCACCTAAAAAATTTATCACACCAAGAGGTGCTAATTGAGCTATTTTGTTGGCCCATCCTTGGTAGCTAGTAGTATGTATGTTTCAATTAAAGGTAAAATAGCCAAATAGCCTTTGGATCCAAACAATTCAAGGGCTATTTCATTGGACGGATATTTTCTTAGGTTAAACTTTAGCTTTCAAAATAGCTCTAGGCTATTCCTCCAAACACCACCCATGTCACGGAACTTTCTGCTTATGCTCCGGTTCTCTTAATGAAAACGGTGAGGCGGTATCAACCACGCCGGCTTAGTTCAAAGTTTTACTCCGGCTGGGAGGTGACTTTCCAGATGTACAGCGGCTGATTATCTTTCACCATGCAGACCACAGTGGAGGTGCCTACAGAACATCGGCATATGCCATATTTGGTTGTTAAAACTCACGCCATGCCTACACAACTACACTGAGGGCTTGATTGGTTTGGTGCTAAAACATGGGCATGCTGTATTTGATTGGATTTACATGGGTCATTATAGTTATGGTAGTTTTTATTTCTTAAAGTACAAGAAAGCATTGTCATAAACTAAGAGTTTAGTGTTTTTCATGGTATAAATAGTGGCCCTGCGCGGCTAGAAAGTCTGTACACACCGAGTTCAACAAACCCAGCCCTTTTACAATTTCAAGCACTTTACTCTTTCAGATTTACGATTTCGCATTACTTTTTGGCGACTTCGCCATTACATTTTATCTTTTCCTTTCAACGCCGTCCTTCGAGTTCATTGGACTGCATCGATCGACCTCCAACAAGCTTGTAAGTGCAGTTAATTTTTGGGCTTTAACATACGGGTGCATTATTGTGGTTTCGTCTATATTTTTGCACAATTTACCGATAATAGTTAGATCTGCAAGTTTTCGTACCAACTAGCTCATGTAGTTTTAGCTTTTATCACGAATTTATCCAGCTTGAAAGAAGGATTTATCGCCTTTTACTGTTCTTATTATCATCACCAATTATCGGAAAAGGCCGATCTAGATCTACTTCGAGCGTTGTCACGTACTCCCTCCGCCCCCAAAAGTGTGTTGTCTAGAAAGCGTGTTTTCTTGCGACACTCTTTTTGGGACGGAGGGAGTAGCATCGATTGAGTAGCTCGAAGGTGCTTACATCATTAGGAATCGGCTAACACAGCTGATCTCCAACATACTTGCACTTTGTCCGCTTTCAACTTGCCGATCCTACTCTGTTTCGTATCGGCTGGTCCGATAGATACGCGTGCTTTGAAGACACATAGGTTCTCTAGCCGACCTACTTATATTTAACGTTTTCCTTGTCTCCCTTGTCAATCAGCATGTTAGATTGATCGGCACGCCTCACACCGAGGAATTTGTGTGTTGCTGGCCAAGGACCACGTCTGATTTTTGCGTGAACAATACTCCTAATAACCATGTTATTAACAAGATTGGTTTGCATTTTGTGAATCTAAAGGGAACCATAACAAAGGGGGGTGGGGGTGGCTTTAGTCTCGGTTCGTAACACAAACCTAAACTAAAAGGGGTGACCCTTTTGTCACGGTTCGTAACACGAACCTAGATTAAAGGGGGGGGGGCTTTTGTCACGCTTGGTGTTACCAACCGGGACTAAAGGAGGTGAGCACTCATGGTATTAGTAGTCATGTCGACACAACCCCTTATTCACGACTCTAAAATTGAACTGGGACTAAAGAGGTGTACCAAAGGCTCTTTTTCTACATGTGACTCTCATGCTTTTCGAGCTGGCCCAACACGAAACAGGCCCGCGGGACCGAGTTTAGACCGTCATCGCAGCCCGTGGGCTGCCCCGGCACGTCACGGTGGGAGGTAGGGCCAGGCTAAGCACAAAGTTGAGCGGGCCACCCTGGACCCATGCCAGGGCCGAGCCGGGCGGCTCGAACGCACATCTATGCCATTTATACAGTTACCCTCCGTTAGCCAAGCCACCCACTTGAGAGTAGCTATTGCGGACTGCAGGGCCGGAGATGACGTGGTGAGTGCGGTCTCCGCGAGGTGAAGTTCGATTGGAGACGAAGGCATGTTGCTGCTGGTCGGAGTCGACGACGAACGCCAATGAACACAGTTGGAACACCCAACTAACAAGATGAAGGCGAAGACGTGCTCGGCCATGACGACAGACACCGTGGTTGCTCACCACACGGTCTGCACATATAAATGATCAATGCTCAGGGCCGGCTCTAGGAATTCAAAGGCCCTCGTGCAAACTCGTGGTCATGGGCCCTTTAAGCTAAATATATGCTTCATGGACATATAGCACTCTTCTGTGATTGAATAAACTGATCTTCTTGTTTCTTTTTCTTCCTTTTTGAGAACCATATAAATGATTCTTAGGCAACATCCCTTCAGCAAAATATCTTAAATCCTAAAAAACATGAACACACTTGAAATTAGAAAGAGGAAAGAAAACTGAATTTAATCCTAAACTAAACTATGAATATTTCAGTTGAACTGTCGAATATCATCAACAATTGCAAAGCAAATCGACTAGAATCTATGAGAAAATGAGAAAAATTGAACAATTGAAGCCTTACTAATTGAATTGAGTGAGGAGGCCTCGAGCTCTCAATGTGCAGACTGCAGACCAACAATCGGAGAGAGCCCTCGAGTGCATCTGCCACACCTGGTTTTAGAAAAACAAACCAAGCGCATACATATATGTATGTCAGGATCAAGTTTCATACATATAGTAGACATAAGTGAATAACGAATAACGGTATCACGTAAAGAACATAAACAAAATTTACTATACTATCGAGTTATACAGCTCAATCCTAGAAACGGAGGCGCCAAACTCCACAAGCAATCGACTGGGGGCTGCGTACGCCTAGCATCAACACCATCTTCAACAGCTTCCCACCTTTTTCCTTCTGAGCAGCAGCAAGCAAGGTTGAGTACACTTATGGTTGGTACTCAGCAAGGCCACAAGAAATAACTGGAAAGCAATTTAAAGACCATCTTTAAGTTTATTAATCATGTGAGGGTCCAGGCCGCTCTTAACCGTGAGCACGGCTAATCGATTAGTTTGACACTCTACGAGAGGTTGTACATCTTTACCCACAAGTCGCTTAAAGGTCCCGAAGAAAGTTAGACCCAACCCTGCGGTGTTTGCAAGAAACCATACCACACTATCGAGGTGTGATTGCATAGGGACGCTAGAGGCCTTTACAAAGATTCCCGAGTGCGAGGCTGCCCACTAGGTTAGATGACGGCGCAATGCATAAACCTCTCTCGAGACCGTGAAGCTACCATAGAGCGGATCGTCCGAGGGCGGTCTATACACCAACTACCGGCACCCCTAACCCCTTTTAGGTAAAGCATACCAAACACTAAGGTTTCTAATTAATTGGCCAAGACAGAGCCATATGTCTTATGGTTGCATTGTTTTCCGGGTGGTCGCTCCATGTTCCAATTAACGTAAAGTATTTTTGTAATAAAGCATAGATAGAAGGATGGTTAGGGACACTTTCTTTTCTCCAACAAAAAGCTACTCTTCTTGCTCTTTCTTCAGCCCACTTTCTTGGAACTCTTCATCTTCAAAGCAACGAACAATGACCCTTCTACTCGAAGCAACCATCGGGCACAACATACAAAGCAACAAGTATAACTACGAACAAAGCACCAATCAAAAGAAAAGCTTTAAAAGAGCACACTAAAAGATAGGCTCGATTCTATGGTTGCGCACGAACAAAGGAAATGCTGAAAACGAAACTAAGGTCGAAAAGACAACGCTTGTGTGAGATCACTAACAAACAACAAGAGACTAGGTGTTGGATTTTATTTTAATAAGAAAACCATGTGGGGATGATATTTCAAAACAAGTTATATTTAATTAAGAAAGCACGATAAGCCTACTCATATTTTATTTGCATATATTTAAGTACAAGTTATATCAAATTAACCATTACTTAAAAAAGACTAAGCATGTGCAAGACATCTAAACCGAGGAACTTTACATGGCGTGTTCAACTAAACATATTAATATTGAAAAGGTATTTAATATCATTAAGCACATTAACTTTATTATGAAAACCAATGTACAACACTAAGCATGTTTTATTTATCAAAGCTAGTTACAAATAAGAATTAACCAATTTACATCATGATTAAAGAAAACTGGATAGAACCTAATCACTTTTATTTGGAAAAGTAATGGAATAAGCATTAATCAAGATTAACATGCAACTTTAGTATTAAAATAAGTAACAAGTGATACACATGCTAACACACAAGTTATGGTGAAATGAAGTAGAACGATAAAGATGAACTATCAAACGCACAAGAAACTTTAAGCACTAGTAGGAATGTGCTAATTCATGACCTTCATCCTTCGTCATTGAAGATGATAAATTGGTCATGCACACAAATCGATGACGAACTTGTGAAGAAATTGATATCGTCATCGAAGTCGCGTCACATTATGTAATTAGTGACGAATTCTCAATTTTGGTCACAGAAGCGATCGTAATCCATGACCAAATGTGTACTGTCATAGAAGTTCTCCTTCTATGACCATTGCCTTTGGTCATGGCTATGGCTCCATATTCGTCACAACTCTCCGTCTTCCAGGCGCCGTTAACGCTGACGTGGCGTGTGACGTGGCGTGTAACGTGGCGTGTGACGTGGCGTTTGACGTGGCGCTTAGGTGCTTTGTTTTGGTAGGGCCACGTGGACCAATTATAATCGGACACGTGGCTTCGTAACTTTGGTCACGAGATTTGATTCACAATCGTCAACAAATGTAGCATAATTTGGTCACACAAAATCTGGATAAACCATGTAAACCATATAATTGCAATTGATATTAGGAAGACCACATAATTCCATGTTTTAAATATAAAGCAGAATTCAACTGATCATATAAAGCAGTGCACAGCACGACCACTAGTTCACATCACACATAAAACTTAGTTCACAGCACTCATAAGAAACAAATACTAAAAAGATGTTTGCCACAAGCAACTTCAGTTTCTGAGATGCCAAAAGAAACCATATCACAGCAGCCCACTTCATGTCGAAGAAGGAGCATAGATCTTCAGTAGGCCCCTGAGGAGCACCTTGTTCTCCTCCATCTCCTTGGTGTTCTTCTCTACCAGCTTCTTGTACTCTTCCAGCTCTTTTTCTTGCCTCTCCATCCTTTCCTCGCCTTCTGCACTTTTCTTCTTGAGCTCGTCAACTTCACCTTGAACGGCGGCCGTGCTTCACCGTAGTTGTTCCCGAAGCTCGGTTTCATTTGTTGATGTTGACTTGGAAGATGTTGGTGTGTTGAGGCCAATACTCTTTAGGAATAGTTGAGAGCTGGTTTTGGATAGCACAGTGGCCACCGCAGTCACACTGTCTTCTGTTGAATAACCTGCACCTTTAAGGTCCTGGTTCACAGCCTCCATTTCAGTCTGAAAAAACATGGGCAGAATCCAGTTAGATGGTTTCCTAAGACTGTTATAGAATAAACACAAGACATGGCACAAGATGTTTGTAATTTAAAACTGCATATGATCTGAAAAAATGCATTGAATAATTCAAACTAATGATCTTACAAGTGCTTCTCTTGCAGTGTCACTGAGGCCATGTTTGGAGCTGGTGTGGCAGGTCTTGAAGGCCTCCACTGCATCTAATTCATCAGTCATATCTAAGCTGGGTTCTTCTCTTTTTCTCTTCTGCTTCTGTTGCATGCATAAACATTGACAGAAAAGTTGTCTCCAACGAAGTTGAAAGGCAGCTGATTGTATGAAACATACAGTAATTGAACAAGGAAAGTTACACTTACATAATCATGTAGGTGTGCCTCGTAGCAGCGATTGCCGGTAGTCTGATGATATTTGACCTTACTGCGGTTGTGCTTGTTCGTTTCACATGTCTCCTACAAGAGAAAGTAAATGTGAGATGAGATCATAGAGTCAAAATGAGAAGTTTATGTGCAAACTGAATGTGAAAAATAATATATGACAAGATACCCATACCATGTGTTTTGGATCGGTCCACTTAGCAAGTAGTGCTTTCCACCGTAAATCGGTCATGTAAGGAACAGTGAAGTTGTCGGAACCTCATTTGCGGAGTACACCATTGAAGTATTTTGCCTTCAGCCCTATATCGCCGGTTTTTGACCGTAGTGCGCATCGATCGGTACGGGCTTCTTTTGTTGGCTTGTCATCGGTCTTAATGGCCAAGCGCCCCTAGGTATTTTCAACTCCATAGTTAGTTACGGAATTTAGGTGACGCAGTATAAAAGCTTAGATTAGGAATAGCACTTACAGAAAGCTCTCCCTCAAATTTGCTGTAGTAACTTTCGTCTTTCTTGTAATCCTTCCAATGTGGTAGGACAGGCATGCTTTCCCATATGATGATGCCACCCTCTGATGCAAACTTGGCAGCTTGAACAGGTTCATGCGGCCTTCTTTTGCCTTCTGCAACAACAATAGGCAATCTCCTTCTCATAGCTTTTGTCATCTTGTCTAGCTGTTTTCCCACGGTTGGTCCCCTCCGGCTCCTTGGTGCTTGGTGTGCTGGAGGCACAAAAAATTTATATCATTTAATGAAATGGTTTACTTTCATTCAAATGAGGTAAATAGATGTAATGTTTACTGAAAAAATGTTACTTGCCTTCAGATTCGTTATCTGCAGCTGTACTGTCTTGGGCAGCAGGTGCCTTGCCTTCATCTCCACCTGTGCTCCAATGATCATGAAGTCCAAGTGTTGTAAAGTCGTTCGCTATGCCATCATGACCATCCGTTGGTTGTACAATATTGTCGTCATCTCGTCCGTGTAGCTTGAAGGCTCTTTGAAGATCCTGTTTTGGTTTGAGCAGTCGTTCCTCCGCTCGTGGAGCTGCCCTCACTCTCTTGCCGGACCGAGTACCGGAGGCATGGTGGGTTTTGTTGTCTTCTACGAAGAAATGATTTTCTTAGAATACTGAAAAAAAGAAAGGGCAAGTGCATTAATAATGAAGCCATATGATATTTAAATATAGGTTAGAAATGTAGAACATGAATATGAAAGCATGACCATATATTAGACAACAAACGAAAACACTTATATGCAATGCAACTATTCCACATGAACTACTAGGGTGATAGAATAATGACCTTAATTTTTTTTGGTTACGGCAGCTCATCGATTCGGTGTCATCATCATCCTCACTATCTCCTTGATCATCATTGTCAAGGAGAAACTCGATGAATCCGAATCCGAATCTTCACTATGTGTTTTTTTACCCCCCTTCTTTGCAGCGAAGTTTCGGTACAAAATTAGTAAATTCAAGCAGCAAGAGTTGGCGGTCCTAGTTCTTGCATCTTCTTGTTATTGTTAGCCACGCGTATATCCCGCTTCTCTCATATTCGGTTGTTGTAGGTTGAACTACTTGCAAGATAGATAAGAACAAGCACAATATGTGTATTAGATAAATAAAATGGAGTTTAATAAGAGGTAAGGGGTAGTATTAGTTGCAGGAAATTAAGATAAGAGGTAGGAGGTAGGGAAGAGTATTGACTGATCTAGTTTTTATTGTGATTTTGAAGGTGGAAATTGAACTGAACTACCCAAATTTCAAAAAGTACATGACACAAGCACATAGACACCAACTCAGTTTCACAAGCACAATCACAACCCAATAGTAAACAAGTCTACAATGCGGGAAAAAAGGTTCATTTATAGAGACATTGTTGCTTTCTCAACCATCCAAACCTGCAATATGTTAATTTTCATATATTTGTTTTATCAATGAACTCAAATGTCTGCCATTCTTGGACAGCATCATGAAAAAGATTAGTTGACCATTTAGTTCAAAATTACAGACTTCACTCATCTGCAGACTTCACTAGCACGACAGTGGCAGTCCTAGCGCGGCATCATGGTTACATGCTAGAAATTAATCAAAGCAATAGAATAAAGGAAATTAATCAAAGGCACAAAAAATGGATGTGGCTTTAACCTTCTTTTTCTTCTGAACTCTGCTTGTTTTTTTGCCTCCGTGTAGCCACCATCTAGGTCACCAAATCCTCGCGATGAGAGAGAGGGAGGTAATTAGAGCGGGGGCGGAAGGGATGCGGGAGATCGAGCGAGAGGACGGAGAAGATCTCCCGCTCGGATGCGGCGAGAGTCGTCGGCAACGACGTTCGCGGGAGTGCCGGTTGCGTTTGGGAGCGACCAGGATCTCGTTGTAGCCGCCGTCGTAGGTACCCGGCGGCGTCGAGGACGGAGGAGCTCTGTGCGGTAGCGGTTGTGCCCGGCGGCGGCTAGGGTTGGAGGAATGGAGCTAGGAGGAGACGGGCGGGGAGGGGACTGGGGAAGTGGGGACGGGGAGGTCTTTGACCGGACCGGGGGGAGGGAAACGAAAAATGGTAAAGGCGCGTTGGTTTTCAGTTTTCGGGATTTGGTTTTTTTGGCACTTTTTTTTCGAGATGGCGTCATTTTTCGCCTTTTTTCACAAGCCCACGACCGAAATGCGAGGGAAAAAATGCTTGGAATCACTTCACATATTTTCTACAACATGAAGAAGCTAAAAGAAGTGTTGTTGGCAGTTTTCAGATTTTTCTAGGCACCTTAGGGAAATTTTCCATTTTTTCGTGAGTTAATCAAGAAATAATCACAATAAATGAAAAACTTGGTCCAAAAATTACGCGGATGCACACGGCATTTTTGCACACTTCAACGATCACACCAAAAAAGTTTCACACGATTTGGAGATGGTCGTACTGCACGTGTACTAGACGAATCGGTTGTCTCACGAAGTGTTATGGACAAGTCAAAGAGAGCAATGTCTCGTTGAGCATATGCATGACAAACTTTTTTGGAATCACTTCACATATTTTCTACAACATGAAGAAGCTAAAAGAAGTGTTGTTGCCGGTTTTCGATTTTTCTAGGCACCTTAGGGAAATTTTCCATTTTTTCGTGAGTTAATCAAGAAATAATCACAATAAATGAAAAACTTGGTCCAAAAATTACGCGGATGCACACGGCATTTTTGCACACTTCAACGATCACACCAAAAAAGTTTCACACGATTTGGAGATGGTCGTACTGCACGTGTACTAGACGAATCAGTTTCTCTCACGAAGTGTTATGGACAAGTCAAAGAGAGCAATGTCTGTTGAGCATATGCATGACAAACTTTTTTAGAACCACTTCACATATTTTCTACAACATGAAGAAGCTAAAAGAAGTGTTGTTGCCGGTTTTCAGATTTTTCTAGGCACCTTAGGGAATTTTTCCATTTTTTCGTGAGTTAATCAAGAAATAATCACAATAAATGAAAAACTTGGTCCAAAAATTATGCGGATGCACACGGCATTTTTGCACACTTCAACGATCACACCAAAAAAGTTTCACACGATTTGGAGATGGTCGTACTGCACGTGTACTAGACGAATCAGTTTCTCTCACGAAGTGTTATGGACAAGTCAAAGAGAGCAATGTCTGTTGAGCATATGCATGACAAACTTTTTTGGAATCACTTCACATATTTTCTACAACATGAAGAAGCTAAAAGAAGTGTTGTTGCCAGTTTTCAGATTTTTCTAGGCACCTTAGGGAATTTTTCCATTTTTTCGTGAGTTAATCAAGAAATAATCACAATAAATGAAAAACTTGGTCCAAAAATTACTCGGATGCACACGGCATTTTTGCACACTTCAACGATCACACCAAAAAAGTTTCACACGATTTGGAGATGGTCGTACCGCACGTGTACCGGACGAATCGGTTGTCTCACGAAGTGTTATGGACAAGTCAAAGAGAGCAATGTCTCTTGAGCATATGCATGACAAACGTTTTTGGAATCACTTCACATATTTTCTACAACATGAAGAAGCTAAAAGAAGTGTTGTTGCCGGTTTTCAGATTTTTCTAGTCACCTTAGGGAAATTTTCCATTTTTTCGTGAGTTAATCAAGAAATAATCACAATAAATGAAAAACTTGGTCCAAAAATTGCGCGGATGCACACGGCATTTTTGCACACTTCAACGATCACACCAAAAAAGTTTCACACGATTTGGAGATGGTCGTCTTGCACGTGTACTAGACGAATCGGTTTCTCTCACGAAGTGTTATGGACAAGTCAAAGAGAGCAATGTCCGTTGAGCATATGCATGACAAACATTTTTGGAATCACTTCACATATTTTCTACAACATGAAGAAGCTAAAAGAAGTGTTGTTGCCAGTTTTCAGATTTTTCTAGGCACCTTAGGGAAATTTTCCATTTTTTCGTGAGTTAATCAAGAAATAATCACAATAAATGAAAAACTTGGTCCAAAAATTACGCGGATGCACACGGCATTTTTGCACACTTCAACGATCACACCAAAAAAGTTTCACACGATTTGGAGATGGTCGTACTGCACGTGTACTAGACGAATCAGTTTCTCTCACGAAGTGTTATGGACAAGTCAAAGAGAGCAATGTCTGTTGAGCATATGCATGACAAACGTTTTTGGAATCACTTCACATATTTTCTACAACATGAAGAAGCTAAAAGAAGTGTTGTTGCCGGTTTTCGATTTTTCTAGGCACCTTAGGGAAATTTTCCATTTTTTCGTGAGTTAATCAAGAAATAATCACAATAAATGAAAAACTTGGTCCAAAAATTGCGCGGATGCACACGGCATTTTTGCACACTTCAACGATCACACCAAAAAAGTTTCACACGATTTGGAGATGGTCGTACCGCACGTGTACTAGACGAATCAGTTTGTCTCACGAAGTGTTATGGACAAGTCAAAGAGAGCAATGTCCGTTGAGCATATGCATGACAAACTTTTTTGGAATCACTTCACATATTTTCTACAACATGAAGAAGCTAAAAGAAGTGTTGTTGCCGCGTTTTCAGATTTTTCTAGGCACCTTAGGGAAATTTTCCATTTTTTCGTGAGTTAATCAAGAAATAATCACAATAAATGAAAAACTTGGTCCAAAAATTACGCGGATGCACACGGCATTTTTGCACACTTCAACGATCACACCAAAAAAGTTTCACACGATTTGGAGATGGTCGTACTGCACGTGTACTAGACGAATCGGCTTGTCTCACGAAGTGTTATGGAAAAGTCAAAGAGAGCAATGTCTGTTGAGCATATGCATGACAAACTTTTTTGGAATCACTTCACATATTTTCTACAACATGAAGAAGCTAAAAGAAGTGTTGTTGCCGCTTTTCAGATTTTTCTAGGCACCTTAGGGAAATTTTCCATTTTTTCGTGAGTTAATCAAGAAATAATCACAATAAATGAAAAACTTGGTCCAAAAATTACGCGGATGCACACGGCATTTTTGCACACTTCAACGATCACACCAAAAAAGTTTCACACGATTTGGAGATGGTCGTACTGCACGTGTACTAGACGAATCGGTTGTCTCACGAAGTGTTATGGACAAGTCAAAGAGAGCAATGTCCGTTGAGCATATGCATGACAAACTTTTTTGGAATCACTTCACATATTTTCTACAACATGAAGAAGCTAAAAGAAGTGTTGTTGCCGGTTTTGATTTTTCTAGGCACCTTAGGGAAATTTTCCATTTTTTCGTGAGTTAATCAAGAAATAATCACAATAAATGAAAAACTTGGTCCAAAAATTACTCGGATGCTCACGACATTTTTGCACACTTCAACGATCACACCAAAAAAGTTTCACACGATTTGGAGATGGTCGTACCGCACGTGTACCGGACGAATCGGTTTCTCTCACGAAGTGTTATGGACAAGTCAAAGAGAGCAATGTCCGTTGAGCATATGCATGACAAACGTTTTTGGAATCACTTCACATATTTTCTACAACATGAAGAAGCTAAAAGAAGTGTTGTTGCCGGTTTTCAGATTTTTCTAGGCACCTTAGGGAAATTTTCCATTTTTTCGTGAGTTAATCAAGAAATAATCACAATAAATGAAAAACTTGGTCCAAAAATTACTCGGATGCACACGGCATTTTTGCACATTTCAACGATCACACCAAAAAAGTTTCACACGATTTGGAGATGGTCGTACCGCACGTGTACCGGACGAATCGGTTTGTCTCACGAAGTGTTATGGACAAGTCAAAGAGAGCAATGTCCGTTGAGCATATGCATGACAAACGTTTTTGGAATCACTTCACATATTTTCTACAACATGAAGAAGCTAAAAGAAGTGTTGTTGCCGAGTTTTCGATTTTTCTAGTCACCTTAGGGAAATTTTCCATTTTTTCGTGAGTTAATCAAGAAATAATCACAATAAATGAAAAACTTGGTCCAAAAATTGCGCGGATGCACACGGCATTTTTGCACACTTCAACGATCACACCAAAAAAGTTTCACACGATTTGGAGATGGTCGTACCGCACGTGTACTAGACGAATCGGTTTCTCTCACGAAGTGTTATGGACAAGTCAAAGAGAGCAATGTCCGTTGAGCATATGCATGACAAACGTTTTTGGAATCACTTCACATATTTTCTACAACATGAAGAAGCTAAAAGAAGTGTTGTTGCCGGTTTTCGCATTTTTCTAGGCACCTTAGGGAAATTTTCCATTTTTTCGTGAGTTAATCAAGAAATAATCACAATAAATGAAAAACTTGGTCCAAAAATTACGCGGATGCACACGGCATTTTTGCACACTTCAACGATCACACCAAAAAAGTTTCACACGATTTGGAGATGGTCGTACTGCACGTGTACTAGACGAATCAGTTTCTCTCACGAAGTGTTATGGACAAGTCAAAGAGAGCAATGTCTGTTGAGCATATGCATGACAAACGTTTTTGGAATCACTTCACATATTTTCTACAACATGAAGAAGCTAAAAGAAGTGTTGTTGCCGGTTTTCAGATTTTTCTAGGCACCTTAGGGAAATTTTCCATTTTTTCGTGAGTTAATCAAGAAATAATCACAATAAATGAAAAACTTGGTCCAAAAATTGCGCGGATGCACACGGCATTTTTGCACACTTCAACGATCACACCAAAAAAGTTTCACACGATTTGGAGATGGTCGTCTTGCACGTGTACTAGACGAATCGGTTTGTCTCACGAAGTGTTATGGACAAGTCAAAGAGAGCAATGTCTGTTGAGCATATGCATGACAAACTTTTTTGGAATCACTTCACATATTTTCTACAACACGAAGAAGCTAAAAGAAGTGTTGTTGCCAGTTTTCAGATTTTTCTAGGCACCTTAGGGAATTTTTCCATTTTTTCGTGAGTTAATCAAGAAATAATCACAATAAATGAAAAACTTGGTCCAAAAATTACGCGGATGCACACGGCATTTTTGCACACTTCAACGATCACACCAAAAAAGTTTCACACGATTTGGAGATGGTCGTCTTTGCACGTGTACTAGACGAATCGGTTTGTCTCACGAAGTGTTATGGAAAAGTCAAAGAGAGCAATGTCCGTTGAGCATATGCATGACAAACTTTTTTGGAATCACTTCACATATTTTCTACAACATGAAGAAGCTAAAAGAAGTGTTGTTGCCGCTTTCAGATTTTTCTAGGCACCTTAGGGAAATTTTCCATTTTTTCGTGAGTTAATCAAGAAATAATCACAATAAATGAAAAACTTGGTCCAAAAATTACGCGGATGCACACGGCATTTTTGCACACTTCAACGATCACACCAAAAAAGTTTCACACGATTTGGAGATGGTCGTACTGCACGTGTACTAGACGAATCGGTTGTCTCACGAAGTGTTATGGACAAGTCAAAGAGAGCAATGTCCGTTGAGCATATGCATGACAAACTTTTTTGGAATCACTTCACATATTTTCTACAACATGAAGAAGCTAAAAGAAGTGTTGTTGCCGAGTTTTCGATTTTTCTAGGCACCTTAGGGAAATTTTCCATTTTTTCGTGAGTTAATCAAGAAATAATCACAATAAATGAAAAACTTGGTCCAAAAATTACTCGGATGCTCACGACATTTTTGCACACTTCAACGATCACACCAAAAAAGTTTCACACGATTTGGAGATGGTCGTACCGCACGTGTACCGACGAATCGGTTTCTCTCACGAAGTGTTATGGACAAGTCAAAGAGAGCAATGTCCGTTGAGCATATGCATGACAAACGTTTTTGGAATCACTTCACATATTTTCTACAACATGAAGAAGCTAAAAGAAGTGTTGTTGCCGCTTTTCGGATTTTTCTAGGCACCTTAGGGAAATTTTCCATTTTTTCGTGAGTTAATCAAGAAATAATCACAATAAATGAAAAACTTGGTCCAAAAATTACTCGGATGCACACGGCATTTTTGCACATTTCAACGATCACACCAAAAAAGTTTCACACGATTTGGAGATGGTCGTACTTGCACGTGTACCGGACGAATCGGTTTGTCTCACGAAGTGTTATGGACAAGTCAAAGAGAGCAATGTCCGTTGAGCATATGCATGACAAACGTTTTTGGAATCACTTCACATATTTTCTACAACATGAAGAAGCTAAAAGAAGTGTTGTTGCCAGTTTTCAGATTTTTCTAGGCACCTTAGGGAATTTTTCCATTTTTTCGTGAGTTAATCAAGAAATAATCACAATAAATGAAAAACTTGGTCCAAAAATTACGCGGATGCACACGGCATTTTTGCACACTTCAACGATCACACCAAAAAAGTTTCACACGATTTGGAGATGGTCGTACTGCACGTGTACTAGACGAATCAGTTTCTCTCACGAAGTGTTATGGACAAGTCAAAGAGAGCAATGTCTGTTGAGCATATGCATGACAAACGTTTTTGGAATCACTTCACATATTTTCTACAACATGAAGAAGCTAAAAGAAGTGTTGTTGCCGCGTTTTCAGATTTTTCTAGGCACCTTAGGGAAATTTTCCATTTTTTCGTGAGTTAATCAAGAAATAATCACAATAAATGAAAAACTTGGTCCAAAAATTGCGCGGATGCACACGGCATTTTTGCACACTTCAACGATCACACCAAAAAAGTTTCACACGATTTGGAGATGGTCGTACTTGCACGTGTACTAGACGAATCGGTTTGTCTCACGAAGTGTTATGGACAAGTCAAAGAGAGCAATGTCTGTTGAGCATATGCATGACAAACTTTTTTGGAATCACTTCACATATTTTCTACAACATGAAGAAGCTAAAAGAAGTGTTGTTGCCAGTTTTCAGATTTTTCTAGGCACCTTAGGGAATTTTTCCATTTTTTCGTGAGTTAATCAAGAAATAATCACAATAAATGAAAAACTTGGTCCAAAAATTACGCGGATGCACACGGCATTTTTGCACACTTCAACGATCACACCAAAAAAGTTTCACACGATTTGGAGATGGTCGTACTGCACGTGTACTAGACAAATCGGTTTCTCTCACGAAGTGTTATGGACAAGTCAAAGAGAGCAATGTCCGTTGAGCATATGCATGACAAACTTTTTTGGAATCACTTCACATATTTTCTACAACATGAAGAAGCTAAAAGAAGTGTTGTTGCCGGTTTTCGATTTTTCTAGGCACCTTAGGGAAATTTTCCATTTTTTCGTGAGTTAATCAAGAAATAATCACAATAAATGAAAAACTTGGTCCAAAAATTACGCGGATGCACACGGCATTTTTGCACACTTCAACGATCACACCAAAAAAGTTTCACACGATTTGGAGATGGTCGTACTGCACGTGTACTAGACGAATCAGTTTGTCTCACGAAGTGTTATGGATAAGTCAAAGAGAGCAATGTCTGTTGAGCATATGCATGACAAACTTTTTTGGAATCACTTCACATATTTTCTACAACATGAAGAAGCTAAAAGAAGTGTTGTTACCGGTTTTGATTTTTCTAGGCACCTTAGGGAATTTTTCCATTTTTTCGTGAGTTAATCAAGAAATAATCACAATAAATGAAAAACTTGTTCCAAAAATTACGCGGATGCACATGACATTTTTGCACACTTCAACGATCACACCAAAAAAGTTTCACACGATTTGGAGATGGTCGTACTTCACGTGTACTAGACGAATCGGTTGTCTCACGAAGTGTTATGGACAAGTCAAAGAGAGCAATGTCCGTTGAGCATATGCATGACAAACTTTTTTGGAATCACTTCACATATTTTCTACAACATGAAGAAGCTAAAAGAAGTGTTGTTGCCGCTTTTCAGATTTTTCTAGGCACCTTAGGGAAATTTTCCATTTTTTCGTGAGTTAATCAAGAAATAATCACAATAAATGAAAAACTTGGTCCAAAAATTACGCGGATGCACACAACATTTTTGCACACTTCAACGATCACACCAAAAAAGTTTCACACGATTTGGAGATGGTCGTACCGCACGTGTACTAGACGAATCGGTTGTCTCACGAAGTGTTATGGACAAGTCAAAGAGAGCAATGTCCGTTGAGCATATGCATGACAAACTTTTTTGGAATCACTTCACATATTTTCTACAACATGAAGAAGCTAAAAGAAGTGTTGTTGCCGCGTTTTCAGATTTTTCTAGGCACCTTAGGGAATTTTTCCATTTTTTCGTGAGTTAATCAAGAAATAATCACAATAAATGAAAAACTTGTTCCAAAAATTACGCGGATGCACACGGCATTTTTGCACACTTCAACGATCACACCAAAAAAGTTTCACACGATTTGGAGATGGTCGTACTGCACGTGTACTAGACGAATCAGTTTCTCTCACGAAGTGTTATGGACAAGTCAAAGAGAGCAATGTCTGTTGAGCATATGCATGACAAACTTTTTTGGAATCACTTCACATATTTTCTACAACATGAAGAAGCTAAAAGAAGTGTCAAATAACCGAGGAGACATACATGTATACATGTATTTGTGAATACATTAAAAATAAGGGAACAAAAAAAACTAAACAACCCAAGAAAAAAAGGTACCGGCAGCCGGGTTCGAACCCAGGCTGCAGGTATCACAACCTGTGGGTACTACCATTGCGCTATAGGAGGATAGTCGACGGTAGTCCATTTTATTACTACTTATCATCTTGAACTCCATCTTGTGAATACAAAACGACACGCCGCAGTCAGACGCATCCTCTTTTCCCCATCTCATTCCGCCGCATCCTCTCAAGCCATTTTCCCCATCTCATTCCGCCGCATCCTCTCAAGGTTGACCTCGCCCCCCACTTTCCGCCGCCACCACATCCGCCGCCGGCGACGCCGCATCCCCTTCGGACGCCACCACTCCCCCCCCCGCCAAAGACGCGGAGCCGCCGCGACATGGCTAATGGCCGCCCCGCGATCCCGCAACAGGCAGGTTTGTCCGCAAGGCGGCCAAGGTGAAGGGTGCCAAGTACACGAAGTCCAAGCTCCCCGCCGCCGTCCCCATCTACCCGGAGGTGAGTTAGGGTTTCCTTACTATGGATTGGAATAGGTGTTTGGAACTCGGAGAATGGTTATTGGTTGTGGTGAGTTTAAGGATTTGGTAATTGGTACCGCAAAGAGAATTTTAGCTTGCTTGTGAAATTGTTAATAAGAAATTAAGATGGCGGTGATTTCGTCTCGTCGTAGCTATGAAATTTTAGGCCGGTTTCCCATTCTTGGAATCTCGTTAGCTTCTTGTGGTTAGCATCAACTAAGTGAAGCCACCTATCTTGCCTAAACCCGATCCCAAAGGGGATAATTATATTAGATTATGCGAGATGACACTATTACTTTCTTTAAAATGACATGGCGGGAGCTAGAAACAAGAAGCTCGCTATATGTATAAATGGTTGTGATGAATTGGAATCACTTCACATATTTCCTACAATATGTAGAAATATTGAACCGCCAAACAGCCCCGATAGATTACATGTGATAGACTCGGGAACCATTGAAATAAAAAATTAGGAAAACTAGAAAGCTGGGAGGGCAATTGATCGTGGTTGAATCTCTACACAGATAGCATGCATTACTAATCCTGTTACTGAATGCGTTGCCCTCATATTACAGATTGCCATGCAGAACATGAGGAAGATGGAGAACAGGTTGATGAAGCATGTGAACGACATCGCTGACCAGTTCGACAGCAAGTTGGACTCCAAAGTCTATGAAGTGGGTTATGAGATGCAGAAAGAAATGGCTGTTCTGCAAGAACGTTTGGAGCTGCAAGTCCAAGAGAACAAAGACCTGAAGGAGCGCCTAGGCAGCCTGGAATACACAGTGTTCAAAACTGCTATCGCAGTTGAAGAAGATCTGAAAAAGAAGGAAACCGAGATTGCACACCGAAGGATGACTCGGAGAAACTTAAGGCCAAGAAATAGGACTCGCTAGAGCATTACGAGCACCTGCTATGTCTTTTGTTTGGTTTTGTGAATGTAACCGCATATGAGGTGTCTTGTAATGTACTCTTTTAGGTTATGGTTATGCATGTATAAACTTAGGTCTGGAATGTCGGATGTCGGTACTTTAGTCGAACTATTACTAGGATGTAAGAACCAAATATCAGTATCTAATGGAACGGACCTGTGTTCCAAATTGCTGCCTTGTGTTGGTTTCATGTGTTGGTTGTGGTGGAGCTGTTCATACCTAACAGTGTACTGCACTATCAGTCTAGTCAGTGTAGTGCCATGCTGAATTTCTGTTTATTCATTAACAGAAATAAATACCAAATACACCAGGGCAAACTCTTGAATTGTTGCCCGATTCTTTTGTAAAATAAATACTAAACTGCCTTAAATAGTTGTCATCGCCACAAAATAAACTCAACGATCATCATCTTCGTCATCTGTGGACATGACATCATTGTTGTCATCGCCACCATCACAACAATATTGCAGCAATGTATCATCCTCGTCCTCGTCCTCGTCCTCATCCTCTTCAAGATTACTAGAAGCTTCCTTCTTGTTTCTTATAAGTTCCTGTAAATTGCCTTGAATTATTGTTGCTTCTCCACCAGCGACATTGGGCATAACCTCATTGTCGTCACCGTCTTCCACTACATGCTCAGTTTCAGAACAGTACTCATCCTGATGCACTTCATGACTGCCCTGTTCTGTTTCAGCCACATCATAGATATTCCTATGTTCAAATTTCTGTACCACTCTGAAATCTGACCATTGTGGAGTTGTGTCTTGCAGGTAAAATATTTTTTTTGCTTGCTGAGCCAAGATGAAAGGATCAGTCTTGTACCAAAATGACTTCACATTGATGGATTTGAAATGTTTGTCATCTCGAAGGCCCACAGTCTTGCCTTCTTGGTTGTACCAATCGCATCGAAATATAACCACCGTCCGTCGAACATCATAATTTGAGGGGTATAGCAACTCAATAACCTCTTTAAGGACACCATAGAAATCTATGGGTTTCATATCATGTGTACCTTCACTCATTACACCACTATTTTGTGTCTGCATGAACTTTTCACGATCGACTGTGCTATACCGCACTCCATTAATCTTGCAACCTGCACCAATCTTAACTCGCCGAACTGGACCACAGGAGAGTGCCCACAGTCCTTCACTAACCGATCCTGGATTCTCGCTGCGCTTCTTCTCAATCTGTAGCAACAAAATTACTCACGTCACCATTTACATATGGATAATAATGCAATTACTATTCCTACGGCCAAAATGCTAAGTGACTTACATTTGACTTAAACCATTTTGCAAATCCCTTTTCAACCATTGCATTTACTTCATTTAGACATGCACCTTGTTGCGTAGCTCATCCTCGTACAACCTATAGTAAAAAATGAAATCGTTAGAATAAATTCCGATTTTTCAAAAAACAACAAAAATTAAAACACAAAAATACTTACTTCCTATATTCATCCGCTTCTTCGAAGATTGTGTAGCACATACCAAATTAACTTATTCATGACAACATCTTCAATGTACTCGGTCCTATTCGCTCCAACAAGAGTACCACCATGCTTAAAAACAGATATGTCATCGAGCAGTGGCAGCTCTGTACCACTATCGTCGTCCTGGTTAAATTTAGTGTTCACATCCTCCATGTACCTAGAACAAAAGGTTAAGGTGTCACTTGCCATATATGCCTCAGCAATTGATCCTTCAGGCCTAGCCCTGTTCCTCACAAAATTCTTCAAAGTGCCTAGCCGCCTTTCTATTGGGTACATCCATCCATACTGAACAGGTCCTCTAAGCAGTGCCTCATCAGGAAGGTGGACACACAAGTGCACCATGACATCAAAGAAGGCAGGAGGAAATATTTTCTCAAGCTTACATAGTATCAATGGAATTTCGTCTTTCAGCCGTTTCACAACATCAGTCCTTATATTTCTACCTGCATAATTCCCCGAAGAAGGTCCCCAACTCGCAATTGCCTCATATACATCCTTCCTCACTAGTCCTCTAAGGCCGGCGGGTATGATTCTTTGCGGGAGTATGTGGCAAGAATGTGTCTTCGGCTTTCCAACGATCCTTGAACCATCATCACTTATGGAGATCATTGAACTGATCCCGAGCATCTCTTTCTAGCCGGGCGGCAATTTCTTTGAGCTTGGGCAACACTTTGTCCGGGCAAATGGCCGGTATACTCCTTTCATCACCTCGGCGTACCGGATTGCTCTCGATGGCAGGCTTGATGATGATGGGGCTCGATCTCGAGAAATAACATTGCCGAGTTAAGAATGCTAAACATCGAGGTACCAAAATTAAGTGCAAATGGATACCTCATGGTTGGTTTCTTGAGCAGGGGCAATCACAGGTGAGGGAGATGCTCCAGGCAGAGCCGAAACTTCCAAGCTGGAAGGTGCCGATGCGGTCACTAGCAGCTCGTGAGTTTCTGGCTGATGAGGAGTCGGGTCCACCTCTGTTAGGTTGGTTATCTCTGCTTGACCAACAGGTGATGGCACCCTTGGAGAACTTGGTGGCTCCGGTGGAATTGGGAGATTCATCTCTGGAGAATTTGCTGCTTCTGCAGAAGGTGATGAAGATGAGATCTCCACTGGGATAGGTAATTCAGCCCCGGGTGGACTCGCTTGCTGGACCACTGGGACATTTACAAGCTGCTCTTCCATTGTTTCTTCTGCAATGTCAAATTGGAAGGGTAAATGCCAGTGCTCATCTTTAAGAAAAGACAGAAAGGGTCATACCAGTAGATGGGGCATTGGCAGGTACTGGCTCTGAAAGCTGCTGGGCTCTGGTCTGAAAATGCACAATGATATGATTCATCAAGAACAGAGTGATCTTGTGGTCAAGAGGGTAAGGGATTCTACCTCAGTGAGCACTTTCTTGATTGTTCTCCTCCTCTTGGCGGTACCGGAGGGGCAACCGGAGATAGACCTTGCCTCTTGTCGGCGGCAAGGCTAGAGAGGCCGGGATCCGATGAGGCATACCCGGCCATTAGCCGAGCTAGAGTTGTGGATTTAAATCCCGGTGCCAAAAGTGGGCCTTTGGCATTATAAGTAATATCCCTAGCTCGAGGAGCGAGGCACCGTGTTCGTGGACAAGAGGGTGAAAGTCGGAATCATGAATAAAGAGGACATGTCCGATCCAAGGGTTCATTGTATTACCTCCGAAGTTGGCGGGAAATCGGGCGTTAACTCGCACGGAACACATGGACAGAGCTCACCGAAGATATGGTCATGAAATTCTTGCCACCGGGGAGTTGAAGGTGGGGTGAGCTATAGTCGTGGGCACAAAAGGACATGTGTAGACGGTTGATCGCACACATAATTAAAAACCCCCGCTCGCCCGCATCGGTTCTTTGATTTCCTCTCGCGGGTTTGAGGAATTCGTGCATGAACAATCTTGGGGGCATCCGTCCACATCCGGTTTTCGGGCCATTATATTGGGTCGGTAATACTCATAGGTGCTAACATTCCGCCGCCCTCCATTGAACTCGGCGGCGGTATGCATGGGCGGATGATAATGTTGAAGATCTCTAAGAATCTCCTATCTTGATGGCCGGGTTCAAAGGAAATTCAACAGGAAAGGTCAAGGTGTCGTTGTCCAGATAGGGAAGCCAGAGGGGATTGGGGAAACCTTTGAAGAACAACTCGAAGAACCGGCGATGTCTTGCCGGATGGAAACGATTGAAGCCGCTTCTCCGTAGTTCTGGCATCCTCTGGTAGCTTGAGGCTCTCCTTCGGGGTGATTGGACAAAGGAAAGAACTCGGAGTTCAAATCGACACCGACAATCGATGCATGTGGAGTCACGGCCACATCCGAACAAACCACCAAGGGCCATTGACGCATGTTATCCTTTGGCCGGTATACATTTGGGTAACGATCGATGAAGCATATGATATACGCCGCCCAAGAAGAATTTTCCCGGAGGGAGGCGATTGCCACCGACCGATGAGTCGCCATTGCGATATGGTTCAAAGTGGGCTCGTTGGCTTTGCCACGAAAAACAAATCGCACGACCACATATTCGGAAAGGCTCGTATTCAACATCACCAAGGGGATTGTCTTTCATGTGCTTCAAGATATAATTTTTGTAGCCGTTCCCCGGCTTTACCTCTGTCCGGCGTGAAGAGTTTTTGAAGCTCCCGAGGCCGGACGGACCGGTGATGTCAAGGCCGGTGATCATATATACATCGGCCAAGGTTGGAGACATTGGGCCATGCCCAAAAAGGAAGGCGTTGACGCCATTTGACCAGAAGTGGCAGGCGGCTATCAGGAGGTCTTCGTTCTTAGGGGTCTCAGCCACTGATAACTCCAAACATTGGGCGATACGGAGGGTGTCTAGGTTGGTCAATCCACTCTTATCTGCAAGAATCCTCCGATACCAAGTTCTCCAACCTGCAATTGGAGGTAAAGGCCAGTTCTTGAAAGCGTCTTGCCATTGAGCCGGTGGAGACGAGCCGCTTTAAAGGGGATTCTCCGAGATTCGAAATTGCTATGAAATCTCGAGGATCGGGGTTCCCCACGGGACCAAGATAATAAGACCTCGAATTGGCCTCGGTGGGAATCAAAAGAGCAGTAGAAGGCTCTGAAAAGAAAAGCGGAAAAGGAAATCTCAGGTGAAATTGAAAACCTAAATGCCGAACGAGGTTTGCGGGGGTGAAGTTTACACGAGTATCTTGGTGCCGAGTCGCCATTGGAGGTCCGAGCTCGGAACAAGGAGGTCTAGGGTTGGATGCGGACGAGGATTCCGGCGGATTGCGAAGAACAGGTGTTGACAGATTCGATTCGTGGGCGGAGTCAATTGTGGAACAAAAATACTTTTATCCCACAATTGAAGGGGCATGTGTTAACACCGAAATTTGGTAAGGAGTCTGACTTGTGGGTCCGGTTCGATAAAGAGTCCGTCTGGTGGAAGGAAGGATATTTTCAGAGATATTCGGCAAAAGGATCCGCGGTCGGCTATCTGCTCCGGTTCGGCAAAGGAACAGTAGAGCTGATTTTGCGGGATTGGACGGTGACGTGGCTCGATCAGGGGGGACGAATGGATGGATAGGTGATCAAACTTAGAGATAAGTTAGGCAATGAATCCATTCGCAGTTGTACTCAATAGGGTATAAATACGACCCCTGGATGTATGTAACAACAACAATCATTCCTCAATACACACCGGCCTTACGCCAAACCCTAGAGTCCTTGTCGTGTCGTCGAGTTCTTCGAGAGGGCCAATCGATCCGTCGACCTCCGTGAGTACCGGCAACCTTGTATCATGTCTAGTATCATGTGGTGGATTTAGATCGATGCAAGTAGTCTTGTTACCATGCTTCGTGTCATGCGGTAGATTCAAGCTTGGTTCAAGAAGGTTTCTTGTTAGATCATGAGCCATGCGGTAGGCTAAGATCTGGCTTGAAGCTAGTTATCGGCTCTATTGGATTTTGGCAAGATCCAATAGATTCATTAAGTTATCCCGTGTTATTTTGAGTTTTACTTTATGTTTTAATTCATGTAACACACCTTTGCCCAATCTCGATGGTTTTGGATCGGCTTTATCTTCTATGATCCTTATTCGAGTAGATTTCATGTTTCAATACGTGGATCTTGTGCTCTCCAATAGCCGAAACCGAATCGATCTAGGTTGTTACGTGTTGCGGGTTCAAGCTTGCTATGTTCGTATAAATCTTGAAAGAACCGGGTATCATGCGGTAGATGCAGGTTTTTGGGTTGCTTTGGAGCTAGTCATCCGGTGGATTAGATTCCCAAATCGATCGATAGATTTATTCACATGGTAATGTTTGCTCCTTCTTCATGGACCCCGAATCGGTACGTTCGAGTTTGTATTCGGTTATGTTCTTCACGAGTAGATCCCGTACGTTATTTATGTTTTAAATGATGTGTGCTTTTAGCTTTCCATATTTAGATTGTATCATGCGGTGGATAGATCTATTTGTGGAAAGTGGTATGGTTTTTCATGCAAGTTGTATCATGCGGTGGATAGATTTGTTTGATACCGTACCCGACGGATCTTAAAGTAACTAGACATGCGGTAGACTAGTGCTTTGGATCTATGCATGCTTGTTTAATACATGATCATGTTCGTGCTTTACTTTATTTAATGTTAATCTCCATGGGGATCGGTCATATCTTTGCGCGTGCACCCTTGTTTATACAAAGACCGATCACTGTCACGCTTACGTCATCCATTTGGCAGTGTTCTTTTTCTCCTTTGCGGTTTCCCGAATGGTCGTGTCTCTTTGACAAATAGCTTTCCATAGCTATGTGTTATCCCATCTGGCTCTTTAGCCGTAAATATGGAACTGTCTGGTACCACCCGGCAAGTTCCAAGCTTTGATATCTAACCGCTTTATCTTTTGTTAATTTTCGGGAAAAATTGAGCGGCACGTCATTTGCTCTCTCGCGCGTGTGAAGCCGCCTTTGTTCGGCTTGTTGTGTGATTGGCGTTGAGTGCACTTTTTGCGTCAACACACTTTTTGGCACGCCCGGTGGGACACAACCGAATAGATTCAAGATGCACGAGATCTCGGATCTCATGGATGTCAATATTGAAGACCTTTCTCCCGGAACGGCGGCGGCAACTCCAAGACGTCGTAGACCGGTTTCGACGAAATGTCTGCTTTGTCTTTCAAAAAGAATAGAAGCGGCGTCCCGTATCCGAAGAACGAGATGCCCGCAGTACTCGCGCCGGGGGAAATCGATGCTACGTCCCGGCAAGAAAAGGAGGAATGCGCGCGGGTATTCCAAGAGTCGACGATTACATGCTCACCAAGCACAACAAGGCTTTCCTCGGGTCGCTTCAACGGATGATGGTGGCCATCTTTGGCCCGGCATGGAGCAAGCGTTCGACAAGGCACCCGGCCGGGGAAAACCGTGGAGCCGGGTGAATCAAGCTCGCGGCCGCCGCTACGGAGCCGGCCCACGGCGGCCTCCTCCTCGCAGTGGTACTATAACGTGCTCTTGCCGCCAAGGGTGAAACCGCCAACGGAATTCACAAAGTTCTCGGGGCGAAGACGAGACAAGCACGGTCGAGCACATCGCCCGTTACCTCATGCGGCTTGGGGAATGCTCGGCCGAGGAGACGTTCGGGGTTCGCTACTTCCCCGCCTCACCGACGGAGTCCAGGCTTTTCGGTGGTTCTCATCCCCTGCCTCCTAAATCGGTGGCCGGATGGAAGGATTTGGAGCGTAAATTCCCACGCTCATTATTTCGGCGGCGGCTACGAGAAGAAGCTAATTGATCTCGCCACCCCGAAGCAAAGGCACGGCGAAATGCCGCTAGAGTTTCTTAGAAGATTCGGGGAAGTCAAAGGCATGTGCTTCTCGGCCGAACTTGCCGGACGATCGGTGGTCGATATGGCCGTCGCCGGGATGTTGCCGGCCGTGCGCGAGAAGTTATTTGGGATGGAGTTTGAGAACTGGGCCGCCTATCACGAAGTTGTCTCTAATGAGCAATCGAGCATATGGTCTCAAGAAGGACCCCAAATTTGGCAAGCGAAGACGACGTCGGCGACATCTACAACCGGTTCTGGACAAAGCCGATCTGTTCGAGGATTCGAGGATGAATTGAAGGTAGGCCGCAGCGAGAGATCATGTGGGGTAAGGAGCCCCCGACAATGAATCGGCGGCGGGTCAAGCGGACCAAGGGGACTTATGACTTTGACATCACGAAGGTCGATAAGTTGTTTGAGCTCTTAGTGAAAGAAGGCCGATCAAGCTGCCCGAGGGGCATTCTATGCTTCGGCCCGATGGAGTTAAAGCGAAACGTTACCGTGGCTTCCATGACGGGGATTCACACTCCATCAACGATTGCAGGGTCTTCAGGATGAGGATCCAGAAGGCCATCCAGGAGGGACACCTCAAGTTCGATAACAAGATGAAGGTCGGATGGCCACCCCTTTCCTCAGAACATGCTCGGCTTTTCTGTCAATGCGATAACAGCCGAGGAGAAGGGTAAGGTCAAGGTCCTAACCTCAACCAGGTCCAAGCAAGGTGGAGCAGTGGACCCAGAACGCCAGGTGACTCTGGAGCAAGTACAAGGTGACGCCCCCGCATTCTCAAGAGCCACATCGAGGTTGGGGAATCATCCAGGCCTAAGCCCAAGGTGACAACGCGCATTCTCCTCAACAAATGGCAGCGCCAAATAGAGAAAGAGCGCTACCAGAAGCGTCGTCACGAGGAGGAGCAGGCGCGAGAGCCGAGGAAGAGGCGCGCGCGAAGGGACAAGGAACAAGACACGCGCGAGCGAGCGAGCGCGCACACGGGGATGCGCCTTCTTCGAGCACCGCCGGAATGAGGGTCTAAAGCTGCCCACATTGAAGAACGCGTCCCGAATGCGGCGACGGGTATGTTGAATACGAGGCATGAAGGCGCAATCGCCGATCCGTCCACGAGAGACTTGGAAGGATTCACCCTAATGGAGATCGGCGTCAAAAAATTGAAGTCATCGATCATCCCGGAAGCGCCAGCCGATCTCGGGTGGGCCGATCAAGAAGAAGACGAGGATGACTACGTCCGGCAAAAGGGGCGATGGTGCCCACCCGGCCTACGCAAAAGCCGAAGAGGCGGGTCCGGCGCTTGAGGAACCGCGAGATGAAGCGGCCGGGATCCAAACGAGGCGGATGTGGCGCCCCAAAGACCAACCCGAGGGATCGAAGCGTTCGGCTCCTACATGCATGGCATACTTCTCGCCGAACGAGTTCATGGCTCCCGCTAACCAGGTTATGCAGGAGGAAGCTTCCTTTGATGACGAGCAGACTGAGGAGATGATGGCACAACCGGTGCGGCCAAGCGAGGCCATCTTCGACAAGCCGGCCAAGAACCGTCACATGAGGCCGCTGTACTTGAGAGGGTACGTCAATGGCAAGCCATTGACCAAGATGTTCGTCGACGGCGGAGCGGCCGCCAATGTAATGCCGTACACCACCTTCGGAAGCTTGGAATGGGCCCGAGCGATTTGACGCCTACAAGCATCATCTTGAATGACTTCGCCGGAACCCTTCGTACACCAAAGGATGTGCTCACGTGGACTTGATGATCGGGTCCAAGACGCTGCTCACCACCTTCTTTGTCATTGAGGGCAAAGGAGCCTACGGCCGCTGCTTGGGCGGGGCCGGATTCATGCTAACCGATGCGTCCCATCCACCATGCATCAACGACTCATCCGATGGGTGGACGACGAGATTGAGGTCGTCCAAGCGGATGATTCCGTGAGCGTGGCCAACATGGAACCAACTTTCTGGGAATACCGGGGGATTGATTGCTTCTCGTGCAAAGATCGGGGGGAAGGTCCCGTTGAACTCGTCGGCGGCGACCAACGGCCGATTCAAGCGATCGGCTCTTATAGTAATTTTTAATGGAGAACCCCGTGGATGGCACCGATGGAAAATTAGGGCGAGGATTCATGTCGGCTGATAAACTAGAAGAGGTTGACATTGGAAGCGGTGATAAGCCGAGGCCGACGTTCATCAGTGCAAATTTACAGCCAAACTTCAGGGGGAATTTAATTGAGCTTCTCAAAGAATATAAGGATTGCTTCGCCTGGGATTACTCGGAGATGCCTGGATTGGATCGTTCCATCGTCGAGCATCGGTTGCCAATCAAGCCTGGTTTCAAACCATATAAGCAACCGCCCCGGAAAATCTACAAGGATGAAGTATTGGCCGATGTGAAGAAGGAAATTGAAAGATTACTTGACGCAAACTTCGTTCGGCCATGCAGATATGCGGAGTGGATTTCTAACATCGTCCCTGTGTATAAGAAGAATGGAAAAATGAGGGTTTGTATAGACTTCAGGGACCTGAACAGAGCTACTCCCATGGACGGATACCCGATGCCTATTGCCGATTTGTTGATTGACGCCGCTGCTGGACACAAGGTGATTAGTTTCATGGATGGCAACGCGGGATACAATCAGATCTTCATGGCAATAGAAGACATATCAAAGACGGCCTTTAGATGTCCTGGTCATATAGGCCTATTCGAGTGGATAGTCATGACGTTTGGGTTGAAAAATGCCGGTGCAACCTATCAACGGGCCATGAATTACATTTTTCATGGGTTGATCGGCAAAACCGTGGAAATCTACATTGATGACGTGGTGATCAAGTCCTTAAGTCATGACACCCATCTGGAAGACGTGAAGAAGACCTTGGAGTGCACCCGAAACACGGTTTGAAGATGAATCCAAACAAGTGCGCTTTTGGGGTATCACCGGAGAATTCTTGGGGTTTACGGTCCACGAAGGGGGAATTGAAGTTGGCAAGAAGAGCATGAAAGCCATTGATGAAGTCGTTCCTCCAACCAACCTCAAAGAATTGCAATCACGCTCGGCAAGATCAACTTCGTGAGAAGGTTCATCTCAAATTTATCACGGAAGGTGTTGCCATTCTCTCCATTGCCTTGAAGCCGAAGAAAGATCAAAAATTCACATGGGGTGACGAACAACAAAAGGCTTTTGATGAGATCAAGCAAGACATGAAGGAGCCGCCGTGCCGGTTCCTCCTCGCCTAGACAAGCCTTTCAAGTTGTACGTGGCGGCCGATACCCAAACCATTGGATCGGCCCTTATTCAAGAATTCGAAGGAAAGGAGCGGGTGGTAGCCTATCTTAGCCGAAAACTACTTGATCCTGAAACCAGGTATTCGGCTGCAGAGAACCGTGTCTTTGTGTGTACTACTCGTGTACAAAGTTTCGGCACTACTTGTTGAATGCCGAATGCACTGTATACTCCAAGTTTGATGTGATAAAACATATGTTATCTATGCCAATTTTGAATGGTCGGATTGGCAAGTGGATTTTAGCTTTATCAGAGTTCGAGTTGAAGTTCGAATCGGCAAAAGCCATCAAAGGTCAGGTCATTGCCGATTTTATAACTGAGCATCGTGACCCGTCAATTGATCTGCTTGAAATTACCCCTTGGGCTTTATTTTTTGATGGGTCATCGTGTGGCAAAGGTGGGGGAGTAGGAATCCTGCTAATTTCGCCCAGAGGTGAGATGTTTGAATTCGCCATTCCTATACAACCCACTGTCACAAATAACCAGGCGAGTACGAGGCACTACTTCGAGGGCTTCAATATTTGAGAGAAGCTGGGGCCGTTTCAGTCGAGATCTATGGAGATTCAGAATTGGTAATCAAGCAACTGAACGGCCAATACGAGTGCAGAAGCGAAGCGCTGAGGAGTTACTACGAAGAGTGCAGGGAAATCTTAAAAAGCTTCCCATTGGTAACCCTACAGCACATTCCTAGAGAGCATAACGAGGAAGCAAACAGGCTAGCTCGCAGCGCCTCCGGATACAAGGAGAGTCAAGAAGCGTTTGCTTTGCAAGTGTGTGCACTAGGAGCGGATCTTGCGAAGATGATTGGAGGAAAGAAATCGTTGACTACTTGAAAGATCCATCCCGAAAAGTCTCTAGGAAACTCGGTACAAGGCAATTAAGTTCGTTCTTCTCCGGATGATAATCTGTTCTATAAATCATTAGACGGGGTATTACTACGATGCTTGGGTCCAGAAGAAGCCAAGAACATGATGAGCGAGGTGCACGACGGGATATGTGGAGCGCACCAATCGGCCTACCGTATGAAATGGGTTATTAGACAAGCCGGATGCTTTTGGCCGACGATATTGGAGGACTGCTTTGAGTATTACAAGGGATGTCAAGATTGCCAAAGGTTTGGGAATATTCAAAGGGTCCCTGCATCAGCATTGAATCCCATCATCAAGCCATGGCCATTCAGGGGCTGGGGTATAGACTTGATTGGCCAAATTAATCCGCCGTCTAGCAAGGGGCATAAGTTCGTGCTTTTGGCTACAGATTACTTCACCAAGTGGGTTGAGGCGATCCCGCTGAAGAAGGTGACGTCAGAAAACATGATCGAATTCGTCAAGGAACACATCATCTATCGATTTGGGATCCCTCAGACGATTACCACCGATCGTGGGGCACAATTCGTGTCATTGGAGTTCGTAGATTTTGCCGAAAGCATGGGAATCAAATTGTTTAATTCTTCTCCATATTATGCCCAAGCTAATGGTCAAGCGAGAGGCTTCTAATAAGATCATGATCAAGCCGATACGAAAGAAGATCGATCGAAGCCAAGAAGGTGGCATTCGGTACTCGGTGAGGCGCTCTCATGGAGCCACAAAGACTTCTCCTTACGAGTCGGTTTACGGGCATCACGCAATATTTCCTTGGGAGATGCAATCGCATTCAAGGAGAGTGGTCTTGCAGAAGGATTTAAGCTCCAAAGATTACGGCGCTAATGATGGACGAGCCGGGAAGATTTGCATATGATCCGTCTCGGGGCCCCGGAGAACATCGAGAAAAACAAACCGCGGGTTGCCAAGTACTATAATAAGAAGGTAAAAGTAAGGCAATTTGCGTAAGGCGATCTAGTGTGGAAAGCGTTATTGCCGATTGGAACTAAATACGGCGATTTCGGCAAATGGTCCCCTAACCGGGAAGGACCTTTTCGTGTGGTCAGATGCGTCCCTGGTAATGCATATATATTGAAAACTTTGCTAGGAGAAGAATTTTCCGCCGCAATAAATGGAAGATATCTGAAGAAATATTATCCTAGCATTGAGATCGATCGGTGATTACACACATCTGACACAGAGATAGCCGGCACTCAAGAATGAGGCCGCCTTCAGAACAAAAAATCCATGAACAGGCGAGATGGCCAATGTCCAGATGCATTGCCCTTAGCACGAAACTTCAATTACAATCGCCGCTCGCAGTTTACATCTAACAACCCTGATGGTCAGGTCCCCAAGGAGGTGGGAAGCAGAAGGCGTGGAGAAAGAAGCGAAAGTATGATTCAATCTTTTCTTTACTTCTTCGCCGTCGCTCCCTCTTCGCTTGTTCTCGGACCACCGTGAAGGCAACTTGGAACGCACGAGGATGACCATGGTTGGCGGCCTCTACCAAGCTATCCCGTGCCATCTTCAGGGTTGTTGTACCCGCCGCAGACATCCGGAGCAGGGGAATCAAGGTTAGAGGCAAGAAATCCAGATGCAAGCATAAAGGAGTCAAGAGCGTTTACCCCCTACTAGTGCTTCCAGAGCCATGCGACGCTCGCGCTCGGCTTGGCAACGGGCGGTGATGTCCCCCGAGGCCGTGCTCCGTGTGCGCGACGCGGCGGCGCAGCTGATGGTTGGTCCTCTGTTCAGGCGTGGCATCCCCTGCTTCGATGGAGGAATCGGAGGAGATGTACTCAGGCACATCTTCGGTCCCGATGACTTCTTCGGGAAGCAAATCAAGGCTGCAGAAGACGAGAGGAAAACATGAAGCGCAAGATCATGCGGGAGAACGAGGAGCAGATCAAGAAAGAACTCACTTCCGAATCGTACGCTTCTTTGATGAGCTGCTCTCCTGGGGTTGCTTGCCCTTGTCCATGACTTCGGGGTTTTCTTCTCTAAGGACAAGGGAGGAGATGAGAAATGATGGATGAGTGCGCGAGTGGATTTGCAGGGCACCCTGGCAGGCTATTTTATTGACCAAGGGGTGCGTTGGGAGTGATGACCGGTCAGTGCACACCGCTGGAATACCAAACGACGGATTTTTCTCCCAAGTACGAAGGGTTTTTCTCTTGAACAAGATCGATGGATTGCCGAATCGGGATCCGCTGTGGATTTTGTGCCAAGGGGCGAGTTGTTCTCGCACGTTCGGCTCAAGGTAGCCCCCGAATGCGCTCAAAGAAAAAGGAATTCGCAAATGCAAAATGCAGAGAAAGTCATCACGGGACAAGCACGTAATGCAAAAGTTCTCCATCTATTGCCGATATTTACATATCCCTAGTACAATCTAGTCGAAAAGCCTATTCAACACGTATTGGGGATGAGTAATTTCGGCAATGGCGTCGCCGTGGCCATCAAGGCGCTCCAGGATGAGCTCGATCTCGTCAATGTCCTCCGCGCGCCGCCCCCGGAAGCCACGCGGCCCGGTGGAATAGTCGACGTCCGTATGCGTCGCCATCGCAGCCAGGCCCAAGGTGGTGCCCAAACGAACGCCATGGACGGCCACCTCGTCGACGCGGCGCTCCACCGCGGCAAGGCGCTCCGCCGCGTGTCGCCGCGGGCATTCACCTTCTCGGCCAACTGCTCTACCAGCGCCTTTAGCTGGTTGAGCTCAGCATCGCGGGCTGCAAAGAGCAAACAGAAAGGATTAGCATCAAAGGCCGGGCTGGATCAAGAATCATTCTCAGAGCCATACCGTCGATGGCCTCCAGCAGCTGTTTGCGCTGGTCCTCCCATTCTAGCTCGGCCACGCCCGCCTTCTTGGAGACCTCCTCCAGCTCACGCCGGACGCCTCCGGTTCCCTCCTTGAAGCGGAGGGCATCAACTTCCCCGTACGGCACGGGGGAGTGGCCATCGGACTCCGAGGAGTCGTCAGGAAGGGGTTGATTGGCCAGCGCCGGAGACGGATTCCACTGGATCAATCTGAGGAAAAAGGGGATGATCGTCAAGGCAAGAAGAAAATCAAAAGTCGAATCAAAGAAAAGGGATTGACGATCGTTGCCTCCAGCGCGCGTTGGCGCTGCTCCCCTCGGCCTCGTCGGAGGCGCGGCGGCGATTGACGCGGCGCACCATTGTGGTTTGGGATGTGTACTGTTTGCAAGAGGACTAAGATTGGCAAAGATTCGAGAGCTAGAGGGCCTGATGGAGAGCTAGGGGCACCTATGGTAACATTTATAGTCCCGGGCAGGATGAATCGTGGCTTCGAGTCGTCGTCGTGGATCGTGGCGCATATCCCAAGAAAATCGGAAGGTGTAAAGGTTTCCTTGGCCGGCCCGCCGACGGGTCGCTTGGAGTTCTAGGCCGAGCCGCGTGCGCTTGATTGGTTTGGCTATAGAAAATCAAAGTGTCATTCAGGAGTTGGCGTTTCACTACCGAATGGGTCGTTCAAGATCATATTTGAAAAGTACGCAGAAGAAAGGAAACATCGCAAGAAGATATTACAAGAACAACCAATTCAGGTTATACATCAATAAGGACATTCAAGCATTCGAAGTTTTGCAATCACACTACGAGCACCGGATGTTATCGGATGGGAATTGTCCAAAGGCTCCCCGGCAATCCTTTTGGGTACCGGATAAATCGCTTGAGTTCTCGCATTGCATTGCTCTATCTTGGTGATAGCCGATTTTGCTTCCGCTTGGGTCTTTGTTATCAATCCAATGAAGTTCGGCTATTTTCGCTATATCAACCTCTATCTCCGCCGACGTACTTCTCGGTTCGCTTCTAGAGCAACTTTCCCGGCAATTTTTAGATCATAAGAAGTCTGCAGGTTAACCAATGCATCCTTGTGGCTCTCTGCTTGGGATTGTGCCCCGTTCATGGCATGTTCAGCATCAGTTTTCCTCTTTTCAATGGCCGGGCGGGAGCGCAATTTCCTCCAAGCGCGCCTTACGGGTGCATAAAGGGCTTCCAAGCCATAGACGGATGATAGAGAAGCTCTGATGTCTTTAGGAAGTTCTTGACTGATAGATTCAAACATCTCTTCGAAGTGATGGAGATCATTGAACTGATCCTGAGCATCTCTTTCTAGCCAGGCGGCAATTTCTTTGAGCTTGGACAACACTTCGTCCGGGCAAACCGGGCCGGTATACTCCTTTCATCACCTCGGCAGCTGGATTGCTCTCTGATGGCAGGCTTGATGATGTGGGGCCTGATCCTGAGAAATAACATTGCCGAGTTAAGAATGCTAAACATCGAGGTACCAAAATTAAGTGCAAATGGATACCTCATGGTTGGTTTCTTGAGCAGGGGCAATCACAGGTGAGGGAGATGCTCCAGGCAGAGCCGAAACTTCCAAGCTGGAAGGTGCCGATGCGGTCACTAGCGACTCGTGAGTTTCGGGCGATGAGGAGTCGGGTCCACCTCTCGTTAGGTTGGTTATCTCTCGTTTGACCAACAGTGATGGCACCCTTGGAGAACTTGGTGGCTCCGGTGGAATTGGGAGATTCATCTCTCGGAGAATTTGTCGCTTCGCAGAAGGTGATGAAGATGAGATCTCCACCGGGATAGGTAATTCAGCCCCCGGGTGGACTCGCTTGTCGGACCACCGGGACATTTACAAGCTGCTCTTCCATTGTTTCTTCCGCAATGTCAAATTGGAAGGGTAAATGCCGTGCTCATCTTTAAGAAAAGACAAAAGGGTCATACCGCAGAGATGGGGCATTGGCAGGTACTGGCTCTGAAAGCTGCTGGGCTCTGGTCTGAAAATGCACAATGATATGATTCATCAAGAACAGAGTGATCTTGTGGTCAAGAGGGTAAGGGATTCTACCTCAGTGAGCACTTTCTTGATTGTTCTCCTCCTCTTGGCAGCTGGAGGGGCAACCAGAGATAGACCTTGCCTCTTGTCAGCGGCAAGGCTAGAGAGGCTGGGATCTGATGAGGCATACCTGGCCATTAGCTGAGCTAGAGTTGTGGATTTAAATCCCAGTGCCGAAAGTGGGCCTTTGGCATTATAAGTAATATCCCTAGCTCGAGGAGCAGGCACCGTGTTCTGTGGACAAGAGGGTGAAAGTCAGAATCATGAATAAAGAGGGCATGTCCGATCCAAGGGTTCATTGTATTACCTCTGAAGTTGGCAGGAAATCGAGCGTTAACTCGCACGAACACATGGACAGCTCACCGAAGATATGGTCATGAAATTCTTGCCACCAGGAGTTGAAGGTGGGGTGAGCTATAGTCGTGGGCACAAAACGACATGTGTAGACGGTTGACCGCACACATAATTAAAAACCCCGCTGCCCCCGCATCGCTCTTTGATTTCCTCTCCCGGGTTTGAGGAATTCGTGCGGGAACAATCTTGGGGGCATCCGTCCACATCCAGGTTTGCCGGCCATTATATTGGGCTAGTAATACTCATAGGTGCTAACATTCCGCCACCCTCCATTGAACTCGGTCGGCAGTATGCATGGGCGGATGATAATGTTGAAGATTGTTGACGGTTAATAATTGTATCAAAGTTCGTGCGTGACTCGCAAGCGTACAAGTCTCCCGTCGTAGTCAAGGGACCCTTCTTCCCTCGAGTGGTGAACCCAAGGTATCGAATCCGTGGAACAAATGTGTGACGCAAGAGTTGATCTAGTAAAGCCAAGTAACTTCAATCTTTGGTAAAAGAGAAACCCTAATGCATCTAGATAAGAGCACAAAACAAAGATAAATCTAATCTACTAAAGACCGGAGAAAACAAAGTAAGATTGGGTAGATAAACCGATCTAGAGGGATCGGGGTAAGCCTTTTTGTTGAAGTTCCAAGCAAGAGAAGAAGTAGCAAATCAAATCTTAAAAGAAGCCTCTTTAAATCGTGGTTTCCCGTCCAAATCCGAAAACATCCGCCTTTCGAGACCCCCGTTCGTCACAACGTATCCCTATTCATGCGGGGAGCTTAGGGCGAGTCAAAAGACAAGTCGAGATTCTTTCGGAGGATCCGGCATGTACCTCTAGCCACCGCGGCTACAAGAACACCCTATGTAATCTATCGCGCGAATAGAATTGGAATAAGCAAAGCCGATCGAAAAACGAAATCTTCGAGGAAACACTTGATCGCTAAGAAAAGATTCAACTTGATAATTCAACTATGACAATGATACATACACAAGATCACCACCGGGATCCTTCCTTGATCTTGCTTCTAACTCCGAAACTCCGACGTGGTCTTCCATGCAAGGTTCCCACGTCGGCTAGGGAAACCCTAGTCAACTAGCTCGACCCTCTCCTCTCCGAGATGGTGTCCCTCTCTTCTCTCGCTTCTCGGCGGCCGAAGACGAAATCTTCTCCTTGTGGCTCTCGGTCGGGGGGCTATAAATAGCCCGATTGGCGGCTAGGGCAAAGGAGAGCACGTTTGGGCCCAAAATGGGCCCGGGCCGACCGGATCGGGCCGGCCGGCCCGGGCCCATTTAGGCCCGGCCCCGTGGGCTCCTTTGCCCCACGTCGGTTCCCTTGCTTCCCGGATGTTTCCCCCTTCGCATGTAGGTCCATGTCGTCGGTTTCTCTCCGAATTGGACTCAACTCCTTGTCTTGCAAGATTCAAGACTTTTCCGGTCGTGTCCCCGGAGTCCGTTGTCTTCTCGGATCAAGTCCCCGCTTCTTGGAGTTAAGTTTGCTTCATTGCATGACTTGTACGGGGCTTCAAGTTCTTGTCATGAGGTGCTTAATGAACTTATCCCGAAAGTCTTGCATTCAACACTAAAACCCCGCATAAACATTAAACTCCAAAACCGACATGCACACGTGAACTTGTTATACCACGGGGGTTAGTACCAATGGATAAGGTATAAAACTCATGCCAACACCGAAGGTAAACTCATGGCTAGGTTGACGGATTTTCACCGTCAACATCTCCCCCATGCTTAAACCTTGCTCGTCCTCGAGTAAGCCTTCGATGGATATCATCATTGCCAAACAATGTTAAAACTTTGCACTTGATCACACATGAGAAAACATAATGCTCTCAAAATTTTAATTCATTAAAGTTCCATAATGTACTAGCCTTCATCTCTACGGAGGGTAGATTCTTTTTAAGCTTATCCCACAAGTATTAACATGCTCACAAAGTTTTAAATAGATCTCAGAATTTTTGAAATGAAGATCGAGATAAAGAAAAACTAAACCAAATTCACAAATTTAAATCATCTCGTGTATTGCTCATAAACTCTCATCTCACTTGTCTCTCAAGCCTATATATTCTACTCCTTTCCCTCTCATATATATGTGGTAGGCTTTATATGGAGCTTTGGGAAAGTTTAGTCCTAACAAGATTTTATAAATGAGGTGTTGTCAAAACAAGACAAGCTTCTCATGGTCTTACCGAGACTCGTCAAAAAGGTCATTGGAAAATAATGTTAATCAAGGAGGGGAAAGAGAAAAATACACACACTTTTAGATGAGTGGACATGTGCAAATGGCAAAGAGTGATCCCGAGGCACAAAGGAAGTCCTCGTTATCGGATTGCACATGGTTGGAAGATGAGAATGGATCTTTTTAACTTGAAGCCTTGAATGCACTTTTAGAGAGCTAGGGAATTTACTTTACACACATTTTTTTTTTCTTTCTCATATTTCTCATTCTTTTCTTTCTTTCATTCATTCATTTTTTCCTCGTCATATATTCAGCCCATGACTTCCACAACGAAGTTTTGATTTTTTTATACCTTGAAAGTCATGAGTATCGCCGGATTTTTTTCTTTCATCATCATTTTTTTTTAAAAAATATTCCCCTTTGAACTCTAAAACTGCACCGTACCTACCTCCTCCCCCATGCTTAGACGTGCTCGTCCTCGAGCAAAGAGGCGAAAAATAAGGTAGGTACCGGAATATTTTTCCTTGGAGAGATACTTGAAATCTTCAACGTTGGCACCGTCTTGCGATCTTCCTTGAATTGATGATCCATTCTCAACGATAGGTTGTGGTCAAGGAGGTAATCACAAAAAAATGATATTTGATTTAAGGGTGGATATCCGGCGAAGTTTGTGAGATCACCGATGCGGGGATACACAATGCACGGATAAAAGGCTAGCAAAAAGATAGATACGCAAAAATGGAATGACCAACTTTTCTAGTCTCGGGCCGGAGAAATCATGGCCTGCAATAACGCACTCAAAAATAAATCTTGTACACTAAGGTTTATGCACTCAAATATATATAAGGCTTTGGATAGGTTGAGCAACACACAAGTGATATTTGTGACAAGGTTAGCAATATTTTTGAGCATAAAAGACATCTTTAATCTATTCATAACTTGAGAGCACATAAAACACTATGGGTCTTTATTTTAATCATGACCTCCGCTGAGAATTAAGCTAGCATTTAAATAAATTCAGATTTGTATTTTTAAGAGAGCACTAGCTTAAACATGCATAAATCAATTACAAAGATGAACAAAGCTGCAATTTTAATCATATATCATCATGGCACGAATTTTGTAACTTTTCCAATGATATAATCAAGGTGGTGTCTTTATTAATGATGACATCAAGTTGAAATACAAACTGAAAATAAACTAACATGCTTGCTGAAATTTAAATAAAAACAGAAAATACTACGCAAACACACATAAGCAAAAGCTGAAAATTACAGAGAAAAAGAAAAGAAAAGAAAACTAAAGTTCCTAAATCTTCTAGTCCTCCGCCGGTGGTTGATGTTGATGATCTTGATAATAATACCCTTGTTCATAATATGATTGGACATTCCCTCCGACGAATTGATTTGGCTCCACAAGGTGAAGGCGTCCGAGCTCGAAGGCAATATTTGCATTTCCTTCACCAAGCCGAGTTGCGTTAGCTTGGATGGCTGCGATGTTTTGAGCGTTTCTTGCAGCATACCCTCCAATTATGGCCATGCTTTGTTGTGGTTGGGGATGATGAGCGTAGGACTCCGCGAAGTTAGCGTTGGGCACAACATAATTTGGTGGGGGTACCGGTGCACCACCCCCCCATGCTTGCTCTTGTGGCCCTCCGTAATAACTTGGCGGAGGAGGAACTCCGCCGAATGGTTGCACATTGGGTTGTGCTCCACTCGCTTGTGCGGATGATATTCCCTCCTCTACGATTCTTCCTCTTTTGTTCTTCCTTGCAGGGACAAGTAATCCCTCTTCCAACCAATCTTCCTTTCCTTCGGTGAAAAAGCCTAAGCCTCTCATTCGGAAGGGGTAGGTTCACTATGGCCAACCGATAACCTCCTCTCTCATCTCCACTAATGTATTTGCCTTGCCGCAAATATTCAATGCCGAGAGAGGTACCTCGCAAAAGGTGGTCGGGGGTTTCTTGCGATCCCCGGCCGCAAGGAAAAGGCCAACATGGAGAGGTAACACCCCGAACCAATATTACCCGCCCCCGATGTTGCTTCACAACACCAACGGTTGATCATGAGGTAAGAGGGGTCTATTGGCTGCCCGGCAATTAAAGCCGAGTATAGCCAATTCAACTCCGTGTCGGTCACCTTTGTTTCCTTCATCCTCCCCAATACCCTCTTGCACACCCAAGAGTGAAATATCCGGATAATGGGGTTGCGGATGCAATTGCGTTGTTGATGGGCTTCTCCGGAGATCATGTTCCAAAATCCCGCCAACATGCCGGTGGCACGTCAACTTTCTCCGAGCTCCCTTGTGGAATCCAAGCAGCTCCCTAACGTGCTCGTAGGGAACCACTTGTTCGATTCCCTCCAAACGGAATGACAAGCCTTGCACCCCATCATCATCAACGATGGGTGCAATAGTCATCAAAATTTCCAAGGCGTACCCCAAATGGGTGTCCACCGATATTCCGTTGGAGAACTGCACCCATCCGAGGTGCCCCAACATATAGTATATGTCGGTGCAAAAACCCAAGGTGCAGAGTGCTTGGTTGTCGAACTCGAAGTTGGGCACAAGCCTCTTCTCAAGATTAGAGAGCCTCTCCTCCTCCTCCGCCGACAAGATGATGAAGCCGTACGAAGAGTATGTCGGGGTGTAAGGAGGTGGCGCGGTTGAGCGAGTCGATCGTCGTGGTGGCGCGGGCTGCTCCAACGTGTGCCCACGAGGTTCGGTGAACCTCATGGAAGTGCTTCTCGCAGCCCTCATACCACCAAGGAGGAGAGCATCGTTCCTCCTCGGTGGTGCCGTGTCCGTCTCCATGCTCCGGGGAGACTCGGAAACCGAGTGCCTTCTCGAAGACGTGGTTGATGACGGCTTGGATGACGACGAACTCTTCTTCTTGGAGAAGAGACTTGTGGTTTTCTTCCATGCTGCACTCTTTTCTTCAACTAAAACTCCGGGTTGCAACCGGTAACTAGGCACTTAAACTCTTTGATTCAGATGTGGACTTTGAGTGGATTAAGGATGTGGATTTTTTTCTTGAGTCATCAAGCTTGGGAAGGTTGGCTATGTCTACGGAGGTTTTGAGCACACAAACTTGAACACACAAACAAAGGAAGGAGAGGGAAGCTTGCCTGCAGAAAACGGGAGCCGGGGGGCTCCTTATGTAGGTGAGGCCGGCCTCGGTGCTCCTCCCCGCCTCGTCTTTCTTCCAAAGCACGATCATTTCACCTCTCGCAACTTTCCCCGCCCGCGTGCTCCACGAGTTGCACCGCCCAAACGCTCTCGTCCACTCCTTGGTCCTTCCACTTGATGCTTCATGTTTTGGGTCATGTCCATGCTCCCTAGCTCCACTTGCTTCACATGCCACCATGAAATTCCTACAAAGTTGATGCTTGCTGCCCACTATGCTTGTCCTTCGCATGTGAAATTGGTGAAAGTTGATGAAAGGGAATCCAATGGTGCATGCATGATTACTAGATTGCCTCCATTATGGTGTGTTTAAGGTTAAGCACTCCTCTAATTCGAAATTTAAAATATTTTTCAGAGCCATGCAAGAGCTCGAACATAATTTTAGAGAAGTTTTTAAACCATTAAAAACAAATGCAAGTCGAAAATATTTTCTTTTTACGTCGATTTCGGTCTCACCGGTATAGTTTGCCTTCATTGGTTGAGAGCGGACATTTTCCCGGCTTGATCATGGGGGCATAGGTTTAGGTTCTAATTTTGGCTAAATAAGAAAGATTTTGAATAAAACAAAATTAGAATAGGCTTAGAAAAATTCTAATCCTAGAGAAACCAAGGATATAGATTTTTAAAACCAACCAAAAGCTTTGATTTCTAAGTTCACGCGAGTCCTACCACGTGCTGAATTTTATTAACACTTAAACATAAATCGTGGCTCTACTCGTGTGGTTTTAGCATGAAAAATAAGTCAACCTCAGCACCATAATGAGGGTGAAAGGTTGAGTTAAGGTTCTGAAATTATTTGGTTGAGGATTTCTCGAAAAGAAAAGAATCAAACAAGCACATAGGAGGGTTCATGCAAAGGGTTTATGATAAAGCAAACATTCAATCAAGAATTATGTCTCTAATATTGTTCAACCACTTCTAAGTCTGATGTCTTTGTGTAATAAAACTCAAAAACTAAATTATTAAAAAGACTCGAAAAACCCGGAATCGGGTTGTCCTCCCGTAGCTTATTCTTGACTTGACGAAACGGGTTGCCTCCCCGCCTAGCGCTTCGTTTATAGTCCATGGCTAGACTTCTTCACTTGATTACTTCGGATCAACGCTCTTTGTGGGCGTTGCAATCTTGGGTACCCGCTTTTGCTTAGTCAATTTTTTTGGTCTTCACAGTCCGGCTTTGTCCTTTGGTCTTGACGGATGCAACAACTTCCTTGTGGCTCGGCATCTTGAACTCCGGGTCTTCGGTCGTGATCTTCATGGTCTCTAGTGTGATCCTTCATCTCTACCGAATGAGCTTGAGTAGCCTTCGCCGTCTTGGGACCTTGGAGTTGTCTCGGATATTCTTCTTCGTTACCCATCGGCGCCCGGCAAGTTGTCCCACTTGCGTCTAGCATCTTCATTACGATGAACACTTCACGTATAGAGCTTCCGACCTCCGTCACCTTGCCATCTAAATTCTTCAATATTTTCTCCATAGCCTCGAACTTAGTGATGGCGTCCTCGTTGATCTTAGCTTGCTCGTCCATCAAGTCCTTGAATTGTGCACAAAGAGAACCCAAAACTTGAATCGACGAACTTGCATTAAATCGGGGTTACCTTGGACATGGTCATACTCCACACACTCCTTGCATGAGGATCTTGCTTCGGCGGCCTTTAGGTGTTGAGCTTCTTTCTCCATCTCCATCTTCTCCATCCTCCTCTTAAGTAAACCGATATGCCACTCAAGGAATCCGACTCATATGCATTCAGCTCTCGCAATCGTCATGCGGATAGTTGAGACTTTGATCTTGAACGGCCTCCCGGCGTCTTGAAGGTTTATGATAGGTAGATCAACGATGTCCGGGGTGCGCAGCGCTCCGGTGGTTGAGGTTGATCTTCCTTTGGACTTGGAGGTGGTGATTCCCTTGGAGATTTCGACGGTCCTTCGACTTCAACTTTTGAATCTAGGGTTTCCACCCCTTTAGCTTGTGTTGCATGTCACCTTTGCCTCGTAAAGTTTTCCCGGATCATCCACAAAAAAAGCTTGGGTTTCTTGGAGAGGTAGCCGACCATCTCCGGTTAGGGTTAGCAATAAGCAAAGTATGCAAAAGAAACTAGAAAACAAAACAAATCTATAAAGACTAGAGTTAGACAAACTAGATTAGATGTATTTTGAGGATGATCAAAATTTAGTAGATGCAAAAATAAAACAAAATCAGTACTGAAAATTACAAAAAAAAGCAATAAAAAATCAAATCTTGATCACTTGCTCCCCGGCAACGGCGCCAAAAAAAGGGGCTTGTTGACGGTTAATAATTGTATCAAAGTTCGTGCGTGACTCGCAAGCGTACAAGTCTCCCGTCGTAGTCAAGGGACCCTTCTTCCCTCGAGTGGTGAACCCAAGGTATCGAATCCGTGGAACAAATGTGTGACGCAAGAGTTGATCTAGTAAAGCCAAGTAACTTCAATCTTAGGTAAAAGAGAAACCCTAATGCATCTAGATAAGAGCACAAAACAAAGATAAATCTAATCTACTAAAGACCGGAGAAAACAAAGTAAGATTGGGTAGATAAACCGATCTAGAGGGATCGGGGTAAGCCTTTTTGTTGAAGTTCCAAGCAAGAGAAGAAGTAGCAAATCAAATCTTAAAAGAAGCCTCTTTAAATCGTGGTTTCCCGTCCAAATCCGAAAACATCCGCCTTTCGAGACCCCCGTTCGTCACAACGTATCCCTATTCATGCGGGGAGCTTAGGGCGAGTCAAAAGACAAGTCGAGATTCTTTCGGAGGATCCGGCGTGTACCTCTAGCCACCGCGGCTACAAGAACACCCTATGTAATCTATCGCGCGAATAGAATTGGAATAAGCAAAGCCGATCGAAAAACAAAATCTTCGAGGAAACACTTGATCGCTAAGAAAAGATTCAACTTGATAATTCAACTATGACAATGATACATACACAAGATCACCACCGGGATCCTTCCTTGATCTTGCTTCTAGCTCCGGAACTCCGACGTGGTCTTCCATGCAAGGTTCCCACGTCGGCTAGGGAAACCCTAGTCAACTAGCTCGACCCTCTCCTCTCCAAGATGGTGTCCCTCTCTTCTCTCGCTTCTCGGCGGCCGAAGACGAAATCTTCTCCTTGTGGCTCTCGGTCGTGGGGCTATAAATAGCCCGATTGGCGGCTAGGGCAAAGGAGAGCACGTTTGGGCCCAAAATGGGCTCCGGGCCGACCGGATCGGGCCGGCCGGCCCGGGCCCATTTAGGCCCGGCCCCGTGGGCTCCTTTGCCCCACGTCGGTTCCCTTGCTTCCCGGATGTTTCCCCCTTCGCATGTAGGTCCATGTCGTCGGTTTCTCTCCGAATTGGACTCAACTCCTTGTCTTGCAAGATTCGAAGCACTTTTCCGGTCGTGTCCCCGGAGTCCGTTGTCTTCTCGGATCAAGTCCCCGCTTCTTGGAGTTAAGTTTGCTTCATTGCATGACTTGTACGGGGCTTCAAGTTCTTGTCATGAGGTGCTTAATGAACTTATCCCGAAAGTCTTGCATTCAACACTAAAACCCCGCATAAACATTAAACTCCAAAACCGACATGCACACGTGAACTTGTTATACCACGGGGGTTAGTACCAATGGATAAGGTATAAAACTCATGCCAACACCGAAGGTAAACTCATGGCTAGGTTGACGGATTTTCACCGTCAACAAAGATCTCTAAGAATCTCCTATCTTGATGGCCGGGTTCAAAGGAAATTCAACAGGAAAGGTCAAGGTGTCGTTGTCCAGATAGGGAAGCCAGAGGGGATTGGGGAAACCTTTGAAGAACAACTCGAAAAACTGGCTGATGTCTTGCTGGATGGAAACAGTTGAAGCCGCTTCTCCGTAGTTCTGGCATCCTCTGGTAGCTTGAGGCTCTCCTTCGGGGTGATTGGACAAAGGAAAGAACCTGGAGTTCAAATCGACGCCGACAATCCGATGCATGTGGAGCCGCAGCCACATCCGAACAAACCACCAAGGGCCATTGACGCATGTTATCCTTTGGCCGGTATAATTTGGGTAACGATCCGATGAAGCATATGATATACGCCGCCCAAGAAGAATTTTCCCGCAGGGAGGCGATTGCCACCGACCGGATGAGTCGCCATTGCGATATGGTTCAAAGTGGGCTCGTTGGCTTTGCCACGAAAAACAAATACGCACGACCACATATTCGTAAAGGCTCGTATTCAACATCACCAAGGGGATTGTCTTTCATGTGCTTCAAGATATAATTTTTGTAGCCGTTCCCTGGCTTTACCCCTGTCTGGCGTGAAGAGTTTTTGAAGCTCCCGTGGCTGGACAGACCCGGTGATGTCAAGGCCGGTGATCATATATACATCGGCCAAGGTTGGAGACATTGGGCCATGCCCGAAAAGGAAGGCGTTGACGCCATTTGACCAGAAGTGGCAGGCGGCTATCAGGAGGTCTTCGTTCTTAGGGGTCTCAGCCACTGATAACTCCAAACATTGGGCGATACGGAGGGTGTCTAGGTTGGTCAATCCACTCTTATCTGCAAGAATCGTCCGATACCAAGTTCTCCAACCCGCAATTGGAGGTAAAGGCCGCTTCTTGAAAGCGTCTTGCCATTGAGCCGGTGGAGACAGAGCCGCTTTAAAGGGGATTCTCCGAGATTCGACTTCGCTATGAAATCTCGAGGATCGGGGGTTCCCCACGGGACCAAGATAATAAGACCTCGAATTGGCCTCGGTGGGAATCAAAAGAGCAAGAGAAGGCTCCCGAAAGAAAAGCGGAAAAGGAAATCTCGGTGAAATTGAAAACCTAAATGCCGAACGAGGTTTGCGTGGGTGAAGTTTACCCGAGTGTCTTGGTGCCGAGCCGCCATTGGAGGTCCGAGCTCGGAACAAGGAGGTCTAGGGTTGGATCCGGGACGAGGATTCCGGCGGATTGCGAAGAACAGTGTTGACGCATTCGATTCGTGGTCGGAGTCAATTGTGGAACAAAATTACTTTTATCCCACAATTGAAGGGGCATGTGTTAACACCGAAATTTGGCAAGGAGTCTGACTTGTGGGTCCGGTTCGATAAAGAGTCCGTCTGGTGGAAGGAAGGATATTTTCAGAGATATTCGGCAAAAGGATCCGCGGTCGGCTATCTGCTCCGGTTCGGCAAAGGAACAGTAGAGCTGATTTCGCGGGATTGGACGGTGACGTGGCTCGATCAGGGGGGACGAATGGATGGATAGGTGATCAAACTTAGAGATAAGTTAGGCAATGAATCCATTCGCAGTTGTACTCAATAGGGTATAAATACGACCCCTGGATGTATGTAACAACAACAATCATTCCTCAATACACACCGGCCTTACGCCAAACCCTAGAGTCCTTGTCATGTCGTCGAGTTCTTCGAGAGGGCCAATCGATCCGTCGACCTCCGTGAGTACCGGCAACCTTGTATCATGTCTAGTATCATGCGGTGGATTAAGATCCGATGCAAGTAGTCTTGTTACCATGCTTCGTGTCATGCGGTAGATTCAAGCTTGGTTCAAGAAGGTTTCTTGTTAGATCATGAGCCATGCGGTAGGCTAAGATCTGGCTTGAAGCTAGTTATCGGCTCTATTGGATTTTGGCAAGATCCAATAGATTCATTAAGTTATCCCGTGTTATTTTGAGTTTTACTTTATGTTTTAATTCATGTAACACACCTTTGCCCAATCTCGATGGTTTTGGATCGGCTTTATCTTCTATGATCCTTATTCGAGTAGATTTCATGTTTCAATACGTGGATCTTGTGCTCTCCAATAGCCGAAACCGAATCGATCTAGGTTGTTACGTGTTGCGGGTTCAAGCTTGCTATGTTCGTATAAATCTTGAAAGAACCAGGTATCATGCGGTAGATGCGAGTTTTTGGGTTGCTTTGGAGCTAGTCATCCGGTGGATTAGATTCCCAAATCAGTCTGATAGGTTTATTCACGTGGTAATGTTTGCTCCTTCTTCATGGACCCCGAATCGGTTGTTCAGCTGTATTCGGTTATGTTCTTCACGAGTAGATCCCGTACGTTATTTATGTTTTAAATGATGTGTGCTTTTAGCTTTCCATATTTAGATTGTATCATGCGGTGGATAGATCTATTTGTGGAAAGTGGTATGGTTTTTCATGCAAGTTGTATCATGCGGTGGATAGATTTGTTTGATACCGTACCCGACGGATCTTAAAGTAACTAGACATGCGGTAGACTAGTGCTTTGGATCTATGCATGCTTGTTTAATACATGATCATGTTCGTGCTTTACTTTATTTAATGTTAATCTCCATGGGGATCGGTCATATCTTTGCGCGTGCACCCTTGTTTATACAAAGACCGATCGCTGTCACGCTTACGTCATCCATTCGGCGGTTGTTCTTTTTCCCCTTTGCGGTTTCCCGAATGGTCGCGGCTCTTTGACGGATAGCTTTCCATAGCTATGTGTTATCCCATCCGGCTCTTTAGCCGTAAATATGGAACCGTCTCGGTACCACCCGGCAAGTTCCAAGCTTTGATATCTAATCGCTTTATCTTTTGTTAATTTTCGGAAAAATTGATCGGCACGTCATTTGCTCTCTCGCGCGTGTGAAGCCGCCTTTGTTCGGCTTGCCGTGTGATTGGCGTTGAGTGCACTTTTTGCGTCAACAGGGACTTCATATACAACATCCTCACCATAAAAGAAAATTTTGAATGTTTCGAACCCGGCCGAGCTTCTTCTTCGCATCTTTCGAACTCGTTGCAAATGTTGGTATTTCTCCATCGGCCTCTCGCCGTTGCAAACAGATCTCCTATCATCTCTTGTACTCCATGATCCTCATCGTAACCATCTTCGTTCGCATCCACATGTATCCCAAACTCATTATCATGCCCTTCTACCTCCTCATCTAAACCCTCATCAATTTCAACATCTGCAGCCTCCCCATGATGAGTCCACCTGGTATATGTAGGTGAAATTCCATAAATGTGCAGATGAGTTTCTACTTGATTCTGATGCATCAACCTTCGATTATGACAATTAATGCACGGACAGCGAATGTGTTCATCTTCACGATACCTTTCACTAACAAATTTCATAAAATCTTCAACTCCCTTGACATAAACAGTTGTGAATTGTTTCCCAAAAACCCAACTTCTATCCATCTGTTTAGACAAAAAAACAATTATTAACTAACTAACTGTGATTAAACTAAACAAATTACTAATGCATATAATAAACAAACTTCAAACACATAAAAAACCATCAAACCTTCACGTGTCACTGTTCTGTCCACGCGCAGCCGCTGTTCTGTCTGCGGCCAAACCTTCTCTGCCCTCGCTAGCGTGCGTTGCACTGCTGCCCGTGCGTAGGCGACAATTGCTGGCGATCCTCTCAAGCCTCGATCAGGTCGCGCACGCCATCAAGGCCACTAAATAAAAATTATGAACTAACTGTGATTAAATAAATCAAAATACTAATGCATATTTGAACCAAAATTCATACCTTCTCTTCCTACACGATGAACGCCGGCGAACCTCCTCGATACATCAATCGGGTCGCGACGCACAAGTCGTCCACGCTCTCGATCGGGTGGACAAGCACGTCCATGCCCGCCCTTGATCGAAGTTCACGCACGTCCACTTCCAGACAATGTCGAGACCAGGTTCACGCACGCCCGCCCCGGGATCACGTCGATGCCATGGATTCTCGTTGCGCCGCCAAAGGATCGTGCGCCGCGAGAAAAGGATCCTAAGCCACGGCGTATTGCGTCGACTCCCCGTGCGAGCCGGCCTTGGTCGATGGACACCGACCTCGATCCATTAAGTTTAGGGCGGGCCCAACGTTATAATTATCAAGTTTAATGTATATATATATATTAACCCGCACCGTTCCTTCTAAAACGGTGTACTAGTCTAGTGGTAACTCTAGTTTATGAGTTGTGTTATGTCACAGGATCGAATCCATGCGGTTGCATATTTTTTTTACAAATATTATACGCCAAACGATACAACACATGGGAATCACAATCTACGACGATTATCTTGTGATGTTCGGTGACGTTCATATCATTTTCGTCACAAAATATAAAGCCAAATTTTGGTCACTTGTAACTTATGACGAAGATAAACATTTGGTCATAGAATGTTATCATTCCATGACCAAATTGTCCAGCGTCACTAGAAAAAGGTCACAGAAGATCAGTTTTCTACTAGTGAAGGTCGGGTTTTGGAGAACTAGTCTACAAAGAGAGCTAGGCTTAAGAGATAACACTAAACAAAGGTAAACTGATCGATCCGACAGAGAACAGAGATAACAAGGTAAGCTCTAAGGAAAGTTAGATACGAAAGATTGAGCACAAGAACATAGTTGATTTATAAAGAGACAACCTAACCGAGATACGATGAACATCAACTAGCCGATAAACACGATTCTAAGATAAACATGAAACTAGAGTGATAAGATTACTTGATAGGCAAATGAGCAAAGGCATACTACTCACACATACAAAGCTACTAAGCTAAGCGAAACTCTAAGGCTGGTTTTAGCTTGGGCTAACACTAAAAAGGTTTAGAGCTTCGATAAACTTGATCAAAAGAGATACTAAGATAAAGCTCACACGTAACGTCGTCTAATGAATTATTTGCATTTATGTATATGAAAGCCTATAAGCTTAGGTCCATTTTAATTTAACAAAACAAATGGAAAGGATGTTTCGTAAATAAAATACCCTATGTTGGCATTAGCTCGCATTAAACTTTATTTGAAGAAACCGGTGTAAAGAACCTAGTCAAATTTTATTTATAATTGTTCACGTATAAATTATGCCAATTAAACATTACTTTAGAAAGATTAGAACAACTAATCCAATTAAAGCATGTGACGTGTTGATCCAAACAAACTTTACTAGAAAGCACATGCATGTTAACATTAGTCCAGTTAATACTTATTATAAAAGACAGTGTAAAATCCTAATAAACTTTTAATTAGAAAGTGAATTAAATGTTAAACATTAAGTAAGATTAACATTTGATTTATGAAAAATCGGAGTGTAGCACTAATTAGCTTTTATTTACAAATCATATGAAATCATCATTAATCAAATTAAAATTTATTGCAAAGCGGTGTAGAACACTATATATCTTTTACTTAAAGGAAACATGTTTAATTTACCAAAAATAATACTAAATTAATTTTCAGAAAACAAGCATGATGAAAGCACACCACTAACGTGCACTTTATTTTATTATGAACCTAACACAACTTGAAGGGATTAAAACGGAGCTAAAACATGGAAGATAGGGATAAAACAACATTGGAAGGACCTATATGTGATTATCTAAAGATTTTAGGGGCTTACAGAGAAGATTCCCGAGACACATGGAATAATGCTCGCAAAAAGACTAAGGACAGGGTTAGATCTATAAAAGGTCTTGGGTGGGCTTTAAGTGTGAAAGTGGGATCTCTATAGACGGCAGCCTGCAGCTTCTGGATTTCACGGGCAGAGCTCCTCGACGCGTCTGCTGGTGACAAGGATTGCCGGCAGGCAGGCAGTCCGGCAGGGCGAAGCTCGAGGTGGGGGTGGCTTGCTCCGGCGGTCAACTCAGTCGGCGAATCGGTGATGACCAGCGGCGGTGTTTTGGTACTGCAGGTCACGGGAGCATACAGGGTGAAAGGGATTCGATGGGGATGACCAAGAAACTATAGATAGAACGGCAAAACAAAAAGTAAACAACGAGACGAACATGACGGTGTGCTCACCTTCGGCCAGGGAGGAATGATGGCGAGGGAAGGGCTCGCCGGAGTAGGAGAGGAGTTGCCGACGTTGGGGAAGAACTCACCGGACTTGGGCAAGATGACAGAGTCGATGTCGGTTTCGAGAAATCCACCACACCACGACGTTGAGTTCGATGAGATAAACTCCATGGTGGTGTCCGTCTGCACCGGAAGTCCACGGTTTCGCCGGAAAAGCTCGCCGGAAAGATCGTCAGAATTTAGTAGATGCAAAAGTTTGGCGAGGGTTATTGGGAGCTAGGGTTATCGAAACGGGATGAGGTTAGTGGCGTTGGAAAGAGTACACCAAGGAGATCATTGGGAGCTATTTATTGGCCGAGATTGAGTCCGATTTTATTTTCCCATTCTTTCTAATTTCGGGAATTAATTTCGCATTAGAAAACAATTTCAGAAAATCCTGAAATCGTAATTAAACCACGAAAAATACTCCGAAGCTCAGAACAATTCAGGAAATACTAGAGATGTTTTGGGATGTGAGGAACCCAACAAAAGTATTTGGAGCCCAAGAAAAAGATTTTAGAGTCTTCTAATAAATAGAATTAGCTCAAGAGAAAAGAGAATAAATTCCAGAAAAAGCTGGAAAAATCTCAGGGTGATTTGATCAGCACCGAAACGTATTTTAAAAGCCTTTTTCACTCATGAAAAACCAAGATGCATCGACATGAATGAAACACTAACATCGAACCAATTTATTTAAGTCGAAAAATCAAACAATGACCTTTTCCCATACTAGATTTCCCGTAAACAAAATAAATTGAGAAAAAAATTAAAATGATGAGAAAATTGTTGTTTAATTTTTTTTATTTCTATTCACATCCTGAAATTTGAAAATTTCATGGTGTGACAACTTCTCCACGGTGCTTGCCTCATTGCTCGATGACGATAAATGGACAAACATGAACTAACGATGTGTTGACCATTTGGCAGGGCGGCGGAGCCGCATAGGATCGAGAGGGAGTCTAGGCGTCGCCTCTCGGCGCTCTTAGATACGACGCGATAGAAGACCAAGAGTCCGCTCCGATGGCTGGTTCGCTAGGCCAACAAGGAGGGGATATGTATATGGGTTAAAGGCCCTTGCCGGGGCGGGCCCTAGGCCTGCGCACTTATGGGTTATGGCACACCCCTAGAGCGGGGCACCGCCAATGCTTGATGCTTTGGTTTTTCATTTTATGGTTTTTCCGTAATTTATTATGATATTTTAAAACTGCTCTAGGGGGTAAATTAACTGGTTTTAGAAAGTTCATGGGGTGATATAGACTAGGTGATATTTCTTTTACCAAATAATGTCGGGCCTGCCATGGTACTGTATGATTTGAATATAACCGTCGGATGAACCGCCGAGTCCATATCCAAGTGTCGGTCCATCCGGTGCTGAAGCAATTGTTTTGGCGCGTCTCTATATGATTTAAATACAACCGTTAGATGAACCGTTGGTCAAGGCGTCGGATCGTCCGGTCTTTGAAGGTGCGAGCCTTGACCCATACTATTGCCAAACCCTAAGGCGTCGGATGAACCGATGCCCGTACCGTTGGTTCATCCGACGGTCCGTTTAGAACCCTTTGGCCACGAGAATTCATCCGACGCATCTAGAATCGAGGGTGTCGGATCATACGACGCTATGATTTTAATTTTAACTCGTCCAATTCAGCGCTTTTGAGTTTTCCGTCGATTCTTTTGCTTCAACCTTGCTTCCTTGAACTTGAGTCTGCATATTTTCATGGCTTTTGGTGCATGGTCAAGCTACTAGTGCACGAACCCCTCTTAATAGTACGGTCAAACACTACAAACTAGGAATCCAAGTGCCCTTCATCTCCTTGTGACACGTGGAACTAGTAAAGTCCTTATCCTTGTAGTATTCATCCATTTATCGTTGATGAATTCAAATTGAGGGGTCTCATTTCCCGACAATAACTCAATAAGAAATCCGCTTCCAAACAAAGGTTAGTTACAAGCATATGGTTGTCATTTATCACCGGAACACACCCTTACCAAAGGTGCGAAAGGGCCTAGATGGTTACACTCCATCGTCAGCGGGTACACCAAGTGGTGTGTGTCGGGGCACATGAACTACATCGATCCCACCTACTTGAAGACCGGCTGTTTCGCGGAGAAGAGCCATGTCTACAGCTTCCGGGTGGTTCTGCTTGGAGCTCATCACAAGGAAGACGGCCAAGTACGACCACACCAACAGCCTTACCATAAACTTCGTCAAGTCATGTAAAGGAGGAGGGCAACGGGAGGGGGATGTTGATCTCTGACGATGCTGATCAAGCTAACCATTACATGGAGTGCCTGGACAGGATCAGCACACTTGCGGTGCAGTGTCTCAAGGAAGATGTGGATGAGAGACCGGCCATGGCACAAGTGCTCGAGGAGCTTAAGCAGGTGCAGGTGATAGCTTGCGGAGGTCTATGCTCGACCCAGGGCAAGTTGATAGAAAAAGGCACGTGGCTAGGTGGAACAAGGAGTTAGCTGAGAAATAGCCATGTCATCTACTGTATTGTGTATGAAACCTGAAACGACTTGGAATTGGAGTTTCTGTTTGCTCTGACTTTTCATTCGACTTCGATTCAGCCTTGTAGTTGTAACACCCCCAAGCTACTGCGGCAGAGTTCCTCTCGCCGGCGGGAGAGCATACTAGCCACTGTACGATAACTGAGCGCAGTGGGCTTGAAGACAATTCTCTGTTTCATTGTGCCTTTTACTGAAAGCATCCAGCCCAGCTACTTGTGCGGAAGCATCTTGTTTCAAAAGCAAAATACCCGTGCTGTATTCGAATTTTAAAAGGAAATGAGGGTGAAAACTATGGTACGAACAGTCCAGCATTTCATTGCCATGGCCAACATGAGTGCTCTGATTATAATATAGGCCCGAAAGGGCCTGTGATTTTAGACAGACAGACAGACGCAGATGCTCTGATTCAACATGATCTGAGCTTGTTTCCCAGAAATGTCTCACAGCCACATGAACAACTGGGGGTCCAAAGCAATTTCCCAAGGAGTGAGTATAGGTGAAGGCAAGTACGTTAAGACTCTTTTTTTTTGAACGAAAATATGTTAAAACTCTTGCTGCACTTTTAAAGGCATCACACTTCTTCTGAAGTTCAGCTGGTTGTGACCCGCGTATTAACCTGGTGACATTCTGTATGATACTCTTGGTGAAACTACCCATCATATATCTGCGGAGTTGCAAAAAAAAAAAAGTACTGATTAGCTTATACTCTCATGGAAATCTAGACATCTAGCACCACAAAACTATATTAACATCTACTGCATACGACAAAATATGGGTTGTATCCTCTTCATTGCTTTCCGTACTTTAACACCATTGTCTATACTCTGTTTCCTCTGTTTCCGTACTTTGCTCAGCCTAGTCTGCCACTCTGCCTGCATTGGAAGTAGTTCGCCTGATATATTTTTTAGGGCTCCCACTCTAAAATCAGGAGCAGCTGGAAGAGGCATTTTTTTAGTCTTTCAAGTGTCAAATTATTTTTTAGCAAATTGTTTGGTAGGGTTCTGCCGGAGCAGTAGGAGAAGCTGAAACTGGAGCCCAACCAATGTAACCCTAAGGCTAATCTCAGTGCAAGTTTCATAGGTGTTTCTTGTACATTACTTGGGGTGTCATGTCGGTATTTTTGATGATGTGACGTGAGTTAACGAGAGATGTGAGAGAGGTTTCACTACCGGAATCTGGGCCTGTGCCGAGAGCGAGCTCCTCTCGGCACAGGCCCGATTACACTCGGCACGGCGCGTGCCGAGAGGGGAACTCTCGGCACAGCCCACTCGTCACCGCTGGGCCGGCGAAGAGCCCTTTGCCGAGAGCCACGTCAGATCCACTCGTTACACGTGTGCCGAGAGTGGGATATTGCTCTCGGCAAATGAAATTTCATAAAACAAAAAAAAGAAATAAATCCAAGGCAGCGGGCCCACCGGCCCGGCGCGCCCGGCCCCACCACCGCCGCCCACCACCACCACCGGATCCGCCACCACCACCACCGCCGCCGCCCGCCACCACCACCGGCGCCGCCCGCCACCACCACCATTGGCGCCGCCCGCCGCCACCACCACCGGATCCGCCACCACCACCACCGGCGCCGCTCGCCACCACCGCCGCCGCCGAACACCGGCCACCACCGCCTCGCCTAGCCTCCCGCCACCACATCCACCACCCCCACCACCGGCGCCGCCCGCCACCACCACCATTGGCGCCGCCCGCCGCCACCACCACCGGATCCGCCACCACCACCACCGCGCCGCCGCCACCACCGCCGCCGCCGAACACCGGCCACCACCGCCTCGCCTAGCCTCCCGCCACCACATCCACCACCCCACCTCCCGCCACCCCGCCTCGCCCAGCCTCCCGTCACCACATCGATGAGGAGGAGGAGGTCGCCGCCGCCGTGGTGCCCCCGGCCGCCGCCTTCGTAGATCCGGCCGCCACCGTCGTGGATGAGCGCGGTCGCCGCCTTTGCGCCACCGTCGGGAGCGGCCGCCACCACCGCGCCTCGCCCCGCCGCCGCTCCTCGCCACGAGGTGAGGGGCGAGCGGAGGGGGGAGGAGGGGGCGGCGAGGCTCTCTTGCGGCGGAGGGGATGGAGGAGTGGGCGGCGAGGCGAGGTGCGGCGGAGGGGAGGGAGAGGAATGGGCGGCGGCGGCGGACCGTGGCGTTGGGGGCGCGCGCGGGGGCGAGCGGCGGGAGGGAGGATGCGGTGGGAGGGTGGGAGGGCGGCCATTATATAGGTAGGGTTAGAGGAGGGGCGCAGTGGGCCGGCGCGGGAGGTGGGCCGGCTAGCCCAATAAGGCTATGCCGAGAGGAATCCTCTCGTCAAAGAAAGTTATATTCCTATTAATTATTAAAAATAGCAAATATATCTGGAAAAATTGCAACACTTGACATGACACTATTTATGTGGTATATTACCTATAGAGAAGTTTTTGTAATGAAACTCAAATTTGAATTTCTCTAATACACCAAATCTACTCACATTAGTTCAAATTCTATGAAACTTCTCGTGAGATGTTTCGGTTTCTAAAGAGTGTATGTGTCTAAGTGTTCAAAATAGTCTCAATTTTTTATCACAATCTCCACATATGATATCATGAGCACTTGAAAAATTTCGTGATTTTCAAACTTCATTTGAATTTTATACAATTTTAAATCCTTTCTACATCACGATCTCCATCATGCATATAGAACCAAATGCCAGAAATTTAGCTTCGTTTCGTGTACATGGTCTTAGAGATGTCTCGTGGACATGAATATCATTTTTCCAACAACTTTATTCTATGATTTCATGCACTTGCAGTTCATATCGGACGCATACCACAAAATACCTAGAAAGAAGTAAAAAATTTAAATATAGAAAATAGAGCTGAAATTGTGCCAAATTTGAGCATAAGTTTTGTATAAGTGTTTGTTGAGGATAGAAAAAAATTGAAGGCAAAAAAGTGATTTTTTTAAATTTTCTTTGCCGAGAGTCAAAAAATTGCACTTGGCAAAGAAATTCTTTGCCGAGAGCTAGCCAGTTGGCTCTTGGTAAAGAAATCTTTGGCGAGTATTTTTTTCTGTGCCGAGAGCTTTCTGTTTGGCTCTCGGCAAAGAAGCCCGTTTGCCAAGTGTTTTTTCTGTGCCGAGAGCCAAATAAAAGACTCTCGGCAAAGTCTTTGCCGAGAGTTTTTTATTTGGCTCTCGGCACAGAACCAGACTCTAGGCAAAGACTGAAATTCCGGTTGTGTCTAGATGAAACTATGTATGTACAGTTACTAATACATGTTGTGTCTTGCGCATTTAGTGCATATTAAATTGTACCATGAAATTTTGCACTGAAGATGGAGTTTCAAACACAACTTCATTTGCATGTTGCTTACGTGGCTATATTGGAAACAACAAAATGAAACTCTCCACTGGAATTAGCCCAAGTGTCACGCACAAAGAGAATGGAAACATAAAGCCTTTATATATGTACCTAGAAATAAATGAAGATACTTAACTTGCTGAAAATAAACAGGAAGATCATGAGATAATTGAATGCTGGATTTAGGGGAATAGATGCCGTTTAGTCGTGAACTTACAATGTTAATGTGTGCAAGCTTGGCCTTGTTGTCTTCTGACTCGCACCATTGCTTCAGTTCCTTGTTGTCCCGATCAATAACTAGCAGCTGGAGGTTGGTGAGCTGCTGCATAGATGCTGGCAAAGACTTGATGCTATGACAGTGCTTGATGACGAGCTTTTTGAGAGTGGAGACGTCGCTCAGCCATTCTGGCAGTGCTGATATTCTTTGACACCAAAACAACTCGAGTGACTCCAGGGAGGAGAGTTGCTTTATGCTCTCCGGCGGCAAGCTCGTCAGGTGATGACAATAGGAGAATTTTAACTCCTGGAGGGCAGGGAAGTGGTGAAACAGCCTGAAACTCTGGTACTGGCTTTTGGTGATGATAGACAGGCTGGTGGTAGCTGAAGTAGAGTTGCAGCGATCCTTGCTGGTTTCTGCCTCCGCTAATGAACACAGAACTTGGTCGCTCCCTGATATTCTCCACTCACGGCATTTTGGTAGGGTTGGCTTCACTAGCCTCAATCTTGGACACCAAGATATCTCGAGTACATCTAGCACTGGGAACATGGAGTCCTCCACACCATCTTCACCAGAGCATGTTGTATTCCACTCCTCCAAACCATCCATAAAGCTTACAATGAAGTTTGTCAATCGGGAAACGCTCCTTTGCCACCACAGATACCACAGTCAATTTTTGTAACGTTCGGTAGTTTCCAGAGATGCAATCTTTCTAGGTACCGCAACTGTCCAAGTGGTGGTAGATTGGTGCATGCCGGAAGATTTTGCAATGTAATAGAGGTAAGATTTGGGAGATGATGAGAAATAACCATGAACCAGCTAGGAAAGCTCGGACTGCTATATCCTTCTAGTCTCATATCCTTCAGACTCATTGGTGGCACTAGTTGTCCCAACAAACCCTCATCCTCAAGATGTCGATCAGCTCTCGCGGTCCAACCCAGTGTCAAGGTCAAGAGATTACGTTTGGTCGATAGCTTAAGTCTCTCGGCTTCCTCCACAAATCTTACATTCTCAAGGGAAACTATTTGCAGTGCGCCCACGTTTACGTTCTCGAGCAGATGCAGATTGCTGTGAGCACTGAAGTCATCAGCTCGGACCTTAAAGAGTGGTAATGTTAGTGAATAGTGCAACTGAGAACTGGCTTGTTCCAACAATTCCTGAGAGCACCCAACCAGCAGTACAGACTTCAGCCCAGTTGCACCACCTATACTCTTTGGGACGGACTTGAGCTCACTGCAACATGTGAGATTCAATGTATGGAGCCTTTTGAGATTTCCTATACTTTCTGGTAGATGCTCAAACCAATTCCCTGAGAGGTTCAGATTCTGCAGATTGGAAAGGGTACCGATGAAATTTAGGTCGGTACAGGCAACAAAGGGTCCACAAATGCAATTTTCTAATTCCAAAACCTTGAGATTGGTGAGATTTTTCATAGCTACAGGTAGATCTTCTTTCTCAAAATCCCGCGCGCACATCACGTTTGACATATCCAGATATTGCAATGCGGCGAGCCCACGCAGAGCTCCCGCTAATCCTTTTTCAATATAGCAGTTGTTCAAATCTAGATGCAATAAACTATGGAGCCTCTTAAACGACTCTGGAAATTCCCTGACACCACAACTTGACATGTATAAATATTGTAGATTGACCAGGCTGCCTATAGCTTCTGGTAGCCGTGTGATACAACCACAAGATGATAAGTTCAAATGTTGAAGTCGTGAGAGGCTGCACAAAGATTCAGGTATTGACTTGGCACTGGAACATTTAGACAAGTCAAGATGGTGCAAATTTGTGAGATTACCAATTGAGTCTGGCAGCTCTCTAATCCTAGAGCAACCTGACATGTCAAGATGTGTCATACATTTTAGATCACTAAATGATTCTGGAAGGTTTGATATGCCAGAACAACCTGACAAACCAAGATATTTCAGACACCCGAGCTTGCCTATTGATCCTGGCAGCGCGGAAATGTGAGAAGATCCATTCAGGTTCAGGTACTGCAGTTTTGATAGCTGAGTTATATACTCTGGGAGAACTTCATTTTGCATTCGTGGAGCAGCAAGATACTTTAGCTGCTTCAGTTGCCCAATAGAGGCTGGCAACAGCATACTAGAGCATGCACTAAAATCCAAAACACGCAAGAACTTTGCAAACGAAAATGCCCCACAAGATAGATCCAGCTTGCCGCTATCTGCTATATGAAGCGCTCTCACCTTTGAGGGTAAAACATTGGATAACCTCGTTGTGTGGTCATATTTGGTAACCGATGCATAACGACAATATCTTTGGCTATTTGCTTTAGTATTCTTCGGTGCAACACAAGAAACGATTAACTCATCACCCATGATTAATGTTGCCAGTTCATGCACCAGGTCGTGCATAGTGTACCGTTCCATATGATCTTCCCAAGTCTGAAATGATAAGTTAATGATACTTCATTAAAATGTCAACTAATAATTTCTTCATTTTGAAACGAAAATGAAATCCTAAGTTTAAATATACATATAAAAACTGTGAGGATACCAGTTTTACTTATTAGTAAGTATCTACTGCATATCATATCTTCTTTGAATGTCATTTCAGTCAAATGTGCTGGGAATTTTTTGGAATTGTGTGCAATCTTTGCTAGCTAGTGCTGTAGTATTATCGTTGAAAATGGTGTTTGGTCTATGGCTAAGTGAAAATTGCATTTCAGTGAAGAAACGGTACGAGTTACACTACAAGCCAAAACAGTTTTCCTTGGATGAGTAATCTGTAACTATAATTCTCCCCATCCTTTTTCCCTCTGAGCCCGTGAGCTTTCTAACTTCTTTTTACATACACATTTTCTTTATTTATACTCAAAAAACATAGGGGACTCCCCTGCCGATTTGTTAAAAAAGGAAAAGGGTAATTTTTTGTTCCTTCAGTATTTTGAAATTGTGACATTTATCCCTCATGTTTTACTTGATGCAAATTGATCCTAACTATATAACTGTACACCAATCATCTCCACCTTGGCTTGACAATGATTTAGTGCGCAATTTATGCCACACAATGATCTAACTAACTTCTTAGCGATATAATGCTTAAAAAATATAAGCACACAATTTTTTCTATAAATTATCTAAAATGGTTGCCAAAAAAGGTTTTTGATAAAATTAATGAAAACAGATTCACATCGATATGTTGTACCGATATGTGGCTGTCATACCCGGCCCAATTTGGATGACCCATGAGAGCGCGGTGCGCGTGTTTAGTGCCACATTGCTAGTTGAGCAAAGGTAGAGCCAACTTATAAGCCTTTGTCCACCAGCCATACCACCCTCGGGTTAACCCTTTTTACACGAAGCGAGGACGAAAGTGTAAGCGGGGTGCTATGTGTACACGTGCTCGCCCCTACGGAAGGGGCCGGGCGGTGCGGGTTTGGTGGGCGGGGTGTTACAAATGGTATCGAGCCGACCCTCGCGGTTGCGCGTACGGGTCTATGTGCGGACATAGGGCGCATGGCGCGCGTGGGCCCGGGATGGGACACACGGCATGGCATATGGTTCGGCACTAGACGTACGGTCGTGCGCTAAGAGGGAAGGTTCTCGGACATTTGCTCGGGTCGGTGTGCGGATGTATGCATGCGCGTGTGGGCCTAGGATGGGGCACATGGCATGGCGTATGGGTCGGCACCGGACGGGTGAGTTGGACCGACGAGGACGTCGGGTTTTTTAGGGGGGTGAATGTCACACCCGGCCCAATTTGGATGGCCCATGAGAGCGCGGATGCGCGTGTTTAGTGTCACATTGCTAGTTTAGCAAAGGTGGAGCCAACTTATAAGTCTTTGTCCACCAGCCATACGGAAGGGCCGGGCGGTGCGGCTTTGGTGGGCGGGTGTTACAGTGGCTAACCAGGATGACTAGCAGTTGGCAAAAACTCCAATATGCGAACAGATTGATCAGCAGGCAAGAGTACTGTTCTGGTAGTTTTATATACGGCAACTTTACCTTGGATAAACTAGTGTTATTAAGACAACTAGTGATCATTAATATATTGTGTAATTTAAAATATGTGTTGTTTATGTTACAAAATTATGTGGCCCTTTATTTGATGTCATATTAATAACAAATCAAAACATAAATGAAACAATAATGGTATACTAAAATCCTTATAACCTTATTAAAAAATAACTAAAATATTTATGCCATTTAAAATCACTAGCCTGTGTGGGGGCACGGATTGACGGACTAGTAATAACTAATTATACACTAATCATCATGGCTTGACTTAACAATGGTTTAGTGCACAATTAATTGCCACACAATGGCGAAAGGGCCCGTAGCCTAGTGGTTACAAGAGCCCCGGTAGCACATCAGGTCCTGGGTTCGACTCCTCGTGGGAGCGAATTTCTCAGGATTTAACGGCGTTTGTGCTTTTCACGTCGGTGCGGAATATGGTCCCGACACTAACCAGTAGATAGCGCCGAGGTCTATCCCTCAATGGTCGATGCTAAGTAACAAGTGACACCGAGGTTTTATCCCGGTTCCGGCCGAGGGGGCCGTACGTCCCGGCGGGGGCGTGCTCGGGGCACTATATTACTTAGCACCGGGGTGCTTGTAGTGGGGCAAATACAAGCAAGGCGGGAGAGGAAGTGTAGCTTCCAAGTCCCCGGAAGGGTGGCCGAAGATGTTGTGGGAGAATGAGAATGAGTACGTGGTGAGTGAAGTGTTCTTGTGTCTCCGTTCGTCCGTCTCTCCCCCCCGCGGCCGGGGGTTCGCCCCCCCCCTTTTATAGATCAAGGGGGCGGCGGGTTACATGCGCGCCGCGCTACCTAGCTATGTGGAGAAGTGTGACGTGCTACGGTGTAGAGTGGGCGGCCGTCCGGCGATCCCCGCCGCGATCCGGTCATCATGGCACGACTTGTACCCGAACGGTGGCGGTTCGAGGGTAGGAGAGCAACGGATGGCGGTGATGTCCTCGATAGGCTCGGGGGCGGTGCGACGCAAGCTTGTACGAAGTACGGGGGGGCGAGCGAACGGCGTTCCTTCCCAACACGCCTCACGGGGCGGGAGTCGTTGCTACGGGGTCCGGCGTGCGCCCGCGCGCGCGGTACGGCGGCCACGCCGTTACGGTGGCCGGGATGGCAATCCACCGGCCTAGCGCCTCCACCTAACCCCGTAGGGTCACGGGAAAGTGAAATCGAGGGTGCGCCCGCCCCCCTTCGAGGGTCGGGCGCGTTAGCCGTACTGCAGTAGGCGCGCGGTGTCACGGGACCGACACCGCCGTACCGCACGGTCCCTCCCCACAGTGGTGGGGATGGGCTCCTCCCTGGGGAGTTGGTGCGGCGGCACGGGCGCGAGCCCCGGCGCATGATGGCGCCGCCCCCTTGTGTCAGGGCGTTAAATGCCCGTGTACGGGGCCGGCGCACGCGTGAGGGGCACCCTCGAGCGTGGCGGACCCCGGCCGAGGGCGGGGCGTACCCTCGAGCGAGGCGGAGCCCGCTCGAGGGGGAGTGAACCCTCGAGCGGGGCGGAGCCCGCCCGAGGGGAGCGCGCCCTCGAGCGGGGGCGAAGCCTCGCTCGAGGGGACTTCTAAGAGGACCGTCTTGGTGGGCCGTCGGGGTCCCGGCGGCGTGGGCCGTGTCTGCATGGTTAGGCACGCCGCATGGTTAGGCTTAGTGTGTTGTGGCGGGTTTTAAGTGAGGATTTCCCCGTTGTTCAAGGGGACCCCTAGGGCTGTCCCCCGACGGTGGCCCCCGAGCATCCGTGGGTTTGCCATTGAGGCTCCCGCGGATGCCGGAACCTACGATAGGACGTTCTTCCCTCCTTGTTTGCGAATGCTTTTCCGTGGGGCCGCGTCGGCGGACCCGCGGTCTAGCCCCCGAAGCCTGCGGGGGTGTGGGTGCTCCCCGTAGGGGTTAACCGCGAGTATTTTGGTTAGAGAGGCGTGGCACACATGCCAACCGGCATCGGCGGTATTTCGGCCCCGGCTTTGGGGGTGCACGCACCGCCGTGCCACCGTCTCCGGCGGGTGCGGTTTCAAGGAGGTGTAGCCGCGCGTCCGGCCCCCGAGCCTTGGCCCGTTCGAGGCGATCGGGTAGAGCTTGGCGACTTGTTTTTAACGCGCCCTCGCCGTCCCTCCGCGGGACGGAGGGTGAGGTTTCCGCAACCCCCATCGAGCGGGTCGCGGATTGCGGATTCCTCGTCGAGCTGCTAGCGGGTGGTTCAAGTGGACGTCCATGCCCCGTTCGATAAGGGTAGGCTGCGCGGTCCGGAGACACGTCCATGGAAGCTCTTGCATGGGTTTGCTAGGTGGGGCTCGGTCCCGTTCCCTAGGGACCGAGGGCGCGGAAGCTCTCCCTCGGTGGGATCCCCCGGCTAGCTGCCCTCGCTGGCTCTCGAACACGACATGTGGGGCACCCTCGAGGCGACGGGCTCGAGGAACGGCTCGAATGCGCGTGCCCTCGTCGTCCCTAACTCGCGATCCGTGGCGCTCGTTCGAACCCGTCGAGGGTCGGGCTTCGAACCTCGATCGCAGGGGCCGTGCGGGGTGGCGCCTGGGCGGCCCCGTCTTTTCACGTTTGCGGCCATCGAGGGGTCTGGGCGAGCCAGCCCTCGAGGTGCTGGTTGGTAGCACAGCGTATGTGCCCTTCCTTGGAGAATCGATGTTGTCTCGAGCCAAGGGCTCGCGCCGCTCGAGGGTTTTACGTGGCATGGGTGCCCGCGGTGCCTGCTCTACATCGAGCAGGTCCCGAGCGACCTTCTCACGTCGATATCCCATCGAGGGTTGACGTCATCCTGAGCCAAGGGTTCGTGCCCCTCGAGGGTTTTACGTGGCATGGGTGCCCGCGGTGCCTGCTCTACATCGAGCAGGTCCCGGGCTACCTTCTCACGTCGATATCCCATCGAGGGCTGCCTTTGTTTCGAGCCGGGGGTTCGCCCCGCTCGAGGGTTCTCCTTGCTTGGCAAGGGACCCAGTTATTTTAAATGCCTTGCGGTCGTGGCCGCGGTTTTGCAGCGCGGGCGCGCCTTTTTAGGCGCTGTGGCCGCGCGCGCGCGCGTAGTGGGCGGCGTGGCAGGCGGACGTGACCGCTTCGCCTCGATCGCCGCGGGTATTCGCCGTAATGATGGCCCGCCCGCGGTGGACGTGGCCGCCGCGGTCGTGGTGGGGCCCGCCCGTCGACGCGAAGGAGAGATTCCCTGCCGGTTAATGCTAGAGGGGCGTATGCTCCGGAGAGCTCGCCCCGTCGGCTTATAAATCTGAGGGGTGGAAGAGACGGCGGTTTTTTACCTTGACGCCTCACCATTTTCAGTCCCCCGCCCCTTCGTCTTCGCCTAGCTCTTGCCACCGCGCGGTGTCGCCATTAGAGCCTTTCTTCCGTTCCTCGTTCTCCGTCCTCGCATTCCTTCGTCCTTCCTCATGGCGCCGCCTCAGCTTCCCCTTAGGATCCTGGAGCCGTATGCCTGGGAGAGGTCGACGGTGACGCAGCTGGCCCTTGGCGAGCTGGTCGCCGCCGGCCAGCTGGCGGCCAACGAAGACGGACGTCCGGCGGAGTGGATCGTGCCGCCGGCTGCGGACCGCGAGCCCAACCCTCCGGAGGGCTACGTGGTGAGCTACATCCGTTACCACGAGCGGGGCTTCACCGCGCCGGCGAGCACCTTCATGCGGGCAATGTGCCACCACTACGGAGTGGAGCCGCACAACTTCGCCCCCAACGCGATCTCGCGAGCGGCCACATTCGTGGGCGTACGCAAAGGGTACCCGGGGATCCCGATCAATTGGGAGCTGCGGGTACATCTTTTCCGCGCGGAGCTCATCACGCAGCCCCACGACGGAGCCGAGGACCCGCCGCGCGATGCGCGCCGGCGGGATGTCGCTTGCCCCGCGGGGGCAATTCAAGGACGTCTACATCCCCTGCACCATGACGACGAACAACGCCGGCTGGGAGCGGGGATGGTTCTACTTGCGTAACGCCGAGCCCGGCCTCCCCCCTACACCGGCCGGGTGTTCAAGGAGAGGCCCGACTCCACCGGGGCTACGGGGTGTCCACGGCCCGGCATCGAGGCGGCGGGGAGTCGGTCCCGGCCGCCCGCGGCAGCGGCGGCGGCGCACGGGGCCGAACGCGATGGGTGTCCTCGCCTTCCTCCATCACCGGCGGATCGTGCCCTTGATGGAGAGGCCGCTCCGCATCTTTGAGATGACGAGAGGCGGCCAACCCCGTCGACCCGGCGAGGTCGCGGATGCTCCCGACGCCCCTCGAGCGGCCATATGCGCTCACCCGGGCGCGGAGCGCCGTCGACACCCGGGCGCCGATGCCTGCGGGACGGACCCCGTGGGACCTTGAGATGCTCCCCACGGGCCCGCTGGTGAGTTCGGATTTTGATTTTGTTTTGGTTCTTGGTCTTGCTTTCGTTTCCTGACGCGTCTTTGATGCTCCTGTATGTAGCTGGTGACCTTCACCATCGCCAAGTCCGTTCCGCCCACCCCCGACTCCCGTGCGCTCGGCCGGGCGGCGCGACGAACGGGAGCGAGGAGCGGGCGGCGCGCGGGGAGGGAGCACGCGAGGCGACGTCAAGCGTGCCGCGACCGGCGGGCCGCGGAGTACCGGCGGCGCGAGGAGCCGGGGCTCTCCTCCCGGAGATCGAGGAGTTCTCGTCCTCGGAGGAGGACGAAGAGGAAGAGGGGCGAGGGGGGAGGGCCCCTCCGATAGGTGGCGCCTCGCGCCCCCTTCGCCGGAACCGGCGCGGCGACAAGGGCGGCTTCGCCGGGGCGGGCGCAACGGTGCCCGCCGCCGGCAATCGACATCGAGGGCGGCGCGCGCGCGCGGGGTGCCGGCGCGCGCCGTGGAGGCGCGCGCGGCGAGCGCGCCCGTGCGCGCATCAAGCGTGCTCGCGCGCGAGGCGAGCGCGCCCGTGCGGGGGGGCGGCGTCGTCGGGGAGGCGCGACGGCGGGCGTTCCCGCACGCGGGGGCGAGCGTGCGCGCGCGCGCGCGGCGGCGACCGGGAGGCGCGGCGTCGGACGCGCCCACGCACGGGGCGGGTGCGCCCGCGCGCGCGGTAGCGAGCGCGGCGGCCGCGCGGCCTCGTCTGCTGAGGCCTCGAGGAAAAGGAAACGGGCCTTTTCCTCTTCGAGGTAAGGAGCCTGTCTTTTTTCGTTTGGTTTGATTTGTCGATGATCAGGTGCCCTAACCTTCTGTCCGTGCCTGTGCAGGGTGGTGCCAACCGTTCCTCCTCTTGCACCAGCCAAGGTGCTGAGGACGGACGCATCGATCCCCACCCGGCGGCGCTCGTCAAGGGCGTCGCGCCCGGGGACAAGCACGGCGGCGGGTGCGAGCTCGCAAAGCTCGGCCGGGGCCTCAAGGCCCCGGCCGGCGGATCAGCCGCCGCGGCGCAACCGCAGGTCGCCGGGGGCGGCCGGCGCCGGTCGTCGTGGAGACGCGGGCCGCGGCGGCGATCGTGGTGGAGGTACGGCCCGCGGAGGGCGCCGCCGTGGAGGCGCGGCCCACGGCGCCGGCCGCGCGAGAGGAGGTGGAGCGAGCGCAACTTTGTGGCGGCGCCCGTGGATGCGGCGGCGCGGCCGGAGGGTGGTGGCCATGGCGCCACGACGGCGCCCGCGGCCACGGAGACGCGGTGGAGGTGCCGGCGGAGGCGGCGCAAGCGCCCGCGCCCGCCGGCGATCCGCGGGCGGAGGTGGTGGAAGTCTCGGACGACTCTCCGCCGCCTGGGTGGAATCAGTGGGCCGGCCGGGCCCACGAACTCCCCCGAGCCCCAGGAGGGGGCCCTCGTGAGGCGGCACGAGGGTCACATGGTGGTGGGGGGCCGAGGACACGGGGCCGAGGCCTCGTCCTCCGCGCCGGCCGCCCCCGCCCCGGGTGGAGGGGGCCATCGATGATCCCCCCGGCGTTTGCCGACGCCCGGGGGGAGCGAGGAGCTCGGGGCGAGCTCCGGAGCCACGGCGCTACGCTCAACCGCGCGGCCGAACGAGGCGCCGCAGGTCCACGGCGGCCCCCCATGGCGTGTCTTTCGGTAGGGTGTCGTCGCTTGCTTTCCTCTTCTTCTCGTCTTTGTGTGTCGCTTTCGTGCCGTAGTGCTTACGGACTTTGGTCCGTGGATGTCGGGGAGCTCGAGCGCCGCGCCCACGACAAGTACGATGCGTTCGACCGGGTGAACGCCGAGGTCCACCGGCCTCCGGGAGCGGTGCGGCGCTTTCGACGCGCTTGTCGACGCCCTTAGGACGCCGGACGCGTTGGGCGGCGTACGGGCCCCGGCTCGGCCCGACGAGCTCCCCGAGAGCTCGAGGCGGACACGGCGCGTCGCTCGAGCCTCGAGCGGGTCCGCGCGAGCCCTCATCGATCGTGATGAGGCGCCGTGGAATGCGCGCTCGGACTTGGAGAAGACGCGGACGCTGGCCGCCAACTGGGAGGCGGAGGTGGCCACCGCTCGCGCCGAAACTCGGGAGCTCCGCACGTCGCTTGAGGGGGCGCAGCGCAACAGCCGCCGGGCCGAGGAGCGGGCGCGCGGGCCGGAGCAACCGCGCCAAGGAGGCCGACGACCGAAGGCCGCCCTCGACGCCAAGGCCGCGGCCCTCGTCGTCGCCGAGGAGCGGCTCCCGCAAGAGAGCACCGCCCGCCAAGGGGCCGAGGAGCGGCTTCGGCGGGGCGAGGGCGCCCTCGTCGACGCCCGTGCAGCGCTGGAGCGGGAGCGCGCCGCCCACGAGGTGACGCAGAAGTCGCTGGAGGAGCGGAACACCGCGTTCTCCAAGGTCGAGGACGAGGCGCTCATGCTCAGCATCAGCAACGCCAACCAGGAGCTGGCCCTCCGCGAGCAAGGCGAAACCGTCCGGCGCCTCGAGCTGTCGGTCGAGGCCGTGCGCCGGGACTTCGAGATGGAGAGGAAGCAAGTCGAAGGTGAGCCACTGTTTGACTCTTGCTCGTTGGTTTTTCGTTTGGGAACTCGCATTCCCTTTTTCTGATTTCTTTCTTGCCTTGGCGTTTCCAGGCTTGCGCACCGCTCTGGGGCATGCGGCTGAGCGGGCCGAGGCGCTGCAGGCTTCCTACAATTCCTCCGAGCAGGAGTTGCGGGAGCTGCGCGATGCGGCCCTCGAGACCTGCCGCTCCGTCGAGGAGGGCGAGGCCCAGGCCGTCTGCGTGCCCTTGGTGGCCATGTCACCGAGCGGATGCGCCGGGCGCTGCAGCTGGGTGTCCAGAAGGCCCTCGGAGTGGTGCGGTCCCACTATGAGGTTAACTTCGAGGCATTGGCGGAGGGCTACATCGTTCCTGAGGGCGTCGAGGACGAGGTGGCCATGGAGCGTGTGGATGCGCTCGCTGCCGACGCCGCCAGGTTGCTCGCCGAGGCCTTCGAGGAGTTCCTCTTCCCGGACGCCGCTGATGCTGCTGCTCCTCCCGCCTGAAAGCAGTTGGGCGCTAGGCCCGTTTTTTGATGTGTATCGGTGTCCCGGCCTCGTGGCCTTTGTAAATAAACAAGCCTGTTTCATGAACATAAACATTTGCCGTAAATGAAGTCCTTTGTTTATCACGCTTTTTGTTTCTCCTTCTTCCCGAGTAGATTCTAGTTAGGGGATTTCGATTTTCGCGGGGGCCCGCCGGGTTGGAGGCGAGAGAGAAGGGCCATGTCCACACGACGTAGGCTATCTCCGGCTCGCGCGCTCCTTCCGCCGTGCCGCCTGCGCCCTGTTCGAATCGTGGCTCGAGGTTGAAGTAGGAAACAAACTTAGCGCGTGTTGTTTTGTTTTTTGCGCGAAAAAATGGGACCATTTTTGGGGGGGGGGATGCCCCCCGCAGTAGCCCCCGAGGGTAACTTGGGTTTCAGGGGAAAGCCGAGTTATCCTTTTCGTTAGACTTGAAGTGTTTACATAGTCGTTGCCAACTGGGGCGTTGGCCATGTGTTTTCTACAACGAAAATACTTGGAAAATCCTAGCTAAGGGTAGAAGCGACGTAGCTGTTGGATGTTCCAAGCGTTGGTGAGCTCTTCACCGTCCTCGTTGGCCAGCTTGTATGTGCCCGGTTTGAGTACCTTCACCACGACGTAGGGTCCCTCCCATGGGGGCGATAGCTTGTGGCGCCCTCGGTTATCTTGGCGCAGCCTTAGGACCGCATCCCCCTCGGCCGAAATCCCGTCGACGTATATTGCGTGCTTGGTAGCGTCTTAGGGACCGTTGATACCTCGCGGAATGCATTAAGGCTACGAGGCGTGCCTCGTCCACCGGTCCAGCGAGTCCTCGCGGCTCGTTGATTAGCATCCTCGTTATAACCTCGAACCTTGGGCGACCCGTATTCTAAATCCGTGGGGAGGACGACCTCCGCGCCGTGGACTAGAAAAAATGGGGTGAACCCGGTGGCTCGCTTGGGGTGGTCCTTAGGCTCCACACGACCGCCGGTAGTTCTTGGAGCCATTTTCGCCCGCATTTGTTGAGCCGGTCGAAAATTCGGGTTTTAGGCCTTGTAGGATCATGCTTTGTGGCACGTTTCACTTGGCCGTTGGTCCGTGGGTGCGCCACGGTGCCCAATCCACACGGATGTGGAACTTGTCCGAGAACTCCAAGAACTTCCGCCCGTGAACCGGGACCCGTTGTCCGTGATGATGGAGTTTGGCACTCCAAAGCGATAGACGATATCGGTGAAGAATGTCACCGCCCGCTCGGCCCTTATGGTAGGGACATGGCTTCTTCGGCATGATGTCGTCGAACACTCCCGGCCTCGAGGAGCCGGTCGAGGGCCCCGTCGAGCCGGGTCAACGCCGAGGGCCTCGGCGTTGTCGCCGTCACGCCCTTGCTCGCGCGCCTCGCGGCGCGGCTTTTTCCCCTTCTTGCCCCGCTTGTCGTTGCGGTGTGGTTCCTTGGACCCGCCGCCCTCCGCGGGCGTGTCCTCGGAGCGCTTGCCCTTCTTGCCGTCGAAGATCGCCCCCACGGCCTCCTCCCCGGAGGCGAAGCTGGTGGCGATGTCGAACAGCTCGTTGGAGTCCGGGCGGGGGCCGCGTCCCGGCTCCCGCACGAGGTCCCGGCACGTGGTGCCCTCGAGGAAGGCGTGCACGATCTCGGACTGTGCCACGCTGGGGAGTTCCGTGCAGCGCTTGGAGAAGCGCCGTATGAAGTCCCGCAGCGATTCGCCGGGCTTCGCGTGCAGGAGCGCGAGTCCCATGAGTTTCCGTGGCGCACGTATGTGCCCCCGGAAGTTGCCCACGAACGTGTGGACTAGATCGTCCCAGTTATGGATCTGGCTGGCGGGCAAGTGCTCGAGCCATGTCCGGGCTGTGTCGCTAAGGTGCAGGGGCAAGTTGCGGATGATGACCTCGTCGCTAGTGGCCCCGCCCAGCTGGCAAGCTAGGCGGTAGTCGTTGAGCCAGACACGGGGGTCCGTCTCCCCGTTGTATTTGACGAACGTCGAGGGTTGGCGGAAGCGTTGGGGGAACACTGCCGTGCGGATCTCCCGGCTGAACACACGGGTGCCCGGGGGCTCCGGCGTCGGGGAGCGATCCTCGCCACTGTCGTAGCGTCCACCCCGTCGAGGGTGGTAACCTCTTGCTGCTCGAGCGTCCGCCTTGCTGGTGCGCCTGGCGTTGATGACATTGCGGGCGTCACCATCCAGCGCCCTGCGCGCGTCAAGGAGTCGTTCCTTGGCCGGCGTGCGTCCTTGCTCGGTGGGACGCCCCGCTGGTCCCCCCGCGTGCACCGAGGGTTCGCCTCCTGGTGCGGCTTCATCGCCCCGCGCATCCCCTTGTTGGCGGATGCGTGAGGCCGAGCTCTCGGCCTGTTGGACGGCCGCTTGCTCGATGAGGGTCTGCACCTCGCGGTGCATGTCTCGAGCCTCGGGGGTCGAGGGTGCTGGCATAGCCCGCGAGCGGCGTTGCGGCGGCGACGAGCTTCGGCTTGCTCGCGGCGGAGCGTCCGCGTTGTCCACGTTGGGGACGGTGTTGATGCGGTCGCGGACCGTCGGCCCGGCCTCCCGTGCGCGTTCGCCGCGCGCGCGAGGCCTCCCCCGCCATCGAGGCGCGGAGCAACCGCACCGTTCGGTACTCTTCCGCCGGCTTGGCCTCGAGCTCGCGGGCTTGGGCTAGCCGTGCGTCGATGTCGGCCCCGGCGGAGCGCTTGGCCCCGCGGCCGGGCGCGTGGCGATCCATGGGGCGGCGTGACTTCCCCCCGTCTCCGCGCCGCCGCACCGGCGGCGTTGGCCGGGTCGTTGGTGATGACGGCGCGGCATTCCCGCGCGGGATCGTAACTCCCGGTCGGGAGTCGTCGGAGCGGCCGAACCGGTGGTCCGCGGCGTCGAGGAAACGCCGAACACAACCGGGTCGGGTACGCCGGAGAAGTCCCATTCCGCGTACCCGTGGCGGTTGGCGGGTGGTAACGTGTCGACGGAGCCCGGGGACGATTCGTCTCCCCGCCGAGGCGCGGGGTCCCCGGCGACGAAGACGTGGCGGCCGGTGGAACCCCGCGCATCGTCGTGTTGACGTTGGCGTTGTAGGCCGACGTAGCGCCACGCGGCCCGATGGGGATGCGCGGTCCCGAGACCGCGCGCGGTCCCCGCCGGGGCGGTGGCGGGCCGTCGTGACGGTGGGCGCGCCACTTTGAGTGGCGGCGCGCTCGGCCCGCCGCCGCTCGGGACCGCGCCCGGCGCGAGCGCCGCCCGGAGCGACGACGACGTCGTGGCGTCGACGGACCCGTGGCATCCGTGCCCGCGGCGCCCGCGCCGGAGTCGTGCGTGAGGCGGGGGTCCGAGCGGACCGGCCGACGCCGCGCGCGGAGTTCCTCACGGTTAGTGAGGCGCATGAGATAGCCGTTCCCCGTGGCCCGGAAATTCGGTCCCCGAAGCGGATCTCGAACCCGGCGGGGAGGGGGTCCGAGCTACCCATGCGGTAGCGTGTGGCACGCGTACTCGGTGCGGATCACCATGGAGGGAGTTGGCGAAATGACCTTAGGCGCTCGCCGGCCCCACGGTGGGCGCCAACTGTCGGTGCGGAATATGGTCCCTACACTAACCAGTAGATAGCGCCGAGGTCTATCCCTCAATGGTCGATGCTAAGTAACAAGTGACACAGAGGTTTTATCCTGGTTCCGGCCGAGGGGGGCGTACGTCCAGCAGGGGCGTGCTCGGGGAACTATATTACTTAGCACCGGGGGTGCTTGTAGTGGGGCAAATACAAGCAAGGCGGGAGAGGAAGTGTAGCTTCCAAGTCCCTGGAAGGGTGGCCGAAGATGTTGTGGGAGAATGAGAATGAGTACGTGGTGAGTGAAGTGTTCTTGTGTCTCCGTTCGTCCGTCTCTCCCCCCGCGCGCCGGGGGGTTCGCCCCCCCCTTTTATAAATCAAGGGGGCGGCGGGTTACATGCGTGCCGCGCTACCTAGCTATGTGGAGAAGTGCGACGTGCTACGGTGTAGAGTGTGCGGCCGTCCGGCGATCCCCGCCGCGATCCGGTCATTATGGCTCGACTTGTACCCGAACAGCGGCGGTTCGAGGGTAGGAGAGCAACGGATGGCAGTGATGTCCTCTGATAGGCTCGGGGGCGGTGCTGACGCAATCTTGTACGGAGTACGGGGGCGAGCGAACGGCGTTCCTTCCCAACACGCCTCACGGGGCTGGAGTCGTTGCTACAGGGTCCGGCGTGCGCCTGCACGCGCGGGTACGGCGGCCACGCGCGTTACGGTGGCCGGGATGGCAATCCACCGGCCTAGCGCCTCCACCTAACCCCCCGTAGGGTCACGGGAAAGTGAAATCGAGGGTGCGCCCGGCCCCCTTCGAGGGTCGGGCGCGTTAGCCGTACTGCAGTAGGCGCGCGGTGTCACGGGACCGACACCGGACGTACGCACGGTCCCTCCCCACGGTGGTGGGGATGGGCTCCTCCCCGGGGAGTTGGTGCGGCGGCACGGGGGCGCGAGCCCCGGCGCATGATGGCGCCGCCCCCTTGTGTCGGGCGTTAAATGCCCGTGTACGAGGCCGGCGCACGCGTGAGGGGCACCCTCGAGCGTGGCGGACCCCGGCCGAGGGCGGGATGTACCCTCGAGCGAGGCGGAACCCGCTCGAGGGGGAGTGAACCCTCGAGCGGGGCGGAGCCCGCCCGAGGGGGAGCGCGCCCTCGAGCGGGGCGAAGCCTGCTCGAGGGGACTTCTAAGAGGACCGTCTTGGTGGGCCGTCGGGGTCCCGGCGGCGTGGGCCGTGTCCTGCATGGTTAGGCACCTGCATGGTTAGGCTTAGTGTGTTGTGGCGGGTTTTAAGTGAGGATTTCCCTGTTGATCAAGGGGACCCCTAGGGTCGTCCCCAACACTTTCGGTGGTAGGCGACGTTCCCGTCGATAGCGAGGCAGGATTTGCCGGCACGGTCTTTGAAGATGCTTCTAGGGGTAGGATTTGCGTGCGTGTATTCATAGGGATGCGTGTGCGTGTGTTGTGAGTGTCTCCGATGTATTGTGTAATTCGCAATAAAAAATTGCCACACAATGATTTAACTAATTGCTTCTTAGCAATGTAATGCATAAAAAATATAAAACCCACACATTTTATCAGTAAATTATCTAAAATGGTTGCCCATAAAGTTTGTAGGACTAAAATGGTTGCCCATAAAGTTTGTAGGATGGAAACGGATTCGTCACACCCAGCCCCAATTTGGATGGCCCATGAGTCGCCTATGAGCGCCGATGCGCATGTTTAGTGTCACATTGCTAGTTGAGCAAGGGTGGATCCAACTTATAAGCCTTTGTTCACCAGTCATACCACCCTCGGGTTAACCCTTTTACACAAAGAAAGGACGAAAGCAAGGACGAAAGTGTGAGCGAGGGTGTTATGTGCACCCGTGCTCGCCCCTACGGAAGTGCTGCGCAGCTTTGGTGGGCAGAGTGTTACAAATGGTCGTACGGGTCGGTGTGCGGGCATAGATCGCATGGTGCGTGTGGGTCCGAGATGGGACACACGACATGGATATGGGTCCGCACTAGACGAACGGTCGTGCGCTAAGAGGGAATGTTTCGGACATTTGCTCGGGTCGGTGTGCGGACATATGCATACGTGTGTGGCCCCGGGATGGGGCACACGGCAGGGCATATGGGTCGGTACTGGAAGGGTGAGTTGGACCGACGAGGACGTCGGGTTATTTGAGGGAGGGTGAATGTCACACCGAGCCCAATTTGGATGGCCCATGAGCACTCGTGCGCGTGTTTAGTGCCACATTGCTAGTTGAGCAAGGGTGGAGCCAACTTATAAGCCTTGTCCACCAGCCATACCACCCTCGGGTTAACCCTTTTATACGAAGCAAGAACGAAAGTGTAAGCAGGGTGCTATGTGTACGCGTGCTCGCCCCTACGGAAGGGCTGGGCGGTGCGGCTTTGGTGGGCAGAGTGTTACAAGATTCATACTGATATGTTATATCAATTGACACAACATAAGATGTGGCTAACCAGGATGACTAGTAGTAGGCAAGAACAACTAATATATGTGAACAGATCGATCAGATTAGTATTCTGGTAGATATAAATACTTCAACGTTACCTTGGTGGGCAACTTTGAAACTTGAAGGAAGGACATGCCCAAAAGTTGGGTGAAGTATTCCTTCCCTTTCGATGGCTTGATAAAACCAAGAGCAGTCCATTGGTGAATCAAATCATCTTGAGCAATATCATGGCCTCTTGGGAATATGGCACAGAAAGAAAAGCATATCCTTAGCTCTGGTTGCATGCTTTCATAGCTTAACTTCAAGGACGGGAGCACACCATCGTTATCATCGCAAGCTTCATTCCAGATATCACTGTTATTTATTTCTGTCCATCCATCCAGATCTTTGGACTGTAGCATGTATCCAAGTGCTTGAGCTGCTAAGGGCACACCTCTACACTTCTTTGCAATATCCCTTCCTATCTGCCCCAATCTTTCTCGGTTATGTTTATCTGCAAACTTACTAAATATCTTAATTATGTCCCAGCATGCATCATCCTTCAACGGCTGCAGCATGTACGGTTCATTGTTACTGTTGGAAACATTTCTTGCAATATCTTCATTCCGTGTGGTTACTATGACATGTATCATAGTGCCATTCTTGCCCACCTGAAGCATATTTCTCAGTTTCGCTAGTTCGGTGCCCTTTTTCTCCCATAAATCGTCCAAAGCAATAAGAACCTTCTTGCCACAGAGTAGGTTATCAAGGCACTGATTTATCAACTGTAGCGTATCCCAGTTCTGCTGACTTCCTTCCTTTTGTATCTGAGAAATTATAGATCGTCCTATCTTCTTCAAGTCAAAATCTCGGGACACATAAACCCATACAAAATGATCATAGGACTTCTTGAGTTGAGCATCGTTGTAGACCAGTTGTGCTAAAGTGCTCTTCCCCATACCTCCAAGGCCATAGATAGGAAAAATCACTGTCTCGTAACTGTCGGCACTTTCTGATAGCAATTTTATGATATATTGCTTTTCTCCACTCCTCTCTATTATTGGGTTTTCAGGCAAATGCGATGATGTTTCACGAACATCATAATGCGGCTCAACTGAAGCGCTAGTGCAGCCCTGTGTGAAATTAAAATCCCGAAATTTCTTGTTGATTTCCATCAGCTCTTCCCTCATAGTCCTTATCCTATTAGCAACAACAACCTTCTTCCATGAAACAGGCAGACATGAGATCATTCCAGGCTTCTGCAGGAAAGTGAATTATTTCTCAGTTGGAGCCCACAAAGGCAAAGATCGAGATTTCAAATCATATAAACTTACTTGGGAGTTGAACCACAAACTGAGTAGGTATTATACCAATATCGAAGTATGGCAGACCTACGAAAACCTAGCCCAAGGAGTAGGCCAGAGGAACTCTAGCAATACCCTTCATATGAAATACCCTAAAGATGAAATAGATTTTTCTCTATTTCATTAAGGGTCGCTGCGATGCCTCCAACTCCAATAGCTTCCATGGATAGAGTTTGGAGGCCTCCCCAAAATGGGGAGTCAATTAGAGAGCTTGTTTTTTTTTTTTAACCTGGCCTCTAAACCATTAGCAGGGGGCTGTTTGGTTAGCGCCTCCGTTGGAGTTGCTCTGAGTAGTACAAAAATGAAAGAGTTCTTTTACGATGGACCATACCACCATATACCACTGTTTCAAAATGACTAATATGAAAGGATCCGGTGGTTGAGATTAATTGTATACCACCACAAGTTGCACTTGTGGTATAAGATGGTATAGGGGTATTATTGCAAGTTTTTTCTCTATGACATAAAAAAATATATGATTTCTTCATTTCAGTTTTTTTTCATTTCCCTCGGTTGTTATAGCTATTTTTTTCAAATTTCAAGAAATGAAAATTTTCATTTCAATTTCAAAAGAATTTTTTTATTTCCCTCTGGTGGTATGATCATTTTTTTTAAAAAAAATCAAAAACAAAAATTTTCATTTCAAATTTCAAAACTGTATTTTTTCATTTCAAATTTCTTGGTGCATAAATGAAATTTTTTCTCAGGCCGAGGTTGCGAAATTTATTAAAATTTTCCAAAAGAAATACCTATTTACCCTTATAAAAATAGTAATATAGTGCATACCACCACCTGATGGTATTGTTCACTATAAAAGAGCCTGAAAATAAACCTTGCCAAAAAAGTAAGTATACATATTTGAGAGAAATAAATTATAGCCGGAAAAGTTAAAATAATCCAGGTGAGTTATATAAGTATGTTTATGCACTATTTCTTCCCTTTGGGACTAGGAAGACATCCTGATCAAGAGCTGTAGCGATCCCGTTGAAAATAAGATTCTCGAACGAATAATGAATCCGTTCTCCCCGAGAGGGATACGATCGGTTTACAAGAAATCAAAGAAACTGTAGATGCTAACATGGGTATATAATACCTTTGCAGTTAATCGTTCGCTAGTGTCTTGGTAGTCTTCGAGCAAGTCTGAGATCTCCGAGGCGGCGTGCTTCAGCCGCTTGAGCCACAGCTGCACCGACCTCTCCTTGGCCGACCGCCTCTCGGCGTCATGGAGCGCTGCTGAGATGGACTCCAGCAGTTCCTTCATGTCCTCCAGGTCGTCGCCGCCGAAGTTCCACAGCAGATTGGCCTGCCCGGCGATGGCGGACGTCAGCTTGCCCTTGGCGATGTCGACGACGGCAGAAGTGAGCAATCCAGCTAAGATCTCCGCCATGGATGGTGCAGAGCTCTGACCGAGAACGTACGCGGTGCGTAGAGTAATGGTGTGTGCAGAGGACCGCATAAACAATGGTTGTGAAAGACACTCCGGGGTGTCTGGTGAGAACGTGTACAAGTTGGCAGGGCGTCAACATTGGTCCAGCCTCCTCCAGGACGATGGACTGACTACACACACGGCCCTGAGAACGACTTTGCTGGGTTGCCGGCTACGTGGCCAGACCAATGTCCAGTGGTTGGCTCGGGGTTATCCGGAATAAATACCAGCTGCCCAGCTGATGGTGTTGGTGCCTCTCCTGTTACCTCCACTACAGCAGCCGCCTCCTTCCCCGAGTGCCTGAAGCACTCGGGGAAGAAAGAAAGCACTCGGGGAAGCCTTCCCCCCGAGTGCGGCAACACTCGAGGGAAGCGCTTCCCCGAGTGCAACACTCCGGGGAAGAGGCTTCCCGGATGCTTCTCACGGGAAAGAGCTCTTCCCCGAGTGCCAAAAATCGTGCACTCGGGGAAGACTTCCCGAGTGCCACGTAGCACTCGGGGAAGATTTAACGCCGTCGACGGGGTTTTTTTACTCTTCCCCGAGTGGGAAGAATTTTCTTTTTTTTTAACCTCTTCCCCGAGTGCAACACTCGGGGAAGAAATTCTTTTTTTTTTGAAAATTCTTCCCCGAGTGCCGCTTGCCAAGGCACTCGGGGAAGGGTGCTGCTGGTTTTTTTATTTTTTGTCTTCCCCGAGTGCCGGGCGCGGGCACTCGGGGAAGGCCCGCGCCCTTTTTTTATTTTCCTCTTCCCCGAGTGCCGGTGCCCGGGCACTCGGGGAAGCCTCCTTCCCTTTTTTTTTTGTTTTTTTGTTTTTTTCTTTTGCTTTACGGTGTGACAAATAAAACATATATTTATATAAATCACAATTCAACTACAATATCTCACAAACCACATTTATAAATGAAAAACGACACATCCAAAAGTGTGGCCAAACATATCCGGAATACATAAAAATGAGTGCACAAAAGTACAAACCACGTATCGAAAAGTACACATACAAACCACATATCCAAAAGTACACATACAAACCACATATCCAAAAGTACACATTATTCCAAGTTCACAAGTGCAATACATATAAACGAGTCCGCGGGTGGTGCGACCCCGGCGAAGCTCCGCCGGGGATGCCCCGACGTGCATCCCCGGCGACCCTCCGACATGGTTCGACGACGCCCCCGAGAGCCGCCGAATAAAAAAAAATTGCACGTGAGTAAAAAGATAAAAATCCAAGTTGTAAAGAAAAGTTGAAAATTTCGGCAAAGCACCTCCCCTACATGGGGAGGTTTCCAAAACTGCAAGAAGGTCGACACGAAGGCCGACAACCACATTTCCGGCACGAAGGCCGACAAATCAACAACTCGGGCACGAAGGCCGACAAATCAACACATCGAGCACGAAGGCCGACACTAGGTTTGACACTAAGCATTAGCACAAAAAGTAAAACAATTGTGCTTATACTCACCGGGGTGCCAGGGGTGGACTCTCGACGAGGTGGTGGAGGTGGTCGTGGTGGTGCAAGCAGTTGTGCTGGGATCTGCAAACCTTGCTGCTGCCCAAGTTGTTGCACGAACGCGAGCAAACCTTGCATCGTCTCCCGCTGGGCCTCCCGCTCGGCCCGCTCAGCCTCCCGCTCGGCCTCCCGCTGGGCCCGCTCGGCCTCCCGCTCGGCAAGCAAGGCCTCCTGTCGGCTGCTCGAAGACGCCGCATCTCGGCCCGCAATATTTGACACCAATGTTCCAATAATGCGAGCTAAGGAACGTAAAAGTCAAAGTCAAAGAACGACTAATGAAAGTGAGAATACTTACCCGGGAGTGACATTATCGCCGTCGGCCGCCGGCTTATGGGCACACTAGAGCTCGTGCTCGTTGCTCGTAGGCGGTCGAGAGGAGGAGTAGAGGCCGTGTCGAGGATGCCGTCGCCAATGTATAACCGTCCATGCTTCTTGCCTTGCCCAATCCTCATCACTAGCTCGGGATCAAGGTGTTCGTCGGACCTCGGGTCGTAGTCTGGCCCGTGGACTAACCTTAATGCCTCCGTGTACGAACTAAGGCGGGTGTGGACGCTGGAGTTTGTGTACGCCTCCGGGCCCGCATCGGGGTTGTACTCGATGTTGGACTTGGCCGGGCCCATGTGGGCGAGAGCATACGCCTCGAGTTGGGTAATTGGCCGGCCACCGTGCGCCGCCTCATACAAAAAAGCCAACATGTGGTTAGGAATCAATTAGAATTGAACGCGGCTATATTAGACAAGTGGTGTCGACTTACATATGTCTTTTTGTATTTGCTTTGAGGGCCGGCGCCGCCCTGGTGGTGAGGTGCACCTGGCATCAGCATACGGTGGTCTTTTTTCTCTTGGTGCATCTTCTGCCAGTCCGCGTCCAACCATTTCTCCACAATAGCGACCCGGCAATCGCAAAAGGTTGCGCACCGGCTCGGAATCACCTACAAGCCATCAGAAGATCAAATTGGCATAGGTAATAATCTGAAAAGAGATCAATAGGAGATGTTTTGTATTTACCAGGAGGTACTGCTCCCTTGTCAGAATCTCTGTGTCACTTCTTGCCTGCTTTCTGTTGATTCTTCTATTACAGTAGGTGGTGTTGTAGTCAATGTGCGCCTGCAGGCGGGCCTCATAATACAAGTCCGAGACACGTCTTTTACAGGAAGCGTAAGCCACCTGATACGCCCTTTCCTCCTGTCCTGGCTGGCATCTGAAGAAGTCCTGCATAAAGACACGAGGTATCCATTATTTTATTTGAACAATGAAAGCAATGAAATGAGGGCCGTAGAGCGAGAAAGGCTTACCCATAACTCTGAAATCACCTGATCCGCTAAGTTTCTGTACGGTTCAGGCGCGGGGAAGAGAGCGTACTGGTCAAACGAGGGTAACTCTCCCTCCACATCCTCCTCTGACTTGTACACCAGGCCAGGGAAGTGCTCCCTACACAGAAGTCCCAAGATCCCATTGACATTGCGAGCCTCCACCCCCTCCTCAACAAGTATCCAGTTCCTGCACAAGTGGTTAACAATAGTTATTATTAGTTCTTATTCTGATTTTTCTATATATCAAATGAAGAACATATGAAGTTACTTAATTACCTATCCCCCCGGGGTGCAATCGGTGGGCGGCGGTCAACGGGAGAATCGGTCGCTTCGGGAGGCCGGGCCGGGACCTCGCTTATATGGTATCGAGGCCGTAGTGGAAGTCGAACCCCCCGCCCCCTCGGACGCGTGCGGATCCGCCTCCTCGGACGTGTGTGGGCCCCCCTCGTCGTACATCCGCGAGCGACGTCCTCGCCCCTAGAAGAGCGAGAGGAGCCAAGGTCGTCTCCGCCGTGCCCCTAGCCCTCCTCTCGCTCCGTGAGGGCTCCGGCTCCCCAGTCGCTGGCTCCGGCTCCGGCTCCGGCTCCGCTCCCGCCGTCTCGAGTAAGTCGAGCGACACCTCCTAGTGGGCCCCATCACCCGCAATTAAAACAAATAAACCGGTATTAGTCTTGGTAAACGAGAAGTAATTAGCAAGGAAGCAAAACAAAAAAAAGTATTTACAAGTATTAAAATGAGAAGTATCACATGTTTTTCTAGTATTTACAAGTATTAAAACGAGAAGTATTACATGTATTTCTAATATTCTTCATGATCGGGATTATTTCGACGATAGGTCTCGTCATCACTATCAAGAGCCTCCAAATCGTCAACAGCCTCATCCTCATCGCTGTCATTGTCTAGTTGTAATCCATCAAGCATTTTCAAGTCTCTCGGCTCCGGCTCCTCCTCCTTATCATCCCGCTCGTCCTCCGTAGGCCTTTCAGCAAACGTCGCATCCTCATAGTCACCTAACCATCCTGCTACCCCACCATCACCATCAAATGCCTCCAAGCGTTGTCTCACGGCCTCCTCTCTGGGACGATAGGCTTCACCATGGCACACCCACCGGGTATAGTTTGACATAAATCCATACTTGCAAAGATCCTTCAACATGACTTCCCTTTTTTTTTCTTCTTATTTTTACATTGGCTACATGGACAAAACGTGACCCCCGCTCCCTTGGCTTCCTTAAACGCATGGTCCAAGAATTTCTCGGTCTTATCCATCCATTCACGAGTTACTTGAGCCTGACTTGGGCGTCCCGTGTACATCCAGTCACGGTTATCCATTCTCTAGCATATACACATAATGTAGTAACATAACCATCAATCGCATCTGCATGGCGTGCCTATTTTCTAATAGGTAAGGATAGGTCCTAATCCCACCCGCGGATGCGTAGATGAGGTTAGTTTCCATGCTCTACTATGATCCGAGACGAAATTTCGGCAGCACCTCCCCGCTGCTCTCCCGATACACGTCCTGGAAGGGAGAGTGTGTATCCGGAGAACAACGAGGAGGTGGTGCCGAAACTCCATCTCAGATCCGAGCAGAGCATGGAAACTAACACATCTACGTATCCGTGGGCTGTCCAAAAAACGTGGACAATCCGAAACAGATACAGTCATAAAGATATACAAAGATTCGCATATCTCCAACTGTATCTGTTTCGGACGGGAGACGCCTAACTGGGCTACACCGATCGACATACGACAACGGTAAGGAAAGAGCTCAATTATACCTAGGGTGGCGGTGGAGACAAGCCGAGGTGCTCCGAGTTCCCTCCGACAGTCCCGCTCGCAAAACAAAAAAAAACAAGACACTATAAGTACAAAATTTCGGCGAACCTCCCCCGCACGGGGAGGTTTCCAAAACCTGCAAGAAAGATGTTGGCTCGATGGCCGACTACACATATAAGGCACGAAGGCCACGCATCCACAATTCGGGCACGAAGGCCACGCATCCACAATTCCGCACGAAGGCCACACATCCACAATGAGACAACCTTGAACTGTTCCATCCCTATCTCCTCCATCAACCTTGAACTAAATTGGCAGTACATTATAGTTGAATTAGGCAGAACTCCGGTTATATAGAACTCCGGTTATATGAATGCATAAAAGATTTGCATATTACGGTGAGGAACCATGACAAAGTAGAAACTTGCTGACAAAAAACAAGCTTAATAGTGGTGTAAAATAATAAAAAAATAGCATCATAGCCCTCAATTTTGTACTTCCTAATCTAATGTCCACTGGCTAGCACCTCAACATCTAAGTTCTGTGATTTTGCAATTTGCATATCTGGGAAAAGCACACAGGGAATATAACTAGGGAATCAACATTCTACTAGAGATTTGCAGAAACAGAAAAAAAACAGAAAAAAAACAGTACCTGCAGTACAGGTGCCGGGGCGGGTCGTCGAGGAGGGGCCGGGGCGGGGCGGAGCGGGGCGGCCGGATCCGGCGGCCCGGCCGCGCCGGGAGTGGCCGGGCGGGGCGGCCGGGCGCGCGCGCGCCGGCGGCGGGCCGAGGGCCGGGGCCGCGCCGCGCGCGGCGGCGCGGGCGGGGGCGGGCGCGCCGGCGGCGGGCGGGGGCGGGGGCGGCGCCGACGGGCGGCGCCGGCGGGCGCGGGGGCGGCGACGGGGCGCGGGGGTCGCGGGGGTCGCGGGGGCACCGGCAGGGTTTGGTTTTTTTTTCTTTGTTTTCGTGGGGGCGCGCGGGGCCGGGTATAGGAGGGAAAAACTGGGCGGCTTTTTTTCTTGAATTCCTCTTCCCCGAGAGCTCCCACAACCAACACTCGGGGAAGGTCACCTCTTCCCCGAGTGCCTTGTCCCCGGCACTCGGGGAGGGCCTCTTCCCCCGAGTGCCTAGTTTCGGCACTCGGGGAAATATTTATTTTTTTTTGTTTTTTTTTTTTGCCCCAATTTTTTTGTGAGGCCTTCAAACATTATTTAAGACTCCTTGCCCAAATTTGGCTTACATTTGAAGTTTTTTGCTATATTTCGTTAGTTTTTTCTTTTTCTTGAATTTTTAGGAAAAGTTCAAATTTGAACTACGGTACATGAAATCATATAATTTGGCGATTCGAAAAATGATATTCATGATATTTGGTGTATATTGAGGCCTTATCCAACCACTCACATGAAATATCGAGCATCTTGTTGCCGTGACATGACTAACAACATACGGGAAAAGTGTTTATGAATTACAGAAAATCCGGACGAAGTCCGAAAAACACGTAACTTGTCGGGACACCGTGTTATCACATGTAGAGGTTGTGTGCAACAGTTGAGAAGATTTCGAGCAAGTCTGCGACGTTTGATGCCTACAACTCACACATCTCCTGGTGTGTTATCACATGGATCACATGTGGAGATGTCTGGGTTTCAGGCATCACACATCGCAACTTGTCACATTTCGTGATTTTTCGACTATATTTCCATTTTATATAATTTGAAAACGATTCGCGGGAAAGTGAGTGGACATGCGATCCGCCCTAAGATGTTCGAATTTTGGCACGTGGGCCTAGATTAGGACTAAACTCACACTAAAAAGCAAGAATATCATTTTTCCCGTCACATACATGCACTGTTTTGATGACTTGCAGTTCATATTCGAAATATGCGTAGAAATTCAAAACAAAGACCAAAATACATAAAGTATAGTAAAAGTTTGTCAAAAATCATGCCAAAATTGCAAATCAATCTCTAGGTCATGTACCTTTACCAAAGAAAAAAACTTAAAGCAAAAACAAAAAGAAAAATATTTCTTTGTCGAGGGCCTGGTGGGGCCCTCGGCAAAGAACCGTGTGCCGAGCGCAGGCCGTCGGCACAGGCTTCTGTGTGCCGACGGCCAGGCTAGGCTCTCGGCAAAGGCGGGTCAACTGGGTTTTCAACGCAGTCAACAGGGGGCGGGCCTTTGACGAGGGCACTCTTTGCCGACGGCCCCCTTGATCTGGCCGTCGGCACAGTGTGCGACAGTCAAATGTAACGGCCGTCCGTTCTTCTCCGACGGGCGGTTATGTCCCGAGAGCTAACCCTCGGCAAAGAAACCGTCTTGCCGAGGGTCGTGCGGTGCCGACGGTCCGGCCGTCGGCAAAGATGGTTGTGCCGTGAGTCAACCTGTGCCGACGGCGGCGCTCGGCACAGATCAACTCTGCCGAGGGCCCGACAAAAGGCCCTCGGCAAAGCCGTTTACGCTCGGCAAAGCCTGAGTTTCCCGTAGTGCCACTTATTATTTCACTTTGGGTGCTAGCCGGCATCCCATTAAGCCCAAACGATCAACAAACTATTTGCGTTCTTAAATATCGACACTATTGACACTACGGAATTTCGGTCTTTGGCGGAGTTCGTGCCGAGAGCTTTTTGTTTGGCTCTCGGCACGGAAAAAACACTTGGCAAACGGGCTTCTTTGCCGAGAGCCAAACAAAAAGCTCTCGGCACGAGAAAAAGCACTCACCAAAGATTTCTTTACCAAGAGCCAACCGGCCGGCTCTCGGTAAAGAATTTCTTTGCCAAGTGCAATTTTCGACTCTCGGCAAAAAAATTTAAAAAAATCACTTTTTTGCCTCCAATTTTTTTCAAAAAAATCACTTTTTTGCCTCCAATTTTTTTCTATCCTTAACATACACTTATACAAAACTTATGCTCAAATTTGGCACAATTTCAGCTCTATTTGCTATATTTAAAATTTTTACTTCTTTCTAGTTATTTTTTCGTATGCGTCCGATATCAAGTGCAAGTGCATGAAATCACGAGAATAAAGTTGTTGGAAAAATGATATTCATGTCCATGAGACATCTCTAAGACCATATATGCGAAATGAAGCTAAATTTCGGCATTTGGTTCTATATGCATGATGGAGATCGTGATGTAGAAAGGATTTAAAATTGTATAAAATTCAAATGAAGTTTAAAAATCACGAAATTTTTCAAGTGCTCATGATATCATATGTGGAGGTTGTGATAAAAAATTAAGACTGTTTTGAACACTTGGACACGTACACTCTTTAGAAACCGGAACATCTCACGAGAAGTTCATAGAATCGAACTAATGTCACTAGATTTGGTGTCTTATAGAAATTCAAATTTGAGTTTCATTCCAAAAACTTCTCTATAAGTAATATACCACATAAATAGTGTCATGTCAAGTGTTGCAATTTTTTCGGATATATTTGATATTTTTAATAATTAATAGGAATATAATTTTCTTTGACGAGAGGATTCCTCTCGACATAGCCTTATTGGGCTAGCCGGCCCATCCTTGCTAGCCGGCCCACTATCCCGGCCGGCCCACCGCCCCTCTCCTCTAACCCTACCTATATAAGGTCGCCCTCCCACCCTTTCACCGCATCCTCCCTCCCACCGCGGCCACGGCCACGACCCCACCGCTTCCCCAACGCCGGATCCGCCGCCGCCCACCCCTCTCCCTCCCCTCCGCCGTGAGAGCCTCCCCCGCCCACTCCTCTCCCTCCCATCCGCCGCAAGAGAACCTCGCCCCCTCCCTCCCCCTCCGCTCGCCCCTCACCTCGTGGCGAGGAGCGGCGGCGGGGGCGAGGCGCGGTGGTGGAGGGCGATAGTCTACTCCCGACGGTGGCGCGAGGCGGCGACCGCGCTCATCCACTCCGGATCTACGACGGTGGCGGCCCGGATCCGCGACGGCGGCGACCAAGGACACGACGGCGGCGGCAACCTCCTCCTCCTCCTCATCGTGTGGTGGTGGGGAGACCTCCTCCTCCTCATCGATGTGGTGGCGGCGAGCGGTGGTGCCGGTAGATGGCGGTCGAGGGGGCACAACGGCCGGCTCCGTGGGTGTTGAGTCCGGCGGTCTCCTCCCCAAGTCCCAACCAAGGGCCGGGCGAGGTGGGGTGGCGGGAGGCGGGGCGGTGGTGGTGGTGGTGGGCGGCGGCGGTGGTGGTGGCGGTTTTGGTGGTAGCCGGTGTTCGGCGGCGGTGGTGGTGGTGGGCGGCGCCGGTGGTGGTGGTGGCGGATATGGTGGTGGTGGTGGGCGGCGGTGGTGGGGCCGGGGCGGCCCGGGCGGTGGGCCCGCTGGCTTGGATTTGTTTCATTTTTCTGTTTTATGAAATTACATTTGCCGAGAGCAAAATCACACTCCCGGCACACGTGTAACGAGTGGATCTGACGTGGCTCTCGGCAAAGGACTCTTTGCCGGGAATTGGGCCTCTGCCGAGAGTAACGTGCTCTCGGCAGAGCCTTGGAATCCGGTAGTGTGACTTTTTACTCTAACTTTGACAATCAATATCCATCGAAAATGTTAGTTAACTAAAGTAAAATTCGGTTCCTTACATCTATTGTCAAATGTACTTTAGTATTTAACTTGTTAGTGTATCGATTTGCAAAAATATTTCTAGAAAAGATGGATAATCAAACGAATAAAAAAAGTAAATAGTTTCATATATTTCAGAAATTAGTATTTATTCTCATCCTTCCGACTGTGCGCCTCCGACTTACATTGCGTCTCCGATGCCGACGATGCGAGGAACCCTAGCCGCACCTAACCGGAGACACAGTGGATTACGAGGCCGGACAGGTAAGCCACTAGCGGGCAATCTCATGGAACATGATTCAGGAGTCGTGGAATCTGTTGTCGGTCGGCATGACCCAAGACCAAGGTAAGTGCTTACCCACTTGAAATCTTGGGTATTCTTAATAGAGATGGAGAAAAGATGCAAAATTGTTATGCAGTTGGTAATATGCATACATAGAGATTATTATTATTTATCTATAATTGTTTCTATACTTCTTCTGAATACATATATATGTGAGAAAATTGCAAATTTAGAATGTGAATCGTTGCCACATGGTCACACTACGGGAAACAGAGCCTTCGCCGAGAATAAAACTCTTTGGTGAGAGCCAAACCTTGGGCTCTCAACGAAGAGCTCTTCACCGAGAGTAAAAAAATAATCTCGGCCAAGAAAAAAAAACTCTCGGCGAAGAATTCTTTGCCGAGAGCCAAAAAAATAACTCTCAGCGATGAATTCTTCACCGAGAGCATTTTCTCGACTCTCGGCGAAGAAATGTTAAAAAAAATCACTTTTTCCCTTCCCAAAATTTTCTATCCTAAACATGCACTTATACAAAGGATATGTTCAAATCTGAGGTAATTTTATCTCTATTTGCTATATTTAAAAATTTGGCTTCATTCTAGGTAATTTTTTCGAAGACATCCGATATGAACTACAAGTGCATGAAATCATAGAGTAAAGTTGTTGGAAAAATGATATTCATGTTCATGAGACATCTCTAAGACCATGTACACGAAAAGAAACTAAATTTCAAACATTTTGTTCTCTGATCATGATGAAGATCGTGTCATATAAAGGTTTTAAAATTATATAAAATTCAAATGAAGTTTGAAAATCTCGAATTTGTCGAGCGCTCGTCATATCATATGTCGATGTTGTGGTAAATAGTTGGGAACATTTTGAGCACTTTGACACGTACGTTGTTTAGAAACCGGAACATCTCACGAGAAGTTTCAGAGAAATTGAACTAATGCCACTAGGTTTGGTACATTAGAGAAATTTAAATTTGAGTTTGACCACAACAACTTTTTTATAAGAAATACATACCACATCTAGTGTCATGTTAAGTGTTGGAAAATTTTCAAATTTATTGTCTATTTATATTATTTTTTATTAAAATTGGCTTGAGAGCTAAACTCTCAGCAAAGGGTCCCCTTCGCCGAGAGCCAACTGGTGGGCTCTCGGCGAAGCCCACCCGATCCCGCTCGCCCGCCGGCCCACCTCTCCCACTCCCTCTCCCCCGGCCCACCATTTCCATTGCGCGTGGCCATTGGCGATGGTGCGGCTAAAGGGCGGCGACACTAGATTTAGGGCAGGTGTGGGGGTGGTGCATGCGCGGGAAGAGAGACGGGGGCAGCAGCGGTTGGAGAGCCGGGGCTTAGAGGCTCTCAACTATTTTCTTTCTTTGCACAAAGATTCAACAGTTGCATGCCCCCTTGTATTTATAGTCCCAAACATCATTTAACTCTCAAAGAACACTTATTGGGTTTGGATTGTCCTTTCCTATCTTAGAGGGTGTCTGGTTATAAATGACTAAAACTAATAGTTTGACTAAATACAAGTTGGACTAAAGGGTGACTAAGAGGGTGTTTGGATACCCTTTAGTGGCATAACTAAAATTAGTTAGACTAAACGTTTTTAGTCACATCCTTGTTTGGATACCCTAACTAAAGTGAGATTTAAAGAGTATTGAAGTCCAGATTTTTCTCCCTCCCTCCCCTCTTTTCTCTCTCTTTCCAGCTGCAGTAAATAAGGAGAAAGGACTAAATTAAAACAACATTTAGCTACCCCTCCCCTGCTAAAGAGTTCTAGTCAGGTCACTAGTTTTAGTAACTTTTAATCCCACCAGTTTGCTAGTTTAGTCTCTCAAAGTGACTAAATTTAGCCAGGATAGTTTTAGTCAACCCTTCCAAACACCCCCGGCCCTTAACAAACTCGACTTCCTAACTTAACGAACACTTTCCCAAAGCAACCTGGACTCGATAGTGCATCTTCAATGTCATGTCACAAATTTCAAAGACCGTTGGGCGAAGTCACTATGGGTCCGAGAATCTAGTACTTTGAAATGATGGTTGAAATATATATGCTATTAATAAAGCATAAGTTGCAGCATATATTTAGTTTATGAAAAATTAATAGTGCGCTAAGGAAATTAGAAATTAAATTCTTTAACTACAACTATATATTAAGTTAAAAATTAAATTATACTACTATGTACACTAACTGCAATCAAATCAAGCAATAAATCATTTATCGTGAGTGCACCGGTGCCAACAATAAAAAGACAATAGACAAAAATTAACCACGCCGGTCGCCGCGCCGCTGTGTAGGATCAAGATTAACTGATGGTGAACAGGTGAAGAACACTGAACACACCTCGTGGAGATTCTTCTCGATCCATGTCGAGGCTGACAAAGAGTATACTTGCTGGCCGTGCTGTCGCGCGACTTGCGGTCGCACACCCTTGGCCCTAGCGCGCCGTCACCCGCCGACAGCGCGAATACGAAACGTCGAAGGCTCGAAGCTAAGCTAAGCGATAAACCTGGTGGGCCCTCGGCCATCGCACCGGCCGGGGCTGCCCCCGCCCCTTGAGACGGGTCTGGGCATCTTCTCTCCTGCTGGGCCCTTGGCCCATCATTTTGTGTGTGTGACATAAAGGGTCGTGACAGCTGCCCTCGTGATGCTGCCAGCCTAGCCCCACGCTCTCCTCCGAGGACGGGCCGGGGATACACAATAAAGTCCGGCCTGCTTATTCAGAAAAAAAATAAATCGAAACTCCTTTAATACCTACCTCGCTGCCTCCCTCCCTGGAAGCGGTGTTTGGTGGTGTATGCATATGTTTCCACGGGAAGAGATAAAATGCTATATACTCCATTTAATATATAGTTTTAGATTATTCAAGCGTTTATTTATTTGAACTAATGCAGATTTCAATATTAAAAGGGAGGAACCGCCCACACACTTCTCCATCAAGTCAACCTGCAGTTCATTGTTTTTATTTTGAATATGTGTATCTTTTTTATGAACCATGGTACACTTGCCGCTCACAACGAGGGCACACTCAATCCACACTCAATCCTAAGAATACATGTATGCAACTCTACTCGATGGGCACCCCTAAGATACTTAGGTGACGAATTCTCGATATTGGTGAAGTCACCACTAACCACTCGCTATCAACTCTACTCAATCCTAATGAAGTCACCTAACATTGAAAGAATAGCATAACGTGTGTTTTTTCTTGCCGTTCTCATGTGCCTAATTGTTGTTATTGTCTCTCGTCACGTGTTTTGGGTCATGTGATGATTTTCTTCCTTGCGTCAATCCATCGTGGCTTTTATAAAAAAGTCTCTCACTTTGTTATTAATCAACCAACCGCAGTACTAGGAGTTACACAGTAGTAGTTTTGACTATTTGCAAAAAAAAATGTCCCGTCAAGCCCATTTTATACTGGCCTCGCTGTCGGCCACACTCGTCTCCGCGTCCTTCTGCGTGTGTCGCCCCATTGACCTAGTGCCCGCGCGGATCCCACCGACCTGGCCATGTACACTACCGTCGCCTCCTGCTGTGGTACCCTCATGGCGCCGAGCCCCTGAGGTGCGCACTGCGGCGGCACAGGATCATCTCCTCGATGTCTGCGCCGACATGGAGGTCCTGGATATGGAGTCTGTGTGAGCAGGTGGACCCCACCGATCCGACCCTATATGCCACCTCTCCCTACGGCAGCCTCATGGCACCGAGCTAACGAAGAAAATTAGTTGCTGCTACCACGACACTAAGCGGGGCAAATTAATTGACGTCGATCTGCGTGGCTTTGTCACGGTGAGCTTTGAGAGACCACGGGTGGTATGCGTCTGCTCACTAATGAGCACAAATCACGAGCTGCAAGGCAAGACCACGCCCCGGTGCCCACTCCCGCGATTCCACAAGTATGTGGTCTTCCTCCATGCGTGTTCATGCTGCACTTGAGCTTTCGATCTTAGTCCTCTACGCCTGGATCTGACAGAAGAAGAACAAGCACACGAACCGGCTTTGTAGATGCGGGTGACGAGAGGCGTGTGGAGACGGACAGCAGGCGGTGTGGAAGCGTGGACGACATTAGGTAGGTGAGAGGAGGAGAGAGCGGCGGCACAAGGGCTGACAGCGTTAGCCTCCGAAGCCTTGTCATGAGTAGTTTTTTTAGGAACGACAGTGAGTAGATGTTAGGCCCCTTTAAGGAGGATGGACATGACATCCAACGAGTGAGGTCTGATTTGGGCCAACAATGTCCATTTTTATAGTTAGGTGGATTTGGGTGGGTTAGTTATTATAAGTAATATTGTGCTAAAAAGAGTTATTATATGTACTACGGAGTAAAAAAATTGTCGACTGTAATTTAACTTCATTCATTAAATAAACATATCACAAATGTCAATAATTAAAATTTCGCAAATGAATAATCATAACTTAACAAACAATGACAAATTACCATCGATCCTATTTTTACGCCATATGTATGAAGAAGTTCCATGCTTTTTTTCACTCATGCGCAACACATGGTAATATTTGCTAGTAATTACATATGGATTTACGACAGCTTTAACCATTGGTACTATCAGATACACCAACCATGGAACATTTTTATAATATATTATTTTGGTGACAAAAAATTCGACTTCTCTTTACATCAACTGGGTTCAACAACTAACACAAATCAATAAAACTATATATGGATGGTCTTTTAGCAACAGAATTTCTTATACATGATGTTTGACATTGTTCCGGAGATCAACTTTCTTCTTCGTGCCGTGTCGGGCCGTGCCACCGTGCCTAAGGAGGCGCCGAAGCACGGCACGACACCCCTTTTTTCGTGCCGTGCCGGCACTAGGCACGGCCCCAGCACGATTGGCACGAAGGGCCGGCCGACGGGTTAGTGCCGTGCCAGGCACGATGCACAGTAACCCTTCAATCTTCTTCAAATTAACTCAGGAAGAAATCAAACACAAGAACAACACAATTTTCAAAAGTTTGAGCTGGTGCAATGGCTGCCTCGTTAAAAACCTATCTAGGTAAAACTCACACCTCGTGAGAAACCCAAGATAGGGAAAAAGTACGACCAATTTCATCAATCAAATTAAAAAAGGTTCAAATAGTTTAAATATTACGGACCCATGTTCGGTTACATAAATAACCTACAACTACAATACTAAGTACTACTTCTCTTCGGCACCGGCACATCAAGATATAACTCGAGTAGCATTCCTCTTCAAGTGACTTTTCTTCCACCTCGTTGTTGAAGCCTAGTTTCTGCAGCCTCCCAATCCTTCACACAGGTGAGGATCTCCACCATGTCCGGGCTTAATCGTTGCCTACGCTCCTCAAGGATCCTACCAGTAGTACTGAAAACAGATTCTGAAGACACAGTAGAAACAGGGACAGACAAAACATCTCTAGCTAATACTGAAAGGACAGGATAAGAAAGTTTGTGCTCATGCCACCGACTAATGATGTTGAACTTATCATCAGTGTGAGAGACATTATCACTGTCCAAGTAGCTAGATAGCTCATTACCAACACCCATAGAAGATCCGGCGAAGGAGAAGCACCGGTGCATGCCGCATGCAAGGCGAGAAAAGGACATAGTGAGAGTAGGGGTACGAAAGAGTTACCAGACCCAGGAGTTCCAAACATATCATCATCATCTTCATCATCTGCAAAAATGTCATCCCAAGCACTATTTTTCTTATCAGCAGTGGGTGGTTGTGGACAAGCTTTCCTCTTAGCTGCACCAAACTTGTCATCATATCTCTTATAAATGATATTAAGTTGAGCCCTTACCTCAGTTAAGTAAGATGAATAGTCAACACCAATCAACTTACCTACCAACCTGAGAACTCTACTAAAACCCTTCAATTTACCTCTAGGATCCAATATGAATGCAAAAGAGTAAAGCATGGGAATATCCTTCCAGTACTTCAAATACACATCTTTCATGCGAGAAACAACAGGCCTAAGCAAAGCATCATTCTCATACTCCTTCAAGTGCTTGCAAAGCTTAAGCATATGATGCAACATAAGTGGGGAGGTAGGATAATAAACACCAGAAAGTGCAACAGTAGCAGAGTGAAACAGTTGAAGGAATTGAAACATACTTTCAGCAACTGTCCAATGATCTTCAGTTAAAAGCACACGGTCATAGTTGCTGTTTATGAAGACAGAAAAATTATGCTTGTAAGGGAGCAAATGCTTAAGCATTAGATATGTAGAGTTCCACCTCACATCCATATCCAAACCAAATTTTCGAGGGCGAATCTCAACAGCAACACAAAACCTCTTAAAGCTTGCAATGCGCTGGTTAGAAGAATTTAAAAAAGATATAGCAGAGCGAATGTCATCAAGGTACTGCTTGATCACATCCAAAGCACTTTTAACCATTAGGTTTATTATGTGACAAGCACACCTCTGATGCAAAAAAAGAGTGCCAACATAACCAGAAAGTTTAGGCTGTAGAGAATCAATTGTGCCAACAAAATCAGAATCAACACTGCCAACATAAGAGGAAAGTTCAGGAGCTAATGTTTGCATGGCTTTGTTATTAGAAGAAGCATTGTCCAAAGTGACAGAAAAAACCTTAGCAGTTAAACCATATTCATCTAAGACAGCATAAACTCGCTCAGCAATGTTATCACCAGAATGAGATTCATCAATCAGCCTAAAGCCAATTACCCTCTTTTCCAATTGCCAATCAGGATTAACATAGTGAGCAACAACACTAAGGTAATCTTCTTTAGCATTGCCAGACCAAATATCAGACGTAAGAGAAACAGATGTAACACCAGCAAAAGATGCAATAAGGTTATCACGCAAACCATTATGATACTTGATTAGATCTCTAGCTGTGGTTTGTGCAGAGACATGTGTAAATCTAGGGTTATGACAATCCCTAATGTACTCCTCAAAAGCGGGATGTGCACCAATACAAAGAGGAAGATCGGTACGAGCAATCAAACGACATAAACCGATGACGAGCTCGTTCAGCACTAAACTCCCAGTGCCGAACACTACCATCAGAACTAAACGAAAGCAAAGACTGAGATAGACGGGTGTTCTCCTTTCTCTTCTCACAAACCTTAAGATGTCGTAACAAATGGCCAGTACCAATAGCAGAACGACCAGCATATTCATGACCACAATGATTGCATTTGGCGCCAGTTCTTACCTTCTTACCATTGATGATGGAGAAGAGCTTCTGGAAGTCGAGCCAGGCTTCAGAGGTAGCATTACGCTTCCTCTTCCCAGTGTCAATGGCTACAGCAGTTGGATCACCAGGGGCGGCACCAGCACCAGGGGCGGCACCAGCACCAGGGGCGGCACCAGCACCAGGGGCGGCACCATCACCGGCGGCAGCGCCAGCAACACCAACAACATCACCGGCGGCAGCGTTAGGAGCACCATCACCAGCGGCATCAGCAACCTCCATAGGATGGGCACGAGAGCCAAGCAGCTCTTCTGCATCTGCTTCGAGGTCACTCTCGTCATCTCCACGCAAGCCTGCCATACGGTAGTCATCGTTGATGGAGTGACCACGATCCTCGTCGTCGCTCGACATCGCCGGAGCCCCGGTCCCTCAACGGATCCTGGGGCCGACGACCTCCCCGCGAGCCGGAGCACCGGTGAGATCACCGGTTCCTCAACGGCACCGCGGTGGCCGACGACTGCGAAGAGAAGAACAAGTAAACACAACCGGATGACCACGAACGAGAGGCCGAGACGACTAGATCTAGGGTTAGGGATTGGGCTTACCTACGAATCGGGAACACCGGAAGCGGACGGCGAGGAAAGCCATCAACGAGAGGAGCGGCCGTCGATGAACGATGACCACGAACGAGAGGCCAAGACGACGAGCTCGTAGATCTAGAGCTCGTAGATCTAGAGCCGGAGCGGCGGGAGCAAGAGACAGAAGAGCGGCCGGTGATGCCCCGAGAAGGCCGAACGGAGGCCAAGACGACGAGCTCGTAGATCTAGAGCTTGTAGATCTAGAGCCGGAGCGGCGGGAGCAAGAGACGAGAATAGCGGCCGGTGATGCCCCAGAACGGAGGCCAAGTCGACGAGCTCGTAGATCTGAGCGGCGGAGTGGACGGGGAGTGGCCGGAGTGGAGAGGACAGTGGAGTGGCCGGAGTGGAGAGGGAGAGGCAGAGGAGTGGAGCGGCGGCCGCCGGCCGGCGGATGCGATGCGGCGCGGCCGCGCGCGGCGCGTGAGAGAGAGGGGGAGGCGAAATGAGATAGGGTTTGGGAAGGGGAGGGGCGCCCGGCCTCCGCGGCTTATATGCGGGCGGCGCCGCGCCGCATCCAACGGCCGGGAGGCGCCGCGCCGCATCCAACGGCCGGGAGGCGGCGCGCGCGCGCGGGGGGGGGGGGGGGGTTCGGTGGGCCGGGCCGCTTAGTGCTTCTATCGGGCCGCTATCGGGCTGCCAGTTTTCGGGCCGTGCTTCGGGCCGGCCCGCCGTGCTGGGGTTGCGGCCCAAGCACTAAAAGGATATCGGGCCGGGCCGGCACTAAGCCTTATTGATCGTGCCTAGGGCCGGGCTAGTCTTGTGCTTCTTAGGGTCGTGCCTCGTGCCGCTAATCGTGCCCGGCCCATTTGGAATTCTATAGCCTGGACAGGATGAGCACACTTGCGGTGCAGTGTCTCAAGGAAGATGTGGATGAGCGACCGGCCATGGCACAAGTGCTCGAGGAGCTTAAGCAGGTGCAGGTGATAGCTTGCGGAGGTCTATGCTCGACCCAGGGCAAGTTGATACAAAAAGGCACGTAGCTAGGTGCAACAAGGAGTTAGCTGAGAAATAGCCATGTCATCTACTGTATTGTGTATGAAACCTGAAACGACTTGGAATTGGAGTTTCTGTTTGCTCTGACTTTTCATTCGACTTCGATTCAGCCTTGTAGTTGTAACACCCCCAAGCTACTGCGGCAGAGTTCCTCTCGCCGGCGGGAGAGCATACCCGCCACTGTACGATAACTGAGCGCAGTGGGCTTGAAGACAATTCTCTGTTTCATTGTGCCTTTTACTGAAAGCATCCAGCCCAGCTACTTGTGCGGAAGCATCTTGTTTCAAAAGCAAAATACCCGTGCTGTATTCGAATTTTAAAAGGAAATGAGGGTGAAAACTATGGTACGAACAGTCCAGCATTTCATTGCCATGGCCAACATGAGTGCTCTGATTATAATATAGGCCCGAAAGGGCCTGTGATTTTAGACAGACAGACAGACGCAGATGCTCTGATTCAACATGATCTGAGCTTGTTTCCCAGAAATGTCTCACAGCCACATGAACAACTGGGGGTCCAAAGCAATTTCCCAAGGAGTGAGTATAGGTGAAGGCAAGTACGTTAAGACTCTTTTTTTTTTTGAACGAAAATATGTTAAAACTCTTGCTGCACTTTTAAAGGCATCACACTTCTTCTGAAGTTCAGCTGGTTGTGACCCGCGTATTAACCTGGTGACATTCTGTATGATACTCTTGGTGAAACTACCCATCATATATCTGCGGAGTTGCAAAAAAATATATATATATATATGTACTGATTAGCTTATACTCTCATGGAAATCTAGACATCTAGCACCACAAAACTATATTAACATCTACTGCACACGACAAAATATGGGTTGTATCCTCTTCATTGCTTTCCACTCCGCCTGCATTGGAAGTAGTTCGCCTGATATATTTTTTAGGGCTCCCACTCTAAAATCAGGAGCAGCTGGAAGAGGCATTTTTTTTTTTTGTCTTTCAAGTGTCAAATTATTTTTTAGCAAATTGTTTGGTAGGGTTCTGCTGGAGCAGTAGGAGAAGCTGAAACTGGAGTCCAACCAATGTAACCCTAAGGCTAATCTCAGTGCAAGTTTCATAGGTGTTTCTTGTACATTACTTGGGGTGTCATGTCAGTATTTTTGATGATGTGACGTGAGTTAACGAGAGATGTGAGAGAGGTTTCATCTAGACGAAACTATGTATGTACAGTTACTAATACATGTTGTGTCTTGCATTTAGTGCATATTAAATTGTACCATGAAATTTTGCACTGAAGATGGAGTCTCAAACACAACTTCATTTGCATGTTGCTTACGTGGCTATATTGGAAACAACAAAATGAAACTCTCCACTGGAATTAGCCCAAGTGTCACGCACAAAGAGAATGGAAACATAAAGCCTTTATATATGTACCTAGAAATAAATGAAGATACTCAACTTGCTGAAAATAAACAGGAAGATCATGAGATAATTGAATGCTGGATTTGGGGAAATAGATGCCGTTTAGTCGTGAACTTACAATGTTAATGTGTGCAAGCTTGGCCTTGTTGTCTTCTGACTCGCACCATTGCTGCAGTTCCTTGTTGTCCCGATCAATAACTAGCAGCTGGAGGTTGGTGAGCTGCTGCATACATGCTGGCAAAGACTTGATGCTATGACAGTGCTTGATGACGAGCTTTTTGAGAGAGGAGACGTCGCCCAGCCATTCTGGCAGTGCTGATATTCTTTGGCACCAAAATAACTTTAGTGACTGAAGGGAGGAGAGTTGCTTTATGCTCTCCGGCGGCAAGCTCGTCAGGTTATGACAGTAGCAGAATTCCAACTCCTGTAGGGTAGGGAAGTGGTGAAACATCCTGAAACTGTGGTGCTGGCTTTCCGTGCAGATAACCAGGCTGGTGGTAGCTGGAGTAGAGTTGCAGCGATCCTTGCTGGTTTCTGCCTCCGCTAATGAACACAGAACTTGGTCGCTCCCTGATATTCTCCACTCATGGCATTTCGGTAGGGTTGGCTTCAGTAACTTCAGCCTTGGACAATAAAATATCTCGAGTACATCTAGCACTGGGAACATGAACCCCTCCACACCATCTTCACCAGAGCATGTTGTATTCCACTCCTCCAAACCATCCATAGAGTTTACTTCGAAGTTTGCCAATCGGGGAAATGCTCCCTTGCCACCGCAGATACCACAGTCAATTTTTGTAACGTTGGGTAATTCCCAGAGATGCAATCTTTCTAGGTACCGCAACTGTCCAAGTGGTGGTAGATTGGTGCATGCCGGAAGATTTTGCAATGTAATAGAGGTAAGATTCGGGAGATGATGAGAAATAACCATGAACCAGCTAGGAAAGCTCGGACTGCTATATCCTTCTAGTCTCATATCCTTCAGACTCATTGGTGGCACTAGTTTTTCCAACAAGTCCTCATCCTCAGGATGTCGATCAGCTCTCGCGGTCCAACCCAGTGTCAAGGTCAAAAGGTTATGTTTGGTCGACAGCTTAAGTCTCTCGGCTTCCTCCACAAATCTTACATTCTCAAGGGATACTATTTGCAGCTCTCCCACGTTTACGTTCTCGAGCAGATGCAGATTGCTGTGAGCACTGAAGTCATCAGCTCGGACCTTAAAGAGTGGTAATGTTAGTGAGTAGTGCAACACAGAACTGGCTTGTTCCACCAATTCCTGAGAGCACCCAACCAGCAGTACAGACTTCAGCCCAGTTGCACCACCTATACTCTTTGGGAGGGACTTGAGCTCACTGCAACATGTGAGATTCAGTGTATGGAGCCTTTTGAGGTTTCCTATACTTTCTGGTAGATGCTCAAAATTATTAAACTTGAGGTTCAGATGCTCCAGATTGGAAAGGGTACCGATGAACTCAAGGTTGGTACATGCAACAAAGGGTCCACATATGCAACATTGTAATTCCAAAACCTTGAGATTGGTGAGGTTTCTCATAGCTACAGGTAGATCTTCTTTCTCAAAATCCCGCGCGCACATCACGTGTGACATATCCAGATATTGCAATGCGGTGAGCCCACGCAGAGCTCCCGCTAATCCTTTTTCAATATAGCAGTTGTTCAAATCTAGATGCAATAAACTATGGAGCCTCTTAAACGACTCTGGAAATTCCCTGACACCACAACTTGACATGTATAAATATTGTAGATTGACCAGGCTGCCTATAGCTCGTGGTAGCCGTGTGATACAACCACAAGATGATAAGTTCAAATTTCGAAGTCGTGATAGGCTGCACAAAGATTCAGGTATCGACTTGGCACTGGAGCATTTAGACAAGTCAAGATGGTGCAAATTTGCGAGATTACCAATTGAGTCTGGCAGCTCTCTAATCCTAGAGCAACCTGACATGTCAAGATGTGTCATACATTTTAGATCACTAAATGATTCTGGAAGGTTTGATATGCCAGAACAACCTGACAAACCAAGATATTTCAGACACCCGAGCTTGCCTATTGATCCTGGCAGCGCGGAAATGTGAGAAGATCCATTCAGGTTCAGGTACTGCAATTTCGATAGCTGAGTTATATACTCTGGGAGAACTTCATTTTGCATTCGTGGAGCAGCAAGATACTTTAGCTGCTTCAGTTGCCCAATAGAGGCTGGCAACAGCATACTAGAGCATGCACTGAAATCCAAAACACGCAAGAACTTTGCAAACGAAAATGCCCCACAAGATAGATCCAGCTTGCCGCTATCTGCTATATGAAGCGCTCTCACCTTTGAGGGTAAAACATTGGATAACCTCGTTGTGTGGTCATATTTGGTAACCGATGCATAACGACAATATCTTTGGCTATTTGCTTTAGTATTCTTCGGTGCAACACAAGAAACGATTAACTCATCACCCATGATTAATGTTGCCAGTTCATGCACCAGGTCGTGCATAGTGTACCGCTCCATATGATCTTCCCAAGTCTGAAATGATAAGTTAATGATACTTCATTAAAATGTCAACTAATAATTTCTTCATTTTGAAACGAAAATGAAATCCTAAGTTTAAATATACATATAAAAGCTGTGAGGATACCAGTTTTACTTATTAGTAAGTATCTACTGCATATCATATCTTCTTTGAATGTCATTTCAGTCAAATTGTGCTGGGCATTTTTTGGAATTGTGTGCAATCTTTCGTTGGCCCCTTTTTAGACATGGTCATTCAGGCTCGACTTATGTTTGGGAGAGCAATTCTTATTGAAACTATCATCATTGCTAGCTAGTGTAATAGTATTATCGTTGAAAATGGTGTTTGGTCTGTCGCTAAGTGGAAATTGTATTTCCGTGAAGAAACGGTACGGTTTAGAGTTACACTAGTAGTAGCCAAAAACTCCGATATGCGAACAAATCGATCAGCAGGCAAGAATAGTGTTCTGGTAGTTATATATACTTCAACTTCATCGTGGGATAAACTAGTGCTCTTAAGACAACTAGTGATATTAATATATTGTGTAATTTAAACAATGTGTTGTCTATGTTACAAAATTATGTGGTCCTTTATTTGATGCCATATTAATAACAAATCAAAACATAAATGAAACAAATAATGTATACTAAAATCCTTACAAACCTTATTAAAATAATAACTAAAAATATTTATGTCATTTAAAACCACTAGGCCGTGCGGGGGCACGGATTGATGAACTAGTAATAACTAATTATACACTAATCATCCCTGACTTGACTTAACAATGGTTTAGTGCACAATTAATGCCACACAATGATCTAACTAATTGCTTCTTGGCAATGTAATGCATAAAAAATATTAAACCCACACATTTTATCAGTAAATTATCTAAAATGGTTGCCCATAAAGTTTTTAGGATGGAAACAGATTCATACTGATATGTTATATCAATTGACACAACATAAGATGTGGCTAACCAGGATGACTAGTAGTAGGCAAAAACAACCAATATATGCGAACAGATCGATCAGCAGGCAAGATTAGTATTCTGGTAGATATATGTACTTCAACATTACCTCGGTGGGCAACTTTGAAACTTGAAGGAAGGACATGCCCAAAAGTTGCGTGAAGTATTCCTTCCCTTTGGATGGCTTGATAAAACCAAGAGCAGTCCATTGGTGAATCAAATCATCTTCAGCAATATTATGGCCTTTTGGAAATATGGCACAGTAAGAAAAGCATATCCTTAGCTCTGGTTGCATGCTTTCATAGCTTAACTTCAAGGACGGGAGTACACCGTCGTTATCATTGCAAGCTTCATTCCAGATATCACTGTTATTTATTTCTGTCCATCCATCCAGATCTTTGGAGTGTAGCATGTATCCAAGTGCTTGAGCTGCTAAGGGCACACCTCTACACTTCTTTGCAATATCCCTTCCTATCTGCTCCAATCTTTCTCGGTTATGTTTATCTGCAAACTTACTAAATATCTTAATTATGTCCCAGCATGCATCATCCTTCAACGGCTGCAGCATGTACGGTTCATTGTTACTGTTGGAAACATTTCTTGCAATATCTTCATCCCGTGTGGTTACTATGACATGTATCATAGTGCCATTCTTGCCCACCTGAAGCGTATTTCTCAGTTTCGCTAGTTCGGTGCCCTTTTTCTCCCATAAATCGTCCAAAACAATAAGAACCTTCTTGCCACACAGTAGGTTATCAAGGCACTGATTTATCAACTGTAGCGTATCCCAGTTCTGCTGACTTCCTTCTTTTTGTAGCTGAGAAATTATAGATCGTCCTATTTTCTTCAAATCAAAATCTCGGGACACATAAACCCATGCAAAATGATCATAGGACTTCTTGAGTTGAGCATCGTTGTAGACCAGTTGTGCTAAAGTACTCTTCCCCATACCTCCAAGGCCATAGATAGGAAAAATCACTGTCTCGTAACTGTCGGCACTTGCTGATAGCAAACTTATGATATATTGCTTTTCTCCACTCCTCTCTATTATTGGGTTTTCAGGCAAATGCGATGATGTTTCACGAACATCATAATGCGGCGCAACTGAAGCGCTAGTGCAGCCCTGTGTGAAATTAAAATCCCGAAATTTCTTGTTGATTTCCATCAGCTCTTCCCTCATAGTCCTTATCCTATAAGCAACAACAATCTTCTTCCATGAAACAGGCAGACATGAGATCATTCCAGGCTTCTGCAGGAAAGTGAATTATTTCTCAGTTGGAGCCCACAAAGGCAAAGATCGAGATTTCAAATCATATATAAACTTACTTGGGAGTTGAACCACAAACTGAGTAGGTATTATACCAATATCGAAGTATGGCGGACCTACGAAAACCTAGCCCAAGGAGTAGGCCAGAGGAACTCTAGCAATACCCTTCATATGAAATACCCTAAAGATGAAATAGATTTTTCTCTATTTCATTAAGGGTCGCTGCGATGCCTCCAACTCCAATAGCTTCCATGGATAGAGTTTGGAGGCCTCCCCAAAATGGGGAGTCAATTAGAGAGCTTGTTTTTTTTAACCTGGCCTCTAAACCATTAGCAGGGGGCTGTTTGGTTAGCGCCTCCGTTGGAGTTGCTCTGAGTAGTACAAAATTGAAAGAGTTCTTTTACGATGGACCATACCACCATATACCACTGTTTCAAAATGACTAATATGAAAGGATCTGGTGGTTGAGATTAATTGTATACCACCACAAGTTGCACTTGTGGTATAAGATGGTATAGGGGTATTATTGCAAGTTTTTTTCTCTATGACATAAAAAAAATATATGATTTCTTCATTTCAGTTTTTTTCATTTCCCTCGGTTGTTATAGCTATTTTTTTCAAATTTCAAGAAATGAAAATTTTCATTTCAATTTCAAAAGAATTTTTTATTTCCCTCTGGTGGTATGATCATTTTTTTTAAAAAAATCAAAAACAAAAATTTTCATTTCAAATTTCAAAACTGTATTTTTTCATTTCAAATTTTCTTGGTGCATAAATGAAATTTTTTCTCAAGCCGAGGTTGCGAAATTTATTAAAATTTTCCAAAAGAAATACTTATTTACCCTTATAAAAGTAGTAATATACTGCATACCACCACCTGATGGTATTGTTCACTATAAAAGAGCCTGAAAATAAACCTTGCCAAAAAAGTAAGTATACATATTTCAGAGAAATAAATTATAGCCGGAAAAGTTAAAATAATCCAGGTGAGTTATATAAGTATGTTTATGCACTATTTCTTCCCTTTGGGACTAGAAGACATCCTGATCAAGAGCTGTAGCGATCCCGTTGAAAATAAGATTCTCGAACGAATAATGAATCCGTTCTCCCCGAGAGGGATACGATCGGTTTACAAGAAATCAAAGAAACTGTAGATGCTAACATGGGTATATAATACCTTTGCAGTTAATCGTTCGCTAGTGTCTTGGTAGTCTTCGAGCAAGTCCGAGATGTCCCAGGCGGCGTGCTTCAGCCGCTTGAGCCAGTGCTGCACCAGCCTCTCCCTGGCCGACCTCTTCTCGGCGTCCTGGAGCGCTGCTGAGATGAACTCCAGAACTTCCCTCATGTCCTGCAGGTCGTCGCCGAAGTTCCACAGCAAATTGGCCTGCTCGGCGACGGCGGACGTCAGCTTGCCCTTGGCGATGTCGACGACGGCAGAAGTGAGCAATCCAGCTAAGATCTCCGCCATGGATGACGCAGAGCTCTGACCGAGAACGTACGCGGTGCGTAGAGTAATGGTGCGTGCAGAGGACCGCATAAACAATGGTTGTGAAAGACACTTCCGGCACCGGCAGGTGTCTGGTGAGAACCTACAAGTTGGCAGCGCGTCAACATTGGTCCAGCCTCCTCCAGGATGGACTGACTACACACACGGCCCTGAGAACGACTTTGCTGGGTTGCCGGCTACGTGGCCAAACCAATGTCCAGTGGTAGGCTCGGGGTTATCCGGAATACCAGCTGCCCAGCTGATGGTGTTGGTGCCTCTCCTGTTACCTCTTGGAATCACTGTCATACGCTCTCATTATTCAGTCCAATACGGCGGCTGATGACTAGGTCTGATTGACTGGGTTAATTATCAGCAATTGAGAGGGTTGAGGTTGATGCTCGACAGATAGCCCGTGTTACTTATATGTATTAATTACCATGGAAATATGGAATTGTTACTGCCTAAACTTTTATTCAGTCCGACATATATTGCCATATGTGCTCTTGACCTATTGTACTGCTGTACTTTTTTTGACACCTTTGTATAACTTTGTGCATGAGCATATAGCTCTGTTTTTCTTGTGCTTCGATCTTCTGACCCAAAAAAAAAGGTTGCATGGATGGATCAGCGTCAGAATGCTGTGTCATCACAGCTGATCAGGAAGGTCGGGGCAGGGAGCTGAGCCAAGTATCTATCATGTGGTAAACATCGATCTTGCAGGAGTGTGTGTGTATATATATATACGTGTGTGTGTGGAGAAGACTTTGAGCACGAGAGGACACATGATCCTACCGAACTGTTTACAATTTCGAACAGCATTCACAGCCAATTCAAAAACTCAAAGCCCATCGAAGATCGTATACGCTGCAGGCTGCAGCCCACTTATTATTTCGCTTTGGGTGATAGCCAGCAGCCCATTAAGCCCAAATTATCAACAAACTACTTGTGTTCTTAAATATCCGACACTATTGACACTACCGGAATTTCCGTCTTTGCCTGGAGTTACGTGCCGAGAGCCATTTGTTTGGCTCTCGGCACGTAACAAACACTTGGCAAACGGGCTTCTTTGCCGAGAGCCAAACAAAAAGCTCTCGGCACGGAAAAAAAGCACTCACCAAAGATTTCTTTACCAAGTGCCAACCGGGCCGGCTCTCGGTAAAGAATTTCTTTGCCAAGTGCAATTTTCGACTCTCGGCAAAAAAAATTTAAAAAGAATCACTTTTTTGCCTCCAATTTTTTCTATCCTCAACATACACTTATACAAAACTTATGCTCAAATTTAGTACAATTTTAGCTCTATTTGCTATATTTAAAATTTTTACTTCTTTCTAGTTATTTTTTCGTATGCGTCCGATATCAACCGCAAGTGCATGAAATCACAGAATAAAGTTGTTGGAAAAATGATATTCATGTCCATGAGACATCTCTAAGACCATATATGCGAAATGAAGCTAAATTTCCGGCATTTGGTTCTATATGCATGATGGAGGTCGTGATGTAGAAAGGATTTAAAATTGTATAAAATTCAAATGAAGTTTGAAAATCACGAAATTTGTCAAGTGCTCATGATATCATATGTGGAGGTTGTGATAAAAAATTAAGACTGTTTTGAACACTTGGACACGTACACTCTTTAGAAACCGGAACATCTCACGAGAAGTTCATAGAATGTGAACTAATGTCACTAGATTTGGTGTCTTATAGAAATTCAAATTTGAGTTTCATTCCAAAAACTTCTCTATAAGTAATATACCACGTAAATAGTGTCATGTCAAGTGTTGCAATTTTTTCGGATATATTTGATATTTTTAATAATTAATAGGAATATAATTTTCTTTGACGAGGAGGATTCCTCTCGGCATAGCCTTATTGGGCTAGCCGGCCCATCCTTGCTAGCCGGCCCACTATCCGGCGCCGGCCCACCGCCCCCCTCCTCTAACCCTACCTATATAAGGCCGCCCTCCCACCCTCCCACCTCATCCTCCCTCCCACCGCAGCCCACGGCACGGCCCCACCGCTTCCCCAACGCCGGATCCGCCGCCGCCCACTCCTCTCCCCTCCCCTCCGCCGTGAGAGCCTCCCCGCCCACTCCTCTCCCTCCCATTCGCCGCAAGAGAACCTCGCCCCCCTCCTCCCCCTCCGCTCGCTCCTCACCTCGTGGCGAGGAGCGACGGCGGGCGAGGCGCGGTGGTGGAGGGCGCTAGTCTACTCCCGACGGTGGCGCAGGGCGGCGACCGCGCTCATCCACTCCGGATCTACGACGGTGGTAGCCGGATCCGCGACGGCGGCGACCAAGGACACGGCGGCGGTAGCAACCTCCTCCTCCTCCTCATCGTGTGGTGGTGGGGATACCTCCTCCTCCTCATCGATGTGGTGGCGACGGCGGTGGTGCCGGTAGATGGCGGTCGAGGGGCACGGCGGCCGGCTCGTGGGTGTTGAGTCCGGCGGTCTCCTCTCCAAGTCCCAACCAAGGCCGGGCGAGGTGGGGTGGCGGGAGGCGGGCGGTGGTGGTGGTGGGCGGCGGCGGTGGTGGTGGCGGTTTTGGTGGTAGCCGGTGTTCGGCGTCGGTGGTGGTGGTGGGCGGCGCCGGTGGTGGTGGTGGCGGATATGGTGGTGGTGGTGGGCGGCGGTGGTGGGGCCGGGGCAGCGGGCCGGGTGGGCCCGCTGCCTTGGATTTGTTTCTTTTTTTTGTTTTATGAAATTTCATTTGTCGAGAGCAATATCCCACTCCCGACACACGTGTAACGAGTGGATCCGATGTGGCTCTCGACAAAGGGCTCTTCGCCAGAATTGGGCCTCTGCCGAGAGTAACGTGCTCTCGGCAGAGCCTTGGAATCCGGTAGTGTGACTTTTTACTCTAACTTTGACAATCAATATCCATCGAAAATGTTAGTTAACTAAAGTAAAATTCGGTTCCTTACATCTATTGTCAAATGTACTTTAGTATTTAACTTGTTAGTGTATCGATTTGCAAAAATATTTCTAGAAAAGATGGATAATCAAAGGAATTAAAAAAAGTTAATAGTTTCATATATTTCAGAAAGTAGTATTTATTCTCATCCTTATGACTGTGCACCTCCGACTTACATTGCGTCTCCGATGCCGACGATGCGAGGAACCCTAGCCGCACCTAACCGGAGACACAGTGGATTACGAGGCCGGACAGGTAAGCCACTAGCGGGCAATCTCATGGAACATGATTCAGGAGTCGTGGAATCTGTTGTCGGTCGGCATGACCCAAGACCAAGGTAAGTGCTGACCCACTTAAAATCTTGGGTATTCTTAATAGAGATGGAGAGAGATTATTATTATTTATCTATAGTTGAAATTTAAAAGTTTCTATACTTCTTCTGAATACATATATATGTGAGAAAATTGCAAATTTAGAATGTGAATCGTTGCCACATGGTCACACTACGGGAAACAGAGCCTTCGCCGAGAATAAAACTCTTTGGTGAGAGCCAAACCTTGGGCTCTCAACGAAGAGCTCTTCACCGAGAGTAAAAAAATAATCTCGGCCAAGAAAAAAAAACTCCTAGTGAAGAATTCTTTGCCGAGAGCCAAAAAATTAACTCTCGGCGAAGAATTCTTCACCGAGAGCATTTTCTCGACTCTCGGCGAAGGAATTTTTTTAAAAAATCACTTTTTCACTTCCCAAAATTTTCTATCCTAAACATGCACTTATACAAAGGATATGTTCAAATCTGAGGTAATTTTATCTCTATTTGCTATATTTAAAAATTTGGCTTCATTCTAGGTAATTTTTTCGAAGACATCCGATATGAACTACAAGTGCATGAAATCATAGAGTAAAGTTGTTGGAAAAATGATATTCATGTTCATGAGACATCTCTAAGACCATGTACACGAAAAGAAACTAAATTTCAAACATTTTGTTCTCTCGATCATGATGAAGATCGTGTCGTAGAAAGGTTTTAAAATTATATAAAATTCAAATGAAGTTTGAAAATCTCGAATTTTGAAAATAGTTGGGAACATTTTGAGCACTTTGACACGTATGCTTCGTTTAGAAACCGGAACATCTCACGAGAAGTTTCGGAGAAATTGAACTAATGTCACTAGGTTTGGTACATTAGAGAAATTTAAATTTGAGTTTGACCACAACAACTTTTTTATAAGAAATACATACCACATCTAGTGTCATGTTAAGTGTTGGAAAATTTTCAGATTTATTTGCTATTTCTATTATTTTTTTGATTCAAATTGGCTTCGCCGAGAGCTAAACTCTCAGCCAAAGGGTCCCCTTCGCCGAGAGCCAACTGGTGGGCTCTCGGCGAAGCCCACCAGTCCCGCTCGCCCGTCAGCCCACCTCTCCCACTCCTTCTCCCCGGCCCACCATTTCCATTGCGGCGTGGCCATTGACGGTGGTGCGTTTGAGGGGCGGCGACACTAGACTTAGGGCATGGGTGGGGGTGGTGCATGCGCGGGAAGAGAGGCAGGGGCAGCAGCGGTTGGAGAGCTAGGGCTTAGAGGCTCTCAACTATTTTCTTTCTTTGCACAAGATTCAACAGTTGCATGCCCCCTTGTATTTATAGTCCCAAACATCATTTAACTCTCAAAGAACACTTATTGGGTTTGGATTGTCCTTTCCTATCTTAGAGGGTGTCTGGTTATAAATGACTAAAACTAATAGTTTGACTAAATACAAGTTGGACTAAAGGGTGACTAAGAGTGTGTTTGGATACCCTTTAGTGGCATAACTAAAATTAGTTAGACTAAACGTTTTTAGTCACATCCTTGTTTGGATACCCTAACTAAAGTGAGATTTAAAGAGTATTGAATTCCAGATTTTCTCCCTCCCTCCCCCCTTTTCTCTCTCTTTCCAGCTGCAGTAAATAAGGAGAAAGGACTAAATTAAAACAACATTTAGCTACCCCTCCCCTACTAAAGAGTTCTAGTCAGGTCACTAGTTTTAGTAACTTTTAATCCCACCAGTTTGCTAGTTTAGTCTCTCAAAGTGACTAAATTTAGCCAGGATAGTTTTAGTCAACCCTTCCAAACACCCCCGGCCCTTAACAAACTCGACTTCCTAACTTAACGTACACTTCCCCAAACCAACCTGGACTCGATAGTGCATCTTCAATGTCATCTCACAAACTTCAAAGGCCGTTGGGCGAGCAAGACACTAAGTCACTATGGGTCCGAGAATCTAGTACTTTGAAATGACGATTGAAGTGCATGCTATTAATAAAGCATAATAAGTTGCAGCATATATTTAGTTTATGAAAAATTAATAGTGCGCTAAGGAAATTAGAAATTAAATTCTTTAACTACAACTAAATATTATGTTAAAAATTAAATTATACCACTATGTGTGCTGTTGGGGAATTCAGAAAACACATCACCCTTGAAACGTCGCAGTCTAATGGCATTCTCAAAGTATGTTTTTCAGGAGCAGGGAATTCGCGAATCCAGGAAGTCCGAGACCTGCGAAGTCTCGAATTCGCGAATGTGCAGAGTTCGGGGATTTTGATTCGGTGAAGAGGCGAAGTCATGAACACGCGGAAGCCCGGAACCTCCACTGCGGAAGGTCCGAACTTCGGAGATTTGCTGATTCGGGAATCTAGTGAATATTCTGTTCGGGGCTCGGGAGCAAGGACATGCACGAACCCGCGGGGGAAGCAGGAGCCACTTCGAGAATCCGTGGAGGATTTAGTTCGGGAATTTCGGGTGAAGACATTCGCGAATCACGGAAGAAGCAAAGTCAAAGTTGTAGTCCCGTAAAGTCGGGGTTTAGAGTGTGAACTAGTGGCAGACTTGTAAATGTGTAAGGGGAGAAAAGACATTCTTGTATGTGTTCACATTAGGAATATTCTCCGAGCCCGAGGGTGTTATCGGAATGTAAAAGTCCCTTCATCTCCCTATAAAAGGGGGCGCAAGGGCACGTGTAAACGGATTCAGACTTTTTTGGGACTTGTGCTACTTGCAGAGAGCTTCATCGTCTCTTTGCGACCTAATCTTGTACTTGAACACGTTGAGAACTCTACTTGTGTTAGGGTAGTTATCCGAATTTTTCGGGTATCCCCCCAACATTGGCGCCCACCGTGTCTCAGCCGAAAAAGAAACTCACGATGCCACCTCAAAAGAAATCCAAGAAGAACGCTCCAGTACAGGCGAACCAGGATGATCGCCTTCCCACACAAGGAAATGAAACTTCGTTTGTTCCTGAATCCTCGAACGTAACAGACCAGCAGCGAAAAGAGAAGCTCGAAGCCCTCATGAAGGCGAGAGCGAAAAAAAAAACGACTCATATCCAAGAACAACCTACCGAACAAGCAAGAGCACGAGAATGTTGATGCCGATGATGATGCCATAGACGACATGCTAGCCATGGTCCACCAAAAGATACAACAATTGCGTAAAGACAAAGAAAAGTTCGCGGCTCAATTGCAGGCGAAGAGGAAAATCTCTGATAAACTAGAACAGCTGAACAAAGCAAAGGAACAGATACAAGCGATACAGAGAGAAATCGATGAAATGAAAGAGCAAGAGAACAGCTCCCTCGTGGCAAGAAACACCGCGGCGAACCCCCGCGCTTGCAAGAGAATCCCCGAAGGAAAACTTCTTCGCGGGAAACGGAATCTCACACTTCGTGGATTCTGAATCACCACTGTCGATAGGGCTGCAAACAGCACCTTGGCCGCCGAAGTTCAAGCCTGTCTCTCTTCCCAAGTACAACGGTTTCGGAAACTCCAGGCAATTTCTCATGAGATACGAGTCAGCCGTGAACTCAGCAGGAGGAGATGATGTTGCACTTGCCAAATCCTTCATCATAGCTTGCGAAGGACCAGTACTGAATTGGTACTCACTGCTGCCTCCACACTCGATCTACAGCTGGGTAGATCTCAAAACAAAGTTCATGCAAGCGTTTCAGATGTTCCACGACACAACAGCCGAAGCCTCAGATCTGTATAACTGCAAGCAGAAGGACAGGGAACCACTGCGAAACTTCGTGAGAAGATTCATGCAACAGAGGTCTCAGATCCCCGATGCTGACGACAAGACAACGATCAAGGCATTGATCAAGGGTCTCACCCCAGGGCCAACAGCCTCCCATCTCACAAGAAAGAAGCCTGAGACAGTTGAAGAACTATTTCGGGAATTAGAAGATTACATTCTGTCCGATGATGACCACCGCAAGAGAGTAGCCGAACGGAACGAGGCAAGACAGGGTGGCAGAGACATGACCTGGCGGGCACCACCCCAACATCCACGAAATGTAAACAATGTCGGAAATCCTCAGCAACAACAAGAAAGCAGGCCAAGTGCCAGGGGAGGATTCAACACGAGAGGAAGGGGGAGAGGAAGAGCAACACCAAACCTTCCGAACCACAACCCAAGAGATCCCCACTTCTATTGCCGCATCATGGAAGAGGCCACAAGACCGAAGGGTGCCCCGAGACAAAAAAGAACATGGCACGAATCCAACAAGAGAAGGCACCGATGAGCATCGCATCCTCGATGCCAACCCGTCCGCCGAACTTCCGGCCACCGCAGCTCGCGACTTCGCAGCCCAAGCTCGTACAAATTCAGCAATTTCCACAATCGCAATCAACATGGCAGTCTTCACAGCAATTCTTCCCTCGCCGCAAGCAATACAATCAATCCACCGCCACAACCCATTCGAGAAATCTTGCCACCGCCACCAGAAAGCTCATTAAGGCCTCAGTCAAGTTCGGGACCTCAGAACTCCAAAGCACTGCCATCATTCGGGACTATCATGCCAATCACAGGCGGATCTGCCATGGAGTTTGAAACAAAGAAACAGCGAAGCAACTACTTCAGATCTGTGAATACCATCATCAACGATGGTCCAGCTGCCCGCCCGGAGTGGGCGAAGGTGCCAATCACCTTTACGGAAGAAGACTTCAGGCTCAAATCCGCGATCCACAATGATGCCATGGTAATTGAAGTCAACATTGCTGGATGGGTTATAGGAAAAATCTTGGTGGACAACGGGAGTTCGGCGGACATCCTATTCCTGAAAACATTCGAGAAAATGAATCTGAGCCAGCACATGTTGGACCCACCAGAGTACCCATTGCAGGGGTTCGGAGGGAAGCCCATCAAGCCGGTTGGAAAAATATCACTCCCAGTTTCTTTCGGAGACCTTGAGAATGCCAGAACTGAAAGCCTCACCTTTGATGTGGTTGACATATATCACCCGTATCTTGCAATCTTCGGCAGGGGTTTCATGAACAAGTTCGATGCTGTCATAAGGCAACAGTTCCTTTGCATGAAGATGCCTGCGCCCAAAGGGGTTATCACAAAGATTCGGCAATCAACAAGAGGCCGAAACATAGAAAAGGGCCACACACCCGGACAAACGAACGTGTATCACCGAAAGCACCGAAGAAAGAAAGGGAACCTATGAAGAACCGAAGCGGGACAAAGAGAAAAGTAACATAGCCGCAGAAGATGAAACAAAGAGAGTGTATCTGGACGACATGCCCGACAGAGCAGTCATAATAGGGGCGAACCTCAGCGCCGAAGAGGATGATGAACTCATGCGATTTCTGAACAGAAACAAGGATGTTTTTGCATGGTCAGCCAAAGATTTGCAAGGCGTTGATAGAGACATAATCGAACATGTCCTCGAAACAGATGACAAGATACCACCCAAGAAGCAAAAACTTCGGAAAATGTCTGACGAAAAGGTCAAGGCAGTGGAAGCAGAAGTTCAGAGATTACAGGATGCCCAAGTGATCAGGGAAGTCAAGTACCCACTTTGGTTAGCCAACACTGTGCCAGTCAAGAAGAAGAATGGCAAATGGAGAATGTGTATCGACTTCACCGATTTGAACAAGGCGTGCAAGAAGGACGATTTTCCCTTGGAAAGGGTAGACAAAATCGTAGATGATGCAGCCAACAGTGAAATGCTTTCGCTCCTGGACATGTTCTCTGGGTATCATCAAATCAGAGTTCGCAAAGAGGACGAAGAGAAGACAAGCTTCATCACTCCTTTCGAACATTTTGTTTCGTGAGAATGCCAGAGGGGCCGAAAAATGCGGGGTGCACGTTTTCAAGAATGATAGCAATAGTGCTGCACCAGCAGATTCGGAGAAATATCTTGGCATATGTGGATGACATAGTCGTCAAAAGTACTCAGAGGAAAGATCATATCAGCGATTTGGCAGAAACATTCGCGAACTTAAGGACAGCAAACTTAAAGCTGAACCCAGAAAAATGTGTGTTCGGAATTCACAAGGGGAAAGTTCTTGGATGTCTAGTTTCAACGAAAGGCATTGAAGCGAACCCTGACAAGATAAAGGCTCTGATGGAAATGCAAGAGCCAGCCTCAGTGAAAGATGTTCAGAAGTTGACAGGAAGAGTGGCTGCCCTTAACAGATTCATCCCCAGAGCTGCAGAAAGAAGTTTGCCATTCTTCCAAGTTCTCAGAAGTGCCAAGAAATTCCAGTGGTCCGAACCTCAGAAGCAGGCTTTTCGCGAACTGAAGGACTACTTGTCCAGCATGACCAAGCTCTGTCCTCCCGAGCCAAAATCGCCGCTTCTGCTGTATGTGTCTGCATCAAATTCGGCAGTAAGCGCAGTGCTGGTACAGGAAAAGGAAGAAGAAGGAAAGCTGAGGCAAATTCCTGTATATTTCGCCTCTGAGGCATTGTCTGGTTCCAAGGTTTTCTATTCCGAACTGGAGAAGATCGCGTATGCGGTCATCATGGCAGCAAGAAAGCTAAGGCACTACTTCGAGGGCCACAGAATAAGAGTTATCACCAACCAACCGTTAAGTGACCTGTTCGCAAACAGGGAGGCATCTACCCGAATCATCAAGTGGGGTGCTGAACTCTCCGAGTATGTGGTGGATTTCGAAAGAAGAAGTGCAATAAAATCGCAAGTACTGGCAGATTTCGTCGTGGACTGGACCTCACCTACTCAGAATCTGGAGGAAAACATGCCCGAACCTTGGGTAGTGCAGTGTGATGGAGCATGGTGTTACAAGGGGGTTGGAATTTCGGCTGTTGTAACATCACCAACGGGCGTGGTCATAAGATATGCAGCACGGCTTGTATTCGCGAACAATGAATACTCCACGAACAATACAACGGAGTACGAAGCTCTACTGCTGGCACTGAGAAAAATGAAAGCCTTGGGGCAGCAGACCTTCATAATCAGAACGGATTCGAAAGTAATCCAGGAACACATCGAGAAGGAAAGCGAGGCCAGAATCCAGTTCTCATGAAGTATCTCGAAAAAGTCAGAGAAATGGAAAAACACTTCGAGGATATTCGAGTTCAAGACATTCCAAGGGATGATAATAATGAGGCGGATAAGCTCGCGAAGGCAAGCAGCCGTAAATCAAGAACTACCACCGATGTGTTCTTTGAAATCATCGCAGAACCTTCCATCAAAGATTCACGAACTCAAATTGTGAACATGGTGGAAATTCCGGACCGGAGAGCGGAAATAATGGCCTACCTAAGGGGACATTACGAACCACAAGATGAACTGGAAGAGAAAAGGTTGAGGCAAAGGGCTCGGGGCTACACTGTGGTAAATGGAGAATTGTACAAATCAGGAGTCACTGAACCTTGGCTACGCTGCATCACCTCCGAAAAAGGTCGTGAACTCCTAAAAGAAATTCACAGTGGATTTTGTGGGGCACACATAGGCACCAGGGCTTTGGCTGGCAAGGCAATAAAACAAGGGTTCTATTGGCCAACCGTCAACATCGACGCCAAGATGTTGGTTCGGCAATGTGAAGCATGCCAAAAGACGGCAAATCAGCAGAATCTGCCTTCAATGCCAGTTCATTTAATTCCTCCAACCTGGCCTCTGCAAAGATGGGGCATGGACCTAGTAGGCCCGTTGCCAACGGCTCAGGGTAATTGCCGATTCGCGGCTGTAGCGGTTGATTATTTCACGAAGTGGGTAGAAGCGAAACCACTCGCGAACATCACAGCAGCAACAGTTCAGAAATTCTTTTGGCAGAACATAGTCTGCAGATTTGGAGTTCCTAGAGAACTGACGGTTGATAACGGCAAACAGTTTGACTGCTACACCTTCAAAGAGTATTGCAGAACCCTAGGCACACAAGCGAAATTTTCGTCGGTTATCATCCACAGTCCAATGGAGCAAGAGAAAGAGCCAATGGCCCGATTTTTTCGGAATCAAGAAATGCTTATTTGATCGAAAAAGGGAAAGTGGGTGGACGAACTTCCAAAGGTGATCCGGTCTCACAATACCACGGTTTCAAGAGCAACGGAGTTTCACACCTTTTCGCCTACTTTTCGGACCGAGACTATGACACCGCAGGAGATAAAGAATGAAAGCATGAGAGTCTTGAAAGGAAAAGAGATAGAGGAAATTGACAAGAAGGTGGAGAAAGACATGATAGAGCTGACAATTCTCGAAGCAGCAGAAAACATTGAGAAATACCAGAGAGAGACAAGAGCATGGAGAGACAAAAAGGTGGTTCGGAAGGACATCAAAACCGGGGATCTTGTCTTGAAAAGAAAGAAAAATTGGGAGAACCCAGGAAAGCTTCATGAGTCATGGGAAGGGCCTTACATAGCCAAGGAGACAAATATGCCAGGGGCTTTTCGCCTGATGGAGCAAACTGGCGAAGAGCTGCCATATTCGTGGAATGCCGACAGCTTAAAGAGGTACTATCCATGAAAACCCTAGTTGTACATAACTATAGTACGTAGCAGTTTTTCGATTTTCGTAAGTTTACACTGTAGAAAAATAGAAGCCCGAATCACGTGTCTATAAGTGACTTCGGGAGGAAATAAGTTTTTTGTCTTAATCGTTGTTCTAGAATAAGAAGGACCGTACTCTTTTCCTTGCAAAGGGGGCTCTAAATCAAGAGGCAAGGTTTTTAACGAGGCGGATCCTATGTAAATACTCTTTCGATACATATATGAAAAGAGTTTCCCCCAAATCGCACGTTTCGCATTTTGTGTCTCGAATTCCATCGTGAAAAAAGAAAAAATAAAAGTTCGTGTGAAAGGCTCCTTGATAGCCGAATTCCATTGTGAAAAAAGAAAAGTTCGTGTGAAAGGCTCCTTGATAGCCAGAATTCCATCGTGAAAAAAGAAAAATTCGTGTGAAAGGCTCCTTGATAGCCGTAATTCCATCGTGAAAAAAAGAAAAGTTCGTGTGAAAGGCTCCTTGATAGCCGAATTCCATCGTGAAAAAAGAAAAGTTCGTGTGAAAGGCTCCTTGATAGCCGAATTCCATCGTGAAAAAAGAAAAGTTCGTATGAAAGGCTCCTTGATAGCCGAATTCCATCGTGAAAAAAAAGAAAAGGTCGTGTGAAAGGCTCCATGATAGCCGAAATTCCATCGTGAAAAAAGAGTGAGTTCGTGAAAGGGCTTCCTGATAGCCGAAATCCCATCCATCGAGGGATTCCCACCGAAAGGCCTGAGGCAACAACAAGTTGTGGCCTAGAAAAATCCCATCCATCGAGGGATTCCCACCGAGAGGCCTGAGACAACAACAAGTTGTGGCCTAGAAAAATCCCATCCACGAAGGGATTCCCACCAGAAGAGTTCGCATGATGTATTATCATTCAGTTCAGACTATTGGCAATTTTTTCAGGTATCACCATTAGAGGAAAAGGACAAGGGGCTCTGTCGGGCGTTCGCAGAAAAATCTTGGTTGAAGCAACTGAAGGTTGCAATTTCAACCAGGGCAAGTTTGCCAGTTAGGGCAAGTCCGCAAAATTCGAAGAACAAATTTTGCCGACTCGCACAGCGACAGCCGAAATTTTCAAAAGCTGACAAGGACTTCTCCGAAACATATGCTAAAGAAGGTCGTGAATAGTGAGATTCGTGAATTCGCCAACTAGTTTTCATGCGAAACGGCAAGGTGGGGGAGGGTGACGTTTTTTCAAGAAAAAACATTCATTGCCTTATTCGCATAAAAACTGCCGAATAGTTCCTCCAAAATTACAACAATCAGTACAAAACTTAGAAAGAAAGTTCTACAACATGTCTTGGTTTACGAACGTTGTTGTTAGCTACATCGCTAGCATAGGCGAAGTCAGTTGAACCGGCTAAGGGGCTAAGGGGCTCCGTCTTCGGAATTCTCGTGGATCGCGAAGTAGAGGATGCAGAACGACCCTTTTTACAAAGAAAGAAACACGAAGAGAGATCAAAACAACCCATAGAAAATTTGAGTGAGGCCTCAAGCCAAAAATCGGAGAAATCTTGCTCAGGATGCGCTTGTTTGAATAGACGCCACGCTTCACCACTAACGAACATATTATCCCGATGAATTCGCAGAGGTAGAACGTCCTGCGCAGGCCCAACTTGCAGGACCTGCGCAGGTTGAAATATACAAAACATTCTGTTCAGAAAAGATTAACACACCCACACGAATGTATAACCAATTTACAGTTCACACAAATTTTCGAACAAGTCGTTCAGTTCGTGACATCCACCTTCGGTGAATCTTCTTCACGTTCGCGGACTTGTTCGCCGTTGTCGCCATCATTGTTGCTGCTGCTGCTGCTGCCATCCGAGCCCTCGCCGGTTTCACTCGAACTCTCGCCAGAGGTTGATCCTTCGGGGGATGCGGCGACGCCTTCTTGGCACTCTTTTTCTCTCAACTGAGAGGGGAAGAGAAGAGTAAGGAAGGCTTAAGAAGCCGGAACACATACGACGAATATAAGTCACGAAATCGACCAAAGAATTACCTCGTCAAGCTTTGCCCGCGCAACAGTCTTAGCCATCTCCGCCCCGCCAACCATCCAGAATTCCTTCGCGAATTTTAGCTTTATAGCAATAATGTCAGGGTTGTCTTGAAGTATAGTATCGCTGGTAACGCCTGGGAACTGAGAAAGGTTCGCGCGAAACTTTGCCAAGTCAACACAGCCGTAATCGTGAAGGACCTTCAGAATGCTTTCCACAGAAAAAGATACGGCAAAGTTGCCAGCACCAGAGATGACTTCGGGGAGAGCCTTGAATTCTTCATCGAGCCAGTCCATGAAATCGGCGATATCAATGTCATCTGGGAGAGGAGCTGGACGAACGCCATACTCATTCAGAGATTTCTGGTACTCAGCATAAAGCAACTTCAATCTTCCCAGAATTTCTGAAATATGTTTCTTTGAAGCTTCACTTTCTGCCGCCAGTGCTTTCTCAAGATCCACGATTTTCTGATCCTTCGAGCTCGGTGACTTGGCAAGGATGGCGTTGTTGATGCGGAGATCTTCGGCAATCTTTGCGAGCACGCTCTTGTTGTTGCCGAAGTTTCTCGATCATACTCGGGTCATCTTCGTGAGATTTCCGAACCTTCTCCCGCTTCTTTCTTGGAATCCTCGAGCGCGGCTTCGGCGACCTTCTTCTCGTCCCGACTCCTTTTCAAAGCCTCGGCCGCTCGGATACCTTCTTCTCCGGCTCTAAGTTCGTGGATTCCGCGAGACCAAAGTTGCGCTCCAACTCCTTGGACTTCCGAGAGAGTTCTTCATTAATCTTCTCCTCGCTCGTAAAGTCGCTCTATGGCAACTTTCCCGAGCATAGAGTACTTGAGAGAATAGTCTTCATGGAAGCGCGAAAGCTTCGAAGAAGAATAGGAATGCAACGGATCCTTGAATTCTCGAAAAATTCAAGAATAAACCAAAGGTGAAGATTTTACAATCAAGAATCGCATAAGGGGGCAAGTGAGAATCAACGAACCTTGCTTGCCGAAGTGCCGCATAGTGACTTGTTTAGTCGAACCCGAAGAGGCCTTCCCCCCGAGGTGAAGGGGTAGTTCCGGAGATAGATAGAGGCCTTTTTTCGGAGTCTTGAGCGGCTTCTTCAGGTTGTTCCGACGCACCTTCTCCTCGTTTCATCAACAATTGTGGACGATTTCCATAGAGTTAAAAACTTGGACGTCTTGCCCCCGACGCCAATTGTCTCGAAACCAACACGCAACGCTTTGCCGCGATGAGACGTACCAAAGCTCTTGTTAAAGGCAGCCAAGGAAGGAGAAGGCGCTTGGTCTTCGGGGACGACCTCCCGAACTTCGACCAATGGAATATTTTCGGAGGAATGGCCATCCCTTTGAATGGTCCGCTCAAGATCACGGGCAAAATCGGAGGAGACTTGATCAGCGGCAGTGACATCAGCAGCAGGAGTTTCGGCAGCAGCGGGGGACTCAGTGTGAGCAGCAACTTCAGCAGCAACAGCTGACTTCTCAGCAGCAGCAGGGGATGCCTCTTGTTGGACTTCGGGAGCAACATCTGAAAAGGAATCGATGTCGACGAACTCATTTTCGGAACCAGCAGGACAAATGTCTCGAAAGTTAAATAATGGCCAGAGGAAAACACCTTTGGGACTATCTGCCTTTGTGGGGATGTCGTCGTCGAAGGCGGACGGGACCCGCCGAACTCCGGAGGAAGAAACCTTCTTCACAGCCTTTCTTCAATTTTTTGCGGCTCATCCGGGCAAGCCACGAAGCGGCCCGGAGTTCGGCTTTCCGAGGTTCGAGGTTCGGAGGTACTTCGCTTGCGCTTCGACGACTCAAGCGATCTGGTCCTCGAAGGTTTCACTCCCGAAGACGTCCCCTCGGTGACAGGTGACGAGTTTCGCTTCGACGATCTGATTCGAGGAGCGTTGATGGGGGCAGCCGAGCAGCTGGCCACGGCGACGGCAGGAAGTTTAAGTTTGGGACCGGGACCTCGAGAGCTGAAAAATTTGTCACCACAGATCTCCGAAAAGACGCGGTTGATTTTCTTCTTGTGCTTCACCAGGGCCTTATATGCTTTGTATTCGTTCATGGTATATTCGCCTACCATGACGTTGACCCTTTTCTCGACTTCGTCCATGAAGTCCTTGGCGGACCGGCCCTCGCGAAGTTTAATCCCGAACTTCGGGAAAGGAACCTGCCGATCTGCCCACCTGACATTGTAGTGTACGATTTCGGCGGGGGCCCGGCCGTTCGAGATAGGCCGGATTCGCGCGGCGACGAATTCTTCGATAATGTCGCGACCGCCAAGTATCGTGTCGGCCAAATGAAATGCACTCTCGCAATTCCGAATTCCTAGAGCGCGCCGGTTGTACTTCCCCACATTCAAGGCGGTGAAGGGCGCGATCGGGCATGGCGGCTTCGGCACATCAACTTTCAAGTAAAACCGAGACGACTTCCAATCTTCGGAAAGGTTGGACTTGCGGCGGGGAGAAATCGGATTCGGGTAATCCCCTCGTCGGGTGTTCGGCGTCGGGTATTGAAGGTACAACGCATGCGTGCTTGACCGTGGTAGAACTGCCCATCTTCACCTTTAACAACTTCTGGAATAATCACCAGTTCGTAAAATCTGGTGAAGGCATCGATGATAGGGCTGCAGCCGAAGGTCTTCAGAATCCAGATAAACTTCGAGACTTCGAGAAATGACGTCGGGGTAAGCTGGTGAATCTTTACTGAGAATGCATCGAGAATTTCTGGCAGAATGGGGTCATGTTGACGGTGAAAATCCGTCAACCTAGCCATGAGTTTACCTTCGGTGTTGGCATAACTTTTGTATCTTATTCATTGGTACTAACCCCCGTGGTATAACAAGTTCACTTGTGCATGTCGGTTTTGGAGTTATGTGTTTACGCAAGGTTTTAACGTTGAAAGCAAGACTTCCGGGATAAGTTCATTAAGCACCTCATGACAAGACCTTGAAGCCCGATACAAGTCAAGCAATGAAGTGAACATGACTCCAAGAGCCCAAGGACCAAGCCCGAGAAGATGATAAACTCCGAGGACTGAACCAGAAAAGTGCTGAATCTTGCAAGACAAGGAGTTGAGTCCAATTCGGAGAGAAACCGACGTCAAGGGCCCACATGCAAAAGGGGAGAACATCTAGAAGACGTGGGAAGCAACACCGGCGAAGCGAGCCGCGGGATGGGCCGGGTGGGCCCCGGCCGGCCGGCCCGAGCCGGCCGGCCCGGCTCAATTCGGGGCCCAATCGGCCTCCCCTTTGACCTAATTGCTTCTCGGGCTATAAATAGCCCCCCGACCGAGAGCCACGCGAACGAAGTCGTATTCCGCCGCCGAGGAGCAGAGAAGCTTGAGGGACACCAACTTGAAGATGAGGGTCGTGCTAGTTGTCTAGGGTTTCCCCGGCCGACGTGGGAACCTTGCATGGAAGACCACGTCGGAGCTCGGAGCGAGGATCAAGATCGAGGGAGGCCCCGGTGGTGATCTTGTTCATGTAATCATTCATGGTGAAGTTTGTAAGTGAATCCGATTTCTAGCGATTAAGTGCCTTCTCGATGATTTTGATTTCTTCTTGGTTTTGCTTCTTCTACGATCTAGTCTATAGCTAGATTACATAGGGTGCTCTTGTAGCCGCGGTGGCTAGAGGTGCATACGGACCGGCCAAGTGATTTCAACTTGTTCTATCGAACTCGCCCTAAGCTCCCCGCATGAATAGGGATACGTTGTGACGAACGGGGGTCTCGAAAGGCGGATGTTTTCGGAGTCGGATGGGAAGGCCACGATTTAAAGATGCTTTTAATGAGATTCTCTTTGCTATCTTCATCTATCTTGTTTGGAGCTACAACATAAGCATGATCTAGATTCTCTAGATTGGTTATCTCTTGCTTTCTCTTGCTACCTCTTTAGTAGATTAGATTAGATTCGTTTTCTTTATGAGTTAGTAGATTAGATGCAACTTATCTTCATAAGATAGCTTTACCTTGCTTTACTAGATTGAATCCTTGCGTTGCACATTGTTCCACGGATTCGATACCTTGGGTTCACCACTCGAGGGAAGAAGGGTCCCTTGACTACGACGGGAGACTTGTCCGCTTGCAAGTCACAAACGAACTTTGATACAACTATTAACCGTCAACAAGCCCCTTTTTCTCGGCGCCGTTGCGGGGAACAAGCAATCAAGATCTGATCTAGTATCGCTTATCTTTCGCTTTTCTTTTGATTTTCGTTTGCATCTCTTATGTTTGATCATCCCCGAAAAGAAAAAAAAAAAGTCAATCTAATCTAGTTTTGATTAACCCTAGTCTTCTTTTAGATTTTTGTTTTATTGCTAACCCTAACCGGAGATGGTTGGCTACCTCTCCAAGAAACCCAAACTTTTTTGTGGATGATCCAGGAAAACTTTACAGGCAAAGGTGACGTGCAACACAAGCTAAAGGGGTGGAAACCCTAGATTCAAAAGTTGAAGTCGAAGGACCGTCGAAATCTCCAAGGGAATCACCACCTCCAAGTCAAGACGCCGGAAGGCCGTTCAAGATCAACGAGGATGGAGAAGATGGAGATGGAGAAAGAAGCTCAACACCTAAAGGCTGCCAAGGCAAGATCCACATGCGGGGTGTTCATCGTGATGAAGATGTTAGAGACGCAAGTGGGACAACTTGCCTGGACAACCGATTGGTGACAAAGAAGAATATCCGAGACAACTCCAAGGTCCCAAGACAGCGAAGGCTACTCAAACTCATTCGGGAGAGATGAAGGATCACACTAGAGACCATGAAGATCACGACCGAAGGACCGGAGTTCGAGATGCCGAGCCACAAGGAAGAAGTTGCATCCGTCAAGACCAAAGGACAAAGCCAGCTGTGAAGACCAAAAAAATTGACTAAGCCAAAGTGGGTACCCAAGATTGCAACGCCCACAAAGAGCGTTGATCCGAAGTAATCAAGTGAAGAAGTCTAGCCATGGACTATAAATGAAGCGCTAGGCGGGAGGCAACCCGTTTCGTCGAGTCAAGAATAAGCTACCGGGAGGACAACCCGATTCCAGGTTTTTCGAGTCTTTTTAAATATAATTCAGTTCTGAATTTTACTACGCAAAACATTAGACTTAGAATGGTTGAATAATATTAGAGACATAATTCTTGGTTGAATATTTTGCTTGATCATAAACCCTTTACATGAACCATCCTATGTGATTGTTTGATTCTTTTCTTTTCGAGAAACCCTCAACCAAATAATTTCAGAACCTTAACTCAACCTTTCACCCTCATTATGGTGCTAAGGTTGACTTGTTTTTCATGCTAAAACCACACGAGTAGAGCCACGATTTATATTCAAGTGTTATAAAAATTCAGCACGTGGTAGGACTCGCGTGAACCTAGAAATCAAAGCTTTTGGTTGGTTTTAAAAATCTTTATCCTTGGTTTCTCTAGGATTAGAATTTTTCTAAGCCTTTTCTAATTTTGTTTTATTCAAAATCTCTCTCATCTAATCAAAATTAGGACCTAAACCTATGCCCCCATGATCAAGCCGGGAAAAGCTTGCTCTCAACCAATGAAGGCAAACTATACCGGTGAGACCGAAATCGACGTAATAAAAATATATTTTCGACTTGCATTTGTTTTTAATGGTTTAAAAACTTCTCTAAAATTATGTTCGAGCACTTGCATGGCTCTGAAAAATATTTTTAAATTTCGAAATTAGAGGAGTGCTTAGCCTTAAAGGGAGGCAATCTAGTAATCATGCATGCACCATTGGATTCCCTTTCATCAACTTTCACTAATTCCACATGCAAAGGAAAAGCATGGTGGGCAGCAAGCATCAACTTTGTAGGAATTTCATGGTGGCATGTGAAGCAAATGGAGCTAGGGAGCATGGACATAACCCAAAACATGAAGCATCAAGTGGAAGGACCAAGGAGTGGACGAGAGCGTTTGGGCGGTGCAACTCGTAGAGCACGCGAGGGCGGGAAAGTTGCGAGAGGTGAAATGATCGTGCTTTGGAAGAAAGACGAGGCGGCGGGGAGGAGCACCGAGGCCGGCCTCACCTACATAAGGAGCCCCCCCGGCTCCCGTTTTCTGCAGTGCAAGCTTCCCTCTCCTTCCTTTGTTTGTGTGTTCAAGTTTGTGTGCTCAAAACCTCCGTAGACATAGCCAACCTTCCCAAGCTTGATAGCTCAAGAAAAAAAAATCCACATCCTTAATCCACTCAAAGTCCGGACTCCAAAATAATATTTGTGTACCTTGTTACCGGGTGAAAACCCCGGATATTTATTTGTGAGGGAGAGTGCTGCAATCATGGAAGAAAACTACAAGCCTTTTCACCGAAGAAGAAGGGATCATCGTCGTCTAAGCCATCATCGACAACCTCTTCGAGGAGGCGCTCGGTTTCCGAGTTTCCTCGGGGTATGGAGGAGGACACGGCACCACTGAGGAGGAACCACTCTTCTCCTTGGTGGCATGAGGGCCACACACAACTCGTTTATTAGGTTTACCAAACTTCAATAACATATGGAGGAGCCGCTCGTCCAACCTCGCCACTTGACACGATCATCCGCTCCACCTCCATATGCTCCGCGGTATTCCGAGGGGTATGTCATCATGACGGAGGAGGAGAAGAAGCTCGCTCGCCTTAAGTAGAGGCTTGTAGCGAACGTCGACATCGACGACCAAGCTCTCCACATATTGGGTTTCACACGGGACACGGTGCAATTCTCTAGCGGAGTGTCGGCCAACACCCACAAGAAATTCGCCTATGAAATTTTCATGACCATGGCGCATGACCTTGATGAAGGAGTGCTTGAGTCTCTCATTCCGTTGGAGGGAGCCCACAAGCGGAGAAGAAGGAAGACACCGTCGGAAGGGTAACCTTGATCAACGATGCTATTTCTAGCACTTTGATGGGGTAATCTCCTTTCATCCATAGGTTGCAATCGATCTTGAAATGTAATCACACTTTGTTGGATTATCTATCTATCATATTGTGCTGAAAATACTTTAATGCTTAAGGCTAGCAACCATGCCATAAAGGGAGTAGAGCTCCAATGCTTCCTTGGATCCATTCAACACAATCCCCGATAGATCAGATTGGTTTTCATGTTCGAAACGATTGCATGTCTAGTATCGTAGACCCATGGGCGAGTGTCTCCTACTTTCAAAAGGGAGCTCCGGAACAAGTATGTGCATGAAGGCACATGGGAAGGTTTTTGGAGTATGATCACGGGAAGAGACCATCAACGAAGAAATACTATCCGAACCCCATCATCCAAGTGTGTCACTTTTGTGCAAGTGGATTTTTGGGGAGAATAAGAGAGACATAAATAACCAACACGGAGTTGAATTGGATTTACTCGCAGCCAATCAACCCTACTCACCTATGATCAACCGGTGGTGTTGTGGCAACATCGGATTCGGGAGATCGGGTTGTTACCTCTCCATGTTGACTATCTCTTTAAAACCGGGTATTACAAGGAACCCAAATCATCTCCTACCTGGGACTTCCTTAAGAATATATGAAGAAAGGAAAATTTATAAGTGAAGATAAGAGAGGAGGCTTCCAAGTGGCCTAGGTGAATTTGCCCCTTCCGGATTGAAGATTAAGACTTTTCTTGAGGGGAAGAAGATCGGTTAGAGGAAGGACTTCTTGTGCCGGCGAAGAAAAAAAAAATGATAATAGAAAAGAATTATAGGAGAAGGATCTTCTATGGCCCAAGAAGGAGGTGCACAACAAAATTATGTTCCACCATTCGGAGAAACCCCGGCGCCGCCGAGTTACTACGGTGGTGTACCAATGCAAGCATGGGGGAGTGGTGCAGCCATACCCCCACCATTTTTGCGGTGCCCAACGTAGCCTTTGCGGAGCCATTTGCACACCTTCCTCAACCACAACAAAATGTGGCCACCATTGGAGGATACGCTGCAAGGAACATGCAAATTATTGCAGCCATCCAAACCAATGCAAACCAAATGGGTGAAGGAAATGCAAACGTCGCTTATGTGCTTGGACACCTTCACCTAGCACCGTCAGACAATTCATAGGAGGAGTGGTGCATTCCTATTACAAGTAAGGGTACAACAACCAAGACTTTCAATATCAACCACCGGCGGAAGATTAGAGAGAGGAGGAGCTTTAGTTATCTTTCCTTTACCCCTTTTCTTTAATTTTCAGCTTGTTTGCACCTATGTTTGCGTAGTATTTTCAGCTTTGCTTTAATTTTCAGTTTTTAGTTTAATTTTCAGCGTGTATCTTAGTGTTTATTTTCATCATGAATAATGTCACCACCAAGTTTTTACCTTTGGTAAAGTTACAAAGTTTTTGCCATGATGATATATGATTATAATTGCCGCTTTGTTTATCTTTGTAATTGATTTATGCATGTTTGAACTAGTGCTCTCTTAAAAAAACAAATCTGAAATTATCTAAATGCTAGCTTAATCTTCAGCGGAGGTTACGACTAAAATAAAGACCCATAGTGTTTTATGTGCTCTCAAGTTATGAATAGATTAAAGATGTCTTTTATGCTCAAAAATATTGCTAACCTTGTCACAAATATCACTTGTGTGTTGCTCAACCTATCCAAAGCCTTATATATATTTGAGTGCATAAACCTTAGTGTACAAGATTTATTTTTGAGTGAGTTATTGCAGGCCATGATTTCTCTGGCCCGAGACTAAGAAGCTGGTCATTCCGTTTTTGCGTATCTATCTTTTTGCTAGCCTCTTATCCGTGCATTGTGTATCCCCGCATCGGTGATCTCACAAACTTCGCCGGATATCCACCCTTAAACCAAATATCATCTTTTTGTGATTACCTCCTTGACCACAACCTATCGTTGAGAATGGATCATCAATTCAAGGAAGATCGCAAGACGGTGCCAACGTTGAAGATTTCAAGTATCTCTCCAAGGAAAAATATCTCCGGTACCTACCTTATTTTTCGCCTTTTTGCTCGAGGACGAGCAACGTCTAAGCATGGGGGAGGAGGTAGGTACGATGCAATTTTTAGAGTTCAAAGGGGAGCAATTTTTTTTTTTTTAAAAAAAAGAGAAGTTCAAAAGAGGAGCAAGCAAATAAAAAAAAATCAAAGCTCCGTTGTGAAAGTCATGTTACCGAATGTATGACGAGGAAAAAAATGAATGAATGAAAGAAAGAAAAGAATGAGAAATATGAGAAAGAAAAAAAATATATATGTGCGTAAAGTAAACTCCCCGGTTCTCTAAGAGTGCATTCAAGGCTTCAAGTTAAAAAGATCCATTCTCATTTTCCAACCATGTGCAATCCGATAACGAGGACTTCTTTTGTGCCTTGGGATCACTTTTTGCCATTTGCACATGTCCACTCATCTAAAAGTGTGTGTATTTTTCTCTTTCCCCTCCTTGATTTAACATTATTTTCCAATGACCTTTTTGACGAGTCTCGGTAAGACCATGAGAAGCTTGTCTTGTTTTGACAACACCTCATTTATAAATTCTTGTTAGGACTAAACTTTCCCAAAGCTCCATATAAAGCCTACCACATATATATGAGAGGGAAAGGAGTAGAATATATAGGCTTGAGAGACAAGTGAGATGAGAGTTCATGAGCAACATGCAAGGTGATTTAAATTTGTGAATTTGGTTTAGCTCTTTTCTTTATCTCGTTCTTTATTTCAAAAATTCTGAGGTCTATTTAAACTTTGTGAGCATGTTAATACTTGTGGGATAAGCTTAATAAGAATCTACCCTCCGTAGAGGTGAAGGCTAGTACATTATGGAACTTAAACGAATTAAACTTTTGAGAGCATTATGTTTTTTTTCATGTATGATCAAGTGCAAGGTTTAAACATTGTTTGGCAATGATGATATCCATCGAAGGCTTACTCGAGGACGAGCAAGGTTTAAGCATGGGGGAGATGTTGACGGTGAAAATCCGTCAACCTAGCCATGAGTTTACCTTCGGTGTTGGCATAACTTTTGTATCTTATTCATTGGTACTAACCCCCGTGGTATAACAAGTTCACTTGTGCATGTCGGTTTTGGAGTTATGTGTTTACGCGGGGTTTTAACGTTGAAAGCAAGACTTCGGGATAAGTTCATTAAGCACCTCATGACAAGACCTTGAAGCCCGATACAAGTCAAGCAATGAAGTGAACATGACTCCAAGAGCCCAAGGACCAAGCCCGAGAAGATGATAAACTCCTAGGACCGAACCGGAAAAGTGCTCGAATCTTGCAAGACAAGGAGTTGAGTCCAATTCGGAGAGAAACCGACGTCAAGGGCCCACATGCAAAAGGGGAGAACATCTAGAAGACGTGGGAAGCAACACCGGCGAAGCGAGCCGCGGGATGGGCCGAGTGGGCCCGGCCGGCCGGCCCAGGCCGGCCGGCCCAGCCCCAATTCGGGGCCCAATCGGCCTCCCCCTTTGACCTAATTGCTTCTCGGGCTATAAATAGCCCCCCGACCGAGAGCCACGCGAACAACGAAGTCGTATTCCGCCGCCGAGGAGCAGGGAAGCTTGAGGGACACCAACTTGAAGATGAGGGTCGTGCTAGTTGTCTAGGGTTTCCCCGGCCGACGTGGGAACCTTGCATGGAAGACCACGTCGGAGGCCGCGGAGCGAGGATCAAGATCGAGGGAGGCCCCGGTGGTGATCTTGTTCATGTAATCATTCATGGTGAAGTTTGTAAGTGAATCCGATTTCTAGCGATTAAGTGCCTTCTCGATGATTTTGATTTCTTCTTGGTTTTGCTTCTTCTACGATCTAGTCTATAGCTAGATTACATAGGGTGCTCTTGTAGCCGCGGTGGCTAGAGGTGCATACCGGACCGGCCAAGTGATTTCAACTTGTTCTATCGAACTCGCCCTAAGCTCCCCGCATGAATAGGGATACGTTGTGACAGAACGGGGGTCTCGAAAGGCGGATGTTTTCGGAGTCGGATGGGAAGGCCACGATTTAAAGATGCTTTTAATGAGATTCTCTTTGCTATCTTCATCTATCTTGTTTGGAGCTACAACATAAGCATGATCTAGATTCTCTAGATTGGTTATCTCTTGCTTTCTCTTGCTACCTCTTTAGTAGATTAGATTAGATTCGTTTTCTTTATGAGTTAGTAGATTAGATGCAACTTATCTTCATAAGATAGCTTTACCTTGCTTTACTAGATTGAATCCTTGCGTTGCACATTGTTCCACGGATTCGATACCTTGGGTTCACCACTCGAGGGAAGAAGGGTCCCTTGACTACGACGGGAGACTTGTCCGCTTGCAAGTCACAAACGAACTTTGATACAACTATTAACCGTCAACGGTCACAAGGGAACCGTAGCCCGCATGAAGAAGTCTCGAAAGACAACAATTTCCCCGCCTTGGGAGTAGGAGTCAATTCGTCAAGCGGGGCACGCCCCGGCGCCGGGAGAGAAAAATCCGGCCTTCTCGTACTCGCGAATAATATTGCTTGTAACCTTCGACTCTCCGAAGGCAAGCGAGGGCGGCAGTGGGCCAGAAGTCCTCAGCATGACCAGATCGTCTACCCCAGCATCCACATCCCCGACGTCTTCGCCACCATCGGACCCAGCCTCTCCGTCTTCGCGACTTCGGGAACCGCTAGGTGATCCAGCATCTTCGGCAGGTGCAAGGCACGATCGCACTTTCGGCAGCTTGATCGAGTGGGAGACCGGCGGCGATCAACTCTTTAGTAGTCATGGGTCTAGCTGTATTTCTGATGCGAGCCACCTAGTGAATATGAGCATTCAGACAGCTTAGACTAATAGTCGAAAAAGAAGCTACGAAAATCGTAACATTACTACACCAAAGTTTAACGAAACAACAAAGCATACCTTAGAAGAGCGCGAACAAGGCCTGGAGTTCGCAAGTTGTCTAGCAGAGAAAGCTAGTTCCGCGAAGGAAAGAAAGTGTGAAAGTCGTGAAAGGCGCGAGAGCAAGAAAAAAATTTTTAACGAAGACCGCCCCGCTATTTATAGGGCCGGGGAGGGGCGATTTCGCGAAGTGCGCCTCGATTTAACCGCCGTTGGCTCCCCGAGTGACGCGTGTCCCCTCCCGACGTTCCCGGGGTGACGTTTTTTACTAAATTTCCGAAAAGTTCGTGGAATCGGATCGTCGGAGTCAACCCGCTTCCCCGAGGGGCTAGTGTTGGGGAATTCGGAAAACACATCACCCTCGAAACGTCGCCGGTCTAATGGTATTCTCAAAGTATGTTTTTCGGGAGCGAGGGAATTCGCGAATCCGGGAAGTCCGAGACTCGCGAAGTCTCGAATTCGCGAATGTGCGAGTTCGGGGATTTTGATTCGATGAAGAGGCGAAGTCATGAACACGCGGAAGCCCGGAACCTTCATCGCGGAAGGTCCGAACTTCGGAGATTTGCCGATTCGGGGATCTAGTGAATATTCCGTTCGGGGCTCGGGAGCAAGGACATGCACGAACCCGCGGGGAAGCGGGAGCCACTTCGAGAATCCGTGGAGGATTTAGTTCGGGAATTTCGGGCAAAGACATTCACGAATCACGGGAGAAGCAAAGTCAAAGTTGTAGTCCCAAAAAGTCCGGGTTTAGAGTGTGAACTAGTGGCAGACTTGTAAATGTGTAAGGGGAGAAAAGACATTCTTGTATGTGTTCACATTAGGAATATTCTCCGAGCCTGAGGGTGTTATTGGAATGTAAAAGTCCCTTCATCTCCCTATAAAAGGGGGCGCAAGGGCACGTGTAAACAGATTCAGACTTTTTTGGGACTTGTGCTACTTGCAGAGAGCTTCATCGTCTCTTTGCGCCCTAATCTTGTACTTGAACGCGTTGAGAACTCTACTTGTGTTAGGGTAGTTATCCGAATTTTTCGGGTATCCCCCAACATGTGCTAAACTGCAATCAAATCAAGCAATAAATCATTTATCGTGAGTGCACCCATGCCAACAATAAAAAGACAATAGAACAAAAATTAACCACGCCGGTCGCCGCGCCGCCGTGTAGGATCAAGATTAACCGATGGTGAACGGGCGAAGAACACTGAACACACCTCGTGGAGATTCTTCTCGATCCATGTCGAGGCTGACAAAGAGTATACTTGCCGGTCACCTCACCGGACGCGGACGGCCGCCGGCCGTGCAATCTCGCGACTTGCGGTCGCACACCCTTGGCCCTAGCGCGCCGTCACCCGCCGACAGCGCGAATACGAAACGTCGAAGGCTCGAAGCTAAGCTAAGCGATAAACCTGGTGGGCCCTCGGCCATCGCACCGGCTGGGCTGTCCCCAGCCCCTTGAGATGGGCCTGGGCATCTTCTCTCTTCCTGGGCCCTTGGCCCGTGTAATCCACCCTGGCCTTCTTGCAAAACAAAAGACCCTTTTATTTTTCTTAATGAACACGCAATCTGGAATTAAGGGTCGTCGCAGCTGCCCTCGTGATGCCTGCCAGCCTGGCCCCACGCTCACCTCCGAGGACGGGCCGGGGATACACAATAAAGTCCGGCCTGCTTATTCAGAAAAAAAATAAATCGAAACTCCTTTAATACCTACCTCGCTGCCTCCCTCCCTGGAAGCGGTGTTTGGTGGTGTATGCATATGTTTCCACGGGAAGAGATAAAATCCTATATACTCCATTTAATATATAGTTTTAGATTATTCAAGCGTTTATTTATTTGAACTAATGCAGATTTCAATATTAAAAGGGAGGAACCAACCACGCACCTCTCCATTAAGTCAGCCTGCAGTTCATTGTTTTTATTTTGAATATGTGTATCTTTTTTATGAACCATGGTACACTTGCCGCTCACAACGAGCACACGCTCAATCCTACGAATACATGTACGCAACTCTACTCAATGGGCACCTCTAAGAGACTAAGGCGACAAATTCTCGATATTGGTGAAGTCACCACCAACCACTCACTATCAAAGGACATGTCACCTAACATTGAAAGAATAGCATAACGTGTGTTTTTTCTTGCCGTTCTCATGTGCCTAATTGTTGTTATTGTCTCTCGTCACGTGTTTTGGGTCATGTGATGATTTTCTTCCTTGCGTCAATCCATCGTGGCTTTTATAAAAAAGTCTCTCACTTTGTTATTAATCAACCGCAATACTAGTAGTTACACAGTAGTAGTTTTGACTATTTGCAAAAAAGCCCCTTCAATCCCATTTCGTACTGGCCTCACTGTCGGCCACGCTCGTCTCCGCGTTCTTCTGTGTGTGTCGGCCCATTGACGTAGTGCCCGCGTGGATCCCACCGACCTGGCCATGTACACTGCCGTCGCCTCCTGCTGTGGTACCCTCATGGCGCCGAGCCCTGAGGTGCGCACTGCGGCGGCACGGGATCATCTCCTCGATGTCTGCGCCGACATGGAGGTCCTGGATATGGAGTACGTGACGGCAGGTGGACCCCACCGATCCGACCCTATATGCCACCTCTCCCTACGGCAGCCTCATGACACCGAGCTAATGAAGAAAATTGGTTGCTGCTACCACGCCACTAAGCGGGGAAAATTAATTGACCTCGATCTTCGTGGCTTTGTCACGATGAGCTTTGAGAGACCACGGGTGGTATGCATCTGCTCACTAATGACCACAAATCACGAGCCGCAAGGCAAGACCACGCCCCGGTGCCCACTCCCGCGGTTCCACAAGTCTGTGGTCTTCCTCCACGCGTGCTCATGCTGCACTTGAGCTGTCGATCTTAGTCCTCTGCGTGTGGATCTGACAGAAGAAGAACAAGCACACGAACCGGCTTTGTAGATGCGGAGGACGAGGGGCATGTGAAGACGGACAGCAGGCGGAGTGGAAGCGTGGACGACGTTAGGTAGGTAAGAGGAGGAGAGAGCGGCGGCACAGGGGCTAACAGGGTGAAACGACCCGGATTTCCGCGAACGGAACCCCGAATCTTAGCACCTCGGTGGTAGTCCCGGAGACTACCACGTGCAATCCCCGTCTCGGCGATTCCAAAATCCATACGAAGAAAAGTAAAAACAAAGAATAGAGTACAACATTTATTTTATTACATTAATCGAGTACATCTCTTCGGCACATGCCGGTACAAGTCCATCGGGATCGAATCAAACGAAACAAATCGTCTAGCGGCGGCTCCATGCAAGCGCGGGAAACTCCATATCCGCGAGCGGCTCAAGTGTAGGAAGAGCTCGGTCCACCCGGCCGTCGTTGTCGAAGTCGTAGTCCGGCTCTCGCGTCGAGTCACCAGGGTCTACCCTATAAGCGGGTAGGTCATGTCAGCTTCCCAACAAAGAGGCAAAAGCGGTGTATATTCTACTATGCATGAGGTAACCCTAATCTGGCTGTAGAAAGCTTAAGCAAAGCAGCAGAGCAACATTCAAGGTAAGCGAGTAGCAAGGAGGTCCACACCTCGGGGGAAGCCTCCGCTTCCGAGGTCCACACCTCAGGGGTCCACACCCCGCTCAAGGATCACCACACCAAAGCACCGGATCTCAACCACGATCCAGAATCCAACTCTCATCTGCGATGTGGGGCCCACCGGCTCCTATCCCCACATCTCAACGGCCAAAGCCGGGCTCACACACTCGGGGGAGAGAAGAAGCACAAGAGAAGTGTAACTAGTCAGGTGAGAGATCGAAAGAGCGTCCATAACCAGTGGACACGGACTATAGCTATAGGTTTAACACTGCGAGAGGTTGTACAACCGTACCCGCCCGAATAGGTCCGGAACCGGCCGTCACGGTGTCCGACCCTACCATACGGCCGAAGCCCAAGTAAGTGGATAGTACCCTTCCGCATCTCCGAGCCCGGCCCCGGCCTCCGCGGCGAGCTCATACTACCCGCGAGAGGTCCCTCGAAGCCGTGGAACCCTTCCCCGGCCTCGCCGGGCAAAGTCTACTAAGGAGGGGCAGGCCACTCCCGACACGATCACACCGATCCTCCTACGGGAGGGTGCTATCCACTACAAGTCTCACCCCGCACCCCCGCCCAAAACAAGGCGGGCGGTCCGTACGAAAGTAGTCATTCGATACAAGGTCAGCGACGATCGGTCCTTAAGGGGCCGAGAGCGAGCACTCAACATCTCCAACCCACACGACACGACCCTCGGGTAAGAGGCCGATCGCATCTTCCCTCGGCGGCCCGTTCACAAGTAGCCGGCGGCTCGCTCCCGCCAAAACACAGCAAGGGGTACACAACCCAGAACACACGCTAGAATCACACCGAGATGCCCACATCTCAGCTCAAACCCAGAGCACCATCCATAATCAAGCAGCAAAAGTATGGAGAGTTGAAGTATGGGACTAGCTAGGGGTCTGTAGCTAGTCCCGCAGGTAGTAGAACAAGGAACAGGATATAATAAACATCAAGGCATGGCTAGTAAACAGGTTATGCAATTCATCAGAACAATGCATTAAAGTAAAGCACCGGCGCCTAAATATCAACATGGGATCTATATGGTTGGGAGTGACATGACACCTTCGTTGCCGTTGAAGCGATCCGTGTCCGGAGCGGTGTACTCGGGGTCTTCCGCGTCCTCCTGGTCGAAGCTCGGGTCTGCGGCACGAGATTCGACGCGAAAAAAATAAATACGGTGCACATCTAAGCAATAACTCCAAATAAAATCCAATTTAGAAAATCCAAAAGAGCCCGAACTACCTACAATCAGCAAGGTTTTGCAAATACGGATTTTTAGAAATTAGTTTTGTATTTTTCGGAGCTCCCTAGAATTTATTACTAATTTTTAAAGGTCAAAAATCATTTTCTGGAATTTTTAAACAGAAGGAAAAATAGGATTTTCAGAAAATCCTGGCTGACGTCAGCATGACGTCAGCGGTCTCGGTCTGATGGGCTGCGACCAGGCTTAAGGCTTAGCTGGACCGTGGGCGGCCCGGCGGTCCCAATCCCTACCCGCTATTGGGTTTCGGCCCAACCGAAATCGGTGACAAAACCCACCTAAGGAGCGTCCCCCCGGTCCGAATCCCGCCCCCTATTACTTCCCGCACCGGCCGACGCCCGCCAAGGAAAAGTTAATTGGGCTCGAGCCCGGCTCCGGCCGGCGGCCCGATTCCCGAGTAAAAGGCGCTCGGGGGAACGCTATGCACCCCCGGGTGTTCGATGGTTGGCCGGGCGACCGCGGCCGCGTGGCCGCATCCCCGCGGCGGCGAGCTCCCCCGTCACCGGCGTTTTCCCTCACCTCGGCCGGGGCGCTAGCAAAGGGTACGCCTTCGCGTTCCACTCGCGAAGCACGGGGGCCGGTCATTCATCGGCCCGTGGGGGAAAGGGATCCGCGGCGCGCGCGCGCGCGCGGCGCCGGCGCACGGTGGCGTCGCGGCTACGCCGCACGTCCGGTGGCGCGGCGGGTTTTCCCCCCCCTGGTCCACGCGCTGGGGTGCGCCAGACCCGGTGCGTCCGCCTACCCAACCTGCAAGTCCTACACATCTCTGCACGACGACCGGTTGCCGGGAAGACCTGCGCCCAGGGCTCGGCGCGCGCAAGGAGAGCTTCGCCCACGGGCTTGGGGTAGCCGCGGTGCGCGCCCCTCCTCTGCTCAACCAGTTCACCAGCACGAGTCCGCGTCGCCCTTCGCACGGCGACGGCGGCGCTCGAGGGACACGACCGCCCAAGAGCCCCATCCGTCACGGCACGGTGATGCCTTGCGGCGCGAAGGCGGCATCCGGCAGATAGATCACGGCGACGCGTCTCCACACAAGGGTGCCATCACGGGAAGGTTCCAAGGGGGGAGAAGAGAGAAAGTGGGCCGGGGTGCTCACGGTGGGGCGTAGGTGTAGGCGTGGCCGGCTCGTCGATGGTGCGGCGCTGCGGCTCCGGCGTGGTAGTCGTCCTCTCGGTGATGCAGGTGTTCACGCCGATGCGTTCCTCCCCCGGCTCGTCGTCGCGGTCCGCGTTCCCGCCGCCGTCCCCCGGCGCTTGGCTCCCCCGGTCTTCGGCTCCGGCCTCGCCCCGCGCACGCGACGAAGACGGCCCTCCGGTCCTCTTCCCCCAACGCGCGCGCGCGCGGCAGCCGCGCGCCGCCCTCTTCTTCCTTCCCGGGCACGCGGCCAAGCAGTGGTGGAAAACCCCAATGGGATGGTTGGTCTTGCCTTCGCCTCGTTCTGCTCCCCTCCCCTTTTGAATCCACGCCGCGGGGCTTCAATCCGGAATTGACCACCTTGCCCTCGACCCGCCGCCGCCTCGGGCCAGGTGGTGACCGCGGCGACGCCTGCCCCGCCTCGGATCCTTGGGGAGAAGGGGCAACGGGGTCATTCCCCTTTTTCCCCGCGGTCGCCCCTGGACCCGCGCGCTTACGCCGGCCTTGGCGTGCGCGCCCGGCCGGCCGGCTCGGCGCGCGCGCCCCCCCGCGCGGGCCGGCGCGGGCCGGACCGGCGGCGCGGCCGCCCGGCTCGGCCGTCCGGGCCGGTTCGGTCAAAGCCGAGGTAAGGGAAGAGGGGGAACGGCCGGCGCGCGGGGTCCACATGACGGCGAGAGAGAGAAGGGAAGGTGTGCGGGCCGACCGGCGGGGCCCTCGTGGCGAGCGCAGAGGTGGGCATTGGTTTGGGCCGCGCAGCGTAAGTGGGCCGACAGCAGCCGCGGGTTGGGCTGACCGCACAGCCGCCGAAGGGAAATCGGCCCACTACTCCTAACTCTCCTTTGGGTTTTAAACTATTAGGTTTGAATAAAGGTTTGAATAGGAGTTTGAATTTGATTTCCCATCAAATTCAAACTTCACCCAAATGAACTCCAAATAAAACAGAGAAAATCCAACTCACTTGCTATACCATATTTTGAATATAATTTTTATAATTAGGGTATATTTGTGGAGAAGTTGGTGAGTGGCTAGCAATTGGGCTCAAAAATTGATAGCACTCCAAAGCAAACAAAAAGTTTTAAATTTTTCGCAAAATTCACACACCTATATTCCTGGGTTGTTACACGGGGTTAGCCTCCGAAGCCTTGTCATGAGTAGTTTTTTTTGTGAGGAACAACAGTGCGTAGATGTTGGGCCCCTTAGAGGAGGATGGACCAACGAGTGAGGTCTGATTTGGGCCAACAATGTCCATTTTTATAGTCAGGTGGATTTGGGTGGGTCACAGTTATTATAAGTAATATTGCGCTAAAAATATTATTATAAGTAATACAGAGTAAAAAAATTGTCGATTGTAATTTAACTTCATTCATTAAATAAACATATCACAAATGTCAATAATTAAAATTTCGCAAATGAATAATCATAACTTAACAAACAATGACAAATTACCATCGATCCTATTTTTACGCCATATGTATGAAGAAGTTCCATGCTTTTTTTCACTCATGCGCAACACATGGTAATATTTGCTAGTAATTACATATAGATTTACGACAGCTTTAACCATTGGTACTATCGGATACACCAACAATGGAACATTTTTTATAATATATTATTTTGGTGACAAAAAATTCGACTTCTCTTTACATCAACTGGGTTAAACAACTAACACAAATCAATAAAACTATATATGGATGGTCTTTTAGCAACAGAATTTCTTATACATGATGTTTGACATTGTTCCATAGATCAACTTTCTTGTTCTTTTTGTGTCGTCTGTGCTTGTAATAAGAAACAGCTATATGCATAATTTTATGCAGAGGCTGGAATATTGAAATATATTCCTTTTCCTTAAAAAAAATAAAACTACATACGTGTGGACGAGACCATGCACATGGACGATCTTATCTGCTCCAAACGCCCTTCAATTCGTCTCAGTCACTTACTCGCAAACAAACAAACACTGCCAGCTCACTGACATTTAGCATGTGTGTGTATGTATAGACACAACTTTCGTTACCTTTCCAGAACATGGTGCGTGGTACACGACCCCTTGTGTCGTCTGCATGTCATGAAACATCAGCGAGACCGTGTGTGATTCACGATCCACTTTGTCTCTTCTGTTAACAAATAATGGACGTATTATACAATCTTGCGTGTGACTTTTTTTTTATGAATTCGTATTTCAAGATGTTGTAATTTCCCACTCCAATTGATGACAATTGACTATTTATATATATATATATATATATATATATATATATATATATATATATATATATATATATATATATATATATATATATATATATATATATAAACATGTAAATTGACTATTTGTATACAGGTCTAGCCATGTGACAATTGAGCTCGTGTGGCCCCTTTCCTGGGATGAGCCTCCGAAAACAAAATTGAGTTATATATACAAATCAATGTGGACCTAAATATTAGTTTTACACAAGATCGATCTCTGACATATTATATCTCATTACGGGAAAAACGATGATTGCCGTGCGTTTCAATCTTTGTCGTGCGCATATTTTCGGGCGCACGGCAAAGAGAAGCTTTGCCGTGCGCGTTTTCCACGGCGCACGGCAAACAAAAACGCACGGTAAAAAAATAGTTTGCCGTGCGTTTTTATTTTGGCGCACGGCAAATAAATAGTTTGCCGTGCGTTTTCTATGTGGCGCACGGCAAACATTTTTTTCCCTAGCGGACGTTACCCCCGTTAGGTTGTTCGTCGCCTTTGCCGTGCGTTAGGGTAAGCCCTTTGCCATGCGCCATCGAAAAACGCATGGCAAATATATACGTTTGCCGTGCGTTTTCACACGCGCGCACGACAAAGTATTTCTAAAAAATTTGTTTTTTTACTTCTTTTAATTTCTCCACTACAAAAACATTATTTTGTACTTTATATTTCAAATTTATACATGTCTCGATTAATTTACTAATTTTAAAAATTATGTGTCACTTAAAGAATTTTTGTCGTATAAGTCAAATTTGAACTGCAAGTGCATAAAGTAATGTAGTAAAGTTTGTGGAAAAATCATATTCATGTAATTGAATCATTTTTAAGACCTTATCCAGGAAATTGGATGAAATTTTGAGCATTTTGTTCGCGAATCATGAAAACCCACATGCGGTTGTATTGTTTTTTAATTGTATAAAATGCAAATAAAGTTTGAAAATCATGAGATTCATCGAGGGCTCATGGTATCCTATGTGAAGCTTGTGATAAATCATATAGAGTGTTTTGAGCAAGTTGTCATAGATGGTGCTTAGAAACCGAAGTATCTCGCTAGAAGTTTCAGAGTCTTGCGACACACTTGATTCAGTTTGTAGCCATAATAAAATTCAAATTTGAATTTGAATTCAAAATTTTTTATTTAGGTAATATACAACTTATATTGTCACATTTTAATTTATGGTAATTTTTCAAAGCCCATTTGATAATTTTAGTACATTAACACTAATTATGAGGTTGAAATGAAGATAAATGAAAAAGGCCTTTGCCGTGCGTTTTCTATTTGGCGCACGGCAAAGTTACCTCTTTGCCGTGCGTTTTTGTATTGCGCACGACAAAGTTTCCGCCTCTCAGAACAAATTCTTTTCACTTTGAAATTTTTTGCTACTCTATAGATACAACATGTGATACTTTATGATAAATTTTGGTAGTTTTTTATTTATTTCTATATTAAACTAATCATTTGCATTCAAGCAAATTTTTCAAAGAAGCCAAATTTGAACTACAAGTGATTTAAATTATAGAATAAAATGAGTGAAAAATGATCTATGTAAAATTTTGGTTGATTTGAAATCATTTGATGATTTTAAAATATCAAACGCAATAAAAATTTTTAATGATGCAAAAAATGTTTGCCGTGCGTTTTATTATGTGGTGCACGGCAAAATAAATGTTTGCCGTGCGTTTTTATGTTGTGGCGCACGGCAAAGCCCACTTGAAACCGGCCCAAATTCACCCGCTCGCTGTGAGCCGTCGATCGCGATCTAACGGTCTACGTTAGACGAAGAGACATATATAAAAACAAACTCTAACCCTAACTAACACCACACCCGCAGCCCCCTTCCCCCACCTCCTCTTGCACGCCGCCGCCCCTTCCTCCTCCAGTTAGACGCCGCCGCCCCTTCCTTCTTCCTCACACGGCGCCGCACGCCGCAGCCCCTACCTCCTCCTCCCACGGCACCACAGGCCGCAGCCCCCTCCTCCTCCTCCCACGGCGCCGCAGCCCCATACCCTCCATCCCCCATCCACGGCGCCGACGCCCCCTACTCCACCTCCCATGGCGCCGCAGGCCCCTACTCCTCCTCCCATGGCGTCGGCCCCTACTCCTCCTCCCATGGCGCCCACGATGCGGAATCTGAGCCGGGAGCGGCGGCCCGAGCCCGACATCGCTCCTGGAGGAGGCGGCCTGAGGACGGGCGGCGGCGGCCGAGGACGGGCTCCCGGTGGCGGAGCCGGCCTCCCTCCGCCGGATCCGCGTTCGCCGGCCGGGGACGGGGCTCCCGGCGGCGGAGGAAGCCGGGAACGGGTGGCGGCGGCGGAGGCGGCCTCCCTCCGCCGAATCCGCTCTTGCCGGCCCGAGGACGGGCTCCCCGCCGGCGGAGGACCGAGGACGGGCGGCGGCGGCGGAGGCGACCTCCCCGCCGCCGGATCCGCTCTCGCCGGCCCGAGGACAGGTTCCCGGCGGCGTCATCCTAGTTTGCTCTCCCCTCCTCCCCTCTCTCTCTGACATCATCTCTTACAGGTTGTGGCGGCGGCGCGTGGCGGTCGGTGACGTCGCCTCCTCGCCCCTACGTCACATCACCTCGTCGGTGCGCACGGCGAGCACGACGCCCCCTTCTCCCTCCGACGACGGACGGCGGCAGTAGTGACGCATGGAGGCTGCCGCCGCCTCCCTCTCTTTCCCTCCACTCCGACTGGCGGCGGGCGGCGAGAACTGGGGATGCAGTGGTGGCCCGACTGCCATCGTCCCAGGCGCGGTGTGGTGACCCCCTGCCGGTTGTTCCGGCGTGTTGTATTTTTTTATTTCCTTTTGTTTTGATTGCCGTGCGTGAAAGAGTGAGGCGCACGGCAAAGGTGCCATTCTTTGCCGTGCGTCCCATTCCTGCCGCACGACAAAGTCTTTTGGACGTCGTCTCCTCCAGTGCGCCGTCCGTCACCCAGCCGTGCCGTCTGTTACTTTTGTTTGCACCGTGCGTGATAGAAGAAGGCGCACGTCAAAGGGAATTTACCGTGCAAAAAGCTACCGTGTGCTCTTTGCCGTGCGCCTCCACAAAAAACGCACGGCAAAGCCATTGCCGTGCGTTTTCTAGCCTTTGCCGTGCGCCCGAGACGCACGGCAAAGCACGTGTTTCCCGTAGTGTCTAGATATATGTAACGAGAAGACTATCGCCGAGTTGATTCTATCAGATATTATATGCCCACCTATGAACAGTTTGAAATTTGCTGCAACAAATAATTTATCGGTAACATTATAATTAATATCAAAACTTCTGCACCGACTAATCCATATCTATAAAACTTATATAGGTGAGACCCACTACAAGTCATGGTTGGATTTCTCTCAACATGCAAGCATTCCACGTCATCATCCACTATGCGTCATGTCACCATCCACTATACGCCATGTCATCATCCACCAAATCACATATTTATGTCTTCAATCGATTTTCTGTGGCTTATAGCATGTATATCACACCACAAAATTCCTGCTGGCGATTTTAGAATGATTCACTCTCAACAAAATAACATGCTTTCATATATAATGAGTTTACAAACGAATATCTTTGGTGTCACTACTTTCACATTTCACCTTAAAATTTTGTTTAAAAAATTCTCGCGGCAACGCGCGGGGTATCACCTAGTATATAGTTGTTCCTAATTACAAGGACAAACACAAAGCCCCTTCTTAGATATATCTTAAACTTGGATTAATGTTACACAACAACCCGTACTAAATGCCATTCTTTTTAGCTCCGCCATGTTTAGTTCGTGGGTAAAAAGTTTATGGGTGTGTAGCATCAGATGTTGCATCGGATATTGGGAGGGGTTTTGAATTCTGTAAATAAAATAAAACTAAATGCATACTCCCTCCATATAGCTTTTATGTGTCGTTTTGGGATGGATAGCATTTTGCACATTAGATGTCGTTTTGACCATAAAGAGGTACTTTGGATGTCGTTGCCCCTGGCTCTTTAACCATCAAATTAATGCATCTGGGCAGAAAAAAAATAATGCCCCAATGGGAAACGACCCTCGCACCTCGAGCTCCAATACTGGCGGAGCTAACCAACCAAGCTATTTAAGTTTGTTGTTTCTAGTGCACATGCAACCTATTTAATAAGGGTAAACAGGGAAAACTCCACTCTAATTAATCACTCTTTGGTATGCTAAATGCAGTCCTAAACGTCATCTAAATCATATACGGAGGGAGTAGCTTGCCTCGAAACCCCAACACGAATTTTTTAAGCCTAGTCAATCCATCACTAGCAAAATTTTACTGTAGCACAATATTATCTAATCACAGTCTCATTAAACTCGAAAGATCGTCTCCTGAATTTATCACAGTCTGTGTAATTATTATTAGTTTACTATATTTAACTAATACTCCTTGCATGTATCTAAACATTCCATGTGATGGGTGAAACGTTTTTAATGTGTGAGAACTAAACAGAGCCGACTCCCAATTTAGGCTTGGGAGGTTCAGACACAACTTTATTTGTGTTTTTTTTTTCGTTTGGGGGCACATGGGCTGCCTACGTGGGGGGGTCTACCTACACACTACAGGGGGTCGTCGTGTATCATGAACACCACCTTGTCAGTAGCTTTGTGCGTGTTATAGATATACATGGACCATGCATTTTGCTGCACGTGATACACGACCCCCTCTGTGTTCACATAACTATAGTGGATGTAATCCTGCCTTGCAGTGTGAAGTTGTTTATATCCATTCATATTTCATAATATTGAAAAATCTCAGTCGAGTGAATAAGCTATATATGTTTTCCGCATGCACTATAAAATAATTCGTTGATGAGTCGATTAATTATGGGGGATCGGTATACATATCTATATGTCTATGTGTTTCAATATACCGGTAGCAGGGTAACCTAGGATTAACGCCGAGCTAACCCCTATGAAATTTCTTCTACCCCTTGTAACCTCCGATTTTGGGTGCTCTTAAGTCTAAGGATCATCAGCACTGTGTAATGCATAAAACATTGTGCTGGACGTACGGCATGGAACTAGCTAGGATAAACCATTGCATCACCTCTGTGTGATTCTTGTTTTCCCAAGTCGTCCACCCATGCCACCGGAGACATGTACTACTTTGACAGCAACTCGAGCACACTGCTGCTCGTCGCAGTTTCGACCCCGCGACACATGAGCATCCTGTGCAGTGCCGTGTCCCGTCAGTCGCATGTCCAGGACCACACACATATATATGGCGCTCCAGCGCGTGCCGCATGCCATGCATCTCCTTGCTGACTCCCTCCGTGCCGCAGCTGCTTGTAGTTCAGGCCGGGGCTATAAATATATAGGACTATGTACGCACTACTTGCATTTCATCACCTTTCATAGAAGTAAGCACAACAACTTGAGTTGAGTCAAGTATTAGCGGCAGCACTAGCTAGCTAGCTAGCAATGGCCACACCCACCAATGATCCCACCAAGGAGACCTGCGGCGGCGACGCCTCCGAGTCCGACCCAACCATGGAGACCAACATCGGCGTCCTCTCCGACGCCACCACGGTGAGCAAAAAACACCACATGTGTGTCACCTCCGCCAATTTCTCCAGGGTCCCTGGAGCACCAAAGGCCCCTACACGTATAAAGCGAGGGCCATGGGGTGGAAACGGAGGCACCCTCAAGGAGATGGAAGGCAAGTCGCAACGTCTGGAAAGTTTGACGATCTACCATCACGGTGTGGTCGAAGGGTTTCAGTTCACCTACACTGATGACGAGAGGCAAATCCGCACCGCTGGTCCTTGGGGTCAAAATCGCAACCTGTTCATTCAGGAAGTGAGTAAGATTTCTCACTTTATTACCACCATGCATGCATGTGTACGTGTGTGCAGTGGTTGTTTTGCAAGTCATGTTGGTCGATCTCGTGCTTAAATACTTGATGATACGTCTAATTTTGGGATTCTTTGCTGTTGTTTCACAGATAAAGTTTGGCCCATATGAGTATGTGAAGGAGATCTCCGGGCATGGTCACAAAGCGAACATTTCCTACCTGTGTCTACTGAAGATCGTCACCAACTTGGGTGAGTATGGTCCTTTTGGGGACTGGACCGGCATTCCATTCAGATTTACTTTCCCAGAGCATGAGACCGTGGTGGGCTTCTTTGGAAGCTATGACACGGCTTTCATCACAAAGATTGGTGCTTACACCATCTCCGGTGCTCGACCCTGCTGCTAGCTCCAGCCTGCATGTTCCTTTCAGTTCAGTCACCAGAGTGTGTTTGATTTCCTCCCGTTTCCACTGTTCCAGCAATAAGATGGGTGTTCCCCTTGTCTTATGCATGATTGCATGCATGTGGCGATCTTTCAGTCAAATCGATGGTGTAACATCTTTCACGTTTTTTTCTTTGAAAACTTCAGTGTGTACTTTTCAGAGATCATTTTCGTCAGAATAAATAAAACATATAAAGTGGAACGGTTCACGTGTTACGCCTGTTGCTGTTTATATGCACCTCTACCACTATATCACTACTATTGTGGTGCCCGGATACGTTGACGTCGTCGCCGTCGAGAGCATAAATTACGTCTTCAATTTTGCGGCCACATATATAGCTGCCTGTTCGGCGGAGGTGGCCATATGTTGGCTCTTTTCTAGTCATTGCACCGACATCCACCGGTACTTCCTCAGGCTGGTCGCACCGCTGGGATGACTAACGGGCACGCCACAGGCTGGTCGCACCTCCTGCTGCTTCCTGTCATGGCGGAGCAGCTCCGACGTGGAGGCGCGAGCGACTCCATGGCCACGCGCTTGGCGGAAAGAGAGTGGGCCAGTGGTGAGAGAAGATAGCGTTGCTCCCACCAAGCGCTATATGTGGCATTTCCCTGTAGCCACCTGGAGCATACCAACGCATTTCCATGTCTGCGCGGTGCAGGGCTTGTATCGGCATATTTGTCGTTCCGGGACCTTTCCAAGTCCGTGGTGCGGTCAGCCTCAAGCCTTTACAAGTGAAATGTGAAGCCTTCACTAATTGCTTGCAACAACCTGCTGATATCAGACTTTCTATCCCTTGACCTATTCCTTATAGTTTTTCACCATTTTTCTTTCCCCCTTTATCTAGCTTCTTGCAAAGCTAAATTCTTGAGATAGAATATAGCTAATGTAGTGGCTTCATCATTTAAATTATAATCTGCTCGTGATGCATGAGGTGGAATATAGTACGCCACTACGGGAATCGCCGGCTTTGCCGAGAGTAAAGACCGGTTTACTGTCGGCAAACACGGTTTACCGTGAATCACTCTCAGCAAAGTGCTCACGCAAATAGGTTTACTGTGAGTATGTGAGGGAGATCTCTGGGCATGGTCACAAAGCGAACATTTCCTATCTGTGTCAACTGAAGATCGTCACCAACTTGGGTGAGTATGGTCCTTTTGGAGACTGGACCGGCATTCCATTCAGATTTACTTTCCCAGAGCATGAGACCGTGGTGGGCTTCTTTGGAAGCTATGACACAGCTTTCATCACAAAGATTGGTGCTTACACCAATGGAACAATTAAGAATAAGGGAAGAGACCAGTTTGTGCTAGAGTATATATAGTGCTGTGTAGTACAGGGCATACTATCTGATTCTAGATTACAACCTAGTAGAATACAATCTTGCAAATTCTGGAAGGGCCACCATTTCATTGTAGCGCCCCGCACGCAACTGCATAACACAGGTCATTCTCCTTGGTCAAAAGGAACAAATCGAGGTGGGCCCTGCGATCAAAGCTAGTCGATATGCATTTGTGTTTCCCGAATGTAATTTCTTCAGTGGATATGATCAATCGCACCCTGGGCACATGGCCACTAGGTCCAACTATGGTGTCATGTTCATATGTGACGAGAAGCCTAATATATCTTTGGTCAGTTAATCAATCGTCCAGGCACACCTGCTTCACAATACCTAGAGCTAGCGTGGAATCACACTGATGTTGTGCATGTATTTACATAACTTTTTTGATAGCTATTTGTCGAAAACAACGCCATTCCTCGTTAGCTAAATAGCATAGCAAGAGCTACCTCACGATATCAGTATGCAGAAGCAGGAAGTAAAAAACAAACAAACTAGAATGAAAACATACAAAAGAAGCAAATAAATATTTATACCCGGTAATACACATAATTTGTCTACCATGTAATAAATGTTACAACAGGTCAAATAGGGATATTTGAAGGGGCCCACTTGCTTGCTACTTTTTCGAAATAAAAGTAGCAATCATTTTGAACGGTCTACCATGAGTTTACTACTAGAAGTATCTCATTCTATACTGTTCGGTTGGACTACAAAAGCTATGGTTTTACAGCTTCCGCACGGATGAACACACACGTACGGCCTCAGGGCTCTCTCCATCAGGATCTTCGTCATTGGAGGGAGGTAGAGAACTAGGGCTAGCCACTGTGATTAGTTTCTGGGTGAGGTAGAGAACACACATGGCTACTGCCGACATGGCTTTGGCAGATGATGAAGTGGAATCTTTACTACTGGACATATTTGGTTTGTACTACGTGGTAGCTTTAGTCTTTGTGGCCATGGCAGCCATACTACTCTTGCATATTCTGGGTCCGTTACGCCGGCCGTTGAGCCACGGTTTCCTACACCACACCGTGAAGGGAGTCTACATGCTCTCCTACCCGTTGGTGGGTTACACCATTGGGCTGATGCAGTCTACCAATTTGTACTTCAACGACTTCACCGTGTGGGCTGTGTTCCTGCTTCTGCTCCTCACCAGCACGGACAGCCTCACGGCTTGCGACCTCGACGACATCGACGACTGGAAGAGCATCTACGTTTGGGTACTACATAGAGGAGGATGTGGATGCCAAGTACCTGTGCAGTGTGGTTTGCTGGCTTCAAGCTCTCAGAGGCAGAGCTTCAGAAAACCCATGACTTCGTCTTCAAAGGCCTGCTCACCGGGGATAGACCACATCAGCGAGCCTTTAGGGTCACTGAGGAGGAGCTTGTTTTTGTCCACGACATGTATTACACTAGGTACTATTACCTATACCAAAAGGGTAGATACCTGGCTCTCTGTCTGCCAGTCATCATGACCGGCCTATGCTCTTCGCTTGCAGTGGCCTGCCTGCTTGTCAAGCATGACAACGAGCGCAATCTCAGTGATCAGAGCAGTGACGGCAGTCTGCTGTCTTCCACCTTGAAGAACATTGATCGCAGAAATCGCAGTTTGATGTCTGCTGGCACCATAGTCATAATGGTTGTCTTGGCAATCCTAGAGGCATACCAGATGTACCTCTACATAGCCTCAGGTTGGTTCAAGGTGGCACTGATGCGGAGCTACGTCACCACACCTTTTCTGCAAACAAGCTGTTTCTCTGAGATGATCATCGATCTTCTCTTGAAGTTGAAGGTGTTTCGCCCATGGAAGGGCAGACTTGGGCAGTACTGTTTCCTCGAGGATCTTGGCCGCAAAAGTAAGGTTATGAATTGTCTCCATTACGGCACAATTTGCTTGGTTGACAAGGCCATGAAGGGGAGCAAGAAATCAGTGAAGCTGTCCGAGAATGTGAAGAAAGCCATCACTGATTCCCTCCCTACTAGAAAGCAGCGGACACCTCACAAACGGGGTTACGTCGCTGCAAAGGAATGGCCTACATGGTGACCTCTCATGGGCATGTGACGCTACTGCTACCGATGGAGCGGTGAGTCGCACCATTCTGGTCTGGCACATTGCTACAACATTGTGTGAGCACCACACCAGCTGGATGAACAAGGAAAACAAACAGAGGTGGTTACAACAGCCTCCACTTTAACCAAGTACTGCATGCATCTGCTCTCTTTCGCACCTAACTTCTTGCCCGACCATAGCTCTGTATCGGAATCCATACTCGATGAGTCAATTGATAAAGGAGGCGACCAGTGGCAGCAACTAAGCAAGCTACTCGAAGGGTCCAATGATCTGGAGAGCAGGTGTAAGCAACTATGGGAGATTAACACCGGTGATGGTGATGTTTGTGAAGCACCGCTTCTTGTACAGGGCGCTCATTGTCATGTGTTGGGACAGACCAACCTGTGACACACCATCTGTAACTTTTAGTCTGTCGAGTCTGTATCTCTTTTCATGTCGTGTCTGTTGTCTGTTTTTTGTCAGTGTCAGAGAGTCTGTAATTTCCGCAAGTTTGGTTAAGCAGAGCGCGTGTTCAGGTTTGTTGGACGCGCGAGTGGCTTTGGTGGTCATTACTACAGTCATGATCCAGTAACCAGTTGGGTCATGATTGCTAGTTATATTGCAACAATATATGGGAAGTAAACTGAAAATGCTGCAGCTTCATCGCAGCACAAATCCACTCTCTCGGTTGCATTTGGTTGTGTATGTGTCAGTGGATCGGAGCATATCCTGTCGCATCAGAGATTGAACTTAGGTTGTGTTTGGTAGGCCTCCAGCTTTGAATAAAATAGCTCCAGAGCTATATATCCACGCAGCTCCATCGTGGAGCAGCTGCGTTGTGGATCTATGATCCAGAAAAGTGTTTGGTACATCTCTAAATTTTCTACCATCTCTATGACATTTAAGACTCCCTTGTCAGTAGAATAGAAAAGAAAAAATTTTCTATTCTTTCTCCTTCGCGTCATGCGGCTCGCTCGATCAGGATGGGCACCGCGGTGACCTTGTCCCCGAGGACGACCACCTCCATGTCTATCATCATCCTTTCTTGTTAGCCATTTTGATGGAAAAAAGTGGGGTACACGGTGTAGAAAAATGGTGGAAGCGTCGTTGCCCCCTTGGGGTCGCGCCTTACATGTTATATAGGCCGTGGACATCCCCGGCGTGGATTTGCGGTGGAACAACCTGGCTGCCATCTGCTAAATACATGGAGAGGATCTTATCTAATCCTAACTACTAGCACTAGGTTGTTCCACCTTGTTACAACACACACGTTTACATGTTTAACACCCCTCCTCAATCATAACCTATCTAGGTTAAGATTGTGTCTAAAACCTTCAAGCTGCCGAACAGGAATAGCTTTCGTAAAGCCGTCGGCGATTTGATCCTTTGTAGAGATGAATCTGATTTGCAGCGGTCCTTGTGCGACTCCTTCTCGAACAAAATGAAAGTCAACTTCTATATGCCTTGTTCGTGCATGAAACACAGGATTAGCAGATAAGTATGTGTTGGGGAATTCAAGAAAACCCGTCACCCTCAAAACGTCGAGTCTAACGAAGTTCGTGAAATGAGTTTTTCAGGAGCAGAGCATTCGAGATGATCTGGAATCTTGAACCTGCAAAGCCTCGGAGTCGCGAACACGCGATGATCTGGAATCTTGAACCTGCGAAGCCTCGGAGTGGCGAACATGCGATGATCTGGAATCTTGAACCTGCGAAGCCTCGAAGTCGCGAACACGCGATGATCTGGAATCTTGAACCTGCGAAGCCTCGGAGTCGCGAACGCGCGATGGTATGGAATCTTGAACCTGCGGAGTCACGAACTCCGGGAGTCTGGGAAATCCGGGAATCTGCCGAAGGTCAGGTTCGGGAGTCATGGCGCGCGAAGATTTCACGAACAGGGGAATTCATGAACCAGTAAGAAGCAAAGTCAAAGACGTCGTCTCAAAAAGTCCGGTTTTAGCGTGGGAACTAGTGGCAGGCTTGTAAATGTATGAGATGAAAAAGACATTCATGTATGTGTTCACATTATGAATATTCTTCGAGCTCGAGAGTGTTTTCAGAATGTAAAAGTCCCTTCGTCTCCCTATAAAAGGGGGCGCGAGGGCACGTGTAAGTTCATTCACAACTTGGGAGGTTTGAGCAGTTTTTGGGAGATTCTTAGTCTCCTCTTGCATCGTCACTATGCTTGAACGTGTTCACCGTACCCTCTCACGTGTTCGGGGATCTTATCCGGATTTTTGGATACCCCCAACATTGGCGCCCACCGTGTTTCAGCCGAAAAACAACTCACGATGCCACCACAGAAGAGATCCAAGAAGAACATTCCAGCTGAGGCAGATCAAGAAGAGCTGCATCATGTTGAAGGCAATGAAATCTCTTTGGTTCCATTCTCCCGCTTTGCACAAAGAAGGTGTGTGGTGGGACCCACTAGACACGTGGAAACTTGTGTAGCACATGTCACTGGCCGTTGCGCATGCACAATCTCTCTCTTCAACTCTCTCTCTCTCCTACGTGGAGTGCTTATAGAGAGCCTAACCACTGCAGTGCCCTAACATCTGTACTGTGCAGCTCACGCTATTGTCCAAAAACATGATTTCTCTCTGCTTGGCTGCACTAGATCCTTGTCCTATAGTGCTAGGTTTGCCCTCTCAAAAGCTTCGATGGCTAGACTAGCGGCCAGCCTGGTGGTGGTCCCACTGGTGTCCCCGGTGAAGCAGGGAGGCTATCAGCCTGAGGTACGTCGTCTTGAGAAATTATTGTATCCACTTATTCATATCCTTCTAGTACCGATACATGTATCCGTAACCGTGTTGCTTATTCAGTCCCGTGGTGGGACTTTTTACTCGCTAAGTGCTCATTTTTTATTCAATCTGAGGGAGATCACGACCCACTAAACACTGGTAGAGTTGGAGCACTTGGTACACCCCTTTACTCCCAGTTTAAATTTAGATCCAGGACTAAAGGGATTTTATCGACGTGACCCAGAATAGCTATGGGAGCTACCCTTTTAATCCCGGTTGGTAATTCTAGTAATAAGTTGGCGTCAATCCTTAATAATAAACTGGCGTCAATCTTTAGTAAGAAAGAAGGCCACCAAACTAGTAATAAATTGGCGTCCATCTTTAGTCCTGGGTGGTGTTTCCACCCAAGTCAAAAGGGGACCCTTTAGTCTCGGGCGGAAACACCACCTGGGACTAAAGTGAATCCCACAACCGACAACCTCCCTCTCTCTCCCTTATCTTTCTCCCACAGCCACAGATTTCTCCTCCTTTCCTCTCTCTTCTTTCTTATACTTTCTATCTCTTCTCCCAGTCTCACGTTCCTTTCCTGGATTTGCAGGTGAGCTGCCGGTGCAAGATGTACCCAGCGCAGCGTGGGTGGGCCTCGGCAGTCACGGTCGGTACTGGATCCCGGCGGGCGTGGGCGGCGCGGGGCCGGCGGGCACGGCCGACATAGGGCCCCAGTGGGCGCGGCGCGCGGGGGGGGACCAGCGCGGCCAACTCAGTGGGCGCGCGTGGTATTGTGGGGTAGCGAAGCTACCTTCACGAACAATGAAAGGGAATAAAAGACTCGAGAACCAAAACTCAGACGAATGCAAAAGAAGAAGACCAAAACTCTTTCTCAGCAGTGAATTTCTCAAAAGCCGATCCCCTTTACAAGTGCCGGTCGGCCTCCTTTTATAGGGATACGAACGGACTTTTTACATGCCGAGATTGCCCTCGTGTAAAACGGATCATTACAGAATGTGCCAGGCTAATTTTGGGAGGTCTCCATTAGGTCTTCACGTAATCGGCGCTCCATGACGTCACACCGCAAATCACGACGCTTTTCCCGGCATCAACACGTGCGCCTGTTGGGTGAAGACCTTCAACTTTTTGGAGACACCCCTTTCACCTAGTGTATTCTTGCCCTTGAAACACATTCCAAAGCCAAAACGTGAATGCATTAGATGCTAAAGGCGACGAAACCCCCTAGGCGAAACCCATGTTGCAGCTTGGTAGGTGGGTGAGATTCGCCCCTGGGATTTGGTCGTGAAGAAAACCAAACCACCAAACTGGAAACCTGACACACTGGACCATTGGGCCTGTTCAATAATTTTGCTGGTGAGGAAAGGTACCCGGCGAAAGGTGTGATCTAAAAGGCAAGATGGAGCTAAAGGGCTCGATCCCGAATCCCCCAACACGCGGCCAGCGCGTCCAGGCGCGGCGTGGCGAGCACGACCCTAGCGGCCTTTCGTGAGTCTGTGAATGTTTTTGATTTTTGTTTGTGAATTGAAATCAGATGAAACCTGTGTATTTTCTAGTGACAGTGTTGTGAATCGATTCAGTTTGTGATGTTTATGCTAGTGGTGAAGTTGAATGACTTATCGTTGTGATGGTTGTTGACGCAAAATCTGCGCCCTCGCGTCAAGCACACGAAAAAGCCGAACAAGCTAGCTTCACACGCGAAAAGATTCCAAGACGTGCCAGTCAATTTTCCCTGAAAATTAACAAAAGACAAAGTAGTTAAATTCCAAAGCTTGGAACTTGCCGGGTGGTACCGCACAACTCCATATTTACGGCTAGAAAGTCACGTGAGATGACATATAGCTACAAGAAGCTATCTTCCAGCAAACTAGAAACCATTCCGAAGCTTCAAAGCGTAAAACGAACATAGCCTAACGGATGACGCAAGCATGACGAAAGATCGCTCTTTATTTGAACAAAATTACACGTGCGTATAGCCATGACCGATCCTCGAGGATAAATAACAACAAAGATAAATGAAGTAAAGCATGATCATAAATATGTAATAAACAAGCATGCATAGGCCCAAAGCACTAGTCTACCGCATGTCTAGGTACTTTAAAACCTGTCAAGCATGAAACCAAACAAGTTTATCCACCGCATGATACAACTTGTTTGAAAATCACACCACTAACCACAAATAGATCTATCCACCGCGTGATACAACCTAAATATGGAAAGCTAAAAGCACACGGTGATTAAAACATAACTTATAAGCACGTTTTACTCGTGAAAGCATAACCGAATACGGCTGAACAGCCGAATCGGGGTCCATGAAGAAGGAACAAACATTGCCAAAGATGGCAAACCTATCAGATTGAATTAAAGATCTAATCCACCGGATGATTAGCTTCAAGACAACCCAAAAACCTGCATCTACCGCATGATACCCGGTTCCGTCAAGATTTACGCAAGATTAACAAGATTGAACCCGCAACATGTAACAACCTAGATTGGTTCGGTTTCGGCTATTTGACAAACACGTGATCCACGTGCCTTTTGAAGCAATATATGAATGTGCGATGTAAAGATCACGAAACGAGATAGAGCCGATCCAAATCAATCTAAATTGGGCAAAAGAGTGTTACATGAATTTAAACATAAAGTAAAAACTCAAAGCAACACGAGGTAACTTGATGAATCTATTAGATCTTGCCAAAATCTAATAGAGTCGATAACTAGCTCCAAGCTAGATCTTAGCCCACCGCATGGCTCATGTCCCAACAAGAAACCCTCTTGAACCAAGCTTAAATCTACCGCATGATACTAAGCATGGTAACAAGACTACTTGCATCACGATCTAAATCCACCGCATGATACTAGACATGATACAAGGTTGTCGGTACTTACGGAGGTCGACGGATCGATGAACCCTCTCGAAGAACTCGACGACACGACTAAAGGACTCAAGAGCTTGGCGTACGCTACTGGTTTGTTATGAGAATGTTTTCGAATACAACTACATACGACCAGGGTTCATATTTATACCCCGTCGTAACACGACCCCCGGAGGACTACGCGTACAATATTTGATACCTAATTTGCCCAAACGCGAATGCTTATCCATCCATTCGTCCCTTCCGCTCGGGCCACGTCATCACGCAATCCCGCAAAATCGGCGCAAACAGTCCCTTTGCCGAACGAAGCAAATTGCCGACCGCAAGCTCTTCTCGCCGAATCTTTTAAAGACACCTTTCTTCTCCCGGACGGATTTTTCCACCAAGTCGGGTCCACAAATCGACTCCTTCCCGTACCAAATTTTGGTGTTATCAATGGTTATTGTGTGATGAACTGTGATATGGTATTGATATGGAATTGAACTTCTTGTTCGTGTTCTTCCTATGTTCGTGTTCTTGGCGATCATTATTAGCAGTGGTGGAGGTGGAGCAGGCTGGGTGCATGTGTGGCTGCCGGTGCAGGCAGTAGCCATGGCGCTTTTTTTTGTTTCGCTGGAAAATCTTTTAGTCCCGGTTCGTTCACCCGAGACTAAAAGGGGGGCCTTTTGTCTCTCATCATTAGTCCCGGTTGGACTTGAGAGACCTATAACCTTTACCAACCGAGACTAGAGCCCCACTCCCTACCAGTGAAGTCACTTATAGAACATGGGAGGGGATTGTTCTAAATGCTTGGAGCATCCTGGTCTCTAGCCAAGTCTGAATGAGCAAGCTAAAGCACATACTGATTATATAATCTTGGCACAACAAAAACATCAACTAAAACAAAATGCAAATTTAGCAAATCACGATAAATGACACCTTCTAGACTCTGATCAAAAGAGTCAGACCAAAGAGCAGATGCCAGGATCGATGAATCCATCTCGATGATGATCCTCGAGATCCCCCGATTCATGCACTAGTAGAGAAAGAACCATTGATGCCATCACTTTATACTCTTCTCAATTTGGGCACGAGACTAAAGCTCTTTAGTCTCGGTTGGAAACAATTGTAACGATATGCCATGAGTGATGAGAGCTTTAGTCACAGTATGCAACACCAACACGGACTAAATGTGAGGTCTCCCATGAGTTATTATAAGAGGACTGCATCCTCTACTCGATCACACATGTGGTTTGTAGGTGAGATGGTAAGGAAGGTACGCATGACGCTAGAAGTTGCGAGTTCGAATCTCCGCACATATATCACATGAAAAATAGTGTGACTTGTGAAAAAATCACGAGCACAGGTGTGGAAGCCTCTCGGATTTTTTTAGAGAAAAATCACGTAAAAACTCTTTAGTTCAAGAACCAAATCTAAAGGCCCCTCCATTGTCTCTGAACATTGGTCCCCGTTACTCTCTCTAGTGATGGCAGCATAGAGAGCAGCAAGACTGGTCGTGTAAGTGCTACCGCGTAAAAGTTATGGCAGCCTTGTTCGTCTAGCTTATCAGCTACTAGCCAGCAGTCCTTTTCTTACATCGAATCAGCATGAGCTACCAACCACCAATCATCCAGCAGTATTTTTCTCTCGAAACCAATCAACACAAGCCACCAAGCTTATCCTGGGCCGTTTGATGGCATATGCCAAATGGGTTGCTCAGGCATCATGCAGATTGTGATGTAGCATATGGTTTGCTGTGATCATAGTACAAAAAGAGTCTGAGTAGATAGCATGTCACATCTGCCCGGGTAATTTTATATGGAAGTGCTTACAGCTCACGCTTTTTTTATACATATGGTACTGCATACAACTGTCCATCTGTCCGAACCATATCAGAGTTCTTATATGGAGATAAACATTATATGAGACTGTAGATGAGGTGTACAACTTTGTACTTAAATAGTTTGGTACTAGAAGCCATTTAAACCCCAAGTAGTTTATAGAGCTTTATACATTATGGTTAAAAACGATTAGAGCTCAGGGGGGCATGTGCGTTGTAAAGCATCTCTTCATGTGCCTGAAAATCACAATTATATCTCCATGTGCTCGTCTGCTGGCCTGGTAACCACGAGTCTATGTTTGTTAAATGGATACGGAGATCACAGCCACGTCTCAGCTTGATTTATTGAATTTGATGGTCTGTTTAGTTGGTCAATCTACTATTCATCCCATCACATCAACTCACAGCTTAACTATTTTTTCCAAATTAAACACATCAAATCGAAATTTCCACTATTCACCATGTTTGAATTGATGGACATGTGGGTGTCACAAAGTGTGTTCTGTTGGGCAACCGATAGGCAACTGACAGGCAATTTACTCTGTCCATCTATTTATGTCGAGATTTGCTTGTAAATTTCTCGTATTTGTCTCCAAAAACCATGTTCAACAGTGAAATACTGGCACTACATGCATAAAGAACGCATGAGTAGGACTGCAATACGCAACTGCTTCAAATTAATATAAGGAGTGCTACCTGTGAAGGCTGATTGTGACGTTTTAACTCATGTGAAAGTTGCACCCAAGCTGCCATCTTCATTCCTTGGTACCAAGTCACCCGGCCATGCTATAAATACACGGAACAGCGCAGCTTCCAAGCAAGGCAAACACACACACAACTAACACGAGACACACAAACCCTCAGAAAAAAGAACCATAGAATGTCATCTCTTTTGGTGACCGGTGGGTGCTTTGCGCTCAAATCCAAGCTCGATGACAAATACTTGCGCTACTCACCTGAGAAGGGGAAAATCCTTGAGGTGAGTGGGGAAGATGTCCTCAATCCCTACACTAGGTTTTGTGCAGAGCTATCCAAGGAGCATGACGGCCTCGTTCACATCAGATGCTGCTACAACAACAAGTACTGGGTGGCCCGTGAGGTTAACAACAAGTGGTGTCTCATGGGTGATGCAAATGAGCACAAAGAGGACCTAGCAGATCCTTCTTGCACGCTGCTCCGACATGAACCCAGCAGCGATCACATTGATAACGTCAAGTAAGTATGGCTTTCCATTTGAATACTCGCTCATATATGCCATATATAGCTTAAGCCGGTGCGGTAAAGACCACCCCACGGTTTTCATTAGGAGAAGGGAACTAATTCCCAACTTAACCAGCGAGGGGATTTTTTTAACCAGTCCCATAAATTGGCTTAAACGAGGAATTGAACTTGGGTCTCCTCGTGCGACCATACCTCAGCCCCCTCTAACCAACTAAGTCACCTGGGTCACAAGATGAGTAAGCTAAAGGATCTTTGGTGAAATTGTTGAGGTCTGGACATCTGAACTGAACCGATTGATTTTGCACTGACATTTTCTGTGTGGACGTCAACAAAAGAAATATGGTGGTGTAGTACGTACGTGATATCATTAATTCCAGGGTCAATCGATGCGTGTACTTATATTGTTGCCAAAAAAATGTTAATTATGTGCAATTGTGCATGCAGAGCTCAAGCAAGATTACAGAATATATGTGTCCTCTTCTTTCACACTGGATTTTAACTAATATTCCATCCTCCAGTAATACAACTGCAAACCAATATAAAGGTTGTTAGAGTCACTAAGCTAACAGTAACAGCAACAATAACTCATACATGAATATATTGTCGTGTACAGAATTATGAGTGGAACGGACAAACAGTACACTGATGACATAAGCACAAACATGTCCTATTTAATAAAAATGAGCATACCTAGTGCTGTAGGCTTCCCGCAGTATGTGGGGTCTGGGGAAGGGTATTTTAAGCGTGAGGCCATAGTCGGGGCTCTTTTACGGTGGACCATACCACCATATACCACTATTGGAAAAAGACCTGTATGAAAAGATCCGACGGCCGAGATTAATTATATACCACCACAATTTGCACTTGTGGTATAGGGCGGTATACATAGGTAGTATAGGGATATTATAGAAAGTTTTATCTCGTAGGCATAAATGAAATATATGATTTCTTCATTTCCCTCTGGTGATATGATCAATTTTTTTCACTTTCAAACATAAATTTTTATTTCAAATTTCAAAAATGACAAATTCAATTTTTTGTGGCATATTTCAATTTTTTCATTTCGCTCTAATGGTATGGCCATTTTTTTCAAACTTCAAAATAGATTTTTTTAATTTTTCCATTTCCCTCTAGTGGTATGACCAATTTTTTAAAAAATTAAAAAACAAAGATTTTCAATTCAAATTTCAAAAATAGATTTTCAAATTTTTCATTTCAAAATTTCCTTGTGACATAAATAAAATTCTTTTCTCGGGCCGTGGTTGCCAAATTTATTAAAAGATTGCAAAAGATTATCTATTTACCAATACCAAAAATAGTCATATATTGCATACCACCACCTAATGGTATGGTCCACCGTAAAACAGCCCTTAGTCCGACTACAATGGGTTGTTGTATAGCACCCTGGACCTCTAAATTTAGCGGCCCCGACGTCCTGGATAGCCCACAGCGGCATCAGGTAAAGGAGCCTCCACCATCTAGTGGGTTTGCTCATGGTCGCCTCACCCTCGCGCCTTCCCCACTCAGTCCTCCTGGATTCTTGGCCTGACGACGCCTTTGCCTGCACTTCCCCCTCGCCGCCATCGCGTCCTCAGCCTCCGCCCATCGCCATCCTCCATGTTGTCGTCGACCTCGGACTGTTGCACCAAGGCCGCGAGGCTCGGCCTGCCCCACCATCCGCTATCCCCACTCCTCCACCATTTGCGATCCTCGCTCATCCGCCCCCGCACCGCTCGGCTCCCCCGATCTGCGGCCGAATGGGCCCGCGTCGCATGCATTTGCTCCCCAGTGGTGCTCCACTAACCCGTTGCCATGGTTCCTTGCTCCGCCGCCCACTCGGTCTCCGCCGGCCCCGCCTCAATTTTGGTGGTGCCGGGGTGGGAGAAGACATCGGCAAGATCCGCGGCCGATTGTCATCGCCAACCATCCGCGTGTGTTCGCCTCCACCCTCTTTGCACCACGCCGCCTTTCTCTCGCTCCCTCCCTTCCCGACGAGGTAGCCCGCCGATGCACGGCGAGGAGCAAGAGATGTTCTCTCTTCGTATGCCGGCGACCCCGCCGCCGATATTTTTTTTCTCTCTCTCTTTTCTCATCCGCCGGGGGCGGAGGAAGGAGGGACCGGCCGGCGCGGGACCGCTAGCTGGAAGCGTCGGCGGCGACGACGTGTGTTGTGGTGGAGTTGTGGTAGCCGGTGCTGGGTGGGGGTTGTGTGGATGAGATTAGAAGGAAGAAAAATAAGAATAGAAAGACAGATTGTACCCACAAATACAGGTGGCAAATATAGGCTCCCGCTGCAACAAATTGCAATTTAGGGGGTTTAATTTTGTAGATAACTCTCCAAATACTCCTTTAGAGGATGATTTTTCAAGGGCACTGTTACAGTCAGTCTTACCCACATAAATGTGCATAGGCTGGGGCTCCAACCCGGGACCTTCCAGGTAGGGACGGTAGGCTCTACCGCTGCACTAGGCCCGCCCTTCAACATCTCGTATTTAATGGACTTTGGTTATTTAATTAGCCCTTTCATCCATTACATTTTAGTTAATTATATTCATGCGATGGTAATGATGGTAAGTTTAGTAATAAACACATATATATGTTTTTATTTCCAGAACCCATGACATAGTAAAAATTATATATAAATAAAAATTAATCATAAGTGGTCTCACAAAAGATATATAGTTTCTATTAGAGCCTGTCAAGGCTTAGCGCAAAAAAAAAAGAGAAAGATACAGTTAACACGAGGGTTAGGTTTGTATTTAAATTGAAGTGATCTCTTCAAAGGTCGATGAACCAAAGCTCAGCTATACTTATGTATACTGCATGGATGCAGTGTGCAAGTGGAAACCAGGATTAAGGCAGAAATAATGATATGCAAGATGGCCTGAGTAGTTCAATTATGAAATATCACACTGTAAGAACAAACCTGTTAATTTGATGTTCTCCTTAAACAACTGCGCAGCTATAGTGCTCCTTCGAATTGTTCATATATATATTCATACATATTGTTGTTTAAGATCAGTAGGTGGTATGAAATTAAGCTTGTAGCATAATATGATGCTATATATTATTTATTTACGGTAGGTTGCAGCACGTGAGTCTCAAAACAAGTGTTTACATGCTCGCGGATGCTCATCCAACCGAAAAGACGACCATCATCAGAGCTGGCTCCTTGCTGCTAGGAAAGCAACCTGATGAAGATGCCCACATGATGTTCAGTATCATCGACCTAGAAGGACAAATGCTACTGCCCAAACATGTTTGTTTCAAGGGTGACAATGGCAAGTACCTCACGGCGTACGGCAATGATTTTTTTCCGTTAATGATTTTTTTCTCAGATGACATTGGTGACTCATCAGTTAGAAATATCATTGAGACCAACAGCGATGGGACCATCCGCATATACTCAGGTGAGAGTGGTACGTTCTGGACCCGGGGCGGCGGCAACTTGATCAGCCCATCACATGTCGACAATGCTAGCACTGCTGACAGTGTGTTCCGAGTCCTTTTGCTTGAACGTGGCGGCAAATGTGCACTGCAGAACCTCGGCAACAACAACTTCTGCAATAGGGACACCGAATACATGGATGCCCTTGTCGCTGCTGCTCCAACCATCACAAGGGAGGCACAGCTAGAGCTGCATGAAACTGTCATGTCTCGAAGGATCTATAGCGTTGAGTACCACCTCGACGATGTTAATATTAGTGGCCTCAAACCACGCGATTATTTCATTAAAACAATAGATAACACAACTAATACGCCCCAGAAGAGTAAAATAGCGATAGAATACAGTGTCACCACGGAGACCAGATGGGATTCAAGTGTCTCTCTAAAGCTTGGTGTGACAACAACCATCAAGGCCGGGGTTCCACTGCTCGCAGAGGCATCAGTTGAGATCTCATATGAGTTCAGTGGATCATACTCCTGGGGGGAAACTAAATCTGAGACGAAAACGTATTCTAGTGAAGAAGAAGTTGAGGTGCCTGCACACACTGAGGTAACAGTGCGCGTGGTGGCAACTGAGGGGACATGCGACATCCCCTTCACATACACCCAGGAGGATATTTTGACCACTGGAGAGCCAATTGTTACCAATTTGGGTGATGGCATCTACCGTGCAGTCAACAGCTATGGTTTCAAGACGAAGTACAGTGAGAAGAAGATCTGAGATGATAACTACTCAATGATATGGTTTGAAGCATTTACTTTTAATTATATTATCGACAGTGTGCAAAGGCCAGTAGCCTGAATAATAAATCACTAGTCCGGTTGTTGGATGTACGTGTTTTTTTTGTAATGTATTTTCATGTCTGTGCGTGCTATTATGTACTCTGTAATAATGCTTTCCTGGACTATCAATGAGATTTTATGCTTTGTGTGTACATTCGTGCTGATGAGGAATGTAGTTCAATTGGTAAACCGATCGAGGCACTACTACTTATGTATACTGCAAGGACCATTTGGAAGCCCGGATCTTCGAGGGTCGTTCGACGCATGGATGCAGTGCAAGTGAAAGCCCGTATAAAGGCGGAAATAGTGTTATGCAAGAGGGCCTATGGGGGTCCTGAGTCTCAACTAGTTCAATTTATATATGTAATATCACACTGTAAGAACAAACCCTGCTTCCACATCTCCTTAGACGACAGAGCAGCCGGTGATGATAAGAAATCGGGTCCTTGTAGCCTAAGAGGGGGTGGGGTGAATTAGGCAATTTAAAAATTTAACCTATGGTTTCCACTACTTTGCATGAAGTAAACTAGATCATTTTTATGTAGATGTGCAATCTATGGTTGATCTAGTGTGGAACCCTCATCCCAAAACAAGTTTTGCAACCTATAGCCAATCATAGTATGATGCTACTCTAGAAAAAGTAAAGGCAAGCAATGATTGCAAGAAATTAAAGTGGCAATGTAAAGAGGGATGACGAAGCAAACTCTTGACAAGCAATTTATCCCGTGGTGTATCGGTAGGCATTAAGCAACCTCTAGTCCACGTTGTTGAAGCACTTCACACAAGAGTATTGGTTTTCGGTAACTAAGTCTCCCAAAAGCGCAACTTGACTTACCAAAAAGGCACTCGTCAAGCTCCCTTGGAGACCTTTGATGTCGTCTCCACTAAGAAGCTTCTCCACCAAGGAAAGGGGGTCTCCACGTCTTCTGTACAAAGTGTCCATGCCACTCCACACCAAGCCGAAGGGACGAAGACATTAGCCGGAGAGCCACTTAGGACCCAAGACTTCTGGCACACCTTGTAAAGTTTGATCCACTCAAGAATCACCTCACATGGTAGGCACACATTGCACTCACTTAGCTATAAGTTAAACCTAGCACTAAGCACACACCAAGCATGTGCAAAGCCTTTGGATGTTCACTTAAGCACTAGTATGGCATGGATGTGATCTTCAATGTGTCTTGTACTTTTCTAGACTTCCACACACTCCGGAAACATGAAATGGCAGGGTGGAACGGGAACAGATAGCCCAAGGAATCCATAGAGTCGTTGCTCCAACAACTAGTCTTTTCTGGGACCAACGAATGTTTTGATGCCATGTATTTCCCGGGTGTCGCTTCATCCAGTGCTACTAGTTGTTACCTTCCACTGCACTTGAACATTGACACAATTTATCTGACGCTTCATCTGACGGTGGGTCAGTTCATCCGGTGGTGAAGACCTCTGCGCTAAAACCTCTCTGTCTTGTATATTATAGCCATCGGATGAACCGATGTTTGGACCATCGGCTCGTCTAGTGCTTAAGGCCTCTGCGCCAAAACCTCTCTGTTTTGCGTCGGTGAACCACCGGGTAGACCGACGGTGCCGACTAATGGATCGTCGGTTCCCCTGGTGCTCGATGATGTATGGAATGACAAAGCATGGAACAATGTGCTTGGTGTCCCAATAGTGAAACGCATCCTCAAACAACCTAGCAGTCAGGTCTTGATCACCACAAGATTTGGAGACCTAGCTCAGAAAATGAAAGAATCTGTCCACTATCATGATGTCAAACCGCTACATCAAGAAGAAGCTTGGTCCTTGCTCAAGATACAGCTGCCTACTGACAAGGTTAGTCTATTTTAAGATAAATCAGTTCACCAATTTCCTTGCTTAATGCGTGATGAAATGCTAGTAGTGTAGTTTATATGTACACACTGAACCTGAAAATACATAGCAGTAGGCATACGAGATACCTACTATTTACCTAATTAAAGCTGGAAAATATGTAGTGCAAACTGTTGGGCATACACCCCGGGTACCGCAAGGAAGGAAGCAGACAGACTCCTAGTAGAATTCCCCTGTACTCCTACTAGGACTCGTGCCATGTAATCCTACTAGGACTCCAACCTTGTAACCGACTAGGTTCCCGCCCCCTGGACTATATAAAGGAGGGCCAGGTACCTAGCCAAACATCCTCAATCCCTCCGGGGACAACACCAAGCGCAGGGCACAATACTACTCTAAACAGGACGTAGGGTAGCTATTCTGGCTACCCGAACCTGTATAAATCTCGTGTCTTGTATCCTTGCGCAGACCTTCGGGTTCTAGATCATGGCGATCCCCACCTTCTACCTTGCTGCGGGTACCTCCCATGGAGGTCGAGAGGTTTAAACAACGACAGCTGGCGCCCACGAAAACTAGTCGAGGACGGCTCCCGCGACATCAATAACTAGTCGGATCCACCTCCAACTAGTCGACTTCAGCTCCAACCGTCGCGGCTCCATCATCGACCGCCACGGCTTCGTCGACACTCGTCCATGAATCACGCTGAGTCACTTATTTCAATAATTATTTTTTCTTCGGCTTGTTTTCCGCATACGGAACCAACGGCGAAGACTACTTCGTGTACGCCTCTCAACGGCTACCCCCACAGAGCTACACCGTGCCAACTATTCATTGGGGACCGTTGATCGTCGTCACAGGGCTTGGTACACCAAATTAGGAGGATCTTGCCACGACGTTTCGTGTGCCGAGTCTTCGGAGGTGCACAACGGCTACACCCTGAGGAGGCACTGCGCAATCTTGCTCTCTGCCATGCGGAACAACGAGCAATCGCGCTCTCTCTTGTCGCCATGTCGACTACTTTCGTCTACCTCTTAATGGTCTCGCTCCAGTAGCACACGCCTTGATCCGCGCAAAGCCTCGGCTCTCCTGTCATGCCTCCACGCCCCCAGCGGCTATGTCTAAACAGGCTCCTCAGAGACCGGGGCGCTTAAACCAGCCTCTCTGTCATGCCTCCACGCCCCCCGGCGGCTATGGCTAAACAGCGACCACGGGAGGCGGGTGCTAAACTACATCGAGGCTAACTACTCGACGCCTAACGACCACAACAAGAGCATTACACATGACATTTACATCTATATTCATATTTCTATTTGTCATTTGTAGATTCAATTTCTGCAAAAATGCTACATAATGTACGCATCTCTACTTTCGGTCAAGCTTCGGCGACTACTTCAAGTACGCTCCGCGTACCTCCACCGGCGCGGCTAGTTCCCAACTCGGGGGCTATGCACCAAATTACTACTCGATGACAACTCGAGTAGTCTCCGCTAGCTCTCTAGCTCGGGGGCTCAGCACCAACAACTACTCGACATGGCTCCTACGGCTCACCTGGCGACGAGCTCGGGGGCTGAACGCTACAAGTGTACTCAGATGATGACTTCCGCAAACACTGAAGACCCTTGGATTGATTCTTCAATCGTTCCAAGGCTCGGGGGCTGCTAGGCTACACTCATCAGTTGATTTTTTCAAGACGGAAGCAGAATCAAGATTGACCCTCAGCCAGAGTCTACAACTCAACCTAAGGCTCAGGGGCTACTCCATATGGAGTGTGATTTTGCAATCACACTTCCATATAAATCTCGACTTCAAGACAAATGAGCTGGAGCACCTTCCAGCCTCGCGGAAGTTCAAGTACTATTGAAGACTTCTCCAAGAAGCACTCAAGGACGCTCAAGAACTACTCGAAGAGACTTCAAGACTACTGGAACTATTACTCTCGACTCCAACGTGCTCGGGGGCTTGTCGGGCATACACCCCGTGCCGCAAGGAAGGAAGCGAACGGACTCCTAGTAGAATTCCCCTGTACTCCTACTAGGACTCGTGCCATGTAATCTTTCTAGGACTCCTACCTTGTAACCGACTAGGTTCCCGCCCCCTGGACTATATAAAGTAGGGCCGGGTACCTAGCCAAACATCCTCAATCCCTCCGGGGACAACACCAAGCGCAGGGCGCAATACTACTCTAAACAGGACGTAGGGTAGCTACTCTGGCTACCCGAACCTGTATAAATCTCGTGTCTTGTGTCCTTGCGCAGACCTTCGGGTTCTAGATCATGGCGATCCCCACCTTCTACCTTGCTGCGGGTACCTCCCATGGAGGTTGAGAGGTTTAAACACCGACACAAACCACCTACTAGGTGGAATGATAAAAAACTCAGTATTTGCAACTCAGAGTGTACACGAATTGAAACTCAAATCAAAGGTTAGTTGCAACTAAAGAGGTAGTGCAAAGTACCAGGTGGAAGTGGGTAGCGTATAGTACTAGGCAAGGATTTATACATATGAGGATTTTTTTGTTGAATTTAGAAAAAAATTTGTCGTGGTTTGCATGGGTTTTCACGAAGGTTGTAGTTTCCACCTGATACGTTTCCCACCTAACTACGCACCTACGACATTATACTAAACAATTTAAAACCTCCCTAATTTATATCTTATTAGCCACTTCTAGCATTGTTGAAATGTAAAAAACTCCAATATACTTGTATATATGTTTGTAAAGTACCCACTTAGCGATAGAATACGATGTAACCACGGAGACCAGATGGGATTCAAGTGTCTCACTGAAGCTTGGTGTGAAAACAACCATCAAGGCTGGGGTTCCACTGCTCGCAGAGGCATCAGTTGAGATCTCATATGAGTTCAGTGGATCATACTCCTGGGGGGGAACTAAATCTGAGACGAAAAGGTATTGTAGTGAAGAAGAAGTTGAGGTGGCTCCCCACACTTCGCTAACATTGAGCGTGGTGGCAACTGAGGGGACATGTGACATCCCCTTCACATACACCCAGGAGGATATTTTGACCACTTTGGAGAGACAATTGTTACCAATTTGGGTGATGGCATCTACCGTGGAGTCAACAGCTATGGTTTCAAGACGGAGTACAGTGAGAAGAAGATCTGAGATGATAACTACTCAATGATATGGTTTGAAGCATTTACTTTTAATTATATTATCGACAGTGTGCAAAGGCCAGTAGCCTGAATAATAATTAAATCACTAGTCCGGATGTTGGATGTACGTGTTTTTTTTGTAATGTATTTTCATGTCTGTGCGAGCTATTATGTACTCTGTAATAAAGGCGAGGCATTACTACTTAAGAATAATGACTATACACGAGTTATACTTATGTATACTGCAAGGACCATTTGGAAGCCCGGATCTTCGAGGGTCGTTCGACGCATGGATGCAGTGCAAGTGAAAGCCCGTATAAAGGCGGAAATAGTGTTATGCAAGAGGGCCTATGGGGGTCCTGAGTCTCAACTAGTTCAATTTATATATGTAATATCACACTGTAAGAACAAACCCTGCTTCCACATCTCCTTAGACGACAGAGCAGCCGGTGATGATAAGAAATCGGGTCCTTGTAGCCTAAGAGGGGGTGGGGTGAATTAGGCAATTTAAAAATTTAACCTATGGTTTCCACTACTTTGCATGAAGTAAACTAGATCATTTTTATGTAGATGTGCAATCTATGGTTGATCTAGTGTGGAACCCTCATCCCAAAACAAGTTTTGCAACCTATAGCCAATCATAGTATGATGCTACTCTAGAAAAAGTAAAGGCAAGCAATGATTGCAAGAAATTAAAGTGGCAATGTAAAGAGGGATGACGAAGCAAACTCTTGACAAGCAATTTATCCCGTGGTGTATCGGTAGGCATTAAGCAACCTCTAGTCCACGTTGTTGAAGCACTTCACACAAGAGTATTGGTTTTCGGTAACTAAGTCTCCCAAAAGCGCAACTTGACTTACCAAAAAGGCACTCGTCAAGCTCCCTTGGAGACCTTTGATGTCGTCTCCACTAAGAAGCTTCTCCACCAAGGAAAGGGGGTCTCCACGTCTTCTGTACAAAGTGTCCATGCCACTCCACACCAAGCCGAAGGGACGAAGACATTAGCCGGAGAGCCACTTAGGACCCAAGTCTTCTGGCACACCTTGTAAAGTTTGATCCACTCAAGAATCACCTCACATGGTAGGCACACATTGCACTCACTTAGCTATAAGTTAAACCTAGCACTAAGCACACACCAAGCATGTGCAAAGCCTTTGGATGTTCACTTAAGCACTAGTATGGCATGGATGTGATCTTCAATGTGTCTTGTACTTTTCTAGACTTCCACACACTCCGGAAACATGAAATGGCAGGGTGGAACGGGAACGGATAGCCCAAGGAATCCATAGAGTCGTTGCTCCAACAACTAGTCTTTTCCGGGACCAACGAATGTTTTGATGCCATGTATTTCCCGGGTGTCGCTTCATCCGGTGCTACTAGTTGTTACCTTCCACCGCACTTGACCATTGACACAATTTATCCGACGCTTCATCGACGGTGGGTCGGTTCATCCGGTGGTGAAGACCTCTGCGCTAAAACCTCTCTGTCTTGTATATTATAGCCATCGGATGAACCGATGTTTGGACCATCGGCTCGTCTAGTGCTTAAGGCCTCTGCGCCAAAACCTCTCTGTTTTGCGTCGGTGAACCACCGGGTAGACCGACGGTGCCGACTAATGGATCGTCGGTTCCCCTGGTGCTCGATGATGTATGGAATGACAAAGCAGGGAACAATGTGCTTGGTGTCCCAATAGTGAAACGCATCCTCAAACAACCTAGCAGTCAGGTCTTGATCACCACAAGATTTGGAGACCTAGCTCAGAAAATGAAAGAATCTGTCCACTATCATGATGTCAAACCGCTACATCAAGAAGAAGCTTGGTCCTTGCTCAAGATACAGCTGCCTACTGACAAGGTTAGTCTATTTTAAAATAAATCAGTTCACCAATTTCCTTGCTTAATGCGTGATGAAATGCTAGTAGTGTAGTTTATATGTACACACTGAACCTGAAAATACATAGCAGTAGGCATACGAGATACCTACTATTTACCTAATTAAAGCTGGAAAATATGTAGTGCAAACTGTTGGGCATACACCCCGGTACCGCAAGGAAGGAAGCGAGACAGACTTCTAGTAGAATTCCCCCGTACTCCTACTAGGACTCGTGCCATGTAATCCTACTAGGACTCCTACCTTGTAACCGACTAGGTTCCCGCCCCCTGGACTATATAAAGGAGGGCCGGTACCTAGCCAAACAACCTCAATCCCTCCGGGGACAACACCAAGCGCGGGCGCAATACTACTCTAAACGGGACGTAGGGTAGCTATTCGGCTACCCGTGCACAGTATAAATCTCGTGTCTTGTATCCTTGCGCGGACCTTCGGGTTCCGGATCATGGCGATCCCCACCTTCTACCTTGCTTTGCGGGTACCTCCCATGGAGGTCGAGAGGTTTAAACAACGACAGCTGGCGCCCACGAAAACTAGTCGAGGACGGCTCCCGCGACATCAATAACTAGTCGATCCACCTCCAACTAGTCGACTTCAGCTCCAACCGTCGCGGCTCCATCATCGACCGCCACGGCTTCGTTGACACTCGTCCATGAATCACGCTGAGTCACTTATTTCAATAATTATTTTTTCTTCGGCTTGTTTTCCGCATACGGGAACCAACGCCGAAGACTACTTCGTGTACGCCTCTCAACGGCTACACGCGGCGAGAGCTACACCGTGCCAACTATTCATTGGGGACCGTTGGTGACCGTCACGTGCTTGGTACACCAAATTAGGAGGATCTTGCCACGACGTTTCGTGTGCCGAGTCTTTGGAGGTGCACAACGGCTACACCCGAGGAGGCACTTGCGCAATCTTGCTCTCTCGCCATGCGGAACAACGAGCAATCGCGCTCTCTCTTGTCGCCATGTCGACTACTTTCGTCTACCTCTTAATGGTCTCGCTCCAGTAGCACACGCCTTGATCCGCGCAAAGCCTCGGCTCTCCTGTCATGCCTCCACGCCCCCAGCGGCTATGTCTAAACAGGCTCCTCAGAGACCGGGCACTTAAACCAGCTCTCCTGTCATGCCTCCACGCCCCCAGCGGCTATGGCTAAACAGCGACCACAGAGACTGGGCGCTAAACCACATCAGGCTAACTACTCGACGCCTAACGACCACAACAAGAGCATGACACATGACATTTACATCTATATTCATATTTCTATTTGTCATTTGTAGATTCAATTTCTGCAAAAATGCTACATAATGTACGCATCTCTACTTTCAGGTCAAGCTTCGGCGACTACTTCAAGTACGCTCCGCGTACCTCCACCGGCGCGGCTAGTTCCCAACTCGGGGGCTATGCACCAAATTACTACTCGATGACAACTCGAGTAGTCTCCGCTAGCTCTCTAGCTCGGGGGCTCAGCACCAACAACTACTCGACATGGCTCCTACGGCTCACCTGGCGACGAGCTCGGGGGCTGAACGCTACAAGTGTACTCAGATGATGACTTCCGCAAACACTGAAGACCCTTGGATTGATTCTTCAATCGTTCCAAGGCTCGGGGGCTGCTAGGCTACACTCATCAGTTGATTTTTTCAAGACGGAAGCAGAATCAAGATTGTCCCTCAGCCAGAGTCTACAACTCAACCTAAGGCTCGGGGGCTACTCCATATGGAGTGTGATTTTGCAATCACACTTCCATATAAATCTCGACTTCAAGACAAATGAGCTGGAGCACCTTCCAGCCTCGCGGAAGTTCAAGTACTATTGAAGACTTCTCCAAGCAGCACTCAAGGACGCTCAAGAACTACTCGAAGAGACTTCAAGACTACTGGAACTATTACTCTCGACTCCAACGTGCTCGGGGGCTTGTCGGGCATACACCCCAGGTACCGCAAGGAAGGAAGCAGACAGACTCCTAGTAGAATTCCCCTGTACTCCTACTAGGACTCGTGCCATGTAATCTTTCTAGGACTCCTACCTTGTAACCGACTAGGTTCCCGCCTCCTGGACTATATAAAGGAGGGCCGGGTACCTAGCTAAACATCCTCAATCCCTCTGGGGACAACACCAAGCACAGGGCGCAATACTACTCTAAACAGGACGTAGGGTAGCTACTCTGGCTACCCGAACCTGTATAAATCTCGTGTCTTGTGTCCTTGCGCAGACCTTCGGGTTCTAGATCATGGCGATCCCCACCTTCTACCTTGCTGCGGGTACCTCCCATGGAGGTTGAGAGGTTTAAACACCGACACAAACCACCTACTAGGTGGAATGATAAAAAACTCAGTATTTGCAACTCGAGTGTACACTAATTGAAACTCAAATCAAAGGTTAGTTGCAACTAAAGAGGTAGTGCAAAGTACCGGTGGAAGTGGGTAGCGTATAGTACTAGGCAAGGATTTATACATATGAGGATTTTTTTTGTTGAATTTAGAAAAAAATTTGTCGTGGTTTGCATGGGTTTTCACGAAGGTTGTAGTTTCCACCTGATACGTTTCCCACCTAACTACGCACCTACGACATTATACTAAACAATTTAAAACCTCCCTAATTTATATCTTATTAGCCACTTCTAGCATTGTTGAAATGTAAAAAACTCCAATATACTTGTATATATGTTTGTAAAGTACCCACTTAGCGATAGAATACGATGTAACCACGGAGACCAGATGGGATTCAAGTGTCTCACTGAAGCTTGGTGTGAAAACAACCATCAAGGCTGGGGTTCCACTGCTCGCGAGAGGCATCGGTTGAGATCTCATATGAGTTCAGTGGATCATACTCCTGGGGGGGAACTAAATCTGAGACGAAAAGGTATTGTAGTGAAGAAGAAGTTGAGGTGGCTCCCCACACTTCGCTAACATTGAGCGTGGTGGCAACTGAGGGGACATGTGACATCCCCTTCACATACACCCGGGAGGATATTTTGACCACTGGAGAGACAATTGTTACCAATTTGGGTGATGGCATCTACCGTGGAGTCAACAGCTATGGTTTCAAGACGGAGTACAGTGAGAAGAAGATCTGAGATGATAACTACTCAATGATATGGTTTGAAGCATTTACTTTTAATTATATTATCGACAGTGTGCAAAGGCCAGTAGCCTGAATAATAATTAAATCACTAGTCCGGATGTTGGATGTACGTGTTTTTTTTGTAATGTATTTTCATGTCTGTGCGAGCTATTATGTACTCTGTAATAAAGGCGAGGCATTACTACTTAAGAATAATGACTATACACGAGTTATACTTATGTATACTGCAAGGACCATTTGGAAGCCCGGATCTTCGAGGGTCGTTCGACGCATGGATGCAGTGCAAGTGAAAGCCCGTATAAAGGCGGAAATAGTGTTATGCAAGAGGGCCTATGGGGGTCCTGAGTCTCAACTAGTTCAATTTATATATGTAATATCACACTGTAAGAACAAACCCTGCTTCCACATCTCCTTAGACGACAGAGCAGCCGGTGATGATAAGAAATCGGGTCCTTGTAGCCTAAGAGGGGGTGGGGTGAATTAGGCAATTTAAAAATTTAACCTATGGTTTCCACTACTTTGCATGAAGTAAACTAGATCATTTTTATGTAGATGTGCAATCTATGGTTGATCTAGTGTGGAACCCTCATCCCAAAACAAGTTTTGCAACCTATAGCCAATCATAGTATGATGCTACTCTAGAAAAAGTAAAGGCAAGCAATGATTGCAAGAAATTAAAGTGGCAATGTAAAGAGGGATGACGAAGCAAACTCTTGACAAGCAATTTATCCTGTGGTGTATCGGTAGGCATTAAGCAACCTCTAGTCCACGTTGTTGAAGCACTTCACAAAAGAGTATTGGTTTTCGGTAACTAAGTCTCCCAAAAGCGCAACTTGACTTACCAAAAAGGCACTCGTCAAGCTCCCTTGGAGACCTTTGATGTCGTCTCCACTAAGAAGCTTCTCCACCAAGGAAAGGGGGTCTCCACGTCTTACGTACAAAGTGTCCATGCCACTCCACACCAAGCCGAAGGGACGAAGACATTAGCCGGAGAGCCACTTAGGACCCAAGTCTTCTGGCACACCTTGTAAAGTTTGATCCACTCAAGAATCACCTCACATGGTAGGCACACATTGCACTCACTTAGCTATAAGTTAAACCTAGCACTAAGCACACACCAAGCATGTGCAAAGCCTTTGGATGTTCACTTAAGCACTAGTATGGCATGGATGTGATCTTCAATGTGTCTTGTACTTTTCTAGACTTCCACACACTCCGGAAACATGAAATGGCAGGGTGGAACGGGAACAGATAGCCCAAGGAATCCATAGAGTCGTTGCTCCAACAACTAGTCTTTTCTGGGACCAACGAATGTTTTGATGCCATGTATTTCCCGGGTGTCGCTTCATCCAGTGCTACTAGTTGTTACCTTCCACTGCACTTGAACATTGACACAATTTATCTGACGCTTCATCTGACGGTGGGTCAGTTCATCCGGTGGTGAAGACCTCTGCGCTAAAACCTCTCTGTCTTGAATATTATAGCCATCGGATGAACCGATGCTTGGACCATCGGCTCGTCTAGTGCTTAAGGCCTCTACGCCAAAACCTCTCTGTTTTGCGTCGGTGAACCACCGGGTAGACCGACGGTGCCGACTAATGGATCGTCGGTTCTCCTGGTGCTCGATGATGTATGGAATGACAAAGCATGGAACAATGTGCTTGGTGTCCCAATAGTGAAACGCATCCTCAAACAACCTAGCAGTCAGGTCTTGATCACCACAAGATTTGGAGACCTAGCTCAGAAAATGCAAGAATCTGTCCACTATCATGATGTCAAACCACTACATCAAGAAGAAGCTTGGTCCTTGCTCAAGATACAGCTGCCTACTGACAAGGTTAGTCTATTTTAAGATAAATCAGTTCACCAATTTCCTTGCTTAATGCGTGATGAAATGCTAGTAGTGTAGTTTATATGTACACACTGAACCTGAAAATACATAGCAGTAGGCATACGAGATACCTACTATTTACCTAATTAAAGCTGGAAAATATGTAGTGCAAACCGTTGGGCATACACCCCGGTACCGCAAGGAAGGAAGCGAGACGGACTTCTAGTAGAATTCCCCCGTACTCCTACTAGGACTCGTGCCATGTAATCCTACTAGGACTCCTACCTTGTAACCGACTAGGTTCCCGCCCCCGGACTATATAAAGGAGGGCCGGTACCTAGCCAAACAACCTCAATCCCTCCGGGGACAACACCAAGCGCGGGCGCAATACTACTCTAAACGGGACGTAGGGTAGCTATTCGGCTACCCGTGCCGTATAAATCTCGTGTCTTGTATCCTTGCGCAGACCTTCGGGTTCTAGATCATGGCGATCCCCACCTTCTACCTTGCTGCGGGTACCTCCCATGGAGGTCGAGAGGTTTAAACAACGACAGCTGGCGCCCACGAAAACTAGTCGAGGACGGCTCCCGCGACATCAATAACTAGTCGGATCCACCTCCAACTAGTCGACTTCAGCTCCAACCGTCGCGGCTCCATCATCGACCGCCACGGCTTCGTCGACACTCGTCCATGAATCACGCTGAGTCACTTATTTCAATAATTATTTTTTCTTCGGCTTGTTTTCCGCATACAGGAACCAACGCTGAAGACTACTTCGTGTACGCCTCTCAACGGCTACCTGCCAGCAGAGCTACACCGTGCCAACTATTCATTGGGGACCGTTGACTGACTGTCACAGGCTTGGTACACCAAATTAGGAGGATCTTGCCACGACGTTTCGTGTACTGAGTGCTGGAGGTGCACAACGGCTACACCCTGAGGAGGCACTGCGCAATCTTGCTCTCTGCCATGCGGAACAACGAGCAATCGCGCTCTCTCTTGTCGCCATGTCGACTACTTTCGTCTACCTCTTAATGGTCTCGCTCCAGTAGCACACGCCTTGATCCGCGCAAAGCCTCGGCTCTCCTGTCATGCCTCCACGCCCCCAGCGGCTATGTCTAAACAGGCTCCTCAGAGACCGGGCGCTTAAACCAGCTCTCCTGTCATGCCTCCACGCCCCCAGCGGCTATGGCTAAACAGCGACCACGAGACCGGGTGCTAAACTACATCGAAGCTAACTACTCGACGCCTAACGACCACAACAAGAGCATGACACATGACATTTACATCTATATTCATATTTCTATTTGTCATTTGTAGATTCAATTTCTGCAAAAATGCTACATAATGTACGCATCTCTACTTTCAGGTCAAGCTTCGGCGACTACTTCAAGTACGCTCCGCGTACCTCCACCGGCGCGGCTAGTTCCCAACTCGGGGGCTATGCACCAAATTACTACTCGATGACAACTCGAGTAGTCTCCGCTAGCTCTCTAGCTCGGGGGCTCAGCACCAACAACTACTCGACATGGCTCCTACGGCTCACCTGGCGACGAGCTCGGGGGTCCGAACGCTACAAGTGTACTCGGATGATGACTTCCGCAAACACCGAAGACCCTTGGATTGATTCTTCAATCGTTCCAAGGCTCGGGGGCTGCTAGGCTACACTCATCAGTTGATTTTTTCAAGACGGAAGCAGAATCAAGATTGACCCTCAGCCAGAGTCTACAACTCAACCTAAGGCTCGGGGGCTACTCCATATGGAGTGTGATTTTGCAATCACACTTCCATATAAATCTCGACTTCAAGACAAATGAGCTGGACCACCTTCCAGCCTCGCGGAAGTTCAAGTACTATTGAAGACTTCTCCAAGCAGCACTCAAGGACGCTCAAGAACTACTCGAAGAGACTTCAAGACTACTCGAACTATTACTCTCGACTCCAACGTGCTCGGGGGCTTGTCGGGCATACACCCCAGGTACCGCAAGGAAGGAAGCAGACAGACTCCTAGTAGAATTCCCCTGTACTCCTACTAGGACTCGTGCCATGTAATCTTTCTAGGACTCCTACCTTGTAACCGACTAGGTTCCCGCCCCCTGGACTATATAAAGTAGGGCCGGGTACCTAGCCAAACATCCTCAATCCCTCCGGGGACAACACCAAGCACGGGCGCAATACTACTCTAAACGGACGTAGGGTAGCTACTGCGGCTACCCGAACCCGTATAAATCTCGTGTCTTGTGTCCTTGCGCGGACCTTCGGGTTCTAGATCATGGCGATCCCCACCTTCTACCTTGCTTTGCGGGTACCTCCCATGGAGGTTGAGAGGTTTAAACACCGACACAAACCACCTACTAGGTGGAATGATAAAAAACTCAGTATTTGCAACTCAGAGTGTACACGAATTGAAACTCAAATCAAAGGTTAGTTGCAACTAAAGAGGTAGTGCAAAGTACCAGGTGGAAGTGGGTAGCGTATAGTACTAGGCAAGGATTTATACATATGAGGATTTTTTTTGTTGAATTTAGAAAAAAATTTGTCGTGGTTTGCATGGGTTTTCACGAAGGTTGTAGTTTCCACCTGATACGTTTCCCACCTAACTACGCACCTACGACATTATACTAAACAATTTAAAACCTCCCTAATTTATATCTTATTAGCCACTTCTAGCATTGTTGAAATGTAAAAAACTCCAATATACTTGTATATATGTTTGTAAAGTACCCACTTAGCGATAGAATACGATGTAACCACGGAGACCAGATGGGATTCAAGTGTCTCACTGAAGCTTGGTGTGAAAACAACCATCAAGGCTGGGGTTCCACTGCTCGCAGAGGCATCAGTTGAGATCTCATATGAGTTCAGTGGATCATACTCCTGGGGGGGAACTAAATCTGAGACGAAAAGGTATTGTAGTGAAGAAGAAGTTGAGGTGGCTCCCCACACTTCGCTAACATTGAGCGTGGTGGCAACTGAGGGGACATGTGACATCCCCTTCACATACACCCAGGAGGATATTTTGACCACTGGAGAGACAATTGTTACCAATTTGGGTGATGGCATCTACCGTGGAGTCAACAGCTATGGTTTCAAGACGGAGTACAGTGAGAAGAAGATCTGAGATGATAACTACTCAATGATATGGTTTGAAGCATTTACTTTTAATTATATTATCGACAGTGTGCAAAGGCCAGTAGCCTGAATAATAATTAAATCACTAGTCCGGATGTTGGATGTACGTGTTTTTTTTGTAATGTATTTTCATGTCTGTGCGAGCTATTATGTACTCTGTAATAAAGGCGAGGCATTACTACTTAAGAATAATGACTATACACGAGTTATACTTATGTATACTGCAAGGACCATTTGGAAGCCCGGATCTTCGAGGGTCGTTCGACGCATGGATGCAGTGCAAGTGAAAGCCCGTATAAAGGCGGAAATAGTGTTATGCAAGAGGGCCTATGGGGGTCCTGAGTCTCAACTAGTTCAATTTATATATGTAATATCACACTGTAAGAACAAACCCTGCTTCCACATCTCCTTAGACGACAGAGCAGCCGGTGATGGTAAGAAATCGGGTCCTTGTAGCCTAAGAGGGGGTGGGGTGAATTAGGCAATTTAAAAATTTAACCTATGGTTTCCACTACTTTGCATGAAGTAAACTAGATCATTTTTGTGTAGATGTGCAATCTATGGTTGATCTAGTGTGGAACCCTCGTCCCAAAACAAGTTTTGCAACCTATAGCCAATCATAGCATGATGCTACTCTAGAAAAAGTAAAGGCAAGCAATGATTGCAAGAAATTAAAGTGGCAACGTAAAGAGGGATGAGGAAGCAAACTCTTGACCAGCAATTTATCCCGTGGTGTATCGGTAAGCATTAAGCAACCTCTAGTCCACGTTGCTGAAGCACTTCACACAAGAGTATTGGTTTTCGTTAACTAAGTCTCCGAAAAGCGCAACTTGACTTACCAAAAAGGCACTCGTCAAGCTCCCTTGGAGACCTTTGATGTTGTCTCCACTAAGAAGCTTCTCCACCAAGGAAAGGGGGTCTCCACGTCTTCTGTACAAAGTGTCCACGCCACTCCACACCAAGCCGAAGGGACGAAGACATTAGCCGGAGAGCTACTTAGGACCCAAGACTTCTGGCACACCTTGTAAAGTTTGATCTACTAAAGAATCACCTCACAAGGTAGGCACACATTGCACTCACTTAGCTATAAGTTAAACCTAGCACTAAGCACACACCAAGCATGTGCAAAGCCTTTGGATGTTCACTTAAGCACTAGTATGGCATGGATGTGATCTTCAATGTGTCTTGTACTTTTCTAGACTTCCACACACTCCGGAAACATGAAATGGCAGGGTGGAACGGGAACAGATAGCCCAAGGAATCCATAGAGTCGTTGCTCCAACAACTAGTCTTTTCTGGGGACCAACGAATGTTTTGATGCCATGTATTTCCCGGGTGTCGCTTCATCCGGTGCTACTAGTTGTTACCTTCCACCGCACTTGACCATTGACACAATTTATCCGACGCTTCATATGACGGTGGGTCGGTTCATCCGGTGGTGAAGACCTCTCGCGCTAAAACCTCTCTGTCTTGTATATTATAGCCATCGGATGAACCGATGTTTGGACCATCGGCTCGTCTAGTGCTTAAGGCCTCTCGCGCCAAAACCTCTCTCGTTTTGCGTCGGTGAACCACCGGGTAGACCGACGGTGCCGACTAATGGATCGTCGGTTCCCCTGGTGCTCGATGATGTATGGAATGACAAAGCATGGAACAATGTGCTTGGTGTCCCAATAGTGAAACGCATCCTCAAACAACCTAGCAATCGGGTCTTGATCACCACAAGATTTGGAGACCTAGCTCGGAAAATGCAAGAATCTGTCCACTATCATGATGTCAAACCGCTACATCAAGAAGAAGCTTGGTCCTTGCTCAAGATACGGTTTCCGCCACCGACAAGGTTAGTCTATTTTAAGATAAATCGAGTTCACCAATTTCCTTGCTTAATGCATGATGAAATGCTAGTAGTGTAGTTTATATGTACACACCGAACCCGAAAATACATAGCGAGTAGGCATACGAGATACCTACTATTTACCTAATTAAAGCTGGAAAATATGTAGTGCAAACTGTCGGGCATACACCTCGGGTACCGCAAGGAAGGAAGCAGACAGACTCCTAGTAGAATTCCCCTGTACTCCTACTAGGACTCGTGCCATGTAATCCTACTAGGACTCCTACCTTGCAACCGACTAGGTTCCCGCCCCCTGGACTATATAAAGGAGGGCCGGGTACCTAGCCAAACATCCTCAATCCCTCCGGGGACAATACCAAGCGCAGGGCGCAATACTACTCTAAATAGGACGTAGGGTAGCTATTCTGGCTACCCGAACCTGTATAAATCTCGTGTCTTGTGTCCTTGCGCAGACCTTCGGGTTCCAGATCATGGCGATCCCCACCTTCGACCTTGCTGCGGGTACCTCCCATGGAGGTCGAGAGGTTTAAACAACGACAGCTGGCGCCCACAGAAACTAGTCGAGGACGGCTCCCGCGACATCAATAACTAGTCGGATCCACCTCCAACTAGTCGACTTCAGCTCCAACCGTCGCGGCTCCATCATCGACCGCCACGGCTTCGTTGACACTCGTCCATGAATCACGCTGAGTCACTTATTTCAATAATTATTTTTTCTTCGGCTTGTTTTCCGCATACAGGAACCAACGCTGAAGACTACTTCGTGTACGCCTCTCAACGGCTACCTGCCAGCAGAGCTACACCGTGCCAACTATTCATTGGGGACCGTTGACTGACTGTCACAGGCTTGGTACACCAAATTAGGAGGATCTTGCCACGACGTTTCGTGTACTGAGTGCTGGAGGTGCACAACGGCTACACCCTGAGGAGGCACTGCGCAATCTTGCTCTCTGCCATGCGGAACAACGAGCAATCGCGCTCTCTCTTGTCGCCATGTCGACTACTTTCGTCTACCTCTTAATGGTCTCGCTCCAGTAGCACACGCCTTGATCCGCGCAAAGCCTCGGCTCTCTTGTCATGCCTCCACGCCCCCGCCGGCTATGTCTAAACGAGGCTCCTCGGAGACCGGGCGCTTAAACCGGCTCTCTCCCGTCATGCCTCCACGCCCCCAGCGGCTATGGCTAAACAGCGACCACAGAGACTGGGCGCTAAACCACATCAGGCTAACTACTCGACGCCTAACGACCACAACAAGAGCATGACACATGACATTTACATCTATATTCATATTTCTATTTGTCATTTGTAGATTCAATTTCTGCAAAAATGCTACATAATGTACGCATCTCTACTTTCAGGTCAAGCTTCGGCGACTACTTCAAGTACGCTCCGCGTACCTCCACCGGCGCGGCTAGTTCCCAACTCGGGGGCTATGCACCAAATTACTACTCGATGACAACTCGAGTAGTCTCCGCTAGCTCTCTAGCTCGGGGGCTCAGCACCAACAACTACTCGACATGGCTCCTACGGCTCACCTGGCGACGAGCTCGGGGGCTGAACGCTACAAGTGTACTCAGATGATGACTTCCGCAAACACTGAAGACCCTTGGATTGATTCTTCAATCGTTCCAAGGCTCGGGGGCTGCTAGGCTACACTCATCGCCTTGATTTTTTCAAGACGGAAGCAGAATCAAGATTGTCCCTCAGCCAGAGTCTACAACTCAACCTAAGGCTCGGGGGCTACTCCATATGGAGTGTGATTTTGCAATCACACTTCCATATAAATCTCGACTTCAAGACAAATGAGCTGGAGCACCTTCCAGCCTCGCGGAAGTTCAAGTACTATTGAAGACTTCTCCAAGCGCACTCAAGGACGCTCAAGAACTACTCGAAGAGACTTCAAGACTACTGGAACTATTACTCTCGACTCCAACGTGCTCGGGGGCTTGTCGGGCATACACCCCAGGTACCGCAAGGAAGGAAGCAGACAGACTCCTAGTAGAATTCCCATGTACTCCTACTAGGACTCGTGCCATGTAATCTTTCTAGGTCTCCTACCTTGTAACCGACTAGGTTCCCGCCCCCTGGACTCAATCCCTCTGGGGACAACACCAAGCACAGGGCGCAATACTACTCTAAACAGGACGTAGGGTAGCTACTCTGGCTACCCGAACCTGTATAAATCTCGTGTCTTGTGTCCTTGCGCAGACCTTCGGGTTCTAGATCATGGCGATCCCCACCTTCTACCTTGCTGCGGGTACCTCCCATGGAGGTTGAGAGGTTTAAACACCGACACAAACCACCTACTAGGTGGAATGATAAAAAACTCAGTATTTGCAACTCAGAGTGTACACGAATTGAAACTCAAATCAAAGGTTAGTTGCAACTAAAGAGGTAGTGCAAAGTACCAGGTGGAAGTGGGTAGCGTATAGTACTAGGCAAGGATTTATACATATGAGGATTTTTTTTGTTGAATTTAGAAAAAAATTTGTCGTGGTTTGCATGGGTTTTCACGAAGGTTGTAGTTTCCACCTGATACGTTTCCCACCTAACTACGCACCTACGACATTATACTAAACAATTTAAAACCTCCCTAATTTATATCTTATTAGCCACTTCTAGCATTGTTGAAATGTAAAAAACTCCAATATACTTGTATATATGTTTGTAAAGTACCCACTTAGTACCATTTAAAAAATTACATATGCATGATCCGTGTCACTATGCAAACCACAAGTACATCAATGCAGTCGTTAGTCTGAATAAAGGCTAAATAGTATGTGACATTCACTACATGAAAAACTGGCTTTGGTAATGGGTGTAGATCGCCTTTGGTAACAGGCAATGCGCCCGTTACCGATCAAGTGTTACAATTAATAAAGTAGGATCACGATGCACATGAATTTATGGTTCGTATTCCTGATTGATAAAGGATGGAGGACCGTCAGTGGATGTACACTAGCCGGAGAAATAAGCGTGATTTTTACGATGAATGGAAGGATAAGACCAATGATTTCTTAGAATTTGCATGGGCCAATTCTCGTGGTCATTTGCTAGTTTGGTGTCCCTGCACAAAATTTGACAACAAGAGGAGAGTTAGCAAGGAGGATATGGGTCAACATCTTCTGTACAATGGATTTACCACAGACTATACCGTGTGGATCTACCATGGTGAAGCACATCGTATGAGAGAGGAGGTGGTGAGACCATGCCTGGAGGCGTGTGATGATGATGCGGGGGTTGTAGACATGTTAGAAGATGCCCACCAAGCACTTTTCAATGACACCCGTGATAAGGAGGCGATGGAGGAGGAGGAGGCAAAGTTGTTCTAGAAGATGGTGGACTCGGCAAAGAACCTCTTCACAACAACACCATCGTTTCACAACTGGACGCCATTGGGCGGTTATTAGGGGTGAAATCTGAATTAAACATCAGTCGAGCAGGCTTCAATAGGTTGTTGGTCGTTGTTGGTTCCTTGCTTCCAAAGGGCCATTCCCTGCCAACATCCATGTACGAGTCAACAACACTCTTCAAACCACTTAAGATGTCGTATGAGCAGATAGATGCCTGCGTGAATGGGTGTGTCCTATTTAGGAAGGAACACACAGATGCCACGCACTGTCTAAAGTGCCAATCCTCGAGGTTCGAAGAGGTACCGGCTGGAGATGGTCAGATGAAGCAGACTGATATCAAAAGATCGTTCGATACCTTTCGTTCGTTCCGAAGATCCAGCGACTTTACATGATTGACTGCCAAATAGATTACATGCCATAAGCATGGCATACGGTATAGTCCTGACAAGATGGTACATCCATCAGATGGTGAAGCATGGCAATACTTTAATGGACAACATCCTGAGAAAGCAGGTGAGGCGCGTAATGCACGTGTTGCACTGGCAACCGATGGGTTCAATCTTTATGGATTGAGTACCACCCCTTACACATGTTGGCCCATGTTCGTTAGACCCCTGAATCACGCCCCCGGTGTCGCCTTCCAACGGGACACCATATTCATGTCCTTAATAATTCCTGGACACCCAGGGACTAATATGGGTGTGTTCATGGAGCCTTTGTGGGATGAATTGAATAGTGTTTGGGAGGAAGGTGTATGAACATACGACCGAGCTAAAAGGTCAACCTTCAAGATGTACGTTTGGTACTAGTACTCTATTCATGACTTCCTGGCGTATGGGTTGTTCTCAACCTGGTGTGTTCATGGAAAGTTCCCATTCCCAATATGCAAGGAACGTTTGAGGTTCATCTGGTTGCAGAAGGGTGCTAAGTATTCATCGTTCGACCAACATCGTCAGTTCCTACCTCTGGAATGGTCCCTTTGCCGTGAGCTAGGGCGGACGCACGGCGAAGCGTTCCATTTTTGTCATGCGTTTCAGAGACCGGCGCACGGCAAAACCTATGCCATCACCATGGGTTCTAGAGGGTGGCGCACGACAATGGTGAGATAATTGTCATGTATTTTCTAACGTGACGCGCGACAATGGCTCTATTGCTCTCGTGCATTTTTTATCATAGCGTATGGTAATGACGGGATCATTGTTGTGCGTTTTTGAGCACAACGCATGGCAATGGGTTCCTCCCACCCTTTAGATCAGACCGTGCCGTCACCACACCGTCAAGATCTTTGCCGCGAGCCTTCCTGCAGCGCACGGTGAAGCCGCACCACCCGCACCAACGTCAAAGTCTCAGCGCCGTGATCCACTTTTTTGTCGCGCGCTAAGGAAAACGCACAACAAATATGTTGGTCGTGCACCCCGAGAAACGGTGCATGGCGAAGGCGTGTTCGCCGTGCAAATCGTTGCCGAGCGGATATTTTAAAGCAGAGTTGTTAGCAGCATTTTATATTTCGTGTTCGATGGGATGGTAAGATTAACTAACACTAGTACACCACACAACTTGATATTGTTATTTTGGTGACACCTGCACGTCGTGATGCTTTTTTTCTTCTTGATTAATCAAATTAATTAAATAGTGATGACATTTTATATAAGATAAGATTAACTAAGACCTGCATCGTAATAAGACCTGCCAAGATGCGATAAGATTAGCAACACTATAATTCTTGTCAGGTATCATCCATTCCAAGATGATGCGATAAGATTATAATTGTAGGCCGGCTGCATCTGTGTGGGTATATATATGCAGCCGGCCTACAATTATAATCTTTTTTATGGTTTGGGATGGGCTCAATGCACATGATGATAATCTTGTTTACAGCATCACACATCCAACTACAATTATAGTATTTGTTCTGTGGATAGTAGAGTACTGCAGACGGCGATGGCAGGTGCTAGCTGTGGTCAGCCGTTACGCAGTCTCGATCGGTTGCAATTGTTTCATTGTTTGTCAGGGTACCATCACAAACAATTAATCTTTACAGTTTGGGACGGGCTCAACGCACATGATGTATAAAATCTTGTTTATTACTGCAGGACGCATCCTACCAAATGGTGTAACTAATGTATAATTCTTGTCTCCACTTCAAAAAAAGATATTTAATTCTCGTGGGCGGCGTCTCTGGTGGTACAGTTTGCTTCTACTAGCGCTCCCTCTGTAACGTTTAGGACATCGACATGATCTCGAAAGTACATCTTTATTTAACTTCTTCTTTTTCATGAAAATATAATAAAATGTTATATTGTGTATTTTTAAGAAAATAATTTTCAAGACAAATCTATTGATATGGTTTTCACATTTTAAAGCAGAGTTACTAGTAGTTCCATATGTACATCATGACATGGAGGTTGGAGCCCGATTAATTAATTGTGCAAAAAAATATTTGATCAACTTGTGCTGCCGAACAGGCTTGACTGTTAACCAGCTGGAACATATAATACGTCAGTGTCCATAAGGTAAATACAGCTGCCATCTTTTGGCTTGACTGTCACTTATATTAGTTTGCAGAATATGCCCATACTAGGCAAACAACAACGAAATAACATTGGTCGGTTGGATGGCAACATCAACATGGGCCATACAACGCCAATTCAACTCAATCCCACAACAATAACAATTTGAGTTGGATATCAACACGCGCCATAGCACGCCAGCCAACGAAACTCAGTCACACAACAATTAGAGACTTCGTAGAGACGTTATGTGTAGAGGAAGACCACTATATCGGATGGAACCCATGCCGCCATCAATTCAATATATAGGTAATTGATTCGATGCTCCAAAACCGCTCAAAATGACTGTTGCGGCGATTCGAACTCGTGACCTCCAGCCTCGCGTGTAGCTTCCTCACCATCTCACCTACACAGCACATCTGATTGAGTAGAGGATGCTATCCTCTTATAGTAACTCGTGAGAGACCCTTTAGTCCCGGTTGGTAACACAACCGAGACAAAAGACCACCTTTAGTCCCGATTGATAACACGACCCGTGACAAAAGGGTCACCCCCTTTAGTCTCGGTTCAAAAACAAAGATTTTCAATTCAAATTTCAAAAACGGATTTTCAAATTTTTCATTTCAAATTTTCCTTGTGGCATAAACAAAATTCTTTTCTCGGTCCGTGGTTGCCAAATTTATTAAAAGATTGCAAAAAAATATCTATTTACCCTTACCAAAAACAGTCATATATTGCATACCACCACCTAGTGGTATGGTCCACCGTATTGGAGCCCTTAGGCCGACTACAATGGGTTGTTGTATAGCACCCTAGACCTCTAAATTTAGACCTCCATCCCAACCTTGATTTGCCACCATCTTCTCGATCAATTCCTTGGCGGCGGGTAGTTGTAGCGAGAAGAAGGCTCCTCTAGTCGCTGCATCTAGGTGCCCACGGGTGGTACACTCAAGCCCGTGGTAGAAGGTTTGAATCAAGAACCACCCCTGCATAATTTAGCTATTATGCCATGGTGAAGGATACTCTCATCATTCTGCTGCTAGAATCCCGAAATTTTAGCACGGAGGGCATTCGTTTTGCCCACCGGGAAGAATTTTGCGAAAAATGCCTTTGAGCACTTATCCCATGTGTTGATGGCATCTCGCTCCGCATAAAACCATTGCTTCGCCTTCCCGAGGAATGAGAACGGGAACTTATCCGAGCGAGTTCGCATCTCCGCACATATATTGTGTGAAAAATAGTGACTTGTGAAAAATCACGAGCATGAGTATGGAAGCCTCTCAAAATTTTTCAAAACAAAAAATCGCATAAAACCCTTCCTTTGTCTCTACAGATTAGTCCCAGTAACTTTTTCTAGTGATGGCAGAATAGAGAGCAGCAACTAGTCGTGTAAGCGCTACCGCGTAAAAGTCATTGCAACCTTTTTCGTATAACTTATCAGCTACCAGCAAATAGTCCTTTTCTCACATCAAATAAGCATCAGCTATATTAACCACCAATCAGCCACCAATCAGCACCAACCACCAAGTTAAGATTATCCTAGGCCGATTGTGAGGGAGCATATGGTTTGCTGTGATCATCACAAACTTAATACTACAAAACAGTCTGAGTAGATACAATGTCACATCTGTCAGGGGTAATTTTCATGTGGTCGATCCGACAAAACAATTAATTTATATATATATATGGAAGTGACAGCCTGCGCTTACAGCTCACGCTTTTTTTATATATGGTACTGCACACAGCTGTCCACCTGTTCCAACCATATGAGCGTTCTTATGGAGATTGTAGATGGTGACGAGGTGTACAACTTTGTACTTAAATAGTTTTGGTATTAGAAACCATTTAAACCCCAAGTAGTTCATCATAGCTTTATACATTATGGTTACAAATGAATAAACATGTAGTCGCTGTGTGCCAGACACAGACAAAAACCACACGACGCCAAATTCACCGAGTGTATTTAATAGATACGCACGGCGAAGCCTCCAAGGCGACCAGCGACACGGTGAAGCAGCCTGCCGTCGTGTGTCCTTTGTCGCGCACACGGCAGCGAGGTCGCCGTGTGTCGGCGAAATAAAACGAATGGATGGTGAGAACCCAGCCACAAAACTGCCGAATCTTGCGGGACAAGGAGCTCACATGCGAGGAGAAACTGACGACAAGGGCCCACATGCAGATCAGGGAAGACTGTACAAGACTCGGGAACCAACACCGGGCAAAGGAGGCCGTCGGCTGGGCCGAAATGGGCCCAGGCCGGCCGGCCCAGCCCATTTCCAATCCCAGTCGACCCCCCCTTTGACCTAGCCGCCATTCGGACTATTTATAGCCCCGAGGCCAGGAGCCACGCATCAATTCATTTGTCATCGGCCGCCAAGGAGCAGAGAAGAGAGGGACACCATCTCGGATAGGAGAGGATCGAGCTAGTTGACTAGGATCTCCCTAGCCGGCGTGGGAACCTTGCAAGGAAGACCATGTAGGAGTTCCCGGAGCTAGAAGTAAGATCAAGGTAGGATCGCTGTTGTGATCTTGATTCATGTATCATGTAATTTTGAATTATCAAGTTGCAATCCGATTTCTAGCGATCGAGTGTTTCTCCTACATCTTTGATTTCAATCGGCTTTTCGTATCTTAAGATCTACTCTCGAGATAGATCACTGAGGATGATCTTGTAGCCTTGGTGGCTAGAGGTGCATGCCTGACCTTCCATGATATTTCAACTTGTCTTTGGACTCGCCCTAGACTAACCCGCACGAATAGGGGTGCGTTGTGACAGAGCGGTGGCTCCAAAAGGCGGGCGTTTTCGGAGTCGGACGGGAAACCGTGATTTAAAGAAGCTTTTTATGAGATTGAACTTGTTTACTTCTCCTTTGCTCGGAACTTCAACGAAGGCTTGATCCAATCTCTCTAGATTGGTTTATCTACCCCCTCTATCTCTTGCTACCTCCGGTTTTCATAGATTAGATTCGTTTTCATGGTGTTCTTTAGATTAGATGCATTAGACTCCCTTTTAAAGATTAAAGTTCTCGGCTTTATTAGATTGATTCTTGCATCGCACATTGTTCCACAGATTCGATACCTTGGGTTCACACTTGAGGGAAGAAGGGTCCCTTGACTACGACGGGGGACTTGTCCGCTTGCAAGTCCACTTGAAGTTTAATACGAATATACACCGTCAACAACCGCCAGCAACCTCTTTTTAGCCTTGGCCAGTTCTTCAGCCTCCTTGCATAGTTTGGCCAACTCGGCCTCGTACGAAGCCATCGATACCTTGCGTTGGGTTCTGGGAGCTCCTCTCCCTTGGTGAGTAGGGTGGACGAGTTCAACTCCTCATCGAGAGATGACAAAGCCCCCCCTAGTGGAATTAGCGGTAGTTCTCTTCTTCCTTGTGGACATTCTGGGTTTCTTCCTCGAGCCAAACACAATGGTGGGCGCCAATTGTTGTGGGGTAGCGAAGCTACCTTCACGAACAATGAAAGGGAATAAAAGACTTGAGAACCAAAACTCGGATGAATGCAAAAGAAGAAGACCAAAACTCTTTCTGAACAGTGAATTTCTCGAAAGCTGATCCCCTTTATAAGTGTCGATCGACCTCCTTTTATAGGGAGACGAATGAACTTTTTACATGCCGAGATTGCCCTTGTGTAAAACAGATCATTACAGAATGTGCTAGGCTAATTTTGGGAGGTCTCCATTAGGTCTTCACATAGTCGGCGCTCCATGATGTCACACCGCAAATCACGACGCTTTTCCCGGCATCAACACGTGCGCCTGCCGGGTGAAGACCTTCAACTTTTTGGAGATGCCCCTTTCGCCTAGCGTATTCTTGCCCCTGAAACACATTCCAAAGCCAAAACGTGAATGCATTAGATGCTTAAGGCGACGAAACCCCCTAGGTGAAACCCATGCTGCAGCTTGGTAGGTGGGTGAGATTCGCCCCTGGGGTTTCGTCATGAAGAAAACCAGGCCACCAAACCGGAAACCTGACACACTAGACCATTGGGCCTGTTCAATAATTTTGCTAGTGACGAAAGGTACCCCACGAAAGGTGTGATCTGAAAGGCAAGATGGAGCTAAATGGCTTCTGGGGTTTCGCTGTTAATTCACCGGACTCGCCTTTGTTTAACTACAACAATCTCACGATTATGACTGCGAAGGGCTCGATCCCGAATCCCCCAACACGCGGCCAGCACGTCCAGGCACGGCGCGGGCGCGGCAAGCACGGCCCTAGCGGCCTTTCGTGAGTCTGTGAATGTTTTTGATTTTTGTTTGTGAATCGAAATCGGATGAAACTTGTGTATTTTCTAGTGAATGTGTTGTGAATCGATTCAGTTTGTGATGTTTGTGCTAGTGGTGAAGTTGAATGACTTATCGTTGTGATGGTTATTGTGTGTTGAACTGTGAGATGGTATTGATATGGAATTGAACTTCTTGTTCGTGTTCTTCTTATGTTCGTGTTCTTGGCGATCATTATTAGCAGTGGTGGAGGTGGAGCAGGCTGGGTGCATGTGTGGCTGCCGGTGCAGGCAGTAGCCATGGTGCTTTTTTTTGTTTTGCTGGAAAATCCTTTAGTCCCGATTCGTTCATCTAAGACTAAAAGGGGGGCCTTTTGTCTCTCATCATTAGTCCCGGTTGGACTTGAGAGACCTATACCCTTTACCAACCGAGACTAAATCCCCTCTCCCTACCAGTGAAATCACTTATAGAACATGGGAGGGAATTGTTCTAAATGCTTGGAGCATCCCGGTCTCTAGCTAAGTCTGAATGAGCTCGCTAAAGCGAATACTGATTATATGATCTTGGCACAACAAAAACACCAACTAAAACAAAATGCAAATTTAGTAAATCACGATAAATGACACCTTCCGGACTCTGATCAAAAGAGTTAGACCAAAGAGCAGATGCCAGGATCGATGAATCCATCTCGATGATGATCCTCGAGATCCCCCGATTCATGCACTAGTAGAGAAAGAACCATTGATGTCATCACTTTATACTCTACTCAATTAGGAAACGAGACTAAAGGCCCCTCCATTGTCTCTGAACATTGGTCCCGGTTACTCTCTCTAGTGATGGCAGCATAGAGAGCAGCAAGACTGGTTGTGTAAGTGCTACCGCGTAAAAGTCATGGCAGCCTTGTTCGTCTAGCTTATCAGCTACTAGCCGGCAGTCCTTTTCTTACATCAAATCTGCATGAGCTACCAACCACCAATCATCCAGCAGTATTTTTTGTCTCCAAATGAATCAAGACAAGCCACCAAGCTTATCCTGGGCCGTTTGATGGCATATGCCAAATGGTTTGCTCAGGCATCATGCAGATTGTGATGGAGCATATGGTTTGTTGTGATCATAGTACAAAAAAAGTCTGAGTAGATAGCATGTCATATCTGCCCGGGTAATTTTATATGGAAGTGCTTACAGCTCACGCTTTTTTTATACATATGGTACCGCATACAGCTGTCCATCTGTCTGAACCATATCAAAGTTCTTATATGGAGATAAACATTATTTGAGACTGTAGATGAGGTGTACAACTTTGTACTTAAATAGTTTTGTACTAGAAGCCATTTAGACCCCCAAGTAGTTTATGAGAGCTTTATACATTATGGTTAAAAACGAATGGAGCTCAGGGGGGGCATGTGCGCATGGTTAATAACATGAATATGATTTTTCCACATACTTTACTACATTATTTTATGCAGTTGCAGTTCAAATTTGACATATCCGACAAAAAATATTTAAGTGACACATAATTGTTAAAAATAGAAAATTAATTAAGACATGTATAAAATTGAAATATTGAATACAAAATAATGTTTTTGTAGTGGAGAAATAAAAAAAGTGCAAAATTCCATTTTTTTTAAAAAATACTTTGCCGTGCGCTACAAGCAAACGCACGGCAAAGAATATGTCTTTTCCGTGCGCCTTGTCCTAGCGCACGGCAAAGGTAACGCACAGGGTAACGGTTGCCAACGAGGGTAACGTCTGGTGGGGGGAAAATTGTTTGCCGTGCGCCAATAAAAAAACACACGGCAAACTATTTCTTTGCCGTGCCTTGAGGTTAAAACGCACAGCAAACAAATTTTTTTGCCGAACGTTTTTTTCGCCGTGCGCTATGGAGAAGACGCACGGCAAAGATCCCCTTTGTCGTTCGCCCGAAAGAAAACGCACGGCAAAGATGGTCGCGCACGGCAAACTCGGGTTTCCCGTTGTGCCCCCGAGTAGGTTATCAGAGTTTTATACATTATGGTTAAAAACGATTAGAGCTCAGGGGGGCATGTGCGTTGTAAAGCATCTCTTCATGTGACTGAAAATTACAATTATATCTCCATGTGCTGGTCTGCTGGCCTGCTGCACGTGAACCACGACTCTATGTAAGTATTAAAAAAACCACGAGTCTATGATTGTTAAATGGATACGGAGATCACGGGCACGTCTCAGCTTGATTTATTGAATTTGATGGTCTGTTTAGTTGGTCAATCAAATATTCATCCCATCACATCGACTCACAGCTTAACTATTTGTTCACAATTAAACACATCAAATCGAAATTTCCACTATTCACCATGTTTGAATTGATGGACATGTGGGTGTCACAAAGTGTGTTCTGTTGGGCAACCGATAGGCAACTGACAGGCAATTTACTCTGTCCATCTATTTCTGTCAAGATTTGCTTGTCGGGTAACTGACAGAAACATTTTTCCTCGCAAATTTCTCGTATTTGTCTCCAAAAACCATGTTCAACAGTGAAATACTGGCACTACATGCATAAAGAACGCATGAGTAGGACTGCAATACGCAACTGCTACCTGTGAAGGCTGATTGTGACGTTTTAACTCATGTGAAAGTTGCACTCACATCGTACCCAACTGAGAAGTAGTAGAAGCTGCCATCTTCATTCCTTGGTAACAAGTCACCCGGCCATGCTATAAATACACGGAAGAGCGCAGCTTCCAAGCAAGGCAAACACACACACACAACTAACACGAGACACACAAACCCGCAGAAAAAAGAACCATAGAATGTCATCTCCTTTGGTGACCGGTGGGTGCTTTGCGCTCAAATCCAAGCTCGATGACAAATACTTGCGCTACTCACCTGAGAAGGGGAAAATTCTTGAGGTGAGTGGGGAAGATGTCCTCAATCCCTACACTAGGTTTTGTGCAGAGCTATCCAAGGAGCACGACGGCCTCGTTCACATCAGATGCTGCTACAACAACAAGTACTGGGTGGCCCGTGAGGTTAAAAGCGAGTGGTGTCTCATGGGTGATGCAAATGAGCCCCAAGAGGACCTAGCAGATCCTTCTTGCACGCTGCTCCGGCATGAACCCAGCAGCGATCACATTGATAACGTCAAGTAAGTATGGCTTTCCATTTGAATACTCCTTGCTCATATATGTCGTAGCTTAAGTCGGTAGGGTAAAGACTGCGGTTTTCATTAAGAGAAGTGAACCAATTGCCGGCTTCACCGGTGAGAAGATTTTTCTAAAAACAGTCCCGTAAATTCGATCTAATGAGGAATCGAACCTGGGTCTCCTGGTAGGGATCATACCTCACCCCCTCTAACCAACTTGGTGAAATTATTGATGTCTGGACATCTGAACTGAACTGATCGATTTTGCACTGACTTTTTTTTGGACGATCAACAAAAGAAATTTTGTGGTGTAGTACGTATGTGATACCATTAATTACAGGGTCAATCCATGCGTGTACTTATATTGTTGGCAAAAAAAAAGTTGATTATGTGCGTGCAGAGCTCTAGCAAGATAACAGTGTATATGAGTCCTCTTCCTCCAGACTGTAATTTAATGAATACCCCTTCCTCTAACAATACAACTGCAACACAATATAAATGTTCTTGGAAGCATTAATCTAACAGTAACAGCAACAATAACTCATATATATGAATATACTGTCGTGTATAGAATTATGAGTGGACAAACAATACACTAATGACATAAACACAGACATGTCGTATTTAATGCAAAAGGGCGTACCCAGTGCGGGTATGGGGAAGGGTATTTTAAGCGTCAGGCATTTCCCACAGTTTGCTCTAACTAAGGACCTTCCAGCTACAGGTTGTACTGCTGCACCAAGCCCGCCCTTCAACATGTCCTATTTAATGGACTTGGTTATTTAATTGGCCCTTTCTTCCATGGTGATATTTTAGTTAATTATATCCATAGGATGACAATGATAGTATGTTTTGTAATAAACACGTATATATGTTTTTATTTTCAGAACCCATGACACAGAAAAAAATTATATATAAATAAAAATTAATCATAAGTGGTCTCACAAAAGATATATGGTTTCTATTAGAGCCTGTCAAGGCTTAGCGCAAAAAAAAAGAAAGATACAGTTAACACGAGGGTTAGGTTTGTATTTAAATTGAAGTGATCTCTTCAAAGGTCGATGAACCAAAGCTCAGCTATACTTATGTATACTACTGCATGATGGCCTGAGTAGTTCAATTATGAAATATCACACTGTAAGAACAAACCTGTTAATTTGATGTTCTCCTTTGTTTGATAAAGAATTCGTTGTTCTCATTATATATATATATATTCATATTGTTGTTTAAGATCAATAGGTGGTATGAAATTAAGCTTGTAGCAGAATATGATGGTATATATTATTTATTTACGGTAGATTGCAGCACGCGGGTCTCAAAACAAGTGGCTCCTTGCTGCTAGGAAACCAACCAGATGAAGATGCCTACAGGACGTTCAGTGTCATGGACCTAAAGGACAAATGCTACTGCCCAAACATGTTTGTTTCAAGGGTGACAATGGAAAGTACCTCATGGCGTACAGCAGCTTGTGGCCTTTTCCGTTCATGAGTTTTTTCTCAGATGACATTGGTGACTCGTCAGTTAGAAATGAAACATCCTTAGTTTTGACTTGAATCCAAAATGTTGAATTTCAAAACTTGAATTGAAGTTGAGTGCTCGAGATTTGATTAAGAGTGCCTTCCTGTTTCTTTCCCCCAAAATTCCTAGATTTAATTTTGGCTTCGACGATGCTTTTAGGGCTTATAACCTGCTAGTGTGAAAAATTGGTTCTTCATTTGAATTTTATTTGGGTTTTATTTGGGTGAATTCAAATTTGAATTGAAATTCAAATTTGAATCAATTTTGTGGCCTAAAGGAAATTAGTAAGCTGCACTATGCACCGCGGGCCGCCAACCTCGCTTCCCGGCCCGTGCCGCCTTTCGGCCCATTGGCCGGCCCGGTCCGGCCGCCCGCGCCGTCCACCTACCGCCCGCCGCGCCGAGCCGCCGCCAAGTGGGGCCGCCCTGCGTCATGCGGCGACGTCGGCGTCGTCACCCTCGAGCCTTTCCCTTTTCGCGGCGTCGAAAGGGGCAAAGCCGCGCGCGCGGTCATGGCGGCCGTCGCGACGCGCCCCCGCGGCCTCCCGGCGCATCGGCGCCGTCCACGTACCCCCGCGCTCCCGCCTCTATAAGTAGCCGCCGCCGCCTCCGGATCTCCCCAACCCTAGCCGCCGGGGAACCCAATCCCTCGCTCACCTACCGCGGCCGAGGAGAGGGGGGGAAGAAGCGGAGGAGGAGGAGCCGGGAGCGGGCGCCGCCACCGCGAAGTCGTACCGCGCCGCCGCCGCGGCGCCGAAGCGCCCGCGAGGAGGAGACGGACCCGAGGGAGCCACGCACGCCTTCGACCTCGGCCTCGCTCGACTTCCTCGCCGCCGTGCCGCTCGCGTCCCCTACCGCCGCCGCCTCCCACCTCGTCACGGCGCCGCACACCGGCACCGACGCCCGCACATCGGCCGCGAGGCCACCCGGTGAGAATGCCGCTCACCTCCCCTACGTGCGCCGCGGCCTTCGAGCCGAGACGGAACGCCACCGCGCCGCCGCGCGCCGCCGGTGATGCCGGCCTTCGAGCCGGCCGGGTCGGCCGATTTCTGCGGTGCCGCCGCCCTCGTCGACGCGCGCGCCGCCCGCCTAGTTCCTTTTTTTCCATTTGCGTTAGATTTCGTGTTGTCCCGTCGCCGCCGCGCGTGTCGAGCGCCGCGTCGCGTTCGCGACGCGTACGTGCCCTCGCGCGCGCGCCCGTGCGCGCCACCGAGCTCGCACGCGTGCACCCCGGCACGCGCGCGTCGCGACCGTAAGGGCAAGGCCGGAACTTGGCCCCTTCTACTCGAGCCCCGCCGTGGCCACCGAGCCCCGTGCTCGCCGCATCGCCGCCCGCACGGCCGACCGTGTGTCCACGGTGCCCGGGGAAGCACGCCGTGTCGAGGGGCACCACTAGCACCATGCCGTGCCCCCGACCAAGGACGCGCCAACCCCAACCGCGGGCACCTCGCTCGCCGCCGCCCATGGCGTCGAGCCGGTCACCGCCGTAGCACCGCCTCGACACCCCGTCGCGAACCCGAGCCCGTACCCCGGCTAGATTTGGCCTAACGCACCGGTGCACCCCCGTGCACGCCCATCTTCCCCTTCACGCCGCCGCGCCCGCGCGGGATGAGCCCCCGCACACCGCCGCGCCGCCGCCGCGCCCACGCCGGCCGGCCGGGCGCGCACGACGCCCACCGGCCGCCCTAGCGGCTTCCGAGCCCCACAACCCGAGGAACTCGTGTAGGAGCGCCTTGCAGGCCGGCCACCCAGGCGTCGATGGCCATCACCGCCGGCGAGACCCCACGCGCCGCCGTCCCCTTCTTCTTGGGCATTTTGTCAAACACTGGGGCTGCGGTCTAGTAATCGCAAGGGAAGGGAGGGAACGCCTGGACACACCCGAGCCTACACGCGCGCGTGGCCGCAAACGATCCACGGGATCTGGTGCGGCCCGCCACCAGATGGCCGGGCCACACGGTGGCCTACACCGCGGCCCGCCACACCGCCCGCCGCCGGATCGGGCCGCGGGCCGGCCGGTGGCGGCGGCCGAGCCACGAGCAGCCACGGGGGATCCCGCCGCATCCGGGATCCGGGGATCCCTTGCGGCCAGCCGTAAGGGGGGGTTTCTTTTTATTTAAAAATTCCAGAAAATCGTTTTCCTCTTCTAAAAATCCTAGAAAATCCATTTTAACTCCGAAAATTACGAAACCTTTTCCGTAAAATTTCTAAAATCTCAAACTACGGGTTGGGTTGGTGTTTGTTCCCTTGTTGGTTCTTAAATGCTCTTATTTGGATTTAAGCTGCCTTAGGACCGCTATTTATTTTCTTTTTTCGCGCTACTAGGAGCGAGGAGGAGCCGAGAGCCGAGCCGGAGTACGACCATGCCGACGACTTCGCCGCGGAGGACTACCCGACCCCAGGTTCACGCCCGACTGATTCTGAACTACCCATTAGGCATTGCTAAGTAGTTTTGCTAGCGCTTTACTTGATGTATGCATGTTGATGAGCCTTGCACGCCCCTTTATTTACCCCGTCCTTGATTGTCCTACCTCTACTATATATATTTATGTGGGCGTGTATATGCGCCGAGCTTCGCGATGCATGTGTTGGGATGGGAGTAGTGGATCTTGGCGTGTGTGGGGTAAAAACCGGCGAGAAGGCGTTTTGGGTACTTTGGCGGGGGTGAGCTCGAAACAACCAATCCGGGATCGGGGATAGGGGTGCACTCCTCGGTGCATCCCTCCCGTTCACGCTTTTCGGAGCCTAGGTGTTGGGGTTTTACGTGCGCTTGGAGGGCATGAGCTCGCCCCGTGCCGAAACCGAGTGGATCAACTTGTTTATAGGACATCGTACACACCACCCCGCCGAGAGTGGGGATAGGGCCGAGTTGAGCTCGGCAAGTACGGAACCATACCGCCTAGGAAGGATAGAGGGTATCTGTGGGGGAGCGGTGGAGGTGAGACCACCCTCTCAGAGCGTCTCCCGTGTGGCCACACGGGAGCATTTCACAGTTCCGGTGCTGTCTTCACTGCGGAGAGGACCGCTTTGAGGGCCGGATGCAGGGTGGGTTCGTAACTACCGAGAGTTCGCCGGTAGGATGGGCTCGGTCGGCCGTACACCGGCCGGGTACCATTCCGGGATGGGTACAGGTGTACACGCTCTGCAGAGTTGTTCGATCTATAGCTATAGCCGCGTCCTCGGTCATGGACACTGCCTAGAAGACGTACTTGATCCTCATGTTTTGGGTTTTCTACCTTCCCCCTTTAGGTGAGAGTGTGGTGAGCCGTGGTTACAGCCGGTTAGAGGAGAGAGGCTCCATCTACCTCGTCGATCCGGTTGTAATCATTGAGGTGCGAGGAGAGGAAGTTCTCGCATCGACCCTAGACAGAGTAGGAGGTGGTGACGGGTCTTCCGGGTGACCGGAGTGGATCCGGCCGTGTTGAGAGACTTGGGTTTCGGGATAATGATGGAGATACCTTGATTATTACTCTGGCTGTTGCTGCATAGGAACCCCCGTACCGTTTCCTTGTCTACTCTCTTTTCCCTTTAGATGTTATGCCACTTAAAGCCGCATATGGTTGGTGACGTGGACCTATCCCGCTCCTTGGGGATAGACTTTGGGTGTGCGGGGTACGAGTCCGAGTTAGACCGCAACGCCGATGGATGGTACGACCGAGGGATACGTCGCTTCGCTCGAGTTTGCTCGTGGCGGGAAGAATAAAGATGGAGACCCTTCTGATGAGATAGCTACCGTTGCGTAGAACTTTCACTCTGATTCAGCCAAGAGGCTTGTAATGATGTACTCCATAATGGACTTGTAATAAATTAATGTACTCTTATCTTTATGAGATGCGATGTATGACTTTGTGTATCTATCTGTGAGACGTTCTGTACGCGATAGCCACTGATCCAGGGACTATCGCGATGGTACAGGGATTCGGGTTTTCTATGAAAATCCGGGGTTTTACAGGTGGTACCAGAGCCATGCTTGACCGTAGCACGTATCCCTAGGAAAGGTCGATAGAAATAGGACTCTATACGCTCTACCTTTATAGTTATACCCTTGAGCTATGTTATAAAACTCGTTCCCTCTTTGAAAACTTCTTACTCACCGCGCTGACAGAAATTTCTTGCGTTTCACGGAGATGGAGCACCAGTCGCGGGAGATCACCCCCGAGACGTGCGGGGCGATCTGCCACTGGATGGAGAGGGCCCTTCTCAGGCTTGGAGTCCCTCCGACCTACGTCACGTACCGCGCCGAGTACGTACCCGCCGTGACTGGGCGGATGGTGCTCTGCACGGTCGCTGTGCTCCCTCACCCGAGTCTCCCCGGGTTCAAGGGAGAGGTCTGCTACAGCGCTGCACTCACCGTCGCGACCGCGCTCGACGTCGCCTGCCGCCAGGCCCTGGGCTGCCTACTCGCACGATCATCGCGCCTCCTTCGAGACCGGGACTCTTCGGGCCGCTACCCCGGGACTACTGGCGCCTCGCACCGCTCGTGGACGGAGTTCCTTCGTACGAGGGGATCCCGGAGACGACGTCGACGCTGCTCCCTTCCGCGAGACCGACGAGACCCTGGTGGAGACCGCCAGCTACTTGGTCGACCTCGACAAGTACGCGCGCCGACTGGAGGACGAGTCACGTACCCTCTACGGCCAGGTCAGGGACGCCACCATCGACGCGCTCCCGGTACCGGCCCCCGCCGTGCCGAGCTGGAGAGGGAGAACACCGCCCTACGCCACCGTGTTCGCCAGCTCGAGTTGAGCCTCGACCGCGCGACCACTGTCCTGCGCGCGTCCGAGAGGGAGAGGGTGGACACCCGGGAGGAGATGCTGCACGCCAAGGAGGACCTACGCAGGCGACGGCAAGTCGAACAGCCGAAGGACAAGCTCGAGCGCAAGGACGACCCGCTCACGGTGCGCGCTCACCGCTCGGGTGTGAGTGGCTAAAGGTGGAGAAGCTGGAGAAGAGCCGAGCGGACAACGTCGCCAACATCGCGTGGCTCACGCGCACGGCCGTCTACCTGAGGGACAAGGCCGAGAGACTGAGGAGGACTTGGGAGGACGCCGACTCGCTTCGCGTGGACGAGCTCTTCGAGCTCAACGGAGAGCTACCCCCCGAGTCTCAGCGTGAGATTCGCACCGAGACCTTCGAGCTGCACCAGTCCACGCCTCAAGCTTCACCTGTGCCCGATGGCCCGTCTGCCGACCCCCGTCGAGACCGAGGAGGTTCGAGAGGCTCACGCCTTGGTGTCCCGGATCTTTCCGCCGGACTACCCCACCGAGGACCGCTACCCCGTCACGTACCAGAGGGCACGCACTGAGTAGAGAGCTGAGCAGGAGGCATGACCTAGAGTAGTGTTTTATGCTAGTAGTTTCCATGAGGTGTTCCATGCAGCCGCGAGCATGTTCCGGTGCATGAAGAGAGTCATGCCGCACCATGTAGACACTACCCCTTTTGAGATTGTATCGATGTACTAGATCGTTGACTTGTTGCTGCTACCCCAAGGTCTGAGTCAGCCTCAGGGGAGCAAGTGTAATAATCATGTTTGCTGTGTGCTTGGATCTTAATGATGTTATTTGCGTCTTAATGCTTCTTCTACTTGAGTGTAGGTTATAATTAGAACTATTTTCTTGAATGCTTAACACTCATGTGTGAGTTGGTGAGTGACATGCGTAAACTTCTTCCTTTTCCCTTATGTTTTCGTAAGGATGTCGATCCGCCGCTCCAACCGGGCCGATGGCTCGCCTCGAGGAGGCGAGCCGAGGAAGAAGCCCGGCGGGGGCGTGGACGCGGTCGTGGCCGTGGCCGTCCACCCCTGCGTGGAGGAGCTTTGGGGGCTAGGGCCCGAGGTGACGGAGCACCGCCACCACTGCCCGAGAACCCTGAGGCCGAGGTTGAGCAAGGAGCAGCCGAGCAAGGCCAGCCTGAGCCGGAACAGCCACCACCACCCCCACCTAACTTGGTGGAAGTGATGGCGCTCCAGACTCAGCTGATGCAGAGGATGGCGGAAGCCATGGAGCACCGTGGCAACGGTGGGAACCGCGTCGCTCCGCAGGACGAGGACCTCACGAGGAAGATCGAGAGGTTCATCCGCCTGAAGGCCCCCACCTTCAGCTACTCGGATGACCCACTCGAGGCCGACGACTGGCTGAGGGTGATCGAGACCAAGCTCGACCTCACCGTCTGCTCCGACGAGGAGTGTGTCTCTATCGCCGCGCACCGACCGGAGGGTCCCGCCAAGGCGTGGTGGGACAACTACACCGCCACCCACCCGAACCCGGCTTTCATCACCTGGCCGGGGTTCTCGCGAGGCGTTCCGCGAGCGCACCTTCCCGATGAGCTGCTGGTCCGGAAGGCACGGAGTTCCTCACCATGACTCGGGTGCGATGACGGTCGAGGAGTACGAGCGTCACTTCATGAAGATGATGCGGTACGCCCCCGACGACACCAACACCGACCGAGAAGAAGCCGTTCGGTTCCCGCGAGGCCTCCACCACGGCCTTCGCTAGGCGCCTCGAAGGCAAGTGAGCACAAGTCCCCGCGCCATCTCGTCAACCGCCGTCGGTGTTTTAGACCGGCAAACCTACCAAGGGGGTGCCCGAGGTAGTAGATTGTGCGGTGAGGATCGTGATCGGTTGACCGAGAACTCGAAGGTACGCGCGAGGACACGGGACACAAGATTTATACGGGTTCGGGCCGCCAAGGTGGCGAACCCTACGTCCCGTTTGGGGGATCAAGTATGGCGCCCGCGCTTGGTGTTGTCCCCGGAGGGATTGGGGATGATGCGGCTAGGTACCCGGCCCTCCTTTATATAGTCCAGGGGGCGGGTTCCTAGTCGGTTACAAGGCGAGAGTCCTAGTAGGAGTACACGCAGCGAGTCCTAGTAGGAGTACGGGGGAATTCTACCAGAGTCCGTCTTCTACTCTTCCTCCTTCCTTGCATGAGTACCGGGGGAGTATGCCCGACAAGCCCCCGAGCACGTTGGAGTCGAGAGTAGTAGTTCGAGTAGTCTTGAAGCCTCTTCGAGTAGTTCTTGAGCGTCCTCGAGTACAGCTTGGAGAAGTCTTCAATGGTACTTGAACTGCCGCGAGGCTGGAAGGTGGTCCAACTCATCAGTCTTGAAAAAATTTGAATGATGGGTGTAGCATAGCAGCCCCCGAGCCTTGAAATGATTAGGTAATCAATCCAAGGGTCTTCAGTGTTCGCGAAGCCATCATCCGAGTACTCTTGCAGCGTGTAGCCCCCGAGATAAGAGAGCCGTATGAGCCACGTCGAGTAGTGATTGGTGAGGAGCCCCCGAGCTTGAGAGCGAGCGAAGCATGCTGAAGTTATCTTCAAGTAGCCCCCGAGCTGGAGAGATTCCAAGTAGCAGTTTGGCGTCGAGCCGTGGAGCTTGAGAAGTAGTCGTGCCGTCAGAGCGGACTTTAGAATGCGACTTAAAAACCGAAGTCGACTTTGTGCCGCGCAGAGCGGACTTTGAGATGCGACTTGAAATCCGAAGTCGACTTTAGTTTGCCGCGTAGAGCGGACTTTAAGGTGCGACTGCAGTAGTCGACTTTGCGCCACACGAGGTGGACTTTGAGATGCGACTTGAAATCCGAAGTCGACTTTGTGCCGCGCGGAGCGGACTTTGAGATGCGACTTGAAAACCGAAGTCGACTTTGTGCCGCGCAGAGCGGGCTTTGATATGCGACTTTAGAAGTCGACTTTAGGATGCCGCGCGGAGCGGACTTTGATATGCGACTTTAGAAGTCGACTTTAGTTGCCGCGTAGAGCGGACTTTAGGTGCGACTGCAGTAGTCGACTTTTGTGCCACGCGGGGTGGACTTAAGATGCAAAAAAACGAAAAGCACTTTCCGGAAAGCCAAAGCGAATAAAAAATCAAAAAAAACGAGTAGTTTTGCCGCCGGAGCGGGCTTAAGATTGCGACCGGAGTCGGCTTGTGCCACCGGAGTGGGCTTGAGTACCTGAGCCATGGATTTCAGACTCAAGGTACAGTTGCCGCCGGAGCGGGCTTGAGTGCGACCGTTAGCGTCGACTTGTGCCACCGGAGTGGGCTTAAGTACCCGAGCCATGGATTTCAGACCCAAGGTACAATTGCCGCCGGAGCGGGCTTGAGTGCGACCGTTAGCGTCGACTTGTGCCACCGGAGTGGGCTTAAGTACCTGAGCCATGGATTTCAGACCCAAGGTACGATTGCCGCCAGAGCGGGCTTGTGCCACCGGAGTGGACTTGAAGGTGCGACCGGAGTCGACTTGCGTACCTGGGCCATGGATTTCAGACCCAAGGTACGGAGCGCGAGTACTTAGGGCACTTGGACCCATGGTACAGAGCGTGAAGACCACGTGCAGCTAGGTTCCATCGTCGCCAGGACCCGAGGGCCGCTTACAGCTAGGTTCCATCGAAGCTTACACACGTAGTATGCCACCGAAGTAGGCGAAGATGCGACCAGCGTCGACTTTAAGTTGCCGCGCGGAGCGGACTTTAGAATGCGACTTTAGAAGTCGACTTTAGATTGCCGCGCGTAGCGGACTTTAGAAACTGCCTCCTAGGGATAGCCCCCGAGTTGATGAAGTAGACTCGTGGCGACTTGATTGATATGCCCCAAGAGTAGTCAGCAGAGTGTAGCTCTCGTGAAAACCCGCCGAGAAGCATACAAATGAGTAGTCGGCAAGTAGTCCTACATGATGAGGAGAACAAGCCACGAAAACAAGTAATCATTTAGATAAATGACTTAGCCGTTGCCGCTCGGCGCACTTGTTGATGAGGCCATGGCGGTCAGCGATGGAGCCACGAGGGTTGTTGTTGAAGTTGACTAGTCAGAGTTGATTCCGGCTAATCGCTGGGGGCGTGACTGCCGTTCTCGACTAGTTTTCCAAACTAGTCGAGATGAATGGTCGACGCGATGCGACCGAGGAAGATGACGTCGTGGTAGCATGCGGCGCGCTCGAAGTAGAGCCAGTGTTGCCGCGAGGCAAGTAGTCACCACGCACGGCGTGGCTGAAGTAGAGCCAGCGTGGCCGCGAGACGAAGTTGCGGCGCACGGAGTGGTCGACGACGACGAGCGGCGCGACGAGCCGCATGACGAGCCGCGCGACGTGCCGAGGCACCCCGGACGCGCGGCGAAGACGAAGTAGTCGATGACGACGAGTAGTCGTCGACGAGCGGCGCGATAAGCCGCGTGACGAGCCGCGTGACGTGCCGAGGCACCCCGACGCGCGGCGAAGACGAAGTAGTCGACGACGAGCCCGGGCGAGGCGGAGTAGTCGACGAGCGGCGCGGCGAGCCGCGTGACGAGCCGCGCGCGACGTGCCGAAGCAACCGGAAGCGCGGCGTAGGAAGATTGATTCCGCTTTGACAAGAGCAAGACGACTTGCTTCAATGGATCTCGGCGAGTCGACGAGTGGATTGATCTTGTTGACGAGGGTCCTTCGAATTCGTCCGTGGTGATGATCACCCCTACCCGGCGCGCCACCGTTCGGTGTTTTAGACCGGCAAACCTACCAAGGGGGTACCCGAGGTAGTAGATTGTGCGGTGAGGATCGTGATCGGTTGACCGAGAACTCGAAGGTACGCGCGAGGACACGGGACACAAGATTTATACAGGTTCGGGCCGCCAAGGTGGCGAACCCTACGTCCTGTTTGGGGGATCAAGTATGGCGCCCTGCGCTGGTGTTGTCCCCCGGAGGGATTGGGGATGTGCGGCTAGGTACCCGGCCCTCCTTTATATAGTCCAGGGGGGCGGGTTCCTAGTCGGTTACAAGGCAGGAGTCCTAGTAGGAGTACATAGAGCGAGTCCTAGTAGGAGTACAGGGGAATTCTACCGAGAGTCCGTCTTCTACTCTTCCTCCTTCCTTGCATGAGTACCGGGGGAGTATGCCCGACAACCGCGCCATCGCGGTCGAGGATGAGAGGAGGGGCCACGAGGAGCGCATGAGGGGCAAGAAGAGGATGGGAGATCGGGATCGCCCGACCGATCCTTCCGTAAGTCGAGGAGCGGACGCAGCAACATGCCGAGGGGGGAGCTACCGCCCGGGGCACAACCATCCCGGGCGTGGCTTCGGGAGGCAATGGACGTAGCCCGTTCCCCGGAGGGAGGAACCCCGGCTACCCCCGGCGACCGGGAGGCTACACCCGTGCTCCACCGAGCACCGCGAGACCCGCCGCAGAGGCTTCACCGTCACCGCTTCGCGTGTGGCAAGACAAAGCCACAAGTCCTTCGAGTGCCCCGACAAGAAGGTCGCTGCTACCCCCGCGAGGGCACCCGCTCCAGAGGGCCGACCTCCTCGGGCCGCGCCGCCCCCGGCCGCCGGCCGTGGGAGGCTGAACCACCTCACTGAGGAGGAGGTCGCCGATGCCCCCGACGTCATGATCGGTAAGTTTTTGGTTTGTGGTACTTCTGCTCTGGTTCTCTTCGACACCGGTGCAACCGGGTCTTATATCACCTCTCGGTTCGTGAGTAAACTTTCCCTCCCTACAACCACCCGAACGATGCCCATCATCACGAGCTCTCCGCTCGGGGATATCCGATGCACCCCGCCGTGCGGAGGAGTGGAAGTGGTCATCCAAGGTCACACATTCTATGGGGATCTTACCGTGCTGCCTTCCCATGGTATCGACGTGATACTGGGAATGGATTGGATTATCGCCCACAAAGGTGTCATCTCCACTTCACCGAGGCCGGTGACACTACTACACCCTGACGGAACAAGGGTTACCTTCGAGCCGATGAAGTCTCGAGACATACCGGCCGTGTACAGCCTTCACACGAAGGCCATATCGGACGTACCGGTGGCTCGGTGAGTATGAGGATGTGTTTCCGGAGGAGTTGCCGTGGTTGCCTCCCCGATCGTGACGTGGAGTTCGTGATTAACCCGGTGCCGGAACGGCGCCGATAGCCCGCAGTCCGTACCGTATGGCGGAGGTTGAGCTGAAACGCTTGAAGGCGAGCTAGACTCGCTACTCGAGAAAGGGTTCATTCGGCCAAGTGCGTCACCCTGGGGTTCTCCGGCACTATTCGTACCGAAGAAGGATGGAACGCAACGTCTGTGCGTCGATTATCGCGCCCTGAACGCGGTAACCATCAAGAACAAGTACCCACTACCCAGGATTGATGATCTGATGGATCAGCTAAGGCAGGCCAAGTACTTCAGCAAGATTGACCTCCGGTCAGGTTATCACCAGATGAAGATCCGCCCGGAGGACATCCACAAGACGGCATTCGTAACCCGGTATGGGCAGTATGAGTACACAGTCGTGTCGTTTGGCCTGACCAATGCCCCGGCATACTTCATGAACATGATGAACAAGGTCTTCATGGATGAGTTGGACAAGTGTGTCGTCGTCTTCATTGACGATATACTGGTCTACTCCCAGACGACGAGAAGAGCACGAGGAGCACCTGAGGATCGTACTGGGAGAAGCTCGGACATCATCGGTTGTACGCCAAGTTCGGCAAGTGTGAGTTCTGAATGGAGGAAGTCGCGTTTCGGGTCATGTGTTGTCAGCTAAAGGAGTTGCGAGAGATCCGAGCAAGATTGAGGCCGTATCCAAGTGGCAGTCACCGAAGTCCGTGACAGAGATCCGCAGCTTTCTCGGTTTGGCCGGATACTACCGCCGATTCATCGAGAACTTCTCGAGAATCGCCAAGCCCATGACAGAACCGTTGAAGAGCAACACGCCGTATGTGTGGTCGGACAAGTGTGAAGCCAGCTTCCAAGAGCTCAAAACTCGTCTCACCACTACCCCGGTCCTGACCCCCGCCCGATGCGAGCAAGGACTTCGTGGTGTACCGTGACGCGTCGAGACAAGGACTTGGCTGCGTATTGATGCAAGAAGGCAAGGTAGTGGCCTACGCCTCACGACGCCTAAGGAAGCATGAGGAGAACTACCCTACGCACGACCTCGAGCTAGCCGCCGTCATTCATGCGTTGAAGATATGGAGGCACTATCCGATGGGGAACAAGTGCGACATATATACCGATCACAAGAGTCCGAAATATATCTTCACGTAGTCGGAGTTGAACTCCGAGGCAAAGGAGATGGCTAGAGCCGATCAAGGACTACGACCCGAGCATTCACTACCACCCCGGTAAGGCAACCGTCGTAGCCGACGCTCCGAGCCGCAAGCACTACCGCAACAACCTAATGGTGCGAGAGGAACAACCCGGCCTTGCATGAAGAGCCGGAAAAGCCGAGCTTAGAGATTGTGGAGGAGGGGCGGTTGAACCGGATGCGGGTGAAATACACACTCGAAGCCCGGATCCGCCAAGCTCGAAGGAGTGCCCGAGATTCAAGAGGTAAAACGCCTGATGGAGAATGGCAAAGCAGCTGACTATCGCCTCGATGAACAAGGTACACTGTGGCTAAAGGACCGTATCTCGCGTGCCTCGGAACAAGGAGATTCGGGACTCGATACTTAAAGAGGCCCACGATTCTCGATACTCGATCCACCCCGGCCGTACCAAGATGTACAAAGACTTGAGGGTACGGTTTTGGTGGGAAAAGATGAGGGAAGATATTGCTGAATACGTCGCTCGATGCGACACGTGCCAGCGAGTGAAGGCCGAACACCAGAGGCCTGCCGGGCTGCTGCAACCGCTCGAGATACCCACGTGGAAGTGGGATGATATCAGTATGGACTTCATTGTGGGGTTGCCGCGCACGCAGAAAGGGCATGACTCCATATGGGTAATTGTTGATCGGCTGACCAAGGTAGCACATTTCTTACCCGTTAGGACGGACTACCACGTAAGCCGACTTGCGGAACTGTATGTAGACAATATCCTAAAGCTCCATGGGGCTCCGAGGAGCATTGTGTCAGACAGAGGGCCCCGCCACATCGCTTCGCCCGGGAAAAGTTTGCACGCTTCCATGGGTACCCAGCGGAACTACAGCACAGCGTTCCACCCACGGACGACGGTCGGACGGAAAGGGTGAATCAAGTACTAGAAGACTTACCGAGGGCATGTGTGTTAACCTATGGGTCCGATTGGGAAAAGAGCCTATCATATGCCGAGTTCTCATACAACAACGGCTACCGAGCCGGCTTGAAGATGGCTCCTTTCGAAGCCCCGTATGGCGAGAAAGTGTCGGACGCCATTGATGTGGTCCGAGGTGGGGGAGCGAACCTTTTTCGGTCCCGCCGCCATTGTTGAGGCCGAGGAAAATGTCGCCAAGGTCGGGGAGAATCGAAGGTAGCTCGGAGCAGCGGAAGAGCTACGCCGATGCGAAACGAAAGGATGTCTCGTTCGAAGTGGGGGATCACGTCTACTTGAAGGTGTCACCCCTCCAAGGTACGAAGAGGTTCCACATCGGGGGAAGCTGTCCCCTAGGTACGTTGGACCCTACCCTATTGTGAGTAAGGTCGGGAAGGTAGCTTACAAACTCGAGCTACCCCGGAGCTTACGGGAGTACACCCGTGTTTCATGTTTCCCAACTCCGGAAGTGTGTGGTCGTCGAGAAGAGAGTGCTCGCCCGGCGCTCGACGTCCAGAAACCCCGGAGTACTTGGAGTACCCGGTTCGGATCTCGGACCGGGGCGGAGAAGTCGACCGGAACACCACCACGCGCTTCGCAAGGTGCTATGGAGTAATCACTCCGAGCGCGAAGCTACGTGGGAGAAGGAGTCGGCGTTGAGGGAAAAATACCCTCATCTCTTCGAAACGGAGGTAACTTCTTAATCTCGGGGACGAGATTCTTGTGAGGGGGGAGTTCCCGTAACATCCTTAGTTTTAACTTGAATCCAAAATGTTGAATTTCAAAACTTGAATTGAAGATGAGTGCTCGAGATTTGATTAAGAGTGCCTTCCTCGTTTCTTTCCCCCAAATTCCTAGATTTAATTTTGGCTTCGACGACGCTTTTAGGGCTTATAACCCTGCTAGTGTGAAAAATTGGTTCTTCATTTGAATTTTATTTGGGTTTTATTTGGGAGAATTCAAATTTGAATTGAAATTCAAATTTGAATCAATTTTGTGGCCTAAAGGAAATTAGTAAGCCGCACTATGCACCGCGGGCCGCCAACCTCACTTCGGCCCGTGCCGCCTTTCACCCCATTGGCCGGCCCGGCCCGCCCGCCCGCCGTTCACCTACCGCCCGCCGCGCCGCAGCCGCCGCCAAGTGGGGCCGCCCCTCGCGTCATGCCGACGTCGGCGTCGTCACCCTCGAGCCTTTCCCTTTTGTCGGCGTCGAAAGGGGCAAAGCCGCGCGCGCCCGGTCATGGCGGCCGCCGCGACACGCCCCCGCGGCCTCCCGGCGCATCGGCGCCATCCACGTACCCCCGCGCTCCCCGCCGCTATAAGTAGCCGCCGCCGCCTCTAGATCTCCCCCAACCCTAGCCGCCCGGGGAACCCAATCCCCCGCTCACCTACCCGCACCGGAGGAGAGGGGGGGAAGAAGCGGAAGAGGAGGAGCCGGGAGCAGCGCCGCCACCGCGAAGCCGTACCGCGCCGCCGCCGCGACGCCGGAGCCGCCCGCGAGGAGGAGCCGGACCCGAGGGAGCCACGCACGCCTTCGACCTCGGCTCGCTCGACTTCCCTCGCCGCCGTGCCGCTCGCGTCCCCTACCGCCGCCGCCTCCCTCCTCGTCACGGCGCCGCGCACCGTCACCGACGCCTGCACATCGGCCGCAGGCCACACAGGTGAGGATGCCGCTCACCTCCCCTCTGTGCGCCGCGGCCTTCGAGCCGAGACGGAACGCCACCGCGCCGCCGCGCCGCCGCCGGTGATGCCGGCCTTCGAGCCAGGCTGGGTCGCTGATTTCTGCAGGTGCCGCCGCCCTCGCCGACGCGCGCGCCGCCCGCCTAGTTCCCTTTTTTTCCATTTACGTTAGGTTTCGTGTCGTCCGTCGCCACCGCGCCGTGTCGAGCGCCGCGTCGCGTTCGTGACGCGTACGTGCCCCCCGCGCGCGCACCGTGCGCGCCACGGAGCTCGCACGCGTGCACCCGGCACTCGCGCGTCGCGACCGTAAGGGCAAGGCCGGACCTTGGCCCCTTCTACTCGAGCCCCGCCGTGGCCACCGAGCCCCGTGCTCGCCGCGTCGCCGCCCGCACGGCCGACCGTGTCACCGTAGCCCGTGGAAGCACGCCGTGTCGAGGGGCACCACTAGCACCATGCCGTGCCCCCGACCAAGGACGCGCCAACCCCAACCGCGGGCACCTCGCTCGCCGCCGCCCATGGCGTCGAGCCGGTCACCGCCGTAGCACCGCCGACACCCCGTCGCGAACCCGAGCCCGTACCCCGCTAGATTTGGCCTAACGCACCAGGCACCCCCGTGCACGCCCATCTTCCCCTTCACGCCGCCGCGCCCCGCGCGGATGAGCCCCCGCACACCGCCGCGCCGCCGCCGCGCCCACGCCGGCCGGCCGCGCGCGCACGACGCCCACCGGCCGCCCTAGCGGCTTCCGAGCCCCACAACCCGAGGAACTCGTGTAGGAGCGCCTTGCGGGCCGGCCACCCGTGCGTCGATGGTCATCACCTCCGGCGAGACCCCACGCGCCGCCGTCCCCTTCTTCTTGGGCATTCCGTCGAACACCGGGGCGACGGTCTAGTAATCGCAAGGGAAGGGGGGGAACACCGGACACACCCGAGCCAACACGCGCGCGTGGCCGCAATCGATCCACGGGATCTAGTGCGGCCCGCCACCGCATGGCCGGCCACATGGTGGCCTACACCGCGGCCCGCCACACCGCCCGCCGCCGGATCGGCCGCGGCCGGCCGCTGGCCGGCCGAGCCGCGACGCAGCCACGGGGGATCCCCGCCGCATCCGGGATCCGGGGATCCCGTGCGGCCAGCCGTAAGGGGGGTTTTTTCTTTTATTTAAAAATTCCAGAAAATCGTTTTCCTCCTCTAATAATCCTAGAAAATCCATTTTAACTCCGAAAATTGCGAAACCTGTTCCAGAAAATTTCTAAAATCTCAAACTATGGGTTGGGTTGGTGTTTGTTCCCTTGTTGGTTCTTAAATGCTCTTATTCGGATTTTAAACTGCCTTAGGACCGCTATTTATTTTCTTTTCGCGCTACTAGGAGCAGGAGGAGCCGGAGAGCTGAGCCAGGAGTACGACTACGCCGACGACTTCGCCGCGGAGGACTACCCGACCCCAGGTTCACGCCCGACTGATTCTGAACTACCCATTAGGCATTGCTGAGTAGTATTGCTAGCGCTTTACTTGATGTATGCATGTTGATGAGCCTTGCACCGCCCCTTTATTTACCCCCGTCCTTGATTGTCCTACCTCTACTATATATATTTATGTGGGCGTGTATATGCGCCGAGCTTCGCGATGCATGTGTTGGGATGGGAGTAGTGGATCTTGGCGTGTGTGGGGTAAAACCGGCAGGAGAAGGCGTTTTGGGTACTTTGGCGGGGGGTGAGCTCGAAACAATCGAACCGGGATCGGGGATAGGGGTGCACTCCTCAGTGTATCCCTCCTGTTACGGTTTTCGGAGCCTAGGTGTTGGGGTTTTACGTGCGCTTGGAGGACATGAGCTCGCCCCGGTCTGAAACCGAGTGGATCAACTTGTTTATAGGACATCGTACACACCACCCCGCCGAGAGTGGGGATAGGGCCGAGTTGAGCTCGGCAAGTACGGAACCATACCTGCCTAGGAAGGATAGAGGGTATCTGTGGGGGAGCGGTGGAGGTGAGACCACCCTCTCAGAGCGTCTCCCGTGTGGCCACACGGGAGCATTTCACATTCCGGTCTTTGTCTTCACCGCGGAGAGGACCGCTTTGAGGGCCGGATGCGGGGGTGGGTTCATAACTTCCGAGAGTTCGCCGGTAGGATGGGCTCGGTCGGCCGTACACCGGCGGGTACCATTCCGGGATGGGTACGGTGTACACGCTCTCGCAGTTGTTCGATCTATAGCTATAGCCGCGTCCTCGGTCATGGACACTGCCTAGAAGACGTACTTGATCCTCATGTTTTGGGTTTTCTACCTTCCCCCTTTAGGTGAGAGTGTGGTGAGCCGTGGTTACGGCCGGTTAGAGGAGAGAGGCTCCATCTACCTCGTCGATCCGGTTGTAATCATTGAGGTGCGAGGAGAGGAAGTTCTCGCATCGACCCTAGACGAGAGTAGGAGGTGGTGACGGGTCTTCCCGGGTGACCAGGTGGATCCGGCCGTGTTGAGAGACTTGGGTTTCGGGATAATGATGGAGATACCTTGATTATTACTTTGCTGCTCGCTGTCGCATAGGAACCCCCGGACCGTTTCCTTGTCTACTCTCTTTTCCCTTTAGATGTTAGGCCACTTAAAGCTGCATACGGTTGATGACGTGGACCTATCCCGCTCCTTGGGGATAGACTTTGGGTGTGCGGGGTACGAGTCCGAGTTCGACCGCAACGCCGACGGATGGTATGACTAAGGGATACGTCGCTTCGCTCGAGTTTGCTCGTGGCGGGAAGAATAAAGATTGAGACCCTTCGATGAGATAGCTACCATTGCGTAGAACTTTCACTCTGATTCAGCCAAGAGGCTTGTAATGATGTACTCCATAATGGACTTGTAATAAATTAATGTACTCTTATCTTTATGAGATGCGATGTATGACTTTGTGTATCTATCTGTGAGACGTTCTGTACGCGATAGCCACTGATCCAGGGACTATCGCGATGGTACGAGGATTCGGGTTTTCTATGAAAATCCGGGGTTTTACAAGAAATATCATTGAGACCAACAGCGATGGGACCATCCGCATATACTCGGTGAGCGTGGTACGTTCGGACCCGGAGCGGCCGCAACTGGATCACCCCATTACATGTTGACAATGCTAGCGATGCTGACAGTGTGTTCCAAGTCCTCTTGCTTGAGCGTGGCGGCAAATGTGCACTGAAGAACCTCGGCAACAACAAATTTTGCAATAGGGACACCAACTACGTGAACGCCCTTGTCGCTGCTGCTCCAACCATCACAATGGATGCACAGCTAGAGCTTCATGAAACTGTCCTGTCTCGAAGGATCTATAGCGTTGAGTACCACCTCGACGATGTTAATATTAGTGGCCTCAAACCCCGCGATTATTTCATCAAAACAATAGATAACACAACTGATAGGCCCCAGAAGAGTAAAATAGCGATAGAATATGATGTAACCACGGAGACCAGATGGGATTCAAGTGTCTCACTGAAGCTTGGTGTGACAACAACCATCAAGGCCGGGGTTCCACTGCTCACAGAGGCATCAGTTGAGATCTCAGCTGAGTTCAGTGGATCATACTCCTGGGGGGAAACTAAATCTAAGACGAAAAAGTATTCTAGTGTAGAAGAAGTTGAGGTGGCTCCGCACATTGAGCTAACATTGCACGTGGTGGCAACTGAGGGGAGATGTGACATCCCCTTCACATACACCCAGGAGGATATTTTGACCACCGGAGAGACAATTGTTACCAATTTGGGTGATGGCATCTACCGTGGAGTCAACAGCTATGGTTTCAAGACGCTGATTACTGAGAAGAAGATCGAAGCAAGGTAAATCTGCAGTGTGATCGATGCCAGTATGCAGGAATATATAATAAATCACTCGGGCCACTGTCCGCGTGTACTTTTATCCAATGTATTTTTATGTTAAATGTGAGATACTATTATGTACTACTCTGTAATAATACTTCCCTTAACTTGTTTAGGGGGGGACTACTGCTTTGTTGGATTATTTATATTACAATGTGTTTGCTCGACGCACATTTGTGATGTTCAAGAGTCCAATTAGCATATTTATTTATTTATTCCGATGAGCAAACCTAAAGCATGGAGCCATCGCCATGCTTGTGCAAATGAGCAAAGCGTGAAATTAGCATGGTGAACCCAGAGTAGAAGAATCTTGGTATTCAGAGCCATTCTTTCTTGCCCATCTGATCAGGTTGAACCCACCTGAAAATCGGACACTGCAGTTGCAACTAGCAGGCCGCCTATATTTCTGCCACCACCTGACCTGCTCAGTATGAAGCCAGATGAACTTCCATGAAGTAGTGGAGAGCCTTTAGTTTTGTCAGTGCGTATCCATCAGTGACTGAAGATGCTTCTGCAACCTCAAAGACTTCCTTTCCCCAATATTTGTTCTACTCAACTAAGCAAAAAAAAAGGATATGAATGATCAAGTGGCTATACCAACTGCTCTGTTCGTTTCTTGACTTTGTAGAACTGCATCAGCAATCTCTAAAGACTACCTACCCTCACGGGTCGCGCCGGCCGCGAGGCTCACGGCTCCAGGGGCAGGTTTCTCCTGGTGCTCGATGATGTATGGAATGACAAAGCATGGAACAATGTGCTTCGTGTCCCAATCATGGAAGGCATCCTTAAACAACCTGGCAGCCGGGTCTTGATCACTACAAGATTTGGAGACCTAGCTCAGAAAATACAGGCATCTGTCCACCAGCATGATGTGACGCCGCTAGATCAAGAAGACGCTTGGTCCTTGCTCAAGATACAGCTGCCTACTGACAAGGTTGGCCTATTTTAAGACAAATAAATCAGTTACTTCACCAGTGCCGTTGCTTAATGCGTGATAAAATGCTAGTAGTGTAGTTTATATGTACACACTGAACCTGAAAATACATAGCAGTAGGCATAAGGCATAACTACTATTTACCTAATTGTAGCGGGAAAATATGTAGTGCAAACCACCTACTAGGTGGAATGCAAAAAAACTCAGTATTTGCAACTCAGAGTGTACACTAATTGCAACTCGAACCACCGTTCAGTTGCAACTAAAGAGGTAGTGTAAAGTACCAGGTGGAAGTGGGTAGCGTACATTACAAGGCGGGGGTTTATACTTATGAAGATGACACGAGGGGTTGTGCCTTGCTGCTTGCACAGTGGATCAGAGATCTGACGATAGGAGTTTCTAAAATTGCACATAATAGATACTCCCACTGTTTCATATTACTTGACATTCTGGCTCTAAAAAACCAAGCCTCATGTTTTGGTTGCTGAATTAAGAAATATCAATTCCGTGTTTTTATTTTGTAAAAAAGTAAAACATGTTTTGGTTTTTATCTTCAATAATCTGTTACCTCATAATTTAAAAATAAAAATTATTAAGGCATATTCTGATTTGTTAAATCATAATTATGAAAATAGCAATTTCAACAATTAATTATGAAATTAAGGATGCTGGATTCACATTTGGGCCATAGTTTTAGACAGGTCCATTACAGCCACACCTCGCCTCGCCACTGACACCCCCGCCACAGAATAGTGATTTCCGTGGGGGGCGAAACATCCGCCGCGGGTGTGTGGCGAACTACACAGTGTTGTGGCGGGTGGTGGCCAGAGACCAAACTGCCCCTAAGAGTCCATCATCTCTCCGAAAATCCTATATACCTTCCGGAAGATTTTTTTGCTTATGCAACTATAACCCATTACTAGCCTAATAACAGCCCAACAATAGCATCGACCCCTACCCACCATCCTCATGCTCCCTCCCACCTCTGCCTGCTGTTGCACCGAGGATACCGGACCACCTGTCACACCTGTTTTTCCAAAGAAAACAAAGTGCATAACTATATGCATGCCAGGATCAAGTTTCATGCATATAGTGACATATAAGTGAATACAGAAACAGTATCACGAAAGAAAAAAAGAGATTATCAGAGATTTACGCTTAATCCTGGAAACAGAGGCACCAGATATCACTGGAAGTCGGGGGTTGCGTACGCCTAGCACCAACAACATCTTCAGTAAACTCCATAGTAGCTTTCTCTTTGTCATAGAGTTTATCTTTCGTACCACACTTCTACTCAGGGACGGTTAGCCATAGAGTACTTCCGTTCCAAAACCACTCTGGAATAGAAGAGCCATAAAAGCATTCCTCCGTCCCCAAACTACTATGCGTGTAATGACCACACAAAGACTTCCCTAATTACTCGGCCAAGACTAGAGCCATATAGTTCTTGTGGTTGCACTGTTGTCCTGGGTGGTTCTCCATGGTCCAATTAAACATATGGTCTTGTTTATTAAACATCACGTATCACATTGGAGCATAGACTAAAAGAGTGTCCATGTTTTTTATTACCAACCGAGTTGAGCAAACTAAGCAAGGTCTACCGTCAAAATTAATTAAACAACCCAGTTATACAAGGCAATGGTAAAAAGAAACTAGTCATAATCCTTAATAGGAACCCAAAAAATTAATGCAAGCAATGCAATGAGTGATTAAGTATAATTCTTTGGACAAAAGATCAAGGACACACTTTCCTTTAACCAGGGTAGTTGCTCAGAATCTTCAACTTCAAGCTCTTCAAAACTTCTCGAACGGTGTTCACTCTAATCGCATCAATCATCGGACAAGCATACAAAGCAGACAAAGAAACAACTAAGGACAATACACCAACCAAAAGAAAAGCTTTAAAAGAACGCATTAAATGATAGGCTCGATTAGATGGATCATCAAAGCACACAAACTGTGCTTAGAGGAAGAAATGCTTGGTTAGCTTTAAAGAGATGGCTATGAAAGGTTGAGCGAGGACCGGAAAGATCACACTGAGATAGAGCTTGATAAAGAACATCTAACGAACATTTTGCATACATGAGAGCTGGGTTTATTTTTAATTAGCAAAAAGTATGTAAGGATATTTCATAAAGAAAATACCCTAAGTTGGAATTAATGTAGCATTACATTTTATTTGTAAAAGGCCGGTGTAAAGAACTAATCAAGTTTTATTTATAAAGGTTCATATATTGATTAAACCAATTAAACATTTAACATAGAAAAGATAAACTATATGAATAATCTAAATGTAACTTTGTGAGTAGATCATGTTATTATTAAAAACAACATTACCTTGGTATTAATCAAAATTAACATTTATTTATAAAGCCGGAGTAAAAGCCTAATCAACTTTTAATTATAATATTTAATTAATCATTAAGAAAATTAGTATTTGACTTATGGAAAACCGGGTAAAAGATATAATTAGATTTTATTTACAAAAGCATGTGAGAGAAACATATATCAAATTAAATTTGATTATGAAAAACGGTGTATGGATCTATATAGATTTTATTTGGAAAAGACATGTTTCTGAAGCATTAATCAAAATTAATATCAAATTAATTTTCAGAAAACAAACATGGTGAAAACGCACCGCTAGCATGTGCTTTACATTATTTTGAACCTAACGCAACTTGAACCGATGAAAACGGATTTAAAACATGGAAGATATGGACTTTTAAAGATGTAAGGACCAAGTTGTGAAAATCAGGAACCTCTAGGGGTTTAACTGTGAAAAGACAGGGGCATACACATAATTTTGTATATATACTCAGGGGTTACATGCAAAGGCTCCAGGGTGGATTTATATGCAGAGATGGAATCTATCTAGGGGGTTTTCTACAAGATTCACAAGACACAAGATTTGGATCTATTCATTACTAGATCTTGCAGGTGGCTTTTTGCAAAAACACTTTTCTTCGTCCTATGTACAAACCGGTCAAGGAACAGGGGACCTCCGGCGGTCCTGGTGGCCGGCGGCGCCGGTGCTCCAGCGACCTAGGGCTCTGGCGTGCTGCGCAGGAGGAAGAGGGGAGGATGGAAATCACATGGAGCTGCTTACCCACGACGGAGACAAATGAGGCGTGAGGCAGTGGCAGCCGGCGGACGGCTCCAGCGATGGCGGCGTTCCGGCAGGCGGCTTGCGATGGAAGAAGGCAGCGGACGTGCGGCTTGATGTTGTGAACCTCGTGGAAGTGCCGGCTCGCTCTGGAAAAGCCCCTGGTCGGTGAATCTGACTGCGGCGGCAAGCTCGTCGCTTCGGCGAACTACGCGGCTTCGAGCATGGCAGGGAGAAAGGCGGCGGCTAGGGAAGCTAGGGCACGCGGGGCTCGAGGCCGCGGCTTTATAGGAGCGGGAGGGAGTGCCTTGCGTGGCGCGCACGCTGAGGAGGAGGCGGTTGCGGCGCCGTGCCGTGCCCGCCATGGCCTCTGGTGGCCAGGCCCAGATGTGCCTTCTCAGGTTGGGCCGGAGGGTGCGGGTCGGAGCAGGCTGGGTTGAGTCCACGGGCTCGGCCTGATAGGGTAGGATTTGTTTTTTTCTTTTTTTTCCAAATTTATTTTTAATGCGAAAACAATTCCAAAAAATCTAGTAATTGTTTAGAGCACTAAAAATATTCGGAAAATTCCAAAAGTTTCAAGAAAATTCCCAGAGACACTTTGAAACATGATCTATCCAAATAAAGTCTTTGGAGTTCATGAAAAAGATTTAAGAGCCTTCTAATAAATAGAAATAGCTCAAAGGAAAATGAGAATAAATTCCAGAAAAGTCCGGAAAATTCTCGGAAGGATTTGGACAGAACCTAAACGCTTTTTTGAAACCTTTTGCACTCATGAAACACCAAGATACATCGGTATGAATGCAACACTCACAACTTTTTATTTGATTCAGAAAATCAAACTAGGATTTTCCTATACTATATTTCCTGTAAAGAAAAATACATGTTGGAAAAATTTTAAAATTATGAGAAAATTGTTATTTAATTATTCTCTCTATTCACATTCTGAAATTGGAAATTTCAGGGTGTGAGACTACCACCCAGTGGGACGCCATGCCACTATGGCTTCCGACTTGTCACACCCGACTTTCCGAAGAAAACCAAGTGCATACCTATATGCATGCCGGGATCAAGTTTCATGCATATGGTGACGTAAAAGTGAATACGAGAAACGATTATCACGTAAGTAAAAGAAAGATTATCGAGAGATTTACGCTTAATCACGGAAACGAAGGCACCAAACATCACGGGCGATCGGCGGGGGTTGCGTACGCCTAGCACCGGCAACATCTTCATAGCGACTTCCTCTCTCCGAGCAACAATGTTTATAGCAAGGGTGAGCACTTGTCGTACTCGGCAAGTGTGGAGAAAGAATGAATGCAAAGGCTTTATAGTGGACTGGTCTTTAAGAATTTAAGCAAATTTTAGTTGATCAAGTTTTATTAGCACCTGATTACTAATAAAGTATAAGTTTATACCGACCCACATTAAGCATAAGGTAAGAGATACGCCATAAGCACATGGCAAGCATAACCAGAGAGAACGATTTAAGTCCATCTTCAAGTTCAATTATCATTTGAGGGTCCAGGCCGCCCGTGACCGTGGGCACGGCTAATCGATTAGTTTTACACTCTGCAGAGGTCGTACACCTTTACCCACAAGTCGCGTAAAAGTCCCGAAGAACTTTAAACCCAACCATGCGATGCTAGCTAGGCATCATATCACACTACCGAGGTGTGATTGCATAGGGACGCTACGAGGCCGTTACAAAGATCCCCAGATGTAGGCTGCCCGCTAGGTTACCTGGTCAGTGCAACGTAAAAAACTCCCGGACGAGTACCGTGTCTTAGCCAAGCCCACACCTACGCCCGAGCAAGTCCATACGCCACTACCCGCCAGCCCCCAACCCTTATCAGGTAAAGCATACCTAACACCTAGTTCACTAATTAATAAGCCAAGACGAGCCATATGTCTTGTGGTAGCACCGTTTTTTCCGGGTGGTCGCTCCATGTTCCAATTAATGCACGGTGATCTTGTATTAACATCCAAAGATATAACATAAAGGTATAACAAATTTCATCATTATTGTTCATTAAAACCACCATAACCCAGGTATAGCAACTAAGCATAGCTACCCAACATAAATGTAAACCCAGGTTAACAAGGAATGACAATCAAAGACTAGGATAAACCTTAATAGGAACCCATCAAAATTAATGCAAGCATTGTAATGAGTGATTAAGTATACTTCTTAGGACAAAAGATCAAGGAGACACTTGCCTTTAACCTAGTTGCTCAGAATATCTTCAACTTTAAGCTCTTCCAAACTTCTCGAACGGCGTGCACTCTAAGCGCATCAATCATCGGGCACAACATACAAAGCGGACAAACAAACGGACATACTAAGAACAAAACACCGATCAAAAGAAAACTTTAAAAGAACGCGCTAAAGGATAAGCTCGATTAGATGGATCACTAAAGAACACAAAGGGTGCTTGGAAAGGCTTGGTTAACTTTGAAGAGATGGTTGTGAAAGATTGAGCAAGAACCGGAAAGATTACACTTAGATTGAGCCGAGACAAGAACGTATAACGAACGTTTTGCATATATGAGAGAGCAAGGTTATGAGCTAAGTTCATTTTAATTAACAAAACAAATAAACTACTCTATGTTGACATTAATGCAAAATTAAACTTTATTTAGGAAACCGGTGTAAAGAACTAGTCAAGTTTTATTAATAAAGATTCATATAGGAATTAACCGATTAAACATTTAATTTAGAAGAACTAAACTATATGAACAATCTAAACGAAGCTTTGTAATTCGAGTTCATCATATTATTATCAAAACAGTATTAAATTGGTATTAATCAAGATTAACATTTATTTATAAAGCCGGAGTAAAAGCCTAAGCAAATTTTAATTAGAAAAGATTAATTAACTATTAAACAAATTAACATTTGACTTATGGAAAACCGAGTAAAAGACCTAGTTAGATTTTATTCATAAAAGCATGTCAAGTAATCATTAATCAAATTAAATTTGATTATGAAAAAAACGATATATAGATCTATATAGCTTTTATTTATAAAAAAACATGCATAACTAGTCATTAATCAAAATTAATATTAATTTTATTTTTAGAAAACAAAACATGATGAAAACTCACCACTAACGCGTGCTTTACATTACTATGGACCTAACGCAACTTGAACGGATTAAATCGGAGATAAAACGAAAAAGATATGAGAAAAACAAGATTGAAAGGACCTAGTCGTGATTAACTATAGATTTCAGGGGCTAGCTGAGAAGAAACCCGAGACACATCAAACAGTGCTCGCGAAACTGATAAAACTCGGGGTTAGATCTGTAAAAGTGCTCTGGTTGGATCTAGTTGCAAACATCTAATAGATATAGGGGTTTAGCTGCAAAAGATCTAAGACACACAAGTGGATCTAGTAGATTCCGGGAACTCGGGGGGGGTCATGTGCAAAAACTCCTTTCTTCTTCCTCTATCCAAACCGGTCAGGGACAAAGAATAGGGGAGGGCGCGGCTCAGGGGGGCGCCGGCGACCTGGAGGTCTACAGGCTCGGGTGGAAGGCGCGGATTACAGAGGAGAGGAAGGGAATGCTGGGGAGATGCTCACCACGGGTGGAGATGAAGGGAAACGGTCGAAATTCGAAGAGGGGCGGACTGGCTGTTGGCCATGGTGGCCGACTCGGTGCCCCGCGAATTGGGATGCTCCGGCGGACCCCCGATGACGGGAAGCAGCACAACACGCTCGTCTCGGCGCCCTAGATCTTCTGGTGGCGTTGGTTAGCTCCGGCTGCGCTCCAACGACGCTCCACCGCGGCAAATCGCGCGGAGGACGGCGACGAGCTCGGTGGCCCGGTTTCTGCGGGGCGGCGGCGCTCCGGCGCGGGGCTGCGGGCGGCGGCGGCGCTAGGCGAGGAGGCGGCTTAGGGCACGCGCGCGGGCTCGGCCCCGCCCTTTATGGGGCGCGGCACGGGGCCGCGCGGGCGGCGGCGCCGGCCGGGCCTCGGCGGTGGCCGGATGGGCCTTCCGCGGGCGCGGGCCGGGCCGGTGCGGCGGAGCGGGCGCGGGCGCGGGCGGGTCGAGCCCACGGGCTCGGCCCGGCCTGGTAGGATAGGTTTCCTTTTTTTTTTGAAAGTATTTCCGGTGCGAAAAATAATCCGGAAAAAAGGCTCGTGAATTATTTTAAAGCACGAAAAATACTCAGAAAATCACAAAAAAATCCAGGAAAATTCCTAGAGAATAGATTAAGGCATGAACAATCCAAATAAAGCATTTGGTGCTCATGAAAAAGATTTTAGAGCCTTCTAATAAATAGAAAATGCTCGGAGAAAATGAGAATAAATTCCAGAAAATTCCGGAAAATTCTCGGGAGAGTTTGGACAGCTCCTAAACGCATTTTCGAAACCTTTTGCACTCAAGAACCACTAGATGCATCGGCATGAATGCAACACACACAACTTTTTATTTAACTTAGAAAATCAAACAAGGATTTTTCCTATACTATATTTCCTGTAAAGAAAAATAAATGTTGGAAAAATTTTAAAATTATGAGAAAATCGTTATTTAATTATTCTTTATATTCACATCCTGAAATTGGAAATTTCAGGGTGTGACACCGGCCGTGAGCCTCCCGTGTGTCTTTCGCGCCCGGCGTCGTCGAGAGCAGCCAGCCCACGCGCCATCGTGATGGCCGGCTGGCTGGCTGGTGCTATTGTGCTCACACGTCGTCGTACACGGACACGGCTGCGCGGCTCGCTGGTGCCGTGGCTAGCCGGATGGCCGGCTGCCGTGTCGCAGCCTCGCCGGCCTCCTGAGGTCTTCCGGAGGTGGTGCTCAAGGATGAGGAAAAAATATTGAACCAAAATATGTTGGAACATTTTCAAAAGTTTTGATCAACATTTTCATGAAATGTTGATGAAATTTTTTTTGAAAAATGTTGGATTCAACTTTTTTGTCTACATAAATGTTGGTCCAACTTTTCCAAAAAAAATGCTAGGTCAACTTTTTATGAAAAATGTTGGTTCAACATTTTATTTCAAAATTGTTGTAACGTTTTTGACAAAGTTTGTAATATTTTTTTAATTTAATAGTTATGAGGTGGGATGGTGGGGAAACGAAATCTTACATTTGGATAGCTTTTGGTGGGCTGGAACTTCATACCCTTATCCACCTTCCGGTAGCCATCTCCTCAGAGGAAAAGTCTATCGTGTGCCCGGTCGCATGATAGCACTAACTTAACGTTGAAACACCTCGGCCTACTGCAACCAGCAGCGCACATCCCCCCCTTGGGCTGGAACAATTTGCTCAAGTACTGAACAAGTTTGCTGCTCCTACTAAAACAACTTCATATTGCTGAGCACCGCAAGTTTGCTGGCGTTGTGTGGTGAGCACCCAAAGTTGTTGTTGGCTTGTTACTGCTGGAGCACCCAAACTGCTACTCAGCACCCAAGTAGCACGTTTAATATCTACATGGTAGAAACATCATTAATAATCTTTGATTGTACTATTACACGTACCTTGTTACTAATACAAAGAGTCTTCAAAATATATGCATGTGAGGTCTAGTTTTGTTCATATTTTTGCGTAGAGCACAAAGTTACAAAGGATTTTTAAATAAATACTCCATTCAACCATTACAGATCCTTATATTGCACTCGCGACTGGCATGCATGCATGCTCCGAACCCAAGGAGGGAAAGGTAGCTAGTCTAGGGGGTCGCGCACTCCCCGAAAGCATGATGTGCCACGGGCTAACTCGCTCCCTCTCCAAACCTTACGGACATTGCTAGCATGCCTTCCCTCTCATCACCTATGGTCCAAGGATATCTAGAAAAGATTCATAAGTAGAGATAAACTTCACTTTCTTTAATTCATAAGTAGTTTGCATGATGATCATATGAAAAGCAGAGCAAGGGAGGACTACCAGAACCTGACTAGAAGAAATCACATACTACCTAAGAAGACATATTCGGTCACTGGAAATATGTGCATCTTGCATCACTACAGGAGCCACCTGCTTCCCCGAGTGCCTCAAGCACTCGGGGAAGAGCCAAAAACACTCGGGGAAGCCTTCCCCGAGTGCAACACTCGGGGAAGAGCTTCCGGGGAAGCGGCTCACGGGGAAGAGCTCTTCCCCGAGTGCCAAAAATCGTGCACTCGGGGAAGACTTCCCCGAGTGCTACGGTAGCCCTCGGGGAAGATTTAACGCCGTCGACCGTTTTTTTACTCTTCCCAGAGTGCAACACTCGGGGAAGAAATTTCTTTTTTTTTAACCTCTTCCCCGAGTGCTATACTCGGGGAAGAAATTCATTTTTTTTTTTGGAAAACTCTTCCCCGAGTGCCAGTTGCCCAGGCACTCGGGAAAGGCCCGTGTCTTTTTTTTTTAATTTTCCCTTCCCCGAGTGCCAGGTGCCAAGGCACTCCGGGAAGGCCCTGGCCTTTTTTTTTAATTTGCTCTTCCCCGAGTGCCAGGTGCCCAGGCACTCGGGGAAGGCCCCTTCCTTTTTTCCTTTTTCTTTTGCTTTGTCGTGTGACAAATAAAGCATATATTTATACAAATCACAATTCAACTTCAATATCTCACAAACCACATTTATAAATGAAAAACGACACATCCGAAAGTGTGGCCAAATATATCCGGAATACATAAAAACGAGTGCACAAAAGTACAAACCACATATCCAAAAGTACACATACAAACCACATATCCAAAAGTACACATTATTCGAAGTTCACAAGTGCAATACATAAAAACGAGTCTGCGGGCGGCTCACGGCAAGTGGGATCCCGGCGATGGTCCAGCGGGGGATGCCCAGACGTGCGACCCCGACGACCCTCCGACATGGTTCGACGACGCCCCCGAGTGCCGCTGAATAAAAAGAAATTGCACACGAGTAACAAGATTAAAATCTAAGTTTTTAAAAAAAGTTGAAAATTTTGGCAGCACCTCCTCTACATGGGGAGGTTTCCAAAACCTGCAAGAAGGTCGACACGAAGGCCGACAACCACATTTCCGGCACGAAGGTCGACAAATCAACAACTCCGGCACGAAGGCCGACAAATCAACAAATCCAGCACGAAGGCCGACACTAGGTTTGACACTAAGCATTAGCACAGAAAGTAAAACAAGCGTGCTCATACTCACCGGGGTGGACTCTCGACGAGGTGGTGGAGGTGGTCGTGGTGGGGGTGCAATCAGTTGTGCTGGGATCTGCCAACCTTGCTGCTCCCCAAGTTGTTGCACGAACGCGAGCAAACCTTGTGTCTGGGCCTCCAAAGCTTGCATCCTCTCCCGCTCGGCCTCTGCTCGGCCCGCTCGGCCCCCCGCTCGGCCCGCTCGGCCTCCCTCTCGGCCTCCCGCTCGGCAAGCAAGGCCTCCCGCCACCGCCGAAGACGCCGCATCTCGGCCTGCAAGATTTGACACCAATGTTCCAATAATGCGAAATAAGGAACGTAAAAGTCAAAGAACCACCGAAGAAAGTGAGAATACTTACCTGGAGTGACATTATCGTTGTCGGCCGCTGGCTTATGGGCACACTAGAGCTCGTGCTCGCTGCTCGTAGGCGGTCGAGAGGAGGAGTAGAGGCCGTGTCGAGGATGCCGTCGCCAATGTAGAACCGTCCATGCTTCTTGCCTTGCCCAATCCTCATCACTAGCTCAGGATCAAGGTGTTCCTCGGACCTCGGGTCGTAGTCTGGCCGGTGGACTGACCTTGATGCCTCCGTGTACGAAGTAAGGCGGGTGTGGACACTGGAGTTTGTGTACGCCTCTGGGCCCGCATCGGGGTTGTACTCGATGTTGGACTTTGCTGGGCCCATGTGGGCGAGAGCATACGCCTCGAGTTGGCTAATTGGCCGGCCACCGTGCGCCGCCTCCTACAAAAAAGCCAACATGTGGTTAGGAATCAATTAGAATTGAACGCGGCTATATTAGACAAGTGGTGGCGACTTACATATGTCTTTTTGTATTTGCTGAGGCTAGCGCTGCCCTGGTGGTGAGGTGCACCTGGCATCAGCATACGGTGGTCTTTTTTCTCTTGGTGCATCTTCTGCCAGTCCGCGTCCAACCATTTCTCCACAATAGCAGCCCAGCAATCGCAAAAGGTTGCGCACCAGCTCGGAATCACCTACAAGCCATCAGAAGATCAAATTGGCATAGGTAATAATCGAAAAGAGATCAATAGGAGATGTTTTGTATTTACCGGAGGTACCGACCCCTTGTCGAATCTCTCGTGTCACTTCTTGCCTCGCTTTCGTTTATTCTTCTATTACGGTAGGTGGCGTTGTAGTCAATGTGCGCTCCGCAGCGGGCCTCATAATACAAGTCCGAGACACGTCTTTTACGTAAAGCGTAAGCCACCGATACGCCCTTTCCTCCCCGTCCCGGCCGGCATCCGAAGAAGTCCCGCATAAAGACACGAGGTATCCATTATTTTATTTCAAGAATGTACAATGACAACAATGAAATTAGGGCCGTAGAGCGAGAAAGCCTTACCCATAACTCCGAAATCACCTGATCCGCTAAGTTTCTGTACGGTTCATCTGCGGGGAAGAGAGCGTACTGGTCAAACGAGGGTAACTCTCCCTCCACATCCTCCTCTGACTTGTACACCAGGCCGGAAAGTGTTCCCTACACGAAGTCCCAAGATCCCATTGACACCTGCGAGCCTCCACCCCCTCCTCAACAAGTATCCAGTTCCTGCACAAGTGGTTAACAATAGTTATTATTAGTTCTTATTCCGATTTTTCTATATATCAAATGAAGAACATATGAAGTTACTTACCTATCCCCCCGGGAAGCAATCGGTGGGCGGCGGTCAACGGGAATCGGTCGCTTCGGGAGCCGGGCCGGGACCTTGCTTATATGGTATCGAGGCTGCGAGAGGAAGTCGAAACCCCCGCCCCCCTCCTCGGACGCGTGCGGATCCGCCTCCTCGGACGCGTGTGGGCCCCCCCTCGTCGTACATCCGCGGAGGGACGTCCTCGTCCCTAGAAGGGCGAGAGTAGCCAAGGTCGTCTCCGGTGTGCCCCTAGCCCTCCTCTCCTCTCTCCGAGGGCTCCGGCTCCCCGCCGCCGGCTCCGGCTCCCGCCGCCTCGAGTAAGTCTAGCGACACCTCCTAGTGGGCCCCATCACCCCAATTAAAACAAATAAACCGGTATTAGTCTAGGTAAACGAGAAGTAATTAGCAAGGAAGCAAAACAAAAAAATGTATTTACAACACTAGTAGGGATGTTGTCATCAATGACGTTACATTAACGTCATTGAAGACCCCGAATGGTCACAATTAGTCTTTTGTGACGATTTTGTGACGATTTTGTTTTGGTCACTATGGTGGTGTCACATTTGTTCATCGGTGATGAAATTGGTTTTTCCATCATAGATGTGTCTCCAATCGTGACGAATTTTGTTTCGTCATGGATTTAAATTCATTCTATGACAAACGTTTTTGGTCATAGATTATACCTCGTTTTCGTCATAATTTCACGTCCGCACGGCTAACCGACGTCACTTTGTTAACGCCGTTAGTGATTTTGTGACGATCCTTTTTCGTCATAATCTCCCGTTAACGACATTTGCATCGACGTGGCGCCGACATCAGCAATGACATGGCAGGCCGACGTGGCGGTGACCTCATCGATGATGTGGCAGTCGACGTCATCTTTTTGGAATCGTCATAGAAGACTAGTTTATATCGTCACAAAATGATATTTTCCATCGTCACCTTTTGATATAAAATGGTCACGGATTTGTCATTATTTTGGTCACAATTTTTCTCTAATTTTGGTCACGAGATTGTCCTTTATTGAGCCACGTGGCTTGATCCGATCGCTTTATTTCGTCACAAAAGTGCAAATGGTAATTATCAATACAATTTACAAATAATACTGAAATGACAAAAAACTTGGATAAATGAATAGATCCAGTATTCCAATGACCATACAACTCCATAACTCAACTCAATTCACATTATTACTCACATTACAACAAATTCGAACTACAAATTACAGCAGATTCTAACTACAAGTTACATCTTATTCCACATAAAGGGTCTGTAATTTACGAGGACAAGCAGAACCACACGTCACTGAAGATCACCACGACACTCCATAACCTAGCAATGAGCTATAAAGAAAAATTAAACATTGCATTGTTAAAGAGCTTTAGATTAAAAATCAATTGTGTTAGAAAACTGAGATCACAATACTGAAAACAATACCTTGCATAGTAAGGGCTACCCACGACATCGGTAAAAATTTGACCTGAAAATAAAAACAAAGAGAAATATGGTTAATGGCGCACATCATTGAAATGAAAACATTAACATCCTAATCTAATGGATGCATTCACACAAGAGGAAAAGCAAATGGAGGTTCTAGATATAGCTAACTCGGGATAGATAGTAGAATGATGTCTCAAGGAAACAAATGACATGGCCATTTGAATGCCCACCAAAACTTTCCCTCGGCTATAGAAAAATTGCCATAAATTTTGCCAAAGCAATCGCAGGAATCTTATCTTGAATAAGGTTTTACCGAGTAATGTTTTCCCCTTTCAATGCCATCCCGAATAATGTTTTGCCGGTCACTTCAATAACGAGAATATTCTTATGATTCTCCCGAACAGTAAGAAGAAAAGTTACATCGAGTCACAAACCACCGCATAACAAATCATAATTTAAGTGTCACACTCGGTAACGATTGTGATGCACAACTCTTCGAGTTGCAATGACATCATTTCCTTCACACCGGTGTTATTCCCAAACGTAATCTCCTTTATCCAATCCGGTCGGCGTTACGAAAGCATATATCGGACATGTCAATGCGGATCATATCACCGATTCACTAATTAGCGTGAAGACAAAACAAGCGGCCGAGCTCAATGAACACAACAACCCACGGTGACTCACGAGGCTTGAAGAACACCGAGAGACCAAAGTCGATAGCCTTGAGCGACATATCGTCATCCTTGTTGGCCAGCAAGAAGTTCTCGGGCTTTAGATCCCCGTGCATGACCCCGAGCGAGTGGCGAGGCCTCGACGACCCCAACGATGATGCGCGTGAGCTCGGCGGCCTTGCGCTCGCCGTAATGCCCGCGCCGTATGATGATACGGTCGAAGAGCTCCCCTCCCGCGCGAGCTCCATGACGATGTGGACGTCTTGTTGGTCCTCGTACGTGCCCTTGATGGCGACGACATTGCGGTGGCCGGCCGGGTGGTGCATAATCCGGATCTCGCGGCGCACGTCCTCGACATCCTCCTTGGTGATGAGCTTGCGCTTGGCGATGGAGGTAGGTCGACGCCCGTGGCGAGGTCCGTGCGAGAGGTAGGTGGTGCCGAGCCGGCCCTGCCCGAGCTTGCGGCCCGGCGTGTAGTGGTCGCGGGGGCCGGGCGTCGGGTGGCCAAGCACGTTGGCCGTGAGCTCCACTAGGGCCGGCGCCTCGCGCCTCATGCGGGGGTGGGGGCGGGGCCCGTTTCCCGTCCCTATGTGGCGCGGGGCCATCGGCGGCGGCGGTGGCGACAGGGGCGTACCCCGCCGCGTCATGCCGCCGCGACTTGCCGCCACGGAAGCCGGCGAAGTACTTGGATCTCGGCGTGACGCCGGAGCGGAAGGCGGCGAGTGCGACGTGGAAGCCGCCGCCGTCGGCGAGGTAGCGTTCGATGAGGAAGGCGACCTGCGCGGGGGTGACCTTCTTCTTGGCGGTAGCGTCGGAAGTGGTGGGCTTGGGCGGCGCCATGGTGGGGGGGAGCGGAGCGGAGCGGAGATCTCGCCCCTTGCCCGGTCGTCTCGTCGAATTGTGGATTCGATTGGATCCGGCGTGCCGGGGAGAAGAGGAGGGAAATGGCGTGCGGGATCCGGCGTGCCGGATCCGGCGTGCAAGGGCGGGCGGGATACTCCGGGGGTGGGGGGTGGGTGGACGCGGGCGGAGGTGGGGTGGACACCGGATACAAGGGCGAGAGAGGCGGCGGGAACATAACCGATGGGGCGGGCGGAGGTCGGGAGGAGGGACTGCAGGGAGGAGTGGGATGGGGTTAGGGTTAGGGTCGGATGTTGCGTTATATACCAAGGAAACACGATGAGAACCATTGCATCGACGATCGATGGCCGCAAATCGTTGGGCTATTTGGGCCGACATGGGCTTCTCTCGTTTATTGGTTTTCTTTTTCTTTTTTTCCTTTTTATTGCACCATTGTGAAGTAACACTAAAAAATAATTATGTTATATCTACAAATATATTTTTTATATATAACATTATGGATACAAGTTTTTATCTAGGAGTTTCAAGTTTTTTCGAGTGGATTTGCTATTTTCTATCATTTAAATGAATTTCTACGTGTTTAACGAAAGTAATTCAAAATTGACCTATATGTGCATCTAATAAGTGTAAAAAATTCAAAAAAAAAAAATATTTAGGCGCCTATGGTCCATTCTAGGCCACATCTAGAAGATTGACGAAAAATTCAATTGGCTTGTAGGAAATTTCAAACTTCTACTAGTCACCTTATTATAAAATAATGATAATAATAAATAAAACTTATCAAAAAATTATGTAAATTTGCATAGGGTCATTTTATCAATGTACAAGCTTGACAAAAAAAGTTTCATAAGATTTTGTGAAAATTGGAGCATACATTGTTCATAAACTAGCTAGATCATCACATTGTTTCATACAACTCAACTTAAACTTCAAAGATTGTACACAGTCAAATACTTTTTTTAATCATGGGCACCTCAAATTTGGATGCAACCTTGTGTTGACCATAACATTAGAGAATATTAAGTTATGTTAGCAATTATTATGAAAAAACATGTTTATTATATTCTCTTTTTAGTTGGAAAAGATATGTTGTATGAAAAGCAATCAAGAAATAGTAATTAAGATACAAACAAATGACACTGAGTAAAATATCTCGATTTTAAAAAAAATTGGGAAAAAGAATCAACCGATTTGGAGTTCGTATGAGGGAGAAAGACTAGTTACAATTTTTATTCTGGTTCGGAAACCAATTTACTCATGGTGTGTGCGCCTCTACAAAGACTGAAATATTAAAATATATTCCCTTTTCTTTTAAAAAAATATATGTCTGCAGCAACATTTGCTATGGTGGTGTTAGCCTTTTTGGTGATAATGGACGTTAAAAGACGAAAGCAAAAGAGGTTTTTTGACAAAAATGGGGGCGAGATACTGAAGAGCATGGGTATTAACATCTTCAACGAGCAGCAGCTGAAGAAGATCACAAATAGCTACAAAGAAACCATAGGAGAAGGCGCCTTTGGCAAGGTTTACATAGGGGCCATTGAAGAAGGCAGCCAACGGGTCGCAGTTAAGCTTGCCTCTGTGAAAGGCGAGGCGCTTCCGCAGGAGGAATTCGTGAATGAAATCACCTTCCAGTTTCGGATCAGCCATGCAAACCTAGTGCGCCTCGTTGGGTGCTGTCTTGAGACAAACGTTCCCATGCTGGTCTTTGAGTTCATCTCAAAGGGAAGCCTGTTCAACGTGCTACACAGTGCTGATGATCCACAGGAACTCAGGATGATTGAGCGTGTAGACATTTGCCATTGGCTCTGCAGAAGCACTCGCGTACATGCACTCACATGGTGGCCAAAACCACATCCATGGGGACATCAAGTCTGGAAATATCCTCCTCAGTGGTGATCATACGCCCAAGGTCTCTGACTTTGGGTCATCCAAGCTCGTGTCAGTTGCCAGCATGTACTCCAAGTGGTGCGTGTCGGGGGACATGACCTACATAGACCCAGTATTCTGTCATGACTCTTCTACAAGAGAAACTACTTTTGTCTCTCCACTCTGCTCCCCAAACTCTGCATGATGGTGCAGTTTGCATCCTATATAATCTTTATTTTAGGATGGTTGGGACTAAACAAAGTTATGACGTCAGCATATCGCGCTTTGATCCAACAAGAATTTTTCCCTAGAAATGGTTGGGACTAAATAGAGTTATGACGTCAACTTTTTTTTTAATGTCCACATGTTTCTTTTACAGCCGTGGAACTTTGTTGAAACGGTGTTTTGATGCTCATTTTCCATCATAATTTTTGTCATTTGGGTGAAATTTGGGTGACATGTTGTCTACTAGTACCTGTTTTTTGGTTTGACTCAAAACTAGGTGTCCAAGCACAAAACATATGATTTTTGTAGTGTGGCGACGCCATGGATTATTGCGGATTATATTATAGCTACTAGAGATCTGACTACACCAAACATGAAAGATGATTTTTCCGATTTGGGTGACAATATGCATGGATCGGAACTGCATGCATGTTTCTCAAGTCTTCGCCGGTCCTTTATATAAAAAAAAGTCTTCGCGGAATAAAGTTCCATGCTGATTATATTAATTACATTATTGCACACTCTTCCTAGCTAGTCCTAAACTTATGTATTTCCAGCATTCTCTTGCTGGCACCCTAAAAGAAATTATGTGTTTTCTTCGGCCTTGTTCACGACGGCGTTCCACCAGCTGTGTAGATTCAGCTGATTTACCGGCCGAGGCTATGCTTCTAAAATTTTTCGCTGATCTGTTCTTAAAAAAAAGTCTTTGCTGACTAAAGTAATTTCACGCTGGTTATAATTCCATTATTTTCATCATTCTGTTGTTGACACCCTCATCAATTAATTACTAGAGGCAAGGACGAAGAAGAAGAGAAACTTATTCTTTCTAGCTTTGTTTTCCTAGCCTTTATGCTTTTCTTGTTTTTTTTCTGAACGAACGGACACAGAGTGTGCATGTTTCATTGATATAGAGGAGATATACAAGCCGGGACGCGGCTCGTTATCTTTCACGAGTGAGGGGCGCGGTATGACGAGCCGGATGACGAGGGACGCAGAATACCGAGGCTGTTTCTGCTCCTCTCGCGATTTTCACGGATACAACGTGTTTTACCAGACGTGTTGGAGTTGCTCCGAAGGATGGCTCTCTTTTATACAGCATACCATATGAAGGATGCTGGCATACACACAGATACATATATATATATAACTGGAAGTTGAAAGATCTACCCCTCTCTCTCAAAAAAGAAGAAGAAAAGTCTGAAGAAGATGCTGGGGATCGATCTGTGCATCATTGCAGTATTTAATTTCGTGATCAGTTAGTCAACTAGTTACAGTGTCATAACTATTATTCGAAAGTCAACTACGGAATCGGATACACGCTGGCTGCTAAGCATACTCTGCATTTCGTTCACACTTGTGGGCTGATCTATATATCAGGACTAACACCTTGGCTAGTTTTCCGTATCCATCCATCGCAGCCGTCGTGATCTAATCCAGGCCTCACTGCTCACTCTCGACCGATCATCACTTGCTAGGCAAGACGACCGAACGAACCATGGCGCTCTCACGCAAGACCTTATTGTTGGCAGCCTTTGTGGTCCTTTTCCTGCTTCCGGATATAGGTATGTACATAATACTCGGCAATGAAGTAAACATAACTCCAAGAAGCCCAGGGACCAAACCCGAGAAGATGAAAAACTCCGAGGACCAAGCTTATCATCCAGCAGTATTTTTGTCTTGAAACGAATCAACACAAGCCACCAAGCTTATCATGGGCGGTTTGATGACATATGCCAAATGGGTTGCTAAGGCATCATGCAGATTGCGATGGAGCATATGGTTTGTTGTGATCATAGTACAAAAAGAGTCTGAGTAGATAGCATGTCACATCTGCCCGGGTAATTTTATATGGAAGTGCTTACAGCTCACGCTTTTTTTATACATATGGTACTACATGCAGCTGTCCATCTGTCCGAACCATATCAGAGTTCTTATATGGAGATAAACATTATATGAGACTGTAGATAAGGTGTACAACTTTATACTTAAACAGCTTGGTACTAGAAGCCATTTAAACCCCACAACGGAAACAGCGGCTTTGCCGTGCGCCTGTGGCGCACGGCAAAGGCCCTAAAACGCACGCCAAACTGTTTGCCATGCGTTTTTCGTCGGGGCGCACGACAAAGGGCACACGGTAGCATTTTGCACGGTAAAGACCCTTTGTCGTGCGCCACGTCTGACAACGCACGGTAAATAATCTTTGCCGTGCGTTATGGGGAGGCGCACGGCAAAGAAAAGCAACTGACGGCGCCCACACCAAAGAGCACGTTACGGCCTTTGCCTTGTGCCGGTAAAAAACGCACTGCAATCCCTACACTTTGCCGTGCGCCCCGGTCTAAAATGCACGGCAATCATCTCGCTTTGCTGTGGGCCATGGCCTAAAATGCACGGCAAACAAAAGCAAAAAAAATAAAAAAATACAACACATGGCAGGGCCATGATAGGGCCCCTGCCGGCCAGTCACCACCGCGCTAGAGCCGGCCGCCACCGCGCCGGGGACGCGCTGCCAAGAGTTGCCGCTCGCACACTGCCCGGAATTGCCGCTCGGACCAGGTGGTAGGGCTCCTCACGCCTCCGTCGGAGGCCACCATCACCGCTGCCACCATGGATAGGAGGGACGCGCCGCCGCGTGGAGGAGGACCGCCGCCGCCGTGGAGGAAGAGGTGGCGGCTGTCGTCGACGATGTCTACCGCACCTTGGGAGGGAGGACGAGGAGGTAGGGTACGGGGAGACGAGGTGACGGCGCCGGCAGCCATGCGCCGCCTGCAGGGGAGGGGGTGGGGCGTCGCGTGCCATGAGATCCATCGTGCCTTGGGAGGGAGGAGGAGGAGGTGGGGCGCGGGGGACAAGGCCACGGTGCCGGCCGCCACACACCAGATCCGGCCACCATACACTGGGATCCGGCCTCCACGCGCCGGATCGAGGCCAACACCGCTCGTTAAGGCCGGCCGCTGCGCCAAGGTCGGCCACCGCTCGCCGAGGCCGACGCCGCTCACCGAGGCCGCCGCTGCTCCCACCGTGGCGGCCACCGCTCACCGAGGCGCAACTCCGTGGAGAAGGGGCGTCGACGGGATGAGGGAGGGAGTGGAGGGGCAGCTATATGAGGGAGGGAGAAGGGGCGACGGCGCACTGAGGGCTGCGCGGGGGTGGGAGGGGAGGAGAGGCAGGGGTCTAGGCTTTTGGGGTTGTTGTTTTTATATAGATGACGAGCGCAAATTTGGACCATCGGATCGAAGATCCACGGTTGCCAGCTATATGGGCCGGGTTGCCAGCTATATGGGCCGGTTGGCGCCCATTTCGCCTTTGCCGTGCGCCATGTTTCCTCGGCGCACGGCAAACAATCTTTGCCGTGCGCCGTGTACCCCCGGCGCACGGCAAACACCTTTTCCATTTGGACCTATTTCAACCTCATAATTAGAGTTAATTTACTAGAATTATCAAATGTATCTAAAATATTACCATAAATTAGGATTAGACAATATAAGTTACATATTGCCTAAATAAAAACTTTGAATGCAAATTCAAATTTGAAATTTACTACAACTACAAACCTAATGAAGCGGCTCTCAACACTCTGAAACTTCTAGGGAGATACATCGATTTCTAAACACCATCAATACATCGATTTCTAAACACCATCCATGATAATTTGCTCAAAACACGCTATGATTTATCACAAGCTCCACATACTTTACTACATTATTTTATGCAGTTGCAGTTCAAATTTGACATATCCGACAAAAAATATTTAAGTGACACATAATTGTTAAAAATAGAGAATTAATTAAGACATGTATAAAATTGAAATATTGAATACAAAATTATGTTTTTGTAGCGGAGAAATAAAAAGAAGTGCAAAGTTTCATTTTTAAAAAAATACTTTGCCGTGCGCTATAAGGAAACGCACGCCAAACGTATATGTTTGTCGTGCGCCGTAGGAAAACACACTGCAAAGAATATGTCTTTTCCGTGCGCCTTGTCCTAGCGCACGGCAAAGGTAACGCACAGGGTAACGGTTGCCAACGAGGGTAACTTCCGGTGGGGAAAAAAATTGTTTGCCGTGCGCCAATAAAAAAACACACGTCAAACTATTTCTTTGCCATGCGTTGAGGTTAAAACGCACGGCAAACAATTTTTTTGCCGCACGTTTTTTTTCCGCCATGCGCTATGGAGAAGACGCATGGCAAAGATCCCCTTTGCCGTGCGCCCGAAAGAAAACGCACGGAATAGATGTTCGCTCACGGCAAACTCGGGTTTTCCCGTTGTGCCCCCAAGTAGGTTATCAGAGTTTTATACATTATGGTTAAAAACGAGTAGAGCTCAGCAGGTCATGTGCGTTGTAAAGCATCTCTTCATGTGCCTGAAAATCACAATTATATCTCCATGTGCTCGTCTGCTGGCCTGCTGCACAACTAACACCCAACTGAGAAGTAGTAGAAGCTGCCATCTTCATTCCTTGGTAACAAGTCACCCGGCCATGCTAAAAATACACGGAAGAGCGCAGCTTCCAAGCAAGGCAAACACACACACACAACTAACACGAGACACACAAACCCTCAGAAAAAAGAACCATAGAATGTCATCTCCTTTGGTGACCGGTGGGTGCTTTGCGCTCAAATCCAAGCTCGATGACAAATACTTGCGCTACTCACCTGAGAAGGGGAAAATTCTTGAGGTGAGTGGGGAAGATGTCCTCAATCCCTACACTAGGTTTTGTGCAGAGCTATCCAAGGAGCACGACGGCCTCGTTCACATCAGATGCTGCTACAACAACAAGTACTGGGTGGCCCGTGAGGTTAATAGCAAGTGGTGTCTCATGGGTGATACAAATGAGCCCCGAGAGGACCTAGCAGATCCTTGTTGCACGCTGCTCCGGCAGGAACCCAGCAGCGATCACATTGATAACGTCAAGTAAGTATGGCTTTCCATTTGAATACTCCTTGCTCATATATGAAAGTACGTGTGTGATACCATTAATTTCCTGGTAGAGACCATACCTCACCCCCCCCCAAACCAACTAGGTTAGAGGATCTTTGCTGAAATTGTTGATGTCTGGACATCTGAACTGAACTGATCGATTCTGCACTGACTTTTTTTGTGTGGACGTCAACAAAAGAAATATGAAAGTACGTGTGTGATACCATTAATTTCAGGGTCAATCCATGTGTGTACTTATATTGTTGCCAAAAATGTAATACAACTGCAGCTATACTTACGTATACTACTGCATGGATGCAGTGCAAGTGGAAGCCGAGATTAAGGCAGAAATAATGGTATGCATGATGGCCTGAGTAGTTCAATTATGAAATATCACACTGTAAGAACAAACCTGTTAATTTGATGTTATCCTTTTTTCTGATAAAGAATTCGCTGTTCTCATTAAACAACAGCGCAGCTATAGTGCCCCTGTGTTATCGAATTTTTCAAATATATATATATATATATATATATATATATATTGTTGTTGTTGTTGTTTAAGATCAGTAGGTGGTATGAAATTAAGCTTGTAGAAGAATATGATGCTATATATTATTTATTTAGAGTAGGTTGCAGCACGTGAGTCTCAAAACAAGTGTTTACATGCTCGCCGATGCTCATCCAACCGAAAAGACCCTCAGAGCTGGGTCGTTGCTGCTAGGAAACCAACCAGATGAAGATGCCTACACGACGTTCAGTGTCATCGACCTAGAAGGACAAATGCTACTGCCCAAACATGTTTGTTTCAAGGGTGACAATGGCAAGTACCTCATGGTGTTCATCAGCTTCCTGCAGTTTTTGTCGGATGACATTGGTGACCCATTAGTGAGAAATATCATTGAGACCAACAGTGATGGGACCATCCGCATACAGTTCTGTGAGTATGGTACGTTCTGGATGCGCAGTGTCAGAGGCAACGCGATCGAAATATACAATGACAGCGGCGATGCTGACAGCGTGTTCCGAGCCCTCTTACTTCCGGGTGGCGGCAAATGTGCACTGCAGAACCTCGGCAACAACAACTTCTGCAATAGGGACTTATCAACCTCCATAATTTGCGCTGCTGTTCCAACCATCACAAGGGAGGCACAGCTAGAGCTGCATGAAACTGTTCTCTCTCGAAGAATCTATAGCGTTGAGTACCACCTCGACGATGTTAATATTAGTGGCCTCAAACCCCGCGATTATTTCTTTAAAACAATAGAGAACACAACTGATAGGCCCCAGAAGAGTAAAATGGCGGTAGAATATGATGTAACCACGGAGACCAGATGGGATTCAAGTGTCTCAATGAAGCTTGGTGTGACAACAACCATTGAGGCCGGGGTTCCACTGGTCGGAGAGGCATCAGTTGAGATCTCTGCTGAGATCAGTGGATCATACTCCTGGGGGAAAACTGAAGCTAAGACGAAAAATTATTCTAGTGAAGAAGAAGTTGAGGTGGCTCCGCACACTGAGCTAACATTGCGCGTGGTGGCAACTGAGGGGAGATGTGACATCCCCTTCACATACACCCAGGAGGATATTTTGACCACTGGAGAGACAACTGTTACCAAATTGGGTGATGGCATCTACCGTGGAGTCAACAGCTATGGTTTCAAGACGGTGATTAGTGAGAAGAAGATCTAAGCAAGGTAAATCTGCAGCGTGATCGATGCCAGCATGCAGGGATAATAAATCACTCGGGGCACTGTCTGTGTGTACTTTTACCCAATGTATTTTTATGTTAAGTGTGAGCTACTATTATGTACTACTATGTAATAATACTTCCCTTAACTTGTTAAGGGGTGACTACTGCTTTGTTGGGTTTATTAATACTACAGTGTGTTTGCTACGTTGCCTGCATGACGTATGCACGTTTGTGATGATCAAGAGTCCACTTAGCATTTTTATTTATTTATTTAATCCGATGAGTGTATGTGCCTATGTTATTAAACTTAAAGCATGGAGCCATCGCCATGCTTGAGTAGAAGAATCTTGGTATTCAGAGCCGTTCTTTCTTGCCAATCTGATCAGGAAGATCCTTTAGTTTTGACAGTGCGTATCCATCAGTGACTGAAGATGCTTCTGCAACCTCAACGACTTCCTTTCCGCAATATTTGTTCTACTCAACTAAGAAAAAAAAGGATATGAATGATCAAGTGGCTATACCAACTTCTCTGTTCGTTTCTTCACTTTGTAGAACCGCATCAGAAATCTTCTCAAATGCCGTCTCGTCTGACCCCGATGATGGTTTCAGACTTCAGACGATTGTTTGCCCCCAATGGTTTCAATCTTCAAACATCGCTTCTGACGATTGTTTGTCTCCGATGGTTTCCGAACAGAAAGCAGAAATACAGCTCATTGTTCGAACGAACTGTCAAACAGAGTTGAGACTCTCACAACGCTCTGTCGCACCTGTGGATTACAGAAATTCCGTGCACCAAGACGTGGCGCTCGGCAAACCGATGAGGTGAAGCTCACGGATGCTTCACCACTTCCGGTCCACCCCGCTCCCCTCTATCGATATCATGCTACCAGTTCCAGACTTGCTGTTGTGTTTCCTGTTTAAAAAGAGATAAAAGAGACTCCCTCTCCTGCGTCTGTGCCGTCGACAGAGCCCGTGGCAGTTTCTCATCATCTTCCTCTCAGGCTGCCCTGCTGGGTTGCTCTCATTTGATCTGTCGCTGCAAAGGTGCAGGCCACCCCATCACCCACACCTGCAAATGCTTTTCCAGGTGTAGGCGGTATACCCGCTCCTAGAAATCGCTATTGAGTCCCAAATAACCTTACCTGCAGAGGAGAGTAAATAGCAGACACAAGAACACTTTTGACTATCAGGTGAAAGGTACCCGGTGAAAGGTGTGATCTGAAAGGCAAGATGGAGCTAAATGGCTTCAGGGGTTTCGCTGTTAATTCACCAGACTCGCATTTGTTTAACTACAACAATCTCCCGATTATGAGTACGAAGAGCTCGATCCCGAATCCCCCAACACGCGGTCAGCGCGTCCAGGCGTGACGCGGCGGGCACGGCCCTAGCGGCCTTTCGTGAGTCTGTGAATGTTTTTTATTTTTGTTTGTGAATCGAAATCGGATGAAACTTGTGTATTTTCTAGTGAATGTGTTGTGAATCAATTCAGTTTGTGATGTTCATGCCAGTGGTGAAGTTGAATGACTTATTGTTGTGATGGTTATTGTGTGATGAACTCTAAGATGGTATTGATATCGAATTGAACTTCTTGTTCGTGTTATTCCTATGTTCGTGTTCTTGGCAATCCTTATTAGCAGTGGTGGAGGTGGAGTAGGCTGGGTGCATGTGTGGCCGCCGGTGCAGGCAGTAGCCAGGGTGTTTTTTTTGTTTTGCTGTGAAATCCTTTAGTCCCGGTTCGTTCACCCGAGACTAAAGGGGGCCATTTTGTCTCTCATCATTAGTCCTGGTTGGACTTGAGAGACCTATACGTTTTACCAACCGAAACTAAAGCCCCTCTCCCTACCAGTGAAATCACTTACGGAACATGGGAGGGGATTGTTCTAAATGCTTGGAGCATCCCGGTCTCTAGCTAAGTCTGAAAGAGCTAGCTAAAGCACATACTGATCATATGATCTTGGCACAACAAAAACATCAACTAAAACAAAATGTAAATTTAGCAAATCACGATAAATGACACCTTCTGGACTCTGGTCAAAAGAGTCAGACCAAAGAGCAGATGCCAGGATCGATGAATCCATCTCGATGATGATCCTCGAGATCCCCCGATTCATGCACTAGTAGAGAAAGAACCATTGATGTCATCACTTTATACTCTACTCAATTAGGAAACGAGACTAAAGCTCTTTAGTCTCGGTTGGAAACAATTGTAACGATATGCCATGGGTGATGAGAGCTTTAGTCTCAGTATGCAACACCAACACAGACTAAATGTGAGGTCTCCCATGAGTTATTATGAAAGGACTGCATCCTCTACTCGATCACACATGTGGTTTGTAGTTGAGATGGTAAGAAAGGTACGCATGACACCAGAAGTTGCGAGTTCGAATCTCCGCACATATATCACGTGAAAAATAGTGTGACTTGTGAAAAATCACGAGCACAGGTGTGAAGCCTCTCGGATTTTTTCAGAGAAAAATCACGTAAAAACTTTTTAGACCCCAAGTTGGTACCTTTAGTCACAGTTCAAGAACCAAATCTAAAGGCCCCTCCATTGTCTCTGAACATTGGTCCCGGTTACTCTCTCTAGTGATGGCAGCATAGAGAGCAGCAAGACTGGTCGTGTAAGTGCTACCGCGTAAAAGTCATGGCAGCCTCCAAATTTGAGTACTTAGTATATATTTGGAGGCTATAAGTAATGGCATGATAAGTATGTTAAGTATGTTAAGTTGAAGCAAAGATCCAAATTGAAGACGCGAAGAAGAAGAAGGAAAAGGATACCGTCGGATGAACCGACGGTACCAACATAGCAAGTGTCGGTGCAATCGTCGGACAAGTTGGTACACTGGTTGAAACCCTAGGCACCATCGGATAAACCGACGGTACATTTGCTAGTAGCGTCGGACGAGTTGCAGAGGAAGAGTAGCGAAGACAGTAGCACCGGATGATCCGACGGTCTGAGTGGGGACACCGTCGGTCTATCCGACGCTCAGTTTGAATACATACAGAGACGCGCCAAGACGAAGCCTTCAGCACTGGATGATCCGACGCCTTGGTCAAGGGGTAGCGTCGGTCTATCCGACGGTCACGTGGAAGCTAACAGAGACGACTTGGTGGGTCTTCAGCACCGGGTGATCCGACGGACCGTCGGTGTATAGCGTCGTAGCAGTTGTGTCAGAGAATCTCAACAGCTCTGTGACGTGGGAGGGGCACCGAATGAACCGACGCCCTGGAAAATCTAGCATCGGTTCATCCAACGCTACCTTTTTCAGTGGCCGTTAGCCGATGGCTAGTTTGATGCCTTGGGATATTTATACCCCCTCCACTCACCCATTTGAGGTTGCTGGATTGTGTGGAAGTGAAGGAGAGTGCAAGACACCTAGAAGATCATATCCAATCCATCCATGTGCTTAATTGCTCATCTTTAGACCTGCATATGCTTAGTGTATGTGCTCAGTGTTAGAGCTGAGTGAGTGCAAGGTTGTGCCAACCTTGTGAGGTGATTCTAGAGTGAATCAAGTTGTACAAGGTTTGCCGGAAGCCTTGGGGCCTAAGTGGCTCACCGGCAATCGTCATCGACCCTCCGGCTTGGCATGGAGCGGCGAGGACACTTTGTGCGGGGGACGTGGAGACCCCCTTCCTTGGTGGAGAAGCTCCTTAGTGGAGGCGGCATCAAGGTGACCAAGGGAGCTTGGCAAGTGCCTAAGTGGCTAGCCTTTGTGGCGAGTCAAGTGGTGCCTTGGGAGAGACTTGGTGACTGGGAAGCAATACTCTTGTGTGAGTCCTTGAACAACGTGGACTAGGGGTGGCTTAGTGTCTACCGATATCACGGGATAAATCGCGTGTCAAGAGTTTGCTTCTTCTCATCCCCTTTACGTTTCCGCATTTACTCTATTGCAATCTTTGCTTGCCTTTACTTTCCTAGAGTAGTATCATGCTAGGAATGGCTATAAGTTGCATACCTCATTTTGGGATGGGTGTTTCACACTAGAACAACCCTAGTTGCACATCTAGATAGTATGTTCTAGTTTATCTTTGTGCAAAAGTAGTGAATCCATAGGTTAAGGTTTTAAGTTTTCCTAATTCACCCCCTCCCCCTCTTAGGCTACGAGCATCCGATTCCTTACAAATAGGAGTGAACATGTAGAAGCTTATGGTGATTCTTTACTGGTGGTACAGCAAGTATCTAAGGTATGTCAATGTCTAAATGGTTCTTTAAATGCTTATCTTGATAAATGTTTAGACATTATATCTTGCATGGATGAATTTGTGATATATCATGTACCACGGGAGGAGAATCCGAAGGCTAACGCTCTGGCTCAGCAAGCATCTGGTTATAATGTTCAGAAAAGAAATTTTCAAGAATGGAAACCGGTGTTTGGTGAAGCCGAGTGTTATGTTCTGAAAAACCCGGTTCAACCGCCCCAACAGGTCGGTCAAACCGGGAACCCCGGTCAGATCGCCCCCTCGGGCCGGTTAGATCCCCCCTCGGGGGGCAACCCTGCTTCGGCTGTTGTTTTTTCCAAGACTGTTGAAGACGAAGTGGGAGATTGGAGAACACATCTGGTTACATATTTGCAGGATCCTAAAAGTATGAGTGATAGAAAAGTCTGATGATGGGCGCTCAAGTTTATTCTAGATGGTGATGAGTTGTATCGTCGGACAGCGGATGATTTGCTTTTGAAGTGTTTAGGTCCTGAACAAGCAAGGCTAGCTATGGTAGAGGTATATGAGGGAATTTGTGGTACTCATCAATCGGCTCCGAAGATGAAGTGGCTTCTTAGGCGGGCTTGCTTTTATTGGCCTGCTATGATAGCCGATTGCTTTAGGTACTACAATGGATGTGAAGATTGTCAAATGCACGGAGATGTTTAGTAGGTGCCTTCTGCATTGTTGCATCCAATTATCAAGCCTTGGCCATTCAGAGGTTGGGGATTGGATTTCATTGGCAAGATACATCCTCCGTCGGCTAAAGGACATTGCTTTGTGATTGTGGCGACTGATTATTTTACCAATTGGACTGAAGCAATTCCTCTCAAGAATATGACACAAGGAGGTGATTGGGTTTATTACGGAGCATATTATACATAGATTTGGCATTCCACAAACTTTAACTACGGATCAAGGTACATCATTTGTGGCTAAAGAGGTGCGAGATTTTGTTAATTCCTATGGTATTAGATTGCTCAATTCGTCTCCATATTATGCTCAAGCTAATGGTCAAGCCGAGTCAAGTAATAAAACTCTAGTTAAGCTCATTGAGAAAGAAAATAGAAGATAATCCTAAAAGATGGCATGAAGTATTATCTGAAGCTTTATGGGCCCATCGCATTTACACATGGGGCTACCAAAGTTACTCCTTTTGAGCTTGTGTATGGTCAAGAGGCCGTTTTACCTGTTGAGGTGAATCTGGGCGCCCATAGACTTGCAAAGCAAAATGATCTTAGTGCTGATACTTATTATGCTTTGATGATGGATAATATTGATGAAGTAACCGACAAGCGTTTGGAGGCCTTGGAAGCAATTGAGAAGGATAAAAGGCGAGTTGCTAGAGCTTATAATAAGAGGGTTAAAGCTAAGTCTTTTCAAGTAGGAGATTTTGTTTGGAAAACTATTTTCCCTATAGGATCTAAGAGCAACAAATTTGGCAAATGGGTCTCCAAGTTGGGAAGGTCCATACAAGGTTGTGAGAGTTTGCTCTGGAAATTCCTATATGGTGGAATCACTGCAAGGACAGCAGCTACCTAGGGCACTCAATGGAAGGTATCTGAAGAAGTTTTATCCAAGTTTGTGGCAAGATGCTTGAAGGTTTGTGGCCGGTTTCTATGAGAATCGCCCTTAGCATAAAAATGGCCGACAACAGTCCTGTCGTCCTTAGCATTATTTTTCACTACGCAAGCTTTACTAAAAAAACAGGGGAGCATGTGTTGACACCCAAAATTGGCAAAAACCGACTCGGTACATGCGGGTCGGTTAGACCGTGTTCCGGGGGCGGTCGGGACCGGGTGCCCTGTAGCTAGTCTGGTGCAAATGGACCGAGCGGTCTAACCGCCCCCGGGGGCGATCTAACCGGGGTGCCCGATTTCGGGTAGAATTAGGAGTTTAGCTTGATTCGTAGTTGTAACTTGCTATTTGCAGGGCAAGACCTCCCACCATATAAATATAAAGGGTCGTGGCCGATTGAGTCCTATCATCCAATCGTCATTATCAATTTTATCTTATTTTCTCCAAACCCTAGCTTTTCCAAACTCCATTGCTCTCCTCCTTCGTCTCCACGACCGTCGAGGGAGTTCTGAGTGGCCTGCTGATCTCAGGACAACCCTAGGCGCAGTGTTCCCGACGGGGTCCCTCCCGGAGCAGCGAATCTAGGTTTTTCAGCGTTCTTCCTGTCTAAGGCGGTTAGACCGCCCCCCTGTCGGTGTTTAAACCTCTCGACCTCCATAGGAGGTACCCGCAGGAAGGTAGAAGGTGGGGATCGCCATGATCTGGAACCCGAAGGTACGCGCGAGGACACAAGACACAAGATTTATACAGGTTCAGGTAGCCGGAGTAGCTACCCTACGTCCTGTTTGGGGTAGTATTGCGCCCTGCGCTTGGTGTTGTTCCCCGAAGGGATTGTGGATGTGTGGCTAGGTACCCGGCCCTCCTTTATATAGTCCAGGGGGTGGGTTCCTAGTCGGTTACAAGGCAGGAGTTCTAGTAGGATTACACAAAGCTAGTCCTAGTAGGAGTACAGGGGAATTCTAGTAGGAGTCCGTCTTCTACTCTTCTTCCTTCCTTGCATGAATACCCGGGGTGTATGCCCCACAAGCCCCCGAGCACGTTGGAGTCGAGAGTAGTAGTTCGAGTAGTCTTGAAGCCTCTTCGAGTAGTTCTTGAGCGTCCTCGAGTCGCTTGGAGAAGTCTTCAATAGTACTTGAAGCTGCCGCGAGGCCGGAAGGTGGTCCGGCTCATCGGTCTTGAAGTCGAGATTATATGGAAGTGCGGTTGCAAAATCGCACTCCATATGGAGTGGCCCCCGAGCCTTAGGTTGAGTTGCAGACTCTAGCTGAGGGTCAATCTTGATTCCGAATCTTGTCTTGAAAAAATTGAACGATGGGTGTAGCATAGCAGCCCCCGAGCCTTGAAATGATTAGGTAATCAATCCAAGGGTCTTCAGTGTTCGCGAAAGCCATCATCTGAGTACTCTTGCAGCGTGTAACCCCCGAGATAAGAGAGCTGTATGAGCCACGTCGAGTAGTGATTGGTGAGGAGCCCCCGAGCTTGAGAGCGAGCGAAGCATGCTGAAGTTATCCTCGAGTAGTATGTTGAGTGCAGCCCCCGAGCTGGAGAGATTCCGAGTAGTAATTTGGCATCGAGCCATGGAGCTTGAGAAGTAGCCGTGCCGTCAGAGCGGACTTTAGGTGCGACCAAAGTCGACTTTAGATGCCGGCAGTGCGGACTTTAGAATGCGACTTAAAAACCGAAGTCGACTTTGTGATGTCGCGTGGAGCGGACTTTGAGATGCGACTTGAAAACCGAAGTCGACTTTAGTTGCCGTGCGAAGCGGACTTTGATATGCGACTTTGGAAGTCGACTTTAGATTGCCGTGTGAAACGGACTTTAGATGCGACTTCAGTAGTCGACTTTGTGCCACACGGGGTGAACTTAAGATGCAAAAAATGAAAAGCACTTTCCGGAAAGCCAAAGCGAATGAAAATTCAGAGAAAACGAATAGTTTTGCCGCCGGAGCGGGCTTGGATGCAACCGCTAGCGTCGACTTGTGCCACCGGAGTGGGCTGAGTACCTGGGCCATGGATTTCAGACCCAAGGTACGATTGCCGCCGGAGCGGGCTTGAAGGTGCGACCGGAGTCGGCTTGTGCCACCGGAGTGGGCTTAAGTACCTGAGCCATGGATTTCAGACCCAAGGTACGATTGCCGCCGGAGCGGGCTTGAAGGTGCGACCGGAGTCGGCTTGTGCCACCGGAGTGGGCTTAAGTACCTGAGCCATGGATTTCGGACCCAAGGTGTCGTATGGACCTCGCTGGGCCCACTACCTCGGTGGGTACCAGGACCGACTACTCGGTGGGCCCCTGGGACTACCCGGCTTGCGCTACACGGCACCTGAAGGCGTGGAGCACAAGGACTACACGGGAGTAGTACTCGGTTAGGGAGCTGTACATGTTCCGCACTGTATAGAGGACTCCTAGACGTACTCGACTAGTACTCTCTCCCTACTCCGACTTGTAACCCTGCCTCCCGGACTATATAAGGCGAGGCAGGGACCGATCACCTCATCTCATCCAATCCCCTACAACCCACGGCGCACTATTGCACCATCTTGTAATTGTGCCCTATCAATCCCGAGCTACGCGGCATACGGGACGTAGGGTATTACGCACCTCACGGCCCGAACCTTGTCTAAATTGTGTGCCACGTGTCTCTTCCTTCGAGTTACCGATCTCGGCGAGTCACAATCATCTACTTCGGGTACTCCCGTTAGTAGGTTGCCGGTCTAAAACACCGACAGCTGGCGCGCCAGGTAGGGGCTCTCGCTCGAGATCACATGGCGAACTCGACGGCTTCCGTCCACTTCAAGCCAACCGTCGCCTTCAACCGCGGCGACACCTTCGTCTTCGGCGCACGGGTCCGCACCTGCCGATGGCGTGGGCTCCTTCCGGCCGCCGCTTAACCATGCAGCCCAACCCAAGGACGAGGCCTCGTGACGCTTTCCGAAGTCGTCACGGGCGAACTCGCCGCAAGTTCGGCGAAATTTCGCTCTTCAACCACCATGCCGACTTCGAGCTCGAGTCCGTCTCCAACTCGAACCCGACGTCGCCATGGTCCATCGCATGCGAGCCGGCTGCTCGGCCATCGCAGCGGCCCCTTCACCATGCCGGCACTCCGCGCGTGGCCCCCGCATCCTCGGCCGGGCCCGCACGGGGACTCCTACTCCATGCGGGCCGGCAAGGAGCCCGTACCGAGTACGGCTCGGACTCCGACGCCGTCCCCGATCGCGTCTCGGACTCCGGTCCTCTCTCCGAGTTCTACTCGAACCTGGATTACGAGTTCGACTTCGGGTCGGACCCCCGAAGAGCCCGAGTCCGAAGACGACTCCACCGAGCTTCCCTTGTCGGGGCCGGCCTGCGGGCGGTTATAAGATCAACGCCGGCCGGCGGATATGTCTACTAGCCGACCGCAAGCCCGCCCGACCCGACAAAGGGGGACTCACTCTACGTCGCCTACATCGACTCACTACCGTTCCGGAGGGAACACCACCGGCCCCGGGCCGACTCAAATACACCAACCGAGGTGGCACCTTCGAGTCCGGCCGGGTACCCCCCGATCGCCAAGTCTTCATGGTGCGCCGGCGACAACACCCCCAGACCTTCGGGCACGGCCGAAGACAGTACCCGGAGGACATCTCCGCGATGAGCCGTTCGCCAACGCACCCGCGATGAGACCGCCGCCACCGGGGACGCTCGACGCGAACGCAACAGGAAGCGCGGCGAACGACGCCGGCGGCTCGGAGACAACCTCCCCATCCGCAACCTTGCGAAGCTCTCGAGGCGGTCGAGAGCGAGTACACACCACACCCGAGCGGTTGCCTCATGTCGATCACAACGATCGCACGTCGGGCTCGGGGCATACGCGGCTCGGAGAGGTCATCGCCAAGCTCACCGAAGAAGCCTACTTCATGCGGGTCGACAACGAGTCAACCAACCTCTTCCCGGCTAAACCCCGCGACAACGAAGCTACTAGTCGCGCGCCAATGCCGGCCCCAACCGTACTCGAGCCGACCTTCCGGGGCCGATCCAAACCGCCGCCGCTCGACGCCGGTGGACCTTCACGGCAAGACCAAGGCAACCGAGAAGTCGTTCCCCCACCTCGCTCCGGCCGGTGCCGGCGGCAACGACCCCGACCGGCGGCGGCGGCCGCGGCGGCGGCTCCAACCACGGGGCCAACAGGAGAGCCGGGAGGCGGCGGCGCGCGCGGCGGCCGAGGCCACGCGAACGCCACGCCTCCGGCGCCTCTCACGGCGGGTACGACGCTCGCCGAAGATCGAGGAGTTGCGGCGGAAGAAGTCGACCACCGGCCGGCGAAGGCGACGGCTTCCCCGCCTTCTCACCCCGGCCGCAATCGCTTCTCCCCGACAAGTTCAAGCCTTTGGGGATCACCAAGTACGACGCGAAGCGGATCCCATCCGGTGGCTCCGATGCTACGCCCTCTCCATCGAGAACGGCGGCGGCAACGGCGACACCAAATGCCTCTACTTCCCCTTCGTCCGGACCAAGCACCACTCACATGGCTCGAGTCGCTAGACAAGCACTCGATCGACAAGTGGGACCACCGAAGGAGCAGTTCACGAGCAACTTCGCGGGCGCCATGGGCCGTTCGGGTACTCGCATGGACCTTGCCATGATCAAGCGAGAACGAGGGCGAGACCCTCCGCAAGTACATGCACCGCTTTTTCGACAAGCGCGCCACCGTCGTCGACGTCACCGACAAGGAGGTCATCGACCTCTTCCGGACGGCCTCTACCATCGCCGCACCTTCGAGGACTTCGGCCGTCGCCGCCCTAGGTCCATCCCGCACCTCAAGGACATGATCACATCCCGGACGGATGAAGAGGACAAGGCCAACGCCAAGTACGAGGCCATCCGCGGCAAGTCCAAGCGAGAACCGGGCGGCGGCGGCGCGAAGAATACAAACCAAGGCGGCCGCAACAACAATAATAACAACAACAACTACTCGGGTCCCAACCGGAAGCGCATGCCGTACAACACCGTCGCGGCTATCCGGCGCCTCGCGAAAGGGAACTCGAAGAAGAACTACGGCGGGTTCAAAGACACCGCTAAAGGAGAAGTGCCCGTGGCATCCAAACGGCAACCACACTACCGAGCAATGCTACCCGGCTCGGGCATGCACTCAAGGATACGCCGGAGCCACCGCACCCTCACGACCAAAAGGGCAAGAAGAAGGACGGCGACAACAACGACTTCCAAGAACCCGAGAAGACCGTCAACGTCCTCTTCGGCGGATTGCCCGGCGGGCGGGAGCGAAGGCTACCCGTCGGGAAGTGATGTCCATCGAGCCGGCGGTCCCGACCCCTCTTAGGTGGTCGGAGGTACCCATCACCTTCTCCCGCGCGGACCAATGGACCGGCCCTTCTCCGAACCAGGATGGTTCCCCCTCGTCCCGAAGCCAACGGTGGCGGGTTCCAAGCTCAACAAGGTGCTCATCGACGGTGGAAGCGGGCTCAACGTCCTCTTCACCAAAACCTTGAAGAAGATGAACCTCGACGTCACCCCCATGCTCACCAAGAGCGAGCAAGCCTTTCTACGGCATCGTCCCGGGCAACACGGCTATCCCACCGGGCTCGGTGGTACGCCGCTTACCTTCGGGGCGTCTCGGGACAACTACCGCACCGAGTACATCAAGTTCGAGGTCGCGGATTTCGAGACCTCTTACCACGCCATCCTCGGCGGACCGGCCATCGCCAAGTTCATGGCGGTGCCCCACTACACCTACTTGGTACTCAAGATGCCAAGTCCAGGCTGGTGTACTCTCCCTCCGGGGGGACTTGAAGATCTCCCACAACCTGCGATACGAGAGGCCATGGTGATCGCTTCAACAAACCAAGTACCCAACGCGATGATGGAGGTCTACGCCGTGTCGAAGAAGCTCGCCACGAGCGAACTCGACATCCCAGAGAAGTCCGACAGCGCCAACAAGCCTCAGCCACCTGAGGAGGTACTCGTCGAACGGTCGACCTCGGAACGGGCGACCCCGAAGCAAGACCACCACCATCGGGGCCGGCCCTCGACCCCAAATAGGAAGACGCGCTCATCAGCTTTCTTCGGGCTAACCGCGACATCTTCGCGTGGAAGCCGACGGACATGCCGGGAGTGCCCGGGGAGCCGATCGAGCACCGCCTTAACGTCGATCCGAAGGCCATCCCCAAGCGACAACACCTCCGACGTTTGCCGACGACAAACGGGACGCCATCAAAAAGGAGCTCGCCAAGCTACTCGCGCCTGGCTTCATCGAGAAGTCTTCCATCCCGAGTGGCTCGCCAACCCCGTCCTCATCCGCAAGAAGAACTCGAACGAGTGGAGGATGTGCGTCGACTACACCGACCTCAACAAGCACTTTGCCCCAAGGACCCCTTCGGGTTGCCGCGGATTGATCAAGTCATCGACTCCACGGCGGGCCGCAACCTCGCTCTGCTTCCTCGATCGCTACTCCGAGTACCACCATATCGCAATTAAGGAGGAGGACCGGGAAAAGACCGCGTTCATCACCCCGTTTGGCGCGTCTTCGCTACACGACCATGTCATTCGGGTTGAAGAACGCTGGCGCTACCTATCAACGGGCCATCCAGGCCTGCTTCAAGCGGCAACTCAACAAGAACGTCGAGGCCTACGTGGATGACGTGGTTGTCAAAACCAGGGACTCTAGTACCCTCATCAACGACCTTGAAGAGACCTTTGCATCGCTACGCGAGTACCGCTGGAAGCTCAACCCGAACAAGTGCGTCTTCGGCGTCCCTTCGGGCAAACTACTCGGCTTCATCATCGACCGGCGTGGCATTGAAGCCAACCCCGAGAAGATCTCCGCCATCACCAAAGCATGAAAGCTCCCACGAGTATCAAGGACGTCCGTAAGTTGACGGGGTGCATGGCGGCGTTGAACGCATTCATCTCGAGGCTAGGAGAACGGGGCCTCCCCCTTCTTCAAACTACTCAAGCATCACGAGAAGTTCGTGTGGACTCCGAGAGGCGGATCAAGCCCTTGCCCGGCTCAAGGACTTCCCCCGTCAAAGCCGCCAATCCTCACGGCTCCTCACAAGGGCGAGCGCCCATCGCTCTACCTAGCCGCGACTACTCACGTGGTCGCATCGCCATCGTCGTCGAGCGGCGGGGAAGACGGCCACGCCTACCCGGTCCGGGCCGCCCGCCCTACTTCATCGGCGAGGTTCTATCGAGTCCAAGGCTCGCTACCGGCCCGTGCGAAGCTCCCCGTACGCTCTACTCATCACCTCGCGGAAGCTACGACACTACTTCCGGGAGTACTCGGTTTCCGTCGTCACCGACTACCCGCTCGGCGACATCCCGAGGAACCAAGACGCCACCGGAAGAATCTCCAAGTGGGGCTGTCCGAGCTCGGCGCCCTCACCATCGACTTCAAGCCACGCACAACCATCAAGTCGCAAGCACTAGTCGACTTCATGGCGAGTGGCGGGAGAACCGCTACATACCCCCACCGTGCGACCGAGCATTGGGTGATGTACTTTGATGGCTCACTCAACCTCGAGGGCGCAGGGCGCGGGGGGTACTCTCCGATCTCTCCAACGGGCGAACAACTCAAGTACGTCCTACGGATCTTTTGGAAGGTCTCAAACAACGAAGCCGAGTACGAAGCTCTCCTACACGGGCTCCGCCTCGCGGCTTCACCGGGCATCAAGCGGCCATCGGTCTACGGCGACTCCGCGGTGGTCATCAACCAAGTCAACAAGTCCCGGGACCGCAACAAGGAGAACATGGACGCCTACGCCTAGAAGTCCACAAGCTCGAGAACAAATTCTATGGTCTCGAGTTCCATCACATCGTCCGCGACAACAACGTTGCGGCGGACGTCCTCTCGAAGCTTGGATCCACCCGCGCTCAAGTACCGGCGGGCGTCTTCGTCCATGAGCTTCACGTGCCATCCATCCGGAGCCGGCGCCACCGACCACCGTCCCCGCCATCCACCACCGGGCGGAGGTCATGATGATCGACGTGGACCGGAGGCAACCCTTCATCGACTACCTCAGCGAGCAGAAGGTCCCCTCCGACAAGAACGCGGCCGAACAACTCGCCCGCCGCGCCAAGTCTTACGTCCTCGTCGGAGACAAGCTTTACAAGCGGGGCGCATCTTCCGGAGTACTCATGAAGTGCGTCCCTCGTGAAGAAGGCAAGGACATCTTGGAGGAGATCCACAAGGGCGTCGCGGCAACCACGTGTCTTCACGCACGCCGGTCGGCAAGGCCTTCCGGCGAGCTTTCCGGCCCACGCCACCGGGCGATGCCGAAGAACTCGTCGAAGGTGCCAAGGATGCCGGTTCTTCGCCAAGCGACAACATGTCCCGGCCTACAAGCTAGTCACCATACCGCCAACCCGGCCCTTCGCCCGCCGGGGGGCTCGACATGATTGGGCCACCGCCAACCGCGCGCGTGTGGATTCAACAGGGTACCGGTGGCTATCGACAAGTTCACCAAGTGGATCGAGGTCAAGCCGGTCACATGCCCCAAGGCCGACAGAGTACTCGACTTCCCGGATGAACTCGTACACCGCTACGGGCTACCCCACCGCATCATCACGGACACCGGGGTCCAACTTCAACAACCACCGGCCCGGGAGTACCGCGAGAATAGCGGGATTGACGTCCGATACGTCTCGCCGCCCATCCACGGGCCAACGGACAAGTCGAGCGCGCCAATGGGATGGTGCTCGACGCCCTCAAGAAGCGGCTACACGACGCCGCTAACTCCAAAGGGGGCAAGTGGATCAAGGAACTACCCAACGCACTCGGGGGCTGCGGACTCAACCATCCAAGCCAACGGGGCAATCCCCCTATTTCCTCGGTCTACGGCTGCGAAGCCATCCTCCCCGCCGACGTCATATGGAACTCGCCGGCGGTGGAGCACTACGACGAAGGCGTCTCGGAAGACGACGGACGAGTTGACATCGACGGCCTCGAAGAAGCTCGCCGCGCCGCCCTCGTCCAATCGGCAAGGTACCCGGAGGGTATCCGACGCTACCATGATCGCAACGTCAAGGAACGCTCCTTCAACGTTGGGGATCTCGTCCTCCGCCGTATCCGGAACACGGAAGGACTCCACAAGCTCGGCCTCCCCACGGGAAGGCCCTTTCACCGTGGCCAAGGTCACCGGCCGGGCTCCTACCGCCTCCAAACACTCGAAGGCGAAGACGTCAACAACTCGTGGAACGTCGACCAACTCGTCGATTCTACGCCTAGTCTACATGACTACTCCGGGCTCAAGTCTACACGACTACATCGGCACCCCTCGCCGCAAGCGACCCACCGGGTCCCGGCTCCGCTCTCCGACTACTCCTCTCTAGGGTCCAGCCCCGCGCGGCTACCTACGGACCCTGGGCTGCGACGAGCGTCAAGGACTCTAGCAGCGGTCTACCAAGAGACCACACTCCAAGATCCAGCCTGCGCGGCTACCTACGGATCTGCGATCCAGCCTACACGGCTACCTACGGATCACCTGCTGCAAGCGGCTACCCGCTCCAGCGCCACTTAGCTGTAAGCGGCCTCCGGGTCCAGGCGACTACTTTGTAACTACGGCCCTGGCCACCCAGGTGTCCTTTTTCAGTAATAAAGATTGATCGTTCATCAACTTATTTACTGTCTACTCCCCGCAACGGGACTACTAAAGCCGAGTACTACTACTCGCACTTACTCCACGATGGGCGCTCCGCACTCGAGATCGCGGTTACGAGTACTCATTGCCGGAAAAATTTCTTTCATTGATACTTGATACAATTCATTACAATTGTTTTCTCGTACAACTATGGCTACTAGCTACTTATTACGGGGCTACCGGAGGTTCGGCTTCTCGGCTACCCCGCTCCGCGATGGGAGCCATCTCGCTCCGGCCGGCTCGCGTCATCGCTCATCCGAGCGGTTGGCGGCTACCCCGCTCGCGACCACCTCCACCGGAGCCTTCGGGAAGTACGACTTCATGAAGGCCAAGACTTGTCTTGGGATCGACTTGGCCATATGCTTGACGTAGGCGGCCAACCGGCCGGGTGCTTCACGAAGTCGATCCACCGGGGGGAGCGATCTTGGGGCCGCCCCCGGTGCGGCACCGGGAGCCTCGCGATCGGGAGAGCGGCTTCTTCCAACTCCCTCAACGGGCCCGCAGCGCCTCGCAGTCCTCGTTCAATTTCTGCAAAGATTTGTAGCAGTTGACGAGATCCCCGTCGAAGCAATCCGCGGCTCCATATGCTTCTCGCATTCGAAGGCGAGCTCCTTGTAGTCGAGCTCGAGTACCTGGCGGGCTTCTTGCTCCCGGTAGAAGAGGTTCTTCATGCTCACCTCCGAGGCCTTCGGAATGCTCCACCCGGCCTTCGAGCTGCGCAACACGGTAACGCAACGGCGGGTCGGAGGCTTCACAACTTCCAACAAGTACGCGACAAGTCGAAGGATATACCTTTATTCTTGTTGCGGAGACCCTTGTTCTTCCGCACCAAGTCGTCGCCCTTCGCCCCGCAGCTCCATGACGTCGTTGTGGTACTTGGCGAAGGTGGCGTCGAGCTTTGATTGCATGGTGGCCGCGTGCTTCGTGACTTCACGAGCTGCTCCTCCAGGGCTTCGGCTCGGAGCACGGTGGCGCCGTAACCCTGCAGCAGGTTCGACTTCTCGCGGGATCGCTCCGCGACGTCCTGCATAAGACAACCCAAGTCAAGAAGAGTACTCAACGACAAAGGATTGATTACTCCAAGGCTACGGCTACGCACCTTCATCCACTGCTCGGCTTGACGGATCACCTCCATGTGCTTGGCTACCGTCGCCGGCTCGACGAGATCGTCCGCCAGAAGTTCTATCCCGCCACGGCTACTCGAGGTAGCCTCCGTCATCGGCGAAGACCGGATGGGCTCCACGTCTTGGATCTCGGGGGATCGGATAGCCACCTCCCGAGCAATCTCGGCGACGTGGTGACCGCCTCCCTCCCGGCGGACTTCTCGACGACCTCCTCCACGGGCTCGAGGGCTCCTTCCGCAACCTCGGGCCTCGGTGTCAACTCCCGCATTGGCACCCCCGCGGGGATGTCACCACCAACAAAAGCGACATGTGCATCGATACTCGACTACTCTTCCCGGAGCTCCGCGGCTTCACGAAGGGTACTCACCTTCGACTACGCTCGCCTCCGGCGGCCGGCGCTTCGGTAGCCGGGGGGCTCGCTCACGGCTTGGGCATCGGGAGCGGCCTCCTCGACGGGCGACGCGACTTCTTCCGCCACCTCCGATGAGGGCTCGTCCCCATCCCGGCTCGGATCCGTGGATTTTCTACGAAGTATTCACGAGAGGGTCGTCGGACAAAAATGACTACCGCGACAAGTACTATTCGGGAGGATATGGTACTTACAAGTTCGACCGGACGATGTTCACGGCCGGAGCACCGAGGATGCCGGCAATATCAACCAGTCCACCCTCGGCGGGCGTCTCCTCCTCCGCCCCTGTGGCTACCGCCTCCTCCACGGCGGCGGCGGCTGGCGCAGATGTCTCTGCGTCGTTGAGGTCGCCACCTCTCCAACGACGGCGGCCACGGGTCCTCTGCTCTCTGCTGGAGCAGGGGGCTGGCGCTCCAGCTGCGCCAGGAGTTCTTCAACAGTGGGGGCTGGACTTCGGCTTCCAGCCGGTTCCCCCACCGGGTCCCACACGCCCTCGTCGCCCTCTTCGACGGGCTCCGCTGGCGGCACCTCCTGCATACAAAGGAAGACTACTCGTTAGCAATGTACTCGAACGGCGGGTACTCGACTACTCGCTCAAGATAACCTACCTCCGGAGGTGTGGTCTCCGAGACCTTCATCTTCTTCGCCACCCGCTTCTTGGTGGGGTTGCGCGGCTTCCGTGGCGGCGCGGCAAGGCTAGCCTCCGGGCTAGCCGGGAGGGTCTTGAACCAGTGGAACATGAGGCAAGCCCGGGCGGCTAAACCTCGACCGCAGCTGGAAGTGGTCTTGCAGCGTCTCTTCGTCTTCTTCGTCGTCATCGGAGGAATCCTCCACGATGACGGGATCGTCGTCTTCACCGACTTCGCGGCGCTCCTTCACCTTCCCCTCCGCCGGGATCTCGATCCCGCTCGGTGGCGGCTGCGGCTCGGAGACGAACCGCCTTACATCATCCTGCGCAAGACACAAGACGTCGGTAGCTCTACTACAAGTAATCACTACTCGACAAGGGAGTACGACTACTCACCTCCTTGGGCGGGCGCGCGGCGGAGTACTCCTCAACCGGGCACGCCGTGTACGGCGGCATGTCCTTGAAGATCCGCGACAACTTCTCGATGATGTCGTTGTCGTCCGGCTCGCCTCCCGGCATCCGCGACTCGTCGTCGTCGCCGGTGTACTCGAAGCCCGGTGTCTCCCGCGCCATCGGCGGGCCGGATCTGCGCTTCATGAAACCGAAGGCCACATGCTCGGCCCTCGGTCTCGCTTCTCCGAGGCACTCGATGCGTGCTAGCGGCTCGGGGAGCCGAATCCCCTCTTGCATGGTGGGCTCCGTGTTCCACCACTCGGGGTGCTCGGGCCGCCGTCCGCTCGGCTTCGGCGGGCCGGGGTGATGGTTCGTGATGTAGAACCATCTCGTCTTCCGGTCCGTGTTGGAGTCGACGAGCTTGTATGCCGTGTGCGCTCCGCGGCGTCCTCCCTCGGTGGATGCCGGCTCCTCCGACTACTGCGGGGTTGGAGGCACCGGGCCGCGGCTTGACACGGAAGAACTTCCGAAGAGCACCCGGTGCGGCTTGATTCCGAGGAAGGCTTCGCGAAGTGGACGAAGACCGACGTGTGGAAGATGCCGTTGGGGTTCAAGTTCGGTACTCGATGCCGTAGTACCCGAGCAGCCCCTAGAAGAAGTCGGCCGGCCGGGAGCGCAAGACCGCGCTCCACAAACCGCGAGAACATCGGGATCTCGTCCTCGGCCTTCTCCATTGGATATGGATCTCCCGCGGCGGATCTCCACATGTCCACTTCCTTCTCCCCGATGAAACCACCGTTCGGCGGAGGTTCGGCGGTCCTCCGTCTTCACCTTGGATTTCTTCCACTAGCGGTTCGGGTCGGCGCGCGGTGGAGACATAGGCGGCGCCGCTCCGGTGGCGGGGCCGCGGCGGCCTCTTCGCGGCCCCTTTTCTTCCCGCCGGCCTTGGACGTCTTGGACGGCGACGGCTTCATTCTCCAAGTGCAAGGAGTCTTCACTCGCATCCGCTCGGGGGCTACCCTAAAGGCTTCGGGTGGCGGCGCGCTCGGATCTACTACGGCGCGGCGGCGCTAGGAGTGGATTCGCTTCAAGATTCAAATGGAATGGCTGCAGCTCGAATGGGTGCAAAACCCTAAGGGTTTTGGCTTCTATTTATAAGCCAAATCGCCTCCGTAACGGACGGCCGGATAAGTCCACGCGCGGCCGACTCAGCGGCTACGCGTGACTCTTCATATTCTACTAGTCGACGCGCCTCACCTCGGGGGCTCGGCTACTTCTACTCGACTACCTGGGAAGCGGCTAGTCTCAAGAGCATCTCAGGACACATTCTCCAAGAAGACCCTTCAATTCGAGAGGAAGTACTCGACTCAAGGCTCGGGGGCTCCGTGCCACGTGTCCTTCGGTTTTTTCTCTCCGGATTTTTTGGGATTTTCTTGCCAAGATTTCAGATGGACCCCCGGCCGCAGCTTGCGGCTCGAGGTTCGGGGGCTACTCCATGTGGAGTGCGGTTCGCAAATCGCACCTCCACAACGGCTCCGGCTTCAAGACAAGACGAGGCATTTCTTGAATACCTTCGAAGGCAGATTTCAAGGACGCTTGGGACTACTCGAGAAGACTTCAAGATTGCTCAAACATCAGCTGGAGTACATTCCAGCCTCGGGATGCTTCGACTACTCTTGAGGACTTTGGCTTGCAGCACTCAGGGACGCTTGAGGACTGCTTGTTAAGGCCGTCAAGACTACTTGAAGCTATCCTTCTCGACTACAAAGTACTCGGGGGCTTGTCGTATGGACCTCCCTGGGCCCACTACCTCGGTGGGTACCAGGACCGACTACTCGGTGGGCCCCTGGGACTACCCGGCTTGCGCTACACGGCACCTGAAGGCGTGGAGCACAAGGACTACACAGGAGTAGTACTCGGTTAGGGAGCTGTACATGTTCCGCACTGTATAGAGGACTCCTAGACGTACTCGACTAGTACTCTCTCCCTACTCCGACTTGTAACCCTGCCTCCCGGACTATATAAGGCGAGGCAGGGACCGATCACCTCATCTCATCTAATCCCCTACAACCCACGGCGCACTATTGCACCATCTTGTAATTGTGCCCTATCAATCCGTAGCTACGCAAAGATACAGACGTAGGGTATTACGCACCTCGCGGCCCGAACCTCGTCTAAATTGTGTGCCACGTGTCTCTTCCTTCGAGTTACCGATCTCGGCGAGTCACAATCATCTACTTCGGGTACTCCCCGTAGTAGGTTGCCGGTCTAAAACACCGACCCAAGGTACGATTGCCGCCGGAGCGGGCTTGAAGGTGCGACCGGAGTCGACTTGTGTACCCGGGCCATGGATTTCAGACCCAAGGTACGGAGCGCGAGTACTTAGGGTACGTGGACCCATGGTACAGAGCGTGAAGACCACGTGCAGCTAGGTTCCATCGTTGCCAGGACCCGAGGGCCGCTTACATCTAGGTTCCATCGAAGCTTACACACGTAGTATGCCACCGAAGCAGGTGAAGATGCGACCGGAGTCGACTTTAAGTTGCCGCACGGAGCGGACTTTAGAATGCGACTTTAGAAGTCGACTTTAGATTGCCGCGTGTAGCGGACTTTTAGAAATCGCCTCCTAGGAATAGCCCCCGAGTTGATGAAGTAGACTCGTGGCGACTTGATCGATATACCCCAAGAGTAGTCAGCAGAGTGTAGCTCCCGTCAAAACCCGCTGAGAAGCATACACAAATGAGTAGTCGGCAAGTAGTCCTACATGATGAGGAGAACAAGCCAAGAAAACAGTTATCATTTAGATAAATGACTTAGCTGTTGCTGCCTGGGTAGACTGATGATGAAGCCGTGGCGATCGGCGATGGAGCCGCGACGGTTCTTGTTGAAGTCGACTAGTCAGAGTTGATTCCGACCAGTTGTTGGGGGCGTGACTGTCGTTCTCGACTAGTTTGGAAAACTAGTAGAGATGAATGGTCAACGCGATGCGACCGTAAGACAACGTCGTGGCGGCGTGCGGCGTACTCGAAGTAGAGCCAGTGTTGACGCGAGACAAGTAGTCACGACGCACAGCGTGGCTGAAGTAGAGCCAGTGTGGCCATAAGAGGAAGTTGCGGCGCACGGAGTAGTCGACGACGAACCCCGTGACGGGCCGCCCGACGTGCCGAGGCACCCGGATGCACGGCGTAGGCGAAGTAGTCGATGATGAGCCTGTGCGAGGCGGAGTAGTCAACGACGAGCGGCGCGACGAGCCGCGTGAGGAGCCGCGCGACGTGCCGAGGCACCCGGACGCGCGGCGGAGGCGAAGTAGTCGACGACAAGCTCGCGCGAGGCGGAGTAGTCAACGACGAGTGGCGCGACGAGCCGTGTGATGAGCCACGCGACGTGCCGAGGCACCCGGACGCGCGGCGTAGGCGAAGTAGTCGACGACGAGCCCGGAGTAGTCGACGACGAGCGGCGCGACGAGCCGCGCGACGTGCCGAGGCACCCCGGACGCGCGGCGTAGGCGAAGTAGTCGACGACGAGCCCGAGTAGTCGACAACGAGCGGCGCGACGAACCGCGCGACGAGCCGCGCGACGTGCCGAGGCACCCGGACGCGCGGTGGAGGTGACTAGTCGACGACGAGCTTGCACGAGGCGGAGTAGTCGACGACGAGCGGCGCGACGAGCCGCGTGACGAGCCGCGCGACTTGCCGAAGCACCCGGACACGCGGCGGAGGCGAAGTAGTCGACGACAAGCTTGCGTGAGGCGGAGTAGTCGACGACGAGCGGCGCGACGAGCTGTGTGATGAGCCGCGCGACGTGCCGAGGCACCCGGACGCGCGGCGTAGGCGAAGTAGTCGATGACGAGCCCGGAGTAGTCGACGACGAGCGGCCCGACGAGCCGTGTGACGAGCTGAGGCACCCGGACGCGCAGCGCGGAGGTGATGTAGTCGACGACGAGCCCGGAGTAGTCGACGACGAGCGGCGACGAGCCGCGTGACGAGCCGCGCGACGTGCCGTGGCACCCGGACGCGCGATGGAGGTGAAGTAGTCAACGACAAGCCCGGAGTAGTCGACGACGAGCGGCGCGACGAGCCACGTGACGAGCCACGCGACGTGCAGAGGCACCCGGACGCGCAGCGTAGTCGAGGTAGATCGTTGCAGCCGGGAGAGTGGAGACGAGTACTCGCGGTGCACGACGAGGTTGACGTAGAGCGCGTGCGGCCGGAGACGAGTAGTCGTGGCGCACGGTGAAGTTGATGTAGAGCCGCTGTGGCCGGGAGACGAGTAGTCGCAGCGCACGATGTGGATGAAGTCGAGCCGTTGCGGCCGAAAGTGACATAGTCGTACTCGCGTACACCTTCCCGTGTGCAGCAAGAAAAGACCTTGAAGCTTGCTGGTAGCCTTCCGTATGTGTAGCATAAATCCTGGTAGCTTTTTGGTGTGCGCTTAGCAGGAGCATTGAATTCCTTTTGGTAGCACGTAGCGGATGATTTTCCAAGTCTTGGTTGGTGCAAACGGAGCAACACTTGATTGCTTTTCTCGCGGGACTCCGTGTGTGTGCAGCATAAATCAAGCTGAATCTTTGCCAATGCGGACAAAGCACAAGCTTAGCATCCGGTGGATAATTTCCAGCAAATTGAATAACAGCAAGCAGCGCCAGCCTCGGCCTCGGACTTGACGCCGTTCAAGGAAGTTGATCCCGCCTCGGATTGGTACAGCAGATACTAGCGATCTGCCAGGAAACCGCAAATCAACGCCAGCTTCGAAATTGATTCCGTCTCGAACTCGGCGCAGAGAGGTCTGACGAGTCGCCGGTTCGAGCTAGAGCAGTTGCTATGGCAGATTGACTTCGTAAAAAATTGAATTCGCCTTGGACTTGATGAATGAACCCGACGAGTAGCCGTTAGCTGGGCCGAGTAGATTGATTTTGCAGATGAGGTCCTTCGAATTCGCCGGTGATCGTGACGATGGGCCCCACGGTGGGCGCCAGCTGTCGGTGTTTAAACCTCTCAACCTCCATAGGAGGTACCCGCAGGAAGGTAGAAGGTTGGAATCGCCATGATCTGGAACCCGAAGCTACGCGCGAGGACACAAGACACAAGATTTATACAGGTTCAGGTAGCCGGAGTAGCTACCCTACGTCCTGTTTGGGGTAGTATTGCGCCCTGCGCTTGGTGTTGTTCCCCGGAGGGATTGTGGATGTTTGGCTAGGTGCCCGGCCCTCCTTTATATAGTCCAGGGGGTGGGTTCCTAGTCGGTTACAAGCCAGGAGTCCTAGTAGGATTACACAAAGCGAGTCCTAGTAGGAGTACAGGGGAATTCTAGTAGGAGTCCGTCTTCTACTCTTCTTCCTTCCTTGCATGAGTACCCGGGGTGTATGCCCGACACCCCCCCAGGCGGTTAGACCGGCTCGTGCTGGGAAGTTCGGCGAGTGGATTTCCGTAGACCGCGCGATCTAGCGCACTAGTGTGTTCGACCGGAAAACACGTCAACAGACATTCATAGTGCAGACTGTACTAAACCTCGAAGATATCATAGACAAAGTCTAAATAAGAATTGAAATCTTGGTTTTCTCTCTCTTCCATAAATATACTACTACATAATTAAGCACCATATCAGCAAAGTAAAATAAATATGAGGGTAATAAATAAGCTAAGACTATATGGTAGAGTCTGCAATGGGAGTGACCTTATGAGCAATTTCCAAATAGTAGCTGAGAGATATAGGCATAAAAATGGCCCTTAGCATAAAAATGGCCGACAACAGTCCGTCATCCTTAGCATTATTTTTCACTACGCAAGCTTTACTAAGAAAACAGGGGAGCATGTGTTGACACCCAAAATTGGCAAAAACCGACTTATGCCGTGCGCATCGGTTAGACCGGGTTCCGTGGGGCGGTCCGACCGGTGCCCTCTAGTCTGGTGCAAATAGACCGGGGTGCCCGATTTCGGGTAGAATTAGGAGTTTAGCTTGATTCCTAGTTGTAACTTGCTATTTGCAGAGCAAGACCTCCCACCATATAAATATAAAGGGTCGTGGCCGATTGAGACCTATCATCCAATCGTCATTATCAATTTTATCTTATTTTCTCCAAACCCTAGCTTTTCCAACCTCCATTGCTCTCCTCCTTCGTCTCCATGACCGTTGAGGGAGTTCTGAGTGGCCTGCTGATCTCAGGACAACCCTAGGCGCAGTGTTCCCGACGGGGTCCCTCCCGGAGCAGCGAATCTAGGTTTTTCAGCGTTCTTCCTGTCTAAGGCGGTTAGACCCCCCCCTAGGCGGTTAGACCGGCTCGTGCTGGGAAGTTCGGCAAGTGGATTTCCGTAGACCGCGCGATCTAACGCACTCGTGTGTTCGACCGGAAAACGCGTCAACAGACACTCATAGTGCAGACTGTACTAAACCTCGAAGATATCATAGACAAAGTCTAAATAAGAATTGAAATCTTGGTTTTCTCTCTCTTCCATAAAAATACTACTACATAATTAAGCACCATATCAGCAAAGTAAAATAAATATGAGGGTAATAAATAAGCTAAGACTATATGGTAGAGTCTGCAATGGGAGTGACCTTATGAGCAATTTCCAAATAGTAGCTGAGAGATATAGGCATATGCCCAGAGGGAGGGAAGCTCGCGCGGCGAGGGAAAATAGCGCGCAGAGGGAGGGAAAGCGGCGGCGCGCACGGGAGGGTGGAGGGGAGCAGCGGATCCGCACGACGCTACCCAGGTGGTCCCAATGTCGATTTTGCAAGGCCAACCCGCCTTGAACCGCGTGAGGAGGTCGAGTCCGGGGGAGGAGACGGTGTCTCGATTTTTTAGGGTCTCTCTTCAATAACTCAAGTGCCACATCAGCTTTTTGCTTAGCTGTCTAGGTAATTAATGGAGATGGAAACCACATTTAATTTATCATTGGGAGCGCCTTAAGCGTGTTGCTAAAGCTAGTCGTTCTGGCCGCGACCTCGATTCAGAAATGCTAGTCGCTGCGCGTGGAGTGCCATTTATGGACGTCGTTGCCCCTAGTAAATGTGATGCCGCGCCGAACGCTCCGTACTCCTCCTCCCTACCGTTTGAAGTACTCGGCCGCGAGCCTTCTCCCGCGTGCCTGCACAAGATTTCGCCAAAAACTACGTTGGACGGCCGGACTCCATGCGCGCAACATGTAAATCCAACGCCGTTCCAACAAAAAAAATCGACTACAACGCGGTGGTGCCAAAAAAAATCACAACGGCAAAGAGTTGAACTGAGGACCTCATATCCGAGGGTGCATGTGCATCAGGCATCTAGCTAGTCGGCTGGATCGGATCTCGATTATGGACGACGACTTTATTTCACTCATTTCATTGCAATAACTAAACTAGAATGGTCTGGTCCTTTTAATTAGTATTAATTTCTCATTTCAAAGGGGTGGGGAGTGATTCTTGGAAGGATTCCTAGGACTCTGAAAGGTCGCCACATGGTGATGGCACATGCTATGGCAAGAAAGCTTATATAGGAGTATGCAGCACATAAATGCCACAGTACGTCCAAGTGCGCGCACGCATCTGCCAGCTGCACATCGACTTCCGCGATCCCCTCCCACCACACACCATGCATGCCACCCACAAGAATCAATAAGATCTAGCTGAACAAGTCTCGAGAGCTTGCGAGATCGAGGATGGATCTCGTGACGGGGGCGATGGGCGAGATTCTGGGGCTGCTCAAAGAGGAGTACAAGCTCCACACCGGCGTGCGGGGTGAAAGTTGAGTTCCTCTCACGGGAGCTGGAGAGCATGCACACTGCCCTCCGCAAGGTGCCGCCCGACAAGCTGGACCCGCAAGCCAAGTCCGGGCAGGCGACGTCAGTCCGAGAGGCATCCTACGGCATGGAGGGCATACATCCTCGACGCCTAGCTTCCTGGTCCGCGTCGACGGCGGCGGCCCTGAGCCAGCGGACACCGACAAGGTCCGGCGACGACTCTTGAAGAAGATCGATGGGCAGGCTATTTGGCTTCCGCAAGCTCGCGGCTCGCCATGACATCGCTACCGCGATCGTGGGCATCAGGAAACAACTCGAGGAGATGGCTGCACGGCACGCCAGGTACCGGGTTGACCACCTCGTGATGGCAAACTCTGCTGCTGCTGCTCCGGCGAGTGTGGATCCTCGCCTCAACGCGCTCTACAGAAATTCCTCGGAGCTGGTTGGCATGCAAGAGCCAAGGGACGCGCTCGTTGAAATGATTATGCCGGCCCTAGGGAAGGAGGATCGTCCCATGGAGATGATGAAGATAGTCTCCATTGTCGGGTCTGCAGGCCTGGGCAAGACCACTCTTGCCAAGGCCGCCTATGACAAGATTAGCCAAAATTTTGATTGTTGTGCTTTTAATTTGTTCCAGTGGGTCAGAACCCTGTCCCGAAGAAAGTCCTCAAGGGCATTCTCAGTGACCTCATTCGCCATGAGACGAGGAAGAATGAAAGAAATCGTGACCAGATGCAAAAGGATGGAAATGATCACGGCAAGAAAAGGTACACCGTGCCTGCTGATCTGGTGGAATTTGAAGCAGAGGACCTCATCAGCGAACTCCGTGAGTTTCTCCAAGGAAAAAGGTACGGTACATATCACCCACTCCTTTTTTTTATATATATATAATACCATACTATCACTTAGTGCTGATCCTAAAAAATAGTTGCAATGAATTACCTTCCTATTTAAATGGTCAGATCTGATTTGCATGGCAAAACTTACTGCATTTGACAAACAAATAAGGGTATTAGAGTCTTTTCATTCCTCCACTAATCTGTCCTTAAAAAACTAAAATTGCACTCTTTTATGAGACGGAGGGATTAGAGTACAAAATGGTACTAAATGATTCATTATAGTATCAGAGAGAGTCAGCACCCCGGCCGGTACTAAAAGGTAGTATCGCGTTAGCATAAGAGACTGTACTGGCCCCAACTGCAGTACTTAATGCATACTTTCTACGTTGCAAATTGTAAGTTACTTTTGGCTTTTCTAGATTCATAGATTTTGCTATGCATCTAGAATAGCAAAATCTATGATTTTGGTTTTTAAGAAAAAGCTAAACATGACATAAATCTTAGAACTGAGGGAGCACATCTCTAGTTGTGAGCACATGTAGATAGGATAGTTTTTTTATAGAGTTGAAAACTTTATCTACACATGGGTCACTCTACTCCCTCCGTCCCACAAAAGGTGCAATTCTAGATTTTCTTGGACAGGTTAACAGTGGTGCGAAAAGACTCTAATACCCCTATTTTTTAGCCACATCCAGTAAGTTTTGGCAAGCAAATCAGATCTGCTTACTTAATTGGGCGGTTAATTTAATCTATTTTCTAGGATTGCACTCTTTGTGGGATCTTTTCAAATGCTAGGATTGCATTCTTTACGGGACGGAGGGAGTATTTGTTATGAAGTTGTAGAAGTGATAATTTAGATGCAAATTTAAGTTTATATGCATCCTTTTCCACAATAACAGGTCTGGTGAAATTCATATAAGGATTAATTGGTTTTTTTAGAATTATATAAGGATAAATTGGTAGGATTGTTTCATAACGACTATCACGCTTTTTTGCTACAAATCTAGAGTGGGGTGTCACTTTAGATTAATTTGCATAATGGCGGAGATGGGAATGTATCTATTTCGGAAAAAATAGAACAGTTTCGATGGCAAGTGTTATTTTTTTAGGGGGGCTACGACGGGCATGATGTCGGCCTCAACTTTTTCATTTGTATGCGAAGTTGTTACATATGTCATTTGTGAAAGGGGGCAGGAGGGGAGTATATACACCGCTAATTTACAATGCTCATGAAGAGGGTGCTCTAGAAGAGAAGGGAGGCTTTGGTCTCCTGCCTCTTAGTCCGTTGAACTCAAAGCGCCAAGTCAGAGGTAGCGGCGATGATCATAGCAGCGGAGGAGTGTGGAGGTCAGAGAAATCAGGTTGTTTCTTTTCTTCCAGATATTCCAGAGGATGGCAGTGATGATTGCCGACCGAGCGGCTGCCGAAGTGCCTTTAGGCAGCTCTGGTAGGGACCGGACCTCCCAGAAGGAACTAAGGTAGGGCATGGAGGGCCACCCAAGGTGGTGCCAGACAGAGCATGCGCAAGTGCAGTGGAAGAGGAGATGGTCCTGATCTTCATGATCCCCACATAGAGAGCGGGCAGGGGAGTCCATGATGCATCAATGGGGAAGGAGGCTTGCCGATGGCAGTCTGTCATAGTGTCCAGTGGTGAAGATAACTCTAGCTACTAGGAGGGGCTCTTCCCCATTTCTTTCCTCTTCCTCTCTTATTTACTCTCTTCTTCTTCCTTATTTCTCCTCAAAAATGGAAGGGTGGCTCCGGTGGGGCTTCATGGCAAAACCAGTGGTGGGGGGCTTGAGCCCCGGCCGCCTCACCACTGGCTTCACCACTGATAGTGTCGAGCCAGAAGAAGTGGTTGCACTGGGGCATTGTTGTGTTGCACTAGACGGAGTCGGCGAAGTGGTTTGCCTGGTGGGTAGCAGAGACAGTCTGGTAGTAGGTTGTCGTGGAGTAGGGGATCGGCGTCGAGGTAGAGGGGGAGTCCTGCAACAGTGCCTAGTTGAGGACATGTAGCGTAGTCGCGGCTAGCACCGTGAGCCGCTGGGGTAGCCCAAGGGTCCAGGTGTCCTCGCTCCAGGCATCCCGGACAGAGACGTGGGGACGATGGACATGGGATAACAGGGCGGGGAAGGCATCAGCAAGCAGTGAGGGCCCGATCCAGTGGTCGCGCCAAAAGCTCACCATGCTCCCGCCCCCATAGGTGAACTTTGGTGGACTATTGTAGGAAAGGAAGGAGATGCAAGAGAGCTGACCAGACGGGCGTGTCAAGGCGGTGTGGCGTCCCAAGATCATGGTTGGCCCCTTCGCCGTAAAGACGATGAAACCAGTGTTGCCAGCTCATGGTCGGGGGTTGGAGGAGCTTGTTCACGAACTTGAGGAGGAGGGCCTGGTTCTGCAGGGTGAGGTCCTTGACCCCCAGGCCGTCGGTGGCCTTTTCCAAGCATACGGCCGTCCAGGCCACCTTGCACTGACCACCTGTGCAGGTGGAGTCGCCCATCCATAGGAAGGTGTGGCGTGTTGCGTTGATGGCTTGGATGGTGCTCTGCAGGAGGAGGATAGGGCTCTTTGCGTAGACTGGTCGAGCATTGAGGACGACGGCATTGACTAGTACCGTGCGCCCACTCGGAGTGAGAGGCTTGCCGCACCATCCCGAAATGTAGGAGGTCAATACCTTGGGCAGCGGATGTAGGTCACTGAAGCGCAGCTCGTGGATGGAGAGGGGCAGACCCAGGTAGGTTTGTGGGAAGGAAGCCACCGGGTAGCTGAGAATGGCAGCCATGAGGTGGGTTGCCTCCTCCTGCACATTAACAGGCACAAACGTGCTTTTGTCAAAGTTGATGTGCAGTCCAGTCATGCTGGAGAAGGCGTCAAGGAGCATCTTAAGGCAGTGGAGCTGGTCGGGGTCCGCCCGGAGGATGATGAGGGTATCGTCGCCGTACTGGAGAACAAGGCACGGTAAGTCTGGGACAAGAGGGTGTTGTAGCTCCCCCTGCTGGCAAGCCACAAGCGCCATTTGCTGGAGGAGGTCGGTGACCAAGATGAAGAGGTATGGCGAGAGGGGGTCGCCCTGGTGGAGTCCTTGTCGGCATTAGATCCATTTCCCAGGGATGCCGTTCTGGACAATCGCAGTGTTGTTGGAGGTGTTGAGGGCAGTAATCCACTGGCACCATGCGTCAGGAATCCCCTTGGCTCGGAGGATGGTGCCCAAGGCCGCCCATCCCAGAGTCGAAGACTTTGGTGAAGTCCAGCTTGAAGGCGATGACTACAACTCCCCGTTTGTGGCAAGATTACACAATCTCGGTGGCGTAGAGGAAGTCTTCGGTGATGCACCGACCCTTCACGAAGCCCGTCTAGTCCCAGTGGACGAGCAGCGGGATCAGCGGCTGGAGACGCAGGCTCATGCTTTTGGTGCAGAGCTTGGGAATGCAATTCTGGAGGGAGATCGGGCGGTAGTCCTTAGGCCAGATGGCCCCCTCTTTCTTGGGAAGGAGGACGAGGTAGGCCTTGTTGATGCGTCGGAGGTTGGCTGAGCTGGCATGGAAATCTTAGAGAAGGTGTAGCAGGTCATCAGCCGCAAAGCCCCTAGTTGCAATATACGAAGAGGGGTGAAGCCATCAGGACCGTGGGCGCAATCACGCCGCATAGAGGAGAGGATCCTCTAGAGCTCCTACTTGGTGAAGGGCACTGAGAGGGCCTCAGTGTGGGCGGCGGTGATGGAGGAGGAAGGCCACGAGCTGCTGTAGGTCCGCGACCGGAGCACATGTGCCGGTCCGGCCCAGGAGACCGGCGTTGATGAAGTGGAGCACAACAGCTTTGTTGGCATGGGAGTGAATGACGAGCCGATGTTGAGTTGGAGCACTTGGATTAGATTCCAGCGCCAGTTGACCGTGGCTATCATATGGAAGAATTTGGTGTTCTCGTCACCTAGGGCACAACCCTAGATTTTTTCCCATGTTGGCGCCAGAAGATGGCCACTTGGCGGACCTGTTCCTAGGCGGCCTCCCGGACGAGGTAGCGCAGAGTCACTTTGGTATGGTAGAGGGGATGCTGCTCTTCAATGAGGTCCATCATGAAGGAAGAGTCTTTGAATCTGTCAATAGCCTCAACGTTGGTTTCCTGAAGGCAAGCTATTGAGGGGTCGGGAGAGGGGAACGCGAGCCGGACTTTGTTGCATTTGATCTTATCACCGAGATCGCGGACATTCCAGGATAGGAGAGTCACTTATTTCATCAGACTATCCATGGAAGAGCCAAACCTCCAGCATCAAGAACAATCGAGACCCCCAACAAGCAGACACAAGCAAACAATAGTAGCAAGGAAAGAGCTTGTTAGCTTCTGGCAGCAAGAGAGGCAGCGCAGGACACCACCAACTCTGAATTTTGTCGTTGGATCAGCGTCATAAACAACGGCTAAGTTTTCCAACGGTGGAGCAAAGTTCAGGGGTGAGCACATTACATTATAAACCCTGACATTCCCGGGTTAGAAACAAAAGAGATCCCAGAGCAGTCACGCGTGGGCAAGGCGATGCATCAGTTGACGGGATCGACAGTCGGAGCTGGGGAGAAAGTGATGTCGGTGAGGAGAGCCTCCGGGACTGAACATGCGTGGCCCAGGACCTGGAGGTCGTCCACGCACCAGGCTAGGACGGAGGTGGTCGAGGCGATCGCGGTGTCATCTCCAGTGGCCAGCGCGATGGCATTCTGGGGAGCAGCTTTGCTGGAGACCCCGGTGCCATCCGAGTAGTATCCGTCGGTGGCGTCGGGGTCGGAGCGCAAGCGCGAGATGGAGCGTGCCACCAGTGAATTGGAGAACTTCCGCTTCTTAATGCGCTTCACGACGACAGCGACCGTCTCCCGCTCGCCTCGGTTTGCTTCCTCCCTGCCACAAAGGCAGTTTCTGGAGCGCTTCGGCAGTGCTAAGGTGGCTGTGATAGTCTCGGTGCAGAGTAGGTCGATGACGGGTGACGGTGCTAGAGCGGGGGAGCGGCAGGATGGTGCTGAAGTGCGCAATGACCACGACCAAGAAATAGTACGGAATCGGAGGGTGTAATTTGTTGAGCGGGATGATGTTGATGTCCGTTGAGGCGCTCACGCCCTTGCGTGGCAGGGAGGTCGGCAGAGCGAGGGAGTCGTGCAGGAGGAGTGCTAGGGTACTGGAGGGTCGGGGAATGTTGCAACTGGGAAGGGGATGGGGGCAGTCAGTGATGACCCCCGCAGTGGAAAGCCCCTAGAGGGGGGTGCGTGGCGGATCAATCTCGCCCTCCTCCAGGCCAAAGGAGCCGGAAGACTCAAAGGTGTCGCCTACACCGTCTGTGATAGGAAGGCTGTCGGCGTCAGCGTCCTTAGGTGGAGGTGTGTCGGGGGCAGCGACAATGACGTGCGCTAGTGGCACCTACTCCAGTGCGGCTATTGGCAGAGACGCGGTGCAGTCGCAGAGCCGGCAAGCATCGTTGAGCAACAAGCTGATGGAGGGGCGCGGGCCGGTGCCCCTGCAAATGACATCCATGGTGGCCACAATATGGGAGAGGGGGCCAACGGAGCTTAGCTGGTGAAGGAAGCCGACGGAGGAAGAGCAGAGGTTGACGACGAGCATCCCGTGGTCGCCACAGATGTCGGTGTGGATGGGCTGCAGGGGTAGCCGGTACGTGTCGTGGTAGACGTCCTCCCCTTTCATGTAGACGTCTAGTAGGGAGCTGCAGCGCACGAAGAAGTCCACCTTGGTTGGTATGGTGAGGAGCGGTTGAGTGTGGACCTCTGGGAACACCAGCTGGTCAGCATGGCGACTGATAGGTACAGGGGGCAAGTCGAGCAGCGTCATGGGGGTGTCACCTCGATGTGCACGGGACGAGCCTTCGAGGTCGAGGAAGGCAGTTGTTGGTTGCGGGAGTCGAGTTGGCCCAGGATGCGGGGGAGGAGGTAGAGATGGGCTGGAAGGTGGGGGAGGAAGTCCACTATTTGGGGCATCAGGGCCGGGGTCTCCACCTCCAGTGCTAGAGCCCACACCAGGACCCGCGCCGAGGGAGGGGGGCCTGAGGAACCAGACTCCGAGTCCGAATCCTCTAAGTCCTCCAAGTGGACGATGTTGATGCGCGCATAGGACCCCAGGCCTGAGTGGTTTTTCAAATACTCCTCGAGCAGGATGTTGGCCTCCCCCTCTGCCTTCCCTTTGAGCAGGACCGCAGAGAAGTCGACACCCTGTGAGAAGATGGGGTCGATGTGGTGCGTGTTGGCATAAGGGTCGGTGGTGTAGATGATGCGCTCGGGTTCTAGTGCTTCTCGGGTAGTCCTTGATGGCAAGGTGGATGATGGCGTCGTGTTCAAACTTGTAGCGGTTGGTCGTCTCCTCAAGGTGCTCTAGGGTGCTAGCGTACTCGCGGTAGAGGAACGGTTGGGCGCCCATGACACACTCGCGGTCGGTGTTCGAGTCAAAGAGAAGCATCGTGGAGCCATAGGAGGAGGGGGCGAGGGTGACCCTCGGGTGACCTGCAGAGGCAACAAGAATGCCGCGGATGACAACCCCCGGCGCGTCTTGCGGGGGATTAATGTTGGTGTAGGTGAGGTAGGAGAATTTCGCCATGCAAACTGGTGGCATGCATGAAGACATTGGTGGAATCAGGGCGGCGTGCGGGTTGGATCTTCCTCGACCGAGAGGGTGTCAGGCAGAAGAGGTCGACAATCCAGATTCTGATCCCTTCAAAGCAGGCGCGGGGCTCAGCAGTGGCGTAGGAGGGAGGCCCCTCACAACCATCAGGACGTCGGTAGGTAGTGGGGTCGGGGGAGGTGAGGCCTCAAGGGTAGAGCCTGATGAGGTGGCAGTGGAGCGACGGCCCCGAAGCGGTGGCGATGAGGAGCCGGAGATCGCACCGAGGAATGGGGTCCCCGGCATAGCGAGAGGGTGGGGGCGGGCCCGACAAACAAACTCGGAGTGCCCCACGACCCAGCAGTCGTGGCAGTGGAAAGGCTCCCTACATGTCGCAATGTGGTGGTCGGGGTTGAGGCAGCGGTAGAAACGACGATGGGAAAGGGGGAGCGGAGCACGGGGAGATGGGGCGGGGCGTGGCGGTGGCGGTCTGGTGGGGGAGCGGAGGGTGGTGATGAAGGTGAAGGTGTTGAAGCGACAGGATGGTGGTGGGGTAGCAAATGAGGAGGCCGGAGCGGGGGGGAGGTCGGGGATTAAGCGCGGGGAGGGGGAGGATCCCGCTGCACCCAGCACATGGATGTAGGGACGGATCCAACGCCCGGCAGGGGCAGTGGAGAGAGCGGTGCACCGGTGAGCGGGCTACACTGGGTGCAGGGAGAAGGGCCCCCACAACGCACCAGCAAGGCCTGGCCAATGGGACGGCAGTCAAACGCCCCCTCGGAGCTAGGTGACAGCACCACGCCCGCCAAAAGTGCGCGGGCCAGGTGAGCTGGAAGGCCGGGCTAGGAGGCCGGCCCAGCAACCAAAGCGGGTTCGGCCAGAGAGGATCCCAAAGGAAGCCCAACCAAGTGAGCCGATTCCCCACCCAACCATGCTGTCAGTGAATTCAAATTCGAACCAGGGAGCGTAGCCAGTGCTGCAACGAGGCTAGGGAAGAAGCTGACGTAGCAATGGCCATGGAGAAGGCTGCCCGAGGCGAGTATGAAGCTGACGATCGACGGGCGGGCGTCCTAGACTTGGAAGATGAACGACTCCACCCGAGAGACACGGATAGGGAGAGAACCACAAAAGGGAGGCGCGAGAGCAACGGGGACAACTGGGAGACCTGGGCGAAGACCATGGCATGGTTGTTCCGCAAGGCATAGTCGCAGAAGTCCGCGCCCAGCGTGAGGCTCGAGAAGCAAAGTTCGTCACCGAAGGGGTCCCAATGGGGGTGCAAGGGGAGGCAAAGCCGGCGGATTCCGGCTTGGGGCGCCCGTAGGCCCTCAAGCGCATGCAGACGGCCTGGGGTGTGGTGGCTCTAACTGGGCGGGGGTCCTCACTACTGGGGACAGGGGAGGGGGGAGGGTGGGTCGGGGTCGGCAGCTGGGGCGGGGGCGGCCATGTCACCGAAGGCAATGAGGTCGCCCGGATGGGCGGGCGGGGGCTTTCCCTCACTCGTCCTCTACTCATGTGTCTGTTGTTCCTTTTCTTTTCCGATGGCTAGTGTTATGATTAGACTCTACCAAATCGATCGGCACATGTTATCACTTTTTTACAATATCTGACATATCTCGTGAGAATTGAGTGTCTGAAGGGAACATGACACCCTAAGTGAGGTGACTTAGCTGTTCTAAAATTAGACTCTAAACCCACATATAAAAACCTATATCAAGCTCTATCTAGATATGCACTAGGTTTTTGTATGTGTTGCTATCTCTACTGTGAAAAGGTTTTCATATTTACCTTTCCTCACATGGCAATTCTAGGAAAGGTAAATGTGGAATGTCACTAGGTTTTTCTATGTGTTGCTTGCCTTCATCTCCTTCTTTCTCTTCTTTCCTTCTTCATATTCTTGTGTCTCTCCTCCATCAATGCGCAAAACTCAATGTAGTTTCCCTCCATGCCACAACCAAGACAATAAGCTTTATCAATTTATTTGTGGAGACACCTTCGGCATTGACCTTCTAAGTAGCTTATTCACTGCCTTCAGAAGTTGCTTGATTTCTTCTTCATCATCGAAGGAGCAACTAGCTTGATCATGCTCTTCAGTTTATGTTTCATCATCACTTTTGTCATAATTTTGAACTTCAAAATGAGTCTACACTTGAGCTTGAACTTGATGTTTGATCTTTAGCCGTGTTGCTTGATATGGAATCTTCTCCTCATTACTTTATGCGCTAGCTTCTTGATTTGATGTTGAAGGATCTCTTTTGAGCAATAATCTTGTTCAAGAGATTTGTTGGCTTCATCTTGCTTATGTCCTTGAAATGAAAGTAGGCCGGGGATGATGGTGGCATAGTTCTCTTTTGGAAGAAGTTTGATGAACTTTCTTGTGACATCCTTGTCGATTAGCTTGGTTAAACCTAAAGCAATTAGCTCATCGACAATAGCAACTAATCATGAGTACATATCACTTTTTAATTCATTAAGCATCGTTGTAAATAAATCAACAGAACTTTTGATCAAGCTATACTTTTGCTCCTTGATGTCAGTCATGCGGTCATGGAGCTAATTGTTACTATTGACAATCAACCACCAAATCACACTAATGGTTCTTGCGAGGTCCATTTTCCTTAAAGGGACCCAAAGTAGTGCATTACCCGCATATGCATTTTTGGGTCTTTTTTTTAGCAAAGCATTTTTTGGGTCTTTATACACATTATTTAGTGATACATGGCTTCTGGATTTTCTATGTTATATAGGTACTTCATTGTTGTTGATGATATATGGGATACCAAAACATGGGGAGATATTGAGCTTGCATTTGTGGACTGTAATCTAGGAAGCAGAGTAGTTACAACTAGCCGTAATTCTCAGGTTTCAGAAATAATTGGCCACCAGGTTTATAGAATAAACAGACTTTCTGATCAAAACTCTAAAGAACTGTTCAAAGCAAGAATAGTATCCAGTAAGCGAGGAGACAAGGGCCCTAATATTGATAAATTGGCTGAGATATCTGATCAGATCCTACCAAAGTGTCGTGGTGTGCCATTAGCTATCATTGCAGTAGCTAGTGTGTTGGCTACGAAACCAAGAAACGAGTGGGCTAACGTGTACAAGTCAATTGGTTTTGGGAGTGGTGGGGATAAGAAGGAAGAAGTTATGAAGAATATGAAGAAGATTTTATCTTTCAGCTACTATGACCTACCTTGCCATCTAAGGAGTTGCCTGTTGTATCTAAGTGTATTCCCAGAAGACCATTATGTGGATAAAAAGATGTTAATACGGAGGTGGATTGCCGAAGGTCTTATCCCATACCCAACAGAGGTAGGGAAAGGGCTCTTTGAGGTTGGAGAAGGCTACTTCCATGAGCTTGTAAATAGAGGCCTGATCCTGCCGTCAGATCCTGACAGAAGCAGCAGCATTGTAGAAGGTTGCCGTGTCCATGACTTTGTACTTGATCTCATTCGCGAGCTGTCCAGGGAAGAAGACTTTGTTTTCGTAGCAGAAAGTGCGGAGGGGTTACTTTCACTTTCAAAATGCAAGGTCCGTCGATTAGCAATGCAAAATATGTGGAACCTTGGGAGTCTCACATTTGATCCCCTCTATTACTGCATTTCCACTCTTGCGTGTGCTGTCATTAGAGTATTGTTGGATAAAAGAAGGTCATCTTGAGGGTATTGGGGCGCTGCTCCATCTGAGGTACCTTGGGCTAACAGGTACACCTATCAAGAAGCTCCCTGAAGAAGTAGGGGATCTAGAGTTTCTGCAGACACTGATGCTGGACAGAACTGGTCTGGAACAACTACCAGAGAGCCTGGTGAAGCTCGCAGAATTGGTGTGCCTGCGTGCTGACAAGAAGACAAAGGTGCCGGATTGGATCGGCAAGCTGACGTCCCTAGTCGAGCTGGAGATGTACCCAGGTGCTGACGATGAGTTCTTTGCCAAGGAGTTGGGCAAGCTGACAGGCCTCAGGTTCCTGAGGACTGACATAAAACTGCAGGACGATGAACAGGCGGCAGATTTGCTGGACTCTTTGAGCAAACATGAGCAAACATTAGAGATCAGAATTTCTGACGTGGAAGGGTCGACGGAAACCTTTAACTTGGCGGAAGTTGGAGCGGGTCACGCTGCTCTCAATTGCAGTAATCTTCGTGTCTTGCTGTTACTGGGAGCACTGAGGTTCGCGGGGTTGCCGTCGTCGATTAACCCTCAATCTCTTCCCAATCTCCGCAAGCTTTCACTGGACTTGACTGCACTGGAACAGCAGGGTATGGAATCCCTTGGGAGCTTTGAACGCCTCGAGGTGCTGACTCTATTCGCTTCATGCATACCCATTGCATACGGCGGCGTTCTCACTTGTTGGCAGGGCGGGTTCCCAAACCTGGTATCGTTTGTCTACTATTTGGGTGAGGGCTCAATAGTAAAGTTTGTACCTGGAGCTATGCCAAGGCTTGAACACATCGATCTTGCCGTCTCGGTGGATCACTCAATGGAATACAAGCTGCTCGCCAAGGACCATGGATTGGGGAGCCTCTGCTCGCTTCAGCAAGTCGTTGCAAGGATATGCTGTTGGGGTTGCTGGCCTGCAGAGGCGGAGCAAGTGGAGGCTGCGCTCACGGAAGAAGTGGGCAAACACCCCAACCGTCCAACGCTTTCCATGGCAAGACACAATGAAGAAAAAATGGCGGCGACAGATTCAGGAATGTTTCATCGACAGTTTATTAGTCGTTCTCTGCACTAATAAACTGCTCTCATTGTTAATATAACTCTGCTGTGTCTGACACTCTTCTGTCTTTAATTTGCCACAACAGGAGACACGACTCCGTAATCTATATACCCATCACCTGTCTCGCCATAATGATCTGGTTCGTGAGTCACAGGAGGCGTCTTGCGCATGGGGGGGCACAAGCGGGGGGGCCCAAGGGTGTCTTCCCAGCGTCAGAAAGGCGGTACGTAGTCATCACGGTTACTCTCCTCACATCTTACATCACATGCAATAAAAAAGAAAAACTAGTAATGTGGCTGTGCCCTGATCTGCGCATAGTTTGGAAAGCTTTGGCCACGGCGAAATCGGTTCTCATGAGGTAATATTTCTCCTGATGTGTGCGCATCATATCTGTTTTACTTTTTACGCGTCTCTTAGTTACAACAGTCGGCCGCTCAGATCCCTCTGTGATCTATAGTACCCCTATATATATAACCCAAAAGTTTTTTCAGCACGTGTAGGTGATCTCGAAATTGACCAAATCACCCCAAACCTCGCTCTTGATGCGCACAGCAGCAAAATCATGCAATAAATAATAAATATATAAAAATATGAACACCTTACCTCTGTGCCGAGTTGTACCCAAACCACAACTGGGATATATTCCACCACAAATACACTAACCACCGGTGTTGACCTCGTTGCTGCAGTTTTTTTCCAAATCTTGGCTCACGCAAGTTCGACGAGCAGTTGAGGAACTTCTATTACCTACACAAGGTTTTTACGAGGTCCATCATACGGTAATTTTACATCCCTAATTACCTCTAATTTCGTTTTAAATGTTTTCAATTAATTAATCTCCGTTTTCCCCTTAAATGTTTTTTGGTTTATTAATCTTATCATTTGATGAATTATTGTAGTTTCGTTGGCAAAATAAGCAAGAGACTATAGATGTTTAGAAACAATTCTAATAAGGGGCAGCTTTTTTTTAAAACAAATTATTTGCAAACTCAAAAAGAATGTTGGCATGGCGTTCTATATTAAATAAAAGTAGAAACCTTGGCCCATTGGCATTGCCCTAAAATCATCCACAAAGCCCACTATGTTGCACTTTGGATCTCGGACATTTTATCAGGCTTTGTTGCAACTGTACTCCCTCCGGTTGGGTAAATGAAGTCGTTTAGGACAGTAATACGGTCTCCAAAGTACAACTTTGACTTCTTATTTTTATAAAAATATTTATTAAAAACTAACATATGTATACTTTTTATGAAAGTATTTTGCAAGTCATATCTATTATATTTATGTAGTTTTCACATTTCCAAACTCAACGACTTAACAGTTATTCATGATTTATGCCCCCAATATTTGACTTAAACCTTGTTCAAAAACATCTTCATTTACTAAACCGGAAGGTGTATTCATTCTCCCAGAAAATATGGAATCAGTTCCGTCCTAGTAGGCAGCTAGCAGGAACTTGGCACTACTATAGAATCCACTTTCAGTACCAATCATCCTTTTGTGACGGGTGTCTAACCTATATGGTATTTCATTTTAGTACTCACGACCTCAATCTTGCACGAACTTTCCTTACCATCTTATCATCAACACAACACAAGTGATGGAGTTAGGAGTAGATATTCTTTCATTTTGAAATATCCCGTGTCTCTAAGAACCTAACATTAATTGAGCGGCATTTTTTTTATTACTTGATTAGCTCATTCCGGCTTTGGAATTAGCGATCGAGATACTCTCCACTGAATATCCAAGATTGAACGCAATGTGGGAGCAACTGAAGGCCGAGCAGTCCCTGTATTGGCAGGTACGTATACCTGCGTGCCCCACTCACTCGTCTCTCTGGGATTACGCGTCGGTGGTCTCGATGGTAAGTAATATGTATATCGATCGATCTGCCTTCCTGCAACAGGAGGTACAACTGTTGCTACAATTAAATGAGCAGATACAGCGTTACGCAAAGTTGATCAGTCGTGAGACACTCGAGCTGCTTGCTATCGATGCAAAGAAGCAGGTAACTGAATCGATCTCCTCTTACAACGATACGGTCTCCACCAAAGCACAACTTTTCGCTCAGTCCATGCTGGCTGCAGGTGCCACGATTCTTGCACCAATGTTACGACACAATGGATCTTGCGCTTCATGGACGAATTTCGTGGCGCATTGTACTCGGTGACGACGAAGATCATCGTGACTCTGTTCAAGAGGTAATTGATTTGCACCGAGAGCTTGCTCTATTGTGTTCGTTCCAGTGGTTTATCCGGCCTCGTTGCTGCAGAGAGATGAATTCTGGGAGGTATTCAGGCCAGCTTTGTTGATGCTTAAGATCGATCCAGATCAAGACGACGTCCATCAAGTGGTACCCTAATTTTATACTCACAAGCTCATACCTAACTTAAATATACTCATGATTATTACAGTTCTAGTTTATTAGGTTAATTATATATTTTCAAGATTGACGACAAATAGGTGGATAACTTAAATACTCGCTCAGTACAAAATTAGAAGACGTTTAGGACAATGATGTGGTCTCCAAAGCACAACTTTGACTTCTGTTTTTTATAAAAATATATACTGGACAGTTATATATGTATATTTTTATGAAAATAATTCTAACAAATCTATTGATACAATTTTCACATTTCTAAACTCAACTACTTAAAATTTATTCATGATTTATATTTCCAAGTTTTTTTCTTCTCTTATATTTTCAAGAAGATTTGAGCAAACCTTGTCCAAGATGTCTTCTAATTGTGATACGGAGGGAGTATAGATTTAAGGAATTAATTTAGACCAGTATAGGATATGTTGTAGTGCAAATAGTTTGACTAGGAGTAAGTCAAAGTGGATACTCTTTATGAGACGGAGAGAGTATATAACTTTATGGGACAAGATTTACAACACAAATTTTGCATCACAAGAATGTATCAAGAAAATTTCACATCACAAGAATGAATGGAGAAAATTTCGCATCACATGACCTAGAATCTGCACTGCTAGAGGGTGGAGGCATGGCGGTGGCCTAGGATTTTGTGCATGGCCGGCGGATCTCGGCCGCCCGCCTGCGCACTGTCGGGGCATGGGAAGGCCGCTTCCTCTGCGCGTAGTTCGGGCAGGGCCAGGCCGCCTCCTCCGTGCACCACCAGGGCAGGGACATCCGTGGCAGGCTGCCTCCTCTGCGCGCCGCTGGGGCCGGCCGCCTCCTGGGCGCCCCAACACATGCACATAGGTACAAGATTGTGAGGGAGGAGAAGATAGAAGAATGAGAGGTCAGGAGCAAGATAGAAGATAGAAGAATGAGAAGGTGAGAGACGCGAGGACGGAGGGAGATATTTGTTTGAGACCACTGACGACGGCAATCATCTGTACCGGGGAAGTTTTTCACCTGTGTACTGGGGTAGTTTTTCACCTAGTAAAGATGCGTCACCCTTTTTTACCGGGGGCTTCTCACAGCCCGGTACAAATAGGTGTCTGGAACATTTGTACCGGGTGGAGACTAGCGAAGCATTTGTACTGGGGCTAGCCTCCACCTGAGACAAATGACCTCATTTGTTGTGGGTGCAAAAATACTTGGTAAAAATGTGTTTTTGGGCCAGGGCAAATGCCTAATTCTCTAGAAGTGTAAAAGAACCCCAAAAAATTAAAAAAATAATAAAAGTGCAAAAAAAACTCAAGCAATACCACCTTCTCCGGTAACCACTATGATTTGTTGCATTTATTTGCAATATGTTGTCTTAGCCTCTATAGGATTCAAACCCGTGACACGCAAGCGTCCCATAACCACTGCATCGCACAACCACTTGTGCCTGGTGGTGGTGAATTAATTCCTTTATATTAGGGCAACTCTAATGGAACTCTCATATTTGAGTCCTTATTCACCCATATGAGGATCTCTCATCTAGATTTGAGGTTCCTATTTTCCTTCCAACTCCAACCCAAATTTCATATAGCCCCACTTATAACAAACTTATTTTTTTATTTTCCTTCTTACAAGTGGGGCCCACCTATTAGCGGGTATTTTTACCCCCACCCTTCTTTCCCAATCTCACCTCGTATCCTCTATTCCCCTCTCTTCCAGACTTCCTCTCTTCCAACGGTGGCGCAGGGACGGTGCGACCTCCGAGGAAGGAGCGCTGTCGGCCCGCCTCCACAGGCGCGAACTCCGGGGCACGGCACCGCTGGTCCCCACGATGCACGGACTCACAAAACTAACTCCAATTTGCACCTCTTGAATGGGGTAGTTTTTGGGTGGGTTAGATGCATCTAACCCCAATCTAACCCTCCTATTTGGATCCTTTAGGGCTAGTTGGTTTTAAACTAACCAAACTAACTCTAGCCCGGATGATAGTGCAAGTGAGGAGCTCCACAAGTGAGAGTTGGAGGGTAGGAAATGAGGCTGCCTCATCCATCAAACGCCGGATGATAGGTGGGATGAAGGTGTTTTTTGCCTTTGAACTCTCATCTACGAGGTAGGGGTGCAGTTGAGAGCTCCGATGGAGTTGCCCTTAACCATTGGAATTTTTTGAATTTATATAGGTCACACCTTAATTAGGTCCCATTGGGACTGCAGTTCGTTCTTATTGTCCCTTACTCCCTTCGTCCACAAAGAGTGTCCCTTTGGCCTCTAAACCTTGTCCCACAAAGATTGTCCTCTTACATCGTAATAAATCTCAACAACACAAATACCAACAAAAGTAAATGTATGAAGAAGCATATAAAGCCCATCCAATATTCAATTGGTGTTATTTGTTTAGTTCCAATGCATGTGCATTTATTTATGATTCAAAAAAAACTAAACAACATCACAATTTCCAATCACAATTAGAAATAGTTATTAGGGCAATATGAACTTCTCACTAATGTATTAATGTGTCTCAAAATCTCCAAAGGGACAAACTTTGTGGGGCGGAGGGAGTATGTGCTTGCAGATCAAGAAAAATATTAGGAAACAATATTAAAATTAAATTTTGGTGCACAAAAAAATCTTTAATCCGGCTGTGAAAAGGACCCTAATTTTCACATGAAAAACTATGGTGAAAATAATTATCACATGCAGTTCATAAAAATTCTCACATGCATGAGGTTGTGTCACACGGGGTGCCCCAAAGCGCAATATTCCTTTAGATTGCAGCCACGCAAGCATGACCAAAGGGATAAAGGCCCATGCTAGGAGGCGCAACCACAAATCCAAGGCTCCTATGCGACGTCGCTCCATCCTCGATCATGCACCACCGACTGGACGTGAGATGCGTCGTTCCTCCTCCTCGACCTCCTTTCCCCCGTCAGCCATGAGAGGGCGAGAGGGGGAGAAAGAGGACGCAAGGATGACATGCATTCAATGCGACTGACTAGATGAGACATGTGCGTTACTACTCCCTCCGTCCCTAAATATAAGATTTTCATAAATTTTTGAATAAGACGAATGGTCAAACGTGATCAAGAAAAGTCAATGAATGCTTATATTTAGGGACAGAGGGAGTATCTTGGTTGTGAAGCCCAAGGTGAGGCAGCCACTCTTCGGACACCCAAGACTCAGTCATCAAGACACGTCAGGGCTGCCTGACCACCACCCCATCCATATCACGAGCTTGGTGTATAGCCTTGACCCACCACAATAGGGTAGAACCCACACGGTGGGGCTCCACCCCCTAAGGGCACCTGCAACGGACCGTTAGTGGCTCTCTGTAACGAAATCACATTTTTTTATGATAGAAAATTGCGTAGAGAGAGAAATCGCCGAGATAGCTAGCACGGTCGTCGAGATGGAGCGCGACATTGTCGCTGTCCAGGTGAGCGGCATGGCCGGAGTGTGCCATGGCAGAGCCAGATGGGGTCGCGCGAGAGGAGGACGAGGCCGCGGCTGCAGGTGTGAAGTGAGGCGGGGGACGCCGACAGAGGGGATGGGAAAGGTTAGGGATAGATGGGGAAGTGGGAATGAAGGACCGGTGGGGAAGAAGCTCGAGGATTAAAAAATAATGACACGTGGTACCCACTGTTAAATGCTATAGCAACTCTGTTAAATGACTAGTCTACTCGTACTCTCTATAGCTGACGTGGACAACATTATATAGAGCTGCTCTCGGGTAAGGTCGTGGACTGTCTTACATCCAATATACGTAGAAAACACATGGAATGTAATGGATGCAAAATAGAAACAGTACGTAGTCTGTGTCCCAGCTCTAATTATTTTGCATGGTGAATTGAAGTGTCCGATTGCAACACGGTGGAGTTTTAAATTAAGCTTATTTTTTTTCTTGATTTTTAAACATGCATAGGAATTTTTTTCATATCATTAACGTGCAAGTTCTACGCTGCGGTTAAATGTGGAGGCCATTTTAGACTGATAATACTGCCAAGTGTACCAATTAATTTAACGTAGTTCGAGCGAGGCATTACATGGTGGTTCAGACAGGGCAGCAGAGACATGGAAAGGTGGAAGGTAAGTGCATTTAGTCATTTAGAGCAACTCCAAGAGACTAGCTATCTTGGCTTAACTAGCTTAAAGAATGGAAAATTTGTTCAAAAACTCAATATTATTGCCAAGTGTACCAATTAATCTAACTTAGTTCGAGCGAGGCGTGAATGCATGAGGATCTTCGTTCAAAGTACACTCTCGAATAAAGCTGGTAGTATCTAGCTAGCTAGCTAGCTAGAGGGTCCAGAAGACATGATCATCTTGCTGCCATTTGCAGAAAAAGAACATTGCAGTTAAGGAAGCAGTGATCGAGAAGCTCACCGTTGAATACCCGCGATTGGCCGCAATGCTCGAGGGACTGAAAGCTGAGCTGTGCTTGCCGGCGGTACCGTACTCGCTCTGTTTAAATTTACGGCAAACTGTTGTGGTGGTTTTTCCTCCAAATATATACGTATCTGTTTCATTTGCTGCTCGTCAGACAGAGGATGGCGGGGCAGACACGGTGGCAAGTGATGTGACCGACGAGGAACCGGAAGAGCAACAACACTGCTGCTTTTCGGATGATCAATAGCCTGCAGAAGAGACGGAAGTATGCAAATTAACCTACACATGCCAATAATCTCTTTATCTCTCTAGATAAGAAGTGAAGTTTACTACTGCTGTCGTTTTTTCTTATAGGTTGGTAGCCTTGTGCTAACTAACATCATCAGGCCAGCCAACTCGTCTCTCAGTTCGTGGTAAAGTTACGCTGAGGAAGCAGGCTGAAGCATACATTCCAAATATACTAAAACATAATAGAACCTAATAAATTTCTAAATACCAAAAAAAATGTTTCTATAGCTAGGTCTTTTTATTAAAAAAACATACAAAATGCAAAAAGATGTACCTTTTGCTATCTAGCAATATAATCCTTTCGTCGACTACTCTTTGAGCAGGAAAAAAAAAGAAAACTACAAAAAAAAAGTATTGTTTTACATTTCTTTTTTTTGGGTGGGTGGGTAGGGAACTCCGCCTATGCAGTTTTGAAGTAACCTTGATGGCTGCATAGCTGGTCCCAAGCCCAGAAATAAAAAAGGAGGAGGGACTACCCATACACACTACTGAAATGTTTGAACTTTCTAAATTTACCTGTTGGTTCTTCTTCCTGTTTTTAATCTCGCGCCCGATCGGGGTGCCCAACCCTAAATGGTTGGCGGGCCCCCGTCACACTACGCTATATAAAGAGGGTGGGGGCGCGAGCTCGCGTCACGAGGTTCGCCGCCAGCCACACTCCCCACCTACATCCCTAGTCCGGTCTACGGGGAGCGCAGCCGCGTGACGGGAAGCTCCGCCGTCGTCGCCACCGCATCAACCGTCGCTGCCCTAACGCATATCCGCACTCCGCGTCACCGCCTAAGCGCGGATCTCCTACATGGCTAGCGGATCCGGCGGCGCCCCTTCCGGAGATGCTAACTCACTCTCTCTCCCATTTCTCGCTCGTTCCAATACATACATGAATCACAGATCAACACATATGTTTTGGGGTAGCGAAGCTACCTTTCACAAACAATGAAAGAAAACTAAGAACTCGGGAACCAAAACCAAAACTCGGACTCAAACAAACAAAAGGAAACTAAAAACTCTTTCTCAACAAAGTGAGTTTCTCAAAAGTCGATCCCCTTTACAAGTGTCGGTCCGTCTCATTTTATAGGGAGGCGAGCGGACATTTTACATATCGAGATTACCCTTGTGTAAAACGGATCCAAACAAAATGTGCTACGCTAATTTTGGGAAGTCTCCGATTAGGTCTTCACGTAATCGGCGCTCCGTGACGTCACACCGCAAATCACGACGCTTTTCCCGCGTCGGCACGTGCGCCCGTCGGGGGAAAGACCCTTAGTTTTTTGAAGACCCTCATTTCGCCTAGCGCATTCCTTCACCCGAAACACATGCCAAAGCCAAACTTAAACGCATTTGATGTTAAGGGCGACGAAACCGCCCGGGTGAAACCCGGATCGTAATGAGTGGGTAAGATTCGCCCCCGAGGTTTCGTCGTGAGGAAAACCAAGCCGTCCGACCGTGAATCTAATGCTTTGAACCACCGGACCTATTCGATAACTCGCCTGGTGATGAAAGGTGCTGGTCGAAAGATGCGACCCGAAAAGTAAAAAGGGACCTAATGGCTCCTAGGGTTTCACGGTTAAGCCTTTCGAATCATACTTGATTAGCCGAAACAATCTCACGATTTAGAGTGCGAAAGGCTCAATTCGAATCCCCCAACGGAATCCCCTCGATGGCGAAGCATTTGCGTTGCGCAAACCCGAGCCATCGAAACTCGGGAATCAAGGATTGAGGCGAAAGAAAACGACTTGCATGGCATCGGTTCCCGAAACTTCCACGTGAACTACCAAAATGCCCTCGATTTTTTACCGTTGAGTTCAAAAATTTCGACTATTGGGTTTCACCGCCTATAAATAGAGGGGGTCGACGCCGTTGCGAACCTACCGCCGCTTTCACCCCTTCCTCTCTCATTTAAATTTGGCGATTGCTCCCCTTGCCTTCGCTCCCCGAACGCCGCTTCTCGCGAAAGTTTTGGTCGTCTTTGAATGTTAGTTTTTATCCTAGATGCAATACATCTTACGACTTTTGCCTTTCGCGACGATGCACTTTATGGCTAAGATTTCATAGACACATGGCCCGTGTTAGGCACACTTGCTAAGGCAATGGAAGGCGAAGGCTCCCCCTCAAATCGTGAAGACCAGGCCACTCCGCCAAAAGCCGCGGAAGGCCGCCGCGCATCCTCTTCTCGCATCATCCAACTTGGAGTCCGGTAGGATTTCGGCTTGGATTGTTCTCGCTAGCTCTCGCGAGAGCGGCAACACCTCATCCACCTCTAGTAGCGATGAAAGTAATGATTCGGGTAGCGGAGGTTATGTCGAAATAATGTTGAGCGACACGGATGCGGAAAAGCATGTCGCCGACGTGGAGGAGGGCGAGATTGGAGAGGAGAGCGACGCAGTCCGTCGTAGAGGAGTCCGGGGGAAAGTTTAACAGGGTGAAAGCTGATCCCCAAGATCCGGTTAAGCGAAGACTTGTTTTATGGGTCGGTCCTTGTTGACCCTAGCCGACTTGAATGTGCTTTGCACTGGAAGGTTGTTTCGAACCCGGTGTATGCCGGCTACACGGGAGAGAAACCACGACGAAGCCCCGAAAGAATGAAAATGTCGTGTTCCCGGGACTTTTTCGTGACAGGGCTTCGGCTGCCGTTGTCCATGAGGTTTTCGAGATATTGTCCGCTTACAACGTGCAAATTCATCGACCGACACCCAATTCGATTCCTCGGATAATGAAATTCTTATGGGCTTGTCATACCTTCGTTGGGGACAATGATGTGGAGACCTTCGTTCGCCACATTGAGATTCATTGGGCGAAGAGGGTGATGACCGTTGAGGATGAAGAAAAAGAAGCTCAATATGGATGCTTGCACTTTTCGGACACGACGCATCAACAAGAATCGAGGCTCGGTAGAGCTAGCTCCCGCATACAAGAATAAGTGGGCTAATCGATGGACATCCTATTGGTTTTACGCCCCTATTCCGGTGATTTGAAAAAATTCAAATCGAGAGGAGGTAACGACTTATGACTTGGCAAATCGCATGGTTGATCCGGACGTTGATCCGTCCCTTGAACCGACGAAGGCTAGCCGTTCTTCTCGCTAGCACCGGTGCTTTCTTTCAAGCTTCCTAAGTGATCACCACTCGGGATGCTCTTATAGAATTTGTGGTTGTTGATATTTGGCCATGCCGGCCTCGATGGGTCTCATGGGCGTTCAAGACCCAAAAGTTGCCCGGCTAGACTATGAAGTGCGAAGCCCCAAATTCAATGTGAAGCGTCCCGATGGAAAAACAGATGAAGAAATTGTGGTCCGAAGTTGAGAAAAAAGTTGTTCGGATGATTGGCAATTACACTCACGGAGAATGGGAGTGTGACAAGAAATCTTGAAACACCAAGGCCGTGTCAATCGGGTCTTTGATGAGATGAAAGTTACGTATCCGCTACGGCCTAAACCATCGACGGCCGGAAAAAGATGCAGCCCCCAAGCAATATTGGGTCTCGGCCGTCGAGACCTCAAAGAAGGGCAAAATGAACAAGGCGGGCCGGTACGGCGGAGGGTACTTTAAAGAGTGTGAAAGCCCAAGATGTATTGGCCAAGCAAAAGGCGAAGCCGCAAAAACCACCCCGCCCTTGCTTGTTGAAAAATCTTCCAAGTTGTTGAAAGTTAACAAGAATTTGATTCGACGCAAGACCGAGGCAACGAAAGTGGCCGCCGCCGAAAGGGAAAAGAAAAAAGTTCACGACCCTTCCCCAATTATTGATCTTGAGAGGAAAACGATCTCGAAGAAAAGGGTTTCCGGTACTTCAGAAGAGGAAAAACATGTTTTTGATGAAGAAACGCGCCCGACGACGAGGAGCCCGCCGGGGGAAAGGGCGCGGATTGATCCGGTCGCGCGAAACGATGAAGACATTGATATCCCGTCGACTCCCCGGATTGAACCCTCAACGCGTTATCCCCCAAAAGGGAAAGCATTGAAAGTCGTCGAAGAATTGCCTATTGTTTCTTCAGCTGATCCGAAGGAATTGGAGGAGCGAGAGGCTAGGGGTAAACACGTGGCCGAAATGATACGAAACAAATCGCATGATGTGAACTACAAGTGCATGAAATCATGGAGTAAAGTTGTTGGAAAAATGAGATTCATGTTCATGAGACATCTCCGAGACCATGCACACAAAACGAAACTAAATCTTAAATATTTTGGCCTTTGATCATGATAAAGATCGTGTCGCGAAAGGTTTCAAAATTTTATAAAATTGAAATGAAGTTTGAAAATCACGAATTTTGTCAAGCGCTCATTATATCTTACGTAGAGGTTGTAGTAAAAAGTTTAGAACATTTTGAGCACTTTGACACGTACGTTGTTTAGAAACCGAACATCTCGCGAGAAGTTTCAAAGAATTTGAACTAATGTCACTAGGTTTCGTACGTTAGAGAAATTTAAATTTGGGTTTGACCACAACAACTTTTATATAAGCAATACACAACATATCTAGTGTCATGTTGAATTTTGTAGAAATTTTGCATTTATTTGCAATTTTAACTAATTTAACAAGTTTTAGGAAAATTCTTGGTCGAGAGCCACTTATTGGGCTCTTGGCGAAGCAAAGATTAGGCCGAGGCCTAATTCTAACCGACGGCCCACTAAACCAACCGGCGGCCCACTTAACCGGTGCCTCCTCTATAACCACCTGCCCCCCCACCCAACAGCAACCCTAACCCTACCCCCTCCCCGTTGACGGATAAAAGACGTATCCACCTACGATCCTCAAACGTACGGGCCTACACCATTTTCACCACGGGATCCCAAGGTTCTTGTCAACCCGTGGAGCAAGGGGATTACAAGCGTTTGATCTACCTCAACTCACTAACTACTCAAACCCTAACTATGATTGAACTAGAAAACGACTAAACTACACTAGAGAGAACGATTAAGCTATCAAGATAAAAGACACTCGCCCATGGGTCTACGATACTAGAACATGCAATCGTTTTGAACATGAAAACCAATCTAATCTATTGGGGGTTGTGACCACGGTTTCACCCTTTCCCTCCTCTCATACCGTCACTACGCGAAGGTATTCATGACTAGACCTATGATGGACACGGCGTATTGAATGGATCCCGGGAAGCATTGGAGCTCTACTCCCTTACGGCACGGTAGCTAACCTTAAGCATTAAAGTATGTTCAACACAAGATGATAGATAGATAATCCAACGAAGTACGATTACATCTCAAGATCGATTACAACCCATGGACGAATAAGGAGATTACCCCATCAAGGTGCTAGACATAGCACCGTTGATCAAGGTCACCCTTCGATGGTGTCTTCCTTCTTCTCCACTTGTGGGTGCTTCCTTCGAGGTGGTCGATCCCCCTCCCGAGATCTCACTCTTCTCTCTCTAGCTTGTGGATGGCCTCCTGGTGCGAATGGCTCTCCCTCTACGAATGGCCGCGCCTCCGGGTTTTAGGGTTGAAGATCCTTCGGGTGCAAGGAAAGGGGGGCCGAACCGACCTTCGAAGTGGGGTGGGCCGGCCGGCTCGGGCCGACCGGCCCCGAGCCCATTTCGGCCCGGTTCGGTCGCCCCTTTGCTCTCGTTGGTCCTCGGTGATTATGCACTTTGCCCCCTCCACTTGCATGATTTTGACGATGTCATCCTCGCGTCCAAGATGGAGGTTCTCCGCGCATGAAGTTCGATCTTTTATGCTTCAATCCCCGGGGGTGTTCCTACGTAGCACTTCGGTCCTTGCCACCATTGGAAGTGATTTCATCAAGCTCATGAACACGAACAAGACTCCGTAAATGCTCCTTTGAACTTGTTGCGAATCCGTCCTTTATGTCCATGTTTTCCTGCATAAACACAACACTTCCAAATGCATGCACATAGATGAACTTGTTATATGATTAGTGTGCCTAGTGGTGGGTTAGTTCCATAATCGGATCCAAACCAAAGTGTAATGAACATGTTTGGTGTACCAAAATACACCGTCAACACTCCCCCCTCCCTCTCCCACCGTTGCCTCCTCCTCCGCCGTCCACCGCCGTCCCACGCCACAGGGCACGGCCTCGTCATCCCCCACCTCCCCCCTCCGCTCGCCCCTCACCTCGTGGCGAGGAGTGGTGGCGGATCCGGCGCCGCATCCTCGTCTCTACCGGCATGCGGTGGTGGAGCAAGTGGCGTCCGGCGCGATGGTGTGCGGCACGACCTCATCTCTCCTCCACCCTCGCATCCGTCGTCGGGGGAGGAGCTCATGGCCGGATGACGGCGAATCCGATGGCTCCACCCCGCGCGACCTCCCCCGGGCCGCACCTCTCTCTGTGTGTCTCTCTCTCTGTCTTTTTTTTTGCGGGGTGGCGGGGCGCACCGGGGCGGGTGCGGGGGCGAGCCGGTGCGGGTGGTGGGGCGCGGCCGGCGCGGTGGCGCGGTGCCGGTGTAGGTGGTGCGGCCGGCGGTGGTGCGGGTGGCGGGGCGCGCGGTGCGGGTGGCGGGCGCGCGCGGTGCGGGTGGCGTAGGTGGCGTGTAGGCGGGTGGCGCAGGTGGCGTGCGCGTCGCGGTGGCGCGGTGGCGGGCGGCGGCGGCGCCGGGTGGGCCCACCGGGTAGGGCTTTTTCTTTTTTTCGAAAAAAATTGTTCGCCAAGAGCTTTTTGCGCCTCTCGGCGAAGGCGCCTTCGCCGCACGGTGGCGCCGAGAGGCCTTCGCCGTGAGCTTCCTCTCGCCGAAGCCTTCAACAAGAGGAAAGGCCCCTTCGCCGAGAGGATCCTCACTCTTGGCGAAGGCTCGTTTCCCGTAGTGGCGGTCGCGGGCGGGAGCCGGACGCGAGAGATCGATCGGCCGGCCGCGAGATCCTCCCCCCCGCACGGGAGGCGAGAGGATGGAGCGAGAGACTAGGGGGAGGCTCGGGACTCGGGAGGAGTAGAGAAAAAGAAATGAAAAAATGGTGGGACCCACGGTTTGGAGGGGGGGGGAGAGAGGGCCTCCAAGAATGGACGCTTGGAGGGGAAATTTGGAGAGACATGTAAAATGGAGGCTCATTTGGAGGTCCCGCCGGAGTTGGTTTTTTCACCAAACCTCCAAAATTTGGAGTAGAGGTCCATATAGAGGTCCTTGTTTGGAGTTGCTCTAACGAGGACATATATATGATATCCATGGATGTCATGAGTATAGGATGATGATGCAATGTAGAGTCTGAATGCATGGTTCGATATAAAACTAAACGGCTGCTGTGAATTGCGATGTTGTTGCAGCTCGGCCTTGTTTAGATGTCAGCAAAATTTGTCTTTTTAGCACACCGTAGCAGATGGTAAATTTCGGTTTTTTGTGGTAAATATTGTTCTACCATGGCCTAACTAGACTTAAAAGGTTCGTGTCGCAAAGACCATCACAATCGAGTAATTAGTTTTTGATTTCATCTACATTTAGTATTCCGAACATATGTCTTTTGGTGTATTTAATGTGGTGGTGATTTCATCTACATTTAGTATTCCGAACATATGTCTTTTGGTGTATTTAATGTGGTGGAGAGAGAGTGGAAAGGAGGAATTTTAGCAAACTAAACAAGGCCCAAGCATTATGATATATATACTATAGATGAAATCTATCTCTGCTTTCGGCAGCCAATAAATTTGACTATGTGAAGAACAGAAAAAAAAAGTAAAATCCCGTAATAAATAAATAAAAACCACATCCAAACATAGATGGGGTTAAGGTATCTACTTTCTTCTCATGGAAGGTTAAGGCATCCTCCCTTGTGCCACGTCTATAAAATTAACCTGCTTGCTTGGGCTCATCAGAAATGAAGGACACAAGGAACGATCAACAGCACAACCTGCTAGATCGAAGCAGAGTATATATAGCTTCAGTGCTTGGTCGTCGTCACCATGGCACATGGTGTCAAGAAGCAGGGCACAGCAGGTGTTCTGCTCGCAGCTGCTCTCGTCGCGGCCATGTTCTTCTCATCTTGGGTCTAACCGGCCTGCCTGGCCCGAGTCGGACTCTGCCAATTTTAGATGTCGACACATGCCCTCCTGTTATTTATAAAACTTGCGTGCTAAAATATAATTCTAAGGACGATAAAGTTGTAATCATAACAGCAGTAATTAAGTATTTGTTGGCGACGACAGCAGACTACTGCCACGCGATCTTGCCGTGCTCGGACGAGACGTGCGGCAACTACTGCCAGAAGAACAACTACAAGAACTTCCAGACGTTCTACACGCCCGGGCAGTACTACCCAACTGCTGCTGCCGAGTGCCCGATGCATGAATGATTGATGAACGGGCGTCCGGCGTCCGCTCCAGCAGCCGCCGCCGTTCGCCGCCGGAGAGGTTGTCATCAGCAAGCTGCAAGCAGTACATGTATGCTTCTCAGTAGACTGGAGAATCTTTAAGGGCTGCAGTTTTTCTTTTTCGCAACATATATTCTGAAAAGAGTATTCAGCAGCTCGGCAGCTAGATTTTCCCGGTCAGAAGTGTTTGGGGGCTCCTATATACCTACCAGAAGGTGGAAAACGATGCGAACTTCCAGCCCACCAAAGCCCATCCTAAACTACCTTCTTTTTATTTTTCCACCAGCCCGTGCATTAGAAAATGTTTCAACTTTTTTAGAAAATGCTGTAACATTTTTCAACGAAAATGTTGAACCAACATTTTTTTGGAAAGATTTATATCAACATTTTTCAAGAGAAAACGTTAGATTCAACATTTTTTCGGAACATTTCATCAATATTTTTCATAAAAATGTTGATCAACATTTTCTCAAGATGTTACAACATTTTTTAGGGTAAAAAATCAAAATTTTCCCCCTTTCTTCTACCTTCGGACCGTCGCCGGTGGGGGCGCGCCGGCCGGCCGACCGCGGCGCCACGCGGGCGTGGCGGAGTCGCGTGAGGCCAGCCGCGCACAAGCGCGCGGGGCCGCCGGCGAGCTCCCGCGGCAGCCCGACGAGCTCCCGCGCGCGGCGGCCGTGGCTCGCCGCGGCGGCTCGGGGCGCGGCGGGCGCCGGCGCCGGGGCAGCAGCACGCGCGCCGTCGTGCGGGTCCGCACAGCCCCTGTGGGTGGCGGCGGGAAGCAGGTGGAGGGGAAGAGAGAGGAAAAGACTAGGGTTCGGTGATGAAATCCAAAGGCTGTGGTTTGCTGCACGAATCTCAAACATTAGAAGGTAGGTTGAAAAAAAACAAGTTTTGCAGAGTTGCTTGCTGTCATCCAGCAGGCCACATTTTGCTGGGCCATGCCTATCAAAAAGCAAGCCTTGTTTTTTTTAATTGAAATACGGCCTGTTTCAGACCATTCAAGCAAGGGAAAGCGCCGGGCCAGTACCACCAAATATATGGAATCATTTTTCGTTAGTAGCGGCTGAAATCGCGTTAAAATAAATAGCAGCCAAAGTCACTCCTGGAAAATGTGGCAAGAAATAAGTGACCTTCCATCAGCATCCTGAAGATGGTCAAATCACGATCTGCTTCCTCGTTTTCATGCCTTCCGTGCACCATTATATACCCAACACGGTTCAACGTGAGCCATGAACAGCAGCAGCACATACTACTGCAACCACCACACAAACGGACCCAAGTAAGCAGACCGATAAAATCCATGGCGCTTGTCAAGAATGGCACTACGAGTGCCCCATCGCTAGCTCTTCTCACGGTGATGGTGATGGCCATGGCCACGGCCTTCCTCTCATCTTGTCGCGCCGCAGGTAACTACAAGTGCTGGATCATGTTCATTCGATCATTTGGGGTACGATGATGACAACGATTTGTGTGCGTGTGTTCACTACTTAATTGGGCGTGTGTCCTTGTCGGCAGACCACTGCCAGGCCATCGTGCCGTGCGATGACACGACGTGCTTCGAGTACTGCCAGAACCACAACTACAAGAACTTCCAGACCTACTGCACGCAGGGGAAGGTCTACCCCATCTGCTGCTGCAGAGTGCCCGATGAGGGAACCACGCCGCCGCCGATCGTGCCGCCGCCGCCGTCGCCATGAGCAGGAGAAATGGCCGGCGGGCGATCGACGGCATCGACGATTCTTGAATTGTTCTTGATCTAGATCCTTATTATTATTACCTCGATCTTTCAATTGATGAGCAAAACGTTAATTCGTGTAATGGCAAGGATTATTATATGGAGATTTTTGTTTGATGCTCGTGTGGTACGGAGTATCTGCAATATTTGTACCAACTTAAATGGGGGATCTTGGTTGATTTCGCGCCTGCTGCCTCGTATATAAACCAATGCGCCGCAGGAGGAGCAAATACATCCAGATCCAAAAAAGAAAATAAAAACACAAGGAACAAAGGCTATAGCTTCGTCATCCTCCAGATACATCATCGCTTGGTCGCCATGGCACCTGCCAAGAAGGCCACCGGTAGTGTCCCGATGTTCACGGCTCTTGTCGTCGTCGTGGCCATGGCCTTCGCATCTGCTTGTCTGGCTGCAACTGCGAGTAATGCATATATATATATGCTCATTGACGACTTGTGCCATTTCATCCAATTCACTGTGTTTATTTAGATTGGGATTTGTCCTTGGTGCAGTTCAAACAGGGCTATGTAGGCCTGATCCAGACTGCGAGACCGCGGGGTGCCGGATCAAATGTGCTCTCCCAAGCGTGCAGTTTTGCCGATCTGAGGGTCAGCGGATGCTGTGCTGCTGCGGTGATGCTGGTAATAAATCACGCCTCATGGTGAATAGTAGTAGTAACAACGACCACGAGTAGTAGCTAGCTCCTGCATATGTAATGATTTGGTAATAAACAAATTGTGGAGTATGTGCATTCTTGGCATGCTTAATGCAAACCCAATGATAAACATGCATGTGCCCGTTTTGGCCTTGGTCTCTACGCAGTCAACAACACATCTGATTTGGAATATGCACTCAAGTTCCAATTGGTGATTCCTTATTTCATTATTACCTGCAAAAAATGGGCACACGTACGGTTGTATCGAACATGCTGCAAATTCAATTCAAATCACTACCCCGGAAAATGTATCACTGTCGGTCCCAAACCGATCTTCACCTCTGGTTTGGAAATGGTCGTTGCAGCCTAAGCAGTGGTGATGGGGTGACGGCAGTGATGCAAATGTCGGAACCGGTGGTGATACAAACTAAAAAAATTCCCACCGGCACACCCCATCACTGCTATTATTCTCAAGCCCCACCACACCCCCCAAACCGCTACCGTCGGGCCGAAGCACCACTGCCCTGCAACACGAATTTAGAGAGAGAGCGAGAAGGAGAGAGGTGTGTCTGAGCCGACATTATTCCACCACCGTAGCTACCCGCAACAGTTCCCTTAGGCGCCGACGCTGCAGCTCCCTGCCTCATCACCACTACACTCACCGTCGTCATTCCGGATGAGCAGGTGAAGGGCGAGCGGATCCGGAGGGGGGGGAAGGGAGGGGATGCAGAGGAGAGGGAGGAGGAGGGGAGGCCATCGGCGGAGGGGTAGGGGCGACAAGGGGAAGGGCAGGAGTGGGGGAAGGGGCGCAGATGTGTGTGTGAGAGAGAGGAGGGTGAGCCGGAGAGGAGAGATGGAGGGGGTTCAAATGCAGCACTTTTCATGCGAAATCTTATCTTATTTGCAGTCAAAACTAAGTTTCTCAAAAGTTGTAGCGACTAAGTCACATCCAAACATAGTATAGCTTAGTATGGTATCCATGTATTTTGACACGGAGGGATACACTATCAAAGTAAATGAGGGATCTTGATTGATTTCGTGCTATGCCTTTATTGTACCCCCTCTATTTCTATATATAAACCAACATCGATCTCCTCCTGTGTGACAAAATAATTTCTTAATTCTCTTCATTAATATATTTGAATCCAGAAAGGATACAAAAGGTTACACAGCTGCGATACCAAAGCATTTAATTGGGTCTTTCAGCTCTTGGATATCAAAAACCTGGAAGTACGTGAGAATGAGATACGCCAGCACTGATGATGTGTGAGAGTACATGCATGAATATAATCCTGAATAATTATATATTGACATGGCAGCAATAAATTTATTCTATTTCCATTCTATTATATATAAACATGTCCTCCTCGTCCTCGTGGCGCCCATGAAGACGAGTTTTGACACGATGAGGGCCATGAACTCCATAGCCACTGCTTTCTGCATCACTGTCCTGATCATGTCTTGCGCCCTACCACGCACCTATGGCGCCGGTACATGCAGAACCTGGAGACGAAGCTACCCTATTTTATGTTACTACTACTCTGTGTTTTGTTTCTGCTCGCCCAAATTGATGACTAACACACTACTTCGTCTGACGACTGTGTGTAGATGAAGTATGCATCGGCACATTTTTATTCTGCGATGCCAATAAATGTGTGAAAGCGTGCCAATCCATGTACGGCGACAGGTTCATCAGCGCCGAGTGCAAGCTGGCTGAGGGGCCGGCGCTCAAAGTTTTTCATGCCTGCTACTGCAAGTTAGGCACCGCCGGCGGTGGCCCGCCTACCCAGCCACTGTATGCTTCAGTTGCGTAATGGGATAGAGAACCAAAATAATTCGCGCTCTTGCATGTAATAATTCGCGCCATCTGCTCGATGCAACCCAAAGTCAAGAATATATATGTTTGTAACATCTCATAGATCATGTGCCATTCGCACCATCTGCTCGATGCAACCCAAAGTCAAAAATATGTATGTTTGTAACATCTCAATCATAGATCATGTGCCTTGCGGTGTCTTAATTCCGTGCCCATATATGCTTGCAGGCAAGTATATACTCTCCATATGGTGTTTGCACGGGCCACTTACTTAATTTATCTTTAAAAGTACAAATTTCACGGCTTAATTTGACTGGAACCTAGGACAAACCTGCTCGATATAGTAATGCTTATATTTTTTTTATGGAAGGAGTATATAATATTGCAATGGGTGAGGTTCTGGTCTTAGTTCATTGAAAAGGTACAGTTTGATAACTTCCTGAATTTGTTTGGGATCTAGAGCAAATTATTAGGATAGTTTTACTTTGGAGAAACATAGGAATCCTTATATTTAGAGACAGTGGGTATCTAGTATATTGCGACATGAAGCAAAAGCAAATAGAAGGGTGATATATATTATTCTGGCCTTAGAGCAACTCCAAGAGACTAGCTATCTTGCCTTGGTTAGCTAAACAATAAAAAAAACTTCTATAAAAACTTGATCCAAGAGACTTTGTAAACACCCTTCTCGCTATCCCTACTAGCTATCCCCGAATGTTCGCTAGCCATCTTTACCATGCCCCCTGGCTCGGTATTCCTCCACTACTTCTGTTCCGCGACCTTCTCCCGCGCCCTTAGCTTCCATGCCCACCTGTCAGAGCGTTGGCGTCCACGGGCGTCGAGCGCCACCGCTGCTCCCGCCCGAGGCCATCGAGCTCCGCCCGACTCCACCGCAAGCATTTCCATCTGTGGACGCCACCACCATTGTTCTGAGCTGCCCGCGGCGGCTCGCCGTGAAGGGCCGAGTCATCGAGGCCAAAGCTCGACAGACGTTGAACACGCACCACGGAAGCGGCGGCTGCTCCCGCATCAACAACGGCACCACGGAAGCGCTCTGCTCGGCAACGCATACGATCCCGGTACCTCATCTTCGACGCTCGAACATGTTCGTGGTGCTCGGGTGCAACACCGGGGCCTTCACCATGAACTACCCCGGCGTCAACGGTCACTACGTACGACTACCAATACTACATGGGCTGCTTCACCTACTGCCACCACAGCATCGAGAGCCCCATGGACGGCAGGTGCGCCACCATCGATTGCTGCCATGTCGACATCCCGCCGGGCCTCAGCAACAACGCCGTCTACTTCGGCTGCCCCTGGGAGTACACGAGACCGAGCAGTGGCTGCCGGAGATCGAGGCTTGCCCGTCGAGACCGAATAGCGGCGGCAGAAGAAGCGCAGGCGCGTGGAAGAGTTTTTTAGAGGGTTGAAAAAACTTCAAATTTAGCTATAAAGATCGACATGTGGATACCGATATAGATACAAATACTCCCTCCGTCCCATAAAAGAGTGAAATTTTAGTTTTCATATGACAGATTAGTGGAGGAATGAAAAGAATCTAATGCCCTCACTTGTTTGCCAAATGTAGTAAGTTTTGCCATGCAAATCAAATCTGACCGCTTAATTAGTAAGTTAATTAGATCTATTTTCTAAAATTGCATTCTTTGTGACGGAGGGAGTATAGATATAGTAGGGGTAGGGCTTAGATATCTTTTAACTAGTACAGATAGAGATGAAGATATTTTTTAAAATAGTATAGGTAGATATATATGTATATATAGTTATAAATATAGTAGAGATAGAGATGGTAGTGATAGAGAAGCCAGATAAGCAGACAAGATACTGTCAGAATGGAACGCAAGGCACACACAAAAAAATTAACAGAGACATGTAATAATAAATTAAATTTCAGAACCTTTCAGATTATTTATTTGGTCCAGCTAGCTCTTGATTGATTTCGTGCCTGCCTTGTATATTGCACCTCTATTTCTATATAAACCAAAGTGTCGCAGGAGGATCCAATGCAAGGCTTCTTCCTCCTCCAGATACATCCATCGCTTAGTCGCCATGGCACTTGTCAAGAAGGGCACCGGCGGTAGTGTCCCGATGTTCCTGGCTCTTGTCATCGTCATGGCCATTGCCTTCTCATCTGCTTGTCTTGCTGCAACTGCGAGTAATGCATATATATATGCTCATCGACGACTCGTGGCTTTTATAGCGACCTTGCACTTCCATTTCACTATGTTTATTTACATTGGGATCGCTTCTTATATTGTGCAGTTCAAACAGCGCTATGCAGGCCTGATCCACACTGCAAGACCGCGGGGTGCAAGATTAAATGTGCTTCCCCAAGCGTACGGTTTTGCCAATATGTTGATCGGCGGATGAACTGCTGCTGTGGTAAAAAAATCACCCTTGGTGGTGAATGGTAGCAACCATGAGTAGTATACTCCTGCATGTAATGATTTGGTAACAAACAAAGTTTGCATGCATGGTTGTCATGCTTAATGCAAACCTAATAACAAACATATATATGTGTCATGTTTGGAGCAGTCCTAATATATCCATGGACTCGAGACATTCAACAAGACATCTCTACGCCTAAAAAACGTGTAAGGGTAACGCTCCACCCCGTGGTTCCGCCCCCTCGCGTTCTGCCGGCGGCAGAACCACGGGCGCTCCCCCTCCTTCCGCCCGCGCCGACAAGTGGGCCTGCCGGATCTCTGAAATTGCTCCACTCTCCTCTCCACCGCCCGCTCCTCCGGCGCTCCCTCCCACAGCTGCGCACCTCTGCCTTTCCCTCGCCGTTCCGCCTCCCCCAACCCTAGACTCCCTCCGTGTCTCCCTTGCGCCGGTGTCGGATCGAGATTCGAGTGGCCCAAGGCCGGCGGATCTCCACTAACGGCCACGCCCACGGAGCTGCGCGGTGGCGCAGCCTCGGTGGCGGCGGTGTGGAGGAGCAGCGGAAGGGGTGGCGGCGCGCGGGCACGGTGGCGGGCGCCATGGACGAGGACTTCTCCTCCGCCTCCACGCTCGAGCTCTTCGGCCTCGATTTCCGCCTCCGACGCCGCCGACCTCCCGCTCCTCGTCTCCGCGCCCGCCGCCGACCGCTTCCACCACCTCCGTTGGTCGAGGCCGCCTTCTTCGACATGGGGCCGCCCTGCGCCGCCGTCGGCCGCCGCCCCCGGGGGCTCCGCCGCGGGCCGGGCTGATCTCTCGTGACGGGGATCGACGGGGACGGACGCCGGAAGAGGAGGGGAGGGGGCGCGCGCCGGCGGTAGCAAGAAGGAGGGGATTTTTTTTTGCCTTTGTTGTTTGCATCCGTGGCGTTGGAGATGGGGATTTTTGCCTCTTCCGTGCGCGAGTCAAATGCCTGGAATGCACCTCCCTTTTTGCACCGTGTTGTTGGACCTTACCCGTTGCTTTCTCCCGCTTACTCCGCAGCTCACTTCTTCCTGTTCCTCTCCTTTCTCCGCTCGGCTCTCCGATCTGTCGGGATCCATTTTTCTTGCGAGCGGCGTAGTTGCGTGTGCCCTTGCCCCGCCTCGATAGCCCGATCCGCGTCGTTGTTCCTTCTATTGCCCGTTTCCCCCGCTCCCCGATGCTATTTTTTCCACAGGTTGCCATGGAGGTTGGGCTTGGCTTCCGGATCTGCATCCCCGCTTCGAGCTACCGCTAATCCGGTGGCCTCGCGCTTTGATGGCCTTTGTGAGGTGGCGTATGTGTCTCCCATCTAATTTTCTTATGCATTCATCAACTATGGTAGTTCCTCGAGACTAACATGCATGGTTTATATGAACCCGGACTTCCGAGGCCGTAAGTCTTATAGCCTATCATTTAACATAAATGTCCGTATGATGTCATGATATGATATTAACCTTATTCATGTAGCAATTTAAGCAAAAATGCTTTGGTTGGACACATTCCTTCGAGTTTGGGAACTTGAGGAGCATCATAGAGATGTAAGCACCTTCGGCCTAACATTGCTCAAATCTCTACCATGTTGATCTCTTCGTATGTTAACACATTTTATTTTATTTCAGCGATTTGTCCAAGAATTACCCCGTGGCTTTATTCCACAAGAGGTTGGGATGCTACAAAATCTGATATTGTTGTAAGTATAAATGATTCCTCTTGTATAACATGCAAAACTCGATAAAATAGGGTACGGTGTTGGGGGTACCCGAAAAATTCGGAATACTACCCTAACACGAGTGACCGTTTTCAACACGTTCAATAACACAGTTAGGGCGCAAATAGACTGTAATTCCCCTTGCAAGTAGCACAAGTCCCAAAAAAGCCTGAATCCGTTTACACGTGCCCTCGCGCCCCCTTTTATAGGGAGATGAAGGGACTTTTACATTCCGATATCACCCTCGGGCTCGGAGAATATTCCTAATGTGAACACACACAAGAATGTCTTTTCCCCCCCTACATATTTACAAGTCTGCCACTAGTTCACACTCTAAACCCGGACTTTTTGGGACTACAACTTTGACTTTGCTTCTCCAGTGATTCGTGAATGTCTTCGCCCGAAATTCCTGAATTAGGTCTTCAAAAGATTCCCGAAGTGGCTTTTGCTTCCCAGCAGGTTCGTGCGTATCCCAGCGCCTGAGTCCCGAACAGAGTCTTCATCGGATTCCCGAATCGGAAAATCTCCGAAATTCGGACCATCAACCGTTGAGATTCGGGCTTCCGCGTGTTCATGACTCCGCCTCTTCACCGAATCAAAGTTCCCGAACTCGCACATCCCCCGAATTCGAGACTTCGCGGGTCCCGTACTTCCCGGATTCGCGAATTCCCCGCTCCCGAAAAACATACTTTGAGAATGCCGTTAGACTTCGACGTTTCGAGGGTGATGTGTTTTCTCGAATTCCCCAACACTAGCCCCTCGGGGAAGCGGGTTGACTTTGACGATCCGATTCCACGAACCTTTCGGAAATTTAGTAAAAAACGTCACCCTCGGAACGTCGGAGGGGACACGCGTCACCCGAGGGAGCAAAAGGCGGTTGAATCGAGGCGCACTTCGCGAACTCGCCCCTCCCCGGCCCTATAAATAGCGGGCCGGCGGCTCGTTAAAAATTTTTTACTGCTCTCGTGCCTTTCACGATTTTCATATTTTACTTCCTTCGCGGAACTAGCTTTCTCTGCTAGAAAACTTGCGAACTCCAGGCCTTGTTCGCGCTTTTCTAAGGTATTCCTTTATGTTTGCTTTGTTGTTTCGTTAGTTCGTTAAAGTTTGGTGTAGTAATGTTACGATTTTCGTAGCTTTTTTTTCGACTATTAGTCTAAACTGTCTGAATGCTCATATTTGCTAGGTGGCTCGCATTAGAAATACAGCTAGACCCATGACTACTGAAGAGTTGATCGCTGCCGGTCTCCCACTCGATCAAGGCGCCGAAAGTGCGGATCGTCTTTGCCGCCGCCGAAGATGTTGGGTCACCTAGCGGTTCCCGAAGTCGCGAAGACGGAGAGGTTGGGTCCGATGGCGGCGAAGACGTCGGGGATGTGGATGCTTTGGGGTAGACGATCCGGTCATGCTTCGAGGACTTCGGCCATCCGCCGCCCTCGCTTGCCTTCGGAGAGTCGAAGGTGACGAGCAACGTTATTCGCGAGTACGAGAAGGCCGGATTCTTCTCTCCTCGGGGCCGGGCACGCCCCGCTCGATGAAGTAATTCCCACTCCCAAGGCCGGAGAAATTGTGGTTTTTCGGGACTTCTTCATCTGTGGGCTGCGGTTCCCTTGTGACCCGATCCTACCAACAGAATTCTTGATGCATTCTCGGTGAAGATCCACCAGCTTACCCCAACGTCCTTCCTCGAAGTATCAAAGTTTATTTGGATTCTGAAGACCTTCGGGTGCAGTCCTACCATCGACGCCTTCACCAGGTTCTACGAACTGGTGATTATTCCAGAAGTTGTGAAAGGCGAAGACGGGCAGTTCTATCACAGCCAGCACGCATGCTGTACCTTCAATACCCGACGCCAGAACACCCGACAAGGGATTACCCGAATCCGCATTTCTCCCCTCGCTGCAAGACCAACCTTTCCGACGATTGGAAGTCCCTACGGTTTTACCCGAAGGTCAATGTGCCGAAGCCGCCATGCCCGATCGCGCCCCTCACCGCGGTGAATGTGGGGAAGTACAACCCGGCGGGCCCTAGGAATTCGGAATTGTGAGAGTGCATTTCATCCGGCCGGCCACGATACTCGGCGGCCGCGACATTATCGAAGAATTTGTCGCCGCGCGAATCCGGCCTATTTCGAACGGCCGGTCCCCCGCCGAAATCGTACACTACAACGTCAACGGGCGGTCCGGCGGGTTCCTTTCCCGAAGTTCGGGATTAAACTTCGCGAGGGCCAGAACGCCAAGGACTTCATGGACGAAGTTGAGAAAAGGGTCAACGTCATGGTAGGCGAATACACCATGAACGAGTACAAAGCATACAAGGCCCTGGTGAAGCACAAGAAGAAGATCAACCGCGTCTTTTCGGAGATCTGCGGTGACAAATTTTTCAGCTCTCGAGGCCCTGGTCCCAAACTGAAACTTCCTGCCGTCGCCGTGGCCAGCTGCTCAGCCGCCCCTATCAACGCTCCTCGAATCAGGTCGTCGAAGCGAAACTTGTCACCTGCCACCGAGGGGACGTCTTCGGGAGTGAAACCTTCGAGGACCAGATCACTTGAGTCGTCGAAGCGTAAGCGAAGGACCTCCGAACCTCAAACCTCAGAAAGCCGAACTCCGTGTCGCTTCGGGGGGGCTTGCCCAGATGAGCCGCAAAAAATTGAAGAAAGGCGCGAAGAAGGTTTCTTCCTCCGGAGTTCGGCGGGTCCCGTCCGCCTTCGACGACGACATCCTCACGAAGGCGAGATAGTCCCAAAGGTGTTTTCCTCGGCCATTATTTAACTTTCGAGACATTTGTCCTGCTTGGTTCCGAAAATGAGTTCGTCGACATCGATTCCTTTTCGGATGTTGCTCCCGAAGTCCAACAAGAGGCATCCCCTGGCTGCCGCCGCCGAGAAGTCGGTGTTGCTTGCTGAAGTTGCTGCTCACACTGAGTCCCCCGCTGCTGCCGAAACTCCTGCTGCTGATGTCACTGCCGCTGATCAAGTCTCCTCCGATTTTGCCCGTGATCTTGAGCGGACCATTCAAAGGGATGGCCATTCTTCCGAAAATATTCCATTGGTCGAAGTTCGGGAGGTCGTCCCCGAAGACCAAGCGCCTTCTCCTTCCTTGGCTGCCTTTAACAAAAGCTTTGGTACGTCTCATCGCGGCAAACTGTTGCGTGTTGGTTTCGAGACAATTGGCGTCGGGGGCAAGACGTCCAAGTTTTTAACTCTATGGAAATCGTCCACAATTGTTGATGAAACGGAGAAGGTGCGTCGGAACAACTCTGAAGAAGCCGCTCAAGGCTCCGAAAAAAGGCCTCTGTCTATCTCCGAAACTACCCCTTCACCTCAAGGGAAGGCCTCTTCGGGTTCGACTAAACAAGTCACTATGCAGCACTTCAGCAAGCAAGGTTCGTTGATTCTCACTGCCCCCTTGTGCGATTCTTGATTGTAGAATCTTCACCTGAGATTTATTCTTGCATTTTTCAGAATTCAAGGATCTGTTGCATTCCTGTTCTCCTTCGAAACTTGCGCGCTTCCATGAAGACTATACTCTCAAGTACTCTATGCTTGGGAAGGTTGCCATAGAGCGACTTTCTAAGCAGGAGAAGATTAATGAAGAACTTTCTCTGAAGTCCAAGGAGCTGGAGCGCAACTTTGGTCTCGCGGAATCCACGAACTTAGAGGCGGAGAAGAAGGTATCCGAGCCGGGCCGAGGCTTTGAAAAGGAGTCGGGACGAGAAGAAGGTCGTCGAAGCCGCGCTCGAGGATTCCAAGAAAGAACTGGAGAAAGTTCGGAAATCTCACGAAGATGACCTGAGTATGATCGAGAAACTTCGGCAACAACAAGAGCGTGCTGCAAAGATTGCTTGAAGATCTCCGCATCAACAATGCCGGCCCTCGCTAAGTCACTAATCTCAAAGGATCGGAAGATCGTGGATCTTGAGAAGGCGCTGGTAGAGCAAGGTGAATCTTCGAAGAAGAACATTTCGGAAATTTTGAGGAAGGTGAAACTGCTTTATGCTGAGTACCAGAAGTCCCTGAACGAGTACGGTGTTCGTCCCGCCCCTCTCCCAGATGACATTGATATCCCCGATTTCATGGATTGGCTTGAGGAGGAATTCAAGGCTCTTCCCGAAGTGATCTCTGGTGCCGGCAACTTCGCCGTGTCTTTCTCTGTGGAGAGTATTCTGAAGGTCCTTCACGATTACGACTGTGTGGACCTGGCGAAGTTTCGCGCGAATCTCTCTCAGTTCCCAGGCGTCACCAGCGATACGATACTTCAAGAGAACCCTGACATTGTGGCTATAAAGTTGAAATTCGCGAAGGAATTCTGGATGGTTGGCGGGGCGGATATGGCTAAGACTGTTGCGCGGGCAAAGCTTGACGAGGTAATTTCTTTTTGCTTGATTTCGTGACTTATGTTCGTCGCAGGTGTTCCAGTTTCTTAAGATTTCCTTACTCTTCTCTTCCTTTCACAGCTGAGAGAAAAAGAGGAGCGAGAACGCGTCGCGGCGTCTCCCGAAGTATTGACTTCCGGGGAGAGTTCGGGAGGATCCGGCGAGGACGGCTCGGGCGGCGGCGGCAGCGGCGGCGGTGACGGCGGCAACGACCGTGGACAAGTCCCCGAACCGGAAGAAGACTCACCGAAGGTGGATGTTATGAATTAAACGACATGTTCGAACTTTTGTGTGGATTGGAGATCGGTTTGTACATTCGTGTAGATTCATCAAACTTTTCCGAACGGATGTTTTGTATATTTTAACTGCGCGAGTCCCGCAAGCCGGGCTCCGCGCAAGACGTGCTACCACTACGAATTCATCGAGATAGAATGTTTGTTAGTGGTGAAGCATGGCGTCTATTCAAACAAGCACATCCTGAGCAAGATTTTTCCGATTTTTGGCTTGAGGCCTCGCTTAAATTTTCTATAGGTTGTTTTGATCTCACTTCGTTTTTCTTGCTTCGTAAAAAGAGCCGTTCTGCATCCTCTACTTCGCGATCCACGAGAACTCCGAAGACGGAGCCCCTTAGCCCCTTAGCCGGTTCATCTGACTTCGCCTATGCTAGCGATGTGGCTGACAACAACGTTTGTAAACCAGGACATGTAATAGAACTTTCATTCTAAGTTTCGTATTGATTGTTGTAATTTTTGAGGAACTATTCGGGAGTTTTTATGCGAATAAGGCAATGAATATGTTTTTTCTTTGAAAAAACGTCACCCTCCCCCAAACCTTTGCCGTTTCGCATGAAAACTAGATTGCGGGTTCACGAACTTTACTATTCTCGAATTTCTAGCATATCTTTCTAAGAGTAGTCTTCCTTAGTTTTTGCGAACCTCGATTGCTAATGCGCAAGTCGACAAAATTTGTTCCGAATTTTGTGGACTTGACCGATCGCGGAGACTTGCCTCGGTTGATACGAAGAACCCTCGGTTGCTTCAACCAAGGTTTTTCTCGCGATCGTCCGATGGAGCCCCTTGCCCTTTTCTTACAACGATGATACCTGAAAAACTTTTAACAATCTATACCAAGTGAGAATACACAGGCAAATCCTTAGACATTCATTTTCTCGAAATCATCATGCGAATTTTCTGATGGGAATCCCCTCGTGGATGGGATTTTTCTAGGCCACAACTTGTTGTTGTCTCAGGCCTTTTCGATGGGAATCCCTCGATGGATGGGATTTTTCTAGGCCACAACTTGTTGTTGTCTCAGGCCTTTTCAGTGGGAATCCCTCGATGGATGGGATTTCGGCTATCAGGAAGCCTTTCTCACGAACTTTTTCTTTCTTTTTTTACGATGGAATTTCGGCTATCAGGAAGCCCTTTCTCATGACATTTTTCTTTTTTCACGATGGAATCTCGGCTATCAGGAAGCCTCTTTCACGAACCACTTCTTTTTTCACGATGGAATTTTGGCTATCACGAAGCCTTTTTTCACGAACCACTTCTTTTTTCACGATGGAATTCTGGCTATCACGAAGCCTTTTTCACGAACCACTTCTTTTTTCACGATGGAATTCTGGCTATCACGAAGCCTTTTTCACGAACCACTTCTTTTTTTTCACGATGGAATTCTGGCTATCACGAAGCCTTTTTCACGAACCACTTCTTTTTTCACGATGGAATTCTCGAGACACAAAATACGAAACATGCAATTTGGGGGAAGACTCTTTTCATATATATATCGGAAAGAGTATTTACACGGGATCCGCCTCGTTAAAAACCTTGCCTCTTGATTTAGAGCCCCCTTTGCAAGGAAAAGAGTACGGTCCTTCTTATTCTAGAACTACGATTAAGACATAAATCTAATTTTTTTTCCGAAGTCACTTATAGACACGTGACTCGGGCTTTTATTTTCTTATGTTGTAAACTTACGAAAATTGAAAAACTGCTATCTACTACACTTATGTACAACTAAGATCTTCATGGATAATACCTCTTTAAGCTGTCGGCATTCCACGAATACGGCAACTCTTCGCCGGTTTGCTCCATCAGGCGAAAAGCCCCTGGCATATTTGTTTCCTTAGCTATGTAAGGCCCTTCCCATGACTCATGAAGCTTTCCTGGGTTCTCCCAATTTTTCTTTCTTTTCAAGACAAGATCACCGGTCTTGATGTCCTTCCGGACCACCTTTTTGTCTCTCCACGCTCTTGTCTCTCTCTGGTATTTCTCAATGTTTTCTGCTGCTTCGAGGATTGTCAGCTCTATCATGTCTTTCTCCACCTTCTTGTCAATTTCCTCTATCTCTTTTCCTTTCAAGACTCTCATGCTTTCATTCTTTATCTCCTCTGGTGTCATAGCCTCAGTCCCGAAGAGTAGGCGAAAAGGTGTGAAACCTGTTGCCCTTGAAACTGTGGTATTGTGAGACCACATCACCTTTGGAAGTTCGTCCACCCACTTTCCCTTTTTCGATCAAATAAGCATTTCTTGATTCCCGAAAAAATCGGGCCATTGGCTCTTTCAAGCTTGCTCCATTGGACCGTGGATGATAAACCGACGAAAATTTCGCTTGTGTGCCTAGGGTTACTCGCAATACTCTTTGAAGGTGTAGCGGTCAAACCGTTTGCCGTTATCAACCGTCGGTTGTCTAGGAACTCCGAACCCGCGGACTATGTTCCGCCAAAAGAATTTCGAACCGTTGCTGTCGTGATGTTCGCGAGTGGTTTTGCTTCTACCCACTTCGTGAAATAGTCGACCGCTACAGCCGCGAATCGGCAATTACCCTGAGCCGTTGGCAACGGGCCTACTAGGTCCATGCCCCATCTCTGCAGAGGCCAGGTTGGAGGAATTAAATGAACTGGCATTGAAGGCAGGTTCTGCTGATTTCCTGTCTTCTGGCATGCTTCACATTGCCGAACCAACGTCTTGGCGTCGATGTTTATGGTTGGCCAATAGAATCCTTGTTTTATCGCCTTGCCAGCCAAAGCCCTGGTGCCTATGTGTGCCCCACAAAATCCACTGTGAATTTCTTTTAGGAGTTCACGACCTTTTTCGGAGGTGATGCAGCGTAGCCAAGGTTCAGTGACTCCTGATTTGTACAATTCTCCATTTACCACAGTGTAGCCCCGAGCCCTTTGCCTCAACCTTTTCTCTTCCGCTTCATCTTGTGGTTCGTAATGTCCCCTTAGGTAGGCCATTATTTCTGCTCTCCGGTTTGGAATTTCCACCATGTTCACGATTTGAGTTCTTGAATCTTTGATGGAAGGTTCTCTCGATGATTTCAAAGAACACATCCGGTGGTAGCTCTTGATTTCCGCTCTTTGCCTTCCCGAGCTTATCCGCTTCATTGTTATCATCCCTTGGGATGTCTTTGAACCGAATATCCTCTCGAAGTGTCTTTCCATTTCTCCGACTTTTTCAAGATACTTCATGAGAACTCGGATTCCCGGCCTCGCTTTCCTTCTCGATGTGTTCCCGGATTACTTTCGAATCCGTTCGATTATGAAGGTCTGCTGCCCCAAGGCTTTCATTTTTCTCGGTGCCGTGAGAGCTTCGTACTCCGTTGTATTGTTCGTGGAGTATTCATTGTTCGCGAATACGAGCCGTGCTGCATATCTTATGACCACGCCCGTCGGTGATGTTACACCAGCCAAAATTCCAACCCCCTTGTAACACCATGCTCCATCACACTGCACTACCCAAGGTTCGGGCATATTTTCCGCCCGTATTCGAGTAGGTGAGGTCCGGTCCACGACGAAATCTGCCGGACTTGCGATTTTATTGCACTTCTTCTTTCGAAATCCACCACATACTCGGAGAGTTCAAGACCCCACTTGATGATTCGGGTAGATGCCTCCTCGTTTGCGAACGTGGTCACTTAACGGTTGGTTGGTGATAACTCTTATTCCTGTGGCCCTCGAAGTAGTGCCTTAGCTTTCTTGCTGCCATGATGACCGCATACGCGATCTTCTCTAGTTCGGAATAGAAAACCTTGGAACCGGACAATGCCTCGGAGGCGAAATATACGGGATTTGCCTCGGCTTTCCTTCTTCTTCCTTTTCTCGTACCAAGACCGCGCTTACCGCCGAACTTGATGCGGACACATACGAGCGAAGCGGCGATTTTGGCTCGGGAGGACGAGCTTGGTCATGATGGACAAGTAGTCCTTCGGTTCACGAAAAGCCCCGCTTTCCGAGGTTCGGACCACCGGAATTTCTTGGTACTTCGAGAACTTGGAAGAATGGCGGACTTCTTTCTGCGGCTCCGGGAATGAATCGTTAAGGGCGCCCACTCTCCCCGTCAACTTCTCGAACATCTTTCACCGAGGCCGGCTCTTGCATTTCCATTAAAGCCTTTATCTTGTCGGGGTTTGCCTCAATGCCTTTTGTTGAAACTAGGCATCCGAGAACTTTCCCCTTGTGAATCCCGAACACACATTTTTCCGGGTTCGCTTTCAAGTTTGCTTGTCCTCAAGTTCGCGAACGTTTACGCCAAATCACCGATATGGTCTTTTCTCTCGAATACTTTTGACGACTATGTCATCCACATATGCCAAGATATTTCTCCGAATCTGTTTGGTGCAGCACTATTGCTATCATTCTTGAAAACGTGCACCCCGCATTCTTCAGCCCCTCTGGCATTCTTACGAAACAAAATGTTCCGAAAGGAGTGATGAAGCTTGTCTTCTCTTCGTCCTCTTTGCGAACTCGATTTGATGATACCCGAGAGAACATGTCCAGGAGCGAAAGCATCTCACCGTTGGTCGCATCATCCACGATTTTGTCTACCCTTTCCATGGGAAAATCGTCCTTCTTGCACGCCTTGTTCAAATCGGTGAAGTCAATACACATTCTCCATTTGCCATTTTTCTTCTTGATCGGCACAGTGTTGGCTAACCAAACCGGGTACTTGACTTCTCCGATCACTTGGGCATCCTGTAATCTCGAACTTCTCGCTTCCACTTGCCTTGACCTTTTCGTCGGACATTTTCTCGAAGTTTTTGCTTCTTGGGTGGTATCTTGTCATCTCGTTTCGAGGACATGTTCGATTATGTCTCTGTCAACGCCTTGCAAATCTTTGGTCGACCATGCAAAAACATCCTTGTTTCGTTCGGGAATCGTATGAGTTCATCATCCTCTTCGATGCGAGGTTCGCCCCTATTATGACCGCTTCCGTCGGGCATGTCGTCCGTGTACACTCTCTTCGTTTCATCTTCTCGCGGCTATATTATTTTTCTCTTTGTCCCGCTTCGGCTCTTCATAGATTTGCTTTCTCTCTTCGACTGCTTTCGCCGATACACATTCGTTTGACCGGGCGTGTGGCCCTTTTCTATGTTTCGGCCTCTTGTTGATTGCCGAATACCGTGATAACCCCTTTGGGCGCAGGGCATCTTCATGCAAAGGAACCGTTGCCTTATGACAACATCGAACTTGTTCATGAAACCCCTGCCGAAGATCGCAAGATACGGATGATATATGTCAACCACATCAAAGGTAAGGTTCTCGCTTCGCATTCTCAAGATCTCCAAAAGAAACCGGGAGTGATATTTTTCCAACCGGCTTGATGGGCTTCCCGCCGAACCCCCGCAATGGGTACTCCGGTGGGTCCAACATGTGCTTGACTCAGATTCATTTTCTCGAATGTTTTCAGGAATAAGATGTCCGCCGAACTCCCGTTGTCCACCAAGATTTTTCCTATGACCCATCCAGCAATGTTGACTTCAATCACCATAGCATCATTGTGGATCGCGGATTTCAGCCTGAAATCTTCTTCTGTAAAGGTGATTGGCACCTTCGCCCACTCCGGGCGGGCAGCTGGACCATCATTGATGATGGTATTCACAGATCTGAAGTAGTTGCTTCGCTGCTTCTTTGTTTCAAACTCCATGGCAGATCCGCCTGTGATTGGCATGATAGTCCCGAACGATGGCAATGCTTTGGAGTTCTGAGGTCCCGAACTTGACTGAGGCCTTGATGAGCTTTCTGGTGGCGGTGGCAAGATTTCCCGAATGGGTTGTGGCTGCTTGGATTGATCGTATTGCTTGCGACCGAGGGAAGAATTCTTGTGAAGGCTGCCATGTTGATTGCGATTGTGGAAATTGCCGAACCGGTACGAGCTTGGCCGTGAACTCGCGAACCGCGGCGGCCGAAGTTCGGCCGAAACCGGGTTGGCATCGAGGATGCGATGCTCATCGCGTGCCTTCTCTTGTTGGATTCGTGCCATGTTCTTTTTTGTCTCGGGGCACCCTTCGGTCTTGTGGCCTCTTCCATGATACCGGCAATAGAAGTGGGGATCTCTTGGGTTGTGGTTCGGAAGGTTTGGGGTTCCTCTTCCTCTCCCCCTTCCTCTTTGACCGAATCCTCCCCCGGCACTTGGCCTCGCTTTCTTCTTGTTGCCGAGGATTTCCAACACCGTTTATATTTCGTGGATCTTTGGGGTGGTGCCCTCCGGGTCATATCTCTCGCCGCCCGTCTTGCCTCGTTTCGTTCGGCTACTCTCTTGCGGTGGTCATCATCGGATAGGATGTAATCCTCCAATTCCCGAAATAATTCTTCAACCGTCTCGGGCTTCTTTCTTGTGAGGTGGGAAGCCGTTGGCCCCGGGGTGAGACCCTTGATCGGTGCCTTGAACGTTGTCTTGTCATCGGCGTCGGGGATCCGAGACCTCTCGTTGCATGAATCTTCTCACGAAATTTCGCGGTGGTTCCCCGTCCTTCCGCTTGCGATTATACAAATACGAGGCTTCGGTTGTTGTGTCATGGAACATCCGAAACGCTTGCATGAACTTTGTTTTGAGATCTACCCGAAATCGTAGATCGAGTGTGGAGGCAGCAATGAGTACCAATTCGATGCGGTCCTTCGCAAGCTATGATGAAGGATTTGGCAAGTGCAACATCATCTCCTCTCCGCCGAATTCACGGTCGACTCGTATCTCATGAGAAACTCGCTGGAGTTTCCGAAACCGTTGTACTTGGGAAGAGAGCGGCTTGAACTTCGGCGGCCAAGGTGTTGTTTGCGGCCCTATTGACGGTGGGGATTCAGAATCCACGAAGTGTGAGACTCCGTTTCCCGCGAAGAAGTTTTCCTTCGGGGATTCTCTTGCAGGCGCGGGGTTCTGCTGCGGTGTTTCTTGCCACAGGGAGCTGTTCTCTTGCTCTTTCATTTCGTCAATTTCTCTCTGAATTGCCTGTATTTGTTCTTTTGCTTTGTTCAGCTGCTCTAGCTTTTCAGAGATTTTTCTCTTCGCCTGCAACTGAGCCGCGAACTTTTCTTTATCCCTCTGTAGTTGTTGAATCTTTTGGTGGACCATGGCTAGCTGTCTGTCTATGGCATCATCATCAGCATCAACATTCTCGTGCTCTTCTTGTTCGGTAGGTTGTTCTTGGATGTGAGTCGTTTTTTCTCGCTCTCGCCTTCATGAGGGCTTCGAGCTTCTCTTTTCGCTTTGGTCCGTTACGTTCGAGGATTCGGGAACAAACGAAGTTTCATTTCCTTGGGTGGGAAGGCGATCATCTGGTTCGCCCGTACTTGGAGCATTCTTCTTGGATTTCTTTTGAGGTGGCATCGTGAGTTTCTTTTTTCGGTGAGACACGGTGGGCGCCAATGTTGGGGGTACCCGAAAAATTCGGAATACTACCCTAACACGAGTGACGAGTTTTCAACACGTTCAATAACACAGTTAGGGCGCAAAGAGACTATAATTCCCCTTGCAAGTAGCACAAGTCCCAAAAAAGTCTGAATCCGTTTACACGTGCCCTCGCGCCCCCTTTTATAGGGAGATGAAGGGACTTTTACATTCCGATATCACCCTCGGGCTCGGAGAATATTCCTAATGTGAACACACACAAGAATGTCTTTTCCCCCCTACATATTTACAAGTCTGCCACTAGTTCACACTCTAAACCCGGACTTTTTGGGACTACAACTTTGACTTTGCTTCTCCCGTGATTCGTGAATGTCTTCGCCCGAAATTCCTGAATTAGGTCTTCGAAAGATTCCCGAAGTGGCTTTTGCTTCCCAGCAGGTTCGTGCGTATCCCAGCGCCTGAGTCCCGAACAGAGTCTTCGTCGGATTCCCGAATCGGAAAATCTCCGAAATTCGGACCATCAACCGTTGAGATTCCGGGCTTCCGCGTGTTCATGACTCCGCCTCTTCACCGAATCAAAGTTCCCGAACTCTGCACATCCCCGAATTCGAGACTTCGCAGGTCCCAGACTTCCTGGATTCGCGAATTCCCTGCTCCTGAAAAACATACTTTGAGAATGCCGTTAGACTTCGACGTTTCGAGGGTGATGTGTTTTCTTGAATTCCCCAACATACGATTAAAAAGGCTTTGGCCAATGTGTATCCTGCACCCAATTACTGTCGTCTGATCTGTATTTTTGTCGTTTCAGAAAATTAGAAAATAATAGTATTACTGGAGATGTCTCAGCACTCACTAACTGTTTCAGTCTCAATAACTTGTAAGTTAACATTTGAAAACGCTATTTATTAATTTATTTTGTCTGGTTTTCAATTTAGTGTCTTCATTCTTGGGCTTTTTTGCAGAAATGTATCATACAATAATCTTGCTGGCATTGTACCTACAAACAACAACTTTTCACGATTTTCACCTGACAGGTGGCACTCGCTGGTATTAAATGGTCACTTCATAATGTTTTTTACCAATCCTTATTTATATCTTATCATTCCAGCTTCTTGGGTAACCCTGGACTTTGTGGCTATTGGTGTGGTTCTCGTTCTTCGTGCTCTCCTATCATCCAGTGTTGAGCGCAAAAGGAGATGTATGCACAATACCACAATATCTTCATTGAATTGCTCTGGAGCATAAAATTATCACTGATAAACCATACCTTTTTTGGTTTTGTTTGCAGCATCTATATCTAAGGCTGCATTTCTTGTTATCCTGCTCGTTATCCTAGCAGCTGCTTGCTGGCCGCACAACTCACCGGTTCTCAAAGATGTCTCTGTAAGCAAACCAGCTGATACTTCTATTAGGTTTCCTGAAAGTTTCTCTAAAATATTAAAATTTTGATAAGCCATTTTGTAACTGCTGTCTTGTTGTACTGGTAGTTTGAAATTCTGATGTACTAGCTGTGTATGTAACTTGTATGGCTGTTTAATCAAATAATATCGCTTATTTACTGTGACAGATAACCTTGCTGCAGGATCAAGTAGTGTACCTCCCAAGCTTGTGATCCTCCACATGAACATGGCCCTATATGTATATGATGATATAATGAGGATGACTGAAAATTTGAGTGAAAAATACATTATTGGTTATGGAGCATCAAGTACTGTCTACAGATGTGATCTGAAGAACTGCAAGTCAGTCGCGATAAAAAACTATAGACTCACTACCCACAGAGCTTGAAGGAATTTGAGACCGAACTTGAGACTGTTGGCAGCATCAAACACCGAAATCTTGTCAGCCTTCAGGGGTACTCCCTGTCACCCGCTGGGAATCTTCTCTTCTATGATTACATGGAAAATGGCAGCCTCTGGGACGTTTTACATGGTGAGGGCAGATTGCTAAAATATTTTACATAGAATGCAATTGGGAGAGTGCTACAAACAGTTTAGTGTATAGTAATATTTTTTATGCATAGATCATAGTATTTAGAATAACTTTCACTTGATTTAGCTTTCCCTTATTCATCTGTCAGCAAGCACCTACCCGTCACTTTCCTATAAAAATGTCTGTTTTCACTGTTGTTTTGATTAGGGTATTTCCATTTTCCATGGATTGACAAGAAAATTGCGAGTTTTCTGCAACCGTTCCTAATTTGTACATCTTTGTTGATTTTAGTAGCTTCATCCAAGAAGGAAAAACTTGACTGGGAAGCGCGCCTCAAGACTGCTCTTGGTGCTGCTCAAGGCTTGGCTTATCTTCACCATGAATGCAGTCCGCGAATAATTCACAGGGATGTAAAGTCAAAGAATATCCTCCTAGACAAGGACTGCGAAGCTCATCTTGCTGACTTTGGTATTGCCAAGAGCTTGTGTGTGTCGAAGACACACACATCAACATATGTGATGGGCACCATTGGCTACATTGAATGAGATATTCCTGAGATCGAGGACTATTTTGAACCGTGAAATTTTTGCCATGATTTATTGTTTCATCATGTATCCTATATAGATTGCGTTCATCATGTATTCCTGTAGGTGTCTCGATTATGTGTCGATTGGATCAAATAATAAATCTGGTTCAATCCCTACAAATTTCCATTAAAATTTGTGGAATCCAATGCCAATTCTAACTTGCTGGAGTGATTTATCTCTATAGTTTTTGGGCAGTCGTGGAACAGTTATAGTTTATAATGCAGTCTGGTACTGTTATTTAATTTGCTAAGAGTTCACTATATATGTTTGAGTCTTATCTTTTCTTTGCACTTCACACACATAGGGGGGAATGGGAGTTGAATCACTTTATATCCATCAATTGGTATAGTGGCATCAGAGAAGTGAAAACATAGCGATTTTGTTCTCCATTCTTATGCATTACAGAGAAGACATTTCTGGAAGAAGGTATATGCGGGCCTTCGATAACGATGTGGCTCGGCTGCAGGTCTCTCACTCTCTGTCTATCTGTCTACACAATGCAGCCCAAGTCTCTCAAAGACATTTATATCTATATGTTTTCTTGCAGGATGTGTGTAAACAGTTCCCTCATTGCAGTTCAGATATGGAGCCAGGTCAGGCTGTCTCCTGATTTTTTTAAGTTACCATTTCCTTCCTTTAAACTAATCACACTCTTCGATATTGAAGCTGTTGTATGCTGATTAGTTCCATTACTTGTGGTCAGTGCTTCCTGCGAAAAGTTGCAAAATGTGTCAGCGCACCAATGTTCATACTCAATCCAGCATATGATGTTTGGCAGGCGCCATAACTCATATCCATTATCATGGTCCATTAGCGCATGGAAATGGACATGACTCTTACTGCTCTTTTCTTATTTTACTTTGGAGGTAGAGCCTTTGTTGGGGAACTCGGAAAACCCGTCACCCTCGAAACGTTAAGTTTGACAAAGTTCTTGAGACATGTTTTCCGGGGGCAGGAAACTCATGATTTTCGAAAGTCCGGAACTCGTGAAGCCTCGAATTCGCGAAACCGTGAAGTTTGGGAATCTTGATTCGGTGAAGAAATGGGGTCGGGGACATGCGGAAGCCCGGAACCTCGAGCCGGCGGCGGCACGAACTTCGGAGGACGGCCGATTCGGGAATCCGTTGAGAACCCGGTTCGGGAGTCACGCGCGAAGACATGCACGAACCGATGAAGAGGCGAAGGCCGATTCGGGAATCCGTCGAGGACCCGGTTCGGGAGTTACGCGTGAAGACATTCATGAACCGGCGGAGAAGCAAAGTCAAAGTTGTTGTCCCAAAAAGTCCAGGTTTAGAGTGTGAACTAGTGGCAGATTTGTAAATATGTTAGACAAAAAAGATATTCTTGTGTGCGTTCACACTAGGAATATTCTCTCGAGGCCGAGGGTGTTTTCGGTATGTAAAAGTCCCTTCATCTCCGTATAAAAGGGGGCGCGAGGGCACGTGTAAACGGATTCGGACTTTTTGGAACTTGTGCAATTTGCGAGAGGAAATTACGGTCTCTTTGCGCTCTCGCCTTGTACTTGAACGTGTTAAGAACTTTCTCTTGTGTTAGGGTAGTCATCCGAATTTTTCGGGTAACCCCCCAACATTGGCGTCCACCGTGTTCCGGCCGAAAAAACTCACGATGCCACCTCGAAGAAATCCAAGAAGAACGTTCCAACGAGAGGCAAATCAAGACAATCATCCTCCTACCCAAGGGAATGAAACCTCTTTCGTTCCCGAATCTTCTAACGAACAAACCAAGAACGGACAGCAAAGCTTGAAGCTCTCATGAAGGCAAGAGCGAAAAAAAACGCTCATACCCAAGAACAACCTGTCGTCGAACAGCAAGAGTTCGAGAATGTGGATGATGATGACAACACCATAGATAGGGAGCTAGAAATAGTTCAGCAAAAGATACAACGAAATGTACAGCAGAAGACAAAGAAAAGTTTGCAGCTCAATTGTAGGCGAAGAGAAAAATCTCCGAAAAGCTAGAGCGGCTAAACAAAGCAAAAGAGCAAATTCAAGCGATACAGAAAGAAATTGATGAAATGAAAGAACAAGAGAACAGTTCCCTGTGGCAGGAGTCACCGCACCAGAAATCTGGGCATGCAAGAGAACCCCCGAAAGAAAACTTATTCGCGAGAGATGGAGTCTCACACTTCGTGGATTCTGAATCGCCGTTGTCAATTGGGCTGCAAACAGCACCTTGGCCGCCGAAGTTTAAGCCTGTCTCTCTCCCCAAATACAACGGCTTCGGAAACTCCAGGCAGTTTCTCATGAGATACGAATCAGCTGTGAATTCGGCAGGAGGGGATGATGTTGCACTGGCCAAATCCTTCATCATTGCTTGCAAAGGACCAGTACTGAATTGGTACTCACTGCTGCCTCCACACTCAGTCTACAGCTGGGCAGACCTCAAGACAAAGTTCATGCAAGCATTTCAAATGTTCCACGACACCACAGCGGAAGCATTAGATTTGTATAACTGCAAGCAGAAAGACAGAGAACCACTGCGGAACTTCGTGAGAAGGTTCATGCAACAAAGGTCTCAAATCCCCGAAGCTGATGACAAAACAACGATCAACGCACTGATCAAAGGTCTCACCCGGGGGCCGACGACTTCGCATCTCACAAGAAAGAAACCCAAGACAGGTTGAGGAACTCTTTCACGAATTGGAGGAGTATATTTTGTCGGATGATGACCATCGCGAGAAAGAGTGGCCGAGCGCAACGAGGCAAGACAAGGCAACAGAGAGATGACATGGAGGGCACCACCCCAACATCCGCGAAATGTCAACAACGACGGAAATTCGCAACCCGAGCACGGCAACGAAGCCAAGCACCGGGGGAGGGTTCAATCCCGCAGTAAGGGGGAGAGGCAGAGGACCTCCAGCACTCACGAACCACAACCCGAAAGATCCTTACTTCTATTGGCAGTATCATGGGAGGGGCCATAGCACCGAAGGGTGCCCCGAAACGAAGAAGAACATGGCAAAAATTCAGCAAGAGAAAGCACTAATGACCATCGCATCCTCAATGCCAAGCCAGTTTCGCCCGAATTTCTGGCAGCCGCAATTCGCGAACCCACAGTCAAGTTCTGTCCCAGTTCAGCAATTCCCGCAACCACAGTCAACGTGGCAGCCGCCGCAGCAGTTTTTCCCTCAGTCACAAGCGATCCAGGCAATCCAAAGCAACCGCAATCCATTCGGGAAATCCCGCCGCCACCTCCGTAAAGTTCGTCAAGACCTCGGTCAAGTTCGGGACCTCGAACTCCAAAGCATTGCCATCGTTCGGGACTATCATGCCAATCACGGGCGGGTCGGCCATGGAATTCGAGACCAAGAAGCAAAGAAACAATTACTTCAGGTCTGTGAACACTATCATCAATGACGGCCCAGCTGCACGGCCGGAGTGGGCAAAGGTGCCAATCACCTTCACAGAAGAAGATTTCAGGCTAAAATCCGCGATTCACAATGACGCCATGGTCATTGAGGTGAACATAGCTGGATGGGTCATAGGAAATGTCCTGGTTGACAATGGGAGCTCGGCGGATATCTTGTTCTTGAAGACTTTCGAAAAAATGAATCTGAGCCAGCACATGTTGGATCCCCTAGAGTACCCGCTGCAAGGGTTCGGAGGAAAGCCCATCAAGCCGGTTGGAAACATTTTGCTCCCGGTTTCCTTCAGAGATCTCGAGAATGTCAGAACGGAGAGTCTCACTTTCGATGTAGTTGACATTTACCACCCATACCTCGCAATCTTCGGCAGAGGTTTCATGAACAAGTTTGACGCTGTCATAAGGCAGCAGTTCTTATGCGTGAATATGCATGCGCCCAAAGGGGTCATCACGGTGTTTGGCAATCAGCAAGAGGCCAGAAACATAGAAAAAGGCCACATGCCCAGCCAAACGAACGTGTACCAGCTGAAAGCAGCTGACGAGAAGGAGGAAATCTACGAAGAGCCTAAGCGGGACAAGGAAAAAAATGAGATAGCCGCAGAAGGTGAAACAAAGAAAGTGTATCTGGACGACATGCCCGATAGAGCAGTCATAATAGGGGCCAACCTCAGCGCCGAAGAGGACAAGGACCTTGTACAATTTTTGAACAGAAACAAGGATGTTTTCGCATGGTCAGCCAAGGACCTGCAAGGTGTTGACAGGGATATCATCGAACATGCCCTAGAAACAGACGAAAAAATACCACCCAAGATGCAAAAACTTCGGAAAATGTCTGAGGAAAAGGTGAAAGCCGTCGAAGCGAGAGTTCGAGAGATTACGGGATGCACGGTAATCGGAGAAGTCAAGTACCCGGTCCGGCTAGCCAAAACCGTGCCGTGTCGGGAAAAAAAAATGGAAAGTGGAGAATGTGCGTGGACTTCACCGATTTGAGCAAGGCATGCAAGAAAGACGATTTTCCCTTGGAGAGGGTAGACAAAATCGTAGATGATGCAGCCAATAGTGAGATGCTCTCGCTCCCGGACATGTTCTCTCGGGTATCATCGGATCGAGTTCGGAAAGAGGACGAAGAGAAAACAAGTTTCATCACTCCCTTCGGAACATTTTGCTTCATAAGAATGCCAGAGGGGCTAAAGAACGTAGGATGTACATTTTCAAGAATGATAGCAATAGTATTACACCCGCAGATTCGGAGAAACATCTTGGCATATGTGGACGACATAGTTGTCAAAAGCGTTCAGAGAAAAGACCACATCAGTGACCTGGCGGAAACATTTGCGAACATGAGGGCAGCGAGTCTGAAGCTGAATCCGGAAAAATGTGTATTCGGCATTCACAAGGGGAAAGTTCTTGGATGCCTAGTATCAACAAAAGGCATAGAGGCAAATCCCGACAAAATCAAGGCTCTAGTGGAAATGCAAGATCCAGTTTCAGTGAAAGATGTGCAGAAACTGACAGGGAGGGTAGCTGCCCTTAACAGATTCATTCCCAGAGCCGCAGAAAGAAGCTTACCGTTCTTCCAAGTCCTCAGAAGTACTAAGAACTTCCAGTGGTCTGAACCTCAGAGGCGAGCCTTCCAGGAATTGAAGGATTACTTGTCCACCATGACCAAACTTTGTCCTCCCGAACCTAAATCGCCGCTCCTGCTATATGTGTCTGCATCAAGTTCGGCAGTAAGTGCAGTGCTAGTGCAAGAAAAAGAGGAAGAAGGAAAGCTCAGACAAATTCTCGTATACTTTGCTTCAGAAGCATTGTCTGGTTCCAAGATCTTCTATTCCGGGCTGGAAAAAATTGTAACTCTCTTCCTACATATGGCTCTTTCTTTTAGAGTGAACAAATTGTAAGGAAAACGAAGTCTAGCTAGCTATATAGCTCTTTCTTTCAGAGTGAACAAATTGTAACTCTCTTCCTACATATGGAAGTAACTAGGAAATACTACTCATGCGTAAATATTTGTACACATATATGTTGCTTGCAGGCATCACTGTTGGTACTTCGGTCTTATTTTGTATCATTCTTGGAACCGGGGTATGCTATTTGTTGAAGCGGATAGAGCAGAAAGAATTGGAAGCAGTCGAGAAAAAGAATGGAAGTGAGAGGCTTAGAAATGTGAAAACTCTAATGCTATTCACAAAGGAGGAGCTTGACCAAATAACCAACAACAACTCGGTGCCTCTTGGCAAGGGAGGCTTTGGTGAGGTTCACAAAGGAACTTTACCGGACATGACCGAGGTGGCAGTTAAGGCCTCCAATGAGGTAACCAAAGCCCAAGGTTTAGCATACATGCATTCATACACTGACGATGGCATACAGCATGCCGATGTCAAACCAGGCAACATACTCCTGGATGCTGGGATGGTTCCGAAAATTTCTGATTTTGGATTGTCCAAGGTTTTTGTAGATGGCAAAGATTACACCATGAATGTGGTAGGGTGCCTTCCCTATATGGATCCAGTGTACAAGAATACTGGGAGGTTAACTCCCAAGAGCGACGTGTACAGCTTCGGAATTATCCTGTTAGAGCTGATTTGTAGAAAACCCGCTGGGAGTGGTGAAAGCAGCCTCGTCCAGCAATTTAAAACAGTTTTTGAGCAAGATAACACTGGGAAGGTGCTGTTTGACATGGAGGGAGATTGCTGAAGAAGATACTCCCATTCTTGATGAAATTGCCTTACTGGCCTTGAAGTGTTTGAAGGAAAAGGTTGAAGACAGACCGGCTATGGTGAGTGTAGCAAGTGCACTTGTGATGCTCAAAGTTTCTTGGGAAGAAAAAGAACAAATGTTATTCACATCTACGTCAGGCAATTGAGGCCTTTTTTTAAGGAGCTCAGCCTACGATCGAGTGATTCACCAGGGAAGTGAAAATGATCTTGCATTGTATCAGAAATTTTTTGGAAGCAGATGAGGTGAATTAGGAGAAACTACTTTCTTACATATCTCCCTGCATCTTATTTCATTTCAGAGAATCACTCTCTGCATGGAAGTGATTGTGAACTGTCGTTTTGCATAGCACCCTTGGAAACATTGGTCTTGGATTTGTCTTGTCATCTGCTTATGTTTAGTGTGTCATGTATTTGTTATCATTATTGAATAAATGAAATGTGCTACCGCCGCTTGTCACTTAATAGTGTAAAGGACAATGTAATGCCCTATATTATGTTACAAACAAGGGATTCATTTTTAGATGAAGGATATAAAAACCGGTCTCATCAGCAAACAGAGTTCTGAGAGCTTACAACCGATAGCATCAGAAACCTACAGTACATAGGCTGTTTGACAGCTTCCACTGGTAGAGAGGGAGGCTTTGGTTCGAACCTTTAGTCCCGGTTCAACTTTGGAGCCGGGACTAAAGGCCTTTTGTCGATGTGGCCCGAAATGCTGGTTGGAGACACCCCCTTTAGTCCCGGTTGGTATAACCAACCGTGACAAAAGGGCTGGCTCCCAACGTCATTTTCCCGCAATGATTGACGCGGGCTTTTTAGCACCGGCTGGAGTTACCAACCGAGACTTCTCTTGGCCTCCCAAGAGTTTGGCAAAAAGATGTTTTACGTTCCACAATATTTCCTTTCACAGTATTCTTTCATAGTTCCTGCAGCCCATCCAGGATGGCTGCAGTTACTAATAAGTTGATTCAGTTTGGAGACCAGCCATGACTTTTCTTGAATTTTCTTGACAAAGCATGAGCTGCATTTGCATAGTAGGGAGAGGAGTTCCAGTGCAATTCTATCTGTTACCACAGATATAGAATCCCTCTCGAATCTACCCAATAATTCTCAAATGTGAAAATGTAGAATTTGGGAACTGAAGTCTCAATGTTAATTACAAATAGTGTGTGATCGTACATGTGCCTTCAGACAGGCTGCACTGACGTATTAGGATAGGAAGTGATCCATGAATATGAAGTGAAGATTATTCTAGTTTTACCAAAAGGGGATCCTGCTGCATTTTGCTCCACAACTGTCTACTGAAAGGGAATACAAATCAAGTGTTGTATCAAATAATTGTACATATATAAGTATAGCATTGATGTTTTGTATGAGGCCATTTGGTGAAGTCAAACGGCCTGCTGCTAATCATCCTTGTGAGGCAGTTGATAAAATCTGGACAAATGTGGGCTAGTTTTTGGTAGGTAAATCCACCTGACTACATAGTTCTAAATAGCGGGCTATAGCATTTTTAGAGGGTCCCCGCTACGCTATTTGTATTTTTGCCGCTATGGCAGCTATGGACGCTAAATCGGGCTATAGCTGCGCTAAACGGCGTAGCTTTAGCGCCGCTATAGCCTTAGCCTTAGCTCAGTGCTACAATTGTGATCTTTTGGACAACTAAATATTTGAATTGTATGAATCTTGTTGTACTGTCAACTTAAGTAATGTTCCAACACCCCTAGACACATATTTATGCTTATGATATTTGCTAATTACTGTATTTTTTCATCTATTACTTGTATTTGTCATGGTTTGATAGTAAATCGCTATTTGCAATAGCCCGCTATAGCCTCCGCTATAGCTTCTTAGCCTCGGAAAAAAAAATGCCGCTATTTGCCATAGCCCGCTATTTAAAACTTTGCCTAACTATTGGTCTGACCTGTGCAACTCAGCTAGTTTTCTATCATTGTAAGGATAACCAACAAGTAAATGATATCGTTATAGAAAATTAGATGATATGGACGGGATATTATCTCTTAGCTACTTGATATGTGCCTTTATAAAGGGCACAGTGAGGGCATATGCCCCCACTCAATTTCTTATTTTTTATGGACTTGTGCCTATTTTGCTGAAGTTGTGAACACTCAAGAGAAGGCCCTCACTCAGTTCAGGGGCAAGGTTTTATGGAGGAAAAAGTAGGAACGGACAGCATACTTAACTCAGCTCAAAAACAGAAGCATGATCTCGACAATCGATTCAAAAAAAAAAATATGTGTGTTAGATATTGTGTCGAATATTTGCACGAGTTCGGTTACGATAGACTTGAGTTGTATTTAGCAGCATAGAGTAGAGTCCTTATCATACTCTGTAAACCGAACCTCTTCATAAATATGAGAGGGGCACTATTGTTGTAACCATAACATCATAGCGACCAGCTCCCTAGGGGGAACGTGGCGCAATGCCGAGATCCTAAAGCGGCGATGTTGCGGTATTGAGGAGGAGCGCCCATATTCATTCTCTGAGGATTTAGGCTAGCTTCGACTTAACCTCATTAACAAAGATCGTGTCTCCTTTGTCGTATTTGATGGTAAGTTCGTCTAGGTAGATCAATGGCATTAGTGGAGATTAGCAGGCGGTTCACCACCGTGGAGGGCTAATTTCTTACAATGTGCAATATATATGGTTATCTTGTTCATGGCATGGTTCTTCAAATCATAAACGTTGGTATTGTGCTACAGTGCTGTGCTACACTACCCCGCCGAATAAACACTAGTTGGCATTGCTACAGTACTGAAACCGCTCGATTAAACGCTGGTAACTCCTTACAGCCGTTTCATCCGGCGGTTGAAGGTTAATTTTGCAAAATTTTGTTAGACCCGATTATTTTTGTAAAATTGTAAAAAAATATATTAAATAGTTATTGCAACTATATTAATTGTCCATGCATGGTATGTAGTTTCAGTTTTAACAACCAACAATAATTTTAATAACAACCATCAATATAATCCACTTGCATTTCAAAATTTACTTTTCAAAAGCTGATCTGTACGCAGCAACTATCATTTCTCAATTTTCTACTATATATGACACTTTTCAAAACAATAAATGCGATTCTAGAAAAGATTCTATCCCATCAGGGGACCTTTGAAATCTTACACTGTGTGCACCCGTCATACTTTGTGTCCTTTAAGATGAAATATTCCTTATTGGTCATCAAGATTCTTTCTTTTATACAACTTTCTTCCACACTTGTCATATTTTATATCTCATCCTCTGTACCAACTACCCACACACAGAGCCCACATGTCATTCTCCCTGCTCCTCTCTCTCTCCATCTTTTCTCCCCCCCTCTCTCTCCTCCATCATTTCCTCCCCTCTCTTCCTTCGCCTCCCTCTATTGTCGGGCATAAAAAACTAATTAATGATTCTCAAGCTGGACTTAAAAAAGGCTTATAACAAAGTACATTGGAGTTTTTTGTTGGAGCTTAGACAGAAACACTTCCATGCTAAATGGATAGAGTGGATCAGACAACGTGTGTGTGTAGGGGGGGGGGGGGCAAAGTTTGGACTGATATTCATGCGATTCATGGGAGCTCATTCAATAATCATAAAAGGATATAAAGGGAGCTTCTTAGACAGAAACACTTCCCTGCTAAATGGTGTCAACTACAAAGTTTCAAAACTTTCTGAACTACAACTTTCATTTTTTGAGTTTCTCCAAAAATTTGAATTTCAAATTTGAGAGATTCAGACCTAGTTTTCTGTTGATAATATGATTTCAAATAAACAAGTCATGAACTACAAAGTTTCTCTATTCTTCAACTTTTATTTTGAATGTTTCTCTAATTGAGGTTGTTTGAAAAATTCAAAACTTCAAATTTAAAAAATTCAGACATACTTTTCCTTGACAAAAATAATTCAAATTTAAAAAGTTTCAACTACAAAGTTGTATAACTTCTGAAAGATCTACAACTTTTATTTTGGTCATTTATTCATCAGATATAGTGGTAGTTACATTCTTCAAAAATTTATATATCTCTCATATAGTTTCAAGAAACTATACAAGAGATATAAGATTTTGTGAACAAAATTACTACGGCTTTGTCAAATTAATAAATGCGCCAAATAAAAGTTGTAGATCTTCAAAAGTTATGAAATTGTAGTAGAAGTTGTTTAATATGAATTTATTTAGGGCTTCAAAAAGTGATTTTGAATTTCAACTTTGCCTACTGTTTTTGCAAATACTCACGGCAAACTTCGAATTTGCTCAAAAAAGGCTCACGACAAAATTGGTCTTCGCCGAGAGCTGCACTCGACAAACACATTTTGCAGTCGCCATAAAAAGGCTCGCGACAAAATAGTTCTTTGCCGAGAACCACACTTGGCAAACTCCTTTTTGTTGTGAGCCATGCTTTTGTCGTGACTTTTCGTTGTGACCATCGACAACACGGTATTTTGCCGTGAGCCCAACAAAAAGCTTACGGCAAAAAGGCTGGCTCATGGCTTATCCGGTAGGTGGTTATATCGTGTTATTTCCTTTTTTACAGAAGTGGAAGATTTTGTATAAAGAGACGGATCAATTTTGGACTTGGTAACAAAAAAGTTGAAGCTTCAACTATCATCCTTAAGGCCAGAAGACTGAATAATTAGTTCTGCTAGCAAGACCAGATCTTTCCTCATCTATTTTGTTCTGTCTTGAAATAATCATTAGTATTAATCTGGTTATGGTTGAATATCCTTTTGGCAGAGTTAGTTTTAGAGGGTGGTATGCTGTCGGCATTAAGTAGCTTTCCTCAGCCTGTTACATTGTAAAAACTGGTATCCCTAGTGTTACCTTTGCTTTAAAACTGGCCCCAATGCCTTTTTATTAAAAAAGAGTAAAACGTATGAGCGGCATTCAAACTTGTGCTGCTGCGTCACGCCAGTCCACGAACTCACAAACTGTGACACTAAGATCCCTAATCGTTGTTTGGGTTTTACTACACATCCAAACAGGTCTAGACCCGTGGCCCATGACGACGTGGCGTACTTGTGGGACACTCGTCTCCATGCAAAAACTTCCTCCGTACACTTATTGGCCCATGTTCGTCTTTCCCCTCCCAAATCACCATAACCTCTCTGTCGGGCATATTTTCCTCCAGATTCTGAGTAGGTGAGGTCCAGTCCACGACGAAATCTGCCAGGACTTGCGATTTTATTGCACTTCTTCTTTCGAAATCCACCACATACTCGGAGAGTTCAGCACCCCACTTGATGATTCGGGTAGATGCCTCCCTGTTTGCGAACAGGTCACTTAACGGTTGGTTGGTGATAACTCTTATTCTGTGGCCCTCGAAGTAGTGCCTTAGCTTTCTTGCTGCCATGATGACCGCATACGCGATCTTCTCCAGTTCGGAATAGAAAACCTTGGAACCAGACAATGCCTCGGAGGCGAAATATACAGGGATTTGCCTCAGCTTTCCTTCTTCTTCCTTTTCCTGTACCAAAGATCGCGCTTACCGCCGAACTTGATGCGGACACATACGAGCGAAGCGGCGATTTTGGCTCGGGAGGACAGAGCTTGGTCATGCTTGGACAAGTAGTCCTTCGGTTCACGAAAAGCCCGCTTCGAGGTTCGGACCACCGGAATTTCTTGGTACTTCGAGAACTTGGAAGAATGGCAGACTTCTTTCTGCAGCTCCCGGGAATGAATCTGTTAAGGGCAGCCACTCTCCCTGTCAACTTCTGAACATCTTTCACTGAGGCCGGCTCTTGCATTTCCATTAAAGCCTTTATCTTGTCAGGGTTTGCCTCAATGCCTTTCGTTGAAACTAGGCATCCGAGAACTTTCCCCTTGTGAATCCCGAACACACATTTTTCTGGGTTCAGTTTCAAGTTTGCTGTCCTCAAGTTCGCGAACGTTTCTGCCAAATCACTGATATGGTCTTTTCTCTGAATACTTTTGACGACTATGTCATCCACATATGCCAAGATATTTCTCCGAATCTGCTGGTGCAGCACTATTGCTATCATTCTTGAAAACGTGCACCCCGCATTCTTCAGCCCCTCTGGCATTCTTACGAAACAAAATGTTCCGAAAGGAGTGATGAAGCTTGTCTTCTCTTCGTCCTCTTTGCGAACTCTGATTTGATTGATACCCAGAGAACATGTCCAGGAGCGAAAGCATCTCACTGTTGGCTGCATCATCCACGATTTTGTCTACCCTTTCCAAGGGAAAATCGTCCTTCTTGCACGCCTTGTTCAAATCGGTGAAGTCAATACACATTCTCCATTTGCCATTTTTCTTCTTGACTGGCACAGTGTTGGCTAACCAAACTGGGTACTTGACTTCTCTGATCACTTGGGCATCCTGTAATCTCTGAACTTCTGCTTCCACTGCCTTGACCTTTTCGTCAGACATTTTCCGAAGTTTTTGCTTCTTGGGTGGTATCTTGTCATCTGTTTCGAGGACATGTTCGATTATGTCTCTGTCAACGCCTTGCAAATCTTTGGCTGACCATGCAAAAACATCCTTGTTTCTGTTCAGGAATCGTATGAGTTCATCATCCTCTTCGATGCGAGGTTCGCCCCTATTATGACCGCTCTCGTCGGGCATGTCGTCCGGGTACACTCTCTTCGTTTCATCTTCTCGCGGCTATATTATTTTTCTCTTTGTCCCGCTTCGGCTCTTCATAGATTTGCTTTCTCTCTTCACGTGCTTTCGGCCGATACACATTCGTTTGACCGGGCGTGTGGCCCTTTTCTATGTTTCGGCCTCTTGTTGATTGCCGAATACCGTGATAACCCCTTTGGGCGCAGCATCTTCATGCAAAGGAACTGTTGCCTTATGACAACGATCGAACTTGTTCATGAAACCCCCGCCGAAGATCGCAAGATACGGATGATATATGTCAACCACATCAAAGGTAAGGTTCTCGGTTCGGCATTCTCAAGATCTCCGAAAGAAACTGGGAGTGATATTTTTCCAACCGGCTTGATGGGCTTCCCGCCGAACCCCTGCAATGGGTACTCTGGTGGGTCCAACATGTGCTGACTCAGATTCATTTTCTCGAATGTTTTCAGGAATAAGATGTCCGCCGAACTCCCGTTGTCCACCAAGATTTTTCCTATGACCCATCCAGCAATGTTGACTTCAATCACCATGGCATCATTGTGGATCGCGGATTTCAGCCTGAAATCTTCTTCTGTAAAGGTGATTGGCACCTTCGCCCACTCCGGGCGGGCAGCTGGACCATCATTGATGATGGTATTCACAGATCTGAAGTAGTTGCTTCGCTGCTTCTTTGTTTCAAACTCCATGGCAGATCCGCCTGTGATTGGCATGATAGTCCCGAACGATGGCAATGCTTTGGAGTTCTGAGGTCCCGAACTTGACTGAGGCCTTGATGAGCTTTCTGGTGGCGGTGGCAAGATTTCCCGAATGGGTTGTGGCTGCTGGATTGACTGTATTGCTTGCGACTGAGGGAAGAATTGCTGTGAAGGCTGCCATGTTGATTGCGATTGTGGAAATTGCTGAACTGGTACAGAGCTTGGCTGTGAACTCGCGAACTGCGGCGGCCAGAAGTTCGACCGAAACTGGGTTGGCATCGAGGATGCGATGCTCATCAGTGCCTTCTCTTGTTGGATTCGTGCCATGTTCTTTTTTGTCTCGGGGCACCCTTCGGTGCTGTGGCCTCTTCCATGATACTGGCAATAGAAGTGGGGATCTCTTGGGTTGTGGTTCGGAAGGTTTGGGGTTCCTCTTCCTCTCCCCCTTCCTCTTTGACTGAATCCTCCCCTGGCACTTGGCCTGCTTTCTTGCTGTTGCTGAGGATTTCCAACACTGTTTATATTTCGTGGATGCTGGGGTGGTGCCCTCCAGGTCATATCTCTGCCGCCCTGTCTTGCCTCGTTTCGTTCGGCTACTCTCTTGCGGTGGTCATCATCAGATAGGATGTAATCCTCCAATTCCCGAAATAATTCTTCAACTGTCTCAGGCTTCTTTCTTGTGAGGTGGGAAGCCGTTGGCCCTGGGGTGAGACCCTTGATCGCGTGCCTTGAACGTTGTCTTGTCATCGGCGTCGGCGTCGGGGATCCGAGACCTCTCGTTGCATGAATCTTCTCACGAAATTTCGCAGTGGTTCCCTGTCCTTCTGCTTGCAGTTATACAAATCTGAGGCTTCGGCTGTTGTGTCATGGAACATCTGAAACGCTTGCATGAACTTTGTTTTGAGATCTACCCAGCTGTAGATCGAGTGTGGAGGCAGCAATGAGTACCAATTCAGTACTGTTCCTTCGCAAGCTATGATGAAGGATTTGGCAAGTGCAACATCATCTCCTCCCCGCCGAATTCACACCGACTCGTATCTCATGAGAAACCGCCCGGAGTTTCCGAAACCGTTGTACTTGGGAAGAGAGACCGGCTTGAACTTCGGCGGCCAAGGTGCTTGTTTGCGGCCCTATTGACGATGGGGATTCGAATCCACGAAGTGTGAGACTCCGTTTCCCGCGAAGAAGTTTTCCTTCGGGGATTCTCTTGCGGGCGCGGGGGTTCTGCGCGCGTGTTTCTTGCCATAGGGAGCTGTTCTCTTGCTCTTTCATTTCGTCAATTTCTCTCTCGAATTGCCCGTATTTGTTCTTTTGCTTTGTTCGACCGCTCTAGCTTTTCGGAGATTTTTCTCTTCGCCCGCAACCGAGCCGCGTACTTTTCTTTATCCCTCTGTAGTTGCTTGAATCTTTTGGTGGACCATGGCTAGGCGTGCTGTCTATGGCATCATCATCGCATCAACATTCTCGTGCTCTTGCTGTTCAGTAGGTTGTTCTTGGATGTGAGTCGTGTTTTTTCTCGCTCTCGCCTTCATGAGGGCTTCGAGCTTCTCTTTTCGCCGCCGGGTCCGTTACGTTCGAGGATTCGGGAACAAACGAAGTTTCATTTCCTTGGGTGGGAAGGCGATCATCCCGGTTCGCCCGTACCGGAGCATTCTTCTTGGATTTCTTTTGAGGTGGCATCGTGAGTTTCTTTTTCGGCTGAGACACGGTGGGCGCCAATGTTGGGGGTACCCGAAAAATTCGGAATACTACCCTAACACGAGTAACAGTTTCAACACGTTCAATAACACAGTTAGGGCGCAAAGAGACTGTAATTCCCCTTGCAAGTAGCACAAGTCCCAAAAAAGTCTGAATCCGTTTACACGTGCCCTCGCGCCCCCTTTTATAGGGAGACGAAGGGACTTTTACATTCCGATATCACCCTCGGGCTCGGAGAATATTCCTAATGTGAACACACACAAGAATGTCTTTTCCCCCCTACATATTTACAAGTCCGCCACTAGTTCACACTCTAAACCCGGACTTTTTGGGACTACAACTTTGACTTTGCTTCTCCCGTGATTCGTGAATGTCTTCGCCCGAAATTCCCGAATTAGGTCTTCAAAAGATTCCCGAAGTGGCTTTTGCTTCCCCGGCGAGGTTCGTGCGTGTCCCAGCGCCTGAGTCCCGAACAGAGTCTTCATCGGATTCCCGAATCGGAAAATCTCCGAAATTCGGACCATCAACAGTTGAGATTCCGGGCTTCCGCGTGTTCATGACTCCGCCTCTTCACCGAATCAAAGTTCCCGAACTCTGCACATCCCCGAATTCGAGACTTCGCAGGTCCCAGACTTCCTGGATTCGCGAATTCCCTGCTCCTGAAAAACATACTTTGAGAATGCCGTTAGACTTCGACGTTTCGAGGGTGATGTGTTTTCCTGAATTCCCCAACATACGCTTAAAAAGGCTTTGGCCAATGTGTATCCCGCACCCAATTACTGTTGTTTGATCTGTATTTTTGTCGTTTCAGAAAATTAGAAAATAATAGTATTACTTGGAGATGTCTCAGCACTCACTAACTGTTTCAGTCTCAATAACTTGTAAGTTAACATCTGAAAAAGCTATTTATTAATTTATTTTGTCCGGTTTTCAATTTAGTGTCTTCATTCTTGGGCTTTTTTGCAGAAATGTATCATACAATAATCTTGCTGGCATTGTACCTACAAATAACAACTTTTCACGATTTTCACCTGACAGGTGGCACTCGCTGGTATTAAATGGTCACTTCATAATGTTTTTTACCAATCCTTATTTATATCTTATCATTCCAGCTTCTTGGGTAACCCTGGACTTTGTGGCTATTGGTGTGGTTCTCGTTCTTCGTGCTCTCCTATCATCCAGTGTTGAGCGCAAAAGGAGATGTATGCACAATACCACAATATCTTCATTGAATTGCTCTGGAGCATAAAATTATCACTGATAAACCATACCTTTTTTGGTTTTGTTTGCAGCATCTATATCTAAGGCTGCATTTCTTGTTATCCTGCTCGTTATCCTAGCAGCTGCTTGCTGGCCGCACAACTCACCGGTTCTCAAAGATGTCTCTGTAAGCAAACCAGCTGATACTTCTATTAGGTTTCCTGAAAGTTTCTCTAAAATATTAAAATTTTGATAGACATTTTGTAACTGCTGTCTTGTTGTACTGGTAGTTTGAAATTCTGATGTGCTAGCAGTGTGTGTAACTTGTATGGCTGTTTAATCAAATAATATCGCTTATTTACTGTGACAGATAACCTTGCTGCAGGATCAAGTAGTGTACCTCCCAAGCTTGTGATCCTCCACATGAACATGGCCCTATATGTATATGATGATATAATGAGGATGACTGAAAATTTGAGTGAAAAATACATTATTGGTTATGGAGCATCAAGTACTGTCTACAGATGTGATCTGAAGAACTGCAAGTCAGTCGCGATAAAAAACTATAGACTCACTACCCACAGAGCTTGAAGGAATTTGAGACCGAACTTGAGACTGTTGGCAGCATCAAACACCGAAATCTTGTCAGCCTTCAGGGGTACTCCCTGTCACCCTCTGGGAATCTTCTCTTCTATGATTACATGGAAAATGGCAGCCTCTGGGACGTTTTACATGGTGAGGGCAGATTGCTAAAATATTTTACATAGAATGCAATTGGGAGAGTGCTACAAACAGTTTAGTATATAGTAATATTTTTTATGCATAGATCATAGTATTTAGAATAACTTTCACTTGATTTAGCTTTCCCTTATTCATCTGTCAGCAAGCACCTACCCGTCACTTTCCTATAAAAATGTCTGTTTTCACTGTTGTTTTGATTAGGGTATTTCCATTTTCCATGGATTGACAAGAAAATTGCGAGTTTTCTGCAACCGTTCCTAATTTGTACATCTTTGTTGATTTTAGTAGCTTCATCCAAGAAGGAAAAACTTGACTGGGAAGCGCGCCTCAAGACTGCTCTTGGTGCTGCTCAAGGCTTGGCTTATCTTCACCATGAATGCAGTCCGCGAATAATTCACAGGGATGTAAAGTCAAAGAATATCCTCCTAGACAAGGACTGCGAAGCTCATCTTGCTGACTTTGGTATTGCCAAGAGCTTGTGTGTGTCGAAGACACACACATCAACATATGTGATGGGCACCATTGGCTACATTGAATGAGATATTCCTGAGATCGAGGACTATTTTGAACCGTGAAATTCTTGCCATGATTTATTGTTTCATCATGTATCCTATATAGATTGCGTTCATCATGTATTCCTGTAGGTGTCTCGATTATGTGTCGATTGGATCAAATAATAAATCTGGTTCAATCCCTACAAATTTCCATTAAAATTTGTGGAATCCAATGCCAATTCTAACTTGCTGGAGTGATTTATCTCTATAGTTTTTGGGCAGTCGTGGAACAGTTATAGTTTATAATGCAGTCTGGTACTGTTATTTAATTTGCTAAGAGTTCACTATATATGTTTGAGTCTTATCTTTTCTTTGCACTTCACACACATAGGGGGGAATGGGAGTTGAATCACTTTATATCCATCAATTAGTATAGTGGCATCAGAGAAGTGAAAACATAGCGATTTTTTTCTCCACTATTATGCATTACAGAGAAGACATTTCTGGAAGAAGGTATATGCGGGCCTTCGATAACGATGTGGCTCGGCTGCAGGTCTCTCACTCTCTGTCTATCTGTCTACACAATGCAGCCCAAGTCTCTCAAAGACATTTATATCTATATGTTTTCTTGCAGGATGTGTGTAAACAGTTCCCTCATTGCAGTTCAGATATGGAGCCAGGTCAGGCTGTCTCCTGATTTTTTTAAGTTACCATTTCCTTCCTTTAAACTAATCACACTCTTCGATATTGAAGCTGTTGTATGCTGATTAGTTCCATTACTTGTGGTCAGTGCTTCCTGCGAAAAGTTGCAAAATGTGTCAGCGCACCAATGTTCATACTCAATCCAGCATATGATGTTTGGCAGGTGCCATAACTTGTATCCATTATCATGGTCCATTAGCGCATGGAAATGGACATGACTCTTACTGCTCTTTTCTTATTTTACTTTGGAGGTAGAGCCTTTGTTGGGGAATTCAGGAAAACCCGTCACCCTCGAAACGTTAAGTTTGACAAAGTTCTTGAGACATGTTTTTCGGGGCAGGAAACTCATGATTTTCGAAAGTCCGGAACTCGTGAAGCCTCGAATTCGCGAAACCGTGAAGTTCGGGAATCTTGATTCGGTGAAGAAATGGGGTCGGGGACATGCGGAAGCCCGGAACCTCGAGCCGGCGGCGGCACGAACTTCGGAGGATGGCCGATTCGGGAATCCGTTGAGAACCCGGTTCGGGAGTCACGCGCGAAGACATGCACGAACCGATGAAGAGGCGAAGGCCGATTCGGGAATCTGTCGAGGACCCGCTTCGGGAGTTACGCGTGAAGACATTCACGAACCGGCGGAGAAGCAAAGTCAAAGTTGTTGTCCCAAAAAGTCCAGGTTTAGAGTGTGAACTAGTGGCAGATTTGTAAATATGTTAGACGAAAAAGATATTCTTGTGTGCGTTCACACTAGGAATCTTCCCCGAGGCCGAGGGTGTTTTCGGTATGTAAAAGTCCCTTCATCTCCGTATAAAAGGGGGCGCGAGGGCACGTGTAAACGGATTCGGACTTTTTGGAACTTGTGCAATTTGCGAGGAAATTACGGTCTCTTTGCGCTCTCGCCTTGTACTTGAACGTGTTAAGAACTTTCTCTTGTGTTAGGGTAGTCATCCGAATTTTTCGGGTAACCCCCCAACATTGGCGTCCACCGTGTTCCAGCCGAAAAAAACTCACGATGCCACCTCGAAGAAATCCAAGAAGAACGTTCCAAGAGAGGCAAATCAAGACAATCATCCTCCTACCCAAGGGAATGAAACCTCTTTCGTTCCTGAATCTTCTAACACAACAGACCAAGAACGGAGAGCAAAGCTTGAAGCTCTCATGAAGGCAAGAGCAGAAAAAACAGCTCATACCCAAGAACAACCTGCCGAACAGCAAGAGTTTGAGAATGTGCATGATGATGACAACACCATAGATAGGGAGCTAGAAATAGTTCAGCAAAAGATACAACAGCTGCAGAAAGACAAAGAAAAGTTCGCAGCTCAGTTGCAGGCGAAGAGAAAAATCTCTCGAAAAGCTAGAGCAGGCTAAACAAAGCAAAAGAGCAAATTGAAGCGATACGAAAGAAATTGACGAAATGAAAGAACAAGAGAACAGTTCCCCGTGGCAGAGTCACCGCACCAAAACTCGGGCTAGCAAGAGAACCCCCGAAAGAAAACTTCTTCGCGGGAAATGGAGTCTCACACTTCGTGGATCCAGAATCTCCGTTGTCGATTGGGCTACAAACATCACCTTGGCCGCCGAAGTTTAAGCTTTGTCTCTCTCCCCAAATACAACGGCTTCGGAAACTCTAGGCAGTTTCTCATGAGATACGAATCAGCTGTGAATTCGGCAGGAGGGGGACGATGTCGCACCGGCCAAATCCTTCATCATTGCTTGCGAAGGACCGCATCGAATTGGTACTCATTGCTTCGCCTCCACACTCGGTCCACGGTCTGGGGTAGACCTCAAGACAAAGTTCATGCAAGCATTTCAAATGTTCCACGACACCACAGCGGAAGCATCATATTTGTATAACGCAAGCGTAAAGATAGAGAACCACCGCGGAACTTCGTGAGAAGGTTCATGCAAAAAAGGTCTCAAATCCCCGAAGCCGATGACAAAACAACGATCAACGCACCGATCAAAGGTCTCACCCCGGGCCGAAAGTGGACTTCGCATCTCACAAGAAAGAAACCCAAGACAGCTTGAGGAACTCTTTCACGAATTGGAGGAGTATATTTTGTCGGATGATGACCACCACAGAAGAGTGGCCGAGCGCAACGAGGCAAGACAAGGCAACAGAGAGATGACATGGAGGGCACCACCCCAACATCCGCGAAATGTCAACAACGTCGGAAATTCGCAACCTGAGCAGGGCAACAAGCCAAGCACCAGGGGAGGGTTCAATCCCAGAGGAAGGGGGAGAGGCAGAGGACCTCCAGCACTCACGAACCACAACCCGAAAGATCCTTACTTCTATTGCCAGTATCATGGGAGGGGCCATAGCACCGAAGGGTGCCCCGAAACGAAGAAGAACATGGCAAGAATTCAGCAAGAGAAAGCACTAATGAGCATCGCATCCTCAATGCCAAGCCAGTTTCGCCCGAATTTCTGGCAGCCGCAATTCGCGAACCCACAGTCAAGTTCTGTCCCGGATCACGCAATTCCCCGCAACCACGGTCAACGTGGCAGCCCGCCGCAGCAGCTTTTTCCCTCGGTCACAAGCGATCCGGCAATCCAAAGCAACCGCAACCCATTCGGGAAATCCTGCCGCCACCTCCGTAAAGTTCGTCAAGACCTCGGCTCAAGTTCGGGACCTCGGAACTCCAAAGCATTGCCATCGTTCGGGACTATCATGCCAATCACGGGCGGGTCGGCCATGGAATTCGAGACCAAGAAGCAAAGAAACAATTACTTCGGTCGTTGAACACTATCATCAATGACGGACCCGGCTGCCGGCCGGAGTGGGCAAAGGTGCCAATCACCTTCACAGAAGAAGATTTCAGGCTAAAATCCGCGATTCACAATGACGCCATGGTCATTGAGGTGAACATAGCTGGATGGGTCATAGGAAATGTCCTGGTTGACAATGGGAGCTCGGCGGATATCTTGTTCTTGAAGACTTTCGAAAAAATGAATCTGAGCCAGCACATGTTGGATCCCCTAGAGTACCCGCTGCAAGGGTTCGGAGGAAAGCCCATCAAGCCGGTTGGAAACATTTTGCTCCCGGTTTCCTTCAGAGATCTCGAGAATGTCAGAACGGAGAGTCTCACTTTCGATGTAGTTGACATTTACCACCCATACCTCGCAATCTTCGGCAGAGGTTTCATGAACAAGTTTGACGCCGTCATAAGGCGAGCAGCTTCTTATGCGTGAAGATGCATGCGCCCAAATGGGTCATCACGGTGTTTGGCAATCGGCAAGAGGCCGAAACATAGAAAAAGGCCACATGCCCAGCCAAACGAACGTGTACCACCGAAAGCAAACGACGAGAAGGAGGAAATCTACGAAGAGCCTAAGCGGGACAAGGAAAAAAATGAGATAGCCGCAGAAGGTGAAACAAAGAAAGTGTATCTGGACGACATGCCCGATAGAGCAGTCATAATAGGGACCAACCTCAGCGCCGAAGAGGACAAGGACCTTGTACAATTTTTGAACAGAAACAAGGATGTTTTCGCATGGTCAGCCAAGGACCTGCAAGGTGTTGACAGGGATATCATCGAACATGCCCTAGAAACAGACGAAAAATACCACCCAAGATGCAAAAACTTCGGAAAATGTCTGAGGAAAAGGTGAAAGCCGTCGAAGCAGAAGTTCAGAGATTACAGGATGCACAGGTAATCAGAGAAGTCAAGTACCCGGTCTGGCTAGCCAACACTGTGCCAGTCAGGAAAAAAAATGGAAAGTGGAGAATGTGCGTGGACTTCACCGATTTGAACAAGGCATGCAAGAAAGACGATTTTCCCTTGGAGAGGGTAGACAAAATCGTAGATGATGCAGCCAATAGTGAGATGCTCTCGCTCCTGTACATGTTCTCTGGGTATCATCAGATCAGGGTTCGGAAAGAGGACGAAGAGAAAACAAGTTTCATCACTCCCTTCGGAACATTTTGCTTCATAAGAATGCCAGAGGGGCTAAAGAACGTAGGATGTACATTTTCAAGAATGATAGCAATAGTATTACACCCGCAGATTCGGAGAAACATCTTGGCATATGTGGACGACATAGTTGTCAAAAGCGTTCGAGAGGAAAGACCACATCGGTGACTCTGGCGGAAACATTTGCGAACATGAGGGCAGCGAGTCTGAAGCTGAATCCGGAAAAATGTGTATTCGGCATTCACAAGGGGAAAGTTCTTGGATGCCTAGTATCAACAAAAGGCATAGAGGCAAATCCCGACAAAATCAAGGCTCTAGTGGAAATGCAAGATCCGGTTTCAGTGAAAGATGTGCAGAAACTGACAGGGAGGGTAGCTGCCCTTAACAGATTCATTCCCAGAGCCGCAGAAAGAAGCTTACCGTTCTTCCAAGTCCTCAGAAGTACTAAGAACTTCCAGTGGTCTGAACCTCAGAGGCGAGCCTTCCAGGAATTGAAGGATTACTTGTCCACCATGACCAAACATTGTCCTCCCGAACCTAAATCGCCGCTCCCGCTATATGTGTCTGCATCAAGTTCGGCAGTAAGTGCAGTGCTAGTGCAAGAAAAAGAGGAAGAAGGAAAGCTCAGACAAATTCTCGTATACTTTGCTTCAGAAGCATTGTCTGGTTCCAAGATCTTCTATTCCGGGCTGGAAAAAATTGTAACTCTCTTCCTACATATGGCTCTTTCTTTCAGAGTGAACAAATTGTAAGGAAAACGAAGTCTAGCTAGCTATATAGCTCTTTCTTTCAGAGTGAACAAATTGTAACTCTCTTCCTACATATGGAAGCAACTAGGCAATACTACTCATGTGTAAATATTTGTACACATATATGTTGCTTGCAGGCATCACTGTTGGTACTTCGGTCTTATTTTGTATCATACCTGGAAGCGGGGTATGCTATTTGTCGAAGCGGATAGAGCAGAAAGAATTGGAAGCAGTCGAGAAAAAGAATGGAAGTGAGAGGCTTAGAAATGCGAAAACTCTAATGCTATTCACAAAGGAAGAGCTTGACCAAATAACCAACAACAACTCGATCGGTGCCTCTTGGCAAGGGAGGCTTTGGTGAGGTTCACAAAGGAACTTTACCGGACATGACCGAGGTGGCAGTTAAGGCCTCCAATGAGGTAACCAAAGCCCAAGGTTTAGCATACATGCATTCATACACTGACGATGGCATACAGCATGCCGATGTCAAACCAGGCAATATACTCCTGGATGCTGGGATGGTTCCGAAAATTTCTGATTTTGGATTGTCCAAGGTTTTTGTAGACGGCAAAGATTACACCATGAATGTGGTAGGGTGCCTTCCTTATATGGATCCAGTGTACAAGAATACTGGGAGGTTAACTCCCAAAAGCGACGTGTACAGCTTCGGAATTATTCTGTTAGAGCTGATTTGTAGAAAACCCGCTGGGAGTGGTGAAAGCAGCCTCGTCCAGCAGTTTAAAACAGTTTTTGAGCAAGATAACACTGGGAAGGTGCTGTTTGACAGGGAGATTGCTGAAGAAGATACTCCCATTCTTGATGAAATTGCCATACTGGCCTTGAAGTGTTTGAAGGAAAAGGTTGAAGACAGACCGGCTATGGTGAGTGTAGCAAGTGCACTTGTGATGCTCAAAGTTTCTTGTGAAGAAAAAGAACAAATGTTATTCACATCTACGTCGGGCAATTAAGGCCTTTTCTTTAAGGAGCTCAGCCTACGATCGAGTGATTCACCAGGGAAGTGAAAATGATCTTGTATGAGAAATGTTTTGGAAGCAGATGAGGTGAATTAGGAGAAACTACTTTCTTATATATCTCCCTGCATCTTATTTCATTTCAGAGAATCACTCTCTGCATCGAAGTGATTGTGAACTGTCGTTTTGCATAGCACCCTTGGAAACATTGGTCTTGGATTTGTCTTGTCATCTGCTTATGTTTAGTGTGTTATCAGTATTGAATAAATGAAATGTGCTACCGCCGCTTGTCACTTAATAGTGTAAAGACAATGTAATGCTCTATATTATATTACAAACAAGGGATTCATTTTTAGATGAATAAAAAACCTCCTTTCCCCAAAACAAAATAGAGTACGTTACAACCATACCGCACGCACCAGAAACCAACAATACATAGGCTGTATGACAGATACAAAAAGCGGAGAGGTAGGTAAAGAGAGGGCGGAGAGCTTACAACCGATGGCAGCAGGAACTAAAAGTACATAGGCAGTTGTGGCTCCGAGAGGATGCTAATGCCAGCCCCCTCCCTCCCCGTTGGTATCAGTTTCCGCGACCCCGCCAAAAGGACTAGCTCCCCAACGTCCCCCACTTTCCCGCAATGATTGACGCAGGTTTTTAGCACCGGCTGGAGTTACCAACCGAGACTTCTCTTGGCCTCCCAAGAGTTTGGCCAAATGATGTTTTACGTTCCACAATAATAATTCCTTTCACAGTATTCTTTCATACCTAGAGTCCCGCCACCCCACCCAGGATGGCTGTTCCTGCAGCCCATCCAGGATGGCTGCAGTTACTAATAAGTTGATTCAGTTTGGAGACCAGCCATGACTTTTCTTGAATTTTCTTGACAAAGCATGAGCTGCATTTGCATAGTAGGGAGAGGAGTTCCAGTGCAATTCTATCTGTTACCACAGATATAGAATCCCTCTCGAATCTACCCAATAATTCTCAAATGTGAAAATGTAGAATTTGGGAACTGAAGTCTCAATGTTAATTACAAATAGTGTGTGATCGTACATGTGCCTTCAGACAGGCTGCACTGACGTATTAGGATAGGAAGTGATCCATGAATATGAAGTGAAGATTATTCTAGTTTTACCAAAAGGGAGGGATCCTGCTGCATTTTGCTCCACAACTGTCTACTGAAAGGGAATACAAATCAAGTGTTGTATCAAATAATTGTACATATATAAGTATAGCATTGATGTTTTGTATGAGGCCATTTGGTGAAGTCAAACGGCCTGCTGCTAATCATCCTTGTGAGGCAGTTGATAAAATCTGGACAAATGTGGGCTAGTTTTTGGTAGGTAAATCCACCAGACTACAATAGTTCTAAATAGCGGGCTATAGCGCCATTTTTAGAGGGTCCCCGCTACGCTATTTGTATTTTTGCCGCTATGGCAGCTATGGACGCTTTCAAATCGGGCCATAGCTGCGCTAAACGGCGTAGCTTTAGCGCCGCTATAGCCTTAGTCTTAGCTCAGTGCTGCAATTGTGATCTTTTGGACAACTAAATATTTGAACTGTATGAATCTTGTTGTCCATGTCAACTTAAGTAATGTTCCAACACCCCTAGACACATATTTATTCTTATGATATTTGCTAATTACTGTATTTTTTCATCTATTACTTGTATTTGTCATGGTTTGATAGTAAATCGCTATTTGCAATAGCCGCTATAGCCTCCGCTATAGCTTCTTAGCCCTCGGAAAAAAAGATGCCGCTATTTGCCATAGCCCGCTATTTAAAACTTTGCCTAACTATTAGTCTGACCTGTGCAACTCAGCTAGTTTTCTATCATTGTAAGGATAACCAACAAGTAAATGATATCGTTATAGAAAATTAGATGATATGGACGGGATATTATCTCTTAGCTACTTGATATGTGCCTTTATAAAGGGCACAGTGAGGGCATATGCCCCCACTCAATTTCTTATTTTTTATGGACTTGTGCCTATTTTGCTGAAGTTGTGAACACTCAAGAGAAGGCCCTCACTCAGTTCAGGGGCAAGGTTTTATGGAGGAAAAAGTAGGAACGGACAGCATACTTAACTCAGCTCAAAAACAGAAGCATGATCTCGACAATCGATTCAAAAAAAAAAATATGTGTGTTAGATATTGTGTCGAATATTTGCACGAGTTCGGTTACGATAGACTTGAGTTGTATTTAGCAGCATAGAGTAGAGTCCTTATCATACTCTGTAAACCGAACCTCTTCATAAATATGAGAGGGGCACTATTGTTGTAACCATAACATCATAGCGACCAGCTCCCTAGGGGGAACGTGGCGCAATGCCGAGATCCTAAAGCGGCGATGTTGCGGTATTGAGGAGGAGCGCCCATATTCATTCTCTCGAGGATTTAGGCTAGCTTCGACTTAACCTCATTAACAAAGATCGTGTCTCCTTTGTCGTATTTGATGGTAAGTTCGTCTAGGTAGATCAATGGCATTAGTGGAGATTAGCAGGCGGTTCACCACCGTGGAGGGCTAATTTCTTACAATGTGCAATATATATGGTTATCTTGTTCATGGCATGGTTCTTCAAATCATAAACGTTGGTATTGTGCTACAGTGCTGTGCTACACTACCCCGCCGAATAAACACTAGTTGGCATTGCTACAGTACTGAAACCGCTCGATTAAACGCTGGTAACTCCTTACAGCCGTTTCATCCGGCGGTTGAAGGTTAATTTTGCAAAATTTTGTTAGACCCGATTATTTTTGTAAAATTGTAAAAAAATATATTAAATAGTTATTGCAACTATATTAATTGTCCATGCATGGTATGTAGTTTCAGTTTTAACAACCAACAATAATTTTAATAACAACCATCAATATAATCCACTTGCATTTCAAAATTTACTTTTCAAAAGCTGATCTGTACGCAGCAACTATCATTTCTCAATTTTCTACTATATATGACACTTTTCAAAACAATAAATGCGATTCTAGAAAAGATTCTATCCCATCAGGGGACCTTTGAAATCTTACACTGTGTGCACCCGTCATACTTTGTGTCCTTTAAGATGAAATATTCCTTATTGGTCATCAGATTCTTTCTTTTATACAACTTTCTTCCACACTTGTCATATTTTATATCTCATCCTCTGTACCAACTACCCACACACAGAGCCCACATGTCATTCTCCCCGCTCCTCTCTCTCTCCATCTTTTCTCCCCCCCCTCTCTCTCCTCCATCATTTCCTCCCCTCTCTTCCTTCGCCTCCCTCTATTGTCGGGCATAAAAAACTAATTAATGATTCTCAAGCTGGACTTAAAAAAAGGCTTATAACAAAGTACATTGGAGTTTTTTGTTGGAGCTTAGACAGAAACACTTCCATGCTAAATGGATAGAGTGGATCAGACAACGTGTGTGTGTGGGGGGGGGGGGGCAAAGTTTGGACTGATATTCATGCGATTCATGGGAGCTCATTCAATAATCATAAAAGGATATAAAGGGAGCTTCTTAGACAGAAACACTTCCCTGCTAAATGGTGTCAACTACAAAGTTTCAAAACTTTCTGAACTACAACTTTCATTTTTGAGTTTCTCCAAAAATTTGAATTTCAAATTTGAGAGATTCAGACCTAGTTTTCCGTTGATAATATGATTTCAAATAAACAAGTCATGAACTACAAAGTTTCTCTATTCTTCAACTTTTATTTTGAATGTTTCTCCATTTGAGGTTGATTGAAAAACTCAAAATTTTCAAATTTAAAAAATTCAGACGTACTTTTCATTGACAAAAGTAATTCAAATTAAAAAACTTTCAACTATACAAAGGTGTATAACTTATGAAGATTTACAAGTTTTATTTTGATCATTTGTTAATCTGATATAGTGGTAGTTACATTCTTCAAAAATTTATATATCTCTCATATAGTTTCAAGAAACTATACAAGAGATATAAGATTTTGTGAACAAAATTACTACGGCTTTGTCAAATTAATAAATGCGCCAAATAAAAGTTGTAGATCTTCAAAAGTTATGAAATTGTAGTAGAAGTTGTTTAATATGAATTTATTTAGGGCTTCAAAAAGTGATTTTGAATTTCAACTTTGCCCTACTGTTTTTGCAAATACTCACGGCAAACTTCGAATTTGCTCAAAAAAAGGCTCACGACAAAATTGGTCTTCGCCGAGAGCTGCACTCGACAAACACATTTTGCGCCGCCATAAAAAGGCTCGCGACAAAATAGTTCTTTGCCGAGAGTCACACTTGGCAAACTCCTTTTTGTTGTGAGCCATGCTTTTGTCGTGACTTTTCGTTGTGACCATCGACAACATGGTATTTTGCCGTGAGCCCAACAAAAGCTCACGGCAAAAAAGGCTGCCCATGGCTTATCCGGTAGTGGTTATATCGTGTTATTTCCTTTTTAGCGTAAGTGGAAGATTTTGTATAAAGAGACGGATCAATTTGGACTTGGTAACAAAAAAGTTGAAGCTTCAACTATCATCCTTAAGGCCAGAAGACTGAATACTTAGTTCTGCTAGCAAGACCAGATCTTTCCTCATCTATTTTGTTCTGTCTTGAAATAATCATTAGTATTAATCTGGTTATGGTTGAATATCCTTTTGGTAGAGTTAGTTTTAGAGGGTGGTATGCTGTCGGTATTAAGTAGCTTTCCCTCAGTGCCTGTTACATTGTAAAAACTGGTATCCCTAGTGTTACCTTTGCATTAAAACTGACCCCAATGCCTTTTTATTAAAAAAGAGTAAAACGTATGAGCGGCATTCAAACTTGTGCTGCTGCGTCACGCCAGTCCACGAACTCACAAACTGTGACACTAAGATCCCTAATCGTTGTTTGGGTTTTACTACACATCCAAACAGGTCTAGACCCGTGGCCCATGACGACGTGGCGTACTTGTGGGACACCTCTCCATGCAAAACTTCCTCCATACACTTATTGGCCCATGTTCGTCTTTCCCCTCCCAAATCACCATAACCTCTCTCCGTCGAGCATATTTTCCGCCGCATCTCCAGTAGGTGAGGTCCAACACGACGAAATCCGCCAGACTTGCGATTTTATTGCACTTCTTCTTTCGAAATCCACCACATACTCTAGAGAGTTCAGCACCCCACTTGATGATTCGGTAGATGCCTCCCCGTTTGCGAACGGTGTCACTTAACGGTTGGTTGGTGATAACTCTTATTCTCGTGGCCCTCGAAGTAGTGCCTTAGCTTTCTTGTTGCCATGATGACCGCATACGCGATCTTCTCTAGTTCGGAATAGAAAACCTTGGAACCAGACAATGCCCGAGGCGAAATATACAGGGATTTGCCTCAGCCTTTCCTTCTTCTTCCTTTTCCCGTACCAAAGATCGCGCCATCGCCGAACTTGGATGCGTACACATGGCGCGTAAGCGGCGATTTTGCCTCCCGGAGGGACAGCTTGGCTGCGTTTTTCTTCGGGACAGCAGTCCTTCGCCCGACGAAAAGCTCCGCTTCGAGGTCTGGACCACCGGAATTTCTCGGGTACTTCCGAGAACTTGGAAGAATGGCGTACTTCTTCTCGTGCCTCCGGGAATGAATCCGCAAGGGCAAACCCACTCTCCCCCCGTCAACTTCTCGAACATCTTTCACCGAGGCCGGCTCTTGCATTTCCATTAAAGCCTTTATCTTGTCGTGTTTGCCTCAATGCCTTTTGTTGAAACTAGGCATCCGAGAATTTTCCCTTGTGAATCCCGAACACACATTTTTCCTGCCCGCTCAAGTTTGTCAGTCTCAAGTTCGCGAACGTTTCGCCAAATCACCGATATGGTCTTTTCTCTCCGAATACTTTTGACGACTATGCCATCCACATATGCCAAGATATTTCTCCGAACCGCTCGGTGCGCACTATTGCTATCATTCTGAAAACGTGCACCCCGCATTCTTCAGCCTCCTCCGGCATTCCTTAACAAACAAAAATGTTCGAAAGGAGTGATGAAGCTTGTCTTCTCTTCGTCCTCTTGCGAACTCGATTTGATGATACCTGCAGGAACATGTCCAGGAGCGAGCATCTCACCGTTGGCCGCATCATCCACGATTTTGTCTACCCTTTTCCATGGGAAAATCGTCCTTCTGCACGCCTTGTTCAAATCGGTGAAGTCAATACACATTCTCCATTTGCCATTTTTCTTCTTGACCGGCACAAAGGTTGGCCAACCAAACTCGGGTACTTGACTTCTCTCGATCACTTGGGCATCCCCGTAACTCGAATCCTCGCTTCCACTCGCCTTGACCTTTTCGTCGACATTTTCCGAAGTTTTTGCTTCTTGGGTGGTATCTTGTCATCCGTTTCGAGGACATGTTCGATTATGTCTCCGTCAACGCCTTGCAAATCTTTGGCCGACATGCAAAAACATCCTTGTTTCTCGTTCGACAGAATCGTATGAGTTCATCATCCCCTTCTCAGACCGAGGTTCGCCCCTATTATGACCGCTTCCGTCGGCATGTCGTCCGTGCACACTCTCTTCGTTTCATCTTCTCAAGGCTATATTATTTTTCTCTTTGTCCCGCTTCCGGCTCTTCATAGATTTGCTTTCTCTTCACTGCCACCGATACACATTCGTTTGACCAGGCGTGTGGCCCTTTTCTATGTTTCGGCCTCTTGTTGATTGCCGAATACCGTGATAACCCCCCTTTGGGCGCAGTATCTTCATGCAAAGCGGGAATCGTTGCCTTATGACAAGATCGAACTTGTTCATGAAACCCCCGCCGAAGATCGCAAGATACGGATGATATATGTCAACCACATCAAAGGTAAGGTTCTCGCCTGCATTCTCAAGATCTCCAAAAGAAACTCGGGAGTGATATTTTTCCAACCGCTTGATGGGCTTCCCGCCGAACCCCTAATGGGTACTCGGTGGGTCCAACATGTGTCGACTCGCATTCATTTTCTCGAATGTTTTCAGAATAAGATGTGTCCGCCGAACTCCCCCGTTGTCCACCAAGATTTTTCCTATGACCCATCCAAAGAATGTTGACTTCAATCACCATGGCATCATTAGATCGTGATTTCGAAATTTCCGAAATCTTCTTCGTAAAGGTGATTGGCACCTTCGCCCCCACTCCGGCGGGCGCTTGGACCATCATTGATGATGGTATTCACAGACCAAGTAGTTGCTTCGTCGCTTCTTTGTTTCAAACTCCATGGCGCATCCGCCCGTGATTGGCATGATAGTCCCGAACGATGGCAATGCTTTGGAGTTCCGAGGTCCCGAACTTGACCGAGGCCTTGATGAGCTTTCTCTCGGGGTGGCGGTGGCAAGATTTCCCGAATGGGTTGTGGCCGCCGGATTGACCGTATTGCTTGCGACCGAGGGAAGAATTGCCGTGAAGGTCGCCATGTTGATTGCGATTGTGGGCTGAGTACGACATGTGTTGTAGCTTCCACCATAAAGCCTTGCATGTTGTTATAGAACTTTTTCCTTGCTGAGTACGACATGTGCTCACGCTTGTTGTTTATTTATTGCATCTACACTACCCGGCTGCTGCTCAGATGGGCGTTTTGAAGACTACTATGATGAGTTCGATGGGTTCTAGGCGTCCGTTCTCCAGTCAGCTGCCTGTGGAGGACTTCTACGTGTGTTTCTTTTCCGCTGTTAGCTACTCGAACGATTGTTTAGTTGAGACATTCGGTCATGTAATAACTATTTAATACCCTCTTACGCTTTACACCGTGTTTTGGTATTCATCGCGTCGATGCATGTGTGTAACTTGATCCTGGCGCACATGTATTCTTGCATTCGGGTTTGTCCTTAAATCCGGGTGTGACAAAGTGGTACCAGAGCCGTGTTGACTGTAGGACGTTAGCCTAGTTAGAACTGGTCGAAAATTAAGGATTTTATAACATTAGAAGCCACACATAGCTAGCTTGCTTTACTTTATTTTATTATATCTAATCTTGGTTTAATCTTATCCTTGTTTGCTTTTGTTATCTAAGCTTGGTCTTGTCTCTTTTAGTAATCTGCACTGTCTCATCTATCTTAGATGGTTCGCCGACTGAAGACCACACGTTCGGTGTGCCTACCGCTTTCCTGTGCACGGGAGGACCGGGACTTCTATTGCTACTCCACCGACAAGTGAGGGGCATCGGGGAAGCTTCGGGAGAGGGAGGTGAAGTGCACTGCGCTCGAGCATGCTTCACCGCCCGTCGTCTTTGAGGCCGTCGGATGACGAGCCCGAAGAGCCGGAGGAAGAGCAAGAGCCCGAGGCGGAGCCACCGAGGGAGCCGGAGCAAGGAGGTGATCCGGATGACCCCTCGGACCTCGAGGACTCCGACCCAGAAGATGGAGATGCTGAGGATCACCCTGCGCCAGAGAAGTGGAAGGTGGTCATTTGTCACCATGATGGAGGGCATGCACGCTTTCCATCCAAGTTGAGGAGGCTCTTCCCGGCGTCTTCACCGAACGTGACGATCGACTACGTTGGACTGAAGAGGACCCACCCTCGCTATCCAACCCAGTGGGATGTGTCTGTGCGCATCTTGGAGGATAACCCGCTGGATGGAGGGCTGTATGAGGTTGTTGTCCACCAGGCTCTAGCTACCCGAGCTACTTTCGCCGCCGGGAGAGATGATGCGGCTAGGAGGGCTCTATCCGCGTGGTGCTACGAGGAAGCTCATCACCTCACCAACTCTGTGTGGGGAGATCTACCCCGCCGTCGCTCTGGAGCTGTGGGCAGTGAAATTCCAATGGCCAATGAAACTTTGGGAGCGCGCTATGCCATGCAAGTGGGACACGTAGCAGCTCTCAATACCAACTTGGATGACACTCTCATGGAGCTTCAAGATCTCCGTGACCAGCAAGATGAAGACCGCAGAGAGATCAAGAGGCTCAAAGCAGTGATCGCGGGCCAAGATGAAGATGAGGTGCAGGAAGATGGAGAGGACTGGCCTGCCATGTCACCAAGACCCGCAAGGACAAGCTATGGGTCACTTGGATCCCGCACTAGGATCATTTGGCCATAGGAGTTAGGTGTTAGAAGTCTTTATCTTTCTGTTATCGAGTCTGTAAACGGTAGAACGCCACGTTGTATCGATGTGTTAGATAGTGGTGTGCTTGAATGCTTGGTTTGTGAACATCTGTGATTTGGGTTTTTGTTTGATTGCAATGTGTTGTGGATTAATGCCACAATGGCATTGGTTTAGTAATAGAGTTTGATTAGTGGGTTTAAGTTCTGTTCCACCTATCTTTTATCTTACAAATTCGTAATTCTTTATGTATCATATTTTATCTATTTTAAGGAGTATTGTAGTGCTGAATTTGTTCGCGTTCCTTCCTGACACAGCAGTACTGTTTTAATTTTATCTCGAGCTACAGAACTCCAAATTAATTAAAACCAGTGGGGTTAGTTCATAAATTTCATACCTGATTTTCTGTCAAAAATTCAGCTATAGCCAATTTATATTCTGGGAGTTATGGACGAAACATTGAGCTAACAGAAATCTGTCAATTCCTGCTGACATACCCTACTTCATTATTTTATATCTCGAGTTGTAGACGTCCGATTGAGGCAAAACCAGTTGGGTTAGTTCAGTAATTTCATACACCATATCTCCAGAAAAATTCGTGGTTTTTGGTTACTGGTACAGAGAGATATCTTGGTTTCTTTACAGCTATCAGAATCTGTCTTATTCTGGAATTCAGCATTGTTATCTTTTCAGCTTTTTCAATTGTTATCATCATCTAAATCAGTGTTTCTAACGCTCAGATGGTAAACACCAGGTCCGGATCAGGGGTTGATCAGCCTCCAGTGGTTCGTCAAGGTCGAGGCAACAGTTCGAGCAGTGCACCGCCACCACCACCGCCACCAATGGATCCTATGCAGCAGTTCTTTCAGAACCAGATGCAGCTACTGCAGAACCTGACGGACACTGTGGCCAACCTGCAGGCTCAAGCTAATAATCCGCCACCACCACCGCCACAGCAGCCGGCGCCTATGAACAGGCACCGGGAGTTCATGAGCCATCGTCCACCGGTTTTCACCCATGCTGCAGATCCACTTGACGCCGATGATTGGTGAAGATCGTGAGCAAGATGCTCACCACGGCTCGGTGGGAGAAGGTCCTGTTTGCTGCCGGTCGACTCCAGGGATCTGCAGGAGCATGGTGGGATGCTTACACAACCGCCCATGCTGCACCCAACACCATCACTTGGCAGGAGTTCACAGAGAGCTTCCGGAACCATCATATTCCTGCTGGGGTGATGAGGCTTAAGAAGAAGGAGTTCCTCTCTCTCAAGCAGGGAGGGATGTCAGTGGCAGAGTATCGGGACAGGTTCATTGAGTTGTCTCGCTATGCACCGGAGGAGGTAGCGGATGATCCTAAGAAGCAGGAGCGCTTCTTGGAGGGTTTGGCTGGACCGCTCCGTTACCAGCTGACGTCGCACACCTTCCAGTCCTTCCAGCAGCTGCTCGACAAGGCTATTGTTTTGGAATCCATGCGCAGAGAGCTGGGTGAGCTGAAGAGGAAGGCTGCTACTCCAGGGCAGTCCGGGAGCCACACTCGTCCCCGTTTTACTTCACCGCTGGGAGCCCCGTTCCGTCCAGGAGGCCCGTCAGGAGGTTATGGCCGCAGCGGCAGCATCGGCATCGCCCGCGGCGGTTCCGGCGGTTCCGGCGCACTCCTCGGCGGTTTCCGCGCCCGGAGACCGCGGACTCCACGCCCGCTTACCCGCAGCACCGTCCGATGACTCCTCTTGGTACGCCCGTGAGGCCAGGCGCACCACATACTCCCGCGGGCAACACTTGCTTCAAGTGTGGAGAGGTTGGGCATTATGCTAATGCCCGTCCTAAGAGACACCCCCGTGCACCCCCGTGCGGAACCGAAGATGCAGCAGATGAGGAGCGGGAACCAGACCCCGCAGAGCAACAAGGGGCAGCAGAGTCAGGGCAGTGGCAGGGTGAATCACGTGAGTACCGAGACCGCTCAGGAGAATCCACACGTGGTGCTTGGTATGTTCTTTGTCAACTCTATCCCCGCATCAGTATTATTTGATTCTGGAGCTTCCCATTCGTTTATATCCGCTCGCTTGTGGCCAAGCATAGCATACCCATGTGTCCCATGAAACAAACCATGATAGTTAGATCACCGGGGGGGATATGAGGTCTTTATATATGTGTCCTAATGTTAGACTAAAGATCATGGGAGCAAACTTTTGGGCAAACTTGATAGTCTTGGAATCGAAGGATCTTGATGTTATATCGGGTATGGATTGGTTGGGCACTCATGATGCGACAATACAGGTGTGCTAAGAGGACTGTTCTTCTCACTTCGGTCCTAGCGGGGAAAAGATTGAACTTGTGGCCGATCCACCGTCGGATGCGGGAGGTTCCGTGCGGCTAGCTTGGATGGCAAGGCTTTGGAGGATATCGGGGTGGTCAATGAGTACCGGACGTGTTTCCGGAGGAGTTGCCTGTGTATGCCACCCGACCGAGATGTTGAATTTGTTATTGATCTATTACACGGTACTTCGCTCCTATTTCTAAACTTCCATATAGAATGTCTAGTACACAATTGATAGAACTTAAGAAACAGATTAATGAATTATTGGAAAAGGGGTTTATCCGTCCTAGTTCATCACCTTGGGGAGCACCGGTTATCTTTGTTGAGAAGAAGGATGGTACTCAGAGGATGTGTGTGGATTATCGATTGCTTAATGAGGTCACTATCAAGAATAAGTATCCATTGCCTCGCATTGAAGACTTGTTTGATCAGATGAGAGGTGCTAAGGTGTTCTCTAAGATTGATTTGCGTTCTGGTTATCATCAGATGAAGATCAGATGGTCGGATATTCCTAAAACTGCATTCACCACCAGGTATGGACTGTATGAGTATACTGTTATGTCCTTTGGGTTGACAAATGCACCTGCCTACTTTATGTATCTGATGAACAAGGTGTTTATGGAGTACTTGGATAAGTTCGTTGTGGTGTTTATTGATGATATTCTGGTTTACTCTAAGACTGAGGAGGATCATGAGGACCATTTGATGAAAATAATTTATTGTACCCCCTCTATTTCTATATATAAACCAACATCGATCTCCTCCCATGTGACAAAATAATTTCTTAATTCTCTTCATTAATATATTTGAATCCAAAACGCATACAAAAGGTTACAGCTGCGATACCAAAGCATTTAATTGGGTCTTTCAGCTCTTGAATATCAAAAACCTGGAAGTACGTGAGAATGAGATATGCCAGCACTGATGATGTGTGAGGGTACATGCATGAATATAATCCTGAATAATTATATATTGACATGACAGCAATAAATTTATTCTATTTCCATTCTATTATATATAAACATGTCCTCCTCCTCGTGGCGCCCATGAAGACGAGTGTTGACACGATGAGGGCCATGAACTCCATAGCCACTGCTTTCTGCATCACTCTCCTGATCATGTCTTGCGCCCTATCATGCACCTATGGCGCCGGTACATGCAGAACCTGGAGACGAAGCTACCCTATTTTATGTTACTACTACTCTGTATTTTCTTTCTGCTCCCCCAAATTGATGACTAACACTTCGTCTGACGATTGTGTGTAGATGAAGTATGCATCGGCACATTTTTATTCTGCGATGCCAATAAATGTGTGATAGCGTGCCAATCCATGTACGGCGACAGGTTCGTCAGCGCCGAGTGCAAGCTGGCTGAGGGGCCGGCGCTCAAAGTTTTTCATGCCTGCTACTGCAAGTTAGGCACCGCCGGTGGCCCGCCTAGCCAGCCACTGTATGCTTCAGTTGCGTAATGGGATAGGGAACCAAAATAATTCGCAGTCTTGCATGTAATAATTCGTGCCATCTCCTCGATGCAACCCAAAGTCAAGAATATGTATGTTTGTAACATCTCATAGATCATGTGCCATTCGCACCATCTGCTCGATGCAACCCAAAGTCAAAAATATGTATGTTTGTAACATCTCAATCATAGATCATGTGCCTTGCGGTGTCTTAATTCCGTGCCCATATATGCTTGCAGGCAAGTATATACTCTCCATATGGTGTTTGCACGGGCCATTTACTTAATTTATCTTTAAAAGTACAAATTTCACGGCTTAATTTGACTGGAACCTAGGACAAACCTGCCCGATATAGTAATGCTTATATTTTTTTATGGAAGGAGTATATAATATTGCAATGGGTGAGGTTCTGGTCTTAGTTCATGGAAAAGGTACAGTTTCATAACTTCCTGAATTTGTTTGGGATCTAGAGGAAATTATTAGGATAGTTTTACTTTGGACAAACATAGGAATCCTTATATTTAGAGACAGTGGGTATCTAGTATATTGCGACATGAAGCAAAAGCAAATAGAAGGGTGATATATATTATTCTGGCCTTAGAGCAACTCCAAGAGACTAGCTATCTTGCCTTGGTTAGCTAAACAATAAAAAACTTCTATAAAAACTTGATCCAAGAGACTTTGTAAACACCCTTCTCGCTATCCCTTCTAGCTATCCCCGAATGTTCGCTAGCCATCTTTACCATGCCCCCTGGGGCTCGGTATTCCTCCACTACTTCTGTTCCGCGACCTTCTCCCGCGCCCTTAGCTTCCATGCCCACCTGTCGGAGCGTTGGCGGCGTCGAGCGCCACCGCTGCTCCCGCCCGAGGCCATCGAGCTCCGCCCGACTCCGCTGCAGCATTTCCATCTGTGGGCGCCACCACCATTGTTCTGAGCTGCCCGCGGCGGCTCGCCGTGAAGGGCCGAGTCATCGAGGCCAAAGCTCGACAGGACGTTGAACACGCCCACCACCCGCGTTCGGCATCGGCGCTGGCTGCTCCTGCATCAACAACAGCACCACGGAAGCGCTCTGCTCGGCAACGCATACGATCCCGGTACCTCATCTTCGATGCTCGAACATGTTCGTGGTGCTCGGGTGCAACACCGGGGCCTTCACCATGAACTACCCCGGCGTCAACGGTAACTACGTACGACTACCAATACTACATGGGCTGCTTCACCTACTGCCACCACAGCATCGAGAGCCCCATGGACGGCAGGTGCGCCACCATCGATTGCTGCCATGTCGACATCCCGCCGGGCCTCAGCAACAACGCCGTCTAATTCGGCTGCCCCTGGGAGTACATGAGACCGAGCAGTGGCTGCTGGAGATCGAGGCTTGCCCGTCGAGACCGAATAGCGGCGGCTGAAGAAGCGCAGGCGCGTGGAAGAGTTTTTTAGAGGGTTGGAAAAACTTCAAATTTAGCTATAAAGATCTGACATGTGGAGACTGATATAGATACAAATACTCCCTCCGTCCCATAAAAGAGTGCAATTTTAGTTTTTCTATGACAGATTAGTGGAGGAATGAAATGACTCTAATACCCTTAATGGCTTGCCAAATGCAGTAAGTTTTGCCATGCAAATCAAATCTGACCGCTTAATTAGTAAGTTAATTAGATCTATTTTCTAAAATTGCATTCTTTGTGACGGAGGGAGTATAGATATAGTAGGGGTAGGGCTTTGATATCTTTTAACTAGTGCAGATAGAGATGACCATATTTTTAAAATAGTAGAGGTAGATATATATGTACATATAGTTATAAATATAGTAGAGATAGAGATAGTAGTGATATAAAAGCTAGATAAGCAGACAAGAGTACTGTCAGAATGGAACGCAAGCCAACAAAAAAAAATTAACAGAGACATGTAATAATAAATTAAATTTCAGAACCTTTCAGATTTTTTTATTTGGTCCAGCTAGCTCTTGATTGATTTCGTGCCTGCCTTGTGTATTGCACCTCTATTTCTATATAAACCAAAGTGTCGCAGGAGGATCCAATGCAAGGCTTCTTCCTCCTCCAGATACATCCATCGCTTAGTCGCCATGGCACTTGTCAAGAAGGTCACCGGTGGTAACTTGACGGGTGGGTCCAGCATGAGGGGTAAGACAGATCCGAATTGAGTGATACATCGTGGAAGCTCAATGTTGATTCTCGATCAAGGTCGAGCAACATCGTGCCGGCCATCGGGAAGAGGCTCAAACTCGGTCGAGGATGATGATGATCGCTCGCCTTCACGAAGTGAAGAGAATCTTCCGAGTCGTTCTCATGAGGAGTAGGAAAGTCTACAACCTCAATGAGAACAGGCTCGGATGATACGAACATTACAAGAAACTATTTAATCTGTGACGTAACCATTCTGTCACAGATTAAATAAAATTCGTCGCAAGTCAGCATCCGCGACGATTTACATTTTCGTGGTGGAATGAGCGTCATTGATTAAATCTCTCGACGTTCCATTAATAAACGTTGCGATCCGTGACGTATCTGAATCGTCACGGAGCGGCCGAGGCCCATGCGGCCCAACCCATGGCTCACTATCCATGACAAAATAAAATCGTCACGGATTGTTGTTGACCGATGTGACATGGCCGCCGACTTGGATGCCACCTAGATGCTAACGTGGAGTGCCACCTCACTGCGACATGGATGCCACCGGAAGCCGACGTGGCGTGCCACATGGCCGCCGACGTGGGTGCTAGCGTGGCATGCCACGTGGTGGCGCCGACCGGATGACAGAGATGACGTGGCCGGTGACATGTCTTGGTGACGTGGAATTTTGAAACTTTTGAGCTAATGCGTTGGATGATAGCATCGGTGCATTGATTGGGTCACTTGTGTTCAACGGCTATGTAGAGACTTGTGAGTGACCGGATGATCGACGCTCGCGCGGGTGGAACCGTCGATTCATTCAATGGTACAACTTTTTAGGTGACTTTTCGAAGGGATAGCCACCCTTGCTACCCTATATATATGACCCCCTACGTCTTTTGAGCTGCCTTTGCCACTTTGAAGATCTACATCAGCCAAGGAGAGAAGGAGATAGTGTTCTTGCTCATTTGAGATTCTCTTCCTCTTGTTTGACGAGCTCTTTCTTAGTGATCAAGGTTTTCAAGGTGCATACATGGCTTAACCGAGTGCTCGGGTCAAGTAAAGGTGTGTGGGCTGTTGATCTTGGAGTTTGATGGCTCCTAGACAATCTTGGTGCTTTGGGGGTTCTTGGTGAGCTCTTGGAGATTGTGGGAGCCTCAAGAAACCTTGGTGTACACGGTTTGAGACCCACCACACCGGAGATGGAGAACGGGTACTGTTAGTGAGCACTTGAGTCTTGGTGACTTAAGGAGGAGCAATACTCTTAGTGAGTGCTCCAACGTGGATTAGGGGGAAGCGTCAACTTCTCGATACCACGGGAAAAAGATCCGGTTGGCTCTTGTGCCTCTCTCTATGTACTCGCATTTATGTTCAACACTTAAATTCTGCATTTAAGTTTCCTTGCTCTAGTTCCCTTTAAGTTGCTTGTTTGCCCCTTTGTTTACTAGGGTGTTCCATATCTCTTAGTGTGATATTTGCTAAGGAAACTGCTGTTAGTGTGCTCAGTAGTAGAGAAAAACCTTTTTAGATGGGCAACACTAGCTAATAGGCTAAGGTTTATTTACATGTTTTAGAAATTTAAAAGAAGTCTCATATTCAACACCGCTTCCACAGGCCACTGATCCTACAGGAGACCCTCTAAACAAACATAATTTGACCTTTTTTTTTGCAATTTTGTTGGAGGTTGCATTGTACTGGGTCAACCAATTTTGCCAGAGCTTGGTCCTCCTGTGTAGGTTACTGTCTTTGTTTGCCTAAAATAGTAGGCTTGAGCTTACCTCCTTTGTATAGGTATAGTTACTTTGTCCTTTTATCCATGCCGAACTGGTGCCTGAACTGCTTGTGTACGTAGAGACCAGAAATAAGAGGAATTTTTAAAGAATAAATTATCATTTACTCTACCAGGCAGCTGATCATCATCGGCTCATCGACCTCTACCAGGCAGCACATTTGCATGATTGTTGCATCCGCCTCTTTTTTGGCTGCTCACAGAATTTTGCTGCCGGTCTGGGTCGGCGTAAAAGTTACTTCTCATTATTGAGTATTGACGGTGGTGGTGTAATAGCTCTTCAGTTTTAGTGAAGGCTGATGAGTGGTGGCCAGCTAGCTGCTGTAGTAAAGACGAAAAATCAACATTTGTATTAGAAATATGCAACTGCAGAGTGTATATATTTGAATTAAAGGTCAAATAGCCCAACTAGCCCTCACATCCAGACAACTCGAGGGAGGGCTATTTCATTGGAGGGCTATTTTCTTAGGTTAAACTTTAGCGCTCAAAATAGCTTTGGGCTATTTCTCCAAACATATGGCTTTTCTATTTGAACTGGTGGATCTCCAAGTAGCAAAAGCAGCTAAAGATCAGCTAGTTGCTTCAGACAGCGCGCGGCAGCCATCGTTGAGCACGCGCGCAGGTCGTCCATGGCGACGTCGTCGGCATCATCACTCCTCTTGCTGCTCCTTGCAGCAGCAGCGGCGGCGGCGGTGGGCGGCAGCAGCAGCCCGTGCCTGCGGCTCTGCGGAGGCGTGGACATGGAGGGAGATTGCTGAAGAAGATACTCCCATTCTTGATGAAATTGCCATACTGGCCTTGAAGTGTTTGAAGGAAAAGGTTGAAGACAGACCGGCTATGGTGAGTGTAGCAAGTGCACTTGTGATGCTCAAAGTTTCTTGGGAAGAAAAAGAACAAATGTTATTCACATCTACGTCAGGCAATTGAGGCCTTTTTTTAAGGAGCTCAGCCTACGATCGAGTGATTCACCAGGGAAGTGAAAATGATCTTGCATTGTATCAGAAATTTTTTGGAAGCAGATGAGGTGAATTAGGAGAAACTACTTTCTTACATATCTCCCTGCATCTTATTTCATTTCAGAGAATCACTCTCTGCATGGAAGTGATTGTGAACTGTCATGTATTTGTTATCAGTATTGAATAAATGAAATGTGCTACCGCCGCTTGTCACTTAATAGTGTAAAGACAATGTAATGCTCTATATTATATTACAAACAAGGGATTCATTTTTAGATAATAAAGGATATAAAAACCGGTCTCAGCAAACAGAGTTCTGAGAGCTTACAACTGATAGCACCAGAAACCTATAGTACATAGGCTGTTTGACAGCTTCCACTGGTAGAGAGGGAGGTTTTGGGTTGGGTCTTTAGTCCCGGTTCAACTTTGGAGCCGGGACTAGAGACCTTTCGTCGACGTGGCCCGAAATGCTGATTGCAGACACCCCCTTTAGTCCCGGTTGGTATAACCAACCGCGACAAAAGGACTAGCTCCCAACGTCACTTTCCCGCAATGATTGACGCAGGTTTTTAGCACCGGCTGGAGTTACCAACCGAGACTTCTCTTGGCCTCCCAAGAGTTTGGCAAAAAGATGTTTTACGTTCCACAATATTTCCTTTCACAGTATTCTTTCATAGTTCCTGCAGCCCATCCAGGATGGCTGCAGTTACTAATAAGTTGATTCAGTTTGGAGACCAGCCATGACTTTTCTTAAATTTTCTTGACAAAGCATGAGCTGCATTTGCATAGTAGGGAGAGGAGTTCCAGTGCAATTCTATCTGTTACCACAGATATAGAATCCCTCTCGAATCTACCCAATAATTCTCAAATGTGAAAATGTAGAATTTGGGAACTGAAGTCTCAATGTTAATTACAAATAGTGTGTGATCGTACATGTGCCTTCAGACAGGCTGCACTGACGTATTAGGATAGGAAGTGATCCATGAATATGAAGTGAAGATTAGTCTAGTTTTACCAAAAGGGGATCCTGCTGCATTTTGCTCCACAACTGTCTACTAAAAGGGAATATCAATCAAGTGTTGTATCAAGTCATTGTAGATAAGTATATCATCTATGTTTTGTATGAGGCCATTTGGTGGTGAAGTCAAACGGCCTGCTGCATGCTAATCATCCTTGTGAGGCAGTTGATAAAATCTGGACAAATGTGGGCTAGTTTTTGGTAGGTAAATCCACCTGACTACATAGTTTTAAATAGCGGGCTATAGCGCCATTTTTAGAGGGTCCCCGCTACGCTATTTGTATTTTTGCCGCTATGGCAGCTATGGACGCTAAATCGGGCTATAGCTGCGCTAAACGTCGTAGCTTTAGCGCCGCTATAGCCTTGGCCTTATCTCAGTGCTGCAATTGTGATCTTTTGGACAACTAAATATTTGAATTGTATGAATTTTGTTGTACTGTCAACTTAAGTAATGTTCCAACACCCCTAGACACATATTTATGATTATGATATTTGCTAATTACTGTATTTTTCATCTATTACTTGTATTTGTCATGGTTTGATAATAAATCGCTATTTGCAATAGCCCGCTATAGCCTCCGCAATAGCTTCTTAGCCTCGGAAAAAAAGATGCCGCTATTTGCCATAACCCGCTATTTAAAACATTGCCTAACTATTGGTCTGACCTGTGCAACTCAGCTAGTTTTCTATCATTGTAAGGATAACCAACAAGTAAATGATATCGTTATAGAAAATTAGATGATATGGACGGGATATTATCTCTTAGCTACTTGATATGTGCCTTTATAAAGGGCACAGTGAGGGCATATGCCCCCACTCCATTTCTTATTTTTTATGGACTTGTGCCTATTTTGCTGAAGTTGTGAACACCCACTCAAGAGAAGGCCCTCACTCAGTTCACGGGCCAGGTTTTATGGAGGAAAAAGTAGGAACGGACAGCATACTTAACTCAGCTCAAAAACAGAAGCATGATCTCGACAATCGATTCAAAAAAAATATGTGTGTTAGATATTGTGTCGAATATTTGCACGAGTTCGGTTACGACAGACTTGAGTTGTATTTAGCAGCATAGAGTAGAGTCCTTATCATACTCGTAACCCGAACCTCTTCATAAATATGAGAGGGGCACTATTGTTGTAACCATAACGTCATGGCGACGAGCTCGCTAGGGGGATCGTGGCGCAATGCTGAGATCCTAAAGCGACGATGTTGCGGTATTGAGGAGGAGCGCCCATATTCATTCTCTAAGGATTTAGGCTTCGACTTAACCTCATTAACAAAGATCGTGTCTCCTTTGTCGTATTTGATGGTAAGTTCGTCTCGGTAGATCAATGGCATTAGTGGAGATTAGCAGGCGGTTCACCACCGTGGAGGGCTAATTTCTTACAATGTGCAATATATATGGTTATCTTGTTCATGGCATGGTTCTTCAAATCATAAACGTTGGTATTGTGCTACAGTGTTGTGCTACACTACCCCGTCGAATAAACACTAGTTGGCATTGCTACGATCTCGAAACCGCTCGATTAAACGCCGGTAACTCCTTACAGCCGTTTCATCCGGCCGTTGAAGTTAATTTTGCAAAATTTTGTTAGACCCGATTATTTTTGTAAAATTGTAAAAAATAAATATGAAATAGTTATTGCAACTATATTAATTGTCCATGCATGGTATGTAGTTTCAGTTTTAACAACCAACAATAATTTTAATAACAACCATCAATATAATCCACTTGCATTTCAAAATTTACTTTTTCAAAAGCTGATCTGTACGCAACAACTATCATTTCTCAATTTTCTACTATATATGACACTTTTCAAAACAATAAATGCGATTCTAGAAAAGATTCTATCCCATCGGGGGACCGAGGAATACAAATTTTCTCTACTGCGGGACCTTTGAAATCTTACACCGTGTGCACTCGTCATACTTTGTGTCCTCCTTTAAGATGAAATATTCCTTATTGGTCATCGAGATTCTTTCTTTTATATAACTTTCTTCCACACTTGTCATACTTTATATCTCTTCCTCTGTACCAACTACCCACACACAGAGCCCACATGTCATTCTCCCTGCTCCTCTCTCTCTCCATCTTTTCTTCCCCCCTCTCTCTCCTCCATCATTTCCTCCCCTCTCTTCCTTCGCCTCCCTCTATTGTCGGGCTTAAAAAACTAATTAATGATTCTCAAGCTGGACTTAAAAAAGGTTTATAACAAAGTACATTGGAGTTTTTTGTTGGAGCTTCTTAGACAGAAACACTTCCATGCTAAATGGATAGAGTGGATCAGACAACGTGTGTGTGGGGGGGGGGGGGGGGGGCAAAGTTTGGACTGATATTCATGCGATTCATGGGAGCTCATTCAATAATCATAAAGTGATAGAAAGGGAGCTTCTTAGACGAAACACTTCCCTGCTAAATGTTGTCAACTACAAAGTTTGAAAACTTTCGAACTACAACTTTCATTTTTTGAGTTTCTCCAAAAATTTGAATTTCAAATTTGAGAGATTCGGACCTAGTTTTCTGTTGATAATATGATTTTTTAAAGATCTACACCTTTTATTTTGGTCATTTATTCATCGGATATAGTGGTAGTTACATTCTTCAAAAATATATATATCTCTCATATAGTTTCAAGAAACTATACAAGAGATATAAGATTTTGTGAACAAAATTACTACGGCTTTGTCAAATTAATAAATGCCCCAAATAAAAGTTGTAGATCTTCAAAAGTTATGAAATTGTAGTAGATGTTGTTTAAAATGAATTTATTTAGGGCTTGAAAAAGTGATTTGAATTTCAACTTTGCCTACTGTTTTTGCAAATACTCACGGCAAACTTCGAATTTGCCCAAAAAAGGTGACGACAAAATCGGTCTTCGCCGAGAGCCGGACTCGACAAACACATTTTGCGTCGCCATAAAAAGGCTGGCGACAAAATAGTTCTTTGCCGAGAGCCACACTTGGCAAACTCCTTTTTGTTGTGAGCCATGCTTTTTTCGTGACTTTTCGTTGTGACCATCGACAACATGGTATTTTGTTGTGAGCCCAACAAAAAGCTCACGGAAAAAAGGCGGCTCATGGCTTATCCGGTAGGTGGTTATTGTCGTATGGACCTCCCTGGGCCCACTACCTCGGTGGGTACCAGGACCGACTACTCGGTGGGCCCCTGGGACTACCCGACTTGCGCTGCACGGTACCTGATGGCGTGAAGCACAAGGACTACGGAGGAGAAGTACTCGGTTAGGAAGCTGTACATGTCCCGCACTGTATGGAAGACTCCTAGACGTACTCGACTAGTACTCTCTCCCTACTCCGACTTGTAACCCTGCCTCCCGGACTATATAAGGCGAGGCAGGGACCCTTCTCTGATCATCTCATCTCACGGCATACAATTGCATCATCTTGTAATCGTACCCAATCAATCCAGAGCTACGCAGCATACGGGACGTACGGTATTACGCACCTCGCGGCCCGAACTGTCTAAATTGTGTGCCACGTGTCTCTTCCTTCGAGTTACCGATCTCGGCGAGACCACATTCATCTACTTCGGCTACTCCCCTTAGTAGGTTGCCGGTCTAAAACACCGACGGTTGGCGCGCCGAGTAGGGGCTCTCGCCGAGATCACATGGCGAACTCGACGGCTCCTGTCTACTTCAAGCCAAGCGTCGCCTTCAACCGTGGCGACACCTTCGTTTTCGGCGCTTGGGTCCGCACGCGCCGACGGCGCGGGATCCTTCCACCGCCGCCTCACCATGCGGCCCAACCACGGAGACCGGCTTCGTGACGCTCCGGAAGTTCTCACCGGCGAACTCGTAGGCAAGTTCGGCGAAATTTCGCTTTTCAACCATCACGCCGACTTCGAGCTCGAGTCCGCTTCCAACTCGAACTCGACATCTCCATGGGCTATCGCATGCAAGCTGGCTGCCCGGCCATCGCATGTGCCCCCCCCATCCCGCGAGCGCTCCACGCGTGGCCCCCGCAACCCTTGCGGGGCCCGCACGGGGGCTCCCTCTTCGCGCCCGGGCCGGCAAGGAGCCCGTACCGAGTACAACTCGGACTCCGACACCGCCCCCGGCCACGCTTCGGACTCCAATCCCCTCTCGGGTTCTACTCGGATTCCTCATACGAGTTCGACTTCGGGTCGGACCCGGAGGATCCCGAGTCCGAGGACAACACAGCCGAGCACCCCTTATCGGGCTCGGCCCTGCGGGGCCGGTTATAACATCCATGCCCGCCGGAAGATTCGTCTACTGGCCAGACCGCAAGCCCGCAGACCTGATAAGTGGAGACTCACGCTACGTCGCCTACATCGACTCTCTCCCGTTCCAGGAGGGAACACCACTTGCCCGAGCTGACTCGAACACCCCAACTGAGGTGGCGAGCTCCGAGTCCAGTCTTGGCACCCCTGATCGCCAAGTCTTCATGGCTGCCGGCGACACCCCGGACCATCTGGGACGGCTACAGACAAGTACCTTGAAGACATCTCCGCGGACGAGGGCGTCCGCCGACGCACCCGACGAGACCGCCGCCAACGAGAGACCGCCGCCTACAATAACGGGGTTGCTATGGTCCTCTCCGGGTTTTTACGGTATTCAACACTACATAATCTAACTGCATCTCTTCCATTAGTTTGATTATAGATGATATTTCAAGTTATAATGTATTTTTACCGGATTAGCAATGAATCATAGTTGTATGAACACTTCGTAAATGAAACCGATGTTTCAAAATCGATCCCTCCGGACCTCGGTTATAAAGCTTGGACAATTCGGTACCCATTGGCTCCATCATGGTTCTCTTTTGCCATATAAGATCATATAATCAGTTTTAAAAAAGCTTGAGAATTTCGTACAATCAATTAGCTTTATTGAGTTATTTGAAGAAAAATGAGAGATGCAAAAAGGTATGTTATATCTTCTATTACAAGGCTCAAATGTTTCTTTCTAGCGTTGTTTTTGGTCAATTTCTATCTTGGTTCAGTAAATTTTGTTTATTAGTGAGCCATGAGTATATTAGATATATTATGCAACATGTATAATGCATAAATGGTCACATATATTTACTCTGGTTTGGTGAGGTAGCAAGATCCTTATTTATTCTCAAGAGTAGGACAACCTGTTTATCTCTAGGGCCCTACTATTCCTGATGGAAGCATCATAGTTCTCTTTTTTCTTAGTACATCACACATTTCAGTGCAAAAGTTTGGGCAATTCTGCCTCCATTTTACCTATGGAGTTATTTGAAGAAGAATGTGTGATGGACAAAGGTATATCATAGTTGTTTTTACAAGGCTCCAGTGTGCTCTCTTTTGATGTTTTGGTCAATTATTTGCTGCAGTAATGTAAATAATCATGTTTATTCAGTGAACTATTTGACCATAAAATAATACCTTCTGGTTAGTCTTGCTTGCTGGTTTACTTTTTGCTTTTTCTCGCTGAGATAAAAAATTGATGGCCAATTACACTGATAAACATTGTCAAGACATTGAGCCAATGAGCCATGCCCTAGATAGGGAAGGGAGCAACAAATTTTTTGATCAAATGTAGCTATACATTTTACTTTCCATTTTCTATGCTCTATGGTATGAAATTTCGGGTGTTACCAGGGAATATTATTTTCTTTTTGAAAATGTCAAAAACCAAGGGCTTAAGAAGAAGACTAGAGGGAGCAGTACGTTGCTTATACTGCTTAATTTATCCAATTTTGATCACATCCCCCTTTTCTTCATGATGTGCAGGGTCACCCTAAGGGTGTTACTCCCAAGTTTAGCTTAGGTCCCATTGTGCCACGGTTGTCTGAGCTTCTTTTCATTTGGGTATTCATTTTATTGATGTGCTTGTATATAGAGTTTTCCTATTTTTACATCCTTCTATTTAGTCACTGCCTGAAAAGGAAGTAGTACATCTTTTTTCAGAAAAATGTTGCTCATGTACTGTTCATAGAAATGGAAGCTATAAAGATCAAAATCTGTACAAATAGATAAATAAATAATGGATGAAATGTTTGAATTGGCATTACTCCAGCTTGCATTTACTGTGTTGGCCATAACCAAAAACTACTATAACACTAAGTAATTGTTATTGGTGCTGTAACAAAGCTTAATGCCTGTACCCTCATTCTGCTCAAATGTGTTGTTCCAAAAATTTAGCCTGATTTAATCTTTTTTCTACTAGGTCCACAGATGTGTGCCACCGTACATGTCAACAAATGTATTGCACAAGACATCAGCAGAAAAATACAGGGGTTGAGGCGATGTCTCAATAATTGTGTGGCCCTCATCTATTTTTCTGTCTCCTCAATGATAGCAAATGTATTACCAATATGCTCAAACTACGTTGAGATCTAATTTCCCACAATGTTTTGGCTACATGGTGGGTAGAAAAGAAAGATGGTACTAGCTTACTCCTTCTTGTGGAGGTGTGTTGATTTATAGCAACATTTAATTAGTTATTGATTGAAATAAATGCTTCTGATGAGTAGCTTGGTCTGAGATCGTGATGTTGTTTAGACCATAAATATTATTTGATCATGTAGGTGAGAAAATGGAGTGCCAGTTCGGTTCCTTTTATAAATATGAAGTCTATCGGTCTAATACTATGATCTAACGGCTTTCATGAAGAGGCTACTTCAAATAACGAGTAGGAGCGTCAATCTGAGGCTCCGGTAACTGAATACAGTGAAATTGTACAATTTAAGTGTGAAGCTACTTCCCTTGATACATCTTTTAGATGGCTGCAATGGAACTTGCTGAATTTCAGACTGTTGGTGAGTACCTGCTTTGTAAACAATGTGGAAAAGTATGTTGCTAGCTCTTGTCTTTCAGGTGTTATTTCCACAACTTTCATTCTTTTTGTTGACTTAGGTGTATAAGATTTTCTTCTCTTCAGCTATTGCCGTCGAAACAATACTCTGCTACTGCCAAGCATTTCTGCATCTCCTCTCAATTTGATGGCCTTCAATTTGGTGGTAAATTAGTCTAACCTGTGCAACTCAGCTAATTTTCTATCATTGTAAGGATAACCAACAAGTAAATGATATCGTTATAGAAAATTAGATGATATGGACGGGATATTATCTCTTAGCTACTTGATATGTGCCTCTATAAAGGGCACAGTGAGGGCATATGCCCCCACTCCATTTCTTATTTTTTATGGACTTGTGCCTATTTTGCTGAAGTTGTGAACACCCACTCAAGAGAAGGCCCTCACTCAGTTCACGGGCCAGGTTTTATGGAGGAAAAAGTAGGAACGGACAGCATACTTAACTCAGCTCAAAAACAGAAGCATGATCTCGACAATCGATTCAAAAAAAATATGTGTGTTAGATATTGTGTCGAATATTTGCACGAGTTCGGTTACGATAGACTTGAGTTGTATTTAGCAGCATAGAGTAGAGTCCTTATCATACTCTGTAAACCGAACCTCTTCATAAATATGAGAGGGGCACTATTGTTGTAACCATAACATCATAGCGACCAGCTCCCTAGGGGGAACGTGGCGCAATGCCGAGATCCTAAAGCGACGATGTTGCGGTATTGAGGAGGAGCGCCCATATTCATTCTCTGAGGATTTAGGCTTCGACTTAACCTCATTAACAAAGATCGTGTCTCCTTTGTCGTATTTGATGGTAAGTTCGTCTCGGTAGATCAATGGCATTAGTGGAGATTAGCAGGCGGTTCACCACCGTGGAGGGCTAATTTCTTACAATGTGCAATATATATGGTTATCTTGTTCATGGCATGGTTCTTCAAATCATAAACGTTGGTATTGTGCTACAGTGCTGTGCTACATTACCCCGCCGAATAAACACTAGTTGGCATTGCTACAGTACTGAAACCGCTCGATTAAACGCTGGTAACTCCTTACAGCCGTTTCATCCGGCGGTTGAAGGTTAATTTTGCAAAATTTTGTTAGACCCGATTATTTTTGTAAAATTTTAAAAAATAAATATGAAATAGTTATTGCAACTATATTAATTGTCCATGCATGGTATGTAGTTTCAGTTTTAACAACCAACAATAATTTTAATAACAACCATCAATATAATCCACTTGCATTTCAAAATTTACTTTTCAAAAGCTGATCTGTACGCAACAACTTTCATTTCTCAATTTTCTACTATATATGACACTTTTCAAAACAATAAATGCGATTTTAGAAAAGATTCTATCCCATCGGGGGAACGAGGAATACAAATTTTCTATACTCGGGACCTTTGAAATCTTACACTGTGTGCACTCGTCATACTTTGTGTCCTCCTTTAAGATGAAATATTCCTTATTGGTCATCGAGATTCTTTCTTTTATATAACTTTCTTCCACACTTGTCATACTTTATATCTCTTCCTCTGTACCAACTACCCACACACAGAGCCCACATGTCATTCTCCCTGCTCCTCCCTCTCTCCATCTTTTCTTCCCCCCTCTCTCTCCTCCATCATTTCCTCCCCTCTCTTCCTTCGCCTCCCTCTATTGTCGGGCTTAAAAAACTAATTAATGACTCTCAAGCTGGACTTAAAAAAGGTTTATAACAAAGTACATTGGAGTTTTTTGTTGGAGCTTCTTAGACAGAAACACTTCCATGCTAAATGGATAGAGTGGATCAGACAACGTGTGTGTGTGTGGGGGGGGGGGGGGGGCAAAGTTTGGACTGATATTCATGCGATTCATGGGAGCTCATTCAATAATCATAAAGTGATAGAAAGGGAGCTTCTTAGACAGAAACACTTCCCTGCTAAATGTTGTCAACTACAAAGTTTGAAAACTTTCTGAACTACAACTTTCATTTTTTGAGTTTCTCCAAAAATTTGAATTTCAAATTTGAGAGATTCAGACCTAGTTTTCTGTTGATAATATGATTTCAAATAAACAAGTCATGAACTACAAAGTTTCATAACTTCTCAGGCTCTACAACTTTTATTTTGAATGTTTCTCTATTTGAGGTTGTTTGATAAATTCAAAACTTCAAATTTAAAAATTCAGACGTACTTTTCATTGACAAAAGTAATTCAAATTAAAAAACTTTCAACTATACAAAGGTGTATAACTTATGAAGATTTACAAGTTTTATTTTGATCATTTGTTAATCTGATATAGTGGTAATAGCATTCTTTACAAATTTATATCTCTCATATAATTTCATGAAACTATACAAGAGGTATAAGATTTCGTGAACAAAATTACTACAACTTTTTCAAATGAATAAGTGATCTAAATAAAAGTTATAGATCTTTGGAAGTTATGAAATTGTAGTAGAAGTTGTTTAAAATGAATTTATTTAGGGCTTCAAAAAGTGATTTGAATTTCAACTTTGCCTATCTGTTTTTGCAAATACTCACGGTAAACTTCGAATTTGCCCAAAAAAGGCCGACGACAAAATCGGTCTTCGCCGAGAGCCGCACTCGACAAACACATTTTGCGGTCGCCATAAAAGGCGGGCGACAAAATAGTTCTTTGCCGAGAACCACACTTGGCAAACTCCTTTTTGTTGTGAGCCATGCTTTTGTCGTGACTTTTCGTTGTGACCATCGACAACACGGTATTTTGCCGTGAGCCCAACAAAAAGCTCACAGCAAAAAGGCCGGCTCATGGCTTATCCGGTAGGTGGTTATTGTCGTATGGACCTCCCCGGGCCCACTACCTCGGTGGGTACCGGGACCGACTACTCGGTGGGCCCTCGGGACTACCCGACTTGCGCCGCACGGTACCTGATGGCGTGAAGCACAAGGACTACAGAGGAGAAGTACTCGGTTAGGAAGCTGTACATGTCCCGCACTGTATGGAAGACTCCTAGACGTACTCGACTAGTACTCTCTCCCTACTCCGACTTGTAACCCTGCCTCCCGGACTATATAAGGCGAGGCAGGGACCCTTCTCTCATCATCTCATCTCACGGCATACAATTGCACCATCTTGTAATCGTACCCAATCAATCCAGAGCTACGCAGCATACAGGACGTAGGGTATTACGCACCTCGCGGCCCGAACCTGTCTAAATTGTGTGCCACGTGTCTCTTCCTTCGAGTTACCGATCTCGGCGAGGCCACATTCATCTACTTCGGGTACTCCCCTTAGTAGGTTGCCGGTCTAAAACACCGACAGCTGGCGCGCCAGGTAGGGGCTCTCGCCCGAGATCACATGGCGAACTCGACGGCTCCTGTCTACTTCAAGCCAACCGTCGCCTTCAACCGTGGCGACACCTTCGTTTTCGGCGCTTGGGTCTGCACTGCTGACGGCGCGGGATCCTTCCAGCGCCGCCTCACCATGCCGCCCAACCCGGAGACCGGCTTCGTGATGCTTCCTGAAGTTGTCACAGGCGAACTCGCCGGCAAGTTCGGCGAAATTTCGCTTTTCAACCATCACGCTGACTTCGAGCTCGGGTCCGCTTCCAACTCGAACTCGACGTCTCCATGGGCTATCGCATGCAAGCTGGCTGCCCGGCCATCGCATGTGGTCCCCCCATCCCGCGAGCACTCCACGCGTGGCCCCCGCAACCCTTGCGGGGCCCGCATGGGGCTCCCTCTTCGCGCCCGGGCCGGCAAGGGCTCCGACACCGCCCCCGGCCACGCTTCGGACTCCAATCCCCTCTTCGGGTTCTACTCGGATTCCGCATACGAGTTCGACTTCCGGTCGGACCCGGGAGGATCCCGAGTCCGAGAACAACACAACCGAGCACCCCTTATCGGGCTCGGCCTGCGGGGCCGGTTATAACCTCCACGCCTGCCGGAAGATTCGTCTACTGGCCAGACCGCAAGCCCGCAGACCTGATAAGTGGAGACTCACGCTACGTCGCCTACATCGACTCGCTCCCGTTCCAGGAGGGAACACCACTTGCCCGAGCTGACTCGAACACCCCAACTGAGGTGGCGAGCTCCGAGTCCAGTCTTGGCACCCCTGATCGCCAAGTCTTCATGGCTGCCGGCGACACCCCCGGACCATCTGGGACGGCTACAGACAAGTACCTTGAAGACATCTCCGCAGACGAGCTGTCTGCCGACGCACCTGCAGACGAGACCGCCGCCAACAGAGACCGCCGCCTACAATAACGGGGTTGCTATGGTCCTCTCCGTATTTTTACGGTATTCAACACTACATAATCTAACTGCATCTCTTCCATTAGTTTGATTATAGATGATATTTCAAGTTATAATGTATTTTTACCAGATTAGCAATGAATCATAGTTGTATGAACACTTCCGTAAATGAAACCGATGTTTCAAAATCGATCCCTCCGGACCTCGGTTATAAAGCTTGGACAATTCGGTACCCATTGGCTCCATCATGGTTCTCTTTTGCCATATAAGATCATATAATCAGTTTCAAAAAAGCTTGAGAATTTCGTACAATCAATTAGCTTTATTGAGTTATTTGAAGAAAAATGAGAGATGCAAAAAGGTATGTTATATTTTCTATTACAAGGCTCAAATGTTTCTTTCTAGCGTTGTTTTTGGTCAATTTCTGTCTTGGTTCAGTAAATTTTGTTTATTAGTGAGCCATGAGTATATTAGATATATTATGCAACATGTATAATGCATAAATGGTCACATATATTTACTTTGGTTTGGTAAGATAGCAAGATCCTTATTTATTCTCAAGAGTAGGACAACCTGTTTATCTCTAGGGCCCTACTATTCCTGATGGAAGCATCATAGTTCTCTTTTTTCTTAGTACATCACACATTTCAGTGCAAAAGTTTGGGCAATTCTGCCTCCATTTTCCCTATGGAGTTATTTGAAGAAGAATGAGTGATGGACAAAGGTATGTCATAGTTGTTTTTGCAAGGCTCCAGTGTGCTCTCTTTTGATGTTTTGGTCAAATATTTGCTGCAGTAATGTAAATAATCATGTTTATTCAGTGAACTATTTGACCATAAAATAATACCTTCTGGTTAGTCTTGCTTGCTGGTTTACTTTTTGCTTTTTCTCGCTGAGATAAAAAATTGATGGCCAATTACACTGATAAACATTGTCAAGACATTGAGGCAATGAGCTGCCCTAGATAGGGAAGGGTGCAACAAATTTTTTGATCAAATGTAGCTATACATTTTACTTTCCATTTTCTATGCTCTATGGTATGAAATTTCTGGTGTTACCAGGGAATATTATTTTCTTTTTGAAAATGTCAAAAACCAAGGGCTAATCTTTAATATTTTACATGTTTGATGAAATGGATCAGTAAATATTAATAGCTGAATCACTGTATGATGACCAGTATTCTAGCTCTCTATTCGGATCCTTTTGAATCACACAACCACTTGATGGTACAACTTAATTTGAATATATTTTGGTTGATTTTTGAGGTGGTCATTTACTTACACTTTATACATTTCAAACTAACCACAGATTTCCACATGATTCTTTTAAGAAGAAGACTAGAGGGAGCAGTTGCTTATACTGCTTAATTTATCCAATTTTGATCACATCCCCCTTTTCTTCTTGATGTGCAGGGTCACCCTAAGGGTGTTACTCCCAAGTTTAGCTTAGGTCCCATTGTGCCACGGTTGTCTGAGCTTCTTTTCATTTGGGTATTCATTTTATTGATGTGCTTGTATATAGAGTTTTCCTATTTTTACATCCTTCTATTTAGTCACTGCCTGAAAAGGAAGTAGTACATCTTTTTTCAGAAAAATGTTGCTCATGTACTGTTCATAGAAATGGAAGCTATAAAGATCAAAATCTGTACAAATAGATAAATAAATAATGGATGAAATGTTTGAATTGGCATTACTCCAGCTTGCATTTACTGTGTTGGCCATAACCAAAAACTACTATAACACTAAGTAATTGTTATTGGTGCTGTAACAAAGCTTAATGCCTGTACCCTCATTCTGCTCAAATGTGTTGTTCCAAAAATTTAGCCTGATTTAATCTTTTTTCTACTAGGTCCACAGATGTGTACCACCATACATGTCAACAAATGTATTGCACAAGACATCAGCAGAAAAATACAGGGGTTGAGGCGATGTCTCAATAATTGTGTGGCCCTCATCTATTTTTCTATCTCCTCAATGATAGCAAATGTATTACCAATATGCTCAAACTACGTTGAGATCTAATTTCCCACAATGTTTTGGCTACATGGTGGGTAGAAAAGAAAGATGGTACTAGCTTACTCCTTCTTGTGGAGGTGTGTTGATTTATAGCAACATTTAATTAGTTATTGATTGAAATAAATGCTTCTGATGAGTAGCTTGGTCTGAGATCGTGATGTTGTTTAGACCATAAATATTATTTGATCATGTAGGTGAGAAAATGGAGTGCCAATTCGGTTTCTTTTATAAATATGAAGTCTATCGGTCTAATACTATGATCTAATGGCTTTCATGAAGAGGCTACTTCAAATAACGAGTAGGAGCGTCAATCTGAGGCTCAGGTAACTGAATACAGTGAAATTGTACAATTTAAGTGTGAAGCTACTTCCCTTGATACATCTTTTAGATGGCTGCAATGGAACTTGCTGAATTTCAGACTGTTGGTGAGTACCTGCTTTGTAAACAATGTGGAAAAGTATGTTGCTAGCTCTTGTCTTTCAGGTGTTATTTCCACAACTTTCATTCTTTTTGTTGACTTAGGTGTATAAGATTTTCTTCTCTTCAGCTATTGCCGTCGAAACAACACTCTGCTACTGCCAAGCATTCCTGCATCTCCTCTCAACTTGATGGCCTTCAATTTGGTGGTAAATTAGTCTGACCTGTGCAACTCAGCTAGTTTTCTATCATTGTAAGGATAACCAACAAGTAAATGATATCGTTATAGAAAATTAGATGATATGGACGGGATATTATCTCTTAGCTACTTGATATGTGCCTTTATAAAGGGCACAGTGAGGGCATATGCCCCCACTCAATTTCTTATTTTTTATGGACTTGTGCCTATTTTGCTGAAGTTGTGAACACTCAAGAGAAGGCCCTCACTCAGTTCACGGGCAAGGTTTTATGGAGGAAAAAGTAGGAACGGACAGCATACTTAACTCAGCTCAAAAACAGAAGCATGATCTTGACAATCGATTCAAAAAAATGTGTGTGTTAGATATTGTGTCGAATATTTGCACGAGTTTGGTTACGATAGACTTGAGTTGTATTTAGCAGCATAGAGTAGAGTCCTTATCATACTCTGTAACCCGAACCTCTTCATAAATATAAGAGGGGCACTATTGTTGTAACCATAACGTCATGGCGACGAGCTCGCTAGGGGGATCGTGGCGCAATGCTGAGATCCTAAAGCGACGATGTTGCGGTATTGAGGTGAAGCGCCCATATTCATTCTATGAGGATTTAGGCTTCGACTTAACCTCATTAACAAAGATCGTGTCTCCTTTGTCGTATTTGATGGTAAGTTCGTCTCGGTAGATCAATGGCATTAGTGGAGATTAGCAGGCGGTTCACCACCGTGGAGGGCTAATTTCTTACAATGTGCAATATATATGGTTATCTTGTTCATGGCATGGTTCTTCAAATCATAAACGTTGGTATTGTGCTACAGTGCTGTGCTACACTACCCCGCCGAATAAACACTAGTTGGCATTGCTACAGTACTGAAACCGCTCGATTAAACGCTGGTAACTCCTTACAGCCGTTTCATCCGGCGGTTGAAGGTTAATTTTGCAAAATTTTGTTAGACCCGATTATTTTTGTAAAATTGTAAAAAATAAATATGAAATAGTTATTGCAACTATATTAATTGTCCATGCATGGTATGTAGTTTCAGTTTTAACAACCAACAATAATTTTAATAACAACCATCAATATAATCCACTTGCATTTCAAAATTTACTTTTCAAAAGCTGATCTGTACGCAACAACTATCATTTCACAATTTTCTACTATATATGACACTTTTCAAATCAATAAATGCGATTCTAGAAAAGATTCTATCCCATCAGGGGACCGAGGAATACAAATTTTCTCTACTCGGGACCTTTGAAATCTTACACTGTGTGCACTCGGCATACTTTGTGTCCTCCTTTAAGATGAAATATTCCTTATTGGTCATCGAGATTCTTTCTTTTATATAACTTTCTTCCACACTTGTCATACTTTATATCTCATCCTCTCGTACCAACTACCCACACACAGAGCCCACATGTCATTCTCCCTGCTCCTCTCTCTCTCTCCATCTTTTCTTCCCCCCTCTCTCTCCTCCATCATTTCCTCCCCTCTCTTCCTTCGCCTCCCTCTATTGTCGGGCTTAAAAAACTAATTAATGACTCTCAAGCTGGACTTAAAAAAGGTTTATAACAAAGTACATTGGAGTTTTTTGTTGGAGCTTCTTAGACAGAAACACTTCCATGCTAAATGGATAGAGTGGATCAGACAACGTGTGTGTGGGGGGGGGGGGGGCAAAGTTTGGACTGATATTCATGCGATTCATGGGAGCTCATTCAATAATCATAAAGTGATATAAAGGGAGCTTCTTAGACAGAAACACTTCCCTGCTAAATGTTGTCAACTACAAAGTTTCAAAACTTTCTGAACTACAACTTTCATTTTTTGAGTTTCTCCAAAAATTTGAATTTCAAATTTGAGAGATTCAGACCTAGTTTTCTGTTGATAATATGATTTCAAATAAACAAATCATGAACTACAAAGTTTCATAACTTCTCAGGCTCTACAACTTTTATTTTGAATGTTTCTCTATTTGAGGTTGTTTGAAAAATTCAAAACTTCAAATTTAAAAATTCAGACATACTTTTCCTAGACAAAAATAATTCAAATTTAAAAAGTTTCAACTACAAAGTTGTATAACTTCCGAAAGATCTACACCGATGGCGTGAAGCACAAGGATTACGGAGGAGAAGTACTCGGTTAGGAAGTTGTACATGTCCCGCACTGTATGGAAGACTCCTAGACGTACTCGACTAGTACTCTCTCCCTACTCCGACTTGTAACCCTGCCTCCCGGGCTATATAAGGCGAGGCAGGGACCCTTCTCTCATCATCTCATCTCACGGCATACAATTGCATCATCTTGTAATCATACCCAATCAATCCAGAGCTACGCAGCATACAGGACGTAGGGTATTACGCACCTCGCGGCCCGAACCTGTCTAAATTGTGTGCCACGTGTCTCTTCCTTCGAGTTACCGATCTCGGCGAGGCCACATTCATCTACTTCGGGTACTCCCCTTAGTAGGTTGCCGGTCTAAAACACCGACAGCTGGCGCGCCAGGTAGGGGCTCTCGCCCGAGATCACATGGCGAACTCGACGGCTCCTGTCTACTTCAAGCCAACCGTCGCCTTCAACCGTGGCGACACCTTCGTCTTCGGCGCTTGGGTCTGCACTGCTGATGGCGCGGGATCATTCCAACGCCGCCTCACCATGCCGCCCAACCCAGAGACCGGCTTCGTGACGCTCCGGATGTTGTCACCGGCGAACTCGCGGGCAAGTTCGGCGAAATTTCGCTTTTCAACCATCACGCCGACTTCGAGCTCGAATCCGCTTCCAACTCGAACTCGACGTCTCCATGGGCTATCGCATGCAAGGCGGCCGCCCCGGCCATCGCATGTGGTCCCCCCATCCCGCGAGCGCTCCACGCGTGGCCCCCGCAACCCTTGCGGGGCCCGCATGGGGGCTCCCTCTTCGCGTTGGGCCGGCAAGGAGCCCGTGCCGAGTACAACTCGGACTCCGACACCGCCCCCGGCCACGCTTCGGACTCCAATCCCCTCTCCGGGTTCTACTCGGATTCCGCATATGAGTTCGACTTCGGGTCGGACCCGGAGGATCCCGAGTCCGAGGACAACACAAGCGAGCACCCCTTATCGGGCTCGGCCTGCGGGCCGGTTATAACATCCATGCCCGCCGGAAGATTCGTCTGCGGCCGGACCGCAAGCCCGCAGACCTGATAAGTGGAGACTCACGCTACGTCGCCTACATCGACTCACTCCCGTTCCAGGAGGGAACACCACTTGCCCGAGCTAACTCGAACACCCCAACTGAGGTGGCGAGCTCCGAGTCCAGTCTTGGCACCCCTGATCGCCAAGTCTTCATGGCTGCCGGCGACACCCCCGGACCATCTGGGACGGCTACAGACAAGTACCTTGAAGACATCTCCGCAGACGAATTGTCTGCTGACGCACCTGCAGACGAGACCGCCGCCAATAGGAACGCTCGACGTGAGCGTAACGGGGAAGCGCAACGAACGGCACCGGCGGCTCGGAGACAGACCTCCCCCATCCGCAACCTTGCGGAAGCTCTCGAAGCAGTCGAGAGCGAGAGTACACACTACCCCTGAGCAATGCCTTATGTCGATCACGGCGATCGCACGCCGGGCTCGGGGGTATACGCGCCGGCGAAGTCATCGCCAAGCTCGGCGAAGACACCTACTTCATGCGGGTCGACAACGGGGTCAACCAGCCTCCTCCCCGCCGGGAACCGCGACAACGAAGCTACAAGTCGCAGCGCCGACCTTGGCCGCAACCGTACTCGAGCCGAGCGCCGGCTCGGCCCTACCGTACTCGTGCGAACACCGGCGGACCCTCACGGGGTAGCAACAACAATCGTGAGGTTGTCCCTCACCGTGCTCCTAACGGTGGCGGCCGCGATCCCGACGGCGGCGGCGGCGGCGACGCGGCGGCTCCAACCACGGAGCCAACAAAAGGGCGGCGCGCGGCGGCAATCGCGGCGGTCGTGACCACGCGAACAGCCACGCCTCCGGTGCCTCACAGGGCGCCTACGATGCCCGCCAGAAGATTGAGGAGGCCGCGGCGGAAGAAGTCGCCCATTGCGAGCGACAACGACGGCTTTCCCCGCCTTCTCACCTCGACTTCGCAACTTGCTCCTCCCCGAAAAGTTCAAGCCTTTGGGAATCACCAAGTACGACGCGAAGCAGGACCCCATCCAGTGGCTCAGGTGCTACGCCCTCTCCATCGAGAATGCGGCGGCAACAACGACACCAAGTGCCTCTACTTCCCCTTCGCCCGGACCAAGCTCCACTCACATGGCCGAGTCGGCCGGACAAGCACTCGGTCAACAAGTGGGACCGGCGAAGGAGCGGTTCACCGGCAACTTCGCGGGCGCCATGGGCCGATCGGGTACTCGCATGGACACGGCCATGGTCAAGCGAGGAACAAGGCGAGACCCTCGCAAGTACATGCGCCGCTTCTTCGACAAGCGCGTTACCGTAGTCGACGTCACCGACAAGGAGGTCATCGACCTCTTCCAAGACGGCCTTTACCACCGCCGCACATTTGAAGACTTCGGTCGTCGCCGCCCCAAGTCCATCCCCCACCCCAAGGACATCATCACGTTCGGGGCGGATGAAGAAGACAAGGCCAATGCCAAGTACGATGCCATCCGTGGCAAGAACAAGCAAAACACGAGCGGCGGCAGCAGCAACAACGGGAACCAAGGCGGTCGCAGCGGCAACAACAACTACTCGGGTCCCAACCGCAAGCGCAAGTCGGACAACACCGTCGCGGCTATCCAGCGCCGTGCGAAGGAGAACTCAAAGAAGAAGTCCGGCGGCTTCACGGACTTGCTGAAGGAGAAGTGTCCGTGGCATCCGGACGGCAACCACACTACCGAGCGGTGCTACCAACTCACGCGAGCACTCAAGAGTACTCCAGAGCCACCGCACCCTCACGACAAGAAAGGCAAGAAGAAGAACGACGGAGACAACAGCGAGTTCCAGGAACCCGACAAGACTGTCAACGTCCTCTTCGGCGGACTACCCAGCAGGCGGGAGCAAAAGGCTACCCGTCGAGAAGTCATGAGCATTGAACCAGCGGTCCCGACCCCTCTCAGGTGGTCGGAGGTACCCATTACCTTCTCCCGCGCGGATCAATGGACCAGCTTCTCCGAACCAGGGCGGTTCCCTCTCGTCCTGAAGCCGGTGGTCGCGGGCTCCAAGCTCAACAAGGTCCTCATCGACGGTGGAAGCGGGCTCAACGTCCTTTTCACCAAGACCTTGAAGAAGATGAAGCTCGACATCACCCACATGCTCACCAAGAGCAACACGCCCTTCTACGACATCGTCCCCGGTAACGCGGCTATCCCACTGGGCTCAGTGGTCCTGCCAGTTACCTTCGGGGAATCTCGGGACAACTATCGTACCGAGTACATCAAGTTTGAGGTCGCGAACTTCGAGACATCCTACCACGCCATCCTCGGCAGACCGACCATCACCAAGTTCATGGCGGTGCCCCACTACACCTACTTGGTACTCAAGATGCCGAGTCCGGTAGGTGTACTCTATCTCCAAGGGGACTTGAAGATCTCGCACGGCTGCGACACCGAAGCCTTGGAGATTGCCTCTACAAATCAAGTACCCAACGCGATGATGGAGGTCTACGCCGCGTCGAAGAAGCTTGCAACAAGTGAACTCGACATCCCCGAGAAGTCGACAATAGCAACAAGCCTCGGCCCGAGGAGGTTCTAGTCAAGATGATCGACCTCGGGACGAGCGACGGCGGCAAGACCACCACCAACGGGGCGCGGTGTCGGGCATACTCCCGGGTACTCATGCAAGGAAGGAAGAATAGTAGAAGACGGACTCCTGGTAGAATTCCCCCTGTACTCCTACTAGGACTCGCTCCGTGTACTCCTACTAGGACTCTCGACTTGTAACCGACTAGGAACCCGCCCCCCCTGGACTATATAAAGGAGGGCAGGGTACCTAGCCGCACATCCCAATCCCTCCGGGGACAACCCAACACCAAGCGCAGGGCGCCATACTTGATCCCCCAAACAGGACGTAGGGCTCGCCACCTTGGCGACCCGAACCTGTATAAATCTTGTGTCCCGTGTCCTTGCGCATACCTTCGAGTTCTCGGTCTCCCGATCACGATCCCCACCGCACAATCTACTACCTCGGGCACCCCCTTGGTAGGTTTGCCGGTCTAAAACACCGACGGTGGCGCGCCAGGTAGGGGTGATCATCACCACCGGACGAATTCGAAGGACCCTCGTCAACAAGATCAATATACTCGTCGACTCGCCGAGATCCATTGAAGCAAGTCGCCTTGCTCTTGTCAAAGCGGAATCAATCTTCCTACGCCGTGCTTCCGGTTGCTTCGGCACGTCGCGCGGCTCGTCACGCGGCTCGCCGCGCTGCTCGTCGACTACTCCGCCTCGCCCCGGGCTCGTCGTCGACTACTTCGTCTTCGCCGCGCGTCGGGGTGCCTCGGCACGTCGCGCGGCTCGTCACGCGGCTTGTCGCGCCGCTCATCGTCGACTACTCGTCGTCCACTACTTCGTCTTCGCCGCGCGTCCGGTGCCTCGGCATGTCGCGCGGTTCGTCACGCGGCTTGTCGCGCCGCTCGTCGTTGACTACTCTGCCTCGCCCGGGCTCGTCGTCGACTACTTCGTCTTCGCCGCGCGTCCGGGGTGCCTCGGCACGTCGCGCGGCTCGTCACGCGCCTCGCCGCGCGTCCCGGGTGCCTCGGCACGTCGCGCGGTTCGTCACGCGGCTTGTCGCGCCGCTTGTCGTTGACTACTCCGCCTCGCCCGGAGGCTCGTCGTCGACTACTTCGTCTTCCACCGCGCGTCCGGGTGCCTCGGCACGTCTCGCGGCTCGTCACGCGCCTCGCCGCGCCGCTCGTCGACTACTCCGCCTCGCCCGGGCTCGTCGTCGACTACTTCGTCTTCGCCGCGCGTCCGGGTGCCTCGGCACGTCGCGCGGCTCGTCCACGCGGCTTTTCGCGCCGCTCGTCGTCGACTTCTCCGCCTCGCGCAGGCTCGTCGTCGTCGACTACTTTGCCTCCGCCGCGCGTCCGGGTGCCTCGGCACGTCGCGCGGCTCGTCTTGCGGCTCGTCGCTCCGCTCATCGTCGACTACTCCGCCTCGCCCGGGCTCGTCGTCGACTACTTCGTCTTCGCGCGCGCGTCCGGGTGCCTCGGCACGTCGCGCGGCTCGTCACGCGGCTTGTCGCGCGCGCTCATCGTCGACTACTCGTCGTCGACTACTTCGTCTTCGCCGCGCGCCGGGGTGCCTCGGCACGTCGCGCGGTTCGTCACGCGGCTTGTCGCGCCGCTCGTCGTTGACTACTGCGCCTCGCCGGGCTCGTCGTCGACTACGCTCGTCTTCGCGCGCGCGTCCGGGTGCCTCGGCACGTCGCGCGGCTCGTCCACGCGCCTCGCCGCGCGTCGGGGTGCCTCGGCACGTCGCGCGGTTCGTCACGCGGCTTGTCGCGCCGCTTGTCGTCGACTACTCCGCCTCGCCCGGGCTCGTCGTCGACTACTTCGTCTTCGCCGCGCGTCCGGGGTGCCTCGGCACGTCTCGCGGCTCGTCACGCGCCTCGCCGCGCCGCTCGTCGACTACTCCCGCCTCGCCCGGGCTCGTCGTCGACTACTTCGTCTTCGCGCGCGCGTCCGGGGTGCCTCGGCACGTCGCGCGGCTCGTCACGCGGCTTTTCGCGCCGCTCGTCGTCGACTACTCCGCCTCGCCCGGGCTCGTCGTCGTCGACTACTTTGCCTCCGCCGCGCGTCCGGGGTGCCTCGGCACGTCACGCGGCTCGTCTTGCGGCTCGTCGCTCCGCTCATCGTCGACTACTCCCGGGCTCGCCGTCGACTACTTCACCTCCGCCGCGCGTCCCGGGGTGCCTCGGCACGGCGCGCGGCTCGTCACGCGGCACGTCGCGCGGCTCGTCACGCGGCTCGCCGCGCCGCTCGTTGACTACTCCGCCTCGCCCGGGCTCGTCGTCGACTACTTCGCCTTCGCGCGCGCGTCGGGGTGCCTCGGCACGTCGCGCGGCTCATCATGCGGCTCGTCGCGGCGCTCGTCGTCGACTACTCGGTCTCGTCGTCGACTACTCGTCGTCGACTACTTCGTCTCCGCCGCGCGTCCGGGTGCCTCGGCACGTCGCGCGGCTCGTCCCGCGGCTTGTCGCGCCGCTCGTCGTCGACTACTTCGCCTCACGCGGGCTCATCGTCGACTACTCCGCCTACGGCGCGCGTCGGGTGCCTCGGCACGTCGCGCGGCCCGTCACACGGCTCATCATCGACTACTCCGTGCGCCGCGACTTCGTCTTGCGGCGGCCACCGGCTTTACTTCGGCCACACCGTACGTGGTGACTACTTGTATCGCGGCAACACTCGTCTCTCGCCGAGTACGCCGCGCGCGCCACGACGTCATTTTCCCCGGTCGCATCGCGTCGACCATTCATCTCGACTAGTTTTCCAAACTAGTCGAGAACGGCGATCACGCCCCCAACAACTAGTCGGAATCAACTCGACTAGTCGACTTCGACAACAACCGTCACGGCTCCATCGCCGATCGCCACGGCTTCATCTGCAAGTCTGCCTAAGCAGCAACAGCTAAGTCATTTATCTAAATGATTGCTGTTTTCTTGGCTTGTTCTCCTCATCATGTAGGACTGCTTGCCGACTACTCGTTTGTGTATGCTTCTCGGCGGGTTTTCACGGGAGCTACACTCTGCTGACTACTCTTGGGGCATATCAATCAAGTCGCCGCGAGTCTACTTCATCAACTCGGGGGCTATCCCTAGGAGGCAGTTTCTAAAGTCCGCTACGCGCGGCAATCTAAAGTCGACTTCTAAAGTCGCATTCTAAAGTCCGCTCCGTGCGGCATCTTAAAGTCGACTCCGGTCGCATCTTCGCCTGCTTCAGTGGCATACTACGTGTGTAAGCTTCGATGGAACCTAGCTGTAAGCGGCCCTCGGGTCCTGGCGACGATGGAACCTAGCTGCACGTGGTCTTCACACTCTGTACCATGGGTCCAAGTGCCCTAAGTACTCGCGCTCCGTACCTTGGGTCTGAAATCCATGGCCTAGGTACACAAGCCGACTCCGGTCGCACCTTCAAGCCCGCTCCGGCAAAGAATCGTACCTTGGGTCTGAAATCCATGGCTCAGGTACTTAAGCCCACTCCGGTGGCACAAGCCGACTCCGGTCGCAATCTTAAGCCCGCTCCGGCGGCAAAACTACTCGTTTTTTCTGATTTTTTATTCGCTTTGGCTTTTCGGAAAGTGCTTTTCGTTTTTTGCATCTTAAGTCCACCCCGCGTGGCACAAAGTCGACTACTGCAGTCGCACCTAAAGTCCGCTCTACGCGGCAACTAAAGCCGACTTCTAAAGTCGCATATCAAAGTCTGCTCTACTCGGCAACTAAAGTCGACTTCTAAAGTCGCATATCAAAGTCCGCTCCGCGCGGCATTCTAAAGTCGACTTCTAAAGTCGCATCTCAAAGTCTGCTCCGCGCGGCACAAAGTCCACTTCGGATTTCAAGTCGCATCTCAAAGTCCGCTCCGCGCGGCACAAAGTCGACTTCGGTTTTTTAGTCGCATTCTAAAGTCCGCTCTGCCGCAACTAAAGTCCGCTCCGACGGCACGACTACTTCTCAAGCTCCATGGCTCGACGCCAAGCGCTACTTGGAATCTCTCCGGCTCGGGGGCTACTTGAAGATAACTTCAGGCATGCTTCGCTCGCTCTCAAGCTCGGGGGCTCCTCACCAATCACTACTCGACGTGGCTCATACGGCTCTCTTATCTCGGGGGCTACACGCTGCAAGAGTACTCGGATGATGGCTTCGCGAACACTGAAGACCCTTGGATTGATTACCTAATCATTTCAAGGCTCGGGGGCTGCTATGCTACACCCATCATTCAAATTTTTTCAAGAGTGATGAGCTGGACCACCTTCCAGCCTCGCGGCAGTTCAAGTACTATTGAAGACTTCTCCAAGCAGTACTCGAGGACGCTCAAGAACTACTCGAAGAGGCTTCAAGACTACTCGAACTACTACTCTCGACTCCAACGTGCTCGGGGGCTTGTCGGGCATACTCCCCGGGTACTCATGCAAGGAAGGAAGAATAGTAGAAGACGGACTCCTAGTAGAATTCCCCTGTACTCCTACTAGGACTCGCTCTGTGTACTCCTACTAGGACTCCTGCCTTGTAGCCGACTAGGAACCCGCCCCTGGACTATATAAAGGAGGGCCGGGTACCTAGCCGAAAAGGCCCAATCCCTCCGGGGACAACCCAACACCAAGCGCAGGGCGCCATACTTGATCCCCCAAACAGGACGTAGGGCTCGCCACCTTGGCGGTCCGAACCGTATAAATCTTGTGTCCCGTGTCCTTGCGCATACCTTCGAGTTCTCGGTGTCCCGATCACGATCCCCACCGCACAATCTACTACCTCGGGCACCCCCTTGGTAGGTTTGCCGGTCTAAAACACCGACAGGCGGGGCCTCGACCCCAAATAGGAAGACGCGCTCATCGGCTTCCTCCGGGCTAAGCTGCGACATCTTCACGTGGAGGCCGGCGGACATGCCAGGAGTGCCCAGGGAGTTGATCGAGCACTGCCTCAACGTCGATCCTAAGGCCACCCCAAGCGCCAACACCTCCGCCGTTTCACCGACGACGGACGGGATGCCATCAAGAAGGAACTCGCCAAACTACTCGCGGTCGGCTTCATCGGAGAAGTCTTCCACCCCGAGTGGCTCGCCAACCCCGTCCTCGTACGCAAGAAGAACTCGAACGAGTGGAGGATGTGCGTCGACTACACCGACCTCAATAAGCACTGCCCCCAAGGACCCCTTCGGGTTGCCGCGGATTGATCAAGTCATCGACTCCACGGCGGGCTGCGACCTGCTCTGCTTCCTCGACTCTACTCCGGGTACCACCAGATCGCGATCAAGGAAGAAGACCAGGAGAAGACCGCGTTCATCACCCCGTTTGGCGCGTACTGCTACACGACCATGTCCTTCGGGTTGAAGAACGCCGGCGCCACCTATCAACGAGCTATCCAGGCCTGCTTCAAGAGGCAACTCAACAAGAACGTCGAAGCCTACGTGGATGACGTGGTCGTCAAGACCAGAAACTCCAGTACCCTCATCGACGATCTTGAAGAGACTTTCGCATCCCTGCGCGAGTACCGCTGGAAGCTCAACCCGAACAAGTGCGTCTTCGGCGTACCTTCGGGCAAACTACTCGGCTTCATCATCAGCCAACGCGGCATCGAAGCCAACCCCGAGAAGATCTCTGCCATCACTAGCATGAAAGTTCCCACGTGCATCAAAGACGTCCGTAAGCCGACCGGTGCATGGCGGCCTTGAACAGATTCATCTCGAAGCTTGGAGAACGAGGACTCCCCTTCTTCAAACTACTCAAGCACCAAGAGAAGTTCATGTGGACTTCGAGAGGCGGACCGAGCCCTTGCTCGGCTCAAGGACTTCCTATCTAAGCCACAAGTCCTCACGGCTCCTCGCAAAGGCGAGCGGCCATCGATCTACCTCGCCGCGACTACTCATGTGGTCGATCTTGCCATCGTTGTCGAGCGGCGGGGAAAACGGCCACGCCTATCCGGTCCGGCGCCCGGTCTACTTCGTCGGCGAGGTCCTGTCGAGTCCAAGGCACGTTATCGGCCGTGTAGAAGCTTCTATACGCGGTACTCATCACCTCGCGGAAGCTACGACACTACTTCCCGGGAGTACTCGATCTCCGTCGTCACCGACTACCCGCTCGGCGACATCTGCGGAACCAAGATGCTACCGGAAGAATCTCCAAGTGGGCGGTCGAACTCGGCGCCCTCACCATCGACATAAAGCCACGTACGGCCATCAAGTCACGGGCACTAGTCGACTTCATGGCGGAGTGGCGGGAGAATCGGCTACCCACTCCAACCGTGCGACCGAGCATTGGGTGATGTACTTCGACGGCTCACTCAACCTCGAGGGCGCGAGGTGCGGGGGGTACTCTTGATCTCTCCAACGGGCGAAAAACTCAAGTACGTCCGGGATCTTCCGGAAGGTCTCAAACAACGAAGCCGAGTACGAAGCTCTCCTATACGGGCTCCGCCTCGCGCTTCACTGGGCATCATGCGGCTACTAGTCTACGACGACTCCGCAGGTGGTCATCAACCAAGTCAACAAATCCTGGGACCGCAACAAGGAGAACATGGACGCCTACTGCCTAGAAGTCCGCAAGCTCGAGAACAAGTTCTACAGTCTCGAGTTCCACCACATCGTCCGCGACAACAACGTTGCAGCGGACGTCTTGTCAAAGCTTGGTTCTACTCGCACTCAAGTACCAGCGGGTGTCTTCGTCCACGAGCTTCACGCGCCATCCATCCCGGAGCCGGAGCCACCAACCACTGTCCCGGCGCATCGCCAGCGGCCGGGGAGGTCATGATGATCGACGTGGACTGGAGGCAACCCTTCATCGACTACCTCGGCGAGCGAGAAGGTTCCCTTAGACAAGAACTTGGGCCGAGCGACTCATCCGCCGGCCAAGTCCTACGTCCTCGTCGGAGACAAGCTTTACAAGCGGGGTGCATCTTCTCGGAGTACTCATGAAGTGCGTCCCCGTGCAAGAAGGCAAGGACATCCACAAGGGCGTTGGCGGCAACCACGTGTCTTCTCGTACGCCGGTCGGCAAGGCCATCCGGCGAGCTTTCTATTGGCCCACGGCTCCGGGCGACGCCGAAGAACTCGTCGAAGGTGCCAAGGATGCCAATACTTCGCCAAGCAAGCAACACGTCCCGGCCTACAAGCTAGTCACCATACCGCCAACATGGCCTTTTCTGCCGGGGGCTCGACATGATAGGGCCACCGCCAACCGCGCCGGGCGGATTCAACGAGTATTGGTGGCCATCGACAAGTTCACCAAGTGGATCGAGGTCAAGCCTGTCACATGCCCCAAGGGCGACGAGTACTCGACTTCTTGGATGAACTCGTGCATCACTACGGACTACCCCACCGCATCATCACAGACCTGGGCTCCAACTTCAACAACCACCAGTTCTGGGAGTACTGCGAGAACAGCGGGATCGACGTCCGATATGTCTCAGTTGCCCATCCTCGGGCCAACGGACAAGTCGAGCGCGCCAACGGGATGGTGCTCGACGCTCTCAAGAAGCGGCTACACGACGCTGCTAACTCCAAAGGAGGCAAGTGGATCAAGGAACTACCCAATGCACTCTGGGGGCTACGTACTCAGCCTTCCAAGCCAACGGGGCAATCCCCTTACTTCCTGATCTACGGCTTCGAAGCAATCCTCCCTGCTGATGTCATATGGAACTCAGCAGCAGTGGAGCACTACGACGAAGGCGTCTCTGAAGACTGCAGACGAGTTGACATCGATGGACTCGAAGAAGCTCGGCCGCGCTTGCCTCGTCCAATCGGCAAGGTACCTGGAGGGTATCCGACGCTACCATGACCGCAACGTCAAGGAACGCTCCTTCAACGTCGGTGATCTCGTCCTCCGTCGTATCCAGAACAAGGAAGGACTACACAAGCTCAGCTCCCCCAGGGAAGGTCCCTTCACCGTGGCAGAGGTGACCGTGCCGGGCTCCTACCGCCTTCAGACACTTGAAGGCGAAGATGTCAACAACTCGTGGAACGTCGACCAGCTTTGTCGGTTCTACGCCTAAGTCTACACGACTACCACGGGGCTCAAGTCTACTCGACTACATCAAGACCCCTCCGCCGTAAGCGGCCTCCGGGTCCCGGCTCCGGTCTCGGACCACTCCTTCGCTGTAAGTGGCCTCCGGGTCTAGGCACCAGTCTCCGGACTACCCTTCTCCAGAATCCAGCCCATGCGGCTACCTACGGATCCTGGGCTGCGACGAGCGACAAAGGACTCTAGCAGCGGTCTACTGAGAGACCATGTACTTCTAGATCCAGCCTACACGGCTACCTACGGATCTACTGCTGTAAGCGGCTACTCGCCCTAGCACCACTTAGCCGTAGGCGGCCTCCGGGTCCCGGCGACTACCACCGTAACTATGGCCCCGGCCACCCCGGGTATACTTCTTCAGTAATAAAGTTTGATTGTTCATCAACTTCTTTACTGTCTACTTCCCTCAACGGGACTACTGCCGAGTACGACTACTCGCGACAATTCCACGATGGGACTCCGCACTCTGAGATCGCGACTACGAGTACTCATTGATGGAACTTTTCTTCATTAACACTTAAACAATTTCATTACAATTGTTTTTGTACATCTATTGCTACGAGCTAACTATTACAGGACTACTGGAGATTAAGCTTATCGGCTACTTGCTCCGCAATGGGCGCCTTTCGCTCCGGCGGCTCCGCATCTCGCTCGTCCGTACGATTGGCGGCTAGCCCGCCAGCGACTACATCCACGGGCACCTTCGGGAAGTAGGACTTCATGAAGGCCAGCACCTGGTTCGGGATTGACTTCGCTAGATGCTTCACGTAGGCCGCCAGCCGGCTGGGGGCTTCCTTCAGTCGATCCACCAGCGGTGCTATCTTGGGGCCGCCAGGATGAGGCACCAGGAGTCTTGCGATGGGGAGCGCGGCTTCTTCAAGCTCCTTCAGCTGGGCCCGCAGCCCCTCGCAGTCCTCGTTCAGCTTCTGCAACGATTTGTAGCAGTTGACGAGGTCACGATCGGAGGCAATACGAAGCTCCATGTGCTTGTCGCACTCGAAGGCAAGCTCCTTATAGTCTAGCTCGAGTACCTGGCGGGCCTCCTGCTCCCGGTAGAAGAGGTTCTTCAGATCCGTCTCTGAAGTCTTCAACTGCTCAACCCGGGTCTCAAGCTCTGCAAACAACAAGGAGAAGCGGGTTAGACTACCCTTCGACCTCCAAAAAGTACTCAAAAAGACAAGTGATGTACCTTTGTTCTTGTTACGGAGCGACTTGTTCTTCCGCACCAAGTCGTCGCTCTTCGCCTGCATCTCCTAGATGTCGTTGTGGTACTTGGCGAAGGTGGTATCAAGCTTGGACTGCATGGCGGCCGCGAGCTTCCGGGACTTTACAAGTTGGTCTTCCAGCTCCTCCGCCCGAAGCACCGCGTCGCCGAAGCCTTGAAGCATGTTGGACTTTTCGTAGGACCTCTCCACGACGTCCCGCACGGGCAATACACATCAAATGGGTACTCAACGCTAAAGGATTGACTACTCAGGAGTTACGACTACTCACCTTCATCCACTGCTCTGCTTGGCGGACCACCTCCAGGTGCCGAGCCACCGTTGCCGGGTCGACCAAGTCGTCCGCCAGCAACTCTACCCCCCCCCCCCCCCCCCCCCCCATGACTACTCGTGGCCGCTTTGGTCATCGGTGCAGATCGGATGGGCTCCGCGTCTTAGATCTCCGGGGAGCGAACGACCACATCCGGAGCGGGCTGCGGCGTGTGGTGGTCTCCTCTCCCTCGGTCGTCGCGGCGGCTCCTCCGGCGGCCACCTCCATCAGCTCGGGGGCTCCTCCGTAGCCTCCCGAGTTCCCGGTGTCAACCTCTCCATGGACACCGCCGCCGGGATTTCGCTCCCTTTGGTCTCGGCGCTCGTCAACAAGAAGACAAGTGCATCGGCGTCATTTGACGACTACGACTACTCTTCGGGGATACTACGGCCTCGGCGAGTACTCACCTTCGACTACGCTAGCTTCGGGCAACGAAGCCTCGGCGGCCCGGCGCTTCGGGCTCCGCCGTCGGGGGGGGAGCGGACTCCTCGGCGGGCGGCGCGGCTTCCTCGTCCGCCACCGCCGTAGAGGGTTCATCCCGCTCCCAAAACAGCATCCGTTGATTTCCGCAGTACACAAGTTGGTTGTCAATCAAGTTCGACTACTACATCAAGTACTACTCGGGAAGATCCAACACTTACAAGCTTGACCGGACCACCGTCACGGTCGGGGCGCCGAGGATGCTGGCGATGTCCACCAGTCCAACCTCGGCGGGCGCCTCCTCTTGCGCCTCCTCTTCGCGGTGACGCCCGGCGGGTGCAGCACTCTCCTGCGCCTCTGCGGCCACCACTTCCTCCGCAGCAGCAGCTGCGGGCTCCGTGCTCTCTTGACGAGCAGGGGGCTGGCGCTCCATGTGCGCCAGAAGCTCTTCAACAGTGGGGGTTGGGCTACAACTCCCAGTGGCTTTCCCCACCGTGTCCCACTCGCCTTCGTCGCCCCGCTCGACGGGCTCCGTAGGCGGCAACTCCCGCAAGCAAGGAAACTTCTTTATCAACAAGTGGACTCAAGACACGAGTACTCGACTACACTACTCAAGACGGCTCACCTGCGGGGACGTGGTCTCGGTGACCTTCAACTTCTTCGACACACACTTGCGGGACGAATTGCGCGGCTTCGCGCGGCGGCGTGGCCGGGCTAGCCTCTAGGCTAGTCGGTGGATCCCCGCACGAGGGGAATGTGAGGCAAGCCGAACGGCCGAACCTCGACCGCGGCCGGAAGCGGTCTGCCGAGCCGTCTCCTCGTCGTCGTCCTCGTCGGACGTGTCCTCCACGACAACGATGTCGTCTCCTTGGCCGACCTCCCGCCGCTCCTTGGCCTTGGTCTTCCCCTCCTCTCGGGATCTCGACTTCCCGAGGGGGCGCGGCGGCTCGGAGACAAACTTCTTCAAGTCGTCCCGCAAGTCACGGCTCATCGGCGCGACTACTCACACGAAATGGGTACTCGACACGGGGGTACGACTACTTACCTCCTTCGGCGGGCGCGCGGTGGAGTACTCGGGACGGGGCACGCCGTGTACGGTGGCATGTCCTTGAAGATCCGCGCCACCGTCGACAATGTAGTCGTCGTCGACTTCGTCTCCGAGCATCCGCGACGAGTCGTCGTCACCGGTGTACTCGAATCCAAGGGTGTCACGAGCCATCGGTGGCCGCACCCCGCGCTTCATGAAGCCGAAGGCCACGTGCTCGGCCCTCGGCCCGGCTTCCCTCGCCGCCTTGATCCTCGCCAACAACTCCGGGAGCTAGATCCCCTCCCCGCATCGTCGGCTCCGTGTTCCACCACGGGCGGTGCTTGGGCCGCTTCCCGCTCGGCTTCGGCAACCCCGGGTGGTGGTTCGTGATGTAGAACCATTTCGCCTTGCGGTCTTGGTTGGAGTCGATGAGCTTGTACGAGAGGTACCGCTCGACGGCGTCCTTCCGCATCCGGATTCCCACTCCTCCGACTACCCGCGGGTTCTTTGGCGCTTGGCTGCGGCTTCACCCGGAAGAACTTCCAGAACAAGATCCAATGGGGCTTGATCCCCAGAAACGCTTCACAGAAGTGGACGAAGATGGTGGTGTGGAAAATACCGTTGGGGTTGAGGTTGAGGTACTCGATGCCGTAGTACCCCATGAGGCCTTTGAAGAAGTTGCTCGCCGGGAGCGCAAGCCCGCGCTCCGCGAAACACGCGAACATTGGGATCTCGACTTCGCTCTTCTCCATCGGGTACGAATCCCCGGCGGCGGCCCTCCACATGTCCACCTCCTTCTCCTGGATGAATCCGCTGTTGAGGAGGGCCGGCAAGTCTTCGGTCTTCGCCATCGACTTCTTCCACTCGCGGTTCGTATCCGGCCGCGATGGAGACATCGGCGGTGCGCCCCGCGGCGATCCGGCGGCTTCGTCGCGGCTCCTTTTCTTCCCGCCGGTGGTCTTCGTGGTCTTGGACGGCGACGAATTCATCCTCCAAGTGCACGGCGTCTTCACGCGCATTCGCTCGGGGGCTACTCCGGTGGCTCTGGACGGCGGCGCACTCAGATCTACAGCGGCGGCGGCGTGCGCTGGCGGCGATTCTGGCCAAGATCTATTTGAAATGGCTACAGCTGCGTAGGGTGAAAAACCCTAAGGGATTTGGCTTCTATTTATAAGTCAACGCGGCCCTCCAACGGCCGGATGGATAAGTTTGCGCTCGGCTGACTCAGCGGCCGCGCGTGACTCTTCAACTTCAACTAGTCGACGCGCCTCACCTCGGGGGCTCGGCTACTTCTACTCGACTACCTGGGAAGCGACAAGACTCAGGAGCATCTCAGGACACATTCTACAAGATGACCCTTCAATTCGAGAGGAAGTACTCGACTCAAGGCTCGGGGGCTCCGTGCCACGTGTCCTTCGGTTTTTTCTCCGGATTTTTCGGGATATTGTTGCCATAACTTCAGATGGACCCTCAACCAAAGCCTACGACTCAACCTAAGGCTCGGGGGCTACTCCATATGAAGTGCGATTTTGCAATCGCACTTCATATCAGCTTCGGCTTCAAGACAACACGGGCATTGTTGAAGACCTTCGAGGGGAGCACTCGAGGACGCTTGGGACTACTCGAGAAGACTTCAGGATTGCTCAAACATCAGCTGGAGTACATTCCAGCCTCGGGATGCTTCGACTACTCTTGAGGACTTTCGACTTGTAGTACTCGGGGACGCCTGAGGACTACTCGTTAAGGCCGTCAAGAATACTTGAAGCTATCCTTCTCGACTACAAAGTACTTGGGGGCTTGTCGTATGGATCTCCCTGGGCCCACTACCTCGGTGGGTACCAGGACCGACTACTCGGTGGGCCCCTGGGACTACCCGACTTGCGCTGCACGGTACCTGATAGCGTGAAGCACAAGGACTACGGAGGAGAAGTACTCGGTTAGGAAGCTGTACATGTCCCGCACTGTATGGAAGACTCCTAGACGTACTCGACTAGTACTCTCTCCCTACTCCGACTTGTAACCCTGCCTCCCGGACTATATAAGGCGAGGCAGGGACCTTTCTCTGATCATCTCATCTCACGGCGTACAATTGCACCATCTTGTAATCGTACCCAATCAATCCAGAGCTACGCAACATACAATTTTGGACTTGGTAACAAAAAAGTTGAAGCTTCAACTATCATCCTTAAGGCCAGAAGACTGAATAATTAGTTCTGCTAGCAAGACCAGATCTTTCCTCATCTATTTTGTTCTGTCTTGAAATAATCATTAGTATTAATCTGGTTATGGTTGAATATCCTTTTGTTTTCGGGGTTTGTTCTCTTATATCCTTTTGGCAGAGTTAGTTTTAGAGGGTGGTATGCTGTCGGTATAGATTCTTGGAAGTGGAATGGTGGAACACGATGGTATCCGTGTGCATTCATTATCAAGAAGCTTGTCTTTCGTATATTATTGCAACTGATCATAGTTAAGATTTTGGCCACCGGAGTTATCAGCCTCTTCATTCTGAAGACAAACTAAGGACTATTCATAAATACTTGAGTCTTCCTGTGTAAAGAAAATTGGAGCAGTCTTCCTGTGATGGATGGATATAACGCAATTGGAAAGTGGTGTCAACAAGCAAGGATGGAGCATTTCATTCCTTCGGAAGGAAGCGAGGCTTTCACCTGGCTCTCACGCAGCGCCTCCCACCACCAGGCCCCCTCCCGTCTGCCTCCGGCGATCTCGTCGGACTGCGCCGGGCCGGGAGTGAGGCCCCATCTCCAGTAACTCGTAGATCTCGTATAGGTTAATTTAGTTGTGTGCTTTTATAGCTTTGGTCAGTTGTGGCAAGTACTACTTCACTATTGGCTCAACCGGCCCAATGCAAGTTCAGCCTACACTCTGCAAGGCCAATCCATTCAGGTGTATGCGTCTGTGATGCCCCTACCACACCGAACGGAATCGTCTGTGCCATCGCCGTCGCCGTCGCCGTCGCCGTCGACCTCACTTCCTTTCTTTGATGCACCAGAACTTTGTTGTAATTTGGTTCTCACTGGAGGACCCTCTTGTAAAACGTTTGCCGTTCTAATGTAATATTTCTTTGCTGTTGTGAAAAAAAACACTTGTGAAGCGACTTTCACAATGTTTCTTTTGTTTGGCCTCGAGAATGGGCCATGGACATATCATAGATGAATCGCGGCTCATGATTGAGTAGTTTTGCTAGCGCACTTCATCAACAATATAAGCAAGCTTAACTCCATGCACACTGCTCCTTTAAATAATGTGTAAATCTATTAATTTTGTAAATAAGAAGGTTAAATGCACCCACCATACATCAACCTGTCAGGTGGGCACAGATTAGTTCAATAACTTGTACTCCCTCCGTTTGAAAATACTTGTCGCCATTGTCTTTTTTCTGCAACTTCGACCATTCGTATTATTCAAAAAATTGTGCAAGTACAATTTATTTTGTTTGTTATACGTTTTAACGTTGTATGTATTTTAAGCTTGACCTATCACTTTACATTTTGAGATAATTTTTTGAATGAGACGAATGGTCGAAGTTGCAAAAAAAGTCAACATCAACAATTATTTTGAACAGAGGGAGTAATATCTTCAATCTAGTACAATAACTTGTTAGGTAGATGCAGATTAGTCTAACAACTTATGAAATGATCAATCTAATATAATAACTTGCTGGGTGGATACAACCTGGTCCAAGAACTTGTAAAATGCTTAACTTAGTGTCTAAATCGATGCATATACAGTCTAAATGTTATCACAAACAATATATTTTTTAATATGCGAATGGAGTATATTCGCATCATAACAATTATTTGACAATTGTATTCATGTCGTGATGGTGACAAAGTCAGTAAGGACTAGAACCTTTGATGTTTGGAAAATTGTTATTATGTCTTCGTTAAATATTTTTATGCAAAGGTTAAATTTTGTTTAGAAATAAAATTTTATTTCATAATTAATATTGATCTAAAGTTTGATTATATGCATTTTTGTTGAGCTAAAAATGAACATGGTGATACAGACCAACAATTAATACTTTTAGAAGTTTGACATAAAATTTTTTAAACTCTCGTGTTCTCATTTCAAGAAAAATGAGCTCAAATAGCGTAAATGGGCATGATTGTCTAAAGTGGTTGAATACATGAGCAAAGGTGTATAATAAACCTAAGGCCACACCATGTACTTTAGTCTCTCAATAATCTAAAAACGTATTTTTAACAAATTTTAACTAACGAACAAATAAGCAATGTACATAGTTGATTCACAATTAGCAACTTTAATTGGCAAAAAAAATTGTCTGGACGAAAATTTTGAATGCTATTTGATTTGTTTAACATGTTGTCATTGTAAAGTTTGACTATATTTGCCAAGTTATTACACTAAAATTGAGTATTTTACACAATTCTTGAACCAATATGCACCCACATATAAAAATGTTGTACTAATTTATAATTTGACATAGTTTTACACCAATTTGCAAGTACCTGACAAGTTATTATACTAAATTTAGCATCCACACGCACTTGACAAGTTACTTTGCATCCACGTGACGAGTTGTTACATGGAGGGTAAACCGGTAAAAAGGAGGAAATATATAACAAGGATCAAAACTCACGAGAGATCAACAACAACCCTGGCAGCTGCGGCCACAGTGAATTATTTTCAGCCACTTGTTTGTACATCAGGTTAGTGCCCACCATGAATTATTTGGAGTCTTTAATTTCTATACCTAAGATGAGGGTGTGAGCAAGGCAGCAGCTTTAGGGTACAAACTCTGCATGGCTCGACTTATTCATATACAGATCGATTTCCAAGCGCATGATTCACATGTTACATTGGAAGGCTGCACCTTGCCGAATTTTTTTATCTTTATATTATTTATTTTTCGATTTTGAAAAAAATACAGCGAATCTCAAATTTAGCAAAACTATACTACAACCGCCGTACCCCGTGGCGGAACAGCCGTGGGCCACGGCGGTTGGTACCGGCCTATGGTGGTAGGGTCAGTACGTTTTCAAAAAATTGTAACTTTTTTGAATGAACTCGGACGAAGATAAACTTTATATGAAACTTGTAGCTTTCCACCAGATGTATAACTTTTTAGTTTAAACTTTTTTCATTTGAATTCATCTTGTGGATAAAAAAAAGATATATAGTATATATCTCAATTTCGGTATCACATCCGGACATTATATCAATTATTCGAGTCACAATGAACTACGTGGCCACACAAGAATTATTGATCTACACGGAATCAGTAAAATATTTGGTAGCGGCCCAACCTCGCCGTGGAGGGGCTGCTGCTGTCGGATCCTGCCGCCGTCCACCCGCGCTTCGCCACCGGATTCAGTTTTTTTTATAGAAAACCGTTTGCTCCATTTAAAAATTCAGCATCTTGTTAATGCACACCAAGTTAAAGGAAACCAATCAAAGGTCTCTTACATATTTCTTATGATTCACTTGGCATCATATATGCTTTAAACTTAATTGTTGGAATCTAACTAATGTGTCGTAAATATTTTCAGTACGATTTAGTAGGACGCTACACACTAGGGTTCAAATCCTGGTGCTCACACCTTTTCCAGAGATTTTTCTAGGATTTACCGGTGTTATGCGTTAAGTGGTAATGAGGACTTCGGGAATCTCCAGATCTGCCTGATGCTCAGTCCATCAGAGGTGCACATAGGGGTGGAGTTTGCGTACGTGTGTTCATACGGGTGAGTGTGTGTGCGTGTTGTGATCGTATGCGTTGTACTGTGTAGTTTTTTAAAAAATAATCTCCTTGGTTGGGTCTTACAACAAATATGAAGAGCAAAATGATAGATGCTTTCTCTCGAAAAATGATATAAATGCTTCCAACAGTTTCCTACGAGTGCTGGTGCTGTTGCTCGGAGTCCTCCGATCTACGGGGCCATCGCCAATCACAGCACAACACCGTAGATGTGGCAGCCTTGGAGCTGATCGGCGCTCCGTGACAAGATGGTGCAGCAGCTTTAATTTAGGGTGTGTACAGCTCACATGTAGTTTTTTCTAGTTCGGTGGAGAATTTGGCAAAAATGTTACATCGATTTTACTTAATTATTTTTATTAACAGGATGAAACATTCATTTGATGTGACGAGTGAATACTCCCGATTGTCACGAAAACATTTGATGTGACGAGTGAAAATTAGACACTTGCGGATCTAAACAAGTCCCGAAGCGCATCTGCAAAACTCCCCAGTATGCAGACGTTCCGGTCGTGCAAACAAGCACGGTCTGCAGCGGTCTCGCGCTTCCCCTCCCGCATCGCTTGCGGTAGTTGGTCGCACACGCTCAGGAGGACGAGGAGGAGCCGCGGAAGGAGGTGGCGGCCAGGGAAGGAGCAGGGCGGTGCCGCGTGCCGGAGCTCTGAGTGCGCCGACCAACCTCGCCACCGTCGTCGAGGGAAGAAGGGGGCATCGCCGGATACGGGGCAGGGAAGGGGAGTCTCGGCCGCGGGCGGAAAGGGCGGATCCTCTCCGCCGTCGTCTCCTGCCCGCCTCTGCTCTGCCTCCCGCCTCGCAGGGTCGCCGGATCGAGGAGGTCCACCGTCAGATCGAAGAGCTCCGCCATCGGATCGAGGGAGCCGGAGAGGACGGGGAGCTGCCGCCTCCGACATCAATCGAGGGAGCCAGCGAGGACGGGTAGCGGCTGCCTCCGCCTTCAGATTGAGGCCGTGGAAGCCGTGCTCTTCCTCCTGCAAGTAGCGCGGAAGAAGGAGGGAGCTCGTGCTCGCCGCCGGGCCACCCTCCTCCTGCTCGCACCCAGCCGGGAACGGCCTTCTCCGTGCCGGCCCTGCTCCTCCTGCGCGGATATGTGGTGGCGCGGGCGAGCGGGGGCGGATCGCGGCCATGGCGCTGCCGCGAGGAGGGGAGAGAGGCGGGTCACAGCCATGGCAGAGTGCGATAGGGGGAGAGAGAGGGTGCGAGAGGGAAGAGAGAGAGGGGGCAGTTCAACGGTTGGTTTGCAGTGCCCCCGGGGATGCGCGACGGGGGAGGGCGATTGCATTTTGCAACTGGCGCTGCAGCACCCGCTGGAGTGTGAACAGTAGGTAGCTGTTCATTCTTCGTTTTGAAGATGCAGCAGCTCTTGCACAGTCTGCTGGAGACAGTCTAACCGGTTCGGATAACTCCTGCTCACACTCAGTGGAGTCCATAATGTTGGTCCATACGCCTGCACTCTGCACTGACCGTACGTCTTTTCCTTCGTGACCTTGTCGGTTCCAATAAATAAGCTAAGCCGAGTCGTCTTCAGTTAGATGCGGCACATAATGATACGAGAGGAATATATATACTCCAAGTTGTGTATTACCTGTGTAACCTTTGCCATGGCTCAAATAATTTTTTTTATATTTTTTATTCCAACTAGTGGAAGGGGGCGCAGGAACGACACCTGCGTGGTATTAAAACAGTACATATAAAATGTTTATATAGTCATAAGGTATCATAGTTACAAGATTTTTTTCAAATCTTATATTGAATGATATTATATTATTGAAAACTATAAAAATATATATATTACTCTACAATTTGGGATTGTACTTCAAACCAGCGTATTTTTTTGTCTCCCTACAAAATAATAAGGAACACTATACGGACGGCTTGATAAAGAAGAAAATGTTGAAAGCTTATAAAGATAGTGGAAGTATACGTGCGACACCCACATAATTTAAAATAAGAATCCAAACAAGATATTTATTAAGAGGAGTTCCAACCCATGTTGTAGATTGGTAGCGTCTACATCATCACATGAGCACAAGATCACATTAAACATCACACTCTACGACCCGTCACATGGAATCCATTTTAGTTGGATGGTTGGGATTGCTCTAACAATGTAGCTACAAGAAATCACAATTATTTTTTGTTAACTCGTTGACGCTTTTCTCGGTCGAACCTCCCAAGCACGGTCCGGTCTAATCGCCCGGGGAGGTCTAACCGCCTTGGACGAGAGGCACGTCGACAACCTAGATTCGCTACTCCGGGAGGGACCCGTCGAGAATAGTGCGCCTAGGGTTGTCCTGAGATCGGCAGGCCACTCAGAACTCCCTCAACCGCCGTGGAGACGAATGAGGAGAGCAGTGGAGGTTGGAGAAGTTAGATTTTGGAGAAAATAAGGTAAAATTGATAATGACGATTGGATGATAGGTCTCAATCGGCCACGACCCTTTATATTTATAGGGTGGGAGGTCTTACCCTGCAAATAGCACTTTACATCTCGAAATCAAGCTAAACTCCTAATCCTACCCGAAATCGGGGAGACCCGGTTAGACCGCCCCCGGGGGGTGGTTAGACCGCCTGACACCTTTGTGCTAGACCGGCTACAGGACACCCGGTCAGACCGCCCTGGGACCCGGTCTAACCGGCCTGCCTGGCCCGAGTCGGCTCTTGCCAAATTTGGGTGTCAACACATGCCCCTGTTTTTTAGTAAAGCTTGTGTGCTAAAAAATAATTCTAAAGACGACAAAACTGTTGTCGGTCATTTTTTATGGTAAGGGCGATTTTCATAGAAAACGGTCATGAACCTTCAAGCATCTTGACATACACTTGGATAAAACTTCTTCAAATATCTTCCCTTGAGCGCCCGGGTAGATGTTGTCCTTGCAAAGATTCCACCATATAAGAATTTCCAGAGCAAACTCTCACAACCTTGTATGGACCTTCCCAACTTGGAGACCATTTACCAAACTTGTTGCTCTTGGATCCTATAGGCAAAATAGTTTTCCAAACCAAATCTCCTACTTGAAAAGACTTAGCTTTTACCCTTTTATTATAAGCTCTAGCAACTCGCCTTTTATCCTTCTCAAATACTTCCAAAGCTTCCAAACGCTTGTCGGTCACTTCATCAATGTTATCCATCACCAAAGCATGATACATATCAAAACTAAGATCATTTTGCTTTGCAAGTCTATATGCACCCGGATTCACTTCAACGGGTAAAACGGCAGCCGCAATCCGCTTATCCTTACTGTAAGTTTATCCTAGGGCGCCGTCCTATAAAATCATGCCCCGCCCGATATCCCCGTTCCGCACCGCCACCTTGGGGGAATTTTCCCCAATCCGCCGCCGCCCCCGTCCCGAAGCCCCCTTGGGGATTTCTTCTTGCAACCGCCGCAATCCAGAGGAGGAGGGGAAGAGGGAAGGAGTGGAGAAGGGGGGCACCGTCGGGGGATTGCAGGTCGCCGCCGGCCTGTGAAGCCGGAGCTGCCCGAGCTAAGGATGCCGACGCCATGAAGCTGGAGCCGTAGTTGTAAGTGCATGCACAATAATAAACTTACAGTAGTGAAGCAAAAAGGTCCAATTCCTTACGGTAATTGGAGACGACCGTACATGGGTCACAACAACAAAGAACAAGCCGCTTGGATTTTTGTTGTTTAATTTGCTTGAGGTTTCACATCAGTAGGTATCGATATATTTCTGCATAATGATTGCCGGACAAAAATAAAAATAAAACTCACCAGCATGAAGCTGGAGCAGCCCGAGCTTAGGATGCTGACGCCATGAAGCCGGAGCCGTAGTTGTAAGTGCATAAACTTACAGTAGTGAAGCAAAAAGGTCCAATTCCTTACAGTAATTGGAGACGACCGTACATGGGTCACAATAACAAAGAAGAAGTCGCTTGGACTTTTGTTGTTTAATTTGGTTGAGGTTTCACATCAGCAGGTATCGATATATTTCTGCATAATGATTGCTGAAAAAAAATAAAAATAAAACTCACCAGCATGGACGGTAAATAAACTGGTAAAACTCACCAACAAGGATGAAAGTCACAGGAGATGAACAACATCCCTCGTGCTAGTTGCTACCGATTGTTGGACCAGCGGTGGCCTCAGGCAGCCGGACGCTGCGGTACAATGAATTACATGCAACCACATGCATGAATTATTTGAGCATATGTGATCGAGCAGGGCACAAACTCTTCACGGCTCGACTCAGCACCATTTATAATTCAGATGTTGAAGGCTGCACCTTGCCAAATCGTCGTTGCGGGGCACTTTCTCGTGAAATCCAAGGTTGACGATTCCTAGATCAACTCACTTATGAGTCTCCGCTGTTTGGCTGCTTGCGCGCTGGCATGGCTTACACTCTGCACAGCCCGTACATCCTTTAATTTCCTTTGGGTTGCCCCCCCCCCCCCCCCCCCCCCCAAGGACCGGTGCCCTATTCATACTTGTTGTTCATGACCTTCTCAGCTATCCAGTAATTAAGCTGAGATACGGCATACCATTATATGAGAGGCATACTCCGAGCTGTGTGTTACCTGGGTAGCCTTTGCCATGGCTCTCAAATAACCTCCTTGGTTACGATCTTGTAGTCCAATGGTAGGGCGATTAAGTAGGACGTTACCTACTAGTGTTCAAATCCTTGTGCTCGCACATTTTTCAGAGATTTTTTTGGGATTTACCGGTGTTATATGCGTTAAGTGGCAATGATGACTTCGGGAATCTCCAGATCTGTCTGATGCTTAGTCCATCAGAGGTGCAAATAGGGGTAGGGTTTGCGTACGTGTGTTGTGATCGTCTGCGTTGTACTGTGTAGTTCTAAAAAAATAACCTCCTTGGTTGGGTCTTACAAAAAATATAAAGAGCATTCTTAACAAAATGATAGATGCTCTCCCTCAAAAAAAAATGATAGATGCTTCCAACAGTTTACTACAGTGCTGATGGTGTTGTTCGGAGGCCTCCCATCCGTAGGGCCATCGCCAATTACAGCACTGTAGATGTGGCAGCCTTAGAGCTGATCAGCGCTCCGTGACCACATGGTGCAGCACCCTTCCCCCCTATTTTCACCTGTTTTCCCTAAACTCACAGCCCAACCAAACACACCCTCAAGTTTGTACTACACAAAAGCTGCTTTTGGCCGTGGCTTTGGATGGCAGCCAACCCCTTTGGTTGGGCTATTGGCTTTTGGCAAAAGCAAAAGCAAAAGCAGGAAAAAGCCCAACCAAAGGCACCCTTAGGGTGTGTACGGCTCACATGGAGTTTTTTCTAGTTGGGTGGAAAAATTTGCCGAAAATAATTTACTAATTTAATTAAGAGGGAGAAACATTATTCAATGTCATAAGTGAATACTCCTGATCGAGTGACATGAAACATTCGATGTGAAGAGGGAATAGTAGACACTTGCAGATCTAAACACAGGCGACTAAACTCTGCACCCTAGGTGTTAGCAATCATTGCATGCTCACACGTTTCAAGTATTCGACCACCAAACCTATGGGATTAGGATTACGCAATGGTAGCGATCGAGATCCATTGCAGTTCAGAACTGCACGCTGCAGGGACCGCATGTTTAGCAGATAAAAGGCCCTAATCGGGCGCTACAGTGGTGGCATTATTGCATAAACAGTAATCCCAGTAAACAGTGTTAGCATAAACAGTGTTAAACAGTCTATCACTTATACCGAGCCTTTGAGATTGTGATAAAGATTATACTAGCTAGTCCACCATTCTGTTCCTTAAAGATGAGGATTTTTCCGGACTGTATGTATAACAAAATATATAGTTCTCCCTAGATAATATCACGGCCAGTTTGAATGGGAGGGTGAGACTCAGTCCAACAGAGCATGCAAAAGCATTTTTGCCTTTTCATTTGCAACTGTTCACACAAGGTAACGTCTCCAACAGGTGAGGCATATGGGGAAGGCAAAATGGTTTGGAGGAGAGAGGTGGATGCAAAATTGCACTCCCTCTCTCCTCAGATGCATATGAGCAGGGAAGGACAACGGTAGCGACTGGGGAGCTGCCGTCGAGAAGAAGAGGATACTGCAGTGGGGAGCGGCGGAGGAGGTCCGACGACCCACGACGAGCCCCCGCGCGCCATGGATCGAGCAGCCGCGGCATTGGAGGTCGCGTGCGGACCCCGCGAAGCTGCACTACTCGTGCGGCCGCCGGCCCCTCCACGGCGGCAGAGGGAGGAAGGGAGGTGGTGGGCGCACCGGCATGGCTTACGCTCCGCACTATTCATCCTTGTTGTTCATGAGCTTCTCAGCTATCCAGTAATTATGTTGAGATGCGGCATACCATTATATGAGAGGAATACTCCGAGCTGTGTGTTACCTGGGTAACCTTTGCCATGAATCTCAAATAACCTCTTAAGTTACGAATTGGCTTGTAGTCCAATGGTACGACGATTTAGTAGGACGCTACACACTAGGGTTCACATCCTGGTGCTCGCACCTTTTCCAGAGATTTTTCTAGGATTTACCGGTGTTATGCGTTAAGTGGTAATGATGACTTCGGGAATCTCCAGATCTGCCTGATGCTCAGTCCATCAGAGGTGCACATAGGGGTAGGGTTTGCGTACGTGTGTTCATACGGGTGAGTGTGTGTGCGTGTTGTGATCGTCTGCATTGTACTTTGTAGTTTTTTAAAAAATAATCTCCTTGGTTGGGTCTTACAACAAATATGAAGAGCATTCTTAACAAAATGATAGATGCTTTCTCTCAAAAAATGATATAAATGCTTCCAACAATTTCCCACAGTGCTGGTGCTGTTGCTCGGAGGCCTCCAATTCGAAGGGCCATCTCCAATTACAGCACTGTAGGTGTGGCAGCCTTGGAGCTGATCAGCGCTATGTGACCAGATGGTGCAGCAGCTTTAATTTAGGGTGTGTACGGCTCGCATGGAGTTTTTGAGATCGGTGGAGAATTTGGCCAAAATGTTACATCGATTTTACTTAATTATTTTTATTAACAGGACGAAACATTTGATGTGACGAGTGAATACTCCTGGTTGACATGAAAACATTTGATGTGAGGAGTGAAAAGTAAACACTTGCAGATCTAAACAAGCTAGGTAGACTAAACTACGCACCCTAGGTGGTGTTAGCAATCATTGCATGCGGGACCGTCTGTGGTTAGCAGATAAGAGGCCCTGATCGGACGCTACAGTGGTGACATAAACAGTGTTTTTAATTTAGTAGCCAAATAATTGAGGCAACAAAAAGGACAAAGGATCCAATGCAGGATGCGTGTCAAGACAAATCACTACAAAGGTCATATAATTTCTCTAATATATATCTATCAATAATTATCACAAGCCATGAAACCATCTTATAACCCCGTAAAAATCGTCATCCTGACATCTATTATTAACTAGTCATCTGATAATAGAATCTTACTATTAACTATTCCCATTCAGTTTTTTTTATAGAAAACCGTTTGCTCCATTTAAAAATTCAGCATCTTGTTAATGCACACCAAGTTAAAGGAAACCAATCAAAGGTCTCTTACATATTTCTTATGATTCACTTGGCATCATATATGCTTTAAACTTAATTGTTGGAATCTAACTAATGTGTCGTAAATATTTTCAGTACGATTTAGTAGGACGCTACACACTAGGGTTCAAATCCTGGTGCTCACACCTTTTCCAGAGATTTTTCTAGGATTTACCGGTGTTATGCGTTAAGTGGTAACCGGGACTTCGGGAATCTCCAGATCCGCCCGATGCTCACCCATCGAGAGGTGCACATAGGGGTAGAGTTTGCGTACGTGTGTTCATACGGGTGAGTGTGTGCGTGTTGTGATAGTCTGCGTTGTACGTGTAGTTTTTTTAAAAAATAATCTCCTTGGTCGGGTTTTACAACAAATATGAAGAGCAAAATGATAGATGCTTTCTCTCGAAAAATGATATAAATGCTTCCAACAGTTTCCTAGAGTGCTGGTGCTGTTGCTCGCAAACACGGGCCCACAATAATTTCTCTAATATATATCTATCAATAATTATCACAAGCCATGAAACCATCTTATTTTTTTTCTGCGAGGAAAGCCATGAAACCATCTTATAGCCCCGTAAAAATCGTCATCCTGAAAATAGAATCTTACCACTATTAACTATTCCCATTCATTTTTTTTTGTATATAGAAAACCGTTTGCTCCATTTAAAAGTTCAGCATCTTGTTAATGCACACCGAGTTGAAGGAAACTAATCAAAGGTCTCTTACATACTATTTCTTATCCGTGTTATCGACAGAGAAAACGTCATGATTCACTTGGCATCACATATGCTTTAAACTTAATTGCTGGAATCCAAACCAGTATCCCTGAGATGTGACGAGCATCGATATATATGATCCACAGTACAGTGATAGCATAATTACGTTATTTGGAAAAAAGTATATAAAAATATTTCAGTTATTATTTGTTCCAAACATGTGAAAACTAGCTACATTACATATTTGGAACAATGTAATTTCGTCCTGAAATTGCAATTGAGTTCTCTTCCTCAAAGGTAAATTTCCATCTCGATCTAGAGGGATATTATTGCAACACCATCAAAGACTCGTACAACTTCATTACAGTGCTTTCAGATGGTCCAGAGCACCACCATAACGATTTCTCTGAACATTTTGGACTGAGTTCGGACATAAACTACCTACCTTTATCATTGTAAAAACATATATATCTGAAAATAAACCTATGAATGCTTCTACATTAGATGCATCTACCGCAGTTAAAATAAGAAATTCACAGTACGGTTAACATGGTTCGTTCACAAAAACAGTACGGTTAACATATACAAAGGCAAGCAAAAGAGACTAATTGGTTGGCAATTATTCACGTAGCCGGCTTAGATTTACTCGAGTGCTCACGTCACGATGGGCTGCCGCAGCCGATCCTTTAATACATATTTGCGTTTCATCTGCTTTGGAGCCAGCCGATCATGCTCCACCGTATCGGCCGATTGGCAGAGACATGTACTACTCAAGATCCATCGGTTCTGTAGACGATCTCTTATTATTTAAATCCTTCTTCCATTGTCAATCAACATGTATGTCAGATTGGTGGCAGGCCTCGCAACGCGGGGGTGACGTCCTATTTTCGCGTTAACAGGTATATATGTATATTGGTGGTCTCAATGCCAAAAAGAATAACAAAAACTTATTATCAGAAATCACACAAGAAAGTTTCCAACTTCCTGCTTCAAGGATGGCAAGCTATTCCTCGAAGATAAATTTCCATCTCGATCTGCATGGATGTTATTGCAACATCATCAAAGACTTACCACTTCATTACAGTGCTTTCATATGGTCCAGAACACCACCGTGATGATTTCTCTGAACATTTTGGACTGAGTGACATAAATTACCTACCTTTATCATGACAAAAACATATATATCTAAAAATACACCTATGAATGCTTCTACATTTGACGTGTCTAATTGGTTGGCAAAAGTACGGTTAACATATACAGAGACGAGCAAAAGAGACTAATTGGTTGGCAAATATGTTGATAAACCCTCTATATACTCATGTTTCACAACACTACTAAAATCGATGCAGGGTTGTAACACCATACCACCAAAATCTGCTCAGTTCTGAACTTGTCATGTGGAATGAGCACCTATCCTAAACTTGCTAGCACCCACACACTATCTCCATCGGAGCTCTTCTCTTGCTAGAACCAACCAATGCCCATCGCCATGTTGCATCCTACCATGCATCCACCGCCATTACAAACTCTCTTTGGTAACCTATGGATACTTGGCCTCATGATCATACCCCAGACAATTGACTTGCACAACATAGACCATGGTGCCACTGTCACCTTACGCAAATGTCGATGCTCTGCCAACCTCCAACATGTTGGCCTGCTGCACCACCCACGACATTTCGTATAACACCGTGAATGGATCCCAAACCTCTAAGCACTCAAATCCGAAGCCAAATCTCACTGGAGGCTGGAGGGGATTGAGCTCGCACAGCCTTCGATTGATAAGGCTTGAAGTTGATTTTGAGATCCCCTTCAATTCCCTACAAGTTAAGATCCCCTTCAACTCCCTCCAATCCCCCTCACTCCCCTCTCGGAGCAAGAATAACTGAAAAATTAAAGGCCTAGGTGAGGTGGAAAAGGAAATCCCGCTTGCTCAAGTTAGACGTAGCCTACCTGTTGAAAATATTAAGTGAAGATAAAACCAATAAGTAATGTGGAACGGAGGAGTAAAATAGATAAAAAGGGCTCTTTTACGGTGGACCATACACCAACCTATACCGCTGTTACAAAAGGACTAGTATGAAAGAATTTGGTGGTTGAGATTATTAGTTGTATACCATCACAACTTACACATGTGGTATAAGGTGGTATATATAGGTATATGTGATATAGGGTATTATTACAAGTTTTTTCTCGGAAGCATAAACTGAATATATGATTCCTTACAAAAATAACCATATATAAGGGGGAGGGCACATAAAAAAAATATATGATTTCTTACCAAAAATTACCATATATGGGGTGGTATAAACACATGATTAGCGTGGCGTTGATGTTGTACAAAATAACGAATTATACTTGGGGTGTTTCGGGAATCTTTTTACTACGTGATGATTGGAGGCTACCGCATATTGCTAGTTAACGGCCACACCAAGAGAATACCGGGTCTCTATATAAAGGAACCCAAACCTAGCTAAGCATCCACACCGAAAATGGCTGCATCTCTCTCCTCCTCCTCTATGGCTCTCTCTCTGATTCCACTCCTGCTGCTGGCAGCCACCACCATTATTCCCTCTATGGCTTCAGCTTCAGGCGACGCCCTCGACCATGGCTTGGATGCCGAGGGGCTCCTGATGCTGGGGAGGTTCCATGGGTGGATGGCGGCGCAGGGCCGGTCGTATGCCACCCGGGCAGAGAAGATGCACCGGTTTGGGATATACCGGAGCAACATGGAGTCCATCGAGGCGGCCAACAAGGACCCCCGGATGAGCTACCAGCTCGGCGAGACCCCATTCACCGACCTCACCCACGAGGAGTTCATGGCCATGTACAGCAGCGGCGGCCTGTCCTCCCCGGAGCCCGAGGGGGAGGTGATCACGACTCGTGCTGGCCCCGTCCACGAGGGGCGGTGTCGCCGACGGCGGAGGGGAGGAGCATACGCCAACCCGACCGTTGCATTGCCGGCGAGCGTCGATTGGAGGAGCAAGGGCGTCGTCACGCCAGCCAAGAACCAAGGGGGTTGCGGTAAGTAGCTATAGCTAGGCCAGTGACATGCATAGTACTCCCTCCGTTCAGGTTTGATATGCGTATAACTGTGTAACACAAAGATCAATGAGAACTTTAATTTCTATCTGTGATGCGTCGACAAACGAGCCACCCAACTAAGCAACTCATGACACGATTGGCGCTAACTCGGAATACACGTATCATTTCATGGACACTTTTTATTTTGTTATATGAAGATCAAATCAGGAGGGAGGGAGTAGTAGTAGTATGCGCAGATGTGTTGATGCATGCAAGTGTGCGTCGTGCAGGGTCTTGCTGGGCGTTCGCTGCGGTGGCGGCGATGGAGAGCGCTCAGGCAATACGCACGGGAAGAGCGCCGCAAACCCTGTCGGAACAGCAGCTGGTGGACTGCGACGGGTACGACCTGGGCTGCAAGGGCGGCTGGTTGGACAATGCATTCCGATGGGTGATCAACAACGGTGGCATCACCTGGGAGGCGTCGTACCCCTACATCGGCAAGGCGTCCGGCAAGTGCGAGGCACCCAAGCCCACCGCGCTGAGGCTCCGGAACTACGGGTTCGTGCCCAAAACCGAGGGGGCGCTGATGCAGGCCGTGGCGCTGCAGCCCGTCGCGGTCACCATGAACGTCGACGACCCCTGCTTCCAGCACTACTACAACGGCGTGTACAACGGCAGCTGCTCCTGGAACGGTGTCTACACCGGCGGGGCGTGCGGGACGGCGCAGAACCACGCCGTGACCATCGTCGGCTACGGGGCCAAGCCGGACGGAACCAAGTACTGGATCGCCAAGAACTCGTGGAACGAGACGTGGGGCGAGAAAGGTTTCTTCTACGTCCTCAAAGGAGCATCAGGAATATGCAGCCTTGCTAACACCGCGTACTTCCCAATCGTCGCGTATAGTACTTCCCAATCGTCTGATGCATCGTCGTCCAAGTCGCCAATCTAGCTATATATATGTGTGTGCTTTTTTACTTTCCTGCATGATTTCACCATTCCTATAGCGTTGTATTAATTTACTCATGTTGCACAGTATACGAATAAATAATCGTCGTGTGTATCATATCGTTTTAAGAGGGTGCTGCACATGCATCCTTGCCTATGAATAAATTTGCTTTAAATAGTTTTTTGATAAGGTTTTCAAACTCAGTACTGGTGTTACCAGTTTCACATGTAAATTTTCTTTAAATAATGGAAGTCAATCTTATAATTGACCCAATGCGTGTCCTCCACTGTTGAAATACAAAATACACCGGTAGAATCAGGACTTTTGGTACGCCCCTTTAGTCCTGGTTGAGTTTTGGAGCCGGGACTAAAGGGCTTTCATCGACATGGCCTGCATTGCCAGCGGACACTCCTACTACCCTTTAGTCCCGGTTGGTACCAACCCGGACTAAAGGAGGGCATTAGACTTCTAGTTCACTCCAATAATGGGCGCCAACCTTTACTCCCACGTGGTGTTTCCACCCGAGACTAAAAGGACCCCCTTTAGTCTCGGGTGGAAACACCACCCAGGACTAAAGCATTAGTCATGGGTGGTGTTTCCACCCAAGACTAAACGGGACCCCTTTTAGTCTCGGGTGGAAACACTACCCGTGACTAAAGCCGTTCCTTCCACCCACCGACGATTTCTATTTCCTATCCCTTCTCTCTCTTTTTCGGAAACACCAGTCAAACCTTAACTCTTCCTCCTTCTCCTTCCTTCTCTATCTCATCTCTTTGTGACACCCTAAAAATTCCATCACTAAAATCACTTAGCAACTTAAAATAGTCTTAAGGATTTAAAAGAAATTAAATTGCTATTTAAATTGAGCTCTAAAATATTAAATATAATTTAATAAACTTAGAGACAACAAGTGTATGTGCATCATCAGTTGGCTTGCATGGTTTTTTGGTTGCTTGTGAGGTTTCTAAAAAGTATATAAAATTCTTGAGAAAAGTTTGAAAAGGTTTGATTTGAATTTGAAATGAATTTGGTTTGAAAATGGAGTTTGGAAAAGAAAGAAAAAAAGAAGAACCAGCACCGGCCACCTTTCAGCCCAGGCGGCCCATCAGCTCTCTCCGCGCCGGCCCACCTTACCCCTTCCCCTTTTCTTTTTTCCCCGTGGCGCCGACGGCCGGGGCCCGCCCGTCGACCCCCCTCTCCCCTCCCCCTTCCTTTCTTCTTCACCTCGCCGCCGAGCCCGAGCCCGCGCCGCCGCGCACCCCCGCCGCGCCCCGCCGTTTCCCTTCCTTCCCTCCCTACCAAGTCGGCCAAATAAGGCAATTAACCTTCCCCGCGATCTATTGGAACCGTTACCTTTCCTTAAGCAGCGAGCCGTGATGGCCGCGGCCATCAATGGCAGGCGCCGCCGCTCGGGGTCCGTCCGTCTCCCCTCGCCTTCCTTCCTCTGGTCCTATTTAAGCTCGTGCACGAACCCCTGTGCCTCCCTTTGCCTCTGCGTCATGCTAGCACACGCGCTCGAGCACTATTTTCCCCGCGCCACCGCCTCGGGTTCACGCCGCAGCCGTCGATCCGTCGCCGCCGGTGAAGGATTGGACCCCCCGCTCGTTCTCTTTGGTTTTTGGGATCTCCGGGAGCTTGACAAGCTCGTGCTATCGCAGGTCTTCGACCCCGACGCCCGTGGCGGCCGCGCCCCGAGCCGAACGGAGCACCGCCCGAGCCGCCGCCGTCGTCGAGCCCCTCTCGCCGCCGCCTCCTCTCCGCCCGTGAGCCCGCCGTCTTCCTCTCGTGCGCGGTGAGCAAAAATCCCCACTCAATTTCCCTCTCGTTTCGCGCATATCACCATCTCCCCGGCTCGCCGGAGCGGCCTCGCGCCGCCCCCTCACGGTGCCGGCCGCCGTGGATGCCCGCGCCACCTCCCCGTCCCCCTAGCCTTGCTCGCGTGCTCCCCGGCCTACGCGTAGAGCCCGCGCGCGCGCGCGAAATGACGCCCTGAGCAGCAAGTTAGGGTTCGCCGGCGAGTTCCCGGCGAGGTGCCGCCGCGCCGCCCTTGTCTCCGGCGACATCGCCGCCGCAACCCGCGTGCACACGTCCAGGGCTCTTGGATCTGCGATGGACGGCCCAGATCAGATACCCTTTCGTTTAAAAGGGACGGTCCACCGTGGACCCGTGCACCGGGTGCACGACGCGGTCCACGGCGCGTGCACGCGTCGTCGGCCGTTGGATCTGAGATCCACGGTGCAGCCGCGGCCCTTTTCGTTAAGAGCCCCCGAGCTTTTCAACTTTAGCAAGCCGGTCCTTCCACCTTTAAGAATCTTTACGGTTAGGTCCTCGTTTTTACGATCTAGCCCATGACTACCCTGGATAATAGTGTTAGGAGTCCTTTTCTTAAGAAATAACACTTAAGCTCTTTAGTTTTTATTGAAATTATGTTTTAGACCCTGGTTTTATTTATAAACAACCATGTAAACTTAGTTTTCTTTGCAAGTCTATATGCGTCGGATTCACTTCAACGGGTAAAACGTCGGCCGCAATCCGCTTATCCTTACCGTAAGTTTATCCTAGGGCGCCGTCCTATAAAATCATGCCCCGGTCGATATCCCCGTTCCGCACCGCCACCTTGGGGGGATTTTCCCCAATCTGCCGTTGCCCCCGTCCCGAAGCCCCCTTGGGGATTTCTTCTTGCAACCGCCGCAATCCAGAGGAGGAGGGGAAGAGGGAAGGAGTGGAGAAGGGGGGCACCGTCGGGGGATTGCAGGTCGCCGCCGGCCTGTGAAGCCGGAGCTGCCCGAGCTAAGGATGCCGACGCCATGAAGCTGGAGCCGTAGTTGTAAGTGCATGCACAATAATAAACTTACAGTAGTGAAGCAAAAAGGTCCAATTCCTTAAGGTAATTGGAGACGACCGTACATGGGTCACAAAAAGGTCCAATTCCTTACGGTAATTGGATTTTTGTTGTTAATTTGGTTGAGGTTTCACATCAGCAGGTATCGATATATTTCTGCATAATGATTGCTGAACAATAATAAAAAATTTAACTCACCAGCATGGACCGTAAATAAACTGGTAAAACTGAAGATGAACAACATCCCTCGTGCTAGCTGCTGCCGATTGTTGGACCAGCGGTGGCCTCAGGCAGCGGGACGCTGCGGTACAATGAATTACTTGCAACGACATGCATGAATTATTTGGGCATATGGTGATCGAGCAGGGCACAAACTCTTCACGGCTCGACTCAGCACCATTTATAATTCAGATGTTGAAAGCTGCACCTTGCCCTGTCGTCATTGCGGGGCACTTTCTCGTGAAATCCAAGGTCGACGATTCCTAGATCAACTCACTTATGAGTCTCTGCTGTTTGGCTGCTTGCGCGCTGGCATGGCTTACACTCGCATAGCCGGTACATCCTTTAATTTCCTTTGGGTTGCCCCCCGCCCCCCTAAGGACCGGTGCCCTATTCATACTTGTTGTTCATGACCTTCTCGGCTATCCAAGAATTAAGCCGAGATACGGCATACCATCATATGAGAGGCATACTCCGAGCCGTGTTACACGGGTAGCCTTTGCCATGGCTCTCAAATAACCTCCTTGGTTACGATCTTGTAGTCCAATGGTACGGTGATTAAGTAGGACGTTACCTACTAGTGTTCAAATCCTTGTGCTAGCACATTTTTCGGAGATTTTTTTGGGATTTACCGGTGTTATATGCGTTAAGTGGCAATGATGACTTCGGGAATCTCTAGATGTGTCTCATGCTTAGTCCATCGGAGGTGCAAATAGGGGTAGGGTTTGCGTACGTGTGTTGTGATCGTCTCGCGTTGTACTGTGTAGTTCTAAAAATAACCTCCTTGGTTGGGTCTTACAAAAAATATAAAGAGCATTCTTAACAAAATGATAGATGCTCTCCCTCAAAAAAAATGATAGATGCTTCCAACAGTTTACTACAGTGCCGATGGTGTGTTCGGAGGCCTCCCATCCGTAGGGCCATCGCCAATTACAGCACTATAGATGTGGCAGTCTTGGAGCTGATCGGCGCTCCGTGACCACATGGCGCAGCACCCTTCCCCCCTATTTTCACCTGTTTTCCCTAAACTCACGGACCAACCAAACACACCCTCAAGTTTGTACTACACAAAAGCTGCTTTTGGCCGTGGCTTTGGATGGCAGCCAACCCCTTTGGTTGGGCTATTGGCTTTTGGCAAAAGCAAAAGCAAAAGCGAGGAAAAAGCCCAACCAAAGGCACCCTTAGGGTGTGTACGGCTCACATGGAGTTTTTTTAGTTTGGTGGAGAAATTTGCCAAAAATGTTACATCAAGTCATTGCATGCTCACACGTTTCAAGTATTCGACCACCAAACCTATGGGATTAGGATTACGCAATGGTAGCGATCGAGATCCATTGCAGTTCAGAACTGCACGCTGCAGGGACCGCATGTTTAGCAGATAAAAGGCCCTAATCGGGCGCTACAGTGGTGGCATTATTGCATAAACAGTAATCCCAGTAAACAGTGTTAGCATAAACAGTGTTAAACAGTCTATCACTTATACCGAGCCTTTGAGATTGTGATGTGACGAGCATCGATATATATGATCCACAGTACAGTGATAGCATAATTACGTTATTTGGAAAAAAGTATATAAAAATATTTCAGTTATTATTTGTTCCAAACATGTGAAAACTAGCTACATTACATATTTGGAACAATGTAATTTCGTCCTGAAATTGCAATTGAGTTCTCTTCCTCAAAGGTAAATTTCCATCTCGATCTAGAGGGATATTATTGCAAGTTAACACCATCAAAGACTCGTACAACTTCATTACAGTGCTTTCAGATGGTCCAGAGCACCACCATAATGATTTCTCTGAACATTTATCATTGTAAAAACATATGTATCTGAAAATAAACCTATGAATGCTTCTACATTAGATGCATCTACGGCAGTTTAAATAAGAAATTCACAGTACGGTTAACATGGTTCGTTCACAAAAACAGTACGGTTAACATATACAAAGGCAAGCAAAAGAGACTAATTGGTTGGCAATTATTCACGTAGCCGGCTTAGATTTACTCGAGTGCTGACGTCACGATGGGCTGCCGCAGCCGATCCTTTAATACATATTTGCGTTTCATCTGCTTTGGAGCCAGCCGATCATGCTCCACCGTATCGGCCGATTGGCAGAGACATGTACTACTGAAGATCCATCGGTTCTGTAGACGATCTCTTATTATTTAAATCCTTCTTCCATTGTCAATCAACATGTATGTCAGATTAGTGGCAGGCCTAGGCCTCGCAACGGACCAGGGGAGTCACTTGTGCTACGCGCGGGGGTGACGTCCTATTTTCGCGTTAACAGGTATATATGTATATTGGTGGTCTCAAAGCCAAAAAGAATAACAAAAACTTATTATCAGAAATTACACAAGCAAGTTTCTAACTTCCTGCTTCAAGGATGGCAAGCTCTTCCTCGAAGATAAATTTCCATCTCGATCTGCATGGATGTTATTGCAACATCATCAAAGACTTACCACTTCACTACAGTGCTTTCATATGGTCCAGAACACCACCATCATGATTTCTCTGAACATTTTGGACTGAGTGACATAAATTACCTACCTTTATCATGACAAAAACATATATATCTAAAAATACACCTATGAATGCTTCTACATTTGACGTGTCTAATTGGTTGGCAAAAGTACGGTTAACATATACAGAGACGAGCAAAAGAGACTAATTGGTTGGCAAATATGTTGATAAACCCTCTATGTACTCATGTTTCACAACACTACTAAAATCGATGCAGGGTTGTAACACCATACCACCAAAAATCTGCTCAGTTCTGAACTTCTCATGTGGAATGAGCACCTATCCTAAACTTGCTAGCACCCACACACTATCTCCATCGGAGCTCTTCTCTTGCTAGAACCAACCAATGCCCATCGCCATGTTGCATCCTACCATGCATCCACCGCCATTACAAACTCTCTTTGGTAACCTATGGATACTTGGCCTCATGATCATACCCCAGACAATTGACTTGCACAACATAGACCATGGTGCCACTGTCACCTTACGCAAATGTCGATGCTCTGCCAATGCAACCTCCAACATGTTGGCCTGCCGCACCACCCACGACATTCCGTATAACACCGTGAATGGATCCCAAACCTCTAAGCACTCAAATCCGAAGCCAAATCTCACTGGAGGCTGAAGGGGATTGAGCTCGCACAGCCTTTGATTGATAAGGCTTGAAGTTGATTTTGAGATCCCCTTCAATGCCCTACAAGTTAAGATCCCCTTCAATTCCCTCCAATCCCCCTCACTCCCCTCTCAGAGGAAGAATAACTGAAAAATTAAAGGCATAAGTGAGGTGGGAAAAGGAAATCCCGCTTGCTCAAGTTAGACGTAGCCTTCCTGTTGAAAATATTAAGTGAAGATAAAACCAATAAGTAATGTGGAACGGAGGAGTAAAATAGATAAAAAGGGCTCTTTTACGGTGCACCATACACCAACCTATACCGCTGTTACAAAAGGACTAGTATGAAAGAATTTGGTGGTTGAGATTATTAGTTGTATACCATCACAACTTACACATGTGGTATAAGGTGGTATATATAGGTATATGTGATATAGGGTATTATTACAAGTTTTTTCTCGGAAGCATAAACCGAATATATGATTTCTTACAAAAATAACCATATATAAGGGGGAGGGCACATAAAAAAAATATATGATTTCTTACCAAAAATTACAATATACGGGGTGGTATAAACACATGATTAGCGTGGCGTTGATGTTGTACAAAATAACGAATTATACTTGGGGTGTTTCGGGAATCTTTTTACTACGTGATGATTGGAGGCTACCACATATTGCTAGTTAACGGCCACACCAAGAGATACCGGGTCTCTATATAAAGGAACCCAAACCTAGCTAAGCATCCACACCGAAAATGGCTGCATCTCTCTCCTCCTCCTCTATGGCTCTCTCTCTGATTCCACTCCTGCTGCTGGCAGCCACCACCATTATTCCCTCTATGGCTTCAGCTTCAGGCGACGCCCTCGACCATGGCTTGGATGCCGAGGGGCTCCCGATGCTTTGGGGAGGTTCCATGGGTGGATGGCGGCGCGGGGGCCGGTCGTATGCCACCGAGGCGAGAGAAGATGCACCGGTTCGGGATATACCGGAGCAACATGGAGTCCATCGAGGCGGCCAACAAGGACCCCCGGATGAGCTACCAGCTCGGCGAGACCCCGTTCACGGACCTCACCCACGAGGAGTTCATGGCCATGTACAGCAGCGGCGGCCTGTCCTCCCCGGAGCCCGAGGGGGAGGTGATCACGACTCGTGCTGGCCCCGTCCACGAGGGGCGGTGTCGCCGACGGCGGAGGGGAGGAGCATACTACCAACCCGACGGCGGTGGCATTGCCGGCGAGCGTCGATTGGAGGAGCAAGGGCGTCGTCACGCCAGCCAAGAACCAAGGGGGTTGCGGTAAGTAGCTATAGCTAGGCCGGTGACATGCATAGTACTCCCTCCGTTCGGGTTTGATATGCGTATAAGCGTGTAACACAAAGATCAATGAGAACTTTAATTTCTATCTGTGATGCATCGACAAACGAGCCATCCAACTAAGCAACTCATGACACGATTGGCTCTAACTCGGAATACACATATCATTCATGGACACTTTTTATTTTGTTATACGAAGATCAAATCAGGACGGAGGGAGTAGTAGTATGCGCAGATGTGTTGATGGATGCAAGTGTGCGTCGTGCAGGGTCTTGCTGGGCGTTCGCTGCGGTGGCGGCGATGGAGAGCGCTCAGGCAATACGCACGGGAAGAGCGCCAGAAACCCTGTCGGAACAGCAGCTGGTGGACTGCGACGGGTACGACCTGGGCTGCAAGGGCGGCTGGTTGGACAATGCATTCCGATGGGTGATCAACAACGGTGGCATCACCTGGGAGGCGTCGTACCCCTACATCGGCAAGGCGTCCGGCAAGTGCGAGGCACCCAAGCCCACCGCGCTGAGGCTCCGGAACTACGGGTTCGTGCCCAAAACCGAGGGGGCGCTGATGCAGGCCGTGGCGCTGCAGCCCGTCGCGGTCACCATGAACGTCGACGACCCCTGCTTCCAGCACTACTACAACGGCGTGTACAACGGCAGCTGCTCCTGGAACGGTGTCTACACCGGCGGGTCGTGCGGGAAGGTGCCGAACCACGCCGTGACCATCGTCGGCTACGGGGCCAAGCCGGACGGAACCAAGTACTGGATCGCCAAGAACTCGTGGAACGAGACGTGGGGCGAGAAAGGTTTCTTCTACGTCCTCAAAGGAGCATCAGGAATATGCAGCCTTGCTAACACCGCGTACTTCCCAATCGTCGCGTATAGTACTTCCCAATCGTCTGATGCATCGTCGTCCAAGTCGCCAATCTAGCTATATATATGTGTGTGCTTTTTTACTTTCCTGCATGATTTCACCATTCCTATAGCGTTGTATTAATTTACTCATGTTGCACAGTATATGAATAAATAATCGTCGTGTGTATCATATCGTTTTAAGAGGGTGCTGCACATGCATCCTTGCCTATGAATAAATTTGCTTTAAATAGTTTTTTGATAAGGTTTTCAAACTCAGTACTGGTGTTACCAGTTTCACATGTAAATTTTCTTTAAATAATGGAAGTCAATCTTATAATTGACCCAATGCGTGTCCTCCACTGTTGAAATACAAAATACACCGGTAGAATCAGGACTTTTGGTACGCCCCTTTAGTCCTGGTTGAGTTTTGGAGCCGGGACTAAAGGGCTTTCATCGACATGGCCTGCATTGCCAGCGGACACTCCTACTACCCTTTAGTCCCGGTTGGTACCAACCCGGACTAAAGGAGGGCATTAGACTTCTAGTTCACTCCAATAATGGGCGCCAACCTTTACTCCCACGTGGTGTTTCCACCCGAGACTAAAAGGACCCCCTTTAGTCTCGGGTGGAAACACCACCCACTTTAGTCCTGGGTGGTGTTTCCACCGAAGCCTAAACGGGACCCCTTTAGTCTCGGGTGGAAACACCACCCGTGACTAAAGCCGTTCCTTCCACCCACCGACGATTTCTATTTCCTATCCCTTCTCTCTTATTTCGGAAACACCAGTCAAACCTTAACTCTTCCTCCTTCTCCTTCCTTCTCTATCTCATCTCTTTGTGACACCCTAAAAATTCCATCACTAAAATCACTTAGCAACTTAAAATAGTCTTAAGGATTTAAAAGAAATTAAATTGCTATTTAAATTGATCTCTAAAATATTAAATATAATTTAATAAACTTAGAGACAACAAGTGTTTGTGCATCATCAGTTGGCTTGCATGGTTTTTGGTTGCTTGTTAGGTTTCTAAAAAGTCTATAAAATTCTTGAGAAAAGTTTGAAAAGGTTTGATTTGAATTTGAAATGAATTTGGTTTGAAAATGGAGTTTGGAAAAGAAAGAAAAAAAGGAACCAGCACCGGCCACCTTTCAGCCCAGGCAGCCCAGGCGGCCCATCAACTCTCCCCGCGCCGGCCCACCTTACCCCTTCCCCTTTTCTTTTTTTCCCCGTGGCGCTGACGGCGGGGCCCGCCTGTCAGCCTCTCCCCCTCCCCCTTCCTTTCTTCTTCACCTCGCTGCCGAGCCCGAGCCCGCGCCGCCGCGCATTCCTGCCGCGCCCCGCCGTTTCCCTTCCTTCCCTCCCTACCAAGCCGGCCAATTAAGGCAATTAACCTTCCCCGCGATCTATTGGAACCGTTACCTTTCCTTAAGCGGCCGAGCCGTGATGGCCGCGGCCATCAATGGCGAGTGCCGCCGCTCGGGTCCGCCCGTCTCCCCTCGCCTTCCTTCCTGCGGTCCTATTTAAGCTCGTGCACGAACCCCCGTGCCTCCCTTTGCCTCTCGCGTCACGCTAGCACACGCGCTCGAGCACTATTTTCCCCGCGCCACCGCCTCGGGTTCCCGCCGCCGCCGTCGATCCGTTGTGACACCCTAAAATTCCATCACTTAAATCACTTAGCAATTTAAAATGTCTTAAGGATTTAAGGAGATTAAAATGCAAAACAAAATTGGGCTCTAAAAATATTAAAGATAATATAATAAAAATAGAAACAACAAGTGTATGTGCATCATCATTTGGCTTGCATGATTTTGTTTGCTTGAGTAGTCTCTTAAAAGCCTATAAAATATTTGAGAAAAGTTTGCAAAAGTTTGAAATGGATTTGAATTCAAAATGGTTTTGAAAATGAGGTTTGAAAAAAAAAAAAAAAAAAAAAAAAAAGAAAAACCCCGCGCCTTACCCTTTCTGGCCCAGACAGCCCAGCCGGCCCACTTCCCCCTTCCCTTTTCCTTTTCTGTTGCCGCGGCGCCGACAGGTGAGCCCCACCTGTCAGCCTCCCACCGCTCCCTTCCTTTCTTCTTCCTCGCGCCCGCGCCGGCCGCCGCCGCACGCGCGCGGATTCCGCGCGCGGCCCCGCCCCTTCCCCTTCCTTCTTTTCCTCCCCAAGCACCGCCAATTAAGGCAAGTAAGCGCCGTGTTCAATTGGGGGCCGTTTCCCCCTTTCCTTACCCCGCCCGTGATGGCCGCCGGCCATCAATGGCATCCCGCCGCCGCCCGGCCTTTGGCCGCTTCACCTTCCATCCCCGTGCCCTATTTAAGCTCGCGCACGCACTCCTTAGCCTCCTTTCGCCCGCAACACACACACGCCCGAGCCCGAGCTCAATTGCCCCAGCACCGCCGCTCTGCTTTCCGCCGCCGCCGTCGTCTCGTCGCCGCCGGTGAAAGGCTTGGTCTCCCACCCATCTCTGTTGATCAATAGCTTCGCAGGAGTCTTGACTTGCTCATGCGCCTGCAGGTTCACGCTCCCGACGCCCGTGGCAGCCGCGCCCCGTGCTCGCCGGAGCGCCGCCCGAGCCGCCGTCGACACCAAGCCGCCTCGGCCGCCGCTCCTCTTCCACTTTTTGGCCCATCTTCATCGTCTGTGCGTGGTGAGTGTTTACCCCCACCCAATTTCCCCTTGTATCGTGCACGACATCGAGTTCCCGAGCTCGCCGGAGCGCCCGCGCCGCCCCCTTACGGTGCTGACCGCCGGTGAGGCCCGAACGCCCCTGTAGACCTCACGAGCACGTGCGCAAGCACCCCTGCAACATTTTGCCCTAACATGTGGTCGAGGAAATGGCCGGGAACGCCGTCCAGGGCACACGCCGGCGAGTCCCCGCCGCGCGCCGCCGCCCTCGGCGTCGTCGCCGCCGCCCACCGCATGTGGTTGATCGGGGACCGTTAGATCGCGAGCGGACGGATAGGATCACATACCCTTTCGTTTAAAGGGGATGGTCCACGGTGGACCCATGGACCGCACCCACGGCCGGGTCCATGGTGCACCGAGGCGTCATCCGCCGTTGGATCTCGATCCACGGTGTGGAGTGGCCATTTTGTTAAAGAGTCCCCGGATTTTCAAACCTTCACAAGCCGGTCCTTCCACCTTTGAAAGTTTTTGCAGATAGGTCCTGATTCTTGCAGTTTAGCCCCTGTCTACCCTATTTAATTATGCTTTAAGCCCTTTTCACTACTTTATGCATATAAACCCCCTGTTTTAATTTATACAAATGTTTTAGCCCCTGAATTTATTCACAAACAACCCTGTAAACTTAGTTTTCTTGCAAATAGGCCCCTGAAAACTGTTTTAACCATATCTTTCTCATTTTAACTCCGTTTTTAGTGTTCTATATACCGAAACGATCGTCTCGACGAGTAGAATCTTTTAAACAGTAAATTTACCAGTTTTATTTCTGTTTGGTGTACTGTTTTGTTTATTGATTGTTATTCATGCTTGACTCGTAGATATCGTGCCTGTTTCGTCTGAGCTCCCTGTCGGAAGTGATCCGGAAGAACCTGTCTTTGAAGAGGAATTCACCCAATTTGGTAGAGGAAGGCAAGTGGATTTCCCCCTCTTGCATAATCTTTTTGAACCTATGTCACTGCATGCTAAACAATGTTTATTATTCCTGTTGATATGCATAAATCTGATGGGCAAACACCTAGCTAAGGATTTGACTAGATGCTTTATCACTTTACCTTGATCAACCTTGTTTAAACCAATGTTTGGGGTAGATAAATGCTTAGCTTGCTCAACATAAGTTTAGTTATGCTTGTTTATGTTATACATCAGTTCTGTTATGTATGTGCTTGAGCTTTTAACAAGATAACTTGATACAATCGGAACATGGAGAACCACCCAAGATAACAGTACAACCACAGTCCACATGGCTCTGGCTTAGCCAATTAATTAGGAGAGTGGGGTAGCGATAGCTCTTTTCCGAGAGGGGCACGGGGGGCCGGAGTTGAAGGGGTATAGCCCGGTCCTTTTGGGGTAGCGACCTTGGCTAAGGTGTTGACCACTAGGGAGGGTTATGGCCCGCTCCGCCGCCGAATCGTTGCGGGCTGTTGGTTTCTCTTCTTTCCTTTGTAAAGGCTTCGTAGTGGACCCCTAGCCACTCACCTTGGAAGTGTTTAAGGGTCTAGCTAACCCGGGCAAGATGGGGAACACGAGCTCGTGGGTAAAGTGTACAACCCTCGCAGTGTAAAGCCGATCGATCAGCCGTGCTCACGGTCACGAGCGGCTTGGACCCTCACATGAGTAATAAACTTGAAGATTAATGTAAATCGTGGGTTGGAGGGTTGGTTTGAGGTTCCTTTTGAGGTTAAGTGGGTTGGTATACACTTACATCTAGTAACTAGGAGCTTGCTAATAAAACTTGACCAACTTATAAAATGCTTACCGCTGTGAACCATAGCCTATCCTTGACAAGCCTTGCATTTTCCCCCACTTGCTGAGCTCCAACCATAAGTGTGCTCACCCTTGCTTACCGCTGTTCAGAAGAGAACGTCGGAGGCGAGGACGAGTACTGGAGTGACTTCGAGGAGTTCTAGGCATGCGGATCCCCCAGTCATCATGCCTGTGGATGTCAGCGATGGAGTTGCTCGTCGTCGTTTAGTTATCGTTTTGTTCGGACCTTCGAGTCCACCCTTATGGATGTAATAAAGGATGTAATACTTTGGTTTAAACTCTTGTACGTTTTGTTACGGCAATGGTATTACTCTCGTTTTGTCTAATCATGTGTGTGTAAATGATCCTGGCGCACATATGAGATGCATTCGGTTTTCCTTGTAAAATCGGGTGTGACAAAGTGGTATCGAGCCGGAGTTGATCGTAGGAGCGCGACCTTAGTTAGAAATGGACGAAATTAAGGATTCATGTTCTAGAAAGCCACATCATGCTTCAAATCATCTTATTTACGCACTAAAAATCTAATTTAACTTTGTTTATCATTTTTAACTATCATTTTGATTTATTCGCACTGCGAGATCGCTTTTGCTTTGACGGATGGCCGGGACTTACATGACCCCTCGCAAGAGCACCTGGTGGACGCTTTCCTCTTTGGACGGTGGCTCCTCGCCATCGCCTTGAGGATGTTGAGGAGGAACGAGGAGGAGTTCCGGCGGGGAGGTTGAGGTTGAGGAAGACCCGGTAGAGGTCCGGCCCGGAGGAAGAAGAAGAGGATCCCGAAGAAGTTGAGATGGTGGAGGAAGAGCCGGAAGAGCCATTGGAACGGCCCACGGTACGATGGCACGGTGCTTGAGGCGACGCGAGACGGTGACATTGTGATTCCACCGCGCGCTGCGGTCAATGAGGAAGCCCCCCCTGCACCTGCTGATCCTGAGCCAGAAGGTGATCCAGAAGATTCCAGTGATGATAGTGTGGGTGAGGATGATGGTAATCATCTTTCGCCGACAACCCAGAGGAAGATGAAGACCCCCGCTACCATGGAGCTGAATATCATAAGCACGCTACTGAAGATGAGAATGGGCGGTTCTCGCATTCTCTTGTGGGATGTTACGAGGTATACGGGGTATACCATAAAGCCTCTTTATGTGACCAAGCATTTCGGTGAGCCCGGAATGAGGGATTACTACACTTGCAAAGTTTACATCGGGAAGCCTCCGAATGATGCGAAGGATGGAGGCATCGCTCATCCCACCATAGCACGGCTCGGTTCTCTACGGATGATGCTTTGCGGTGAATGATGCGGCAAGGAGGGCGCTCCGGTCGGTTTGCAATGCTAATCGAGTGCAATTGTTCCGGTCGGAGTACCGTCATGTGCCTCGACGTGCAAGTGGCACGGAAGTTACCGTGGTGCCGGCGGGGAGGCGATGACCGCATCGATGTCTTGGCAAGGGTGGCTTGCTGCTCCGAATGCGATCCGGAGGGAGCAACTTTGGAGATAAACAGGTATCATGAAGAGCTGCAGGCTGCTCAGGCAAAGATAGCACGACTGGAAGCACAACTTGCAGGACAGCGATTGCCTCAGGAGGTTATGCCATACCAGACTACAGCTTCCCCTCCGCGCAAAAGGCTTCGTTACAACACTGATGAAGCTACCACTCGTCTTGGCTAGGATCCTAGGATGCTCGCCCTTATCATTTACCTTTTCGATAGACCGTTCCTGCGTGAACGTATTTGCTTGTAATAATGAATGCTGTTTGCAAACATGTTTGAGTTGGATCTTTGCTTGATTGTAATTGTATGGTGGAGTGATGGCCACTATGCAATCTGAAATTTTAAGTTAATTAAAGTTTGGTTTGGGTTTTATCGGTTGTCATTGCTTAATCTCTTATGCAAACGTGATTGGATCAAATCTGTTTTCGCAGTCATATGACATGTCAGTAATGTTTTGCTTATAACTCAAGCTACAGAATTCCAAATGACATGAAACCAGTTGGGTTAGTTCACAAATTTAGAGGATGAATTTCTGTCAAAAATTCAATGGTATACAATACATATTCTGGGAGTTATGCACAAAGTAATGAACATGACAGAATCTGTAAACTTCTGCTGACATAGCTGTACTGTTTGAATTATATCTCGAGTTGTACATATCCAAATGAGGTGATTCCAGTTGGGTTGGTTCCATAACTTTATACACTATAATCTGGTAAAAATTCGTGGTCATTGGATATTTATACAGAAAGTTATGCATAATTCTTTGAGGTCAACAGAATCTGTCTTAACTGAAGTACATGCTGTCATTTTACTTTGAGTTATTCTCTTATACAATGATTCAAGTACAATTATCGAGATATGATTTTTCTAACGGTCAGATGGTAAACACCAGGTCCGGAGGAGGTCAAGACGTGCCACCTGTGATCCGGGCACATATTGCAAATCAACAAAACCCGGCACCACCTCCACCAATCAACCAAGCAATGGACCCGAACATGCGGCAATTCACGGGCAGCGCGGATGCAACCGATTCAAAACCTTACCAATACCGTGCGGCAGATGCAAGCTCAACGAGAATCAGCCACCACCACCGATGCCACCACCACCCCCGCCACCAAGGGACGAGCACAAGGAGTTCATGAGTCACCACCCCCCTACATTTTCTCACTCGGTGATCCACTAGATGCGATGACGGGGTCGAAAACCATTACTAAGAAGGTCGGAAATCGTGCGGTGCACGCGACGGGGAGATGGTCTTGTATGCTGCGGAAGGCGGTGGGGCGGCCGCGGTTGGTGGGATGCGTACTCTCAAGCTCATCCCAACGGGCGAACATCACTTGGCGGGAATTCCGTGACAATTTCCGCACCTATCACATTCCTTCCGGGGTTCTCAAGCTTAAGCGAGAGGGAGTTCTTGTCGGCGAGGCAAGGCAATATGTCGGTGATCGAGTATCCGGACAAGTTCACTCACTTGTCACGTTATGCACCCGATGAAGTCAACAACGACCCAAAGAGGCAAGAAAGGTTCCTGGATGGCTTGATCGGTCCTACGAACTATCTACGCAGTCACATCTTCCGGACTTTCGTACGCCGGTAAACAAAGCTATTGGGCCGGAAAGCAAGAGGAGGGAGATGGGTGAACATAAACGCAAGTTTCGGTCTCGGGGGCGATCTAGCGGTAACACCCGTCCCCGTTACGGTTCTCGGCGAGCTCGACTCCATATCGTCCTGGTGGACAAGCCGGGAGGTACCCACGAACATGCGGCTCCGGCGCTCGTTTCGGCCACGGCGCTTCAATCCTCGGACACCCGGGGCTCCTACCCCTCGGTCCCGAGTCGTCCTAGCAACAACTGCGGGGCACACTGTCGGGGAAACACCGGCTCGTTCGGCCGGGTGGATGCTTCAAGTGCGGAGAGGCGGGGCATTATGCTAACAACCGTCCAAAGAGGGTGATGCGGACTCCACGAGAGGGACATTGGGAACGGGGAGCGGGCAGCCATCTTCTCGGGCTCGTACTCCACCGACACCCCGGCAAGAGAGGCCGGCGGAGTCATGTGCGTGGCCGAGTCAATCATGTATCGGTGGAGCAAGCTCGGAATGATGCGGCGTGGTATTGGGTACGTTTTTCGTCAACTCTGTACCCCGCTACCGTATTATTTGATTCGGGAGCATCACATTCATTCATAGCGATCAATTTGTGGCAAAATATAACTTACCTATGAGTACAATGAAGAATTCACTGATAGTTAGCACTCCTGGGGGAGAAATGAAAACTGGTCACATATGCCCACAAGTAAAGATTAATATCATGGGGGTAGACTTTCTTGCTAACCTGGTAGTTCTAAAATCATGGGGAATAGATGTCATTCTTGGTATGGATTGGTTGAGGAGTTGTGATGGAGTTATACAGTGCCGGAAGAGGTCAGTATTGTTAACAAGTCCTCAAGGGGAAAGAGTAGAGTATGTGAGTGCACCCTCATCTGTCAAAGGAGTTATGAACTCGTTGAAGGCAAGGCCTTGGAGGATATAAGGGTAGTGAATGAATTCCACGATGTATTTCCGGAGGATTTACCGGGTATGCCACCGATCGTGACATTGAATTTAGTATTGAACTTATACAGTACCGCTCCTATATCTAAAAGACCATATAGAATGGATGTTAAAGATCTAGGCTGAACTAAAGAAACAAATTGAAGAATTACTTAGTAAAGGGTTTATCCGTCCTAGTTCATCACCATGGGGAGCCCCCACACTCTTCGTTGATAAGAAGGATGGTTCTAGGAGGTTGTGTATAGACTATCGATCACTTAATGAAGTTACTATCAAGAATAAATACCCTTTACCTCGGATTGAGGATTTGTTTGATCAAATGAGAGGAGCTAAGGCTTTCTCTAAGATAGATCTTAGATCGGGATATCATCAGTTGAAAATCCGTGTGGAGGATATACCAAAGACAGCATTCACTTCTAGATATGGGTTATATGAGTTCACTGTGATGTCTTTTGGCCTGACCAATGCACCAGCATACTTTATGTATTTGATGAACAAGGTATTCATGGAGTATCTGGATAAGTTTGTTGTGGTATTCATTGATGATATATTGGTATTCTCTCGGAGTGAAGAAGAACATGAAGAACATTTGAGGCTTGTGTTACGAAGTTACGAGAACATCGGTACTGTACGCTAAGTTCGGCAAGTGTGCTTTACGGTTGAAGGAGGTATCTTTTCTCGGACATATCATCACGGATGGAGGCATAGCGATCGACCCAAGCAAGGTTCGGGATGTATTGAGCGGAGTCCGCCTAAGAATGTGCGGAGATCGAAGTTTCCTTGGTCTTGCGAGGATACTATCGGAGGTTCATTGAAGGGTTTTCTAAGATAGTGAAGCCACTTACCACTCTGCTCGAGAAAGGAAGAGAATTCAAATGGGATGAGAAGTGTCAGGCTAGTTTTGAGGAATTGAAGAAGAGGCTGACCACAGCACCTGTGTTGATCATGCCAGACATACACAAAGGGTTCGATGTGTACTGTGATGCCTCTCGGCAAGGTTTGGGATGTGTGCTAATGCAAGAAGGAAAGGTAGTCGCTTATGCTTCAAGACAGTTGAGGAAACATGAGCAGAACTATCCTACTCATGATCTCGAGTTAGCTGCGGTTGTTCACGCATTGAAGATCTGGAGACATTATATGATTGGGAACAAGTGTAAAATCTTTACTGATCATAAGAGTCTGAAATATATCTTTACTCAGAAGGATCTGAATTTGAGGCAAAGAAGATGGTTAGAGTTGATCAAAGATTATGATTTGGATATTCGGTATCATCCGGGGAAAGCGAATGTTGTGGCGGATGCTTTGAGTCGAAAGGGACAGACTAATATGCTATTGGGACACCGTTACCTCAAGAACTATGTTGGGAGATGGCACGGCTTAACTTGGGAATGGTTGCTTCGAGTGAGACTTTGACATTAGAGATCGAATCGACACTTGAGCGAGGATATCGGGAAGGGACGGTTGAGCGATGCCAAGATTGCGAGAATACGGGAAGTTGATTAAATTGGGCAAAGTTCCGGAATTCGGGGGAAGATGAGCAAGGAACGAGTGTGGTTTAAGAACGAGAACCGTGTACACGAGATCAAGGAGTTGAGAGAAGTTATCTTGAAGGAAGCACATGATTCGGCTTACTCTATACACCCTGGTAGTACCAAGATGTATCGGGACTTGAAGCGAGAGATGCGGTGGTATGGGATGAAGAAGGATGTGGCGACTCATGTAGCTTTGTGTGATGTGTGCCAAAGAGTGAAGGCCGAGTATCAAAGACCGAGCGAGGATTGCTACAACCTCCGAAGGTACCGAGTGGAAATGGGAGGAAATCGGTATGGATTTCATAGTGGGATTACCTCGTACTCATGACGGGTATGATTCTATCTCGGGTTATTGTGGATAGACTAACCAAGGTAGCGCACTTCATTCCGGTGAAGACGACCTATACGGGAGTGAAGCTAGGCGAGTTGTATAATTCAAGGATAGTGTGTTTGCACGGGGTACCGAAGAAGATAGTGTCGGATCGAGGCACACGGTTCACCTCACGGTTTTGGCGGAAGTTGCATGAATCGATGGATACAAAGTTAAACTTCAGCTCGGATACCATCCTCAAACGGATGGGCGGACAGAGAGAACAAATCGGATACTCGAGGATATGTTGAGAGCTGTGCATTAAAGAACGATGACGAGTTGGGATAAGAGTTTGCCTTATGCGAGTTTGCTTATAACAACGGCTATCGATCTAGTATCAAGATGGCACCTTTTGAAGCTCGTATGGAAGAAAGTGTAGAACACCGTTGTTTTGGAATCGGATCGGTGAAAGGCGGTTCTTTGGGCCGAACAGCATACGAGAAGCAGAAAAGCAAGTTGAAATCATAAGGGAGAATCTTAAGGCAGCACAGTCTAGACAGAAGAGTTATGCCGATCCTCGGCGAAGAGAAGTGATCTTGGAAGTCGGTGATTATGCATACCTCAGAGTGTCACCTATTCGAGGGTTACGAAGGTTTAATGTCAGGGGAAAGTTATCACCTCGATTTATCGGACCGTTCAAGATTTTGGAACGGAAAGGAGAAGTGGCATACCAGTTAGAGCTGCCAGCACAGTTGTCAGGAGTTCATGACGTGTTTCATGTGTCTCAGCTAAAGAAATGCACGAGTGAGGTCGGGGAATAGAGCCGATGCACGGTTAGAGGATATCCAAATGGAGAATGACTCGACATACAAAGAATACCCGTTAAGATCTTGGATGTGTCGAAAGAGTTACCGGAAGTAAGATTATCGGGAATGTGCAAAGTGCGGTGGAGTCATCACCGAGGAAGAGGCAACTTGGGAAAGAGAGGATGAACTCAAGGAAGACTTTCCTCAATTTGTTCTCTAAGTCTTCGAATCTCGGGACGAGATTCTCTTTAAGGGGGTAGGATTTGTGACACCCTAAAATTCCATCACTTAAATCACTTAGCAATTTAAAATGTCTTAAGGATTTAAGGAGATTAAAATGCAAAACAAAATTGGGCTCTAAAAATATTAAAGATAATATAATAAAAATAGAAACAACAAGTGTATGTGCATCATCATTTGGCTTGCATGATTTTGTTTGCTTGAGTAGTCTCTTAAAAGCCTATAAAATACTTGAGAAAAGTTTGCAAAAGTTTGAAATGGATTTGAATTCAAAATGGTTTTGAAAATGAGGTTTGAAAAAGAAAAAAAAAAGAAAAAAAGAAAAACCCCGCGCCTTACCCTTTACGGCCCCGGACGACCGGCCAGTGCCCACTTCCCCCTTCCCTTTTCCTTTTCTGTTGCCGCGGCGCCGACAGGTGAGCCCCACCTGTCAGCCTCCCACCGCTCCCTTCCTTTCTTCTTCCTCGCGCCCGCGCCGGCCGCCGCCGCACGCCGCGGATTCCGCGCGGCCCCGCCCCTTCCCCTTCCTTCTTTTCCTCCCCAAGCACTCGCCAATTAAGGCAAGTAACTGCCGTGTTCAATTGGGGGCCGTTTCCCCTTTCCTTACCCCAGCCGTGATGGCCGCCGGCCATCAATGGCATCCCGCCGCCGCCCCGGCCTTTGGCCGCTTCACCTTCCATCCCCGTGCCCTATTTAAGCTCGCGCACGCACTCCTTAGCCTCCTTTCGCCTCTGCAGCACACACACGCCCGAGCCCGAGCTCAATTGCCCCCGGCACCGCCGCTGCGCTTCCGCCGCCGCCGTCGTCTCGTCGCCGCCGGTGAAAGGCTTGGTCTCCCACCCATCTCTCGTTGATCAATAGCTTCGCGAGAGTCTTGACTTGCTCATGCGCCCGCGAGTTCACGCTCCCGACGCCCGTGGCGGCCGCGCCCGTGCTCGCCGGAGCGCCGCCCGAGCCGCCGTCGACACCAAGCCGCCTCGCTGCCGCTCCTCTTCCACTTTTTGGCCCATCTTCATCGTCTGTGCGTGGTGAGTGTTTACCCCCACCCAATTTCCCCTTGTATCGTGCACGACATCGAGTTCCCGAGCTCGCCGGAGCGCCGCGCGCCGCCCCCTTACGGTGCCGACCGCGGTGAGGCCCGAACGCCCCTGTAGACCTCACGAGCACGTGCGCAAGCACCCCTGCAACATTTTGCCCTAACATGTGGTCGAGGAAATGGCCGGGAACGCCGTCCGGGGGCACACGCCGGCGAGTCCCCGCCGCGCGCCGCCGCCCTCCGGCGTCGTCGCCGCCGCCCACCGCATGTGGTTGATCGGGACCGTTAGATCGCGAGCGGACGGATAGGATCACATACCCTTTCGTTTAAAGGGGATGGTCCACGGTGGACCCATGGACCGCACCCACGGCCGGGTCCATGGTGCACCGAGGCGTCATCCGCCGTTGGATCTCAGATCCACGGTGTGGAGTGGCCATTTTGTTAAAGAGTCCCTGGATTTTCAAACCTTCACAAGCCGGTCCTTCCACCTTTGAAAGTTTTTGCAGATAGGTCCTGATTCTTGCAGTTTAGCCCCTGTCTACCCTATTTAATTATGCTTTAAGCCCTTTTCACTACTTTATGCATATAAACCCCCTGTTTTAATTTATACAAATGTTTTAGCCCCTGAATTTATTCACAAACAACCCTGTAAACTTAGTTTTCTTGCAATTAGGCCCCTGAAAACTGTTTTAACCATATCTTTCTCATTTTAACTCCGTTTTTAGTGTTCTATATACCGAAACGATCGTCTCGACGAGTAGAATCTTTTAAACAGTAAATTTACCAGTTTTATTTCTGTTTGGTGTACTGTTTTGTTTATTGATTGTTATTCATGCTTGACTCGTAGATATCGTGCTCGTTTCGTCCGAGCTCCCTGTCGGAAGTGATCCGGAAGAACTTTGTCTTTGAAGAGGAATTCACCCGGCTGGTAGAGGAAGGCAAGTGGATTTCCCCCTCTGCATAATCTTTTTGAACCTATGTCACCGCATGCTAAACAATGTTTATTATTCCGTTGATATGCATAAATCTGATGGGCAAACACCTAGCTAAGGATTTGACTAGATGCTTTATCACTTTACCTTGATCAACCTTGTTTAAACCAATGTTTGGGGTAGATAAATGCTTAGCTTGCTCAACATAAGTTTAGTTATGCTTGTTTATGTTATACATCGGTTACGTTATGTATGTGCTTGAGCTTTTAACAAGATAACTTGATACAATCGGAACATGGAGAACCACCCAAGATAACGGTACAACCACGGTCCACATGGCTGCGGCTTAGCCAATTAATTAGGAGAGTGGGGTAGCTGATAGCTCTTTTCCGAGAGGGGCACAGGGGCCGGAGTTGAAGGGGTATAGCCCGGTCCTTTTGGGGTAGCGACCTTGGCTAAGGTGTTGACCACTAGGGAGGGTTATGGCCGCTCCGCTCTCAGAATGCTTGTTGCGGGCCGTTGGTTTCTCTTCTTTCCTTTGTAAAGGCTTCGTAGTGGACCCCTAGCCACTCACCTTGGAAGTGTTTAAGGGTCTAGCTAACCCGGGCAAGATGGGGAACACGAACTGTGGGTAAAGTGTACAACCTCTGCAGAGTGTAAAACTGATCGATCAGCCGTGCTCACGGTCACGAGCGGCTTGGACCCTCACATGAGTAATAAACTTGAAGATTAATGTAAATCGTGGGTTGGAGGTTTGGTTTGAGGTTCCTTTTGAGGCTAAGTGGGTTGGTATACACTTACATCTAGTAACTAGGAGCTTGCTAATAAAACTTGACCAACTTATAAAATGCTTACCGCTGTGAACCATAGCCTATCCTTGACAAGCCTTGCATTTTCCCCCACTTGCTGAGCTCCAACCATAAGTGTGCTCACCCTTGCTTACCGCTGTTCAGAGGAGAACGTCGGAGGCGAGGACGAGTACTGGAGTGACTTCGAGGAGTTCTAGGCATGCGGATCCCCCAGTCATCATGCCTGTGGATGTCAGCGATGGAGTTGCTCGTCGTCGTTTAGTTATCGTTTTGTTCGGACCTTCGAGTCCACCCTTATGGATGTAATAAAGGATGTAATACTGGTTTAAACTCTTGTACGTTTTGTTACAGCAATGGTATTACTCTCGTTTTGTCTAATCATGTGTGTGTAAATGATCCTGGCGCACATATGAGATGCATTCGGTTTTCCTTGTAAAATCGGGTGTGACATCCGTCGCCGCCGGTGAAGGACTGGACCCCCCGCTCGTTCTCTTTGGTTTTTGGGATCGCCGGGAGCTTGACAAGATCGTGCTATCGCGGGTCTTCGACCCCGACGCACCGTGGCGGCCGCGCCCCGAGCTCACCGGAGCGCCGCCCGAGCCGCCGCCTTCGTCGAGCCCCTCTCGCTCGCCGCCTCCTCTCCGCCCGTGAGCCCTCCGTCTTCCTCCGTGCGCGGTAAGCAAAAATCCCCACTCAATTTCCCTCTCCGTTTCGCGCATATCACCATCTCCCCGGCTCGCCGGAGCGGCCGCGCCACCCCCTCACGGTGCGGCCGCCGTGGATGCCCGCGCCACCTCCCTGTCCCCCTAGCCTTGCTCGCGTGCTCCCCGGCCTACGCTTAGAGCCCGCGCGCGCGCGAAATGACGCCCCGAGCAGCAAGTTAGGGTTCGCCGGCGAGTTCCGGCGAGGCGCCGCCCGTCTCGGCGACATCGCCGCCGCAACCCGCGTGCACACGTCCGGGGCTCTTGGATCCGCGATGGACGACCCAGATCAGATACCCTTTCGTTTAAAAGGGACGGTCCACCGTGGACCCGTGCACCGGGTGCACGGCGCGGTCCACGGCGCGCGCACGCGTCGTCAGCCGTTGGATCTGAGATCCACGGTGCGGCTGCGGCCCTTTTCCTTAAGAGCCCCTGAGCTTTTAAACTTTAGCAAGCCGGTCCTTCCACCTTTAAGAATCTTTACGGTTAGGTCCTGGTTTTTACGATCTAGCCCATGACTACCCTGGATAATAGTGTTAGGAGTCCTTTTCTTAAGAAATAACACTTAATCCCTTTAGTTTTTATATGGAATTATGTTTTAGACCCTGGTTTTATTTATAAATAGCCCTGTAAACTTAGTTTTCTTGCAGATAGGTCCCCGCAAAGCTTGTTTTAATCATATCTTTTTCATTTTAACTCCGTTTTTAGCGTTCTATATACCGAAATGATCGTCTCGATGAGTAGAATCTTTTAAATAGTAAATTTACCAGTTTTGTTACTGTTTGGTGTACTGTTTTATTTAATGTTTGTTGTTCATGTTTGACTCGTAGATATCGTGTCTGTTTCGTACGAGCTCCCTGTTGGAGGTGATCGGGGAAGAGCTTGTCTTCGAGGAGGATTTCACCCAGCTTGTAGAGGAAGGCAAGTGGCTTTCCCCCCTGCGTAATCTCTTTGAACCTATGTCATTGCATGCTAAACAATGTTTACTATTCCGTTGCTATGCATAAACCCGATGGGCAAACACCTAGCGAAGGACTTGACTAGATGCTTTATCACTTTACCTTGATCAACCCTATTTAAACAAATGCTTGGTGTAGATAAATGCTTAGTCGCTTTACAAGAGTCTCGGTTATGCTTTGTTTATGATATACATCTCGGTTTCGTTTATATAATGTGCTTGTGCTTAAAACAAGATAACTTGATGTGTAATCGGAACATGGAGAACCACCCAAGATAACAGTACAACCACAGTCCACATGGCTCTGGCTTAGCCAATTAATTAGGAGAGTGGGTTAGCTGATAGCTCTTTTTCGAGAGGGGCACAGGGGGCCGGAGTTGAAGGGGTATAGCCCGGTTCTTTTGGGGTAGCAGCCTTGGCTAAGGTGCTGACCATTAGGGAGGGTTATGGTCCGCTCCGCTGCTGTAACTGTTGCGGGCTGTTGGTTTCTCTTCTTTCCTTTGTAAAGGCTTCGTAGTGGACCCCTAGCCACTCACCTTGGAAGTGTTTAAGGGTCTAGCTAACCGGGCAAGATGGGGAACACGTCTTGTGGGTAAAGTGTACAACCTCGCAGAGTGTAAAGCCGATCGATCGGCCGTGCTCACGGTCAAGAGCGTCTTGGACCCTCACATGATTAATAAACTTGAAGATTAATGCAAATCATGGGTTTGTGGGTTGGTTTGAGGTTTCTTTTAAAGGTTAACGTGGGTTGGTATACACTTACATCTAGTAATTAGGTGCTTGCTAATAAAACTTGACCAACTTATAAAATGCTTACCGCCGTGAACCATAGCCTATCCTTGATAGCCTTGCATTGTTTCCCCCACTTGCTGAGCACCAACCATAAGTGTGCTCACCCTTGCTTACCGCTGTTCAGAGGAGAACGTCGGAGGCGAGGACGAGTACTGGAGTGACTACGAGGAGTTCTAGGGCATGCGGATCCCCCGGTCATCATGCTCGTGAAATTCAACGATGGAGCTGCTCGTCGCTTAGTTATCGTTGTGTTTGGACCTTCGAGTCCACCTCTCTGGATGTAATAATGGATATCATACTTGGTTTAACTCTTGAACGTTATATTACCGCAATGGTATTAGTCTCGTTTTGTCTATCACGTGTGTGTAAAATGATCCTGGCGCACACGTGAGATGCATTCGGTTTCCTTGTAAAATGCGGTGTGACAAAGTGGTACCGGAGCCGTGATGACTGTAGGTCGCGACCTTAGTTAGAAATGGACGAAATTAAGGATTCATGTTCTAGAGAACCTTATCATGCTTCAAATCATCTTATTTTTGCATTAAAAATCTAATTTAATTTTGTTTATCATTTTAAACTCGTCATTTTGATTTATTCTGTACTCTGAGATCAGTTTTGCTTTGACAGATGGCCAGGACTTACATGGCCCCTCGCCATCGTCTTGAGGATGTTGAGGAGGAATAGGAGGAGTTCCAACTAGAGGTTGAGGTGGAGGAAGACCCAGAGGAGGTCCAGCCAGAAGCAGAGGAGGAGGATCCTGAAGAGGTTGAGATGGAAGAGGAGGAGCCAGATGAGCCATTGGAACAGCCACAGCTGTACGATGGCACCGTGCTGGAGGCAGACGCTGATGGGGACATTGTGATCCCACCGGCGCACGTAGCCAATGAGGAAGCACCCCCTGCACTTGTCGATCCAGTGCCAAATGGTGAAGAAGGTGACCCGGATGACTCAAGTGATGACGGTGTGGGCGAGGATGATGGTGACAATGTCGTTGGCAACCCGGGAGGACGATGAGGATGAAAACCCCCGCTATCATGGAGCGGAATACCACAAACATTCTACTTAAGCTAAAAATGGACCGTTCGCATTCTTCGTGGGATGTTCGAGGTACACGGGATATACCATAAGGCCTCTCTATGTGACTAAGCACTTCGGTGAGCGGGAATGAGAGATTACTACACTGCGAGTTTACATCGGGGAATCCTCTAAATGATACGGAAGGATGGAGGTATCGCTCATCTCACCATAGCACGGCTCGGTTCTCCACGGATGATGCTTGCGGTGAATGATGCAGCAAGGAGGGCGCTGCGGTCGATCCGCAATGCAAATCGGGTGCGGTTGTTCCAATCGGAGTATTGCCATGTGCCTCGACGTGCAAGTGGCACGAAGTGAGCGTGGTGCCGGCGGGAGGCAATGATCGCATCGACGTCTTGGCACGGGTGACTGCTGCTGCGAACACGGATCCGGAGGGAGCAACTTTGGAGATGAACAAGTATCATGAAGAGTTGCAGTGCTCGGGCGAAGATAGCACGTTTGGAAGCACGGTGGCCGGGACGGCGACTCCCTCGGGAAGTCATGCCATATCGGACTACGGCTTCCCCTCCGCGCAAGAGGCTCCGTTACGACACCGATGAAGCTACTACTCGTCTTGGCTAGGATTCTAGGATGCTCGCCCTTATCATTTACCTTTCGTTAGACCGTTCTGTGTGAACGTAAATGCTTCAAATAATGAATGCTGTTTGCAAACATGCTTGAGTTGGATTTTTGCTTGATTGTGAATTGTATGGTGGAGTGATGGCCACTATGCAATCTGAATTTTTAAGTTAATTAAAGTATGGTTTGGGTTTTATCGGTTGTCATTGCTTAATCCCTTATGCAAGATTGACTGGATCAAATCTGTTTTCGCAGTCGTATGACATACCAGTAATGTTTTGCTTATAACTCAAGCTACAGAACTCCAAATGACATGAAACCAGTTGGGTTAGTTCACAAATTTAGAGGATGAATTTCTGTCAAAAATTCAATGGTATACAATACTTATTCTAGGAGTTATGCAAGAAGTAATGAACATGTCAGAATTTGTAAATCTCTGCTGATATAGCTGTACTGTTTGATTTATATCTCGAGTTATAGATGTCCAAATGAGGTGATTACGGTTGAGATGGTTCCATAATTTCATACATCATAATCTGGTAAAAATTCGTGGTCATTGGATAATTACACAGAAAGTTATACATAATTCTTTGAGGTCAACAGAATCTGTCCTAACTGAAGAACATGCTGTTATTTTATTTTGAGTTATCCTCTTATGCATTGATTCAAGTACAATTATCTGAGATATGATTTTTCTAACGGTCAGATGGTAAACACCAGGTCCGGAGGAGGTCAGGACGTGCCGCCGGTGATCCGGGCACATATCGCAAATCAGCAAAACCCGGCACCACCCTCACCGATCAACCAAGCAATGGACCCAAACATGCGGCGAGTTCACGGCAGCGCGATGCAAGCGATTCGAATCTTACCAACACGGTGCGGTAGATGCAAGCTCAACGAGAACCGGCCACCACAGCCGATCCCTCCGCCACCCCCGCCACCAAGGGAGAGGCACAAGGAGTTCATGAGCCACCATCCCCCTACGTTTTCCCACTCGTCGATCCCTGGATGCCGACGACCGGGCCGAAAACTATCACCAAGAAGGCGGAGATCGTGCAATGCACTAACGGGGAGATGGTCTTGTATGCTGCCGGAAGACTTGTGGGGCGGCTGCAGATTGGTGGGATGCGTACTCAGCTGCTCATCCCAACGGGCGAGTAACATTACTTGGCGGGGAGTTCCGTGACAACTTCCGTACTTACCACATCCCTTCGGGGGTTCTCAAGCTTAAGCGAGAGGGAGTTCTTGTCATTGAGGCGGGGCAATATGTCGGTGATCGAGTATCCGGACAAGTTCACTCACTTGTCACGCTATGCACCCGATGAAGTCAACAACGATCCAAAGAGGCGGGGAAAGGTTCCTGGATGGCTTGATTGGTCCTTTAAACTATCAAGCGCGAGTCACATCTTCCCGGACGGTGAACAAAGCTATTGGGTGGAAAGCAAGAGAAAGAAGATGGGTGAACGAAACGCAACTTTCGGTCTCATGGGCGGTCTAGCGGTAACACCCGTCCTCGTTACGGTTCTCGGCGGAGCTTGACTCCATATCGTCCGGTGGTCAAGCCGGGAGGTATCCACGAGAACATGCGAGTTGCGGCACTCGTTTCAGCCACGGCGCTTCAATCCTTAGACACCCGAGCTCCTACCCCTCGGCCGAGTCGTCCTAGCAATAACGCTTGGGGCACCTGTCGAAACACCAATCTGTTCGGCTGGTGGATGCTTCAAGTGTGGAGAGGCGGGGCATTATGCTAACAATTGTCCCAAGAGGGTGATGCGGACTCCGCAAAGAGACAATGGAAACGGAGCGGGCAGCCATCTTCGCGAGCTCGTACTCCACCGACACCCGGCAAGAGAGGCCGGCGAGTCATGTGCGTGGCCGAGTTAATCATGTATCGGTGGAGCAAGCTCGGAATGATGCGGCGTGGTATTGGGTACGTTTTTCGTCAACTCTGTACACGCTACCGTATTATTTGATTCGGGAGCATCACATTCATTCATAACTAATCAATTTGTGGCAAAATATAACTTATCTATGAGCACAATGAAGAACCCACCGATAGTTAGCACTCTTGGGGGAGAAATGAAAACTGGTCATATATGCCCACAAGTAAAGATTAATATCATGGGGGTAGACTTTCTTGCTAATCTGGTAGTTCTAAAATCATGGGGAATAGATGTCATTCTTGGTATGGATTGGTTAAGAAGTTGTGATGGAGTCATCCAGTGTCGGAAGAGGTCAGTACTGTTAACAAGTCCTCAAGGGGAGAGAGTAGAATATGTGAGTGCACCCTCATCTAGCAAAGGAGTCGTGAACTCTGTTGAAGGCAAGGCCTTGGAGGATATAAGAATAGTGAATGAATTCCCTGATGTGTTTCCGGAAGGATTTGCCGGGTATGCCACACGATCGTGACATTGAATTTAGTATTAAACTTATACACAGTGTTTGCTCCCATATGTAAAAGATCATATAGAATGGATGTTAAAGATCTAGGCCGAACTAAAGAAACAAATCGAAGAACTACTTAGTAAAGGGTTTATCTGTCCTAGTTCATCACCATGGGGAGCCCCCACACTCTTCGTTGATAAAAAAGGATGGATCTAGGAGGTTGTGTATAGACTATCGATCACTTAATGAGGTTACTATCAAGAATAAATACCCTTTACCTCGGATTGAGGATTTGTTTGATCGGATGAGAGGAGCTAAGGCCTTCTCTAAGATAGATCTTAGATCGGGTTATCACCGAGTTAAAAATCCGAGTGGAGGACATACCAAAGACGAGCATTCACATCTAGATACGGGTTGTATGAGTTCACTATGATGTCCTTTGGCACGACCAATGCACCAAAGATACTTTATGTATTTGATGAACAAAGTATTCATGGAGTATCTGGATAAGTTCGTTGGGGTGTTCATTGATGACATATTGGTATTCTCTCGGAGTGAAGAAGAACATGAAGAACATACGAGCCTTGTGTTACGAAGCTACGGGAACATCAACTCGTATGCCAAGTTCGGCAAGTGTGCTTTACGGTTGAAGGAGGTCTCTTTTCTCGGACACATCATCACGGATGGAGGAATTGCAGTTGATCCAAGCAAGGTTCGGGATGTATTGAACTCGGAGTCCGCCTAATAATGTGCGGAGATCGAAGCTTCCTTGGACTTGCGGGATACTATCGGAGGTTTATTGAAGGATTTTCTAAGATAGTGAAGCCACTTACCACTCGCTCGAGAAAGGAAGAGAATTCAAGTGGAATGAGAAGTGTCGGGCTAGTTTTGAGGAGTTGAAGAAGAGGCCGACCACGGACTCGTGTTGATCATGCCAGACATACACAAAGGGTTCGATGTATACTGTGACGCCTCTCGACAAGGTTTGGGATGTGTGTTAATGCAAGAAGGAAAGGTAGTAGCTTATGCTTCAAGACAGTTGAGAAAACATGAGCAGAACTACCCTACTCATGATCTTGAGTTAGCTGCGGTTGTTCACGCATTGAAGATTTGGAGACATTACATGATTGGGAACAAGTGCAAGATCTTTACTGACCATAAGAGTCTGAAGTATATCTTTACTCGTAACGATTTGAATTTGAGGCGAGAGAAGGTGGTTGGAGTTAATCAAAGATTATGATTTGGATATGCGGTACCATCCAGGAAAGGCAAATGTTGTGGCAGATGCTTTGAGTCGGAAGGGACAGACTAGCATGCTGATAGGACACCTGTTACCTCAGGAGTTATGTTGGGAGATGGCACAACTTAACTTGGGAATGGTTGCTTCAAGTGAGACTTTGACATTAGAAATTGAGTCGACACTTGAGCGAGGATATCGAGAAGGGACGAGTTGATCGATGCCAAGATTGCGTAATTCAAGAAGTTGATTAAGTTAGGCAAAGTTCCGAATTCGAGAGAAGATGAGCAAGGAACAAGTGTGGTTTAAGAACGAAACTGTGTACCGAGAGATCAAGGAGTTGAGAGAAGCTATCTTGAAGGAAGCACATGATTCGGCTTATTCTATACACCCGGAAGTACCAAGATGTATCGGGACTTGAAGCGAGAGATACCGGTGGTATGGGATGAAGAAAGATGTAGCGACTCATGTAGCTTTGTGTGATGTGTGTCAAAGGGTGAAGGCCGAGTATCAAAGACCAAGCGAGGATTGCTTCGACCTCCGAAGGTACCGAGTGGAAATGGGAGGAAATCGGTATGGATTTCATAGTGGGATTACCTCGTACTCGTGATGGGTATGACTCTATTTGGGTTATTGTGGATAGATTAACCAAGGTAGCGCACTTTATTCCAGCGAAGACGACCTATAAAGGAGTGAAGCTAGCTGAGTTGTATAATTCAAGGATAGTGTGTTTGCACGGGGTACCGAAGAAGATAGTGTCAGATCGGGGCACGCAGTTCACTTCACGATTTTGGCAGAAGTTGCATGAATCGATGGATACAAAGTTAAACTTCAGTTCAGCATACCATCCTCAGACAGATGGGCAGACGGAGAGAACAAATCAGATACTCGAGGATATGTTGAGAGCTTGTGCATTGAAGAACAGTGGCAGTTGGGATAAGAGTTTGCCTTATGCAGAGTTTGCTTATAACAACGGCTATCGATCCAAAGCATCAAAATGGCACCTTTTGAGGCTCGTATGGAAGGAAGTGTAGAACACCGTTGTTTTGGAACCAAGCCGGTGAAAGACAACTCTTTAGACTCTACGAAGCATACGAGAAGCGAGAAAAGCAAGTTGAAATCATAAGGGAGAATCTTAAAGCGACCAGTCACGTCGAAGAGTTATGCTTGATCCTCGGAGAAGAGAGGTGATTTTGGAAGTCGGCGACTATGCATACCTCGAGTGTCACCTATTCGGGGATTACGAAGGTTTAATGTCGAGGGAAGTTATCACCTCGATTTATCGGACCTTTCAAAATTTTGGAACGGAAAGGAGAAGTAGCATACCGAGTTAGAGTTGCCGGCCACGAGTTATCGGGGAGTTCATGATGTGTTTCATGTATCACAGCTGAAGAAATGTACAAGTGAGGTTAGGATAGAACCGGTACAGTTAGAGGATATCCAAATGGAGAATGACGTGACATACAAACAATACCCTGTTAAGATTTTGGATGTGTCGGAAAGGGTTACCAGGAGTAAGATCATCAGAATGTGTAAAGTGCAGTGGAGTCATCATACCGAGGAAGAGGCAACTTGGGAAAGAGAGGATGAACTCAAGGAAAACTTTCCTCAGCTGTTCTCTAAGTCTTCTGAATCTCGGGACGAGATTCTCTTTAAGGGGGTAGGATTTGTGACACCCTAAAAATTCCATCACTAAAATCACTTAGCAACTTAAAATAGTCTTAAGGATTTAAAAGAAATTAAATTGCTATTTAAATTGAGCTACGAAATATTAAATATAATTTAATATACTTAGAGACAACAAGTGTATGTGTATCATCGGTTGGCTTGCATGGTTTTTTGGTTGCTTGTGAGGTTTCTAAAAAGTCTATAAAATTCTTGAGAAAAGTTTGAAAAGGTTTGATTTGAATTTGAAATGAATTTGGTTTGAAAATGAAGTTTGGAAAAGAAAGAAAAAAAAAGAGAATGTTGACGGATAAAAGACGTATCCCTCTACGATCCGCAAGCGTACGGACCCCACACCTTTTTCACCACGGGATTCCCAAGGTTCTTGTCAATCCGCGGAGCAAGGAGATTACAAGCGTTCGATCAACAACGACACACTAGCTACTAAAACCCTAACTATATTATACTAGAAAACAACTAAACACACTAGAGAGAATGATAAACGATCAAGATAGAAGACACTCGCCCACGGGTCTACGATACTAGAGCATGCAATCGCTTAAAGACATGAAAACCAATCTAATCTATCGGGGATGTGACCACGGTTTCGCCCTTTCCCTCCTCTCGTACTGTCACTACGCGAAGGTATTCATGACTAGACCTTTGATGGCCACGGCATATTGAATGGATCCAAGGAAGCATTGAGGCCTATACTCCCTTTACGGCATGATTGCAAGCCTTAAGCATTAAAGTATATTCAACACAAGATGATAGATAGATAAACCGACAAAGTGCGATTACATCTCACTATCGATTACAACCCATGGACGAATGAGAAGATTACCCCATCAAGGTGCTGATCATGGCACCGTTGATCATGGTTTCCCTTCCGCCGGTGTCTTCCTTCTTCTCCACGAGAGGGTGCTTCCTTCGAGGTGGTTGATCTCCCATCGGAGATCCTCCTCCTCTCTTCTCTAGCTTGTGGATGGCCTTCGGTGCGAATAACTCCCCCCCTCGTGTGTTGGCGGCGCGTCGGGGGTTTTAGGGTCGAAGATCCTTCGAGGGCAAGGAAGACGGGACCGAACCGGTGCCCGAAGTGGACCGGGCCGCCCGCCGGGCCGGCCGGCCCGTGCCCAATTTCGGCCCGGTTCGGTCGCCCTTTTTGCTCCGTGGGTCCTCGTGCACTTATCTACTTTGCCCCCTCCACTTGCATGATTTTGACGCTGATATCCTCACGATCAAGATGGAGGCTCTCTTTGCATGAAGTTTGATCTTTTACGCTTCAATCCTCGGGGCTGTTCCTCGTAGCACTTCGGTCCTCACCACCATTGGAAGTGATTTCAGCAAGCTCATGAACACGAACAAGACTCCATGAATGCTCCTTTGAACTTGTTGCGAATCCGTCCTTTATGTCCATGTTTTCCTACATAAACACAACACTTCCAAATGCATGCACAAAGATGAACTTGTTATATGATTAGTGTGCCTAGTGGCGGGTTAGTTCCATAATCAAATCCAAACCAAAGTGTAATGAACATGCTAGGTGCACCAAAATACACCGTCAACATCTCCCCCACACTTAGCTCTTGCTCGTCCTCGAGCAAGTACTCGTAAAAGAACTTCGTCCAAGGAGTGTAATCGTGTACCACTTATCCTCCTTCACAAGTTAGTCAATCTTTTCATCTTTAATACATAAACACAAAGTAATGATAATCAAACATAAACATGGGCGTTTAGAATTTTTACCACGTCAAGATTTACCCCACAACTCAAACTCTTCACTCGAAGCTTTCAATTTCAGCCATACTTACTTCTTTGCTTCCATCGGAGGGTTTTTATGATTTTCAAAACAAAAATTCCTGCAACAAGTATTAGACAAAAACCTTTCTCCAAGCTCTCTCAAGTCACTCATATGATGTGGCTATCCTAACCAAATTTTATAAAACTCTCACCTCCCATTAATCTCTCATATATCATGTAAAAGTGGAGCCTGTAGGTAGGGCTAGCGCAATCAACACAAGTATTGTCAAACTAAGAACTTCCTCTAATGGTTGTCTACCTTTCAAAGCCAATGATCATGAGAATTAACCATATGTAGGGATATCAAGGATGAGAAGATTTAGAATGGTGGACATGTGCAAGGGCAAAAGAAAATTTTGACTTCAAGGCACCAATGATGTCCTCGTTGTCGGATTGCACATGGTTGGAAAAAGAGTAAAAGTTTCGTCTCACAATCAACGTGACATCCTTCCTTACACTTATTTTTTTTCTTTTCTTTCACTTGACCCATCCCTCTCATATCTTCATTGCTAACTCATCTTTCTCTTTTTTTCTTTTCTTTTTCTTCTTTCATTCACATATGATTTTTCTTTCTTTCTTTCTTTCTTTTCCATACACATACTTTTTCTCTTTATTTTTCTCTCTCTTGACAACTTTTCAAAGCTTTCAATTCCCTCTTTCCTCGCATGCATACAATCTGAAATTTTTAAATAAATCATGCTAGAGACGAGACGAAACTTTGAAAATAGGTTGTGTTCAAGGAATACGATGTACAAAAGAGATGTATAGGGTTGGGTATGGAATCCAGTGATACTCATGACTTTCGTTGTGAAAGTCATGGACTGAATATATGATGAGGCTAGCAACAAAAGATAAGCACAAGGACATGATCATTGCTTGAAATTAAAACTCACCAAAAGAGAAGGGTCCTAGCCTAACTCATTAAGCTAATCACACCTATGGTGGAGCGAAAAAAATAAACTTGGCTTTGGATAGGAATTTTTTCTTACTCTCAACTTGGAAAAAGAGGTTTTGCTAACCTTTATTACATGGGTTTTAAGATAATTTTCAGAACTGATATCCTCCAATTTTTAGCATTGAACATAGCACAACTAGCATGTGAAGCTCAAGATCGAAGTGCGGTATGGGTACTTTAAGTAGTAGCGATTCCACTAAGCACCACGGTAAACGATTTTCAAACCATATACTCGTGTTCATATATCAAGAATCGAAGATTAAGCAAACAAGTAAATAAAGATAAACAGTACATAAAACACAAAGATATATGTAAAGACTCTTTCTATTTGGTTTTCTTGACTCAACACTAATTTAAGGCACTTGCAAAAATTTAAAAATAGACTCGAAAACTAAAGACTCATTAAAAACGCTAAGACTCTCAAACAAAGATTAAACCGAACCTAAACTTGAAGTTCAAAAGCTAAGGCTAGCGAGCTAGCTCTCCCCCACACTTAAAACATACGACGTCCTCGTCGTATCTTACAAAAATCCTAAGGGGAAAACTAGATCTAGTGGTACTTCAAGCAAGCTTTGCACCACTTGCCTCTCATGTTTCCAACCATGCCGAAAAGCTTGCGCACGTTGCGGTTAAGGAACTTGTAGTCATCTTCAACTACGCGCTCCAAGTCCTCCATACGCTGCTTCATCGCTTCCATGGCTTGGAGACATTCGTCGGCCGACGTGTAGAGAGCCGCGATGGATTGACGGCAAACTCGACGGACACCGGATGCAATCCGAAGGGGTCTTCGTCGCCATAATCTCCACCGTTGTCACCACCGTCGTCGCCACCTCCATTGTTGTTGCCTTCGCCACCGCCGTTGCCGTTGCCGTTGGGACCTTCGGGAGTCCTTTCATAGGGGTGCTCATCCCAATCATCATCATCTCTACGGCGGCCGCCCACGAGCTCGGGCTACGATCGTCGGAGTAGTCGCTATCCCCATAATCCTTAGGCTCGGCGACACCTCCTTGTAATCCTTGCGCTTGATGCCTTGGAGGCGTGCCAACCTTCGCACGGGTGTAGGGACCTTCTCTCCTTTGACGGGGTTGCGAGATGCAAGAGCTCCGGTCGGGACACGTCCTCCGCAACGGATACGTGCGGTCCTCTTGACGGGTAGCTTGAGCTCGCATCGCATCGCCTCCTCCATCGATGGCTTCTTGGCTTCTTGCTTCAACTCTAAGCTTTTTGGAGGCTCAATGGTCGCTACAAGGGTGCAACACATTGCTTGAAAGGTTTGATTCTCGAGCTCCCAACTCGGCCAAAATATAGTCCCGAGGGAAAAGCTGCGGAAACCTTATTTTCCTTTTTTACACTTCCCTTAAAATTTTCCGACCAAACAAGGAAGTCAAAAAGGAGCGAGTTCGGGCAAAATTCGGGGTCATCGGGCGTCGGGCCACCCCCCGGGCCGGTCCGCACGGGCCGGCCGGCCCACCCCGCCTCGGGGGCGGGCCGGTCCGGTTTTTTGCACACCGCCCTATTTTTTTCTTCCTCGGCCCATGGGAAAAAGTTGGCCCGGTAAATCTTCGCGAAAAACTCCGGAAAACTCAAAGAAAAATTATTTACAGAAGTTGATGCCTTGTTTTTCGTCCTAGGCGGGACGTTCGGGCTCTTCCTCCATGGTGAAAACGTCAACATGGTGAAGGGGCACGACATCGGGTTCGTAGTAAACCTTAAGCCGCTGTCCATTCACCACAAATTGATCGCCGTTTATATCCATAATGGTTACCGCTCCGTTGGAGAACACCGAATGCACAACATAAGGTCCGTCCCACTTGCTTTGCAACTTCCCCTTTCCGAAGGTTTTAAACCTCGAATTGTAGAGGAGGACCTTATCTCCTTCTTTAAATTCTTTTTTCTTCAATCTTTTATCATATCACCTTTTGATTCTCTCTTTGTATATGCTTGCGTTTTCATAAGCTTTCAACCTCAACTCCTCTAGCTCGCTTATTTGAATCCTTCGTTTCACCACCGCGGCATCAAGATCAAGGTTCATCTCTTTTATCGCCCAATAGGCTTTATGTTCCAACTCAACCGGAAGGTGGCAAGCTTTTCCATAGACGAATTGATAAGGGGTCATACCTATCGGTGTTTTAAACGCCGTTCGATAAGCCCATAAAGCTCCGTCTAATTTCTTTGACCAATCCTTGCCTCCCTTCTCTATGGTTTTGTTGAGTGTGCTTTTTAATTGCCTATTTGACGTCTCCGCTTGTCCGTTGGTTTGTGGGTGATAGGCCGTGGAGACTCTATGCTCAATTCCCAACTTGGACAAGTACCTTTTGAAGTTCTTCCGGTGAAATGAGTTCCTCCATCACTTATCAAAATTCTCGGTGTACCGAAACGGGGAAAAATCACGTTCTTGATCATAGTGATGGACTCCTCCGTGGAAGCTTTACGACATGGTATAGCCTCTACCCACTTGGATACATAATCAACCATAACAAGTATATACTCGAATCCAAATGATTTTTTAAAAGGCCCCATGAAGTCTATGCCCCATACATCGAATATGTCGATTTGCAAGTTGTATTTCAAAGGCATAGAATTTCTTTGAGAGATGTTTCCGGTTCTTTGACATTCGGGGCATGACGCAACATATCTTTTAGTATCTTCATGCATCTCCGGCCAATAGAATCCGCTCGACCATACTTTTGCTTCGGTTCTAAAATGGCTATAGTGCCCACCGTACTCGCCGAGTGGCACTTCCTTAGAATCTCAACCCTCTCTTCTCTTGGCACACATCTTCTCATCACTCCATCATTGCCAAGTTTGAAGAGGTATGGTGCATCCCAAAAATATTTCTTACTTTCAGAGATTATCTTCCTTTGAGTGTTTTTATCTAGATGATCGAGGGGCATCTTTCGAATTGCTCGAATGATGTCGATCATCCAAGTGTCTTTATCAAGCACTCTATAGAGGTGGTCATCTCTCATCTTATCTTCTATGGGCTCTTTATCATCTTGTCCACGATTCATCCTAGACAAATGATCGGCCACAACATTCTCCACCCCCTTTTTTATCACGAATTTCAACATCGAACTCATTGAGAAGAAGGATCCAACGAATCAAACGTGGTTTAGCTTCCTTCTTAGCCAAGAGATACTTGATGGGCTGCGTGATCGGTGTAAACAATGAGTTTTGAGTTCACGATGTAAGATCTGAATTTTTCGAAAGCGAATACTACCGCTAGCAACTCTTTTTCCGTAGTGGCGTAATTTAATTGTGCCCCACTAAGAGTTTTGCTGGCGTAGTAAACGGCGTGAACTCGGCCTTCCTTTCTTTGACCCAAGACCGCGCCTACGGCGTAGTCACTTGCGTCACACATGATCTCGAAAGGTTGGCTCCAATCCGGAGGTTGGATGATGGGAGCACTCACCAACGCATTTTTCAAGGTCCGAATGCCGCTAGACATTTCTCATCAAAGTCGAAAGCCACGTCCTTTTGGAGAAGGTGCGTTAAAGGCTTAGTGATCTTCGAGAAGTCCTTTATAAATCTTCTATAGAATCCGGCATGGCCTAGAAAGCTCCTTAAGGACTTAACATCCGTAGGAGGTGGGAGTTGCTCAACCGTCTCTACCTTAGCCTTGTCCACTTCAATTCCTCTCTCGGATATAACATGTCCGAGCACTATGCCTTGCTTAACCATGAAGTGGCACTTTTCCCAATTTAAAACCAAATCTACCTCCGCACACCTTGTAAGGACCTTTTCTAAGTTTGCTAAGCAATCCATGAACGTCTTCCCGTAAATGGAAAAATCATCCATAAACACTTCAACAATTTCTTCGATGAATTCCGAAAACATGGCCATCATGCAACGTTGAAAAGAGGCCGGAGCGTTGCATAGGCCTAAGGGCATCCTCCTATATGCAAACGTTCCATAAGGACACGTAAACGTTGTCTTATGTTGATCTTCCGGGTGAATAGGAATTTGCATGAACCCCAAGTATCCATCGAGAAAGCAAAAATAAGAGTGGTTTGCTAACCTCTCGAGCATCTCGTCTATGAACGGTAGGGGGAAGTGATCTTTCTTCGTCGCTTTGTTAAGCTTACGATAATTGATACACATCCGCCACCCAGTCACGGTTCTTTGCGGTATCAACTCGTTCTTCTCATTCTTCACCACGGTTAAACCTCCTTTCTTCGGTACACAATGTACCGGGCTCACCCATTCGCTATGCGGAACCGGGTAGATGATTCCAGCATCAAGTAACTTGATAACCTCTTTCTTTACTACCTCTCGCATGGCATGGGTTAGCCTCCTTTGGTGGTCCACTACAGGCTTACATTGGTCTTCCATTGGTATACGATGAGTGCAAAAGGTGGGCTAATACCTTTGAGATCATTAATTGAATATCCAATCACCTTCCTATGTTTTTTTAATAAAATCAGCAACGCTTCATTTTCTTCGGGACTCAACTCGTCGCTCACAATGACTGGATAAGTTTTGTGCGGGCCCAAAAATTCATATTTAAATCCTTGGGAAAAGGTTTAAGGTCTACTTCGGGCACTTGTGGCTCCTCGGGTTTGATTTCTCCTGTCTTCAAACTTCTCTTCCTCCACGCTACCGTCATGCGGCTCTAAGCCTTTTGTTGCTTCCTCTAGTTCTTCATCTTGTTGATTACTAATTTGATTTTCCATCGCTCTTTGCAGCGGGTCTCTAAGGGTTTCAACAAAACAAAGACTATCTATCTCTTCTAATTCTTCATCTTCGGGAGGAAAAGGTGTAAGTTGTTTGGAAGCACGAAGAAAGTTATATGTGTACTTTGTTCCATTAAGGTTCATTGTTACTTTGCCTTCTCCGGCATCTAACACGGCATCTACCAACTTAAGAAAAGGCCTACCTAAGATTATATGATCAGAATTACTATGGTAAGCATCAATAACAAAGAAATCGGTTGGTATATAGTTTCTAGAAATTTTTACTTTCATGTTGCAAGCAATACCTAGAGGTTTGATAGTTCTACCATCTCCCATAATTAATTTCGTTGATGTTGGAGCTAAGTCTAGGTTGTGGTATTGAACTTTATCGTAAATTTTAGAAGATAGAACACTTACTTGGGCTCCGATGTCGCATAAGGCTTTGCATTGAACTCCGTTGATCTCGCAACTCAAGTGCGGCGTCATCTTCTCTTCTTCTTCGGATCCGATCGAATAAATTTCAGCAAGGCGAGCATATGGTGATGCTTCGGGCTTGATCCCCATGATCCTCTTCACCTCGGCAATATGTTCCGGATCCACCACGTCATCTCCAAAGAGCTTTTCAAAAATCTCACCGGTGGTTTCGAGGTCGTATGAATTTTCGGCTTTCTTCTCCGGTGGGAAATCGACTTCCAATGCTCTTGCCATTCCCTTTTGATTAGGGAACGGTCTTCTCTTGTCGAATACTTCTCCGTAATCAATAGGAACCCAATCCATTGGCTCGAACTCCCTTAGTGGCTTCGCGCTTGACATGCTTCTCTTGTTCGTCTCATTTGGTGCCGCGAAGTCGACGTTTGGTGTAGTTCTTGACTTGATGTGTTCTTGTTCAAGCTTTTCCATGATTGGCTCCTCTTTTGTGACTTCCGGAGTTGCCTCTTTAGAAAATTCAGCAAGCTTTTTCTTCCTTGAATTGAATTCCGGCTCTTCCGCAAGTCTTGTTTCCCAATCTCTTCGCATGGCGGCCGCTTTACTAACTTTTTGTAGAAGTTGTGCGGCTTCCGTGAGTGTTTTCTCCATGAGATCCCCACACGCACACATTTCGACGTGTCGCATGCAACTAGGGGGTTAGGGAAAAGAAAAATGTATGCAAGAGTACGTCACCGGTGAAGCCGAGTTTTGGTCCTTGTTCGATTAATTCATTAAACCTATCCCAGGCTTGGTCTATCCCTTCCTCTTCTCCTTGCATGAAAGTGATCACTTGCCTCCTTAGATGTTGAACCTTGCTAATTGGAAAGAACTTCTCGCAAAACTTCTTTGTCAACTTGTTCCAATTGCCTTCAACCTCAAAGGACGCAACCGAATACCATGTCTTTGCTTTGCCGGCAAGTGAGTAGGGAAAGAGATTCCATTTGAACCATTCATTGGGAACTCCTTCTTGACGCACCGTGTTGCATATTGTCGTGAAATCCCTTATGTGTCTATATGGGTTCTCCGTAACCATCCCTTCAAATGGGTTTTCCGCCACCATCTTGATGATCTTGGATTTAATTTCATACTTGGTCGCTTCGAGCTTCGAATCCGACTCTTGTACCTTTATGTCTTCACATCGAGGGCTAGCGTAATCCCTTAATGATTTCTCCGGTTCTTCCACGGGTTGATTAACGAACTCCATCTAGACAATAAGATAAAAACAAAAACAAAAAAAGAAACAAGTGTTTTTCTGATAATAAATGTTAGATATAGCGAATAAAAGATAAACTAAAATATAAAACTAAGTTAGATGCAAATCAAACGATGTAAACTAACTTGCTCCCCGGCAACGGCGCCAGAAAAAGGGGCTTGTTGACGGATAAAAGACGTATCCCTCTACGATCCGCAAGCGTACGGACCCCACACATTTTTCACCACGGGATTCCCAAAGTTCTTGTCAATCCGCGGAGCAAGGGGATTACAAGCGTTCGATCAACAACGACACACTAGCTACTAAAACCCTAACTATATTATACTAGAAAACAACGAAACACACTAGAGAGAATGATAAACGATCAAGATAGAAAACACTCTCCCACGGGTCTACGATACTAGAGCATGCAATCGCTTAAAGACATGAAAACCAATCTAATCTATCGGGGATGTGACCACGGTTTCGCCCTTTCCCTCCTCTCGTACGTCACTACGCGAAGGTATTCATGACTAGACCTTTGATGGCCACGGCGTATTGAATGGATCCAAGGAAGCATTGAGGCCTATACTCCCTTTACGGCATGATTGCAAGCCTTAAGCATTAAAGTATATTCAACACAAGATGATAGATAGATAATCCGACAAAGTGCGATTACATCTCAATATCGATTACAACCCATGGACGAATGAGAAGATTACCCCATCAAGGTGCTTGATCATGGCACCGTTGATCATGGTTTCCCTTCCGCCGGTGTCTTCCTTCTTCTCCACGAGAGGGTGCTTCCTTCGAGGTGGTTGATCTCCCACGGAGATCCTCCTCCTCTCTTCTCTAGCTTGTGGATGGCCTTCGGTGCGAATAACTCCCCCTCTCGTGTGTTGGCGGCGCGTCGGGGGTTTTAGGGTCGAAGATCCTTCGAGGGCAAGGAAGACGGGACCGAACCGGTGCCCGAAGTGGGCTGGGCCGGCCCACACGGGCCGGCCGGCCCGGCCCAATTTCGGCCCGGTTCGGTCGCCCTTTTTGCTCCGTGGGTCCTCGTGCACTTATCTACTTTGCCCCCTCCACTTGCATGATTTTGACGCTGATATCCTCACGATCAAGATGGAGGCTCTCTTTGCATGAAGTTTGATCTTTTACGCTTCAATCCTCGGGGCCGTTCCTCGTAGCACTTCGGTCCTCACCACCATTGGAAGTGATTTCAGCAAGCTCATGAACACGAACAAGACTCCATGAATGCTCCTTTGAACTTGTTGCGAATCCGTCCTTTATGTCCATGTTTTCCTACATAAACACAACACTTCCAAATGCATGCACAAAGATGAACTTGTTATATGATTAGTGTGCCTAGTGGCGGGTTAGTTCCATAATCAAATCCAAACCAAAGTGTAATGAACATGCTAGGTGCACCAAAATACACCGTCAACGAGAGAACCGACACCGGCCTCTTTTCGGCCCGAGCGGCCCGGGCGGCCCATCGGCTCTCTCCGCGCCGGCCCACCTTACCCCTTCCCCTTTTTTTTTTTTCCCCGTGGCGCCGACGGCCGGGGCCCGCCTGTCCGGCCTCTCCCCTCCCCCTTCCTTTCTTCTTCACCTCGCCGCCGTGCCCGAGCCCGCGCCGCCGCGCGTTTCCTACCGCGCCCCTTCGTTTCCCTTCCTTCCCTCCCTACCAAGCCGGCCAATTAAGGCAATTAACCTTCCCCGCGATCTATTGGAACCGTTACCTTTCCTTAGCGGCCGAGCCGTGATGGCCGCGGCCATCAATGGCGGGCGCCGCCGCTCGGGGTCCGCCCGTCTCCCCTCGCCTTCCTTCCTCGCGGTCCTATTTAAGCTCGCGCACGAACCCCCGTGCCTCCCTTTGCCTCGCGTCACGCTAGCACACGCGCTCGAGCACTATTTTCCCCCGCGCCACCGCCTCGGGTTCCCGCCGCCGCCGTCGATCCGTCACGGCCGGTGAAGGACCGGACCCCCCGCTCTTTCTTTTTGGTTTTTGGGATCGCCGGGAGCTTGACAAGCTCGTGCTATAGCGGGTCTTCGACCCCGACGCCCGTGGTAGCCGCGCTCCGAGCTCACCGGAGCGCCGCCCGAGCCGCCGCCGTCGTCGAGCCCCTCTCGCCGCCGCCTCCTCTCCGCCCGTGAGCCCGCCGTCTTCCTCCGTGCGCGGTGAGCAAAAATCTCCACTCAATTTCCCTCTCGTTTCGCGCATATCACCATCTTCCGGGCTCGCCGGAGCGGCCGCGCCGCCCCCTCACGGTGCCGGCCGCCGTGGATGCCCGCGCCACCTCCTTGTCCCCTAGCCTTGCTCGCGTGCTCCCCGGCTACGCGTAGAGCCCGCGCGCGCGCGCGAAATGACGCCCGAGCGGCAAGTTAGGGTTCGTCGGTGAGTTCCCGGTGAGGCGCCGCCGCGCCATCCCTCGTCTCCGGCGACATCGCCGCCGCAACCCGCGTGCACACGTCCAGGGCCCTTGGATCTGCGATGGACGGCCCAGATCAGATACCCTTTCGTTTAAAAGGGACGGTCCACCGTGGACCCGTGCGCCGGGTGCACGGCGCGGTCCACGGCGCGCGCACACGTCGTGAGCCGTTGGATCTGAGATCCACGGTGTGGCTGTGGCCCTTTTCCTTAAGAGCCCCTGAGCTTTTAAACTTTAGCAAGCTCGGTCCTTCCACCTTTAAGAATCTTTACGGTTAGGTCCTGGTTTTTACGATCTAGCCCGGGACTACCCTGGATAATAGTGTTAGGAGTCCTTTTCTTAAGAAATAACACTTAATCCCTTTAGTTTTTATATGGAATTATGTTTTAGACCCTGGTTTTATTTATAAACAGCCTCGTAAACTTAGTTTTCTTGTAGATAGGTCCCCGCAAACCTTGTTTTAATCATATCTTTCTCATTTTAACTCCGTTTTTAGCGTTCTATATACCGAAATGATCGTCTCGGTGAGTAGAATCTTTTAAACAGTAAATTTACCAGTTTTGTTACTATTTGGTGTACTGTTTTATTTATTGTTTGTTGTTCATGTTTGACTCGTAGATATCGTGCCTATTTCGTCTGAGCTCCCTGTCGGAGGTGATCAGGAAGAACCTGTCTTCGAGGAGGATTTCACCCAGCTTGTAGAGCAAGGCAAGTGGATTTCCCCCTCTGCATAATCTCTTTGAACCTATGTCACTGCATGCTAAACAATGTTTACTATTCCTGTTGTTATGCATAAACACGATGGGCAAACACCTAGCTAAGGACTTGACTAGATGCTTTATCACTTTACCTTGATCAACCCTATTTAAACAAATGCTTGGGGTAGATAAATGCTTAGTTTGCTTTACAAGTCTGGTTATGCTTTGTTTATGATATACATCTCGGTTTCGTTTATATAATGTGCTTGTGCTTTAAACAAGATAGCTTGATTTATAATCGGAACATGGAGAACCACCCAAGATAAAAGTACAACCACGGTCCACATGGCTCGGCTTAGCCAATTAATTAGGAGAGTGGGTTACGTGATAGCTCTTTTCCGAGAGGGGCACGGGGGGCCGGAGTTGAAGGGGTATAGCCCGGTTCTTTTGGGGTAGCACCTTGGCCAAGGTGCTGACCATTAGGGAGGGTTATGGTCCGCTCCACTTTTATGCTTGAATCGTTGCGGGCTGTTGGTTTCTCTTCTTTCCTTTGTAAAGGCTTCGTAGTGGACCCCTAGCCAATCACCTTGGAAGTGTTTAAGGGTCTAGCTAACCCGGGCAAGATGGGGAACACGAGCCGTGGGTAAAGTGTACAACCTGCGAGTGTAAAGGCGATCGATCAGCCGTGCTCACGGTCATGAGCGGCTTGGACCCTCACATGATTAATAAACTTGAAGATTAATGCAAATCATGGGTTTGTGGTTTGGTTTGAGGTTTCTTTTAAAGGTTAAAGTGGGTTGGTATACACTTACACCTAGTAATTAGGTGCTTGCTAATAAAACTTGACCAACTTATAAAATGCTTACCGCTGTGAACCATAGCCTATCCTTGATAGCCTTGCATTGTTTCCCCCACTTGCTGAGCACCAACCATAAGTGTGCTCACCCTTGCTTTCCGCTGTTCGGAGGAGAACGTCGGAGGCGATTACGAGTACTTGGAGTGACTACGAGGAGTTCTAGGGCATGCGGATCCCCCCATCATCATGCCCGTGGAAGTCAACGATGGAGCTGCTCATCGCTTAGTTATCGTTGTGTTCGGACCTTCGAGTCCACCTCTCCGGATGTAATAATGGATATCATACTGGTTTAACTCTTGAACGTTATATTACCGCAATGGTATTACTCTCGTTTTGTCTATCATGTGTGTGTAAAATGATCCCGGCGCACACGTGAGATGCATTCGGTTTCCTTGTAAAATCGGGTGTGACACTCTTTCTCTCCTCTCCCCTACATATCCAAATCGAGCCGGGGCGGGCGGCCAACGGACGCGGGCAGCTCCGGGCGCGGGCGCGCGTGCGCGGCCACCGGCCGCCGGCGCGGCTACCGACCGCTAGCGTGCTCCTCCTCCCCGCAAGTAGCGCGGAAGAAGGAGGGAGCTCGTGCTCGCCGTCGGGCCTCCCTCCTCCTGCTCGCATCCGGTCGGGAACGACCTTCTCCGTGCCGCCCCTGCTCCTCCCGCGCGGATATGTGGCGGCGCGGGCGAGCGGGGGCGGGTCGCGGCCATGGCACCGCCGCGAGGAGGGGAGAGAGGCGGGTCGCAGCCATGGCAGAGTGCGATAGGGGGAGAGAGAGGGTGCGAGAGGGAAGAGAGAGAGAGGGGGCAGTTCAACGGTTGGTTTGCAGTGCCCCCGGGGATGCGCGACGGGGGAGGGCGACTGCATTTTGCAGCTGGCACTGCAGCACCCGCTGGAGTGTGAACAGTAGCTAGCTGTTCATTCTTCTTTTTGAAGATGCAGCAGCTCTTGCACAGTCTGCTAGAGACAGTCTAACCGGTTCGGATAACTCCAGCTCACACTCGGTGGAGTCCATAATGTTGGTCCATACGCCTGCACTCTGCACTGACCGTACGTCTTTTCCTTTGGGCTGGTCCCCCTAGGACTGTTGCCCCAATCATCGTACGGCTTTTCCTTTGGGCTTGTCCACCCTTCGTGACCTTGTCGGCTCCAATAATCAAGCTGAGCGTCGTCTTCAGTTAGATGCGGCACAGAATGACACGAGAGGAATATATATACTCCAAGTTGTGCATCACCTGTGTAACCTTTGCCATGGCTCAAATAATTTTTTTATATATTTTTATTCAGACTAGTGGAAGGGGACGCAGGAACGACACGTGCGTGAACATATAAAATGTTTATACAGTCATAAGGTATCATAGTTACAAGATTTTTTTTTCAAATCTTATATTGAATGATATTATATTATTGAAAACTATAAAATATATATTACTCTACAATTTGGGACTGTATTTCAAACCAGCGTATTTTTTGTCTCCCTGCAAAATAAGGAACACTATACGGACGGCTTGAGAAACAAGAAAATGTTGAAAGCTTATAAAGATAGTGGAAGTACATGTGTGACACCCACATAATTTAAAATAAGAATTCATACAAGATATTTATTAAGAGGAGTTCCAACCCATGTTGTAGATTGGTAGCGTCTACATCATCATATGAGCACAAGATCACAGTAAACACTCTACGACCCGTCACATTAATGTTATCGAATCCATTTTAGTTGAATGGTTGGGATTGCTCTAACAATGTAGCTACAAGAAATCACAATTATTGTTTTGTTAACTGTTGACGCTTTTCTCGGTCGAACACACGAATGCGCACTACGGGAGAAGCAAAATTCCCCGAGTGCCACGTGCTTCCCCGAGTGCCAAAAATCGGGCACTCGGGGAAGACAATCTTCCCCGAGTGTTGCACTCGGGGAAGAAATGCACTCGGGGAAGATGGCCTTCCCCGAGTGCCTGAAAGGGCAAAGCACTCGGGGAAGAAAGGCACTCGGGGAAGGCCATCTTCCCCGAGCGCAACACTCGGGGAAGAAAGGCACACGAAAAAGAAAAGTTGCATTTGACGGCGCAAATAGACGGAACCGTTTAAAAAAAAATTGGAAAAGCTCTTCCCCGAGTGCCTAGACCTAGCACTCGGGGAAGGCTACCTCTTCCCCGAGTGCCTTGTCCCTGGCACTCGGGGAAGGGCCTCTTCCCCGAGTGCCTAGTTTCGGCACTCGGGGGAAATATTTATTTTTTTTTGTTTTTTTTGCCCCAATTTTTTTGTGAGGCCTTCAAACTTTATTTAAGACTCATTGCCCAAATTTGGCTTACATTTGAAGTTTTTTGTTATATTTCGTTAGTTTTTTCTTTTTCTTGAATTTTTAGGAAAAGTTCAAATTTGAACTACAGGTACATGAAATCATATAATTTGGCGATTCAAAAAATGATATTCATGATATTTGGTGTATATTGAGGCCTTATCCAACCACTCACATGAAATATCGAGCATCTTGTTGTCGTGACATGACTAACAACATACGGGAAAAGTGTTTATGAATTACAGAAAATCTGGACGAAGTCCGAAAAACACGTAACTTGTCGGGACACCGTGTTATCACATGTAGAGGTTGTGTGCAACAGTTGAGAAGATTTCGAGCAAGTTGCGATGTGTGATGCCTGAAACCCAGACATCTCCACACGTGATCCATGTGATAACACACCGGGAGATGTGTGAGTTGTAGGCATCTAACGTCGCAGACTTGCTCAAAATCCTCTCTGGCCTTGCACACAACCTATACATGTGATAACACAACTCCCCGACAAGTTTCGTGATTTTCGGACTTCGTCCGGATTTTTTTTTAAATTAGAAACACTTTTTCCGTATGCTGTTAGTCATGTCACGACAACAAGATGCCCGATATTTCATGTGAGTTGGTGGATAAGGCCTCAATATACACCAAATATTATCAATATTATTTTTTGAATCGCTAAATTATATGATTTCATGTACATGTAGTTTAAATTTGAGCTTTTCCAAAAAATTCAAGAAAAAGAAAAAACTGACGAAATATAACAAACAAATTCAAAAGTAAGCCAAATTTGGTCTAAGAGTTTTAAATAATGTGGGAAGGGCTCACAAAAAAATTGGTGAAAAAAAACAAAAAAAATAAATATTTCCCCGAGTGCCATGTTTGAGGCACTCGGGGAAGGCTACCTCTTCCCCGAGTGCTTTGTTTCCGGCTCTCGGGGAAGAGCCCCTTCCCCGAGTGCCTTGTCCCCGACACTCGGGGAAACAATTTTGCTTTTTTTGTTTTTTTTTGCCCCAATTTTTTTGTGAGGCCTTCAAACTTTATTTAAGACTCATTGCCCAAATTTGACTTACATTTGAATTTTTTGTTATATTTCGTTAGTTTTTCCTTTTTCTTGAATTTTTAGTAAAACTTCAAACTTGAACTACGGTACATGAAATCATATAATTTGGTGATTCAAAAAATGATATTCATGATATTTGGTGTATATTGAGGCCTTATCAAACCACTCACATGAAATATCGAGCATCTTGTTGTCGTGACATGACTAACAACATACGGGAAAAGTGTTTGTGAATTACGGAAAATCCGGTCGAAGTCCGAAAAACACGAAACGTCCGGGACATCGTGTTATCACATGTAGAGGTTGTGTGCAACGAGTTGAGAAGATTCCCGGTAAGTTGCGACGTCCGATGCCTAAAACCCCGACATTTCCACGGGGTGATCAATGTGATAACACACTTGGAGATGTATGGGTTTTAGGCACCCAACATCCTAACTTTCTTGAAATCTTCTCAGTTCTTGCACACAACCTATACATGTGGTAACACGATGCCCCGACAAGTTTCGTGATTTTCGGACTTTGTACGGATTTTCTGCAATTTAGAAACACTTTTCCTGTAAGTTGTTCGTCATGTCATGGCAACAAAATGCTCGACAATTCATGTGAGTTCCTGGATACAGCCTCAATATACATCAAATATCACGAATATCATTTTTTGAATCAACAAATTATATTATTTAATGCACCTACAGTTCAATTTTGAAGTGTGACAAAAAATCGATAAAATGAAAATCTAATGAAATATATTAAAAAAATTAATATTAGGCCAAATTTGAGCAGGAAGTTTGAAATAATGTTGCAAGGCCGCACAAAAAAAATGGAGCAAAAAAACTAAAAAAAATAATTAGTTCCCCGAGTGCCAAAAAGGAGGCACTCGGGGAAGATCCTGCTTCCCCGAGTGCTAGGTGGTGTGGCACTCGGGGAAGTGACAGCCCACCAGCTCCTCCACCGGCCCAATACCTCCCCGCCGGCCCACTACCCCGCCGAACCCTACCGCCCCTCCCTTCCCATCCCCCCAACCGCCCCTGCCTCCCCTCACTCCCAACCCGCCGCCGTCTCTCCCTCTTGCTCCCACCCCGCGCCCGTCTCCTCCCACGGCGCGCCCGTCTCCTCCCACACCTCCTCCCTCTTCCTCTGCAGCCCGGCTCCCTTCCTCTCCGTCCGCTGCCGTTCTCCTCCGGCCCGCACGACGGCCTCCACGCGCCCCTCTTGCCCGGCCGGCGGGCGCGCGGTGGAGGAGCGAGGCGCCCCCTCCCTCTTCGGTCGGCTCCGCCGCGATGACCGCGGCTCCCTCTCCTCTGTACCGCCCCACGCGTGGTCAACCTTGTCCGGCCCCCGCCTCCACGACTTGGACGCCGCCCCCGGCTCCGCGCCGCCGGATCCGCCGCCGGCCCCCGCCTGCGCGCCCCGGACGCCGCCCCGGATCCGCCGGCGGCCCCCGGCTCCGCGCCCGGACGCCGTCCCCGGCTCCGCACCGTCGGATCCGTCGCCGCCGCGGATTTGTCGGCCTCCACGCGGGAGCTGCGGCGCCGCGGTTCGCGCACCGCCTCGGTAGCCCCTCCGCCCCCTCCACGGCGACCCATGGCTCTCCTCGCCCCCGCCCCTCAGGTATGCACATCCCCGCCCCCTACAGCTTTCTGACCATGGATGAAGGAGAGGTAGAAGAAAAGATAAAGGACGAATAAGAAGGATTGTAATTGGTACCGGGGAAGTATAATGTAGTGTTTATGAATAATGTATTTCATAATTTTCTTTTTTCCTTTTGCAAAGTACAGACCAGAAAAACATGATCTGTATGTTTGTTTCACTACCATCATTCATTTGAACTAGAGTAGAACATACCCAGCTTTGTTCCAAACTCCAAAAACTCCATAGTATATGTAAGAGTATCAGCAACGCGATAGACTCATGATTAAAGAACAAAAAGCAAGGAATCGTTACTCCTAGTTCTCCAATTCAATTTTCTGTGCAAGCAAAAAAAATAACTGATTTGAGGTTGCGTTCCAATTCAATTTTCTGTGCAAGGAAAGAAAGAACTGAACCTCTTACATATACAATTCAGCTGAGGTACTAAAGTCACATATACAATTAAACATATTCGTTGCATGACTGGGCATTACTAATGCGACAAGATGATGCAAGAATCATGCTGCAAGTTTTTCTAGATGACAGTTAACATGATTCAGAACAGACCCCACACATTGACAGTCTCACTCTCACCAAAAGCTAGCTATTTGTGACATTATTTGAGAAGCACTGACTAGAATCACACGGACAATGGATTAAGCTGCTACCACAAATTAAACTTTGAATACCATCCAACATGTCAGCAAGAGCATGATTACCTAAAACACACAGTATACATGTTCAGGTGCAGGATAATAGTAATAATACTAGTGAAATAACAGTAGAGATGGCAGATATATTCCAGATGTGGATAGCACAAACCAAGAACCAGTCAGCTGAAACGAACAACGGTCTTTGAAGTTGGTAATGAAGTTAAGGTGAAAGAACAGTGAAGATGGCGATTGCTATCAACACCAGTGTACATGTTAAGTTACAGGAGAATACTAGTGAAAGAACAGTTTAGACGGCTGACAGATTCCAGGTGTCAGCACAACTCAAGCACCAGTTAGCTGAATCGGTAGTTAAAGTTAAAAATGTACCTGCCCGCGGACTCATTTATATGTATTGCACTTGTGAACTTGGAATAATGTGTACTTTTGGATATGTGGTTTGTATGTGTACTTTTGGATATGTGGTTTGTATGTGTACGTTTCGATACGTGGTTTGTACCTTTGTGCACTCATTTTTATGTATTCCGGATATGTTTGGCCACACTTTTGGATGTGTCGTTTTTCATTTATAAATGTGGTTTGTGAGATATTGAAGTTGAATTGTGATTTATATAAATATATGTTTTATTTGTCACACGGTAAAGCAAAAGAAAAAAACAAAAAAACAAAAAAAAAGGGAAGGAGGCTTCCCCGAGTGCACGGGCACCCGGCACTCGGGGAAGAGGAAAATAAAAAAAAAGGCCGCGGGCCTTCCCGAGTGCCCTCCACGGCACTCGGGGAAGACAAAAAATAAAAAAACCACCGAAGCCTTCCCCGAGTGCCTTGGCAACTGGCACTCGGGGAAGAATTTTCAAAAAAAAAAGAATTTCTTCCCCGAGTGTTGCACTCGGGGAAGAGTAAAAAAAAACCCCGTCGACGGCGTTAAATCTTCCCCGAGTGCTACCGTGGCACTCGGGGAAGTCTTCCCCGAGTGCACGATTTTTGGCACTCGGGGAAGAGCTCTTTCCCGTGAGAAGCATCCCCGGAAGCTCTTCCCCGAGTGTTGCACTCGGGGAAGGCTTCCCCGAGTGCTTTTTGCTCTTCCCCGAGTGCTTCGGGCACTCGGGGAAGCAAGTGGCTGCTGTAGTGGCGCTGGATCGCGCGGTCGTCGGAAATCCACTCGTCGAACCTCCCAGCACGGGCCAGTCTAACCGCCTTGGGGGGGATGTATAACCGCCTTGGACGAGAGGCACGTCGACAACCTAGATTCGCTACTCCGGGAGGGACCCCGTCGAGAATAGTGCGCCTAAGGTTGTCTTGAGATCGGCAGGCCACTCAGAACTCCCTCAACCGCTGGAGACGAAGGATGAGAGCAATGGAGGTTGGAAAAGTTATATTTTGGAGAAAATAAGGTAAAATTGAGAATGACGATGGGATGATATGTCTCAATCGGCCATGACCCTTTATATTTATAGGGTGTGAGGTCTTACCCTGCAAATAGCACTTTACATCTCGGAATCAAGCTAAATTCCTAATCCTACTCGAAATCGGGGAAACCTGGTTAGACCGCCCCCGGAGGTGGTTAGACCGCTTGGCGCCTTTGTGCCAGACCGGCTACAGGACACCCGGTCAGACCGCCCCTGGGACCCGGTCTAACCGGCCTGTCTGGCCCGAGTCGGCTCTTGCCAAATTTGGGTGTCAACACATGCCCCTGTTTTTTAGTAAAGCTTGTGTGCTAAAAAATAATTCTAAAGACGACAAAACTGTTGTCGGTCATTTTTTATGCTAAGGGCGATTTTCATAGAAACCGGTCATGAACCTTCAAGCATCTTGCCATACACTTGGATAGAACTTCTTCAAATATCTTCCCTTGAGCGCCCTGGGTAGATGTTGTCCTTGCAAAGATTCCACCAAATAAGAATTTCCGGAGCAAACTCTCACAACTTTGTATGGACCTTCCCAACTTGGAGACCATTTACCAAACTTGTTGCTCTTGGATCCAGTAGGAAAAATAGTTTTCCAAACCACATCTCCTACTTGAAAAGACTTAGCTTTTACCCTTTTATTATAAGCTCTAACAACTCGCCTTTTATCCTTCTCAAATACTTCCAAAGCTTCCAGACGCTTGTCGGTCACTTCATCAATGTTATCCATCACCAAAGCATGATACATATCAAAACTAAGATCATTTTGCTTTGCAAGTCTATATGCACCCGGATTCACTTCAACGGGTAAAACGGCAGCCGCAATCCGCTTATCCTTACTGTAAGTTTATCCTAGGGCGCCGTCCTATAAAATCATGCCCCAGCCGATATCCCTGTTCCACACCGCCACCTTGGGGGAATTTTCCCCAATCTGCCGCTGCCCCTGTCCGAAGCCCCCTTGGGGATTTCTTCTTGCAACCGCCGCAATCCAGAGGAGGAGGGGAAGAGGGAAGGAGTGGAGAAGGGGGGAACCGTCGGGGGGATTGCAGGTCGCCGCCGGCCGTGAAGCCGGAGCAGCCCGAGCTAAGGATGCCGACGCCATGAAGCCGGAACCGTAGTTGTAAGTGCATGCACAGTAACAAACTCACAGTAGTGAAGCAAAAAAGTCCACTTCCTTAGAGTAATTGAAGACGACTGTAAGTGGGTCAAAAAAACAAAGAGCAAGCCACTTGGATTTTTGTTGTTTAATTTCGTTGTGGTTTCACAACAGCGCATAATGATTGCCGAACAAAAATAAAAATAAAACTCACCAGCATGAAGCTGGAGCAGCCCGAGCTTAGGATGCTGACGCCATGAAGCCGGAGCCGTAGTTGTAAGTGCATAAACTTACAGTAGTGAAGCAAAAAGGTCCAATTCCTTACAGTAATTGGAGACGACCATACATGGGTCACAAAAACAAAGAACAAGCCGCTTGGATTTTTGTTGTTTAATTTGGTTGAGGTTTCACATCAGCAGGTATCGATATATTTCTGCATAATGATTGCTGAAAAAAAATAAAAATAAAACTCACCAGCATGGACGGTAAATAAACTGGTAAAACTCACCAACAAGGATGAAAGTCACAGGAGATGAACAACATCCCTCGTGCTAGTTGCCACCGATTGTTGGACCAGCGGTGGCCTCAGGCAGCCGGACGCTGCGGTACAATGAATTACTTGCAACCACATGCATGAATTATTTGGGCATATGTGATCGAGCAGGGCACAAACTCTTCACGGCTCGACTCAGCACCATTTATAATTCAGATGTTGAAGGCTGCACCTTGCCCTGTCGTCATTGCGGGGCAAATTCTCGTGAAATCCAAGGTCGACGATTCCTAGATCAACTCACTTATGAGTCTCCGCTGTTTGGCTGCTTGCGCGCTGCCATGGCTTACACTCTGCACAGCCCGTACATCCTTTAATTTCCTTTGCGTTGCCCCCCGCCCCCCCCCCCCCCCAAGGACCGGTGCCCTATTCATACTTGTTGTTCATGACCTTCTCAGCTATCCAGTAATTAAGCTGAGATACGGCATACCATTATATGAGAGGCATACTCCGAGCTGTGTGTTACCTGGGTAGCCTTTGCCATGGCTCTCAAATAACCTCCTTGGTTACGATCTTGTAGTCCAATGGTAGGGCGATTAAGTAGGACGTTACCTACTAGTGTTCAAATCCTTGTGCTCGCACATTTTTCAGAGATTTTTTTGGGATTTACCGATGTTATATGCGTTAAGTGGCAATGATGACTTCGGGAATCTCCGGATCTGTCCGATGCTTAGTCCATCGAGAGGTGCAAATAGGGGTAGGGTTTGCGTACGTGTGTTGTGATCGTCTGCGTTGTCTTGTGTAGTTCTAAAAAAATAACCTCCTTGGTTGGGTCTTACAAAAAATATAAAGAGCATTCTTAACAAAATGATAGATGCTCTCCCTCAAAAAAAAATGATAGATGCTTCCAACAGTTTACTACAGTGCTGATGGTGTTGTTCGGAGGCCTCCCATCCGTAGGGCCATCGCCAATTACAGCACTGTAGATGTGGCAGCCTTGGAGCTGATCAGCGCTCTGTGACTAAATGGTGCAGCACCATTCCCCCTATTTTCACCTGTTTTCCCTAAACTCACGGCCCAACCAAACACACCCTCAAGTTTGTACTACACAAAAGCTGCTTTTGGCCGTGGCTTTGGATGGCATCCAACCCCTTTGGTTGGGCTATTGGCTTTTGGCAAAAGCAAAAGCAAAAGCAGGAAAAAGCCCAACCAAAGGCACCCTTAGGGTGTGTACGGCTCACATGGAGTTTTTTCTAGTTGGGTGGAAAAATTTGCCAAAAATGTTACATCAAGTTTACTAATTTTAATTAAGACGATGGAATATTCGATGTGACGAGTGAATACTCCTGATCGAGTGACATGAAACATTCGATGTGAAGAGGGAATAGTAGACACTTACACATCTAAACAAGGTCGACTAAACTCTGCACCTTAGGTGTTAGCAGTCATTGCATGCTCACACGTTTCAAGTATTCGACCACCAAACCTATGGGATTAGGATTACGCAATGTGAGCGATCGAGATCCATTGCAGTTCAGAACTGCACGCTGCAGGGACCGCATGTTTAGCAGATAAAAGGCCCTAATCGGGCGCTACAGTGGTGGCATTATTGCATAAACAGTAATCCCAGTAAACAGTGTTAGCATAAACAGTGTTAAACAGTCTATCACTTATACCGAGCCTTTGAGATTGTGATAAAGATTATACTAGCTAGTCCACCATTCTGTTCCTTAAAGATGAGGATTTTTCCGGACTGTATGTATAACAAAATATATAGTTCTCCCTAGATAATATCACGGCCAGTTTGAATGGGAGGGTGAGACTCAGTCCAACAGAGCATGCAAAAGCATTTTTGCCTTTCCATTTGCAACTGTTCACACAAGGTAACGTCTCCAACAGGTGAGCCATATGGGGAAGGCAAAATGGTTTGGAGGAGAGAGGTGGATGCAAAATTGCACTCCCTCTCTCCTCAAATGCATATGAGCAGGGGAAGGACAACGGTAGGGACTGGGGAGCTGCCGTCGAGAAGAAGAGGATACTGCAGTGGGGGAGCGGCGGAGGAGGTCCGACGACCCACGACGAGCCCCTGCGCGCCATGGATCGAGCAGCCGCAGCATTGGAGGTCGCGTGCGGACCCCGCGAAGCTGCACTACTCGGTGCGGCCGCCGGCCCCTCCACGGCGGCAGAGGGAGGAAGGGAGGTGGTGGGCGCACTGGCATGGCTTACGCTCTGCACTAGTCATCCTTATTGTTCATGAGCTTCTCGGCTATCCGAGTAATTAAGCTGAGATGCGGCATACCATTATATGAGAGGAATACTCCGAGCTGTGTGTTACACGGGTAACCTTTGCCATGACTCTCAAATAACCTCTTAAGTTACGAATTGGCTTGTAGTCCAATGGTACGACGATTTAGTAGGACGCTACACACTAGGGTTCACATCGTGGTGCTCGCACCTTTTCCGAGAGATCTTTCTAGGATTTACCGGTGTTATGCGTTAAGTGGTAATGACGACTTCGGGAATCTCCGGATCGCTCGATGCTCGGTCCATCGGAGGTGCACATAGGGGTAGGGTTTGCGTACGTGTGTTCATACGGGTGAGTGTGTGTGCGTGTTGTGATCGTACGCGTTGTCTTGTGTAGTTTTTAAAAAAATAATCTCCTTGGTTGGGTCTTACAACAAATATGAAGAGCAAAGTGATAGAAGCTTTCTCTCGAAAAATGATATAAATGCTTCCAACAGTTTCCTAGAGTGCCGGTGCTGTTGCTCGGAGGCCTCCGATCTACGGGGCCATCGCCAATCACAGCACAGCACTGTAGATGTGGCAGCCTTGGAGCTGATCAGCGCTCTGTGACAAGATGGTGCAGCAGCTTTAATTTAGGGTGTGTACGGCTCACATGTAGTTTTTTCTAGTTCGGTGGGGAATTTGGCCAAAATGTTACATCGATTTTACTTAATTATTTTTATTAACAGGACGAAACATTCATTTGATGTGACGAGTGAATACTCCTTATCGTCACGAAAACATTTGATGCGACGAGTGAAAAGTAGACACTTGCAGATCTAAACAAGCCAGGTCGACTAAACCCTACACCCTAGGTGTTAGCAATCATTGCATGCTCACACGTCTCAAGTATTGGACCAATAAACCTACGGGACTAGGATTACTCAATGTTAGCGATCGAAATCCACAAGTTCAGAACTGCAACGCTGCAGGGACCGTCTGTGTTTAGCAGATAAAAGGCCCTGATCGGACGCTACAGTGGTGACATAAACAGTGTTTTTTTAATTTAGTAGCCAAGTAATTGACGCAACAGAAAGGACAAAGGATCCAATGCTGGATGCGTGTCATCAAGACAAATCACTACTGATACGTACCGACGCAAACACCGGCCCACAATAATTATATCTATATATCTATATATCAATAATTATATATCACAAGCCATGAAACCATCTTATAACCCCATAAAAATCGTCATCCTGACAATAGAATCTTACCACTATTAACTATTCCCATTCATTTTTTTTTTTTGTATATAGAAAACCGTTTGCTGCATTTAAAAGTTCAGCATCTTGTTAATGCACACCGAGTTGAAGGAAACTAATCAAAGGTCTCTTACATACTATTTCTTATCCGTGTTATCAACAGAGAAAACGTCATGATTCACTTGGCATCACATATATGCTTTAAACTTAATTGCTGACGTCACGATGGGCTGCCGCAGCCGATCCTTTAATACATATTTGCGTTTCATCTGCTTTGGAGCCAGCCGATCATGCTCCACCGCATCGGCCGATTGGCAGAGACATGTACTACCGAAGATCCATCGGTTCTGTAGACGATCTCTTATTATTTAAATCCTTCTTCCATTGTCAATCAACATGTATGTCAGATTGGTGGCAGGCCTCGCAACGGACCAGGGAGTCACTTGTGCTACGCGCGGGGGGTGACGTCCTATTTTCGCGTTAACAGGTATATATGTATATTGGTGGTCTCAAAGCCAAAAAGAATAACAAAAACTTATTATCAGAAATTACACAAGCAAGTTTCCAACTTCCTGCTTCAAGGATGGCAGGCTCTTCCTCGAAGATAAATTTCCATCTCGATCTGCATGGATGTTATTGCAACATCATCAAAGACTTACCACTTCATTACAGTGCTTTCATATGGTCCAGAACACCACCGTGATGATTTCTCTGAACATTTTGGACTGAGTGACATAAATTACCTACCTTTATCATGACAAAAACATATATATCTAAAAATACACCTATGAATGCTTCTACATTTGACGTGTCTAATTGGTTGGCAAAAGTACGGTTAACATATACAGAGACGAGCAAAAGAGACTAATTGGTTGGCAAATATGTTGATAAACCCTCTATGTACTCATGTTTCACAACACTACTAAAATCGATGCAGGGTTGTAACACCATACCACCAAAAATCTGCTCAGTTCTGAACTTCTCATGTGGAATGAGCACCTATCCTAGACTTGCTAGCACCCACACACTATCTCCATCGGAGCTCTTCTCTTGCTAGAACCAACCAATGCCCATCGCCGTGTTTGAGCTCGCACAGCCTTCGATTGATAAGGCTTGAAGTTGATTTTGAGATCCCCTTCAATTCCCTCCAATCCCCCTCACTCCCCTCTCGGAGGAAGAATAACTGAAAAATTAAAGGCCTAAGTGAGGTGGGAAAAGGAAATCCCGCTAAATTTTGTAGGCTCATTTGTTGTCAGCTCTTTGGAACGTTGCTTGATCTATGTTACTCTTGTTCAAACTCCAGAGGCAGTGTCAGGTGGTGCACAAGCTAAGCAAAAACAGAAGAGAAAATGTGATCATATATTAAATAATTGTTTAAATTACTTGTAAACTGTAATCAACGTGTTTGTTAGTCCATGGAACTAATACGGATGTGAATTGGACAAGCAATTTTTACTTGAGTGCACCTGTGACCGCAATATACTTGTGTGCTAAAATTTGTTCTTTAAATTGTACTGTGCTTTTAGCTGTATGCTAAAATTACAATCCCTGTATTGATCCCTGCCCATCCGAACAAGCAAAGGAGAAAGGGATTAGAGAGGGAATTAATTTCATAGGGATTGGGTGACACCAAGGGGATCCACCCAATCCCCTTGTGGGTTATATCCTCTAGGGGATGTAACCCCTGTGTGCCGAACAAGGCCTCAATTCCCTCCAATCCCCCTCACTCCCCTCTCGGAGGAAGAATAACTGAAAAATTAAAGGCCTAAGTGAGGTGGGAAAAGGAAATCCCGCTTGCTCAAGTTAGACGTAGCCTTCCTGTTGAAAATATTAAGTGAAGATAAAACCAATAAGTAATGTGGAACGGAGGAGTAAAATAGATAAAAAGGGCTCTTTTACGGTGGACCATACACCAACCTATACCGCTGTTACAAAAGGACTAGTATGAAAGAATTTGGTGGTTGAGATTATTAGTTGTATACCATCACAACTTACACATGTGGTATAAGGTGGTATATATAGGTATATGTGATATAGGGTATTATTACAAGTTTTTTCTCGGAAGCATAAACCGAATATATGATTTCTTACAAAAATAACCATATATAAGGGGGAGGGCACATAAAAAAAATATGATTTCTTACCAAAAGTTACCATATATTGGGTGGTATAAACACATGATTAGCGTGGCGTTGATGTTGTACAAAATAACGAATTATACTTGGGGTGTTTCGGGAATCTTTTTACTACGTGATGATTGGAGGCTACCACATATTGCTAGTTAACGGCCACACCAAGAGAATACCGGGTCTCTATATAAAGGAACCCAAACCTAGCTAAGCATCCACACCGAAAATGGCTGCATCTCTCTCCTCCTCCTCTATGGCTCTCTCTCTGATTCCACTCCTGCTGGTGGCAGCCACCACCATTATTCCCTCTATGGCTTCAGCTTCAGGCGACGCCCTCGACCATGGCTTGGATGCCGAGGGGCTCCTGATGCTGGGGAGGTTCCATGGGTGGATGGCGGCGCAGGGCCGGTCGTATGCCACCGAGGGAGAGAAGATGCACCGGTTCAGGATATACCGAAGCAACATGGAGTCCATCGAGGCGGCCAACAAGGACCCCCGGATGAGCTACCAGCTCGGCGAGACCCCGTTCACCGACCTCACCCACGAGGAGTTCATGGCCATGTACAGCAGCGGCGGCCTGTCCTCCCCGGAGCCCGAGGGGGAGGTGATCACGACTCGTGCGGGCCCCGTCCACGAGGGCGGTGTCGCCGGCGGCGGAGGGGAGGAGCATACTACCAACCTGACCGTTGCATTGCCGGCGAGCGTCGATTGGAGGAGCAAGGGCGTCGTCACGCCAGCCAAGAACCAAGGGGGTTGCGGTAAGTAGCTATAGCTAGGCCAGTGACATGCATAGTACTCCCTCCGTTCAGGTTTGATATGCGTATAACTGTGTAACACAAAGATCAATGAGAACTTTAATTTCTATCCTTGATGCATCGACAAACGAGCCATCCAACTAAGCAACTCATGACACGATTGGCTCTAACTAGGAATAAACATATCATTCATGGACACTTTTTATTTTGTTATACGAAGATAAAATCAGGACGGAGGGAGTAGTAGTATGCGCAGATGTGTTGATCGATGCAAGTGTGCGTCGTGCAGGGTCTTGCTGGGCGTTCGCTGCGGTGGCGGCGATGGAGAGCGCTCAGGCAATACGCACGGGAAGAGCGCCAGAAACCCTGTCGGAACAGCAGCTGGTGGACTGCGACAGTTACGACCTGGGCTGCAAGGGCGGCTGGTTGGACAATGCATTCCGATGGGTGATCAACAACGGTGGCATCACCTGGGAGGCGTCGTACCCCTACATCGGCAAGGCGTCCGGCAAGTGCGAGGCACCCAAGCCCACCGCGCTGAGGCTCCGGAACTACGGGTTCGTGCCCAAAACCGAGGGGGCGCTGATGCAGGCCGTGGCGCTGCAGCCCGTCGCGGTCACCATGAACGTCGACGACCCCTGCTTCCAGCACTACTACAACGGCGTGTACAACGGCAGCTGCTCCTGGAACGGTGTCTACACCGGCGGGTCGTGCGGGAAGGTGCCGAACCACGCCGTGACCATCGTCGGCTACGGGGCCAAGCCGGACGGAACCAAGTACTGGATCGCCAAGAACTCGTGGAACGAGACGTGGGGCGAGAAAGGTTTCTTCTACGTCCTCAAAGGAGCATCAGGAATATGCAGCCTTGCTAACACCGCGTACTTCCCAATCGTCGCGTATAGTACTTCCCAATCGTCTGATGCATCGTCGTCCAAGTCGCCAATCTAGCTATATATATGTGTGTGCTTTTTTACTTTCCTGCATGATTTCACCATTCCTATAGCGTTGTATTAATTTACTCATGTTGCACAGTATATGAATAAATAATCGTCGTGTGAATAAATAAGAGGGTGCTGCACATGCATCCTTGCCTATGAATAAATTTGCTTTAAATAGTTTTTTGATAAGGTTTTCAAACTCAGTACTGGTGTTACCAGTTTCACATGTAAATTTTCTTTAAATAATGGAAGTCAATCTTATAATTGACCCAATGCGTGTCCTCCACTGTTGACATACAAAATACACTGGTAGAATCAGGACTTTTGGTACGCCCCTTTAGTCCTGGTTGAGTTTTGGAGCCGGGACTAAAGGGCTTTCATCGACATGGCCTGCATTGCCAGCGGACACTCCTACTACCCTTTAGTCCCGGTTGGTACCAACCCGGACTAAAGGAGGGCATTAGACTGCTAGTTCACTCCAATAATGGGCGCCAACCTTTACTCCCAGGTGGTGTTTCCACCCGAGACTAAAAGGACCCCCTTTAGTCTCGGGTGGAAACACCACCCATGACTAATGCTTTAGTCCTGGGTGGTGTTTCCACCCAAGACTAAACGGGACCCCTTTAGTCTCGGGTGGAAACACCACCCGTGACTAAAGCCGTTCCTTCCACCCACCGACGATTTCTATTTCCTATCCCTTCTCTCTTATTTCGGAAACACCGGTCAAACCTTAACTCTTCCTCCTTCTCCTTCCTTCTCTATCTCATCTCTTTGTGACACCCTAAAAATTCCATCACTAAAATCACTTAGCAACTTAAAATAGTCTTAAGGATTTAAAAGAAATTAAATTGGTATTTAAATTGAGCTCTAAAATATTAAATATAATTTAATAAACTTAGAGACAACAAGTGTATGTGCATCATCAGTTGGCTTGCATGGTTTTTTGGTTGCTTGTGAGGTTTCTAAAAAGTATATAAAATTCTTGAGAAAAGTTTGAAAAGGTTTGATTTGAATTTGAAATGAATTTGGTTTGAAAATGGAGTTTGGAAAAGAAAGAAAAAAAAAGAGAACCAGCACCGGCCACTATTCAGCCCAGGCGGCCCAGGCGGCCCATCAGCTCTCTCCGCGCCGGCCCACCTTACCCCTTCCCCTTTTCTTTTTTTCCCCGTGGCGCCGACGGCCGGGGGCCCGCCTGTCAGCCTCTCCCCTCCCCTTCCTTTCTTCTTCACCTCGCTGCCGAGCCCGAGCCCGCGCCGCCGCGCAATTCCCCCGCGCGCCCGCCGTTTCCCTTCCTTCCCTCCCTACCAAGCCGGCCAATTAAGGCAATTAACCTTCCCCGCGATCTATTGGAACCGTTACCTTTCCTTAGCGAGCCGAGCCGTGATGGCCGCGGCCATCAATGGTAGGCGCCGCCGCTCGGGGTCCGCCCGTCTCCCCTCGCCTTCCTTCCTCTGGTCCTATTTAAGCTCGCGCACGAACCCCTGTGCCTCCCTTTGCCTCTGTGTCACGCTAGCACACGCGCTCGAGCACTATTTTCCCCGCGCCACCGCCTCGGGTTCCCGCCGCCGCCGTCGATCCGTCACCGCCGGTGAAGGACTGGACCCCCCGCTCGTTCTCTTTGGTTTTTGGGATCGCCAGGAGCTTGACAAGCTCGTGCTATCGCAGGTCTTCGACCCCGACGCCCGTGGCAGCCGCGCCCGAGCTCACCGGAGCGCCGCCCCTAGCCGCCGCCGTCGTCGAGCCCCTCTCGCCGCCGCCTCCTCTCCGCCCGTGAGCCCGCCGTCTTCCTCCGTGCGCGGTGAGCAAAAATCCCCACTCAATTTCCCTCTCGTTTCGCGCATATCACCATCTCCCCGGCTCGCCGGGAGCGCCCGCGCCGCCCCCTCACGGTGCCGGCCGCCGTGGATGCCCGCGCCACCTCCCCGTCCCCCTAGCCTTGCTCGCGTGCTCCCCGCCTACGTGTAGAGCCCCCGCGCGCGCGCGAAATGACGCCCCGAGCAGCAAGTTAGGGTTCGCCGGCAAGTTCCCGGCGAGGCGCCGCCGCGCCGCCCCCGTCTCCGGCGACATCACCGCCGCAACCCGCGTTCACACGTCCGGGGCTCTTGGATCCGCGATGGACGGCCCGGATCGATACCCTTTCGTTTAAAAGGGACGGTCCACCGTGGACCCGTGCACCGGTGCACGGCGTGGTCCACGCGCGCGCGCATGCGTCGTCGCCCGTTGGATCCGAGATCCACGGTGCGGCTGCGGCCCTTTTCCTTAAGAGCCCCTGAGCTTTTAAACTTTAGCAAGCCGGTCCTTCCACCTTTAAGAATCTTTACGGTTAGGTCCTGGTTTTTACGATCTAGCCCATGACTACCCTGGATAATAGTGTTAGGAGTCCTTTTCTTAAGAAATAACACTTAAGCCCTTTAGTTTTTATATCAAATTATGTTTTAGACCCTGGTTTTATTTATAAACAGCCCTGTAAAATTAGTTTTCTTGCATATAGGTCCCTGCAAACTGTTTTAATCATATCTTTTTCATTTTAACTCCGTTTTTAGCGTTCTATATACCGAAATGATCGTCTCGACGAGTAGAATCTTTTAAACAGTAAATTTACCAGTTTTGTTACTGTTTGGTGTACTGTTTTATTTATTGTTTGTTGTTCATGTTTGACTCGTAGATATCGTGCTCGTTTCGTCCGAGCTCCCCGTCGGAGGTGATCGGGAAGAGCCCGTCTTCGAGGAGGATTTCACCCGACTTGTAGAGGAAGGCAAGTGGCTTTCCCCCTCTGCATAATCTCTTTGAACCTATGTCACTGCATGCTAAACAATGTTTACTATTCCTGTTGTTATGCATAAACCTGATAGGCAAACACCTATCTAAGGACTTGACTAGATGCTTTATCACTTTACCTTGATCAACCCTATTTAAACAAATGCTTGGGGTAGATAAATGCTTAGTCTGCTTTACAAGAGTCTGGTTATGCTTTGTTTATGATATACATCTCAGTTTCGTTTATATAATGTGCTTGTGCTTTAAACAAGATAACTTGATTTATAATCGGAACATGGAGAACCACCCAAGATAACAGTACAACCACAGTCCACATGGCTCTGGCTTAGCCAATTAATTAGGAGAGTGGGTTAGCTGATAGCTCGTTCCGAGAGGGGCACAGGGGGCCGGAGTTGAAGGGGTATAGCCCGGTTCTTTTGGGGTAGCGACCTTGGCCAAGGTGCTTACCATTAGGGAGAGTTATGGTCCGCTCCGCCGCCGTAATTGTTGCGGGCCGTTGGTTTCTCTTCTTTCCTTTGTAAAGGCTTCGTAGTGGACCCCTAGCCACTCACCTTGGAAGTGTTTAAGGGTCTAGCTAACCGGGCAAGATGGGGAACACGTGCTATGGTAAAGTGTACAACCTCTGGGCGAGTGTAAAACCGATAGATGAGCCGTGCTCACGGTCAAGAGCGGCTTGGACCCTCACATGATTAATAAACTTGAAGATTAATGCAAATCATGGGTTTGTGGGTTGGTTTGAGGTTTCTTTTAAAGGTTAAAGTGGGTTGGTATACACTTACATCTAATAATTAGGTGCTTGCTAATAAAACTTGACCAACTTATAAAATGCTTACCGCTGTGAACCATAGCCTATCCTTGATAGCCTTGCATTGTTTCCCCCACTTGCCGAGCACCAACCATAAGTGTTCTCACCCTTGCTTACCGCCGTTCGGAGGAGAACGTCGGAGACGAGGACGAGTACCGGAGTGACTACGAGGAGTTCTAGGGCATGCGGATCCCCCGGTCATCATGCTCGTGGAAGTCAACGATGGAGCTGCTCGTCGCTTAGTTATCGTTGTGTTCGGACCTTCGAGTCCACCTCTCGGGATGTAATAATGAATATCGTACTGGTTTAACTCTTGAATGATTTATTACTGCAATGGTATTACACTCGTTTTGTCTATCATGTGTGTGTAAAATGATCCTGGCGCACACGTGAGATGCATTCTGTTTCCTTGTAAAATCGGGTGTGACAAAGTGGTATCAGAGCCGCGATGACTGTAGGTCGCAGCCTTAGTTAGAAATGGACGAAATTAAGGATTCATGTTCTAGAGAACCTTATCATGCATCAAATCATCTTATTTATGCATTAAAAATCTAATTTAATTTTGTTTATCATTTTAAACTGTCATTTTGATTTATTCTGTACTCTGAGATCAGTTTTGCTTTGACAGATGGCCAGGACTTACATGGCCCCTCGCCATCGTCTTGAGGATGTTGAGGAGGAATAGGAGGAGTTCCAACTAGAGGTTGAGGTGGAGGAAGACCCAGAGGAGGTCCAGCCAGAAGCAGAGGAGGAGGATCCTGAAGAGGTTGAGATGGAAGAGGAGGAGCCAGATGAGCCATTGGAACAGCCACAGCTGTACGATGGCACCGTGCTGGAGGCAGACGCTGATGGGGACATTGTGATCCCACCGGCGCCTGTAGCCAATGAGGAAGCACCCCCTGCACTTGTCGATCCAGTGCCAAATGGTGAAGAAGGTGACCCAGATGACTCAAGTGATGACAGTGTGGGCGAGGATGATGGTGACAATGCTGTTGGCAACCCAGAGGAGGATGAGGATGAAAACCCCCGCTATCATGGAGCGGAATACCACAAACATTCTACTGAAGCTGAAAATGGACAGTTCTGCATTCTTCTGTGGGATGTTCTGAGGTACCTGGGATATACCATAAGGCCTCTCTATGTGACTAAGCACTTCAGTGAGTCGGGAATGAGAGATTACTACACTGCGAGTTTACATCGGGAAGCCTCTCGAATGATACGGAAGGATGGAGGTATCGCTCATCTCACCATAGCACGGCTCGGTTCTCCACGGATGATGCTTGCGGTGAATGATGCAGCAAGGAGGGCGCTGCGGTCGATCCGCAATGCAAATCGGGTGCAGTTGTTCCAATCGGAGTATCGCCATGTGCCTCGACGTGCAAGTGGAACGAAGTGACCGTGGTGCCAGCAGGAGGCAATGATCGCATCGACGTCTTGGCACGGGTGACCGCTGCTCGAACACGGATCCGGAGGGAGCAACTTTGGAGATGAACAAGTATCATGAAGAGTTGCAGTCGCTGTCGGGCGAAGATAGCACGTCTGGAAGCACAGGTGGCGGGACAGCGACTCCCTCGGAAGTCATGCCATATCAGACTACAGCTTCCCCTCCGCGCAAGAGGCTCCGTTACGGCACCGATGAAGCTACTACTCGTCTTGTCTAGGATCCTAGGATGCTCGCCCTTATCATTTACCTTTCGTTAGACCGTTCCTGCGTGAACGTAAATGCTTGTAATAATGAATGCTGTTTGCAAACATGCTTGAGTTGGATTTTTGCTTGATTGTGAATTGTATGGTGGAGTGATGGCCACTATGCAATCTGAATTTTTAAGTTAATTAAAGTATGGTTTGGGTTTTATCGGTTGTCATTGCTTAATCGCTTATGCAAGATTGATTGGATCAAATCTGTTTTCGCAGTCGTATGACATACCAGTAATGTTTTGCTTATAACTCAAGCTACAGAACTCCAAATGACATGAAACTAGTTGGGTTAGTTCAAAAATTTAGAGGATGAATTTCTGTCAAAAATTCAATGGTATACAATACTTATTCTGGGAGTTATGCACGAAGTAATGAACATGTCAGAATCTGTAAATCTCTGCTGATATAGCTGTACTGTTTGATTTATATCTCGAGTTATAGATGTCCAAATGAGGTGATTACGGTTGAGATGGTTCCATAATTTTATACATCATAATCTGGTAAAAATTCGTGGTCATTGGATAATTACACAGAAAGTTATACATAATTCTTTGAGGTCAACAGAATCTGTCCTAACTGAATAACATGCTGTTATTTTATTTTGAGTTATCCTCTTATGCATTGATTCAAGTATAATTATCGAGATATGATTTTTCTAACGGTCAGATGGTAAACACCAGGTCCGGAGGAGGTCGGGACGTGCCGCCGTGATCCGGGCACATATCGCAAATCAGCAAAACCCAGCACCACCCCCACCGATCAACCAAGCAATGGACCCAAACATGCAGCAGTTTCTGGCAGCGCAGATGCAACTGATTCAGAACCTTACCAACACAGTGCAGCAGATGCAAGCTCAACAGAACCAGCCACCACAGCCGATCCCTCCGCCACCCCCGCCACCAAGGGACAGCACAAGGAGTTCATGAGCCACCATCCCCCTACGTTTTCCCACTCGTCTGATCCACTGGATGCTGACGACTGGCTGAAAACTATCACCAAGAAGCTGGAGATCGTGCAATGCACTGACAGGGAGATGGTCCCGTATGCCGCCGGAAGACTTGTGGGGCAGGGCGCGCATTGGTGGGATGCGTACTCAATCGCTCATCCCAACAAAAGGGCGAACATTACTTGGCAGAGTTCCGTGACAACTTCCGTACTTACCACATCCCTTCGGGGGTTCTCAAGCTTAAGCGAGAGGGAGTTCTTGTCATTGAGGCGGGGCAATATGTCGGTGATCGAGTATTTGGACAAGTTCACTCACTTGTCACGCTATGCACCCGATGAAGTCAACACCGATCCAAAGAGGCGGGAAAGGTTCCTAGATGGCTTGATTGGACCTTTAAACTAACAAGCTGAGAGTCACATCTTCCCGGACTTTCAAACGCTAGTGAACAAAGCTATTGGGCCGGAAAGCAAGAGAAAGGAGATGGGTGAACGAAACGCAAGTTTCGGTCTCATGGGCGATCTAGCGGTAACACCCGTCCCCGTTACGGTTCTCGGCGGAGCTTGACTCCATATCGTCCGGTGGTCAAGCCGGGAGGTATCCACGGAACATGCGGCTGCGGCGCTCGTTTCGGCCACGGCGCTTCAATCCTTAGACACCCGAGCTCCTACCCCTCGGGCCCGAGTCGTCCTAGCAATAACTGCGGGGCACCGTCGAAACACCAATCCTGTTCGGCTCGGTGGATGCTTCAAGTGTGGAGAGTCGGGGCATTATGCTAACAATTGTCCCAAGAGGGTGACGCGGACTCCGCAAAGAGACAATGGAAACGGGGATCGGGCGGCCATCTTTGCGGGCTCGTACTCCACCGACACCCGGCAAGAGAGGCCAAGCAGAGTCATGTGCGTGGCCGAGTTAATCATGTATCGGTGGAGCAAGCTCGAATGATGCGGCATGGTATTGGGTACGTTTTTCGTCAACTCGGAATGTTAGAAGGGCTTTCTATCCGAGGTTGCGTCCTACGATCGCAATGCTCGATACCACTCGTCACACCCGATTTTCCGTAGAAAACCGAATGCATCTCATATGTGTGCCGGGATCTCAATTTCACACATATGATAGACTCATGAGTGTAATATCACAAGACACCGCTCAAAACGTACGTAAAAGATTTATTAACTTTTATTACACTCACGAAGGTTGACACGAAGGTCTTTACACGAACATCGATAACTATGAAGACGCGACTCCATCTTCATCTTCCACAAAGCTTCGAGCGGTTGATCGCATCCTCGAACTCCTCGTAGTCGGTGAAGTACTCCACTCCGGGGTTCTTCTCGCGAACAGCGTAAGCAAGGATGAGTACACTTATGGTTGGTACTCGGCAAGGCCACGAAATAATCGGAAAGCAATATTAATCCATCTTTAAGTTCAATTAATCATGTGAGGGTCCGAGCCGCTCTTGACCGTGAGCACGGCCGATCGATCGGTTTTACACTCGCGAGAGGTTGCACACTTTTCCCACGGTTCGCGTAAAAGTTCCAAAGAACTTTGAACCCAACCACGCATGTGCTGATCGGAGCACAATACCACACTTCCGAGGTGTGATTGCATAGGGATGCTACGAAGCCTTTACAAAGGTATACAAAAGACTAACGACCCGCATAGTTACGGATCGGGCGGACCATAACCCTCCCTAGTGGTCGGCACCTTAGCAAAGGTCGCTACCCCAAAAGGACCGGGCTATACCCCCGCAACCCGGATCCCCCTCTCGCTCCTTTCGGAAAAGGTCCATCGGATCAATCGCACACCTAATTAATTGGCTAAGCCGAGCCATATGGACCGTGGTTGCACCGTTTTCTGGGTGGTTCTCCATGTTCCGATTAACTTATAGTGTTCTTGATTAAAGCATAGGTAGAAGGGTGGTTAGGGTCACTTGCCTTTCTCCAACGATAAGCTACTTTCCTTATCCGCAAAGCTCGCACTTGAACTTCCTCGAACGGCGTGTTGGCTACGATCATGCAAGAAAACATACAATAAATAAAACAATACATCAAACATTACCAAAAGACTAAAACAAGCTTTTAGAAATGACGGGCTCGGAGAGACGATCGCGTGGACATCAAGAACGCGTAAAACGGAGCTAGGATGGAAAAGATATGGCTGAAACAAGGTTCAGGGACTAATTTGTGAAAGATCTGGAAGTTTAGGGGTTTTTCTGCAAGATTTCAGGGACCTAAACATAAATATGTGTGAAACTAGGAGGTCTAACATGTAAAAGGTTAAGGATAGGCTAAAGAACATAGAAACTAAGGACTGCGGGGGCCTAAGCATAAAAGAAAGGACTCGATTGAAAGGCTTTTATATAGGTGGAAGGGTATTTATGTAAATTCTGGAATCTCGGGGTTCTTTTTGCAAAACCGCCAAGGCAGCCGGCGGAGTGACTGGGGAGTGCCACGTGGCGGGCTGCTATTGGCCGTGCTGACGCAGGTGGTGACGCAAGTGTGACGTGGCGATGACGCAAGCGTGTGGACCGGCGCCCGTGGACCCGGTCCACCGGTCCAAGGTGGACCACTGAAGGGGTATGCCCCCTCTTTTAATCTGGGCCGTCTGCTCAGATCCTACGGCCACGGTTGCGTCTGAGCGGCGGGCGGCGGCGGACGGCCGGATGCGGCGGCGCCGGCGGACGGGGGCGGCGGGCGGCTCGCCGGAGGGAAGCCAAAAATGGCCTCCCGTGCACCAAACTCGATGGAGATTGCACCTAAACGAAGAGGAGGGCGCTGCAAACTCACCAAGGGGCTTGAAGAGGTGGGAGCGGCGCCGGAGGAGGAGATCGGGGCGGCGGCGCTCCGGCGGCGGTCGGTGCTCCGGTGTGGCGGCGCTGCGGTGAGGGAGGAGAGGAAGGGAGGGGCGCGGGGTGGAGAGGGGGTTCGTCGCCCCTTTATAGGGCGGAGGGGGAAGGGGACGAGGCGCGGTTGAGGCGGTGGGCGGCGAGGTCGGTGGCGGCCATTAATGGCTAGGGCGGCGCTCGGTGCGGCGGTTTCGGGGAGGGGAAGGGGCGGGGACGGCGGTGGGTGAGTGCGGCGGGGGGAGTGCGCGCCGGTGGGGGAGGTGGAGCGGCGCGGGGAAGCCGGGGAGGCGGCGCCGGGGTGCGGGAGCCGGCGGCCGCGCGGGGGGGAAGGGGGGGGGGGGGCGGCGCGGGAGGAAGGAGATGGCCCCGACGGGGGGGGCCCCCCCGTCGGTGGGCCGAGAGAGAGAGAGGAGGTGGGAGGGGAGGCGGCGTTGATGGGCCGCGTGGGCCGATAGCGGAGAGCCGGGCCGGGTTGTAGGTTAGATTAGTTTTGTTTTTTTTTCTTTTTCTTTTCAAATCCATTTTCAAACCTATTTCAAATCTTTTAAATTCAAATTTTTTTCATCTTTTTAAATTGAAATTTTAACACAAATTTATTCAAATATTTTAAGACTTTTAGAAAACTTTTTCAAACAACTTTTCAAACATTAAATTCAAACTTTCATCATTTTTTTTATTTCAAACTTTTACACCAATTTCCACAAACTTTTCACAATTATTTTTAAGGTCTTTCTCTCAAAAATTTTTAAGACTTTTCACAAGTATTTTTTTAAGACTTTTAAAACCACACCACAACAAAAACTCATGCATTTCAACATGATGCACAAACACTTGATTGTTTCTAATTATTAAATGATGTTTAATTTCATTAAAGGCAAATTTATTTATTCAAATTTATTAAATCCTTAGAAAATAAAACTAAACCTTGTTTCTATTAATATTTTATTGTGATGGAATTTTCGGGTGTTACATGCACTCGCACCGACCATACATCTTTTCCTTCGTGACCTTGTCGGTTCCAATAAATAAGCCAACCATAAGTGTACGAGATGCGGCACATAATGATACGAGAGGAATATATACTCCAAGTTGTGTATTACCTGTGTAACCTTTCCCATGGCTCAAATAATTTTTTTTATATTTTTTATTCCAACTAGTGGAAGGGGGCGCAGGAACGACACCTGCGTGGTATTAAAACAGTACATATAAAATGTTTATATAGTCATAAGTATCATAGTTACAAGATTTTTTTCAAATCTTATATTGAATGATATTATATTATTGAAAACTATTAAAAAATATAAATTACTCTACAATTTGGGATTGTATCTCAAACCAGCGTATTTTTTGTCTCCCTACAAAATAAGGAACACTATACGGACGGCTTGAAAAAGGAGAAAATGTTGAAAGCTTATAAAGATAGTGGAAGTATATGTGCGACACCCATGTAATTTAAAATAAGAATCCATACAAGATATTTATTAAGAGGAGTTCCAACCCATGTTGTAGATTGGTAGCGTCTACATCATCACATGAGCACAAGATCACATTAAACATCACACTCTACGACCCGTCACATGGAATCCATTTTAGTTGGATGGTTGGGATTGCTCTAACAATGTAGCTACAAGAAATCACAATTATTTTGTTGTTAACTGTTGACGCTTTTCTCGGTCGAACACACGAATGCGCTGGATCGCGCGGTCGTCGGAAATCCACTCGTCGAACCTCACAGCACGGGCCAGTCTAATCGCCCGGGGGGGTCTAACCGCCTTGGACGAGAGGCACGTCGACAACCTAGATTCGCTACTCCGGGAGGGACCCGTCGAGAATAGTGCGCCTAGGGTTGTCCCGAGATCGGCGAGCCACTCGAACTCCCTCAACCGACGAGGAGACGAATGAGGAGAGCAGTGGAGGTTGGAAAAGTTAGATTTTGGAGAAAATAAGGTAAAATTGAGAATGACGATGGGATGATATGTCTCAATCAGCCACGACCCTTTATATTTATAGGGTGGGGGTCTTACCCTGCAAATAGCACTTTACATCTCGAAATCAAGCTAAACTCCTAATCCTACCCGAAATCGGGGAGACCCGGTTAGACCGCCCCCGGGGGGTGGTTAGACCACCCGGCACCTTTGTGCCAGACCGGCTACGGGACACCGGTCGGACCGCCACGGGACCCGGTCTAACCGGCCTGCCTGGCCCGAGTCGGCTCTTGCCAAATTTGGGTGTCAACACATGCCCCCTGTTTTTTAGTAAAGCTTGTGTGCTAAAAAATAATTCTAAAGACGACAAAACTGTTGTCGGTCATTTTTTATGCTAAGGGCGATTTTCATAGAAACCGGTCATGAACCTTCAAGCATCTTGCCATACACTTGGATAGAACTTCTTCAAATATCTTCCCTTGAGCGCCCTGGGTAGATGTTGTCCTTGCAAAGATTCCACCATATAAGAATTTCCGGAGCAAACTCTCACAACTTTGTATGGACCTTCCCAACTTGGAGACCATTTACCAAACTTGTTGCTCTTGGATCCAGTAGGAAAAATAGTTTTCCAAACCACATCTCCTACTTGAAAAGACTTAGATTTTAGCCTTTTATTATAAGCTCTAGCAACTCGCCTTTTATCCTTCTCAAATACTTCCAAAGCTTCCAAATGCTTGTCGGTCAATTCATCAATGTTATGCATCATCAAAGCATGATACATATCAAAACTAAGATCAGTTTGCTTTGCAAGTCTATATGCACCCGGATTCACTTCAACGGGTAAAACGGCAGCCGCAATCCGCTTATCCTTACTGTAAGTTTATCCTAGGGCGCCGTCCTATAAAATCATGCCCCAGCCGATATCCCTGTTCCACACCGCCACCTTGGGGGAATTTTCCCCAATCTGCCGCCGCCCCTGTCCAGAAGCCCCCTTGGGGATTTCTTCTTGCAACCGCCGCAATCCAGAGGAGGAGGGGAAGAGGGAAGGAGTGGAGAAGGGGGGAACCGTCGGGGGATTGCAGGTCGCCGCCGGCCTGTGAAGCCGGAGCAGCCCGAGCTAAGGATGCCGACGCCATGAAGCCGGAGCCGTAGTTGTAAGTGCATGCACAGTAACAAACTCACAGTAGTGAAGCAAAAAAGTCCACTTCCTTAGAGTAATTGGAGACGACCGTACATGGGTCACAACAACAAAGAACAAGCCGCTTGGATTTTTGTTGTTTAATTTGCTTGAGGTTTCACATCAGCAGGTATCGATATATTTCTGCATAATGATTGCCGATCAAAAATAAAAATAAAACTCACCAGCATGAAGCTGGAGCAGCCCGAGCTTAGGATGCTGACGCCATGAAGCCGGAGCCGTAGTTGTAAGTGCATAAACTTACAGTAGTGAAGCAAAAAGGTCCAATTCCTTACAGTAATTGGAGACGACCATACATGGGTCACAAAAACAAAGAACAAGCCGCTTGGATTTTTGTTGTTTAATTTGGTTGAGGTTTCACATCAGCAGGTATCGATATATTTCTGCATAATGATTGCTGAAAAAAATAAAAATAAAACTCACCAGCATGGACGGTAAATAAACTGGTAAAACTCACCAACAAGGATGAAAGTCACAGGAGATGAACAACATCCCTCGTGCTAGTTGCTGCCGATTGTTGGACCAGCGGTGGCCTCAGGCAGCCGGACGCTGCGGTACAATGAATTACTTGCAACCACATGCATGAATTATTTGGATGTTGAAGGCTGCACAAACTCTTCACGGCTCGACTCAGCACCATTTATAATTCAGATGTTGAAGGCTGCACCTTGCCCTGTCGTCATTGCGGGGCACTTTCTCGTGAAATCCAAGGTCGACGATTCCTAGATCAACTCACTTATGAGTCTCCGTTGTTTGGCTGCTTGCGCGCTGGCATGGCTTACACTCTGCACAGCCCGTACATCCTTTAATTTCCTTTGGGTTGCCCCCCGCCCCCCCAAGGACCGGTGCCCTATTCATACTTGTTGTTCATGACCTTCTCAGCTATCCAGTAATTAAGCTGAGATACGGCATACCATTATATGAGAGGCATACTCCGAGCTGTGTGTTACCTGGGTAGCCTTTGCCATGGCTCTCAAATAACCTCCTTGGTTACGATCTTGTAGTCCAATGGTAGGGCGATTAAGTAGGACGTTACCTACTAGTGTTCAAATCCTTGTGCTCGAGAGATTTTTTTTGGGATTTACCGGAGTTATATGCGTTAAGTGGCAATGATGACTTCGGGAATCTCCGGATCTGTCCGATGCTTAGTCCATCGAGGTGCAAATAGGGGTAGGGTTTGCGTACGTGTGTTGTGATCGTCCGCGTTGTACCGTGTAGTTCTAAAAAAATAACCTCCTTGGTTGGGTCTTACAAAAAATATAAAGAGCATTCTTAACAAAATGATAGATGCTCTCGCTCAAAAAAATGATAGATGCTTCCAACAGTTTACTACAGTGCTGATGGTGTTGTTCGGAGGCCTCCCATCCGTAGGGCCATCGCCAATTACAGCACTGTAGATGTGGCAGCCTTGGAGCTGATCGGCGCTCTCCGTGACCACATGGTGCAGCACCCTTCCCCCCTATTTTCACCTGGTTTCCCTAAACTCACAGCCCAACCAAACACACCCTCAAGTTTGTACTACACAAAAGCTCCTTTTGGCCGTGGCTTTGGATGGGAGCCAACCCCCCTTTGGTTGGGCTATTGGCTTTTGGCAAAAGCAAAAGCAAAAGTAGGAAAAAGCCCAACCAAAGGCACCCTTAGGTGTGTACGGCTCACATGGAGTTTTTTTAGTTTGGTGGAGAAATTTGCCAAAAATGTTACATCAAGTTTACTAATTTTAATTAAGACGATGGAATATTCGATGTGACGAGTGAATACTCCTAATTGACATGAAAACATTCGATGTGAAGAGGGAATAGTAGACACACATCTAAACAAGGTCGACTAAACTCTGCACCCTAGGTGTTAGCAGTCATTGCATGCTCACACGTTTCAAGTATTCGACCACCAAACCTATGGGATTAGGATTACGCAATGTGAGCGATCGAGATCCATTGCAGTTCAGAACTGCACGCTGCAGGGACCGCATGTTTAGCAGATAAAAGGCCCTAATCGGGCGCTACAGTGGTGGCATTATTGCATAAACAGTAATCCCAGTAAACAGTGTTAGCATAAACAGTGTTAAACAGTCTATCACTTATACCGAGCCTTTGAGATTGTGATAAAGATTATACTAGCTAGTCCACCATTCTGTTCCTTAAAGATGAGGATTTTTCCGGACTGTATGTATAACAAAATATATAGTTCTCCCTAGATAATATCACGGCCAGTTTGAATGGGAGGGTGAGACTCAGTCCAACAGAGCATGCAAAAGCATTTTTGCCTTTCCATTTGCAACTGTTCACACAAGGTAACGTCTCCAACAGGTGAGGCATATGGGGAAGGCAAAATGGTTTGGAGGAGAGAGGTGGATGCAAAATTGCACTCCCTCTCTCCTCAAATGCATATGAGCAGGGAAGGACAACGGTAGGGACTGGGGAGCTGCCGTCGAGAAGAAGAGGATACTGCAGTGGGGAGCGGCGGAGGAGGTCCGACGACCCACGACGAGCCCCTGCGCGCCATGGATCGAGCAGCCGCAGCATTGGAGGTCGCGTGCGGACCCCGCGAAGCTGCACTACTCGGTGCGGCCGCCGGCCCCTCCACGGCGGCGAGAGGGAGGAAGGGAGGTGGTGGGCGCACCGGCATGGCTTACGCTCCGCACTATTCATCCTTGTTGTTCATGAGCTTCTCAGCTATCCAGTAATTATGTTGAGATGCGGCATACCATTATATGAGAGGAATACTCCGAGCTGTGTGTTACCTGGGTAACCTTTGCCATGAATCTCAAATAACCTCTTAAGTTACGAATTGGCTTGTAGTCCAATGGTACGACGATTTAGTAGGACGCTACACACTAGGGTTCACATCCCGGTGCTCGCACCTTTTCCGGAGATTTTTCTAGGATTTACCGGTGTTATGCGTTAAGTGGTAATGACGACTTCGGGAATCTCCGGATCCGCCCGATGCTCGATCCATCGAGGTGCACATAGGGGTAGGGTTTGCGTACATGTGTTCATACGGGTGAGTGTGTGTGCGTGTTGTGATCGTCTGCGTTGTACCGTGTAGTTTTTTTTAAAAATAATCTCCTTGGTTGGGTCTTACAACAAATATGAAGAGCATTCTTAACAAAATGATAGATGCTTTCTCTCGAAAAATGATATAAATGCTTCCAACAGTTTCCCACAGTGCTGGTGCTGTTGCTCGGAGGCCTCCAATTCGAAGGGCCATCACCAATTACAGCACTGTAGATGTGGCAGCCTTAGAGCTGATCAGCGCTCTGTGACAAGATGGTGCAGCAGCTTTAATTTAGGGTGTGTACGGCTCAAATGTAGTTTTTTTCTAGTTCGGTGGAGAATTTGGCCAAAATGTTACATCGATTTTACTTAATTATTTTTATTAACAGGACGAAACATTTGATGTGACGAGTGAATACTCCTGGTTGACATGAAAACATTTGATGTGAGGAGTGAAAAGTAAACACTTGCAGATCTAAACAAGCTAGGTCGACTAAACTACGCACCCTAGGTGGTGTTAGCAATCATTGCATGCGGGACCGTCTGTGGTTAGCAGATAAAAGGCCCTGATCGGACGCTACAGTGGTGACATAAACAGTGTTTTTAATTTAGTAGCCAAATAATTGACTCACCAAAAAGGACAAAGGATCCAATGCTGGATGCGTGTCAAGACAAATCACTACAAAGGTCATATAATTTCTCTAATATATATCTATCAATAATTATCACAAGCCATGAAACCATCTTATAACCCCGTAAAAATCGTCATCCTGACATCTATTATTAACTAGTCATCTGATAATAGAATCTTACTATTAACTATTCCCATTCAGTTTTTTTATAGAAAACCGTTTGCTCCATTTAAAAATTCAGCATCTTGTTAATGCACACCAAGATAAAGGAAACTAATCAAAGGTCTCTTACATATTTCTTATGATTCACTTGGCATCATATATGCTTTAAACTTAATTGTTGGAATCTAACTAATGTGTCGTACATATTTTCAGTACGATTTAGTAGGACGCTACACACTAGGGTTCAAATCCTGTTGCTCACACCTTTTCCAGAGATTTTTCTAGGATTTACCGGTGTTATGCGTTAAGTGGTAATGAGGACTTCGGGAATCTCCAGATCTGCCTGATGCTCAGTCCATCAGAGGTGCACATAGGGGTAGAATTTGCGTACGTGTGTTCATACGGGTGAGTGTGTGTGCGTGTTGTGATCGTCTGCGTTGTACTGTGTAGTTCTTTAAAAACTAATCTCCTTGGTTGGGTCTTACAACAAATATGAAGAGCAAAATGATAGATGCTTTCTCTCGAAAAATGATATAAATGCTTCCAACAGTTTCCTACAGTGCTGGTGCTGTTGCTCGGAGGCCTCCGATCTACAGGGCCATCGCCAATCACAGCACAGCACTGTAGATGTGGCAGCCTTGGAGCTGATCAGCGCTCTGTGACAAGATGGTGCAGCAGCTTTAATTTAGGGTGTGTACGGCTCAAATGTAGTTTTTTTCTAGTTCGGCGGAGAATTTGGCCAAAGTGTTACATCGATTTTACTTAATTATTTTTATTAACACGACGAAACATTCATTTGATGTGACGAGTGAATACTCCCGATTGTCACGAAAACATTTGATGCGACGAGTGAAAAGTAGACACTTGCAGATCTAAACAAGCCAGGTCGACTAAACCCTACACCCTAGGTGTTAGCAATCATTGGATGCTCACACGTCTCAAGTATTGGACCAATAAACCTACGGGACTAGGATTACTCAATGTTAGCGATCGAAATCCACAAGTTCAGAACTGCAACGCTGCAGGGACCGTCTGTGTTTAGCAGATAAAAGGCCCTGATCGGACGCTACAGTGGTGACATAAACAGTGTTTTTTTAATTTAGTAGCCAAGTAATTGACGCAACAGAAAGGACAAAGGATCCAATGCTGGATGCGTGTCATCAAGACAAATCACTACTGATACGTACCGACGCAAACACCGGCCCACAATAATTATATCTATATATCTATATATCAATAATTATATATCACAAGCCATGAAACCATCTTATAACCCCATAAAAATCGTCATCCTGAAAATAGAATCTTACCACTATTAACTATTCCCATTCATTTTTTTTTGTATATAGAAAACCGTTTGCTCCATTTAAAAGTTCAGCATCTTGTTAATGCACACCGAGTTGAAGGAAACTAATCAAAGGTCTCTTACATACTATTTCTTATCCGTGTTATCGACAGAGAAAACGTCATGATTCACTTGGCATCACATATATGCTTTAAACTTAATTGCTGACGTCACGATGGGCTGCCGCAGCCGATCCTTTAATACATATTTGCGTTTCATCTGCTTTGGAGCCAGCCGATCATGCTCCACCGTATCGGCCGATTGGCAGAGACATGTACTACTCAAGATCCATCGGTTCTGTAGACGATCTCTTATTATTTAAATCCTTCTTCCATTGTCAATCAACATGTATGTCAGATTGGTGGCAGGCCTCGCAACAGACCAGGGAGTCACTTGTGCTACGCGCGGGGGTGACGTCCTATTTTCGCGTTAACAGGTATATATGTATATTGGTGGTCTCAATGCCAAAAAGAATAACAAAAACTTATTATCAGAAATCACACAAGAAAGTTTCCAACTTCCTGCTTCAAGGATGGCAAGCTATTCCTCGAAGATAAATTTCCATCTCGATCTGCATGGATGTTATTGCAACATCATCAAAGACTTACCACTTCATTACAGTGCTTTCATATGGTCCAGAACACCACGATGATGATTTCTCTGAACATTTTGGACTGAGTGACATAAATTACCTACCTTTATCATGACAAAAACATATATATCTAAAAATACACCTATGAATGCTTCTACATTTGACGTGTCTAATTGGTTGGCAAAAGTACGGTTAACATATACAGAGACGAGCAAAAGAGACTAATTGGTTGGCAAATATGTTGATAAACCCTCTATGTACTCATGTTTCACAACACTACTAAAATCGATGCAGGGTTGTAACACCATACCACCAAAAATCTGCTCAGTTCTGAACTTCTCATGTGGAATGAGCACCTATCCTAAACTTGCTAGCACCCACACACTATCTCCATCGGAGCTCTTCTCTTGCTAGAACCAACCAATGCCCATCGCCGTGTTTGAGCTCGCACAGCCTTCGATTGATAAGGCTTGAAGTTGATTTTGAGATCCCCTTCAATTCCCTCCAATCCCCCTCACTCCCCTCTCGGAGGAAGAATAACTGAAAAATTAAAGGCCTAAGTGAGGTGGGAAAAGGAAATCTCGCTAAATTTTGTAGGCTCATTTGTTGTCAGCTCTTTGGAACGTTGCTTGATCTATGTTACTCTTGTTCAAACTCCAGAGGCAGTGTCAGGTGGTGCACAAGCTAAGCAAAAACAGAAGAGAAAATGTGATCATATATTAAATAATTGTTTAAATTACTTGTAAACTGTAATCAACGTGTTTGTTAGTCCATGGAACTAATACGGATGTGAATTGGACAAGCAATTTTTACTTGAGTGCACCTGTGACCGCAATATACTTGTGTGCTAAAATTTGTTCTTTAAATTGTACTGTGCTTTTAGCTGTATGCTAAAATTACAATCCCTGTATTGATCCCTGCCCATCCGAACAAGCAAAGGAGAAAGGGATTAGAGAGGGAATTAATTTCATAGGGATTGGGTGACACCAAGGGGATCCACCCAATCCCCTTGTGGGTTATATCCTCTAGGGGATGTAACCCCTGTGTGCCGAACAAGGCCTCAATTCCCTCCAATCCCCCCTCACTCCCCTCTCGGAGGAAGAATAACTGAAAAATTAAAGGCCTAAGTGAGGTGGGAAAAGGAAATCCCGCTTGCTCAAGTTAGACGTAGCCTTCCTGTTGAAAATATTAAGTGAAGATAAAACCAATAAGTAATGTGGAACGGAGGAGTAAAATAGATAAAAAGGGCTCTTTTACGGTGGACCATACACCAACCTATACCGCTGTTACAAAAGGACTAGTATGAAAGAATTTGGTGGTTGAGATTATTAGTTGTATACCATCACAACTTACACATGTGGTATAAGGTGGTATATATAGGTATATGTGATATAGGGTATTATTACAAGTTTTTTCTCGGAAGCATAAACGGAATATATGATTTCTTACAAAAACAACCATATATAAGGGGGAGGGCACATAAAAAAAATATATGATTTCTTACCAAAAATTACCATATATGGGGTGGTATAAACACATGATTAGCGTGGCGTTGATGTTGTACAAAATAACGAATTATACTTGGGGTGTTTCGGGAATCTTTTTACTACGTGATGATTGGAGGCTACCACATATTGCTAGTTAACGGCCACACCAAGAGAATACTGGGTCTCTATATAAAGGAACCCAAACCTAGCTAAGCATCCACACCGAAAATGGCTGCATCTCTCTCCTCCTCCTCTATGGCTCTCTCTCTGATTCCACTCCTGCTGCTGGCAGCCACCACCATTATTCCCTCTATGGCTTCAGCTTCAGGCGACGCCCTCGACCATGGCTTGGATGCCGAGGGGCTCCCGATGCTTCGGGGAGGTTCCATGGGTGGATGGCGGCGCAGGGCCGGTCGTATGCCACCGAGGCAGAGAAGATGCACCGGTTCGGGACATACCGGAGCAACATGGAGTCCATCGAGGCGGCCAACAAGGACCCCCGGATGAGCTACCAGCTCGGCGAGACCCCGTTCACCGACCTCACCCACGAGGAGTTCATGGCCATGTACAGCAGCGGCGGCCTGTCCTCCCGGGAGCCCGAGGGGGAGGTGATTACGACTCGTGCTGGCCCCGTACACGAGGGCGGTGTCGCCGACGGCGGAGGGGAGGAGCATACTACCAACCTGACCGTTGCATTGCCGGCGAGCGTCGATTGGAGGAGCAAGGGCGTCGTCACGCCAGCCAAGAACCAAGGGGGTTGCGGTAAGTAGCTATAGCTAGGCCAGTGACATGCATAGTACTCCCTCCGTTCAGGTTTGATATGCGTATAACTCTGTAACACAAAGATCAATGAGAACTTTAATTTCTATCTGTGATGCATCGACAAACGAGCCATCCAACTAAGCAACTCATGACACGATTGGCTCTAACTCGGAATACACATATCATTCATGGACACTTTTTATTTTGTTATACGAAGATCAAATCAGGACGGAGGGAGTAGTAGTATGCGCAGATGTGTTGATGGATGCAAGTGTGCGTCGTGCAGGGTCTTGCTGGGCGTTCGCTGCGGTGGCGGCGATGGAGAGCGCTCAGGCAATACGCACGGGAAGAGCGCCAGAAACCCTGTCGGAACAGCAGCTGGTGGACTGCGACAGTTACGACCTGGGCTGCAAGGGCGGCTGGTTGGACAATGCATTCCGATGGGTGATCAACAACGGTGGCATCACCTGGGAGGCGTCGTACCCCTACATCGGCAAGGCGTCCGGCAAGTGCGAGGCACCCAAGCCCACCGCGCTGAGGCTCCGGAACTACGGGTTCGTGCCCAAAACCGAGGGGGCGCTGATGCAGGCCGTGGCGCTGCAGCCCGTCGCGGTCACCATGAACGTCGACGACCCCTGCTTCCAGCACTACTACAACGGCGTGTACAACGGCAGCTGCTCCTGGAACGGTGTCTACACCGGCGGGTCGTGCGGGAAGGTGCCGAACCACGCCGTGACCATCGTCGGCTACGGGGCCAAGCCGGACGGAACCAAGTACTGGATCGCCAAGAACTCGTGGAACGAGACGTGGGGCGAGAAAGGTTTCTTCTACGTCCTCAAAGGAGCATCAGGAATATGCAGCCTTGCTAACACCGCGTACTTCCCAATCGTCGCGTATAGTACTTCCCAATCGTCTGATGCATCGTCGTCCAAGTCGCCAATCTAGCTATATATATGTGTGTGCTTTTTTACTTTCCTGCATGATTTCACCATTCCTATAGCGTTGTATTAATTTACTCATGTTGCACAGTATATGAATAAATAATCGTCGTGTGTATCATATCGTTTTAAGAGGGTGCTGCACATGCATCCTTGCCTATGAATAAATTTGCTTTAAATAGTTTTTTGATAAGGTTTTCAAACTCAGAACTGGTGTTACCAGTTTCACATGTAAATTTTCTTTAAATAATGGAAGTCAATCTTATAATTGACCCAATGCGTGTCCTCCACTGTTGAAATACAAAATACACTTTGGTAGAATCAGGACTTTTGGTACGCCCCTTTAGTCCTGGTTGAGTTTTGGAGCCGGGACTAAAGGGCTTTCATCGACATGGCCTGCATTGCCAGCGGACACTCCTACTACCCTTTAGTCCCGGTTGGTACCAACCCGGACTAAAGGAGGGCATTAGACTGCTAGTTCACTCCAATAATGGACGCCAACCTTTACTCCCGGGTGGTGTTTCCACCCGAGACTAAAAGGACCCCCTTTAGTCTCGGGTGGAAACACCACCCATGACTAATGCTTTAGTCCTGGGTGGTGTTTCCACCCAAGACTAAACGGGACCCCTTTAGTCTCGGGTGGAAACACCACCCGTGACTAAAGCCGTTCCTTCCACCCACCGACGATTTCTATTTCCTATCCCTTCTCTCTTATTTCGGAAACACCAGTCAAACCTTAACTCTTCCTCCTTCTCCTTCCTTCTCTATCTCATCTCTTTGTGACACCCTAAAAATTCCATCACTAAAATCACTTAGCAACTTATAATAGTCTTAAGGATTTAAAAGAAATTAAATTGGTATTTAAATTGAGCTCTAAAATATTAAATATAATTTAATAAACTTAGAGACAACAAGTGTATGTGCATCATCAGTTGGCTTGCATGGTTTTTTGGTTGCTTGTGAGGTTTCTAAAAAGTCTATAAAATTCTTGAGAAATGTTTGAAAAGGTTTGATTTGAATTTGAAATGAATTTGGTTTGAAAATGGAGTTTGGAAAAGAAAGAAAAAAAGAGAACCAGCACCGGCCTCTTTTCAGCCCAGGCGGCCCAGGCGGCCCATCAGCTCTCTCCGCGCCGGCCCACCTTACCCCTTCCCCTTTTCTTTTTTTCCCCGTGGCGCTGACGGCCGGGGCCCGCCTGTCAGCCTCTCCCCTCCCCTTCCTTTCTTCTTCACCTCGCTGCCGAGCCCGAGCCCGCGCCGCCGCGCAATTCCTGCCGCGCCCCGCCGTTTCCCTTCCTTCCCTCCCTACCAAGTCGGCCAAATAAGGCAATTAACCTTCCCCGCGATCTATTGGAACCGTTACCTTTCCTTAAGCAGCGAGCCGTGATGGCCGCGGCCATCAATGGCAGGCGCCGCCGCTCGGGGTCCGTCCGTCTCCCCTCGCCTTCCTTCCTCTGGTCCTATTTAAGCTCGCGCACGAACCCCTGTGCCTCCCTTTGCCTCTGCGTCACGCTAGCACACGCGCTCGAGCACTATTTTCCCCGCGCCACCGCCTCGGGTTCCCGCCGCCGCCGTCGATCCGTCGCCGTCGGTGAATGACCGGACCCCCCGCTCGTTCTCTTTGGTTTTTGGGATCACCGGGAGCTTGACAAGCTCGTGCTATCGCAGTCTTCGACCCCGACGCCCGTGGCGCGCCGCGCCCCGAGCTCACCGAGCGCCGCCCTAGCCGCCGCCGTCGTCGAACCCCTCTACTGCCGCCTCCTCTCCGCCCGTGAGCCCGCCGTCTTCCTCTGTGCGCGGTGAGCAAAAATCCCCACTCAATTTCCCTCTGTTTCGCGCATATCACCATCTCCCCGGGCTCGCCGGAGCAGCCGCGCCGCCCCCTCACGGTGCCGGCCGTCGTGGATGCACGTGCCACCTCCCTGACCCCCTAGCCTTGCTCGCGTGCTCCCCAGCTATGCGTAGAGCCCGCGCGCGCGAAATGACGCCCTGAGCAGCAAGTTAGGGTTCGCCGGCGAGTTCCCGGCGAGGCGCCGCCTCGCCGCCCCTGTCTCCGGCGACGTCGTCGCCGCAACCCGCGTTCACACGTCCGGGGCTCTTGGATCCGCGATGGACGGCCCGGATCGGGATACCCTTTCGTTTAAAAGGGACGGTCCACGCGTGGACCCGTGCACCGGGTGCACGGCGTGGTCCACGGCGCGCGCATGCGTCGTCGGCCCGTTGGATCCGAGATCCACGGTGCGGCTGCGGCCCTTTTCCTTAAGAGCCCCCCGAGCTTTTAAACTTTAGCAAGCCGGTCCTTCCACCTTTAAGAATCTTTACGGTTAGGTCCTGGTTTTTACGATCTAGCCCATGACTACCCCGGATAATAGTGTTAGGAGTCCTTTTCTTAAGAAATAACACTTAAGCCCTTTAGTTTTTATATGAAATTATGTTTGAGACCCTGGTTTTATTTATAAACAGCCCCTGTAAACTTAGTTTTCTTGCAGATAGGTCCCTGCAAACTGTTTTAATCATATCTTTTTCATTTTAACTCCATTTTTAGCGTTCTTTATACCGAAATGATCGTCTCGACGAGTAGAATATTTTAAACAGTAAATTTACCAGTTTTTGTTACTGTTTGGTATACTGTTTTATTTATTGTTTGTTGTTCATGTTTGACTCGTAGATATCGTGCCTATTTCGTCTGAGCGCCCTGTCGGAGGTGATCAAGAAGAGCCTGTCTTCGAGGAGGATTTCACTCAGCTTGTAGAGGAAGGCAAGTGGCTTTCCCCCTCTGCATAATCTTTTTGAACCTATGTCACTGCATGCTAAACAATGTTTACTATTCCTGTTGCTATGCATAAACCTGATAGGCAAACACCTATCTAAGGACTTGACTAGATGCTTTATCACTTTACCTTGATCAACCCTATTTAAACAAATGCTTGGGGTAGATAAATGCTTAGTCTGCTTTACAAGAGTCTGGTTATGCTTTGTTTATGATATACATCTCAGTTTCGTTTATATAATGTGCTTGTGCTTTAAACAAGATAACTTGATTTATAATCGGAACATGGAGAACCACCCAAGATAACAGTACAACCACAGTCCACATGGCTCTGGCTTAGCCAATTAATTAGGAGAGTGGGTTAGCCGATAGCTCTGTTCCGAGAGGGGCACGGGGGCCGGAGTTGAAGGGGTATAGCCGGTTCTTTTGGGGTAGCGGCCTTGGCCAAGGTGCTTACCATTAGGGAGGGTTATGGTCCGCTCCGCCGCCGTGAATCGTTGCGGGGCTGTTGGTTTCTCTTCTTTCCTTTGTAAAGGCTTCGTAGTGGACCCCTAGCCACTCACCTTGGAAGTGTTTAAGGGTCTAGCTAACCGGGCAAGATGGGGAACACGTGCTATGGTAAAGTGTACAACCTCTGCAGAGTGTAAAGGCGATAGATGAGCCGTGCTCACGGTCAAGAGCGGCTTGGACCCTCACATGATTAATAAACTTGAAGATTAATGAAAATCATGGGTTTGTGGGTTGGTTTGAGGTTTCTTTTAAAGGTTAAAGTGGGTTGGTATACACTTACATCTAGTAATTAGGTGCTTGCTAATAAAATTGACCAACTTATAAAATGCTTACCGCTGTGAACCATAGCCTATCCTTGATAGCCTTGCATTGTTTCCCCCACTTGCTGAGCTCCAACCATAAGTGTGCTCACCCTTGCTTACCGCTGTTCAGAGGAGAACGTCGGAGGTGAGGACGAGTACTGGAGTGATTACGAGGAGTTCTAGGGCATGCGGATTCCCCAGTCATCATGCCTGTGGAAGTCAAGGACGTAGCTACTCGTCGCTTAGTTATCGTTGTGTTCGGACCTTCGAGTCCACCTCTCTGGATGTAATAATGGATATCATACTGGTTTAACTCTTGAACGTTATATTACTGCAATGGTATTACTCTCGTTTTGTCTATCATGTGTGTGTAAAATGATCCTGGCGCACACGTGAGATGCATTCGGTTTCCTTGTAAAATCGAGTGTGACAAAGTGGTACCAGAGCCGTGATGACTGTAGGTCGCAGCCTTAGTTAGAAATGGACGAAATTAAGGATTCATGTTCTAGAGAACCTTATCATGCTTCAAATCATCTTATTTACGCATTGAAAATCTAATTTAATTTTGTTTATCATTTTAAACTATCATTTTGATTTATTACGTACTCCGAGATCGGTTTTGCTTTGACGGATGGCCGGGACTTACATGGCCCCTCGTCATCGTCTTGAGGATGTTGAGGAGGAACGGGAGGAGTTCCAACTAGAGGTTGAGGTGGAGGAAGACCCGAGAGGAGGTCCGGCCCGAGAAGCGAGAGGAGGAGGATCCCGAAGAGGTTGAGATGGATGAGGAGGAGCCATATGAGCCATTGGAACAACCACAAGGTGTACGATGGCACCGTCTTTGGAGGCGGACGCCGATGGGGACATTGTGATCCCACCGGCGCACCGTAGCCAATGAGGAAGCACCCCCGCACTTGTAGATCTAGTGCCAAATGGTGAAGAAGGTGACCCGGATGACTCAAGTGATGATAGTGTGGGCGAGGATGATGGTGACAATGCCGTTGGCAACCCGGAGAGGAGGATGAGGATGAAAACCCCCGCTATCATGGAGCGGAATACCACAAACATTCTACGAAGCTGAAAATGGACGATTCTGCATTCTTCGTGGGATGTTCTGAGGTACCTGGGATATACCATAAGGCCTCTCTATGTGACTAAGCACTTCAGTGAGTCGGGAATGAGAGATTACTACACCTGCAGAGTTTACATCAGGAAGCCTCTGAATGATACAGAAGGATGGAGGTATCGCTCATCTCACCATAGCACAGCTCAGTTCTCCACGGATGATGCTGCGGTGAATGATGCAGCAAGGAGGGCGCTCTGGTCGATCTGCAATGCAAATCGGGTGCAGTTGTTCCAATCGGAGTATCGCCATGTGCCTCGACGTGCAAGTGGCACAGAAGTGACTGTGGTGCCAGCAGGAGGCAATGATCGCATCGACGTCTTGGCACGGGTGATCGCTGCTCGAACACGGATCCGGAGGGAGCAACTTTGGAGATGAACAAGTATCATGAAGAGTTGCGGGGTGCTCGGGCGAAGATAGCACGTGCGGAAGCACGGTGGCGAGGACGGCGACTCCCTCGAAAGTCATGCCATATCAAACTACAGCTTCCCCTCCGCGCAAGAGGCTCCGTTACGGCACCGATGAAGCTACTACTCGTCTTGGCTAGGATCCTAGGATGCTCGCCCTTATCATTTACCTTTCGTTAGACCGTTCCTGCGTGAACGTAAATGCTTGTAATAATGAATGCTGTTTGCAAACATGCTTGAGTTGGATTTTTGCTTGATTGTGAATTGCATGGTGGAGTGATGGCCACTATGCAATCTGAATTTTTAAGTTAATTAAAGTATGGTTTGGGTTTTATCGGTTGTCATTGCTTAATCGCTTATGCAAGATTGATTGGATCAAATCTGTTTTCATGAGTCGTATGACATACCAGTAATGTTTTGCTTATAACTCAAGCTACAGAACTCCAAATGACATGAAACCAGTTGGGTTAGTTCACAAATTTAGAGGATGAATTTCTGTCAAAAATGCAATGGTATACAATACTTATTCTGGGAGTTATGCACGAAGTAATGAACATGTCAGAATCTGTAAATCTCTGCTGATATAGCTGTACTGTTTGATTTATATCTCGAGTTATAGATGTCCAAATGAGGTGATTACGGTTGAGATGGTTCCATAATTTTATACATCATAATCTGGTAAAAATTCGTGGTCATTGGATAATTACACAGAAAGTTATACATAATTCTTTGAGGTCAACAGAATCTGTCCTAACTGAATAACATGCTGTTATTTTATTTTGAGTTATCCTCTTATGCATTGATTCAAGTACAATTATCCGAGATATGATTTTTCTAACGGTCGGATGGTAAACACCAGGTCCGGAGGAGGTCGGGACGTGCCGCCGGTGATCCGGGCACATATCGCAAATCAGCAAAACCCGGCACCACCCCCACCGATCAACCAAGCAATGGACCCAAACATGCAGGCAGTTCCGGGCAGCGCGGATGCAACCGATTCGGGAATCTTACCAACACAAGGTGCAGCAGATGCAAGCTCAACGAACCAGCCACCACAGCCGATCCCTCCGCCACCCCCGCCACCAAGGGACGGGCACAAGGAGTTCATGAGCCACCATCCCCCTACGTTTTCCCACTCGTCGATCCACCGGATGCTAACGACCGGCTGAAAACTATCACCAAGAAGCCGGAGATCGTGCAATGCACCGACGGGGGAGATGGTCCCGTATGCCGTCGGAAGACTTGTGGGGCGGGCCGCGATTGGTGGGATGCGTACTCAACTCGCTCATCCCAACGGGCGAACATTACTTGGCGGGAGTTCCGTGACAACTTCCGTACTTACCACATCCCTTCGGGGGTTCTCAAGCTTAAGCGAGAGGGAGTTCTTGTCATTGAGGCAGGCAATATGTCGTGATTGAGTATCTGGACAAGTTCACTCACTTGTCACGCTATGCACCTGATGAAGTCAACACTGATCCAAAGAGGCAGGAAAGGTTCCTAGATGGCTTGATTGGTCCTTTAAACTATCAACTGCAGAGTCACATCTTCCCAGACTTTCAGACGCTGGTGAACAAAGCTATTGGGCTGGAAAGCAAGAGAAAGGAGATGGGTGAACAGAAACGCAAGTTTCAGTCTCATGGGCAGTCTAGCAGTAACACCCGTCCCCGTTACAGTTCTCAGCAGAGCCTGACTCCATATCGTCCTGGTGGTCAAGCTGGGAGGTATCCACAGAACATGCAGCTGCAGCGCTCGTTTCAGCCACAGCGCTTCAATCCTCAGACACCCAGAGCTCCTACCCCTCAGCTGAGTCGTCCTAGCAATAACTGCGGGGCACCGTCGAAACACCAATCCTGTTCGGCTCGGTGGATGCTTCAAGTGTGGAGAGCGGGGCATTATGCTAACAATTGTCCCAAGAGGGTGACGCGGACTCCGCAAAGAGACAATGGAAACGGGATCGGGCAGCCATCTTTGCGGGCTCGTACTCCACCGACACCCGGCAAGAGAGGCCAGGAGAGTCATGTGCGTGGCCGAGTTAATCATGTATCGGTGGAGCAAGCTCGGAATGATGCCGGCATGGTATTGGGTACGTTTTTCGTCAACTCGGAATGTTAGAAGGGCTTTCTATCCGAGGTTGCGTCCTACGATCGCAATGCTCGATACCACTCTGTCACACCCGATTTTCCGTAGAAAACCGAATGCATCTCATATGTGTGCCGGGATCTCAATTTCACACATATGATAGACTCATGAGTGTAATATCACAAGACACCGCTCAAAACGTACGAGAAAAGATTTATTAACTTTTATTACACTCACGAAGGTTGACACGAAGGTCTTTACACGAACATCGATAACTATGAAGACGCGACTCCATCTTCATCTTCCACGGGCTTCGGCGGTTGATCGCATCCTCGAACTCCTCGTAGTCGGTGAAGTACTCCACTCCGGGGTTCTTCTCGCGAACGAGCGTAAGCAAGGATGAGTACACTTATGGTTGGTACTCGGCAAGGCCACGAAATAATCGGAAAGCAATATTAATCCATCTTTAAGTTCAATTAATCATGTGAGGGTCCGGAGGCCGCTCTTGACCGTGAGCACGGCCGATCGATCGGTTTTACACTGCGAGAGGTTGCACACTTTTCCCACGGTTCGCGTAAAAGTTCCAAAGAACTTTGAACCCAACCACGCATGTGCTGATCAGGCACAATACCACACTTCCGAGGTGTGATTGCATAGGGATGCTACGAAGCCTTTACAAAGGTATACAGAAGACTAACGACCCGCATAGTTACAGATCAGGGCGGACCATAACCCTCCCTAGTGGTCAGCACCTTAGCAAAGGCTGCTACCCCAAAAGGACCGGGCTATACCCCTGCAACCCGGATCCCCCTCTGCTCCTTTCGGAAAAGGTCCATCAGATCAATCACACACCTAATTAATTGGCTAAGCCAGAGCCATATGGACTGTGGTTGCACTGTTTTCCTGGGTGGTTCTCCATGTTCCGATTAACTTATAGTGTTCTTGATTAAAGCATAGGTAGAAGGGTGGTTAGGGTCACTTGCCTTTCTCCAACGATAAGCTACTTTCCTTATCCGCAAAGCTCGCACTTGAACTTCCTCGAACGGCGTGTTGGCTACGATCATGCAAGAAAACATAACATAAATAAAACAATACATCAAACATTACCAAAAGACTAAAACAAGCTTTTAGAAATGACGGGCTCGGAGAGACGATCGCGTGGACACCAAGAACGCGTAAAACGGAGCTAGGATGGAAAAGATATGGGTCGAAACAAGGTTCGGGGACTAAATTGTGAAAGATGCGGAAGTTTAGGGGTTTTTCTGCAAGATTTCAGGGACCTAAACATAAATATGTGTGAAACTAGGAGGTCTAACATGTAAAAGGTTAAGGATAGGCTAAAGAACATAGAAACTAAGGACTGCAGGGGCCTAAGCATAAAGAAAAGGACCTGATTGAAAGGCTTTTATATAGGTGGAAGGGTATTTATGTAAATTCTGAAATCTCGGGGTCCTTTTTGCAAAACCGCCAAGGCAGCCGGCGGAGTGACTGGGGAGTGCCACGTGGCGGGCTGCTATTGGCCGTGCTGACGCAGGTGGTGACGCAAGCGTGACGTGGCGATGACGCAAGCGTGTGGACCGGCGCCCGTGGACCCGGTCCACCGGTCCACGGTGGACCACTGAAGGGGTATGCCCCCTCTTTTAATCTGGGCCGTCTGCTCAGATCCTACGGCCACGGTTGCGTCTGAGCGGCGGGCGGCGGCGGACGGCCGGATGCGGCGGCGCCGGCGGACGGGGCGGCGGCGGCTCGCCGGGAGGGAAGCCAAAAATGGCCTCCCGTGCACCAAACTCGATGGAGATTGCACCTAAACGAAGAGGAGGGCGCCGCAAACTCACCAAGGGGCTTGAAGAGGTGGGAGCGGCGCCGGAGGAGGAGATCGGGGCGGCGGCGCTCCGGCGGCGGTCGGTGCTCGGTGTGGCGGCGGCGCGGTGAGGGAGGAGAGGAAGGGAGGGGCGCGGGGTGGAGAGGGGGTTCTCGCCGCCCCTTTATAGGGCGGAGGGGGGAAGGGGACGAGGCGCGGTTGAGGCGGTGGGCGGCGAGGTCGGTGGCGGCCATTAATGGCTAGGGCGGCGCTCGGTGCGGCGGTTTCGGGGAGGGGAAGGGGCGGGGACGGCGGTGGGTGAGTGCGGCGGGGGGGAGTGCGCGCCGGTGGGGAGGTGGAGCGGCGCGGGGAAGCCGGGGAGGCGGCGCGGGGGTGCGGGAGCCGGCGGCCGGCGCGGGGAAAGGGGGGCGGCGGCCGGAGGAAGGAGATGGCCCCGACAGGGGGGCCCCACCTGTCGGTGGCTGAGAGAGAGAGAGGAGGTGGGAGGGGAGGCGGCGTTGATGGGCCGCGTGGGCCGATAGCGGAGCTGGGCTGGGTTGTAGGTTAGATTAGTTTTGTTTTTTTTCTTTTTCTTTTCAAATCCATTTTCAAACCTATTTCAAATCTTTTAAATTCAAATCTTTTTCATCTTTTCAAATTGAAATTTTAACACAAATTTATTCAAATATTTTAAGACTTTTAGAAAACTTTTTCAAACAACTTTTCAAACATTAAATTCAAACTTTCATCATTTTTTTTATTTCAAACTTTTACACCAATTTCCACAAACTTTTCACAATTATTTTTAAGGACTTTCTCTCAAAAATTTTTAAGACTTTTCACAAGTATTTTTTTAAGACTTTTAAAACCACACCACAACAAAAACTCATGCATTTCAACATGATGCACAAACACTTGATTGTTTCTAATTATTAAATGATGTTTAATTTCATTAAAGGCAAATTTATTTATTCAAATTTATTAAATCCTTAGAAAATAAAACTAAACCTTGTTTCTATTAATATTTTATTGTGATGGAATTTTCGGGTGTTACATGCACTCTGCACTGACCATACATCTTTTCCTTCGTGACCTTGTCGGTTCCAATAAATAAGCCAACCATAAGTGTACGAGATGCGGCACATAATGATACGAGAGGAATATATACTCCAAGTTGTGTATTACCTGTGTAACCTTTCCCATGGCTCAAATAATTTTTTTTATATTTTTTATTCCAACTAGTGGAAGGGGGCGCAGGAACGACACCTGCGTGGTATTAAAACAGTACATATAAAATGTTTATATAGTCATAAGTATCATAGTTACAAGATTTTTTTCAAATCTTATATTGAATGATATTATATTATTGAAAACTATTAAAAAATATAAATTACTCTACAATTTGGGATTGTATCTCAAACCAGCGTATTTTTTGTCTCCCTACAAAATAAGGAACACTATACGGACGGCTTGAAAAAGGAGAAAATGTTGAAAGCTTATAAAGATAGTGGAAGTATATGTGCGACACCCATGTAATTTAAAATAAGAATCCATACAAGATATTTATTAAGAGGAGTTCCAACCCATGTTGTAGATTGGTAGCGTCTACATCATTACATGAGCACGAGATCACATTAAACATCACACTCTACGACCCGTCACATGGAATCCATTTTAGTTGGATGGTTGGGATTGCTCTAACAATGTAGCTACAAGAAATCACAATTATTTTTTGTTTCTCGTTGACGCTTTTCTCGGTCGAACACACGAATGCGCTGGATCGCGCGGTCGTCGGAAATCCACTCGTCGAACCTCCCGAAGCACGGTCCGGTCTAATCGCCCGGGGGGGGTCTAACCGCCTTGGACGAGAGGCACGTCGACAACCTAGATTCGCTACTCCGGGAGGGACCCGTCGAGAATAGTGCGCCTAGGGTTGTCCTGAGATCGGCAGGCCACTCAGAACTCCCTCAACCGCCGAGGAGACGAATGAGGAGAGCGGTGGAGGTTGGAAAAGTTATATTTTGGAGAAAATAAGGTAAAATTGAGAATGACGATGGGATGATATGTCTCAATCAGCCACGACCCTTTATATTTATAGGGTGGGGGTCTTACCCTGCAAATAGCACTTTACATCTCGAAATCAAGCTAAACTCCTAATCCTACCCGAAATCGGGGAGACCCGGTTAGACCGCCCCCGGGGGGTGGTTAGACCACCTGGCACCTTTGTGCCAGACCGGCTACAGGACGCCCGGTCATACCGCCCCTGGGACCCGGTCTAACCGGCCTGTCTGGCCCGAGTCGGCTCTTGCCAAATTTGGGTGTCAACACATGCCCCCCTGTTTTTTAGTAAAGCTTGTGTGCTAAAAAATAATTCTAAGGACGACAAACTTGTTGTTGGTCATTTTTTATGCTAAGGGTGATTTTCATAGAAACCGGCCATGAACCTTCAAGCATCTTGCCATACACTTGGATAGAACTTCTTCAAATATCTTCCCTTGAGCGCCCTGGGTAGATGTTGTCCTTGCAAAGATTCCACCAAATAAGAATTTCCAGAGCAAACTCTCACAACCTTGTATGGACCTTCCCAACTTGGAGACCATTTACCAAACTTGTTGCTCTTGGATCCTATAGGCAAAATAGTTTTCCAAACCAAATCTCCTACTTGAAAAGACTTAGCTTTTACCCTTTTATTATAAGCTCTAGCAACTCGCCTTTTATCCTTCTCAAATACTTCCAAAGCTTCCAAATGCTTGTCGGTCAATTCATCAATGTTATGCATCATCAAAGCATGATACATATCAAAACTAAGATCAGTTTGCTTTGCAAGTCTATATGCGCCCGGATTCACTTCAACGGGTAAAACGGCAGCCGCAATCCGCTTATCCTTACTGTAAGTTTATCCTAGGGCGTCGTCCTATAAAATCATGCCCCGGCCCGATATCCCCGTTCCGCACCGCCACCTTGTGGGAATTTTCCCCAATCTGCCGCCGCCCCTGTCCGGAAGCCCCCTTGGGGATTTCTTCTTGCAACCGCCGCAATCCAGAGGAGGAGGGGAAGAGGGAAGGAGTGGAGAAGGGGGGAACCGTCGGGGGATTGCAGGTCGCCGCCGGCCTGTGAAGCCGGAGCAGCCCGAGCTAAGGATGCCGACGCCATGAAGCCGGAGCCGTAGTTGTAAGTGCATGCACAATAATAAACTTACAGTAGTGAAGCAAAAAGGTCCAATTCCTTACGGTAATTGGAGACGACCGTACATGGGTCACAACAACAAAGAACAAGCCGCTTGGATTTTTGTTGTTTAATTTGCTTGAGGTTTCACATCAGTAGGTATCGATATATTTCTGCATAATGATTGCCGATCAAAAATAAAAATAAAACTCACCAGCATGAAGCTGGAGCAGCCCGAGCTAAGGATGCTGACGCCATGAAGCCGGAGCCGTAGTTGTAAGTGCATAAACTTACAATAGTGAAGCAAAAAGGTCCAATTCCTTACGGTAATTGGAGACGACCGTACATGGGTCAAAAAAACAAAGAGCAAGCCACTTGGATTTTTGTTGTTTAATTTGGTTGAGGTTTCACATCAGCAGGTATCGATATATTTCTGCATAATGATTGCCGAACAAAAATAAAAATAAAACTCACCAGCATGACGGTAAATAAACTGGTAAAACTCACCAACAAGGATGAAAGTCACGGGAGATGAACAGCATCCCTCGTGCTAGTTGCTGCCGATTGTTGGACCAGCGGTGGCCTCAGGCAGCCGGACGCTGCGGTACAATGAATTACTTGCAACCACATGCATGAATTATTTGGATGTTGAAGGCTGCACAAACTCTTCATGGCTCGACTCAGCACATGATTCAGATGTTGAAGGCTGCACCTTGCCCTGTCGTCATTGCGGGGCACTTTCTCGTGAAATCCAAGGTCGACGATTCCTAGATCAACTCACTTATGAGTCTCCGTTGTTTGGCTGCTTGCGCGCTGGCATGGCTTACACTCTGCACAGCCCGTACATCCTTTAATTTCCTTTGGGTTGCCCCCCCGCCCCCCCAAGGACCGGTGCCCTATTCATACTTGTTGTTCATGACCTTCTCAGCTATCCAGTAATTAAGCTGAGATACGGCATACCATTATATGAGAGGCATACTCCGAGCTGTGTGTTACCTGGGTAGCCTTTGCCATGGCTCTCAAATAACCTCCTTGGTTACGATCTTGTAGTCCAATGGTAGGGCGATTAAGTAGGACGTTACCTACTAGTGTTCAAATCCTTGTGCTCGAGAGATTTTTTTGGGATTTACCGGAGTTATATGCGTTAAGTGGCAATGATGACTTCGGGAATCTCCGGATCCGTCCGATGCTTAGTCCATCGGAGGTGCAAATAGGGGTAGGGTTTGCGTACGTGTGTTGTGATCGTCTGCGTTGTCCTGTGTAGTTCTAAAAAAATAACCTCCTTGGTTGGGTCTTACAAAAAATATAAAGAGCATTCTTAACAAAATGATAGATGCTCTCGCTCAAAAAAATGATAGATGCTTCCAACAGTTTACTACAGTGCTGATGGTGTTGTTCGGAGGCCTCCCATCCGTAGGGCCATCGCCAATTACAGCACTGTAGATGTGGCAGCCTTGGAGCTGATCAGCGCTCTCGTGACCACATGGTGCAGCACCCTTCCCCCCTATTTTCACCTGGTTTCCCTAAACTCACAGCCCAACCAAACACACCCTCAAGTTTGTACTACACAAAAGCTCCTTTTGGCCGTGGCTTTGGATGGGAGCCAACCCCCCTTTGGTTGGGCTATTGGCTTTTGGCAAAAGCAAAAGCAAAAGTAGGAAAAAGCCCAACCAAAGGCACCCTTAGGGTGTGTACGGCTCACATGGAGTTTTTTTAGTTTGGTGGAGAAATTTGCCAAAAATGTTACATCAAGTTTACTAATTTTAATTAAGACGATGGAATATTCGATGTGACGAGTGAATACTCCTAATTGACATGAAAACATTCGATGTGAAGAGGGAATAGTAGACACTTACACATCTAAACAAGGTCGACTAAACTCTGCACCTTAGGTGTTAGCAGTCATTGCATGCTCACACGTTTCAAGTATTCGACCACCAAACCTATGGGATTAGGATTACGCAATGTGAGCGATCGAGATCCATTGCAGTTCAGAACTGCACGCTGCAGGGACCGCATGTTTAGCAGATAAAAGGCCCTAATCGGGCGCTACAGTGGTGGCATTATTGCATAAACAGTAATCCCAGTAAACAGTGTTAGCATAAACAGTGTTAAACAGTCTATCACTTATACCGAGCCTTTGAGATTGTGATAAAGATTATACTAGCTAGTCCACCATTCTGTTCCTTAAAGATGAGGATTTTTCCGGACTGTATGTATAACAAAATATATAGTTCTCCCTAGATAATATCACGGCCAGTTTGAATGGGAGGGTGAGACTCAGTCCAACAGAGCATGCAAAAGCATTTTTGCCTTTCCATTTGCAACTGTTCACACAAGGTAACGTCTCCAACAGGTGAGGCATATGGGGAAGGCAAAATGGTTTGGAGGAGAGAGGTGGATGCAAAATTGCACTCCCTCTCTCCTCAAATGCATATGAGCAGGGAAGGACAACGGTAGGGACTGGGGAGCTGCCGTGGGGAGCGGCGGAGGAGGTCCGACGACCCACGACGAGCCCCTGCGCGCCATGGATCGAGCAGCCGCAGCATTGGAGGTCGCGTGCGGACCCCGCGAAGCTGCACTACTCGGTGCGGCCGCCGGCCCCTCCACGGCGGCGAGAGGGAGGAAGGGAGGTGGTGGGCGCACCGGCATGGCTTACGCTCTGCACTAGTCATCCTTGTTGTTCATGAGCTTCTCAGCTATCCAGTAATTATGTTGAGATGCGGCATACCATTATATGAGAGGAATACTCCGAGCTGTGTGTTACCTGGGTAACCTTTGCCATGAATCTCAAATAACCTCTTAAGTTACGAATTGGCTTGTAGTCCAATGGTACGACGATTTAGTAGGACGCTACACACTAGGGTTCACATCCTGGTGCTCGCACCTTTTCCAGAGATTTTTCTAGGATTTACCGGTGTTATGCGTTAAGTGGTAATGATGACTTCGGGAATCTCCAGATCTGCCTGATGCTCAGTCCATCAGAGGTGCACATAGGGGTAGGGTTTGCGTACGTGTGTTCATACGGGTGAGTGTGTGTGCGTGTTGTGATCGTCTGCATTGTACTTTGTAGTTTTTTAAAAAATAATCTCCTTGGTTGGGTCTTACAACAAATATGAAGAGCAAAATGATAGATGCTTTCTCTCGAAAAATGATATAAATGCTTCCAACAGTTTCCTACAGTGCTGGTGGTGTTGGGAGGCCTCCGATCTACAGGGCCATCGCCAATCACAGCACAGCACTGTAGATGTGGCAGCCTTGGAGCTGATCAGCGCTCTGTGACAAGATGGTGCAGCAGCTTTAATTTAGGGTGTGTACGGCTCAAATGTAGTTTTTTTCTAGTTCGGCGGAGAATTTGGCCAAAGTGTTACATCGATTTTACTTAATTATTTTTATTAACACGACGAAACATTCATTTGATGTGACGAGTGAATACTCCTGATTGTCACGAAAACATTTGATGCGACGAGTGAAAAGTAGACACTTGCAGATCTAAACAAGCCAGGTCGACTAAACCCTACACCCTAGGTGTTAGCAATCATTGCATGCTCACACGTCTCAAGTATTGGACCAATAAACCTACGGGACTAGGATTACTCAATGTTAGCGATCGAAATCCACAAGTTCAGAACTGCAACGCTGCAGGGACCGTCTGTGTTTAGCAGATAAAAGGCCCTGATCGGACGCTACAGTGGTGACATAAACAGTGTTTTTTTAATTTAGTAGCCAAGTAATTGACGCAACAGAAAGGACAAAGGATCCAATGCTGGATGCGTGTCATCAAGACAAATCACTACTGATACGTACCGACGCAAACACCGGCCCACAATAATTTCTCTAATATATATCTATATATCAATAATTATATATCACAAGCCATGAAACCATCTTATAACCCCATAAAAATCGTCATCCTGAAAATAGAATCTTACCACTATTAACTATTCCCATTCATTTTTTTTTGTATATAGAAAACCGTTTGCTCCATTTAAAAGTTCAGCATCTTGTTAATGCACACCGAGTTGAAGGAAACTAATCAAAGGTCTCTTACATACTATTTCTTATCCGTGTTATCGACAGAGAAAACGTCATGATTCACTTGGCATCACATATATGCTTTAAACTTAATTGCTGACGTCACGATGGGCTGCCGCAGCCGATCCTTTAATACATATTTGCGTTTCATCTGCTTTGGAGCCAGCCGATCATGCTCCACCGCATCGGCCGATTGGCAGAGACATGTACTACCGAAGATCCATCGGTTCTGTAGACGATCTCTTATTATTTAAATCCTTCTTCCATTGTCAATCAACATGTATGTCAGATTGGTGGCAGGCCTCGCAACGGACCAGGGAGTCACTTGTGCTACGCGCGGGGGTGAAGTCCTATTTTCGCGTTAACAGGTATATATGTATATTGGTGGTCTCAAAGCCAAAAAGAATAACAAAAACTTATTATCAGAAATTACACAAGCAAGTTTCCAACTTCCTGCTTCAAGGATGGCAGGCTCTTCCTCGAAGATAAATTTCCATCTCGATCTGCATGGATGTTATTGCAACATCATCAAAGACTTACCACTTCACTACAGTGCTTTCATATGGTCCAGAACACCACCATCATGATTTCTCTGAACATTTTGGACTGAGTGACATAAATTACCTACCTTTATCATGACAAAAACATATATATCTAAAAATACACCTATGAATGCTTCTACATTTGACGTGTCTAATTGGTTGGCAAAAGTACGGTTAACATATACAGAGACGAGCAAAAGAGACTAATTGGTTGGCAAATATGTTGATAAACCCTCTATGTACTCATGTTTCACAACACTACTAAAATCGATGCAGGGTTGTAACACCATACCACCAAAATCTGCTCAGTTCTGAACTTCTCATGTGGAATGAGCACCTATCCTAGACTTGCTAGCACCCACACACTATCTCCATCGGAGCTCTTCTCTTGCTAGAACCAACCAATGCCCATCGCCGTGTTTGAGCTCGCACAGCCTTCGATTGATAAGGCTTGAAGTTGATTTTGAGATCCCCTTCAATTCCCTCCAATCCCCCTCACTCCCCTCTCGGAGGAAGAATAACTGAAAAATTAAAGGCCTAAGTGAGGTGGGAAAAGGAAATCCCGCTTGCTCAAGTTAGACGTAGCCTTCCTGTTGAAAATATTAAGTGAAGATAAAACCAATAAGTAATGTGGAACGGAGGAGTAAAATAGATAAAAAGGGCTCTTTTACGGTGGACCATACACCAACCTATACCGCTGTTACAAAAGGACTAGTATGAAAGAATTTGGTGGTTGAGATTATTAGTTGTATACCATCACAACTTACACATGTGGTATAAGGTGGTATATATAGGTATATGTGATATAGGGTATTATTACAAGTTTTTTCTCGGAAGCATAAACCGAATGTATGATTTCTTACAAAAATAACCATATATAAGGGGGAGGGCACACAAAAAAAATATATGATTTCTTACCAAAAGTTACCATATATTGGGTGGTATAAACACATGATTAGCGTGGCGTTGATGTTGTACAAAATAACGAATTATACTTGGGGTGTTTCGGGAATCTTTTTACTACGTGATGATTGGAGGCTACCACATATTGCTAGTTAACGGCCATACCAAGAGAATACCGGGTCTCTATATAAAGGAACCCAAACCTAGCTAAGCATCCACACCGAAAATGGCTGCACATCTCTCCTCCTCCTCCTCCTCTATGGCTCTCTCTCTGATTCCACTCCTGCTGTTGGCAGCCACCACCATTATTCCCTCTATGGCTTCGGCTTCGGGCGACGCCCTCGACCAAGGCTTGGATGCCGAGGGGCTCCCGATGGCCGGGGAGGTTCCATGGGTGGATGGCGGCGCAGGGCCGGTCGTATGCCACCGAGGGAGAGAAGATGCACCGGTTCAGGATATACCGAAGCAACATGGAGTCCATCGAGGCGGCCAACAAGGACCCCCGGATGAGCTACCAGCTCGGCGAGACCCCGTTCACCGACCTCACCCACGAGGAGTTCATGGCCATGTACAGCAGCGGCGGCCTGTCCTCCCCGGAGCCCGAGGGGGAGGTGATCACGACTCGTGCTGGCCCCGTCCACGAGGGCGGTGTCGCCCACGGCGGAGGGGAGGAGCATACTACCAACCTGACCGTTGCATTGCCGGCGAGCGTCGATTGGAGGAGCAAGGGCGTCGTCACGCCAGCCAAGAACCAAGGGGGTTGCGGTAAGTAGCTATAGCTAGGCCAGTGACATGCATAGTACTCCCTCCGTTCAGGTTTGATATGCGTATAACTCGTGTAACACAAAGATCAATGAGAACTTTAATTTCTATCCTTGATGCATCGACAAACGAGCCATCCAACTAAGCAACTCATGACACGATTGGCTCTAACTAGGAATAAACATATCATTCATGGACACTTTTTATTTTGTTATACGAAGATCAAATCAGGACGGAGGGAGTAGTAGTATGCGCAGATGTGTTGATGGATGCAAGTGTGCGTCGTGCAGGGTCTTGCTGGGCGTTCGCTGCGGTGGCGGCGATGGAGAGCGCTCAGGCAATACGCACGGGAAGAGCGCCAGAAACCCTGTCGGAACAGCAGCTGGTGGACTGCGACAGTTACGACCTGGGCTGCAAGGGCGGCTGGTTGGACAATGCATTCCGATGGGTGATCAACAACGGTGGCATCACCTGGGAGGCGTCGTACCCCTACATCGGCAAGGCGTCCGGCAAGTGCGAGGCACCCAAGCCCACCGCGCTGAGGCTCCGGAACTACGGGTTCGTGCCCAAAACCGAGGGGGCGCTGATGCAGGCCGTGGCGCTGCAGCCCGTCGCGGTCACCATGAACGTCGACGACCCCTGCTTCCAGCACTACTACAACGGCGTGTACAACGGCAGCTGCTCCTGGAACGGTGTCTACACCGGCGGGTCGTGCGGGAAGGTGCCGAACCACGCCGTGACCATCGTCGGCTACGGGGCCAAGCCGGACGGAACCAAGTACTGGATCGCCAAGAACTCGTGGAACGAGACGTGGGGCGAGAAAGGTTTCTTCTACGTCCTCAAAGGAGCATCAGGAATATGCAGCCTTGCTAACACCGCGTACTTCCCAATCGTCGCGTATAGTACTTCCCAATCGTCTGATGCATCGTCGTCCAAGTCGCCAATCTAGCTATATATATGTGTGTGCTTTTTTACTTTCCTGCATGATTTCACCATTCCTATAGCGTTGTATTAATTTACTCATGTTGCACAGTATATGAATAAATAATCGTCGTGTGTATCATATCGTTTTAAGAGGGTGCTGCACATGCATCCTTGCCTATGAATAAATTTGCTTTAAATAGTTTTTTGATAAGGTTTTCAAACTCAGAACTGGTGTTACCAGTTTCACATGTAAATTTTCTTTAAATAATGGAAGTCAATCTTATAATTGACCCAATGCGTGTCCTCCACTGTTGAAATACAAAATACATCTGGTAGAATCGGGACTTTTGGTACGCCCCTTTAGTCCTGGTTGAGTTTTGGAGCCGGGACTAAAGGGCTTTCATCGACATGGCCTGCATTGCCGGCGGACACTCCTACTACCCTTTAGTCCCGGTTGGTACCAACCCGGACTAAAGGAAGGTATTAGACTGCTAGTTCACTCCGGTAATGGACGCCAACCTTTACTCCCGGGTGGTGTTTCCACCCGAGACTAAAAGGACCCCTTTAGTCTCGGGTGGAAACACCACCCATGACTAATGCTTTAGTCTTGGGTGGTGTTTCCACCCGAGACTAAAAGGACCCCCTTTAGTCTCGGGTGGAAACACTACCCGTGACTAAAGCCGTTCCTTCCACCCACCGACGATTTCTATTTCCTATCCCTTCTCTCTTATTTCGGAAACACCAGTCAAACCTTAACTCTTCCTCCTTCTCCTTCCTTCTCTATCTCATCTCTTTGTGACACCCTAAAAATTCCATCACTAAAATCACTTAGCAACTTAAAATAGTCTTAAGGATTTAAAAGAAATTAAATTGCTATTTAAATTGAGCTCTAAAATATTAAATATAATTTAATAAACTTAGAGACAACAAGTGTATGTGCATCATCAGTTGGCTTGCATGGTTTTTTGGTTGCTTGTGAGGTTTCTAAAAAGTCTATAAAATTCTTGAGAAAAGTTTGAAAAGGTTTGATTTGAATTTGAAATGAATTTGGTTTGAAAATGGAGTTTGGAAAAGAAAGGAAAAAAAAGAAGAACCAGCACCGGCCACCTTTCAGCCCAGGCGGCCCATCGGCTCTCTCCGCGCCGGCCCACCTTACCCCTTCCCCTTTTCTTTTTTCCCCCGTGGCGCTGACGGCCGGGGCCCGCCTGTCAGCCTCTCCCCCTCCCCCTTCCTTTCTTCTTCACCTCGCTGCCGAGCCCGAGCCTGCGCCGCCGCGCGATTCCTGCCGCGCCCCGCCATTTCCCTTCCTTCCCTCCCTACCAAGCCGGCCAATTAAGGCAATTAACCTTCCCCGCGATCTATTGGAACCGTTACCTTTCCTTAAGCAGCGAGCCGTGATGGCCGCGGCCATCAATGGCAGGCGCCGCCGCTTGGGGTCCGCCCGTCTCCCCTCGCCTTCCATCCTCTGGTCCTTTTTAAGCTCGCGCACGAACCCCTGCGCCTCCCTTTGCCTCTGCGACAAGCTAACACACGCGCTCGAGCACTATTTTCCCCGCGCCACCGCCTCGGGTTCCCGCCGCCGCCGTCGATCCGTCACCACCGGTGAAGGACTGGACCCCCCGCTCGTTCTCTTTGGTTTTTGGGATCGCCAGGAGCTTGACAAGCTCGTGCTATCGCAGGTCTTCGACCCCGACGCCCGTGGAGGCCGCGCCCCCGAGCTCACCGAGCGCCGCCCGAGCCGCCGCCGTCGTCGAGCCCCTCTCGCCGCCGCCTCCTCTCCGCCCGTGAGCCCGCCGTCTTCCTCTCGTGCGCGGTGAGCAAAAATCCCCACTCAATTTCCCTCTCGTTTCGCGCATATCACCATCTCCCCGGGCTCGCCGGAGCGCCCGCGCCGCCCCCTCACGGTGCCGGCCGCCGTGGATGCCCGCGCCACCTCCCTGACCCCCTAGCCTTGCTCGCGTGCTCCCCAGCTACGCGTAGAGCCCCCCCGCGCGCGAAATGACGCCCTGAGCAGCAAGTTAGGGTTCGCCGGCGAGTTCCCGGCGAGGCGCCGCCGCGCCGCCCCTGTCTCCGGCGACATCGCCGCCGCAACCCGCGTGCACACGTCCAGGGCTCTTGGATCTGCGATGGACGACCCAGATCAGATACCCTTTCGTTTAAAAGGGACGGTCCACCGTGGACCCGTGCACCGGGTGCACGGCGCGGTCCACGGCGCGCGCACGCGTCGTCAGCCGTTGGATCTGAGATCCACGGTGCGGCTGCGGCCCTTTTCCTTAAGAGCCCCTGAGCTTTTAAACTTTAGCAAGCCGGTCCTTCCACCTTTAAGAATCTTCACGGTTAGGTCCTGATTTTTATGATCTAGCCCCTGACTACCCTGGATAATAGTGTTAGGAGTCCTTTTCTTAAGAAATAACACTTAAGCCCTTTAGTTTTTATATGAAATTATGTTTTAGACCCTGGTTTTATTTATAAACAGCCCTGTAAACTTAGTTTTCTTGCAGATAGGTCCCCGCAAACTTGTTTTAATCGTATCTTTCTCATTTTAACTCCGTTTTTAGCGTTCTATATACCGAAATGATCGTCTCGACGAGTAGAATCTTTTAAACAGTAAATTTACCAGTTTTGTTACTGTTTGGTGTACTGTTTTATTTATTGTTTGTTGTTCATGTTTGACTCGTAGATATCGTGCCTGTTTCGTCTGAGCTCCCTGTCGGAGGTGATCAGGAAGAGCCTGTCTTCGAGGAGGATTTCACCCAGCTTGTAGAGGAAGGCAAGTGGCTTTCCCCCTCTGCATAATCTCTTTGAACCTATGTCACTGCATGCTAAACAATGTTTACTATTCCTGTTGTTATGCATAAACCTGATGGGCAAACACCTAGCTAAGGACTTGACTAGATGCTTTATCACTTTACCTTGATCAACCCTATTTAAACAAATGCTTGGGGTAGATAAATGCTTAGTCTGCTTTACAAGAGTCCGGTTATGCTTTGTTTATGATATACATCTCAGTTTCGTTTATATAATGTGCTTGTGCTTTAAACAAGATAACTTGATTTATAATCGGAACATGGAGAACCACCCATGATAACAGGACAACCACGGTCCACACGGCTGCGGCTTAGCCAATTAATTAGGAGAGTGGGTTAGCCGATAGCTCTTTTCCGAGAGGGGCACGGGGGCCGGAGTTGAAGGGGTATAGCCCGGTTCTTTTGGGGTAGCAGCCTTGGCCAAGGTGCGACCATTAGGGAGGGTTATGGTCCGCTCCTTCGCTGAATCGTTGCGGGGCTGTTGGTTTCTCTTATTTCCTTTGTAAAGGCTTCGTAGTGGACCCCTAGCCACTCACATTGGAAGTGTTTAAGGGTCTAGCTAACCCGGGCAAGATGGGGAACACGTGCTGTGGGTAAAGTGTACAACCTCTGCAGAGTGTAAAACTGATCGATCAGCCGTGCTCACGGTCAAGAGCGGCTTGGACCCTCACATGATTAATAAACTTGAAGATTAATGAAAATCATGGGTTTGTGGGTTGGTTTGAGGTTTCTTTTAAAGGTTAAAGTGGGTTGGTATACACTTACATCTAGTAATTAGGTGCTTGCTAATAAAATTGACCAACTTATAAAATGCTTACCGCGTGAACCATAGCCTATCCTTGATAGCCTTGCATTGTTTCCCCCACTTGCTGAGCACCAACCATAAGTGTGCTCACCCTTGCTTACCGCTGTTCAGAGGAGAACGTCGGAGGCGAGGACGAGTACTGGAGTGACTACGAGGAGTTCTAGGGCATGCGGATCCCCCAGTCATCATGCCTGTGGAAGTCAACGATGGAGCTGCTCGTCGCTTAGTTATCGTTGTGTTCGGACCTTCGAGTCCACCTCTCTGGATGTAATAATGGATATTGTACTGGTTTAACTCTTGAACGTTATATTACTGCAATGGTATTACTCTCGTTTTGTCTATCATGTGTGTGTAAAATGATCCTGGCGCACACATGAGATGCATTCGGTTTCCTTGTAAAATCGGGTGTGACAAAGTGGTACCACAGCCGTGATGACTGTAGGTCGCAGCCTTAGTTAGAAATGGACGAAATTAAGGGTTCATGTTCTAGAGAACCTTATCATGCTTCAAATCATCTTATATACGCATTAAAAATCTAATTTAATTTTGTTTATCATTTTAAACTGTCATTTTGATTTATTCTGTACTCTGAGATCAGTTTTGCTTTGACAGATGGCCAGGACTTACATGGCCCCTCGCCATCGTCTTGAGGATGTTGAGGAGGAATAGGAGGAGTTCCAACTAGAGGTTGAGGTGGAGGAAGACCCAGAGGAGGTCCAGCCAGAAGCAGAGGAGGAGGATCCTGAAGAGGTTGAGATGGAGGAGGAGGAGCCGGATGAGCCGGTGGAACGGCCCACGACCGTACGATGGCACCGTGTTGGAGGCGTACGCCGGGTGGGGACATTGTGATCCCACCGGCGCTTGTAGCCAATGAGGAAGCACCCCCCGCACTTGTCGATCCAGGTGCCAAATGGTGAAGAAGGTGACCCGGATGACTCAAGTGATGACGGTGTGGGCGAGGATGATGGTGACAATGTTGTTGGCAACCCGAGAGGAGGATGAGGATGAAAACCCCCGCTATCATGGAGCGGAATACCACAAACATTCTACTGAAGCTGAAAATGGACAGTTCTGCATTCTTCTGTGGGATGTTCTGAGGTACCTGGATATACCATAAGGCCTCTCTATGTGACTAAGCACTTCAGTGAGCCGGGAATGAGAGATTACTACACCTGCAGAGTTTACATCAGGAAGCCTCTGAATGATACAGAAGGATGGAGGTATCGCTCATCTCACCATAGCACAGCTCAGTTCTCTACGGATGATGCTGCGGTGAATGATGCAGCAAGGAGGGCGCTCTGGTCGATCTGCAATGCAAATCGGGTGCAGTTGTTCCAATCGGAGTATCGCCATGTGCCTCGACGTGCAAGTGGCACAGAAGTGACCGTGGTGCCGGCGGGAGGCAATGATCGCATCGACGTCTTGGCACGGGTGATCGCTGCTCGAACACGGATCCGGAGGGAGCAACTTTGGAGATGAACAAGTATCATGAAGAGTTGCGGGTTGCTCGGGCGAAGTTAGCACGTCCGGAAGCACGGTGGGGGGACAAAGCAACTCCCTCGGGAAGTCATGCCATATCGGACTACGCCTTCCCCTCCGCGCAATAGGCTCCGTTACGGCACCGATGAAGCTACTACTCGTCTTGGCTAGGATCCTAGGATGCTCGCCCTTATCATTTACCTTTCGTTAGACCGTTCCTGCGTGAACGTAAATGCTTGTAATAATGAATGCTGTTTGCAAACATGCTTGAGTTGGATTTTTGCTTGATTGTGAATTGTATGGTGGAGTGATGGCCACTATGCAATCTGAATTTTTAAGTTAATTAAAGTATGGTTTGGGTTTTATCGGTTGTCATTGCTTAATCGCTTATGCAAGATTGATTGGATCAAATCTGTTTTCGCAGTCGTATGACATACCAGTAATGTTTTGCTTATAACTCAAGCTACAGAACTCCAAATGACATGAAACCAGTTGGGTTAGTTCACAAATTTAGAGGATGTCAAAAATTCAATGGTATACAATACTTATTCGGGGAGTTATGCACGAAGTAATGAACATGTCGAATCTGTAAATCTCTCTGCTGATATAGCTGTACTGTTTGATTTATATCTCGAGTTATAGATGTCCAAATTAGGTGATTACGGATGAGATGGTTCCATAATTTTATACATCATAATCTGGTAAAAATTCGTGGTCATTGGATAATTACACGGAAAGTTATACATAATTCCTTGAGGTCAACAGAATCTGTCCTAACCGAAGAACATGTTGTTATTTTATTTTGAGTTATCCTCTTATGCATTGATTCAAGTACAATTATCCGAGATATGATTTTTCTAACGGTCGGATGGTAAACACCAGGTCCGGAGGAGGTCGGGACGTGCCACCGGTGATCCGGGCACATATCGCAAATCAACAAAACCCGGCACCACCCCCACCGATCAACCAAGCAATGGACCCAAACATGCAAAGCAGTTCTGGCGGCGCGGATGCAACCGATTCGGAATCTTACCAACACGGTGCGGCGGATGCAAGCTCAACGAACCGGCCACCACACCGATCCCTCCGCCACCCCCGCCACCAAGGGACGGGCACAAGGAGTTCATGAGCCACCATTCGTAACACCCCGAAATTTTCTAATTTCGGGATGTTATTAGGAAGAATAATTAAGCAACAATTTTCTCATAATTTTAAAATTTGACCAATGTTTATTTTATTTACAAGAAATTTAGAATAGGAAAATCAATTGATTGTTTTTTTAAATAAAATAAATGTATGAGTGTTGCTTTTATTTTTGTTGGTTTTTGGTTGTTGTGTGTTGAAAAAGAAAGAAGAAAAAAAAAGAAAAAAAAACAAACAAACCCAAACCCACCGCGCGGCCCAGCCCATCCTCCCCCCTATCCCGCGGCCCAACTCAGCCAGCCCACTCTTCTTCTTCTCTCCTTCCTATTTTTTTTTACTTTCTTCTTTAACACCGCGGCCCACCTCAGTTTCCCGGCCCAACAACCACAGCGGCCCGCTCCACCTCTCCCTATCTCTCACCGGCTGACAGGCGGGTCCCACCTGCAGGTCATCTCCTACCTCCCGTCGCCGCCGCCTGCTCCCCACCGGCCGACCGCGCCGCCGCATCCCCGGCTTCCCGCGCCTCCTCCCCTCCCTTGAGTGTGCGTGAATACGTAGTGGGGCACCCGTGCGCCGCCCCCTTCCCTTTCCCCTTCGGAAACCGCCGCACCGAGCCCCACCACCATTCATGGCGGCCGCCGGTGTGCCCGCGCCCCCACCGCCATGCCGTCCTCTCCTCTTTCCCCCTCTACCCTATAAAAGGATCCCCTCGAGCTCCTCTACACCCGCGCCACTCCTCCTCCCTTCCCCTCTTGAGCAGCACTGCCACCACCGTAGCGCCGCCCGCCGCCGGAGCTCCGCCGCCCGATCTCTTCTCCTGGCGCTCCTCCATCCCTTCCGAGCTCGCAGGTGATCTCCCCTTGTCCTCCTCTTCATTCCCGTGCTTTCCTCGTCGCATTTGGTGGCCGGGAGGCCCCGTTGGCCGTCGCCGGCGAGCTGGCCGGCGAGCCGCCGCCGCCGAGGTGCCGCCCGCCGCCGCCGGAAGGCGGCCGTGGCCGCCCAATCACGCGCGGGCGTCCACGGCCGCTCGATCCGAGCCGACGGCTCGGATCAATCCAAGCCCCCCGGTCAATCAAACCACGTACCGGTCAACCCTAATCGACCACCGCCATTTTGCAAAAATACCCCCGCTCGTTTCAAATACCACAAAAAAACCCTTCCACCTTATAAGATCTTTACGAGTTAGGCCCGGGTTTTCTCGGTGAAACCCCCCGAACTCCTCTAGTTTTCCACCCGAAGTCCACCTTTGTTCTTTTACACTATAAACCTTGAGTTTATATGTGTAATTATGTCTAGGTCCCCGGATTCTTGCGGTTAAGCCCCCGGAGCCCTAGTTTTTCTCGCTTAAGCCCCTAAACCTTGTTTAGTGCGTAGTTTTCACGTTTTAGCTCCGTTTCAAGTGATTCAAATTGCGTTAGGTTCGTAATAACTCAAAGAACGCGTTAGAGACAATGATGAATCTGTTACTTGCTTTATAATTTCTTTAATATTTAAATATGATTAAACACTAATATACATGCTTTTCTAATTAAACTTTAATTAGAGATCAACACGTCTTTTTTATAAGAAATATAATTTGGTTAATTCTTATTTAAATAATCTTTCCAATTAAAAGCTAATTAGAGTTATATCTCGGTTTTCATAATCAAATTTAAATTAATTAATATAGATTCAATTTGCTTTCTAAATAAAAGTAATATAGGTTTATTCCGAGCTTTCATAATTAAATATTAAATTGATTAATATGAACATAAATATATTTCTAAATTATAATTTACTTAGTACAATTCGAAATGTAAAGATATTCGTTTAGATGCTTTACATGCTTCTTTTAAATTAAAATGTTTAATTCGCATAAAATAATACTTGAATATTTATAAATAAAATTGGAATAAGTTATACACCGTTCCTTTTACATAAATATAACTTGCTTAATTATTAAATAAGGTATTTCTGCGAAATAACCTATGCACATCTTTTGAATTAAAATTTACCAAGCACATAGCCTTGTGTGATATAACCCAATTCTTACGATAGTTCCGAGTCTTTTGCGTTCGCGGTCCTAGAACCAAACCTTGTCCTCTTTTAAAACTTTTCATGCTTGGTGTATTGTTCTTAGTTGTTCTTGTTTGTCCGTTTCCGCATGTTTGTGCTCGATGTTTGCTTCGAGTAGAAGATCGAGCCGCCGATTGAAAAGTCCCGAAGATCAAGAGTACCAAAAGAGCAAGAGCAGAAGAGCAAGAGTAGCTTTTTGTTGAGAAAGGCAAGTGACCCTAACCATCCTTCTACCTATGCTTTAATACAAGAACACTGTAAATTAATCGGAACATGGAGAACCACCCAGGAAAACAATACAACCACAAGACATATGGCTCTGTCTTGGCCAATTAATTAGGGAAGTCTTGTGTGGCTATTAGCCTTAGTAGCTTGGGGTACGGAGGAATGCTTTTATGACTCTTCTACTCTGGACAGGTTTTGGAACGGAAGTGCTCTTCTAGGCTAACCTGGTCTGAGGGTAGAAGGAGGGAACGAAAGATAGCCTCTAGGACGTGCTACTATGGACTAATACACATGGGAGGACTCTTTGTAAAGGCCTCGTAGCGTCCCTATGCAATCACACCTCGGAAGTGTGGTATTGTGCCTACTTTTGCACAGCATGGTTGGGTTCAAAGTTCTTCGGAACTTTTACGCGACTTGTGGTGAAAGTGTACAACCTCGCGGAGTGTTAAGCGTTATAACAGCCGTGCTCACGGTCAAGAGCGGCCTGGACCCTCACATGATTAATGAACTTAAAGATGGATTTAAAATTGCTTTCTGGTTATTTCTGTGGCCTTGCTGAGTACCAACCATAAGTGTACTCATCCTTGCTTAAACGCTGCTCAGAAAAAGAAGAAGGTGCACGAAGTCCAGAAGATGGTGCTAGGCGTACGCAACCCCCAGTCGATTGCCTGTGAAGATTCGAGCTTTTGCTTCCCCAGGATTCCGCTGTAAATCTCTGATAATCTCTTTCTTTACGTGATACTGTTTCTGTTATACACTATGATGTCACTATATGTATGAAACTTGATCCTGGCATACATATAGTTAAGCACTTGGTTTTCTACGGAAAATCGGGTGTGACAGAGTGGTATCAGAGCAATATCGACTGTAGGACGTAAGCCTAGATAGAAATGGTTACTTTCTGAAGATCTGATCTACTTGAAAAACAACTCTAGTCTTATCCTTGGCATCGCTGATGAATATTCTCATTCTTTGATCTTTTTCTTCTCTCAATCTTTCCTGGTAACTTATCTTTTCTCCCTACTCCACTCCTTGCTTCTCAAGCATTGTTACTTTGGATTCTCTCCCTTGTCCCTTAAATCCAAAAGTGTCATCCTTGATTAAAAATGTTTAGAAAATCTCTCGTTGTCTTACCTGAAGTTTCCTCAAGTAAACCGAAGAAGCCAGCATGTGCGAAGGAAGTTGAAGTCTAACATCTCACCCAAGATTAGGAGGATCCCTCTAACCATAATAACAACGTGTAGCATCGTTCCCTTGATAATGTGCTGTCTGGTGAAGTTTCGTGTTTGTTTGATGATGCTTGACTTTATGGCCTTGGTTGAGTTGGTTCTTTGAATTGATTGTTGGTGTATTGTGGGTCTTCTACCTGCAATGACATCAGTTGCCTAGTCGGGTTCTTCTTTTGTATCTCCCACCTCCTTGTTCCCCTCTTTCGGACTACTTAACCCTATGGAGGATGTCGGAAGATAAAAAAATCTAGAAGCAACACCAACATCAACAACAGAAATCTGCAAGCCTATGCAGACATCAATACATGAAAGAAGTTGAAGGAAAAGATGATCAATTTCTTTTGTTACCCCCTGTTATTCTCCTCTCTACCACAATTTGAGTACAATTACAACAAACAAGAAATGATGGATATGATATCAAGAATTTTGCATGCTCTTCAATTTATTCTCGTTCTCTTCTGATCTTGACCTTTATCCACTAACCAGATGGAAAAAGGCAACCAAGACAAAAGCAATGATAGCAATTACAACCCTGGATACGACCAATATATGTCCCTATATCTAAACCCAGAGGATACACATACAAAGTTTTGGAATACTGAGCCACCTAGTTTTTCTAACACTACGGAGCACCTAGAAGCTGAAGAATGGATCACGACAATCGAGAAGAAATTAGATATGGCACAATGTAATGATAGAGAAAAGGTTCTATATGCATCAGGATTACTTCTAGGCGAAGCCTTAGAATGGTGGAATTCCTACATATACGGACATGATCAACCACAGAGTATTGCTTGGAAGGAGTTTAAGGATAACTTTATATCACATTTCATTCCTGTAAGTGTGATGAAGCTCAAAAGGAAGGAGTTCCTTAGCTTGAAACAAGGGCAAATGACAGTGACTGAGTACAAAGATAAATTTATCCAGCTATCTATGTACGCACCAAGATCATCTGGAAGTGATAAAAAGAAACGAGAACATTTCATCCAAGGGCTGAATGAAGATCTTCGAGAGTATACTAAGTTTACATGACTATTCCGGTTTGCAACATGTCATCAACAAAGCTATTGAGTTAGAAAGCAAACTACAAGAAATCATGAGTAAGAAAAGGAAAAGGAATTTTCTAGAGCAACGTGATAACAGTTCCCACCTTTACCATTTGTCCCAAGCACCAGAACATCCTGAAGATGAGTATGAAGATCCACCACGTAACCGTAGAAACCTTAAAGAAAGTGGAGCTTGTTTCTACTGCAAAGATCATGGACATTTCATTAACAGGTGCCCTAAGAAACGTGCTGACCGATATAAAAAGAAGACTCAGCAGAGACATAATAAGCAAACCAATGCCGAAGAAGCATTTGGATCAAATGGGGAAGAATATTAAAGGTTAAGCAAAGGTTATGGAGTCAATCCAGCTCTATTCAAATCACTTTATCAAGACGTCAAGAAAGTTCTACAAAGGCGAGCCAATGAAGCTGAGGAAAGAAATGGACAGTTACAAGTAAAGTTAGATTGAGTATCTTATGAGGTGTTATGCTTATTATGTGAGTTTTGAAGAATAAAGAGTGTGTTGAGGAGCTTATGTAATGTCAAACAATGCGGAAGAAAGTTAATAAGTCTTTGGATGGTAACCACCCGAACCTTTGTTTCTTGCTAGCCTCTGCGAATCTCGGGACGAGATTCCTTTTAAGGGGGGTAGATTTGTAACACCCTGAAATTTTCTAATTTCAGGATGTTATTAGGAAGAATAATCAAGCAACAATTTTCTCATAATTTTAAAATTTGACCAATGTTTAATTTATTTACAGAAATTTAGAATAGGAAAATCAATTGATTGTTTTTTTAAATAAAATAAATGTATGAGTGTTGCTTTTATTTTTGTTGGTTTTTGGTTGTTGTGTGTTGAAAAAGAAAGAAGAAAAAAAAAGAAAAAAAAACAAACAAACCCAAACCCACCGCGCGGCCACCCCATCCTCCCTCCTTTCTCTGCGGCCCACCTTCTTTTTTCTTTTTCCGCCGCCGCCCACCTTTCTCTCCCGCGCGGCCCAACTCGGCCCGACCCACTCTTCTTCTTCTCTCCTTCCTATTTTTTTTTACTTTCTTCTTTAACACCGCGGCCCACCTCAGTTTCCCGGCCCAACAACCACAGCGGCCCGCTCCACCTCTCCCTATCTCTCACCGGGCCGACGGGCGGGTCCCACCTGCAGGTCATCTCCTACCTCCCGTCGCCGCCGCCTGCTCCCCACCGCCGACCGCGCCGCCGCATCCCCGGCTTCCCGCGCCTCCTCCCCTCCCTTGAGTGTGCGTGAATACGTAGTGGGGCACCCGTGCGCCGCCCCCTTCCCTTTCCCCTTCGGAAACCGCCGCACCGAGCCCCACCACCATTCATGGCGGCCGCCGGTGTGCCCGCGCCCCCACCGCCATGCCGTCCTCTCCTCTTTCCCCCTCTACCCTATAAAAGGATCCCCTCGAGCTCCTCTACACCCGCGCCACTCCTCCTCCCTTCCCCTCTTGAGCAGCACTGCCACCACCGTAGCGCCGCCCGCCGCCGGAGCTCCGCCGCCCGATCTCTTCTCCTGGCGCTCCTCCCTCCCTTCTGAGCTCGCAGGTGATCTTCCCTTGTCCTCCTCTTCATTCCCGTGCTTTCCTCATCGCATTTGGTGGCCGGGAGGCCCCGTTGGCCGTCGCCGGCGAGCTGGCCGGCGAGCCGCCGCCGCCGGTGCCGCCCGCCGCCGCCGGAAGGCGGCCGTGGCCGCCCAATCACGCGCGGGCGTCCACGGCCGCTCGATCGAGCCGACGGCTCGGATCAATCCAAGCCCCCGGTCAATCAAACCACGTACCGGTCAACCCTAGCTGACCACTGCCATTTTGCAAAAATACCCCTGTTGTTTCAAATATCACGAACAAACCCTTCCACCTTATAAGATCTTTACAGTTAGGCCCAGGTTTTCTCAGTAAAACCCCTGAACTCCTCTAGTTTTCCACCCGAAGTCCACCTTTGTTCTTTTACACTATAAACCTTGAGTTTATATGTGTAATTATGTCTAGGTCCCTGGTTTCTTGCAGTTAAGCCCCTGGAGCCCTAGTTTTTCTCAGCTTAAGCCCCTAAACCTTGTTTAGTGCGTAGTTTTCACGTTTTAGCTCCGTTTCAAGTGATTCAAATTGCGTTAGGTTCGTAATAACTCAAAGAACGCGTTAGAGACAATGATGAATCTGTTACTTGCTTTATAATTTCTTTAATATTTAAATATGATTAAACACTAATATACATGCTTTTCTAATTAAAAATTAATTAGAGATCAACACGTCTTTTATAAGAAATATAATTTGGTTAATTCTTATTTAAATAATCTTTCCAATTAAAAGCTAATTAGAGTTATATCTCGGTTTTCATAATCAAATTTAAATTAATTAATATAGATTCAATTTGCTTTCTAAATAAAAGTAATATAGGTTTATTCCGAGCTTTCATAATTAAATATTAAATTGATTAATATGAACATAAATATATTTCTAAATTATAATTTACTTAGTACAATTCGAAATGTAAAGATATTCGTTTAGATGCTTTACATGCTTCTTTTAAATTAAAATGTTTAATTCGCATAAAATAATACTTGAATATTTATAAATAAAATTGGAATAAGTTATACACCGTTCCTTTTACATAAATATAACTTGCTTAATTATTAAATAAGGTATTTCTCTGAAATAACCTATGCACATCTTTTGAATTAAAATTTACCAAGCACATAGCCTTGTGTGATATAACCCAATTCTTACGATAGTTCCGAGTCTTTTGCGTTCGCGGTCCTAGAACCAAACCTTGTCCTCTTTTAAAACTTTTCATGCTTGGTGTATTGTTCTTAGTTGTTCTTGTTTGTCCGTTCGCATGTTTGTGCTCGATGTTTGCTTCGAGTAGAAGATCGAGCCGCCGATTGAAAAGTCCCGAAGATCAAGAGTACCAAAAGAGCAAGAGCGAGAAGAGCAAGAGTAGCTTTTTGTTGAGAAAGGCAAGTGACCCTAACCATCCTTCTACCTATGCTTTAATACAAGAACACCGTAAATTAATCGGAACATGGAGAACCACCCGGGAAAACAGGACAACCACAAGACATATGGCTCTGTCTTGGCCAATTAATTAGGGAAGTCTTGTGTGGCTATTAGCCTTAGTAGCTTGGGGTACGGAGGAATGCTTTTATGACTCTTCTACTCGGACGGAGTTTTGGAACGGAAGTGCTCTTCTAGGCTAACCCGGTCCGAGGGTAGAAGGAGGGAACGAAAGATAGCCTCTAGGACGTGCTACTATGGACTAATACACATGGGAGGACTCTTTGTAAAGGCCTCGTAGCGTCCCTATGCAATCACACCTCGGAAGTGTGGTATTGTGCCTACTTTTGCACAGGCATGGTTGGGTTCAAAGTTCTTCGGAACTTTTACGCGACTTGTGGTGAAAGTGTACAACCTCGCGAGTGTTAAACCGTTATAACGGCGCGTGCTCACGGTCAAGAGCGGCCCGGACCCTCACATGATTAATGAACTTAAAGATGGATTTAAAATTGCTTTTCGGTTATTTCGTGGCCTTGCCGAGTACCAACCATAAGTGTACTCATCCTTGCTTAAACGCTGCTCAGAAAAAGAAGAAGGTGCACGAAGTCCAGAAGATGGTGCTAGGCGTACGCAACCCCCAGTCGATTGCCTGTGAAGATTCGAGCTTTTGCTTCCCCAGGATTCCGCTGTAAATCTCTGATAATCTCTTTCTTTACGTGATATTGTTTCTGTTATACACTATGATGTCACTATATGTATGAAACTTGATCCTGGCATACATATAGTTAAGCACTTGGTTTTCTACGGAAAATCGGGTGTGACACCATCCCCCTACGTTTTCCCACTCGTCGATCCACCGGATGCCGACGACCGGCCGAAAACTATCACCAAGAAGCCGGAGATCGTGCAATGCACCGACGGGGAGATGGTCCCGTATGCCTTCGGAAGACTTGTGGGGTAGGCCGCGATTGGTGGGATGCGTACTCAATCGCTCATCCCAACAAAGCGAACATTACTTGGCGGGGAGTTCCGTGACAACTTCCGTACTTACCACATCCCTTCGAGAGGTTCTCAAGCTTAAGCGAGAGGGAGTTCTTGTCATTGAGGCGGGGCAATATGTCGGTGATCGAGTATCCGGACAAGTTCACTCACTTGTCACGCTATGCACCTGATGAAGTCAACACTGATCCAAAGAGGCAGGAAAGGTTCCTGGATGGCTTGATTGGTCCTTTAAACTATCAACTGCAGAGTCACATCTTCCCAGACTTTCAAACGCTGGTGAACAAAGCTATTGGGCTGGAAAGCAAGAGAAAGGAGATGGGTGAACAGAAACGCAAGTTTCAGTCTCATGGGCAGTCTAGCAGTAACACCCGTCCCCGTTACAGTTCTCAGCAGAGCCTGACTCCATATCGTCCGGTGGTCAAGCCGGGAGGTATCCACAGAACATGCGGTTGCGGCGCTCGTTTCGGCCACGGCGCTTCAATCCTTAGACACCCGCAGCTCCTACCCCTCGGCCGAGTCGTCCTAGCAATAACTGCGGGGCACTCGTCGAAACACCAATCTGTTCGGCTCGGTGGATGCTTCAAGTGTGGAGAGCCGGGGCATTATGCTAACAATTGTCCCAAGAGGGTGATGCGGACTCCGCAAAGAGACAATGGCAACAGGAGTGGGCAGCCATCTTCGCGAGCTCGTACTCCACCGACACCCGAAGAAGAGAGGCCGGCGAGTCATGTGCGTGGCCGAGTTAATCATGTATCGGTGGAGCAAGCTCGGAATGATGCGGCGTGGTATTGGGTACGTTTTTCGTCAACTCGTACCTCGCTACCGTATTATTTGATTCGGGAGCATCACATTCATTCATAACCGATCAATTTGTGGCCAAATATAACTTATCTATGAGCACAATGAAGAACCCACCGATAGTTAGCACTCTTGGGGGAGAAATGAAAACTGGGTCATATATGCCCACAAGTAAAGATTAATATCATGGGGGTAGACTTTCTTGCTAATCCGGTAGTTCTAAAATCATGGGGAATAGATGTCATTCTTGGTATGGATTGGTTAAGAAGTTGTGACGGAGTCATTCGGTGTCGGAAGAGGTCGATCTTGTTAACAAGTCCTCAAGGGGAGAGAGTAGAATATGTGAGTGCACCCTCATCCCGGCAAAGGAGTTGTGAACTCGTTGAAGGCAAGGCCTTGGAGGATATAAGAATAGTGAATGAATTCCCCGATGTGTTTCCGGAGGATTTGCTAGGTATGCCACCGTAACACCCGATTTTACAAGGAAAACCGAATGCATCTCCTATGTGCGCCGGGATCATTTACACACACATGATAGACAAAACGAGAGTAATACCATTGCTTTGTAATAAAACGTACAAGAGTTTAAACCAAGTATGATATCCATTATTACATCCATAAGGGTGGACTCGAAGGTCCGAACAAGACGATAACTAAACGACGACGAGCAACTCCATCGCCGACATCCACGGGCATGATGAGCGGGGGATCCGCATGCCTAGAACTCCTCGAAGTCACTCCGGTACTCGTCCTCGCCTCCGACGTTCTCCTCTCGAACGGCGGTAAGCAAGGGTGAGCACACTTATGGTTGGAGCTCGGCAAGTGGGGGAAACAATGCAAGGTCATCAAGGATAGGCTATGGTTCACAGCGGTAAGCATTTTATAAGTTGGTCAAGTTTTATTAGCAAGCACCTAATTACTAGGTGTAAGTGTATACCAACCCACTTAATCTTAAAAGAAACCTCAAACCAAACCACAAACCCATGATTTGCATTAATCTTCAAGTTTATTAACCATGTGAGGGTCCAAGCCGCTCGTAACCGTGAGCACGGCTGATCGATCAGTTTTACACTCTGCAGAGGTTGTACACTTTACCCACAGTTCGTGTTCCCCATCTTGCCCGGGTTAGCTAGACCCTTAAACACTTCCAAGGTGAGTGGCTAGGGGTCCACTACGAAGCCTTTACAAAGGAAAGAAGAGAAACCAACAGCCCGCAACAAGATTACGGCGGCGGAGCGAGCCATAACCCTCCCTAGTGGTCAACACCTTAGCCAAGGTCGCTACCCCAAAAGGACCGGGCTATACCCCTTCAACTCCGGCCCCCGTGCCCCTCTCGGAAAAGAGCTATCGGCTAACCCACTCTCCTAATTAATTGGCTAAGCCGCAGCCGTGTGGACGTGTGGTTGTATCGTTATCTTGGGTGGTTCTCCATGTTCCGATTATATCAAGTTATCTTGTTTAAAACACAAGCACATAAATAGCGAAACCGAGATGTATAACATAAACAAAGCATAACCATACTTATGTTGAGCAAACTAAGCATTTATCTACCCCAAGCATTTGTTTAAACAGGGTTGATCAAGGTAAAGTGGTAAAACATCTAGTCAAGTCCTTAGCTAGGTGTTTGCCCATCAGGTTTATGCATAACAGGAATAGTAAACATTGTTTAGCATGCAGTGTCATAGGTTCAAAAAGATTATGCAGAGGGGGAAAGCCACTTGCCTTCCTCTACAAGCTGAGTGAAATCTTCCTCGAAGACAGGCTCTTCCTGATCACCTCCGACAGGGAGCTCAGACGAAACAGGCACGATATCTACGAGTCAAACATGGATAACAAACAATAAACAAAACAGTACACCAAACAGTAATAAAACTGGTAAATTTACTGTTTCAAAGATTCTACTCGTCGAGACGATCATTTCGGTATATAGAACGCTAAAAACGGAGTTAAAATGAGAAAGATATGATTAAAACGGTTTACGGGGGCCTATTTGCAAGAAAACTAAGTTTACGGGGCTGTTTATAAATAAAATCAGGGGCTAAAACATTTTTATAAATTAAATCAGAGGGGTCTAGGTGCAAAAAGGAGTGTAAAGGGCCTAAAACAAAATTATTCGGGGTAGACGGGGGTTAGATTGCAAAAACCGGGACCTAACCGTGAATATTCTTAAAGGTGGAAGGACCGGCTTGCTAATATTCGAAAACTCGGGGCTCTTAAACAAATCTGCCAACTCGGCACCGTGGATCTCGGATCCAACGGCTAAGGACGCCGTGGACCGGGCCGTGGGCGCGGTCCATGGGTCCACGGTGGACCGGCCACTTAAATCGAAGGGGTACGCGATCCCGGCCGTCCGCGCGTGATCAAACGGCCCCGGACGCGTGTGTGCGGCGGGCGGCGGCGACGACGCCGGAGACGAGAGGTGGCGCGGCGGCGCGCGGCGACGCTTCGCCGGTGTGAGCTGCGGAGTGAGCTTCCGGCCACCGTTTCGTACACGAGCGGGTGCAACACGCAGAGGAGAAGCTTGCGCACGCATCTAGGGGTTCAGGGGAGGGGCTCGGGCATCAACGGCGCCCGGCGCCGGAAGGGGGCGGAACCGCAGCTCCGGCGAGCCCGTGAGGGTGCTGCTGTGCACAAGAGAGAGGGGGAAAGGTGGGGCGGTTTTGCTCACCACGCGAGAGGCAACGGGAGCGGGCACACGGCCGACGAGGAGGCGCCGAAGGGGGAGTTCGACATCGACGGCGAGCTCGGGCGGCGATCCGGCGGGTAATGACACAGCGTAGCTCGGTCCCGAGACGACGATGCGTCCCCGGAGCAAAGAGAGAGGGAGAGAGGTAAGCCACGCGTGCAAAGGAGAAGAAGAGAGGGAGACGGGGTACTTCACCGTCGGCGTTTGCTCCGGCGGCGACGGAAACGGCAGGCGGCGGCGCGCGCGGGGGTGGGCTCGGGCTCGTGCGTCGGTGAGCTGGGGTTGCAAAGGGGAGGGCAGGAGCGTGAGAGCGAGCTTAAATAGGGCCAGAGGAAGGGAAGGGGGGGGAAAGGAAGCGGCGGCCGTGCCTACGGCCATGGGGCGCCGGCGGCCGGATTCCAAACGATTTGGGGCGGGATTAAAGGAAACCGATGGGAATTAAAGGGAGTAACTATTCCCTGGTGCTCCAGCGCTTGATTGATTGCCTTGATGGCCAGAGGGAGCAAGGGAAGGCGGGCGGGCGCAGCGGGATCCGCGGCGGTGCCGCCGTGCAGAGGAAGGAAAGGGGGAGGGAGAAAGGAAGGGGAAGGCGACCCGGTGGGTCCCGGTACTGTCGGCCGACTCAAAGAAAAAGAAAAGGGGAGGGGGGAAGTGGGCTGACGCGGGAGGCCGGCTGGGCCGCCTGGGCCGAAAAGAGCCGGGGCGTTAGCTTTGTTTTTTTTTCTTTTTCTTTTCCTTTTTCAATCTTCATTTTCAAATCCTTTTTTCAACTCAAATTCAAATCAAACTTTTTCAAACTTTTCTCAAGAATTTGATAGACTTTTTAGAAACCACACAAGCAACCAAAAACCATGCAAGCCAAAAGATGATGCACATACACTTGTTGTCTCTAAGTTTACTAAATTATCTTTAATATTTTTAGAGCTCAATTTAAATAGCAATTTAATCTCCTTAAACCTTTAAGACTAATTTAAGTTGCTAAGAAATTTTAGTGATGGAATTTTAGGTTGTCACAAATCCTTCCCCCTTAAAGAGAATCTCGTCCCGAGATTCGAAGACTTAGAGAACAGTCGAGGAAAGTCTTCCTTGAGTTCATCCTCTCTTTCCCAAGTTGCCTCTTCCTCGGTGTGATGACTCCACCGCACTTTGCACATTCTAATGATCTTACTCCCGGTAACTCTTTCGACACATCCGGGATCTTAACGGGGTATTCTTTGTATGTCGGGTCATTCTCCATTTGAATATCCTCTAACCGTACCGGTTCTATCCTAACCTCACTTGTGCATTTCTTTAGCCGTGATACATGAAACACGTCATGAACTCCTGACAACTGTGCTGGCAACTCTAACTGGTATGCTACTTCTCCTTTCCGTTCCAAAATCTTGAAAGGTCCAATAAATCGAGGTGATAACTTTCCTCTGACATTAAACCTTCGTAACCCGCGAATAGGTGACACTCCGAGGTATGCATAATCACCGACTTCCAAAATCACCTCTCTTCGTCGTGGATCAGCATAACTTTTCGTCTTGATCGCGCTCGCTTTAAGATTCTCCCTTATGATTTCAACTTGCTTTTCTCGCTTCTCGTATGCTTTGTCCGGTCCAAAGAATTGCCTTTCACCGGTCGATTCCAAAACAACGGTGTTCTACACTTCCTTCCATACGGATCTTCAAAAGGTGCCATTTTGATCTTTCGGATCGATAGCTGTTGTTATAAGCAAACTCTGCATAAGGCAAACTCTTATCCCAACTGCCACTGTTCTTCAACGCACAAGCTCTCAACATATCCTCGAGTATCTGATTTGTTCTCTCTGTCTGCCCATCTGTCTGAGGATGGTATGCTGAGCTGAAGTTTAACTTTGTATCCATCGATTCATACAACTTCGCCAAAACCGTGAAGTGAACCGTGTGCCTCTATCTGACACTATCTTCTTCGGTACCCCGTGCAAACACACTATCCTTGAATTATACAACTCAGCTAGCTTCACTCCTGTATAGGTTGTCTTCACTGGGATGAAGTGCGCTACCTTGGTTAATCTATCCACAATAACCCAAATAGAGTCATACCCATCACGAGTACGAGGTAATCCCACTATGAAATCCATACCGATTTCCTCCCATTTCCACTCGGGTACCTTCGTAGGTCGTAGCAATCCCGCTGGTCTTTGATACTCGGCCTTCACTCTTTGACACACATCACACAAAGCTACATGAGCCGCTACATCTTTCTTCATCCCATACCACCGGTATCTCTCGCTTCAAGTCCCGATACATCTTGGTACTTCTAGGGTGTATAGAGTAAGCTGAATCATGTGCTTCCTTCAAAATAGCTTCTCTCAACTCCTTGATCTCCGGTACACGTATTCGTTCTTAAACCACACTGTTCCTTGCTCATCTTCTCTGAATTCTGTAACTTTGCCTAGTTTAATCAACTTCTTGTATTCTGCAATCTTGCCATCAGTCAACCGTCCCTTCCCTGATATCCTGCTCGAGGGTCGACTCAATCTCTAACGTCAAAGTCTCACTTGAAGCAACCATTCCCAAGTTAAGCTGTGCCATCTCCCAACATAGCTCCCGTGGTCACGGGTGTCCTATCGCATCTTTGGTCCGTCCCTTCCGACTCAAAGCATCTGCCACAACATTTGCCTTTCCAGGATGGTACTGAATATCCAAATCATAATCTTTGATTAACTCCAACCACCTTCTTTGTCTCAAATTCAAGTCCTTCTGAGTAAAGATATACTTCAGACTCTTATGGTCAGTAAAGATCTTGCACTTGTTCCCAATCATGTAATGTCTCCAGATCTTCAATGCGTGAACAACTGCAGCCTAACTCAAGATCATGAGTAGGATAGTTCGCTCATGTTTCCTCAACCTGTCTTGAAGCATAAGCTACTACCTTTCCTTCTTGCATTAACACACATCCCAAACCTTGCCGAGAAGCATCACAGTATACATCGAACCCTTTGTGTATGTCTGGCATGATCAACACAGTGCCGTGGTCGACCTCTTTTTCAACTCCTCAAAACTAGCCTGACACTTCTCATCCCACTTGAATTCTCTTCCTTTCTCGAGCAGAGTGGTAAGTGGCTTCACTATCTTAGAAAACCCTTCAATGAACCTCCGATAGTACCCTGCAAGTCCAAGGAAACTTCTGATCTCTGGCACATTCTTAGGCGGACTCCAGTTCAATACATCCCGAACCTTGCTTGGATCGATCGCTATGCCTCCATCCGTGATGATGTGTCCGAGAAAAGAGACCTCCTTCAACCGGAAAGCACACTTGCCGAACTTGGCATACACCGATGTTCCCGTAGCTTCGTAACACAAGCCTCGGATGTTCTTCATGTTCTTCCTCACTCCGAGAGAATACCGGTATATCATCAATAAATACCACAACGAACTTATCCAGATACTCCATGAATACCTTGTTCATCAAATACATAAAGTACGCGGGTGCATTGGTCGTGCCAAAGGACATCACGGTGAACTCATATAACCCGTATCTAGAAGTGAATGTTGTCTTTGGTATATCCTCCACACGGATTTTTAAGCGGTGATAACCCGATCTAAGGTCTATCTTAGAGAAGGCCTTAGCTCCTCTCATCTGATCAAACAAATCCTCAATCCGAGGTAAAGGGTATTTATTCTTGATAGTAACCTCGTTAAGTGATCGATAGTCTATACACAACCTCCTAGATCCATCCTTCTTATCAACGAAGAGTGTGGGGGCTCCCCATGGTGATGAACTAGGACGGATAAACCCTTTACTAAGTAATTCCTCGATTTGTTTCTTTAATTCAGCTAGATCTTTAACATCCATTCTATATGGTCTTTTAGATATGGGAGCGATTACCGGGTATAAGTTCAATACTAAATTCAATGTCACGATCGGGTGGCATACACGGCAAATCCTCCGGAAACACATCGGGGAATTCATTCACTATCCTTATATCCTCCAAGGCCTTGCCTTCAACGAGTTCATAACTCCTTTGCTAGATGAGGGTGCACTCACATATTCTACTCTTTCCCCTTGAGGACCGGTTAACGATCGACCTCTTCCGACACCGAATAACTCCATCACAACTCCTTAACCAATCCATACTAAGAATGACATCTATTCCCCATGATTTTAGAACTACCGAGGTTAGCATGAAAGTCTACCCCCATGATATTAATCTTTACTTGTGGGCATATATGACCCGTTTTCATTTCTCCCCCGGAGTGCTAACTATCAGTGGGTTCTTCATTGTACTCATAGATAAGTTATATTTTGCCACAAGTTGATCGGTTATGAATGAATGTGATGCTCCTGAATCAAATAATACGGTAGCAGGTACGAGTTGACGAAAAACGTACCCAATACCACGCCGCATCATTCCGAGCTTGCTCCACCGATACATGGTTGACTCGGCCACGCACATGACTCGCCGGCCTCTCTTGCTCGGGTGTCCGTGGAGTACGAGCTCGCGAAGATGGCTGCCCGGCCCCGTTCCCAATGTCTCTCTGCGGAGTCCGCATCACCCTCTTAGGACGGTTGTTAGCATAATTCCCCGGCTCTCCACACTTGAAGCATCCACTAGGCCGAACGGGGTTGGTGTTTCGACGGGTGCCCCCGAGTTGTTGCTAGGACGACTCGGCCCGAGGGGTAGGAGCTCTAGGTGTCCGAGGATTGAAGCGCCGTGGTCGAAACGAGCGCCGCACTCGCATGTTCTGTGGGTACCTCCCAGCTTGTCCACCAGGACGATATGGAGCCATGCTCTGCTGAGAACTGTAACGGGGACGGGTGTTACTGCTAGACTGCCCATGAGACTGAAACTTGCGTTTCTGTTCACCCATCTCCTTTCTCTTGCTTTCCAACCCAATAGCTTTGTTCACCAGCGCCTGAAAGTCCGGGAAGATGTGACTCTGCAGTAGATAGTTCAGAGGACCAATCAAGCCATCCAGGAACCTTTCCGCCTCTTTGGATCGGTGTTGACTTCATCGGGTGCATAGCGTGACAAGTGAGTGAACTTGTCCGGATACTCGATCCACCGACATATTGCCTTGCCTCGGTGACAAGAACTCCCTCTCGCTTAAGCTTGAGAACCCCCGAAGGAATATGATAAGTATGGAAGTTGTCACGAAACTCCCGCCGGGTGATGTTGTGCACGTTGGGATGAGCGATTGAGTACGCATCCCTGTCCTGCGGCACCGCCCCACAAGTCCTCCGGTAGCATACGGGACCATCTCTCTATCAGTGCACTGCACGATTTCCAGCTGCTTTGTGATAGTTTTCAGCCAGTCATCAGCATCCAGTGGATCAGCTGAGTGGGAAAATGTAGGGGGATGGTGGCTCATGAACTCCTTGTGCATGTCCCTTGGTGGCGGGGGTGGTGGAGGGATCGGTGGTGGTGGCTCGTTCTGTTGGGCTTGCATCTGCTGCACCGTGTTAGTAAGGTTTTGAATCGTTGCATCCGCGCCGCCGAGAACTCGCTGCATGTTTGGGTCCATTGCTTGGTTGATCGGTGGAGGTGGTGCTTGGGTTTTGCTGATTTGCAATATGTGCCCGAATCACGGGTGGCACGTCTTTACCTCCTCCGGACCTGGTGTTTACCATCTGACCGTTAGAAAAATCATATCTCGGATAATTGTACTTGAATCATTGCATTAGAGGATAACTCAAAATAAAATGACAGCATGTACTTCAGTTAAGACAGATTCTGTTGACCTCAAAGAATTATGCATAACTTTCTGTGTAATTTTCCAATGACCACACATTTTTACCAGATTATAGTGTATAAAATTATGGAACCATCCCAACTGGAATCACCTCATTTGGATATGTATAACACGAGATATAATTCAAACAGTACAGCTATATCAGCAGAAATTTACAGATTCTGACTTGTTCATTACTTCGTGCATAATTCCCAGGATATGTATTGTATACTATTGAATTTTTGATAGAAATTCATCCTCTAAATTTGTGAACTAACCCAATTGGTTTCATGTCATTTGGAGTTCTGTAGCTTGAGTTATAAGCAAAACATTACTGATATGTCATATGACTGCGAAAACAGATTTGATCCAATCACATTTGCATAAGAGATTAAGCAATGACAACCGATAGAACCCAAACCAAACTTTAATTAACTTAAAATTTCAGATTGCATAGTGGCCATCACTCCACCATACAATTCACAATCAAGCAAAGATCCAACTCAAGCATGTTTGCAAACAGCATTCATTATTACAAGCAAATACGTTCACGCAGGAACGGTCTATCGAAAAGGTAAATGATAAGGGCGAGCATCCTAGGATCCTAGCCAAGACGAGTGGTAGCTTCATCAGTGCCGTAACGAAGCCTCTTGCGCGGAGGGGAAGCTGTAGTCTGATATGGCATGACCTCCCGAGGCGGTCGGCGTCCCGCCAACCGTGCTTCCCGGACGCGCTATCTTTGCCCGAGCGACTCGTAGCTCTTCATGATACTTGTTTATCTCCAGGGTTGCTCCCTCCAGATCTGCGTTCAGAGCAGCAGCCACCCGTGCCAAGACATCAATGCGATCATTGCCTCCTGCTGGCACCACGGTCACTTCTGTGCCACTTGCACATCGAGGCACATGGCGGTACTCCGATTGGAACAAGCGCACCCGTTAGCATGGCGGACCGACCCGCAGCGCCCTCCTTGCCGCATCATTCACCGCAGCGTCATCCGTAGAAAAGGCGAGCTGCGCTATGGTGAGATGAGCGATACCTCCATCCTTCGGTATCATTCGGGAGGCTTCCCCGATGTAAACTCGCAAGTGTAGTAATCCCTCATTCCGGGCTCACCGAAATGCTTGGTCACATAGAGAGGCTTTATGGTATACCCCGGATACCTCGGAACATTCCACGGAAGAATGCGAAGCTTGTCCATTCTCGGCTTCGGTAGAGTGTTTGTGGTATTCGGCTCCATGGTAGCGGGGATCCTCATCTTCCTCTCGGGTTACCAACAACATTGTCACCATCATCCTCACCCACACCGTCATCACCGGAGTTTTACGGGTCACCTTCCGGCACGGGATCGGCGGGTGCAAGGGGTGCTTCCTCATTGACTGCAGCGCGCGGTGGGATCACGATGTCTCCATCTACGTCCGCCTCTAGCACTGTGCCATCGTACAGCTGTGGCTGTTCCAATGGCTCTTCTGGCTCCTCCTCCTCCATCTCGACCTCTTCAGGATCCTCTTCTTCTTCTGGCTGGACCTCCTCTGGGTCTTCTTCCACCTCAACCTCTGGCTGGAACTCCTCCTGTTCCTCCTCAACATCTTCAAGACGATGGCGAGGGGCCAGCTGTCCAGACGGAAAACGCCCACCAGTGCTCTTGCGAGGGGTCATGTAAGTCCTGGCCATCTGTCAAAGCAAAACTGATCTCAGAGTACAGAATAAATCAAAATGATAGTTTAAAATGATAAACAAAATTAAATTAGATTTTTAATGCGTAAATAAGATGATTTGAAGCATGACAAGGCTTTCTAGAACATGAATCCTTAATTTCGTCCATTTCTAACTAAGGTCGCGACCTACGGTCATCACGGCTGCGGTACCACTTTGTCACACCCGATTTTACAAGGAAAACCGAATGCATCTCATATGTGCGCCGGGATCATTTACAAACACATGATAGACAAAACGAGAGTAATACCATTCCCGTAATAAAACGTACAAGAGTTCAAACCAAGTATGATATCCATTATTACATCCATAAGGGTGGACTCGAAGGTCCGAACAAGACGATAACTAAACGACGACGAGCAACTCCATCGCCGACATCCACGGGCATGATGGCCGGGGGATCCGCATGGCTAGAACTCCTTGAATTCACTCCGGTACTCGTCCTCGCCTCCGACGTTCTCCTCCGAACGGCGGTAAGAAAGGGTGAGCACACATATGGTTGGAGCTCGGCAAGTGGGGGGAAACAATGCAAGGTTTGTCAAGGATAGGCTATGGTTCACGGCGGTAAGCATTTTATAAGTTGGTCAAGTTTTATTAGCAAGCACCTAATTACTAGGTGTAAGTGTATACCAACCCACTTAACCTTAAAAGAAATCTCAAACCAAACCACAAACCCATGATTTGCATTAATCTTCAAGTTTATTAACCATGTGAGGGTCCAAGCCGCTCGTAACCGTGAGCACGGCCGATCGATCGTTTTACACTGCGAGAGGTTGTACACTTTACCCACGGTTCGTGTTCCCCATCTTGCCGGGTTAGCTCGACCCTTAAACACTTCCAAGGTGAGTGGCTAGGGGTCCACTACGAAGCCTTTACAAAGGAAAGAAGAGAAACCAACGGCCCCGCAACGATTACGGCGGCGGAGCGGCCATAACCCTCCCTAGTGGTCAACACCTTAGCCAAGGTTGCTACCCCAAAAGGACCGGGCTATACCCCTTCAACTGCGGCCCCCTGTGCCCCTCTCGGAAAAGAGCTATCGGCTAACCCACTCTCCTAATTAATTGGCTAAGCCGAGCCATGTGGCTGTGGTTGTCTTGTTATCTTGGGTGGTTCTCCATGTTCCGATTATACCGTTTTGTTCTTGTTTGGTGTCTTGTTTTATTTATTGTTTGTTGTTCATGTTTGACTCGTAGATATCGTGCTGTTTCGTCCGAGCTCCCTGTCGGAGGTGATCGGGAAGAGCCTGTCTTCGAGGAGGATTTCACCCGACTTGTAGAGGAAGGCAAGTGGCTTTCCCCCTCGCATAATCTCTTTGAACCTATGTCCTTGCATGCTAAACAATGTTTACTATTCCGTTGTTATGCATAAACCTGATGGGCAAACACCTAGCTAAGGACTTGACTAGATGCTTTATCACTTTACCTTGATCAACCCTATTTAAACAAATGCTTGGGGTAGATAAATGCTTAGTCTGCTTTACAAGAGTCTGGTTATGCTTTGTTTATGATATACATCTCAGTTTCGTTTATATAATGTGCTTGTGCTTTAAACAAGATAACTTGATTTATAATCGGAACATGGAGAACCACCCAAGATAACAGTACAACCACAGTCCACATGGCTCTGGCTTAGCCAATTAATTAGGAGAGTGGGTTAGCTGATAGCTCTTTTCCGAGAGGGGCACAGGGGGCCGGAGTTGAAGGGGTATAGCCCGGTTCTTTTGGGGTAGCAGCCTTGGCTAAGGTGCTGACCATTAGGGAGGGTTATGGTCCGCTCCACTTCTTTATGCTTGTTGCGGGCTGTTGGTTTCTCTTCTTTCCTTTGTAAAGGCTTCGTAGTGGACCCCTAGCCACTCACCTTGGAAGTGTTTAAGGGTCGAGCTAACCCGGGCAAGATGGGGAACACGAGCCGTGGGTAAAGTGTACAACCTCTCGCGAGTGTAAAAGGCGATCGATCGGCGCGTGCTCACGGTCAAGAGCGGCTTGGACCCTCACATGATTAATAAACTTAAAGATTAATGCAAATCATGGGTTTGTGGGTTGGTTTGAGGTTTCTTTTAAAGGTTAAAGTGGGTTGGTATACACTTACACCTAGTAATTAGGTGCTTGCTAATAAAACTTGACCAACTTATAAAATGCTTACTGCTTTGTGAACCATAGCCTATCCTTGATAGCCTTGCATTGTTTCCCCCACTTGCCGAGCACCAACCATAAGTGTGCTCACCCTTGCTTACCGCTGTTCAGAGGAGAACGTCGGAGGCGAGGACGAGTACTGGAGTGACTACGAGGAGTTCTAGGGCATGCGGATCCCCCAGTCATCATGCCTGTGGAAGTCAACGATGGAGCTGCTCGTCGCTTAGTTATCGTTGTGTTCGGACCTTCGAGTCCACCTCTCTGGATGTAATAATGGATATCATACTGGTTTAACTCTTGAACGTTATATTACTGCAATGGTATTACTCTCGTTTTGTCTATCATGTGTGTGTAAAATGATCCTGGCGCACACGTGAGATGCATTCGGTTTCCTTGTAAAATCGGGTGTGACACTCTTTCTCTCCTCTCCCTACAGATCCAAATCGAGCCAGGGCGGGCGGCCAACGGACGCGGGCAGCTCTGGCGCGGGGCGCGCGGGCGCGGCCACCGGCCGCCGGCGCGGCTACCGACCGCTAGCGTGCTCCTCCTCCTGTAAGTAGCGCGGAAGAAGGAGGGGAGCTCGTGCTCGCCGCCGGGCCACCCTCCTCCTGCTCGCACCCGGTCGGGAACGACCTTCTCCGTGCCGGCCCCTGCTCCTCTGCGCGAATATGTGGCGGCGCGGGCGGCGGGGGCGGGTCGCGGCCATGGCGCCGCCGCGGGGGAGGGGAGAGAGGCGGGTCGCAGCCATGGCGAGTGCGATAGGGGGGAGAGAGGGTGCGAGAGGGAAGAGAGAGAGAGAGGGGGGCAGTTCAGCAGTTGGTTTGCGGCGCCCCCGGGGATGCGCGACGGGGGAGGCCGACTGCATTTTGCAGCTGGCGCTGCAGCACCTGCCGGAGTGTGAACAGTAGGTTTTTATTCTTCTTTTTGAAGATGCAGCAGCTCTTGCACAGTCTGCTAGAGACAGTCTAACCGGTTCGGATAACTCCTGCGCACACTCGGTGGAGTCCATAATGTTGGTCCAAACGCCTGCACTCTGCACTGACCGTGCGTCTTTTCCTTTGGGCTGGTCCGCCCTAGGACTGTTGCCCTAATCATCCTTGTCCACCCTTCGTGACCTTGTCGGCTCCAATAATCAAGCTGAGCGTCGTCTTCAGTTAGATGCGGCACAGAATGATACGAGAGGAGTATATGTACTCCAAGTTGTGTATTACCTGTGTAACCTTTGCCATGGCTCAAATAATTATTTTTATATATTTTTTTATTCCAACTAGTGGAAGGGGACGCAGGGATGACACGTGCGTGGTATTAAAACAGTACATATAAAATGTTTATACAGTCATAAGTATCATAGTTACAAGATTTTTTTTTCAAATCTTATATTGAATTTTATTATGCTATATATATATATATTACTCTACAATTTGGGATTGTATTGCAAACCAACATATTTTTTGTCTCCCTACAAAATAATAAGGAACACTATATAGACGGCTTGAAAAAGGAGAAAATGTTGAAAGCTTATAAAGATAGTGGAAGTATATGTGCGACACCCATGTAATTTAAAATAAGAATCCATACAAGATATTTATTAAGAGGAGTTCCAACCCATGTTGTAGATTGGTAGCGTCTACATCATTACATGAGCACGAGATCACATTAAACATCACGCTCTACGACCCGTCACATTAATGTTATGCAATCCATTTTAGTGGGATGGTTGGGATTCCTCTAACAATGTAGCTATAAGAAACCACAATTATTGTTTTGTTAACTGTTGACGCTTTTCTCGGTCGAACACACGAATGCGCTGGATCGCGCGGTCGTCGGAAATCCACTCGTCGAACCTCCCAGCACGGGCCAGTCTAACCGCCTTGGGGGGGATGTATAACCGCCTTGGACGAGAGGCACGTCGACAACCTAGATTCGCTACTCCGGGAGGGACCCCGTCGAGAATAGTGCGCCTAAGGTTGTCGTGAGATCGGAGTGTAAAACCCCGGATTTTCATAGAAAACCCGAATCCTGTACCATCGCGATAGTCCCTGGATCGGTGGCTATCGCGTACGAAACGTCTCACGGAATGATACACAAAGTCATACATCGCATCACATAAAGTTAATAGTACATTAATTTATTACATGTCCATTATGGAGTACATCATTACAAGCCTCTAGGCTGAATCGAGTGAAAATTCTACGCAACGGTAGCTATCTTCTCGAAGGGTCTCCATCTTTATTCTTCCCGCCACGGGCAACTCGAGCGAAGCGACGTATCCCTCGGTCGTACCATCCGTCGGCGTTGCGGTCGAAGTCGGACTCGTACCCCGCACACCCGAAGTCTATCCCCAAGGAGTGGGATAGGTCCACGTCACCAACCGTATGCGGCTTTAAGTGGCCTAAATTCTAAAGGGAAAAGAGAGTAGACAAGGGAAACGGTGGGGTCTCCTAGGCGGCGACGACGAGTATAAACAAGGTTTCTCCATCAATTTTCCCAAAACCCAAGTCTCTCAAGCACAACCGGATCAGTGGTCACCCAGAAGACCCGTCACCAACTCCTACTCCCGTCTAGGGTCGATGCGAGGACTTCCTCTCCTCGCACCTCAATGATTACAACCGGATCGACGAGGTAGATGGAGCCTCTCTCCTCTAGCCGGCTGTAACCACGGCTCACCACACTCTCATCTATAAGGGGGGAGGTAGAAATCCCAAAACATGAGGAACGAACATGTCTTCTAGGCAGTGTCCATAACCGAGGACGCGGCTATAGCTATAGATCGAACAACTCTGCAGAGCGTGTACACCTGTACCCATCCCGGAATGGTACCCGACCGGTGTACGGCCGACCGAGCCCATCCTACCGGCGAACTCTCGGTAGTTACGAACCCATCCTGCATCCGGCCCTCAAAGCCGTCCCCCTCGGAAGGGACTACACCGGAGCGTGGAAATGCTCCCGTGTGGCCACACGGGAGTCGCTCTGAGAGGGTGGTCTCACCTCCACCGCTCCCCCACCGATACCCCGCTATCCATCCTAAGCGGGGTATGGTTCCGCACTTGCCGAGCTCAACACGGCCCTATCCCCACTCTCGGGGGGTGGTGTGTACGATGTCCTATAAACAAGTTGATCCACTCGATTTCGCACGGGGCGAGCTCATGTCCTCCAAGCGCACGAAAAACCCCAACACCTAGGCTCCGAAAACCGTAACAGGAGGGATGCACTGAGGAGTGCACCCCTATCCCCGATCCCAGATCGGTTGTTTCGAGCTCACCCCCGCCAAAGTACCCAAAACACCTTCTCCTGCCGGTTTTTATCCCACACACGCCAAGAACCTCTATTCCCATCCCAACACATGCATCGCGAAGCTCGGCGCACATACACGCCCATATAAACATATATAGTAGTAGTAGGACAATCAAGGACAGGGTAAATAAAGAGGCGAGTGCAAGGTTCATCATCATGCATACATGAAGTAAAGCGCTAGCAATACTACTCGAAGAATGCCTAATGGGCGAGTTTAGAATCGGTCGGGCGTGAACCTGGGGTCGGGTAGTCCTCCGCGGCGAAATCGTCGGCGTAGTCGTACTCCCGACTCGGCTCTCCGGCTCCTCCCCGCTCCTAGTAGCGCGGAAAAGAAAATAAACGGCGGTCCTATTGCAACTTAAATCCAAATAAGAGCAATTAAGATCCAAAATGGGAACAAACTCTATCCCAACCCGTAGTTCGAGATTTTAGAAATTTTTTTCGGAAGAGGTTTCGTAATTTTCGGAGATAAAATGGATTTTCTAGGATTTTTAGAAGAGAAAAGGAATTTTCGGAATTTTTAATTAAAAGAAAAACCTTCCCATCCGTCCGGCCGCACGGGATCCCCGGATCCCGTGCCCGGCGGCGGGGTCCCCCGTGGCCCGCGGTGGGGCTTGGCTCCCCAGCGGCCGGCCGCGGCCGATCCGGCGGCCGCCGTGCGGGCGGCCGTGGTGTGGCCCTCGCGTGGCCCGCGTCTGTGTGGCGGGCCGCACCGGATCCTGGGGATCCTTCGCGGCCACGCGCGCATTGTGGGCGCTCGTGCGCAAGGGCTCTAGGGCGTTCCCCCCGCGTGCGTGGTGCTCGACGAAATGCCCCGGACGGCGGCGGCGCGGCGGCGGCTGCCGGTGGCGAGGTGCGCCGGCCCCGGGCCCACATGCGGCCGCGGTGAGGGTGAGGTGTAGCGGGAATTGGTCTACCCCTTATCCGTGCGTCGTCTTGGCCAAGGATGGGCGGCGGCGCGGCATGGCAAGGAGCGGCGGCGGACGGTGTGGGTGGCGGCGCGGCGAGGGTCGCGGCGGACGGCTCCCATCGAAGTCCGGCGCTCGGCTTGTGGTCGAGACGGGTCCTACGGGTGCGTAATCGCCTAAAGGCGGGGCCTTCCCCCCCCCCCTAAGTTGCACGGAACGGCCCTTGCTCTCCGCGGCGAGCTCGGGCCGGCGGCGCGCATGGTGCGGGCACGGCTCGGGCACGGGGTGGCCTTGCGTGCGCGCGCGCGGTGGACGGCGCGTCGAGGCGGTCGTAGTGCCGGGCTCGTGTGGGCGGTTCGCGTGCGTGCGCGGGTAGAACGGGACCGAGCGGGCCGGCGACGCGGCGCTGCGGAGCTCGACGGCGGTGCGACGCGCGTCGGCCGCGCGAGGACGGTGCGGTACGGAAAGAAAGGGGACGGCGGCGAGAGCGCGCGCTTGCGGCGGCCGGCGGCGGTGGCACTTGCGAGAGACAAGCTTCCCCGGCCGGCACGATGGCGGCATCACCGGCGGTGGCGGCGCGGCGGCGAGGTTGGCATGGCGTGCGCAAGGAGCCGCGGCTCGAAGGGCCGGGTCAACCACGAGAGGGCGAGGGGGTTTGCCTCACCTTGGTGGCCACGGGCGGCGTGCGGGCGGCGGTGAAGAATGGTGGTGCGGGAGACGAGGATGGAGGCGGCGGCGGTAGAGGTGGCGGCGCGGTACGGCGGCGCGGGGCGAGAGGATGCGGGGGCGTCGCGGTTCTTGGCTTCGCGGCGTCCTCGGGCTTCCGTGAGTGGGCCTCCGGCTCCGCGCGGTCGACGGCGGGCGGCGGCGAGCTCCGGGGCTCCCTCCTCTCCTCCTTCTCCTCCTTCTCCTCCGGCGGGCGGGAGGCGGTGTGGAGCGGGTGAACTCCCCCGCGGCGGCTAGGGTTGCGGCTACTCGCGTGGTGCGGCGGCGGCCCTCTTATAGAGCATGACGGGACGCGGGACGCGTGGACGGGCGCGGATCGCTCCGGCGGGCGCGGACGGGCGCGGCGGGCGGCGGGGCGGCGGCGAGCTCGGGCGACGTCGCAAAGTGAAAAGGGGAAAGCAAAAGGAAGGGGGTGACGGGAGGAAGACGGGCGACGCCGGGGGCGACGTCACACTCGGGTCCCCCTGTCGGTGTCCGGGGGCGGTGGTGGTAGGTGGGGAGACGGGCTGCGTTAGCCGGGCCGCGGTGGGCCGGAAAGGGAAAAGAAGGGGGTGTCGCGGTGTGCGGGGAAAAAGAGATGGAGGTGGCCCAACGGACTTCGAGAGCTTGGGCTCGCGGCCCGAAGCAATCCCCCCTTCCCCTTTTTTTCCATTTTCATCCAAACCCCTTTCTAAATGAATTTATTTGAAATCCCACTCAAATAAATTCCAAATAAAACCAATAGAACTCCAAGTTTCTCACACTAACATTTTTATAGCTCCTAGGAATTTTCATTTAGCTCAAAATAAATCTAGGAATTAAGGGAGAGAAATGGAAGACATCCTTAAGTAAGTTGACATGCACTCCAATGATTCACCAAAAATTGTAAATCCACATTTTATTAATTATCATTCCTCACTAAATTTGAGGGATGTTACGGGACTCCCCCCTCACAAGAATCTCGTCCTCGAGATTAAGAAGTTACCTCCGCTTCGAAGAGATGAGGGTATTTCTCCCTCAATGCTGACTCCTTCTCCCACGTGGCTTCGCGCTCGGAGTGATTACTCCAGAGCACCTTGCAGAAGCGCGTGGTGGTGTTCCTGGTTGATTTCTCCGCCCAGTCCAGGATCCGAACCGGGTACTCCAAGTACTCCAGGGTTTCCTGGACGTCTAGCGCCTGAGTAGGCACTCTCTTCTCGACGACCACACACTTTCGAAGTTGGGAAACATGGAACACCGGGTGAACTCCCGCGAGCTCCGGGGGTAGCTCGAGTTTGTAAGCCACCTTTCCGACCTTGCTCACAATAGGGTAGGGCCCAACGTACCTAGGGGACAGCTTTCCCCTGATGTGAAACCTCTTCGTACCTCGGAGGGGTGACACCTTCAAGTAGACGTGATCCCCTACCTCGAACGAGACGTCCTTCCGTTTTGCGTCGGCGTAGCTCTTCGCGCTCGCTCCGTGCTATCTTCGGGTTCTCTCGTACCTTGGCGACATTTTCCTCGGCCTCAACGATAGTGGCGGGACCGAAAAAGGTTCACTCCCCCACCTCGGACCACATCAACGGTGTCGAGCACTTCCTGCCATACAGGGCTTCGAACGGAGCCATCTTCAAGCTGGCCTGGTAGCCGTTGTTGTAAGAGAACTCGGCATATGACAGGCTCTTTTCCCAGTCCGATCCATAGGTCAACACACAAGCTCTCAGCAAGTCTTCTAGTACCTGGTTTACCCTCTCTGTCTGTCCGTCAGTCTGTGGGTGGAACGCTGTGCTGTAGTTCAGCTGGGTGCCCATAGAAGCGTGTAAGCTCTTCCAGAACTGAGCGGTGAACTGGGGCCCTCGGTCTGACACAATGCTCCTCGGAGCCCCATGAAGCTTCGGGATGTTGTCCACATACGGTTCGCAAGTCGGCTCACGCCGTAGTTCGTCTTCACCGGCAAGAAATGTGCGACCTTGGCCAATCGATCGACTATCACCCAAATGGAGTCATTTCCTTTTTGCGTGCGTGGCAACCCCACAATAAAGTCCATGCGATATCATCCCACTTCCACGTGGGTATCTCGAGCGGTTGTAGCGGCCGGCGGGCCTACGGTGTTCAGCCTTCACTCGCTGGCACGTGTCGCATCGAGCGACGTATTCAGCAATGTCTTCCCTCATCTTCTCCCACCAAAACCGTACTTTCAGGTCTTTGTACATCTTGGTACAGCCAGGGTGGATCGAGTATCGAGAATCGTGGGCCTCTTTAAGGATCGAGTCCCGAATCTCCTTGTCCTGAGGCACGCAGATGCGGTCCTTCAGCCACAGTGTACCTTGTTCGTCGAGACGATAGTCAGCTGCTTTGCCATTCTCCATCAGGCGTTTTACCTCTTGGATCTCTGGACACTCCTTCTGTGCTTGGCGGATCTGGTCTTCGAGTGTGTATTTCACCCTCAACTGGTTCAACTGCCCCTCCTCCACAATCTCTAAGCTTAGCTTTTCTAGCTCTTCATGTAAGGCGGGTTGTTCCTCTCGCACCATCAGAGTTCTCGCGGTAGTGCTTGCGGCTCGGAGCGTCGGCCACGACGTTTGCCTTACCGGGGTGGTAGTGAATGCTCGAGTCATAGTCCTTGATCGGCTCTAGCCATCTCCTTTGTCTCGGGTTTAACTCGGACCGGGTGAAGATATACTTCGGACTCTTGTGATCCGTGTAGATGTCGCACTTGTTTCCCATCGGATAGTGCCTCCATATCTTCAACGCATGAATGACGGCGGCTAGCTCGAGGTCGTGTGTAGGGTAGTTCTCCTCATGCTTCCTTAGGCGCCGCGAAGCGTATGCCACTACCTTGCCTCCTTGCATCAACACGCGGCCAAGTCCTTGCCTCGACGCGTCACGGAACACCACGAAATCCTTGCTCGCGTCGGGCGGGGGTCGAACCGGGGTAGTGGTGAGACGGGTTTTGAGCTCTTGGAAGCGGCCTCACACTTGTCCGACCACACATACGGCGTGTTGCTCTTCAACGGCTACTGTCATGGGCTTGGCGATCTTCGATAAGTTCTCGATGAAGCGGCGATAGTATCCGGCCAAACCAAGAAAAGCTGCGGATCTCTCGTTACGGACTTCGGTGAGCGCCACTTCGATACGGCCTCAATCTTGCTCGGATCTACAGCAACTCCTTTAGCCGACAACACATGACCCGAAACGCGACTTCCTCCATCCGAACTCACACTTGCCGAACTTGGCGTACAAGCGATGCGTCCTCGAGCTTCCCCGTACGACCCTCGGTGCTCCTCGTGCTCTTCCGTGTCCGGGAGTAGACCAAGTATATCATCAATGAAGACGACGACACACTTGTCCAACTCGTCCATGAAGACCTTGTTCATCATGTTCATGAAGTATGCTTGGGGGCATTGGTCGGGCCAAATGACACGACCGTGTACTCATACCGCCCATACCGGGTTACGAATGCTCTTGTCTTGTGGATGTCCTCCGGCGGATCTTCATCCGGTGGTAACTCGACCGGAGGTCAATCTTCTTCGAAGTACTTGGCTTGCCTCGACTGATCCATCAAATCATCAATCCTGGGCGGTGGGTACTTGTTCTTGATGGTCACCGCGTTCGGGCGCCGTAGTCGACGCACGGACGTTGCGTCCCATCCTTCTTTGGTACGAATAGTGCCGGTGAACCCGGGGTGAGGCACTCGGCCGAATGAACCCTTTCTCGAGTAGCGAGTCTGGCTACTGCCTTCAACGGTTTCAGCTCAACCTCGCGCCATACGGTACGGACTGCGGGCTATCGGCGCCGTTCCCGGCACCGGGTTAATCACGAACTCCACATCACGATCGGGAGGTAACCCGGCAACTCCTCCGGAAACACATCCTCAAACTCACGGACTACGGCACGTTCGATATGGCCTTCGTGTGAAGGTCGTATACGGCCGGTATGTCTCGAGACTTCATTGGCTCGAAGGTCACCCTTGTCCCGTCAGGGTGCAGCAGTGTCACCAGTCTCGGTGAAGTGGAGATGACCCCTTTGTGGGCAGTGATCCAATCCATTCCCAGTATCACGTCGATACCATGGGATGGCAGCACGGTAAGATCCCCATAGAATGTGTGGCCTTGGATGACCACTTCCACTCCTTTGCACGGCAGAGGTGCATCGGATATCCCCGAGCGGAGAGCTCGTGATGATGGGCATCGTTCGGGTGGTTGTAGGGAGGGAAAGTTTACTCACGAACCGAGAGGTGATATAAGACCCGGTTGCACCGGTGTCAAAGAGAACCGAGCGAAGTACCACAAACCAAAAACTTACCGATCACGACGTCGGGGGCATCGGCGGCCTCCTCCTCGGTGAGGTGGTTCGGCCTCCCACGGCGGCGGCGGGGGCGGTGCGGCCGAGGAGGTCGGCTTCTGGAGCGAGGTGCCCTCGCGGGGGTGGCGGCGGCCTTCTTGTCGGGGCGGTCGTAGGACTTGTGGCACGGCTTGCCACACGCGAAGCGGTGACGGTGAAGCCTCCTGCCGGCGGGTCGCGCGGCGCTCGGTGGAGCACGGGTGTAGCCTCCGGTCCTGGCGGGGGTAGCCGGGGTTCCTCCCTCCGGGGAACGGGCTACGTCCACTACCTCCGAAGCCACACCCGAGGGTGGTTGTGCCCCGGCGGTAGCTCCCCCTCGGCATGTTGCTGCGTCCGCTTCTCGGCTTCTGGAAGGATCGGTCAGGCTGATCCCGATCTCCCATCCTCTTCTTGCCCCTCATGCGTTCCTCGTGGCCCCTCCTCTCGTCCTCGACCGCGATGGCGCGGTTGACGAGATGGCGCAGGGACTTGTGCTCACTTGCCTTCAGCGCCTGGCGAAGGCCGTGGTGAAGACCTCGCAGGAACCAGAAGCGCTTCTTCGGTCGGTGTTGGTGTCGTCGGGGGCGTACCGCATCATCTTCATGAAGTGACGCTCGTACTCCTCGACCCTCATCGCACCCGGGTCATGGTGCGGAACTCCTGCGCCTTCGAACCATGTTGACGGATAAAAGACGTATCCCTCTACGATCCGCAAGCGTACGGACCCCACACCTTTTTCACCACGGGATTCCCAAGGTTCTTGTCAATCCGCGGAGCAAGGGGATTACAAGCGTTCGATCTACTATGACACACTTAGCTACTAAAACCCTAACTACTATTATACTAGAAAAACAACTAAACTACACTAGAGAGAATGATAAACGATCAAGAGAGAAGACACTCGCCCACGGGTCTACGATACTAGAGCATGCAATCGCTTAAAGACATGAAAACCAATCTAATCTATCGGGGTTGTGACCACGGTTTCGCCCTTTCCCTCCTCTCGTATCGTCACTACGCGAAGGTAATCATGACTAGACCTTTGATGGCCACGGCGTATTGAATGGATCCAAGGAAGCATTGGAGCTCGTACTCCCTCTACGGCATGATAGCTAACCTTTAAGCATTAAAGTATATTCAACACAAGATGATAGATAGATAATCCGACAAAGTGCGATTACATCTCACGATCGATTACAACCCATGGACGAATGAGAAGATTACCCCATCAAGGTGCCGATCATGGCACCGTTGATCATGGTTTCCCTTCCGCCGGTGTCTTCCTCCTTCTCCACGAGAGGGTGCTTCCTTCGAGGTGGTTGATCTCCGGCCGGAGATCCTCCTCCTCTCTCTCTAGCTTGTGGATGGCCTTCGGGTGCGAATAATTCCTCTCGTCCGTTGGCGGCGCGTCGGGGGTTTTAGGGTCGAAGATCCTTCGAGGGCAAGGAAGACGGGACCGAACCGGTGCCGAAGTGGGCTGGGCCGATCCGGCCGGGCCGGCCGGCCCGGAGCCCAATTTCGGCCGGTTCGGTCGCCCTTTTTGCTCCGTGGGTCCTCGTGCACTTATCTACTTCGCCCCCTCCACTTGGATGATTTTGACGCCGTTATCCTTGCGATCAAGATGGAGACTCTCTTTGCATGAAGTTTGACCTTTTACGCTTCAATCCCCGGGGTGTTCCTCGTAGCACTTCGGTCCTCACCACCATTGGAATTAATTTCAGCAAGCTCATGAACACGAACAAGACTCCATGAATGCTCCTTTGAACTTATTGCGAATCCGTCCTTTATGTCCATGATTTCCTACATAAACACAACACTTCCAAATGCATGCACAAAGATGAACTTGTTATATGATTAGCATGCCTAGTGGCGGGTTAGTTCCATAATCAAATCCAAACCAAAGTGTAATGAACATGCTAGGTGCACCAAAATACACCGTCAACATCTCCCCCACACTTAGCTCTTGCTCGTCCTCGAGCAAGTACTCGTAAAAGAACTTCGTCCAAGGAGTGTAATCGTGTATCACTTATCCTTCTTCACAAGTTAGTCAATCCCTTCATCTTTAATACATAAACACAAAGTAATGATAATCAAACATAAACATGGGCGTTTAGAATTTTTACCACGTCAAGGTTTACCCCACAACTCAAACTCTTCACTCGAAGCTTTCAATTTCAGCAATACTTGCTTCTTTGCTTCCATCGGAGGGTTTTTATGATTTTTAAAACAAAAATTCCTGCAACAAGTATTAGACAAAAACCTTTCTCCAAGCTCTCTCAAGTCACTCATATGAAGTGGTTATCCTAACCAAATTTTATAAAACACTCACCTCCCATTAATCTCTCATATATCATGTAAAGGTGGAGCTATAGGTAGGGCTAGCGCAATCAACACAAGTATTGTCAAACTAAGAACTTCCTCTAATGGTTGTCTACCTTTCAAAGCCAATGATCATGAGAATTAACCATATGTAGGGATATCAAGGATGAGAAGATTTAGAATGGTGGACATGTGCAAGGGCAAAAGAAAATTGTGACTTCAAGGCACCAATGATGTCCTCGTTGTCGGATTGCACATGGTTGGAAATAGAGTAAAAGTTTCGTCTCACAATCAACGTGACATCCTTCCTTACACTTTATTATTTTTCTTTTGTTTCACTTGATCCATCCTTCTCATATCTTCATTGCTAACTCATCTTTCTCTTTTTTTTCTTTTCTTCTTTCATTCACATATGATTTTTTTTTTCTCTTTTTTTTTCTTTTCCATACACATACTTTTTCTCTTTATTTTTCTCTTTTGACAACTTTTCAAAGCTTTCAATTCTCACTTTCCTCGCATGCATACAATCTGAAATTTTTAAATAAATCATGCTAGAGACGAGACGAAACTTTGAAAATAGGTTGTGTTCAAGGAATACGATGTACAAAAGAGATGTATAGGGTTGGGTATGGAATCCAGTGATATACATGACTTTCGTTATGAAAGTCATGAACTGAATAAATGACGAGGCTAGCCACAAAAGATAAGCACAAGGACATGATCATTGCTCGAAATTAAAACTCACCAAGAGAGAAGGGTCCTAGCCTAACTCATCGTGCTAATCACACTTATGGTGGAGCGAAAAAAACAAACTTGGCTTTGGATAGGATTTTTTTTTTATACTCTCAACTTGGAAAAAGAGGTTTTGCTAACCTTTATTGCAAGGGTTTTAATATAATTTTCAGAACTGAGATCCTCCAATTTTTAGCATCGAACATAGCACAACTAGCATATGAAGCTCAAGATCGAAGTGCGGTATGGGTACTTTAAGTAGTAGCGATTCCATTAAGCACCACGGTAAACGTTTTTCAAACCATATACTTGTGTTCATATATCAAGAATCGAAGATTAAACAAACAAGTAAATAAAGATAAACAATACATAAAACACAAAGATACATATAAGGACTCTTTTTATTTGGTTTTCTTGACTCAACACTAATTTAAGACTCTTGCAAAAATTTAAAAACAGACTCGAAAACTAAAGACTCATAAAAAACACTAAGACTCTCACACGAAGATTAAACCGAACCTAAACTTGAAGTTCAAAAGCTAAGGCTAGCGAGCTAGCTCTCCCCCACACTTAAAACATACGACGTCCTCGTCGTATCTTACAAAAACCACGGGGGAAAACTAGATCTAATGGTACTTCGAGCAAGCTTTGCACCACTTGCCTCTCATGTTTCCAACCATGCCGAAAAGCTTGCGCACGTTACGGTTAAGGAACTTGTAGTCATCTTCAACTACGCGCTCCAAGTCCTCCATACGGCTGCTTCATCGCTTCCATGGATTGAAGACATTCGTCGGCCGACGCGTAGAGAGCCGCAATGGATTGACGGCAAACTCGACGACACACGGATGCAATCCGAAGGGGTCGTCGTCGCCATAATCTCCACCGTCGTCACCACCGTCGTCGCCACCTCCATTATTGTCGCCTTCGCCACCGCCGTTGCCGTCGCCGTTGGGGCCTTCGGGAGTCCTTTCATAAGGATGCTCATCCCAATCATCATCATCTCTACCGGCGGCCGCCCACGAGCTCGGGCTACGATCATCGGAGAAGTCGCTATCCCCATATTCCTTAGGCTCGGCGACATCTCCTTGTAATCCTTGATGCCTTGGAGACGTGCCGACCTTCGAACGGGTGTAGGGACCTTCTCTCCTTTGACGGGGTGGCGAGATGCAAGAGCTGCGGTCGGGACACGTCCTCCGCAACGGATACGTGCGGTCCTCTTGACGGGTAGCTTGACCTCGCATCGCATCGCCTCCTCCATCGATGGCTTCTTGGCTTCCACCTTCAACCCTAAGCTTTTTGGAGGCTCAATGGTCGCTACAAGGGTGCAACACATTGCTTGAAAGATTTGATTCTCGAGCTCCCAATTTGGCCAAATATATAGTCCTGAGAGAAAAGCCACGGGAACCTTATTTTCCTTTTTTACACTTCCCTTAAAATTTTCCGACCAAACAAGGAAGTCAAAAAGGAGCAATTCGGGCGAAAGTCGGGGACATCGGGCGTCGGGCCCCCCTTGGGCCGATCCGGCCGGGCCGGCCGGCCCACCCTGCCTCGGGGGCCGGGCCGGTCCGGTTTTTTGCACACCGCCCTGTTTTTTCCGTCCTCGGCCCGTGGGAAAAAGTTGGCCCGGTTAATCTTCGCGAAAAACTCCGAGAAAGCTAAAAGAAAAATTATTTACGAAGTTGGTGCCTTGTTTTTCGTCCTAGGCGGGACGTTCGGGCTCTTCCTCCATGGTAAAGACGTCAACATGATGAATGGGCACGACGTCGGGTTCGTAGTAAACCTTAAGCCGCTGTCCATTCACCACAAATTGATCGCCGTTTATATCCATAATGGTTACCGCTCCGTTGGAGAACACCGAATGCACAACATAAGGTCCGTCCCACTTGCTTTGCAATTTCCCCTTTCCGAAGGTTTTAAACCTCGAATTGTAGAGGAGGACCTTATCTCCTTCTTTGAATTCTTTTTTCTTCAATCTTTTATCATACCACCTTTTGATTCTCTCCTTGTATATGCTTGCGTTTTCATAAGCTTTCAACCTCAACTCCTCTAGCTCGCTTATTTGAATTCTCCGTTTCACCACCGCGGCATCGAGATCAAGGTTCATCTCTTTAATCGCCCAATAGGCTTTATGTTCCAACTCAAGCGGGAGGTGGCAAGCTTTTCCATAGACGAATTGATAAGGGGTCATACCTATCGGTGTTTTAAACGCCGTTCGATAAGCCCATAAAGCTCCGTCTAATTTCTTTGACCAATCCTTGCCTCCCTTCTCTATGGTCTTGTTGAGTATGCTTTTTAATTGCCTATTTCACGTTTCCGCTTGTCCGTTGGTTTGTGGGTGATAGGCCGTGGAGACCCTATGCTCAATTCCCAACTTGGACAAGCACTTTTTAAAGTTCTTCCCGGTGAAATGAGTTCCTCCATCACTTATCAAGATTCTCGGTGTACCGAAACGGGGAAAAATCACGTTCTTGATCATAGTGATGGACTCCTCCGTGGAAGCTTTACGACATGGTATAGCCTCTACCCACTTGGATACATAATCAACCATAACAAGTATGTACTCGAATCCAAATGAGTTTTTAAAAGGCCCCATGAAGTCTATGCCCCATACATCGAATACGTCGATTTGCAAGTTGTATTTCAAAGGCATAGAATTTCTTTGAGAGATGTTTCCGGTTCTTTGGCATTCGGGGCATGACGCAACATATCTTTTAGTATCTTCATGCTTCTCCGGCCAATAGAATCCGCTCGACCATACTTTGGCTTCGGTTCGAAAATGGCTATAGTGCCCACCGTACTCCGCCGAGTGGCACTTCCTTAGAATCTCAAGCCTCTCTTCTCTTGGCACACATCTTCTCATCACTCCATCATTGCCAAGCTTGAAGAGGTATGGTGCATCCCAAAAATATTTCTTACTTTCGAAATTATCTTCCTTTGAGTGTTTTTGTCTAGATGATCGAGGGGCATCTTTCGAATTGCTCGAATGATGTCGATCATCCAAGTATCTTTATCAAGCACTCTATAGAGGTGGTCATCTCTCATCTTATCTTCTATGGGCTCTTTATCATCTTGCCCACGATTCATCCTAGACAAATGATCGGCCACAACATTTTCCACCCCCTTTTTATCACGAATTTCAACATCGAACTCTTGGAGAAGAAGGATCCAACGAATCAAACGTGGTTTAGCTTCCTTCTTAGCCAAGAGATACTTTATGGCTGCGTGATCGGTGTAAACAATGACTTTCGAGTTCACGATGTAGGATCTGAATTTTTCGAAAGCGAATACCACCGCTAGCAACTCTTTTTCCGTAGTGGCGTAATTTAATTGTGCCCCACTAAGAGTTTTGCTAGCGTAGTAAACGGCATGAACTCGGCCTTCCTTTCTTTGACCCAAGACCGCGCCTACGGCGTAGTCACTTGCGTCACACATGATCTCGAAAGGTTGGCTCCAATCCGGAGGTTGGATGATGGGAGCACTCACCAACGCATTTTTCAAGGTCGGAATGCCGCTAGACACTTCTCATCAAAGTCGAAAGCCACATCCTTTTGAAGAAGGTGTGTTAAAGGCTTAGTAATCTTCGAGAAGTCCTTTATAAATCTTCTATAGAATCCGGCATGGCCTAGAAAGCTCCTTAAGGACTTAATATCCGTAGGAGGTGGGAGTTGCTCAACCGTCTCTACCTTAGCCTTGTCCACTTCAATTCCTCTCTCGGATATAACATGTCCGAGCACTATGCCTTGCTTAACCATGAAGTGGCACTTTTCCCAATTTAAAACCAAATCTACCTCCGCACACCTTGTAAGGACCTTTTCTAAGTTTGCTAAGCAATCCATGAACGTCTTCCCGTAAACGGAAAAATCATCCATAAACACTTCAACAATCTCTTCGATGAATTACGAAAACACGGCCATCATACAACGTTGAAAAGAGGCCGGAGCGTTGCATAGGCCGAAGGGCATCCTCCTATATGCAAACGTTCCGTAAGGACACGTAAACGTTGTCTTATGTTGATCTTCGGGTGAATAGGAATTTGCATGAACCCCCGAGTATCCATCGAGAAAGCAAAAATAAGCGTGGTTTGCTAATCTCTCGAGCATCTCGTCTATGAACGGTAGGGGGAAGTGATCTTTCTTCGTCGCTTTGTTAAGCTTACGGTAATCAATACACATCCGCCACCCGGTCACGGTTCTTTGCGGTATCAATTCGTTCTTCTCATTCTTCACCACGGTCAAACCTCCTTTCTTCGGTACACAATGTACCGGGCTCACCCATTCGCTATGTGGAACCGGGTAGATGATTCCGGCATCAAGTAACTTGATAACCTCTTTCTTTACTACCTCTCGCATGGCATGGGTTAGCCTCCTTTGATGGTCCACTACAGGCTTACATTGGTCTTCCATTGGTATACGATGAGTGCAAAAGGCTGGGCTAATACCTTTGAGATCATTAATTGAATATCCAATCACCTTCCTATGTTTTTTTAATAAAATCAGCAACGCTTCATTTTCTTCGGGGCTCAACTCGTCGCTCACAATGACTGGATAAGTTTTGTCTGGGCCCAAAAATTCATATTTTAATCCCTTGGGCAAAGGTTTAAGGTCTACCTCGGGCACTTGTGGCTCCTCGGGTTTGATTTCCCCTATGTGTTCGAATTTCTCTTCCTCCACGCTACCATCATGCGGCTCTAAGCCTTTTGTTGCTTCCTCTAGTTCTTCATCTTGTTGATTACTAATTTGATTTTCCATCGCCCTTTGCAGCGGGTCTCTAAGAGTTTCAACAAAACAAAGACTATCTATCTCTTCTATTTCTTCATCTTCGGGAGGAAAAGGAGTAGGGTGTTTAGAAGCACGAAGAAAGTTATATGTGTACTTTGTTCCATTAAGGTTCATTGTTACTTTGCCTTCTCCGGCATCTAACACGGCATCAACCAACTTAAGAAAAGGCCTACCTAAGATTATATGATCAGAATTACTATGGTAAGCATCAATAACAAAGAAATCGGTTGGTATATAGTTTCTAGAAATTTTTACTTTCATGTTGCAAGCAATACCTAGAGGTTTGATAGTTCTACCATCTCCCATGATTAATTTCGTTGATGTTGGAGCTAAGTCTAGGTTGTGGTATTGAACTTTATCGTAAATTTTAGAAGATAAAACACTTACTTGGGCTCCGATGTCGCATAAAGCTTTGCATTGAACTCCGTTGATCTCGCAACTCAAGTGTGGCGTCATCTTCTCTTCTTCTTCGGATCCGATCGAATAAATTTCAGCAAGGCGAGCGTATGGTGATTCTTCGGGCTTGATCCCCATGATCCTCTTCACCTCGGCAATATGTTCCGGATCCACCACGTCATCTCCAAAGAGCTTTTCAAAAATCTCACCGGTGGTTTCGAGGTCGTATGAATTTTCAGCTTTCCTCTCCGGTGGGAAATCCACTTCCAATGCTCTTGCCATTCCCTTTTGATTAGGGAACGGTCTTCTCTTGTCGAATACTTCTCCGTAATCAATAGGAACCCAATCCATTTGCTCGAACTCCCTTAGTGGCTTCGCGCTTGACATGCTTCTCTTGTTCGTCTCATTTGGTGCGACGAAGTCGACGTTTGGTGTAGTTCTTGACTTGATGTGTTCTTGTTCGGGCTTCTCCATGATTGGTTCCTCTTTTGTGACTTCCGGGGTTGCCTCATTAGAAAAATCAGCAAGCTTTTTCTTCCTTGAATTGAATTCCGGCTCTTCCGCAAGTCTTGTTTCCCAATCTCTTCGCATGGCAGCCGCTTTGCTAACTTTTTGTAGAAGTTGGGCGGCTTCCGTGAGTGTTTTCTCCATGAGATCCCCACCGCACACATTTCGACGTGTCGCATGCAACTAGGGGTTAGGGAAAAGAAAAATGTATGCAAGAGTACGTCACCGGTGAAGCCGAGTTTTGGTCCTTGTTCGATTAATTCATTAAACCTTTCCCGGGCTTGGTCTATCCCTTCCTCTTCTCCTTGCATGAAATTGATCACTTGCCTCCTTAGATGTTGAACCTTGCTCATTGGAAAGAACTTCTCGCAAAACTTCTTTGTCAACTTGTTCCAATTGCCTTCAACTTCAAAGGACGCAACCGAATACCATGTCTTTGCTTTGCCGGCAAGTGAGTAGGGAAAGAGATTCCATTTGAACCATTCATCGGGAACTCCTTCTTTACGCACCGTGTTGCATATTGTCGTGAACTCCCTTATGTGTCTATATGGGTTCTCCGTAACCATCCCTTCAAATGGGTTTTCCGCCACCATCTTCATGATCTTGGATTTAATTTCATACTTGGTCGCTTCGAGCTTCGAATCCGACTCTTGTACCTTTATGTCTTCACATCGAGGGCTAGCGTAATCCCTTAATGATTTCTCCGGTTCTTCCACGGGTTGATTAACGAACTCCATCTAGACAATAAGATAAAAACAAAAACAAAAAAGAAACAAGTGTTTTTCGATAATATATGTTAGATATAGCAAATAAAAGATAAACTAAAATATAAAACTAAGTTAGATGCAAATCAAACGATGTAAACTAACTTGCTCCCCGGCAACGGCGCCAGAAAAAGGGGCTTGTTGACGGATAAAAGACGTATCCCTCTACGATCCGCAAGCGTACGGACCCCACACCTTTTTCACCACGGGATTCCCAAGGTTCTTGTCAATCCGCGGAGCAAGGGGATTACAAGCGTTCGATCTACTATGACACACTTAGCTACTAAAACCCTAACTACTATTATACTAGAAAAACAACTAAACTACACTAGAGAGAATGATAAACGATCAAGAGAGAAGACACTCGCCCACGGGTCTACGATACTAGAGCATGCAATCGCTTAAAGACATGAAAACCAATCTAATCTATCGGGGGTTGTGACCACGGTTTCGCCCTTTCCCTCCTCTCGTCTCGTCACTACGCGAAGGTAATCATGACTAGACCTTTGATGGCCACGGCGTATTGAATGGATCCAAGGAAGCATTGGAGCTCGTACTCCCTCTACGGCATGGTAGCTAACCTTTAAGCATTAAAGTATATTCAACACAAGATGATAGATAGATAATCCGACAAAGTGCGATTACATCTCACGATCGATTACAACCCATGGACGAATGAGAAGATTACCCCATCAAGGTGCGATCATGGCACCGTTGATCATGGTTTCCCTTCCGCCGGTGTCTTCCTCCTTCTCCACGAGAGGGTGCTTCCTTCGAGGTGGTTGATCTCCACGGGGAGATCCTCCTCCTCTCTCTCTAGCTTGTGGATGGCCTTACGGTGCGAATAATTCCTCTCTGTCCGTTGGCGGCGCGTCGGGGGTTTTAGGGTCGAAGATCCTTCGAGGGCAAGGAAGACGGGACCGAACCGGTGCCCGAAGTGGGCCGGGCCGATCCGACCGGGCCGGCCGGCCCGGGCCCAATTTCGGCCCGGTTCGGTCGCCCTTTTTGCTCCGTGGGTCCTCGTGCACTTATCTACTTCGCCCCCTCCACTTGGATGATTTTGACGCCGTTATCCTCGCGATCAAGATGGAGACTCTCTTTGCATGAAGTTTGACCTTTTACGCTTCAATCCCCGGGGGTGTTCCTCGTAGCACTTCGGTCCTCACCACCATTGGAATTAATTTCAGCAAGCTCATGAACACGAACAAGACTCCATGAATGCTCCTTTGAACTTATTGCGAATCCGTCCTTTATGTCCATGATTTCCTACATAAACACAACACTTCCAAATGCATGCACAAAGATGAACTTGTTATATGATTAGCATGCCTAGTGGCGGGTTAGTTCCATAATCAAATCCAAACCAAAGTGTAATGAACATGCTAGGTGCACCAAAATACACCGTCAACGGACCCGGCGGCTCGTCGGGAAGGTGCGCTCGCGGAACGCCTCGCGGAACTCCGGCCCGGGTGATGAATGCCGGGTTCGGGTGGGTGGCGGTGTAGTTGTCCCACCACGCCTTGGCGGGACCCTCCGGGCGGGTGTGCGGCGATAGCGACACACTCCTCGTCGGAGCGGACGGTGAGGTCGAGCTTGGTCTCGATCACCCTCGGCCCGGTCGTCGGCCTCGAGTGGGTCATCCGAGTAGGCGAAGGTGGGGGCCTTCGGGCGGATGAACCTCTCGATCTTCCGCGTGAGGTCCTCGTCCCGAGGAGCGACGCGGTTCCCACCGTTGCCACGGTGCTCCATGGCCTCCGCCATCCTCGCATCGGCCGAGTCCGGAGCGCCATCACTTCCACCAAGTTAGGTGGGGGTGGTGGTGGTCGCTCCGACTCGGGGGCCGGCCTTGCGCGGTCGCTCCTTGCCCAACCTCGGCCTCGGGGTTCTCGGGCGGCGGTGGCGGTGCCCCGTCACCTCGGCCCCTAGCCCCCAAGGCTCCTCCACGCGAGGGGTGGACGGCCACGGCCACGGCCGCGTCCACGCCCCACCGGGCTTCTTCCTCGGCCACCGCCTCCTCGAGGCGAGCTATCAGCCGGTTGGAGTGGCGGATCGACATCCTTCTGAAAACATAAGGAAAAAGAAAGGAGTTTACGCACGTCACTCACCAACTCACACACCAACTCACGCATGAGTCTTAAGCATTCAAGAAAATAGCTCTAAATATAACCTACACTCAAGCAGAAGATGCATTAAGACGCAAATAACCTCATTAAGATCCAAGCACACAGCAAACATGATTATTACACTTGCTCCCCTGAGGCTGACTCAGACCTTGGGGTAGCAGCAACAAGTCAACGATCTAATACATCGGTACAATCTCAAAAGGGTAGTGTCTACATGGTGTGGCATGACTCTCTTCATGCACCGGAACATGCTCGCGGCTGCATGGAACATCTCATGGAAACTACTAGCATAGAACACTACTCTAGGTCATGCCTCCTGCTCAGCTCTCTACTCCGTGCGTGCCCGCTGGTACGTGACGGGGTAGCGGTCCTCGGTGGGGGTAGTCCGGTGGGAAGATCCGCGACACCAAGGCGTGAGCCTCTCGAACCTCCTCGGTCTCAACAGGGGTCGGCAGACGGGCCATCGGGCACAGGTGGAGCTTGAGGCGTGACTGGTGCAGCTCGAAGGTCTCGGTGCGAATCTCTCGCTGAGACTCGGGGGGTAGCTCTCCGTTGAGCTCGAAGAGCTCGTCCACACGAAGCGAGTCGGCGTCCTCCCAAGTCCTCCTCGGTCCCTAGGCCTTGTCCCTCAGGTAGACGGCCGTGCGTGTGAGCCACGTGATGTTGGTGACGTTGTCCGCTCGGCTCTTCTCCAGCTTCTCCACCTTGAGCCGCTCACAACCGAGCAGGTGAGCGCGTACCGTGAGAAGGTCGTCCTTGCGCTCGAGCTTGTCCTTCGGACTGTTCGACTCGCGGTCGGCCCCGCGTAGGTCCTCCTTGGCGTGCGCATCTCCTCCCCGGTGTCCACCCTCTCCATCTCGGACTGCGCGCGGGACGGTGGTCGTGCGGTCGAGGCTCAACTCGAGCCGGCGAACACGGTGGCGTAGAGCGGTGTTCTCCCTCTCCCGGCTCGGCGCGGCGGGGCGGGGCACCGGAGTGCGTCGATGGTGGCGTCCCCGACCCGGCCGTAGAGGGTACGTGACTCGTCCTCCGGTCGGCGCGCGTACTTGTCGAGGTCGACCAAGTAGGCCGGGCGGTCTCCACCGCAGTCTCGTCGGTCTCGCGGAAGGGGAGCGGCGTCGACGTCGTCCGGATCCCCTCGTACGAAGGAACTCCGTCCACGAGCGGTGCGAGGCGCCGGTAGTCCGGGGGTAGCGGCCGAAGGGTCCCGGTCTCGAAGGAGGCGCGGTGCGTGCGAGTAGGCGGCCCGGGGCCCGGCGGCGGGCGACGTCGAGCGCGGTCGCAACGGTGAGAGCGGCGGCGCGCGGACCTCTCCCTTAAACCCGGGAAGACTCGGGTGAGGGAGCACGCCGACCGTGCAAGCACCATCCGCCCGGTCACGGCGGGGACGTACTCGGCGCGGTACGTGACGTAGGTCGGAGGGACTCCAAGCACGACAAGGGCTCTCTCCATCCAGTGGCAGATCGCCCCGCACGTCTCGGGGGTGATCTCCGCGACCTGGTGCTCCATCTCCTGTGAAACGCAAGAAATTTCTGTCAGCGCAGGTGAGTAAGGAATTTTCAAAGAGGGAACGAGTTTTATAATATAGCTCAAGGGTATAACTATAAAGATAGAGCGTATAGAGTCCTATTTCTATCGACCTTTCCTAGGGATACGTGCTACGGTCAAGCATGGCTGCGGTACCACACTGTAAAACCCCGGATTTTCATAGAAAACCCGAATCCTCGTACCATCGCGATAGTTCCTGGATCGGTGGCTATCGCGTACGAACGTCTCACGGAATGATACACAAAGTCATACATCGCGTCACATAAAGTTAATAGTACATTAATTTATTACATGTCCATTATGGAGTACATCATTACAAGCCTCTAGGCTGAATCGGAGTGAAAATTCTACGCAACGGTAGCTATCTTCTCGAAGGGTCTCCATCTTTATTCTTCCCGCCACGGGCAACTCGAGCGAAGCGACGTATCCCTCGGTCGTACCATCCGTCGGCGTTGCGGTCGAAGTCGGACTCGTACCCGCACACCCAAAGTCTATCCCCAAGGAGTGGGATAGGTCCACGTCACCAACCGTATGCGGCTTTAAGTGGCCTAAATTCTAAAGGGAAAAGAGAGTAGACAAGGAAACGGTACGGGGTCTCCTAGGTAGCGACAGCGAGAGTATAAACAAGGTTTCTCCATCAATTTTCCCAAAACCCAAGTCTCTCGGCACAACCCGGATCCAACCGGTCACCCGGAAGACCCGTCACCAACTCCTACTCCCGTCTAGGGTCGATGCGAGGACTTCCTCTCCTCGCACCTCAATGATTACAACCGGATCGACGAAGTAGATGGAGCCTCTCTCCTCTAGCCGGCCGTAACCACGGCTCACCACACTCTCATCTATAAAGGGGGAGGTAGAAATCCCAAAACATGAGGAACGAACATGTCTTCTAGGCGGTGTCCATAACCGAGGACGCGGCTATAGCTATAGATCGAACGACTGCGGGAGCGTGTACACCCGTACCCATCCCGGAATGGTACCGCCGGTGTACGGCCGACCGAGCCCATCCTACGGCGAACTCTCGGTAGTTACGAACCCATCCCGCATCCGGCCCTCAAAGATGTCCCCCCCTCGGAAGGGACTACACCGGAAGCGTGAAATGCTCCCGTGTGGCCACACGGGAGTCGCTCCGAGAGGGTGGTCTCACCTCCACCACTCCCCCACCGATACCACGCTATCCATCCTAAGCGGGTATGGTTTCGCACTTGCCGAGCTCAACACGGCCCTATCCCCACTCTCGGCGGGGTGGTGTGTACGATGTCCTATAAACAAGTTGATCCACTCGATTTCGGACGGGGGCGAGCTCATGTCCTCCAAGCGCACGAAAAACCCCAACACCTAGGCTCCGAAAACCGTAACGGGGAGGGATGCACCGAGGAGTGCACCCCTATCCCCGATCCCCGGATCGGTTGTTTCGAGCTCACCCCCGCCAAAGTACCCAAAACGCCTTCTCCTGCCGGTTTTTATCCCACACACGCCAAGAACCTCTATTCCATCCCAACACATGCATCGCGAAGCTCGGCGCACATACACGCCCATATAAACATATATAGTAGTAGTAGGACAATCAAGGACGGGGGTAAATAAAGAGGCGATTGCAAGGTTCATCATCATGCATACATGAAGTAAAGCGCTAGCAATACTACTCAAAGCAATGCCTAATGGGCGATTCGGAATCGGTCGGGCGTGAACCTGGGGTCGGGTAGTCCTCCGCGGTGAAGTCGTCGGCGTAGTCGTACTCCTGACTCAGCTCTCCGGCTCCTCCTGCTCCTAGTAGCGCGAAAAAGAAATTAAACAGCGGTCCTATGGCAACTTAAATCCAATTAAGAGCAAATAAGATCCAAAATGGGAACAAACTCTATCCCAACCCGTAGTTCGAGATTTTAGAAATTTTCTGGAAGAGGTTTCGTAATTTTCGGAGATAAAATGGATTTTCTAGGATTTTTAGAAGAGAAAAGGAATTTTCTGGAATTTTTAATTAAAAGAAAACCCTTCCCATCCGTCCGCCGCACGGGATCCCCGGATCCCGCCGCGGCCGGGGTCCCCCGTGGCCCGCGGTGGGGGCTTGGCTCCCCACCGGCCGGCCCGCGGCCGTCCGGCCGGCGCCGTGCGGCCGGCCGTGGTGTGGCCCTCTCGCGTGGCCCGCGTCTGTGTGGCGGGCCGCACCGGATCCTCGGGGATCCTTCGCGGCCACGCGCGCATGTGGGCGCTCGTGCGCAAGGGCTCTAGGGCGTTCCCCCCCGCGTGCGTGGTGCTCGACGAAATGCCCCCGGACGGCGGCGTCGCGGCGGCGGCGCGCCGGCGGCGAGGTGCGCGGGCCCCCGGGCCCACATGCGACCGCAGGTGAGGGTGAAGTGTAGCGGGAATTGGTCTACCCCTTATCCGTGCGTCGTCTTGGCCAAGGATGGGCGGCGGCGCGGCATGGCAAGGAGCGGCGGCGACGGTGTGGGTGGCGGCGCGGCGAGGGTCGCCGGCGACGGCTCCCATCGAAGTCCAGCGCTCAGCTTGTGGTCGAGACGCGTCCTACGGGTGCGTATTTGCCTAAAGCTGGGGCCTTCCCCCCCTAAGTTGCCTGGAACGGCCCTTGCTTTCCGCGGCAGAGCTCGGGCCGGCGGCGCGCACGGTGCGGGCACGGCTCCGGCCGGGGTGGCCTTGCGTGCGCGCGCGCGGGTGGACGGCGCGTCGAGGCGGTCGTAGTGCCGGGCTCGTGTGGGCGGTTCGCGTGCGTGCGCGGGTAGAACGGGACCGAGCAGGGCCGGCGACGCGGCGCTGCGGAGCTCGACGGCGGCGCGACGCGCGTCGGCGCGCGCGAGGACGGTGCGGTACGGAAAGAAAGGGGACGGCGGCGAGAGCGCGCGCTTGCGGCGGCGGCGGCGGTGGCACTGCGGGAGACAAGCTTCCCCGGCTGGCACGATGGCCGGCACCACCGGCGGCGGCGGCGCGGCGGCGAGGTTGGCATGGCGTGCGCAAGGGGCGCGGCTCGAAGGCCGGGTCAACCACGAGAGGGCGAGGGGGGTTTGCCTCACCTTGGTGGCCACGGGCCGACGTGCGGGCGGCGGTGAAGAATGGTGGTGCGGAGACGAGGATGGAGGCGGCGGGTAGAGGTGGCGGCGCGGTACGGCGGCGCGGGGCGAGAGGAAGCAGGGGCGTCGCGGTTCTTGGCTTCGCGGCGTCCTCGGGCTTCCGTGAGTGGGCCTCCGGCTCCGCGCGGTCGACGGCGAGCTCCGGGGCTCCTCCTCTCCTCCTCCTCCTCCTTCTCCTCCGGCGGGCAGAGGCGGTGTGGAGCGGGTGATCTCCCCCGCGGCGGCTAGGGTTGCGGCTACTCCGTGGTGCGGCGGCGGCCCTCTTATAGTGCATGGCGGGACGCGGGACGCGTGGACGGCGCGGATCGCTCCGGCGGGCGCGGACGGCCGGCGGGCGGCGGGGCGGCGGCGAGCTCGGGCGACGTCGCAAAGTGAAAAGGGGGGAAAGCAAAAGGAAGGGGGTGACGGGAGGAAGACGGCTGACGCCGGGGGCGACGTCACCTGGGTCCCACCTGTCGGTGTCCGGGGGCGGTGGTGGTAGGTGGGAGACGGGCTGCGTTGGCCGGGCCGCGGTGGGCTGGAAAGGGAAAAGAACGGGGTGTCGCGGTGTGCGGGAAAAAAGAGATGGAGGTGGCCCAACAGACTTCGAGAGCTTGGGCTCGCGGCCCAGGAGCAATCCCCCTTCCCCTTTTTTCCATTTTCTTCTAAACCCCTTTCTAAATGAATTTATTTGAAATCCCACTCAAATAAATTCCAAATAAAACCAATAGAACTCCAAGTTTCTCACACTAACATTTTTATAGCTCCTAGGAATTTTCATTTAGCTCAAAATAAATCTAGGAATTAAGGGAGAGAAATGGAAGACATCCTTAAGTAAGTTGACATGCACTCCAATGATTCACCAAAAATTGTAAATCCACATTTTATTAATTATCATTCCTCACTAAATTTGAGGGATGTTACGGGCGAGCCACTCGAACTCCCTCAACCGCTGGAGACGAAGGATGAGAGCAATGGAGGTTGGAAAAGTTATATTTTGGAGAAAATAAGGTAAAATTGAGAATGACGATGGGATGATATGTCTCAATCGGCCATGACCCTTTATATTTATAGGGTGTGAGGTCTTACCCTGCAAATAGCACTTTACATCTCGGAATCAAGCTAAATTCCTAATCCTACTCGAAATCGGGGAAACCTGGTTAGACCGCCCCCGGAGGTGGTTAGACCGCTTGGCGCCTTTGTGCCAGACCGGCTACAGGACACCCGGTCAGACCGCCCCTGGGACCCGGTCTAACCGGCCTGTCTGGCCCGAGTCGGCTCTTGCCAAATTTGGGTGTCAACACATGCCCCCTGTTTTTTTAGTAAAGCTTGTGTGCTAAAAAATAATTCTAAGGACGACAAAACTGTTGTCGGTCATTTTTTATGCTAAGGGCGATTTTCATAGAAACCGGCCATGAACCTTCAAGCATCTTGCCATACACTTGGATATAATTTCTTCAAATATCTTCCATTGAGCGCCCTGGGTAGATGCTGTCCTTGCAAAGATTCCACCATATAAGAATTTCCGGAGCAAACTCTCACAACTTTGTATGGACCTTCCCAACTTGGAGACCATTTACCAAACTTGTTGCTCTTGGATCCAGTAGGAAAAATAGTTTTCCAAACCACATCTCCTACTTGAAAAGACTTAGCTTTTACCCTTTTATTATAAGCTCTAACAACTCGCCTTTTATCCTTCTCAAATACTTCCAAAGCTTCCAGACGCTTGTCGGTCACTTCATCAGTGTTATCCATCATCAAAGCATGATATGTATCAATACTAAGATCATTTTGCTTTGCAAGTCTATATGCACCCAGATTCACTTCAATGGGTAATGGCAGCCGCAATCCGCTTAACCTTACTGTAAGTTTACCCTAGGGCGCCGCCCTATAAAATCATGCCCGAGCCGCTATCCCTGTCCCGCACCGCCACCTTGGGGGAATTTCTTCTTGCAACCGCCGCAATCCAGAGGAGGAGGGGAAGAGGGAAGGAGTGGAGAAGGGGGGCACCGTCGGGGGATTGCAGGTCGCCGCCGGCCTGTGAAGCCGGAGCTGCCCGAGCTAAGGATGCCGACGCCATGAAGCTGGAGCCGTAGTTGTAAGTGCATGCACAATAATAAACTTACAGTAGTGAAGCAAAAAGGTCCAATTCCTTAAGGTAATTGGAGACGACCGTACATGGGTCACAAAAAGGTCCAATTCCTTACGGTAATTGGATTTTTGTTGTTAATTTGGTTGAGGTTTCACATCAGCAGGTATCGATATATTTCTGCATAATGATTGCTGAACAATAATAAAAAATTTAACTCACCAGCATGGACGGTAAATAAACTGGTAAAACTGACCAACAAGGATGAAAGTCACAGGAGATGAACAACATCCCTCGTGCTAGCTGCTGCCGATTGTTGGACCAGCGGTGGCCTCAGGCAGCGGGACGCTGCGGTACAATGAATTACTTGCAACGACATGCATGAATTATTTGGGCATATGGTGATCGAGCAGGGCAGAAGCTTAATTTGGGGTACAAACTCTTCATGGCTCGACTCAGCTGTCGTCGTTGCGGGGCACTTTCTTGTGAGATCCAAGGTCGACGACTCCTAGATCAACTCACTCATGAGTCTCCGCTGTTTGGCTGCTTGCGCACTGGCATGGCTTACGCTCTGCACTGCCCGTACATCCTTTAATTTCCTTTCGGTTGGCCCCCCCTAGGACCGGTGCCCTATTCATCCTTGTTGCTCATGACCTTCTCAGCTATCCAGTAATTAAGCTGAGATGTGGCTTACCATTATATGAGAGGAATGCTCCGAGCAGTGTTACCTGAGTAGCCTTGGCCATGGCTCTCAAATAACCTCTTAGGTTACGAATTGGCTTGTAGTCCAATGTTACGACGATTTAGTAGGACGTTACCTACTAGTGTTCAAATCCTTGTGCTCGCACATTTTCCAGAGATTTTTCTAGGATTTACCGGTGTTATATGCGTTAAGTGATAATGATGACTTTCGGGAATCTCCAGATCTGCCTCATGCTCAGTCCATCAGAGGTGCAAATAGGGGTAGGGTTTGCGTACGTGTGTTCATAGGGGTGAGTGTGTGTGCGTGTTGTGATCGTCTGCGTTGCACTGTGTAGTTTTTTTAAATAACCTCCTTGGTTGGGTCTTACAATTAACAAATACAAAGAGCAAAATGATAGATGCTTTCTCTCGAAAAATGATATAAATGCTTCCAACAGTTTTCTACAGTGCTGGTGCTGTTGCTCGGAGGCCTCCGATCTGCAGGGCCATCGCCAATTACAGCACTGTAGATGTGGCAGCCTTGGAGCTGATCAGCGCTCCGTGACCACATGGTGCAGCTTTAATTTAGGGTTTGTACGGCTCGCATGGAGTTTTTTTTAGTTCGGTGGAGAATTTGCCGAAAATGTTACATCGAGTTTACGCAATTATTTTAATTAACAGGACGCAACATTTGATGTGATGAGTGAATACTCCAGATTGACACGAAAACATTTCATGTGACGAGTGAAAAGTAGACACTTGTAGATCTAAACAAGCTAGGTCGACTAAACGCTGCACCCTAGGTGTTAGCAATCATTGCATGCTCGCACGTCTCAAGTATTCGACCAATAAACTATTAACTATTAACTATTCCCATTCATTTTTTTTGTATATAGAAAATCGTTTGCTCTATTTAAAAGTTCAGCATCTTGTTAATGCACACCAAGTTGCATCATATTTCTCATCCGTGTTATCAACAGAGAAAACGTCATGATTCACTTGGCATCATATATGCTTTAAACTTAGTTGGTGGAATCTAACTAACTAATGTGTCGTACATATTTTCAGTACGATACTAAATATCCAAACCACTATCCCTGAGATATGACGAGCATCGATATATATGATCCACAGTACAGTGATAGCATAATTACGTTATCTGAAGAAAGTATATAAAATATTTCAGTTATATTTGTTCCAAACATGTGAAAACTAGCTACAGGACATATTTGGAGCAATGTAATTTCGTCCTGAAATTGTAATTGAGCTCTTTAATGACTTGGAGTCGACAATTAACTGGGCAAGAAACATATACCTTGAAACTCTAAGTAGTCACACAGTTTGGAACTTAGTTATTAGAAATACTAATCTAAATTAACCCCAACATTCTGACCTATATTTGAGGCAAACAGCACGGGTTTCCTTTACTGAATTTTTCTGTATATGGAAAGGGGGGGTATAAATGTATATCCGTGGTCTCAAAGCCAAAGAGAATAACAAAAACCTATTATCAGAAATTACACAACCAAGTTGCCAACTTCCTCGAAGGTAAATTTCCATCTCGATCTAGAGGGATATTATTGCAACACCATCAAAGACTCGTACAACTTCATTACAGTGCGTTTCAGATGGTCCAGCACACCACACCATGATGTGGACCGAGTTCTGACATAAATTGCCTACCTTTATCATGACAAAAACATATATATCTCCGAAAATAAACCTATGAATGCTTCTACATTTGATGCATCTACCGCAGTTAAAATAAGAAATTCACAGTACGGTTAACATATACAAAGACAAGCAGAAGAGACTAACTGGTTGGCAAATCTGTTGATAAACTCCCTATATACTCATGTTTCACAACACTACAAGTTTTAAGCATAGCCGCAACAAGTAAAATGGTCAAAGTGTATTTTCAATGAAATGCTGCTTGAAATTTTTAAATGAAGATAAAACAAATAAGTAATGTGGAACGGACGAGTAATATAGACAAAAAGGGCTCTTTTATGGTGGACCATACACCAACCTATACCGCTGTTACAAAAGGGCTAGTACGAACGAATCCGGTGGTTGAGATTATAAGTTGTATACCACCACAACTTACACATGTGGTATAAGGTGGTATACGTAGGTATAGGTAATATAGGGTATTATTGGAAGTTTTTCTTGGTAGCATAAACGGAAGGAGGTGACTAAACTGAGAGGGCTCTCCATTTGGTTTAAATAGAGAGCCCTCCGAGGTTACTTTCTACGATACAAAAGTTACTTCTCTTTACTCAAAAATACACATAGGAGGAAGTAAGTTTTAGTCACAAGTTACTTTCTGCGACACAAAGTTACTTCTCACTTTGTGTCGCAAAAAGTGCCTTTGTATCGCGGGAAGTAACTTTATGTCGCAGAAGTAACTTCGTGTCTCGGAAAGTAACTTTTACATCGCAGGAAGTAACATCGGAGGGCTATCCATTTAAGTCCAAATGGAGAGGCCTCTCGGTTTGATTTTGGGTAAACGGAATATATGATTTCTTACAAAAATAGCCATATATAAGCTGGAGGACACACAAAAAATATATGATTTCTTACCAAAAATTACCATATTTATGGGGTGGTATAAATAACGAATTATACTTGGGGTGTTTCAGGAATCTTTTTACTTGCAAGCATGTGACGATTGGAGGCTATCAGATGTGCCGGTTAAAGACTTAAAGGCCACACCAAGAGAACACCAATCAGTCCATACCGGGTCTCTATATAAAGGAACCCAAACCTAAGCTAAGCGTCCACACACCGAAGATGTCTGCATCTCTCTCCCCCTCCTCTATGGCTCTCTCTCTGATTCCACTCCTGCTGCTGGCAGCCGCCACCATTCCCTCTCTGGCTTCAGCTTCAGGCGACGCCCTCGACCATGGCTTGGATGCCGAGGGGCTCCTGATGCTGGGGAGGTTCCATGGGTGGATGGCGGCGCAGGGCCGGTCGTATGCCACCGAGGCAGAGAAGATGCACCGGTTCGGGATATACCGGAGCAACATGGAGTCCATCGAGGCGGCCAACAAGGACCCCCGGATGAGCTACCAGCTCGGCGAGACCCCGTTCACCGACCTCACCCACGAGGAGTTCATGGCCATGTACAGCAGCGGCGGCCTGTCCTCCCCGGAGCCCGAGGGGGAGGTGATCACGACTCGTGTCGGCCCCGTCCACGAGGGTGGTGTCGCCGATGGCGGAGAGGAGGAGCATACTACCAACCTGACGGCGGTGGCATTGCCGGCGAGCGTCGATTGGAGGAGCAAGGGCGTCGTCACGCCAGTCAAGAACCAAGGGGGTTGCGGTAAGTAGCTATAGCTAGGCCAGTGACATGCATAGTATGTGCAGATGTGTTGATGGATGCAAGTGTGCCTCGTGCAGGGTCTTGCTGGGCGTTCGCTGCGGTGGCGGCGATGGAGAGCGCTCAGGCAATTCGCACGGGAAGAGCGCCGCAAACCCTGTCGGAACAGCAGCTGGTGGACTGCGACGGGTACGACAAGGGCTGCAACGGCGGCTGGTTTCAGAATGCATTCCGATGGGTGATCAAGAACCGCGGCATCACCTATGCGGCGTCGTACCCCTACATCGGCAAGGCGTCTGGCATGTGCCAGGCGCCCAAGCCCGCTGCGCTGAGGCTCCGGAACTACGGGTTCGTGCCCAAAACCGAGGTGGCGCTGATGCGGGCCGTGGCGCGGCAGCCCGTCGCGGTCACAATCAACGTCGAGGACCCCTGCTTCCAGCACTACTGGAACGGCGTGTACAAGGGCAGCTGCTCCTGGAACGGTGTCTACACCGGCGGGGCGTGCGGGACGGCGCAGAACCACGCCGTGACCATCGTCGGCTACGGGGCCAAGCCGGACGGGACCAAGTACTGGATCGCCAAGAACTCGTGGGGTGAGACGTGGGGCGCCAAAGGTTTCTTCTACATCCTCAAAGGTGCAGGAATATGCAGCCTTGCTAAGACCGCGAGCTTCCCTATCGTCGTCTGATTATGCATCGTCGTCCCAGTCCCAGCAGTCTAGCTATATATCTAGCTAAGACCGCGTGCTTTTACTTTCCTGCATGATTTCACCATTCCTAGCTTTGTAATCACTCATGTTGCAGTACGTGAATAAATCGTCGTGTGTGTCGTTTAAAAGGTTTAGGGTGCTACACATGCATCCTTGCCTATGAATAAATATGCTTTAAATAGTTTTTTTTAATAAGGTTGTCAAACTAAGTACTGGTGTTACCAGTTTCACATGAAAAATTTCTTTATGTAATGGAAGTCAAACTTATAACATCAAGAAAAAACGCGCAACCGTGAGAACCCAAGTTCACATTTACAATTTACCCAATGCGTGTCCTCCATGTTGAAATACAAAATATGTATAGCATTTCTGTGTATTTTCGCTGAGAGAAATGCTCCCCCCGAGGAGATTTCTAGCTAGGAGCTATATGTGGGGTTGTAGCGTGCTAGTAGTGTTAAAAAATAAATTAAATGTGCAAGAATGCACATAGACCAAGTACCATAGGGTCTTACTCTTAAGTATCCGGTTCATTTTTAAAACAAATCCATGTGAGCATCTCTCCGATCTACACCAAATCGCTGGCATCTAACCAAAGATTTTACATATTTGATATCCATGTGAATTTATAACACCCACTCGAACATCACCATCTTGAGGTCTATTCTTCTCTATCTATTGGCAACTAACAACTGCGTGTCACTTAATTAAGGGCTGCATGGTTGCAGGCCGCACCCTGCCTCGCCACGTGTGTGCTCGCCATGCTATAGTGATCTTGGCGTGGCCGATGAATCGTCCGCCACAGGGTGTGGCGGCCAGCATAGGGGCATGGCGGGCTGTGGCGGCCACCAAACAGGCCCTTATTCTTTCAGTATGATAACAGGTATGCAAACAAATATTTAATGGGATATAACGAGCTTTGTCAATGCGGTGCAAAGTGCAAGGTTAGCATGATTACATTATCCACTAGTAGAGAGAGGGCTTTTAGTCTTGGTTGGTAGAGGTCTTGGGTCTCTCATGTACAACCGGGACTAATGATGAGAGAAAAAAGGCCCCCCTTTGGTCCCGAGTGAACAAAATGGGTGCACACCAGCGCGCCCACCCCCTTCAGTTTCCGTTGGTAATACCAACCATGACTTAAGGGTCTCGTTAATTTTTTTCAATTTGAGCTTATATTCTAATTGTTGTCTCACCTGTATATGTACGTATACACATTTGCACTTAGTATCTATGTATACCTGCCTATATATACCATATACGCACTTAGACTTATATATAAACCTATATATCTATCTACATATATAAACTTATAAATATACACATCAAAAATAGATATTTATATTTTTATGCATAGGACTTACACACAATATTATACGTCAAAATAAATAGTATATATACATCAAAATATCGTTCACTTCAAATTTCTAGTCCCTACTACCGGTGGAGATGAATCACAATAATTTTTTACATCCATCATAATAATGTTTTCCTGCTGGATTAACCACCTCATCCAAGAGGAATCCAGTGAGACTTTCTTGAATCACGAAAAGACGATCCTTCTGAATGACCTCGTCCTTAACCATATCTATCTGTAATGTTCAAATATGTTAATATATTACACCCAAAAAATTAAATATAGTAGAAGCGGTTAAGAAATGATGTATTATTAATAAGTTTATTTCATTAACTTACATTATCATTTCCAAAGTCTGTACTTGACAAACATCGTATGTGCTCACAGACATAGTATCCACATAAATTATTTCCTTGTTCCTGTCTCTAACACTAAAGTGGATAGGAGAAAATGTTATGAAATATAAGTGTGATACAATTTACATTTTCTCAATCTGAAGTTGTTATTTGGATTACGTACCGGATAATCAGTATAGATGGTAATTGTCGGTTTAAATTGGCCTTCTTTATTTGTAATGAATTTTTCCCAAGCTTTGATGAAAATTAATGAAACACAGTGTGTTAGTAAAAGCAATCTATATATATTTCATTAAAGAGAATGTATTAGATAGAATTATTACTCTTGAAATAGATCTTGAAGGTCTTGGTAACTTGCGGGATTTTTTCTCAATGAATCCCACACCATGACGTTGTTATTGTCTACTGGAATTATCATAAGAATCTAGTGGAAATTGTATATACATGGTTGTAATACTCATACAAATTAGAACTAAATAGAATTAGCAAGGACAATTAGACGGCAATCGCACATACTTGTAGCTGTAAGGTAGTAGTATGAGATCCTTGTCATGAAACTTAGACAAGGTCCTATAGATTGTCGTTGATGCTTCACCTCAAACTGGTTAACTTTTGTTGGGTCCATGAAACCAATTCTGTCAGCATTACTCATTGTTTTGCATCTCTTGTTTTTGCTGGATACCAAAATTGAAATACAAAGTTAATTAGGAGATCCACATATGCAATAAATTTATTAATAAACATAAAAAATACACCACTTACAGACACCAAGCGACGATAAGATCGGTATTTAGGGCGTCTAAATGGTAAACTTCATAAATATCTTTGAATTCCAGCCAGACCACCTTGTCGCCTTCAGTGGCAAATTTAAAATCTTGCGGTCTAGCAAGTATACCTAAAGGTATCTACACCTTTTGCTGAGTGCCGCATGTGCCACTAATAAAATTTGTACAACTTAGGGGAGAGCTTATGTACTAGTTCTTTCCGGATAAGAGGTTTTCCCGGCTGAAAGGGCCATCTATATACAAAACTTGGATCTCGATGTGGTTCTTCATGGCCTAGTGCAACACTTATAGGCATCCCTGACGGTTCACAAAATAAATAACCTGCAATAATTTTTGTGTAGGCAATTCCGCAAGAGCTCGTTCATCTGCAATGAGGCCGGAGGCAACGTAAGTTTGTTTGCTCATCAACGCATTTGTTTTTTGCTCCAGCTTCTTTGCACCAATATCTTCTTTAGACTACTTCGACGCCATTATGGGTATCATTTTGTTGCTATTTTCACTCATTAGGTCGAAAAACCCAAGTTTGCCTAGATCTACTTCTAGCTTAAACTTGAATAAACACTAATTTTCTATGAATCGATATGAATTTATGAGAATATACAATAACTTCAATCTATTTCAAGAATAAACAAGAATAAACACTAATTTACTATGAATCGACACGAATTTATGAGAATATACAACAACTTCTATCTGTTTCTAGAATAAACAAGAATTTTCTATGAATTTGAAGAGTAAACACTAATTCATTTTCTAGGAATAGACACAAATTTTTGAGAATATACAATAATTCCTATATATTTCTAGAATAAACAATAATAAACACTAATTTTCTATGAATAGACACGAATTTTTGAGAATATAAAATAACTTATAATCCGTTACTATGAATATACAATAATTCCTATAAACTTCTATCAATTTATAAAATAACCAAGATTTTTTTATCAATTTTGGTAGTGGCGCCTAGTCGAGTCAGCAAGGAGGCGGTGGCGTGATACTGGGTGCGTCGGGGGAGGCAGCGGGGAGCTGGGAAGAGACGATAGTCAGATATACTAGGGAGTGACGTATTTAATTAAAATTATTATACAAATATTTAGTATATTTTATACTTAAATTTAAACCTTCAATTAAAATTATAAAAATGTTGGCGCAAGTAATTCATTTGTTTGCGTCAGCAAGACCCAAAACCCTCGAAATTTGGGGTAAGGTCTGGGGAGGCTAGCGGCCGGGAGGGAAGGCCGCGCCCCTACCAACATTGGGGATGACGACCATGAGGAGGAAGGCAGAGTGAAGCAGGACGAGGCGATGGAGGAGTGAGATGACAAGGAGGACAAACGATGTTGCGCGTGCGGCGGCGGTGGAGCCGCGGAGGCCGGGGAGGATGGCGCGGAGGAGGAGGATGGGGAGGAGACCGACGCACGGTGGAGAATGACGGGCGTGTCGACGGCAGCTCTGGGGGAGGCCGTGTTCCGGGTTACGTCGTCGATGATGTCGGTGGGACCGACGGGGGACGACGACATCGGCGGAGAAGGGGTGGACGACGAATTACGGGAGGCCAACGGCAGCGCTGAATTCTGGGGGGGGGGGCGAGGATATACGTCCCCCTTTAGTCCCGGTTGGTGTTACTAACCGAGACAAACGAGGCCCTTTGTCTCAGTTGGTAACACCACCCAGGACCTTTTCTCTCAGTTGGTAACACCACCCAGGACTAAAGGGTGATTTCGCGCGGAGCCCCCATAAGGGAAATTTTCCCTCTTTAGACCCGGGTGGTGTTACCACCCGAGACAAAAGTCCCCCTTTTGTCTGAGTTTGTTACACGATCCGGGACTAAAGGGGTATTTTGCGCGGGTCATTGAATTTTTTTTCATTTTCCTTCCTCATTTTCTCATCCTTTCTATTTGCAACATTTTTTAAAATGCTAAGTTTAAATATTTGAACCAGGCAACATTATTTTGAGTTAAGAATTAATAACCTTCACTTTCCTATATAACAATTAATCTAATAATTGAAATAATTACTTCTACTTTTCAGTTTATATAAACCTTTTTCCAATTTTTAGTGATAATAATGATTATTTCATTTCATATAAATTTTAGTAACAAGAATTATACATCGAACTCAACAATATTTATCTCCTAAGACACAAGAGACCATGTGGCAAAATTTGGCACCATTCCATATCTTTTTAGTGGTGAACTCGATTCCATTTTTAATTATAGGGTGATATTGCACGGAAATTCAATTAAACTGAAAAAATGCTGAACTGATTTAGAAAAAACTCAAACTTGGTGGTTACTTCCCACAGGACATCTGAAAGGCTTATAACAAGTTTTAGATCAAATACATGGAATACAGTCATACAACATTATACAAATGATTTGAACATTAATCATTATAATACAACATTGAATTTGCTTTTCTAGACGAAAGTTCCTTGGTCATGGTCCTGACGTTAGTACAGTGTCTCTTCATTTCCAAGTGATATGCTTGGGTCAACTTCAACAGCGAATGGGGGCATGCCATTGAACTGATCATAATCATCCAATTTGTTTGTTCTGCCCTCGACTCCCACGATTACTCTTTTACCTGGAAGAACAATACGACGCTTTGGCTCTTGTGGTTCTTCTTGGGGATTTGTATTCTTCGGTTTGCTTGTCATATCCTTGACATAGAAAACTTTTGATGCACATTTTTGGCAAGGACGAATGGTTCATCTTTGAAACCAATCTTGGTCAGGTTCACTATTGCCATTCCATATTGATCTTTCCTTATGCCACCTCCAGTAAGTTTTGCCCATTGGCAAAAAACAAAGGGATGTTCAGCGCCCCTCAAGATCCCATATCTCTTCTATGAAAACATAATTGGAGTTCTTGTTATTGTTGCTGTCCATGGCGTCTATACGGACACCACTATTTCGGTGTGTGGTTTTCTAATCTTGGTCTCTTGTGTAAAAAGTATAGCCATTTATATCGTAAGCTTGGAAATTCATAATTATGCTAGAAGGTCCCCTAGCTAACAAAGAGAGTTGTGGGTGAATTGTGGAATCACCAATAAGTTGTTGACTCAACCATGAGGGAAATGTTTCCAAGTGATGGCGTATAACCCATGCTTTGGTTTTGGTTGGATTTTGAGAATAAGTAATCTTCATGTGTTCCTCTATATACGGAGTCACCAAGGATGTTTGATGCAGAACAGCTAGGTGTGCTTTAGGGAACAAATCAGTATCATTGCTCAAACTTGTTTTCCTTCCAATGGTGGCCTTTCCCAGTAGCCTACCCTCGTCTCGTAATACTGGAACCCCAATCGAGTTATTTGAGTAGACAAAGTCAACTCAAAACTCAATGACCTCCTCAGTTACATATCCTTTGGCGATGCTTCCTTCCAGACGTGCGTGGTTAAGAACATTTTTCTTGAGTACTGACATGAACCTCTAAAAAGGCCACATGTTGTGCAGGAATACTGGACCAAGAATAGTAATCTCTTTCACAAGGTGAACCAAGAGGTGAGTCATAATATTGAAGAATGAAGGTGGAAATGCCAACTCAAAGTTAGCACAAACCCGGAGATGTCCTTAGCACAAACCCGGAGATGTCCTTAGCACAAACCTCGACAATGTCTAAGAGATCTCCCGGGTTGTGCTCTAGTGAACCGAAACATGCACGAAATCATTCCAGGTTTTTACCACTGACTACACATGTGATATAACGACCACTCGTCACATTTCGTGATTTTTCGACTATATTTCCATTTTATATAATTTGAAAACGATTCGCGGGAAAGTGAGTGGACATGTGATCCGCCCTAAGATGTTCGAATTTTGGCACGTGGGCCTAGATTAGGACTAAACTCACACTAAAAAGCAAGAATATCATTTTTCCCATCACATACATGCACTGTTTTGATGACTTGCAGTTCAAATTCGAAATATGCATAGAAATTCAAAACAAAGGCCAAAATACATAAAATATAGTAAAAATTTGTCAAAAATCATACCAAAATTGCAAATCAATCTCTAGGTCATGTACCTTTACCAAAGAAAAAAACTTAAAGCAAAAACAAAAAGAAAAATATTTCTTTGCCGATGGCTCGGTGGGGCCCTCGGCAAAGAACCGTGTGCCGAGCGCGGGCCGTCGGCACAGGCTTCTGTGTGCCGACGGCCGGGATAGGCTCTCGGCAAAGGCGGGTCAATTGGGTTTTCAACGCGGTCCACGGGGGGCGGGCCTTTGACGAGGGCACTCTTCTTGCCGACGGCCCCCTTGATCTGGCCGTCGGCACAGTGTGCGACAGTCAAATGTAACGGCCGTCCGTTCTTCTCCGACGGGCGGTTATGTCCCGAGAGCTAACCCTCGGCAAAGAAACCGTCTTGCCGAGGGTCGTGCGGTGCCGACGGTCCGGCCGTCGGCAAAGATGGTTGTGCCGTGAGTCAACCTGTGCCGACGGCGGCGCTCGGCACAGATCAACTCTGCCGAGGGCCCGACAAAAGGCCCTCGGCAAAGCCGTATACGCTCGGCAAAGCCTGAGTTTCCCGTAGTGATTGTTACTTGTCTTGTCAAATTCAAATTGGTTTTCAAATCGTATACAATTTTGCCATGCATTATTGGCCCGTGCGCGTACCAGACAAAATACCAATTGCAGACAGGGGGATCCGGGTTTGACGGGCACCTCGTCAAGGCCACCCACCGCCGCGTGAATGCACGTGTTGCTACTACCTAGACAAAGCTCCACAAGAATCCATGGAGCTCATCCTCCATGGATAAAGACGAGGGCAGTGCTATTACATTGTCGCCATTGGGAGTCCTAAAGAAAACGAAATGGATGGCCTGCCATGAGTAATTAAACATGTCACCAGCTGGATTCAGTGGATCGAGACTAGATGGCCTGCCTGCCATGAGAAATTAAACAACGGCTAATTTCAGTCTATCGTCTCCAACGAATTTTCAACTACATTTCGGATTACGTAGGAGTAGTGTTCCTCACTTTCCATCCATCCACCGCACCATGCATTCTACCCACAGCGATAGCTAGCAGCAGACAGCTAGTATCCTTGAGAGCTTGGCGACCGAGAGGGCCGGATGGATCACGTGACGGGGGCCATGGGCGTTCTCCCGTCCAAGGTCCTGGAGCTGCTCAAAGAGGAGTACCAGCTTCAGTCCGGCGTGCGTGACGAAGTGAAGTTCCTCTCACGGGAGCTCGAGAGCATGTACACGGCCCTCTGCAAGGTGGCGCAGGTGCCGCCGGACAAGCTGGACGCGGAAGCCAAGCTCTGGTCGCGGAACGTCCGGGAGGCGTCCTAGGACATGGAGGACATCCTCGACTCCTTCCTGGTCCGCGTCGACGTCGGCGGCGGCACGCAGCCGCCTGCTGCCGACACCGACAAGGTCCGGCGGCGGCTCATGAAGAGGATGGGCAACCTGTTTGGCTCTCCCAGCAAGCTCAGGGCTCGCCGTGACATCGCCACCGCGATCGTGGGCATGCGGAAGCAGCTCGAGGAGATGGCCGCGCGGCACGCCAGGTACCGGGTCGACCACCTCGTCGCCAACCCCGCTGCTGCTCCGGCGAGCGTTGACCCTCGCCTCAGCGCTCTCTACAAAAAGGCGTCAGAGCTCGTCGGCATCGACGGACCGAGGGACGCGCTCATTCAGATGCTGTCCATCGGGGAGGACGAGACGGTCTGCAAGAAGACCAAGACCGTCTCCATTGTGGGCTTCGGAGGATTGGGCAAGACCACTCTCGCCAAGGCAGTCTATGACAAGGCTGTTCTTCAATTTGACTGCCGTGCTTTCGTTTCAGTGGGCCAGAATCCTGAACCTGAGAAAATCCTGAGGGACTTCCTCATTGATCTCGTTGATAACGAGAGAAAAGATAACGAGAGAAAAAGTATTCTTGCCAATGGTGGTGCTCAAGATTTGGAAAGGTACAGCTGCGCTGATCTGATGGTGTTGAATGTAGAGCAGCTCGTCAAGCAAATCCATGAGTTCCTAAAAGGTACTTAAAATTATCATTCATTTGAGTTCGTAGTATGAACCTAGGGAGCCGATTGGCCCCTGTTCTTATTACATATACGATGGGTAACCTAGCCAGGGATCTTATTTATGGAGGTTACATTAAATTACTTTCTATAATACTGGAGAGCTATGTAACTTTAGGTATGTTTGGTAGATCAGAGCAACTCCAAGAGACTAGCTATCTTGGCTTGACTAGCTAAAAAATGAAAAACTTAACAAAAACAGGATTCCAACATATTAGCCAAACACCCCACTAGCTACCCTCGGTAGCTAAACTTGTGCCTTCGCGTCCTCAACACCTCTTGCACGGTCCCCTCCAGCTCCCACCTCCCTCACGTGGCTGACACATGGGCCTAGTTTTGGGATGACTAGTCATTTTAGCTAGTCTGTTGGGAACAGAGGAAATATAGAGGAAGAATACTAGCTAAATGTGAATTTATCTAGTCTTATTTAGTGAGTCGCTTGGAGTTGCTCTGACTATATGCTGTAGTGTCGTCTATTTTCTACCATAAAAAGGAATAACTGAAGGATACTATACAAAATTTTACCTCATAAACAAGTCAACAACATTATGTAGTAATAGTGTCCTCTACGTATCTTCCTAAAACGAATATTCCCTAAATTCACATGTCCCCACCCATCCCACTCCGCCCACCCCACTCCACCTCCTCTTGCCCGCCAACCGATGCTCCATTCAACTCCACCTCCTCCATCGCATTTGCCGGAGCCTCCTTGTCCCCACCAAGAAAGCTCCATACCCTCCCGTCTCAGCGCTCATGGACTCAACCGCTAGCTTCACCCCCATAGCAACCGGCTCCCATCCCTATAGGCTCGCCATCCACGCAAAGAAGGTCCTTGTCCGTCCCTCTCGTGGCTCACGCCCAAAGGAGGCCCCAACACTTCAAAGGCTGGCCAAGGCAACACTCTCATTGCTCGCGTGGCTGGCCACGGGCCCCGTGGTGATTGTGGTCCCTAGGGCGGGTGATGGCCAAAGACAACACTTCCCCTCCGCTACTATAGCAGAAACCACTACTTTATCCCACTACAGTGGACAAGAAAGAAGGTGAATGGGATCACCAAGTCATTGAGCTACCGACCCTGATCCCGTCCCGCAACTCCCCCATCCTCTTGCTTTCATCTACAGTGCTACCCAAGCTTAGGGATGGTGATAATGGAGCCATGTCCAACGCTGCCTCGAGAATGAAGTTTATCCCACCGCATTGGACAAGAATCAAGGGGAATGGGATTGCCAAGTCATTGAGGGAGTTACACATGGTTTAGAGAAACATGCATTATTAATTATGCTTCCTGTCTGGTAATATTTGGCATTCAGGTGTCTTGAACAGAGAAAATTATACAAGATGCCAAGCCTGTCTAGCAAAGCATTGCTTTAATGAAATGACTCGGATCTTGGAACCCCATACCACCAAAACATTCCTTAAGTGTTAACTCCTTATCCAGGCTATTTGTCTCCTTCCATTTTCCATGCCCTACATAAATTCCCTCAATAACGATCGATCGTGAGGTCATCACACTAACCCAGAGTAATATAATTCAAAAACGCTCATGATCGACATCCGTGGGGAGTGCCTGACCAACAACTTTGATCAGAACCTCCATAGGTGCTTCTAACGTGTTGTCCTTCATGCCCTGACCCAATCTTTCCTTCAAACGCTAGAAGGGTTCGCCTTTCGTCCTTCGTTATGGAGTGGGAGACCTCAATACTTAGCATCAAAGACCGTCATCTGCACTCCCAGAATATGCTTGACTTGATGATGCACACACTTTGTTGACCCTTTTCTTAAACATGATAAAACACTTCCCATGGTTAATTACGTTCTTTATTTTATTTTTTGTTGCATGCCACATTGCCTTCCTATGGAAGTATTTTGTATTTCTCTATCACCCTCAGGAAAGTTAGTGTCCATACCCACACTTTTGTTTGTTTTATTGATTCATGGCTCTTGAATTGTATATTCATAGGTATTTCATCACTGTAGATGATATATGGGAGCCATTGGAAGTGCTTTGAAATTATATTTCCAACCGTATAAAGAACGCCCAAAACCGATCACGTATGCGACTTGAGAATCCGATTTAGTCAAAGCTACTCCTAGACTCTGATACGGACTTGAACTTGAATTGCTTTGGGCCTCCACCTTGGGTACTCGAACCAAATTAGTCGTGGGCCTCCTTCTTGACTTGGAATCCCGTGCTAGACTCCCTCTTCTCCACCCCATGCACCACTCATGGACATATGCATGGGTTTCATATTCTCATCATTTCCTTTCCATATGAAAAGCCCATCTCACGAGACTTAACGAGTAGTTAGTAATAGTAGAAAAGGAAAGCATATTTGTCCACACACATACTCTAGTTTGTTTTTCTGATTTTTGGCTCTTGCATTGTATATGTGTAGGTATTTCATCGTTGTAGATGATATATGGGATAAAGAACCATGCATGGGAAGATATAATCAAGCTTGCTTTTTCAGACAGTGATAACGGAAGTAGAGTAATTGCAACTACTCGTAAGCCTGAAGTTGCTAGAGAAATCGGTGATGCTTGCTACGAAATAAAAGAACTTTCTCCAGATAATTCCAGAAAACTGTTGTACATGAGAACATTTGGTGGGGAAGACCAATGGCCAGATAATAGTCAGGTGGCTGATAAAATTCTGCAGAAATGTCATGGCATACCGTTAGCTATCATTGCAGCAGCTAGTTTGTTAGCAAAGAAGCAAATACATGAGTGGTCTAATGTGTACAGCTCAATCGGTTTCGGGTGTGGAGACAGCAATAAACAAGTTGACAACATGATGAAGATACTTTCTTTTAGCTACTATGATCTACCTTGCCATCTGAGGACTTGCATGTTGTATCTGAGTGTGTTTCCAGAGGATTATTTTGTGGATAAAAACATGTTAATATGGAGGTGGATATCCGAAGGTCTTATACACACAGAAAAAGGGGAAGATCCCTTGGAGGTCGGAGATAGCTACTTCCATGAACTCATAAACAGAGGCCTGATCCTTCCATCAGAGTGGGATGGCATGCTACATGGCTGTCGTGTCCATGACTTTGTTCTTCAACTCATTCGTGACTTATCAAGTGAAGAAAAGTTTGTTTTTGTAGTGGATAATGAGCAACGGTCACTTTCACCTGGAGAAGGCAAGGTTCGTCGACTAGCGGTGCTGAATATATCGGACACGGAGGATAGCAGGCTTGTTAAGGTAGATCACATAGACATGTCAGTAGCCAGGTCATTTGATGCCATGTATACAAACAAGCTGGTGCCCCCTATTGGTCTTTTTGAACTCGTGCGTGTGCTAGCTCTAGAAAACTGTGGGTTAGAGGAAGGTTATCTGAAGCTTATTGGGAAGTTACGTCATCTAAGGTACCTTGGGCTAAAAGGTACACATATTCGCGAGCTACCTGAGGAATTAGGGCGCCTAGAGTTTCTGCAGGTACTGATGCTGGAAGAAACTGGGATAGAAGAACTACCGACAAGCAGTCTGGGGCAGCTTAAGAAATTGATGTGCCTACGTGCTGACAAGAAGACGAGAGTGCCAGACTGGATCGGCAAGCTGACATCCTTGGTAGAGCTGATGATGTTCCCGGGTGCTGAGAGCAAGTCCTTTGTAAAGGAATTGGGGAAGCTGACAGATCTCAGGGTGCTAGACACTGATATAATTGTACAGGATGAAGAACAGGCGAGAGATTTGCTGGAGTCTCTAAGCAATTTGCAAAAGATCGAAATTATCGAGATGCCCAAAATGTTTGGATACAAGCTGCACGAGGATACATTCGTGCAACACAGTCTTATCCTCTGTCGCAATCTCCGCAAACTAGACATATGTGTGTTCTGTTTCCCAAGGATGCCTGAATCAATTGACCCTGGAGTTCTTCCCAACCTGTACAGCATGTCAATAGTTTTGATGGAACTTTGTCAACGGGATATGGAAATCATTGGGAGGTTTCAAAAGCTCTGTTTCCTCTATCTAGTCGTCAGAAGGGTTTTATCAAGTATAATCAGTATTTCTAGTGGAGACGGATTATTCCAGAATTTGAAATACTTCCATGCCAGGTTTAGCCTGCCGATGTTTGTAAAACAGGGAGCTATGCCAAGTCTTGAACACATCGAATTGTTGATCAGTCTGCGCAATGTCAATATCGACAACCTCGATCTCGTCTCTGGATTGGGAAACCTTACTTCACTTCAGCTATGCACTGTTAACATTAGCTGCACCGACTGCTGCGCTGCAGAGGTGGAGGAAGTGGAGGATATGGTGAGGCATGCAGTCGGCAGCAACCCCAACCGTCCAACCCTTAAAATTGTTAGAACCGTTGAAGAGAAGATGGTGAACGATTCAGGGCTGTTGGGGCCACAGTGAAGGAGGGTATGTACCTGCTGCCCTGTTTTTACTATAACATGTTTGTCAGTCTCTCTTATACCATCGAAAATTAACAACAGTACGTGGGCAAGACTCTGGGGACGAACCAGTCGTCAACTGGAACTTTATCAAGCAATGCATCTGAAGGTAGAAAAGTTGGGCGAGCTGCCAGTGCCACCGATAAATCTCGAAGATGCAACTCTTGTGGTACTGATCTCCACTCACAATGTCATTTATGAATAGCTAAAGGTTACTGTAAAATCATTTCAGCATGTACCTCAAATTAATTATCTAAACTACTGCTCCCTCCGTCCCAAGTGATAAGTCTTTTTGGCTTTTCAAGATGCATAGATGTTATTATGCGTCTGGAGATAAAATACATCTAAGTGCAAAATAATATTTATGCGTCCAGAAAAGCCGAAAACAAGCTATAATTTGGTACGGAGGAAGTACTAATTTTGCCTGTCCTAGCAATCTTTTTTCTCCATTGAATGCACAATACACTTCAAATGGACTCTCACCCATTTTGTTTATTTACTGGTTCTTGGCCTCGTTGCTTGCAGGCCTTTACTCTTACCGATTTTTTTGAGCAATATGAAGACACATTGGAACGTGCATACCGTGAACTCCCTCCTAGGCGAGCACATGATGATGACCTCAATACAGTGGTAACGTATTGTCCATTGCAACGATTAGATCTTGTTTGGATACAAGTGGAGAAAATTAGTTATTCTCAGGCAGTCATCTTCATTCCCTTCCATTTCTCTTTTATCCAAACAAGCCGCACAACCTACTGTCATTTAATTTGGAGGTCTTTTCCGGTGCCCAATACCACCCATGAGTGGCATGAAGTATAGAAAGGGGTAATTTAGTACTTGTGTTTTTTCCTATTTCTTCATTGGACCCATTGAGTTTTCCTATTATCTCCGCGTGCTGTTGCAAAAGCTTTTTTTTTAATTTGTAATTCCCATAATACCATATACCACCTTATACTACTCACGCATACCACCTCATACTACCATTTGGTTTTACGAAGCATACAACTGATCTGAACCGTTTGATGTTTGTATACTAGTCCTTTTTTAATAGTAGTATACCCTAGTATATGGCACCGGAAAGGAGCTCTTAATTTGAAGGAATGCATGCTCTGCTGCCTACAGATGGATGATAATGCTGCTCTGGAACGAGCCCTCGAGATATACACGTCTGAATATCCGCGATTGAACGCAATGCTGGAGGGACTGAGAGCTTGGATCATACTCAAGGTATCCATGACACTCCATACACATTTTTTGGACCGTGAAGCTCAGGAACGGAGTATTGCCTTCTGCTTCTCACTCTTCCTGGCTGCATTCTCATTTCAGACAGAGGACGACGATGGGACACACAATACGCCCGGAGCGGAGGTACGGACGGACATTTATTGTACACACGACGAGTGAGGCAGTAAGCATCATTTACAAGCTTTTCGTCCTATTTTTCATAGGTTGGCAATCTACCGACAATGTTGATCTTCTCTTTCAATGCCCAGTTCTTCGAAAAGGGATTATCAAGATGCAGAGGCTGGGTCAGAGGGAAACGATGTTTTACTTGTTTCCTAGCAGTTTTCTTTTTATGTATGTATTTATTTTTATTTTAGGGTCATCCTGCTGGATAGAATCCTCACCTGAGCTTCATTAAAAAAATCTTGGGTAGCTAGGTCAAAACATTACAAGATTTTCAGCAATAACAAGTGCAGGAAAAGATAGAACACTACTACAGAACATGGCCATGTGACCATATCTCAATAAAAGTGTCGACATTGTCTCCTTGTAACATCTTATTAGTGCTCCTTATTGGGATGTTACTACAACCCTATCTATTGGAACCCCAAAGGGAACACAATCTGTTTCGCTTCATATGTTGTGGACGGTGATTCATTGTTCTCGGGAAGGTTGTCCTTCGCAATTTTCAGCATCCCCTCAAATGCCTTATCACACACACACAACATGTTTTGCCTTCCATTGGAACATTTCCAGTGAAGTACTAAGCTTTTTTTTTGACCCTATTTGCAATCTAGGTACAACAATTTTCTGTCATATTCTATCATACGTTGCAACTTTGACTTTTCTTTATCATTTTCGCAATCATTATGTGCATCTTGTAGAACCTGACCAAGATCATCAACATGGCCGTCTTTCGGTATCTCTTCATCAGCATCTTCCACTAAAGTATCCGCAAAAGCTTACCCTGCGGCCCAGTCCGAAATGTTATCATCCTCTTCTTCGTTGTCTTCCATCAGAACCCCTCTTTCGCCGTGTTTGGTCCAAACCACATAGTTTGCCATGAATCCGTTTTTAATCAAGTGGAGGTGAAGAGTCCCCCAGTCAGAGTAGTCTTTGTCGTTTCTGCACTGAGATCATGGACAACACATGAATCCCTTTGGGTTCTTGTTGGCTTTAGCCACTTCGAGAAAATCATGCATGTCAGCAATGTACTCTGAGGATCGTCTGTCAGCATTCATCCTTTGTCAGTTCATTTTTCTTTAAATCATAATAAACAAGACAAAGATGAAGAAGGATTATTTTGATGATGTATTCCGTTATGAACCGGATGATGGGCATCTAATTATGAAGGGTGAGATCTACTACCAAGTATCCGATCCAAGACACTCAGCGTCCTCGGGGTTTTATTTTTTTCAATTTCCTCACTCTTTCAATCTCCCAAAAAACACTCTAACTTGAAAAAAAAAATCAAATTGTCTCCAATCACATTTGCAAGTACCTGTTTAATTCACGAAAGAGATGAATAAACATGTTTTCACTAAAATTAGTCCATTATATTATGTAATTTACTAATTGTAATATGAATCAACTAATTGCAGTTAATGAATTAAAATTACAAAATAGAACCAAAATACACCAAAACATCACAAGCTATATTGTAGGTTGTCCATTTTCTACAGAAAATGTTGTAAAGTCAAACTCAAATCCGACTATCATTGTTACTATTCTCAGAGTGTAAAGCACTAGACATTCAGTGAACAATGAACAACTGACACCATGGTCGCGCACCTAACTTTTTATACACCGAGTGTGGGGCGTTTGACACTCGACGAACATCTAACGTCGTCTCTTCGGAGATGGTTGGTTTGGGTGTAGCGAACATGGCCCCATTTGACATTTGTTCGAGTTGATTTTGGTGATTCATGCTAACACAAGCAATGAGACTAACCACATTGTCTAGCATGTCTTTGTAGGAATTCCTAGGTCCCATGGATGTTGTCACATGTTAACATACCATGCACAAGTTGAACATCAACCGCAAGATCCTACAAAGTCTCCGGAAGCCCGATTATCACTTGGTGAAGGCATGCTTAGCAAGGAGTGTGATGAGCTAAAATCTAAGCATAAGAGCAATGAGACTAAAACAAGCAATTCCTTTGAACTTGATGAATCATCTATCCCTTGTGCAATTCCTATCTCCAAGGTAGATGCTTCAACTTCTTGCATTGATTTAATTGATGAATCTTGCTCACCATATTGTAATGAGAATATTGTTGTAGAAACATGTGATTGTCTCGTAGGCAAGGAAAATGATGAGCTCAGGCAAGAAGTTAAATGGCTCCGAGAGAATTGGCAAACTTGATGGGCAAGGGCAAGAACGATGAGGAACAAGTGGACATCTCTCAAGACATGAAAAGCAACGTCCAACCTTCTCAATATAACTGTGATCCCATGCTGAAGAAGCTTGAGAAGGGTGCAACCTTCACTTTCTACAAGTGTCACGGAGAAGGGCACGAGTTCTACAAATGTCCTCAATTTGTCAAGAAGACAGACAAGGGCGCAAAGAAGAAGTTGAAACCCACCATCAAGAGCTCACTCATCTACACCAAGCCCAACCGCGAGAACAAGACCAAGAGCAACACCTACGTCATCAAGGAGAATGCTAATGGCAAGATAGTTGCACACTAGGTTGGGAAGATGAAGGAGGAGCGGTGTTGGAACCAACCCATTTGGGTGCCCAAGGAAGTCGTCACCAACATGAAGGGGCCTCAAATGGATTGGGTTCCAAAGGCCACTTAAGGCCATGAGTGCGGAGACTTGGGAGGCTTGGCACAAAGAAAATATGAAGGTTCAAGCCTAGAAGCCAAGCTTGTAAGTTAGACATATGTTGCCCGAGTTCCCCGGTTGAGGTAATGGAAACTAGAACCAATCTGATGTATCATTGTAGCTCCACTGCCTTGTTTAGGTTGCATTTGTTGCAATGCTTACATATGGTAGGTTTCTTGTGTCATGTGCTAACCCATAAGCAACCTACATGGTTTGATTAGTGTGTAGGAAAGCTACACTTGTTCTTTCATGGTGCATGTTTTAATATATATCTCTTAGCATCATGAGCAAGCTATAGGGTTAGCTTCCCTTTTGTTGTCATAAACAATGTTCATACATTTGGTTGGTGATTCAAACACTAAATGCACACATTTAGGGGGAGCTCATAGTATGGTTTGGTTATGGGACTAACATTGTTTCAAGCTTATCTTATGTAGTCCCTTGGTGACGCGTTCCGGTATGGTATTTCATTCTAAGAGAATGTTATTTCACTCTAAATGTGATCTAACATCTCTAAAAGAGTGAAATAGCAATATGAGGTTCATGTTATTGAATCACGTCCTTGCGACCTTATGTTTCTATATATAAGTTCAAAGGCAATGTACTCATACATTCCTAATCCTTGTGGTACCCCAAGTGTCTTCTTTGCAAGCTTCTTTCAAGTGGTGTCACCTAGTGATATCATTTCCATGTGGCTCATCTCAATGTGGTGCCAAGAAGGTAGAGAGGTCCTCCCGGAGGTATACAATGATCAAAAGACTACAAGTGATATCTACAAGTGGTAATGTAACAAGAACTCATTTGTCTTATCTCTTGTCGTTTAAGATACCTCCTTGCATGATATGCTTTAAGCTTCCTTATCTTACAAGTTTGTAGTTGTGCATTTTTTCACACAATCATATTTGTGTACACACTTAGGGGGGAGCTTAGTTTCTATCATGCTAGTCACATGAGCTTGTGATCCACCTTAGTTACTCACACATGCGGTATCTTCATTGATATCATGCATATGGATCATGGTTCATGCGGCTTTCTCCCTTGTATTTAACATTTCTCTTTGAACTATGTTTGCTAGGACTTGCTAAATTTCCTTGGAGACATGACCTTTTTGGAGATTTTATTCCAAATGGGTAGAATGTGGGACCAAAGCAAGCTATTTGTGAACATAGGAAGAGAAGATCAAAAAAGGGGGAAGTTTGATATAGGGGGAGTTTGGATGATGGTAAGCATCCAAGCAAGTGTAAGTGGCCCTAATTTTGTAAATTTTTGTAAATTTATACTTGTTTTGCTTGTGTTGTCATAAATCACCAAAAAGGGGAGATTGTAGCGAACATGGCCCCATTTGCCATTTGTTCGAGTTGATTTTGGTGATTCATGCTAACACAAGCCATGAGACTAACCACATTGTCTAGCATGTCTTTGTAGGAATTCCTAGGTCCCATGGATGTTGTCACATGTTAACATACCATGCACAAGTTGAACATCAACCGCAAGATCCTACAAAGTCTCCGGAAGCCCGATTATCACTTGGTGAAGGCATGCTTAGCAAGGAGTGTGATGAGCTAAAATCTAAGCATAAGAGCAATGAGACTAAAACAAGCAATTCCTTTGAACTTGATGAATCATCTATCCCTTGTGCAATTCCTATCTCCAAGGTAGATGCTTCAACTTCTTGCATTGATTTAATTGATGAATCTTGCTCACCATATTGTAATGAGAATATTGTTGTAGAAACATGTGATTGTCTCGTAGGCAAGAAAAATCATGAGCTCAAGCAAGAAGTTAAATGGCTCCGAGAGAATTGGCAAACTTGATGGGCAAGGGCAAGAATGATGAGGAACAAGTGGACATCTCTCAAGACATGAAAAGCAACGTCCAACCTTCTCATGATAACCATGATCCCATGCTGAAGAAGCTTGAGAAGGGTGCAACCTTCACTTTCTACAAGTGTCACGGAGAAGGGCACGAGTTCTACAAATGTCCTCAATTTGTCAAGAAGACAGACAAGGGCGCAAAGAAGAAGTTGAAACCCACCATCAAGAGCTCCCTCATCTACACCAAGCCCAACCACAAGAACAAGACCAAGAGCAACACCTACGTCATCAAGGAGAATGCTAATGGCAAGATAGTTGCACACTAGGTTGGGAAGATGAAGGAGGAGCGGTGTTGGAACCAACCCATTTGGGTGCCCAAGGAAGTCGTCACCAACATGAAGGGGCCTCAAATGGATTGGGTTCCAAAGGCCACTTAAGGCCATGAGAGCGGAGACTTGGGAGGCTTGGCACAAAGAAAATATGAAGGTTCAAGCCTAGAAGCCAAGCTTGTAAGTTAGACATATGTTGCCCGAGTTCCCCGGTTGAGGTAATGGAAACTAGAACCAATCTGATGTATCATTGTAGCTCCACTGCCTTGTTTAGGTTGCATTTGTTGCAATGCTTACATATGGTAGGTTGCTTGTGTCATGTGATAACCCATAAGCAACCTACATGGTTTGATTAGTGTGTAGGAAAGCTACACTTGTTCTTTCATGGTGCATGTTTTAATATATATCTCTTTGCATCATGAGCAAGCTATAGGGTTAGCTTCCCTTTTGTTGTCATAAACAATGTTCATACATTTGGTTGGTGATTCAAACACTAAATGCACACATTTAGGGGGAGCTCATAGTATGGTTTGGTTATGGGACTAACATTGTTTCAAGCTTATCTTATGTAGTCCCTTGGTGACGCGTTCCGGTATGGTATTTCATTCTAAGAGAATGTTATTTCACTCTAAATGTGATCTAACATCTCTAAAAGAGTGAAATAGCAATATGAGGTTCATGTTATTGAATCACGTCCTTGCGACCTTATGTTTCTATATATAAGTTCAAAGGCAATGTACTCATACATTCCTAATCCTTGTGGTACCCCAAGTGTCTTCTTTGCAAGCTTCTTTCAAGTGGTGTCACCTAGTGATATCATTTCCAAGTGTCTCATCTCAATGTGGTTCCAACAAGGTAGAGAGGTCATCCCCCGGAGGTATGCAATGATCAAAAGACTATAAGTGATATCTACAAGTGGTAATGTAACATGAACCCAATTGTCTTATCTCTTGTCCTTTAAGCAACCTCCTTGCATGATATGCTCTAAGCTTCCTTGCCTTATAAGTTTGTAGTTTTGCACTTGTTTTTTCACACTATCATTTTGTGCACACACTTAGGGGGAGCTTAGTTTGTATCATGCTAGTCACATGAGCTTGTGATCCACCTTAATTACTCACACATGTGGTATCTTCATTGATATCATACATATGGATCATGGTTCATGTGACTTTCTCCCTTGTATTTAACATTTCTCTTTGAGCTATGGTTGCTAGGACTTGCTAAATTTCCTTGGAGACATGACCTTTTTGGAGATTTTATTCCAAATGGGTAGAATGTGGGACCAAATTAAGCTATGTGTGAACATAGGAAGAGAAGATCAAAAAAGGGGGAAGTTTGATATAGGGGGAGTTTGGATGATGGTAAGCATCAAAGCAAGTATAAGTGGCCCTAATTTTGTAAATTTTTGTAAATTTATACTTCTTTTGCTTGTGTTGTCATAAATCACCAAAAAGGGGGAGATTGTAGTGAACATGGCCCCATTTGCCATTTGTTCGAGTTGATTTTGGTGATTCATGCTAACACAAGCCATGAGACTAACCACATTGTCTAGCATGTCTTTGTAGGCATTCCTAGGTCCCATGGATGTTATCACATGTTAACATACCATGCACCGAGTTGAACATCAACCGCAAGATCCTACAAAGTCTCGGAAGCCCGATTATGACTTGGTGAAGGCATGCTTAGCAAGGAGTGTGATGAGCTAAAATCTAAGCATGAGAGCAATGAGACTAAAACAAGCAATTCCTTTGAACTTGATGAATCATCTATCCCTTGTGCAATTCCTACTCGCAAGGTAGATGCTTCAACTTCTTGCATTGATTTAATTGATGAATCTTGCTCACCATATTGTAATGAGAATATTGTTGTAGAAACATGTGATTGTCTCGTAGGCAAGGAAAATGATGAGCTCAGGCAAGAAGTTAAATGGCTCCGAGAGAATTGGCAAACTTGATGGGCAAGGGCAAGAACGATGAGGAACAAGTGGACATCTCTCAAGACATGAAAAGCAACGTCCAACCTTCTCATGATAACCATGATCCCATGCTGAAGAAGCTTGAGAAGGGTGCAACCTTCACTTTCTACAAGTGTCACGGAGAAGGGCACGAGTTCTACAAATGTCCTCAATTTGTCAAGAAGACAGACAAGGGCGCAAAGAAGAAGTTGAAACCCACCATCAAGAGCTCCCTCATCTACACCAAGCCCAACCACAAGAACAAGACCAAGAGCAACACCTACGTCATCAAGGAGAATGCTAATGGCAAGATAGTTGCACACTAGGTTGGGAAGATGAAGGAGGAGCGGTGTTGGAACCAACCCATTTGGGTGCCCAAGGAAGTCGTCACCAACATGAAGGGGCCTCAAATGGATTGGGTTCCAAAGGCCACTTAAGGCCATGAGAGCGGAGACTTGGGAGGCTTGGCACAAAGAAAATATGAAGGTTCAAGCCTAGAAGCCAAGCTTGTAAGTTAGACATATGTTGCCCAAGTTCCCCTGGTTGAGGTAATGGAAACTAGAACCAATCTGATGTATCATTGTAGCTCCACTGCCTTGTTTAGGTTGCATTTGTTGCAATGCTTACATATGGTAGGTTTCTTGTGTCATGTGCTAACCCATAAGCAACCTACATGGTTTGATTAGTGTGTAGGAAAGCTACACTTGTTCTTTCATGGTGCATGTTTTAATATATATCTCTTAGCATCATGAGCAAGCTATAGGGTTAGCTTCCCTTTTGTTGTCATAAACAATGTTCATACATTTGGTTGGTGATTCAAACACTAAATGCACACATTTAGGGGGAGCTCATAGTATGGTTTGGTTATGGGACTAACATTGTTTCAAGCTTATCTTATGTAGTCCCTTGGTGACGCGTTCCGGTATGGTATTTCATTCTAAGAGAATGTTATTTCACTCTAAATGTGATCTAACATCTCTAAAAGAGTGAAATAGCAATATGAGGTTCATGTTATTGAATCACGTCCTTGCGACCTTATGTTTCTATATATAAGTTCAAAGGCAATGTACTCATACATTCCTAATCCTTGTGGTACCCCAAGTGTCTTCTTTGCAAGCTTCTTTCAAGTGGTGTCACCTAGTGATATCATTTCCAAGTGTCTCATCTCAATGTGGTTCCAACAAGGTAGAGAGGTCCTCCCAGGAGGTATACAATGATCAAAAGACTACAAGTGATATCTACAAGTGGTAATGTAACAAGAACCCAATTGTCTTATCTCTTGTCCTTTAAGCAACCTCCTTGCATGATATGCTCTAAGCTTCCTTGCCTTATAAGTTTGTAGTTTTGCACTTGTTTTTTCACACTATCATTTTGTGCACACACTTAGGGGGAGCTTAGTTTGTATCATGCTAGTCACATGAGCTTGTGATCCACCTTAATTACTCACACATGTGGTATCTTCATTGATATTATACATATGGATCATGGTTCATGTGACTTTCTCCCTTGTATTTAACATTTCTCTTTGAGCTATGGTTGCTAGGACTTGCTAAATTTCCTTGGAGACATGACCTTTTTGGAGATTTTATTCCAACGGGGTAGAATGTGGGACCAAAGCAAGCTATGTCTGAACATAGGAAGAGGAGATCAAAATAAGCGGGGAAGTTTGATCTAGGGGGAGTTTGGATGATGGTAAGCATCCAAGCAAGTGTAAGTGGCTCTAATTTTGTCTAAATTTATGCTTCCTTTGCTTGTGTTGTCATAAATCACCAAAAAGTGGGAGATTGTAGCGAACATGGCACCATTTGCCATTTGTTCGAGTTGATTTTGGTGATTCATGCTAACACAAGCCATGAGACTAACCACATTGTCTAGCATGTCTTTGTAGGCATTCCTAGGTCCCATGGATGTTATCACATGTTAACATACCATGCACCGGTTGAACATCAACCGCAAGATCCTACAAAGTCTCTGGAAGCCCGATTATGACTTGGTGAAGGCATGCTTAGCAAGGAGTGTGATGAGCTAAAATCTAAGCATGAGAGCAATGAGACTAAAACAAGCAATTCCTTTGAACTTGATGAATCATCTATCCCTTGTGCAATTCCTACTGCAAGGTAGATGCTTCAACTTCTTGCATTGATTTAATTGATGAATCTTGCTCACCATATTGCAATGAGAATGTTGTTGTAGAAACATGTGATTGTCTCGTAGGCAAGAAAAATCATGAGCTCAAGCAAGAAGTTAAATGGCTCCGAGAGAATTGGCAAACTTGATGGGCAAGGGAAGATCAAAAAAGGGGGAAGTTTGATCTAGGGGGAGTTTGGATGATGGTAAGCATCCAAGCAAGTGTAAGTGGCTCTAATTTTGTCTAAATTTATGCTTCCTTTGCTTGTGTTGTCATAAATCACCAAAAAGTGGGAGATTGTAGCGAACATGGCACCATTTGCCATTTGTTCGAGTTGATTTTGGTGATTCATGCTAACACGAGCCATGGGACTAACCACATTGTCTAGCATGTCTTTGTAGGCATTCCTAGGTCCCATGGATTTTATCACATGTTAACATACCATGCACAAGTTAACATACCATGCCCAAGCTAACATGTCATACGACAAATTAACATACCATGGACATGTTGGGTTACTTATAGCAAAAATGAGTGATGGCATGTTAAGTATGTTAAGTTGAGGCTATAAGTGATGGCATGTTAAGTATTGAGGCTATAAGTATGTTACAAGTGATGGCATGTTAAGTATGTTAAGTATGTTAAGTTGAAGCAAAAATCCAAGTTGAAGACACAAAGAAAAGGAAGGAAAAACGCACCGTCGGATGAACTGACGGTACCATCGGTGCAATAGCGTCGGAAAACTGGGTACACTGTGCAACAACTAGAGTTAACTTGACACCGTCGGATGAACCGACGGTCCCTTTCCTAGTTGCGTCAGATGAATTGGAGAAGAGGAGCCACGAAGACTGCAGCGTCAGATGATCTGACGATCTAAGTGTGGACACCGTCGGTCTATCCGACGCTTAGTTTGAATCAAGACAGAGACGCGTCAAGACGAAGCCTTCAGCACCGGATGAACCGACGGGTCAGCAACGGCTCATCCGACAGTCACGAAGAAACCAATAGAGACATTTTGGCGACAAGTCCTTCATCACCGAGTGATCTGACGCACCGTCGCTGTATAGCGTCGGAGTAGTTGTGTTAGCAGATCTTCAACGGCTAAGTGACGTGGATGGCACCGGATGAACCGTCGCCTAGAAAAAGCATAGCATCAGTTCAGCCGACACTACCTTTTTCAGTGGCCGTTAGCCATCGTCTATTTATACCCTCTCCACTCACCCATTTGAGGTTGCTGGATTGTGTGGAAGTGCGGAGGAGTTCAAGACACCTATAAGATCATATCCAATCCATCCAAGTGCTTAATTGTTCATTCATAGACTTGTATATGCTTTGTGTATGTGCTTAGTGCTAGGCTTAGCTTAGAGCTGAGTGAGTGCAAAGTTGTGCCAACCTTGTGAGGTGATTCTTGAGTGAATCAAGTTGTACAAGGTTCGCCGGAAGCCTTGGGGCCTAAGTGGCTCGGCAGCAATCGTCATTGACCCTCCGGCTTGGTGTGGAGAGGCGAGGACACTTTGTGCGGGGGACGTGGAGACCCCCTTCCTTGGTGGAGAAGCTCTTTAGTGGAGGCGGCATCAAGGTGACCAAGGAGCTTGGCGAGTGCCTAAGTGGCGAGCCTTTGTGGCGAGTCAAGTAGTGCTCTTGCGAGAGACTTGGTGACCAGGAATAAATACTCTTGCATCTGTGAGTGCTTCAACAATGTGGACTAGGGGTGGCTTAGTGCCTACCAATACCACAGGATAAATCTCATGTCAAGAGTTTGCTTCCTCTCATCCCCTTTACATTTTCGCATTTACTCTATTGCAACATTTGCTTGTCTTTACTTTCCTAATTAGTATCATGCTAGGATTGGCTGTAGGTCGCAAACCTTGTTTTGGGATGGGAGTTTCACATTAGAACAACCCTAGTTGCACATCTAGACAGTATGTTCTAGTGTACTTTGATACAAAGTAGTGAAGCCATAGTTTTTTAAAGTATGTCGTTTTTGGAGTTTAATGTTTGTGCAGGACTTTAGCGCTAAATACAAGACTTCCGGGTAAAGTTGATCAAGCACCTCGTGAGAAGGCCATGAAGCCCGGTACAAGTCAAGTTATGAAGTGAACATGACTCCAAGAACCCCAAGGACCAAACTATGAAGGCGGAAAACTCCAAGGACCTGGATAGAAAATGTTGAAGCTTGAGCGACAAGGAGCCCTGTCCAAACCGCGGAGAAACTGACGCCAAGGGCCCACATGCAGAAGGGGGAATGTTCCAAGAGACACGAAAAGCAGCACGGACGACGGAGACCACGAAATGGGCACAGGACGGTCGGCCCAGCCCATTTTTGGGTCAATTCGTCATCCCCTTTGACCTAAACAACCCTCGGGCTATTTATAGTCCCCCTGCCAAGAGCCACGCAAGAATTCATTCGCCATTCACCGTTGAGGAGCAGAGAAGAGAGGGACACCATTCCGGAGAGGAGAGTGTTGAGATAGTTGACTAGGGTTTCCCTATCTGGCGTGGGAACCTTGGTAGGAAGACCATGTCGGAGTTCCAGGAGCTAGGAGCAAGATTAAGGTAGGATCTCGGTGATGATCTTGTCCATGTGTCATTCATGAAGTTGAATTATCAAATTGCAATTCGATTCTTAGTGATCAAGTTCTTTCTCTACGACTTTGTCTTCGTTTGGGTTTTCTTCCTCCCCGATCTATTATAGAGATAGATCGTATAGGGTGTTCTTGTAGCCGTGGTGGCTTGAGGTGGATGCTTAACCTACCAAGAGATTTTATCTTGTCCTTTGGCCTCGCCCTAGGTTAACCCGCACAAATAGGGTCACGTCATGATAGGACGAAGGTTCCAAAAGGCAGACGCCTTTGGAATTGGAATGGAAGCCACAATTTAAAGAAGTTTTTTATGAGATTCAGTTTGCTCTGTTCATTTTTATTGGTACTTCAACAGGAGCTCGATCCAATCTCTCTAAATTTGTTTTACCTCTCCCTCAATATTGCTTGCTACCTTCGGTGATCCAAGTTTGGTTTCGTTATATCGGTGTTTCCTAGATTAGATGCAAAAGCACTCCCTTTGAAGATTAAAGTGTTCTCGGCTTTAATAGATTGGTTCTTGCATCACACATTTGTTCCACAGGTTGGAAACCTTGGGTTCACACTTGAGGGAAGAAGGTCCCTTGACTACGACAGAGGATTTGCCCACTTGCAATCCAAACGAACATTGATACACATATAGACCGTCAACAGTGTACAATAACTCACTCGGCGTCTCCCGGGTTTCCCGTAGTGAATGTTTAGGTTCTTTTCATATGATTCGGTTTGTAAACATTGTTTGTAACAAATGTGCGAAATATTCCCAATGTTTTACCACCGCCTCCACATATGATAACATTACACCATGGAAAATATCATTATTTTTAGATTTTATTTGGCTTATTAGAATTTGAAAACCGCTCGGTCAGACGGTTCATGATCGTTTCTACTTAACAAGATGTTCATGTTTTCTTTTCATTTCACGGATAAGGCCTCAAATTAATCTAAACAACATAAATATCATTTTTCTACATATTTTTTGTAACAACCCGGGAATTTAGGTGTGTAAATTTTGCGAAAATTTAAAACTTTTTGCTTGCATTTGGGTGCTATCAATATTTGAGCCAAAATTGCTAGCCTCTCACCAAATTCTCCACTAATACATCCTATTTATAAAATTTATATTTAAAATATGGTATAATAAGTGAGTTGGCTTTTCTTTGGTTTATTTGGAGTTCAATTGAGTGAAGTTTGAATTTGATAGGGAATCAAATTCAAACTCCTTTTTAAACCCTAAATCAAACTTATTTACAAAGGCAAAGAGCGAACCAAGTTCTTGGGTCGACATTTCCTTTCCTTCGCGATGCGGCCGGCCCGGCCCGCGTAGCCTTCCGGCCCGGCTAACCCGCACCGCAGCCCCTCCTTCACTCTCCCTTTCACCCGCCGGGCGCGTGGGCCCCGCTTGTCGGCCCGACCCTTATCCCTTTCCACCAACCGGGCTAGCCGCCCCGGCCCGCGCCCAACCGCGCCGCCGCCGGCCCCGTCGCACCCGCTCGCGCGCGGCGCGGGCGCGGCCGAGCCGCCCGGCCGGCGCGCACGCCGAGGGGGGCCGGACGCCGCGCGCAAACCGAGCTCGGGCCGGGAAGGAGAAAACCCATTTTACCCCCGTGCCTTTTCCCAATGGCCGAGAGAGCAAGGAGAGAGGGCGCACGCCGCCGCCACGGGCGCCGGGCGGTCCAAGCCGGAGGGGCAACGCCGGGAAATCGCCTTGACCTCGCGGCGTCGTGGATTCAAAAGGGGGTGGAGAGCCGCAGCCAACCGACCACCGCTACCAACCCACATTGGGGTTTTGCCCCCTTGCCGGTGCCGCTCCGCCGGGAGGAGGGGAGGAAGAAAGGGGGAGTTGGGGAAGAAGAGGCGAGGGCGGGGAGCCGACGCGCGCGCCGCCGCGGCGCGTTGTCTTGCGCGGAGGCGGGACGAGTTCGTGAGGAGCCGGACGAGGGGGGAGGCGCCGTTCGTGATCGAAGGGGAGCCGGACCGGAGCGAGGGGATCGAGCGACGCCGTGGACACCGACGCCGCGCCGCCACCCACGCCCGGGCCCGCCTACGCCTACACCGCCGACCCGCGGTGAGCACCGTGGACTTCCCTCCCCTCTCCTTGCGCCGGTCGCGTTAATCTGTCGCCGTGGTCGTGCGCGTGCCATCGAGCCGCCTTTGTCCCGAGCGCGCGCCGCGCCGCCGCCTCCCCATGGGCGACGCCGCGTCGCGACGTGCCGGCGGCGGCCTGGGGTCGTGGCTACCCCAAGCCGTGACGTCCCGGTCTGTCGTCGCCGTTTTTGGGTTCTTGGAGCATGCGAGGTGGTAGGGCTGGGGAACACCCCGTGCCGCGTCGTCGTGCGCCGCGCGCGTCGTGCGCGCGCGCGCCGAACGCGCGTCGCGCGCGCCGGCCGCGGGAAAAGGGTTGCCTTTCGCCACGGCGTGTTCCTGGGCGAGCCGTCGCGGGGAGGGTTGAGACGCGTTTGCGCGTGACCCGGCCTTCGTGCCGTGGGTGTGCTTTGCGAGGTGGTGGTGGGCGCGGGCGCCGGCCGGCCGCACCCATGCGCGCCATGGCCGTGGCCCCGCCGCCGGTGAGCTACGCGTGCGGGCGTTCCACGCCGCCAACCTTGCTCGCGTCTGCGCCGGCCTTGAGCCGTGTTCGTGTCTTCCGCGGGGTGTGAGTGCGAGTGACCCGGCCCGGCCGCACCCCGGCGCGCCTTGGCGGGGACCTCGGCGAAACGTTGCCGCCGCGCGCGGCCGACGCGCCGCGCGTCCGCCGCGCCCCTCGGTCCTTTCGTCGAACGCCCGGTGGGCGAACGGACGGGACGGCGTGGGTTAAAGGAGCTTAGCGGGCCGCCGGCCGCATTTGGGCCCAAAGCTCGGCGGCGCCGGCGCAGCCGCCGCCCGACACGGGATAAGAGCGAGGAGGGGTGTAAACCGGACTTTGAACGCCTCCTCTAGTGGGTTGTGCGGTGCGGTGCCGTTTTGGGCCAAAATCAACCCCGGGCGAGATTGAGTCCGCTGGGCCGCCCACGGCCCAGCCGCACTTCTGGCCTTTCTCTTAGCCCTTTAAAACCAGGAGGCTGACGTCATGATGACGTCAGCAACGTTTTTTCTGAAAAACCTATTTCTCTTCTATTTAAAAATTCCAGAAAATGCTTTTGATCTTTAAAAATTCATAATAAATTATAGAGAGCTCAGAAAAATACAAAACTAATTTCTATAAATCCGTATTTGCGAAACCTTGCGATTGTAGGTGTTGACGCAAAATATGCACTCAGCGCCAATCACACAGCAAGCCGAAAAGCTTAGCTTCGCACGCGCAGAGAGAAAGTGACGTGCCAGTCAATTTTTCCTGAAAATTAACAAAAGGGAAAAACAGTTAAATACCAAAACTTGGAACCTACCGGGTGGTACCAGGCAGTTCCATATTTACGGCTGAGAAGCCAAGCAAGACGACATGTAGCTATGCGAAGCTACACCGTCGAGAACCACGACCATTCGGGCAACCGCGTAGGAAAAAAGAACATTGCCGAATGGATGACGTAAGCATGACAACGATCGATCTTTGAATAAACATGGATGCATGTGCAAAGCCATGACCGATCCTCGATGAAGATTAACATTAAATAAAGCAAAGCACGAACATGATCATGTATTAAAATAAGCATGCATAGATCCAAAGCATTAGTCTACCGCATGTCTAATCACTTTAAGATCCGTCGGGCACGACATCAAGCAAATCTATCCACCGCATGATACAACTTGCATGAAAGAACGCACCACTTTCCATAAATAGATCTATCCACCGCATGATACAACCCAAATATGGAAAGCTAGAAGCACACGTCTTTTAAAACATAAATAACGCACGTGATCTACTCGTGAAGATATAACCGAACGCGTTTCGAACAACCGATTCGGAGTCCATGAAGAAGGAACAAACATTACCACGTGAATAAATCTATCAAAGTTGAATTGGAAATCTAATCCACCCGATGACTAGCTCCAAAGCAACCCAAAAACCCGCATCTACCGCATGATACCGGCTCTTTCAAGATTTATACTAACAAAGCAAGCTTGAACCCGCAACACGTAACAACCTAGATCGGTTCGGTTTCGGCTATCGGAGAGCACGAGATCCACGCGTCAAAACACGAAACCTACTCTTGCACGGATCTTAAAAGGAAAAGAGCCGATCCAAACCCATCTAGATTGGGCAAAAGAGTGTTACATGAATTAAAACATAATGCAAAACTCATGATAACACGGGGTAACTTAATGAATCTATTGGATCTTGCCAAAACCCAATAGAGCCGATAACTAGCTTCGAGCTAGACCTTAGCCTACCGCATGGCTCGTGATCTAACAAGAAACCCTCTTGAACCAAGCTTGAATCTACCGCATGACACGAAGCATGGTAACAAGACTACTTGCATCAGATCTAAATCCACCGCATGATACTAGACATGATACAAGGTTGCCGGTACTCACGGAGGTCGACGGATCGATTGGCCCTCTCGAAGAACTCGACGACACGACAAGGGACTCTAGGGTTTGGCGTAAGGCCGGTGTGTATTGAGGAATGAACGTGTCTTTACATACATCCGGGGGTAGTATTTATACCCCGCCGATTACAATCGCGAATGGATACATTACCTAACTAAGCTTGATCGCTGTCCATCCATTCGCTCCCTCCGATCGAGCCACGTCACCGTCCAATCCCGCAAAATCAGCTCTCTTGTTCCTTTGCCCGGGCCCGGAGCGGATAGCCGACCGCGGATCCTTCGCCGAAAATCTCCGAAGATGCCTTTCCTTCCACCGGACGGACTCTTTTCCGAATTGGACCCACATGTCATACTCCTTACCAAATTTTGGTGTTAACACATGCCCCTTCAATTGTGGGATAAAAGTACTTTTGTTCCACAATTGACTCCGACCACGAATCCTTGAGCCAAACCTGTCAACACTTTGTTCTTCGCAATCCGCCGGATTCTTTGTTCGGATCCAACCCTAGATCCCCTTTGTTCCGAGCTCGAGTCTCCAATGGCAACTCGGCACCAAGCTGCTCGGGTAATTTCACCCCTTCAAACCTTTGTTCGGCATTAGATTTTCAATTTTACCTAAGATTTTCTTCTTCCGCTCTCTTCCGGGAACCATCTACCGCCCTTCGATTCCTATTGAGGCCAATTCGCAATCTTATTATCTCGGTCCCGAAGGGAATCCGACCCTCGAGATTTCATTGCCGATGAATCTCGGGAGAATTCCTTTCAAGGTAGCTTTATCTCCACCTCCTCGGTGGCAAGATGCGTTCAAGAAGCGGCCTTTGCCCCCAATCGCGGGCCGGAAGACTTGGTACCGTAGGATTCTCGCGGATAAGAGCGGATTGACCAATCCGGATACTCTCCGCATTGCTCGGTGTTTGGAGTTATCCGTAGGCGATATGCCCAAGAATGAAGATCTTCGATTGCCGCGTGCCACTTACGGTCTAATGGCGTCAATGCCTTCCTTTTTGGGCATGGCCCAATGTCTCCAACTTTGGCCGATGTGTACATGATCACCGGCCTTGACATCACCGGGTGCGTTCGGCCTTGGAATTTCAAGAACTCCTCACGCCAAACGGGGGTAAAGCCGGGGAATGGCTACAAGAATTATATTTTGAAACATATAAGAGATAATCCCCTTGGCGAAGTTGAATACGAGCCTTCTTGAACATGTGGTTATGCGGGTTTGTCTTCGTGGCAAGGCCAATGAACCCACTACGAATCATATCGCAATGGCGATTCATGCGCCGGCGGCAACCGCCTTCCTGCGGGAAAATTCCTTTTGGGCGGTGTATACCATATGCTTCATCGGACGAGTTACCCAAATGTATACCGGCCCGAGAGGATAACGTGCGTCAATGGCCCTTGGTGGTTTGTTCGGATTTGGCTGCGGCTTCACATGCACCGGATCGTAGGCGTCGACTTGAGCTCTAGGTTCTTCCCCTGGTCCAATCCCCCCGAAGGAGAGCTTCAAGTCACCGGAGGGTGCCAAAGCTATGGAGAAGCGGCCTTCAGCGTTATCGTTCGGCGGGACATCATCCAACTCTTCGAGTTGTTCTTCAAAGGCTTCCCCAATCCTCTTTGGCTTCCTTATATAGGCTATGACACTCGACCTTTCTGTCGAGTTCTCCTTTGAGCCCGGCCATCAAGATGGGAGATTCCTGGAAATCTTTAATATCATAATCCGCCCATGTATATTACCGGCCGAGTTTAATGGAGGGAGGCAGAATGCCAGTACTTATGAGTACTACCAGCCTAACATCATGGCCAGACAACTTGGATGTGGCCAGCTGCCCCCAAGATTGTTTCTGCATGAATTCCTCAAGCCCAGGGAGGAAATCAAAGAATCGATGCAGTGCAGCAGAGTTTTCAACTATGTGTGCAGTCCCACTGTCTACACATGTCCTTTTGTGCCCGCAATCATAGCTCACCCTACCTTCAACTCATGGTGGCAAGAATTCCACGACCACATCTTCGGTGAACCCGTTCATGTGTTACGTGCGGAAGCGGGTGCACGATTTTCACGCCGAATTCGGAGGTAACACACCGAGCCCCTTGATCGGACTTTTACTCATGGTCCCGACCTCCATCTTTTGTCCACGAGACACGACACGCCCCTCGAGCCGGGGTAATCACTTATAATGCCGAAGGCCCGATTTCAGCATTGGGGTTTAAATCTACAACCCTGCGCCAAGCGATGGACGGGTACGCTACCACCGATCCCGGCCTTTCCGGCCTTGCGTTGACGGGAGGCAAGGATTGCATCCGGTTCCCCCTCCGAGCGCTAAAAGGAGGAGAAGCTGTCAAGAAAGTCTTGGTTGAGGTAAACTCCTTTACCTTCCGATTCTTGGGTCACTCTGTTCTTGATATATCATTGTGTATTTCGGACCGAGCCCAACCTTCTTGAGAACCAATACCTGCCGATGCTCCATCCATTGGTATGACTTTTTCGTTGTTCTTTCTCAAGGATGAGCACCGGCACTTATCCCTTCATTTGGACATTTGCGAAGAAAGCGTTGGAGAACCACTTGTAGATGTTCCGGTGGTTCAACAAGCGAGCCCTTCCGGGGTTGCATTGCCCATCCCGATAGAGGTTTCATCTTCATCACCTTCTGCAGAATCGCACGCTCTCCGGAGATGAATCCCTCAACTCAAGCGGAGCCGCCAAGTTCTCCCGGGATGCCATCGCCTATCGGCCAAGCGGCAACGGCCAACCCAACAGAGGAAGATCCAATTCTTCCCCAGCCAGAAACTCACGAGTCGCTGATTGCTGCACCAGCATCTCCCGACTTGGACGTTTCGGCTCTACTCAGGACGCCTCTTCCGTCTGCGATTGCTCCCGCTCAAGATACCATTCATGAGGTACTCGGTTCCGCTCTTAATCTTGATACCTTGATGCTAGCATTCTCACCTCGGCAGTGTTGTTTTCAGGATCACGCCCCGTCATCATCGAGCACTGCCATCGGAGGGCCCGTCCGCCGATGTGATGAAAGAAGTAAACCGGCCGTTGCCCGACGAGGTGTTGCTCAAGCTCAAAGAAATCGCGGCCCGGCTAGAGAAGAACGTCCGGGATCGGCTCAATGATCTCTGCCATTTTGAAGAGATGTTTGAGCCCATTAGTCGCAAACTTCCCGATGACATCGAGCTTTTCCGTCGTCCATCTACGACTTAGAGCCCTTCTATGTTCCCTTGAGGCGTACTTGGAGGAAATTGCGCTCCCGTTCGGCCATTGAAAAGGAAAAGAGCGATGCTCGAACAGGCCATGAACGGGATACAATCCCAAGCAAAAAGCCATAAGGATGCCCCGGTCGACCCGCAAGCCTCTTACGATCCGAAAGTCGCCGAAAAGGCTGTTCTAGAGGCGGAATTGAAAAGCCTGTCAGCGGAAATGGAGATTGACCGGAAGAAAATAGCCGATCTCCCTGGATTGATAGCAAAGATCGAAGCGGAGGCGAGAATCGGTCGTTACCAGAGTAAAGCGGTGCGATGCGAGCTTGCGACTTATCTGATGCCCAAAAGGACTATCGGGAGATCTTGGATAACTCCCACTTGATAGTATCCAATGTTCGTCACGCACTTGCAAAACTCCTTAACGCTTGAATGTTCTTATTGATGTATACCGGACCGGTCGTTCTTGTAATATTTCCTTTGCAATTTGTTTCCTTTCCTTGGCGTGCTTTGAGATGTGATGCCGAACGACCCATTCGGTAGTGAAACGCCAAGCTCGCCGAACGACACCTTGAATTCCTTTAGCCGAAACCATCGACCCACGCGCGTTTCGGCTTAGAACTCCAAACGACCCGCCGGCGGGTTGGTCAAGGAAATCTCTCCGCCTTCCGATTTTATTGGGACGTGCGCCACGATCCACGACCACGATTCGAAGCCACAATTACCTTGCCGGGCCTATAAATGTTGCCATAGGTGCCCCTAGCTCTCCACCGGGCCTTCTAGCTCTCGAATCTTTGCCAATCTCTGGCCCTCTTGCAAACAGTGCACATCCCCAAACCGCAATGGTGCGCCGTCTCAACCGCCGCCGCGCCTCCGACGAGGCTGAGGGAAGCAGCGCCAATGCGCGCAGGCGGTGATGATCATCAACTTCTCCTTGTCGATCTTCCTTTTGATCTTCCTTTGCCTTGACAATCATCTCCCTTTTTTCAGCTTGATTCAGTGGAATCCGCCCCGCGCGCCGGCCAATCAGCCCCTTCCTGATGACTCTTCGGAGTCCGATGGCCACTCCCCGGTGCCGTACGGGGAAGCGGACGCTATTCGCTTCAAGGAGGAGCTAGAAGCGTCTCGTCTTGAGCCGGAGGCCGTCTCCAAAAAGCGGGCGTGGCCGAACTAGAGTGGGAGGACCGGCGGAAACAAGCCGCCGGAAGCCATCGACGGTATGGTTCGATTCTTGATTTAGTCCGGCCTTTGATGCTAATCCCTTCTTGTTTGCCCTTCGCGGCTCGTGATGCCGAGCTCAACCGGCTAAAAGCGGCTGGTGGAGCAGCTGGCGGAGAAGGTGAACGCTCACGGTGACACGCCGGCGGAGCGCCTGGCCGCGGTGGAGCGCCGTATTGACGAGGTGGCCGTCCATGGTGTTCGTCTGGGCACCACCTTGGGCCTGGCTGCGATGGCGACGCATACGGACGTCGACTATTCCACCAGGCCGCGTGGCTTCCAGGGCGGCGCGCCGGAGGATATCGACGAGATCGAGCTCATCCTGGAGCGCCTCGACGGCCACGGCGACGCTATTGCCGAAATTACCCATCCCCAGTCTGTGCTGAACAGACTTTTTGATTAGATTGTACTAGGGATGTGTAAATGTCGGCAATATATGATGAACTTTTGGAATCTGCATTTGTTCCGTGATATTTCCCTTCGCATTTACATCTGTGGATTTGTCCTCTTTGAATGCATCTGGGAATTGTCTTTAGCCGAACGCTCGCAAACAAGCGCCCCTTGGCGCAAGATCCACAAAGGATCCCAATTCGGCAATCCGTAAAATGCGTTCAAAGAAAACCCTTCGCACTTGGTGGAAAACCCCGCCGCTTGGTATTCCAACGGTGTGTCGCGCATCATCATTCCCAATGCGCCTCCTTGGTCAATAAAATAGCCCGCGGGGTGCTCTGCAATTCCACTCGCACACTCCTCCATCACTTCTCGTCTCTTCTTCTGCTGCTAGAAGAAAAAACCCCAACGCCATGGACAAGGGTAAACAACCTCAGGGGAGCGGCTCGTCAAGGAAGCGTACGATTCGGAAGTGAGTTCTTTCTTGATCTGCTCCTCATCCTTCTGCTTGATCTTGCGCTTCATGTTTTTTCCTCTGCCTCTTTCAGCCTTGATTTGCTTCTGAAGAAATCATCGGAACCGAAGATGTTCCGAGTACATCTCCTCCGATTCTTCTCTTGAGGCGGAGGATGCCACGCCCGAGCAAAGGGTCATCCATCGAGCTGCGCCGCCGTGTCCGGCACCTCGGAGCGTGACCTCGGGGACATGTCCGTCCGTTGTCAAGCCGAACGCGAGCGTCGTATGGCGCGGAAGCGCTAGTAGGGGGTAAACGCCTGCGCCCCCCTTCATGTTTGCATCCGGATTTCTTGCCCCTAACCTTGATTCTTTTGCTCCGGATGTCTGCGACGAGTACGGTAACTCGAAGGCGGCACGGGATAGCTTGGTAGAGGCCGCCAATCGTGGTCATCCTCGTGCTTTCCAAGTCGCCGTCACGGTGGTCCCGGAACAAGCGAAGAGGGAGCGACAGCCGAAGAAGCAAAGAAAAGATTGAACCATACTTTCGCTTCTTACTCCACGCCTTCTGCTTCCCTCCCTTAGGGGACTTGGCCTTCAGGGCTGCTATGTGTAATCCCGCAAGAAACCAGTTGTAGTGTAGTATTGAGCTAAGGGCAATGCATCGCACGCGGCCATTCTCTTTTGTTCATGGATTTTTGTTCTAAAGGCGGCCTCGTCCCCGAGCGCCGCCGTTTTCGTGTCGATGTGTGTAATCATCGATCGATTTCAATGCTAGGATAATACTTCTTCGGGTATCTTCCATTTATTGCGGCGGAAAACTCCTCTCCTAGCAAAGTTTTCAATATGTATGCATTACCGGGAACGCATCCGACCACACGAAAAGGCCCCTCCCGGTTAGGGGACCATTTGCCGAATTCACCGTATTTAGTTCCAATCGGCGGTAGCGCTTTCCAAACTAGATCGCCTTCGTGAATTGCTTTACTTTTACTTTCTTGTTATAGTATTTGGCGACCCGCGGCTTGTTTTTCTCGATGTTCTCCGGGGCCCCGAGACGGATCATATGCAAATCTTCTAACTCATCCATCATTAGGCCACCGTAATCCTTGGAGCTCAAATCGTTTCGCAAAGCACTACTCTCCTCGATTCGATTGCATTTCCCGGGCGGGATCGCGTGATGCCCGTAAACCAACTCGTAAGGAGAAGTTTTTGTAGCTCCATGGGGGGCCATTCGGTAAGCCCATAGCGCTTCACCGAGTACCGAATGCCATCTCCTCGGCTTTCGGTCGATCTTCTTCGTATAAGCTTGATCATGATCTTGTTAGAAGCCTCTCGCTTGACCATTAGCTTGGGCGTAGTATGGGGAAGAATTAAACGAGTTTAATTCCCATGCTTTCGGAAAAATCTCTCGAATTCCAACGACACGAATTGTGCCCCTTGGTCGGTGGTAATCGTCCGAGGAATCCCAAATCGATAGATGATGTGTTCCTTGACGAATTCGATCATGTTTTCGACGTCACCTTTTTGAGTGGGATTGCCTCGACCCATTTGGTGAAGTAATCGTAGCCAAAAGCACGAACTTATGCCCCTTGCTAGATGGTGGATTAATTTGGCCAATCAAGTCTATACCCCGGCCCCCGAATGGCCATGGCTTGATGATGGGATTTAGTGCCGATGCGGGGACTCTTTGAATATTCCCGAACTTCGGCGGTCTTGACACCCCTTGTAATACTCAAAGCGATCCTCTAATATCGTCGGCCAAAAGCATCCAGCCTGCCTAATAACCCATTTCATGCGATAGGCCGATTGGTGCGCTCCACATATCCCATCGTGTACCTCGCTCATCATGTTCTTGGCTTCTTCTGGACCCAGGCATCGCAACAGTACTCCATCTAATGATTTATAGAATAAATTGTCATCCAGAAGAACGAACTTGATTGCCTTGTACCTGAGCTTCCTAGAGACTTTTCGGGATGGATCTCTCAAATAGTCAACGATCTCTTTCCTCCAATCATCTTCTGTGAGTTCCATCCCCAGTGCGCTCACCTCTGCGGCAAATGCTTCTTGACTCTCTTTATAACCAGAGGCGCTGCGAGCCGGCTTTGTTTGCTTCCTCGTTATGCTCTCTAGGAATGTGCTGTAAGGTTACCAGTGGAAAGCCCTTCAAGATTTTTCTGCATTCCTCGTAGTAACTCCTCAGCGCCTCGCTTCTGCACTCGTACTGGCCGTTCAATTGCTTGATGACCAACTCTGAATCTCCATAAATTTCAACGGAAACGGCCCCGGCTTCTCTCAAATATTGAAGCCCTCGAAGCAGTGCCTCGTACTCAGCCTGGTTATTTGTGACGGTGGGTTGTATAGGAATGGCGAATTCGAACATCTCACCTCTGGGAGAAATTAGTAGGATCCCTACTCCCCCACCTTTGCCACATGATGACCCGTCAAAGAATAGAGCCCATGGGGTAATTTCAAGCGAGATCAATCGAAGGGTCACGGTGTTCGGTTATAAAATCGGCAATGACTTGACCTTTGATGGCTTTTGCCGATTCGAACTTCAACTCGAATTCGATAGAGCTAAAATCCATTTGCCAACCCGACCATTCAAAATTGGCATAGATAACATATGTTTTATCACATCAAACTTCGAGTATACAGTGCATTCGGCATTCAACAAGTAGTGCCGAAACTTTGTACACGAGTAGTATACGCAAAGACATAATCTTTCTATAGCCGAATACCTGGTTTCAGGATCAAGTAGTTTTCGGCTAAGATAAGCTACTACCCGTTCCTTCCCTTCGAACTCTTGAATAAGGGCCGATCCAATAGTTTGGGTATCGGCCGCCACGTACAACTTGAAAGGCTTGTTCGGTCGAGGAGGAACCAGCACCGGTGGCTCCTTCATGTATTGCTTGATTTCCTCGAAAGCCTTTTGTTGTTCGTCACCCCATGTGAACTTCTGATCCTTCTTTAGCTTCAGCAACGGAGAGAACGGCAACACCTTCCGTGATAAATTTGAGATGAACCTTCTCACAAAGTTGATCTTGCCGAGCAATGATTGCAACTCCTTGAGGTTGGTTGGAGGAACGACTTCATCAATGGCTTTCATGCTCTTTTTGCCAACTTCAATCCCTCCTTCGTGGACCAAAAACCCCAAGAACTCTCCAGCTGACACCCCAAATGCACACTTGTTTGGATTCATCTTCAGACCATGCTTCCGGGTGCATTCCGGGGGTTTTCTTCACATCCTCCGGATGGGAGTCATGGCTTAAGGACTTGATCACTACGTCGTCAATGTAGATTTCCACGGTCTTGCCGATCAACTCATGAAAAATGTAATTCATGGCCCGCGATAGGTTGCACCGGCATTTTTCAATCCAAATGTCATGACGATCCACTCAAACAGGCCTATGTGACCAGGACATCTAAAGGCCGTCTTCGAGATATCTTCTATTGCCATAAAGATCTGATTGTACCTGCGTTGCCATCCATGAAGCTAATCACCTTGTGCCCGGCGGCGGCGTCAATCAGCAAATCGGCAATAGGCATTGGGTATCCGTCCATGGGAGTAGCTCTGTTTAGGTCCCTGAAGTCTATGCAAACTCTCATTTTTCCATTTTTCTTGTACACGGGGACGATGTTGGAAATCCACTCCGCATATCACGGGGCCGAACGAAGTTTGCGTCAAGTAATCTTTCGATTTCCTTCTTCACATCGGCCAATACTTCATCCTTGTAGATTTTCCGGGCGGTTGCTTATATGGCTTGAAACCGGGCTTGATTGGCAACCGGTGCTCGACGATGGATCGATCCAATCCAGGCATCTCCGAGTAATCCCAGGCGAAGCAATCTTTATATTCTTTGAGAAGCTTGATTAAGTTTCCCCTGAAGTCTGGTTGCAAACCTACACTGATGAACGTCGGCCTTGGTTTATCACCGTTTCCAATGTCAACTTCCTCCAGCTTATCGGCCGACATGAATCCTCGTCCCAGCTTGCCATCAGTGCCATCCACGGGGTTCTCCATTAAAAATTACCGTAAGAGCCGAGCGCTTGAATCGGGCCGTTGGTCACCGGCCGACGGGTTCAACGGGACCTTCTCCCCGGTCCTTCCCCGAGAAGCAATCGATGCCTTGGTATTCCCGGAAAGGCTGGTTCCATGTTAGCCACGCTCACGGAGTCGTCCGCCCTGCACGACCTCAATTTCATCGTCCACCCTTTGGATCGGTACCGTTGATGCATAGTGGATGGGACGCGACGATTGGCGTGGATCCGGTCCCGCCCAAAGCGGCGCGTAGGCTCCCTTCCCCTCGATGACGAAGAAGGTGGTGAGCGGCGTCTTGGACCCGATCATCAAGTCCACGTGAGCGCATCCTTTGGTGTCCGAGGGGTTCCGGCGAAGTCGTTCGGGATGATGCTTGTTGGTGTCAAATCGCTCGGGGTCATGCCAAGCTTCCCGAAGGTGGTGTACGGCATCACGTTAAGCTGCCGCGCCACCGTCGACGAACATCTTGGTCAATGGCTTGCCATTGACGTACCCCCCCTCAAGTACGGCGGCCTCATGTGGCGATTCTTGGCCGGCTTGTCGAAGATGGCCCGCACGGCAAGCACCGTGCGCCATCATCTCCTCGGGCCGCTCGTCGTCAAAGGAAGCTTCCTCCCGCATCACCGGTTAGCGGGAGCCATGAACTCGTTTGGCGGGAAGTATACCATGCATGCGGGGGCTTGACGCTTTGATCCCTCCGGTGGTCCTTGGGGCGCCACTTGTCTCGTCCGGACCCCCGGCTTGCTTCATCTCGCGGTTCCTCAAGCGTTGGACCCGCCTCTTCGGCTCTTGCGTAGACCGGGTGGGCACCATTGCCCCTTCTGCCAGACGTAGACCTCCTCGTCCTCCTCGTGGTCGGCCCACCGAGATCGGCTCGGCGCTTCTCGGGATGATCAATGATTTCAATTTTTTGCCGCCGATCCCCATTCGGGTGGATCCTTCCAAGTCTTTCGTGGACGGATCGGCGATTGGCAGTTTCCTGCCTATACTCAGCATATCTGTCGCTGCATTCAGGACAGTTCCTTAATGTGGGTAGTTTCAGGCCTTCATTCCAGCAGTGCCTGAAAAAGGCGCACCCCCAGTGGGTGCGCTCCGCCGCGCGCGTCGTTCCCCCGATTCCATCTGCGCGCTTCCTCCTCAGCCCTGCGTTGCTCCTCCTCGTGACGACGCTCCTGGTAGCGTTCCTTCTCCATCTGGCGCTGCCATTTATTAAGGAGGATGCGCGACGTCACCCTGGGTTTGGGCTTGGACGATTCCCCGATCTCGATGTGGCTCTTGAGAACGCGGGGGGCGTCGCCCTGGACTTGCTCTATGGTCACCTGGCGCTTCGGGTCAACTGATCCATCTTGCTTGGACCTGGCTGAGGTCAGGACCTTGACTTTCCCTTTCTCTTCGGCTGTTATCGCATTGACAGAAAAGCCGAGCATGTTCTGCGGGAAGGGGTGGCCATCCAGCTTCATCTTGTTATCGAATTTGAGGTGCCCTTCCTGGATAGCCCTTTGGATCCTCATCCTGAAGACCCTGCAGTCGTTGATGGAATGGGAGTCCCTGTCATGAAAGCCGCAGTAACGTTTCGCTTTGACTCCATCAGGCCGAAGCATAGAGTGCCCTTCGGGCGACTTGATTCGGCCTTCTTTTACCAAGAGCTCAAACAACTTGTCGGCCTTTGTGATGTCAAAGTCATAGGTTCCTTTGGTCCGTCCGACCCAACGCCGATTCATTGTGAGAGGCTCTTTACCCCACATGATTTCGCCGCGCCTATCTCCGGTTCGTCGTCGAGAATCCTCGAACAAATCGGCTTTGTCCAAGAATTGATTGTAGATATCGGCGATGTCGTCTTCGCTTGCCAAACTTGGGGTCCTTCTTGAGGCCATATGCCGATTGCTCATCAAGGATAATTTACGTGACGGTTGGCCCAAGTTTTCAAACTCCATCCCAAAGAGCTTTTCGCGCACGGCCGGTAACATCCCGGCGACGGCCATATCGGCTAGGCGATCGTCCGGCAAGTTCAATGAGAAGCACATGCCCTTGACCCTCTCGAATCTTCTCGAAACTCCAGCGGTGTCTCACTGTGCCTTTGCTTCAGGGTGGCGAGATCGATCAACTTTTTCTCCGAAGCGCCGCTGAAGTAGTGAGCGTGGAATTTACGCTCCAAATCTTTCCCCCGGCCACCGACTCGGGCGGCAAGGACGAGAACCACCGAAAAGCCGGACCCGTCGGCGAGGCGGGGAAGTAGCGAACCCCCGAACGTCTCTTCGGCCGAACATTCCCCCCCGCATGAGATAACGAGCGATATGCTCGACCGTGCTTGTCTCGTCCCCGCCCGAGAGAACTTTGTGAATTCCGTCGGTGGTTTTACCCTTGGCGGCGGGGGAGCACGTTATAGTACCACTCCCGGGAACGGCGGCTCGTAGGTGGGGCCCCGCATCCTTGGCTTGAGGCCGAGCGATTTCGCATCAATTCGGCCATCTTGCGAGCTAGGGCATCTTCCTCCCGAGCGCCCGCCGGCCGCGCGTACCCCGGGTGCGGGAAGGCATCGAACGCTCCGTAATTCCCCACTTCATGATAGCCGCCGCCGTATAAATTCCTCGCGGGAGCCGGTTGGTGGACGGAGCTATTCTTCGGCGGGATCGAGTGGGGCCCCGGATGAGCCGAACGCTAAGTCTCCGTACGTAGGCCGGTACGGATTCGGGCGTTGCGCGGGCCGACCCGTGCTTGCTCCGTGGTGGCGGCGGGGATTGGTTGACTTCCCGAAGCACGTAGCGGAGGCCGAACCGGCCGCCCCCCCGGCGCCCGTGGAGGAGATTGGAACGCTTGGCTCCGGAGCTGCGAGGAGGGGGGCCGCCGCACCGGCCCCGTGGTGGCGGGCCGAGAGCTTGATTCACCCGGCTCCACGGTGCTCTTTCCGGCGTACGCCTTCCGAACGCCCGCCCCGCGCCGGGCCGAAGAGGGCCACCATCATCGTTGGAGCGACCCAAGGAAAGCTTGGTTGTGCTTGGTGAGCACGTCGTCCATTGACTCTTGGAAGATCCGCGCGCATTCTTCCTTTTCTTGTTGGGTCGTTGCGTCGGTTTCTCCCGGCAACGGCACTGCGGGCGAGCCATTCTTCAAATAAGGTACACCACTTCGATTCTTCTTGAATGACATGAGACACTTCGTTGAAACCGATTCACGGCGTCTACGAGCCGCCGATCTTGCTGCGGAGAAAGCTCCTCAATGCCGACATCCGGGAGGTCCGTGATCTCGGGCATCCCGAACCAATTCGGGCCGTTTGTCCCACCGAGCGTGCCAAAAAGTGTGTTGACGCAAAATATGCACTCGGCGCCAATCACACGGCAAGCCGAAAAGCTTAGCTTCGCACGCGCGAGAGAGAAAGTGACGTGCCGATCAATTTTTCCCGAAAATTAACAAAAGGGAAAAAAAGTTAAAATACCAAAACTTGGAACCTACCGGGTGGTACCAGGCAGTTCCATATTTACGGCTGAGAAGCCAAGCAAGACGACATGTAGCTATGCGAAGCTACCTGTCAGAGAACCACGACCATTCGGGCAACCGCGTAGGAAAAAAGAACATTGCCGAATGGATGACGTAAGCATGACAACGATCGATCTTTGAATAAACATGGATGCATGTGCAAAGCCATGACCGATCCTCGATGAAGATTAACATTAAATAAAGCAAAGCACGAACATGATCATGTATTAAAATAAGCATGCATAGATCCAAAGCATTAGTCTACCGCATGTCTAATCACTTTAAGATCCGTCGGGCACGACATCAAGCAAATCTATCCACCGCATGATACAACTTGCATGAAAGAACGCACCACTTTCCATAAATAGATCTATCCACCGCATGATACAACCCAAATATGGAAAGCTAGAAGCACACGTCTTTTAAAACATAAATAACGCACGTGATCTACTCGTGAAGATATAACCGAACGCGGCTGAACAACCGATTCGGAGCCCATGAAGAAGGAACAAACATTACCATGTGAGTAAATCTATCAAGCTGAATTGGAAATCTAATCCACCTGATGACTAGCTCCAAAGCAACCCAAAAACCTGCATCTACCGCATGATACCCGGCTCTTTCAAGATTTATACTAACAAAGCAAGCTTGAACCCGCAACACGTAACAACCTAGATCGGTTCGGTTTCGGCTATCGGAGAGCACGAGATCCACGCGTCAAAACACGAAACCTACTCTTGCACGGATCTTAAAAGGAAAAGAGCCGATCCAAACCCATCTAGATTGGGCAAAAGAGTGTTACATGAATTAAAACATAATGCAAAACTCATGATAACACGGGGTAACTTAATGAATCTATTGGATCTTGCCAAAACCCAATAGAGCCGATAACTAGCTTCGAGCTAGACCTTAGCCTACCGCATGGCTCGTGATCTAACAAGAAACCCTCTTGAACCAAGCTTGAATCTACCGCATGACACGAAGCATGGTAACAAGACTACTTGCATCAGATCTAAATCCACCGCATGATACTAGACATGATACAAGGTTGCCGGTACTCACGGAGGTCGACGGATCGATTGGCCCTCTCGAAGAACTCGACGACACGACAAGGGACTCTAGGGTTTGGCGTAAGGCCGGTGTGTATTGAGGAATGAACGTGTCTTTACATACATCCAGGGGTCGTATTTATACCCCGCTGATTACAACTGCGAATGGATACATTACCTAACTAAGCTTGATCGCCTGTCCATCCATTCGCTCCCTCTGATCGAGCCACGTCACCGTCCAATCCCGCAAAATCAGCTCTACTGTTCCTTTGCCGAACTGGAGCAGATAGCCGACCGCGGATCCTTCTGCCGAAAATCTCCGAAGATGCCTTACCTTCCACCAGACGGACTCTTTTCCGAATTGGACCCACATGTCATACTCCTTACCAAATTTTGGTGTTAACGGTAGGTAGTTTGGGTTCATTTGGATCTTCTAAATTGATTCTTATTTGGAGTTATTGCTTAGATGTGCACCGTAATCTTATTTCGCGTCGAATCTCGTGCCGCGGACCCGAGCTTCGACCGGGAGGACGTGGAGGACCCCGAGTACCTTCGCTCGGACGGCCGATCGCTTCAACGGCAACGAAGGTGTCATGTCACTCCCAACCATATAGATCCTATGTTGCTTTGTAGTCGCTAGTGCTTTACTTTAATGCATGGAAATGTTGAATTGCATAACCCGTTTATTAGCCATGCCTTGATGTTTTGTTATATCCTGTTCCTTGTTCCGCTACTGCGGGACTAGCTACGGACCCCTAGCTAGTCCCTTACCTCAACTATCCATACTTTTGTTGCTTGATTATGGATGGTGCTGCGGGTTTGGACCGAGATGTGGGTATCTCGGTGTGATTCTAGCGTGTGTCCCGGGTGTGTACCTCCTTGCTTGTGTTTTGGCGGGAGCGAGCCGCCGGTTACTTGTGAACGGCTGCCGAGGGAAGATGCGATCTGGCCTCTTACCCGAGGGTCGTGTCGTGTGGGATGGAGATGTTGAGTGCTCGCTCTCGGCCCCTTAAGGACCGATCGTCAGTTGACCTTGTTTCGGATGACTATTTACGTACGGACCGCCCGCGTTGTATTGGGCGGGGGTGCGGGGTGAGACTTGTAGTGGATAGCACCCCTCCGTTGGAGGATCGGTGTGATCGTGTCGGGAGTGGTCTTTCCCTCCTTAGTAGACTTTGCCCTGGCGAGGCCGGGGGAAGGGTTCCACGGCTTCGAGGGACCTCTCGCGGGTAGTATGAGCTCGCCGCGGAGGCCGGGCCGGGCTCGGAGATGCGAAGGGTACTATCCACTTACTCGGGCTTCGGCCGTATGGTAGGGCCGGGCACCGTGACGGCCGGTTCGGACCTATTCGGGCGGGTACGGTTGTACAACCTGCGCAGTGTTAAACCTATAGCTATAGTCCGTGTCCACTGGTTATGGACGAGTCTTTCGATCTCTCCACCGACTAGTTACACTTCTCTTGTGCTTCTTCTCTCCCCCCGAGTGTGTGAGCCGGCTTCGGCCGTTGAGATGTGGGGATAGGAGCGGGGAGGGCCCCACATCGCGGATGAGAGTTGGGATCCGGATCGTGGTTGAGATCCGGTGTTTTGGTGTGGTATTCCTTGAGCGGGGTGTGGACCCCCGAGGTGTGGACCCTCGGAAGTGGAAGCTTCCCGAGGTGTGGACCTCCTCGCTATATTCTCGTTTACCTTGTATGATGCTGCTATTTGCTTTGCTTAAGCTTTCTACGGCCGGACTAGGGATATCTCATGCATAGTAGAATATACACCGCTTTTGCCTCTTTGTTGGGAAGGCGACATGACCTACCCGCTTATCGGGTAGACCACGGTGACTCGACGCGGAGCCGGACTACGACTTCGACAACGACGGTTGGGTGGACTAGAGCTCTTCCTACACTTGAGCCGCTGCGGATATGGAGTTTCCCGCACTTTCATGGAGCCGCGCCGGACGTTTTATTTATGTTTGATTCGGTCCCGATGGACTTGTACCGCATGTGCCGAAGAGATGTACTGCGATTAATGTAATAAAATAAATGTTGTACTCTATCTTATTGTCTTTACCTTTACGTATGGATTATGGAATCGGCGAGACGGGGATTGCACGTGGTAGCCCTCACGGGACTACCACCGAGGTGTCGAGATTCGGGATTCCGTTCGCGGAAATCCGGGTCGTTTCGGTTGGTACCGAGCCATGCTTGACCGTAGGACGAGCCCCGGGGAATGGTCGATAGTATAGGAAGCCGTTTCGAACCTTGGAACTTTATATAAACCCCACGGCTTCCGTATGTATATAACTATACTTATATATATGCATTACCTTGATTAACTTTCACTAACTACCTTACTAACTACGCTCTAACTACGTTGTGCAGATGGCGGAGACGACGTGGGTTCCTTTGGAGTCGGACGGCAAGAGCTACGGAGGCTTCTGCCACTTGCTGAGAGAGTGCCTGGAGGCAGCTGGAGTGGAGACCGACGGAGTCAGCTACAAGGGGAGGGCCATGGGGCACTTGGAGCAGACCCCCACTTACTCGAGCGTCACGGTGCGGCGGACCCACGGGTGCCGAGTTTGAGGAGGTAGAGGTGCACTTTGCTTCGAGAGTTCGGTCACGGAGGCACACCCGGGGCGGCGCACGCGGGGGCTCTCAAGAAGGTTTGTGACCGGCTCGGGGGAGAGGCTGAAGGACACTCCTTTCAGCGTGCTTCCGACAGAGATCTACGACCAGGGTCGCTGGGACTCGAGCGACCGGGCACGGTACCTGGAGGTGACTTTAGTGGAGGGGGAGGACCAGGTGATGCTCGCGGCCGGGCGGTGCATCCCGGCTCGGGGGATCGGGCACCGTACCGGGGCGGACGGGGGAGATAGTGTACCTTCGGTGGAGGTGTGACGCGCCCCGCGCGCGAGGTTCGGGACCCGGAGGTGGAGAGAGAGGATATACTTGACGAGGCCGGGAGGCGTCGCACGTGAGGAACGGAGAGCTAGTGCGGCTTGGACCGGCGGCGGCGGCCGCGGCCTAGCACCGAGAGGGACGCCGGAGGATCGCTACTGCGGAGGCGCGGTTGAGGGCGAGCGGGAGCCGCACCGGACTTCGGTGGAGGCCTCGCGTGAGGACGAGGGTGAGACCGCGAGAGGCGAGAGATCGGTTGGAGTCGGTCGGAGGCCGCGGCCGCCGACTATCGAGGTCAAGGTGTGGGATCTATAGGAGGCGAGTCGACACAACTACCACCACTTGTGTTACCTTGGAGGAGCGGTCTACGAGGAGAGGGACCGAGCGGTCGGGACCCGCGCGGCTTGGGAGCGGTCGACCGGCGAGGGCGACGAGGCCGGAGGCGCTCTCCGCACGGCTACCACCCAAGAAGAGACCCCGACCGAGGACGAGAGACTTTCGAGCTTCCGCCGACGCTCCTACCACGAGTACGCCCGTACCCGAGTGGTTCCCGGGACACGACGAGAGATGGACCGTGCTCTTCAGGATACCTGTGACTACTACGGAGGACCAGCGATCAGGGTGCCGGGATACCCAGGGGCACACTCACCGCCGTTCTACTCAGTTCCACCAGACGCCAGCCCCGAGGCACCTCAGTGTACTCCGTGAGGGGAGTAGAGCCTTCGCTGTAGATTCTGAGATGTTGTAATAAGTTAGATGTGATGTTATCGCTCATGTGTCTTGACCTTAGCAGCTACCCCATGATGTACCATGCGTTAGCGTAATGTGTGGCCGTGCACCCTCGAAGGTCGATGGAGTAAACCTCGAGGTGCACCCCTTTTGTTTGGTGGCATTGATTGAGTGACATGGATCTTCATGGTTTCTTTCGGATTTCATGCTTCTTTATGTTTGTCCGAAATTCTCGTGGATTGTTAGCGGGGATTACTCCTTTATAGTTAATAACCTTAATAGATACATTCTCCCTACCGCTACTAACTCTTGCAACTGGAACAGATGTCTGGAGCAAGGAGGTCCGGGCGACTCTTGGCCCGTTTCGAGGAGGTCGCTGGGGACGACGGAGGGGAGGATGCCCCTAACCCAGCGGGAGCGAGAGGCCGTGGACGCCGTGGAGGTCACGCGCCACGAGGCGGGCTTCGCGGGGGCCTGGCAGGCCACGGAGGCCGAGGAGGCCGAGTCGGCGGTCGAGGAGCCGCGCACGACGACGAGGGAGCTCGGGGAGCGAGGAGCTCGAGCACGAGCGGTACCCCGGCCCCGAGGGAGGAGCGAGGCCGGGCTCGGGGACACAAGGTGCCACCACCGCCACCTCCCCCCGAACTTGGCCGACGTGATGGCGGTGCAAACACGGTCGATGCAGACGATCACTCAGATGCTAGCCCAGAACAACAACAACAACAACCCCAGGGGTCAGAACCGCTACGCGCCAGAGGGTTTCCAGAAGAAGGTTGAGAACTTCAACAAGCTGCGACCGCCTACCTTCGACCACTCAGCAGACCCGATGGACGCAGACAACTGGCTACGTGAGATCGAGAAGAAGCTAGAGCCGAACGAGCTTACCGAGGAGGAGTGTGTGACCGTGGCGGCGCACACTGGCCGATCGGCACGGCCCGGTGCGTGGTGGGACGGCTACGTGACTCGCACCGGGACCCGTTGCACATCGGGTGGGACGAGTTCGTGGAGGCCTTCGGGGAGTCACCACATTCCGGATGCGGTGATGGACGGGAAGGCCGATGAGTTCGAGCACCTCAAGATGGGAAATATGTCGGTGCGGGGAGTACGCCAACCGCTACCGGGGAGGCCGATGAGGTACGTGCCGAAGACACCGACACGAGAGAAGAAGAAGGTCTACCGGTTCGAAAGGGGCTACACAAGGGGATGGCACACCACTTGTCCGCGCACGACCGCCCGACACTTCGCTCCATTATTGACAAGGCACCGATCGTGGAGAGGTCAAGACTTGAGTACATGGAGATTCGTGGAAGCAAGTCCAAGCGCTTAGACCGGAGGGGAGACGTTCGGGACCACCTCGAGGCAGAGGACGAGGTTACACTCGGGGCCACCGGACACGGCGGAGGCACCACGTCTCTCGGTCTCGGCCCGCGAGAGCGAGCCAACCCGGGGGCGGGAGTGGAGGTCGAACCGGTGGAAACCGAGGCCACCACCGCGGTCGGCAGACAGATCCAAGGTGACTTGCTTCAACCGCCGTCGGGTTGGGCACAAGTCGTTTGAGTGTCCACGGCGGGCGCCACCGGGGAGTCGAACCGCGGCTCTCGGTTCCGGACCCCGGCCAAGCCACCGGCACCGGGGAGGACAGCCACCTCGTACTCGGCGAGAGGACCGCTCGGCCGCCGCCTACTCGAGGCCGTCCGAACCACCTCACCGCCGAGGATGCGGCGGCCCGCACCCGACGTCACACTTGGTGAGTTCCTTGTTGACTCGTTTTGGCGGCTTCGTTTTGTTCGATGCGGAGCTCGGTTTTCGTATATTTCTACCAAGTTTGCTAAAGAAAGGTCTTTACCAACTAAGCCTCGACCAAGGACTATCTTGACTAGCTCTCCGCTAGGAGAGAAGAGGAGTACGTTAGAGTGCGGGGGAGTGAGGATGGTGTTTGAGGGGCTACGGTTCACGGCAGACTTGACAGTTTTGGAGTCTACCGGGATAGACGTGATCCTAGGGATGGATTGGTTGGCAAAGCACAACGGAATAGTCTCTTGCAACCCCGAGTGATACGGCTAGAACACCCCCGGGCGGAACTACGGTGCGGATCGAGCCACGGCGTCCGAAGGTTGCTACGATGATGTGCAACATGAGTGGGAAAGAGATTGAAGAGATCCCGGTGGTCCGTGAGTTTCCGGACGTGTTCCCGAGAGGAGCTTACGGAGTTACCCCCGGGCACCGGGACGTGGAGTTTGTGATTGAGCCGATGCCGGGGGCGGGGCCCGTTGCAAAGAGTTCGTACGAGGATGTCGTCCGACGAGGCCGGACGAGTTGAAGAAACGGCTCAAGAAGTTGCTCGAGCAAGGGTTTGTTAGGCCAAGTGCCTCACCATGGGGTTCACCAAGGTGCTCTTCGTGGAGAAGAAAGACGGCACAAATAGGATGTGCATTGACTACCGCACGCTCAACTCGATGACAATCAAGAACAAGTACCCACTACCCGGGGACCGAGGATTTGCTTTGGATAGACTCAAAAAGGCAAGGTTCTTCTCCAAGATCGACTTGAGGTCGAGGCTACCACCGGATGAAGATCCGAGAGCGAGGATATACCCAAGACGACCTTCACCACACGTTACGGTTTGTACGAGTTCGTGGTGGTTTCTTTCGGGGCGACCAACGCCCCTCGCTTACTTCATGAACTTGATGAACAAGGTCTTCATGGAAGAGTTGGACGGGTTCGTAGTGGTGTTTATCGATGATATCTTGATCTACTCTGAGACCACTGAGGAACACGAGGAGCACCTGAGAGTCGTGCTAGAGAGGCCGAGGCGGCGAAAGCGTATGCAAAGTTCAGCAAGTGCGAGTTCTGGATGGAGAAGGTCGCGTTCTTGGGACACGTGTTGTCAGCGGAGGGGATAGCCGTGGATCCATCCAAGGTTGAGTCAGTGACCAAGTGGGAGCAGCCATTAAACGTGACAGATGTCAGAAGCTTCCTTGGGTTGGCGAGGGTTACTACCGGAGGTTCATTGAGAACTTTTCCAAGATCGCAAAGCCAATGACCGAGTTGCTTAAGAACAACACAAAGTTTGAGTGGTCGAAACGTGTGATAAGAGCTTCCGAGGAACCGAAGAAGAGACTCACCACGGCCCCGAGTGCTTACCTTGCCGGATATCAAGAAAGACTTTGTGGTCTCTTGTGACGCTTCAAAGCAAGGACTTGGTTGTGTGTCTTTGATGCGGGAAGGGAAAGTTGTGGCTTATGCTTCCGAGCGGTCGAAGAAACACGAGGAAAACTACCCGACACACGACTTGGAGGTGGCGGTTTGTTGTGCATGCGCTCAAAATGCGGAGGCACTACCCGATAGGGAACAAGTGTGAAGCTGTTTTCCGACCACAAGAGCCTGAAGTACTTCTTTACACAGACCGAGCTGAACATGAGGCAGAGACGGTGGTTAGAGCTGATCAAGGACTACGACGTCGAGATCAACTACCACCCAGGCAAAGCTAACGTCGTGGCAGATGCACTGAGCCGGAAAACATATTGCAACAACCTCATGGTAAAAGAAGAGCAACCTGCCCTGCATGAAGAGCTAGAGAAGCTGAGAATCGAGATTGTAGACCAAGGCCAAGTCAACGTGATGCAAGTGACCTATGACCTGGAGGAGCGAATCCGAACAGCCCAGAAGGAGTGTGCAGAAATCAAAGTCTTTGCGAGAACTAATGAAGCGGGGGCAAAGCGAGAGGACTACGGGTTGATGAACAGGGCACCGTGTGGTTGAAAGAACGGATCCGTGTACCACGAGACAAGGCACTCGGGATCGGATCATGAGAGAAGCTCACGACTCGAGGTACTCGATTCACCGGGCAACACCAAGATGTACGAGAGATCCGAAGATCGAGTACCGGTGGAAGGACATGAAGAAGGATATAGCACACTACGTGGCCGTTGCGACACACGTAGCGAGAGTAAAGATTGAACATCGAAACCCGTTTGGTTTGTTGAAGCCGTTGGATATCCCAGTGTGGAAGTGGGAGGACATTTCCATGGACTTTGTGGTGGGACTCCCTCGAACACCAAAAGGAAATGACTCGGTTTGGGTCATAGTGGACAGGTTGACCAAGGTGGCTCACTTTGTGCCGGTGAAGACCCGGTATGCAACCGAGAAGTTGGCAGAACTGTACGTAGAGCACATACTCAGGCTGCATGGGGCACCCAGAAGCATTGTATCCGATCGAGGGCCACAGTTTGTCTCCAAGTTTTGGCAGAGCTTCCACAAGCTTATGGGCACCACTCTCAGCTACAGCACAGCTTTTCACCCACAGACCGACGGTCAGACAGAGAGGGTCAACCAGGTCCTGGAGGACATGCTACGAGCTTGTGCACTCACCTATGGTACTGATTGGGAGAGCAGTTTGCCGTTTGCGAGTTCTCGTACAACAACAGCTTTCAAGCAAGTCTCCGGATGGCACCCTTCGAGGCACTTTACGGTCGAAAGTGCAGGACCCCGCTAGCTTGGTCAGAGGTTGGAGAGCGAGCTCTGTTTGGGCCAGCAATCATTGAGGAAGCAGAGGAGAAAGTTGAGAAAGTTCGCGAGAACCTGAAAATCGCTCAAAGTCGTCAGAAGAGCTATGCCGACAAGAGAAGGAGAGAGTTGACCTTTGCAGTTGGCGACAGGGTGTACTTGAAAGTCTCACCACTCCGAGGAACTAAGAGGTTCTTGGTGAAGGGAAAGCTTGCACCGAGGTACGTGGGACCGTACCCTATCACCCGTAGGATTGGGAGTTTGGCCTACCAGCTTGCACTACCCGAGACAATGGCGGGAGTTCACCCAAAGTGTTTCACGTGTCACGGTCGAAGAAGAACGAGAAGGCGGTGGAGGCAAAGCAAGTGCCCATGGAGTTGCTTGACTTGCAAGACAACCTTGAGTATACGAGTATCCCGAGAAAATCTTGGACGGTAGCCGTCAAGGAAACAAGGAGAACTACCATTCCTTTCTGTAGAGTGTTGTGGAGCAACCATACAGAGCGAGAGGCAACATGGGAGAAGGAAGCCGATCTCGGGGAAAGAGTACCCTCACTTGTTCTCGGAGGAGGTCGAGGACTAAATCTCGAGGACGAGATTCTCGGTGGTGGGGGAGAATGTAACAACCCAGGAATTTAGGTGTGTAAATTTTGCGAAAATTTAAAACTTTTTGCTTGCATTTGGGTGCTATCAATATTTGAGCCAAAATTGCTAGCCTCTCACCAAATTCTCCACTAATACATCCTATTTATAAAATTTATATTTAAAATATGGTATAATAAGTGAGTTGGCTTTTCTTTGGTTTATTTGGAGTTCAATTGAGTGAAGTTTGAATTTGATAGGGAATCAAATTCAAACTCCCTTTTCAAATCCTAGATCAAACTTATTTACAAAAGCAAAGAGCGACCAAGTTCTTGGGCCGACATTTCCTTTCCTTCGCGATGCGGCCGGCCCGGCCCGCGTAGCCTTCCGGCCCGGCCCGCGTAGCCTTCCGGCCCGGCTAACCCGCACCGCGGCCCCTCCTTCACTCTCCCTTTCACCCGCCGGCGCGTGGGCCCCGCTTGTCGGCCCGACCCTTATCCCTTTCCACCAACCGGCTAGCCGGCCCGGCCCGCCCCCAACCGCGCCGCCGCCGCCGGTCCCGTCGCACCCGCTCGCGCGGCGCGGGCGCGGCCGAGCCGCCCGGCCGGCGCGCACGCCGAGGGGGCCGGATGCCGCGCGCGAACCGAGCTCGGGCCGGGAAGGAGAAAACCCGGTTACCCCCGTGCCTTTTCCCAATGGCCGAGAGAGCAAGGAGAGAGGGCGCACGCCGCCGCCACGGGCGCCGGGCGGTCCAAGCCGGAGGGGCAACGCCGGGAAATCGCCTTGACCTCGCGGCGCGCGTGGATTCAAAAGGGGTGGAGAGCCGAGCCAACCGACCACCGCTACCAACCCACATTGGGGTTTTGCCCCCTTGCCGGTGCCGCTCCGCCGGGAGGAGGGGAGGAAGAAAGGGGGAGTTGGGGAAGAAGAGGCGAGGGCGGGGAGGCGACGCGCGCCACCGCCGGCGCGTTGCTGCGGAGGCGGGACGAGTTCGTGAGGAGCCGGACGAGGGGGAGGCGCCGTTCGTGATCGAAGGGGAGCCGGACCGGAGCAGGGGATCGAGCTACGCCGTGGACACCGACGCCGCGCCGCCACCCACGCCAGGCCTGCTACGTCTACACCGCCGACCCACGGTGAGCACCGTGGACTTCCCTCCCCTCTCCTTGCGCCGGTCGCGTTATTTGTTCTGCCTGTGCGCGTGCCGTCGAGCCGCCCTTGTCCGAGCGCGCCGCGCGCGCCGCCTCCCCATGGGCAACGCCGCGTCGCGACGTGCCGGCGGCGGCCCGGGGGTCGTGGCTACCCCAAGCCGTGACGTCCCGGTCTTGTCGCCGTTTTTGGGTTCTTGGAGCATGCGGCAGTAGGGCCGGGGAACACCCCGTGCCGCGTCGTCGTGCGCCGCGCCGTCGTGCGCCGCGCCGAACGCGCGTCGCGCCGCCGGCCGGGGAAAAGGGTTGCCTTTCGCCGCGGCGTGTTCCCGGGAGAGCCGTCGCGGGGAGGGGTTGATACGCGTTGGCCGTGACCCGGCCTTCGTGCCGTGGGTGTGCCGATGCGAGGTGGTGGTGGGCGCGGGCGCCGGCCGGCCGCACCCATGCGCGCCATGGCCGTGGCCCCCGCCGCCGGTGAGCTACGCGTGCGGGCGTTCCACGCCGCCAACCTTGCCGTGGCGCGCCGGCCTTGAGCCGTGTTCGTGTCTGCGGGGTGTGAGTGCGAGTGACCCGGCCGGCCGCACCCCGGCGCGCCTTGGCGGGGACCTCGCCGAAACATTGCCGCCGCGCGCGGCGACGCGCCGCGCGTCCGCCGCGCCCCCGGTCCTTTCGTCGAACGCCCGGTGGGCGAACGGACGGGACGGCGTGGGTTAAAGGAGCTTAGCGGGCCGCCGCCGCATTTGGGCCCAAAGCTCGGCGGGGCCGCCGGGCAGCCGCCGGCCCGACACGGGATAAGAGCGAGGAGGGTGTTAACCGGACTTTGAACGCCTCCTCTAGTGGGTCGGCAAGGGCACGCCGTTTTGGGCCGAAACCAACCCCCGGCGAGATCGAGTCCGGGCCACCCACGGCCCGCCCGCACTTCCCGGCCTTTTTCAGCCCTTTAAAACCAGGAGGCTGACGTCATGATGACGTCAGCAACGTTTTTTCTGAAAAACCTATTTCTCTTCTGTTTAAAAATTCCAGAAAATGTTTTTGATCTTTAAAAATTCATAATAAATTATAGAGAGCTCAGAAAAATACAAAACTAATTTCTATAAATCCGTATTTGCGAAACCTTGCTGATTGTAGGTAGTTTGGGATCATTTGGATCTTCTAAATTGATTCTTATTTGGAGTTATTGCTTAGATGTGCACCGTAATCTTATTTCGCGTCGAATCTCGTGCCGCGGACCCGAGCTTCGACTCGGAGAGGACGTGGAGGACCCCGAGTACATCGCTCCGGACGCCGATCGCTTCAACGGCAACGAAGGTGTCATGTCACTCCCAACCATATAGATCCTATGTTGCTTTGTAGTCGCTAGTGCTTTACTTTAATGCATGGAAATGTTGAATTGCATAACCCGTTTATTAGCCATGCCTTGATGTTTTGTTATATCCCGTTCCTTGTTCCGCTACCCGCGGGACTAGCTACGGACCCCTAGCTAGTCCCTTACCTCAACTATCCATACTTTTGTTGCTTGATTATGGATGGTGCTGCGGGTTTGGACCGAGATGTGGGTATCTCGGTGTGATTCTAGCGTGTGTCCCGGGTGTGTACCTCCTTGTTGTGTTTTGGCGGGAGCGAGCCGCCGGTTACTTGTGAACGGCCGCCGAGGGAAGATGCGATCTGGCCTCTTACCCGAGGGTCGTGTCGTGTGGGATGGAGATGTTGAGTGCTCGCTCTCGGCCCCTTAAGGACCGATCGTCGTTGACCTTGTTTCGGATGACTATTTACGTACGGACCGCCCGCCTTGTATTGGGCGGGGGTGCGGGGTGAGACTTGTAGTGGATAGCACCCCCTCCCGTTGGAGGATCGGTGTGATCGTGTCGGGAGTGGTCTTTCCCTCCTTAGTAGACTTTGCCCGGCGAGGCCGGGGAAGGGTTCCACGGCTTCGAGGGACCTCTCGCGGGTAGTATGAGCTCGCCGCGGAGGCCGGGGCCGTGCTCGGAGATGCAGGGAGGGTACTATCCACTTACTCGGGCTTCGGCCGTATGGTAGGGCCGGGCACCGGTGACGGCCGGTTCCGACCTATTCGGGCGGGTACGGTTGTACAACCTCTCGAAGAGTGTTAAACCTATAGCTATAGTCCGTGTCCACCGGTTATGGACAGTCTTTCGATCTCTCACCTGACTAGTTACACTTCTCTTGTGCTTCTTCTCTCCCCCGAGTGTGTGAGCCGGCTTCGGCCGTTGAGATGTGGGGATAGGAGCCGGAGGGCCCCACATCGCGGATGAGAGTTGGGATCCGGATCGTGGTTGAGATCCGGTGTTTTGGTGTGGTATTCCTTGAGCGGGGGTGTGGACCCCCGAGGTGTGGACCTCGGAAGTGGAAGCTTCCCCGAGGTGTGGACCTCCTCGCTATATTCTCGCTTACCTTGTATGATGCACCGTCGCTTTGCTTAAGCTTTCTACGACGGACTAGGGATATCTCATGCATAGTAGAATATACACCGCTTTAGCCTCTTTGTTGGGAAGTCGACATGACCTACCCGCTTATCGGGTAGACCCCGGTGACTCGACGCGAGCCGGACTACGACTTCGACAACGACGGTTGGGTGGACTAGAGCTCTTCCTACACTTGAGCCGCCCTGCGGATATGGAGTTTCCCGCGCTTTCATGGAGCCGCCGCTAGACGTTTTATTTATGTTTGATTCGGTCCGATGGACTTGTACCCGGCATGTGCCGAAGAGATGTACTCGATTAATGTAATAAAATAAATGTTGTACTCTATCTTATTGTCTTTACCTTTCGTGTGGATTATGGAATCGGCCGAGACGGGGATTGCACGTGGTAGCCCTCCCGGGACTACCACCGAGGTGTCTTGAGATTCGGGATTCCGTTCGCGGAAATCCGGGTCGTTTCATTTTTTTCTATTATTTAAATCACTTGTAGTTCAATTTTGACTTGATTGATTCAAAACATTGCTTGGAACAAAATTAATTAACTAAATATAACAAACAAATGCAAAAAATTACCAAATTTTGACATGGAGTACCACGTGTTGTATATTGAGTGTAGAAACGTTTGAGGTGCAGAAAATATGTATTTGCCAGGTACCAGAAAAAACACTAGGCAAACTTGCTTGGTCTTTTCCGGGGGTCGGGGAAAATCACTCGTCAAAGAGTTGTTTGCCATGTGTCAAAAAGAAACACTCAGTAAACCCCCACTTTGACGAGTGTTTTTTCTTTACTGGTTGTTTTCATCACGACACTAAGCAAAAAGGTTATTTGCCAAGTGCCCGATGGATGGGACTCGGCAAACCGAAAAAACACTTGGCAATTATGGGTGTTTCCCATAATGTGGTTGGGGGTTTCACATCAGCAGGTATCGATATATTTCGGCATACTTGCTTGCGTGTCGTGAACAAAAAATAAAAATCAAATTACCACAAGCATGGACGGTAAATAAACTGGTAAAAAAAAGAGGTGGTAGCAAGGATGAAACTCACGGGAGATTGCTGCTTGCTGCCGATTGCTGGACCAGCGGTGGCCTCGATCTGGCTGCCGGGCGCTGGACGCTGCGGCAACAATGAATTACTTGCACCAACTTGTCTGTGCAGCAGGATAGTGTCCACCATGAAGTATTTGCAGTCTTGCTGCCAAGGCGACGTACAAATTACTATCCTCCCATACTGCACCTTGCCCTGTGGTCACAGCGACACTTTCTTCTGAAATCCTAGGTCATAGCAGTGGCCAGCGGCAGCCAGACGCTGCGACCACAATAAATTACATGCAGCCACTTGTTTGTGGATAGTGCCCACAATGAATTATTTGCAGTCTTGACACCAATAATTCATCCACATAGGACTCGCAAGCACATGATTCATATGAATTACTTGCAGTCTTGACACCAACAATTCATCCACCTAGATTTCGCAACAACGTGATTCACATGCTGGAGGCTGCACCTTGCCCTATCGTGATCGCAGACACTTTCTTGTGAAATCCTAGGTCGACGACTCCAAGATCAACTCACTCACGAGTTTCGGCTGCTTCGCTGCTTGCCACTGGCATGGCCTACTCTCTACACTGCTCCTACGTCCTTCTCTTAGGGTTGGGCCACCCTAGGACCAGTGCCACCATTCATCCTTATCCTCCATGACCTTCTATCCAATAATTAAGCTGAGCCGAGTCGTCTTCGGTTAGATCCAGCACATACGATTTTACAAAAGGAGTATACTCCAATACGTGTGTTACCTGCGTCATGTAGTCTTTTGCCATGCATCTCAAATAACCTCCGGTTGGGTCTTATAGAAAATATAACGATGATAGATGATTTCTCTAAAAAAAACCGAAAGGCATAAATAGCCCAAGGCATCAAACTAGCCATTGGCTAAAAGCTGTTGAAAGTAGTACCGTCGGATGATCCGACGCTATCTTTTCCTGGGCGTCGGTTCATCCGGTGCTACTAGCCGTTGCCTCCACCACACATGACCGTTGACACAACTGCTCCGACACTATGCACCGACGGTCCGTCGGATCATCCGGTGCTTAAGACCCCGCTTCCAAGTCGCCTCTGTTAGCTTCCACGCAACCGTCGGATAGACCGACGCTTCACCTTGACCAAGGCGTCGGATCATCCGGTGTTGAAGGCTTCCTCTTGGCGCGTCTCTGTCTCGATTCAAACTGAGCGTCGGATAGACCGACGGTGTCCTCACTCACACCGTCGGATCATCCGGTGCTATTGTCTTTGCTCCTCCTCTTCTGCAACTCGTCCGACGCTACTAAAAAGTGGACCGTCGGTTCATTTGACGGTACCTAGGGTTTCACCCTGTGTACCAACTCGTTCGACGATTGCACCGACGCTTTTAAATGAGGAACCGTCGGTTCATCCGACAGTGTCTTTTCTTTTCCTTTTCTTGCTCGGTTTTGACCCTTGATTCTCTCATTTTGGCATGTAGTTTTCTTGCATCCTTGGGACCTAGAGGTGTCTACAAAGACATGCTAAACAATATGGTTAATCCCAATGATCATGTCGTCATGAATCACTAAAATCAAACTCGAACCAATGGCATATGAGGCCATGTTCGCTACAGCAACACGTTAATTTCAATATGGCAGCACAAAATGGTTTATGGCATAGTTTATCCTTGCCGCCCATGATTGCATGGTGAGTTGTAAAGAAATGGCCGCCCATTGCATGGTTAGTCGTAAAGAAATGACCGCCAGATCTGTCATGGTTTTTGCGAAGGTTTTCAATCAGGCTCAGATCGTCTTCATGAGTTTTTTGCAGCTTTTCCAATTCCTTCTTCGATTGCTCGAGTGCTGCGCCAGTAATTTTCTTCTCATCCTGGCAAACCTTCAAAGCTTCCGCTAGTTCGGCAACCTTCTTTTCGAGGTCAAGGTTCGTGGATTGAGCAAGAGCAAAGTTGCGTTTAAGTTTCTTGGATTCTTGGAAGAGTTGTTTGTTTGCCTTCTCTTGATCAACAAGCCGTTCAACGGCAACTTTCCCGAGCATAGAAGATTTAAGGGCGTAATCTTCTTGAAATCTTGCCAGCTTCGACGGAGGATATGAACGAAGAAGGTCCTTGAATTCTGAAAAAAAATCCATGACTAAAGTTTTAAGCAAAAATTCGCAAATCTGAAAAGTACAAAAGCTTACGAAAAGAAACGAACCCTGTCTGCTTAGATTTTGCATGGTAACCTTCTTCCCTGAACTCGAAGAAGTTTTACCCTGCGACGCAGAAGCCCTCCTCACAACGAGCAACTCCTCCTGTTTGTTCCGACCCTCCTTCTCCTGTGTCATCAACAAGTGTAGGCAATTTCCAGAGTGTTAAAATCTTGGATGCGCCGCTCCCGATACTAGCCGCCTCGAAACCAACACTTAGCAGTTCGCCGCGGTGAGACGTACCAAAGCTCTTGTTGAATGCAGCTAAGGAAGGAGAGGGAGCCTTGCCTTCGGGAACTACTTCGCGAATTTCGAGCAAGGGAGCACCCTGGACAAGATCATCACCCCGGTGAACGGTGAGTTCGAGCTCCTTGGTAAATTCGGTAGTGGCATCATCACGTGGGTGGACGGACAGAGAAACATCAGCAGCAGTAGTAGCAACAGGGGCCTCAGCAGCAGCATCGGGGAGCTCATCCTTCCGAACTTCGGGGGCACCATCTGAAAAAGAGTCAATGTCCACGAACTCACTCTCAGAACCCGAAGGGCAATTGTCTTGAAAGTTAAATCTCAACAAGGACCAGAAGCAAGAACCTTTCTGTCTAGCCGCTTCCACGAAGAGGTTGTCATCAAATGCAGATGGAACCCGCCGAACCCCTGAAGAAACAACCTTTTTCACCGCTTTCTTCGATTTCTTGCGACACATCTGGGCGAGGCCAGAAGCTGCTTGGAGTTCTGTCGGTGTTTTAGACCGGCAACCTACTAAGGGGAGTACCCGAAGTAGATGAATGTGGCCTCGCCGAGATCGGTAACTCGAAGGAAGAGACACGTGGCACACAATTTAGACAGGTTCGGGCCGCGAGGTGCATAATACCCTACGTCCCGTGTGCTTGCGTAGCTCGGGATTGATTGGGTACGATTACAAGATGATGCAATCTTACGCCATGAGATGAGATGATGGAGAGAGGGGTCCCTGCCTCGCCTTATATAGTCGGGAGGCGGTGGTTACAAGTCGGTTTAGGGAGAGATTACTAGTCGAGTACATCTAGGAGTCTTCCATACAGTGCGGGACATGTACAGCTTCCTAACCGAGTACTTCTCCTCTGTAGTCTTTGTGCTTCACGCCATCAGGTACCGTGCAGCACAAGTCGGGTAGTCCCAAGAGCCCACCGAGTAGTCGGTCCTGGTACCCACCGAGGTAGTGGGCCCAGGGAGGTCCATACGACAAGCCCCCGAGTACTTTGTAGTCGAGAAGGATAGCTTCAAGTAGTCTTGACGGCCTTAACGAGTAGTCCTCAAGCGTCTCCAAGTACTACAAGTCAAAATTCCTCAAGAGTAGTCGAAGCATCCCGAGGCCGGGAATGTACTCCGGTCGATGTTTGAGCAATCCTGAAGTCTTCTCGAGTAGTCCCAAGCGTCCTCGAGTGCTGCCCTTGAAGGTCTTCAACAATGCCCGTGTTGTCTTGAAGCCGAAACACATATGGAAGTGCGATTGCAAAATCGCACTCCATATGGAGTAGCCCCCGAGCCTTAGGTTGAGTTGTAGACTCTGGCTGAGGGTACATCTGAAGTTTTGGCAAGAATAGCCCGAAGAATTCAGAGAAAAAACCGAAGGACACGTGACACGGAGCCCCCGAGCCTTGAGTCAAGTACTTCCTCTCGAATTGAAGGGTCATCTTGTAGAATGTGTCCTGAGATGCTCTTGAGTCTTGCCGCTTCCCAGGAAGTTGAGTTGGAGTAGCCGAGCCCCCGAGGTGAGGCGCGTCGACTAGTAGAAGTTGAAAGGCCACGCGCGGCCGCTGAGTCAGCCGTGCGCAGACTTATCCATCCGGCTGTTGAGGGGCCATGTTGACTTATAAATAGTAGCCAAAACCCTTAGGGTTTTTCACTCTATGCAGCTGCAGTCATTCCCAGCAGATCTAGCCAAGAATAGCCACTGGTGCGCAATGCCGCCATTGAGTAGAGCGCAGATCCGAGTGCGTCGCTCAGTAGCCCCCGAGCGAATGCGCGTGAGGACACCGTGCACCTGGAGGATGAAGCCATCTCCGTCGAAGACCACGAAGGCCGCCGGCGGGAAGAAGAGGGTCCGTGGAGAGGCCGCCGGATCTGCCACGGGAACATCACCGCCGGTGTCCCCGCCGCGGCCAGATCCAAACCGTGAATGGAAGAAGTCCAAGGCGAAGACTGAAGACTTGCTGGCCCTTCTCAACAGTGGATTCCAGCGGGAGAAGGAGGTGGACATGTGGAGGGCCGCCGCCGGGGATCCGTACCCCATGCAAAAAAATCCGGACGAGATCCCAATGTTTGCGCGGTTCGCGGAGCGCGGACTGTCTCTCCTAGCGAGCGACTTCTTCAAGGGGCTACTGGGGTACTACGGCGTCGAGTACCTCAACCTCAACCCTAACGGTATCTTCCACACCGCCGTCTTCGTATATTTCTCGCGAAGCCTTTCTAGGGATCAAGCCCTATTGGATCTTGTTCGGAAGTTCTTACGGGTGAAGCCGCAACCCAGCGCTAGCAACCCGCGAGTAGTCGGAGGAGCAGAGATCCAGATGAGGGAGGACGCCACCGAGCAGTACCTCTCCTACAAGTTGATAGATTCCAACCAGGATTGGAAAGCTAAATGGTTCTACGTCACGAACCACCACCCGACACTGCCGAAGCCCAGCGGGAAGCAGCCCAAGCACCGTCCGTGGTGAAACTCGGAGCCGACGATGCAAGAAGGGCTCCAGCTGCCCGAGTTGTTGGCGCGGATCAAGGCGTTGAGGGAAGCCGGGCTGAGGGCCGAGCACGTGGCCTTTAGCTTCATGAAGCACAGGGTGCAGCCACTGATGGCTCGCGACACCCTGGGGTATGAGTACACCGGCGACGACGACACGTCGCGGATGTCCGGACATGAAGTCGACGACGACGACATTGTTGATAGACCGGCCCGGATCTTCAAAGATATGCCGGCGTACACGCCGTGCCCCGTACCGCAGTTCTCCGCCGCGCGCCCACCAAAAGAGGTTAGAAGCCGCATCCGAAGTCGAATACCCATTGCATGAGAATAGTCGCACTAATGAGTTGTTCTTCTTGCGGGATGACTTGAAGAAGTTCGTCTCCGAGCGTCGTCGCCACCCCGGCCTAGTCGAGGTCCCGAGAGGAAGGGAAGGCCAAGTCTAAGGAGCGGCGTGAAGTTGGCGAAGGAGACGACACGGTTGTCGTGGAAGACACGTCCGAAGAGGACGACGACGAGGAGACGTTGCGAGACCGCTTCCGGTGCCGCAGCTGAGGTTCGGCCGTCCCGGCTTACCTCACATCCCTCTCGTTCGGGATCGGCCCGGCTAGCCTAGAGGCTAGTCCGCCGCGCCGCCAAGGAGGCCGTGCAATGCGGCCCGCAAACGCGTGGCCAAGAAGTTGAAGGTCACGGAGACCACGTCCGCAAACGCCGCCGCTACCGAAGGGGTAGCGGCCGCGAGAGGCGCAAGAGGAGACACCGCCGAGGCGGGACCGGTTGACATCGCCAGTATCCTCGGCGCCCCAACCGTGACGGTAGTCTGGTCGAGCTTGTAAGTGTTGATTCTTCCCGGTAGTACTTGATGTGATAGTCGTACTTGATTGACAACTGGCTTGTGTACTCTGCAGGAAATCGATGGACCTGTCCTGGGAGGGGGATGAACCCGCTGCAGCGGTGGCAGAAGAAGAAGCCACGCCACGCGCTGAGGAGTCCGCTCCCGCCCCTCAGGCGGAGCCCGAAGTGCCCACCGCTGAGGCTACGCTGCCCGAGGCCAGCATCATTGAAGGTAACCACTCTCGCAGGTAGAATTAGCCCAGAGGAGTAGTCGTGGTCGCCGGGTACGACTGATGCACTTGTTCTCTTGTCAGCAGGTGCTGAGGCCGAGGGAAGCGAGATCCCATCGGTGGTGCCCGTAGAAGACATGGCACCGGGAACTCAGGAGGCTATCGTAGAAGCTCCCGAGCCCATGGAGGTGACCGCCGGAGAAGCCGCCGCGTCTTCTTAAGGAGGAGGGGACGACGCACTGCGAGAACCCGCTCTGGAGGTGGTCGTCCACTCACCGGAGATCCAAGACGTGGAGCCAATCCACTCGGCACCGATGACTGAAACAGCTACGAGTAGTCGTGGCGGGATCGAGTTGTTGGCGGACGATCTGGTCGACCCGGCAATGGTGGCTCGGCACCTGGAAGTGGTGCGCCTAGCCGAGCAATGGATGAAGGTGAGTAGTCATGACCCTTGAGTAGTCAATCCTTTAGCGTTGAGTACCCATCTGATGTGTGTTGTCTGCGCAGGATGTTGCTGAGAGGTCCCGCCTGAAGTCGGAGATGCTTCAAGGGTACGGCGACGCGGTGCTTCGGGCCGAGACACTGGAGGATCAACTCGTGAAGTCCCGGAAGCACGCCGCCGCTATGCAGTCAAAGCTGGACACCGCCTCCGCCAAGTACCATAATGACGTCCAAGAGATGCAGGCGAAGAGCGATGACTTGGTGCGGAAGAACAAGTCTCTCCGCAACAAGAACAAGGGTACACCATTGTCTTGTTGAGTACTTATTGGAGGTCGAGAGGTAGTCTGACCCACTGTGCCCTGTTGGTTGCAGAGCTTGAGACTCGAGTTGATCAGCTGAAGGCTTCGGAGACTGATCTGGAGAACCTTTTCTACCGGGAGCGGGGAGGCCCGCCGGTGTACCGGAGTATGATTATAAGGAGCTTGCTTACTAGTGCGACAAGCACATGGAGCTCCGTATTGCATCGGATCGTGACCTCGTCAACTCGCTACAAATCATTGCGGAAGGCCGAACGAGGATTGCGAGAAGGCGCGGGCCCGGCTCAAGGAACTTGAAGAAGCCGCGCTCCCCATCACGAGGCCGGCCGGGTGCCTCATCCCGGCGGTCCCAAGATAGCACCGCCGGTGGACCGGTTGAAGGAAGCCCCCACCGGGTCGGCAACCTATGTGAAGCATTTGGCGAAGTAGATACCGAACCAAGTGCTAGCCTTCATGAAGTCGTACTTCCCGAAGGCTCCCGTAGATGTAGTCGCCGGCGGGCTAGCCGCCAACCGTACCGACGAGCAAGACGCGGAGCCGCCGGAGCGGGATGGCGCCTATTGCAGATCAAGTCGCCGAGAAACTTAATCTCCAGTAGCCCTGTAATAGTTAGCTCGTAGCAGTAGTTGTACAAAAACAATTGTAATGAAATTGTTTAAGTACGAATGAAGAAAAATTTCCATCAATGAGTACTCATTGCCGCGATCTTTGAGTGCGGAGTCCCATCGTGGAGTTGTTGCGAGTAGTCGTACTCGGTAGTAGTCCCATTGAGGGGAGGAAGGCAGTAAAGTAGTTGATGAATAATCAAACTTTATTACTGAAGAAGTACACCTAGATGGCCAGGGCCGTAGTTACAAAGTAGTCACCAGGACCCGGAGGCCGCCTACGGCTTAGTAGTGCTAGGGCGTGTAGCCGCTTACAGCAGTAGATCCGTAAGTAGCCATATAGGCTGGATCTAGGAGTACATGGTCTCTTAGTAGACCGCTGCTAGAGTCCTTTGTCGCTCGTCGCAGCCCAGGATCCCTAGGTAGCCGCATGGGCTGGATTCTTGAGAGGAGTAGTTCAGAGACTGGTGCCTGGACCCGGAGGCTGCTTACAGCGGAGAGGTAGTCCGAAGACTAGTGCCTGGACCCGGAGGCCGCTTAGGGCGGAGGGGTCTTGATGTAGTCGTGTAGACTTGAGCCCCAGGGTAGTCGTGCAGACTAGGCGTAGAACCGACACAGTTGGTCGACGTTCCACGAGTTGTTGACGTCTTCGCCTTCAAGTGTCTGGAGGCGGTAGGAGCCCGGTCCGATCACCTTTGCAACTGTGAAGGGACCTTCCCAGGGCGAGCTGAACTTGTGTAGTCCTTCCGTGTTCGGGATGCGACGGAGGACGAGATCACCAACGTTGAAGGAGCGTTCCTTGACGTTGCGATCGTGGTAGCGTCGGATACCCTCCGGGTACCTTGCCGATTGGACGAGGGCGGCGCGGCCGAGCTTCTTCGAGCCCGTCGATGTCAACTCGTCGCCAGTCTTCGAGACGCCTTCGTCGTAGTGCTCCACCGCCGGTGAATCCCATATGACATCGGCGGGGAGGATTGCTTCGGAGCCGTAGATCGGGAAGTATGGAGATTGCCCCGTTGGCTTGGAGGGCCGAGTACGTAGCCCCCGAGTGCATTGGGTAGTTCCTTGATCCACTTGCCTCCTTTAGAGTTAGCGGCGTCGTGTAGACACTTCTTGAGAGCGTCGAGCACCATCCCGTTGCCGCGCTCGACTTGTCCGTTGGCCCGAGGATGGGCAACCGAGACGTATCGGACGTCGATCCCGCCGTTCTCGCGGTACTCACGGAACTCGATGATTGTTGAAGTTGGAGCCCGGATCTATGATGATGCGATGGGGTAGTCCGTAGCGATGCACCGGTTCATCCAGAAGTCGAGTACTCGTCGGCCTTGGGGCATGTGACCGGCTTGACCTCGATCCACTTGGTGAACTTGTCGATGGCCACCAATACTCGTTGAATCCACCGGCGCGGTTGGTAGTGGCCCAATCATGTCGAGCCCCCGGCGGGCGAAAGGCCGGGTTGGCGGTATGGTGACTAGCTTGTAGGCCGGGACGTGTTCTTCGCTTGGCGAAGTATTCGCACCCTTGGCACCTTCGACGAGTTCTTCGGCGTCGCCCGCAGCCGCGGGCCGTAGAAAGGTCGTCGGAAGGCCTTGGCCGACCGGCCGTGCGTGAGGACGTGTGGTTGCCGCGTACGCCCTTGTGGATCTCCTCCAAGATGTCCTTGCCTTCTTGTCCGGGGACGCACTTCATGAGTACTCGGGAAGATGCACCCCACCGTAGAGCCTCGTCTCCGATGAGGATGTAGGACTTGGCACGACGGATGAGTCGCTCCGCCAAGTTCTTGTCCGAGGCAAACTTCGCTCGCCGAGATAGTCGATTAAGGGTTGCCTCCGGTCCACGTCAATCATCATGACCTCCGGCCGGCCGGGGGATGCGGCCGGGTCGGTGGTCGGGGGCGCCGGCTCCAGGATGGATGGCGCGTGAAGCTCGTGGATGAAGACACCCGCTGGTACTTGAGCGCGAGTAGAACCAAGCTTCGACAGGACGTCCGCTGCAACGTTGTTGTCGCGGACGATGTGGTGGAACTCGAGACCGTAGAACTTGTTCTCGAGCTTGCGGACTTCTAGGCAGTAGGCGTCCATGTTCTCCTTGTTGCGGTCCCAGGACTTGTTGACTTGGTTGATGACCACTGTGGAGTCGCCGTAGACTAGTAGCCGCTTGATGCCCAGTGAAGCCGCGAGGTGGAGCCCATGCAGGAGAGCTTCGTACTCGGCTTCGTTGTTTGAGACCTTCCAGAAGATCTGCAGGACGTACTTGAGTTGTTTGCCCGTTGGAGAGATCAGGAGTACCCCTGCACCGCGCCCTCGAGGTTGAGTGAGCAGTCGAAGTACATCACCCAATGCTCGGTCGCGCGGTTGGAGTAGGTAGCTGGTTCTCCTGCCACTCTGCCATGAAGTCGACTAGCGCCTGGGACTTGATGGCTGTGCGTGGCTTGAAGTCGATGTTGAGGGCGCCGAGTTCGACTGCCCACTTGGAGATTCTTCTAGTAGCATCTTGTTCCGCAGGATGTCACCGAGCGGGTAGTCGGTGCCGACGGATATCAAGTACTCCTGGAAGTACTGTCGTAGCTTCCGCGAGGTGATGAGCACTGCGTACAGAAGCTTTTGTACGGGCTGGTAGCGTGTCTTAGATTCTGACAAGACCTCGCTGACGAAGTAGACTGGTCGCTGGACTGGGTAGGCGTGGTCGTCTTCCTGCCGCTCGACGATGATGGCGATGCGACCACGTGAGTAGTCGCGGCGAGGTAGAGCAAGATGGCGCTCGCCTTTGCGAGGAGCCGTGAGGACTGGTGGCTTTGATAGGAAGTCTTTGAGCTAGGCAAGGGCTTGGTCCGCCTCTGGAGTCCACACGAACCTCTCTTGGTGCTTGAGTAGTTTGAAGAAGGGTAACCCCCGTTCTCCGAGCTTCGAGATAAATCTGTTCAGGGCCGCCATGCACCCGGTCAGCTTCTGGACGTCTTCGATGGATGTGGGAGCTTTCATGCTGGTGATGGCGGAGATCTTCTTGGGATTGGCTTCGATGCCGTGGTGGCCGATGATGAAGCCGAGTAGTTTGCCCGAAGGCACGCCGTGTTCGGGTTGAGCTTACCGGTACTCACGCGGGGATGCGAAAGTCTCTTCAAGATCGTCGATAAGGGTAGCGGAGTTTCGGGTCTTGACGACCACGTCATATACGTAGGCTTTGACGTTCTTGTTGAGTTGCCTCTTGAAGCGGGCCCGGATAGCTCGTTGATATGTGGTGCCGGCGTTCTTCAACCGAAGGACATGGTCATGTAGTAGTACATGCCAAACGGGGTGATGAACGCGGTCTTCTCCTGGTCTTCTTCCTTGATTGCGATCCGGTGGTACCGGAGTAGCGATCGAGGAAGCGAGAGCGAGTCGCAGCCCGCCGTGGAGTCGATGACCTGGTCAATCCGCGGCAACCCGAAGGGGTCCTTGGGGCAAAGGCTTGTTGAGGTCGGTGTAGTCGACGCACATCCTCCACTCGTTCGAGTTCTTCTTGCGGATGAGGACGGGGTTGGCGAGCCACTCGGAATGGAAGACTTCTTTGATGAAGCCGGCCCTAGTTTGGCGAGTTCCTTCCCGATGGCGTCCCGCCTGTCGTCGACGAAGCGGCGGAGGTGGTGTCGCTTCGGGGTAGCTTTAGGATCGACGTTGAGGGAATGCTCGATCAACTCCTTGGGCACCCCTGTCATGTCCACCGCTTCCATGAGAAGATGTCGCGGTTAGCCCGGAGGAAGTTGATGAGCGCGTCTTCCTATTTGGGGTCGAGACCCGCCCCGATGGTGGTGGTCTTGCTGCTGTCGCCTGTCCTGAGTTCAATTGTTTTGACCAGAACCTCCTCAGGTGGCTGAGGCTTGTTAGCTTTGTTTGACTTCTCTAGGATGTCGAGTTCACTTGGGGCAAGCTTCTTCGACGCAGCCTAGACCTCCATCATTGCGTTGGGTACTTGATTTGTGGAGGCGATCTCCACAGCTTCCGTGTTGTAGTCGTGCGAGATCTTCAAGTCCCCTTGCAGTGAGAGTACACCTGCTGGGCTTGGCATCTTGAGTACCAAGTAGGTGTTGTGGGGTACCGCCATGAACTTGGCGATAGCCAGTCTGCCGAGGGTGGCATGGTAGGACATCTCGAAGTCCGCGACTTTGAACTTGACGTACTCGGTACGGTAGTTGTCCCGAGATTCCCCAAAGGTAACTGGCAGGACCACTGAGCCCAGTGGGATAGCCGCGTTCCCGGGGATGATGCCGTAGAAGGGAGAGGAGCTCTTGGTGAGCATGTACGTGATGTAGAGCCCCATCTTCTTCAAGGTCTTGGTGAAAAGTACGTTGCACCCGCTTCCACCATCGATGAGGACCTTGTTGAGCTGGAGCCCGCGACCACCGGCTTTAGGACGAGAGGGAACCGCCCTGGTTCGGAGAAGCTGGTCCATTGATCCGCGCGGGGGAAGGTGATGGGTACTTCCGACCACCTGTGAGGGGTCGGAATCGCTGGTTCAATGCTCATGACTTCTCGACGAGTAGCCTTTTGTTCCCGTCTGCTGGGTAGTCCGCCAAAGAGGATGTTGACAGTCTTGTTGGGTTCCTGGAAGTTGTCATTGCCTCTGTCGTTCTTCTTCTTGCATTTCTTGTCCTGAGGGTGCGGTGGCTCTGGAGTACTCTTGAGTGCTCGCCTGAGTTGATAGCACTTCTCCATGATGTGGTTGCCATCCAGATGCCACGGGCACTTCTCCTTCAGCAAGTCTTTGAAGCCGCCAGAGGTCTTCTTCGAGTTCTCCTTTGCAGGGTGCTGGATAGCCGCGACAGTGTTGTCTGGCTTGCGCTTGCGGTTGGGACCCGAGTAGTAGTTGTTGTTGCGACCGCCTTGGTTCCCGTTGTTGCCACCGCCGCCGCCCGTGTTCTCGCTTGCTCTTGCCACGGATGGCATCGTACTTGGCGTTGGCTTTGTCTTCTTCATCCACCCAGGACGTGATCATGTCCTTGAGGTGAGGGATGGACTTGGGGCGGCGGCGACCGAAGTCTTCGAAGGTGCGACGGTGGTAGAGGCCGTCCGGAAGAGGTCTATGACCTCCTTGTCGGTGACGTCGACTACGGTGGTGCGCTTGTCGAAGAAGCGGCGCATGTACTTGCGGAGGGTCTCGCCTTGTTCCTGCTTCACCATAGCCAGGTCCATGCGAGTACCCGATCGGCCCATGGCGCCCGCGAAGTTGCTGGTGAACTCGCTCCTTCACCGGTCCCACTTGTCGATCGAGTGCTTGTCCAGCGACTCGAGCCATGTGAGCGGGGCTTGGTCCAGGCAGAAGGGGAAGTAGAGGCACTTGGTGTCGTTGTTGCCGCCACCGTTCTCGATGGAGAGGGCATAGCACGTGAGCCATTGGATGGGGTCCTTTTTCGCGTCGTACTTGGTGATCCCCAAAGGTTTGAACTTGTCCGGGAGGAGCAAGTTGCGAAGCCGAGGAGAGAAGGCGGGGAAGGCGTCGTTGTCGCCGCGGTGGCGGACTTCTTCTCGCCGCAATTCTTCAATCTTCGGGTGGGTGTCGTAGCCGCCCCGTGAGGCTCCGCAGGCGTGGCCGTTCGCGTGGTCTCGACCGCCGCGACCACCTCCTCCGCCGGCCCTCCCCGTTGGCCCCATGTTAGGAGCTTCCGCCCTCACCGCCACCGCCGCCGGGGTCACGACCGCCGCGGCCCGGTGGTCGCGGTGAGGGATGATCTCACGATTCTTCGTTGTCGCCTTGTGAGGGTCCGCCGGCGTTTGCACGAGTACGGTTGGGCTCAGCCGGTAGCTCGGCTCGAGTACGATTACGGCCGAGGTCCGCGCTGCGACTTGTAGCTTCGTTGTCGCGGTTCCTGGCGGGAGGAGGCTGGTTGACCCTGTTGTCGACTCGCATGAAGTAAGCGTCTTCTCGCGAGCTTGGCGATGACTTCTCCGGCCGTGTATCTCCCGAGCCCCGGCATGCGATCGCTGTGATCGACATGAGGCATTGCTCGGGGGTGGTGTGTACCCTGCTTTCGACTTGTTCGAGGGCCTCTGCAAGGTTGCGGATGGGTAAGCTGTCTCGGAGACGCCGGCGCCGTTCGTTCCGCCTTCTGTTGCGCTCACGTTGAGCATCCGTGCTGGAGTCGGTCTCATCCGTGGATGCTTCAGTAGACAGCTCGTCTGCGGAGATGTCTTCAAGGTACCGGTCTTGTGCCGCCCCTGAAGGTCCTGGTGTGTCGCCGGCAGCCATGAAGACTTGGCGATCGGGGTTGCCAAGACTGGAGTCGGAGCTCGCCACCTCAGTTGAGTATACGAGTCAGCTCCAGTGAGTAGTGTTCCCTCCTAGAACGGGAGCGAGTCGAGGTAGGCGACGTAGCGTGAGTCCCCGCTTATCAGGTCGGCGGGCTTGCGGTCTGGCCAGTAGATGAATCCCCCCGTGGGTGTGGACGTTATAACTAACCCAGAAGCCGGCCCTGATAAGGGTTGCTCAGTAGTGTTGTCTTCGGACTCGGGATCCTCAGGGTCCGACTCGAAGTCGAACTCGTACGCGGAGTCCGAGTAGAAGCCGGAGAGGGGGTTGGAGTCCGAAGCATGGCCGGGGGCGGTGTCGGAGTCCGAGTTGTACTCGGGTACGGGCTCCTTGCCAGCCCGGCGTGTAGAGGGAGCCTCCGTGCGGGCCCTGATGATGTTGCGGGGGCCACGCATGGAGCGCTCGCGGGGTGGTGAGACCACATGCGATGGCTGAGCAGCCGGCTCGCATGCGATAGCCCATGGGGACATCGAGTTCGAGTTGGAAGTGGATCCGAGCTCGAAGTCGGCGTGCTGGTCGAAAAGCGAAATTTCGCCGAACTTACCGGTGAGTTCGCCCGTGACTACTTCGAGAAGCGTCACGAAGCCGATCTCCGGGTTGGGCGGCATGGTGAGGCGGCGTTGGAAAGACCCAGTGCCGTCAGCAGTGCAGACCCAGGCGCCAAAGACGAAGGTGTTGCCGCGGTTGAAGGCGACGGCTGGCTTGATGTAGACAGGAGTCGTCGAGTTCGCCATGTGATCTCTGGCGAGAGCCCCTACCTGGCGCGCCAGCTGTCAGTGTTTTAGACCGGCAACCTACTAAGGGGAGTACCCGAAGTAGATGAATGTGGCCTCGGCCGAGATCGGTAACTCGAAGGAAGTGACACGTGGCACACAATTTAGACAAGGTTCGGGCCGCGAGGTGCGTAATATCCTACGTCCCGTATGCCGCGTAGCTCGGGATTGATTGCGTATGATTACAAGATGATGCAATCTTACGCCGTGAGATGAGATGATGGAGAGAGGGGTCCCTGCCTCGCCTTATATAGTCCGGGAGGCAGGGTTACAAGTCGGTTTAGGGAGAGAGTAATAGTCGAGTACGTCTAGGAGTCTTCCATACAGTGCGGGACATGTACAGCTTCCTAACCGAGTACTTCTCCTCTGTAGTCCTTGTTCTTCACGCCATCAGGTACCATGCAGCTCAAGTCGGGTAGTCGCAGGAGCCCACCGAGTAGTCGGTCCTGGTACCCACTGAGGTAGTGGGCCCAAGGAGGTCCATACGACAAGTTCGGCATCCGAAATTTGTTCGGAGGACCTGCGCTTACGCTTCGACGATTCTAGAGATCTTGTCTTGGAAGGCTGGACGCCAGAGGAGGTACTCTCATCAATAGTTAACGGGCCCCGTTTTGAAGATCTTCTTCTTGGGGCACTTATAGGAGCAGCCGAGCAACTGGCGATGGCGACCGCAGGCACCTTCAGTTTGCGACCCGAGCGTCGAGAGTTAAAAGACTTGTCCCCACAGACCTCAGTAAACACGCGATTAATTCTCCTCTTGTGCTTCACCAACGCCTTGTATGCTTTGTACTCGTTCATGGTGTATTCGCCAATCATAAGAGTCACTTTTTCCCGACCTCAACCATGAAAGCATCGGCACTTTGGCCTTCTCTCAGTTTAATGCCGAATTTTGGGAAAGGTACTTCTTGAGTTGCCCAGTTGACATTGAAATACACGATCTCGTTGGGGGCCCAACCAAAAGAAATCGGCCAAATTTCGGCACCAACAAATTCCTCGATAATGTCGCGGCCTCCAAGTATAGTGCTGGCGAGGTGAAAAGCACTTTCACAATTTCTAATTCCTACTGCCCGATGGTTGAATTCGGAAACATTCACAGCAGTCAGGGGTGCGATAGAACAAAACAAAGGGCAAGCTGGTCCATCATAGCGAGGAACCTCAGACACGTCGACCTTCACATAGAACCGGTACGAGTAGCGATCTGAATTCGCGTAATCCCTTTTCGGGTGTTCTGGCATCGGGTGTTGAAAGTGCAACATGCATGCTGAGCTTCGTAATAATGCCCGTCGTCGACTTTGATGACGTCGGGAACGATGACTAGTTCGAAAAATCTGGCGAAAGCGTCGACACTGAGATTACGATCGAAGGTTTTCATGATCCAAATAAACTTTGACACCTCAAGAAAAGACGTCGGTGAGAGCTGATGAATCTTCACCGAAAAGGCATTTAAGATCGTGGGCAGAATTGGATCACAAAGAAACCTAAGGCCACAGGTGAAGAAGTCCCGAAACACGACAACCTCTCCATCTTCGGGAGAAGGAATTTGTTCGTCCGGTGGAGCTCGCCCAGTGCCCGAGGAGGAGAAGCCAGCTGCTTCATAATCTCGAATCATGTTGGTAGTGACCTTCGATTCTCCGAAAACGAGAGAAGGAGGCAGAGGTACCCCTGCCCTTGTCCTGACCAAATCTCCGACGACAGCATCCACGTCTCCGACGTCCTCATCATCTGTTCTGACCTCACCATCTTCGTGACTCCTGGAGCCACTGGCAGCGGGAGAGCCCCCCTCTTCGGGAGGATGAGCATTCTTAGGACCCTCGGCAACCGGTTCGAGTGGAAGACCAGTTTGTGGCAAGTTCTTCGACCGTCATAGGTCTTGCGGTGCTTTTGACTCGAGCCACCTATTCGACAATTTTACGAGAGAAGAAGAAATAAGGATAACATTCGCGAATAAAGTTTGCGGACTAAAGGAAACTAGTACAATAAAAATAACAAACAATAGTTAAAGAACGAAAAGAACAATACCTTAGAGAGGTTCGAAGAAAGTTGAAAGGTCGCGAACTGCGAAGCACAAGACGAGTTTTCACGAAGTAGAAGAGTCACGATTCGCAACAAAAACAAGGGAGCGAGTTAAAAATTTTCACGGCGGAATCCTTCTAATTATAGGGGCGAGGGGGGGGGGGGTAGTTCGGCGAAACCTGCCTCGATTAGACCGTTATGGGGTTTCGGGTGACGCGTGTCCCCTCCGACGTTCCGAGGGTGATGTTTTTTTACCGGAATTCGGTTTTCGTGGAATCGGATCGTCGAGTCAACCCGCTTCCCCGAGGGGCTAGTGTTGGGGAATTCAAGAAAACCCGTCACCCTCAAAACGTCGAGTTTAATGAAATTCATAAAATGTGTTTTTTAGGGCCAAAGCATTCGCGATTTTTAGGAATCTTGAATCGCGAAGCCTCGGAATCGCGAACATGCGATTTTCGAAATCTTGAATGCGAAGCCTCGGAATCGCGAACATGCGATTTTCGGGAATCTTGAACCTGCGAAGCCTCGGAGTCGTGAACATGCGGAAGTCTGGAATCTTGAACCTGCGAATCCTCGGAGTCGCGAACATGCAGAAGTCTGGAATCTCGAACTGGCGAAGTCATGAACTTCAAGAGATGGGAAATTCAAGAATATGTTGGAAGTCTAGTTCGGAAGTCACGAACTGGGAAATTCACGAACCAGTGAGAAGCAAAGTCAAAGTTGTTGTCCCAAAAAGTCTGGGTTTAGGGTGTGAACTAATGGCAGGCTTGTAAATGTATGAGATGTAAAAGACGTTCATGTATGTGTTCACATTAGGAATATTCTTCGAGCGCAAGGGTGTTTTCGGAATGTAAAAGTCCCTTCGTCTCCCTATAAAAGGGGGGTGCGAGGGCACGTGTAAACGGATTCATTACTCTGGAAATTTGTGCCACTGGTGGGAGATGCCCAGTCTCCTACCGCTTTGTTACCGCTCTTGAACGCGCTTACTGTTCTGTTTGTCTCTCATGTTCGGGGATCCCGTCCGGTTTTTCGGATACCCCCCAAGACTAACAATTTGTGGATTTTGAATCACCACTATCCATAGGGCTGCAAACCGCACCATGGCCACCAAAGTTCAAACCAGTTTCTCTCCCAAAGTACAATGGCTTCGGAAACTCTAGGCAATTTCTCATGAGATATGAATCAGCCGTGAATTCGGCACGAGAAGATGAAGTTACACTAGCCAAATCTTTCATCATTGCTCGCGAAGGTCCAGTTCTAAGCGGTATTCCTTGCTTCAACCACATTCGATCTGCGCCGAAATTTGGGTCAAGCTCAAAACAAAATTCATGCAAGCATTTCAGATGTTTCATGACACAACAGCCGAGTCGTCAGATCTGTATAACTGCAAGCATAAAGATAGAGAGACATTACAGAACTTCGTGAAAAGATTCATGCAGCAGAGATCCCAGATCCCTGAGGCGGATGACAAAACAACGATCAAGGCATTGATCAAGGGTCTGACTCCAGGACCAACAGCTTCACATTTGACAGAAAAAACCCAAAGACGATTGATGAACTTTTTCATGAAGTTGAAGATTACATCTTGTCTGATGATGATCATCGCAGAAGAGTGGCTGAACGAAATGAAACGCGACAAGGCAACATAGAAATGACCTGGAGATCTCAATCCCAGAATCCTTGAAACATCAATAATGTGGAAAATCCTCGACCTAACCAAAACAATAGACCAAGCACAAGAGGAGGATTCACCAACGAGAGGAAAGGGAAGAGGAAGAGGACCACCAAAACTCACGATCCACGATCCAAGAGATCTGTACTTCTACTGCTAGTATCATGGAAGAGTTTATAACACCGAAGGGTGCCCAGAAACCAAAAAGAACATTGCCAGGATTCAGCAAGAGAAAGCAATGTTGAGCATTGCCTCCTCAATGCGGAACCAACTTCGTCCGAATTTCTGGCAGCCACATTTCATGAATCCTCCGCCAAATCCAAGTAACAATGCAACAATTTCAGCAACAACAACCATCCCGGCAACCTTCCCAACAGTTCTACCTCGGTCGCAGGCAATTCAATCAATCCATCGCCCACAGGCCAATCCGAGAAATATTGCCACCACCACACGATAATTCATCGGGGCCGAGTCAAGTTCAAAAACTCAGAACTCGAAAGCTTTGCCATCCTTCGGAACAATCATGCCCATTACAGGAGGGTCTGCCATGGAATTTGAAACCAAGAAACAAAGAAACAATTACTTCAGATTTGTGAACACCATAATCAATGACGGTCCAGCTGCGCAACCAGAATGGGCCAAGGTGCCAGTCACTTTCACCAAAGATGATTTCAGGCTGAAATCCGCGAATCATAATGATGCCATGGTCATCGAAGTGAACATAGCTGGATGGGTTATCGGAAAGATCTTGGTGGACAACGGAAGCTCGGCAAACATCCTATTCTTGAAAACTTTCGAGAAAATGGACCCGAGTCGGCACATGTTGCATCCGCCGAGTATCCGTTGCGGGGTTTCGGAGGAAAGCCAATCAAGCTTGTTGGAAAGGTATCCCTTCTCGTATCTTTCGGAGATCTTGACAACGCCACAACGAAACTCTCACTTTTGATGTAGTCGACATCTATCACCCATACCTCGCAATTTTCGGCAGAGGTTTCATGAACAAATTTGATGCAGTCATTAGACAGCAATTCTTGTGTATGAAGATACCAGCACCCAAAGGGGTTATTACTGTCTTTGGCGATCAGCAAGAGGCCCGAAACATAAAAAAGGGTCACACTCTGGGTCAAGCCAACGTGTATCAGCTGTAGTCAACTGAAGAAACGAAAGAGCCTTATGCAGAAGCCAAGAGAGACAAAGAAAAAATCGAGATAGCAGCTGATGTTGAAACCAAGAAAGTGTGCTTGGACGATATGCCCGACAGAGCGGTCATAATTGGGGCTCACCTTAACCCCGAAGAAGAGAAAAAGATTATAGAATTCTTGAACAAGAACAAAGACGTCTTCGCCTGTCAGCCAAAGATTTGCAAGGTGTTGACACAGACATCATTGAACACACTCTGGAAACACATGAAAAAATAACGCTGGAAAAACAAAAACTTCGGAAGATGTCCGAAGAAAAGGTGAAAGCAGTTGAAGCTGAAGTTCAAAGGCTACAAGAAGCGAACATGATCAGAGAAGTGAAATATCCAGTATGGCTGGCCAACACTGTTCCAATGAAGAAGAAAAATGTAAAATGGAGAATGTGTGTGGATTTCAAAGATTTGAACAAGGCATGCAAGAAGGACGATTTTCCCTTGGAAAGGGTAGACAAAATCGTGGATGACGCGACAAACAGTGAAATGCTCTCACTCCTGGACATGTTCTCAGGGTATCACCAAATAAGAGTGCACAGAGAAGATGAAGAAAAAACGAGCGTCATCACTCCTTCTGGCACATTCTGTTTTGTGAGAATGCCAGAAGGACTGAAAAACGTGGGATGCACATTCTCGAGAATGGTAGCAATAGTACTTCATCCTCAACTTTGGAGGAACGTTCTGGCATATGTGGATGACATAATCGTCAAAAGTGTCCAAAGGAAAGACCATATCGGTGATGCGGCGAAACTTTCGCGAACTTGAGAGCAGCGAATCTGAGGTTGAATCCTAGGAAGTGTGTTTTCCACATTCACAAAGGGAAAGTTCTCGGGTATCTAGTCTCAACAAAAGGCATAGAGGCGAATCCAGACAAAATTAAGGCAATAATAGAAATGCAAGACCTAGTTTCCGTGAAGGATGTGCAAAAATTGACAGGAAGAGTCGCCGCGCTCAACAGGTTCATTCCTAGGGCTGCAGAAAGAAGTCTGCCATTCTTTGAAGTTCTCAGAAGCACTAAGAATTTTCAGTGGTCTGAAACTCAGAAGCAAGCGTTCCAAGAACTAAAATATTTCATGTCAAACATGACCAAGTTGTGCGGTGTGCCCTCCTGAGCCAAAATCACCACTTCTGCTGTATGTGTCTGCATCAAATTCGGTAGCGAGTGCTGTGTTAGTGCAAGAAAAGGAAGAAGAAGGAAAGCTCAATTAGATCCCAGTGTATTTCACTTCGGAAGCCCTCTCTGGCACAAAAATCTTTTATTCCGAGAAATTTGGAAAAAATAGCATACGTGGTCATCATGGCTGCGAGAAAGCTGAGACACTACTTCAAGGGTCATAGAATAAGAGTTATCACAAATCAACCACTGAACGACTTGTTCGCAAATAGAGAGGCATCTACCCGAATCATAAAGTGGGGCGTTGAACTCTTAGAATACATTGTCGACTTCGAGAAAAGAAATGCGATAAAATCGTAAGTACTGGCAGATTTTGTCGTAGATTGGACTTCGCCAACACAAAATCTAGAGGAAAAAATACCAACACCTTGGATAGTGCAATGTGATGGAGCTTGGACTTCACCAACACAAAATCTAGACGAAGAAATACCAACACCTTGGATAGTGCAATGTGATGGAGCTTGGTGTCACAAGGGAGTTGGAATTTCGGCAGTTGTAACATCTCCGGCGGGAGTTGTGATAAGATACGCAGCTCGACTCGTATTCGCGGATAATGAGCATTCCACGAACAACACAACTAAATATGAAGCTTTACTTCTTGCAATGAGGAAGATGAAGGCTTTGGGTCAGCAAACCTTCATAATCAGGACAGACTCAAAAGTTATTCAGGAACATATTGAAAAAGAAAGTGAAGCAAGAAATCCCGTTTTGATGAAATACCTTGAAAAAGTCAGAGAAATGGAAAGATATTTCAAAGGTTATTGAATGCAACACATCCCAAGAGATGACAACAACGAAGCAGACAAATTAGCGAAAGCGGTAGCCAGAAATCAAAAAATGCTCCTGATGTGTTCTTTGAAATCAGCAAAGAGCCATCCATCAAGGAATCAAAGCCGAACATCGTAAATGTTGTGGAAACTCCTGATTGGAGAGCAGAAATCATGACTTATCTGAGAGGTCACTACGAACCACAAGGCGAGTTGCAAGAAAAGAGATTGAAGCAAAGGGCAAGGGGCTATGTGGTAGTCAACAGAGCGCTGTATAAATCGGGAATTACAGAGCCATGGTTAAGGTGCATCACCTCCGAAAAAGGTCTTGAACTTTTCAAGGAGATACATAGCGGATTCTGTGGTGCACATATAGGCACCAGGGCTCTTACAAGCAAGGAAATAAAGCAAGGGTTCGAGAATGTTAAGCATGCCAAAAATGGAAAATCAGCAAAACTTACCTTCCATGCCGAGTTCATCTAATTCCACCGTCATGGCCCTTGCGAGAGGTAGGGAATGGATTTAGTCGGGCCACTACCAACGGCTCAAGGAAGCTGCGGATTCGCGTTGTCGTTGTGGACTATTTCACGAAGTGGGTAGAAGCAAAACCACATGCGAACAACAAGGCACCAACAATTCAGAAGTTCTTCTGGCAAAACATAATCTGCAGATTTGGAGTTCTGAGAGAACTGACTGTTGACAATGGGAAACAATTAGAATGTTACACTTTCAAAGAATATTGCAAGTCCTTGGGCACTCATGCGAAATTCTCATCAGTGTATCATCCGCAGTCTAACGGAAGAGTTGAATGGGAAAATGGGCTAATATTCTCAGGAATCAAGAAGTGCTTATTTGATCAGAAGAAGGGCAAATGGGTTGATGAATTGCCGAAAGTGATTTGGTCTCACAACACTACTATGCCAAAAGCCACAGGTTTCACGCCTTTTCGCATACTTTTCGGCACTGAAGCAATGACACCAGAGGAAATCAAGAATGAAAGCATGAGAGTGTTGAAAGCAAAAGAAATCAAAGAGGTTGACCAGAAAGTAGAAAAAAGACATTATCGAGCTAACAATCCTTGAAGATGTTGAGAACATCGAGAAGTACCAAAAGGAAACCAAGGCATGGAAAGACAAGAAAGTGGTTAGAAAAGACATCAAAACCGGCGATTTGGTCTTGAAAAGAAACTAGAACTGAGAGAACCCTGGGAAACTTCATGAATCTCGAGAAGGGCCATACATAGCAAAAGAAACAGACATGCCAGGGGCTTTACGTTTGCTAGAATAGTCTGGCAAAGAGTTATCATATTCGTGGAATGCTGATAGTTTGAAAAGATACATCACTTGAGAATTCCAGAGTTAGATAGATTTACTTTAAAGTATTTTTCTATAATAATGGCATGTGAAGTATGTTAAGTCGAGGCAAAGATCCAAGTTGAAGACGCGAAGAAAAAGAAGGAAAAAGACATCGTCGGATGAACCAACGGTACCAATATAGCAAGCGTCGGTGCAATCGTCGGACGAGTTGGTACACTGGTTGAAACCCTAGGCACCGTTGGATGAACCGACAATCCATTTTCTAGTAGTGTCGGACGAGTTGCGGAGGAAGGGCAACAAAGACGGTAGCACGGATGATCCGACGGTCTAAGTGAGGACAACGTCGGTCCGTCCGACGCTCGGTTTGAATCAAGACGAGAGATGCGCCAAGACGGAGTCTTCGGCACCGGATGATCTGACGCCTTGGTCAAGGGGAAGCGTCGGTCTATCCGACGATCTCGTGAAAGCTAACAGAGACGACTTGGCCGCAGGGTCTTCAGCACCGGATGAACCGACGCAACGTCAGTGTATAGCGTCGGGGCAGTTATGTCAGCGGATCTGTGCGATGGAGGCAACGGCTAGTAGCACCGGATGAACCGACGCCCGGAAGAAGATAGTGTCGGATATTCCGACGGTACTACTTTCAGCAGCTTTTAGCCAACGGCTAGTTTGATGTCTTGGGCTATTTATACCTCCTCCACCCGCCCATTTGAGGTTGCTGGATTGTGTGGAAGTGCAGAGGAGTTCAAGACACATTAAAAATCATATCCAATCCATCCAAGTGCTTAATTGCTCATCCTTAGACTTGCATATGCTTTGTGTATGTCCTTAGTGCTAGGCTTAGCTTAGAGCTGAGTGAGTGCAAGGTTGTGCCAACCTTGTGAGGTGATTCTTGAGTGAATCAAGGTGTACAAGGTTCGCCGGAAGGCTTGGGGCCTGAGTGGCTCACCGGTAATCGTCATCGACCCTCCGGCCTGGTGTGGAGCGGCGAGGACACTTTGTGCGGGGATGTGGAGACCCCCTTCCTTGGTGGAGAAGCTCCTTAGTGGAGGCGGCATCAAGGTGACCAAGGGAGCTTGGCAAGTGCCTAAGTGGCTAGCCTTTGTGGCGAGTCAAGTGGTGCTCTTGGGAGAGACTTGGTGACCGGGAAGCAATACTCTTGTGTGAGTGCTTCAACAACGTGGAGTAGGGGTGGCTTAGTGCCTACCGATACCACGGGACAAATCGTGTGTCAAGAGTTTGCTTCCTCTCATCCCCTTTACGTTTCTGCATTTACTCTTTTGCAATCTTTGATTGTCTTTCCTTTCCTAGAGTAGTATCATGCTAGGAATGGCTATAGGTCTCAAACCATGTTTTGGGATGGGTGTTTCACAGTAGAACGACCCTAGTTGCACATCTAGATATATAGTATGTTCTAGTTTATCTTTGTGTAAAATTAGTGAAGCCATAGGTTAAGGTTTTAAGTTGACTAATTCACCCCCTCCCCCTCTAAGGCTAACGAGCATCCGATTCCTTACGGTTTGCTTTGAGCCACAAAATCCTTTGAGTACTCGCGTGTTCGTGTGCGTTGGCGTGTGTATCAAGCGGTTCTTCTCCCGGTCCGGCGAGGCCGCAACATGCGGTGAAGACGACGGGGAATATTGTACCTAGAAAGCGGCTACTTGCATTTCTTTTTAGGAGGTGAGTCATTAAAAGCACACACAAACTATTAACTATAAATGTATTTGTGTCTACCGTTGTGTGGCTATTTGACAAAATGTTACCATGATTAAATAAAAAAACGCCATGTTAGTTTTTAAGTTTTGCATTGAAATGTTAATTTATTTTGACTCATACCTTTTAACTTTGTCTAAAAGCACCATGTCATTTGTATCTTCACGAGGGCCACAATGTAAAAAGACTCATCCTCACACCCGTACTCAAAATGATGGATAAATATATATTGTAGCCCCTCCAGCGGATCACCTACCTTCATCTTCATAATGAAGACGACACCTCCCGACGCTTATCCTCGCGTACCTCTCTCCTCTCCCTCATCTTCTTTTTCCAACCAATGGTCTCCTATCCGTGCACCGGCACGGGCCCGCGCCTCCCCGCATGACCTTCGCGCCTCCGCCACCGCACGGTTGCCGCCGCGTAGATCCCGACCGCCACCGCGCGGATCCGGACCACCGCCCCCACACGGATCTTGTCCGCCGTCGCCGCATGACCTGCGAGCCTCCGCCCCCGCACGACCGGCGGCGACGGCGCGGCCCGTGGCCCCCGCACGACCGCCGCCCCCGCACGACCGCCGCCCCCCACACGAATGGGCTCCCTCAATCCGCGTTGTTGTCTTCGCCGCCCCCGCACGACCGCCGGCGAGGACACGAAGACGGAGACATCGACGACCTCCCCGGCGCGAGTCCGTCCTTCTATGGTTGGTCCGGCCCTCCCCCGGGTACGTGGTGGGGCTCGATTCGGCGTCCCCGTGCCGAACGGGAACGCGGGACCGAACGACCGGTGGATGCGCGACGGGGATGAGGTAAACTACGGGAGAGCTCCACCTTTTGCGATGGAATTCATCTCTCCCTACCTCATGCGTGTAGTTTGAGTTTGAAGGTGGCTATTCTTGCTTTGTGGAGATATTTCTAGCGTTAGTCTCGGACTCTGTTTTTTTAGGTACGATCATCGACTTTCTTTGCCGTCGGTCTATATCTTTGACTATCTTCTCTCTCGTTTTGATCCGGCCATCTAGGTGAGCCGGCCGAGCGAGCGAAAGACATAGAGCGACACAACAACTCTCTCCCCTGCCCGGGATTCACGTTGGAGGGGCGCGCAAGTGGGGCTCCCGCACCGGTAGCGGAGCTCCCGTGCGACGAGGCTCGTCTGCGACGCCCGCACGCGGTATGGCTTGCCTAAGGCCGGAGGAGCTCGTGCGGCACCGGCGCTCGACGTATCTCACCCGTGGCGGCAACGCCATCACGCGTTGGGGTTTGCTCCGAGGCCGGAGCGGCGCGCACACGAGCGGAACGGGGAACCCGGTCGGAAGGCGGTTCCAGCGGCCGGCCGGTGAGCGCAGCAAGCGGGCGGACCGGGGTGAGGCTACCAAGTGAAGATTCGTGTTCGCTCGCACGGGATCTGCGTCGGTCATCGACGACTTGTACAATGCTCGGTCGCATGTTTGCTTGGTGTTAGGGAATGGGACGGAGTCGTCCTCTTGCAAGGCGACGCGGAGGCCGTCTCTAGTCGGACGGGGGGGGGGGGGGGGTTGGGGGGCAAACTACAAAATTGCTAGTACATGGACGTGCCAAATTGACGTGTTAACCTAAAGACAACTCATACAACCCACCGGCACACGATCCATATGTAAAATGTTTACTGTTTTACATGTAGCTTAAAATCAACTACAATTGCATTTGTGTATACCATTGTGTGGCAATTGTGTTTTTGATACATCAATTAAATAGGTAAAGTTTCAGCCATATGTGTTACTATGTGTTAGTTGAAAAATCTCCAATTCTGAAATTAGTGATGAGATTATCACTTTGGAACTGTATTATGAAATATTTCATACATAAACTTAGATTCAATTGAGAATTAATCAAACTTGGATGTTATGGTACCTTTAAGTTCAGTTGTGGATCAATGAGAACTTGAGCAATCAATTTTAGTCAAGGCGCAATAATAGAATCTGATGATGTCAGAATTTCTCAAGGATGAATTATTTTCCAAGTGTGAAAGTCTGAAACAGTTACAGTTAGTTGTGTTTGAAATTCATTTATGGGTGATTTTGTGTATAAACCTTGGTCAAGAAGATGCAAAATGGGTTGTATGCACCATGTGCAACTAATGTCAGAAGTGTTTGCACAAGAAAAGGTTTGTTTAAATTTTTAATTTGGAGCCCGAAGTATCAAGGACCACATAGTTTGAAACATGGTTCTGGCGGAACTAATGGGCACGGCCATTGCGCAGTCACGCTGAGCCTCCCAGCCGTGGCGCCACCACCATGCTGGCATGCTCTCCCTCACCGTTGCCCGCATGCTCGCAGCTGGGGAAGGCTCAAGCTCCTCACGTCCTAACGAGCACCGCCCCAAGCTCAGCATGAAGAACAATAGGAGCCAGGGTTTCCCGACGAGGTGTGGGCGGCTCAAGCTCCTCACGTCCTAACGAGGTGCGGGACCTGCGGGCGGTGTCATCGTGGCCACAGCGGGCGACGACCCGTGGTGCTAGAAGCCTACGAGGAAGAGTGCGGCATGTCCCCCGATGCGACGGCGCTCGCGAGGGAAGGTAGCGGCAGTGCGTGGAGGGTGCGCAGCCTGATCTCGATCATGGCCCTAAGGGGTGGTCGTGTGGGCCCGGCGGGTATAAGTGGGTGGGTACACACGTGGTGGGTTAGAAAAAAATTTCGTTATTGGCGAAACGCTCTCCCGATTGTGATACTTTGGTACTTCATAGTCCTTCCACCTTATCCACTTCCAAAAACGTATGACGGGTGGATCCGGCGTGAGGGGTAAGGTGGGTCCGATTTGGGTGAAAAAAATTCAATTGTCTTCGCTCCTTATAGTATAGATAGATTGTCGTTTTGGACTTTCCAGATACATTCATACTACTATGTATCTAGAGGTAAGCACATATATATAGAAAAACGAATGTATATAGAAAAGTCAAAACGACAAATATTATGAAACGGAGGGAGTAGAGATATATAGTTTTTCTATTTGAAATCTGGGATGCACGTACGGTAATAAAAGTACATGTGGTCGGCAGGATAAGGTCAGATCTATTTTTTCCGTTGTAGCATATGTGGTATATATTAGATATATTTAGGGGGTTATTTAGGTTAATTCTTCATAATGACATAAGTAGGTAATTAATTTTTTTTACCGTGTCCACCTATGATCCTAGGTGTCTTCAGGTGGAGATGACTGCATATGCCATCTCCAAATAATTCTATCTTCACTATTTGTTGTAAGCAGCTTACTTATTTGTCTATCCTGTTGCAATATGTGTACAGGTACATCATTGTTATAGACGACGTATGGGATATCCAATCTTGGAACATAATAAGAAATGGTCTGGATGACAATAGCTTGGGAAGTAAAATAGTCATAACTACCCGGAAGCATGATGTTGCAAAGGAAGTTGGTTTGTATTATAAGATGGAACCGCTTCCTTATGAGAGCTCTAAAACATTATTCCACACAAGAATCTTTGGTTGTGAAGACGGATGCCCTAAAGATCTTTCTCAGGTATCTGAAAAGTTACTTAAAAAATGTGGAGGTGTGCCATTAGCTATCATAACCACCTCTAGCTTGCTTGCTAATAAGTCAAGAAACATAAAAGTGTGGAACGAAATCAGTGACTCAATTGGTTCGGGACTCGGCAGCAATGACAATATGGATAATATGAGAAAGATACTATCTCTTAGCTATTATGATCTACCATCTCCTTTGAAGACTTGTTTACTATACCTAAGTATATTTCCCGAAGATTATGAAATTGAGAAAGACCGTTTGATATGGAGGTGGATAGCTGAAGATTTTGTCCAACAAGGAGTGGAGAGTGAAAGTTTGTTTGATATTGGGGAGAGCTACTTCAATGAGCTTCTAAATAGAAGCCTGATACAGGTAGCAGGAACCTTTAATGATGATACTATCGCGTCTTGCCGCGTGCATGATATGGTGCTTGAACTCATTTGTTCCTTGTCAAGGCAAGAAAATTTTGTTACCATTGTACTAGGTGATGGAATGCAAAGGACACCTCTTTCAGCTGGAAGAAAGAAAGTTCGGAGGTTATCTCTGCAGAATACAGCTTGGCCTACAATGGAAATGCCAAAACTGAGGTCCATTGCTCTCTTTAGTTCTGCTAAATTTAATTCAATGCCATCCCTTTCATGTTTCCATCTTCTACGTGTGCTGGATCTCAAAGGTTGCAATCTTACGGACCATCCAAGTCTGAGGTTTGTTGGAAACTTATTTCACATGAGGTATCTAAGCCTAGGAGGAACTGAATACAGTGGTGAGCTCCCAGTAGAGATAGGGAAGCTACAGTTTCTGCAGACATTGGAGTTATGGGGTACTCAAATAAATGAACTGCCATCAAGTATTATAGGGTTAAGACAATTGATTTACCTATGTGGTAATGAGAGTACAAGGCTACTCAATGGGTTCAGGCATCTCACATTGCTAGAAGTGCTCAATCATGTGAGTGTGGCTTCTGCATGTATGGCGGAAGAGCTAGGTCATCTAGCGCAACTGAGGAGGCTCTATGTCCGGCTCAGGAAGGACAAGGATGGCAGATGGGATGAAAACCTTTGTGCAGCATTTGTGAGATCCCTAGCAAAAATGCACAAAATCAATGAACTAGATGTATACTCAAATGACGTGGCAGCTAACCTTGATGGTTCGGTGGAGTCCCTGGGCAACCTGAGATACCTTTATATTAATCAGGCCACTTCCTTGCCAATATGGATTTTCCCCTGCATTGCTTCCCCTTCTCTCCAACCTAAATATAACGATGGTTCATGTGAGAACGGATGACATCTGTGTCCTAGGGATGCTACAGGCTCTTCGTTTTCTTATAGTAGAAGTGACTGGAGAAGTGCAAGTGCTGGAAAAGTTTGCAGTCAGCACTGAAGCTTTCCCATGTGCAGTAAATTGTTCATTCTTGGGTTTCACAGCGGCGCCATCGGTGTTCCCACCGGGAGCTATGCCCAGGCTTGAACAATTACATTTTTGTATCTGTCTTGAGGATTTCGCTGCTGGTGGCAAATTGGCTGGTGACGACCTGGCCTTGGGTCACCTCCCGTGCATACAGAGAGTGTGGATTAACGTTCGTGGAGATAAGAATATCAGCGAAGACGTGGTGACGGAAGTGGCAGAGATGCTGAGGCATGAGGTGAATGCCCACCCCAACAATTATATATGGTGCACACTTGAGAAAATATTTTTTTTATATATGGTGTTATGTACTAAATAAGAATAATAAGCTTGTCAACAATTATTGGACTCTGTTCACTGCTTGCAAATCACACGGATGTCTGTCGATGATATATAGCAACCATGAGTCGTCTCTAATCTCTAGTTGCTGGTGCAAATTCAACATATGGTGGATGTAGGGTCAGATTACTGATCCATTTCTCATGTAAAAATCAATGATCAAATGAAGTGGTCAATCCATGGTCACGGGAGCTGGTTTCCTATTCCAACAAGCGATTCCTATGTTTCTCTTTGGTGGTTTAAGCTGAATCGCCCATCGATCGATATATGAAAAAATGAAAAAATAAATGAAATGGGAAACATATAAGTGCTCCAGCACACGTACTACGTGCTTAGAATTAAGCGCACGCAAAGTTCATCTCAAGCACAGACCACCGACTCAGGGAGATGCATGCATGGTGATCTTGCCACTGCTGCAAGCTAACGACGGCATCCACCGACTAGCCTCGCATGGCTGCCGTCCTACCGAACGGTCTGTCCGAGATTGCCGGAGAGTCGTTGCCGTCCACAACACCGGCGAGCTCACGTGCACACAAGAACTCACGCAAACTGGATAACACACATATACACGGTCTTGTTTTTGCGCTGCAGAACTGGCAGCATTTTCTGGACGCCTATTAACTGAATATAAAGGAACTGCAACTCAACTCCAGCCACGGCAGGCCGAGATGTGCGCCGCGCCGCCCTGCCCTGGTGCCGGAACTAGGCTCCCGCCGTCTGTGTCAAACGGCGGCAGGGACTTAACGCCGTGGGGTGCGGCGCCAAATGTACATTTCTCGAAAAATTTTGATTCGACCATTTATTTTTCGAAAATCATGACAAATTAAATATAAAAAATTCCTTTTTTGTGTGTCAATTCGACTCGAGCTTCATGGTCTGTTAGTTATGTGTCCACAGGGCTTTCACTACCACACTGTACCCCAAATATGTTTGGGGCCTGGCTAGGGGGGTTTAATAATAATCTTAAGCCTTTTGTTCTTCTTGGATGATCACCTTTTAGTTGGTCCATGTGACTATGTAGCAATGACTTGTTTTCGGAGAAAAAACAGTTACCACCCCTTTACAGGTTATCTATTTGGTCTCAAGCTTTTTGTATCACCTCGATGTAATGTTAGTTTTGTTAAAGCTTACCTTATCGGAAAACAAAACCAGCATCGACCGCGGTAAACTAGTAAAAGGGGAGGTAACAAGCTGGGATGAAAGTCACGGGAGATGAACAACATCCCTCGTGCTAGCGGTGGCCTCGGGCAGCTAGCAGGACGTTGCGACCACAATGAGTTACTTAATTCAGCCCACAACAGGAAACGCGTGCTTCGCCAACAGCGCTAAGCTGTTGGCGAAGACTCCAACCTTTGTTGGCGAAGGCTTTCCCAACAGGGGTTCCGAGTTCTGTTGGGAAAGAACCGTTGGCGTTTTAAGTGATGGGAAAGAGCTCTTCGCCAACAGGAACTCCGGCCCTGTTGGGAAAGCTTCGCCAACGGCCATGTGTGCCGTTGGCGAAGAGGGGACGCCGTCGGCTCGGATGCCGTTACCTTCACCAACGGGGAAGCGACGGCTGTTGGCAAAGTCCGATTGGCGCATTTAGAGGTAGTACTTGTGATTTTTTTAAACTTTTCCCTTGTGATTATGTATAAACTATTCCTTTGTGACTATTCCTTCACTACGGGAGAAGCCCCCTTCCCCGAGTGTCAAAAGCACTCGGGGAAGCCCCCAAAACACTCGGGGAAGGCTTCCCGAGTGCAACACTCGGGGAAGGCAAACCGGGGAAGAGGCTCACGGGGAAGAGGCCCTCCCCGAGTGCCAAAACTCGTGCACTCGGGGAAGCCTTTCCCGAGTGTCATGCTCCCTCTCGGGGATGATTTAACACCGTCGGCGCGTCTACCGTTTTTTTTAAACCTCTTCCCCGAGTGCAACACTCGGGGAAGAACTTCGTTTTTTTTTGGAAAACCTCTTCCCCGAGTGCTCATGACCGGGCACTCGGGGAAGCGCCCTTTGTTTTTTTTAAAAATAGCCTTCCCCGAGTGCCAAATGCCCGGGCACTCGGGGGAAGCCCCCATCGTTTTTTCTTTTTATATTTTCTTTCCCGAGTTCCACTTGCCGGGCACTCGGGGAAGCCCCCTTCTTTTTTTCTTTTTTCATTTTTTCTTTTGCTTTGCCATGTGACAAACAAAGCATATATTTATACAAATCACAAATCGACTTCAATATCTCACAAACCACATTTATAAATGACAAACGACACATCCAAAAGTGTGACCAAATATCTCCGGAATCCACAATATATTACATACAAACCACATATCCAAAAGTACACATTATTACAAGTTCACAAGTGCAATACATAAAAACGAAGGCCGACACATCAACAACTCCGGCACGAAGGCCGACACATCAACAAATCCAGCACGACGGCCATCACTAGGTTTGTTTATATCTAATCTTTGTGTGTTTACTCCGATTATTGGTCACCCTTAACTTCACATGAGATACTCAATTGTTGACCAGGATAACAACAACCTCTTATCTTGAGAAATCCAATTCTTCCTTATCACACTGCCACAACAAATCTTTGTCATTGCAGATAAATTTGTTTTTTATATCTCCGTAGAAATAGTGATCAAGGCTGCCTCCATAACCTTTTGCAATTGGAAATCAAAAGCAAGAAATATCTAAGTGAAACAAAACGACGATATAAAAAGATAAGGTATGCAGTTGGTAACCAACTGTTTGGGTGACTTTTCTAATCCAATAATATCTATCTATATGCACGTCTATGTTTCATTCATATGCTACTTCTTGACATTTGATAAAAGGGCAATAAAAATTTGTACAAGTGCTCACTTGGTGATGAGCTGCTGGTTATGCATCTTTTTACCGTATAAGATAAATTTATAAATTTATATCACCATTGCAGATAAAGTAATTGATGAATCAGATGGGATTTCTCAACAAGGATCACAGGCTAAGCTCTAGGCATTGTTAAAGGTTTCACTTAGTCAACATACAGGGCAGGTCTGGATACAAGAAGTAGATATTGCTTTTTCCTTTTATAGCACAAGATACTTTCAGATTGTTCATGATTTAAAATTATTGGAACTATCAGAAAGTCTTTCAATGTATACTTTGACCATCAATTTATCTTAAAATGCATCAACAATTGAAATAAGATCAATGTCATATTGAAAGATCTTTTTTCTAATAAATATTTAAAGATCTTTGAAATGACTTCCATACGGCATATAATGACTATTTGTTACTCAAAACTTATGCAGTTTGACCTTTTTTATAGAATTATATGCCTACTAGTTCCAAATGGGTGGAATATATTACAGTAGGTAAAGATATGTTGGTTCCATCAAACCAAAAGTTGTAATATGTGGGTTAAAAAAATGTCTGAGAGGATACAAAATTTTAAATGGATTTGAGTTCCTGAAGGCATTTGGATGTTGAATTATCTAGCATGCTTAATCTGTATTGGTACACAATACACTAAACTTGGAAAAGGTTAGCTCTTCGGATATTTGGCCAGTCAAGATTAACATTGATACTGCATTGATCACATTCGCAAGATTTATGCAAAGCAAACAGCCAAAAATCGACATCAATTTTTCACAGAAACAAAGGAGTAGCGATAACATGTTGCATTGAAGTAGGGAAATACCTCTTGTGGTTCTTTATTGTTGCTGGCACTTGAACCAAAAACAAGCTTTCCTGTTGAAACGACAAGCAAACGTCTTTTAATAGAAAAATTATAAAGCACAATGCACAGGTAGTGTTTCATGCACTTTAACAACTTGACAGATCTAATATAGAGGTCAACAGGCTCGCACCACCAAGCAAGGTGACCTCTTTGCTCTTCACCTCTTCCCAGATTATTCTTAGTATAGGATTGCATTATCTAGTGAACTCATGTGACTATTCTTTGGCACCCTGTCAGTGCCACACTGAACACAAGGATCAGAACTGAACTTTGTGCCAGCTTCAACTTCTGTTAAAGGTCACTGAACTTTCCTGTTGAAGTTTTTCAATGCACAAAATGTGCCCCGCTTTCAAATACGTAGCTGTTCAAAGACTGATGCTATGGAAATTTGACACATATATATAGTCCCTGGAACAAATAATCCGTTTACAATTATACTCTATTATTACATTATAACATAACACTAAGCAGTATGTAATCCACAAGTAAGTAATCTCAAATTTCAGCAACTATTGAGCCAAAACCACTGGTCTCATCAAAGTTGGCACACTCTGGTTGGGACTTGGGAACTTCTCTCACATTTTTTATAAAATATACTTATTACATTGTACCCTTGAAAAAAATATTGGACTTCCACAAATCAAAATTTTAGAGGTTCTATCATTCATCTTCTGCCATCCATATGCAATGCTTGCACTTCTCTTTCAGATTAACCTCTACAGCTCAGGATGCTTAGCCCATTTCTCTGTCAGCTAAAAAAAGGTCGCAATATAACTGCGAAGAGAGAGTTGCATCAACTACAATGCCACAACAGAATACGGGCACAATGCAGCAAAATCTCTCAATCGTAAAAGGAACTATCTATGGCTCAATGCTATATGACCAAGGCAACCTGACTTAATTATGAATTGAGAAAAGAATAAATCGAACATTCTAAATATGGTTCTGAATTAATACAGGGCAATGGCCTAGCGCGGGAATGGCCTTTCTAGTCAAGCCTAAATCTGGAAAATAGTCACTGATTAACTGAGCATATTCCTTCACATCTATTAATTAAGGTTAAAGGCAGGCTCAAAGATGGAAAATAGTCACGATTAAGCGAGCATATTCCTTCACCTTTGCTTCCTTGATGCAAACACCACTGGGAAGATGCGGAATGAGCCGGGAAGGGGAGCGGACCTTGCGCGACGACCGGCGGGGAGTGCGCGGGTGGAGGGCGCAAAGGATGAGGGAGGAGCGGAGCGGCGCGCGCGGCAAGGCGGGGTCGGGCCGCGCCGGCGGGCCCGAGGCGTGGCGGCGGGGGGGGGGGGCCGGGGGGGCGGGGCGGGGGCGGCGGGGGCGCGCCGCACCGGCGGGGCCGGGCGGGGCCGGGACGGGGCGGATGCGGGGTGGGGGGGGGGGGGGGCGAGTGGGTGGGGGCGAGACGGCGCGGGAGCGAGGTGGGGGCCGGGGAGGGGCGGGTCGGCGCCGGTGCGGCGGGGGCGGGACGGGGGCACGTGTGTGTTTTTTTTTGGGCGCGCAGTTTTATTTCGGTGTGAAGTTCTTCCCCTAGCGTCAATCCGCACCACTCGGGGAAGACTTCTCATATTTTTTTTCACAAAACCTTCCCCGAGAGCCCCTTTACAACACTCGGGGAAGAGCACCTTCCCCGAGAGCCAACGTTCCGGCACTCGGGGAACTATTTCTTATTTTTTTGTTTTTTTCACCATTTTTTTGTGAGGCCTTCCCATAATATTTAAAACTCTTTGCCCAAATTTGACTTACATTTGAATTTTTTTGTTATATTTCGTTTGTTTTTTCTTTTTCTTGAATTTTACGCACACTTCAAATTTGAACTACATGTACATGAAATCATATAATTTGGCGATTCAAAAAATGATATTCGTGATATTTGGTGTATATTGAGGCCGTATCCCTTAACTCACATGAAATGTCGAGCATCTTGTTGTCGTGAGATGACGAACAACTTACGGGGAAAGTGATTCTAAATTACAGAAAATCTGGACGAAGTCCGAAAATCACGAAACTTGTCGGGGCGTCATGTTATCACATGTATAGGCTGTGTGCAAGAATAGAGAATATTTCGAGGAAGTTGGGACGTCGGGTGCCTAAGACCCAGACATCTCCATATGTGATCAATATGATAACACACACGAAAATGTATGGGTTTTAGGCACCGGCGTCCGAACTTCCTCGAAATATTATCTATTCTTGCACACGGCCCTATACATGTGATAACACGATGCCCGTCAAGTTTCGTGATTTTCGGAGTTCGTCCGGATTTTACGTAATTTAAAACCACTTTCCCCGTAAGTTGTTCGTCATGTCACGACAACAACATGCTCAACATTTCATGTGAATTGTTGGACAAGGCCTCAATATACACCAAATATCATGAATATCATTTTTTGAATCACCAAATTATATGATTTGATGTACGTAGTTCAAATTTGAAGTGTGCCTAAAATACAAGAAAAAGGAAAAACTAATGAAATATAACAAAAAAATCAATTTTTTAGCCAAATTTGGGCAAGGAGTTTTAAATAATGTTTGAAGGCCTCACAAAAAAATGGGGCAAAAAAACAAAAAAACAAAAATATTTCCCCGAGTGCCAGGGACTAGGCACTCGGGGAAGAGGCCCTTCCCCGAGTGCCACGGACAAGGCACTCGGGGAAGAGGTCACCTTCCCCGAGTGCGGGGCTAGGCACTCGGGGAAATATTTATTTTTTTTTGTTTTTTTTGCCCCAATTTTTTTGTGAGGCCTTCGAACATTATTTAAGTCTCTTTGCCCAAAGTTGGCTTACTTTTGAATTTTTTTGTTATATTTCGTTAGTTTTTTTCTTTTTCTTGAATTTTTAGGAAAAGTTCAAATTTGAACTACATGTACATGAAATCATATAATTTGGCGATTCAAAAAATGATATTCATGATATTTGGTGTATATTGAGGCCTTATCCACCAACTCACACGAAATATCGAGCATCTTGTTGTCGTAACATGACTAACAACATACGGAAAAAGTATTTCTAAATTACAAAAAAGTCACAAAACTTGGGGTTGTGTTATCACATGTATAGGTTGTGTGCAATACTAGAGAAGATTTTGAGCAAGTCTGCGACGTTTGATGCCTACAACTCACACATCTCCTGGTGTGTTATCACATGGATCACATGTGGAGATGTCTGGGTTTCAGGCATCACACATCACAACTTGCTCGAAATCTTCTCAACTGTTGCACACAACCTCTACATGTGATAACACGGTGTCCCGACAAGTTACGTGTTTTTCGGACTTCGTCCGGATTTTCTGTAATTCGAAACACTTTTCCCTATGTTGTTAGTCATGTCACGACAACAAGATGCTCGATATTTCATGTGAGTTGTTGGATAAGGCCTCAATATACACCAAATATCATGAATATCATTTTTTGAATCACCAAATTATATGATTTCATGTACTGTGGTTCAAATTTGAAGTGTGCCTAAAAATTCAAGAAAAAGGAAAAACTAACGAAATATAACAAAAAAATTCAAAAGTAAGACAAATTTGGGCAAGGAGTTTTAAATAATGTTTGAAGGCCTCAAAAAAAATTGGGGCAAAAAAAACAAAAAAAAACAAAAATATTTCCCCGAGTGCCGGGGACTAGGCACTTGGGGAAGAGGCTCTTCCCGAGTGCGGGGACATGGCACTCGGGGAAGAGGTCGCCTTCCCCGAGTGCTAGGACTAGGCACTCCGGGGAAGAGGGTTTTCAATTTTTTTTGATATGGCTCCGTCTAGTGCCGCCGTCAAATGCACCTTTTCTTTTTCGTGTGCCGTCTTCCCCGAGTGTTGCTCTCGGGGAAGATGGTCTTCCCCGAGTGCCGGTCTTCCCCGAGTGCCATGCCCTTTTAGGCACTCGGGGAAGGCCATCTTCCCCGAGTGCAATTCTTCCCCGAGTGCAACACTCGGGGAAGATTGCCTTCCCGAGTGCCCGATTTTTGGCTCTCGGGGAAGTTCCGGGCACTCGGGGAATTACGGCTCTCCTCCGGTGCTTTCGGTTGATTAGGATATTCCATTGTGATTATGCTTACACTTATTAGTTTGTCGTTTTTAAAAAGGTTACAAGTGTTTTAAAAATGAAAAACTAAAAAAAAATAAAAAAGACCGTGCTGTTGTGTGGCACGGCGATACGGGCCTGCCGTCGTGCTGCGCCAGAACCAGGGCGCCGCCGCGCCCTGGTGCCGGAACCAGGCTCCTGCCGCCGTGTCAAACGGCGGCAGGGACTTAACGCCGTGGGGTGCGGCGCCAAATGTACATTTCTCGAAAAATTTTGATTCGACCATTTATTTTTCGAAAATCATGACAAATTAAATATAAAAAATTCCTTTTTTGTGTGTCAATTCGACTCGAGCTTCATGGTCTGTTAGTTATGTGTCCACAGGGCTTTCACTACCACACTGTACCCCAAATATGTTTGGGGCCTGGCTAGGGGGGTTTAATAATAATCTTAAGCCTTTTGTTCTTCTTGGATGATCACCTTTTAGTTGGTCCATGTGACTATGTAGCAATGATTTGTTTTTGGAGAAAAAATACTTACCACCCCTTTACAGGTTATCTATTTGGTCTCAAGGTTTTTGTATCACCTCGATGTAATGTTAGTTTTGTTAAAGCTTACCTTGTCGGAAAACAAAACCAGCATCGACCACGGCACACTAGTAAAAGGGGAGGTAACAAGCTGGGATGAAAGTCACGGGAGATGAACAACATCCCTCGTGCTAGCTGCAACAATGAATTAATTACTTGCAGCCACTTGTTTGTACAGCAGGATTGTGACCACCATAAGTTATTTGCAGTCTTTTCTGACACTAGATGTGTGGTTGTATGTGAGCAGGGGCATGCAGCAGCTGGGTACATACGGACTCAGTATGGCTCCATTTGGCACCAATAATTCATCCACATATAGATTTCGCAAGCGCAGCATTCACGTGTTGGAGGCTGCACCTTGCCCTGTCGTCGTCGTGACACTTTCGTGTGAAATCCTAGGTCGACGAGTCCATGATAAACTCGTCCGCTGCTTGCCTGCTTGCCCTAACCAAAGCCCCCTAGTCCTAGTTGGCTAGTGGAGCTGAGGTATGGTCGCAACCACTCATGTTCGATTCCTCGTTGGAGCGAATTATGGGGTTGATTTTTAAAAAATCCCCTCGCTGGTGAAACCGGGGTTCGGGGGTTTTCTAGGCCGGGAGAAGGTTTGTTCTTCTTAATGAAAACTGCGGGGCGGTCTTACCCCCGGCTGCTTGCCCTAGTTAAAACTGGTGGCCCCATTCATCCATCCTTGTCCTTCGTAACTTCCTCAGCTATCCAATAATTAAGTTGAGCCGAGTAGTTTTCGATTAGACGCGGTAAACAGGTAAAACAGAGGATGCAACTCACGGTAGATGAACGACATGCCCTCGTGCTATCTGCTGCCGATTCCCGGCCAAGCCAGCGGTGGCCTCGGTCAGCCAGCCGGACGCAACGCAAGCACAGGATTCACGTGTTGGAGGCTGCACCTTGCCCTGTCGTACGCCGTCGCCGACACTTTGTTGTGAAATCCTAGGTCGAGGACCCCTAGATCATCTCTCACTTGCTTGGCAGCTTGCCGCCGGGCATGGCCTGCACTCTGCACTGCCCGTTCGTCCTTTGCTATAGATGGACAGAGCCATCTCCCATTACTTCACTACAGATGTGGCAGCCTTGCAGATGGTCCAGATTCTGTGACGAGGATGCAGCTTTAATTTGGGCGAGTGATCATCAGTTACATTGTTTCGGAACTGCATGCCCTCAAACACTGTTTTGAGATTGTTTCGGAAGAGTGATTTTAGATGAAGCTGAGAAGTCGGAAAATTTAGGCCGCAACCACTTGTGTGTGGATGGGAACTGCTCATTACTCAGCTGGCGCTAATTAAGTAGCTCGGGCTCTGGAGATACCAAAAAAGTGTTCTGAAGCAACTGGAGAACTACAAATAAAGATTTAAGTTCAGGCAAACATTTCTTCATGGTCGTCACGACTTCATAAAGCTAAATGAATAGCCAAGACTACAGTTACTAATTCTATACCCCAGGCCTTCATAAATCATTTTGGTAATTAAGAATTCTATACCACAGCCTTCATAAATAGCTTAGGATTTTGCTTGCATATGCACATTCTCAATCGATCGTATGTCAGCAAAAGGAATGCATCAGAATTGAACAGTATATATATATATATATATATATATATATATATATATATATATATATATATATATATATATATATATATATATATATATATATATATATATATATATATATATATATATATATATATATATATATATATATATATATATCTTGGTCGTTTTCCATGGCACTCTGTATGGAGGCGGCGCTTCTCTGAATTCTTCACCTCACGATTGAATGCACAACCTTCTCCAAGGCTGAGGACTCGACTCACGGGTCTCCGCTGTTGTGCACTTGTGCTCCTAATCCAATGGCATAAGACGACTCCAAGACTATGAGAGTCTCTGCTCGTTGGCATCCTCGCCGCCGTGCGTCCTTTCCATTGATCCATGCACATCGGTCATGACACACTGCTTTCGTATCGTATGGATATATATGCATGTCTTGAGAAACCCAATGCAATTATCCATAGTGTTTGTGCTCATCATGGATGCAGCATTATTCCCTCGTGCTATCTGCTGCTGATTCCCGGCCAAGCCAGCGGTGGCCTCAGCCAGCAGGACGCTGCGCTCACCCAGCCAGAATGAGCAGGCAAGCAGCTTTAGGGTTCAAACTCTGCATGGCTCGACTTTGGCACCAATAATTCATCCACGCAGATTTCGCAAGCACAGGATTCACGTGTTGGAGGCTGAACTCCAAGTCCAAGATGAACTCGTTTGCTTCTTTTGCCTGCTTGCCGCTGTGGCATGCATGGCCTGAACTCGCACAGCTCGCACGTCCTTCATCCTTAACATATTTTCTAAAAAACAACATAACTGTTGCACATAAACATAACTTGGATAGAGATAACTTTTATACAAAAATTGTAGATTTTGACTATTTACTTGCAGAGAAAGAGCATTTGGTAAGAAAGCTACACACGAGGCCAGAGGTCACGAGTTCCAATCCGCGCAGCGCGCATGCGTGTATTTCGCGTGAAAAAATCACGTGGCTTGTGACTTGGGACGTGCGCTTGTGAGGGGGCCTCCCAGGGGTTTTCAAATATTTTTTTGACGTTGTCGTGCCCTCCTTAGTCCCAGTTGGTATTACCAACCGTGACGAAAGGCCTCCCCCCGTCGCTCCCCTGGAGCGGCATGGGCGGAACTCCCATCCCCGCGCCGCCACCCCCACCAACATCGGCTCCCACCCCGCTGCCGCCGGAGCGGCCGCACGGAAGGTGCCGACGGCCCCCCTCCGCCGTTTCTCCTCCTCCTCCCCCTCCTCCTCCTAGTGCTCTCTTCCACTGCGACCTCCGCAGTGGCAACCTTGTGTCCGGCGTCTGATTCGACCTGTGGTTCGCCGGATCTGCTGCTAGGGCCGCCTGATCTTCTCCCTTGTGGGCTTGGTGTGCCGGGGTGCAACGACGGTGACGATGCTCGTTTCCCGGCGGTGGCAGCGGCCCTCTGGTGGTGCACGTAGTGATCGTGGCTGCGCCGGTGGCCGGTTCCGCGTGTCGGACCGTCGGATCTGCCTTCCCTTGGGTGTTCAGGGTCGGGGTGCGGCAGGGACGGCAGTTTCCCGTACTAGAGGCGGTGGCAGGAGCACCTCAACAGCAGTGGCTTCGGGCACGGTCGCTGTGTTGCACCACACTGCCCTCTACGGCCGCTGCTCGGCCACGGTGGTGGGTGGCGTGTTCCGGTAGGGATGGCTTCCGCGGCCAATGTGCGGCTTGGTGGACGGCCAGATGGGTGTGGAGATGTGCTGGTGGTGTCGTGGTGGCGCGGCCGGCGGTGGCCTCCTTGGTTGTTTGCGAGCAGCGCCACGGTGGTGTTGCTAGCGACGGTCATGGGTTGGCGCACCAGAGAAGCCATGGAGGCGTAACTGGTTGCCCAGGCTCTGTTTCTCCGATGCGGGTGAAAACGCTTCCCCTCTTGAGATGACATCGTTGGCATGTCTAACGTTATGCCCTTCCTGAAGGCGACGTCGAGCATCTCCTTCTTAGGTCTCCTACGTCCTGGGGTCGACGGTGGCGTCCGGATTTCTCGGCGAGTTGCTTCGGCTTGGTCTGCTTTCGTGAGAGCCCTTTCTATTTGTCTGTCTCCTTTCTCTTTTTTCCTAATTGGTTTGAGTTTGGTAAAAAAGAGTAGGTAGTAGATTCTCCATTGAGCAGGGGAGAAGAGAAGGTTTGTTTCTTGGCAGTGTGGTGGCTCGCGTCGATGGTGGAACAGAGTTGTGGAGACCCGGATCGATGTCCCGATCCGACTGGACCGATTCTTTGAAGTTGTTTGAGTTGATTGTCACGATGTCTTAATCCGCCTGATGAGTTGTTGAGTTGAGCGGTGCGTGTTGAGGTCCCAATCCAACCCACCGATGTGCTTAGTTGTATGGTCTGCAAACCAGAGTCGTTCGGAGTTCTCTGCTCCCATAGTTGTGCGGTCGATCAACCAAAGTTGTATGGTTTTCTGGCCTGGTTTTCCTTATAAACTGGGTCAAATCTCTTCTTCTAATAAAAATTCGGGAATGCACAAGCTTTCACCGTCCGTTCAAAGAATAAGTCCTTCTTGATTAAAAATTTCTCATTAAAAATAAATCACTATATAAATTTGTCATATATGCTTCTATAAATTCTGCCCCGTCAGCCCTACGAACACTTTAGTAGATATAATATAATGCCAGTTTGCATAAGTCTGATATATCTCATATAATATATGGATCTTGTAACATGATATATGGTTCAACAATATGGTATTACATGATAATAAGCCAAAGGGTCACATAGTTCTACCGGGAAAAAGAAAAATAGTTGGAGTTGACGACAAGACTCACATTTTAAAAGATCGTTTGGATGATCTCCTTCTATTTTCAGTCAAGATTGACCCAAGCAGCCCAAAATAGAAAAATATTTTAGAGCTTTCTAATAACTAAAGAGAATAAATTCCAGAAAAGGCTAGAAAATTCTCAGAAAGTCTTGGCCAGCAGCTAAACGCATTTTAAACGCTTTTGCACTCATGAAACAACAAATGCATAGGCATGAATGCAACACACACATATAACCATTTATTTAATTCATAAAAAAGAACAAAGGATATTTCCTACACTATATTTCCTGTAAAGAAAAAGAAATGTTCAGAAAAATTTAAAATTATAAGAAATTTGTTATTTAAGTATTCTCTTTATTCACATCCTCAGATTAGAAATTTCAGGGTGTTATAGACCTCCACAGTAGTACCGATAGGACATTACCGGTTCTTCACCGGTACTCAAGTGGGGTTACCTACCGGTACAAATAGCCTTTTCTTCTACTAGTGTTAAATGGAGACAAATTTTGTACAAAATTAGATATCTCAACTATTGTATATGGGATTTATACAACAAATCATAACTTCTTCATTCTTAGGGCGCCAATTTGTGAATCACAAGTGTATGGATCAGTTGTATTGTCTTTTCCCTTATGTCATTACCGATGTTTATAAATTTGTATATAGAACAAGGCCAATGATATGATGGCTCTCACTTCACTTCTGATCTCCCATGCGCGCTAACTACCGCCGTCATAGGTTAGTGTAAAAAATTAGATGGTTGTACGATTGAACATGCTCTGCTGCTTCTGCAGTTCTGCAACCCAATTGAAAACACATATATAACACGCCCATGGGATTTTCCACTAACAAATCTCTACTAAAAACCTCTTGAGCATATATAACGCCCACGGGATATCCGTTAACAAACATGGTGTCAATGAATTATCGTTTATCGAGAAGACAACAATCTCTCCTCTCCAAAAAAATAAGTCCTTCTTGATTCAAAATTTCTCATTAAAAATAAATCACTATACATAATTTAAACAATATGGTATTCCATGGTGCTGCTTCAATCAATCCTTTAAAAATACACTCCCCAACACCCTTTTTTTTGAGGAATCTTGCATACCATACCCATTACAAACAATGTACACACATTCCTCACATGCCACATGTACAGGCTGCTGTTGGCATGAAACACGTAGATTTTTATTGCAGGACAATTCATATGCTTTCCAAATAATACCCCCACAACTCTTCTATAAATTCTGGTTGTTTCATCACATCGGCATAGACACGATAGAGTGCAAATCCATTACTCCATCCCACCCTATCCCTGGTTTGTTCAACTGAAACCTCCAAGACATGGCCAATCCTGCTGTTCAGATCTCACCCTGCCACACCATTGTCCGCAATGAGCTCTATTCCCACTTGTACCTCCACAAGGTCGATGACGGACCCAACAAGAATTATCGAATGGCCTTCGACAATGGTCCTGTTACTGACTGGGCCATATACAATTCACCAGATGTCTATAATGCAAAGCTTGTAGCTCGTGCACTGGGCTTGCATGTTAAAGCAAACTTCAAACAGGACATCTGGCACGCCACTTTCACTATATTGTTTGAGGATGAAAGGTATGTATAAGCTGCATGTTCCTGGCTCATAATCCTTTATGCGAGAAGTTGAGTTATACATAGAGAACTCTTTTCATCCCATAGAGAAAAAAGTGACTAGCTAGCAAGATGAATATGAACACATGATTCACTCGCATGCAGGTTTAAAGGCTCTACGCTTGAGGTGATGGGAACAGGTACAAATGGTCAGGAGTGGGCTATTGTCGGTGGGACGGGGGAGTTTACTCAAGCACAGGGAGTCATCTACCATAAACTAAGTCACAACATAAAATCTGGTGAGAATGTTGATGAGCTCGATGTGCATGCATTCTACACTCCTATGAAGAGACAAAAGGTGAGGAATACCATTCATTCAGATGCCCCCAGTCATAATTTGTTCACGCACGATCCACATTCTTGCAATTGATTTGAAATATAACTATGTTTTGCATTACTGCATCATCTATATATGCACAGGATTCTGGTGATAGCTGTGGCCCCAACACTTGGACGCTGGGACCTGCAGGAACACCCATGTAGGAGGCGAACGATTTTCCACTAAAAATTCCATGGTTGTAGCCAAATATGTGTGTCCGCCTTGTTTTACTTCCATTTTCGTACCGCAGAATAATGTTACTCGGATTCAGATGTGGGGTTGCAAATCTGATGTCTATGCCTGATGTTTGTTGCTATGTCATATTATCGTTCAATGTATGTCCCATGGATATGTAATGTTCACCAGTTGAAAATAAGCTACAACTATCATCAGTTTCCGTTCACAAAATGGCATTGCTATACCAGTTATTTTTTCATACAGTATTGATGCAGCACTAATGATTCTTGATTAGTGCTAAGATATGTTCGTGGTTCCAGTCACAAGTCACGTGATTGTTATTACAGAGAAGCATTCGTTGTTGGGGTCTTTGGACATCAAGCCTGCAATCACTAGCTAGCCTCATGGTTCACTTTTTATCATCCCATCTATGATTACCGTAAATAACATATTCTCTCTGCCCTCAAATAAAAGCATTTTAGGATATTGACATTGCATTAAATATGCTACTTTGACAAATAATGTCTATGAAAATAATTTATTTTACTTTAATAATCTTTATGAAAGAAGGGTTATTGTTTCGTGACGAATAATGTCTATGAAAGAAGGGTTATTGTTTATGAAGGATTATTAAATATGCTACTTTGACAAATAATGTCTATGAAAGAAGGGTTATTGTTTCGTGACGAATCTAGTAACACTTTTTTTACTTTAATAATCTTTATGCTTTTTTAGCAGTTAAAATTACAGCATAGATTCATAGACCCTGCAAGAATACTACTTGCCATTTATTAAATTGAGCCGAAATGTCAGATTCAGCCATAATTAGTGATTATAAAACGGTCTTTGCAAAATTTAGAAACATTACATTAAGTCATTACATAAATTATTGGTTGAGTCAGCTGTTAGGCTTTGACCATGCTTTCTTTCCTTGCACATGAACCCACCCGAGCCAAAGCTTTATATGCTTTTCCTCGTGGAATGATTGTCGTCATCTGCCCTACAGGATTGCATTGCTTCAATATTCAGCCAGCAGACTTTTGTAGTATGTCTTTATTGTGGCTGCATCCATTCTTTGAATATTGTGTGCAAAATATTTTCGTTGTTTCTTATCTAGCAAATTTTTGAAATACTAGAAAAATAATTATCCTCTGACCATTTCACTGGGGCAAAAGTGACACTTAATAGACTTAGGATGGAAATTGTAACAGAAGGCCAAATGAGGAATGGAAAGTCTGAGTCCAGTGCCAAATGGGGAACCAAAAGTTTTTCAGGGTTAAGAAATATACATGATTGGAAGTCCATCAAGTCAAGATTCCAAGGCAAGAAATCGTTCGGCATTTCGACTTCACATTAAGGAGTAATGGTCATTTTAGTGTCTACTGCTAGAAGCTGAAAAGGCCCGTGAGAACTGACGGGAGTTGCCTCTCGGGAAGACCATTCAACTAGCTTATCTCTACAAATTCCAAGTCCATTTCACACCCAACTAGGAGGGTTGTTCCAAGTATAAATACCCCATATGTATCTCGCCAATAATCAAATAGAACCTACTTTGTTCAGCTGTGTGCTAACAACTCAAGAGAGAGATTCTCTACCCCTTTGCTCTTGTGATTTCCGAATGGGACTACATCAGCGGTCGCTTCATCGGCACCCAATTCATGCTCCTACTACTTCATGTTTAGGTTGCGTAGGTTGGTCCTTTGAGAGTGTGATTAGGGCGAATTCTTGATTCAGGGTGTTGTATAGAGAAGGTGGTTGGGTTCTTGTGCATGTGGTCAGGTTGCACTACCTGTCCGGCTATTCACAGCTATTTATCATGGCTGAATTTCAGCTAATTTTTGTTCAAGATCCTACATCGTGAAGATCGAGACAATAACCGTATCATCTAGTATCAAAGCCATCACTGCCACGGTAGGATTTTCTTTACCCTTAGCTACATATAATTTTTTGCCATCGTATTATCCACCAAAGAGCCATGAAAAAAAATCAGTCATAGACTTTTCTTTACAACATGTTTTTATAGTGAGTTTGGTTTTGTTTCAGTCCATTAGAGTCTTTGTTTAGTTGCTGATAATATCATCCTTTGCGTGTCCTTATGTGCCTTTCAATATATTTGAAAATCCCTACAAAAACAAGTAAAACTATTTCTATCATGTGCAAAAACTTTTATCCTATCATGATAGCTACTGGTTATAGTTGGATCTATCATCTTTAATTTGTGCAAGTATTATATCTGATCTTGTTTAGTATTGTGCAAAATATAACAGAAGGCTAAATGAAGAATGCAAAGTCGAGTTTAGTGTCAAATAGGGAACCAAAAGATTTTTAGGACAAGAAATGCATGATTAAGTTTTTGAGGGTCAAACAAGGAATAATCTCAAATAATTATTATCTTACCATTACTAGTCGTAGACTACTTTTGAAGCCTCCACGTCAAGCCACCTAATATTCTAGGTGGACACTAAAAAAGAGAGAGAAAACAAAAAAGCCTCCACATTAAGACGCCTAGGATCCACTACTACGGAAAACATTTGTGAGAGCTAGCCGTTTTTTAGGTGCCGGTGGATTTGCCGCCAGATCTCTGAAAAGCGAGCGACACTGTATCAGCTACACCCGCACCTTTCTATCGCTTTCTAGGAGCGGGTGACACAGGAGCAGGTGATGTCTTCGCCTTCTCCTGGAAATGGTACAAACAATTGTTATACATATAGCCATTAACGTGAACCGCGTTTGAGAGACGCTGGCAGGCTGCCCGAGCGCCGCTTCCGCCAACTCTGCACACGCCGCGTCCTCCGCTGCTTGCGGTCGCGCCCGCGTGCCTCCTCCCCCGCCCGTTCCCTCTGTTGACAGTTGTTAAACACCATATTTGTAATCGTCAACTCCTGCATTTTTACTAACGAGCTGGACCAAGCCGAGGCAAGCCGAGCTGAGCTGGCTCGGCGTCCAGCCCGGGTGGGCATCCAAAGCTTGAGATTTCCCAAGGAAAGTGGGCCTTGGACATATCAAGACATGAGCTACGGCTAGAGGAGCCCTAGCAAAGTTCCCAATGACAGCGCGGAAAGCTACCTAGGCTTAGCCACTTTAATTAGGTTCTGATTAGTATTTTAGATTATTTAAACAACTGACACAAAAATCAAACCCATATTTTTCATTCATCCACTCCCTCTGTCCCAAAATATTTGCACCTTTTCACTTTTGCATTTCACGTTTGACCATTGTTGACGGTCAAAATCCGTCAACCTAGCCATGAGTTTACCTTCGGTGTTGGCATGAGTTTTATACCTTATCCATTGGTACTAACCCCCGTGGTATAACAAGTTCACGTGTGCATGTCGGTTTTGGAGTTTAATGTTTATGCGGGGTTTTAGTGTTGAATGCAAGACTTCGGGATAAGTTCACCAAGCACCTCATGACAAGACCTTGAAGCCCCGTACAAGTCATGCAACGAAGCAAACTTAACTCCAAGAAGCCGGTGGACTTGATCCGAGAAGACGACGGACTCCGAGGACCGACCGAAAAGTGCTTCGAATCTTGCAAGACAAGGAGTTGAGTCCAATTCGGAGAGAAGCGGCGACATGGACCTACATGCGAAGGGGGGGAAACATCTAGGAAGCAAGGGAACCGACGTAGAGCAAAGGAGCCCTCGGGCCGGGCCTAGATGGGCCCGGGCCGGTCGGCCCAGTGCCCATCCGGGGCCCATTTGCCCCCTCCTTTGCCCTAGCCGCCAATCGGGCTATTTATAGCCTCCCCGACCGAGAGCCACGCGAGAGAGGAATTCGTCATCGGCCGCCGAGGAGCAAAGAAGAGAGGGACACCATCTCGGAGAGGAGAGGGTCGAGCTAGTTGACTACGGTTCCCCTAGCCGACATGGGAACCTTGCACGGAAGACCACGTCGGAGTTCCGGAGCTAAAAGCAAGATCAAGGAAGGATCCGGTGGTGATCTTGTGTATGTATCATTGTTATAGTTGAATTATCAAGTTGAATCTTTTCCTAGCGATCAAGTGTTTCCTCGAAGATTTCGTTTTTCGATCGGCTTTGCTTATTCCAATTCTATTCTCGAGATAGATTACATAGGGTGTTCTTGTAGCCGCGGTGGCTAGAGGTACACGCCGGATCTTCCGAAAGAATCTCGACTTGTCTTTTGACTCGCCCTAAGCTCCCCGCATGAATAGGGATACGTTGTGACAGAACGGGGGTTCCGAAAGGCGGATGTTTTCGGATTTGGACGGGAAACCACGATTTAAAGAGGCTTCTATTAAGATTCAATTTGCTACTTCTTCTCTTGCTTGGAACTTCAACAAAAAGGCTTACCCGATCACTCTAGATCGGTTTATCTACCCAATCTTACTTTGTTTTCTCTGGTCTTTAGTAGATTAGATTCGTTTCGTGTATTTTACTTAGATGCATTAGGGTTTCTTTTATCGAAGATCGAAGTTACTTGGCTTTATTAGATTAAGTTTTGCGTCACACATTTGTTCCACGGATTCGATACCTTTGGCTCACCACTCGAGGGAAGAAGGGTCCCTTGACTACGACGGGAGACTTGTACGCTTGCAAGTCACGAACGAACTTTGATACAATTATTAACCGTCAACAAGCCCCTTTTTCTCGGCGCCGTTGCCGGGGAACAAGTGATCAAGCTTTGATTTTTTATTGCCTTTTTGTAATTTTCAGTTTTCTCTTTGTTTTTATTTTTGCATCTACTAAATTTTGATCATCCTCAAATTACATCCGATCTAGTTTGTCTAACCCTAGTTTTTATAGATTTGTTTTACTTTCTAGTTTTTGCATACTTTGTTTATTGCTAACCCTAACGAGGAGATAGACGGCTACCTCTCCAACAAACCCAATAATTTTGTGGAAGATCCAGAAAAACTTTACAAAGGCTAAGGAGACGCGAAGCACATCAAGCTAAAAAAGCTGGATTTTGTAGATTCGGAGTCGGAAGACAAAGGATCGCAGGAATCTCCGAAGAATTCACCACCTCAAAGTCCTCGGGAGAATCGACTTCCACCGATGGGTGACCAACCACCACAAGAACGCAAGATTGGGGAGCTATGCACCCCAGACATCATCGACCTACCAATCTTGAACCTTGAGGAGATCGGAAGACCGTTCGAGATCAAGACCTCAACAATCCGCATGGTGCAACATTCACCCTTCACTTCACGGTAAAGAGGATCCGAACCTTCACCTCCAAGCATTCATTCAACTATGTCAGACTTTCAACATGGATGGGGTGACTCAAGATCAAATGAGGGCAAGGCTTTTTCCGTTCTCACTACTCGGGAAGGCTTTGCAATGGTTCCACTCTCAACCGGCGGAGACAGTGCAAAATTGGAACACGTTGATGAAGGCTTTCATGAAAGAATACTACTCGCTGGGTAAAACTCAAAGCTTGCGTAATAAGATTGCCACCTTTGTTCAATATCCTACGGAGACTATCTCGGAGGCATTCGAGCGCTTCAACGAGTACACTCGGGCGGTTCCACATCACAAGTTCCCGAAGGAAGACCTCGTGCAAAAGTTCTATCAAGGACTCACCATGGCGTTAAGGACGATCATCGATGCATCGGCTGGAGGATCCATCATCGAGCTTACGCCGACGGAAGCTTTCACTCTATTCAAGAAGGTCGCGGATAATGACACGTGGGCGTCGTCCGGCGCCTACATCCGGTTCAACCCACGGGAAACGTCAAAGGAGTCTTGCAAGTGGAGAAGGAGAACATACTTGAAGGCAAGATCGACTCGCTCATGAGGAGGTTGAAGAAGATGGAGATGGAAAAGAAAGAGACTCAAGACTTGAAGGCCGCCGAAGCAAGGTCCACATGTGAAGAATGTGGAGAGTATGGCCATGTCCGCAAAGATTGTCCGGAGGAAGCCAAAGTGCTCGACTACATGAGGAAGGGAGAATTGCCGAACTTCCGCTACGGGCAAGGTAGGCCTCAATTTAATGCAAGCTCATCTATTCCTAACGCAGTTCCGCTTCGTATACAATTGAAGGAGTTCATGGATGAGCAAGCTAAGATCAACAAGGACACCGTCACCAAGTTCAAGACCATAGACAAGGTGTTGGAGAACATCCATAGCAAAGTGACGAGAGGTCGGAAGTTCCAATCATCAAGTGCTCAACATGATGAAGATGCTCGAGACGCAAGTTGGACAACTTGCGGGGCGCCTCACTAATGATGAAGGGAAGCTTCCGGGACAACCCAAATGTCCCGAATCTGCGAAGTCCATTCAAACGCGTTCGGGGAAGGAGACCGAAGATCCGGAACGTTCCGCGGGAGCAAGGAAGCTTAAACCATCCACCGAGGTGGAAGGAGTTGCTAAAGAGAAGGTTACGGGGATCGTCACCGAGGAACCCGAATTCGAGATGCCGGAGGAAGACACGAGGATACCGCAACTCAGGCCACGCTTCTTCCGAGGTAAACTTGACAACCACTTTGAGAAGTTTGTGGAAGTTGTGCGTAGACTTAGCATCAACATGCCATTACTAGATGCCCTACAAGTACCTACATATTCTTGTTACTTTAAAGATATACTTGCAAATAAATATGAGATAGCAACACTCGGGGTGGATCATGTCAAGATGTCCGAGGAGTGTAGTGCCGCTATTGCTAATGGGCTAGAGAAGCAAAAAGACCCCGGGTGCCCCACAATTCCATGTTCAGTTGGTTCTTTCAACTTCGAGAAGGCGTTATGCGACCTTGGAGCTAGTGTAAGCGTCATGCCGAGGGATGTGTTCGAGAAGCTACGCCTACCAATGGAGCCTACGGGAATATGTTTGGAGTTGGGAGACAACTCCATTCGCTATCCCTTGGGCATTGCCGAAGATGTACCCGTGAAGGTCGGACACCACTTCATCCCCGTCGACTTCGTTGTGCTCGAGATGGGAGAGAGGGAGAAGCCGCCGCTCATCCTAGGGAGGCCGTTCCTCAAGACCGTGGGAGCTACTATTGATGTTGGCAAGGGGGAGATCATGTTCGATATCAACGGAGAAAGGAGTTCCTTCAAGTTCCGTCCAAGAATTGAGGCATGCAACATGATTGGAGTGAAGGGAGAAACAAAACAAACGGAGGGGCTGAAAAAGGAGGAGCCGAAAAAAATGAACGTAAAGAAAATCAAAGAAGGTGTTGCATCCGTCAAGACAAAGGAAGAGAAGCCACCTGTGAAGACCAAAAAATGACTAAGCCGACTAAGCCGGAAGACAAGCCCGTGCCCAAGATGGTGCGGAAGTGGGTACCCAAGATTGCAACGCCCGCAAAGAGCGTTGATCCGGAGTAATCAAGTGAAGAAGTATAGCTATAGACTATAAACGAAGCGCTAGGCGGGAGGCAACCCGTTTCATCGAGTCAAGAATAAGCTACGGGAGGACAACCCGATTCCGGGTTTTTCGAGTATTTTTAATAATTTAGTTTTTGAGTTTTATTACGCAAAGACATTAGACTTAGAAGTGGTTGAACAATATTAGAGACATAATTCTTGATTGAATGTTTGCTTTATCATAAACCCTTTGCACGAACCCTCCTATGTGCTTCTTTGTTCTTTTCTTTTTGAGAAACCTCAACTTTCACCCTCATTATGGTGCTGAGGTTGACTTATTTTTCATGCTAAAACCACACGAGTAGAGCCACGATTTATATTTAAGTGTTAATGAAATTCAGCACGTGGTAGAACTCGCGTGAACCTAGAAATCAAAACTTTTGGTTGGTTTTAGAAATCTTTATCCTTGGTTTCTCTAGTATTAGAATTTTTCTAAGCCTATTCTAATTTTGTTTTATTCAAAATATTTATTATTTAGCCAAAATTAGAACCTAAACCTATGCCCCCATGATCAAGCCGGGAAAATGTCCGCTCTCAACCGATGAAGGCAAACTATACCGGTGAGACCAAAATCGACGTAGTCGAAAAATATTTTCGACTTAAATTTGTTTTTAATGGTATAAAGACTTCTCTAAAATTATGTTTGAGCTCTTGAATGCTCTGAAAAATATTTTAAATTTCGAATTAGGGGAGTGCTTAACCATAAACACACCTTAATGAAGGCAATCTAGTTTGAATTAATCATGCATGCACCATTGGATTCCCTTTTATCAACTTTCACCAATTCCACATGCAAAGGACAAGCATGGTGGGCAGCAAGCATCAACTTTGCAGGAATTTCATGGTGGCATGTGAAGCAAGTGGAGCTAGGGAGCATGGACATGACCCAAAGCATGAGCATCAAGTGGAAGGACCAATAATGCAAGAAAAGGAGTGGACGAGAGCGTTTGGGCGGTGCAACTCGTGGAGCACGCGGGCAGGAAAGTTGCAGAGGCAAAATGATCGTGCTGGAAGAAAGACGAGGCGGGGAGGAGCCGAAGGACCCCGAGCCCGCCGGCCCGGGCCGGCGGCCTCACCTACTTAAGGAGCCCCCCGGCTCCCGTTTTCTGCAGGCAAGCTTCCCTCTCCTTCCTTTGTTTGTGTGTTCAAGTTTGTGTGCTCAAAACCTCCGTAGACATAGCCAACCTTCCCAAGCTTGATAGCTCAAGAAAAATCCACATCCTTAATCCACTCAAAGTCCACATCCGAAGCAAAGAGTTTAAGTGCCTAGTTACCGGTTGCAACCCGGAGTTTTAGTTGAAGAAAAGAGTGCAGCAACCATGTGGAAGAAAACCACAAGTCTCTTCTCCAAAAAGAAGAGTTCGTCGTCGTCCAAGCCGTCATCAACCACGTCTTCGAGGAGGCACTCGGTTTCCGAGTCTCCCCGGAGCATGGAGACGGATACGACACCACCGAGGAGGAACGATGCTCTCCTCCTTGGTGGTATGAGGGCTGCAAGAAGCACTTCCATGAGGTTTACCGAACCTCGTGGGCACACAGAGGAGCAGCCCGCGCCACCACGATGATTGACCCGCTCAACCGCGCCACCTCCTTGCACTCCGACATACTCTTCGTACGGCTTCATCATCTTGTCGGTGGAGGAGGAGGAGAGGCTCTCTAATCTTGAGAAGAGGCTTGTGCCCAACGTCGAGTTCGACGACCAAGCACTCTACACCTTGGGTTTTGGCACCAACATATACTATATGTTGGGGCACCTTGGATGGGTGCATTTCTCCAACGGAGTATCGGTGGACACCCACTTGGGGTTCGCCTTGGAAATTTTGATGACTATTGTACCCATCCTTGATGATGATGGGGTGCAAAGCTTGTCATTCCGTTTGGAGGGAGTCCAACAAGTGGTTCCCTACGAGCACGTTAGGGAGCTGCTTGGATTCCACAAGGGAGCTCCGGAGAAAGTTGACGTGCCACCCGGCATGTTAGCGGGATTTTGGAATATGATCTCCGGAGAAGCCCATCAACAACGCAATTGCATCCGCAACCCCATTATCCGGATATTTCACTCTTGGATGTGCAAGAGGGTATTGGGGAGGATGAAGGAGACAAAGGTGACCGACACGGAGTTGAATTGTCTATACTCGGCTTTAATTGCCAGGCAGCCAATAGACCCCTCTTACCTTATGATCAACCGTTGGTGTTGTGAAGCAACATCGGGGGCGGGTAATATTGGTTCGGGGTGCTACCTTCATGATGGCCTTCTCCTTACGGCCGGGGATCGCAAGAAACCCCGCCCATCTTTTGCGTGGTACCTCTCTCGGTATTGAGTATTTGCGGCAAGGCAAATACATTAGTGGAGATGAGAGAGGAGGTTATCGGTTGGCCATAGTGAACCTACCCCTTCCCAATGAGAGGCTTAGGCTTTTCAACGAAGGGAGAGAAGATTGGTTGGAAGAGGGACTACTTGTCCCTGCAAGGAAGAACAAAAGAGGAAGAATCGTAGAGGAGGGAACATCCTCCGCACAAGCGAGTGGAGCACAACCCAATGTGCAACCATTCGGCGGGATCCCTCCTCCGCCAAGTTATTACGGAGGGCCACAAGAGCAAGCATGGGGGGTGGTGCACCGGTACCCCCACCAAATTATGTTGTGCCCAACGCTAACTTCGCGGAGTCCTACGCTCATCATCCCCAACCATAACAAAGCATGGCCATAATTGAAGGGTATGCTGCAAGAAACGCTCAAAACATCGCAGCCATCCAAGCTAACGCAGCTCAACTTGGTGAAGGCAACGCAAATATTGCCTTTGAGCTCGGACGCCTTCACCTTGCGGAGCCAAATCAATTCGTCGGAGGGAATGTCCAATCATATTATGAGCAAGGGTATTACTATCAAGATCATCAACATCAACCACCAGCGGAGGACTAGAAGATTTAGGAAATTTAGTTTTCTTTTCTTTTCTTTTTCTCTCTAATTTTCAGCTTTTGCTTATGTGTGTTTGCGTAGTATTTTCTGTTTTTATTTAAATTTCAGCAAGCATGTTTGTTTATTTTCAGTTTGTATTTCAACTTGATGTCATCATTAATAAAGACACCACCTTGATTATATAATTGGAAAAGATACAAAAATTGTGCCATGATGATATATGATTATAATTGCAGCTTTGTTCATCTTTGTAATTAATCTACGCATGATTAAGCTAGTGCTCTCTTAAAAATACAAATCTGAATTTATTTGAATGCTAGCTTAATTTTCGGCGGAGGTTATGATTAAAATAAAGACCCATAGTGTTTTATGTGCTCTCAAGTTATGAATAGATTAAAGATGTCTTTTATGCTCAAAAATATTGCTAACCTTGTCATAAATATCGCTTGTGTGTTGCTCAACCTATCCAAAGCCTTATATATATATGAGTGCATAAACCTTAGTGTACAAGATTTATTTTTGAGTGAGTTATTGCAGGCCATGATTTCTCTGGCCCGAGACTAAGAAGCTGGTCATTCCATTTTTGCGTATCTATCTTTTTGCTAGCCTTTTATCCGTGCATTGTGTATCCCCGCATCGGAGATCTCACAAACTTCGCCGGATATCCACCCTTAAACCAAATATCATCTTTTGTGATTACCTCCTTGACCACAACCTATCGTTGAGAATGGATCATCAATTCAAGGAAGATCGCAAGACGGTGCCAACATTGAAGATTTCAAGTATCTCTCCAAAGGAAAATTATTTCCGGTACCTACCTTATTTTTCGCCTCTTTGCTCGAGGACGAGCAACGTCTAAGCATGGGGGAGGAGGTAGGTACGGTGCAGTTTTAGAGTTCAAAAAGAGAGTATTTTAAAAAAAATGAAATAATGATGAAAGAAAAAAATTCGGCGATATACGTGGCTTCCAAGGTGAAGGTCTCACAAGAAGAAAGAAAAAAAAAATATATATATATATATATATAATGAATGAAAGAAAGAAAGAAAGAAAAGAATGAGAAATATGAGAAAGAGAAAAAAAAATATGCGTAAAGTGAACTCCCCGGTTCTCTAAAAGTGCATTCAAGGCTTCAAGTTAAAAAGATCCATTCTCATTTTCCAACCATGTGCAATCCGATAACGAGGACTTCCTTTGTGCCTCGGGATCACTCTTTGCCATTTGCACATGTCCACTCATCTAAAAGTGTGTGTATTTTTCTCTTTCCCCTCCTTGATTTAACATTATTTTCCAATGACCTTTTTGACGAGTCTCGGTAAGACCATGAGAAGCTTGTCTTGTTTTGACAATACCTCATTTATAAAATCTTGTTAGGACTAAACTTTCCCAAAGCTCCATATAAAGCCTACCACGGATATATGTTATGAAAGGGTAAGGAGTAGAATATATAGGCTTGAGGGACAAGTGAGATGAGAGTTCATGAGCAATATACAAGATGATTTAAATTTGTGAACTTGGTTTAGCTTTTCTTTATCTCGTTCTTTATTTCAAAAATTCCGAGATCTATTTAAACTTTGTGAGCATGTTAATACTTGTGGGATAAGATTAATAAGGATCTACCCTCTCGTATAGATGAAGGCTAGTACATTATGGAACTTTAATGAATTAAAATTTTGAGAGCATTATGTTTTCTCATGTATGATCAAGTGCAAGGTTTAACATTGTTTGGCAATGATGATATCCATCGAAGGCTTACTCGAGGACGAGCAAGGTTTAAGCATGGGGGAGATGTTGACGGTGAAAATCCGTCAACCTAGCCATGAGTTTACCTTCGGTGTTGGCATGAGGTTTATACCTTATCCATTGGTACTAACCCCCGTGGTATAACAAGTTCACGTGTGCATGTCGGTTTTGGAGTTTAATGTTTATGCAGGGTTTTAGTGTTGAATGCAAGACTTTCGGGATAAGTTCATCAAGCACCTCATGACAAGACCTTGAAGCCCCGTACAAGTCATGCAACGAAGCAAACTTAACTCCAAGAAGCCGGGGACTTGATCCGAGAAGACGACGGACTCCGAGGACCCGACCGAAAAGTGCTTCGAATCTTGCAAGACAAGGAGTTGAGTCCAATTCGGAGAGAAACCGGCGACATGGACCTACATGCGAAGGGGGAAACATCCGAGAAGCAAGGGAACCGACGTAGAGCAAAGGAGCCCTCGGGCCGGGCCTAGATGGGCCCGGGCCGGCCGGCCCAGTCCGGTCGGCCCCGTGCCCATCCGGGGCCCATTTGCCCCCTCCTTTGCCCTAGCCGCCTGTTGGGGGTACCGAAAAATTCGGAATACTACCCTAACACAAGTGAAAGTTCTCAACACGTTCAATAGCACGGTTAGAGCGCAAAGAGACTGAAATCTCTCCCGCAAATAGCACAAGTCCTAAAAAAGTCCGAATCTGTTTACACGTGCCCTAGCGCCCCCTTTTATAGGGAGACGAAGGGACTTTTACATTCCGATAACACCCTCGGGCTCGGAGAATATTCCTAATGTGAACACACACAAGAATGTCTTTTCCCCCCTTTCACATTTACAAGTCCGCCACTAGTTCACACTATAAACCCGGACTTTTTGGGACTACAACTTTGACTTTGCTTTTCCCGTGATTCGTGAATGTCTTCGCCCGAAATTCCCGAACTAGGTCTTCTACGGATTCCCGAAATGGCTCTTCTCCGAAGTTCGGACCATCACCGTTGAGATTCGGGCTTCCGCATGTTCATGACTCCGCCTCTTCATCGAATCAAGATTCCCGAACTCCGCACATTCGCGAACTCGAGACTCCGCAGTCCCGGACTTCCGAGAATCGCGAATTCCCCGCTCCCGAAAAACATGCTTTGAGAATTTCGTTAAACTCGACGTTTCGAGGGTGACGGGTTTTCCGAATTCCCCAACACCGCCAATCGGGCTATTTATAGCCCCCCGACCGAGAGCCACGCGAGAGAGGAATTCGTCATCGGCCGCCGAGGAGCGAGAGAAGAGAGGGACGCCATCTCGGATAGGAGAGGGTCGAGCTAGTTGACTAGGGTTCCCCTAGCCGACGTGGGAACCTTGCACGGAAGACCACGTCGGAGTTCCCGGGAGCTAGAAGCAAGATCAAGGAAGGATCCCGGTGGTGATCTTGTGTATGTATCATTGTTATAGTTGAATTATCAAGTTGAATCTTTTCCTAGCGATCAAGTGTTTCCTCGAAGATTTCGTTTTTCGATCGGCTTTGCTTATTCCAATTCTATTCTCGAGATAGATTACATAGGGTGTTCTTGTAGCCGCGGTGGCTAGAGGTACACGCCGGATCTTCCGAAAGAATCTCGACTTGTCTTTTGACTCGCCCTAAGCTCCCCGCATGAATAGGGATACGTTGTGACAGAACGGGGGTTCCGAAAGGCGGATGTTTTCGGATTCGGACGGGAAACCACGATTTAAAGAGGCTTCTATTAAGATTCGATTTGCTACTTCTTCTCTTGCTTGGAACTTCAACAAAAAGGCTTACCCGATCCCTCTAGACCGGTTTATCTACCCAATCTTACTTTGTTTTCTCCGGTCTTTAGTAGATTAGATTCGTTTCGTGTGTTTTACTTAGATGCATTAGGGTTCCTTTTATCTAAGATTGAAGTTACTTGGCTTTATTAGATTAAGTTTTGCGTCACACATTTGTTCCACGGATTCGATACCTTGGGTTCACCACTCGAGGGAAGAAGGGTCCCTTGACTACGACGGGAGACTTGTACGCTTGCAAGTCACGAACGAACTTTGATAGAATTATTAACCGTCAACAACCATTCGTCTTATTTAAAAAAATTATGAAAATATTATTAATTTTCCTCTCACATGTTTACTATCATATATATTTTAAGTATATCATAATTGTTTTTACATTTTCACAAATTTTTTGAATAAGACGAATGGTCAAATGTAATACGTAGAAGTCCAAAGGTGCAAATATTTTGGGACGGAGGGTGTAACGACATTCCAGAAAATCTGGGATGCTACAACCGCATGTGGTATCTAATCTAATGCCCATCAGCTGTTATCTTATTTCAACTCCTAATTAGTTGGCTGTATGTTTGCGCTAATACACGCGCGTGCTCGCCCTATGACGATCGATGCACTGCCTTTTTCAGGCAATGATGGGTGGGGTGTGCTGGGTGCACATGAATGTCTCCCTTTTCCATTTCAATTTAATAGGACTCTGTCATGCGCCAAAATTCTCAGAAGGATTTGGACAGCACCTAACTGTATTTTAAAAGCCTTTTTTGCACTCAAGAAACACCAAGATGCACCAGCACGAATGCAACACACACAACTTTTATTTAATTTAGAAAATCAAACAAAGGATTTTTCCTATACTATATTTCCTATAAAGAAAAATAAAAGTTGGGCAAAATTTTTAAATTTAGACTAAATCGTTGTTTAAGTTTTTCTTCCTATTCACATCCTGAAATTGGAAATTTCAGGGTGTGACAACGGCCTGCAGCGAAGCCCCACAACGGTACGACTTGCACTTGGCCTCACCCATCCACACGCCCCCATCTGCGGTGGCGGCCTCGCTTCGGCTCCAGCTCTCTCGTGACAGGAGCCGTAGTCTGCCTCCGCCGCACCTCCACCGCGCTGCGATGCTACCGTCCGAGTGTCTCCACCGCATTCAGCCACTACCACCACCACCCGCACACTGATGGCAAGCATTGGCCACGTGCCACCTCCTTAAATTCGTGCCACAGCCGTGGCCACCCTCCTCGTCCCCGCGCCCCTATGGACCCCACTCGAAGGCAGGCTTGGCAAAGGGCGCAAAGGAGCTGCGGGGAGGTGCTCTTTTCGGCCTTAATCCTCCAAATCGCTTCGGTCAACGGGATTTTTGGGGGGGGGGGGGGGGGGGTGGAGCTGGACCGTGAGCTAGAAACTCGTGAGTTGACTCAGCCCGCTTGTAGATCGACTCGACTCGGCTCGGATCGTTCAAAATTTTAACGAGCTAAGCAACTATTTTTTGCTCGTTTTGTTAATGAGCTGGCTCGAGCCAACTCGCAAGCTGCTCGCGAGCCAAGCAAGCTAGAAAGCAAAGATCCAACATAGGAAGACGAGATTTCAAAGCCAAACCAAGCCTAAATTTCAACGGTGCATATAGAGACACTCCATACACTATGAAATTTAACATCTAGAAGTTTATAATTGCTGATTTATAATTGCTGATTTATAGGGTGATACTAAAATGCACCTAGGTGCATTACGTATAGCAAATTCACGTACCCCCGCGGTTGCAACTTCGTAGCTGAACCAATTGCAACTCGACGGACAAATTGCAACTCGACGCGAACCAATTGCAACTTGACGGACCAATTGCAACTCAACGCGAACCAATTGCAATTAGACCCAGCCGAGCTTCAACTAGGTGTGAACGAATTGCAACAAAGAGAGTAACTGATTGCAACTGTGACACTACACTAATTGCAACTCGACGGAAATAATTATAACAAATCTGACTCTGTTGCAATTGGACACAAACCATTTGCAAATAGACTGCTAGTTGCAACCCGACGTGAACAAATTGCAACCAGAATGAGCCCCAGTTGCAACTGGACAAGACTTAGTTGCAAAAATGGTGGGTGCATTCTCTATACAGAATGCACCCAGGTGCACTATAGCAAAACAATATATATATATATATATATATGTTAATTCTAAATTAACATCTAGCTTGAGCTACTAACGAGCCAAGCCGAGCCATCCGTTTTGCTCGTTTTGTTAACAAGCCAAGCCAAGCTAGCTCGTTAGACTAACGAGCAGGACCAAGCCGAGGCAAGCCGAGCTGAGCTGGCTCGGCGCCCAGCCCGGGTGGGCATCCGAAGCTTGAGATTTCCCAATCTTTTTTGCTTGGGCCCGGCAAGGAAAGTGGGCCTTGGACATATCAGCACATGGGCTGCGCAGCGTGGAAAGCTACCTAGGCTTAGCCACTTTAATTAGGTTCTGATTCGTATTTTAGATTAGATTTCAAATGTAAATCAAACAAAAATGAATGCAAGTAAAATCCGAATAAAAGGCCGATCACACTTGCAATTTGTTGACCTTGTCAGCTCATATTAAAATAATCTACTTTTTTCAAGGAAAAGAGCGAGACGAAGCACAGAAGACGATCTTATGGTGGTGTTGTAACTATTATTTAAACAATTGACACAAAAATCAAACCCATATTTGTTGGGGAATTCAGGAAAACCCGTCACCCTCGAAACGTCAAGCTTAACAAAGTTCTCAAAGTATGTTTTTCAGGAGCAGGGAATTCGCGATTCTCGGAAGCTCGGAACCCGTGAAGTCACGAATTCGCGAATGTGCAGAATTCGGGAATCTTGATTCGGTGAAAAGGCGGAGTCACGAACATGCGGGAGCCCGGAATCTCAACTGTTGATGGCCCGAGCTTCGAAAGACTGCCGATTCGGGAATCTGATGAAGACTCTGTTCGGGACTCAGGCGCGTGGACACGCACGAACCTATTGGGAAGCAAGAGCCACTTCGGGAATCTGTTGAAGACCTAGTTCGGGAATTTCGGGCGAAGACATTCACGAACCGCGGAAGAAGCAAAGTCAAAGTTGTAGTCCCAAAAAGTCCGGGTTTAGAGTGTGAACTAGTGGCAGACTTGTAAATATGTTAGGTGGGAAAAGACATTCTTGTGTGTGTTCACATTAGGAATATTCTCCGAGCCCGAGGGTGTTATCGGCATGTAAAAGTCCCTTCGTCTCCCTATAAAAGGGGGCGCAAGGGCACGTGTAAACGGATTCGTACTTTTTTTGGAACTTGTGCTACTTGCAGAGAGATTCTCAGTCTCTTTGCGCCCTAATCTTGTGCTTGAACGCGTTGAGAACTCTACTCGTGTTAGGGTAGTTATCCGAATTTTTCGGGTATCCCCCAACAATATTTTCAATTCATCTAACGACATTCCAGAAAATATTGGATGTTACAACCGTACGTGTGGTATCTGATCTAAGGCCCGTCACCTGTTATCTTATTTCAACTCCTAATTAGTTGGCTGTATGTTTGCGCTGACTACATGCGCGTGCTCGCGCTAGGTCGGCGGCTGGATCTATGACGACGCACTGCCTTTTTCAGGCAATGGTGGGTGGGTGGGTTGTGCACATGAATGTATCCCTTTTCCATTTCAATTTAATAAATAGGACTCTGTCATGCGCCAAAAGGAGGACGAGGTACTATATATATGCTACCTGATAGCAATTTCCTAATGTAAGGGGTTGAAGAGAACAAGTTACACCATGTAGTCATGACTCACGAGGCCGGACTACAACAGAGACTTAAATTCCTTGGGTCCAGATGAGATGAGATCAGATGATGACACCAACACATTAAATAATTGATCCCCAAATTCGTGCAATAATATATTAAATCGGGCAGTTGCACAATAACGGTGGGAGAGTGATATAGTACACGTAGTACGTTTGTGTGTGATGGCGGCTGTCCTCTGTCAGCATGCATGCATTACTGATCATTACTTATACCAACTCGCGTAATTATATTAAATAGAAGAAATATATACTCCTTGACGTCTGGACCGTGACATGATGCTTGGTCCCCATATATATATACCACCTTTAATTTCGAGGCTCCAGAGTGGTAACCATAATTTATCTTTGCGAAACTTAACAAATCCTGTGTGATGCGATCGAGAGGAGTTGGTGGATTAATTGGCCAGTACCTAGTGGTGGGTCGGATTAGACCCCATATATTCCCCCCCCCCCCCCCCCCCCCCCCCAAAAAAAAGGACCCCATATATTCATGCTGCCATCTTAGTACCCCATATATATATATCTGAGGACTGGTAGTCTCTTTAGGACATCCCTTACACAGCCATCGTACTACGACGATCGATATGACAGACAACAGCAACAAGGAATAGATCCATATCTATTGACTGGCAGAGCAAACGTCCGGGAGGAGATGATCGAGGTACATCAGGCTCTAAATATATATCATTCTGTCTAACCATTTCTAGCTGCACAGCTGGTTTAATTTCCGTCAGTTACGCACGGTCATAATTCCATTCTTGTGCACGTCGATCAGTTTCACTATTTAAATCAATGATCAGCCGGTCTCATTCTCTTTGTCTCAATCTTATAGTACGTCTCTTCCTAGAATTCAGTTTCATGGTGCTGCAGCGCTAGCTAACACCATGCATATGCAAATTGCGCTAGGTAACACCATTCAACACTTGGGCGCCCCACCATGGGCTAGGTAACCAAGCACCCACTACAAATTTGAGGTGGTAGGAGGTGGGAATGAGGGGTTGGAGAAGGAGGAACAAGCAGGCCCCGGAAGCCCTATAACTTCACCACCACTGCACCCATCACCAATCAAGCTGCTGGCCTCCAACCCGGCGGCTGTGGTATGTTGCTAATTAATTCTCGTTTTCCCTTATCTTCCAGCTAAATTTGTGTTGTGTTATATCTCTACTTTTCCTGACGAATATGAAAAACTTAATGACTTGGTAGTCAACTTATTTTGGTTTGTCCTCTAAAATACTTGTAAGATTGATTCATTCAAGCAATTTCACCTTCGCAACGAACCAGTGAGAAAGAATAGAAACCACTGATGCAAATAGCCCGTTATAGATTCGATATAGCTCCGCTATAGCTTTTTGAGACAGGTGCCGCTATGATATTGCATATTTTACCGCTAATGCTGCTAACTTCGCTATATCATGAAATACCTCCACTATATTCAATAGCCTAGCACCTCTAACACCGCTATGGTTCAACTACAAACTTATATATTTGACATTTATGAACTATGAGTTATGATTTATCACTTGTCTTCTGAATCAGGACTGATTTACTTATGTTTTCACTAATGCCTACACATATATATGAAATATGAGCTGAAATTTATAAAATTAATAATGTTTAGGTCTAAATTTTATTACTTTTTTGCATACCGCTAAAGGTTATAGCTTCCGCTATAGCTACGCTATAGCTCTTATAGCTTTTTCGGAAGGACTCCGCTAAATTCTATAGCCCGCAATTTGCAACATTGATAGAAACAGTTATTTATTACTCGGCTTGCTCGCACTATCGTGCTTTCCATTCTGTCCAGGGTAATATCCTTTCGGTCTTTATATAAAAAAAGAAAGGTTCGCATAGTTAGGTGAGCGGTTTTTAATGTCACAATTTGTGACTGAAACTTGTTACACGAAGTGTTGCTCATATAATTGCTAGCGTGGTAGCTAGTGCGCTTGAACTTTTGTGCTCAGAAATATTGTTTGCAACCAAAGCTACTGCAACTTTTATCCCCACACATGCTACATATTCTTTGTGGTTAGGCCTCCCGTCTCGTGCTTACACTTTATTAGTGATCACAACACTTTGTGAGAGGCACTGGTTATTAAACAACCTTGGTTGCATAAAACTAAGCAGGTTTTTTTTTTTATTGTCCTCCAGTTAAGCACCTACTGCCCAGGTAACATCGCACCAACCCGTCTCAATTCTCAAACTTTTGATGGGATCATGTTAACAAAAGGTAATGTAATGTGACTAGCCTTCCATCCTAAAGAACAGTTTGTAGATATGCATTAAAATGCCAGAACCACATATGATTTGGACCAAAGAGAGTAACAATAAAAAATGAATACCCTGCCCATTGATCTGAGGAATAATATTATAATGGAGCTACTACCCCCACTCTAGCGCCCTAAAAGTCCGAAGGAGTGTACCGTGCAAATAGACATATAGCTTGGGATAGGGATAGATTCATATCGGATACGCACAGATACGAATTCGGAGGTCACTATTTACCACATTTTATTTCGAATTGAGATACAAATACGAATATTATCGAATATGAATACAAAACAAATATTTCGAATTCAGATTCGCATTCGAATACTTACTCGATTTATAGCAGAGTCATAATGAGTATCGATTTCATTTGTCGATGGTTTTACAATTGATCAAATCATGTTACAAGTAGACAATAGATTATGATCATTATACAAAATGAATATCGCATTGCAAATAAAACATTCATTAATTAATTAATATATCACAATAAATATAAACTAAGTTATTTGTAAACCTATAAACATCTTTTATTAGTAAAAAATAGTACATAAATACATTTCAATATGATTTCTTTTTTTGCTAAATAATATAATGTATTTAAAATTACTATGATTAGACACATCAAAATTAATTAAAAATCATTATATAATTTCATAATATTAGGTTAGCATAGTTAGTCGGTTGTCATATATATAATTAATAGTTAAAATGGTGTAAATAATTATTTTACTTGCAATATTAAAATTAACATAATTTATAATTAGTATTTAGTAATATAAATAATTTTAGATGGTTTCCATGGGTACTTTATTTTTTGCGAATACGAATAATGTCGGATACATCGGATTTTTGTCGGATAATGTTGAATACGGATAATATTGATAATCATATTCAAATACATCCATTTGACATTCATATTAAAATATAATACAACTACGAATATAATTATTATCGTTTTAAGCGGATACGAATACTGATAATTAGAATTTCCAGACATCCGAATCCATCCCTAACTTGGGATATGCGTAATAGGTAGATTCGTCCTCAAACTTTTGGCAAAGGGTCAAGTTCGTCCATGAACTCTTGAGATGCTCAGTTTAGTCATCGAACGTTTGGTTTTGGCTTTAGTTACATCCTTCTATCTCGGAGACGCCGTCAGGTAACCACGGCACGGAAAGTGCACATTGTGAAGTAGAAGGGGAGGGACGGGGCTGGACGGGGTGTTGGTGCTCTCCTCCGGCGCGGCCGAGCAAGCGTAAAAGAAGTAAGCCCTGCTCCTCATCCACCGCCCCCCATCTCCAGTCTATGGTATGCCTGTGAGCGCCAGCCACCACCACAACCACCGCCAGAGAAGATGGGTCGGTTGAAGGGGACTCCACGTGCACCACCGGTCTGGTGCCTCGCCACCCACCTTCCGCCATTTTTGCCGCCACCGAACTGAGCTCGAGCTCATGTCCAGGTGACCAAGCAGACGGCCGCCCGTCCTCCCCTGCACTAGCACCTGCCAGTCTTCCCCTCTGTCCGCGACACAAGTTGGAAGAGAGGTCCGGCGTGTGGTGTCCCTCCCTCGCTACGCGCTCCTCCTCCCTCCCATACTTACGCGAGCAAGGTCGGGCTCGAGGAAGTGCGAGGCAGGGCAGCGTCTGGTGAACATCCGAGCGCAGGGTAGAAAGGCGATGCTGGTGCGCATCATGGATTTGAAGCGCCTCCTCTGCCATGCCCTCTACGGGAGTAGCTGGGACAAGAAGGCTGCACACGCCACCATCTCCACATAGACACCGAGCACGCGTAGCACTTGCTCCACCTGATGACGCACACAGATCGGAGTAGCATCGCCCACCCCAGCGGCGAGGGCTCCGACGAGTACAAGGTCTCCGACAACGACGACAAGGGTGACTTTGCGGTGTCACCGGGCGGCTCCCGGCGGTCGGTGCTGGAGGTAGTGGACCGCGTCGAGCGCGGGTTCATTACGACATTGACATCCCTCGAACACAAGGATGTAACTGAAGCCAAAATCAAAAGTTTGAGGACTAAACTAACTGTCTCAAGAGTACGGATAAACTTGACCTTTTGTGTAAAGTTCGAGGATGAATATGCCTATTTTGCCTTTTGGATACATCTCTAAGTCTAGGAAACCTTGATAAAATGCTTTGGGATACCCATGACAGATAAAAACAAATGTGACAATTGTTAAACAACTTGAGGTTCCTAATATGAGAAATATGTGCACGATACTCACTAGTAGAGAAAGGACCTTTAGTTCACCCCTTGAGTCCTGGTTAAAAAAGTCCGGACTAAGACTATCCACATCCATGATCCTCTATTTCCTCCTTAAAAAAGGAATATAACATCCCGCTCATCATGATTCTCTCCATTATATTCACTTCTTTTGCACCCATCATCCTTTATATCTCCATTCTATACCAACTACCCTCCGGCGGGACCCACTCATCTGCCTCCCTCTCCTCTGTCTCCCTTCCCACCCACCAACCGGATATCCCCGCCAACCTTCCCCCCGCCGCGTGCCCCCTTGTCTCTCTCCGGGGGGGGGGGGGGGCTTGAGTACGCACCGGCCGAGCCCGTCCACCACCAAATCCCTAGCCCGGCGGTGCCCCTGCCGGCGTCCATGGAGCTCCTCAGTGGCGGGCCTCGGCTAGCTGGCGCAACCTCTGCTGCCGCTCACCCTGTGCCTCTCCTCTCGTGTTGATTGTAGCCTCTCACCCACTCATGCGCCTTCCCCTTTTGGCGACCATTCCAAGGGCACCGAAGAGCTCATCCTTCTCCGGTGGCCATCCGAGGGCGGCGTGGCGAGGTGTACGTGCCCCGTTAGCTCCTCGTCCTCCTTGACCACCCCACCGGATCCTCCCTCCCTTTAAGTGGGGTTTACGAACCGAAACTAAAAGGGGGTCTTTAGTCAGGGTTCTTAACATGAACCTATACTAAAAGACCTAGATTCTTTTGTCTGGTTTGGTGTTACCAACCGAGACTGAAGGAGTCCTTTTGTCGGGGTTGGAGTTACGAACCGAGACTAAAGGGTCCCCCACGAGTTACTATAAGAGGACTGCATCATCTACTCAATTAGATGTGTTGTGTAGGTGAGATGGTAAGGAAGCTACACGCGAGGCTAGAGGTCACGAGTTCGAATCCACCGCACTGCGCACGCGTATATTTTATGTGAAAAAATCGCGTGACTTGAGAGGGCATCGAGGTTTTCAAATATTTTTTGGTGTTGGCGTGCCCCCCCCCCCCCCCTCCACCCCCCCTACACCTTTAGTCCCGGTTCTAGACTCGAGACTAGATGATGGGGGACCTTTTGTCTCTCATCATTAGTCTCGTTTGGTCCCCTTAGGTACCTATGTCCCTTAGCAACCGGGACTAAAGCCCCCTTATCCACCGGCGACTATATATGTATTGAGTGAGCTATCCTGTGTCCTTAAATATAAAAATGATGATTAGGACAAATAACTAGTTAGTTATTTTTCGTACTAATTTGCTTGTCTTAAACATCATATATTAAAGGAGGGAGATAGTGTATATTTTACATTGAGTTTGGGAAATGAACCCTTCACGAGCGTTAGTGGGCAGTGCTGCAACTATACATCGCGGGGCTCCTTTTTATTAATTTTGCTGAGATTAAAATAGATCGTCAAATGTAAGAGTGGATATTCATCTCTTTTTTCAATTATTGTCGTAGTTTCTAGCCTCTCTCGGCGAACATCGTGGCTTATTGTAACACGATAATGTGGTGTTAAGATAATAGACTGCTTGACTGTGAGCTTATAATTTGGGTGCAGCTCTGGGAGGCAGGGAGGCCACTGTGCTCGTGGATCGACGACCATGAACTGGTTCGTGCTGACCCTGACCATGATCTTCAAAGTGGTGCCGCATTGGTGGAACGAAGGGGGGTTCCAGTTCTGTGTCATGTTCGGCTCAGGGGCGAATGTTGTCCTCGGACTCTTGTCCCGCACACGGCTGCGGCGCTCGCCGTCCAGCGGGTGGGCGAAAGGCGAGATTGCTATGGTGTCCATCCTCTGGCTCTTGTACCAGGTGGCCGACGCAGCCACGGGGAACGCCATCAGCAACCTGACGCTCTGCGACACCCCTGTGTCGGATGACGAGAAGGTGGTGGTCGCGTTCTGGGCACCGTTCCTCCTGCTGCACCTTGGCGGCCCGGACAACTTGACGGCCTATGCTCTCGAGGACAACAAGCTCTCCGGACGCAAGATTTTTGAGATGGTCTGGAATATTATCGGGGTTGGCTACGCCGTCTACAAGTACACATTTCGCGGCGGCGGCCACGGCAGCGGGCTCCTGCTCGCGGCGTCGATAGTCATGTTCGCCGCCGGCTTCACCAGATACACCGAGAGAGTGTACGCGCTGTGGAAAGCCAACTTGGACCAAATGCAGGAGGACAGCTCGCCATCATGGAAAAAGAGCAACGACGACGACGACAAGACCCCATCAAAGCAGAGTAGCAGCTGCAGCAGGTGCTCCGCTGAGGAGGCCAGGATGGTTGAGCTGAAATCCAGAATCGAGAAGGGGGAAAAGGGGCGGAGGGAGATCTGCGACGAAGACGCGCTGCTCTTTGCCCAGGATCTGTGCCCTATCTGGAGCCATGCCCTGATAGATTCCTCTGTCATGCCAAGATCAAGCAGGCAGCTTGCCAGCGAGGCGGTGCTGTCGTTGGAGTGGAGGAGCATGTGCAAGGTGGCCGAGATGGAGCTCTCCCTCGTATACGAGCTGCTCCACACCAAGGCGGTCGTGGCGCGCGAATGGCTAGGATGGTACTACCTCATCCGATTCGTGTCGCCCCTCTGCATCGTGGCTGCTGCGCTGCTCTTCTCGCTTCACCGTGAGCAGCAGCAGCAGCAGGAGGTGGTCAGGGGATCGTATGTCGCGATCACCTACGCCTTGCTGGTCGTGAACTTGCTCCTCGACCTGGCATGGCTGCTGAGAGCCCTGGGATCGACATGGGCGTACGCCTACTTGCAGGCACCGGCGGCCTGGCTGCACCACCAGGTTATCTGCCCCTGTAGATGGCGCCGCCTCCACCGCTTCGTCATCCGCATCGACCCGATGCGGTGGCTGCTCCGCCGCGACCCGGTGAGCAACCGGACGTGGTCGGGCACCATCGGCCAGTACAACTTGCTGGAAGAATGTGCAACTGCTCGCAGTCGCAGCAGCCAATGGCCAGAAGTCGTAGAGTGGCTGGTGTCCAAGCTGATGCCTGAAGACAGAGCCAAGGAGCTACCGTACCTGTACACGCTTCACACAGGCGTCAAGAAACTGCTATTCAAGCGAGTGAGGAAGATATTGCAGGAGGCCATCGCCTACGAAGGTCAGGCTGACTACTCCAAGGAAAACTACATCATGGAGGACATCAGGACGAAATGGGGCGAGAAGGCCTACGACCTGAGGAATTGGGACCAAGAGGTGCAGAAGCCCAAGACGAAGAAGCTATTGTTCGAGGGACTCAAAATCCATGAACCTAAGGCGCCCAAGTTCGGCAAGGAATTCGAGGAGGACGTCCTCACGTGGCACATCGCCACCTGCATTATCCTCCCCTACACCAGGCAGAAAGGAGTACCACGAGAATCAGAGGGCCATGCCAAAGCGATCGCGGTGGTGTCCGACTACATGATGTTCCTTGTGGCTGTTCGTCGACGCATGCTCCCCGGCCTTGTCCTCCACAGTCTATTCGAGGTAACCAAACAAACCTTGTTTGATATATGGAACAAGGTTGACCGTACGAGGGTGCTGAGCGATAATGAGATGAAGAAGGTGGCTGAAGCAAGTAATGGAGAGAAGCTTGCCATGATCCTGCGACACCTAAGGAGGGGGGACGAGGAGTCTTTAAGGCAATTGAGTGAACACAAGCTTGAACCCAACGATGGATCGCGAATTCTCTGGGACTCAGTGCAGCTTTTCTGTTCACTAACGCTGGCGGGCGAGAAGCCAGGTGATAGAGCAACACCCGGAAGAAAAAGGAAGGTGCCTGTAGCACGGCTGCTGGAGTTCATCTTCAATGTGTGGGTGGACAAGTTGGTGTACGCGGCCGTTCGGTGCAGCATGGAGTCCCACGCCAAGCAGCTCAGCGCCGGCGGCGACCTCACCACCGTGCTGTGGATGGTCATCCAACATGCTGGCCCGTTTCGCATGGGAGAACAACATCACATCTACATCGAGAGTCATGGTACTACACAAGTTACTACGGATGATCAGCCTCCGACTACTCAGCCTCCGCATCAGCATCCTGCTCCAGTTGCGGGTGGCCCCCCCTGGTGGTCTCCAGTTGTGGGTGCGTCCCCGGGTGGCCCCACCTGGTCCGGGTTGCCTACATCAGGCGACCTCCCCGGGTGGTCTCCATGGTACCCATACCCCCACTTGTTCCCTTCATACCCCCCACAAGGTGTGGAACCAGCAGGAGACGAACATGGCATCACTCCTACTGCACAAACTTCTCCTCCACCAGATGAAGACAGTGAAGATGAAGACAAAGATCAGAAATCTGATGATGAGGACGAAACGAAAGAATACAATACTCCTGTAACCTATTTTACATTGCATTGATACGCTTATTCAAAGGGGAGTCCAACCTCTCTAGTATTATATGGCACTGCTAGAACATTTCCTTACTTTGCAATGAAACTAATTGACGCAGATTAATAAAGGTGTGTACTTGTCTTTTCAAATCCAATATGTTCGCACCCAAAATTGGCACAAAGCCAATCAGCTTTTATGGATCATTACTTTCTACAACTTTTATCGCTCAAACTCTAGCTTTCTGTTGGGGAATTCAGGAAAACCCGTCACCCTCGAAACGTCGAGTCTAACGGAATTATCAAAGTATGTTTTTCAGGAGCAGGGAATTCGCGAATCTAGGAAGTCTGGGACCTGCGAAGTCTCGAATTCGCGAATGTGCAGAGTTCGGGAACCTTGATTCGGTGAAGAGGCAGAGTCATGAACACGCGGAAGCCCGGAATCTCAACTGTTGATAGTCCGAACTTCGGAGATTTGCCGATTCGGGAATCTGGTGAAGACTCTGTTCGGGACTCAGGCGCAAGGGCACGCACGAACCTATTGGGAAGCAAAAGCCATTTCGGGAATCTGTTGAAGACCTAATTCAGGAATTTCGGGCGAAGACATTCACGAATCACGGGAGAAGCAAAGTCAAAGTTGTAGTCCCAAAAAGTCCGGGTTTAGAGTGTGAACTAGTGGCAGACTTGTAAATGTGTAAGGGGGAAAAGACATTCTTGTGTGTGTTCACATTAGGAATATTCTCCGAGCCCAAGGGTGTTAACAGAATGTAAAAGTCCCTTCGTCTCCCTATAAAAGGGGGCGCGAGGGCACGTGAAAACGGATTCAGACTTTTTTGGGACTTGTGCTATTTGCAAGGGGAATTTCAGTCTCTTTGCGCCCTAACTGTGCTATTGAACGTGTTGATAACTGTCACTTGTGTTAGGGTAGTATTCCGAATTTTTCGGGTACCCCCAACATTGGCGCCCACCGTGTCCCAGCCGAAAAGAAACTCACGATGCCACCTCAGAAGAAGTCAAAGAAGACTGCTCCAGTGCAGCCAACCAGGAAGACCGCCATCTTACCCAGGGGAACGAAAATTCGTTTGTTCCTGAATCCTCGAACGTAACAGACCAGCAGCGAAGAGAGAAGCTCGAAGCCCTCATGAAGGCAAGAGCAGAAAAAACAGCTCACATCCAAGAACAACTCCGCCGAACGGCAAAGAAGAGCACGAGAATGTTGATGCTGATGATGATGCCATAGACAGAGAGCTAGCCATGGTAAACCAAAAGATACAACGGTACCGCAGAAAGACAAAGAAAAGTTCGCGGCTCAGTTGCAGGCGAAGAGGAAAATCTCTGATAAACTAGAACAGCTGAACAAAGCAAAAGAACAAATACAAGCAATACGAGAGAGAAATCGACGAAATGAAAGAGCAAGAGAACAGCTCCCCGTGGCAAGAAACACCGCAGCGGAACCCCCGCGCCGCAAGAGAATCCCCGAAGGAAAACTTCTTCGCGGGAAACGGAATCTCGCACTTCGTGGATTCCCGAATCACCACTCGTCGATAGGGCCGCAAACAAAGCACCTTGGCCGCCGAAGTTCAAGCCTGTCTCTCTTCCCAAGTACAACGGTTTCGGAAACTCCGGTGCAATTTCTCATGAGATACGAGTCACCGTGAATTCGGCGGAGAGGAGATGATGTTGCACTTGCCAAATCCTTCATCATAGCTTGCGAAGGACCGATCGAATTGGTACTCACCGCTCGCCTCCACACTCGATCTACAGCTGGGTAGATCTCAAAACAAAATTCATGCAAGCGTTTCAGATGTTCCATGACACAACAGCCGAAGCCTCAGATCTGTATAACTGCAAGCAGAAGGACAGGGAACCACTGCGAAACTTCGTGAGAAGATTCATGCAACAGAGGTCTCAGATCCCCGACGCTGATGACAAGACAACGATCAAGGCATTGATCAAAGGGCTCACCCCAGGGCCAACAGCCTCCCATCTCACAAGAAAGAAGCCTGAGACAGTTGAAGAACTATTTCGAGAATTGGAGGATTACATTCTGTCTGATGATGACCACCGCAAGAGAGTAGCCGAACGAAACGAGGCAAGACAGGGTGGCAGAGATATGACCTGGCGAGCACCACCACAGCATCCACGAAATGTGAACAATGTCGGAAATCCTCAGCAACAACAAGAAAGCAGGCCAAGTGCCAGGGGAGGATTCAGTCACAGAGGAAGGGGGAGAGGAAGAGGAACCCCAAGCCTCCCGAACCACCACCCAAGAGATCCCCACTTCTACTGCCAATATCACGGAAGAGGCCACAGCACCGAAGGGTGCCCAGAGACAAAGAAGAACATGGCACGAATCCAACAAGAGAAAGCACTCATGAGCATTGCATCCTCGATGCCAACACAGTTTCGGCCGAACTTCTGGCAGCCGCAGTTCGCGAGTCCGCAGTCCAGCTCTGTACCAGTTCAGCAATTTCCACAACCGCAATCAGCATGGCAGCCTTCACAGCAATTCTTCCCTCAGTCGCAAGCGATACAGTCGATCCAGCAGCCACAGCCCATTCGGGAAATCTTGCCACCGCCTCCAGAAAGCTCATCAAGGCCTCAGTCAAGTTCGGGACCTCAGAACTCCAAAGCATTGCCATCGTTCGGGACTATCATGCCAATCACGGGTGGATCTGCCATGGAATTTGAAACAAAGAAGCAGCGAAACAACTACTTCAGATCTGTGAATACTATCATCAATGATGGCCCAGCTGCCCGCCAGGAGTGGGCGAAGGTGCCAATCACCTTTACAGAAGAAGACTTCAGGCTGAAATCCGCGATCCACAATGATGCCATGGTGATTGAAGTCAACATTGCTGGATGGGTCATAGGAAAAATCTTGGTGGACAACGGGAGTTTGGCGGACATCCTATTCCTGAAAACATTCGAGAAAATGAATCTGAGTCAGCACATGTTGGACCCACCAGAGTACCCATTGCAGGGGTTCGGAGGGAAGCCCATCAAGCCGGTTGGAAAAATATCACTCCCAGTTTCTTTCGGAGATCTTGAGAATGCCAGAACTGAGAACCTCACCTTTGATGTGGTGGACATATATCACCCGTATCTTGCGATCTTCGGCAGGGGTTTCATGAACAAGTTCGTTGCTGTCATAAGGCAACAGTTCCTATGCATGAAGATGCCTGCGCCCAAAGGGGTTATCACAGTATTCGGCAATCAACAGGAGGCCAGAAACATAGAAAAGGGCCACACGCCTGGTCAAACGAATGTGTATCGACCGAAAGTGTACCGAAGAGAGGAAGGAAACCTATGAAGAGCCGAAGCGGGACAAAGAGAAAAATAACATAGCCGCGAGAAGATGAAACAAAGAGAGTGTATCCGGACGACATGCCCGACGGAGAAGCGGTCATAATAGGGGCGAACCTCGACCGAAGAGGATGATGAACTCATACGCTTCTTGAACAGAAACAAGGATGTTTTCGCATGGTCAGCCAAAGATTTGCAAGGCGTTGACAGAGACATAATCGAACATGTCCTCGAAACAGATGACAAGATATCGCCCAAGAAGCAAAAACTTCGGAAAATGTCTGACGAAAAGGTCAAGGCAGTGGAAGCAGAAGTTCAGAGGTTACACGATGCCCAAGTGATCAGAGAGGTCAAGTACCCAGTCTGGTTAGCCAACACTGTGCCAGTCAAGAAGAAAAATGGCAAATGGAGAATGTGTGTCGACTTCACCGATTTGAACAAGGCGTGCAAGAAGGACAATTTTCCCTTGGAAAGGGTAGACAAAATCGTGGATGATGCAGCCAACAGTGAGATGCTTTCGCTCCTTGACATGTTTTCTGGGTATCATCAGATCAGAGTTCGCAAAGAGGACGAAGAGAAGACAAGTTTCATCACTCCTTTCGGAACATTTTGTTTCGTAAGAATGCCAGAGGGGCTGAAGAATGCAGGGTGCACGTTTTCAAGGATGATAGCAATAGTGTTGCATCAGCAAATTCGGAGAAACATCTTGGCATATGTGGATGACATAGTTGTCAAAAGTATCCAAAGAAGGGACCACATCAGTGATTTGGCAGAAACATTCGCGAACATGAGAGCAGCAAACTTGAAGCTAAACCCAGAAAAGTGTGTGTTCGGCATTCACAAGGGGAATGTTCTTGGATGCCTAGTTTCAACGAAAGGCATTGAAGCAAACCCTGACAAGATAAAGGCTCTGATGGAGATGCAGGAGCCAATCTCAGTGAAAGATGTTCAGAAGTTGACAGGGAGAGTGGCTGCCCTCAACAGATTCATCCCCAGAGCCGCAGAAAGAAGTTTGCCATTCTTTCAAGTTCTCAGAAGTGCCAAGAAATTTCAGTGGTCCGAACCTCAGAAGCAAGCCTTTCGTGAACTGAAGGACTATCTGTCCAACATGACCAAGCTCTGTCCGCCCGAGCCAAAATCGCCGCTTCTACTGTACGTGTCTGCATCAAGTTCGGCAGTAAGTGCAGTGCTGGTACAGGAAAAGGAAGAAGAAGGAAAGCTCAGGCAAATTCCTGTATACTTCGCCTCTGAAGCATTGTCTGGTTCCAAGGTTTTCTATTCCGAACTAGAGAAGATCGCGTATGCGGTCATCATGGCAGCAAGAAAACTAAGACATTATTTCGAAGGCCACAGAATAAGAGTGATCACCAACCAACCATTAAATGACTTGTTCGCAAACAGGGATGCATCCACCCGAATCATCAAGTGGGGTGCCGAGCTCTCTGAGTATGTGGTGGATTTCGAGAGAAGAAGTGCAATAAAATCGCAAGTACTGGCAGACTTTGTCGTGGACTGGACCTCACCTGCTCAGAATCTTGAGGAAAATACACCCGAACCTTGGGTAGTGCAGTGTGATGGAGCATGGTGTTACAAGGGGGTCGGAATTTCGGCTGTTGTAACATCCCCGACGGGCATAGTCATAAGATATGCAGCGCGGCTCGTATTCGCGAACAATGAACACTCCACGAACAAAACAACAGAGTACGAAGCTCTCCGCGGCATTGAGAAAAATGAAAGCCTTGGGGCAGCAGACTTTCATAATCGAACGGATTCGAAAGTGATCCGGGAACATATCGAGAAGGAAAGCGAGGCCGAAACCCGAGTTCTCATGAAATATCTCGAAAAAGTCGGAGAAATGGAAAGACACTTCAAAGGCTATTCGATTCAAAGACATCCCAAGGGATGATAACAATGAGGCGGATAAGCGGCAAAGGCAAGAGCCGGAAATCAAGAACTACCACCGGATGTGTTCTTTGAAATCATCGGAGAACCTTCCATCAAAGATTCAAGAACTCAAATCGTGAATATGGTGGAAATTCCGATCGGAGAGCAGAAATAATGGCCTACCTAAGGGGACATTACGAACCGCAAGATGAACTGGAAGAGAAAAGGTTGAGGCAAAGGGCTCGGGGCTATACAGTGGTAAATGGAGAATTGTACAAATCAGGAGTAACTGAGCCTTGGTTACGCTGCATCACCTCCGAAAAAGGTCGCGAACTCCTAAAAGAAATGCACAGTGGATTTTGCGGGGCACACATAGGCACCAGGGCTTTGCCTGGCAAGGCGATAAAACAAGGATTCTATTGGCCAACCATAAACATCGACGCCAAGATGTTGGTTCGGCAATGTGAAGCATGCCAGAAGATGGGAAATCGGCGAGACCGCCTTCAATGCCGTTCATTTAATTCCTCCGACCCGGCCTTTGCAAAGATGGGGCATGGACCTAGTAGGCCCGTTGCCAACAGACTCGGGGCAATTGCCGATTCGCGGGCCGTAGCGGTCGACTATTTCACGAAGTGGGTAGAAGCAAAACCACTCGCGAACATCACAAAGAACAACAGTTCGAAATTCTTTTGGCGTAACATAGTCCGCAGGTTCGGAGTTCCTAGAGAACGCGACGGTTGATAATGGCAAACGGTTTGATTGCTACACCTTCAAAGAGTATTGCGAGAACCCTAGGCACACAAGCAAAATTTTCGTCAAGATATCATCCACGGTCCAATGGAGCAGCTTGAAAGAGCCAATGGCCTGATTTTTTCGGGAATCAAGAAATACTTATTTGATCAGAAAAAGGGAAAGTGGGTGGATGAACTTCCAAAGGTGATCTGGTCTCACAACACCACAGTTTCAAGGGCAACAGGTTTCACACCTTTTCGCCTACTCTTCGGGACTGAGGCTATGACACCAGAGGAGATCAAGAATGAAAGCATGAGAGTCTTGAAAGGAAGAGAGATAGAGGAAATTAACAAGAGGGTGGAGAAAGACATGATAGAACTGACAATCCTCGAAGCAGCAGAAAACATTGAGAAGTACCAGAGAGAGACAAGGGCATGGAGAGACAAAAAAGTTGTCCGGAAGGACATCAAAACTGGTGATCTTGTCTTGAAAAGAAAGAAAAAATGGGAAAACACAGGAAAACTTCATGAGTCATGGGAAGGGCCTTACATAGCCAGGGAAACAGATATGCCAGGGGCTTTTCGCCTGATGGAGCAGACTGGCGAAGAGTTGCCGTATTCGTGGAATGCCGATAGCTTAAAGAGGTATTATCCATAAAAACCCTAGTTGTAGATAGATGTAGTGGGTAGCAGTTTTTTCAATTTTCGTAAGTTCGCATTTTAGCAAGATAAAAACCCGAATCACGTGTTTATAAGTGACTTCGGAGGAAAAACTAGTTTTATTTCTCTTAGTCGTACTAAAATAAGAAGGACCGTACTCTTTTCCTTGCAAAGGGGGCTCTAAATCAAGAGGCAAGGTTTTTAACGAAGCGGCTCCCGTGTAAATACTCTTTCCGATATATATATGAAAAGAGTCTTCCCCCACATCGCATGTTTCGTATCTTCTGTCTCGAGAATCCAATCGTGAAAAAAGAATGAGTTCGTGAAAAGGGCTTCCTGATAGCCAGAGTTCCATCGTGAAAAAAGAATGAGTTCATGAAAAGGGCTTCCTGATAGACAGAGTTCCATCGTGAAAAAAGAATGAGTTCGTGAAAAGGGCTTCCTGATAGCCAGAGTTCCATCGTGAAAAAAGAAAAAAGTTCGTGAGAAAGGCTCCGTGATAGCTGAAATTCCATCATGAAAAAAGAAAAAAGTTCGTGAGAAAGGCTCCGTGATAGCCGAAATTCCATCGTGAAAAAAGAAAAAAGTTCGTGAGAAAGGCTCCATGATAGCCGAAATTCCATCATGAAAAAAGAAAAAAGTTCGTGAGAAAGGCTTCCTGATAGCCAAAATCCCATCCATCGAGGGATTCCCACTGAAAAGGCCTGAGACAACAACAAGTTGTGGCCTAGAAAAATCCCATCCATCGAGGGATTCCCACTGAAAAGGCCTGAGACAACAACAAGTTGTGGCCTAGAAAAATCCCATCCATCGAGGGATTCCCACTGAAAAGGCCTGAGACAACAACAAGTTGTGGCCTAGAAAAATCCCATCCACGAGGGGATTCCCATCAGAAAATTTGCATGATGATTTCGAGAAAGCGAATGTCTAAGGACTTGCCTGTGTATTATCACTCAGTATAGATTGTTGAAAATTTTTCAAGTATCATCATTGTAAGAAGAGGGCAAGGGGCTCCATCAGACGATCGCAGAAAAACCTTGGTTGAAGCAACCGAGGGTTGCTGTATCAACCGAGGCAAGTCTGCCAGTCGGGTCAAGTCCACAAAATTCGGAACAAATTTTGTCGACTTGCTAAAGAGCAATCGAGGTTCGCAAAAACTAAGGAAGACTTCTCCTAGAAAGATACGCTAGAAATTCGAGAATAGTAAAGTTCGTGAACCTGCAATCTAGTTTTCATGCGAAACGGCAAGGTGGGGGAGGGTGACGTTTTTTCAAAGAAAAAACATATTCATTGCCTTATTCGCATCAAAACTTCCGAACAGTTCTTCGATAATTACAACACTTGGCGTAAAATTCAAAACGAGAGCTCAACAACATGTCCCGGTTTACAAACACTGTCTTCAGCCACATCGCAAGCGTAGGCGAAGTCAGAGGCGTCGGCTAAGGGGCTAAGGGGCTCCGTCTTGGGAACCTTGTCAGACGGCGGAGTGGGTGACACGGAGCGAACCTTCTTGCGAAGTAAGAAAGACGAGGAGAGGTCAAAACAACCTATACAAAACTTAAGCGAAGCTTCAAACCAAAAATCGGAAAAATCCTGTTCAGGATGCGCTCGTTTGAACAGGCGCCACGCTTCACCACTAACGAACATTTCGTCTCGATGAATCCGAAGTGGTAGCACGTCTGCGCGAGCCCGGCTTGCGGGACTGCGCGAGTTAAAATTTACAAAACAGCTGTTCAGAGAAGTTTAATGAATCTACACAAGTCTACAAGCCAGTCTCGAATTCACCCAAAAAGAGTTTAGACATGTCGCTCAATTCGTAACATCCACCTTCGGCGAATCTTCTTCTTGTTCGGGGACTTCTCCACCGTCGTTGCCATCATCACTGCTGCTACTGCTGCTGCTGCTGCCGCCTGAGCCGTCCTCGCCGGATCCACCCGAACTCTCCCCGGAAGTCGATCCTTCGGGGGACGCGACGACGCATTCTCGCTCCTCCTTTTCTCTTAGCTGTGAAAGGAAGAGAAGAGTAAGGAAATCTTAAGAAACTGGGACACTTGCGACGAACATAAGTCACGAAATCGAGCAAAAAGAAATTACCTCGTCAAGCTTTGCCCGCGCAACAGTCTTAGCCATATCCGTCCCGCCAACCATCCAGAATTCCTTCGCGAATTTCAACTTTATAGCCACAATGTCAGGGTTGTCTTGAAGTATCGTATCGTCGGTAACGCTTGGGAACCGAGAAAGATTCGCGCGAAACTTCGCCGGGTCCACACGGTCGTAATCGTGAAGGACCTTCGAATACTCTCCACGAAAAAGATACGGCGAAGTTGCGGCACCGAGAGATCACTTCGGGAAGAGCCTTGAATTCCTCCTCAAGCCAATCCATGAAATCGGGGATATCAATGTCATCTGGGAGAGGGGCCGGACGAACACCGTACTCATTCAGGGACTTCTGGTACTCAGCATAAAGCAACTTCAGCTTCCCCAAAATTTCCGAAATGTTTTTCTTCGAAGATTCACCTTGCTCTACCAGCGCCTTCTCAAGATCCACGATCTTCCGATCCTTTGAGCTTAGCGACTTAGCGAGGCTGGCATTGTTGATGCGAAGATCCTCGGCAATCTTTGCAGCACGCTCTTGTTGTTGCCGAAGTTTCTCGATCACACTCAGGTCATCTTCGTGAGATTTCCGAACTTTCTCCAGTTCTTTCTTGGAATCCTCGAGCGCGGCTTCGGCGACTTTCTTCTCGTCGTGACTCCTTTTCAAAACCTCGCCGGCTCGGCCTACCTTCTTCTCCGGCTCCAGGTTCGTGGATTCCGCGAGGCCAAAGTTACGCTCTAGCTCCTTGGACTTCAGAGAAAGTTCTTCATTAATCTTCTCCTGCTTAGAAAGCCGCTCTATGGCAACCTTCCCAAGCATAGAGTACTTGAGAGTATAGTCTTCGTGGAAGCGCCCAAGTTTCGAAGGAGAGTAGGAATGCAACAGATTCTTGAATTCTGAAAAATTCAGGAATAAATCTCAGGTGAAGATTCAACAATCACGAATCGCACAAGGGGGCAGTGAGAATCAACGAACCTTGCTTGCTAAAATGCTGCATGGTGACTTGTTTAGAACCCGAAGAGGCCTTCCCCTGAGATGAAGGAGTAGTTTCGGAGATAGAAAGAGGCCTTTTTTCGGAGCCTTGAGCGGCTTCTTCAGGTCGTTCCGACGCATCTTCTCCTGTTTCATCAACAATTGTGGACGATTTCCATAGAGTTAAAAACTTAGACGTCTTGCCCCCGACGCCAATTGTCTCGAAACCAACACGCAACGGTTTGCCGCGATGAGACGTACCAAAGCTTTTGTTAAAGGCAGCCAAGGAAGGAGAAGGTGCTTGGTCTTCGGGGACGACCTCCCGAACTTCGACCAAAGGAATATTTTCGGAAGAATGGCCATCCCTTTGAATGGTGCGCTCAAGGTCCGGGCGAGTCGGAGGAAACTTGATCAGCAGCAGCGACCTCAAAGCAACGGGGGGTGCGGCGGCGGCGGGGGGATTCGGTGCGCACAATAGCTTCGGCAGCAATAGTGGGCTTCTCAGCAGCAGCAGGAGACGGCTCCCTTCGGACTTCAGGAGCAACATCTGAAAAGGAGTCAATGTCCACGAATTCATTTTCGGAACCGGCGGGACAACCGGTCTCGAAAGTTAAATAGTGGCCGGAGGAGGAAAACACCTTTGACGCTATCTGTCTTCGCGAGAGTGTCGTCGTCAAAGGCGGATGGGACTCGACGAACTCCGATGGAGGAAACTTTCTTCATAGCTTTCTTCAATTTTTTGCGGCTCATCTGGGCAAGCCCTGAAGCAGCTTGGAGTTCAGCTTCCGAGGATCGAGGTTCGGAGGTCTTTCGCTTCCGCTTCGACGACTCAAGAGATCTGGTCTTGGAAGGCTTCACTCCCGAAGAGGTTCCCTCGGTGGCGGGCGACGAGCCGCGCTTCGACGATCTGATTCGGGGAGCGTTGATGGGGGCGGGCGAGCGGTGGCCACGGCGACGGCGGGGAAGTTTCGTTTGGGACCGGGGCCTCGAGAGCCGAAAAATTTGTCACCGCAGATCTCCGAAAAGACGCGATTGATCTTCTTCTTGTGCTTCACCAGGGCCTTGTATGCTTTGTACTCGTTCATGGTATATTCGCCTACCATGACGTTGACCCTTTTCTCAACTTCGTCCATGAAGTCCTTGGCGCTCTGGCCCTCGCGAAGTTTAATCCCGAACTTCGGGAAAGGAACCTGCCGATCTGCCCAGTTGACGTTGTAGTGTACGATTTCGACAGGGGACCAGCCGTTCGAAATAGGCCAGATTCGCGCGGCGACAAATTCTTCGATAATGTCACGGCCGCCGAGTATCGTGCTGGCCAGATGAAATGCACTTTCGCAACTTCTGATTCCTAAGGCCCGCTGGTTGTATCTTCCTACATTTACTGCCGTGAGGGGCGCGATCGGGCTTGACATATTCGGCTCATCAACCTTCAAGTAGAACCAATAAGATCTCCAATCGTCGGTGAGATTGCTCTTGCAGCAGGGAGCGATCTGGATTCGAGTGATCCCCTGTCGGGTGTTCTGGCGTCGCGTGTTGAAGGTGCAGCACGCGTGCTGACTATGGTAAAATTGCCCATCGTCGCCCTTGATGACTTCGGGGATGATCACCAATTCGTAAAACCGAGTGAAACCATCGACAATAGGATTGCAGCCAAAGGTTTTCAAGATCCAAATAAACTTCGACACTTCGAGGAAGGGTGGTGTGGTGGGCGGAGACGTCGGCAGGGGTAAGTTGGAAGTGGATCTTCAAGACTTGAAGAATGCATCGATGATTCATGGTGGAAGCTTGGCAAGATTGGATCACAAGGAGGAGAAGCGGCACAAGTCTACCGCCGTCTTTGTCAGAAGATGGGGCGAGATGAAGAAGTCTCGAAAAACCACCATTTCTCCGCGCCCCGGTACCTTCGGAGTAGGAGTCGATGGTCATCAAGTGGGGCACGCACACAGCGTGACTCGGAGAAGACCAAAACACAGGTGCAAAGCGAGAGAGAGTATAAAACATTACATGACGGCCTTCTCGTACTCGCGAATACGGGCCCCACGTTGCTTGTGACCTTCGACTCTCCGAAGGCGCGAGCGAGGAAGCGGCGGTGGGCAGATGCAGAGGAGGGGGGAGCAGAGTTTTGGGTGCAGAAATGTAAGTTTATACCTAGAAGATTAAAAAAAGATAAGCATGACGAAAGGAATGCAACGTTATCCTCCCATGTTTAATCAGTGAGGGTGGGGGGTGGAGGGGGGGGGTGACACCGGCGTCCACATCCCGTACGTCTTCGCCCGCGTCGGACCAACGTCTCCGAACTTTAAACCCAACCACGCGACTTCGATCGGCACCCATACCAACACTCTCGAGGGTTCGCATAGGGACGCGCGGCGGTGAACCAAACATCTTCGGCGGAGCATCACGATCCGCACTTTCGGCGGTTGGATCGAGCGGGAGACGGGCGGGGCGATACGCCACTCCCGCCCCCTATCGAGCTAGCTAAACCTTCGACAGAGATAGTCATGGGAGCACCATCCTAGGTGGTTCTCCATGTTCCCGTGATCTTGTTTTATGAAAGGACAACATAAGTAAAGCGAGATTAACATGGCATCAAACACCATAAACCAGTTGGAACTAAGTGGCAATAACAAACCCACCCGTCGGGATAAACAAAACAGTCAAACCTAATAGAGGACAAAATGAAGAAAAAAATGAAAAAATGAGGAAAGGAAAGGAGAAGGGAGGGGTAGGTCCCACGAACCCGTCTTTACGCACCACATCATTCACACACGAGCATCCAATGAAATAAGGTGAGAAACAATCACCAGGCTAACCGAACTAAACAGGGCAAAACGGTCGCGAACTCGCGTGGACATAAAGAACGTAAAAACGGAGCTAAAGGACCAAGTTATGGATAATCTCCACACCTAAATTTAAGAGTTTTCGAAGGTAATGAAAGCGGTTTGGGGGGGTCAACAAAGCATGGATAAAAATGGGGGGACCTTAGAAGAGCACGAACAAGGGCCGGATCGGAGTTCGGGGGCTTGCACAAGCGGCGGGGGGCGCGGGGGCGAAGCTCTTCAGGGGCAGGAAACGCACGGGAATCGGCGAAGAGAGAAATGCGAGATTCGTGAAAAGCGCGAGAGCATCCAAACAAACCGCCGGGTTTTTTACGGCGACGGCGCCCGACCGAGGCGGCGGCGCGAGCCGTTTGGGCGACGGGCCGCTAGGTTTATAGGGCGCGGGGGGGGGGGATCTTAATGGGGGGGGGGGGGAGGGGTCGAGGCGGGCCCGCCCGTCGGCGAGAGCGGCGGGCGGCCCGCCGTTGGTTGCGGAGGGAGGTGTTGTTTTCTTTTTTTTTCCTAGTTTCGCGATTTCTGCGTTTCCAACCGATTTAAACACGAACACATTGACAAACAAAGAACAAAAAACCCAAAGAGAGGTAAACCCAAAAAAAAAAAAAAACCAAACCCGAGACAATTCCCTAACAAAATTCCGAGGGTGACGTTTTACTAAAAGTTCGGAAAAGGTTCGTGGAATCGGATCGTCGGAGTCAACCCGCTTCCCGAGGGGCTACAGTGCTTGGGGAGCACTCGGCGCGCAGGTCTCCCTCGAGGCCCGGGACTAGCGTGCCGAGTCATTAGGGCGTGGAGTCCGGGAGGGAATGGCACCGAATGGGTGTGGGGTGTTTTCCCCGAAACCTCCGACAGGGGTCCCTCGCGTGAGTCAAACGGAATTACCAAAGTATGCTCCTTCTCTTCGGCATGGCCCCGGGTGATTCGCGAATCGGGAAGTGTGGGGGACACCGAGTGGCTCCCGCTTGGGTCATCTCGCCCCTCCTCCGGTGCATAACTCGCTCGATGAACTCGCGATACTGTGCCGACTTCCCCCCGTGGAGAGAGAGGAACCCTCTCTAGCCCTCAACCCGGTCGAAGCTCTCCTTGAACTCCTCGGTGATGGCGTTTGGCGTAGCATGGGCGGAGTGTAAGCATCCCACCATGCTCCCGCCGAACCCCGAATCGTCCCGCATAGGACCTTCTCTCTATCATCACACGCGGTGAGCATCTTCTCCTCTTCAACCAATCTCGCTCAGCGTTGATGGTCCGGACGGTGGCTCTGAACTCCCCGTGCTTTTCTGCCGGTTGCGGGGGCCGGGTGGATTGTTGGCTGGGCCTGCGGGTTGGCGGGTTGGTCGGTCTCCTGGTTCGGAAGAACCGCCGCATGGTCGGATCCATTGGTGGTGGTGGTGCGCGTGGGCACGCACGAACCTCCTGTTGGGAAGGGACAACAGCCATTTCGGGACATTGACTTAGATGATTGCACAAAGATAAAAGCTCAAAGATTAAGCAGCGCAGATTTCCAGTTTAAGACAGATTCTGTTGACTCCAGACATTCACGTAAACTCTCACGTGGAGAACCAAGTCTATAAGCTTTTGTACAGTCAAAACATACTGGGATTACGGAACTAGTCCAACTGGATTCACCTTGATCGGAGCTCTATACTTCAAATATGAAATAAACAAGTCGGGTATATCATCAGTGCTAACAGATTCAGGTAACTCCAAAGTTTCGGGCATCCCTCTCTGATTATGTGATCAAAATTGCTGAATTTTGGACATACAAACACCGACAAAATTTCTGAACTTCTCCATAGTTTGCTAACGGGGGTCTATACAAGATATTCTTGTGTGTGTCCACATTAGATTCTGACCACTATTTTCGTGCATAGCTCCCAGGATATGTATTGGATGGGGCTGAATTTTGACAGAAAATGTGTTATAAAATTTGTGAACTAACCCAACTGGTTTTGCATCAATCGGAGCTCTGTAGCTCGAGATATCAAAACACTACTGCTGTGTCAGAAGTTGACGAGAACAGATTTGCAGCAAGATGGATTCCAAAGTAGATGAGTAAAGATTTAATAAAGGATTGGAATGTGCAAGATGAAAGGATGGTTGAGACGATCCCCTAAGCAAACTAAACTAAACCAATGTCATTGTGGTATCAACCCACAACACACCGCACTCAATCAAAGATCCAAATCAAGCATAACACAAGATCAAGCATTCAACACACCTAAACTAAGCACACCTATTCTCGTCTGACTAGCGATTCCGATAAAGCCTAAAGAACCTAGATCTAGATCTTCAGCTTGAACTTGATAGGGTCATTTGTTAAGGGGGTAAAGGTAGGGAAAGGTTAGAGAGCATAGAATAGGTGCAAAGATTTCCAAAGCAAGAACAAGGTAACATAGAATGAAAAGATAGACCAAGATAAGATAGACAACAAGTAGAACACCAAGGATGGGGGGTAAAATCAAGGATAGGTATATTAAGAATGGAATTAAAGCATAGCATGGAGTGAGCATGGCTTCTAGATGATTATAATCCTTAATTTCGACCATTTCTCCCTAGGCTACCGTCCTACGTCGACACTTGCTCGATACCACTTTGTCACACCCGGATTTTAGGGCAATTCCGAATGCGTACCAACACTTTCCCGGACACTCCATGCTTTCCTTGTTTGTCTTTCGACCGATGTCTCAAATCGTAACATAAGCGGACATGATGAGTAGCCTTGCCTAGACCACCACCGAACTCTCCAGGCGCGCTCTTCGACGGGTCCCGTCCTCCCGGGTTGTGTAGATGCATATAAAAGAACACCAAGCATGAGCACATTCGTACTCAACAAGGGAAAAGATCTATAACAACATGCAAAGGCTTATGGTGGAAGCTTGGGGTTCATACTCTCGACGCATTTTAGTTGGTCAAATTTTATTCCGCAAGCTATATTACTAGCAACTGTAAGTTTATACCGACCGGCAGATTAACATGAGCACCATCATTTTGCGTACAGAATCTTTCCATCTTCCATAGTTTAACATGTAGGGTGCTGCATGGTCAAGTTATTTTACTTCCCTCCCAAAGTCGTAAGTCGAAGACTTTAAACCCATCCATGCGAACGTCAAGCTGTGTTCAGGGAAAGCTACGAGGCCGTTACAAAGATCCCCGATGTACCCACAATGTAACGTCACGCCGATGAAAGACCTCATGCAATTTTTCTTGTGGTAGCACCATTTTCAGGTGGTTCTCCATGTTCCGATTAACACGTGTCTTGTTTAATGAAAGGTACAACATAAGAAAGCAAGATTAACATTGTTGTTCATCAAACCACCATAAACCCAAGTTGAGCAACAAGCATGGTCTACCCAACATAAACATGAACCGGATTTGGGAAAAAAAAACTAGTCAAACCTTAATAGTACTACAAACGTAATTAAGCAACTATTTGCAAGACTTGCCTTCTCCTCGTGTGTTCTCTTTCTTGTTTTTTTTTTTTTTTTCTTTCTGTCTGTCTACTCGCACCACATCTCACAATACATAATTATACAGTTTCTTGTTATTTTCTAAAAAAAAAAAAAATCACGTCTACTAAAGGGGAAATTGGAAAAAAATATATCTTGGTTTCGGGCTAAAGGGAAGAAAAGAGATACTTAAGAGTTTTCTAAGGTGGGGGGGTATTTTTTAGTTGATAAGATCATATAATTATACTTGTGGTGTAAGGAAACTGGCGGGGGCGGGGGGGGGGGGGGGGGGGGGGGGGGGGGGGGGGGGGGGGGGGGGGGGGGGGGGGGGGGGGGGGGGGGGGGGGGGGGGGGGGGGGGGGGGGGGGGGGGGGGGGGGGGGGGGGGGGGGGGGAGGGGGGGGTGGGGGGGGGGGGGGGGGTAGCCGCGGGGTGATAATAAGAGGAAAAGCATCGTGTTGACCATAGAGAAAACAACATGTTGAAGAAGGGAAGAAAAATCGAATGGACGACACAAGGTGAAATCACTACATAGGTAGATCAAACAATAAAGGATTAAGTCCTTTTGAGCGCTTCATGTATTTGGCGAGTTCGGCTTCCCCCTGCTGTCCGAAACCGGGCATTCGAGGCCCCTCATCTTCCAAACCCGTGCATTTTACCTCCCTCGGCTGTTTACGGGCATCGAGATGAGATGAGGACAAGACAAAAGATTGTTGAGCCCATCTCAAACGGTAAACAAGATTATACTAACTGTAGGCCGGCTCCATATACCCAGATGCAGCGGTTTGATTTATCGTATAGGCTCCAATCTCCATACATTGTCTATCATTTCTTGCCCTCGTCTTGTTTACGGTACAACACAAAAGGAACCACGCACAAAAATAAACAGTGAAATACCTTGTGCAGAGGCACACGGGTGACGTAATTCACCGGCAATTCTCGCCGCCGGCAAATAACAGGGGCGGACTCTAGGATACAGAGATGACTCTGTTTTGGTGCTGCTGTAACTTGGCAGCGTTTTCTCGTTTATTCGCTGGTTTATTCACGGATGCCGCAAGCCTTGGCAACGTGCGCCATCCCGCACGTCTAACTTGCGCCACACGACCTGGCCAACGCTAACAGAGACTAAGCCTTGGCCTAACTACCAGTACGTGACCGTGACAAGTGCAACCACCTACAAACACACAGGCTAAGCAAAAGTACAAAAGCTGAGCTAAGTCCCACGGTAACTACGAAACACACGACCGAACAAAAGCTGAACAAAAGGTTCTTCACCTCTGATGAGGTGTGGAATGTCCACTGACAGAGAAGTCTATCATATCCTGATGGCATGCATCTCCATCAGTCGCGAGACTCGTTGACAATGAGGACGTACTTCGATGATCCTCGTCTCAAATCCTCCAGTGCCAACCTCGTCTCATTATTTGCGTGTCCGTCGACCGATATGATTACATCGTGGAGCATTCCAAGTTCATCCAAGCCATGAAGGCCTTCCAACTTTCTCAAACGCAGTTCGATCCTCTCCAGCTGTGGTGTAGCCTCCTTTGCAAAGGTAACTGATGGCAGAAGAGGAACAAATATGCGAAGCAGCTTGAGCCTCGGGAATCCTCCTGCTGGAACAAAGATCTCTCCTCCTGAAGCTGACTTGTTTTTCTGGAGAATGGCTGCCAAAGCAGGATCCTGCTTTTCACTGATTGAAAAGGTGAGGGAAAACAGTGAACACAGATGGCTTAGGATCTTCAGGTTATCTGTCCGGAGAGCAGTCGCCGACAGAGTCAACTTGACTAGCTGGTCGAGCATATTGAGCCACTTGGGGAGTTTAAGCAACCTGCCAGACAGCTCAAGAGCACTCAGGTCTGTCGGATAGGACGACATTGAGTCCAGGGTTTTGAGGAATTCAGATGACTCGTCCTCAATTACCAGACTTTGTAGAGAATACCCACTGAGATACTGGATAGAGTAGAGTAAATCATTGAATATCTCGTCACTCTTGTGGATCCTGTAAATTGCCAACTTCCTCAGCACCGTAAAGTATTTGAGATCCCATGCAAATGTTGAGCCCTCCACGATCTCAATCCCTGACAAGATGCGCAAGGTTTTCACGGGTCCCTTGAGCTCTCTAGGGAGTTTCAGGGCTTTCCTTGTTCTCTTGTCTCCACCAAGTATGTGCTTTATTCGTTTCAGCTCTCCTACACTTGCAGGCAACTCTTGAACCTTTGTCTCCCTTACATCTAGAGTCTCCAAGTACTTGAGCTTGTGAATATTCTGGGGAAGCTGTTTTGCATCTGTTCTTCGGAGGCTCAAATATTTGAGTAGAATCATTTCACATAGGTCAACCTTGAGATTGCTCTCCTTGAAACGTCTACAGCCTTGCAGGTCTAGCACTTGAACTATTCGAGTTTTCAATGATTTGAAATGAAGTTTGTCTAGGCTCTCAAACACAGTCAGTGACCAGACATGGGAGAGGTTCATGCCATCCACCTGCTTTGCACGAGTGGAGTGACCGCTGTGGATGGCAAGCCTACGGACTTTGTTGCTTTGTGCTGGAGGCATGGACCAGTGGCTACCAACCACAGTGATGAAATCCTCTTCAACTGCCTTTGAAATCAGGTACTCGAGAACCATGTCATGGACCTGGCAACTCTTCACCCTTCCATTGCCGCTGTGGTCTACAGGCTGTAGTATCTTCCTTTTGATGAGATGATTAAAGCATGTCTCTGCAACATCCTCCACAGCCAACCCCTGCTTCTCATTGACAAAACCCTCGGCTATCCATCTTCTTATCAGCCTCTTCCTGTTGATTTTGCGGCCCTTTGGAAATATGCATAGAAACAGAGCGCAAGTTTTGATATCACTACTCAAACCATTATAGCAAAAATTGATTATCCTCATAACGTCCTCAGGTTTACGGCATACTAGTGGCTCCGGAAACAAACAACAGCAAAGGTCAAACCAATCCCTGTGGTTCATCAATGGCCTGGAGGCCACTAGACCAGCCATTGTAACTATAGCAATTGGCAAACCGCCACAGATTTCCCATACTCTATCTGGAACTTCTCTATCAATCAGTTGATCATCCATGCATTGACACAAGGTTTCTTGAAACAAATCCTTGGCTTCATCCCCAGAAAGAATACTAACAAGATGAACACGATCATTATTCTTGCAAGAGGAGCATGCATTTGCGACAGCTTGAATTCTTGTGGTCACAATGACTCTGCTACCTTTATCGTTTTCAGGAAAACATTTCTTGATATAAACCCAAATAGATGGCGACCACACATCATCAATCAAAAGCAAGTACCTGAAAATGAATACGGAACACAAAAACATCGGAACAATTACCTATAGATAGCACTTCTATGTACTGGTGTCTGCAAAGGAATAAGAGACACAAACACACCGGAAAATAATATTTTAGTGAATTCATCGGGAGCTTTTAATTTAACAAAAGAAAAGGATTCTAAGTTATAAATCTTGTTGTGGATGCGCCTTTGGCAGCTAAAGGCAAGGGACCTCCTTATTAATATGAATAAAAGAGGGCCACATTAGAGGGTCCAAGGACCAATCTGCAACACCATTGGTTCTAACCCCCTTGGTATAACAAGTTCGTTCGTGCATGTCGGTTTTGGAGTTTGATGTTTATGCAGGAATTTAGCGTTGAAAGCGAGACTTCCGAGTAAAGTTCATCAAGCACCTCGTGACAAGGCCTTGAAGCCCGGTACAAGTCAAGCAATGAAGTGAACATGACTCCAAGAAGCCCAATGACCAACCTGTGAAGACGGAAAACTCCGAGGACCTGAATAGAAAATGCTGAATCTTGTGGGACAAGGAACTTCATCTAAACCGCGGAGAAACTGACGTCAAGAGCCCATATGCAGAAGGGAGAATACTCTAGAAGACTCGGGAAACATCACTAAGAAAGGAGGCCACGAGATGGGTCGAAATGGTCTTAGGCCGTCCGGCCCAGCCCATTTCGGGCCCCATTCGCTGCCCCCTTTGACCTAGCCACCTCTCGGACTATTTATAACCCCCGCCGAGAGCCACGATGAACTCATTCGTCATTCGCCGCCGAGGAGCAGAGAAGAGAGGGACACCATTCCGGAGAGGAGAGGGTCGATCGAGATGGAAGCGCTGAAGCGATGGGAAGCTCCACTTAGCCGCCACCACCGCCATTTCCTCGACCGACGCTAATACATGTGCACAAATCTTCATCGATGAACCAGTGATAGATGGAAGGCGAAGGTACACACGAGTTCAGAATATTCAACACTGATATACTCCTAGCGATCCAGTGAGGCTATCATCCTGATGTATGCTTTTGGCTTAGTTTTTATATAGCACTCTATATAACTTGTGAATAATGAACCCGCCAGTCTAACCTAATTCTCCAATTTATAAGTGGGTCGAAAATCACCTCTCATCACCTACTTTCCAATTTCACTTCCGCCGTGAAAATTCCAAATTACTCCTCTCTAGTATGGTCAGAGTCTGATAAGACCCTAAACTATGTCATTTGATTCAATTTATCCCATATTACAAGGTTTCCATTTTTGCTCATTCATGCACAAGTGGAGTGTTACATTAAACTTTTACAAGACAATAACGGATATCATACAGATGCAAGAAAGTTGCAGCATGATTTTGTTATTAATATTTCGACGGGTAGGATATTTGATAATAATTAATTATTGGGAAACAAAACTATATGAAAAATCATGATGAAAAATCTATAATTTTGTTAACATGCACACTAGCACCCTGCAAAAATTTACATTAAATGCAACTTTTAAGAGAAAAAAGTTTTTTTTTGTGTTAGGAAATACTATGAATTAAATGCTATAGTTAAGTGTGCTAGATATAAGTAAGAAGCAGTTCAAGAGGTTATCCGGACTATCACTGGTAGGGAGAGGAGCTTTAGTCCCGGTTGGAGCGGGGTATAAGTCTCTCAAGTCCAACCGGGACTAAAGTTCAGAGACAAAAGACCCCCCTTTAGTCCCAGGTGGTATTACGAACAGCACCTGCGCCCACCCCCTTTGGTCTCGATTTGTAATACCAAGGTGCTGGCCGACGGGCTGCGCGCCTGGCCCCGCTAGGGCGGGCCCCGCGCGCCGGCGGCACCAGCGTGCCTGACCTGCGCCGGTGGATGCGCACCGGTGGCATGCATGCACGCCGGCGGCATCCGGCGGCCCCACACGGACGCACACCAGTGGCCCGTGCCTAAAGGCGGGAGTCAATCATTGTTCGAAAATAGCTGTTCGATGCCTCCTTTTTGTCTCGGTTGGGGAATACCAACCGGGACTAGGGGGCGGTCCCTGCAGCTATTCCGGGCTACGTTGACAAAAGCCCTTTAGTCCCGGCTCCAAAGTTGAACCGGGACTAAAGGGGCGTACCAAAGGCTCCGACTCTACGAGTGTTGACTCTTCTTGAGGAGAGTAATTGAAAATTTTGGTAAACAAAAGCACAGTGAAAAGGATTTATGTTTGGGATAATTATAAACAGTACATAGACGTAAACGAGAATTAACAGGTCTACGGTACCTATTTTGTCCGAGGCACTTGTTCAGTTCCGCTTGTATTTGTCTGACCTCCATGACGTCCTCCGCTTCATTCCAGGATGGCAGGCTAACGCGGCTCAGTACGCTTTGAGTCTCCTTCTCCAAGGTTGTGCCCATGTCGCCTTTGCCCTGCCGCTTCCCCTTCACCTGACTCAGTATGTTGGTCAAGACCATCACAATGTCCGGGGATTGAGACACAGTCACCATCGCTCGGCGGTCGAACTGAGGCCCGAGTTTCCGATAGAGCGCCATGGCCATGGTGGTCTTGCCCACGCCACCGAACCCGACGAGGGACAGCACTCCGGGCACCTTCCTGTTCTCGTCATAGGCCATCATCCATCTCTCGAGGTCCGGCATGTCTTTCCCCACCGGCTGCTTGGCGCGGCCGAGCTGACGAGTGATCTGCTGGAACTCAGCGACGCGATACTCCATCAGGCCGGCGCCGGCCAACAAGCGGCCGTTCTTCCTGCTGGGCTGCAGCTCGAAGCCCAAAATATTGCGCAGGGCGTACTTGCAACGCAGCTCAGTCACCTCATTGAGCAGCCTCATGATGTCCTCGATCGCGCGGGCAATCTCACGCTGAGCCTTGAACTTTCTTAAGCTGAAGAGGCCGTCTCCGGTGCGTGCCCGGCAGTAGTCCAGGATGTCCGCCATGTCGTAGGACGCATCCCTGACGTGCCGAGCCCAGAGCATGACCTGCGGGTCTACCTCCTCCTCCGGCAGCTCGGCCAGCATGCTGAGGGCGACGCGCGCGCTCTCGAGCTCCAGCGCGAGGGATCTGATCTGCACCTTCACACCCTTCTGAAGCTTGTACTCATCTTGGAGCAGATCCACAAGCATCGGGGCGAGCTTGCCAATCGCTCCTGTTACGGGATCCATGCTTGATTGCTTGCTCTATGGTACAAAGCATGCTTTGGTGGCTGGGGTACCGGTGGGGGCGTGCGGCGGCACCTAAGGCACAAGTAATTCCGGATGTATATAGAGGTAGGCGAAAGCTACAATACTTGACCCTCCATCGATGCATCACGTGACACCACATGTGAGGGTGTCGTCCCAACCACCACGTGAGCCCTACCGAGGGTCTGTCTCCACCTCCATCTCGAGGCATGCATACTGTGCATCAGGGTTTGCACAAAACTAATGTGATGGCTCCACAAAAGAGGTCTCTGCGGAACGTGCACAACACAACTTGATCTTTGCCAAAGGCATGTGGTCGGACGGCGCCGACGTCAAGATAACACAAATTAACTCTTGACAATCTCACACTACTGGATTCGCAGCATTTGCCAAGACTCTCGGCACAGACTTTGCCGAGAGGAAGCTCTCAGGCACAAGGTACTCGGCACCTCCAGGCTGTCAAAGAGCTTTGTGCCGAGAGCCAGGGCACCCTCTCGGCAATGATGTGCCGTCGGCCCTCGGGATAGCCAATTTCAAAAAAAAAAACAAAATCCCGGCCACACCACGAGCCCCACCGGCCAGCCATCGTGGGCCCCGCTGGCTGGCCCCCGCCGCCGCCTGCACCACCACAATTATGAGTGCACAAACATTTAAATAGCCGAAATGATTAGGATGTGCTAAAGGTGTAGTGGAATCAAAGCAACATGATGCACCGAAAAGCTCACACAATTAGGTATGCACAAACTTTTAAATAGCCGAAACAAAGTTCACCGGAAGGACCATAAAACTATCACCAAACATGCATACGATAGTTACTCAAAGAATGAATCACTCACTACCGGAAACCGCGGCTTTGCCGTGAGTCCTGCATTTTGCCGCGTGTTTTGTTTTGCTCACGGTAAATTAACATTTTCCCGACTGCTACGATGAAAACTCACCAAAAATAAGCTCACGGAGAACAAAGGTCAACGCACGACAAACATTCTATTTTGCTGTGGGCTTTTGTTTTGGCCGACGGGAAAAACCATGTTCCCACTTCAAAATGTTTCACTACCTATTTCATAATCTTTATCAAACAACTAAAGCACGATCACAAGTAAGCAAGTGCACTCTTCCTTATTAACAACCTGCTACGAGGTGCTAATTGATCAAGTAATAATTGTGGCCATGTACCTTATCCCTTCAACCAGCTATTTCCGGAAGATGGATAAGACAGCCAACTATACAAGTCCATTAAGACCCATCTACTCCTTCCTCCCACATTCTTCCCTACCACCCTGCCGCCTCCTTCTTCTTCACCTCCATCTCGAGGCATGCAATGTATATAGAGGTAGGCGAAAGCTACAATACTTGACCCTCCATCGATGCACCACGTGACCCCATATGTGAGGGTGTCCCAACCACCACGTGAGCCCCATAGAGTCTGTCTCCACCTTCCATGTCAAGGCATGCAATGTGCATCAGGGTTTGCACAAAACTAATGTGTGATGCCTACTGTGCATCTCTACAAACGACTCAAGGGTCGCCGAGAGGCAATACAGTAAGTATGGACAACACCACTTGATCTTTGCGAAAGGCATATATGTGGTGATTCCGTGCACGTTGACGGACGGCGCCGATGCCAAGATGGGCCACGTGTGGTTTCTAGGTACAGGAGTATTTTCTGCGCAAAATGTTCTATGCATCCTGCACTTGTGACAGACACTATGGCAGCATTCCGGTTCATCCAATTTTACCGAGATCCATGTCTATGGTTGTACACTGGTAGGAAGAGGGGCTTTAGCCCCGGTTGGTCAGGAATATGTCTCTCATATCCAACTCTCTCATATCCAACCGTGACTAAAGATGAGAGACAAAAACCCTTAATATCGGGTGAATGAACCTGGACTGCATGGGTCCTTTAGTTCTAGTTGGTAATACCAACCGAGACTAAAAGGTTTTACAACAAATAAAAAAAATACACCCCTACTGCTGTCCCCACATGCTCTGCCGCTGCTCTGCAACTCCAACATTGTCCTCTATCTCCAATCCACCGCCCACTCCACCACACACAAGTTCATACAAAATTCATCACAAGTTCATCTAAATTTCATCATAAGTTCCTCAACAAATTCATCTCATCAATTGAACAAAAAATTCACCTCACAAATTCATCTCACAATTCACAACATTTGTTTGCACATCACAACAAATTCCATCGAAAACAAATCACTCACCAAACACAAATGCAAAAAAAATCTTGCCTGCCCCATGCACTGCCCGGAGTTCCCCCACACGTGCGCCCGCTCGTCATCTGTCCTGGCTGCACGCCCGTGGCTTGCCCCGCCTGGTCGGGCGTCGGTGCCGTCGTGCTGCTGGTGCCTCGCGCTGGTGCCACCCCGCCTGGCCTCCGTGCCGCAGTGGCGTGTCGGCACCGGCCGCAACGGTGCATCGGTGCTCGTTGATGCTCGTTAAACACCAAATTTACGACCATCAACCCCTACATTCTTGCATGACAAATGTACATCTACAGTAGAATAAGGGTTTATGCTAACAATTTCCACAAGTTGTAATGTATATTTGAATGCAGGTAATTAGTGTGAGAAATGAAGCAAAAGTACATCATATCCTTCCACCTCATCAAGCCAAGCCTCTCCACCTGAGCCAATAAGAGGCTGCCATGCAAGCATCCCCTGGATCAATGATGTCATCAATCCAAGAGAAAGGACTTGAACGAATCAGAAGCTGCCACGCATGCATCACATGGATCCATGGGCCCACCAAAGCTCCTAAACTGGATCCAACACATGTGTACACCAGGAACTGACCTAAGGGCCCCCCAATCAGCCACTTAGAGGAAGCACAAGCCAAGGGGGCCCACGTGGGGGTCGGCCGACCCTGGGATCGGCTAAACCGACCTTTGGTCGGTTGATCCCGGGCTTCCACGTGGTGCTTGTCCATTGGTCCTAGAAGTCATCCCCGGGATGTTTCGCTGCTCTTCGCGCCAGTGTCTGAGCCTATAAATAGAAGTAGAGGGGGTAGAAATAGGGACACATACCTCTTCTCCTCATTTTTCCTTTGGGCTCCTACCTCTCTAGGAGAGGAGTGCCTTTGCACAGGATTAGTGCTGGCTTGCTAGTGCTTAGAATAAAGGTGAGGGGTGACTTGGGGACGTGCCATGGTGTTTGGCACCTTATCACAAGAACGTAACTCTACGGAAGCTTCTGTTCTTCATTTAGAATAAAGTGTGTATTTCGACATTCTCTATTTAGACTAGAGTAGCCTTCATGCATAGGTAAATAGTTCTTGTGTTTTTCACTTGTTCATGATTTAGAGGCTTGTGTTCTTCATGAGCTTAGCCTTTCATCTGGTGGTGTAGTTGGTATGTAGCTAATTCCGTTTGTATGCCCTTTAGCCCAATTAGAGTAAAGTGGATGCTCCTGCATTCTAGTTTAGACCAAAGTACTTCCATGATCCTTGTTTAGATAGTGTTACCTGATTGAGTTCTGGTCTGGTCTCTCTCTCGGGTTCGTCGCTCCGTCTTTGTACGGAGTGCTATAGTGTTGTTACGGGTCGACAAGCGTAGAACAGCTATAGTAGTAACTGACGGTGCAGATGTGGTGTCTGAACTAAGTTTCTCCTTCAATTGCCCTGTATCCCACGCGTAGGCTGCGGTGGTGATAGTTGTTCGACCCTTACGGAATCCCCCACGTCCGGATACAGGTGTAGGCAACCCTTTGCCGTGAACCGACTGTTATAGCCAGGAGGGTCCGGTGCCCGAAATGAGAGTCCAAAATCGAGAGGCTGCTCCCAGCTCTGCCCACTATCAGTAGGATCCCTTCCATCTCCATCTCGCCCTATAGGGTGGTGTCCTTGGACCGTTCTTCTAGGATAGAAGGTAGTACACACCGTTCCTTGGATTCGATGCCCTTTGGAATACTCCTTAGGAGAAGTGCTACAGCGATATTTCCGTGTGCTTGTGGATTCTTTCGTATCCGACGATATACCCAGGTGGATCTTACGCTCATGCTAACAAGGCGCCATTGGTTGTTACTTAAGAAATACCAACAGTGTCAAAATTGAATCGGGACTAAAGGGGCGTATAAAAGGCTCCAACTCTACCTGTGGTAGTTATATTTATATTCTTATTTTTTGCTCAAAGTAATCACAGAGTTCTGACATTAGAGGCGTTAGAGGGTGACATAAAGGCACTTTATGTCCTAATCTGATGGACATAAAGGCTCTTTAGCGACTGCCATTTTATACTCACCTTGCTCCACCGCTTTTGGACTACTTTGGCCAAATCCGTACCTAACTTCCTAGCCTTTTTGATCATTCCCACTATTTATTAACTATACTTCTTCATCTCTTCTCTATTATTTTTCTTTTTTATTCAGCTGTTCCGATCCACAACCCACCCACACCCACTTCGCAATGTACTGCCATGTACATCTACACACCTCTAACGTCTACCTTTCACCTTGGTGTATTGATGCTATGCTCTTACCAGTACATCAAAGAATAATAGTGTACTCATAAGTGTAAATGGGAAAATTCTCACACCTTGAAATGTGCATAAGTGCAGCATTATTGTGAAAAATATCTTTAAATGAGTAAGCCATAACATGCTACGAGATATGTCCAAAATGAAACGAAGTGCTTCTTTAACAAAACAGAATAAAAAAGAGGCTACTCATAGTAATGAACATTTCATAAAGCAACTAGCTTTCATAAACACTGTACAAACATATTTAAATATTACAACAAGAAGAACAAGAAATAAGGAAAAAAAGAGATTCAGACTAGATGTCACATGCCCACAGTCCAACGTGGAGTGTACCGACATTGCTCTCTCGACCTCACGGTACATCGCAAAAGAAAGAAAGAAAAAAAGTAACTGCTCCTCACGGTACACCCAAAAATCGAGAGAAGCAAACATGATATCACCCAAAGAAGAACTACGAGATGCAGATAGTGGCTGCAGTTGCCTGTGGTTATCCGTGTTGGGGAATTCGGGAAAACCCGTCACCCTCGAAACGTTGGGTCTAACAAAGTTCTCGAAGCATGTTTTTCAGGAGCAGGGAATTCGCGATTTTCGGAAGCATGGAACCTGTGAAGCCTTGAATTCGTGAATGTGCGGGGTTCCGGAATCTTGATTAGGCGAGGAAGTGGAGTCATGAACATGCGGTAGCCCGGAATCTCGAACCGTCGATGTCCCGAACTTCGGAGAACGGCCGATTCGGGAATCCGTTGAGGGCCGAGTTCGGGAGTCGGGGCGCGTGGACGTGCGCGAACCGGCGGAGAAGCGAAGGCCAACTCGGGAATCTGCCGAAGACCCGGTTCGGGAGTTTCACGCGAAGACATTCACGAACCGGGAGAGAAGCAAAGTCAAAGTTGTTGTCCCAAAAAAGTCCGGGTTTAGAGTGTGAACTAGTGGCAGATCGTAAATATGTTGGATGAAAAAGACAATCCCGTATGCGTTCACACCGGGAATATTCTCTCGAGGCTAAGGGTGTTATCGGTATGTAAAAGTCCCTTAGTCTCCCTATAAAAGGGGGCGCAAGGGCACGTGTAAACGGATTCGGACTTTTTTTTTTGGAACTTGTGCTACTTACGAGAGGGAATCACGGTCTCTCGCACTCCGACCTTGAACTTGAACGTGTTAAGAACTCTCACTTGTGTTAAGGTAGTCATCCGAATTTTTCGGGTAACCCCCAACAATCCGGTCAGCCACGTACGAAACTTCACCGATGATGTGTACTGTACTGAACAAAACGAAAGAAAATGAAAACACTAGAGATGAAGCATCTCACAAAAAGCAAGAAGGAATAAAAAAGGAAAATCCAAAGCGGCTTCCCAAAAAATACAGGAAAAAAAATTCTCTATACACTGCGGAGCTCCAGATCGGACCTCGGACTTCCTAAACGGTCGGCGGGTGCTGCGGCCAAGACCTCGATCTCGAGAACCTTGGATATAGGGTCTGTTGGGATTGGTCGGATGATATAGCCTAGGTCTTATCTGTGAGACAAGCTCATCTCAGCCAGGCAAAGTGGATGCAACGTATAATGTTTGGTTAGCTGTATGTGTGAGACAAGCTTGACTGAGAAGAGATGTTGAAGAAACGTCACATGTGATAAAAAAGTAGTAAATAATCATCACATGAAATTTACTTTATGTACTTATATTGTAATAGTCTTTATTAACCTTATCACCCCTTAACAATTATTAAAAATTAAGATAATTTAATATGCGCCAATCACTGTGCTAATTACATCATTAGAGATGCAAATCCGACACCATGCCATCCAGGTGCTCACGGGAAACGGAAATGAAACTCGTTTCCCGGGAGCCAGGCTGAGGGGGGCGCGGCGTCTGCATGCGTACGTGCAGGCTACCGAAACGCACGGTTCCTGCACCCAGCGAGCCTGGCCAGGCCGGCTGCAGGACACCAAACGCGACCATAGTATCTACATAAGTTGATAGTACAATCTCTACTCCTAAAAAGAATGAAGTGGAGAATTTTTTTCCGGTCAAACTTTATGCCCGGTGAATGTACGTTCACCGCTACCGCATACGCCCGCCCACCGCCCGAGCCTTCCGCTACGAGCGCCCTCGCTTCGCAAAAAAAAACCTTCCCTCCCCTCCGCCCGCGCCTTCCCCGCGCGCCACCCCTCCACCTCGCGCCTCCACCCGCGCCTTCCGCGCCGCCGCCTCCACCCGCGCCATCCCCGCCTCCTCCACCTCGCGCCTTCCCCGCCGCCGCCGCCGTACACCCCCGCCCCCTCCGCCGTGCAGCCCCGCCGCAAGCCCGCCCGTTCGCCGCGCAGCCCCTCCACAAGCCCGCCCCGCGGTCCGACGGAGATCTCGCACACATCGCCGTCGTCGGTTCACCGGCGCCATTCCACATCTACGTGCGGGCCGCGAGGCATCTTCGCCTTCCCTCGCGCTCCGTCTCCGTCCGCCCGAACCCTAACCTCCTCCACTTTTTTCGCTTGTCGCCGCCCGGCCTCCCCGCCCCCCGGCCGCCTCGCCTCCTCCACCGAGCGCCCATCCCCTCCGCCCCTCGCTTTTGTGGCTGTCATCCCGGCCCTCGCCACCGTCGCACCCGGCGTGGGCTAGGAGCGACGTCCGAGGAGGAAGCTGAATGCTCGCGATGGGGACGGGCTCGGTGAAGGTGTCTCGGGTGGCGCCTTCGCCCAAGCTCAATGCCGGCGCTCTCCCTCCCACTCCGACGGCACCCTGTGGTCCTCTTTTTTGGGCTGATGATGACAACGATCCAGAAATCAACGTCGACCCTAGCGGTATCTACTTCTAGGCTCCAGGTATGTGTTAATGTGCTGCCCGCTGCTGTTGCTTTTCTTGCCTAATAAATCTAATGTCGTTTCACCTCAAATTGGCTTGGGTTCATTGTCGATTAGGGACCCTCTGTTCCAGTTCTTCATTCATCTCTGATGTAGTGTCGTGTGTGCATTTGTGCAGTACAAATTAAAGACATCTCCTTCCATCAGCTATTTAGTAGGAGTAATTCAGTTCCAAACAACTGTATTTTAGTTTGGATTGGTAGGAAATGTTGTATTGTATTCTTGATTAACAAGTGTTGTACTGTATTTTTGCTTGGAACTGTATTTTAATTGTGCTCTATTTTTTCATGCAGAGTATGTGCTGCCCGCTGCTGTTGCTTTTCTTGCCTAATAAATCTAATGTCATTTCACCTCAAATTGGCTTGGGTTCATTGTCGATTAGGGACCCTCTGTTCCATGTCTTCATTGATATGTTCCAGTTCTTCATTGATCTCTGATGTAGTGTTGTGTGTGCATTTGTGCAGTACAAATTAAAGACATCTCCTTCCATCAGCTATTTAGTAGGAGTAATTCAGTTCCAAACAACTGTATTTTAGTTTGGATTGGTAGGAAATGTTGTATTGTATTCTTGATTAACAAGTGTTGTACTGTATTTTTGCTTGGAACTGTATTTTAATTGTGCTCTATTTTTTCATGCAGAGTATGTGCTTCTTCTTTACAAATTGTATATGGTGCACAGTTATCTATATGCTTCTTATTTATGTATATAAGAAAATAGTGGGTGATGAAAGCTGGTGATTTTTGAAAAATGAGAAGTTCATACGGCAAAGAAAGGAGCAAGAGAAGCAGGAACTTCAAGTTCACTTGGACTCCACAAAGACAAAATTGTCTTTGGTAAGCTACAAGTTTTCAGTTTGCTCTAGGGAATGATCAGCATGTTTTCTGTGCTCTACATTGGCAATCTCGCTTGGCATCATCCAACACATGAAACTGAAGTATGCACCATAATGTGAACCTCCAATTTCTTTAAAGTATGCACTATGTTAGTTTTCCTTCTGAATTTTCAGACAAACAACCATTATAGGGCAAACCATTTAAGGTTGAATTTGTTTTTTACATGGATCTTTTTTTAGGATAAGAGGGAATGCAACACATTTTTCTGCTGTGATTTGTAACAGATAAATAATTGTGAAGCTTCCTAATTTTTTTAGTCCATAATAAAATGTTGTGATGTTGTAGCGAACATGGCCTCATATGCCATTAGTTCGATTTTGATTTTGGTGATTCATGACAACATGATCATTGGGACTAACCATATTGTTTTAGCATGTCTTTGTAGACACTTCTAGGTCCCAAGGATGCAAGAAAACCACATGTCAAAATAAGAAAATCAAGGGTCAAAACCGAGCAAGAAAGGAAAAGAAAAGACACCGTCGTATGAACCGACGGTACCTTAGCAAGAGCGTCGGTGCAATCGTCGGACGAGTTGGTACACTAGTGAAACCCTAGGCACCGTCCGTTGAACCGACGATCCATCTTTTAGTAGCGTCGGACGAGTTGCGGAAGAAGAGTAGCGAAGACAGAGTAGCACCGGATGATCCGACCGTCCGAGTGGGGACACCGTCGCGCCTATCCGATGCTCATTTTAAATCAAGACGAGAAACGCGCCAAGACGAAGCCTTCAAGACCGGATGATCCGACGCCTTGGTCAAGGTGAAGTGTCGGTCTATCCGACGGTCGCGTGGAAGCTAACGAGAGGCGACTTGGACGCGTGGTCTTCAAAGACCGGATGAACCGAGGCACCGTCGATGCATAGCGTCGGAGCAGTTGTGTCAAGAGTCATGTGCGGTGGAGGCAACGGCTAGTAGCACCGGATGAACCGACTCCCGAAAAAAGATAGTGTCGGATCATCCGACGGTACTACTTTCAGCAGCTTTTAGCCAACAGCTAGTTTGATGCCTTGGGCTATTTATACCTCCTCCACCCGCCCATTTGAGGGTGCTGGATTGTGTGGAAGTGCAGAGGAGTTTAAGACACCTAGAAGATCATATCCAATCTATCCAAGTGCTTAATTGCTCATCCTTAGACTTGCATATGATTTGTGTATGTGCTTAGTGCTAGGCTTAGCTTAGAGCTGAGTGAGTGCAAGGTTGTGCCAACCTTGTGAGGTGATTCTTGAGTGAATCAAGTTGTACAAGGTTCGCCGGAAGCCTTGGGGCCTAAGTGGCTCACCGGCAATCGTCATCGACCCTCCGGCTTGGTGTGGAGCGGCGAGGACACTTTGTGCGAGGGACGTGGAGACCCTCTTCCTTGGTGGATAAGCTCCTTAATGGAGGCGGCATCAAGGTGACCAAGGGAGCTTGGCAAGTGCCTAAGTGGCTAGCCTTTGTGGCGAGTCAAGAGGTGCTCTTGGGAGAGACTTGGTGACCAGGAGGCAATACTCTTGTGTGAGTGCTTCAACGTGGACTAGGGGTGGCTTAGTACCTACCGATACCATGGGATAAATCGCGTGTCAAGAGTTTGCTTCCTCTCATTCCCCGTACGTTTCCGCATTTAATTTATTGCAATCTTTGCTTGCCTTACTTTCCTAGAGTAGTATCATGCTAGGAATGGCTATAGGTTGCAAACCTTGTTTTGTGATGGGAATTTCACACAAGAACAACCCTAGTTGCACATATAGATAGTATGTTCTAGTTTATCTTTGTGTAAAATTAGTGAAGCCATAGGTTAAGGTTTTAAGTTTCCTAATTCACCCCCTCCCCCTCTTAGGCTAACGAGCATCCGATTCCTTACAAGTGATATCGAGCGGGGACTCACTTCCTTCACAAGGATACGCCAATTCGATTGGTAAATTGTGAAAACCGGCTCAATTGGAACAGTTAGGCTTCACCGCCTAGTGAGTTGCTCTATGGAGGAATGAAAGGGGTGGATACCTTAGGCTTGGCTCCACATTTTGATGGCACAGGCTATCCTCGGTGGAAGGTTCTCATGGAGGCCTATCTCCAAGCAAAGGCCTTGATGTTTGGAGAGTCACCAATGAGGGCATGAAAATGGTACTAAGAAGGAAAAGCAATTTGATGTGATTGCGAAGAGTATCATTTTGTCCTCACTAAATGTAGGCATTTTCAATAGAGTTTTTACTTGTGAAAATGCTCATGAGCTATGGAAAACCATCAAGGAGCAAAATGAGGGTTCAAAAGAAGTTGCTAATGAATGCTACGGTTGTCTCCTAGAGGAATTCAATAGCTTTTAACAACTTGCAAATGAAAATGCCGAATCTATGTACTCACGCCTAAATGTGCTTCTCAATGAGATCAATGCTTTAGGTGTGACGGACTTCACGGACTTGAACATCAACCGCAAGATCCTTCAAAGTCTCTCGGAGGCCCGATTATTACTTGGTGAAGGCAATCATCTACGAGAAGAAGCTCCAAGATTTGAAGTCATCTCATATCTTGAGCAAGATCATGGCACATGAGCTTCAACTCATGCCCATGTCAAAGAAGGCGCGCCAAGAAAAGCCCCAAGAACCATCCTATCCAAGTACAAGCCATGCTCTCTCAAGCCAACAAGAGAAGATGTTGAGTAGGATGGCTACCGATGGAAGCTCAAGCGAGGATGATGGTGACGATGGAGATTCCTCAAGTGATGAAGAGGTTGAATCCATGGTGGCCGAGTACGTGAAGAAGATCTTCAAGTATGTGAAGAAAGTCAACATGTACGGCTACAACGTCCACTTGAGAGAAGGGCGTCATCATCAACACATCAAGTTCACCAAGATCGAGCACGAGCCCAAGAAGAAGGTGGTCAAGGAGAGGAGACCAAGGCAAAAAGCAACTATCGCCGTCCTTGAGTGGATAAGTGGTGGAGAATCAAGCTCTTCTAGCTCAAGTGATGAATGAAGAAAGAACTTCACCACCCGCTTCATGCAAGGTCCTTCATCATCACTACACATGTGCCTTATGGCCAAAGGTATGGAAAGCGATGTAAGTGATCTTGATGATCTTGTTGAGCTAGTCCATGAGCAAAAAGGAATGCTTAATAAACAAGCTAATGAAATTAAAGAACTCAATGCTCTCAATGACGACCTTAGTGCAACCCTTGCTACAAATTATGAACATTTGTTGTGCAAATTCAAATTTCTTAGCAAGGAGTGTGATGAGCTGAAATCTAAGCTTGAGAGCAATGAGACTAAAACAAGTAATTCCTTTGAGCTTGATGAATCATCTATCCCTTGTGCAATTCCTATCTCCAAGGTAGATGCTTTAACTTCTTGCATTGATTTAATTGATGAATCTTGCTCACCATCTTGCAATGAGAATGTTGTTGTAGAAACATGTGATTGTGCCATAGGCAAGAAAAATTATGAGCTCAAGCAAGAAGTGAAATGGCTCCGAGAGAGGTTGGCAAGCTTTATGGGCAAGGGCAAGAACGATGAAGAACAAGTGGACATCTCTCAAGACATGAAGAGCCAAGTCCAACCTTCTCAAGATAATTGTGATTCCATGGTGAAGAAGCTTGAGAAGGGTGTAACCGTGACTTGCTACAAGTGTCATGGAGAAGGGCACAAGTTCTACCAATGCCGTCAATTTGTCAAGAAGATGGACAAGGGCGAGAAGAAGAAGTTGAAGCCCACCATCAAGAGATCCCTCATCTACACCAAGCCCAACCGCAAGAACCAAACCAAGAGCAACACATACGTCATCAAGAAGAAGGCAGATGGCAAGGTGGTTTGTCACACCGGATTTAAGGGCAAATCCGAATGCATAAAACACATGTGCGCGCCAGGATCACGTTTCACACATGCGTTGACTCGGTGAATACCAAAAACACGGTGCAAAAGCGTAAAGAGAGTATTAAAACTTTATTACATGACCGAATGTCTCAAAAACGTAACATAAGCGAGTACTAGCAGCGGTAAAGGACGTCTCCACGAGCGGTGAGCGGTGGCACGCTCGCCTAGAAACCACCGAACTCTCCAGGAAAGTCTTCAAAGCGTCCGTCCGAGCAAAGAACCGGGTTGTGTAGATGCATATAAAAGAACAACAAGCATGAGCACATGTCGTACTCAACAAGGGAAAAGATCTATAACAACATGCAAAGGCTTTATGGTGGAAGCTTGGGGTTGCATAGAGATCAGCATTTTAGTTGGTCAAATTTTATTGAGCAAGCTATATTACTAGCAAATGTAAGTTTATACCAACCTAGAGATTAACATAAGCATCATCATCATGAACGAAAGTGAATGCAACAAGTTTAATCCATCTTCCATAGTTTAATCATGTGAGGGTCCAGGCCGCCCGTGACCGTGGGCACGGCTAACTAGTTAGTTTTACACTCTGCAGAGGTCGTACATCTTTACCCACAAGTCGCGTAAAAGTCCCGAAGAACTTTAAACCCAACCATGCGATGCTGATCAGGCACCATACCACACTACCGAGGTGTGATTGCATAGGGACGCTACGAGGCCGTTACAAAGATCCCCGGATGTAGGTCGCCCGCTAGGTTACCCGGTCGGTGCAACGTATAAAGCTCCCGGACGAGTACCGTGTCTTAGCTAAGCCCACACCTACGCCCGAGCAGTCCATACGCCACTACCCGCCAGCCCCCAACCCTTATCAGGTAAAGCATACCTAACACCCGGTTCACTAATTATTAAGCCAAGACAGAGCCATATGTCTTGTGGTAGCACTGTTTTCCTGGGTGGTTCTCCATGTTCCGATTAACACAGGTGATCTTGTTTAATGAAAGGTACAACATAAGTAAAGCAAGATTAACATTGTTGTTCATCAAACCACCATAAACCCAAGTTGAGCAACTAAGCATGGTCTACCCAGCATAAACATAAACCCAGGTTGATCAAGGCACAGGATAAACAAAACTAGTCAAACCTTAATAGTAGGACCCATCAATTTAATGCAAGCAATAAATAATAACGGTGTAATTAAAATGCATGTTGTAATAGGATCAACGGGAATGCATCAAGGACTTGCCTTCTACCAACGTGTGTCGCTTGCTCAAGACCTTGGAAATCTTCAACTCCAGCGTTCTCCACGAACGAACCGTCTTCTACGCACCACATCATTCACATACAAGCATACAATGAAATAAAATAAGAAACAATCACCAAACAGTACTAACAGAACTAAACAGGGGCAAAAAGTCGTTCTACTCGTCGAGACGATCGCGTGGACATAAAGAACGCTAAAAACGGAGCTAAAATGACCAAGTTATGGATAAAACAAGTTTTAGGGCTAATCGTAAATAAATCTTAAGTTTTCGGGCTAACCGAAGAAAATAGGACCTATGCGTAAGAGTTTTCTAAGGTGGGAGGGTATTTTTGTGAAACAGGGAAAACTCGGGGTTTCTTTAACAAAATCGCGCGGCTGGGGATAAGGAAACAGATCTGATCCCTCGGATCCCGATCGGGCGGCCGGGGGTTCGGCGCGGGCGGATAGGTAGGGTTGACCGGTGAGAGGGGGTTGGACCGGGACGCGGCGCGATAAGGGCCGTCGGATGGCCATCGGGCGGTCGGGGACTTGCACAAGCGGCGGCCCGCGGCGGCGAGCGGCCGGCGGCGAGGCGAGGCGCGGCGCGCGCACGGCGGCGGCGGCGGCGCGTTGCGGTCTAGGGGCTAGGAGGCCCCAAACGACACGGGAGTAGCACCGGGACGTCCGCGAGCGCAAGGAAAACCCACCGGCGACCCCTCCCGGGCGGCGACGGCGACGAACGACGCGCGCACGGCGAGCCGCGGCGGCGGTCAAACCCCGGCGAAGGCGAGCCGGCGATGCGAGACCGCACGGACATCCAAACAAACCGCACCGGCGGGTTCCTTACCACACGGCGGATCCACCGGGCGGAGCAAGGCGACCGAACGGCGGCGGGACGGCGCGGGCTCGAGGCGGCGCGCGCGGACCGAGGCGGCGGCGGCGCGAAGCTCTAGGGTTTGGGCGACGGGCGAAGACGGCTAGGGTTTTTGGAGGGCGCAGCGGCGCGGGGGGGGGATCCTTAAATAGGCGGGCGGCGGCCGCATCGGCGTGCGGGCCCGCGGCCGGGTGCGTGCGCGCGGGACGGGGGTCCTGCTCGGGGTCGGGTCCCGGCCCCCAATCCGTCTCCGACCCGAGGTCGGGGATGACGGGCGGGGCCCGCCCGTCGGCGAGAGCGGCCGGCGGCCGCGGGTTGGGCTGGTTTGGGCCAAACGGCGGCCGGGGCCGGCCGGGGGCCGCGGGAGGGAGGTTTGTTGTTTTCTTTTTTTTTTCCTATTTCGATTTACGTTTCCAAACCTATTTAAACAGCGAACACAATTCGAATTCAAACCAAAATTTGAATCCAAACACCCAAAAACAATGCACCAAAGATGTATGCAACAATAAACTCCTATATTTCATTAATTAATTAATAAAAACGATTAAATGCCTATAAAAGCACAACAACCTTATATTCCTTAAGCGAGATCAAAATGTTGCTAAACAAATTTTATTCAAATTCGGGAATTGGAATTTAGGGTGTTACAAATCCTACCCCCCTTAAGATGAATCTCGTCCTCGAGATTCGGATGGATAAAGAAAAGATTTCGAGAACGATATGGTAGAACCGATGTGAGAGCAATGTTGATAGAGAACATACCCAACACGGTCGTTGCATTTATATGGTTCGTCTACCATGAGCGGAGCTCGCCGTCCCTTAGAGCTTTGCGGGGTCCGGTTTCCATTCCTCATCCGCCGATTCCGCACCGGGGTATTCGGGACGCTCCTCCGAGGACAGGTTGTTAGCATAGTGACCGGTCTCTCCACACTTGAAACATGCATTGCCAACGGGAGCACTTGGCGCGCTAGGTCTCACCGAGGTTCCCGCCGGGGGTGTTCGACTAGCGTGCCGATCATTAGGGCGTGGAGTCCGTGGAGGGGAATGTTGCAACTCTTGAATGGGGTGCTTGAAGGGTTGATTGTTCCACCGAAACCGACTCGCCCGCAGTTACCACCCGAACCTCCAACATGGGTTGTCGTTCCCCGCGGTGGAATGAAACGGGGACGAGTCTTGCTCCCAAACGGCACAAAAGTAGTGGCCTTCCTCTTCAAATCTCTCAACTCTATGCGCATGGCCTCCAGGGTGATGGCCTTGTCTAACAGGTGCTGGAAAGACGGAAAAGTGTGAGATGTCAGTTGATACCGAAGTGGTCCAGCCAATCCCTCCATAAAACGCTCCCGCTTCTTTGGGTCATCCTGCCACCTCCTCCGGTGCATAACGAGTCGGCTCGATGAACCCGTCCCGATACTCGTCACCGACATCCCCCCCGTTGGAGAGAGAGGAACTCCTTCTTCTTTAGCCTCATCAACCCCGTAGGAATGTGGTGGTTCCCGAAGCTCTCGGTGAACTCCCCGCCGGGTGATGGCGTTTGGCGTAGCATGGGCGGTAGTGTAAGCATCCCACCATGCTCCTGCTGAACCCTGGAGTCGTCCTGCAGCAAATAGGACCTTCTCTCTATCATCACACTGAGCTGTGGTGAGCATCTTGCTCACGGTCTTCAACCAATCATCAGCATCAAGCGGATCTGCAGCATGGGCGAAAACTGGCGGACGGTGGCTCATGAACTCCCTGTGCTTGTTCATGGGCGCCGGCTGCTGTGACGGTGGCTGAGGTGGATTTTTGGCTTGGGCCTGCAGGTTGGCTACAGTGTTGGTCAGGTTCTCCAAGAGTTGTAGCTGATTCTGGAAGAACTGCTGCATGGTCGGATCCATTGGTGGTGGTGGTGGGGGTGGTGCACTGCCGAACTGCTGCCTCGTCCTTGGCGTATCACCGGAGGTTGATCAACACCTGACCCGGACCTGGTGTTCACCATCCGAGTGTTAGGAACATTGACTTAGATGATTGCACAAAGATAAAAGCTCAAAAGATTAAGCAGCGCAGATTTCCAGTTTAAGACAGATTCTGTTGACTCCAGATATTCATGTATAACTCTCAACGTGGATAACCAAAAACTATAAGCTTTTGTACAGTAAAACATAATGGAATTACGGAACTAGTCCAACTGGATTCACCTTGATCGGAGCTCTATAACTTCAGATATAAAATAGACAAGTAGGGTATATCAGCAGTGTTAACAGATTCACGTAGCTCCAAAGTTTCGGGCATCCCTCTCTGATTATGTGATCAAAATTGCTGAATTTTGGACATACAAACACCCACAAAATTTCTGAACTTCTCCAACTAGATTTGCCTCAAACGGAGGTAAATAGTCCAAGATATATAATAATGAAGTCAATGTGTCAACAGAGTTTTACAGATTCTGACCACTCCCATGTTTCGTGCATAGCTCCCAGGATATGTATTGGATGGGGCTGAATTTTTGACAGAAAATGTGTTATGAAATTTGTGAACTAACCCAACTGGTTTTGCATCAATTGGGGCTCTGTAGCTCGAGATATAAACAAAACACTACCGCTGTGTCAAAAGTTGACGAGAACAGATTTGCAGCAAGATGGATTCCAAAGTAGATGAGTAAAGATTTAATAAAGGATTAGGAATGTGCAAGATGAAAGGATGGTGGAGACAAAGATTAACCCCAACTAAGCAAACTTAAACTAAACCAATGTCATTGTGGTTATCAACCCACAACACACTGCACTCAATCAAAGATCCAAATCAAGCATTAACACAAGATCAAGCATTCAAACACACCACTAAACTAAGCACACCTATTCGTCGATCGTGACTAGCGATTTCACAAGGATAAAGCCTAAAGAACCTAGATCCTAAGGAAGATCTCCAGCTTGAACATGATAGGGTCATTAGATAACTGAGAATACTGCGAACACAGGTAGGGTAAAGGTAGGGAAAGGTTAGAGAGCATAGAATAGATGTTAAAGATTTCCTAAAGCAAGAACAAGGTAACATAGAATGAAAAGATTGACCAAGATAAGATAGACAACGAGTAGAACACCAAGGATGGGGGTAAAATCAAGGAGAGGTATATTAAGAATGGAATTAAAGCATAGCACGGAGTGAGCATGGCTTCTAGATGATTATAATCCTTAAGTTCGACCAGTTTCTAACTAGGCTAACGTCCTACAGTCAACACTGCTCTGATACCACTTTGTCACACCCGGATTTAAGGGCAAATCCGAATGCATAAAACACATGTGCGCCAGGATCAAGTTTCACACATGCGTTGACTCGGTGAATACCAAAACACAAGGTGCAAAAGCGTAAAGAGAGTATTAAAACATTATTACATGACCGAATGTCTCAAAAACGTAACATAAGCGAGTACTAGCAGCGGTAAAGGACGTCTCCACAGTGACCGACCGGTGGCACGCTCGCCTAGAAACCACCGAACTCTCCAGGAAAGTCTTCAAAGGGTCCGTCCGAGCAAAGAACCGGGTTGTGTAGATGCATATAAAAGAACAACAAGCATGAGCACATGTCGTACTCAACAAGGGAAAAGATCTATAACAACATGCAAAGGCTTTATGGTGGAAGCTTGTGGTTGCATAGCAGATCAGCATTTTAGTTGGTCAAATTTTATTGAGCAAGCTATATTACTAGCAAATGTAAGTTTATACCAACCTAGAGATTAACATAAGCATCATCATCATGAACGAAAGTGAATGCAACAAGTTTAATCCATCTTCCATAGTTTACTCATGTGAGGGTCCAGGCCGCCCGTGACCGTGGGCACGGCTAACTAGTTAGTTTTACACTGCGAGAGGTCGTACATCTTTACCCACAAGTCGCGTAAAAGTCCCGAAGAACTTTAAACCCAACCATGCGATGCCGATCGTGCACCATACCACACTACCGAGGTGTGATTGCATAGGGAAAGCTACGAGGCCGTTACAAAGATCCCCGCATGTAGGCCGCCCGCTAGGTTACCTGGTCAGTGCAACGTATAAAGCTCCCGGACGAGTACCGTGTCTTAGCTAAGCCCACACCTACGCCCGAGCAGGTCCATACGCCACTACCCGCCAGCCCCCAACCCTTATCAGGTAAAGCATACCTAACACCCGGTTCACTAATTATTAAGCCAAGACAGAGCCATATGTCTTGTGGTAGCACTGTTTTCCTGGGTGGTTCTCCATGTTCCGATTAACACAGGTGATCTTGTTTAATGAAAGGTACAACATAAATAAAGCAAGATTAACATTGTTGTTCATCACACCACCATAAACCCAAGTTGAGCAACTAGGCATGGTCTACCCAACATAAACATAAACCCAGGTTGATCAAGGCACAGGATAAACAAAACTAGTCAAACCTTAATAGTAGGACCCATCAATTTAATGCAAAGCAATAATAAATAACGGTGTAATTAAAATGCATGTTGTAATAGGATCAACGGGAATGCATCAAGGACTTGCCTTCTACCAACGTGTGCTGCTGCTCAAGACCTTGGAAATCTTCAACTCCAGCGTTCTCCACGAACGAACCGTCTTCTACGCACCACATCATTCACATACAAGCATACAATGAAATAAAATAAGAAACAATCACCAAACAGTACTAACAGAACTAAACAGGGGCAAAAAGTCGTTCTACTCGTCGAGACGATCGCGTGGACATAAAGAACGCTAAAAACGGAGCTAAAACGACCAAGTTATGGATAAAACAAGTTTTAGGGCTAATCTGTAAATAAATCTTAAGTTTTCGGGCTAAACTGAAGAAAACAGGACCTATGCGTAAGAGTTTTCTAAGGTGGGAGGGTATTTTTGTGAAACAGGGAAAACTCGGGGTTTCTTTAACAAAATCGCGCGGCTGGGGATAAGGAAACAGATCTGATCCCTCGGATCCCGATCGGGCGGCCAGGGTTCAACGCGGGCGGATAGGTAGGGTTGACCGGTGAGAGGGGGGTTGGACCGGGACGCGGTGCGATAAGGGCCGTCGGATGGCCATCGGGCGGTCAGGGACTTGCACAAGCGGCAGCCGCGGCGGCGAGCGGCCGGCGGCGAGGCGAGGCGCGGTGGCGCACGGCGGCGCGTTGCGGTCTAGGGGCTAGGGAGGCCCCAAACGACACGGGAGTAGCACCGGGACGTCCGCGAGCGCAAGGCAAACCCACCGGCGACCCCCTCCCGGCGGCGACGGCCGACGAACGACGGCGCACGGCGAGCCGCGGCGGCGGTCAAACCCCGGCGAAGGCGAGCCGGCGACGCGAAGCACGGACATCCAAACAAACCGCACCGGCGGGTTCCTTACCACACGGCGGATCCACCGGGGGGAGCAAGGCGACCGAACGGCGGGGACCGGCGCGGGCTCGAGGCGGCGGCGCGGATCGAGGCGGGCGGCGGCGCGAAGCTCTAGGGTTTGGGCGACGGGCGAAGACGGCTAGGGTTTTTGGAGGGCGCAGGGCGGCGCGGGGGGGATCCTTAAATAGGCCGGCGGCGGCCGCATCGGCGTGCGGGCCCGCGGCCGGTGCGTGCGCGCGGGGACGGGGGTCCGTCTCGGGGGTCGGGTCCCGGCCCCCAATCCGTCTCCAACCCGAGGTCGGGGATGACGGGCGGGGCCCGCCCGTCGGGCGAGAGCGGCCGGGCGGCCGCGGGTTGGGCTGGTTTGGGCCAAACAGCGGGTGGGCTGCTGGGCTGCGGGAGGGAGGTTTGTTGTTTTCTTTTTTTTCGTATTTCTGATTTCTATTTCCAAACCTATTTAAACAGCCAACACATTCGAATTCAAACCAAAATTTGAATCCAAACACCCAAAAACAATGCACCAACATGTATGCAACAGTAAACTCCTATATTTCATTAATTAATTAATAAAAACGATTAAATGCCTATAAAAGCACGACAACCTTATATTCCTTAAGCGAGATCGAAATGTTGCTAAACAAATTTTATTCAAATTCGGGAATTGGAATTTAGGGTGTTACATGGTTGCACACAAGGTTGGGAAGATGAAGGAGGAGCGGGGTTTGAACCAACCTATTTGGGTGCCCAAGGAAGTCATCACCAACATGAAGGGGCCTCAAATGGTTTGGGTTCCAAAGGCCACTTGAAGGCCTTGAGATTGGGGACATGGGAGGCTTGGCACAATCAAGATGTGAAGATTCAAGCCTACAAGCCAAGCTTGCTAGTTGGACATGTGTTGCCCAAGTTCCCCGGTTGAGGTAATGGAAACTAGTACCTATCTCTTGTATCATCGTAGCTCCATTGTCGTGTTTAGATTACATTGTTTGCAATGTTTACATAAGGTAGGTTGCTTGTGTCATATGCTAACCCATGAGCAACTTACATGATTTGATTAGTGTGTAGGAAAGCTACACTTGTTCTTTCATGGTGCATGTTTTCATATATATCTCTTTGCATCATGAGCAAGCTATAGGGTTAGCTTCCCCTTTGTTGTCATAAACAATGTGCATACATTTGGTTGGTGATTCAAACACTAAATGGACACATTTTGGGGGATCTCATCCTATGGTTTGGTTATGGGACTAACATTGTTTCAAGCCTATCTTATGTAGTCCCTTGGCGACGCGTTCCGGTGCGGTAATTCATTCTAAGAGAATGCTATTTCACTCTCAATGTGATCTAACATCTCTAAAAGAGTGAATATAGCAACATGAGCTTCATGCTATTGAGTCATGTCCTTGCGAGCTTATGTCTCCGTTGACGGATAAAAGACATATCCCTCTACGATCCGCAAGCGTACGGACCCACACCTTTTTCACCACGGGATTCCCAAGGTTCTTGTCAATCCGCGGAGCAAGGGGATTACAAGCGTTCGATCTACAACGACACACTACCTACTAAAACCCTAACTATTATTATGGTAGAAAACAACTAAACTACATGTTGGGGGGTTACCCGAAAAATTCGGATTATTCCCCTAACACGAGAGAGAGAGAGTTCTTAACACGTTTAAGCACAAGTGAGAGCGCGAGTAACGGTGATTCCCTCTGCAGAATGCACAAGTTCCAAAAATCTAAATCCATTTACACGTGCCCTCGCGCCCCCTTTTATAGGGAGATGAAGGGACTTTTACACACCGACAACACCCTTAGGCTCAGGGAATATTCCTAGTGTGAACGCATACAAGAATGTCTTTCTCGTCTAACATATTTACAAATCTGCCACTAGTTCACACTCAAAACCCGGACTTTTTGGGACAACAACTTTGACTTTGCTTCTCCGTCGGTTCGTGAATGTCTTCACGTGTGACTCCCGAACCAGGCCCTCGACAGATTCCCGAATCGGCTTTCGCTTCTTCGAAGGTTCATGCATGTCTTCGCGCGTGACTCCCGAACTGGGTCCCCGATAGATTCCCGAATCGCCCATCTTCCGAAGTTCGCGCCATCGCCGCCTCGAGGTTCCGGCTTCGCATGTTCGTGCCTCCACCTCTTCACCGAACCACGATCCCCAAATTTCACGCATTTGCGAATTCGAGGCTTCACAAGTTCCGTGCTTCCGAAAATCGTGAGTTTCCCGTCCCCGAAAAACATGTCTCAAGAACTTTGTCAAACTCAACGTTTCGAGGGTGACGGGTTTCCGAATTCCCCAACACTAGCCCCTCGGGGAAGAGGGTTGACTCCGACGATCCGATTCCACAAACATTTCGGAAATTTAGTAAAAAAACGTCACCCTTATGTAATTATAAAAATCGATGCTTCGCAGATTATACAAATCCGATGCTTTTGCGGTTGTGTCGTGGAACATCCGAAATGCTTGCATGAACTTTGTCTTGAGGTCTACCCAGTTCGTAGACTTAGTGTGGAGGCAGCAACGGTGAGTACCAATTCGCATCGGTCCTTCGCAAGCAATGATGAAGGATTTGTCCAAAGGCAACATCATCCCCTCCCCGCCGAATTCACACCGATTCGTATCTTATGAGGAATTGCCTAGAGTTTCCGAAGCCGTTGTACTTGGGGAGAGAGACAAAGCTTAAACTTTGGCGGCCAAGGTGCTTGTTTGCAGCCCTATAGATAGCGGCGATTCGTAATCCATGAAATGTGAGATTCCGTTTCCCGCAAAGAAGTTATCTTTCGGGGGTTCTCTTTGCCGGCCCCGCAGTTCGGTGCGGTGATTCCTACCACGGGGAACTCGTTCTCTTGTTCTTTCATTTCATCGATTTCTCTTTGTATCACTTCGATTTGCTCTTTTGCTTTGTTTAGTCGCTCTAGCTTTTCGTAGATTTTTCTTCGCTTGCGATTGACTTGCGAACTTTTCTTTGTCTTTCTCGTTGTACCGCCGTATCTTCTCGCCGGACTATTTCTAGTTCTCTCGTCTATGGTGTTATCATCATCATCGACATTCTCAAATTCTTGCCGTTCGGCGCAGTTGTTCTTGGGTATGAGCCGTTTTTTCTGCTCTTGCCTTCATCAGAGCTTCGAGCTTTGCTCTCCGCTCTTGGTCCGTTGTGTTAGAAGGTTCAGGAACGAAAGAGGTTTCATTCCTTTGGGTGGGATGGTGATCGTCTCGATTTGCCTCTGCGGGAATGTTCTTGGATTTCTTCTGAGGTGGCATCGTGAGCTTTTCTTCGGCTGGAACACGGTGGGCGCCAATGTTGGGGGGTTACCCAAAAAATTCGGATTATTCCCCTAACACGAGAGAGAGAGAGAGCTCTTAACACGTTTAAGCACAAGTGAGAGCACGGGAGTAACGGTGATTCCCTCCGTAAATTGCACAAGTTCCAAAAATCGAATCCGTTTACACGTGCCCTCGCGTCCCCTTTTATAGGGAGATGAAGGGACTTTTACATACCGAAAACACCCTCATGCTCGGGGAATGTTGGGGGGTTGCCCGAAAAATTCGGATGACTACCCTAACATGAGTGAGAGTTCTTAACACATTCAAGTACAAGACGAGAGCGCAAAGAGACTGTGATTCCCTCTGCAAGTAGCACAAGTTCCCAAAAGTCTGAATCCGTTTACACGTGCCCTTGCGCCCCCTTTTATAGGGAGACGTAGGGACTTTTACATACCGATAACACCCTTAGCCTCGTAGAATATTCCTAGTGTGAACGCATTCGAGATTGTCTTTTTCATCCAACATATTTACAAATCCGCCATTAGTTCACACTCTAAACCCGGACTTTTTTGGGACAACAACTTTGACTTTGCTTCTCCCCCGGTTCGTGAATGTCTTCGCGTGAAACTCCCGAACATGGTCTTCGGCAGCTTTCCGAATTGGTCTTCGCTTCTCACCGGCTCGCGCATGCCCACGCGCCCGACTCCCGAACTCGGTCCTCGACGGGTTCTCGAATCGGCCGTTCTCCGAAGTTCGGGCCATCGACGCCTCGAGATTCCGTGCTTCCGCATGTTCGTGACTCCACTTCTTCAACGAATCAAGATTCTCGAACTTTGCATATTCGCGAATTCGAGGCTTCACGAGTTCCAGGATTCCGACAATCGTGAATTCCCTCGCTCCCGAAAAAACATGCTTCAAGAACTTTGTTAAACTCGGCGTTTCGAGGGTGACGAGTTTTACCGAATTCCCCAACACTAGCCCCTCGGGGAAGCGGGTTGACTCCAACGATCCGATTCCACGAATCCTTCGGAAATTTAGTAAAAAACGTCACCCTCGAACGTCGGAGGGGACACGCGTCGCCCGGGAAACCGAGGACCGTTAAATCGAGGCGTGTTTCGCGGAACTACCCCTCCCCGCCCTATAAATAGTGGGCCGCCACCGTTAAAAAATTTTACTGCCTTTCCGCCTTTTCACGATTCGTGCATCTCTCTTTTTCGCGGAATGCGGCTTTCTCGCTCGAAAAGCTCGCGAGCTTCGGTGTCTTCTTCGCACTTCTCTAAGGTATTCCTTCATCTTTCTCTTGTCAATTGTTACTTGTTATACTTTGGTGCAAGTGGTATCGCGATTTCGCGAGCTTTATTCGCGAATGTTATTTTTAATCGTTCGTATGTTCTTATCCGTTGGTTAGGTGGCTCGAGTTAAAAGCACACCTAGACCCATGACTAACGAAGAGCTTGTTGCGGCTGGTCTTCCGCTCGACCCAGTTGCCGAAGGTGCGGAGCATGCTGCACCAGCCGAAGATTCTGGCTCTCCCAGTGGCTCCCGGAGTCGCGAAGATGGGGAGGTTCAGTCTGACGGCGGCGAAGGCATCGGAGATGTGGATGCCGGTGTCGACGATCTGATCAAAGCAAGGACTTCCGGCCCGTTGCCACCCTCACTCGCCTTCGGAGAGTCGAAGGTGACAAGCAACACGATTCGGGAATATGAGAAGGCCGGATTCTTCCTCCCGGCGCCGGGCATGCGCCGCTTGACGAGCGCATCCCTACTCCTAAGGACGGGGAAATTGTCGTATTTCGGGATTTCTTTATCTACGGGCCGAGGTTCCCCCGTGACCCGATCCCGCCGCCTATTCTTGATGCGTTTTCGGTGAAGATCCACCGCCTTTCGCCTACATCTTTCCTTGAAGTGTCGAAGTTTATCCGGATTTTGAAGGCCTTTGGCGCAGCCCTAGCGTCGATGCCTTCGCCAGATTCTACGAACTGGTGATCATCCCTGAGTTCGTGAAATGTGAAGACGGGCAATTCTACCACAGTCAGCACGCGTGCTGCACCTTCAACACGCGACGTCAGAACACCGGACAAGGAATCACACGAATCCAGATTGCTCCTTGTTGCAAGTCCAACCTCACCGATGATTGGAGGTCTTACTGGTTTTATCTGAAGGTCGATATGCCGAAGTCGTCTTGCCCGATCGCGCTTCTTGCCTCGGTGAATGTTGCGAAATTCAACCAACGGGCCTTGTGAATCGAAGTTGCGAGAATGCCTTTCACCTAGCCGCACCATACTTGGCGGCCGTGACATCATCGAAGAATTCGTCGCCGCCCGGTCCGGCCTATCTCGAGTGGTTGGTCCCCTATTGAGCTCGTGTCCTACAACGTCAACTCGGCGTATCGTAAGGTGCCTTTCCCGAAGTTCGGGATTAAGCTTCGCGAAGACCGTAGCGCCAAGGCCTTCATGGATGAAGTGGAGAAAAAGGTGAACGTCATGGTAGGCGAATATACCATGAACGAGTATAAGGCGTACAAGGCCCTGGTGAAGCATAAGAAGAAGATCAACCGCATTTTTTCGGAAGTTTGCGGTGAAAATTTTTTCGGCTCTCCTCCGGTCCCGGTCCCAAGTTGAAACTTCCTGCCGTTGTCGTGGCCACTGCTCATCCGCCCCGATCAATGCTCGCCGAATAAGGTCGTCGAAGCGAGGCTCGTGACCTTCCGGCCGAAAGCGCTTCTTCGGGAGTCAAGCCTTCCAGACTAGATCCCCGGAATCGTCGAAGCGGAAGCGAAAGACTTCCGAACTTCGGACTTCGGACGTCGAACTCCCGGGCCGCCGGGGCTTGCCCGGATGAGCCGCAAGAGACTGAAGAAGGCTGTGAAGAAAGTTTCTTCCGTCGGCGTTCGGCGAGTCCCATCCGCCTTCGACGACGACGCCTTCGTGGAAACAGACAGCCTCAAAGGTGTTTTCCTCTGGCCACTGTTTAACTTTCGAGACAACCGTCCATCCGGTTCGAGAGAATGAATTCGTGGATGTTGATTCCTTTTCAGATGCTGCTCCCGAAGTTGACAAGGAGATTGCTCCCGCCGCCGCCGATGAATCCACCATTGCCGCCGACGCTGCCCCCCCCCCCTGAGGTCCCCGTTGCCGCTGAAGCCTCTGCTGCCGATGTCTCTCGACTTGCTCTCTCTCGGGATGAAGCTTCCCCCGAATTCGCCAAAGCGCTTGAGCTCACTGTGCAAAGGGGGGCGGGTCCTACCGAACACGCTCCTTTGGTCGAAGTTCGGGAGATTGTTCCCGAAGATCAAGCTCCCTCTCCCTCCTTGGCCGCTTTCAACAAGAGCTTCGGTACGTCTCACCTTTGCAAATTACCGTTGGCCTCAAGACCACTAGCATTGGGAGGAGGACTTCTAAGATTTTAACACCGTGGCAATCGTCCGTGACTATTGATGAATCGAGGAGAGGAGAATTCGGGACAACCCGAAGGAGCCGTTGTCGCTTCCGAGAAAGGGCCTCATCATTCTCCCGAAGGCACCCCTTCGCCTCGGGGTAAGGTTTCTTCCGGTTCGGCTAAACGAGTCACCATGCCAGCGATTCGGCAAACAAGGTTCGTCCCTTCTCGCGTGCTCTTTTGTTCTTTTTCTCCGATTATTGAATTTTGATCTTACGCCGTAATTTTGATATTTTCGAATTCAAGGATCTCTTGCACTCCTACCCTCCCTCGAAGCTAGCGCGCTTTCAAGAGGATTATGCGCTTAAACACTCTATGCTGGGGAAAGTTGCCATAGAGTGGCACGTCGAACAAGAGAAGATGAACAAGCAACTGACCCAGAAATCTAAAGAACTGAAGCGCAGTTTCGACCTTGCCCAATCCGCGGACGCTGAACTCGAGAAGAAAGTGGCTGAGTTAGCGGAGGCTCTGAAAGCAAGCCAGGACGCAAAGAGCTCGCGGAATCGGCTCTTGAACAATCCAAGAGAGATCTTGAAAAGGTTCAAAAGTCCCATGAAGATGACCTGAGTGTGATTGAGAATCTTCGGGAGAAGCACGAGCGGGCTATGAAAACCGCCGAAGATCTTCGTATTAATAATGCCAGTCTCGCCAAGTCCCTGAGCGCGAAGGACCGTAAAATCGTGGATCTCGAAAAGGCGCTTGCAGAGCAGAGTGAAGCCTCGAAGAAAAATACTTCCGAGATTCTAGAAAAGCTGAAACTGCTCTATGAGGAATACAAGAAGTCCTTGAATGAATTCGGCGTTCGTCCAGCCCCTCTTCCGGATAACATTGAGATTCCCGAATTCATGGACTGGATGGAGGCCGAGTTCAAGGCCCTTTCTGAGGTGATCTCTGGCGCCAGTGACTTCGCGGCCGCCTTCTCCGTGGAGAGCATTTTAAAGATTCTTCATGACTATGACTGCGCCGATTTGGAGAAGTTTCGCGAGAAGATCTCCCAATTCCCCAGCGCCACAAGCACTGCGATACTTCGAGCCAACGCCGATGTTCAGGCTATCAAGATCAAGTTCGCAAGGGAGTTCTGGCTGACTAGCAGGAAGGAGACCGTTAAGCTCGTTGCTCGCGCTAAGCTTGCTGAGGTAGTTTTTTGATTTCGTGACTTGTGCCTGCCGCAGATGTTTTAGTTTCTCGAACCTTCTTCACACTTACCTTCCTTTCTCAACTGAACGAAGAGGAGAACCGTGAAGACATCGCCACGTCTCCCGTAGGGTCGACCTCCGGCGAAGGTTCGAGCGACTCGGGCGAAGGAGGTTCAGGCAGCAGCAGCAGTAGCGGCGGCGAGCCGATGGAGACGAGCCGACGGCGAGCAAGCCCCCGAACAAGAGGATGATTCCCCGAAGGTGGATGTTACAAACTAGACGTCATATTCGAACCTTGGGTGTATTCGAGATTGTCTGTACATTTATGTAGATTCACTAAACTTTCCTGAACAAATGTTTTGTATAACTTTAACCTGCGCAGGTCCTGCAAGCTGGGCCTGCGCAGGACGTGTTGCCGCTACGAATTCATCGGGATAGGATGTTCGTTAGTGGTGAAGCATGGCGTCTGTTCAAGCGAGCACATCCTGAACAAGACTTTTCCGATTTTTGGCTTGAGGCCTCGCTTAAATTTTCTATAGGCTGTTTTGATCTCTCTTCATTTTTCTTGTTTCGTAAGAAGAGTCGCTCTGCATCCTCTACTTCGCGATCCACGAAAATTCCGAAGACGGAGCCCCTTAGCCCCTTAGCCGGTGCGTCCGACTTCGCCTATGCTAGTGATATGACCGAAAACAACATTTGTGAACCAGGACATGTTGTAGAACTTTCATTCTAAATTTTGCACCGATTGTTGTAATTATCGAGGAACTATTCGGAAGTTTTTATGCGAATAAAGCAATGAATACGTTTTTTCCGAAAAAACGCCACCCTCCCCCACCTTGCCGTTTTGCATGAAAACTTGAAGGTAGGTTCACGAATCTTACTATTCACGGATTTCGAGCATATCTTTAGGAGAAATCTTTGTTAATTTTTGAAAATTTCAACCGTCATTGTGCAAGTCGACAAAATTTGTTTTTCGAATTTGGTGGACTTGCCCCGATCGGCTGAGACTTGCCTTGGCTGAAATTGCAACCCTCGGTTGCTTCAACCAAGATTTTCTACAATTCTCCGATGGAGCCCCTTGCTCTTTTCTTACAATGATGATACCCGAAAAATTTTCAACAATCTACACTAACCGAGAATATGCAGGCAACCTCTTAGGCATTTCTTGTCTCGAAATCATCATGCAAACTTTTTGGTGTGAATCCCTTCGTGGATGGAATTTTTTTAGGCCACAACTTGTTGTTGTCTCGAGACTTTTCGGTGGGAATCCCTTGATGGATGGGATTTTTCTAGGCCACAACTTGTTGTTGTCTCGGAGCCTTTTCGGTGGGAATCCCTTGATGGATGGGATTTTCGGGCCACAACTTGTTGTTGTCTCAGGCCTCTTTTTCTCGATGGAATTCTGGCTATCACGAAGCCTTTCTCATGAACTTTTTCTTTTTTCATGATGGAATTCTGGCTATCACAAAGCCTTTCTCACAAACTTTTTCTTTTTTCACGATGGAATTCTCGGTTATCACGAAGCCTTTCTCACGAACTTTTTCTTTTTTCACGATGGAATTTCGCCTATCACGAAGCCTTTCTCATGAACTTTTTCTTTTTTCACGATGGAATTCGGCTATCACGAAGCCTTTCTCACGAACTTTTTCTTTTTTCACGATGGAATTTTGGCTATCACGAAGCCTTTCTCACGAACTTTTTCTTTTTTCACGATGGAATTCGGCTATCACGAAGCCTTTCTCACGAACTTTTTCTTTTTTCACGATGGAATTTTCGAGATACGCAATTTGGGGGAAGACTCTTTTCATATATATATCGGGAAGAGTATTTACATAGGATCCGCCTCGTTAAAAACCTTGCCTCTTGATTCGAGCCCCCTTTGCAAGGAAAAGAGTACGGTCCTTCTTATTCTAATACGACTATAAGAAGTAAAACTAATTTTTGTCCCGAAATCACTTATAGACACATGATTCGATTTTTTAGCTTTCTAAAGTACAAACTTACGAAAATCGAAAAACTACTACACGTTACATCTATCTACAACTAGGGTTTTCATGGATAATACCTTTTTAGGTCGTCGGCATTCCACGAATACGGCAACTCTTCGCCAGTCCGCTCCATCGGGCGAAAAGCCCCCGGCATATCCGTTTCCCCGGCGATGTAAGGCCCTTCCCATAACTCATGAAGTTTTCCCGGGTTCTCCCAATTTTTCTTTCTCTTCAAGACAAGATCACCGTTTTAATGTCCTTTCGGACCACCTTTTTGTCCCTCCATGCCCTTGTCTCTCTCTAGTATTTCTCAATGTTTTCCTGTCGCTTCAAGGATTGTCGGCTCGATCATGTCTTTTTCCACCTTCTTATCAATTTCCTCTATCTCTTTTCCCTTCGGGACTCTCATGCTTTCATTCTTGATCTCCTCCGGTCTCATAGCCTCGGTCCCGAAAAGTGGGCGAAAAGGCGTGAAACCCGTTGCCCTTGAAACCGTGGTGTTGTGAGACCGGATCACCTTCGGAAGTTCATCCACCCACTTTCCCTTTTTTCGATCAAACAAACATCTCTTGATTCCCGAAAAAAATCGAGCCATTGGCTCTTTCAACCGCACCATTGGTCGTGGATGATATACCGACGAAAATTTCGCCTGTGTACCTAAGGTTCTGCGGTATTCTTTGAAGGTGTAACGTCAAATTGTTTGCCATTATCAACCGTCGGTTCTCTAGGAACTCCGAACCTCGCGGACTATATTACGCCAAAAGAATTTCGAACCGTTGCCGCCGTGATATTCGCGAGTGGTTTTGCCTCCACCCACTTCGTGAAATAATTGACCGCTACGGCCCGCGAATCGGCGAGTTGCCTTGAGCTGTTGGTAACGGGCCTACTAGGTCCATTCCCCACCTCTGCAGAGGCCAAGTTGGAGGAATTAGATGAGCGGCATTGAAGGCGGATTACTCGTTGATTTCCCGTCTTCTGGCATGCTTCACATTGCCGAACTAACATCTTGGCATCGATGTTTATGGTGGGCCAATAGAATCCCTGCTTTATCGCCTTTCCAGCCAAAGCCCTGGTGCCTATGTGTGCCCCACAGAATCCGCTGTGAATTTCTTTCAGAAGTTCCCGACCTTTTTCGGAGGTGATGCAGCGCAGCCAAGGCTCAGTGACTCCTGATTTGTATAATTCTCCATTTACTACTGTATAGCCCCGAGCCCTTTGCTTTAATCTTTTTTCCTCCAATTCATCTTGTGGTTCGTAATGTCCTCTCAGATAAGCCATGATTTCTGCTCTCCAGTCTGGAATTTCCACTACATTCACGATTTGGGCCCTCGAATCTTTGATGGAGGGCTCTCTGATGATTTCGAAGAACACATCGGTGGTAGCTCTTGATTTCGGCCGCCGCCTTCGCCGTTTGTCCGCCTCATTGTTGTCATCCCTTGGGATATCTTTGGACTCGAATACCCTTTGAAGTGTTTTTCCATTTCTCTCGACTTTTTTGAGATATTTCATGAGAACTCGGATTCCCCGGCCTCGCTTTCCTTCTCAATATGTTCTTGGATCACTTTCGAATCCGTTCTGATTATGAAGGTCTGCTGTCCCAAGGCTTTCATTTTTCTTAATGCCAACAGTAGGGCTTCGTACTCCGTTGTGTTGTTCGTGGAATGTTCATTGTTCGCGAATACGAGCCGCGCTGCGTATCTTATGACCATGCCCGTCGGGGACGTTACAACAGCCGAAATTTCAACCCCCTTGTAACACCATGCTCCGTCACACTGCACTATCCAAGGTTCGGGTATATTTTCCTCGAGATTCTGAGTGGGTGAAGTCCAGTCCACGACAAAATCTACCAGAACTTGTGATTTTATTGCACTTCTTCTCTCGAAGTCTACCACATATTCAGAAAGTTCGGCACCCCACTTGACGATTCGGGTGGATGCCTCCCTATTTGCGAACAAGTCATTCAGCGGCTGGTTGGTAATGACTCTTATTCTGTGACCCTCGAAGTAATGTCTTAGCTTCCTTGCTGCCATGATGACCGCATATGAGATCTTTTCCACTCGGAATAGAAGACCTTGGAACCGGACAATGCTTCGGAGGCGAAGTATACGGGAATTTGCCTCGAGCTTTCCTTCTTCCTCCTTTTCCCCGCACCAAAGACCGCGCTTCTTCGCCGAATTTGACGCGGACACATACAACAGAAGTGGCGATTTTGGTTTAGGAGGACAGAGTTTGGTCATGGCGGACAAGTAATCCTTCAGTTCGCGGAAGGCTTGCTTCTGAGGTTCAGACCACTGCAAATTCTTGGCACTTCTGAGGACTTGGAAGAACGGTAAACTTCTTTCTGCGGCTCTAGGAATAAATCTGTTGAGGGCAGCTACTCTCCCTGTTAGTTTCTGCACATCTTTCACTGAAACTGGATCTTGCATTTCTACTAGAGCCTTGATTTTGTCGGGATTTGCTTCTATGCCTTTTGTTGATACTAGGCATCCAAGAACTTTCCCCTTGTGAATGCCGAATACACATTTCTCCGGATTCAGCTTCAGATTCGCTGCCCTCATGTTCGCAAATGTTTCCGCCAGGTCACTGATGTGGTCTTTCCTCTGAACACTTTTGACAACTATGTCATCCACATATGCCAAGATGTTTCTCCGAATCTGCTGGTGCAGTACTATTGCTATCATTCTCGAAAACGTGCATCCTGCGTTCTTCAGCCCTTCTGGCATTCTTACGAAACAAAATGTTCCGAAAGGAGTGATGAAACTTGTTTTTTCCTCGTCCTCTCTGCGAACCCTGATCTGATGATACCTAGAGAACATGTCCAGGAGCGAAAGCATCTCACTGTTGGCTGCATCATCCACGATTTTGTCTACCCTTTCCAAGGGGAAATCGTCCTTCTTGCATGCCTTGTTCAAATCGGTGAAGTCCACACACATTCTCCATTTCCCATTTTTCTTCTTAATCGGCACGGTGTTGGCTAGCCGACCGGGTACTTGACTTCTCGATTACTTGGGCATCCCGCAACCTCTCGAACTTCTCGCTTCCACTCGCTTTGACTTTTTCCTCGGACATTTTCCGAAGTTTTTGCTTCTTGGGTGGTATTTTCTCGTCCGTTTCCGGGACATGTTCGATGATATCCCTGTCAACACCTTGCAAGTCCTTAGCTGACCATGCGAAAACATCCTTGTTTCCGTTCGTAAATCGTATAAGTTCCCCGTCCTCTTCGGCGCCGAGGTTTGCCCCTATTATGACCGCTCTGCGTCGGGCATGTCATCCAAATACACTTTCTTTGTTTCATCTTCTGCGGTTATTTCATTTTTTTTTCTTTGTCCCCCTTAGGCTCTTCATAAGTTTCCTTCCTCTCATCACTGCTTTCACCGGTACACATTTGTTTGGCCGGGCGTGTGGCCTTTTTCTATATTCCCCGGCCTTCGCCGATTGCCGAACACCGTGATGACCCCTTTGGGCGCAGGCATCTTCATGCATAGGAATTGTTATCTTATGACAAGATCAAACTTGTTCATGAAACCTCTCGCCGAAGATCGCGAGGTATGGGTGATATATGTTAACTACATCGAAAGTGAGACTCTCTGTTCTAGCATTTTCAAGATCTCCGAAAGAAACCGGGAGTGATATTTTTCCCACCGGCTGGATGGGCTTTCCTCCGAACCCCCGCAATGGGTACTCCGGTGGGTCCAACATGTCGGCTTAGATTCATTTTCTCGAATGTTTTCGAGAACGGGATATCCGCCGAACTCCCGTTGTCAACCAGGACTTTTCCTATGACCCACCCGAAGAATATTGACCTCAATGACCATGGCGTCATTATGAATCGCGGATTTCAGCTCGAAATCTTCTTCGTAAAGGTGATTGGCACCTTTGCCCACTCCGGCGCGCGGCCGGGCCATCATTGATGATGGTGTTCACGGATCCGAAGTAATTGCTTCTCTCGCTTCTTTGTTTCGAATTCCATAGCGCATCCGCCCGTGATTGGCATGATAGTCACGAACGATGGCAATGCCTTGGAGTTCCGAGGTCCCGAACTTGACTGAGGTCTTGACGAACTTTCTGGGGGTGGTGGCAAGATTTCTCGAATGGGTTGTGGTTGCTGGATTGACTGGATCGCTTGCGAGTGAGGGAAACATCGTTGTGACGGCCGCCATCGTCGGCCGTGGTTGTGGAAATTGCTGAACTGAGACAGAACTTGACCGTGGGCTCGCGAACCGCGGTTGCCGAAGTTCGGACGGAACTAGCTTGGCATTGAGTATGCAATGCTCATTAGTGCTTTCTCTTGTTGGATTCTTGCCATGTTCTTCTTTGTTTCTGGGCACCCTTCGGTGCTGTGGCCTCTTCCATGATACTGGCAGTAGAAGTGAGGATCTTTTGGGTTGTGGTTCGTGAGTCCTGGGGTTCCTCTTCCTCTCCCCCTTCCTCTGGGATTGAATCCTCCCCTGGTGCTTGGCCTGTTGCCTTGTTGTGGTTGAGAGTTTCCGACGCTGTTGACGTTTCGCGGATGCTGAGGTGGTGCCCGCCAGGTAGTATCTCTGTTGCCCTGTCTAGCATCGTTTTGCTCACTACCCTCTTGCGGTGGTCATCATCAGACAAAATGTACTCCTCCAATTCTCAAAAACGTTCCTCAACTGTCTCGGGCTTCTTTCTCGTGAGATGGGAAGCTGTTGGCCCTGGGGTGAGACCTTTGATCAGTGCCTTGATCGTTGTCTTGTCATCAGCGTCGGGAATTTGAGACCTCTGTTGCATGAACCTTCTCACGAAGTTCCGCAGTGGTTCTCTGTCCTTCTGCTTGCAGTTATACAAATCTGAGGCTTCGGCTGTCGTGTCGTGGAACATCCGGAACGCTTGCATGAACTTTGTCTTGAGGTCTACCCAACCGTAGGGCGAGTGTGGAGGCGGCGAAGTGAGTACCAATTCGATCGGTCCTTCGCAAGCTATGATGAAGGATTTGGCCGGTGCAACATCATCTCCTCCCGCCGAGTTCACACCGATTCGTATCTCATGAGAAACCGCCCGGAGTTTCCGAAGCCGTTGTATTTGGGAAGAGAGACGGGCTTGAACTTCGGCGGCCAAGGTGTTGTTTGCAGCCCTATTGACAGCGGCGATTCGTAATCCACGAAGTGTGAGACTCCGTTTCCCGCGAAGAAGTTTTCTTTTGGGGATTCTCTTGCAGGCGCAGGGTTCTGACGCGGTGACTCCCGCCACAGAGGAACTCGTTCTCTTGTTCTTTCATTTCATCAATTTCTTTTCTCGTATTGCTTCTATCTGCTCTTTTGCTTTGTTCAGCTGCTCTAGCTTTTCGGAGATTTTCCTCTTCGCTTGTAACTGAGCTGCGAACTTTTCCTTGTCTTTCGTTGTGCTCGTATCTTTTGCTGAACCATGGCTAGCTCTCTGTCTATGGCATCATCATCATCATCCACATTCTCGAACTCCCGCCGTTCGGCACAGGTTGTTCTCGGGTGTGAGTCGTCTTTTCTCGCTCTTGCCTTCATGAGGGCCTCGAGCTTTTCTCTTCATTCTTGGTCCGTTATGTTCGAGGATTCGGGAACAAACGAGGTTTCATTCCCTTGGGTGGGATGGCGATCGTCTCGGTTTTGTCGTGCCGGGAACGTTCTTCTTGGACTTCTTCGAGGTGGCATGGTGAGTTTCTTTTCGCGGCCCCACGGTGGGCGCCAATGTTGGGGGGTTACCCGAAAAATTCGGATGACTACCCTAACACGAGTGAGAGTTCTTAACACGTTCAAGTACAAAGCGAGAGCGCAAAGAGACTGTGATTCCCTCTCGCAAGTAGCACAAGTTCCCAAAAGTCCGAATCCGCTTACACGTGCCCTTGCGCCCCCTTTTATAGGGAGACACAGGGACTTTTACATACCGATAACACCCTTAGGCTCGGAGAATATTCCTAGTGTGAACGCATTCGGGATTGTCTTTTTCATCCAACATATTTACAAATGCGCCACTAGTTCACACTCTAAACCCGGACTTTTTGGGACAACAACTTTGACTTTGCTTCTCCCCCGGTTCGTGAATGTCTTCGCGTGAAACTCCCGAACATGGTCTTCGGCAGCTTCCCGAATTGGTCTTCGCTTCTCGGCCCGGCTCGCGCACGCCCACGCGCCCGACTCCCGAACTCGGTCCTCGACGAGTTCTCGAATCGGCCGTTCTCCGAAGTTCGGGCCATCGACGGCTCGAGATTCCAAGCTTCGCATGTTCGTGACTCCACTTCTTCACCGAATCAAGATTCCCAAACTTTGCATATTCGCGAATTCGAGGCTTCACGAGTTCCGGGATTCCGACAATCGCGAATTCCCCCGCTCCCGAAAAACATGCTTCGGGAACTTTGTTAAACTCGGTGTTTCGAGGGTGACGAGTTTTACCGAATTCCCCAACAGGGAATATTCCTAGTGTGAACGCATACAAGAATGACTTTCTCGTCTAACATATTTACAAATCCGCCACTAGTTCACACTCAAAACCCGGACTTTTCGGGACAACAACTTTGACTTTGCTTCTCCGTCGGTTCGTGAATGTCTTCACGTGTGACTCCCGAACCGGGCCCTCGACTGATTCCCGAATCGGCTTTCGCTTCTTCGAAGGTTCATGCATGTCTTCGCGCGTGACTCCCGAACCGGATCCCCGACGGATTCCCGAATCGGCCATCTTCCGAAGTTCGCGCCATCGCCGGCTCGAGGTTCGGGCTTCGCATGTTCGTGACTCCACCTCTTCACCGAACCACGATCCCCGAATTTCACGCATTCATGAATCCGAGGCTTCACGGGTTCCGTGCTTCCGAAAATCGCGAGTTTCCCGTCCCCGAAAAACATGTCTCAAGAACTTTGTCAAACTCAACGTTTCGAGGGTGACGGGTTTTCTTGAATTCCCCAACACTACACTAGAGAGAACGATTAATATATCAAGATGAAAGACACTCGCCCACGGGTCTACGATACTAGAGCATGCAATCGCTTAAAGACATGAAAACCAATCTAATCTATCGGGGGTTGTGACCACGGTTTCGCCCCTTTCCCTCCTCTCGTACCGTCACTACGCGAAGGTATTCATGACTAGACCTATGATGGACACGGCGTATTGAATGGACCCAAGGAAGCATTGGAGCTCTACTCCCTTTACGGCATGGTAGAGAACCTTAAGCATTAAAGTATATTCAACACAAGATGATAGATAGATAAACCAAAAACGTGCGATTACATCTCAAGATCGATTACAACCCATGGACGAATGAGAAGATTACCCCATCAAGGTGTCGATCATGGCACCGTTGATCATGGTTTCCCTTCTAACGGTGTCTTCCTTCTTCTCCACGAGAGGGTGCTTCCTTCGAGGTGGTTGATCTCCCCTCCGGAGATCCTCCTCCTCTCTCTCTAGCTTGTGGATGGCCTTCGGTGCGAATGACTCTACCCCTCGGTGTTGGCGGCGCTTTAGGGTTGAAGATCCTTCGGGTACAAGGAAAGCGGGACCGAACCGGCCACGAAGTGGGGCCGGGCCGGCCGGCCCGGGCCGACCGGCCCGGGCCCACCTCGGCCGGTTCGGTCGCCCCTTTCGCTCCGTGGGTCCTTATGCATTTATGTACTTTGCCCCCTCCACTTGCATGATTTTGACGATGTTATCCTCGCGTCCAAGATGGAGGTTCTCTTTGCATGAAGTTCGGTCTTTTACGCTTCAATCCTCGAGGGTGTTCCTTTGTAACACTTCGGTTCTTGCCACCATTGGAAGTGATTTCATCAAGCTCATGAACAAGAACAAGACTCCGTAAATGCTCCTTTGAACTTGTTGCGAATCCGTCCTTTATGTCCATGTTTTCCTACATAAACACAACACTTCCAAATGCATGCACAAAGATGAACTTGTTATATGATTAGTGTTCCTAGTGGCGGGTTAGTTCCATAATCAAATCCAAACCAAAGTGTAATGAACATGCTAGGTGCACGAAAATACACTGTCAACATCTCCCCCACGCTTAGTTCTTGCTCGTCCTCGAGCAAGTACTCGTAAAAGGACTTCGTCCAAGGTGTTGTAATCATGTACCACTTATCCTTCTTCACAAGTTAGTCAATCCTTTCATCTCTAATACATAAACACAAAGTAATGATCATCAAACATAAACATGCGCGTTTAGAATTTTTACCACGTCAAGATTTACCCCACAACTCAAACTCTTCACTCAAAGTCTTCAAATTCAGCCATGCTTACTTCTTTGCTTTCATCGGAGGGTTTTTATGATTTTTCAAACAAAATCCCCGCAACAAGTATTAGACAAAAACCTTTCTCCAAGCTCTCTCAAGTCACTCATATGAGGTGGCTATCCTAAACAAATTTTATAAAACTCTCACCTCCCATAAGTCTCTCATATAACATGTAAAGTGGAGCTATAGGTAGGGCTAGCGCAATCAACACGGATATTATCAAACTAAGAACTTCCTCTAATGGTTGTCTACCGTCAAAGCCAATGATCATGAGAATTAACCATACGTAGGGATATCAAGGATGAGAAGATTTAGAATGGTGGACATGTGCAAGGGCAAAAGAAAATTATGACTACAAGGCACCGATGACGTCCTCGTTGTCGGACCGCACATGGTTGGAAAAAGAGTAAAAGTTTCGTCTCACAATCAACGTGACATCCTTACACTTTATTTTTCTTTTCTTTCACTTGATTCATCCCTCTCATATCTTTATTGCTACCTCCTCTTTTCTCTATTCTTTTTTTCTTTCATTCACATATTATTTTTTTCTTCTTTCTTTCTTTCTTTCTTTCTTTCTTTCTTTCTTACTTTCTTTCTTTTCCATACTCATACTTTTTCTTTTTATTTTTCTCTCTCTTGAAAACTTTTCAAAGCTTTCAATTCTCTCTTTTCTCGCATGCATACAATCTGAAATTTTAAATAAACCATGCTAGAGACGAGACAAAACTTTTGAAAGTAGGTTGTGTTCAAGGAATGCAATGTACAAAAGAGATATATAGGGTTGGGTATGGAATTCGGCGATGTACGAGACTTCCAAGGTGAAAGTTCTCATGACCGAATGAATGACGAGGCTAGCAATAAAAGATAAGCACAAGAACATGATCATTGCTTGAAATTAAAACTCCCAAGAGAGAAGGATCATAGCCCAACTCATCGTGCTAATCACACTTATGGTGGAGCAAAAAATAAATTGGCTTTGTATAGGATTTTTTTCCTTACTCTCAACTTGGAAAAAGAGGTTTTGCTAACCTTTATTACAAGGGTTTTATGATAATTTTCAGAACCGAGATCCTCCAACTTTTAGCATTGAACATAGCACAACTAACATGTGAAGCTCAAGATCGAAGTGTGGTATGGAAACTTTAAGTAGTAGCAATTCCACTAAGCACCACGGTAAACATTTTTCAAACCACACACTTATGTTCATATACCAAGAATCAAAGATAAACAAACAAGTGAATAAAGATAAGCAATACATAAAACACAAAGATATATATAAAGACTCTTTTTATTTGGTTTTCTTTGACTCAACACTAATTTAAGACACTTGCAAAAATTTTAAAACCCACTCAAAAACTAAAGACTCATTAAAACACTAAGACTCATCAAAATGCTAAGACTCTCACATGAAGATTAAACCGAACCTAAGCTTGAAGTTCAAAAGCTAAGGCTAGCGATCTAGCTCACCCCCACGCTTAAAACATACGACGTCCTCGTCGTATCTTACAAATTCCTAAGGGGAAAACTAGATCTAGTGATACTTCAAGCAAGTATTGCACCACTTGCTTCTCATGTTTCCAACCATGCCAAAAAGTTTGCGCACGTTACGGTTAAGGAACTTGTAGTTGTCTTAAACTACGTGCTCCAAATCCTCAATACGATGCTTCATCGCTTCCATGGCTTGGAGACATTCATCGACCGACGTGTAGAGATCCCCGATGGATTAATGGCAAGTTCGACAACACATCGGATGCAATCGGAAGGGGTCTTCATCGCCATTGTCTCCACCGTCGTCACCGCCGTCGTCGCCACCTCCATTGTTGTTGCCCCTCTCGTTGCCATCGTTACCGTCGCCATTGGGGTCTTCGGGAGTCCTCTCTTTGGGCCGCTCATCCCAAATGTAGAGGTCGTTATCTTCGATGGCCGCCCACGAGCTCGGGCTACGATCGTCTCCTTCGACGGGGTTGCGAGATGCAAGAGCTCCGGTCGGGACACGCCCTCCACAATGGATGTGTGTCGATCTTCGAACGGGAGGAGGGATATTCTCCTTCTCGGTGAAGTTGCGAGGTGCGAGAGCTCCGGTCGGGACACGCCCTCCGCAATGGATGCGGGCGGTCCTCTTGATCTTGAGCTCGCATCGCTTCGCCTCCTCCATCGATGGCTTCTTGGCTTGGTGCTTCAACTCTAAGCTTCTTGGGGCACAAAGGCTGCTGCAAGGGTGCAAAATATTGCTTGAAAGGTTTGATCCTCGAGCTCCCAATTCGGCCAACTAAATAGTCCGGGAGAAAAGCCACGGGAACCTTATTTTCCTTTTTTGAACGTCCCTTAAAATTTTCGACCAAAGAAGGAAGTCGAAAAGGAGCAATTCGGGCAAAAATCGGGGACGACGTCCACGAGGGACCCTCCTGGGCCGGTCGGCACGGGCCGGCCGCCCACCCCTGTCTCGGGGGCGGGCCGGTCCGAGCTTTTTCGTGCACCGCCATTTTTCACCTCCTTAGCTCCGTGCGAAAAAGTTGGCCCGTAAATCTTCGCGAGAAACTCCAAAAAACTAAAAGAAAAACTATTTACAAAAGTTGATGCCTTGTTTTTCGTCCTAGGTCGGACGTTCGGGCTCTTCTTCCATGGTGAAGACGCCAACATGGTGAAGGGGCACGACGTCGGGTTCGTAGTAAACCTTAAGCCGCCGACCATTTACCATATATTGATCGCCTTTCGTATCCATAATGGTTACCGCTCCGTTGGAGAGCACCGAATGGACAACATAAGGTCCGTCCCACTTGCATAGCAATTTCCCATTTCCGAAGGTTTTAAACCTCGAATTGTAGAGGAGGACCTTATCTCCTTCTAAAATTCTTTTTTCATCAATCTTTTATCATACCACCTTTTGATTCTCTCCTTGTATATGCTTGCATTTTCATATGCTTTCAACCTCAACTCCTCTAGCTCGCTTATTTGGATCCTTCGTTTTACCACCGCGGCATCGAGATCGAGGTTCGTCTCTTTAATCGCCCAATAGGCTTTATGTTCCAACTCAACCGGAAGGTGGCAAGCTTTTCCATAGACAAATGGATAAGGAGTCATACCTATCGGTGTCTTAAACGCCGTTCGATAAGCCCATAAAGCTCCGTCTAATTTCTTTGACCAATCCTTGCCTCCCTTCTCTATGGTCTTGTTGAGGATGCCTTTTAATTGCCTATTTGACGTTTCCGCTTGTCTGTTGGTTTGTGGGTGATAGGTCGGAGAGACCCTATGTTCAATTCTCAACTTGGACAAGCACTTTTTGAAATTCTTCCGGTGAAGTGAGTTCCTCCATCACTTATCAAGATTCTCGATGTACCGAAACGGGGAAAATCACGTTCTTGATCATAGTAATGGACTCCTCCGTGGAAGCTTTACGACATGGTATAGTGTAACACCCGAAAATTCTATCATAATAAAATATTGTTAGCAACATGGTTTAGTTTTATTTTCTAAGGATTTAATAAATTTGAATAAATAAATTTGCCTTTAATTAAATTAAACATCATTTAATAATTAGAATCAATCAAGTGTTTGTGCATCATGTTGAAATGCATGAGTTTTGGTTGTGGTGTGATTTTAAAAGTATTAAAAAAATTTTGTGAAAAAGTTTGTGAAAAATTGTGTGAAGGTTAGAATTTAAAATATGTTTGAAAAGTTGATTGTGAAAATCCTTTAAAATAGTTGGAGAATTTGTGTTAAAATTTGAGTTTGAAAACATGTAAAAGATTTGAATTTAAAAGGTTTGAAATTGATTTTAAAATGGATTTGAAAAGAAAAGGAAGAAAAAAAAGAAAAAAACGAAACAACCCAACCCAACCCGCGGCCCACAAGTCCTTCCGCCCACGCGGCCCAAAACCCCGCGCCCCCTCTCTCCCTCCTCTCTCCCTCTCACCGACGGACGGGGTCCACCCGTCGGCCCCCGTCACCAACCTCCCGCACCGCCCCCCCCCTTCCCCGCGCCGGCCGCCGCCACACCGCGCCGCCGTCCCGCCTCCCCCGCGCCTCCTCCACTTCCTCCTTAAATGCGCCGCCGCACTCACCCACCGCGGTCCCCGCCCCTTCCTCTCCCCGTAACGGCCGCACCGAGCCGCTCGCCGCCGCCATTAATGGCCGGCCGGCGAGCTCCCACTCCCACGGCCTTCCCGGCCTTCCCCCTTCACGCTTATACCTATAAAAGGTGCCCCAGGGCCTCCTCTTCACCCCGCGCCACTCCTCCTACCTTCCCCGCACGCGCAGCGCCGCCGCCCCAAAGGAGTCGTCGGAGCTCCGCCGCGCCACCCCGATCTCCTTCACCGGCGCCTCTTCCTCGGTTCCGAGCCCCTTGGTGAGTTCCTTGCGCCCTCCTCTTCGTTTTGGTGCAATCCCCGTCGAATTTGGTGCTCGGGGAGGCCGAGTTGGCCACTCGCCGGCGAACTTCGGCGCCGACCGCGCCGCCCGCGCCGCCGCGAGCCGCCGCCGGCCGGCCGTCCGCCGCAGCCGACCGCTCACACACGACCGTGGCCATCGGATCTAAGCCGACGGCCCCGGATTAAACGGCTGCGTACCCCTTCAAGCGGTCCACGGTGGACCGGTGGACCAGGTCCACGGGCGCGGTCCACCGCAGACGTCAGCAGCCACGTCACGCTGACGTCATCGCTTGCGTCAGCCCAGCCAATAGCAACCCGCCACGTGGCGTCACCACAGCTCATCTGCCGGCCGCCCAGACAACTTTGCAAATAAGCCCCCCCCATTTCTGGAAATTACATAAATACCCTTCCACCTCCAAAAACCCTTGCAGTTAGGTCCAGTTTTTCTCGGTTAAGCCCTTGAGCTTCTTAGGTTTTCCATCCGAGGTCCAAGCTTTGTCCTTTTGCATCTAAACCCTCCTAGTTTCACACATAATTATGTTTAGGTCCCCGAAATCTTGCGGAAAACTCCATAAACTTTCAAATATTCACAATTTAGTCCCTGAATCTTGTTTCAGCCATAACTTTTTCATCCTAGCTCCGTTTTACGCGTTCTTGGTGTCCACGCGATCGTCTCTCCAAGCCCATCATTTCTAAAAGCTTGTGTTAGTCTTTTGGTAATGTTTGTTGTATTGTTTTATTTATTGTATGTTTTTCTTGCATGATCGTAGCCGACGCGCCGTTCGAGGAAGTTCAAGTGCGAGCTTTGCGGATAAGGAAAGTAGCTTATCGTTGGAGAAAGGCAAGTGACCCTAACCACCTTTCTACCTATGCTTTAATCAAGAATACTATAAATTAATCGGAACATGGAGAACCACCCGGAAAACGGTGCAACCACGGTCCATATGGCTCGGTTTAGCCAATTAATTAGGTGTGCGATTGTATTGACGACCCTATCCGAAAGGAACACGGGGGGCTCGGGTTGCGGGGGTATAGCCCGGTTCTTTTGGGGTAGCAGCCTTTGCTAAGGTGCCGACCACTAGGGAGGGTTATGGTCCGCCCCGAGTCAGAATCGTCGTGGGTTGTTGATGCTTTTGCATATCTTTGTAAAGGCTTCGTAGCGTCCCTATGCAATCACACCTCCGAAGTGTGGTATTGTGCCCGATCAGGCACATGCGTGGTTGGGTTCAAAGTTCTTCGGGACTTTTACGCGAACTCGTGGGAAAAGTGTGCAACCTCTCGCAGTGTAAACCGATCGATCGGCCGTGCTCACGGTCAAGAGCGGCCCGGACACTCACATGATTAATTGAACTTAAAGATGGATTAATATTGCTTTCCGGTTATTCCCGTGGCCTTGCCGAGTACCAACCATAAGTGTACTCATCCTTGCTTACGCCGTTCGGAGAAGAATCCGGAGTGGAGTACTTCACCGACTACGAGGAATTCCGAGGATGCGATCAACCGTCGAAGCCTGTGGAAGATGAAGATGGAGTCGCGTCTTCATAGTTATCGATGTTCGTGTAAAGACCTTCGTGTCAACCATCCCGAGTGTAATAAAAGTTAATAAATCTTTTCTCGTACGTTTTGAGCAATGTCTTGTGATAATACACTCATGAGTCTATCATATGTGTGAAATTGTGATCCCGGCACACATATGAGATGCATTCGGTTTTCTACGGAAAATCGGGTGTGACGAGTGGTATCGAGCATTGTCGATCGTAGGACGCAGCTCGGATAGAAATGGTCGAGATTAAGGACTCTCTTTCTAGAAAGCCTTTCCAAAGATTCAAAATATCTTATTTACGCTTAAAAATTATATTTTATTATTTATCCTCTAACAAAAATCAAATCTTTTGTTTTCTTCTACACCGAGTCCGATTCTTGTTCTCCCACCTTGAACTACCACACGTGCTTTATAGGATAGCTTCTTAGGTTGCCTACCCCTTCTATCAGTTTCGTTTCGATAGAGCCGTTCTTGTGAGGACGTGCGATGTTAATGCTTGTTGATTGTAAACATGCATGATTTGGATCTTTGACATGATTGAAATGTTTTTGTGGAGTGATGGCCACAAATACATCAATAAAATAATTAAAGTTAAAATTTGAATCTTAGCCCCTTTCTCTTCATCTTTATCAACTCAATATCTTATCGAAAATACCTTTTCCCTAACAAATGGTAAACACCAGGTCAGGAGCTGGACAGGTTATTCCGTTCGTGCTCACATCGCCAATCAGCTGAATCAAGTTCCCTCCTCCACCACTAGAATTAGCAATGGATCCCACGATGCGGCAGTTCTTTGCGGAACGGTATGCATTAATCCGAACCTCACCACCACCTGCCCGAATCTACAGCACAACAGAACCGGACCTCCACCTCAAGGACCTCTACCACCTCCACCACCGGTGAACAAGCATAGAGAATTCATGAGCCACAACCCGCCCACTTACTCTCATTTAGTGGATCCCCTCGATGCCGATGATTGGTTCAAGACCATCAACAAGATGATGAATATCACCCAATGTAATGATCGTGAGAAGGTTTTGTATGCCTCGGGATGTCCGGAAGGTGCAACGTCCGATTGGTGGGATGCTTACACCGTCGCGCATGCCGCTCGCCGACACCATTACTTGGCGGGGAGTTCCAGGAGAGTTTTCGTACACATCACATCCCAACCGGTGTGAAAAAGGCTGAAGAAGAAGGAATTTTTAGCTCTAAAGCAAGGCAACATGACGGTTAGTGAGTATCCGGATCGGTTTACTCATTTGTCCCGCTATGCACCGGATGAAGTCAACACGGATGCAAAGAGACAAGAACGCTTTCTCGATGGTTTGATAGGGCCACATAACTATCGGTTGCGAGCCACACATTTCTTAACTTTCGGATGTTACTCAATAAGGCTATAGGCTTGGAGAATAAACGCAAGGAACTCCGTGAACGAAGCGCAAGTTTCAATCTCGGGGTCGGTCTAGCAAGTAACACCCGCCCTCGTTACAACTCATCGGAAGACTCTCGGTTTCGTTCTAGCACACAAGGCGAGTAAATCATGGACAGAGTCAACGGTATCGTTCGTTTGATGAACCCGAAGAATCCAACCCAATGACACCACGAGCTCCAAATCCTCATCGAACCGCTCGGTGCACCGAAGAAGGAACACTACTCCAGTTCACCCTAGCGGATGCTTCAACCGCGGAGAATTGGGACACTATGCCGGATTTGCCCTCGGCGCAATATGCCGACACCCCGGAGAGAGATAACGAGAGGCCAACGAACTATATGCATGGTAGAGTGAACCATGTGACGGTCGAAGAAGCTCAAGGAGACAAAGATGTTGTGCTTGGTACGTTTCTTATCAACTCGTACCCGCAACAGCTTTATTTGATTCCGGGCATCGCATTCATTTATTACGGAACGATTCGTGACAAAGCATGATGTACCCAAGAGTTCCATGAAGACACATTTGCTAATTAGTTCCCCAAACGGTGAAATGAAATCCACCTATGTATGCCCACAGTCAATCTTAAGATCGGAGAGATAGATTTTGAAGCGAGACTTAGTGATTCTAACATCCAAATGGAATAGATGTGATCCTTGACATGGATTGGTTAAGCAAGCATGATGGAATCATTTTGTGTGCCAAGAAGTCGGTGCTCTTAACTACCCCGCAAGGAGATAGGATTGAGTTTGCCGCTACAAGCCCGAAGAAGAAGGAGAAGTGAACAAGCTCTGTCGTAGTAAACCATCATCTTTCAAGATCGTCTTGTATCCCCTCCTCTTGTTTCCAGATCCCTCCGAATCTCGGGATGAGATTCTCTTTAAGGGGGTAGGATTTGTAACACCCGAAAATTCCATCACAATAAAATATTGTTAGCAACATGGTTTAGTTTTATTTTCTAAGGATTTAATAAATTTGAATAAATAAATTTGCCTTTAATTAAATTAAACATCATTTAATAATTAGAATCAATCAAGTGTTTATGCATCATGTTGAAATGCATGAGTTTTGGTTGTGGCGTGATTTTAAAAGTATTAAAAAAAATTTGTGAAAAAGTTTGTGAAAAATTGTGTGAAGGTTTGAATTTAAAATATGTTTGAAAAGTTGGTTGTGAAAAACCTTTAAAATAGTTGGAGAATTTGTGTTAAAATTTGAATTTGAAAACATGTAAAAGATTTGAATTTAAAAGGATTGAAATTGGTTTTAAAATGGATTTGAAAAGAAAAGGAAAAAAAAAAAAGACAAAAAAACGAAACAACCCAACCCAACCCGCGGCCCACAAGTCCTTCCGGCCCACGCGGCCCAAAACCCCGCGCCCCTCTCTCCCTCCTCTCTCCCTCTCACCGACGGACGGGGCCCACCCGTCAGCCCCGTCACCAACCTCCGGCCACCGCCCCCCCCCCCCTTCCCCCGCGCCGCCGCCGGCCACACCGCGCCGCCGTCCCGCCTCCCCGCGCCTCCTCCCCTTCCTCCTTAAATGCGCCGCCGCACTCACCCACCGCGGTCCCCCGCCCCTTCCTCTCCCCAACTGCCCACACCGAGCCGCCCGCCGGCGCGCCGTTAATGGCCGGCCGGCGAGCTCCCACTCCCACCGCCTTCCCGGCCTTCCCCCTCCCCGCTTATACCTATAAAAGGTGCCCCAGAGCCTCCTCTTCACCCCGCGCCACTCCTCCTACCTTCCCCGCACGCGCAGCGCTGCCTTCCCAAAGGAGCCGTCGGAGCTCCGCCGCGCCGCCCAGATCTCCTTCACCGGCGCCTCTTCCTCGGTTCCGAGCCCCTTGGTGAGTTCCTTGCGCCCTCCTCTTCGTTTTGGTGCAATCCCCCGTCGAATTTGGTGCTCGGGAGGCCGATTTGGCCACTCGCCGGCGAACTTCGGCGACCGCGCCGCCGGCGCCGCCGCGAGCCGCCGCCGGCCGGCCGTCCGCCGCGGCCGACCGCTCACACGCGACCGTGGCCATCGGATCTAAGCCGACGGCCCGGCCCATTAAACGGGCCGCGTACCCCTTCAAGCGGTCCACGGTGGACCGGTGGACCGAGTCCACCGGCGCGGTCCACCGCCGACGTCGGCGAGCCACAACACGGCGACGTCACCGCTTGCGTCGGCCCGGCCAATAGCAACCCGCCACGTGGCGTCACCACAGCTCATCCGCCGGCCGCCCCAGACAACTTTGCAAATAAGCCCCCCCATTTCTGGAAATTACATAAATACCCTTCCACCTCCAAAAACCCTTGCAGTTAGGTCCAGTTTTTCTCGGTTAAGCCCTTGAGCTTCTTAGGTTTTCCATCCGAGGTCCAAGCTTTGTCCTTTTGCATCTAAACCCTCCTAGTTTCACACATAATTATGTTTAGGTCCCTGAAATCTTGCAGAAAACTCCATAAACTTTCAAATATTCACAATTTAGTCCCTGAATCTTGTTTCAGCCATAACTTTTTCATCCTAGCTCCGTTTTACGCGTTCTTGGTGTCCACGCGATCGTCTCTCCGAGCCCGTCATTTCTAAAAGCTTGTTTTAGTCTTTTGGTAATGTTTGATGTATTGTTTTATTTATTGTATGTTTTTCTTGCATGATCGTAGCCGACGCGCCGTTCGAGGAAGTTCAAGTGCAGAGCTTTGCAGATAAGGAAAGTAGCTTATCGTTGGAGAAAGGCAAGTGACCCTAACCACCCTTCTACCTATGCTTTAATCAAGAACACTATAAATTAATCGGAACATGGAGAACCACCCGGAAAACAGGTGCAACCACGGTCCATATGGCTCGGCTTAGCCAATTAATTAGGTGTGCGATTGTATTGACGACCCTATCCGAAAGGAACACAGGGGGCTCCGGGTTGCAAGGGTATAGCCCGGTTCTTTTGGGGTAGCGACCTTTGCTAAGGTGCCGACCACTAGGGAGGGTTATGGTCCGCCCCGAGCCGTAACGGTCGTGGGTTGTTGATGCTTTTGCATATCTTTGTAAAGGCTTCGTAGCGTCCCTATGCAATCACACCTCCGTTGACGGTGAAAATCCGTCAACCTAGCCATGAGTTTACCTTCGGTGTTGGCATGACTTTTGTATCTTATTCATTGGTACTAACCCCCGTGGTATAACAAGTTCACTTGTGCATGTCGGTTTTGGAGTTAAGTGTTTATGCGGGGGTTTTAACGATGAAAGCAAGACTTCCGGGATAAGTTCATTAAGCACCTCATGACAAGACCTTGAAGCCCGATACAAGTCAAGCAATGAAGTGAACATGACTCCGAGAGCCCAAGGACCAAGCCCGAGAAGACGATAAACTCCGAGGACCGAACCGGAAAAGTGCCGAATCTTGCAAGACAAGGAGTTGAGTCCAATTCCGAGAGAAACCGACGTCAAGGGCCCACATGCAAAAGGGGAGAACATCTAGAAGACGTGGGAAGCAACACGGACGAAGCGAGCCGCGGGATGGGCCGGGTGGGCCCGAGCGGCCGGCCCCGGGGCCGGCCGCCCCCCAATTCGGGGCCCAATCGGGCTCCCCTTTGACCTAATTGCTTCTCGGGCTATAAATAGCCCCCCGACCGAGAGCCACGCGAACCGAAGTCGTAATCCGCCGCCGAGGAGCGAGAGAAGCTTGAGGGACACCATCTCGGAGATGAGGGTCGTGCTAGTTGTCTAGGGTTTCCCTAGCCGACGTGGGAACCTTGCATGGAAGACCACGTCGGAGCTCCGGAGCGAGGATCAAGATCGAGGGAGGGCCCCGGTGGTGATCTTGTTCATGTAATCATTCATGGTGAAGTTTGTAAGTGAATCCGATTTCTAGCGATTAAGTGCCTTCTCGATGATTTTGATTTCTTCTTGGTTTTGCTCCTTCTACGATCTAGTCTATAGCTAGATTACATAGGGTGCTCTTGTAGCCGCGGTGGCTAGAGGTGCATACCGGACCGGCCAAGTGATTTCAACTTGTTCTATCGAACTCGCCCTAGACTACCCGCATGAATAGGGATACGTTGTGACAGAACGGGGGTCTCGAAAGGCGGATGTTTTCGGAGTCGGATGGGAAGGCCACGATTTAAAGATGCTTTTAATGAGATTCGCTTTTCTATCTTCATCTATCTTGTTTGGAGCTACAACATAAGCATGATCTAGATTCTCTAGATTGGTTATCTCTTGCTTTCTCTTGTTACCTCTTTAGTAGATTAGATTAGATTCGTTTTCTTTATGAGTTAGTAGATTAGATGCAACTTACCTTCATTAGATAGCTTTACCTTGCTTTACTAGATTGAATCCTTGCGTTGCACATTGTTCCACGGATTCGATACCTTGGGTTCACCACTCGAGGGAAGAAGGGTCCCTTGACTACGACGGGAGACTTGTCCGCTTGCAAGTCACAAACGAACTTTGATACAATTATTAACCGTCAACAAGCCCCTTTTTCTGGCGCCGTTGCCGGGAAACAAGCAATCAAGATCCGATCTAGTATCGCTTATCTTTCAGTTTTTCTTTTGATTTTCTTTTGCATCTCTTATGTTTGATCATCCCTGAAAAGAAAAAAAATTCAATCTAATCTAGTTTTGATTAACCGTAGTTTTTATGTTTAGATTTTTGTTTTATCACTAACCCTAACCGGAGATGGTTGGCTACCTCTCCAAGAAACCCAAACCTTTTTTGTGGATGATCCAGGAAAACTTTACAGGCAAAGGTGACGTGCAACACAAGCTAAAGGGTTGGAAACCCTAGATTCAAAAGTCAAACTCGAAGGACCATCAAAATCTCCAAGGGAATCACCACCTCCAAGTCAAGACGCCGGAAGGCCGTTCAAGATCAACGAGGATGGAGAAGATGGAGATGGAGAAAGAAGCTCAACACCTAAAGGCCACCAAAGCAAGATCCACATGCAAGGAGCGTGAAGTGTTCATCGTGATGAAGATGCTAGACGCAAGTGGGACAACTTGTCGGGCGCCCGATGGGTAACAAAGAAGAATATCGGAGACAACTCCAAGGTCCCAAGACGGTGAAGGCTACTCAAACTCATTCGGGAGAGATGAAAGATCACACTAGAGACCATGAAGATCACGACCGAAGGACCGGAGTTCGAGATGCCGAGCCACAAGGAAGATGTTGCATCCGTCAAGACCAAAGGACAAAGCCGGACCGTGAAGACCAAAAAAATTGACTAAGCCAAAGTGGGTACCCAAGATTGCAACGCTCGCAAAGAGCGTTGATCCGGAGTAATCAAGTGAAGAAGTCTAGCCATGGACTATAAACGAAGCGCTAGGCGGGAGGCAACCCGTTTCATCGAGTCAAGAATAAGCTACCGGGAGGACAACCCGATTCCAGGTTTTTCAAGTCTTTTTAAATATAATTCAGTTTTGAATTTTACTACGCAAAACCTTAGACTTAGAATGGTTGAACAATATTAGAGACATAACTCTTGGTTGAATATTTTGCTTGATCATAAACCCTTTACATGAACCATCCTATGTGTTTGTTTGCTTCTTTTTCGAGAAACCACAACCAAAAAAAAAATTCAGAACCTAACTCAACCCTTCACCCTCATTATGGTGCTGTGGTTGACTTGTTTTTCATGCTAAAAACACTCGAGTAGAGCCACGACTTGTATCTAGATGTTATTTAAATTTCAGCATGTGGTAGGACTCGCGTGAACCTAGAAACTTGATTTTTGGTTGATTTAAAAATCCATATCCTTGGTTTCTCTAAGATTAGAATTTTTCTAAGCCTCACTTAATTTTATTTCATTCAAAATCTCTCTCACCTAATCAAAATTAGGACCTAAACCTATGCCCCCTTGATCAAGCCGGGAAAAGCTTGCTCTCAACTAATGAAGGCAAACTATACCGGTGAGACCGAAATCGACGTAGTCGAAAAATATTTTCGACTTACATTTGTTTTTAATGGTTTAAAAACTTCTCTAAATTTATGCTTGAGCTCTTGCATGGCTCTGAAAAATATTTTTAAATTTCGAAATAAGAGGAGTGCTTAGCCTTAAACACACTTAAAGGGAGGCAATCTAGTTAACCTAACCATGCATGCACCATGATACATCACGGGATGCCCCTCCAACATATTTAAACCACATGCAAAGTACAAGCATGGGGGGGCAGCCAAGGCTTTGTTTTGTAGGAATATCATGGATGCATGTGAGGCAAGAGAGTATGGAAGTGAGTCAAAGCGAAAACATCAAGTGGAAGGAGCAATAATGCAAGCGAAGGAGTGGACGGGAACGTTTGGAAGGTGTACGCGATCACGAAGCAACATGAATGCACTAGAGAAGAACCGCGCCAAGAGGAGGAGAGAGGTAAGTCTTTCATCCAACTCTTTGTTCGTGTGCTCTAGTTTGTAGGCCGGAATCACCTTAGACTTAGCCATCCACCGCGTTTGTTTCGTGCAACAAATCACATCCTTAATCCACTCAAAGTCCGGACTCCAAAATAATATTTGTGTACCTTGTTACCGGGTGAAAACCCCGGATATTTATTTGTGAGGGAGATTGCTGCAATCATGGAAGAAAACTACAAGCCTTTTCACCGAAGAAGAAGGGATCATCGTCGTCTAAGCCATCATCGACAACCTCTTCGAGGAGGCACTCGGTTTCCGAGTTTCCTCGGAGTATGGAGGAGGACACGGCACCGCCGAGGAGGAACCACACTCTTCTCCTCGGTGGCATGAGGGCCACACAAAACTCGTTTATTAGGTTTACCAAACTTCAATAACATATGGAGGAGCTGCCTGTCCAACCTCACCACTTGACACGATCATCCGCTCCACCTCCATGCGCTCCGTGGCATTCCAATGGGTTTATCATCACGACGGAGGAGGAGGAGAAGAAGCTCGCTCGCCTTAAGTAGAGGCTTGTAGCGAATGTCGACATCGACGACCAAGCTCTCCACATATTGGGTTTCACACGGGACACCGGTGCAATTCTCTAACGGAGTGTCGGCAAACACCCACAAGGAATTCGCCTAGGAAATTTTCATGACCATGGCGCATACCCTTGATGAAGGAGTGCTGAGTCTCTCATTCCGTTGGAGGGAGCCCACAAGAAGAGAAGAAGGAAGACACCGTCGGAAGGGTAACCTTGATCAACGATGCTATTTCTAGCACTTTGATGGGGTAATCTCCTTTCATCCATGGGTTGCAATCGATCTTGAGATGTAATCGAACTTTGTTGGATTATCTATCTATCATCTTACACCGTGACCATCATAGGTCTAGTCATGAATACCTTCGCGTAGTGAGAGTACGAGAGGAGGGAAAGGGGCGAAACCGTGGTCACAACCCCCGATAGATTAGATTGGTTTTCATGTTCAAAATGATTGCATGTTCTAGTATCGTAGACCCATGGGCGAGTGTCTCCTATTTTCAAAAGGGAGCTCCGAAACAAGTGGATGTGCATTAAGGCACATGGGAAGATTTTTGGAGTATGATCACGGGAAGAGACCATCAACGAAGAAATACTATCCGGAACCCCATCATCCAAGTGTGTCACTTTTGTGCAAGTGGATTTTTGGGAGAACAAGAGAGACAAAGATAACCAACACGGAGTTGAATTGGCTTTACTCGGCTTTGATTGCCAAGTGGCCAATAGACCCCACTCACCTATGATCAACCGGTGGTGTTGTTGCAACATCGAGTTCGGAAGATATTGGTTCGGGGTGTTACCTCTCCATATTGGCTATCTCTTTAAAACCGGGTATTACAAGGAACCCAAATCATCTCCTACCCGGGACTTCCCTAGGAATATATGGAGAAAGGAAAATATAAAAGTGAAGATGAGAGAGGAGGCTTCCAAGTGGCCTAGGTGAATTTGCCCCTTCCGGATTTGAAGATTAAGACTTTTCTTGAGGGGAAGAAGATCGGTTAGAGGAAGGACTTCTTGTGCCGGCGAAGAAAAAATAATAAAAGAAAAGAATTATAGGAGAAGGATCTTCTATGGCCCAAGAAGGAGGTGCACAACAAAATTATGTCCCACCATTCGGAGAAATTCCGGCATCGCCAAATTACTACGTTGGTGTACCAATGCAAGCATGGGGGAGTGGTGCAGCCATACCCCCACCATTTTTTGCGGTGCCCAACGTAGCCTTTGCGGAGCCATTTGCACACCTTCCTCAACCATAACAAAATGTGGCCACCATTGGAGGATACGCTGCAAGGAACCTGCAAATTATTGCAGCCATCCAAACCAATGCAAACCAAATGGGTGAAGGAAATGCAAACATTCGCTTATGAGCTTCGACACCTTCACCTAGCACCGTCGGACAATTCATAGGAGCAGTGGTGCATTCCTATTACAAGTAAGGGTACAACAACCAAGACTATCAATATCAACCACCGGCGGAAGATTAGAGAGAGGAGGAGCTTTAGCTATCTTTCCTTTACCCCCTTTTCTTTAATTTTCAGCTTGTTTGCACCTATGTTTGCGTAGTATTTTCAGCTTTGCTTTAATTTTCAGTTTTTAGTTTAATTTTCAGCGTGTGTGTTAGTGTTTATTTTCATCATGAATAATGTCACCACCAAGTTTTTACCTTTGGTAAAGTTACAAAGTTTGTGCCATGATGATATATGATTATAATTGCCGCTTTGTTTATCTTTGTAATTGATTTATGCATGTTTGAACTAGTGCTCTCTTAAAAATACAAATCTGAAATTATCTAAATGCTAGCTCAATCTTCAGCGGAGGTTATGATTAAAATAAAGACCCATAGTGTTTTATGTGCTCTCAAGTTATGAATAGATTAAAGATGTCTTTTATGCTCAAAAATATTGCTAACCTTGTCATAAATATCACTTGTGTGTTGCTCAACCTATCCGAGCCTTATATATATTTGAGTGCATAAACTTTAGTGTAAAAGATTTATTTTTGAGTGAGTTATTGCAGGCCATGATTTCTCCGGCCCGAGACTAAGAAGCTGGTCATTCCGTTTTTGCGTATCTATCTTTTTGCTAGCCTTTTATCCGTGCATTGTGTATCCCCGCATCGGAGATTTCACAAACCTCGCCGGATATCCACACTTAAACCAAATATCATCTTTTGTGATCACCTCCTTGTCCACAACCTATCGTTGAGAATGGATCATCAATTCAAGGAAGATCGCAAGACGGTGCCAACATTGAAGATTTCAAGTATCTCTCCAAGGAAGAATACCCCGGTACCTACCTTATTTTTCGCCTCTTTGCTCGAGGACGAGCAACGTCTAAGCATGGGGGAGGAGGTAGGTACGGTGCAGTTTTAGAGTTCAAAAAGGGAGTATTTTAAAAAAAATATAATGAAATAATGATGAAAGAAAAAAATTCGGCGATATGCGTGACTTCCAAGGTGAAGGTCTCACAAGAAGAAAAAATATATATATATAATGAAAGAAAGAAAGAAAGAAAGAAAGAAAAAAAGAGAAATATGAGAAAGAGAAAAAATATGTGCGTAAAGTGAACTCCCCGGTTCTCTAAGAGTGCATTCAAGGCTTCAAGTTTAAAAGATCCATTCTCATTTTCCAACCATGTGCAATCCGATAACGAGGACTTCCTTTGTGCCTCGGGATCACTCTTTGCCATTTGCACATGTCCACTCATCTAAAAGTGTGTGTATTTTTCTCTTTCCCCTCCTTGATTTAACATTATTTTCCAATGACCTTTTTGACGAGTCTCGGTAAGACCATGAGAAGCTAGTCTTGTTTTGACAACACCTCATTTATAAAATCTTGTTAGGACTAAACTTTCCCAAAGCTCCATATAAAGCCTACCACACATATATGTTATGAGAGGGAAAGGAGTAGAATATATAGGCTTGAGAGACAAGTGAGATGAGAGTTCATGAGCAATATGCAAGGTGATTTAAATTTGTGAACTTGGTTTAGCTCTTTTCTTTATCTTGATTCTTTATTTCAAAAATTCGAGATCTATTTAAACTTTGTGAGCATGTTAATACTTGTGGGATAAGCTTAATAAGAATCTACCCTCCGTAGAGGTGAAGGCTAGTACATTATGGAACTTTAACGAATTAAACTTTTGAGAGCATTATGTTTTTTTTCATGTATGATCAAGTGCAAGGTTTAAACATTGACGGGCAACGATGATATCCATCGAAGGCTTACTCGAGGACGAGCAAGGTTTAAGCATGGGGGAGATGTTGACGGTGAAAATCCGTCAACCTAGCCATGAGTTTACCTTCGGTGTTGGCATGACTTTTGTATCTTATTCATTGGTACTAACCCCCGTGGTATAACAAGTTCACTTGTGCATGTCGGTTTTGGAGTTAAGTGTTTACGCACGGTTTTAACGATGAAAGCAAGACTTCCGCAATCCATATGGCTCGGCTTAGCCAATTAATTAGGTGTGCGATTGTATTGACGACCCTATCCGAAAGGAACACGGGGGCTCCGGGTTGCAAGGGTATAGCCCGGTTCTTTTGGGGTAGCGACCTTTGCTAAGGTGCCGACCACTAGGGAGGGTTATGGTCCGCCCCGAGCCGTAACGATCGTGGGTTGTTGATGCTTTTGCATATCTTTGTAAAGGCTTCGTAGAGTCCCTATGCAATCACACCTCCGTTGACGGTGAAAATCCGTCAACCTAGCCATGAGTTTACCTTCGGTGTTGGCATGACTTTTGTATCTTATTCATTGGTACTAACCCCCGTGGTATAACAAGTTCACTTGTGCATGTCGGTTTTGGAGTTAAGTGTTTACGCGGGGTTTTAACGATGAAAGCAAGACTTCGGGATAAGTTCATTAAGCACCTCATGACAAGACCTTGAAGCCCGATACAAGTCAAGCAATGAAGTGAACATGACTCCGAGAGCCCAAGGACCAAGCCCGAGAAGACGATAAACTCCGAGGACCGAAACAGAGAAAAGTGCCGAATCTTGCAAGACAAGGAGTTGAGTCCAATTCGGAGAGAAACCGACGTCAAGGGCCCACATGCAAAAGGGGAGAACATCTAGAAGACGTGGGAAGCAACACGGACGAAGCGAAGCCGCGGGATGGGCCGAATTGGGCCCAGCCGGCCGGCCCGGGCCGGCCGGCCCCGGCCCAATTCGGGGCCCAATCGAGCTCCCCTTTGACCTAATTGCTTCTCGGGCTATAAATAGCCCCCCGACCGAGAGCCACGCAGAACCGAAGTCGTAATCCGCCGCCGAGGAGCGAGAGAAGCTTGAGGGACACCATCTCGGAGATGAGGGTCGTGCTAGTTGTCTAGGGTTTCCCTAGCCGACGTGGGAACCTTGCATGGAAGACCACGTCGGAGCTCGGAGCGAGGATCAAGATCGAGGGAGGGCCCCGGTGGTGATCTTGTTCATGTAATCATTCATGGTGAAGTTTGTAAGTGAATCCGATTTCTAGCGATTAAGTGCCTTCTCGATGATTTTGATTTCTTCTTGGTTTTGCTTCTTCTACGATCTAGTCTATAGCTAGATTACATAGGGTGCTCTTGTAGCCGCGGTGGCTAGAGGTGCATACCGGACCGGCCAAGTGATTTCAACTTGTTCTATCGAACTCGCCCTAGACTACCCGCATGAATAGGGATACGTTGTGACAGAACGGGGGTCTCGAAAGGCGGATGTTTTCGGAGTCGGATGGGAAGGCCACGATTTAAAGATGCTTTTAATGAGATTCGCTTTTCTATCTTCATCTATCTTGTTTGGAGCTACAACATAAGCATGATCTAGATTCTCTAGATTGGTTATCTCTTGCTTTATCTTGTTACCTCTTTAGTAGATTAGATTAGATTCGTTTTCTTTATGAGTTAGTAGATTAGATGCAACTTACCTTCATTAGATAGCTTTACCTTGCTTTACTAGATTGAATCCTTGCATTGCACATTGTTCCACGGATTCGATACCTTGGGTTCACCACTCGAGGGAAGAAGGGTCCCTTGACTACGACGGGAGACTTGTCCGCTTGCAAGTCACAAACGAACTTTGATACAATTATTAACCGTCAACAACCTCGGAAGTGTGGTATTGTGCCCGATCGGCATATGCGTGGTTGGGTTCAAAGTTCTTCGGGACTTTTACGCGAACCGTGGGAAAAGTGTACAACCTCTCGCAGAGTGTAAAAGGCGATCGATCGGCCGTGCTCACGGTCAAGAGCGGCCCGGACCCTCACATGATTAATTGAACTTAAAGATGGATTAATATTGCTTTCCGGTTATTCCTGTGGCCTTGCTGAGTACCAACCATAAGTGTACTCATCCTTGCTTACGCTGTTCAGAGAAGAATCCCGGAGTGGAGTACTTCACCGACTACGAGGAGTTCTGAGGATGCGATCAACCAGTCGAAGCCTGTGGAAGATGAAGATGGAGTCGCGTCTTCATAGTTATCGATGTTCGTGTAAAGACCTTCGTGTCAACCATCGTGAGTGTAATAAAAGTTAATAAATCTTTTTCGTACGTTTTGTGCAATGTCTTGTGATAATACACTCATGAGTCTATCATATGTGTGAAATTGTGATCCCGGCACACATATGAGATGCATTCGGTTTTCTAAGGAAAATCGGGCGTGACATATAGCCTCTACCCACTTGGATACATAATCAACCATGACTAGGATATACTCAAATCCAAATGAGTTTTCAAAAGGCCCCATGAAGTCTATACCCCATACATCGAATATGTCGATTTGTAGGTTGTATGTCAAAGGCATAGAATTTCATTGAGAGATGTTTCCGGTTCTTTGGCATTCGGGGCATGATGCAACATATCTTTTAGTATCTTCATGCATCTCCGGCCAATAGAATCCCTCGACCATACCTTTGCTTGGGTTCGAAAATGGCTATAGTGTCCACCGTACTCCGCCGACCGACACTTTCTCAAAATCTCTACCCTTTCTTCTCTTGGCACACATCTTCTCATTACTCCATCATTGCCAAGTTTGAAGAGGTATGGTGCATCCCAAAAGTATTTCCTACTTTCGGAGATTATCTTCCTTTGAGTGTTTTTATCTAGATGATCGAGGGGCATCTTTCGAATTGCTCGAATGATATTGATCATCCATGTGTCTTTATCAAGCACTTTATGGAGGTGGTTATCTCTCATCTTATCTTCTATGGGCTCTTTGTCAACTTGTCCACGATTCATCCTAGACAAATGATCAGCCACAACATTTTCCACCCCCTTTTTATCATGAATTTCAACATCAAATTCTTGGAGAAGAACGATCCAACGAATCAAACATGGTTTAGCTTCCTTCTTAGCCAAGAGATACTTGATGGTTGCGTGATCGGTGTAAACAATGACTTTCGAGTTCACGATGTAAGATCTGAATTTTTCAAAAGCGAATACCACCGCTAGCAACTCCTTTTCCGTAGTGGCATAATTTAATTGTGCCCCACTAAGAGTTTTGCTAGCATAGTAAACGGCGTGAACTCGGCCTTCCTTTCTTTGACCCAAGACCACGCCTATGGCGTAGTCACTTGCGTCACACATGATCTCGAAAGGTTGGCTCCAATCTGGAGGTTGCATGATGGAAGCACTCACCAAGGCATTTTTCAAGGTCCTGAATGCCGCTAGGCACTTCTCGTCAAAGTCAAAAGCCACATCCTTTTGAAGAAGATGCGTTAAAGGCTTAGTGATCTTCGAGAAGTCCTTAATAAATCTTCTATAGAATCCGACATGGCCTAGAAAGCTCCTTAAGGATTTAAACATCCGTAGGAGGTGGGAGTTGCTCAACCGTCTCTACCTTAGCCTTGTCCACTTCAATTCCTCTCTCGGATATAACATGTCCGAGCACTATGCCTTGCCTAACCATGAAGTGGCACTTTTCCCAATTTAACACCAAGTCTACTTCCGCACACCTCGTGAGGACCATTTCTAAGTTTGCTAAGCAATCCATCAATGTCTTCCCATAAACGGAAAAATCTTCCATAAACACTTCAACAATTTCTTCGATGAATTCCGAAAATACGGCCATCATGCAACGTTGAAAAGAGGCCGGAGCGTTGCATAGGCCGAAGGGCATCCTTCTATATGCAAACGTTCGTAAGGGCACGTAAACGTTGTCTTGTCTTGATCGTCCGGTGAATGGGAATTTGCATGAACCCCGAGTACCCATCGAGAAATCAAAAATAAGCGTGGTTTGCTAACCTCTCGAGCATCTCGTCGATGAACGGTAGGGGAAGTGATCATTCTTCGTCGCTTTGTTAAGCTTACGATAATCGATACACATCCGCCACCCGGTCACGGTTCTTTGCGGTATCAATTCGTTCTTCTCACTCTTCACCACGGTCAAACCTCCTTTCTTCGGTACACAATGTACCGGGCTCACCCACTCACCATGCGGAACCGGGTAGATGATCCCGGCATCAAGTAACTTGATAACCTCTTTCTTTACCACCTCTCGCATGGCATGGGTTAGCCTCCTTTGGTGGTCCACTACGGGCTTACATTGGTCTTCCATTGGTATATGATGAGTGCAAAAGGCTGGGCTAATACCTTTGAGATCATTAATCGAATATCCAATCACCTTCCTATGTTTTTTAATAAAATCAGCAACGCCTCATTTTCTTCGGGACTCAACTCGTCGCTCACAATGACTGGATAAGTTTTGTCGGGGCCCAAAAATTCATACTTTAATCCTTTGGGCAAAGGTTTAAGGTCTACCTCGGGCGCTTGTGGCTCCTCGGGTTTTATTTCTCCTATGTCTTCGAATTTTCCTTCCTCCACGCTTCCATCATGTGGCTCTAAGCCTTTTGTTGCTTCTTCTAGTTCTTCATCTTGTTGATCACTAATTTGATTTTCCATTACTCTTTGCGGCGGGTCTCTAAGAGTTTCAACAAAACAAAGACTATCTATCTCTTCTACTTCTTCATCTTCGGGAGGAAAGGGTGTAAGGTGTTTAGAAGCACGAAGAAAGTTATATGTGTACTTTGTTCCATTAAGGTTCATTGTTACTTTGCCTTCTCCGGCATCTAACACGGCATCAACCAACTTAAGAAAAGGCCTACCTAAGATTATGTTATCATGATTACTATGGTAAGCATCAATAACAAAGAAATCGGTTGGTATGTAATTTCTAGAGATTTTTACTTTCATGTTGCAAGCAATACCTAGAGGTTTAATAGTTCTACCATCTCTCATAATTAATTTCGTTGATGTTGGAGCTAAGTCTAGGTTGTGGTCTTGAACTTTATCGTAAATTTTAGAAGATAGGACACTTACTTGGGATCCGATGTCGCATAAAGCCTTGCATTGAACTCCGTTGATCTCGCAACTCAAGTGTGGTGTCATCTTCTCTTCTTATTCGGATCCTATCGCGTAGATTTCGGCGAGGCGAGCATATGGTGATGCTTCGGGCTTGATCCCCATGATTCTCTTCACCTCAGCTATGTGTTCCGGATCCACTATGTCATCTCCAAAGAGTTTTTGAAAAATCTCACTCGGTCGTTTCAAGGTCGTATGAATTTTCCGCTTTCTTCTCCGGTGGGAAATCCACTTCCAATGCTCTCGCCATTCCCTTTTGATTAGGGAACGGTCTTCTCTTGTCGAATACTTCTCCGTAATCGATAGGAACCCAATCCATTGGTTCGAACTCCCTTAGTGGCTTCGCGCTTGACATGCTTCTCGTCTCATTCGGTACGACGAAGTCGACGCTCGGGGTAGTTCTTGACTTGATGTGTTCTTCTCTAAGCTTTTCCGCGATTGGTCCTCTTTTGTGACTTCCGGGGTTGCCTCTTTAGAAAATTCAGCACACTTCTTCTTCCTCGAATTGTATTCCGGCTCTTCCGCAAGTCTTGTTTCCCAATCTCTTCTCATGGTAGCCGCTTTACTAACTTTTTGTAGAAGTTGGACGGCTTACGTGAGTGTTTTCTCCATGAGATCCCCACCGCACACATTTCGACGTGTTGCATGCAACTAGGGGTTAGGGAAAAGAGAAATGTATGCAAGAGTACGTCACCGGTGAAGCCGAGTTTTGGTCCTTGTTCGATCAACCCATTAAATCTATCCCGGGCTTGGTCTATCCCTTCCTCTTCTCCTTGCATGAAATTGATCACTTGCCTCCTTAGATGTTGAACCTTGCTAATTGGAAAGAACTTCTCGGAAAACTTCTTTGTCAACTTGTTCCAATTGCCTTCAACTTCAAATGACGCAAACGAGTACCATGTCTTTGCATTGCCGGCAAGTGAGTAGGGAAAGAGATTCCATTTAAACCATTCATCGGGAACTCCTTCTTGACGCACCGTGTTGCATATCGTCGTGAAATCCCTTATGTGTCTATATGGGTTCTCCGTAACCATCCCTTCAAACGGGTTCGCCGCCACCATCTCGATGATCTTGGATTTAATCTCATACTTGGTCGCTTCGAGCTTCGAATCCGACTCTTGTACTTTTATGTCTTCACATCGAGGGCTAGCGTAATCCCTTAGTGATTTCTCCGGTTCTTCCATGGGTTGATTAACGAACGCCATCTAGACAATAAGATAAAAACAAAAACAAAAACGAAACAAGTGTTTTTCTAGATAATATATGTTAGATAAAGCAAATAAAAGATAAACTAAAATATAAAACTAAGTTAAATGCAAATCAAACGATGTAAACTAGCTTGCTCCCCGGCAACGGCGCCAGAAAAAGGGGCTTGTTGACGGATAAAAGACGTATCCCTCTACGATCCGCAAGCGTACGGACCCCACACCTTTTTCACCACGGGATTCCCAAGGTTCTTGTCAATCCGCGGAGCAAGGGGATTACAAGCGTTCGATCTACAACGACACACTAGCTACTAAAACCCTAACTATTATTATGCTAGAAAACAACTAAACTACACTAGAGAGAACGATTAAGATATCAAGATAAAAGACACTCGCCCACGGGTCTACGATACTAGAGCATGCGGTCGCTTAAAGACATGAAAACCAATTTAATCTATCGGGGGTTGTGACCACGGTTTCGCCCTTTCCCTCCTCTCGTCTTGTCACTACACGAAGGTATTCATGACTAGACCTTTGATGGACATGGCGTATTGAATGGATCCAAGGAAGCATTGGACCTCTACTCCCTTTACGGCATGGTAGCTAACCTTAAGCATTAATGTATATTAAACACAAGATGATAGATAGATAAACCAACAAAGTGCGATTACATCTCAAGATCGATTACAACCCATGGACGAATAAGAAGATTACCCCATCAAGGTGCTTGTTCATGGCACCGTTGATCATGGTTTCCCATCCGACGGTGTCTTCCTTCTTCTCCTCGAGAGGGTGCTTCCTTCAAGGTGGTTGATCTCCCTCGGAGATCCTCCTCCTCTCTCTCTAGCTTGTGGATGGCCTCCTGGTGCGAATGACTCTCCCCCTCAGTGTTGGCGGCGCCTCGGGGCTTTTAGGGTTGAAGATCCTTCGGGTACAAGGAAAGCGGGACCGAACCGGCCACCGAAGTGGGCCGGGCCGGCCGGCCCGGGCCGACCGGCCTGGGCCCACCTTGGCCCGGTCGGTCGCCCCTTTTCGCTCCCGTTGGTCCTTATGCATTTATGTACTTTGCCCCCTCCACTTACATGGTTTTGACAATGTTATCCTCGCGTCCAAGAGGTTCTCTTTGCATGAAGTTCGATCTTTTACGCTTCAATCCCCGGGGGTGTTCCTTTATAACACTTCGGTCCTTGCCACCATTGGAAGTGATTTCATCAAGCTCATAAACACGAACAAGAATCCGTAAATGCTCCTTTGAACTTGTTGAGAGTCCGTCCTTTGTGTCCATGTTTTCCTACATAAACACAACACTTCCAAATGCATGCACAAAGATGAACTTGTCATATGATTAGTGTGCCTAGTGGCGGGTTAGTTCCATAATCAAATCCAAACTAAAGTGTAAGGAACATGCTAGGTGCACCAAAATACACCGTCAACAAGTCTCTATATAAGTTCAAAGGCAATGTACTCATACATTCCTAATCCTTGTGGTACCTCAAGTGCTCTCTTTGCAAGCTTCTTTCAAGTGGTGTCACCTAGTGATATCATTTCCAAGTGGCTCATCTCAATGTGGTGCCAACAAGGTAGAGAGGATCATCCCCCGGAGGTATGCAATGATCAAAAGACTACAAGTGATATCTACAAGTGGTAATGTAACAAGAACCCATTTGTCTTATCTCTTGTTCTTTAAGCTACCTCCTTGCATGATATGCTCTAAGCTTCCTTGTCTTACAAGTTTGTAGTTGTGCACTTGTTTTTCACACCATCTTTTGTGCACACACTTAGGGGGAGCTTAGTTTGTATCATGCTAGTCTCATGAGCTTGTGATCCACCTTAGTTATTCTCACATGTGGTATCTTCATTGATACCATACATATGGATCATGGTTCATGCGGCTTTCTCCCTTGTATTTAACATTTCTCTTTGAGCTATGTTTGCTAGGACTTTCTAGTTTTCTTGGAGCCTTTTTGCTTTGGACTTTTTTGGAGATTTTATTCCAAAGGGGGAGAATGTGAGGCGGTGACAAGTGTATTTTGGTACACCAAGCATGTTCATTACACATTGCTTTGGATTTGATTATGGAACTAACCCGCCACTAGGCACACTAATGATATAACAAGTTCAACTATGTGCATGCATTTGGAAGTGTTGTGTTTATGTAGGAAAACATGGTACTCGGGGTTTACATGCCCTTATGGAATGTTTGCATATAGAAGGATGCCCTTCGGTCTATGCAGCGCTCCGGCCTCTTTTCAACGTTGCATGATGGCCGTATTCTCGGAATTCATCGAAGAAATTGTCGAGGTGTTCATTGACGATTTTTCCGTTTACGGGAAGACGTTCATGGATTGCTTAGCGAACTTGGATAAGGTCCTCACGAGGTGTGCGAGAGGTAGACTTGGTGTTAAATTGGGAAAAGTGCCACTTCATGGTTAAGCAAGGCATAGTGCTCGGACATGTTATATCCGAGAGAGGCATTGAAGTGGACAAGGCTAAGGTAGAGACGGTTGAGCAACTCCCACCTCCGACGGATGTTAAGTTCTTAAGGAGCTTTCTAGGCCACCGGATTTTATAGAAGATTTATTAAGGACTTCTCAAAGATCACTAAGCCTTTAACGCATCTCCTTCATAAGGATGTGGCTTTTAACTTTGATAAGAAGTACCTAGCGGCATTCCGGACCTTGAAAAGTGCGTTGGTGAGTGCTCCCATTATTCAACCTCCGGATTGGAGCCAACCTTTTGAGATCATGTGTGACGCAGGTGACTATACCGTAGGCGCGGTTTTGGGTCAAAGAAAGGAAGGCCGAGTTCACGTTGTTTACTACGCTAGCAAAACTCTTAATGGGGCACAATTAAACTATGCCACTACAGAAAAGGAGTTGCTAGCGGTGGTGTTCGCTTTCGAAAAATTCACATCTTACATCGTGAACTCGAAGGTCATTGTTTACACCGTCACGCATCCATCAAGTATCTCTTGCCTAAGAAGGAGGCCAAACCGCGTTTGATCCGTTGGATCCTTCTTCTCCAAGAATTTGATGTTGAAATTTGTGATAAAACGGGGGTGGAGAATGTTGTGGTCGATCATTTGTCTAGGATGAATCGTGGACAAGATGATAAAGAGCCCATAGAAGATAAGATGAGAGATGACCACCTCTATCGAGTGCTCGATAAAGACACTTGGATAATTGACATCATTCGAGCGATTCGGAAGATGCCTCTCGATCATCTAGATAAAAACTCTCAAAAGAAGATAATCTCCGAAAGTAAGAAGTACTTTTGGGATGCACCATACCTCTTCAAACTTAGCAAGGATGGAGTCATGAGAAGATGTGTGCCAACGAGAAGAGAGGGTAGAAATTTCGAGAAAGTTCCACTCGGCGGAGTACGGTGGACCCAAGCAAAAGTATGGTCAAGCGGATTCTATTGGCCGGAGATGCATGAAGATACTAAAAGATATGTTGCATCATACCCCGACCGCCAAAGAACCGGAAACATCTCTCAAAGAAATTCTATGCCCTTGAAATACAATCTACAAACCGATTTATTCGATGTATGGGGTATAGACTTCATGGGGCCTTTCAAAAACTCATGCGGATATGAGTATATTCTAGTCATGGTTGATTATGAATCCAAGTGGGTAGAGGCCATGCCATGTCGCAAAGCTTCCACGGAGGAGTCCATTACTATGATCAAGAACGTGATTTTTCCTCGTTTCGCTACACCGAGAATCTTGATAAGCGAATGAGGAACTCACTTCACCAAGAAAAATTTCAAAAAGTGCTTGTCCAAGTTGGAATTGAGCATAGGGTCTCTACGGCCTATCACCCACAAACTAACGGACAAGCGGAAACGTCAAATAGGTAATTAAAAAGCATCCTCAACAAAACCATAGAAAAGGGAGGCAAAGATTGGTCAAAGAAATTAGACGGAGCTTTGTGGGCTTACCGAACGGCGTTCAAGACACCGATAGGCATGACCCCTTATCAATTTGTCTATGGAAAGGCATGCCACCTTCCGATTGAGTTGGAACATAAAGCCTATTGGGCGATTAAAGAGATGAACCTTGATCTCGATGCCGCGGTGGTGAAACGAAGAATCCAAATAAGTGAGCTAGAGGACATGAGGTTGAAAGCATATGAAAATGCAAGCATATACAATGAGAGAATCAAAAGGTGGTATGATAAAAGGTTGAAAAAGAAAGAGTTCCAAGAAGGAGATAAGGTCCTCCTCTACAATTCGAGGTTTAAAACCTTCGGAAAGGGAAAATTGCAAAGCAAGTGCGACGGACCTTATGTTATGCATTCGGTGCTCTACAACGGAGCGGTAAACATTATGGATGTAAAACATGATCAATTTATGGTGAATGGTCAACGACTTAAGGTTTACTATGAACCCGATGTTGTGCCCCTTCACCATGTTGATGTCTTCACCATGGAAGAAGAGCCCGAACGTCCCGCCTAGGACGAAAAACAAGACATGAAGTTTTGTAAATAGTTTTTCTTTTAATTTTCCGGAGGTTCTCGCGAAGATTTACCGGGCCAACTTTTTCCCATGGGCTAAGAAGGCGAAAAAAGGGCGGTGCACGAAAAACCGGCCCGGCCCGCCCCCGAGGCGGTTGGTCCCGGTTTTTACCCGAATTGCTTCTTTTCGTCCGCCTTCTTCGGTCGGAAAATTTTAAGGGAAGTTTGAATAAGGAAAATGAGGTTCCTAGGGTTTTCCTCTTCGGACTATTTATTTGGCCGAATTGGGAGCTCAAGAATCAATCCCATCAAGCAATATTTTGCACCCACGCAACAGCCATTGTGTCCCCAAGAAGCTTAGAGTTGAAGCAAGGCGCCAAGGAGCCATCGATGGAGGAGGCGAAGGATGCGAGCTCAAGCTACCCGTCGAGATCAAGAGCATCCGTTGCGGAGGGCGACCGGAGCTATCGCATCCGTTATGGAGAACCCCGTAGACGGCACTGATGGCAAGTTGGGGCGGGGATTCATGTCGGCTGATAAATTAGAAGAGGTTGACATTGGAAACGGTGATAAGCCAAGGCCGACATTCATCAGCGCAGACTTGCAGCCGGACTTCAGGGGAGAATTAATTAAGCTTCTCAAGGAATACAAAGATTGCTTCGCCGGGATTATTCGGAGATGCCCGGATTGGATCGTTCTATTGTCGAGCATCGGTTGCCAATCAAATCTGGTTTCAAGCCATATAAGAAACCACCCGGAAGATCTACAAAGATGATGTATTGGCCGATGTGAAGAAGGAAATTGAAAGATTGCTTGATGCAAACTTCGTTCGGCCGTGCGGATATGCGAGTGGATTTCTAACATCGTCCCCGTATACAAGAAGAATGGAAAAATGAGGGTCTGCATAGATTTCAGGGACCTGAACAGAGCTACTCCGATGGATGGTTACCCAATGCCTATTGCCGATTTGTTGATTGACGCCGCGGTGGGCACAAAGTCATCAGTTTCATGGATGGTAATGCGGGTTACAACCAAATCTTCATGGCGATAGAGGACATATCAAAGACGGCCTTTAGATGTCCTGGTCATATAGGCCTGTTTGAATGGATAGTCATGACGTTTGGGTTAAAGAATGCCGGTGCAACTTATCAACGAGCCATGAATTATATTTTCACGAGTTGATCGGCAAGATTGTGGAAATCTACATTGATGATGTGGTAATCAAGTCCCTGAGTCATGACATGCATTTGGAAGATGTGAAGAGGACCTTGGAGTGCACCCGAAAGCATGGTTTGAAGATGAATCCAAACAAGTGCGCTTTTGGGGTATCGGTGGAGAATTTTTTGGGGTTTTTGGTCCACGAAGGAGGAATTGAAGTTGGCAAAAAGAGCATGAAGGCCATTGATGAAGTGGTTCCTCCAACTAACCTCAAGGAGTTGCAGTCAATGCTCGGCAAGATTAATTTCGTAAGAAGATTCATATCAAATTTGTCACAGAAGGTCTTGCCATTCTCTCCGCTGTTGAAGTTAAAGAAAGATCAGAAGTTCACCTGGGGCGACGAACAACAAAAGGCTTTCGATGAAATCAAGCAGTACATGAAGGAGCCACCAGTGCTGGTTCCTCCTCAGCTGAACAAGCCTTTCAAGTTGTACGTGGCGGCCGATACCCGAACCATTGGATCGGCCCTTATTCAAGAATTTGAGGGAAAGGAGCGGGTAGTAGCCTATCTTAGCCGAAAATTACTTGATCCTGAAACCAGGTATTCGGCTGTAGAGAAGCTGTGTCTTTGCGTGTACTACTCGTGTACAAAGTTTCGGCACTACCTGTTGAATGCCGAATGCACCGTGTATTCCAAGTTTGATGTGATAAAACATATGTTATCTATGCCAATTTTGAACGGCAGGATTGGCAAGTGGATTTTGGCTTTATCGGAGTTCGAGTTGAAGTTCGAATCGGCAAAGGCCATCAAAGGTCAGATCATTGCCGATTTTATAACTGAACATCGCGATCCGTCAATTAATTTACTTGAAATTACCCCCTGGGCTTTGTTTTTTGATGGATCGTCATGTGGTAAAGGTGGGGGAGTAGGGATCCTACTGATTTCGCCTAGAGGTGAGATGTTTGAATTTGCCATCCCTATACAGCCCACTGTCACAAATAACCAGGCTGAATACGAAGCATTGCTTCGAGGGCTTCAATATTTGAGAGAAGCCGGGGCCGTTTCAGTCGAAGTTTATGGAGATTCAGAGCTGGTGATCAAGCAATTGAACGGCCAATACGAATGCAAAAGTGAAGCGCTGAGGAGTTACTACGAAGAATGCAGAGAAATCTTGAAGAGCTTCCCGTTGGTGACTCTACAGCATATTCCTAGGGAACATAACGAAGAAGCAAACAGGCTGGCTCAAAGCGCCTCTGGTTACAAAGAGAGCCAAGAAGCGTTTGCTTTGCGAAGTGTGTGCACTTGGGGGAAGGATCTTGCGAGAAGATGATTGGAGGAAAGAGATCGTTGATTGCTTGAAGGATCCATCCCGCAAGGTCTCTAGGAAGCTCGGTACAAGGCCATAAAGTTCGTTCTTCTGGATGATAACTTATTCTACAAATCATTAGATGGGGTATTGCTACGATGCCTGGGTCCAGAAGAGGCCAAGAACATGATGAGCGAAGTACATGATGGGATATGTGGAGCACACCAGTCGGCCTACCGTATGAAATGGGTCATCAGACAAGCCGGATGCTTTTGGCCGACGATATTAGAGGATTGCTTTGAGTATTACAAGGGATGTCAGGATTGCCAAAAGTTTGGAAATATTCAAAGAGTCCCCGCATCGGCATTAAATCCCATCATCAAGCCATGGCCATTCAGGGGCTGGGGGATAGACTTGATTGGCCAAATTAGTCCACCATCTAGCAAGGGGCATAAGTTCGTGCTTTTGGCTACGATTATTTTACTAAATGGGTCGAGGCGATCCCACCGAAGAAGGTGACATCGGAAAACAAGGTTGAATTTGTCAAAGAACAAATCATCTACGGTTTGGAATCCCTCGGACTATCACCACCGATCAAGGGGCACAATTCGTGTCACTAGAGTTCGAGAGTTTGCCGAAAGCATGGAGATTAAATTATTTAACTCTTCTCCTTATTATGCCCAAGCTAATGGTCAAGAAGAGGCTTCTAACAAGATCATGATCAAGCTGATACAAAAGAAGATCGACCAGAAGCCAAGAAGGTGGCATTCGGTACTCAGTTGGGCGCTGTGGGCTTACCGAATGGCCCCCCATGGAGCTACAAAAACTTCTCCTTACGAGTTGGTTTATGGGCACCACGCGGTTTTACCTTGGGAGATGCAATCGGATTCAAGGAGAGTGGTGTTGCGAAAGATTTGGGCTCCAAAGATTACGGTGGCCTAATGATGGATGAACTAGAGGATTTGCACATGATCCGTCTTAGAGCCTTGGAAAACATCGAGAAAAACAAGTCGTGGGTTGCCAAGTACTATAACGGGAAGGTAAAAGTAAGGCAATTTGCGGAAGGAGAGTCGGTTTGGAAAGCGCTATTGCCGATTGGAACTAAGTACGGTGAATTCGGCAAATGGTCCCCTAGCGGGAAGGACCTTTTTGTGTGGTCAGATGCGTCCCTGGTAATGCATATATATTGAAAACTTTGCTAGGAGAAGAATTTTTCGCTGCAATAAATGGAAGATATCTGAAGAAATATTATCCTAGCATCGAGATCGATCGATGATTACACACATCTGACACAGAAACAGCCGGCGCTCAAGAACGAGGCCGCCTTCGAACAAAATCCATAAACAAAAGAAATGGCCAGTGCCTAGATGCATTGCCCTTAGCACAAAAATCATATTACAACTGCTTCTTGCGGGTTTACATCTAACAACCCCGATGGTCGGATCTTCCGGGAGGTGGGAAGCGAAGGCGTGAAGAAAGAAGCGAAAGTATGATTCAATCTTTTCTTTGCTTCTTCTCGTCGCTTCCTCTTCGGTTGTTCCGGGACCACCGTGACGGCAACTTGGAACGCATGAGGGTGACCATGGTTCGCGGCCTCCATCAAGCTGTCCCAGGCCATCTTCAGGTTGTTGTACCGTCGAGAGACATCTAAAACGGAGGAGTCGATGTTAGGGGCAAGAAATCCGAATGCGGGCATGAGGTCAAGAAGCGGTGCGAAACATTTACCCCCTACTAGTGCCTCCAGAGCCATGCGACGCTCGCGTTCGGCTTGGCAACGGGCGGTGATGTCCCTGAGGCCGTGCTCCAGGTGCCGAACGCGGCGGCGCAGTTGATGGCTGGTCCTCTGCTCAGGCGTGGCATCCTCTGCTTCGAGGGAGGAATCGGAGGAGATGTACTCAGGCACATCTTCAGTCCCGATGATTTCTTCAGGGAGCAGATCAAGGCTGAAAGAGGAAAAGAAGAAAACATGAAGCACGGGATCATATGGAGGACGAGGAACAAATCAGGAAAGAACTCACCTTCGAATCGTACGCTTCTTCGATGAACTGCTCTCCTGGGGTTGCTTGCCCTTGTCCATGGCCTCGGGGTTTTTTCCTCTAGAGACAGGGGAAGGAATCAGAAATGATGGATGAGTGTGCGGGTGGATTTGCAGGGCATCTCGGCGAGCTCTTTCATTGACCGAAGGGGTGCATTGGGAGTGATGACCGGCCAGTACGCACTTGTTGGAATACCAAACGGCAGGGTTTTTCTCTCCAAGTACAAAGGGTTTTTGCTTGAACAGTACTCGTGGATTGCCGAATCAGGATCTTCTGTGGATTTTGCGCCAAGAGGCAAGCTTCGTTCCCGCGCGTTCGGCTCAAGATAGTTCCCAGGCGCATTCGAGAAAAATAAGAATCATGGATGCGAGTGCAAGGCGAATTCATTCAGAAGTTCTTATTTATTGCCGATGATCAAACATCCCTAATACAATCTAGTCGAAAAGCTTTGTTCGGTACAGATTGGGGATGGGTGATTTCGGCAATAGCGTCGCCGTGGCCATCGAGGCGCTCCGGGATGAGCTCGATCTCGTCAATGTCCTCCATTGCGCCGCCTTGGAAGCCGCGCGGCCTGGTAGAGTAGTCGACGTCCGTATGCGTCGCCATGGCAGCCGGGCCCGGGGGTGGTGCCCAAACGAACACCATGGGTCGCCACCTCGTCGACGCGGTGCTCCACCGCGGCAAGGCGCTCCGCCGGCGTGTCGCCGCGGGCATTCACCTTATCGGCCAGCTGCTCCACCAGCGCCTTCAACTGGTTGAGCTCGGCATCGCGGGCTGCAAGAAAAAGGGAATTAGCATCAAAAGCCGGGTTGGATCAAAGATTCGATTACAGAGCGGTACCGTCAATGGTTTCCAGCAGTTGTTTGCGCTGGTCCTCCCACTCAAGCTCGGCTATGCCCGCTTTCTTGGAGACGTCCTCCAGCTCGCGTCGGGCCGTCTCCAGCTCCTCCCTGAAGCGGAGAGCGTCTTCTTCCCCGTAGGGTACGGGGGGAGTGACCGTCGGACTCCGAGGAATCGTCGAGGAAGAGGTTGATTGGCCGGAGCGGGGGGACGGATTCCACCGAATCAACCCGAAAGGGAGATGATCGTCGAAACAAGAGAAGAGGCGAAGATGAAGCAGAGAAGAGGAATCGGCGATCATTGCCTCCGGCGCGCGTTAGCGCTGCTCCCTTCTGCCTCGTCGGAGGCGCGGCGGCGGTTGAGGCGGCGCACCATGTTGGCTTGGGATGTGCACTGTTTGAAGAGAGGAAGAGCTGAGATTGGCAAAGATTCGAGAGCTAAAAGGCTTGGTGGAGAGCTAGGGGCACCTACGGTTGCATTTATAGGCCTGGCAAGATGAATCGTGGCTTCGAGTCGTGGCTCTGGATCGTGGCGCATATCCCAAGAAAATCGGAAGGTGGAAAGGTTTCCTTGACCAGCCCGTCGCTTGGAATTCTAGGCTGAGTCACATTCAGTTGATTGGCTCGGCTGAAGGGAGTCAAAGTGCCATTCGGGTGTTGGTATTTCTTTGCCGATTGGATCGTTCAGCGTTTACACTAGAGGTATGCGAAAGAAAAGGAAATTAAATACAAGGATAAGTATTACAAGAGCGATCAAATCGGTTATACATCAATATGGGTATTCAAATGTTCAAATGTTTCGTAATCACATCACGAGCATTGGATGTTGCTTGTTGGAAGCTATCCAACGAGTTCTTGGCAATCTTTTTGAGCACCAGACAGGTTGGTGAGTTCTGCATCGCATTACTCTATCTTGGTGATAGCCGATTTTGCTTCCGCTTGGGTCTTTTCTATTAATCCCGGGAGCTCGGCTATTTTCTCTTTATCAGCCTCTATCTCAGCTGACAGGCTTCTCAGTTCCGCTTCTAGAGCAGCTTTCCTGGCAATTTTCAGATCATAAGAAGCATGCAGTCTAGCCAATGTATCTCTGTGGCTCTCTGCTTGGGATCGTGCCCAGTTCATGGCGTGTTCGGCATCAGCTTTCTTCTTTTCGACAGCCGGGCGGGAGCGCAATTTCCTCAAAGCGTGCCTTATGGGCGCATAAAGGATGTCCAAGCCACAGATGGATACTAGAGAAACTCTGACGTCTTCAGGAAGTTCTTGGCTGATAGATTCAAGCATCTCTTCGAAGTGATCGAGATCCTTGAACTGATCTCGTGCGTCCCTTTCTAGCCAGGCAGCAATTTCTCTAAGCTTTGATAACACCTCATCTGACAGAGGCTGGTGCACTCCTTCCATTGCCTCGGCAACCGGGTTGCTCTCCGATGGCAGGCTTGATGATGACGGAGCCTGATCCTAAGAAGCAGTATTGCCGAGTTAAGGGTGCTAAAATGTAAAGGTAGCGAGAGTTCGGTGCAAATGAGTACCTCACGGCTGATTTCTTGAACGGGGGTAATCGCGGATGAGGAAGGTGCTCCTGGTAAAGCTGAAGCTTTCAAGTCGAAGGTGTTGATGTAGTCGGCCGGTAACTCAAGGGCTTCGGTCTGAAGGGGAGTTGGATCCACCTCTCGTTGAGATTAGTGTCTCTGCGTGACCCACGGGTGATTGTGCCCTTGGAGGACTTGATGGCTGCGGGGCTGGATTGGGAGACTCATCTCCGGAGAATTCATTGCTTCGGGCGAGAGGGTGATGAATATGAGATCTCCACTGGGATAGGTAATTCAGCCCTGGGTGGACTTGCTTGTTGAGCCACTGGAACTTCCACAAGTTGTTCTTCTATTGTCTCTTCTGCAAGTGTCAAGTTAAAAGGGTAAATGCCAGTGTTCATCCTTAAGAGAAGACAGTAGAGGTCATACCAGTGGATGAGGCATTGGTAGGTTCGGATACTGAAGGTTGTTGAGCTCTAGTCTGAAAATGCACAAGAGGTGATCTGTCAGAACTAGAGTACCCTTGTGATCAAGAAAGCAAAGGTTTTACCTCAACAAGAACTTTCTTGACAGTTCTCCTCCTCTTGGCATTTGGAGGAGCAACCAGAGACAAACCTTGCCTCCTGTCAGCAGCAAGGCTGGAGAGGCTTGGATCGGTTGTGGCAAACCTGGCCATTAGCTGGGCCAGAGTTGGGGACTTGAATCCCAGATCTTTGAAATCGGGCCTACAACATTATAGTTGATATTTCTGGCTCGAGGGGCAGGCACTGTGTTCTGTGGAGTCAAAGGAATAAGGTCAAAATCGTTGATTGAGAGGAGAAATGTCTGATCCAAAAGTTCATTATATTACCTCGAAGTTGGTAGGAAATCGGGCATCAATTCCGCGAGAACACGTGTACGGGCTCACCGAAGATGTGATCGTGGAGTTCTTGCCACCGAGGAGTTAAAGGTGGGATGAGCTATGGTTGTAGGCACGAAAGGACAGGTGTAGACAAAGTGGGACTACACACATAATGGAAAACCCCTGCCGCGTGCATACTCTCTTTGATTTCCTCTCTGGGCTTGAGGAATTCGTGCAGGAATAATCTTGGGGGCATCTGACCACATCCAATTTGCCTGGCCATTACATTGGGCTGATAATATTCATAAGTGCTAGAATTCAGCCTTCCTCCGTTGAATTCAGCCGGCAGCATACATGGGCGGATTATGATGTTGAAAATTTCTAGGAATCTCCCATCTTGACGACCAGGCTCAAAGGAGAATTCAACAGGGAAAGTCAATGTGTCATTATCCAGATAGGGGAGCCAGAGAGGATTCTGGAAACCTTTGAAGAATAGTTCGAAAAGCTGGCTAATGTCTTGCTGAATGAGAACAGTTGAAGCCGCTTCTCCATAATTCTGACATCCCCTGGTAGCATTGTTTTCTCCCTCAGGGTGATTGGACGAAGGGAAGAGCCTGGTGTTCAAATCAACACCAACAATTTGATGCAGGTGGAGCTGCAGCCATATCTGAACGAACCACCAAGGGCCGTTGACACATGCTATCCTTTGGCTAGTGTACATCTGGGTAACAGTTTGGTGAAGCATATGGTATACACTGCCTAGGAAGAATTTCCCAAGGGGTAGGCGGTTGCCACTAGCCAAGTGAGTCGCCATTATGATATGATTCGGGGGTGGGCTCGTTGGCTTTGCCACAGAAGACAAATCTGCATAGCCACATATTCGGGAATGCCGGTATTCAACATCACCAAGAGGGTTGTCTTTCATGTGGCTCAAGATATCTCGTTTATATCCGTTCCCTGGTTTCACCCCTGTTTGGCGTGAAGAACCTTTGAAGTTCCAGGGCTGAACAGACCCTGTAATGTCAAGGCCGGTGATCATATACACATCGGCCAGGGTTGGAGACATTGGGCCATGGCCAAAGAGGAAGGCGTTGACACCGTTTGACCAAAAGTGGCAGGCTGCTATTAAAAGGTCTTAATTTTTGGGGGTCTCGTCCAAAGATAACTCCAAGCATTGAGCAATGCGGAGGGTATCCCGATTTTTGGTCAATCCGCTCTTATCCGCAAGGTCCGGTACCAAGTTCTCCCACCGCGATTGGAGGTAAAGGCCGGTTCTTGAAAGTGTCTTGCCACCGAGGAGGTGGGGACAAAGCCGCTTTGAAAGGAATCCTCCGAGATTCGGCCGTGATGAAATCTTGAGGATCGGGGCTCCCCACGGGTCCAAGATAATAGGATCTTGAATTGGCCCCGTGCGAATCAAAAGCTCGGTTGAAGGCTCCTGAGGAAGGCGGAAATGAAATCTCAGGCAAAATTGAAAACCTAAATGCCGAATGAAGCTTACGGGAGGAGGATTTACCTGAGCATCTTGGTTTTGAGTCGCCATTGAAGACTTGAGCTTAGGACAAGGAGATCTAGGGTTTGAATCTAGACGAAGGTTCTGGCGGATTGAGAAGGAAGAAGAACAGGTGTTGACAGATTTGAGTTGAGCTATTCGTGGCTGGAGTCAATTGCGGAACAAAATTACTTTTATCCCGCAATTGAAGGGGCATATGTTAACACCAAAATTTGGTAAGGAGTCTGACTAGTGGGTCCAGCTCGGTCAGGAGTCCGTCTCGAGGAAGGGAAGGATTTTTCATATGCATTCGGCAAAGAAGTCTGCGGTCGGCTATCTGCGCTCGTTCGGCAAAGGAACAGTAGAGCTGATTTTGCAGAATTGAACGATGACGTGGCTCAAGCAGGGAGGACGAATGGATCGATAGGCGATTAAACTTAGAGATAAGTTAGGCAACGAATCCATTCGAGATTGTACTTGGCATGGTATAAATATGAGCCCTGAATGTATGTAATGAACACAATCATTCTTCAAAACACACCGGCCTTACGCCAAACCCTAGAGTCCTTTTGTCGTGTCGTCGAGTTCTTCGAGAGGGTTCATCGATCCGTCGACCTCCGTGAGTACCAGGCAACCTTGTATCATGTCTAGTATCATGCGGTGGATTTAGATCCGATGCAAGTAGTCTTGTTACCATGCTTCGTGTCATGCAAGTAGATTCAAGCTTGGTTCAAGAGGGTTTCTTGTTAGGTCATGAGCCATGCGGTAGGCTAAGATCTAGCTTGAAGCTAGTTATCGGCTCTATTGGATTTTGGCAAGATCCAATAGATTCATTAAGTTACCCTGTGTTACTTCGAGTTTTTTACTTTATGTTTAGATTCATGTAACACCTTTGCCCAATCTAGATAGGTTTGGATCGGCTCATCTCTTTCGTGATCCTTGTACGGGTAGATTTCATGTTTTAATGCGTGGATCTTGTGTTTTCAAAAGCCGAAACCGAATCAATCTAGGTTGTTACGTGTTGTGGGTTCAAGCTTGCCAATGTCGGTATAAATCTTGAAAGAACCGAGTGTCACACGGTAGATGCGAGTTTTTGGGTTGCTTTAGAGCTAGTCATTTGGTGGATTAGATTTCGAATCAACCTGATAGATTTATTCGCTTGGTAACGTTCGTTCCTTCTTCATGGACCCCGAATCGGTACTGTCTTCTTTGTATTCGGTTATGTTTCATCACGAGTAGAATACGTGCGTAATTCATGCTTTAAATAATGCGTGCTTTTAGCTTTCCATATTTAGATTGTATCATGCGGTGGATAGATCTATTTGTGGAAAGTGGTACGGTCTTCATGCAAATTGTATCATGCGGTGGATAGATTTGTTTGATACCGTACCGACGGGTTTTAGAGTACCTAGACATGCGGTGGACTAGTGCTTTGGATCTATGCATGCTTGTTCATTACATGATTATGATCGTGCTTTACTTTATTCATTTATTTAATATTGGTTATCATGGGATCGGTCATAATATCGTGTTTATGCATTTTTGACCAAACAAAGACCGATTGCCGTCATGCTTACGTCATTCATTCGGCGGTATTGATTTTTCTTTCATAAGATTCCGAATGGTTTCGGTTCATTGGCAAATAGCTTCTCCATAGCTATGTGTCATCTCATGTGGCCTTTTAGCCGTAAATATGGAACATGCGGTACCACCCGCAAGTTCCAAACCTTGGTATTTAATCGCTTTATCTTTTGTTAATTTTCGGGAAATATTGATCGGCACGTCATCGTTACTCTCTCGCGCGTGTGAAGCCGGCTTGTTCGGCTTGCTGTGTGCTTGGCGCTAGGTGCACTTTTTGCGTCAACGGCGTGATTGCATAGGGACGCTACGAGGCCTTTACGAAGATCCCCTAGTGCAGGCTGCCCGCTAGGTTACCTGATCAGTGCAGCGTATAAAGCTCCCGGACGAGTACCGTGTCTTAGCCAAGCCCACACCTACGCCCGAGCAGGTCCATACGCCATCTACCGTCAGCCCCCAACCCTTATCAGGTAAAGCATACCTAACACCAAGTTCTCTAGTTATTCAGCCAAGACAGAGCCATATGTCTTGTGGTTGCACTGTTGTCCTGGGTGGTCGCTCCATGTTCCGATTAAACATATGGTCTTGTATTAAACGTCCAAAGATATAGCATAAAGGTATAACATGATTCATCATTGTTGTTCATTAAAACCACCATAACCCAGGTATAGCCACTAAGCATAGCTACCCAACATAAATGTAACCCGGGTTAACAAGGAATGATCATAAGGACTAGGTAATCCTTAATAGGAACCCATCAGTATTAATGCAAGGCAATGCAAAGTGATTAATCATAGTTATTGGGACAAAGATCAAGGACACACTTGCCTTTAACCAAAGTAATGTCGTTGCTCAGAATATCTTCAACCTCTTGCTCTTCAATGCTTCTCAAACGGCGTTCACTCTCAACGCATCAATCATCGGGCACAAACATACACAAAACAAACAAACAAGCATATACTAAGAACAAAGCACCAATCAAAAGAAAGCTTTAAAAGAACGCACTAAAGGATAGGCTTGATTAGATGGATCACTAAAGCACACAAACCATGCTTAAAGGAAGAAAGGCTTGGTTAGCTTTAAAGAGATGGTTGCGGAAGATTGAGCAAGGACCGAAAAGATCACACTTAGATTGAGCTGAGAAAAGAACGTCTAACGAACATTTTGCATATATGAGAAAGCAAGGCTATGAGCTAGGTTCATTTTAATTAACAAAACAAATATAAAGGATATTTCAGAAATAAAATACCGTATGTTGACATTAATGCAATATTAAACTTTATTTACAAAACCGATGTAAAGAACTAGTCAAGTTTTATTAACAAAGATTCATATATTGATTAAACCGATTAAACATTTAATTTAGAAAAACTAAACTATATGAACAATCTAAACGAAACTTTGTAATTCGAGTAGATCATATTATTATTAAAAACATTATGGTATTGACTAGACCTTAATCATAATAATTATTAATTTTATTTTCGAGAAAACAAAACATGGTGAAAACACACCACTAATGCGTGCTTTGCATTATTATGGACCTAACGCAACTTGAATGGATGAAAACGGAGCTAAAACATAAAATATATGGGGAAAACAAGATGAAAAGGACATGTTTGCGATTAACTATAGGTTTCGGGGAGTAGTCGAAAAGATTCCCGAGACACGGCAAACAAACGGTGCTCGTGAAAAGGATAAAACTCGGGGTTATATCCGAAAAAGGGTCGGGTGGTATTTATGTGCGAATGGTGGGATTTCCGTAGGGGGGTTTTCATAAAAGGTGCAAGACACAAAATAGATTAGAAAATTACAATAAAGGCTAGGGGCCTATTCGCAAAGCGACCTTATCTTCAACCTCGGGAGCTTCTCATGTACGGAGAACGAACGGGACTAGGGGGGCAATGGCCGGTTCAAATCACCGGCGGCTCGGTGTCCTAGGGTTCAAGCGAGGCAAGGAACGGAAAGAGGAGGTGGAGGGGATCTCGTACAAGTCCTTACATGTCCTCACCGGTGTTGGAGACCAAGGGGAGCAACCGAATTCGGGGGTGACAGGTGGCACGGGCGGACCGCGATTCGAACCGTACAAGCACACAAAGAGAAGGCAAAGAGGATTAGATGCAACGACCACGAAACCGTAGATTCAATGGCAAAACGGAAATGAAACGACGAGACGAACACGATGGTGTGCTCACCTTCGGCCAAAGATGAACGACGGCGACGGAAGAGCTCGTCGGAGTTGGAGAGGAGCTCGCGGAGTTGGGGAAGATGACGGAGGAGACGTCGGATTCACGTGACCGAGCACATCACGGCGTAGAGCTCGATGAGGGAAACTCCGGGGCGGTGTCCACTTGCACCGGAAGTGCACGGTTTCGCCGGAAAATCTCGCCGGAAGTTCGCCGGAATTTAGTAGATGCAAAAGTTCGGCGAGGGTTTGTGGGAGCTAGGTTTATGGAAACGGAACGAGGTTGGCGGCATTGGAAAGAGGACGCCAAGGAGATTGCCGGCAACTATTTATTGGCCGAGATTGAGTCCGATTTTATTTTTCCTTTTTTTCTAATTTCGGAAATTAATTTCGGATTAAAAATAATTCCAGGAAATCCCGAAATCTTAATTAAATCACGAAAAATACTCCGAAAGCTCGAGAAAAATTCAGGAATATTACTAGAGATGATTTGGGTCAAGATGAATCCAAATAAATTATTTGGAGCTCATGAAAAAGATTTTAGATCCTTCTAATAAATAGAAATAGCTCAATGGAAAATGAGAATAAATCCCGGGAAAAGTACGAAAAATTCTCGGAAGGATTTGGACAGCTCCTAATCGCACTTTTGAAACCTTTTGCACTCACAAAAACACCAAGATGCTTCGGCATGAATGCAACACTCACAATTTTTTATTTGATTTAGAAAATCAAACAAGAATTTTTCCTATGCTATATTTCCGTAAAGAAAAAAAATGTTGGAAAATTTTTAGAATTATTATAAAATTGTTATTTAATTATTCTTTCTATTCACATTCTGAAATTAGAATTTTCGGGGTGTGACAGAACCTAAGGACTATGGGGGGTAGCGATTACTGCGACGATCGTAGCCCGAGCTCGTGGGCGGCCTCCGAAGAGATGATAACGATCTTTACATTTGGGATGAGGAGCCCAAGAACATGACTCCCGAAGGCCCGAACGACGGCAACGACGGCGGCGACAATGGTGGTGGCGACGACGGTGGTGATGACGGCAGAGACCCTGGCAATGATGACCCATTCGGGTTGCATTCGATGTGTTGTGCGGCTTGCCGTCACTCCATCTCGGATCTCTATGCAAAGGTCGACGAATGTTTCCAAGCCATGGAGGCTACGAGGCAGCGTATGGAGGATTTGGAGCGCGTAGTTGAAGACGACTACAAGTTCCTAAACCGAAACGTGCGCAAACTTTTTGGCATGGTTGGGAACATGAGAGGCAGGTGGTGCAATAGTTGCGGGAAGTACCACTAGGTTTAGTTTTCCCCTTAAGAATTTTGTAAGATACGACGAGGGCGTCGTATGTTTTTAGCGTGGGGGAGAGCTAGCTAGCTAGCCTTAGCTTTTGATCTTCAAGTTTAGGTTCGGTTTAATCTTCGATTTAATCTTCGAGAGAGTTTTAGAGTTTAAGAGTCTTTAGTTTTTTGGTGTGTTTTTAAATTTTTGCAAGTTTGAAGTGTCTTATATTAGTGTTGAGACAAAGAAAATCAAATAAAAAGAGTCCTTTAAAATTGTGTGTCTTGAGTATTGCTTATCTTAATTTGCTTGTTCATTCATCTTTAGTTTTTGATATATGAACATAAGTGTGTGGTTTGAAAAACGTTAACCATGGTGCTTAGTGGAATTGCTATTACTAAAAGTACCCATACCGCACTTCGATCTTGAGCTTCACATGTTGGTTGTGCTATGTTCAATGCTAAAAGTTGGAGATTTCAGTTCTGAAAATTATCTTAAAAACCTTGTAATAAAGGTTAGCAAAACCTCTTTTTCCAAGTTGAGAATAAGACAAAAAACCTATACAAAGCCAATTTATTTTTTGCTCCACCATAAGTGTGATTAGTACGATGAGTTGGGCTAGGATCCTTCTCTCTTGGGAGTTTTAATTTCAAGCAATGATCATGTTCTTGTGCTTATCTTTTGTTTTGCTAGCCTCGTCATGTATTCGGTAATGTGATTTTCACATTGGAAGTCCCGTACATCGCAGAATTCCATACCCAACCCTATACATCTCTTTTGTACATCGCATTCCTTGAACACAACCTACCCTCGAAGTTTTGTCTCGTCTCTAGCATGATTTATTTAAAATTTCAGATTGTATGCATGCAAGAAAGAGAGGAGTTGAGAGCTTTGAAAAGTTGTCAAGAGAGGGAAAAATAAAGAAAAAAGTATGAGTATGGAAGAGATAGAAAAGTAAAGAAAGAAAAAATATATGTGAAAGAATGAATGAAAAAGAATAAAAATAGAGGAGAGGAGTGGCAAGAAAGATATGAGAGGGATGAATCAAATGAAAAGAAAAAAATAAAAGTGCAAGGAAGGATTTCACGTTGTTGAGAGACGAAACTTTCACTCTTTTCGCAACCATGTGCAATCCGACAACGAGGACGTCATCGGTGCCTCGAAGTCATAATTTTCTTTTGCCCTTGCACATGTCCACCATTCTAAATCGTATCATCCTTGATATCCCTACATATGGTTTATTCTCATGATCATTGGCTTTGAAAGGTAAATAACCATTAGAGGAAGTTCTTAGTTTGACAATACTTGTGTTGATTGCACTAGCCCTACCTATAGCTCCACTTTAAATGTTATATGAGAGATTTATGGGAGGTGAGAGTTTTATAAAATTTGGTCGGGATAGCCACCTCATATGAGTGACTAGAGAGAGCTTGGAGAAATGTTTTTGTCTAACACTTGTTGCAGGAATTTTATTTTTGAAAAATCATAAAAACCCTCCGATGGAAGCAAAGAAGTAAGCATGGCTGAGATTGAAGGCTTCGAGTGAAGAGTTTGAGTTGTGGGGTAAATCTTGACGTGGTAAAGATTCTAAACGCCCATGTTTATGTATGATGATCATTACTTTATGTTTATGTATTAAAGACGAAAAGATTGACTAACTTGCGAAGAAGGATTAGCGGTACACGATTACAACACTTTGGACGAAGTTCTTTTACGAGTACTTGCTCGAGGACGAGCAAGAGCTAAGTGTGGGGGAGATGTTGACGGCGTATTTTGGTACACCAAGCATGTTCATTACACTTTGGTTTGGATTTGATTATGCAACTAACCCGCCACTAGGCACACTAATCATATAACAAGTTCATCTATGTGCATGCATTTGGAAGTGTTGTGTTTATGTAGGAAAACATGGACATAAAGGACGGATTCGCAACAAGTTCAAAGGAGCATTTACAGAGTCTTGTCGTGTTCATGAGGTTGATGAAATCACTTTCAATGGTGGCAAGGACCGAAGTGCTACGAAGGAACACCCCCGAGGGATTGAAGCGTAAAAGACCGAACTTCATGCGCGGAGAACCTCCATCTTGGACGCGAGGATGACATCGTCAAAATCATGCAAATGGAGGGGGAAAAGTGCATAATCACCTAAGGACCCACGGGAGTGAAGCGACGACCGAACCGGGCCGAATTGGGCCTGGGCCGGTCGGCCCGGGCCGGCCCGGCCCTAGTTCCGGCGTCGGTTCGGCCCCCCTTTCCTTCCACCCGAAGGATCTTCAACCCTAAAACCCCGGAGGCGCCGCCATTCGGCGAGAGAGAGAGAGCCATTCGCACCGGGAGGCCATCCACAAGATACGAGAGAGAGAGAGGAGGGAGATCTCCGGAAGGGGATCATCCACCTCGAAGGAAGCACCCACAAGTGGAGAAGAAGGAAGACACCGTCGGAAGGGTGACCATGATCAACGGTGCTATGTCTAGCACCTTGATGGGGTAATCTCCTTATTCGTCCATGGGTTGTAATCGATCTTGAGATGTAATCATACTTTGTCGGATTATCTATCTTTCATTTTGTGTTGAATATACTTTAATGCTTAAGGTTAGCTACCATGCCGTAAAGGGAGTAGAGCTCCAATACTTCCTTGGATCCATTCAATACGCCATGTCCATCATAGGTCTAGTCATGAATACCTTCGCGTAGTGACAGTACGAGAGGAGGAAAAGGGCGAAACCGTGGTCACAACACCCGATACATTAGATTGGTTTTCATGTCTTTAAGCGATTGCATATTCTAGTATCGTAGACCATTGGGCGAGTGTCTTTTATCTCGATTGCTTAATCATTCTCTCTAGTAAAGTTTAGTTTTTTTCTAGTTTAATCATAGTTAGGGTTTGAATAGCTAGAGTGTAAAAGTAGATCGAACGCTTGTAACCCCCTTGCTTCGCGGATTGACAAGAACCTTGGGAATCCTGTGGTGAAAAAGCTGTAGGCCCGTACGCTTGCGGATCGTAGAGGGATACATCTTTTACCCGTCAACGAGAGACCAAAGCAAGCTAGGTTCTAAGTATATGAGACCAAAGGGCGAGAATGTGAACATAGGAAGAGAAGATCAAAAAGGGGGAAGTTTGATCTAGGGGGAGTTTGGATGATGGTAAGCATCCAAGCAAGTGTAAGTGGTTCTAATTCTGTCAATTTTTGCAAATTTATGCTTGCTTTGGTTGTGTTGCCATAAATCACCAAAAAGGGGGAGATTGTAGCGAACATGGCCTCATATGCCATTAGTTCGAGTTTGATTTTGGTGATTCATGACAACATGATCATTGGGACTAACCATATTGTTTTAGCATGTCTTTGTAGACACTTCTAGGTCCCAAGGATGCAAGAAAACCATATGCCAAAATGAGAAAATCAAGGGTCAAAATCGAGCAAGAAAGGAAAAGAAAAGACACCGTCGGATCAACCGACGATACCTTAGCAACAAGCGTCGGTGCAATCATCGGACGAGTTGGTACACCGGTGAAACCCTAGGCACCGTCCGATGAACCGACGGTCCATCTTTTAGTAGCGTCGGACGAGTTGCGAGGAAGAGAAGAGCGGCGAAGACGGTAGCACCGGATGATCCAACGGTACGAGTGGGGACACCATCGGTCTATCCGACGGTCGGTTTGAATCAAGACATAGACACGCCAAGACGAAGCCTTCGAGCACCGAATGATCCGACGCCTTGGTGAAGATGAATCGTCGGTCATCCGATGTTTGCGTGGAAGCTAACGAGAGGCGAATGATCCGACGCCTTGGTGGAGAAGCTTCTTAGTGGAGGCGGCATCAAGGTGACCAAGGGAGCTTGGCAAGTGCCTAAGTGGCTAGCCTTTGTGGCGAGTCAAGAGGTGCTCTTGGAGAGACTTGGTGACCGGGAAGCAATACTCTTGTGTGAGTGCTTCAATGTGGACCGGGGTGGCTTAGTGCCTACCGATACCACGGGATAAAATGCCCTTTACGTTTCCGCATTTACTTTATTGCAATCTTGCTTGCCTTACTTTCCTAGAGTAGTATCATGCTAGGAATGGCTATAGGTTGCAAACCTTGTTTTGGGATGGGAGTTTCACACTAGAACAACCCTAGTTGCCCATCTAGATAGTATGTTCTAGTTTATCTTTGTGTATAATTAGTGAAGCCATAGGTTAAGGTTTTAAGTTTCCTAATTCACCCCTCCCCCTCTTAGGCTAACGAGCATCCGATTCCTTACGGATGCTTTGCGCTTCTCATCAGGAACCGTGCTTGTGGCTGTTCTTGGTCAGGCTTCTCAATGTGACCTGCCCATAATGGTAAGCTTCAATTGTGTTGGCATCCTCTCTTGAGCTGCAGAACTTACCAACTATGACTGCATCGCAAATGTGGCTTCAAACTCCGAGTTAACTGCTGCCAGCAAGTTTGTTTGATCTATTTTTGATTTTTCACGTTCTGAATATTATATCTGATTATATCGAGAACAATCATTGTGCTCATTTAATGATGGAGAAACTTTGCCCTTTCGGTGATGTCAGCTAACACAACAGAGTCATTTCTTTAGTAGAGACGTAAGGGCAATATATGTAACAGCCAATCAATACATGTCAAAGTTACTTTTCAAATTTTTTCTTTCTAGGAACTGAATGTATAGTTTTTTCAATTCCAATCCATATGAGTTTAATGGTTGCTCGGTGTCAAATGTCCATGAATCGATGACCTATGTTCTAAAAATGTCAATTAACACAATTTCTTTGTCTTGTCTTTTTTGATTGCTACTTGATTTTAACACTGGCGCCGCCTCTGGTCCTCCACACCTCACCCCATCTGCAGCTCCATGCTGACAAGAGGGACCAGCAGAGAAGTTGTTGGTGGTGCCATCCAAGCACGAGGGACCATCATCTTGCATAAGGAGATTGCGGTCGTGGAGCATTGTTATCCTTGTGTGGAGTTGATGGTGCCTAATCTACATATATGTAAGGGGTCGATTTGATTTTGTAAGCATGTTCAAGTCAATCCAATTTTCTATGCCTTAATTGAACCCCATGATCATTCATACATAAATGCTTACAAAATTTCTTTATGCAGATTATTATTTCCTCAAGGCTGGCAGTTGGAGAACTGTAGGGCTCCTGCATTCAGGTACCTTATCCTCTATTAATGAACATCGCCAATTAGGCTTCACCGGATCATCAATTTATGAGGTGAATTTGTTTTGTTTTTTACTTTGCCGATCGATCCCAATTCCAACTTGACGTATGATTATTGAATTAGCCAACAAACTGTTGTTCAGCTGATGCTATGTCTGGGGTTTCAAAACTTAGACTATCTATAGCGCATAATTTGTACCTAATGCAACCAGTTCACTGAAGGTGGTGATCTGATATTGTGTATTCATGTACCATGCCGAGTTTCTCCCAGCAGTAGAAAGACAACAAAGGGAAAGTTCCTGAGCAAGCCAAAATGCATTCTGGGAAGTAGTAGCGTGGTCTTTTTTTGTTGTCGATGTGCCAAGGGAGTTCCCTAATTAAATCAGTGTAATCATCATACAAGCAAACCCCTGCATCCATATGCATGTTGTGAGGTTATATGTACTTCTTTTGTGATTTTTACAAGACTGCTACACTTAAGTGTATAATATATACATATAGCTGTTTAGGTAGACTAATTTTTGTTATAATGTAGCATCAGGGTGTCCTTATTTGTCTACTAAGCATTATTTGTCTACTAAGCATATAAACATCAAGTGTATCTATCTGTTTATCTTGAAATTGACAATTGCCAAATGATTTATTTAGAACAAAGATTGAATATGTGATGGTTGAATCCCTGTCCTTGTGTTCAGTTGGACAGTGTATTGTCCTGTATTTCATTTCTGCATTCAGTTCAATGGTTGTCCATTTAGTCTGTCAGTTAGCTTAGGCTGGTTTGGTCAAGTGTGTTACTCTGTAGCATTTATTTAGGGACTTTCAGTTCTAATGTTGTAGTTGCCAAGAATTTGGATCCAACCATCCTTTTTCCAGGTAGGCCATCCAAAATTCAACGCAACTTCCAATGGCACCTAGCTCAAAGATTTAATGAAAACAATTGTCTGATGTGATCAGGTTTCAAATTGTGAGAGTAACACTAATAAATACAATCTACGAGTGCAGGTTACATGGACGTTGATACAGCTGTCTGATTTATAAATTTTTTGTACATGCCAAATAGCTCTGGTTTGTCAGAATCTGACAATGGCGCAGGTGTTCAACTTGGCAAAAAGTTATGACAGTTTTCAAGTAACACTTTGACTCGTTGAGGTTTAACTTGCATATTTAGACGAGCTGTCTGCCAATAGTTGGAGCTAATTGTAGATTTGTCTTTAGTTTGTTAGATTGTTTTGAAATGCTTTAGTGTACCATTGCTGTTAAGAAATGCTGATTTCTCTGTTAAATTATTCTGCCTTCATTTATTCTACATTCCAATGTGAAAATTGTACGTATTTATTACAAGGGCATCTGCAACTTGCTTTCAGCGTACGTCTTTATATACTCTGAAGATAAGCTGTACTTGGGTGCACAACTCTTTTTTATTAGATTTACTGAAGGATTCACACCAACAACATTTCTAAATTTTTTGTTCAATGTTGAATGATTTGTTCAATATTCTATCTTGAATATTACTTATACAAGGACAAGTGCCATTTATTTTTAAAAGCACACTATATGCTAATGCTTGGGTATAGGTCGATACTCTATAAAAACATTGGCAAGAAAGTCCAGTTTCATTCGGAGTTATGAAATTCGGTAATAGATTTAAATAGGATATGCACAATTGTAGTATAAGATATTGCATTGTAATACATCACATACTTAGTGTCATGTCACTCTGCTTTCTAATGCGGTTCCGGTCACGTCGGTGCTAAAATTCATTAATTCATTGATGTAGTTGAATTATTTTTTGCGGTGCCATGTCGGCTTGTGTGATGAGTTACTTACGTGGTTAATTCTTTTTGAACCTACGGCTTTAAATGAGTTCAACATACAAAGGCCCCATCAATTTCTTTCCACAATGACCGCTATAAATTTTGCATAGCAAGTTCAATTTTCTTCGTCAATCCACCAAATTGATATTATTTTCTCTAGTCCCAAATGGCAGGTGATACTTTTAGAAACCGAGCACTTGTGTAACACCCTAAATTCCACTTCTTGATTTTGATTAAAATTTGCTTAGCAACATTTCGATCTCCCTTAAGGAATATAAGGATGTTGTGCTCTTATAGGCATTTAATCATTTTTATTAATTAATTAAATAAATATAGGAGTTTACTGTTGCATTCATGCTGGTGCATTGTTTTTGGGTGTTTGAGTTCAAACCTTGGTTTGAATTCAAAACTTGATTGCTTGTTTAATTAGAATTGGAAAACGGTAAAAAGAAAGGAGAGAACCGGCTTGCCGCCCTTGTTTTTGCAGCGGCCCGGCACACGAAGTCCACCGAGGCCCTTCGGTTTTCCCTTCGCGTCCGCTTGCCACCCTCGGCGCGGCCCGGACCGGCCCGAGCTTCGCGGCCCACCGCGGCCCGCCGGCGCGCGGCGGGGCCGACACGCGGAGCCCGCGTGTCATCTCCCACCTCGCGGCCGAGTCCGACCCGGACTCGCACGCGCCGCGCCGCCACCGTCTTCGCCTCGGGCCCGCCTCCCGAGCCGGCCCACGCTGCCGGGGGCCTGCGCACCCCCAATTTAACCGCCGCCGCGCAACCCCGGGGCCCTCACCCAAAACCCTAGCCGTCTCAACGACCGCCGCCGCCATCGCCCTTAAGCCCTAGCCGCCGCGCGCGCCGAGCTCCGTCGCCTCGGTTCGCGCCGCGCGCCGTTGACCCGAGCACCCGTCGACGCCCGTCGCCAAGCCGTCGTCTCCGCGCGTGCCGCGCTACGTAAGGGGGGGGGACGCGCCCGTGCTCTTTTCCGCCGTGACCGGCTCACCGGAGTCCGCCGCCGCGCCTCCTCGCCGACCGCCGCGCGGCGCGCGCTATCTCCGCCCCCGGAAGGCGCGGTTGTGTTCGCGGGTCGCTTGCCGTCGTTTTGGTGCCACCCACGTCGCGTTTGGTGCACCCGGCGCTGTTTTCCCCTTCGCGCCGCCGCCGCCGCCGTAACGCCGCCGCGCCCGCGCGCGCCGCCGGCCGCGCGCCGCCGGCGGCGATCACTTGCTCAAGTTCTGGACCGCCGGATATCGGATCAACGGCCCTGATCGAATCAAACGCCCGGTCAAAGCCAACCCTACCGGTCAACCGTGGCACCCCAGCCACATTAAACCTTAGCCGCTGGATCTTGATCCGATGGGTCAGATCCGCCCCTTCAGTTTCCCCGCGCGATTTTGTTAAAGAAACCCTGAGTTTTTCCCTTTTCACAACCCGGTCCTTCCACCTTAGAAAACTTTTACGTTTAGGTCCTGTTTTCTTCTGTTTTAGCCCGAAAGCTCAAAATTCTTTACAGTTTAGTCCTAAAACTTGTTTTAATCATAACTTCGTCGTTTTAGCTCCGTTTTTAACGTTCTTTATGTCCACACGATCGTCTCGACGAGTAGAATAGTTTTCTGTTGCTTTTGCTACTGTTTGAGATGATTGGTGTACTGTTTCTTATTTATTTCCATTGTTTGCTTGTATGTGATGTGTGGAGCGTAGCGTACGAGCAGTTCGGGGACTTGCTTTGTTGAAGAGTATCAAGACCCCGAGCAGTTTCCGGTCTTGGTAGAAGGCAAGTCCTTGCTGCATTCCCGTTAAATTCCTATTACAACATGCATTTCAATTACACCGTTGTTTATTCTTGCTATGCATTAAATTGATGGGTCCTATCACTAAGGTTCTACTAGTTTTGTTATCCTATGCCTTGTAACACCCGAAAATTCCATCACAATAAAATATTGTTAGCAACATGGCTTAGTTTTATTTTTCTAAGGATTTAATAAATTTGGAATAAATAAATTTGCCTTTAATTAAATTAAACAACATTTAATAATTAGAATCAAACAAGTGTTTGTGCATCTTGTTGAAATGCATGAGTTTTGTTTGTGGTGTGATTTTAAAAGTCTTAAAAAAAATTTTGTGAAAAAGTCCTTAAAAATAATTATGAAAATTAGTGTAAAAGTTTGAAAAAAAGTTTGAATTTAAAATATGTTTCAAAAGTTGTTACAAATAGTTTGTGAAAAGCCTTTTAAAATAGTGGAGAAATTTGTGTTAAAATTTCAATTTGAAAAGATGAAAAAGATTTGAATTTAAAAGATTTGAAATAGGATTTGAAAAGAAAAAAGAAAAAAAAACAAAACTAATCTAACCTACGGCCCAACCCACCGGCCCGGCTCCCGCGCTTGGCCCAAGCCGGCCCACTCGGCGCTTACCCCCCTCCCACCTCCTCTCTCTCTCTCGCCCACCGACGGGTGGGGGCCCCCCCCTGTCGGGGCCATCTCCTTCCTCCCGCCGCCGCCCCCCCTTCCCCGCGCCGGCCGCCGGCTCCCGCACCCCGGCGCCGCCTCCCCGGCTTCCCGCACCTCCTCTTCTCCCCCTTTAGTGCGCCGCCGCATTCACGCCGCACTCACCCACCGCCATCCCCGCCCTTTCCCCTACCCGTAACTGCCCGCACCGAGCCGCCCGCCGCCGCCATTAATGGCCGGCCGGCGAGCTCCCACTCCCACCGCCTTCCCGGCATTCCCCCTCCCCGCTTATACCTATAAAAGGTGCCCCAAGGCCTCCTCTACACCCCGCGCCACTCCTCCTCCTTTCCCCACTTGTGCACCGCCGCCGCCACGGAGCACCGCCGCCACCGCTCGCCCCCGCCGCCGGGCCACTGTCTCTGGTTCTTCCCCTTCCCCTCCGACCCCCGGGTAAGATTCCCCATCTCCTCCTCTTCTTCTCCATGCGTGTGCTTACGGTTTTGGCGCACCGGAGCTCCCGGTTGGCCGCCGCCGCGAGCCGGCCGGCAAGCGCGCCGCCGCCCGTACCCGCCGCCGCCGCCCCGTTGCTTGCAAGCGACCCCGGCCGCCCGATTTGAGCCAATGGCTCAGATGAGTTCGAGCCGCCCCGGTCAAACCCGGCCGTACCGGTCAACTAGGGTTGCGCCGGCGGTTTTTCTAAAGAGTTCCCGAACTTTTCGCTAATTACAATCCGGTCCTTCCACCATATAAAATCCACACAAATCGGCCCCTGGTTTTTTTCGGTTTGAACCCTAGGTTTTCAAACTTATCTAACCCGCAGTCCAAGGCTCACCCTTTTGCATCTAAACCCACCAGTTTGCACATATTTATGTTTAGGTCCCTGAAATCTTGCGAGAAAACCCCTAAAACTTTCGGATATTCACAATTTAGTCCCCGAACCTTGTTTCGGCCATATCTTTTTCATCCTAGCTCCGTTTTACGCGTTCTTGGTATCCACGCGATCGTCTCTCCGAGCCCGTCATTTCTAAGAGCTTGTTTTAGTCTTTTGGTAATGTTTGATGTATTGTTTTATTTATTGTATGTTTTCTTGCATGATCGTAGCCAACACGCCGTTCGAGGAAGATCAAGTACGAGCTTTGCGGATAGGGAAAGTAGCTTATCGTTGGAGAAAGGCAAGTGACCCTAACCACCCTTCTACCTATGCTTTAATCAAGAACACTATAAGTTAATCGGAACATGTAGAACCACCCGGGAAAACGGTGCAACCACGGTCCATATGGCTGCGGCTTAGCCAATTAATTAGGTGTGCGATTGATCCGATGGCCCTTTTCCGAAAGGAGCGAGGAGGGGGATCCGGGTTGCGGGGGTATAGCCCGGTCCTTTTGGGGTAGCAGCCTTTGCTAAGGTGCGACCACTAGGGAGGGTTATGGTCCGCCCGATCCGTAACTATGCGGGTCGTTAGTCTTTTGTATACCTTTGTAAAGGCTTCGTAGCGTCCCTATGCAATCACACCTCGGAAGTGTGGTATTGTGCACGATCGGCACATGCGTGGTTGGGTTCAAAGTTCTTTGGAACTTTTACGCGAACCGTGGGAAAAGTGTGCAACCTCTCGCGAGTGTAAAGCCGATCGATCGGCCGTGCTCACGGTCAAGAGCGGCCTGGACCCTCACATGATTAATTGAACTTAAAGATGGATTAATATTGCTTTCGGTTATTTCGTGGCCTTGCTGAGTACCAACCATAAGTGTACTCATCCTTGCTTACGCTGTTCGAGAGAAGAGCCCCGGAGTGGAGCACTTCACCGACTACGAGGAGTTCTGAGGATGCGATCAACCAGTCAGAAGCCTGTGGAAGATGAAGATGGAGTCGCGTCTTCATAGTTATCGTTGTTCGTGTAAAGACCTTCGTGTCTACCATCGTGAGTGTAATAAAAGTTAATAACCCTTTTCTGTACGTTTTGAGCAATGTTTTGTGATATTACACTCATGAGTCTATCATATGTGTGAAATTGTGATCCTGGCACACATATGAGATGCATTCGGTTTTCTACGGAAAATCGGGTGTGACGAGTGGTATCGAGCATTGCGATCGTAGGACGCAGCCTCGGATAGAAATGGTCGATATTAAGGACTCTTTATCTAGAAAACCTTTCCGGCATTCAAAATATCTTATTTATGCATAAAAAATATTTTATTCTTTATTCTTTATCAAAATCAAATCTTTTGTTTTCTTCTACACCGAATCCGATTCTTGTTTTTCCACCTTGAACTACCACACGTGTTTTAGAGGATAGATTCTTAGGTTGCCTACCCCTTCTATCAGTTTCGTTTCGATAGAGCCGTTCTTGTGAGGACGTGCGATGTTAATGCTTGTTGATTGTAAACATGCATGATTTGGATCTTTGACTTGATTGGAATGTTTTTGTGGAGTGATGGCCACAAATACATCAATAAAATAATTAAAGTTAAAATTTGAATCTTAGCCCCTTTTCTCTCGATTCACCTTTATCAATTCAACTTCTTATCGGAAAACTTCTCTCTAACAATCAAATGATAAACGTCGGGTCGGGAGGCCGGACGAGATATTCCGTTCGTCATCAATCGAGTGAATCAAGTTCCCTCCTCCACCATAAGAATTAGCGATGGATCCCGTGATGCGGCAGTTCTTTACGGAACGGATGCAATTAATTCGAACCTCACCGCCCTTTGTCCGAATCTACAAGCACGGCAGAACCGACCACCACCACAAGGACCCCCACCACCTCCACCACCGGTGAACAAGCATAGAGAATTCATGAGCCACAATCCGCCCACTTACTCTCATTCGCAGATCCCCTCGATGCCGATGATTGGCTCAAGACCATCAACAAGATGCTGAATATCACCCAATGCAATGATCGTGAGAAGGTTTTGTATGCCTCGGGACGTCCGGAAGGTGCGGCCTCGATTGGTGGGATGCTTACACCGTCGCACATCTTTGCCGCCGACACCATTACACGGCGGGAGTTCCGGGGAGAGTTTTCGTACACATCACATCCCAGCTGGTGTGAAGAAGCTCGAAGAAGAAGGAATTTCTAGCTCTAAAGCAAGGCAACATGACGAGTTAGTGAGTATCTGGATCAGTTTACTCATTTGTCCCGCTATGCACCAGATGAAGTCAACACGGATGCAAAGAGACAATAACGTTTTCTCGATGGATTGATAGGGCCACTTAACTATCAGTTGCAGAGCCACACATTTCTTAACTTTCAGATGTTGCTCAATAAGGCTATAGGCTTGGAGAATAAACGCAAGGAACTTCGTGAACAGAAGCGCAAGTTTCAACCTCAAGGTCAATCCGGCGGTAACACCCGCCCTCGTTACAACTCATCGCAAGACTCTCGGTTTCGTTCTAGCACACCGGGCGAGAGGCCATGGACAGAGTCAACGGTATCGTTCGTTTGATGAACCCGAAGAATCCAACCCAATGACACCTCGGGCTCCAAATCATCATCAAAACCGCTCGGGTGCACCGATAAGGAACACTACTCCAATTCACCCCGGTGGATGCTTCAACCGCGGAGAATTGGGACACTACGCCGGTATTTGCCCTCGGCGCAATATGCGGACACCTCGGAGAGATAACGAGAGGTCAACGGAACAATATGCATGGTAGGGTGAACCATGTGACGGTCGAAGAAGCTCAAGGAGACAAAGATGTTGTGCTTGGTACGTTTCTTATCAACTCTGTACCCGCAAATGTTTTATTCGATTCGGGGCATCGCATTCATTTATTACTGAACGATTCGTGACAAAGCATGATGTACCCAAAAGTTCCATGAAGACACATTTGCTAATTAGTTCTCCAAACGGTGAAATGAAATCCACCTATGTATGCCCACAGGTCAATCTTAAGATCGGAGAGATAGATTTTGAAGCAGACTTAGTGATTCTAACATCCAGTGGAATAGATGTGATCCTTGGTATGGATTGGTTAAGCAAGCATGATGGAATCATTTTGTGTGCCAAGAAGTCGGTGCTCTTAACTACCCCGCAAGGAGATAGGATTGAGTTTGCCGCTACAAGCCCGAAGAAGAAGGAGAAGTGAACAAGCTCTGTGATAGTAAACCATCATCTATCAAGAACATCTTGTATCTCCTCTTGTTTCCCGATCCCTCCGAATCTCGGGACGAGATTCTTTTTAAGGGGGTAGGATTTGTAACACCCGAAAATTCCATCACAATAAAATATTGTTAGCAACATGGCTTAGTTTTATTTTTCTAAGGATTTAATAAATTTGGAATAAATAAATTTGCCTTTAATTAAATTAAACATCATTTAATAATTAGAATCAAATAAGTGTTTGTGCATCTTGTTGAAATGCATGAGTTTTGTTTGTGGTGTGATTTTAAAAGTCTTCAAAAAAATTTTGTGAAAAAGTCCTTAAAAATAATTATGAAAATTAGTGTAAAAGTTTGAAAAAAAAGTTTGAATTTAAAATATGTTTCAAAAGTTGTTACAAATAGTTTGTGAAAAGCCTTTTAAAATAGTGGAGAAATTTGTGTTAAAATTTCAATTTGAAAAGATGAAAAAGATTTGAATTTAAAAGATTTGAAATAGGATTTGAAAAGAAAAAAGAAAAAAAAACAAAACTAATCTAACCTACGGCCCAACCCACCGCCCGGCTCCGCGCTCGGCCCAAGCCGGCCCACTCGGCGCCCGCCCCCCCCTCCCACCTCCCTCTCTCTCTCTCGGCCACCGACGGGTGGGCCCCCCCCCTGTCGGGGCCATCTCCTTCCTCCCCGCCGCCCCCCCCCCCCCCCCGCGCCGGCCGCCGGCTCCCCGCACCCCGGCGCCGCCTCCCCGGCTTCCCGCACCTCCTCTCCTCCCCCTTTAGTGCGCCGCCGCATTCACACCGCACTCACCCACCGCCATCCCCGCCCTTTCCCCTACCCGTAACTGCCCGCACCGAGCCGCCCGCCGCCGCCATTAATGGCCGGCCGGCGAGCTCCCACTCCCACCGCCTTCCCGGCCTTCCCCCTCCCCGCTTATACCTATAAAAGGTGCCCCAAGGCCTCCTCTACACCCCCGCGCCACTCCTCCTCCTTTCCCCCACTTGTGCACCGCCGCCGCCACGGAGCACCGCCGCCACCGCTCGCCCCCGCCGCCGGCCACCGTCTCTCGGTCCTTCCCCTTGCCCTCCGACCCCCGGGTAAGATTCCCCATCTCCTCATCTTCTTCTCCATGCGTGTGCTTACGGTTTTGGTGCACCGGAGCTCCTCGTTGGCCGCCGCCGGCGAGCCGGCCGGCAAGGCGCCGCCGCCGTAACCGCCCGTCGCCGGCCCTGTTGCTTGCAAGCGACCCTGGCCGCCCGATCTGAGCCAATGGCTCAGATGAGTTCGAGCCGCCCCGGTCAAACCCAGCCGTACCGGTCAACTAGGGTTGCGCCGGCGGTTTTTCTAAAGAGTTCCTGAACTTTTCGCTAATTACAATCCGGTCCTTCCACCATATAAAATCCACACAAATCGGCCCTGGTTTTTTTCGGTTTGAACCCTAGGTTTTCAAACTTATCTAACCCGATCCAAGGCTCACCCTTTTGCATCTAAACCCACCAGTTTGCACATATTTATGTTTAGGTCCCCTGAAATCTTGCGAGAAAACCCCTAAAACTTTCGGATATTCACAATTTAGTCCCCGAACCTTGTTTCGGCCATATCTTTTTCATCCTAGCTCCGTTTTACGCGTTCTTGGTATCCACGCGATCGTCTCTCCGAGCCCGTCATTTCTAAGAGCTTGTTTTAGTCTTTTGGTAATGTTTGATGTATTGTTTTATTTATTGTATGTTTTCTTGCATGATCGTAGCCAACACGCCGTTCGAGGAAGATCAAGTACGAGCTTTGCGGATAGGGAAAGTAGCTTATCGTTGGAGAAAGGCAAGTGACCCTAACCACCCTTCTACCTATGCTTTAATCAAGAACACTATAAGTTAATCGGAACATGTAGAACCACCCGGGAAAACGGTGCAACCACGGTCCATATGGCTGCGGCTTAGCCAATTAATTAGGTGTGCGATTGATCCGATGGCCCTTTTCCGAAAGGAGCGAGAGGGGGGATCCGGGTTGCGGGGGTATAGCCCGGTCCTTTTGGGGTAGCGGCCTTTGCTAAGGTGCCGACCACTAGGGAGGGTTATGGTCCGCCCGATCCGTAACTATGCGGGTCGTTAGTCTTTTGTATACCTTTGTAAAGGCTTCGTAGCGTCCCTATGCAATCACACCTCGGAAGTGTGGTATTGTGCACGATCGGCACATGCGTGGTTGGGTTCAAAGTTCTTTGGAACTTTTACGCGAACCGTGGGAAAAGTGTGCAACCTCTCGCGAGTGTAAAACCGATCGATCGGTCGTGCTCACGGTCAAGAGCGGCCTGGACCCTCACATGATTAATTGAACTTAAAGATGGATTAATATTGCTTTCGGTTATTTCGTGGCCTTGCCGAGTACCAACCATAAGTGTACTCATCCTTGCTTACGCCGTTCGAGAGAAGAACCCTGGAGTGGAGCACTTCACCGACTACGAGGAGTTCTGAGGATGCGATCAACCAGTCAGAAGCCTGTGGAAGATGAAGATGGAGTCGCGTCTTCATAGTTATCGTTGTTCGTGTAAAGACCTTCGTGTCTACCATCGTGAGTGTAATAAAAGTTAATAACCCTTTTCTGTACGTTTTGAGCAATGTTTTGTGATATTACACTCATGAGTCTATCATATGTGTGAAATTGTGATCCTGGCACACATATGAGATGCATTCGGTTTTCTACGGAAAATCGGGTGTGACATGCCTTGACCAACTTGGGTTTACTTTATGTTGGGTAGCACTTGCTAGCGCTTTATGTGATTTTGGGATGGTTTAATGGACACCGGTTAATATGGCTTTATTTATGCTATCATTCATGTAATGCAAGAACACTTTATACTTGTTAATCGGAACATGGAGCGACCACCCGGGAAAACAAGTACTACCACAAGACATATGGCTGTCTTGGCTTATTAATTAGTGAACTAGGTGTTAGGTATGCTTTACCTGATAAGGGTTGGGGGCTGGCGGGTAGTGGCGTATGGACCTGCTCGGGCATAGGTGTGGGCTTAGCTAAGACACGGTACTCGTCCGGGAGCTTTATACGTTGCACTGACCAGGTAACCTAGCGGGCAGCCTTCATCTGGGGATCTTTGTAACGGCCTCGTAGCGTCCCTATGCAATCACACCTCGGAAGTGTGGTATGGTGCCTTGCAAACACCACATGGTTGGGTCTAAAACTCTTTTGGGTTTTTACGCGACTAGTGGGTAAAGATGTACAACCTCTCGCAGAGTGTAAAACTAACTAGTTAGCCGTGCCCACGGTCAAGGGCGGCCTGGACCATCACATGATTAATTCTATGGAAGATGGAACTTTTAAAATTGTGCATTACATTTTATGGATCTGTTGCATTTTATTATCCGGGTTTGGTACATACTTACACTTGCTAGTAATTTCGCTTAATAAAACTTGACCAACTAAAATGCCGACTTGCTTATGAGCCAACGACTTCCACCATAAAGCCTTGCATGTTGTTATAGAAATTTTCCCTTGTTGAGTACGACATGTGCTCATGCTTGTTGTTCCTTTATTGCATCTACACTACCGCCGTGCTGCTCGGATGGGCGTTTTGAAGACTACTATGATGAGTTCGATGGGTTCTAGGCGTCCGTTCTCCGGTCGGTACACCGCCTGTGGAGGACTTCTACGTGTGTTTCTTTTCCGCTCGTTAGCTACTCGAACGATTGTTTAGTTGAGACATTCGGTCATGTAATAACTGTTTAATACTCTCTTTACGTTTTACACCGTGTTTTGGTATTCACTGCGTCGATGCATGTGTGTAACTTGATCCCGGCGCACATGTATTCTTGCATTCGGGTTTGTCCTTAAATCCGGGTGTGACAAAGTGGTACCAGAGCCGTGTTGACTGTAGGACGTTAGCCTAGTTAGAACTGGTCGAAAACTAAGGATTTTATAATAATAGAAGCCACACACAGTTTAGCTTGCTTTATTCTATTTTATTACATCTAATCTTGGTTTAATCTTATCCTTGTTTGCTTTTGTTATCTAAGCTTGGCCTTGTCTCTTTTAGTAATCTGCACTTGTCTCACCTATCTTAGATGGTTCGCCGGCTGAAGACCACTCGTTCAGGTGCCTACCGCTTTCCAAGGTACCTGGAGGACCAGGACTTCTACTGCTACTCCATGGACAAGTGAGGAGCACCGGGAAGCTTCGGGAGAGGGAGGTGAAGCGAGCTGCGCTTCGGGGCAAGCCTCACCACCCATCGTCATTGAGCCGTCGGATGATGAGCCGAAGAGGAGCCGGTCGAAGAGCAAGAGCCGGAAGAGGAGCCACCGAAGAGCCAGAACAAGGAGGTGATCCGGATGACCACTCAGACCCTGAGGACTCTGACCCAGAGGATGGAGATGCTGAGGATCACCCAGCGCCAGAGAAGTGGAAGGTGGTCATTTGTCACCATGATGGAGGGCATGCACGCTTTCCGTCCAAGTTGAGGAGGCTCTTCCAGCGTCTTCAGCTGCCTGTGACGATCGACTACGTTGGACTGAAGAGGACTCACCCTCGCTATCCAACCCAGTGGGATGTGTCTGTGCGCATCTTGGAGGATAACCCGCTGGATGGAGGACTGTATGAGGTTGTTGTCCACCAGGCTCTAGCTACCAGAGCTACCTTCGCCGCCGGGAGAGATGATGCAGCTAGGAGGGCTCTATCCGCGTGGTGTTATGAGGAGGCTCATCATCTCACCAACTCCGTGTGGGTTGATCTACCCCGTCGTCGCTGCGGAGCCGTGGGGCGTGAGATTCCAATGGCCAATGAAACTTTGGGAGCACGCTATGCCATGCAAGTGGGGCACGTAGCGGCTCTCAACACCAACTTGGATGACACCATCATGGAGCTTCAAGACCTCCGCGACCAGCAAGATGAAGACCGTAGGGAGATCAAGAGGCTCAAGGCGGTGATCGCGGGACAAGATGAAGAAGAGGTGCGGGGAAGATGGAGAGGACTCGGCTCGCCATGTCACCAAGACCCGCAAGGACAAGCTATGGGTCACTTGGATCCCGCACTAGGACCATTTGGCCATAGGTGTTGGGTGTTAGGAGTCTTTATCTTTCAGTTATCGAGTCTGTAATCGTTAGAACGACACGTTGGATCGGTGTGTTAGATAGTGGTGTGTTTGAATGCTTGGTTTGTGAACATCTATGAGTTGGATTTTTGTTTGATTGCAATGTGTTGTGGATTAATGCCACAATGACATTGGTTTAGTAATAGAGTTTGATTAGTGGGTTTAAGTTCTGTTCCAGCTATCCTTTATCTTGCAAATTCGTAATTCTTTATCCATCATACTTTATCTATCTTAAGGAATATTGTAGTGCTGAATCTGTTCGCGTCACTTCCTGACCCAACAGTAGTGTTTTAATTTTATCTCGAGCTACATAACTCCGAATTAAGTAAAACCAGTGGGGTTAGTTCACCAATTTCATACATGATTTTCTGTCAAAAATTCAACTCTATCCAATTTATATTCTGGGAGTTATGGACGAAACATTAAGCCAACAGAAATCTGTCAATTCCTGCCGACATACCTGACTTCATTATTTTATATCTCGAGTTGTAGACCTCCGATTGAGGCAAAACCAGTTGGGTTAGTTCAGTAATTTCATACACCATATCTCCAGAAAAATTCGTGGTTTTTGGTTACTGGTACAGAGTGATATCTTGGTTTCTTTACAGCTATCAGAATCTGTCATAATCTGGAATTCAGCATTGTTTATCTTTTCAGCTTTTTCAATTGTTGTCATCATCTAAATCAGTGTTTCTAACGCTCAGATGGTAAACACCAGGTCCGGATCAGGGGTTGATCAGCCTCCAGTGGTTCGTCAAGGTCGAGGCAACAGTTCGGGCAGTGCACCGCCACCACCACCGCCACCAATGGATCCCATGCAGCAGTTCTTCCAGAACCAGATGCAGCTACTGGAGAATCTGACAAACACTGTGGCCAACCTGCAGGCCCAAGCTAACAACCCGCCTCAGCCACCGCCACAGCAGCCAGCGCCCATGAACAGGCACCGGGAGTTCATGAGCCACCGTCCGCCAGTTTTCACCCATGCTGCAGATCCACTTGATGCTGATGATTGGCTGAAGACTGTGGGCAAGATGCTCACCACTGCTCGGTGTGATTGTTGGGGGCGTACCCGAAATATTCGGGTAACTACCCCAACACGAGTATGAGTTCTCAACACGTTCAAGTACAAAGTTAGAGCGCAAGGGAGATCGTGATTCTCTCTGCAAGTAGCATGAGTTCCAAAAAAGTCCGAATTCGTTTACACGTGCCCTTGCGCCCCCTTTTATAGGGAGATGAAGGGACTTTTACATACCGATAACACCCCTAGCCTCAGAGAATATTCCTAGTGTGAACGCATACATGATTGTCTTTTTTATCTAACATATTTACAAATCTGCCATTAGTTCACACTCTAAACCCGGACTTTTTGGGACTACAACTTTGACTTTGCTTCTCCCCTGGTTCGTGAATGTCCTCGCACGAAACTCCCGAACTAGGTCTTCAACAGATTCCCGAAGTGACCCTTGCTTCCCAGCTGGTTCGTGCATGTCCACGCGCCTGAGTTCCGAACAGAGTCTTCATCGGATTCTCGAATCGGCGGTTCTCCGAAATTCGGACCATCAACGGTTGAGATTCGGGCTCCCGCATGCTTGTGACTCCACCTTTTCGCCGAATCGAGTTTCCCGAACTCCGCACATTCGCGAATCCGAGAATCGCGAATTCCCTGCTCCTGAAAAACATGCTTTGAGAACTTCGTTAAGCTCAACGTTTCGAGGGTGACGGGTTTTCCTGAATTCCCCAACACTAGCCCCTCGGGGAAGCGGGTTGACTCCGACGATCCGATTCCACGAATCCTTCGGAAATTTAGTAAAAAACGTCACCCTCGGAACGTCGGAGGGGACACGCGTCGCCCGGGGAACCAAGGACAGTTAAATCGAGACGTGTTTCGCGTAACTACCCCTCCCCGGCCCTATAAATAGCGGGCTGCCGCTGTTGAAAAAATTTTACAGCCTTCCAGCTTTTTCCACAGTTCGTGCATTTCTCTTTTTCGCGGACTCTGGTCTTCTGCCGAAAAGCCGGCGAGTCTCTAGGTGTTGTTTGCGCTTCTCTAAGGTATTCCTTCATCTTTCTCTTGTCGATTTGTTACTTGTTAAACTTCGGTGTAGTGATGTCGCGATTTCGCGAGTATTATTCTCGAACATTACTCTTAACTGTCTGTATGTTCACAACTGTTGGTTAGGTGGCTCGCGTCAAAAGCACAGCTAGGCCCATGACTACCGAAGAGCTCATCGCTGCTGGTCTTCCAATTGACCCAGCTGTCGAAGGTGCCAAACATGCTATACCTACTGAAGATGTCGGCTCCCCTAGCGGCTCCAGGAGTCGCGAGGATGGGGAGGTTCAATCCGACGACGGCGAAAACGTCGGAGATGTGGATGCCAGTGTTGACGACCTGATCAGGTTAAGGACCTCCGGCCCGCTGCCGCCCTCACTCGCCTTCGGAGAGTCGAAGGTTACAAGCAACACGATTCGCGAGTACGAGAAGGCCAGATTCTTCTCCCCTGGCGCTGGGCGTGCCCCGCTTGATGAGCTGGTTCCAACCCCCAAGGACGGAGAGATTGTGGTTTTTCGGGATTTCTTCATCTGTGGGCTACGGTTCCCTTGTGACCCCGTCCTGCCAGCGATTCTCGATGCATTTTCGGTGAAGATCCACCAGCTTACCCCGACATCCTTCCTCGAAGTGTCAAAGTTTATCTGGATTTTGAAGACCTTCGGCTGCATTCCTAGCATCGACGCTTTCACCAGATTCTACGAACTGGTAATCAGCCCCGAAGTTGTCAGAGGCGAAGATGGGCAGTTCTACCACAGTCAGCATGCGTGCTGTACCTTCAATACACGACGTCAGAACACCCGACAGGGAATCACTCGAATCCAGATCGCTCCCTGCTGCAAATCCAACCTTACAGATGATTGGAAATCCTACTGGTTTTATTTGAAGGTTGATGTGCTGAAGCTGTCAGGCCCGATCGCACCTCTTGCCGCGGTGAATGTGGGGAAATACAACCAGCGGGCCGTGGGGATCAGGAATTGTGAGAATGCATTTTACCTAGCCAGCACAATACTTGTCGGCCGTGACATCATCGAAGAATTCGTCGCCGCCCGTGTCTGGCCTATCTCGAACGGTTGGTCCCCTACTGAGCTCGTGCACTACAATGTCAATTGGGCGGATCGAAGGTGCCTTTCCCGAAGTTCGGGATCAAGCTTCGCGAAGGCCAGAGTGCCAAGGACTTCATGGACGAGGTGGAGAAAAGGGTGAATGTCATGGTGGGCGAATACACGATGAACGAGTACAAGGCGTATAAGGCCTTGGTGAAACACAAGAAGAAGATCAACCACGTCTTTTCGGAAGTTTGCGGTGATAAGTTTTTCAGCTCTCGAGGCCCTGGTCCCAAATTGAAAGTTCCCGCCATCGCCGTGGCCAGCTGCTCAGCCGCCCCAATCAACGCTCCCCGAAGAAGATCATCGAAGCGAAGCTCGTCGCCTGCCAACGAGGGAGCCTCTTCGGGAGTCAAGCCTTCGAGGACAAGATCACTGGAATCGTCGAAGCGGAAACGAAAGACCTCCGAACTTCGGACTTCGGACGCTGAACTCCAGGCTGCTTCGGGGCTTGCCCAGATGAGCCGCAAGAAACCGAAGAAGGCAGTGAAGAAAATTTCTTCCACCGGCGTTCGGCGAGTCCCCTCTGCCTTCGACGATGACACCTTCGCGGAGACGAGGTAGCTTTAAAGGTGTTTTTCTCGGCCACCGTTTAACTTTCGAGACCGCTCGTCTATCCGGTTCCGAGAATGAATTCGTGGATGTTGATTCCTTTTCGAATGCTTTGCTCTCGAAGTCCAAAAGGAGACATCCCCCGCCGTTGCTTTGAGAAGTCCGTTGTTGCTTTGAAGTTGCTTTGTTCGCACCGAATCCCCCGCCGCTACCGAAGCCCCCGTTCCGAGGTCCCCGCTGCCGACCAAGCCTCCTCGAATTCTCCCGGGACCTTGAGCGCACTATTCAAAGGGGAGACCATCCTACCGAACCCGTTCCTGCGGTCGAAGTTCGGGAGATCGTCCCCGAAGACCGGGCGCCTTCTCTTTCCTTAGCCGCTTTTAACAAAAGCTTTGGTACGTCCCATCGCGGCAAGCTATTGTGTGTTGGTTTCGAGACAAGTGGCGGCGGGGGCGGGATGTCCAAGTTTTTAACTCGTGGAAATCGTCCGCCATTGTTGATGAAACGAGGAGAGGAGGCGCCGAACGACCCGAAGAAGCCGCTCAAGGCTCCGAGAAAAAGCCTCTCTCTGTCTCCGAATCCACTCCTTCGCCTCGAGGGAAAACTTCTTCGGGTTCGACTAAACAAGTCACCATGCGGCAGTTTTCTAAGGAAGGTTCGTTCCTTCTCACTATCTTTTCATACGTTTCCCGGTTCTTGAAGCTTAGTCCGAGACTTAATCCCGAACTTTGCGGAATTCAAGAATGCCGTTGCACTCGTACTCTCCTTCAAAGCTTGCACGCTTCCACGAAGACTATGCCCTCGGGTACTCAATGCTTGGGAAGGTTGCCGTAGAGCGGCTTTCTAAACGAGGAGAAGATTAATGAAGAACTTTCTCGAAGTCCAAGGAATTAGAGCGTAACTTCACCCTCGCGCAATCCACGAATCCGGAGCTCGAGAGAAAGGTGGCCGAGCTTTTGGAGGCTTTGAAAAGGAGTCAAGATGAAAAGAAAGTCGCAGAGGCCACGCTCGAGGAATCGAAGAAAGAGCTTGAGAGGGTTCGAAATCTCATGAAGATGATCCGAGCGTGATCGAAAAGCTTCGGCAAAAGCAAGAGCGAGCTACGAAAATCGCCGAAGATCTTCGCATCAATAACGCCGGCCCTCGCCAAGTCGTTGAGCACAAAGGATCGCAAAATCATGGATCTTGAGAAGGCGCGGCGAGAACAAGGTGAAGCTTCGAAGAAAAACACTTCGGAAACTGCGGCAAAGCCGAAACTCGCTCTATGCGGAGTACCGAAGTCCTTGAAAGAGTACGGTGTTCGTCCGGCCCCTCTCCGGATGACATTGATATTCCCGATTTCATGGATTGGGCTGGAGGATGAGTTCAAGGCCCTTACCGAGGTGATCTCTCGGCGCCGCAACCTTCGCCGTTGCTTTCTCCATGGAGAGTATCCGAAGATCCTTCACGATTATGATCGTGTGGACTTGGCGAAGTTTCGCGCGAACCTTTCTCGATTCCCCAACATTACTAGTGACGCGATACTTCGAGCGAACTCCGACGTTCAAGCTATCAAGACGAAGTTCACGAAGGAGTTCGGCTGGTTGGCGGGGAGGATATCGTTAAAACTATTGCGCAAGCTTGCTTTGAGGTAGTTTCTTTTGCTCGATTTCGTGACTTATGTTTGTCGCGGATGTTCCAGTTTCCTAAACCTTCCTCACTTTTTCCTTCCCTTCTCGGCCGAGGGAAAAAGAGGACCGAGAGGGCACCGCCGCGCCTCCCGAAGGATCGACCTCCGGCGAGGGTTCGAGCGAGTCCGGCGAAAACGGCTCGGGTGGCGACAAAGCGAGCGGCGGCAGCAATGACGGTGACGACGGCGAAAACGTCCCCGAACGAGAGAAGGATTCGCCGAAGGTGGATGCTACAAACCGAATGATATGCCCGGATTTTTGGTTGAATTCAAGATTGGTTGTTCACCCATGTAGATTCATGAAACTTTCCGAACAAATGTTTTGTATATTTTAACTGCGCGCAGTCCCGCAAGCCGGGCTCGCGCAGACGTGCTACCACCGCGAATTCATCGGGATAGCATGTTCGTTAGTGGTGAAGCGTGGCGTTTGTTCAAGCGGGCGCATCCCGAACAAGATTTTTCCGATTTTTGGCTTGAGGCCTCGCTCAAGTTTTCTATAGGTCGTTTTGATCTGTCCTCGTTTTTCTTACTTCGTAAGAAGATTCGTTCCGCGTCGTCTACTCCGCCGCCCTCTAAGGTTCCCAAGATGGAGCCCCTTAGCCCCTTAGCCGACGCATCCGACTTCGCCTACGCCGGTGACATGGTTGAAAACAACGTTTGTAAACCAGGACACGTTGTAGAACTTTCATTTTGAATTTTGCACCGAATGTTGTAATTGTCGAGGGACTGTTCGGAATTTTTTGTGCGAATAAGGCGGAAATACGTTTTTTCTTGAAAAAACGTCACCCTCCCCCACCTTGCCGTTTCGCATGAAAACTAGATGGCAGGTTCACGAATCTTACTATTCACGAATTTCTAGCGTATCTTTGGGTGAAGTCTTCCTGAGTTTTTTGTGAACCTTGATTGCTATTGCGCAAGTCGACAAAATTTGCTTCGAATTTTGTGGACTTGACCCGACTGGCAGACTTTCCTCGGTTGATACAGCAACCCTCAGTTGCTTCAACCAAGGCTTTCTGCGATTCCCGAATGAGCCCCTTGCCCTTTTCTTACAATGATGATACCTGAAAAATTTTTAACAATCTATACTGAGTGAGAATACGCAGGCAAACCCTTAGGCATTCACTTTCCCGAAATCTTCATACGAACTTTCTGGTGGGAATCCCTTCGTGGACGGGATTTTTCTAGGCCACAACTTGTTGTTGTCTCAGGCCTTTTCAGTGGGAATCCCTTGATGGATGGGATTTTTCTAGGCCACAACTTGTTGTTGTCTCAGGCCTTTTCGGTGGGAATCCCTTGATGGATGGGATTTTCTTGGCCACACCTTGTTGTTGTCTCAGGCCTCTTTTTCGTTGATGGAATTCTGGCTGTCACGAAGCCTTTCTCACAAACTTTTTTCTTTTTTCTTTTTTCGTGATGGAATTTCGGCTGTAACGGAGCCTTTCTCACGAATTTTTTCTTTTTTCACGATGGAATTTCGGCTATCGGGAAGCCTTTCTCACAAACTTTTTCTTTTTTCACGATGGAATCTCGGCTATCGGGAAGCCTTTCTCACGAACTTCTTTTTTTTCAAGATGGAATTTCGGCTATCACGGAGCCTTTCTCACGAACTTCTTCTTTTTTTTCAAGATGGAATTTCGGCTATCACGGAGCCTTTCTCACGAACTTCTTCTTTTTTTCAAGATGGAATTTAGGCTATCACGGAGCTTTTCTCACGAACTTCTTATTTTTTCTCAAGATGGAATTTCGGCTATCACGGAGCCTTTCTCACGAACTTCTTTTTTTCAAGATGGAATTTCGGCTATCACGGAGCCTTTCTCACGAACTTTTTCTTCTTTCAAGATGGAATTCGGCTATCGGGAAGCCTTTCTCACGAACTTCTTCTTTTTTTCAAGATGGAATTTCGGCTATCACGGAGCCTTTCTCACGAACTTTTTCTTTTTTCAAGATGGAATTCGGCTATCGGGAAGCCTTTCTCACGAACTTTTTCTTTTTTCAAGATGGAATTCTCGAGATACACAATTTGGGGGAAGACTCTTTTTATATATATCACAAAGAGTATTTACACGAGATCCGCCTCGTTAAAAACCTTGCTTCTTTATTTAGAGCCTCCTTTGTAAGGAAACGAGTACGGTCCTTCTTATTCTAATACGGCTAGAAAAAGGAAAGCTGATTTTTTCTCCCGAAATTACTTATAGACACGTGATTCGGATTTTAGGTTTTTAGAATTCAAACTTACGAAAATAGAAAAAGTACCGTATATTACATCTAGGTGCTACCGGGATTTCATGAGTAATACCTTTTAGGTCGTTGGCATTCCACGGGCTGCGGGTGATAGATTGACGAAAATTTCGCTTGAGTGCCCAAGTTTTTGCGGTATTCTTTGAAGGTGTAACGGTCGAACGGTTTTCCATTTGTCAACCGTTAGTTCTCCGGGAGCCCCGAACCCGCATGCTATGTTAGCGAAGTGGCGATTTTGGCTCGGGAGGACAAAGTTTGGTTATGGTCATCGGCGTTCTCGACTGGTATACGTTTGTTTGTCCAGGTGTATGTCCCTTTTCTATGTTTCTGGCCTCTTGTTGATTGCCATACACTGTGATGACTCCCTTAGGTACGGGCATTTTCATACATAGGAATTGTTGCCTTATGACCGCGTCGAACTTGTTCATGAACCCTCTGCCAAAAATCGCGAGGTATGGATGGTAGATGTCGACTACATCGAACGTGAGACTCTCCGTTCTGGCATTCTCGAGATCTCCGAAGGAAACCGGGAGCGATATTTTTCCGACCGGCTTGATGGGCTTTCCTCCGAACCCTTGCAGTGGGTATTCTGGGGGGTCTAACATGTGCTGGCTCAGATTCATCTTTTCGAAAGCTTTTAGGAATAGGATGTCCGTTGAACTCCCATTGTCAACTAGGACTTTTCCTATGACCCACCCAGCGATATTCACCTCAATGACCATGGCGTCATTGTGTTTCGCAGATTTCAGCCTGAAATCTTCTTCTGTGAAGGTGATTGGCACCTTTGCCCAATCCTGGGCGCGCGGTGGGCCGTCATTGATGATAGTGTTCACAGATCTGAAGTAATTGCTTCTCTGCTTCTTGGTTTTGAATTCCATAGCAGATCCGCCCGTGATTGGCATGATAGTCCCGAATGATGGCAATGCCTTGGAGTTTTGAGGTCCTAAACCTGACTGAGGTCTTGACGAACCTTCTGGAGGTGGTGGCAAGATTTCCCGAATGGGTTGTGGTTGCTGGATTGACTGGATCGCTTGCGACTGAGGGAAAAATTGCTGCGATGGTTGCCATGCTGACTATGGTTGCGGGAATTGCTGAACTGAGACAGAACTCGACTGTGGATTCGCGAATTGCGGCTGCCAGAAATTCGGACGAAGCTGGCCTGGCATTGAGGATGCGATGCTCATTAGTGCCTTCTCTTCTTTGGATTCTTGCCATGTTCTTCTTTGTTTCTGGACACCCTTCGGTGCTGTGGCCCCTCCCATGATACCGGCAATAGAAGTGAGGATCTTTTGGGTTGTGGTTCGTGAGTCCGGGGGGGGCTCTGCCTCTCCCCCTTCCTCCGGGAATGAATCCTCCCCCGGTGCTTGGACCGTTGCCTTGTTCGTTGCGAGTTTCCGACGTTGTTGACGTTTTGCGGATGTTGGGGTGGTGCCGCCATGCCATGTCTCTGTTGCCCTGTCTTGCCTCGTTTCGCTCGGCTACCCTCTTGCGATGGTCGTCATTCGACAAAATGTACTCCTCCAATTCGTGAAAAAGTTCCTCAACCGTCTTGGGTTTCTTTCTCGTGAGATGTGAAGCGATTGGCCCCGGGGTGAGACCTTTGATCGGTGCCTTGATTGTTGTTTTGTCATCCGCTTCGGGGATTTGAGACCTCTCGTTGCATGAACCTTCTCACGAAGTTCCGCAGGTGGCTCTCTCGTCTTTTCGCTTACGGTTGTACGGATCCGACGCTTCCGTTGTTGTGTCATGAAACATCCGAAATGCTTGCATGAACTTTGTCTTGAGGTCTACCCACCGTAGAGCGAGTGAGGAGGCGTAGTGAGTACCAATTCGATGCGGCCCTTCGCAAGCAATGATGAATGATTTGGCCAATGCAACATAATCTCCTCCCGCCGAATTCACACTGATTCGTATCTCATGAGGAATTGCCTCGGAGTTTCCGAAGCCGTTGTATTTTGGGAGAGAGACGAGGCTTGAACTTCGGCGGCCAAGGTGCTTTGTTTGCAGCCCAACAGACAGTGGTGATTCGAGATCCACGAAATGTGACACTCCGTTTCCCGCGAAGAAGTTTTCTTTTGGGAGTTCTCTTGCTGGCCCGCAGTTCGGTGCGGTGATTCTGCCACGAGGGAACTGTTCTCTTGTTCTTTCATCTCGTCAATTTGTCTCTGTATCGCTTCGATTTGCTCTTTTGCTTTGTTGAGCTGCTCTAGCTTTTCAGAGATTTTTCTCTTCGCTTGTAACTGAGCTGCGAACTTTTCCTTGTCTTTTTGTAGCTGTTGTATCTTTTGCTGAACCATCGCTAGCTCTCTGTCTATGTCATCATCATCATCATTGACATTCTCGAACTCCTGCTGCTCAGCGGGCTGTTCTTGGATATGAGTCGTCTTTTTCGCTCTTGCCTTCATGAGGGCCTCAAGCTTTTCTCTTCGTTCTTGGTCCGTTGTGTTCGAGGACTCGGGAACAAACGAGGTTTCATTCCCTTGGGTGAGCCGGCGATCGTCTTGGTTAGCTTTGTCTTGCCGGAACGAGTCTTCTTTGACTTCTTCTGAGGTGGCATCGTGAGTTTCTTTTCGGCTGGACCACGGTGGGCGCCAATGTTGGGGGTACCCGAAAAATTCGGATAACTACCCCAACACGAGTAAGAGTTCTCAACACATTTAAGTACCAAGTTAGAGTGCAAAGAGACTGTGATTCTCTCTGCAAGTAGCACAAGTTTCAAAAAAGTCTGAATTCGTTTACACGTGCCCTCGCGCCCCCTTTTATAGGGAGACGAAGGGACTTTTACATGCCGATAACACCCCTAGCCTTAGAGAATATTCCTAGTGTGAACGCATACATGATTGCCTTTTTTATCTAACATATTTACAAATCTGCCATTAGTTCACACTCTAAACCCGGACTTTCTGGGACTACAACTTTGACTTTGCTTCTCCCCTGATTCGCGAATGTCCTCGCACGAAACTCCCGAACTAGGTCTTCAACAGATTCCCGAAGTGACCCTTGCTTCCCAGCTGGTTCGTGCATGTCCACGCGCCTGAGCTCCGAACAGAGTCTTCATCAGATTCCCGAATCGGCAGTTCTCCGAAATTCGGACCATCAACAGTTGAGATTCCGGGCTCCCGCATGTTCGTGACTCCACCTCTTCGCCGAATCGAGATTCCCGAACTCCGCACATTCGCGAATCCGAGAATCGCGAATTCCCTCGCTCCCGAAAAACATGCTTTGAGAACTTCGTTAAGCTCAACGTTTCGAGGGTGACGGGTTTTCCCGAATTCCCCAACGGTGACGACGGGGAGAAGGTCCCGTTTGCCGCAGTCGACTCCGGGGATGCGGGAGCATGGTGGGATGCTTACACTACCGCCCATGCCGCACCCGACACCATCACCGGCGGGAGTTCACAAAGAGCTTCGGGAACCACCATATTCCCGCCGGGGTGATGAGGTGAAGAAGAAGGAGTTCCTCTCTCTCAAGCGAGGAGGAATGTCGGTGGCGAGTACCGAGACGGATTCATTGAGCTGTCTCGCTATGCACCAGAGGAGGTAGCTGATGATCCTAAGAAGCAGGAGCGCTTCTTGGAGGGTTTGGCTGGACCGCTTCGTTACCAGCTGACATCTCACACTTTTCCAACATTCCAGCAGCTGTTAGACAAAGCCATTGTCTTGGAGTCCATGCGCAGAGAGCTAGGAGAACTGAAGAGGAAGGCCTCCACTCCGGGACCGTCTGGGAGTCACACTCGTCCCCGCTTTACCTCACCGCCGGGAGTTCCGTTCCGTCCGGAGAGGTCGGACGAGAGGCTATGGTCGGCGGTTGTATCGGTACCGGCCACGGCGGTATCGGCGCAGTTCCAGCGCACTCCCCAGCAGTTTCCGCGCCCGTGGCCGCGGACTCCACGCCCGCTTACCCGCAACACCGTCCGATGACTCGCTCTTGGTACACCCGTGAGGCCGGGCGCACCACACACCCCCCGCGGGCAACACTTGCTTCAAGTGTGGAGAGGTTGGGCATTATGCTAATGCCCGTCCTAAGAGGCACCCCCCGGGCACCCCCGTGCGGAACCGGCGGATGCGGCGGATGAGGAGCGGGAACCGGACCCCCGCGAGCAACAAGGGGCAGCGAGTCGGGGCCGTGGCGGGGGTGAACCACGTGAGTATCGAGGCTGCTCGGGGAGAATCCACAAGTGGTGCTTGGTATGTTCTTTGTCAACTCTATCCCCGCATCGGTATTATTTGATTCTGGAGCTTCCCATTCGTTTATATCTCGCTCAATTTGTGGCCAAGCATAGCATACCCATGTGTCCTATGAAACAAACCGTGATAGTTAAATCACCGGGGGGGATATGAAATCTTTATACATGTGTCCTAATGTTAGACTAAAGATCATGGGAGCAGACTTTTGGGCAAACTTGATAGTGCTGGAATCGAAGGATCTTGATGTTATACTGGGTATGGATTGGTTGGGCACTCATGATGCGACGATACAGTGTGCTAAGAGGACTGTTCTTCTCACTGGCCCTAGCGGGGAAAAGATTGAACTTGTGGCTGATCCACCGTCAGATGCAGGAGGTTCTGTGCAGCAGCTGGATGGCAAGGCTTTGGAGGATATCAGGGTGGTCAATGAGTACCCGGACGTGTTTCCAGAGGAGTTGCCAGGTATGCCACCTGACCGAGATGTTGAATTTGTTATTGATCTATTACCTGGTACTGCTCCTATTTCTAAACGTCCATATAGAATGTCTAGTACACAATTGATAGAACTTAAGAAACAGATTAATGAATTATTGGAAAAGGGGTTTATCCGTCCTAGTTCATCACCTTGGGGAGCACCGGTTATCTTTGTGGAGAAGGATGGTACTCGAGAGGATGTGTGTGGATTATCGATTGCTTAATGAGGTCACTATCAAGAATAAGTATCCATTGCCTCGCATTGAAGACTTGTTTGACCGGATGAGAGGTGCTAAGGTGTTCTCTAAGATTGATTTGCGTTACGGTTATCATCAAATGAAGATCAGATGGTCGGATATTCCTAAAACTGCATTCACCACCAGGTATGGGCTGTACGAGTATACTGTTATGTCCTTTGGGTTGACAAATGCACCTGCCTACTTTATGTATCTGATGAACAAGGTGTTTATGGAGTACTTGGATAAGTTCGTGGTGGTGTTTATTGATGATATCCTAGTTTACTCTAAGACCGAGGAGGATCATGAGGAGCATTTGAGGCTTGTTTTGCGAAGTTGAGAGAGCGGCAGTTGTATGCCAACTTTAGCAAGTGTGATTTTTGGTTGAAGGAAGTCTCTTTTCTAGGGCATATCATCACGGATGGAGGTATCGCGATCGATCCGGCTAAGGTAGAAGATGTGTTGAAGTGGGAACCGCCGAGGACAAGTTAAGGAGATCGGGGAGTTTCCTTGGACTTGCGGGGTACTATCGACGATTCATCGAGGGGTTCTCTAAGATTGTGAAGCCTCTCACCACCTTACCGGAGAAGGATAGAGAGTTTAAGTGGACCGATGCTGTCGGCGGAGTTTTGAGGAGTTGAAGCAAAGGTTGACAACCGCTCCAGTGCTTGTGATGCCAGACTTGCAGAAGGGCTTTGATATCTACTGTGATGCATCGAGACAAGGTTTGGGTTGGGTTCTTATGCAGGAGGGACACGTCATAGCTTATGCCTCAAGGCAGTTAAGGAAGCATGAGCAGAACTATCCTACACATGATCCGGAAGCGGCACCGTGGTTCATGTGTTAAAGATTTGGAGACATTATATCATGGGGACCAAGTGCCGGATCTACACGGACCACAAGAGCTTAAAGTACATCTTCACTCGAAGGATCTTAATCCGAGACAACGCCGATGGTTGGAGCCGATCAAGGATTATGATCTAGACATACCGTATCATCCTGGGAAGGATAATGCGGTTGCGGATGCTTTGAGTCGGAAAGGACAGGCCAATACGCCTTTGGTGTTCTAGCCGCCGACGAGCCGATGAGGGAGTTCGAGGGACTCAATGCGGGGATAGCCGCTCACACCGAGGGAGTCACTTTGGAGGTAGAATCTACTCCGGAAGACGATTTTGAGACAGGCCCATGATTCAGCTTATTCCATCCACCCAGGTAGTACTAAGATGTATCAGGATCTGAAGCAGAGGTATTGGTGGTATGGGATGAAGAGGGATGTAGCCGCTCACGTTGCATTGTGTGACACGTGTCATTGCGTTAAGGCAGAACATCAGAAGCCAGCTGGGTTGTTGCAGCCATTGAAGGTGCCTGAATGGAAGTGGGAAGAAATCGGTATGGACTTTATAGTGGGATTACCACGGACACCAGTTGGGTATGATTCGATATGGGTCGTAGTGGATCGCCTGACTAAGGTAGCTCATTTCATTCCGGTTAAGACTACGCATTCAGGTGCGAGATTGGCCGAGCTGTACATGTCTCGTATTGTGTGTTTGCATGGTGTGCCTAAGGATAGTATCTGACAGGGGTACCTAGTTCACATCGCGTTTCTGGGAGAAACTTCATGAGTCCATGGATACGAAGTTGCATTTCAGTTCAGCCTATCATCCGCAGACAGATGGTCAGACTGAGAGGACGAATCAGATTCTGGAGGATATGTTAAGAGCATGTGCTCTTAAGCATGGTGGTAGCTGGGACAAGAGCTTGCCGTATGCCGAGTTTTCTTACAACAACGGCTATCATGCCGGTCCGAAGATGGCACCCTTCGAGGCACTTGTATTGGAGGAAGTGCGAACACCGTTGTACCGGAGTCGACGGTGAGAGTCGGTTGTTTGGGACAGACATCATCAAGGAGGCAGAGAGGCGGTGTTCGGATCATCGAGAGAGAACTTGAGAGTTGCTCGGTCCGGACGAGAAAAGTTATGCGGACGGGAAGAGAAGAGATGTATCTTTCCAAGAGGGCGACTATGTGTATCCGAAGGTGTCACCTATCGGAGGTTCGCGCAGGTTTAAGGTGAAGGGAAAGTTGTCCCCTCGCTACATTGGACCTTTCCAGATCTTGCAACGAGTGGGAGAGGTAGCATACAGACTTGATTTGCCAGCGCAGCTTGCAGATGTGCATGATGTGTTCCATATCTCTCAGTTAAAGAGAGGTCTCAAGCCTCATGATAAGGAACCGTTGCCTATGGATGGGTTGGATGTGAAGGAGGATCTCACCATTACTGAACGACCTATCAAGATTCTGGACAGATTGACACGGGTTACAAGAAACCGGACCTTCACGATGTGCAAGGTGCAGTGGAGTAATCATGCAGAGGATGAGGCAACTTGGGAAAGAGAAGAGGAGTTGAAAGCAGAATATCCACATCTCTTTGATCCATCCGAATCTCGAGGACGAGATTCATCTTAAGGGGGGTAGGATTTGTAACACCCTAAATTCCACTTCTTGATTTTGATTAAAATTTGCTTAGCAACATTGCGATCTCGCTTAAGGAATATAAGGATGTTGTGCTCTTATAGGCATTTAATCATTTTTATTAATTAATTAAAGAAATATAGGAGTTCTTCGTTGCATTCATCTTTGGTGCATTGTTTTTGGGTGTTTGAGTTCAAACCTTGGTTTGAATTCAAAACTTGATTGCTTGTTTAATTAGAATTGGAAAACAGGAAAAAGAAAGGAGAGAACCAGCTTGCCAGCCTTGTTTTTGCAGCGGCCCAGCACACGAAGTCCACCTGAGGCCCTTCAGTTTTCCCTCTGCGTCCGCTTGCCACCCTCAGCGCAGCCCAGACCAGCTGAGCTTCGCGGCTCACCGCAGCCCGCCGGCGCGGCGAGGGCCGACACGCGGGGCCCGCGTGTCATCTCCCACCTCGCGGCCGAGTCCGACCCGGACTCGCACGCACCCCGCGCCGCCGCCGTCTTCGCCTCGGGCCGCCTCCCGAGCCGGGCCCATGCGCCGGGGGCCTCTGCACCCCCTATTTAACCGCCGCCGCGCAACCCCGGGGCCCTCACCCAAAACCCTAGCCGTCTCAACGACCGCCGCCGCCATCGCCCTTAAGCCCTAGCCGCCGCCGCGCTGAGCTCCGTCGCCTCGGTTCGCGCCACCACCGTTGACCCGAGCACCCGTCGACGCCCGTCGCCAAGCCGTCGTCTCCACGCGTGCACCGCGCTAGGGGGTAGGGGGGAGACGCGCCCGTGCTCTTTTCCGCCGTGACCGGCTCACCGGAGTCCGCCGCCGCGCCTCCTCACCGACCGCCGCGTCGCGCCGCTATCTCCGCCCCCGGAAGGCGCAGGTTGTGTTCGCGGGTCGCTTGCCGTCGTTTTGGTGCCACCCACGTCGCGTTTGGTGCACCCGCGCGTTTTCCCCTTCGCGCCGCCGCCGCCGCCGTAGCGCCGCCGCGCCCGCGCGCGCCGCCGGCCGCGCGCCGCCGGCAGTCACTTGCTCAAGTGCCCGGGACCGCCGGATATCGGATCAACGGCCCGGATCGAATCGAACGCCGCGGTCAAAGCCAACCCTACGGGTCAACCGTGGCACCCCGGCCCACATTAAACCTTAGCCGCTGGATCTTGATCCGATGGGTCAGATCCGCCCCTTCAGTTTCCCCGCGCGATTTTGTTAAAGAAACCCTGAGTTTTTCCCTATTCACAACCCGGTCCTCCCACCTTAGAAAACCTTTACGCTTAAGTCCTGTTTTCTTCTGTTTTAACCCGAAAGCTCAAAATTCTTTACAGTTTAGTCCTAAAACTTGATTTAATCATAACTTCGTCGTTTTAGCTCCGTTTTTAGCGTTCTTTATGTCCACGCGATCGTCTCGACGAGTAGAATAGTTTTCTGTTGCTTTTCTTACTGTTTGAGATGATTGGTGTACTGTTTCTTATTTATTCCCATTGTTTGCTTGTATGTGATGTGTGGAGCGTAGCGTACGAGCAATTCGGGGACTTATTTCGTTGTTGAAGAGTATCAAGACCCCGAGCGGTTTCAGTGCTTTGGTAGAAGGCAAGTCCTTGCTGCATTCCCGTTAAATTCCTATTACAACATGCATTTCAATTACACCGTTGTTTATTATCGCTTTGCATTAAATTGATGGGTCCTATCACTAAGGTTCGACTAGTTTTGTTATCCTATGCCTTGACCAACCTCGGGTTTACTTTATGTTGGGTAGCACTTGCTAGCGCTTTATGTGGTTTTGGGATGGTTTAATGGACACTGGTTAATATGGCCTTATTTATGCTATCATTCATATAATGCAAGAACACTTTATACTTGTTAATCGGAACATGGAGCGACCACCCGGGAAAACAAGTACTACCACAAGACATATGGCTCGTCTTGGCTTATTAATTAGTGAACTAGGTGTTAGGTGTGCTTTACCCGATAAGGGTTGGGGGCCGGCGGGTAGTGGCGTATGGACCTGCTCGGGCGCAGGTGTGGGCTTAGCTAAGACACGGTACTCGTCCGGGAGCTTTATACGTTGCACTGACCAGGTAACCTAGCGGGCAACCTTCATATGGGGATCTTTGTAACGGCCTCGTAGCGTCCCTATGCAATCACACCTCGGAAGTGTGGTATGGTGCCTTGCAAACACCACATGGTTGGGTCTAAAACTCTTTTGGGTTTTTACGCGACTTGTGGGTAAAGATGTACGACCTCTGCAGAGTGTAAAACTAACTAGTTAGCCGTGCCCACGGTCAAGGGCGGCCTGGACCCTCACATGATTAATTCTATGGAAGATGGAACTTTTAAACTTGTGCATTACATTTTATGGATCTGTTCCATTTTATTATCTGGGTTTGGTACATACTTACACTTGCTAGTAACAGTTGCTTAATAAAACTTGACCAACTAAAATGCTGACTTGCTTATGAGCCAACAACTTCCACCATAAAGCCTTGCATGTTGTTATAGAACTTTTCCCTTGTTGAGTACGACATGTGCTCATGCTTGTTGTTCCTTTATTGCATCTACACTACCCGGCTGCTGCTCAGATGGGCGTTTTGAAGACTACAATGATGAGTTCGATGGGTTCTAGGCGTCCGTTCTCCGGTCGGCCCGTGGAGGACTTCTACGTGTGTTTCTTTTCGCTGTTAGCTACTCGAACGATTGTTTAGTTGAGACATTCGGTCATGTAATAACTGTTTAATACTCTCTTTACGTTTTACACTGTGTTTTGGTATTCACTGCGTCGATGCATGTGTGTAACTTGATCCCGGCGCACATGTATTCTTGCATTCGGGTTTGTCCTTAAATCCGGGTGTGACAACTTGGAGGATGCCAATTTGTAGCCTTTGCTGGGAAGAATCATATAAAGGTAAAGAAGAATTATTTGCCCCCTACTGCTGTTTCCTTGATGGAGTCTGTAATTAGCCTTCTTTAATGTAGTTTCTGAAGTAAACATCGTGACTGTCTGGATGGTATGCTAATTGAACATATAATGGTGATTTTCAGTGATGCCAATAGGTCAAACTGCTACTGTAATTAACAATGGGATTGCCTTAATTCTCCTGAGTTTGGACGACATAGAGAGACAAGACTCGCGGTGATGAGCATGGCAACCTGACTGAAACAACTTTGGTGCACTTCCTCTCTGTTGCGTGTATGTTATCCTCCTTGTCTTTTACTGTTTTAATCACAACCATTAATCACAATTCACAAGGATGAAGAACTACAACATTCTTTCGATTTTTCCTGGTTAATAGACAGGTGTTGATTGCAGCCATGGTGTGCTCGTGCAACATGTCAAATACTGGCCTATGCCTGATTGCCCAGACAGCAGCCTGCATACAGCTCCTGGTCAGTTTGATGCATCAACATCTCTACAACAAATGACTCAACTGATCAACTGAAAATGATATATTCAATTTTCTCACAATGTTAATCCATGATTTTTATGTGAGAACTGAGATGCTACACATAATTGTGATGCACACAACTCTGAGGTAATATATGTGGTCAGACAATGATGGTCTTTTCAATTTTCTCATAATGTTAAGCTGCAGATACTTGTGCTTCTGCTCTGATTTTTTTTGGTTTTTTGGAAATGGTGTTGCAGCCATGGAGAAGAATATGTTGCAGAAGTGAAGCTCATTGCCTGGAAAGTTCAGATTACACAGGAGGCATTCTTGTGCTTGGTGAACTTATGGAGCTAGGCTTAGTTATACTTTTGATGCCATTTTTCTGATGAAAATTATAAATGTGCCCAACTTTCCTAATGGGCGCATCAATGACTGTGTGCATCTGTTATGCCTTCTGCTGGTCATCATCAAGTCTACCACATAGTTTTAATTGAGAGGATCCTATGCACACAGTCTATGACTGTGAGCATAGTTTTAATAATAATGAATAATGTTTTGTATTGTTTGAGATGCATTTATCCTAAAATAGAGAACATAAATAGTTTCCGTATAAATAATAAATTAATATATTTGTTGCCCGTAGCAACGCACAGGCACGATCCTAGTTATATATAAGTTACAAGTTTACATAAATTTACTTCGAAACCTAATATTAGTATCATTTCGTAGACTACACGGTAAGAAACACAACTATGAAAAAATGGATAAAAAACAGACTCTTAATGGGAGGGTTATCATCATATTAATGAAAATAAAATTTGACTGTATCTAACTTTCTTGCATGGCCAAAAAAAGTACCATGGTTGTGCTGTTTCACACGGACGCAGTTTTTTTTTAATTGTGGATTCAACACACGGACACAGTTTGATGGACAAAGGGTCGCGGTAGCCGCCGCCCGCAGCCTAAATTCCTCTCCACCGATCATCAGCTCATATATACCTGGGATTAGGAAAATTGGTCGCCATCACTCTTATCTTCCTCTTCTATCAGAGTATCTTCTTCTCTACCACCAAGGTCGACTTCTGCTATTATACTTTCTTGCTGAACTTCTGGTATTTCTGTTTCCTCTATCATACTATCTTGGTGAACTCTTCGTATTTCCAGATCTGGATTACTGCTGCGATTCCTAGATATTGCTTCCCGGACTGCAGCTTCTGCAACATTCACAATCCGATGGGTTGCATTGTAACATATTATTTCAACACGAACGTGCTCTAGGGAAGGCAGGTTCTCCAAACCAAAACTGAAATATTTGTTTATATCTTGAGTACGTGATGCTTGGAACACAACCGTAAGCCTCTTGAGCTGTTGCGTAGCTTCTCTATGTGGTGCAAACATCTCTTTCATAGCATCACTTGCAAACTTTAAGCTTTCTAGTTTCTTAAAGCTACCAGCGTCGTTCACAAAGAATCCTTCTGGTACTCGCTTCGACTTCAGGGAGAGTGAACAAAGAGCAGGCAGTTTCCCAAGCACATCAATGGTGACCTGCGACAACTTGCAGACCTCGATTGTTAACGAGGAAATGTTCAGAAGGGAGTGAAACCAACCTGGCAGACTGTAAAATGCGCTGTAATGTATCTCAAGCTTTTGGAGACTTTGAGGGGGCCAGTTCTGACCCGTCTCATGCATGAACTCCAGGGAGCAGCACGTTAGTATTGAAAGACTGAGTATGTTTTGCCTGGACTGGACCAGTGAACACAGGTTGTCCCACAGTTGTTTACCAGTGTTCTTCAAACACTCATCATCCCATGACCATATGGCAATTCTGAGAACCCTCAACTTACTTAGTTTAAGGAGATCTTTCAGTAACTCTGGCTTCCATATATTGATGTCACCTAGCTCTTGTAAAGCTGATATTTCTCCGATCCCATCTGGTATCTTCATATGACTGTTGACCCATAGGCACTCCAAATTTCTTAACAATAAAATACTTTCCGGAAGTTCATTTAGACCACATGCACTTAAATCCAGGGTCTGCAAATATTTTAGCTTCACAATTTCTTTTGGGAAGCGAGTGATACACTTACTGCCAATAACCAGATATCTCAGAGAAAAAGAATTGTGTATACCGTTGAGATCAGCGGCATCCAAAGAATCACAACCACCTAAATCCAAAACACGTAGACCTGGAAAAAATGAGATGGATGGCATAATATCACAAGTGACAATAACAACTGACTTCACTTGGCACAACCAAGATTTTGATCGCGTGTATAGTCTAGTGCTCCCCTGGATGGACAGCCGGTGAACTGTCTCCGGCAAATCTATGTCTTGATAATCTTCCAAAATTGCAGCAAAGTTTTCTTCACTCGACTTTGCGATGACAAAGTCTTGCAGCAAGTCGTGCACGCGGCATGACAAGGCCTTACCACCGGCATCAACTTCCACTGCTTCGATCATTTTTTTCATTACGAGCTCACTGAGGTATCTCTCTGCTACGTCCCGTAATGTCTGTCCTTCAGTCTCCTGTATGAAACCTTCTGCTATCCACGCCCACGCTAAGCGTTCCCCAATAATCTCATAACCTTTTGGAAACATACTAAAATACAGAAAGCAATTTCTTAGATGGCCAGGTAAATCATCATATGAGAGAACTAATTTTCTTTTGACATACACTGCATGCCAGTCCTCCAGTGTCGAAGGTACAGTTGCCAGCAATTCCACGGTCTCGTTGATGACTGATACTGTTCCACCACATGTTTCTATAAGTTTTTCACAAATGTTTTCCAGGTGAGGAGGACATTTGTGTTCCAATCCAAATAATTTCTTGTAGAACAATTGTTTCGACTCGGCTAGTGGTAGAGTGGGTAATAACTGACTGCTGCCACCAATAACTGTAGTAATAACTTGGCTGCGACTTGTCGTCAGAACCGTGCTGCCGTTGTTATTTTCGACCAAACCGCACTTTATTATGTCCCATTCCTTGAAGTCCCATATGTCATCAACTACAATGAAGAACCTAGAAAAAGTTCCCGGAGTTATAATCTATGATAAATAATAACAAAAACAATCTACTTATGGTCACAAATAGAAAAAACAAACGAAGCTAACAAAACCATGAAGTGTTTGCTCCTAGATCCCAAATACATGATCCTTTTTATTTGTGTTTCGTGGGCTTATTATTAGTATGCACGTGGGGTTTGCAGTGATTTGGCCACTGGGTTTTCTTAGTTGATCCTCAAAGACAAGACCAAAGGCTGGGACTCAACGAGACTGCACTTTGGGCCGGTTTGACCGGTGGACTCGACCAATCTGATCGGTGGGGTGCACCTATCTTACCGGTGTGAGGTGTCCGTCCGAAGCTAAAAACAAAGGACATGCAGCATGATCGCAATGCTTGCATCGAGGCTAAGCGGGTTTGTAGTCAAAGCGCATCCGTCCGATGGAGATTCGACATGGTTACCCAAAATGCACTTGGAAAGTGTGTATCTTACTTTCATGTACCGGGGGTAGTCTAGACTTTTGCCTCCACCTATATATTTTCTTTGGAGAGGTGGATGGCAGCCAACTCTTGGAACACTAATCATTTGTTGCATTTGTTTTCTCCTTCTCTTAGTTTTCTGTAGGCTAGCTAGTTCTGTATTGGAAATCTCAAGTGGGATGATGGGAGATTGCTAGCCTCTTTGCAAAGAATCTTTCCTCATGATATATATATGGAAGGGTTGGAGTTCACCCTCTTGTTCCTTTGTGATTTGCTTGTGAATCCCATAGCTTTTCTTTTTGTGGATTTTCAGAGAATTTTCTTGTAATTTTTGTAGGGAGGAGTTGTAAGCATTTCTTTGCGGGAATTGTAGTGGGAATCACACATGAGGCTGGTGTTCCTCTTTTCTTGGTGATCTTGCCCCTATAATCTTTTGGAAAGTCCTTCGATTTTGGTGGTTTTCGGAGTTCCTCATGTTCTTGAGGTAGAGGCACGAGATTTGTGATTCCTCCTTTTTGAGAGAGTTTTGGGGTTTAAGATTCGATCTATGGTTCACCCATGACATGTTCCTACCTTCCCCAAAGTTTCTCTTGAATTTGTGGAGCGAATCGGGAGATCGGTGGATTTGATTCTTGGAGTTGACTCGCGGGTGGAGTTCATCCCGAGTAAACATGGGTGTGAGTCAACCACGGATGCTCCATTGGAGCACCACGTGATCCGAGTAATAACTATGGATATATGGATCGATCCATCAGCTGAACCGTTCGCACCTACGGTTCGCATGGATCGCACTAAGTCGTTTGCTATCTCTACGCCTAAGAGCCCAAGAGCTTCTCGCTTCGTTCTTGATGCTTCTGGTGCCATGGGGTACGGTATCATTGTCCAAATAATAAAAAGCAACAAAAGAAAAACCAAACGATTGCACCAACAGCAAATTGAGGCACGCATAGACATATGGTGGAGAACTGACGTAACTGAACGCTTTGGCTTTAGCAATCGCAGGCCTGCTACAACTGCAAGGTTTATTGATCTGCAGGACTAGTAAGAAGCACACCCGGCACATCACGCTAACGAGAGCTTCTCCTCGACAATGGTGTCCACGCGCCACGCCATGTCCGGAGTCATGTGACTCGCCCAATCCCCCACCTGTCCTTTCCTGAAGTAGAGGTCCTTGCTGATGGTGAACGGGGAGGAGGACGACGAACCAGCAGCGGTCTTGTTGATTTCAAGATTTTTTGAGTTTCTAAAAGCTGCACAGCTTCACAATGTCCATCACGACCCATCGCCACCCAGCTCGAGCAATGGTAGCACCAGTAAACTCCACCACTCCCACTAGAGCTCACTAGTAGCAGCCAGCTAGTTGCCTACCGATAGGATAGCAGCCGGCCGGAGGACTTCGCCATGCAGTCCGGATACGGCTGTGTCTCCGAATTCCAACAGTTCATCATGGACGGCGGCTTCGCCATGTCCGCACCGCCGCCGCTGCCGCAGAAGCCGCAGCTCCACACCGCCCCGGAGCTCGGCGGTCCCTTCAGGTACCAGCCGCTGCACCACCACGTCCTTCTCCGGCTCCGACGGAACGTCGCCCTTCCCTATTGGCGTGGGCTAGCGCTGCTCTTCACTGACGAAGGACCAGGAAGTGGATCGAACCCCTCGATCCTCAGCATCGGTGGTGTCAAACCCAAACACTTTCATTGGTTGGAGGAAGGCTCCGTTTGGATTTCTTTTCTGGGTCGGTTCGGCGAACCGTTGGTTCGAACCAAACCATCCCCATCTTTAATCCTGAGCTGCCTAGATCTGACTAGTCCGACCGGTGCCACTAACTGGTTGGATCGGTGCCACATTGTGTGTGGGTTTGCCCTGGGTGAACATTTGGTTGCATGGTGTTTTGCTCTGAGTAACCTAGGATTAGTTATTGCCAATATTCAAGTTGGTTTGCCTAGATTTGTGAAGCTTCTTGTGTACCTTACTTCTTTGGTTTTGAGTTGGTTTATGTTCCAGAGCCTAGATATATCCTTGAGGATTTTCACAATGGTTGTTGTGCGGTTGCCGCAGCAACTGGTCTGACCGGTGCCATCGGTCGACCGGTGCGGGGTACTGGTCTAAACGGTGACGGTCTGGCAGCAAGCCGTGCAGTTTTTCCGCTGCGGTTTCAAGTGTTTGGTTGAGGTGGAGAACTTGCTCCTAGGATCAGTAGTACTCTCGGTGACTAGGTGATCTTGGCAAGTTGTGTGCGAGATCTTCTCGGTAGTGAATTCGAGACATCGGACTAAGTTCTCATCGAGAGAATTTTTATCTGCTCTCATACACTCTCACCCCTCTCCGGTCTCCCAATCAGTCCTTCAAAATGTGATGAATATCAATAGTCAACAAATCATATATTGTTCGCATCTGAATTCGTATCCGATCTGCTTCATTTCTAACTAAGAACAACTTTATCAATAGCCTCCATTCCGAGCCCTGAAAGGTCAATGGTTGCCCATCACTATTTTTAGCCATTTAAAAGAATTTCCAAGTAGCAACAACCTCTAGTTTTTAGCTCCTATTTTCTTATGACAAGTGAGGCATCAACACAACATTCAAACCAATGCAATTATATCAAATCCAAATCAATTAGGGCTTCTCTCCACGGATGTAGTCCAAACGAATTGAATCTAGTGTTGCAATCAAATTGAATTCAATCAACATCACCAATTGAATTGAAGCAGGTACTCACGGTTGCCCCCTTCCCTATAGCTGGTGGCCAACGCCCCTTTCAAGCCAGAAGTTAGCATTCCCTCCTCCCTTACGTATATATGTGCGTCCTGCTCAGCCTGTCAGCTGCCTGAGATCCACCAACAACAAGGGACGCCTCCCACATAGATCTATGGCAACCAGCACTAGCTTGTGAAGACCAGTAACCATTTTTTTGATTTTTTTGCTTTTTTCATTGTGTTATTGTTCCAATGTAAACTAGCTCTTTCTATTTTTTTATTTTCTCAATGTATTCTATGGTTGTTAGAGAGCCTAGGGTAATCCGGCCTAGCAAATATACCCACGAGCCGGCGCCTCAACCGGCTTAATTAGGTCTAACGGAGTCCACAACAACAAGAACTGGAGCCAAACTCAACCCAAAAGACACCGATGAGTGAGGACTACCCTCATTTTATGTTGTTCTCCCAAAGCATCAGTTTCCGATGTGAGACTAAATCCAACAATCTCCCTGTCAAACATCGAGCTCAACTCTTCTATCATATGACAACTCATGTGCACAACATGAAAGGTTATTACAAGCTCGAGTGCAATTCTCTTGTCACAAGGATTTTCGGGACCTTACCGAGACATTAACGGGCTCCCCCATCAATGTGTGACCCGGAGGTGATTGCACGGGTTAATCCAACATTGCTTTGATACCACTTGTTAGAGAGCGTAGCGGAATCCGGCCCGGGAATTATACCCATGAGCCGGCGCCTCAGCTGGCTTAGGTCTAATGGAGTCCACAACAACTAGAATTGAGCCTAACTCAACCCTGTGAGGATTGCCCCCACCTTTATGTTGTGATCCTGCACCATCAATTTCCTATGTGGGACTAAATCCAACAGTTATAAGGAGCCGATAGGTTCCTGTTTTCACTAATTGCATTTCCTAAAAACCAATGCACCTATCGGTTCGGTCCAGTTACACGAATGTCCACGTGCGACAATCAACATCAATGACTTTTTTCATAGTTCTGCCGGCTGAAATTTTTAAGGAAGAAAGCTGATCTTGTAATACATAGCTGTGTGAATGCAGTGGCGTGAACAGGTTTACAATATCAACTATGTTGGTATGGGCATATGGCTGACCATGCAACTCTGCTAGCGTTCAGAGCTCATACATTTCCATGTTCATTGTTTTCTGTTATGTTCTAGCTCTTGCTCGGTTGGTAGTTGGATAAGAAGAGTAAGTATGGGTTCAACAGATGCATGTTCTCTTGATGCTCAAATTTTACACAAGGCAAGTTGGAGGAAGAAAATACAAAGAATTGATTAGACTAAGATGAAGATGAAGTCCAGTTAAATGATGAAGCTCACCAATGGATAACCCTCCTTTGGTTGATAGAACTCAAATCTGACTTGATCATGAGAGTTAAGGTGATTAGAAAGTGACATGTATTTGTTGCACCAAAAATGTGGACTACATATTTACTAGTTCTGAGGATCGATCAAACCGCAACAGGCCCGTGTTGATAATATTGGACATGCGGATGACCCCTATGGGTCTCTGGATGAGGGAGCCATAGTGTATAAAAGATGACATGTTACAATAGATTGGTTCACTTAGTACTAACAATAAAAAATGAGTTGGTCCATGCAGAAATTATGATGGCCTTCCTCAATATTTGCACCGAATCACTTGGTGCTTGGTTCCTGACCGAAGTCATTCCTTCCAGAGAGTTTGATGTCCTCTTGTGTAGAGGACTGACTGATTTGGTGCTCGACTGAGTAAATAACGACTAAGTCAGTTCATAAATGGATTTGTAGATTCTAACATGTTTTCGAGATCTACCATGTTTTGGGGTTTCCTGAGCCTATGCGTTTTTTTATTTTGGCCACTTTAGTGAACCCCTTGATTATTGGACATGTTCATGCCATCCCATATATACTTAAGAGGTGTTGGTCGATTGAGTCAATCAAAACAATCTATTTTATCTTTACTTTTTGTTATATGTCTATTCCCTACTCTTCCTCAACATCCATTGATGTTTGTCTACCATCTCTACGATGTTATATGGCGCCCTAACTGGCTCACCGAGTCCAGGGCAACCTAAGTTATGGAGATTCTGACCTTTTTTCGGATTTGACATCCAACTACATGTCTGAAGAGATACCCGTTGTTTGAATAATCATGCAATGATTATTTTAATCTATAGAATAATTTCTAGAATTTATCATTTTTATCTAGTGTGAGCTCAAAACATGCTGGCTCCAAAAGAGTTTCCAATTTGTATAGTAAAATGCGTTGCGGTTCAATGGTATTAACTTTATAATCACAATGTCTATCTACTCTTCATATAGCTATATGAATTAATACAATTTTACCAAACATGTTCCCATTAAACAGATCAATAATCACCTCAAAAGAATTAATCAATATATGTATCCTATATTTATATTATAACAACGATAACCACGCAACTCAATATAAACTTAAGTTTTGTGGTGTATGCAAATCGAACAAATATATATGTATGTAAACCGAACAATATTGTTAAGTAGAATGTTGCATTTCCATAATGTACAGCTGGAAGATGTTGCATACCTTTTGTTTATGAGGGATTTACTGAATAACCTGGTCAGCTCCAACAAATCTAACACATTCGTAGGGAGATCTTTATACTTTTTCTTGTCTAGACCAATAAGAATGTCTGTCAACACTTTCTTCAAGTCAGCATTCTGACCTACTCGAACAAATGCCCCACAGTCAAATTGCGGACTGGCCATGTCAAACACTTCTTCAGCAAGACTAGTCTCGCCCAGTCCTTCAGATCTGACAATAGAAAGTATCTTCATCTTCGTATTGTTGGTGGCACTGTCCACCATGGATAGCATGCTTAATACTTCTTCCCTTGGCTCATCTGTCTGAAAAATGATGAAGGAAGAGGATTTACAAACATGAGAAAGGGGGGAAGAATATACAATTAATAGCCTGTTTGGATCCCTTCGTTTTTAAGGAACTGGAATGTACTTTTGGAATAGGCTATTTGTCATGAAATTACACATTCCACAACTTTCCAATGTTTATATATAGGCCTAATATAAATTCATGGGGGTGGGAGATGGAAATTGATTCTATAGATGCTCATAATATATTTCTAATCTGTGTATGAATTATGATTATTAGAATACAATTCAAGTCCAAGGATTCAAATGGGGCCTAAGGGAAATTAATAAGAAGTTGATACCTTTTTTATGTTTTGAGTCAGATGTGCATAAAATGTTTCCGTTCGTTGCCCAAATAAGCTGATCTCAAGTGTGGGACGGTTGGTATGCAAGTGGATTGCATCCCTCACGGCCGCCTCTGCTTTCGCCACCTCCTCAGGGAAGGCAGACATACACCTGATTTGAACAATGACACGCTGAAGCGAATGCAGGTTTCCCATGCCAAAGTCAAAATCGAAATTGTGGCAGGCATCCATTAGGAACCGAACATCAAAATGAAAATCAAGGACTTCAAGCCTAGGCATAGCTCCATATACAAAGAGCAGCGGCTTAGTGATGCTGCAGAATTTCAGATTCAGGAATGCACTACCATCACAGGTAATAATATCTCCTCGTTCAGTGTTTGCAATCAGCAAGTGGAGATGGCGGAGCTCAGGGAACCCTCCAAGGATACATCACCAACTGTTTCCCAGCTCCTTGGCGAACCACCTTGCAGAGTTCTCGTCGCCAAAACTAGGGTACATCACCAACTGTTGCAGGGACGTGAGCTTCCCAATCCAGTCGGGCACACTCGTCGTCCAGTCAGCATTCAGGCACATCAAACCTCTAAGTCCACCCATGCTCTGTCACACCCGACTTTCCGAAGGAAACCAAGTGCATACCTATATGCATGCCGGGATCAAGTTTCATGCATATAGTGACATAAAAGTGAATACGAAACGAGTATCACGTATGAAAAAGAAAGATTATCGAGAGATTTACGCTTAATCCTGGAAACGAAGGCTCCAAACATCACGAGCAATCGGCGGGGGTTGCGTACGCCTAGCACCAGCAACATCTTCACAAGACTTCAAAGTAGCATCCTCTTTCTGAGCAACAATGGTTATAGCAAGGGTGAGCACTTGTCGTACTCAAGCAAGTGTGGAGAAAAGAATGAATGCAAAGGCTTTATAGTGGACTGGCTCAAAGCATTTAAGCAATTTTAGTTGGTCAAGTTTTATTAGCACCTGATTACTAATAAAGTATAAGTTTATACCAACCCACATTAAGCATAAGGTAAGAAATACACCATGAGCACATGGCAAACATAACCAGAGAACACGATTTAAGTCCATCTTCAAGTTTAATTATCATGTGAGGGTCCAGGCCGCCCGTGACCGTGGGCACGGCTAATCGATTAGTTTTACACTCTGCAGAGGTTGTACATCTTTACCCACAAGTCGCGTAAAAGTCCCGAAGAACTTTAAACCCAACCATGCGATGCCGGCCAAGCATCATACCACACTACCGAGGTGTGATTGCATAGGGACGCTACGAGTCCTTTACAAAGAGTCCTCCCGTGCGTATTAGTCCATAGTAGTATGTCATAGAGGCTATCTTTCGTTCCACACTTCTATTACGGACGGTAAGCCATAGAGTCTTCCGTTCCATCACCGCTCCGGAATAGAAGAGCCATAAAAGCATTCCTCCGTCCCCAACCTACTATGCGAGTAATAACCACACAAAGACTTCCCTAATTAATCGGCCAAGACCGAGCCATATAGTCCTTGTGGTTGCACCGTTGTCCGGGTGGTCGCTCCATGTTCCGATTAATCTTATGGTCTTGTATTAAGCAATCAAAGATATAGCATAAAGGTATAACATGATTCATCATTGTTGTTCATTAAAACCACCATAACCCGGGTATAGCAACTAAGCATAGCTACCCAACATAAAAATAAACCCGTTTGATCAAGGCACGGGATAAATAACACTAGTCAAACCTTAAACATGGGTCCCATCATATTAATGCAAGCATATGCAATGAGTGATTAAATATAGTTCTTAGGACAAAAGATCAAGGACACACTTGCCTTTAACCAAAGTAATGTCGTTGCTCAGAATATCTTCAACTTCAAGCTCTTCCAAACTTCTCGAACGGCGTTCACTCTAAGCGCATCAATCATCGGGCACAAACATACACAAAGGAAACAAACAAGCATACTAAGAACAAAACACCAATCATAAGAAAGCTTTAAAAGAACGCACTAAAGGATAGGCTTGATTAGATGGATCACTAAAGAACACAAAGTGTGCTTAGAGGAAGAAAGGCTTGGTTAGCTTTAAAGAGATGGTTATGAAAGATTGAGCAAGGACCGGAAAGATCACACTTAGATAAAGCTTGAGAAAAGAACGTCTAACGAGCGTTTTGCATATATGAGAGAACAACGATATGAGCTAGGTTCATTTTAATTAACAAAACAAATATAAAGGATATTTCAGAAATAAAATACCCTATGTTGACATTAATGCAATATTAAACTTTATTTATGAAACCGGTGTAAAGAACTAGTCAAGTTTTATTAATAAAGATTCATATATGAATTAAACCGATTAAACATTTAATTTAGAAAAAACTAAACTATATGAACAATCTAGACGAAACTTTGTAATTCGAGTAGATCATATTATTATCAAAAACAGTATTAAATTGGTATTAATCAAGATTAACATTTATTTATAAAGCCGGAGTAAAAGCCTAATCAACTTTTAATTATAAAAGTTAATTAATCATTAAGCAAATTAATATTTGACTTATGGAAAACCGAGTAAAAGATCTAATTAGATTTTATTCATAAAAGCATGTAAAGTAATCATTAATCAAATTAAATTTGATTACCAAAAACGATATATAGATCTATATAGCTTTTATTTGGAAAAGACATGTATATCTAGTCACTAATCAAAATTAATATTAATTTTTTATTTTCAGAAACAAAACATGGTGAAAACACACCACTAACGCGTGGTTTACATTATTATGGACCTAACGCAACTTGAACGGATTAAATCGGAGCTAAAACGAAGATTTGGTGAGCAAAACAAGATCGCAGGGACCTAGTCGCGATTAACCGTAGATTTCGGGGAGTAGCAAGGAAGATTTGCAAGACACACCAAATAGTGCTCGGGAAAAGGATAAAACTCGGGGATGGATCTACAAAAGTGCTTGAGATGGATCTAATTGAAAGCATCTAATAGATCTAAGGGTTTTCTGCAGATTGGTTAAGACACATTAGAGAGCTCGAAATTACCGGGGAGACCGGGGGCTTAGACACAAAACGAGCATGTTTTCTTCTTCCTCCGGACACGGAGGAGGCCGGCGGCCATGGACGGGAGCTGCGGCCCATTGCGGCGCCGGCGGCACGGGCGACGAGAAGCTCGGCCGAGGCTAGGAATGGGTAGAGGGGATCAAGGGGAACTCGATGGGATGCTCACCTCGGGCGGAGAACGACGGGAGCGGCCGGATTTTTGCGGTCAACGCCGGCGGCTTGCTCGGTCCGGCGGCGGTGCGGCCATCTTGCGCACGGGGGCGGCGCGCGCGGGGCTTGGCGGCGGCGCGCTAAACAGCAGCAGGGGCGGCGCGCGGGGGGGGGGGCGCGCGGGTTTTATGGGGGCGCGTGCGGCGCTCGGCTCCCACGGGCACGCGCGGCGCGGCCTTGCCCGGGCGGCCGGTTGGGCCCCGATGGGCCATGGCGGGCCGGGCCGCGGCGCGGGTGGGCGCGGGCGGGTCGAGCCCACGGGCTCGGCCCAGCCTGAAAGAATAGTTTTTTTTTTCTTTTTTTTTTGAAAGTATTTCCAGTGCGAAAACAATTCCAGAAAACATCTAGAAATTGTTTAAAGGCACGAAAATTACTCCAAAAATCACAAAAATTCCAGGAAAATTCCCAGAGATAGATTAAGACACGAACAACCCAAATAAAGCATTTGGTGCTCATGAAAAAGATTTTAGAGCCTCCTAATAAATAGAAATAGCTCAAGGAAAATGAGAATAAAGTCCAGAAAAATCCGGAAAATTCTCGGGAGAGTTTGGACAGCTCCTAAACGCATTTTTGAAACCTTTTTGCACTCAAGAACCACTAGATGCATCGGCATGAATGCAACACACATAACTTTTATTTAATTTAGAAAATCAATCAAAGGATTTTTTTCCTATACTATATTTCCTGTAAAGAAAATAAATGTTGGGAAAATTTTTAAAATTATGAGAAAATCGTTATTTAATTATTCTTTCTATTCACATCCTGAAATTGGAAATTTCAGGGTGTGACAAATCTACCCCCCTTAAAAGGAATCTCGCCCCGAGATTCGAAAAAGGCTAGCAAGAGACAAGGGTTTATTTCGAACTCTTTTCATATCCTTCAGCAATATTCTTCTTTTCATATTACAGAAAAACTTCCCAAGTCTAACTTATACCAACATCCTTAAATATCAGGGGTCTTGTCTTGCTTGTGTCGTTGTCGCCATTCCCTCTTAAAATGACGATCAAGAAATTTCTTCGGGCATCTGTTGATAAAGTGTCCACCAGCTTTGCAATAAAAACAAGCTTTACTTTCCCTAATATTCCGACGATTCTGTGGGGTCTCATAAATCACTGGTATTGTGACACCATGAGGATATTCTAGATATGCATCTTCATTGTGATCTTCAGGAAAACCTTGGGCTTGAGACATATGATGTAGGTGAGAATTGTTATTGGCTTCCCCTGGATATTCCCTTTTTCTCTTCTTACTCATGATCTCTTGTAGTTTGCTTTCTAGCCCAACGGCTTTGTTGATTAAATCTTGTAGACTGGAGTATTCATGTAGGCTTAGTATACTTTGAAGATCTTCATTCAATCCTTTGATGAAATGCTCTCGTTTCTTCTTATCACTCTCAGCCGATCTTGGGGCATATAGAGATAATTGAACAAACTTATCCCCGTACTCAGTTACCGTCATCTGCCCTTGCTTTAAGTTAAGGAACTCCTTCCTCTTGAGCTTCATCGCACTTACAGGAGTATGGTGTAGGATAAAGTTGTCTTTGAATTCCTTCCACACAATACTCTCAGGTTGCTGATGTCCATTGATGTAAGAATTCCACCACTCTGAAGCTGCTCCTGTAAGTTGCCAAGATGCATACAAAGCTTTCTCTCCATCATTGCATTGTACCACATCTAGCTTCTCTTTAATTGTCTTGATCCAGTCTTCAGCTTCTAAGGGATATGTGGTACTTGGAGAACATTGGCGGCTCGTCTTCATGAACTCGCATACTTATCCTCACGGGGTGGAAATGATGGCGCATCTTGGTTGTATCCATAGTCATCACCGTTCTCGTAGCTTTCTCCTTGGTTACCTCCTTCTTGGTTTTCCATCTGGTTGGTAGGTAAAGATATTATCAGAAGGGAACAAGAGTAGTGCAAAACGGGTGGGGAGAACAAGGAGGTGGGAGGTACAAAAGAAGAACCCAACTAAGCAACTGATGTTATTGCGGATGTAAGACCCACAATACACCAACACTCACTTCAAAGAAACGAATCAATCAAGTCCATAAAACCAAGCATCATCATGCAAACACACAATTCCACCAATCAAGGCATAGCTAAAGGGGAACGACACTACACGTTGTTAATGAAGTCAGGGGGTATCCTCCTAATAGATCAGATGTAGCTCCCAGCAGGGATCTCCATAAATAATGGATTTTTCCCAGATCAAGGAGTACGAAATTATGAGTTCAACCCAACTGGAATCACCTCAATCGGAGGTTCAGAACTCGAGATATGAATTAAACGAGATGGCTATGTCAGCAGTGTTGGCAGATTCTGAATGCTCCACTAATTCGTAGGTATCTCCTTGGATACAAAACGAATACTGCTGAATTTTGGACAGAGCGAAGCTGATGAAATTCCTGAACTACTCCAATTGGATTTACCTCAATCGGAGGTCTATAGCCCGAGATATAGAATATTGAAGATAACTAGGTCAGCAGAGTTTACAGATTCTGATAGCTCCAATGTTTCGAGTATAGCTCCTGGAACATGTACTGGATAGGGCTGAATTTTTGATATAAATTCACGTATGAAATTTAGGAACTAGCCCAACTGGTTTCATATCGATCGGAGTTCTGTAGCTCGGGAAAGAATTAAAACAGCGCCGATGTGTCGGGGAGGTGCGCGAGCAGATAGAATGCTAAGGGTAACGGCTCTACCCATGAATCAAGGGGGTGTTTATTGCTTGAGGGAATGAGTAGGCTAGGTCAAAGAGATGTTCAAGGAGATTGAAGATAAATATATAAGAATTCATGGTATGGAGAAAAGAAGATGGTTAAGAAGCGAGATCCTTCATCAGAGAGGTCAAGGATAAGGTAAGGAGGGTTTGTAGGACAAAAGAGGCATTAAGAAACGACCAGTGCTAACTAGGCTTACGTCCTACAGTCGATACAGCTCTGATACCACTCTGTCACACCCACGTTTCCGAAGAAAACCAAGTGCATACCTATATGCATGCCAGGATCAAGTTTCATGCATATAGTGACATAAAAGTGAATACGAAACGAGTATCACGTATGAAAAAGAAAGATTATCGAGAGATTTACGCTTAATCCCGGAAACGAAGGCTCCAAACATCACGGGCAATCGGCGGGGGTTGCGTACGCCTAGCACCAGCAACATCTTCACAAGACTTCAAAGTAGCATCCTCTTTACGAGCAACAATGGTTATAGCAAGGGTGAGCACTTGTCGTACTCGGCAAGTGTGGAGAAAAGAATGAATGCAAAGGCTTTATAGTGGAGTCGGCTCAAAGCATTTAAGCAATTTTAGTTGGTCAAGTTTTATTAGCACCTGATTACTAATAAAGTATAAGTTTATACCAACCCACATTAAGCATAAGGTAAGAAATACACCATGAGCACATGGCAAACATAACCAGAGAACACGATTTAAGTCCATCTTCAAGTTTAATTATCATGTGAGGGTCCAGGCCGCCCGTGACCGTGGGCACGGCTAATCGATTAGTTTTACACTGCGAGAGGTTGTACATCTTTACCCACAAGTCGCGTAAAAGTCCCGAAGAACTTTAAACCCAACCATGCGATGCCGGCCAAGCATCATACCACACTACCGAGGTGTGATTGCATAGGGACGCTACGAGTCCTTTACAAAGAGTCCTCCCGTGCGTATTAGTCCATAGTAGTATGTCATAGAGGCTATCTTTCGTTCCACACTTCTATTACGGACGGTAAGCCATAGAGTCTTCCGTTCCATCACCGCTCCGGAATAGAAGAGCCATAAAAGCATTCCTCCGTCCCCAACCTACTATGCGAGTAATAACCACACAAAGACTTCCCTAATTAATCGGCCAAGACCAGAGCCATATAGTCCTTGTGGTTGCACTGTTGTCCTGGGTGGTCGCTCCATGTTCCGATTAATCTTATGGTCTTGTATTAAGCAATCAAAGATATAGCATAAAGGTATAACATGATTCATCATTGTTGTTCATTAAAACCACCATAACCCAGGTATAGCAACTAAGCATAGCTACCCAACATAAAAATAAACCCGTTTGATCAAGGCACAGGATAAATAACACTAGTCAAACCTTAAACATGGGTCCCATCATATTAATGCAAGCATATGCAATGAGTGATTAAATATAGTTCTTAGGACAAAAGATCAAGGACACACTTGCCTTTAACCAAAGTAATGTCGTTGCTCAGAATATCTTCAACTTCAAGCTCTTCCAAACTTCTCGAACGGCGTTCACTCTAAGCGCATCAATCATCGGGCACAAACATACACAAAGGAAACAAACAAGCATACTAAGAACAAAACACCAATCATAAGAAAGCTTTAAAAGAACGCACTAAAGGATAGGCTTGATTGGATAGATCACTAAAGAACACAAAGTGTGCTAGGAAGGGAAAGGCTTGGTTAGCTTTAAAGAGATGGTTATGAAAGATTGAGCAAGGACCGGAAAGATCACACTTAGATAAAGCTTGAGAAAAGAACGTCTAACGAGCGTTTTGCATATATGAGAGAACAACGATATGAGCTAGGTTCATTTTAATTAACAAAACAAATATAAAGGATATTTCAGAAATAAAATACCCTATGTTGACATTAATGCAATATTAAACTTTATTTATGAAACCGGTGTAAAGAACTAGTCAAGTTTTATTAATAAAGATTCATATATGAATTAAACCGATTAAACATTTAATTTAGAAAAAACTAAACTATATGAACAATCTAGACGAAACTTTGTAATTCGAGTAGATCATATTATTATCAAAAACAGTATTAAATTGGTATTAATCAAGATTAACATTTATTTATAAAGCCGGAGTAAAAGCCTAATCAACTTTTAATTATAAAAGTTAATTAATCATTAAGCAAATTAATATTTGACTTATGGAAAACCGAGTAAAAGATCTAATTAGATTTTATTCATAAAAGCATGTAAAGTAATCATTAATCAAATTAAATTTGATTACCAAAAACGATATATAGATCTATATAGCTTTTATTTGGAAAAGACATGTATATCTAGTCACTAATCAAAATTAATATTAATTTTTTATTTTCAGAAACAAAACATGGTGAAAACACACCACTAACGCGTGGTTTACATTATTATGGACCTAACGCAACTTGAACGGATTAAATCGGAGCTAAAACGAAGATTTGGTGAGCAAAACAAGATCGCAGGGACCTAGTCGCGATTAACCGTAGATTTCGGGGAGTAGCAAGGAAGATTTGCAAGACACACCAAATAGTGCTCGGGAAAAGGATAAAACTCGGGGATGGATCTACAAAAGTGCTTGAGATGGATCTAATTGAAAGCATCTAATAGATCTAAGGGTTTTCTGCAGATTGGTTAAGACACATTAGAGAGCTCGAAATTACCGGGGAGACCGGGGGCTTAGACACAAAACGAGCATGTTTTCTTCTTCCTCCGGACACGAGAGGAGGCCGGCGGCCATGGACGGGAGCTCGGCCCATTGCGGCGCCGGCGGCACGGGCGACGAGAAGCTCGGCCGAGGCTAGGAATGGGTAGAGGGGATCAAGGGGAACTCGATGGGATGCTCACCTCGGGCGGAGAACGACGGGAGCGGCCGGATTTTTGCGGTCAACGCCGGCGGCTTGCTCGGTCCGGCGGCGGTGCGGCTACTGCGCACGGGGGCGGCGGCGCGCGGGGCTTGGCGGCGGCGCGCTAAGCGAGCGAGGGGGCGGCGCGCTACGGGGGGGGGGCGCGCGGGTTTTATGGGGGCGCGTGCGGCGCTCGGCTCCCACGGGCACGCGCGGCGGCGGCCTTGCCCGGGCGGCCGGTTGGGCCCCGATGGGCCATGGCGGGCCGGGCCGCGGCGCGGGTGGGCGCGGGCGGGTCGAGCCCACGGGCTCGGCCCAGCCTGAAAGAATAGTTTTTTTTTTTTTTTTTTTGAAAGTATTTCCAGTGCGAAAACAATTCCAGAAAACATCTAGAAATTGTTTAAAGGCACGAAAATTACTCCAAAAATCACAAAAATTCCAGGAAAATTCCCAGAGATAGATTAAGACACGAACAACCCAAATAAAGCATTTGGTGCTCATGAAAAAGATTTTAGAGCCTTCTAATAAATAGAAATAGCTCAAGGAAAATAAGAATAAATTCCAGAAAAATCCGGAAAATTCTCGGGAGAGTTTGGACAGCCCCTAAACGCATTTTTGAAACCTTTTTGCACTCAAGAACCACTAGATGCATCGGCATGAATGCAACACACATAACTTTTATTTAATTTAGAAAATCAATCAAAGGATTTTTTTCCTATACTATATTTCCTGTAAAGAAAATAAATGTTGGGAAAATTTTTAAAATTATGAGAAAATCGTTATTTAATTATTCTTTCTATTCACATCCTGAAATTGGAAATTTCAGGGTGTGACATGCTCGCTGGTAGTTCCTCCACGCCACTTCGTTCCAGTTCCAGTGTCTGCAGAAACTTCAGATTCCCTATTTCCTCCGGGAGCTTACGAACAAATGTATTGCTTAGCCCAAGGAACCTCAGTAGAAGTAATTTTGCAAGATGTTTAAGATCGTAACCTTCAATTGATCTACAACTTTCTAAATCCAGCACACGCAGAAGAAGGAACCTGGAAACCGAAGGTATCATGTGTGTGGGACATCCCATGGCATCAAGTGACCTCAATTGTGGTTGTGCCACGTCCATATTATCCCCATAGTTGTGCTGCTCATTTCTTGTGTGGAGAGCTAACCGACGGACCTTGCTTACATCATCAGGTGTGCTTTGCTTGCTATCACCTAAAACAGTGGTAACAAAACCTTCTTCTCTCGACAAGAGACAAATGAGATCAAGCACCATATCATGCACAGAACAAGCCCAAGATGTACCTTCATCATTCGCCGGTATTGGTTGGATCAGGTTTCTATTTACAAGTTCATTGAAGTAACTCTCTCCAAGCTCAAATAAGCTTTGGTCCTCTTCCCCATGTTGGACAAAATCTTCAGCGATCCACCTCCATATCAACCGATCTCTTCTAATCTTATAATCTTCTGGAAATATACTTAGATATAATAACTAAGAAACTGCGTCTTCCTGATAGTGTCCATACCATGGCTGCTTCCAAGTCCGGAACCAAGGGAGTCAGACACATGACACCACTCTTTTATATCTTCTGAATTATTAGCCAGCAAGGTCGATGTGGCAATGATAGCTAATGGCACGCCTGCGCATTTCTTCAAAATGTTTTCAGATATTTCAGAAAATTTTGTTGGACATTTGCCTCCAGAGCCAAAGATTCTTCCAAAAAACAGTATTTTAGAACTCTCGTGAGTAAGATGTTTCAGCCTATAGCAACCGCCGACTTGCTCAGCAACATCAAACCTGCGGGTAGTTGTTATTATTCTGCTTTTCAGGCCATTCTCATGTACAATGCGTTGTATTATCTCCCATGGTTTTGTATCCCACATATCATCAAGAACAATGAGATGCCTATTTTCATATGAAAATATACAGCCATGTAAGTATATCAAGTAATATCCAAAAGAATACATCTAGAAAGAACTTCATAAATGCCAGTGACAATTGGCAACATAAGAAGAAAAACCCACTAGTTATGTCAAAATGAATCCTTGAGAATGCCTTTCAAAATATCATTGTTAACTAAAAGAAACTACTTGGTAAGACAATGTGTGAAGAAAATAGTGCCAACGAAATAAATATTAACATGTGTAGATGATTAATAAAGTAGCTTCCGCATATATTGAGCAACGTTGCCCATACATTGTACCAGTCATCCCAAATTACATAACATACGGTTGACGCTTTTTTGGTCAACACACGAACGCGGTAGATCGCTCCGGTCTGACCGGTCGCGCCCAGCCTTATCGGCTTGGTGCCACTTTTGGGTGTCAGCACATATGTGAGTAAATGGCAATGAAACTGTTTATTCTATTTCATAGAGACAGTATAATTTTATCTATAACAACTAATTCATTCTGACTGGACATAAATTCTTTTACACATGTACACATGGACGTTCATTTCCTAGTTCTTTACAAAATGGAAAAAGTTAGGGCCTTGACGGCTGCGCACAACCAATTGTTCCTTTCCTAATAGACTGGACCCATCTTGATCAATTTTCAGATAGATAAATATTCTTATGAATTACTGTATGATTTATAGACACTCTCGACTTAGCTTCATTTGTCGCTCAAGCTAAGTACTCTATTTGGCTCAAAATGTTGGTCCTTCAGTTACTCCTCTTCCTCAAATTTCTAGACCTGCTTTGGGGGCGGGGGGGGGGGGGGGGGGGGTGAACTACTGGCTTAATGTCGAGAGATGATATCATGGTAAATTTTCCTTAAAATCATTTCATTTTCTTAATTCCCGCAACAACACGCGGGTGAGGTTTCCCTAGTATACAATAAAACAGGTTCCCAAAAACTAAGAGAAAAACACTTGACCACAAATGTTGAGATAGCAGGGCAGCAGGTATACCACTTGTTCTGGATGATTTCACGGACAAGATCTTTGAGATGAGTCTCATCCAACTTCGTTGTATCAATCTCCTTCAACTTTTCCTTGTCAAATTGATACAGCATATCCTTCAGAAGTTTCCTTGTATCAGGATTGCGAGTCACTGAAACAAAAGCCGCGCAATCAAACAGTCCTTGAATCTGGTCATACACTGCTCTGGCAAGTGTCGTCTTCCCTAGTCCTGCAAAACCAGCAATAGAGATGACTACCCGTTTCTGCTCATCTCCCTTCGTCAACCTCGCGATTACTTCTCGCATTGCCTCGTCAATGCCGACAAGCTCATTCACTTTTTCGGTGTGCACTTCTGTCAAGCGAGGATCAACTACGGTTTCGGCGGGAGTAATAGCATGAACCTGGTACCTGTCCGAGATCGAGGAATCAAATTCCGAAACCAAGATGGTAAGAGACGAAGTTCAGTTTCGAAAAGGAACAAAGCAAGTGCAGATCTGAGGTGTGTCGATCTATATTCAACCTGTCACGCCGCTCGGCCACATCCCTGACGGACTCCTTGATCTTCTCGATCTCTTGCTCGATGTCATGCCGAGTGGTCGTGGTCTTCTTCGTGAACACATTTGCTATCTTCGTAATGAACCTTTTGGCGGCGCTCCGTTTGCTGAGGGTTTGCGCAGGGTCTTGGGCTCGCGCCAGGAAGGCAACGACGATGTCCTCCATGTTGTAGGACAGGTCCCGGACATCCCTGGCCCAAATCCTGACCAGCTCGCTGAGCTGCTCTGTCGGAACCTCGCCAGCACTGCAGAGCGCGGCGTGAATGCTCTGAAGCTCCTTCGAGAGGATCTCGACGTCCTTCCGGGCGCCCTTGTGCAGGTTGTGCTCCTGCTGCAGAAGCTGGGCTAGCTTGGGAAGCAGGGTGCCCAGGGCCACGGTCGCAAGCTCCATGGCTGAGGGGGTGCCCCGCGCTCGATCTCAGGATAGCTGCTTTGCTTTTGATTGCTTGGGTCTGTGCGCAGCAAGCAGCAGGTGGAGGGAGCTCTACTGCCCCTCTCGCCTTTGGCTACGGAGGATATGCATCACATCAGAGTGATTTTAGCAGCTAGCGGCCATTTCTTTACGACTCAACAAGCGCGCGGGGCCAGGCCTGTTATAAACGATGGCGAATAAACGATGACAAGTAAAGGAATCAAACCGCAGGAGACACGAGATTTAACGTGGAAAACCCTTGCGGGGAAAACCACGGGCGCCAGCCAGCAAGAACTTCACTATATCGGGAGTCAGGTTACAACGCCAACGGCGGCGGCTTACAAGAGAATAAAATCAATCTCTAATGGAAAACCCTCCGGCCCAAGCCTACCGGCGACGGGCCTCCGCTTCGCTCCGTCAGAAGTCGGCCTTTCTCTTGGGAGACAGAATTTGGATCATAACTCAACAAACTCCACCTTGAGACAAATTCCTTCTTGCAGCATAAACAAAACGAACCTTCATCCTGAACACATCAAAGAAACAAAATACTTCTGGCGCCAAATAGCCTCTTGGGCTACACAGTTAAGCCAACTAAGCTTGAGCAAAGCTCAAACTTAGCAACAGGAACTGGCTTTGTCAACATATCAGCAGGATTATCAAGAGTGTGTATCTTGCATACCTTTAACTTACCCTTTTCAACCTCATCACGCACATAATGATACTTGATTTCAATGTGCTTTGTTCTCTCATGGAACATCTGGTCTTTGGTAAGATATATAGCACTCTGACTATCTGAAAACAGGTTAATGCAAGAATCAACACCACAAAGCTCAGCAAACAATCCTTTCAGCCAACACAACTCTCTGCATGCTTCAGCAATAGCCATGTACTCAGCCTCAGTAGTAGACAAAGCAACAACAGGCTGCAAGACAGCCTTCCAGCTCACAGACAACTGCCAATAGTAAACACATAACCTGTGAGTGACCTTCGCTTGTCCAAATCACCGGCATAATCTGAATCCACATAGCCAATAAGTCCCTTATCTGTCCTGCCAAACTTCAAGCAATGATCTGCTGTGCCTCGAAGATACCTGAAAATCCACTGAACTGCCCTCCAGTGTTCTTTACCAGGATTAGACATGTATCTGCTAACCAAACTCATAGCATAAGACAAATCCGGGCGAGAGCAAACCATAGCATACATCAAAGAACCAACAGCACTAGAATACGGAACCTTTGACATATACTCAACATCCTCAACCGTACTAGCACCTTTGCTCGCCACCGACAATTTAAAATGCGGTGCAATAGGAGTACTAACAGGCTTTGCATCATGCATATTGAAACGCTGAAGAACCTTCTCAATATAACCATGCTGACTAAGAAATAATAAACCAGCTTTTCTATCTCTAGTGATTTCCATACCTAGAATCTTCTTAGCAGCACCAAGATCCTTCATGTCAAACTCACTACTCAACAATTTCTTCAATGCAGTGATCTCTTTCCTGCTCTTGGCAGCAATCAGCATATCATCAACATATAACAGCAAGTATATAGGTGATCCATTAACATACTTGATGTAAACACGGCTATCATATTTTGATCTCTTAAAGCCATGTGACAACATAAATGAATCAAACCTTTTATACCACTGACGGGGAGACTGTTTCAAACCATACAAGGATTTCTTCAACTTGCAAACATAATTCTCCTTGCCGGGCACTATGAACCCCTCGAAGCTGGTCCATGTAAATCTCCTCCTCAAGCTCTCCATGTAAAAATGCGGTCTTCACATCTAACTCGCTCAAGCTCAAGATTATGTGCAGCAACAATACTCAAGAATGTACGAATTGAGCTATGCTTTACAACTGGAGAGAACACATCATTATAATCAACACCAGGAATTTGACTGTAACCTTTAGCCACTAACCTTCCCTTAAACTTTGGAGGTTCGCTAGGAGATAAACCCTCCTTTCTCTTGAAGATCCATTTGCAGCGAACAGGCTTCTTTCCCTTAGGCAAAGGAACAACCTCCCATGTGCAGTTCTTCTCAAGAGATTGCATCTCATCCTGCATAGCTGCAATCCACTTCTCACGATCACCACAAGAGATAGCTTCAGAATATGTGGCTGGCTCATAACTGCTATCAACCTGTTCAGCACAACTCAAAGCATAATAAATCATATTACACTCCTCAATAAGACGACGTGGCCGTCCACAAACCCTTTTAGACTTGCGAGTAGCAATAGGCAAATCTTCATCAAGGTGCAAAACAGGGGGTAAGTGCTGAACATCATCATGAGCCTCATCATCAACAGCTCCATTTTCCTGGTCATCTACAGGCGGCTCCACCTGCTCGTCTGTATCATCATGCACATGTTGCTGCACCTGCACACCTTTTTCGTCATCCACATGCTCCACTCTGCACGCTCATATGCTGCAGCCCTTTATCAAAATTATTTGGAACATGATCTGAGAACAAACTGTCATTAAACATCACAGATTCATTGAAAACAACACTCCTGCTCATGAAAGTCTTTTTAGTTTCAGGATTCCACAACTTATATCCTTTAACTCCCGAACCATAACCAAGAAAAAGACATTTAATAGCTCTAGGCTCCAATTTTCCATTATCAACATGAGCATAAGCAGTGCAGCCAAAAACTTTCAACTGTGAATAATCAGCGGGTGTGCCAGACCATACCTCAATAGGTGTTTTCTTATTAAGTGGAATAGACGGCGACCTGTTTATCAAGTAGCATGCGGTGTTAGCTGCTTCAGCCCAAAAACGCTTGCTCATCCGCGCGTTGGACAACATGCAACGGGCCTTCGAGATGATGGTCCTGTTCATGCGCTCAGCCACACCGTTTTGCTGCGGAGTATACGGTATGGTGTGGTGCCTGACAATGCCTTCCTGCCTGCAATAATGATTAAACGCAGCAGAACAAAATTCTCCACCATTATCAGTACGAAGCACCTTCACCTTCCTATCAGTTTGCCTTTCTATCATCACTTTCCAATCTTTAAAAGCAGCAAAAGTATCATCTTTATTTTTCAGAAAGTAAGGCCATACTTTTCTAGAGTAGTCATCAATAATAGTAAGCATGTAACGAGCACCACCATAAGAAGGCTTACGAGAGGGACCCCATAAGTCAGCATGTACATAATCAAGAGTACCTTTGGTGGTATGAACAGCGGTATTGAACTTTACCCTTTTGTGCTTCCCGAAAATACAATGCTCACAGAACTTCTTGCCACTCAAAGTACAGCCATCCAGTAGGTTTCTCTTCACCAATTCTGCCATACCAAGTTCACTCATATGTCCAAGACGCATATGCCAAAGGTTAGTCTCACTAGGTTCAGCATTAGTAACAGCAGCAGCGGATATGGAACCTTGTAAAGTACTTCCTCTAAGGACATATAACTTTGCAGAATTCATATCACCTACAAAGAAGACAAGAGAACCTTTTGATACCTTTAAAACTCCACCTGAACCGGAGTATTTGAACCCTTCTGCATCAAGTGTGCTGAGTGAGATGAGATTTCTAGTCATCCTCGGTATGTGCCTCACATTCGTAGCGTACGTGTCATGCCATCATGCGCCTTGATCCGAACGGAGCCTATACCCACAATCTCACATGGGTTATCATCTCCCATACGCACTACATCTCCATTCTGCACAGGTTTATAAGAACTGAACCAATCTCTGTTAGTGCAGATATGAAATGAACATGCGGAATCAAGTATCCATTCATCATGACCAGAAACACAACCGACAAGGACAACCAGACATTCTCCTGAATCAGAAGTATTCCCAGCACCAGAAACAACAGAGGCCTTACCATCCGAATTATTTTTCCTGTTCTCCTTATTCTTAAGCTTCCAACATTCCTCAATAAAATGAGTCTTTTTCTTGCAATACTTACAGAACTTCTTGGGCGGTCTAGACTTAGAACGACCTCTGCTTTCTTGGCTCTTGAAGCGATCATTGCTTTCATTAGAGGATCTCTGCTCGGTTCTGCCTCTAACTTGCAAAGCATCGCCCTTGGAGGACGACCCATCAGAGTGCACCATGCCTTTCATCTTCTCCCTGGATTGGAGTGCCTCATAAACATCCGAGACGGTTAGTTCATCACGGCTCAAAAGTATGGTGTCACGGAAAGATGCAAACGAAGCCGGGCGAGAGAGCATAACAATAAGAGGCCTAAATCCTCATCCTCATACTTCACCTCCATCGACACTAGGTCGGCAACGATCTCCTTGAAAGCAGATATGTGGCTCAACACCGAACCACCCTCCTCCATCTTGAGTGTGAACAGCTTCATCTTCATATGCATCTTACTGGTTAGATCCTTGGACATACAGATCGATTCCAGTTTCAACCAGAGTGCTGCAGCAGTCTCTTCCTGCAGACATTCTTGCAAAATATCATTGGACAGATGAAGTTGAATTAAAGACAGAGCCTTACGATCCTTGCGACTCTCCTCATCGGTCCAATCTTTGGACGACTTGCCCCCGAACTTATCCAGCGCCACATCAAGATCATGAGTGTTCGCCAGAATAGCTCGCATCTTGACTTGCCACAGCGAGAACCTCGTCTTGTAATCCAACAACGGTAGATCAAACTTCATCGTCGACGACATCGAAGAAAACAAATCTGAAACCAGCTCTGGTACCACTTGTCATAAACGATGGCGAATAAACGACGACAAGTAAAGGAATCAAACCGCAGGAGACACGAGATTTAACGTGGAAAACCCTTGCGGGAAAAACCACGGGCGCCAGCCAGCAAGAACTTCACTATATCGGGAGTCAGGTTACAACGCCAACGGCGCCGGCTTACAAGAGAATAAATCGATCTCTAATGGAAAACCCTAACGGGTATTTATGACCCGCTTCGCTCCGGCCCAAGCCTACCGGCGACGGGCCTCCGCTTCGCTCCGTCAGAAGTCGGCCTTTCTCTTGGGAGACAGAATTTGGATCATAACTCAACAAGGCCAAGTCAAGATCGATCCTTTCGCGTTTCGCTAGGTCCATTGGCTTTCTTTACGCGATTCTCCTTGCATTGCGCTGGACTGATTAAAGAAACATCCACCCGCAAATGGTTGGACGACGACACACAACAAAGAGTGTCAGTGATAGTGCTTTCAAATAAATTTCTTACAGTGTCAGTGCTGGCGTGCTGCCGTTTCTGTGCACGAGGACTAAAAGAATTGTGATGATGTCTCCCATAGAGACCACTGACATATAGCGCTAGTGGCGCGCACGCAGTTTAATTAGGAATCTCGATTCATACGATTTGCATGTGGGAGTGGGCAGCATCAAGTGGGCACCAACTCCGTCCCACTCACATGCCCCAACCACCTCTTTGTCCAAGGTTTTGTTTCAACATCGTAAACTCAAGGCTACTTGTTGTTTGCGGTGGTGGGGAGAAAGGGGATGCAGAACAACCCTGTTCTTCATATAGAGAATATAGATTTGGTAGCATAGATTGTTGATGGCCTGACAAGCATATCTCTCTCTCTCTCTCTCTCTCTCTCTATATATATATATATATATATATATATATATATATATATATATATATATATATATATATATATATATATATATATATACACACGGGTGCATTCGTTATATAGAATGCACCCAGGCCGACCGGGGCCCCCGGTGCGACCAACCGGCCCAGCCAACCAAAAACCCACCTTACCTCCCCCCTCCCCCCACCAGCCCCCACCCCCTGTTCAAATCATCCCCACCAGGCCACCATCCGGCGGCGCCCGTGGAACCCGCAGCTCGGCGCGCATCCCGGATCAAGACGACCGCTAGAGCCCCCCCCCCCCTCGGTGAGCGGCAGCGTGGAGGCCAGCACCTTCCCGTCCCGTCGCGGTGTGGAGGCCGCTTCTCCGACGAGCGGCGACGCGCGGTGGCGACCTCTCGCCGGTGGACGGGCGAGTGGTGCGGGGCGGCCGGGATCGAGGCGGTGCGCATCCCGGCGCGGCGCGGTGTGAGCTCCACCTCCACGGCGGGCCGGCGACCTCCACGGTCTCCCCCGCCGAGCACGTGGATAGCGGAACGACGACCTCCACGGCAGGCCGACGACGTCCACGGCGGGCCGGCGACCTCCACGGTCGTGGCCGGGATCCACGCGAGGAGCTCCACCTCCACGACGCGAGGGAGCGAGCGACGACGCGAAGGTAGCCTTCCTCGGGGGTGCCGGGAACCGCGACGACCGCCGCCTCTCCAAATCTCCTTGGTATTTGTTGGATCTCGTCGCCCCGAGTGATGCCGTCGGTGTCCTCATGTGCTGTGTTGACATGGCCAGTACCGTGGAGGACGCTATGCTGCAGCGCGTACGAAGATGCGTCGGCGGCCACATCTTCCAAGAAGACGCGCCCGTGCTCACCGGCCAGGAGGATGAGTTCGAGGCGGTGCGGCACGCGGGACCGGCGAGCTCCACACGGAGGTAGGCTGGCGACCTCTCGGCGCGGGAGCACGCGGTGGCGCGCCCGGCGAGCTCCTCAACAAGCTGTCGTCTCTGCCCGCCTCGACCACGACGTGTTCGATGAAATGTTTGAATGTCTCCACTGCAGGTGTTTAGCAACTGAGTAGCCAATTGGCATGCTCTGGTTTGGGCTTGTTTGATAATTGCTCATGTCCGGTGTTCGTGCGACCACTTTTTCATTGTTGCAGTGAGATGGTTTCAAAGCTGGAGGGAGGTTCGGTAGCAGGCCGGGACGAGCTCGACGCACAGGGAGTGGTCGCGCTTGAGCCACCATCAGGTGACGTCCCCCTCGGGGAGCTGCGGCGCCAGGTTGGGGCGAGCTTGGCCTGCAGGAAGTGGTCGCACTAGAGCCACGAGGGGGCATCCCCCGCGGGGAGCTATGACACCAGGCCGGGGCAGCTCCGGCGTAGGGATCAGCGGCGCGCGGCACCCTGGTAAGCTTCTCTCGAGGGAGCGGCAACACCCTGCCATGTCGCTAGGATTTTTTTGCTTTTTGTTCCTGACTTCGTGCATCGTACACACAGGAGTCCGCAACACTTTCCTCGTTGGACCACGCGGAACTAGAGACGGTGCCGCCTCCCTACTCCTGATTCAATCGGAATCGAAGCCCGTGCGAGTGGAGGAGATCTCCTGTTGCCAAGCATCGCAGTCTATTTTATGAGCGCATCCGCCGTCCTTGATCCATCGCAAGGCAAGAGGTCAATCTCAACACCATGTCTTCCTCTAATTCTTTTTACAGATGCAGATTTGCCCTCTCGTGGGGTTTGATTGTAGTTTCTCGAGAACATCAAGGTCATTCTAGCAATCACACAATAACAGTTTCAGAATTCACTAGTTTAATCAGTGACATCATGCTAGCACCAGGTATAGACGACCTGATTGCTAGAATGAGAAAGCTAACCAACTACACATGGTAGCTTTCAGGGAAACGTATAAGATGAAAGTGGGTACGTAGAACTCTTTGCAATAATTTTCTACTGCTCCAAATCACTTGGTACATTCTGAAAGCATGATCTCGTTGGGAAAACAAATTGGGAATGAAACTGTAAAAAATGAATGCAAACAACACAACGTGAATGCTCAGTGATGTTTGATTCATGTGGTAGTTACACACTTGAGTTTTTGGGGCTGCAACTTTCCAACAGGCGCCACTACAGCAGCCGCCTGCTTCCCCGAGTGCCTAAAGCACTCGGGGAAGAGCAAAAAGCACTCGGGAAGCCTTCCCCGAGTGCAACACTCGGGGAAGAGCTTCCGGGGATGCTTCTCACGGGAAAGAGCTCTTCCCCGAGTGCCAAAAATCGTGCACTCGGGGAAGACTTCCCCGAGTGCCACGGTAGCACTCGGGGAAGATTTAACGCCGTCGACGGGGGGTTTTTTTTTACTCTTCCCCGAGTGCAACACTCGGGGAAGAATTTTCTTTTTTTTTTTTTTTGTAACCTCTTCCCCGAGTGCAACACTCGGGGAAGAAATTTTTTTTTTTTTTTGAAAATTCTTCCCCGAGTGCCAGTTGCCAAGGCACTCGGGGAAGGGAGCTGGTGGTTTTTTTTATTTTTTGTCTTCCCCGAGTGCCAGGCGCAGGGCACTCGGGGAAGGCCCGCGCTTTTTTTTTTTTATTTTCCTCTTCCCCGAGTGCCAGGTGCCCAGGCACTCGGGGAAGCCTCCTTCCCTTTTTTTTGTTTTTTTTGCTTTACGGTGTGACAAATAAAACATATATTTATATAAATCACAATTCAACTTCAATATCTCACAAACCACATTTATAAATGAAAAACGACACATCCAAAAGTGTGGCCAAACATATCCGGAATACATAAAAATGAGTGCACAAAAGTACAAACCACGTATCGAAAAATACACATACAAACCACATATCCAAAAGTACACATACAAACCACATATCCAAAAGTACACATTATTCCAAGTTCACAAGTGCAATACATATAAACGAGTCCGCGGGTGGCTCACGGCAAGCGGGATCCCGGCCCGACGTGCGACCCCGGCGAAGCTCCGGCTGGGGATGCCCCGACGTGCATCCCCGGCGACCCTCCGACATGGTTCGACGACGCCCCCGAGAGCCGCTGAATAAAAAAAAAATTGCACGTGAGTAACAAGATAAAAATCCAAGTTGTAAAGAAAAGTTGAAAATTTCGGCAGCACCCCCCCTACATGGGGAGGTTTCCAAAACTCGCAAGAAGGTCGACACGAAGGCCGACAACCACATTTCCAAAGACGAAGGCCGACAAATCAACAACTCGGGCACGAAGGCCGACAAATCAACACATCGGGCACGAAGGCCGACACTAGGTTTGACACTAAGCATTAGCACAAAAAGTAAAACAATTGTGCTTATACTCACCGGGGTACCGGGGTGGACTCTCGACGAGGTGGTGGAGGTGGTCGTGGTGGTGCAAGCGGTTGTCTTTGGGATCCGCAAACCTTGCCGCTGCCCAAGTTGTTGCACGAACGCGAGCAAACCTTGCATCGTCTCCCGCCGGGCCTCCCGCTCGGCCCGCTCGGCCTCCCGCTCGGCCTCCCGCCGGGCCCGCTCGGCCTCCCGCTCGGCAAGCAAGGCCTCCCGTCGCCGCCGAAGACGCTCGCATCTCGGCTGCAATATTTGACACCAATGTTCCAATAATGCAGAGCTAAGGAACGTAAAAGTCAAAGAACGACTAATGAAAGTGAGAATACTTACCTGGAGTGACATTATCGCTGTCGGCCGCTGGCTTATGGGCACACTAGAGCTCGTGCTCGCTGCTCGTAGGCGGTCGAGAGGAGGAGTAGAGGCCGTGTCGAGGATGCCGTCGCCAATGTAGAACCGTCCATGCTTCTTGCCTTGCCCAATCCTCATCACTAGCTCAGGATCAAGGTGTTCCTCGGACCTCGGGTCGTAGTCTGGCCCGTGGACTAACCTTAATGCCTCCGTGTACGAACTAAGGCGGGTGTGGACACCGGAGTTTGTGTACGCCTCGGGCCCGCATCGGGGTTGTACTCGATGTTGGACTTGGCCGGGCCCATGTGGGCGAGAGCATACGCCTCGAGTTGGGTAATTGGTCGGCCACCGTGCGCCGCCTCCTACAAAAAAGCCAACATGTGGTTAGGAATCAATTAGAATTGAACGCGGCTATATTAGACAAGTGGTGTCGACTTACATATGTCTTTTTGTATTTGCCGAGGGCTGGCGCCGCCCGGTGGTGAGGTGCACACGGCATCAGGCATACGGTGGTCTTTTTTTCTCTTGGTGCATCTTCGCCGTCCGCGTCCAACCATTTCTCCACAATAGCAGCCCGGCAATCGCAAAAGGTTGCGCACCGGCTCGGAATCACCTACAAGCCATCGAAGATCAAATTGGCATAGGTAATAATGCGAAAAGAGATCAATAGGAGATGTTTTGTATTTACCCGGGAGGTACTTGCTCCCTTGTCGAATCTCTCGTGTCACTTCTTGCTCTGCTTTCGTTGATTCTTCTATTACGGTAGGTGGCGTTGTAGTCAATGTGCGCCTGCAGCGGGCCTCATAATACAAGTCCGAGACACGTCTTTTACGAGAAGCGTAAGCCACCGATACGCCCTTTCCTCCCCGTCCCGGTCGGCATCCGAAGAAGTCCTGCATAAAGACACGAGGTATCCATTATTTTATTTGAACAATGAAAGCAATGAAATGAGGGCCGTAGAGCGAGAAAGGCTTACCCATAACTCTGAAATCACCTGATCCGCTAAGTTTCTGTACGGTTCAGGTGCGGGGAAGAGAGCGTACTGGTCAAACGAGGGTAACTCTCCCTCCACATCCTCCTCTGACTTGTACACCAGGCCAGGGAAGTGCTCCCTACACAGAAGTCCCAAGATCCCATTGACATTGCGAGCCTCCAACCCCTCCTCAACAAGTATCCAGTTCCTGCACAAGTGGTTAACAATAGTTATTATTAGTTCTTATTCTGATTTTTCTATATATCAAATGAAGAACATATGAAGTTACTTAATTACCTATCCCCCGGGGTGCAATCGGTGGGCGGCGGTCAACGGGAATCGGTCGCTTCGGGGAGCCGGGCCGGGACCTCGCTTATATGGTATCGAGGCTGTAGTGGAAGTCGAACCCCCTGCCCCCTCGGACGCGTGCGGATCCGCCCTCCTCGGACGCGTGTGGGCCCCCCTCGTCGTACATCCGCGAGCGACGTCCTCGCCCCTAGAAGAGCGAGAGGAGCCAAGGTCGTCTCCGCCGTGCCCCTAGCCCTCCTCTCGCCTCCGTGAGGGCTCCGGCTCCCCGCCGTCGGCTCGGCTCCGGCTCCGGCTCCCGCTCGTCTCGAGTAAGTCGAGCGACACCTCCTAGTGGGCCCCATCACCCGCAATTAAAACAAATAAACCAGGTATTAGTCTTGGTAAACGAGAAGTAATTAGCAAGGAAGCAAAACAAAAAAAAAGTATTTACAAGTATTAAAACGAGAAGTATCACATGTTTTTCTAATATTTACAAGTATTAAAACGAGAAGTATTACATGTATTTCTAATATTCTTCATGATCGGGATTATTTCGACGATAGGTCTCGTCATCACTATCAAGAGCCTCCAAATCGTCAATGACCTCATCCTCATCGCTGTCATTGTCTAGTTGTAATCCATCAAGCATTTTCAAGTCTCTCGGATCATGCACCTCATCTGCAGCCTTCCTCGTCAACAATCCATTCCACGTCTACTTCCATTTCAATATCTTCGCTAAGTCTATCTCAAGCATCCCCGGTAGCCCCTCGTCTTGTTGATAAAACTCCTCGTTATCCGTGGGTGGGTTCAAGTTGTAATCGTCATCGTTTGGGCGAGCACATTTACCACGTGGTGACACCTTGTGCACAATATACCAACCCCGGAGACGTGGGTCGGTTTTGCAAGCATATGGACAATAATAAACTTGTCCGGCTTGCCGAGCCACAATATAGACATCCTCACCTAGATAGAAGGAATCCCGTCTAATTTCGACTATCCCAAATTTAGGAGACCTTTTCGATACTCCGGGATCAAACCACTTGCATTTGAATATGACCGGCTTAGGTGCATTTTCAGCATGGAATTCGAGCTCGTATATTTCTTCAACTATGCCGTAATAGTCCTCGGGCTCCTCATGCTCCTCAACTACTCCCGGTGTAAATACTCCGTATTGGTGGTCCTTGGATTGGGCCGACTCTTCTCGTAGCTTGTTGTGTGAAAGCGATATCCATTCACGTCATAAGCGTTAAATGACAAGACCTTGTAGTCAAATCCTCTAGCCGCTTGTCGTAATTCGACATTTATAGACAAATCGCTTTTGCACTGCAAGCTCAAGGAGAGAGATGAAATTAGGCAACTATCAACACCAAACTTGGAACGACCTAAGTTGGCCGAAGGTACCTTTTTTTGAAACCATGTAATGAAATCATGTTCATGAAGAAGGTTTTCTCGTTCATGTTCAGTAGGTGGCCTTGGATCATGCCGGTATTGATCAAAAAATTCCCCGCACATACAAGCAACAAGGGTGTTGGATGCGGAAAATTTATGAAGTATGTAACAAGTTCGTTGAGAATTTACCTCTCGAAACTTGTCGACTTCGTCAAGGTTCGTCAACAAGTACGGCATGATCTTGCGCCACTCTAGATTGGTCAAGAACTTTGTGGCCGCTCCACTTGATCTCCCATGTTGCCCTTTGAATAGGCCGAGGGTCGATTGATTTTCTTCCTCGTTGTAACGAGTGGATGGATTATGCACACTTGGAAGGTTGTCACTATAGTATGTTGTTGTAAAGTTTGACACCTCCTCACGAAGGAATGCCTCTCGCTATGGAAGCCTCAATCCTCGCCTTTGTTTCCACATTTCCGGCGAACGAGTCTTTAGCACTCTCTCGATTGGATAGCACCAACGGTTCGCACGGCCCCCCCAATCGTACCTCGGTAGGAAGGTGCAAAATCAAATGCTTTGCATCGACAAGAAAAAGCAGGGGGAAAGATCTTCTCCAACTTACAGACCAACTCGGGTGCCATTTTTTCCAACTCCTCAACCACTTTTAGAGATATCTCTTTGGCACAAAGCTGGCGAAAGAAAAAGCTCAACTCTGCCAGCACCTTCCAGATATGCTCAGGTACATAGCCTCTAACCATCGACGGAAGAAGCCGCTCAATCCATATATGAATGCATAAAAGCCCTCAATTTTGTACTTCCTAATCTAATGTCCATCGGCTAGCACCTCAACATCTAAGTTCGTGATTTTGCAATTTGCATATCCGGGAAAAGCGGGAAACAGAAAAAAAAAAGAAGAAAAAAAACAATACCGCAGTACATGTGCCGGGGCGGGTCGTCGAGCGAGGGGCGGGGCGGGGCGGGGCGGGGCGGCCGGATCCGGCGGCCCGGCCGCGCCGGAGTGGCCGGGGGGGGCGGCCGGGCGCGCCGCGCCGGCGGCGGGCCGGGGCCGGGGCGGGGCGGCCGGATCCGGCGCGCGCGGCCGCTCCGGGACCGGCCGGGGGCGGGCGCGCGCGCGCGCGCGCGGGCGGGGCGGGGCGCGCCGCGGCGGCGGGGCGGCGGCCGGGGGAAGTGCCGGCGGCGGGGCGAGGGGCCGGAGCGCGCGGCGGGGAGGAGGGGCGGCGGCGGCGGCGCGGGGGCGGGGGCGGCGGTGGCGGGGGGGGGGGGGGGGGCGGCGGCGGCGGGACGCGGGGGCGCGGGGGTCGGCCGGGGGCGCGGGGGTCGGGGGGGGGGGGCGCGGTTGGGCTTTTTTTTCTTTTTTTTGCGTGGGGGCGCGGGGCCGGGTATAGGGAGGGAAAAGCTGGCGGGTTTTTTTTTCTTGAATTTCTCTTCCCCGAGAGCTCCCACAAACAACACTCGGGGAAGAGGTAGCCTTCCCCGAGTGCCTCAAACATGGCACTCGGGGAAATATTTTTTTTTGTTTTTTTCACCAATTTTTTTGTGAGCCCATCAAACATTATTTAAAACTCTTACACCAAATTTGGATTACTTTTGAATTTATTTGTTATATTTCGTTAGTTTTTTTTTCTTGAATTTTTTTGGAAAAGCTCAAATTTAAACTACATGTACATGAAATCATATTATTCAGCGATTCAAAAAATGATATTGATAATATTTGGTGTATATTGAGGCCTTATCCACCAACTCACATGAAATATCGGGCATCTTGTTGTCGTGACATGACTAACACCATACGAAAAAGTGTTTCTAATTTACAGAAAATCCGGACGAAGTCCGAAAAACACGTAACTTGTCGGGACACCGTGTTATCACATGTAGAGGTTGTGTGCAACAGTTGAGAAGATTTCGAGCAAGTCTGCGACGTTTGATGCCTACAACTCACACATCTCCTGGTGTGTTATCACATGGATCACATGTGGAGATGTCTGGGTTTCAGGCATCACACATCGCAACTTGCTCGAAATCTTCTCAACTGTTGCACACAACCTCTACATGTGATAACACGGTGTCCCGACAAGTTACGTGTTTTTCGGACTTCGTCCGGATTTTCTGTAATTCATAAACACTTTTCCCGTATGTTGTTAGTCATGTCACGGCAACAAGATGCTCGATATTTCATGTGAGTGGTTGAATAAGGCCTCAATATACACCAAATATCATGAATATCATTTTTCGAATCGCCAAATTATATGATTTCATGTACCGTAGTTCAAATTTGAACTTTTCCTAAAAATTCAAGAAAAAAAAAACTAACGAAATATAACAAAAAACTTCAAATGTAAGCCAAATTTGGGCAAGGAGTCTTAAATAAAGTTTGAAGGCCTCACAAAAAAATTGGGGCAAAAAAAAACAAAAAAAAATAAATATTTCCCCGAGTGCCGAAACTAGGCACTCGGGGAAGAGGCCCTTCCCCGAGTGCCGGGGACAAGGCACTCGGGGAAGAGGTAGCCTTCCCCGAGTGCCTCCCATTGGCAAGTCCCTCCCATTGGCAAGTACACTTGCGCACCACGACGTGCTGTTGGAAAGAGGAGGGCTTCATGAACTCTTGTCAAAGATCGACGACCCGAGGTAAGCTTTCGATGCCCAAGGGAAAGTTGACCAGGTTGTAATTGGGCCCAAAGCAATTGTTGCAATTATAGCGTCCGTCAACTTGCAATTATACATTCACAACATTTCATAATGTCGTGACTATATTTTTCAGGAAAATACAGGCCAGGGATCAGGTGGTGATGGCGATGCAAATCAAATTGAGCAGGATCAAACCAGGTTAGTGTGTTTGAAAAGTTCACCCATTCTATTAACTAATTGCTGAGTCATTTTGCAACTACACACGCCCCTCTCTAATTTTCTTTTTTCACACAATTTTTTATATCGTGAGATGCAACTCGCTGTCCCACTAGAGTTGCAACCACGACATTCAAAGTGTTGCAATTATATCTATTTTTAGGTAAATACATTGCAGGGATCCAAGGATTAGAACACATTAGTAGTTGTAATTTTTAATGCGAAGTATATTTATGGGATGTAATTACGGTCCCACCAGATTAGCAATCAAACCATTCTTATTGTTGCCATTTATACCTATGCTCGCAATTGATGTTTCACAATTTGACATTCGGAAGGGTAGTAAAGAAAGGCAATGTAGAGGTGTTCTCATGCATCCCGTACATACTAGCTCTTTTCTCAACCGCCTCTCGTACATCCGCTATGGACTTGCTCCCGGTAGGTGTCATATATTTAGAAATTAATTTTGCATGCCCCGGTTGTTGCTTGTTCCTCTAACAACAGCTATCAAGTGTATGCCCTCGCTTGCTACCTCTAAACAATTTATTTATAGACCATGGTCCTTAAGGTACGAAACTTCGTTACCGAATAAAGGACCGATGTATGAAACTTGCATTGAGACCATGTTGTATTGCCATTACTTGAAAAGGAGTGATGTCCGAAGTTTTTTCATATTAAAGTTTATTACCGAAGCTTTCACATGGACTAGTTTTGAGTTGAATATTGAAGTTTTTATCATTCCTTTTGTCGCCTATGTGTTTGAGACTCGAATTTGGATTTTATTCAAAGCTCAGCCTAGGTGTTCGATGTGGAAGAGGTCTAAACGGCCGCAAGGCTTAGCTTTTTCTTGCAGCGGAATTCTTGTTCAATCTCTCGTATTTGATGCAAATCCTTCCGTATCGGGGATTGCTTGTTCCTTTGCTATCACAGTTACAATTAGTAGCAAGCTTAAAAGTGTTGTGTCAATGTATGCAATTTGCATCTATGGAACGATGCTTCTTAATGTAACTTATTGCTTGAAGTTTCAACATGTCCGTATTGTTTACCAGCAGATGTTTGTATGCTCTATCAAAAGCGTAATAAAATGTATCTTTGTATGTACACGGATGATAAGTTATCTTCAAGAGACACCTTAAGCTCTGCTCAGTTTGCAAGACTACGGCTCATCTCAGCCGAGGTGATGATATAGGCAAGGTTGCTTGCGGAGGAAAAGGTGCGGCCTCTGCGTGATTAGTACAGAGTAACATTCTCGTGTGATTACGTGAGTTGCAAGTACTAAGTTCTTTCCGCATGATACTATACCCTTTCGTTGCAACCGACGGTGGTTCGAGTTGCAACCGATGTACCCCGAGTTGCAAATACTAAGTTCTTCCGCCCGATACTATACCCCTTCGGTTGCAACTCGACAAGTGGTTCGAGTTGAAATTGATATACACTCTAAGTTGCAAATACTAAGTGATTTCCGCATGATAGTGTACTACCCCTTCAGTTGCAACTCGACAGTGGTTCGAGTTGCAATTGATATACACTCCAAGTTGCAAATACTAAGTGCTTCTGTCTGATACTATAATACCCCTTCAATTGCAACCCGACAGTGGTTCGAGTTGCAATCGATGTACACTTGGAGTTGCAAATACTGAGTGCTTCCGCCTGATACTGTACTACCTCTTCTGTTGCAACCGGACAATGGTTCAGGTTGCAATTGTTATACACTCTGAGTTGCAATTACTAAGTTCTTCCGCCTGATACTATACCCCTTCGGTGTGCAACCGGACAAAGGGTTCGAGTTGCAATTGATATACACTTTGAGTTGCAAATACCGATTGTTTCCACTCGATACTATACTACCCCTTGAGTTGCAATGCAACGGTGGTTCGAGTTGCAATTGATATACACTCCGAGTTGCAAATACTGAGTGCTTCCGCCTGATACTATACTACTCCTTCAGTTGCAACCCAACAGTGGTTCGAGTTGCAATTGATATACAGTCCGAGTTGCAAATACTAGGCGCTTCCACCTGATCTTATACTACCCATTCAGTTGCAACCGGATAGTGGTTCGAGTTGCAATCGAGTACACTCTGAGTTGCAAATACTTAGTGCTTCCGCCTGATACTATACTACCCCTTCAGTTGCAACCCGATAGTGGTCCGAGTTACAATTGATATACACTCCGAGTTGCAAATACTAAGTGCTTCGTCCGATACTATACTACCCCTACGGTTGCAACCCGACAAGTGGTTCGAGTTGCAATCGATGTACACTTCGAGTTGCAAATACCGAGTGCTTCTCGCTCGATATTTTACTACCCCTTCGTTGCAACCGGACAGGTGGTTGAGTTGCAATCAATGTACACTTCGAGTTGCAAATACTAAGTGCTCCCGTTTTCGTTGCAATCGGACGGTGGTTCAAGTTGCAATTGATATACACTCCGAGTTGCAAGTACTAAGTTCTTCCGCCCGATACTATACCCCTTCGGTTGCAACCCCAATAGTTGTTTGAGTTGCAATTGATATACGATCCGAGTTGCAAATACTAAGTTCTTCCACCCGATACTATACCCCTTCGATTTGCAACCAAATAGTGGGTCGAGTTGCAATCGATGTACACTTCGAGTTGCAAATAGTAAGCGCTTGTCACACCCCGAAATTTCCTAATTTCGGGATGTGAATAGAGAGAATGATTAAATAACGATTTTCTCATAATTTTAAAATTTTTCCAACATTTATTTTTTCTTTACGGGGGAATATAGTATAGGAAAAATCCTTTGTTTGATTTTCTAAATTAAATAAAAGTTGTGTGTGTTGCATTCATGCCGATGCATCTAGTGGTTCTTGAGTGCAAAAAGGTTTCAAAAATGGGTTTAGGAGCTGTCCAAACTCTTCCGTGAATTTTCCGGAATTTTCTGGAATTTATTCTCATTTTCTCCGAGCATTTTCTATTTATTAGAAGGCTCTAAAATCTTTTTGATGAGGACCAAATACTTTATTTGGATTGTTCACGTCTTAATCTATCTCTAGGAATTTTCCTGGAATTTTTGTGATTTTCTGAGTATTTTTGGTGCCCTGCAAACAATTACTAGAGTTTACTGTAATTGTTTTTGCACTGGAAATGGTTTCAGAAAAAAAAAGAAAACCTATCCTAACGGGCCGAGCCCGGAGGCCCGACCCGGTCCGCCCGCGCCGCCCGGCCGCCCGGCCGGCGGGGCCCACCCAGCCATCGGCCGCAGGCCGTGGCGGCACCGGACCGCGCCGCCGCCGGGGGCTCGAGCGCTCGCCCCCATAAATGGGAGGCCGAGCCGCCCCCGCGCGCGCCCCCGCCCTAGCCCCCGCGCGCCGCCGCCCGCGCCCGAGCCGCACGCCGCCGCCGCCCGCAAGAGCGCTCCGCCGCCGCCGCGCGCTAAGCCGGAGCGGACCGCAGAGAACCGCAAGGAACACACCGGCGTTGACCTTCCAAATCCGGCCACCTCCATCCGTCTCCACTGTTGGTGAGCACGTCTATGCGATCTCCTCGGTCTCCTCTCTCCGTTTTGCATCTTACTCGAGCCCCTACTCGCCCGGAACCCTGTGGATTTGATGCGCCGCTCGAGTTCGTGTTCGTGAGGAGCTCCTGTTCGTCCCAGGCTGGAGGTTGAAGATAAGGCCGGTTTGCATCTAAGCCCCCGTCCTTTTTAGTAATCCTTATACTCTTTCATGTGTCTTGCAACCTTTGCTCATAACCCCTTGGAAAAATCCTACCCTTCGCACATAGATCCAACGAGCACTTTTATAGATCTAACCCCGAGTTTTATCCTTTTCCCGAGCGCCGTTTATTGTGTCTTGCAAATCTTTTCTCGCTACCCCTCCAAATCTATAGTTAATCACGACTAGGTCCTTTCGATCTTGTTTTGCTCATATCTTTTCCGTTTTAGCTCCGATTTAATCCGTTCAAGTTGCGTTAGGTCCATAATAATGTAAAGCACGTGTTAGTGGTGTGTTTTTACCATGTTTTGTTTTCTGAAAATAAAATTAATATTAACTTTGATTAATATCTATTTACACATGCCTTTTATAAATAAAAGTAATATAGATCTATACACCGTTTTTCATAAGAAAAATTTAATTTGATTAATGTTTCTATCACATATTTTTGTACATAAAAGTTAATTAGATCTTTATCTCGGTTTTCGTAAACCAAATGTTAATTTGTTTAATAGTTAATTAATCTTTTCTAATTACAATTTGATTAGGCTTTTACATGGGCTTTTACAATAAATGCTAATTTTATTAATGTCAATACCATAATGTTTTTAATAATAATAAGATCTACTCGAATTACAAAGTTTCGTTTAGATTGTTCATATAGTTTAGTTTTCTAAATTAAATGTTTAATCGGTTTAATTCATATATGAATCTTTATTAATAAAACTTGACTAGTTCTTTACACGGTTTCATAAATAAAGTTAATATTGCATTAATGTCAACATAGGGTATTTTATTTCGAAATATCCTTTATAATTGTTTTGTTAATTAAAATGAACCTAGCTCATAGCCTTGTTCTCTCATATATGCAAAATGTTCGTTAGACGTTCTTTTCTCACCTCAATCTAAGTGTGATCTTTCCGGTCCTTGCTCAATCTTCTCGTGACTACCTCTTTAAAGCTAACCAAGCCTTTCCAAGCACCCTTTGTGTGCTTTAGTGATCCATCTAATCAAGTCTATCCTTTAGTGCGTTCTTTTAAAGTTTTCTTTTGATTAGTGTTTTGTTCTTAGTATGTTTGTTTCTTTGTCTCGCTTTGTATGTTGTGCCCGATGATTGATGCGCTTAGAGTGAACGCCGTTCGAGAAGTTTGGAAGAGCTTGAAGTTGAAGATTCCGAGCAACGACATTACTTTGGCTAAAGGCAAGTGTGTCTTTGATCTTTTGTCCCAATAACTATGATTAATCACTTTGCATTGCTTGCATTAATTTTGATGGGTTCCTATTAAGGTTTATCCTAGTCTTTGATTGTCAATCCTTGTTAACCCGAGTTTATCTTTATGTTGGGTAGTTATGCTTAGTTGCTATACCGGGTTATGGTGGTTTTAATGAACATTAATGATGAAATGTGCTATACCTTTATGCTATGTCTTTGGATGTTAATACAAGACCATATGATTAATCGGAACATGGAGCAACCACCCAGACAACGGTGCAACCACAAGGACTATATGGCTCGGGTCTTGGCCGAGTAATTAGGGAAGTCTTTGTGTGGTTATTACTCGCATAGTAGGTTGGGGACGGAGGAATGCCTTTATGGCTCTTCTATTCGGAGCGGTGATGGAACGGAAGACTCTATGGCTTACCGTCCGTAATAGAAGTGTGGTACGAAAGATAGCCTCTATGACATACTACTATGGACTAATACGCACGGGAGGACTCTTTGTAAAGGCCTCGTAGCGTCCCTATGCGGCCACACCTCGGTAGTGTGGTATTGTGCCTACTTTTGCACGGCGTGGTTGGGTGCAAAGCTCTTCGGAGTTTTTATGCGACTTGTGGGTAAAGATGTACAACCTCTGCGCAGTGTAAAACTAATCGATTAGCCGTGCTCACGGTCAAGAGCGGCCTGGACCCTCACATGATAATTTAACTTGAAGATGGACTTAAATCTCTCTCTGGTTATGCTTGCCATGTGCTTATGGCGTATTTCTTATCTTATGCTTAATGTGGGTTGGTATAAACTTATACTTTATTAGTAATCAGGTGCTAATAAAACTTGACCAACTAAAATTGCTTAAATGCTTATAGCCCAGTCCACTATAAAGCCTTTGCATTCATTTTTTTTCCCACACTTGCTGAGTACGACAAGTGTTCACCCTTGCTATAACCATTGTTGCTCAGAAAGAGGATGCTACTTTGAAGTCTTGTGAAGATGTTGCTGGTGCTAGGCATACGCAACCCCCAGTCGATTGCCTGTGATGTTTGCAGCCTTCGTTTCCAGGATAAAGCGTAAATCTCTGATAATCTTTCTTTTTCATACGTGATACTGTTTCTGTATTCACTTTTATGTCACTATATGCATGAAACTTGATCCTGGCGGGCATATAGGTATGCACTTGGATTTCTTCGGAAAGTCGGGTGTGGCGGCGCTTCCGTATGATACCGTACTACTCCTTTAGTTGCAACCGGATAGTGGTTCGAGTTGCAATCGATGTACACTTCGAGTTACAAATACCGAGTGCTTCGCTTGATATTGTATAACCCCTTCAACCGCAACCGGACGGTGGTTCGAGTTGCAATCGATGGGCACTCCAAGTTGCAAATACCTAGTGATTCCACCCCGATACCGTACTACCCCTTCGGTTGCAACCGGAAAGTGTTTCGAGTTGCAATCGATGTACACTCCTAGTTGCAAATACCGAGTTTTCAAGAGTTTTCAAGAGTTTCATACCTAGTTGCAACGGGTCGATTCGTTGTATTTAGTTCGTCGAGTTGCAATTAGTGTAGTGTCATGATTGCAATTGATCTAGTCTCACCGTTGCAATTGGTTTACACGCAAGTGAGCGCCTAGTTGCGACTAGTCGGGTCCGATTGCAATTGGTCCGCATGTAATTGCAACCGGTCCGTCTAGTTGCAATTTGTGTAGTCGCACATTCCTAATTGCGGGAGTCCGTACATTTGTTTAGCAAAATGTTTTTCCCGTCGAGTTGCAATTGGTATGTCAGAATCGTTGCAATTGCTCTAGTCAACCCGTTGCAATTGGTTGAATTCGTAGGGTCCGTGCATCCGCTATTTTGTTATAATGCACCTAGGTGCATTTTGTATAGAGAATGCACCCTAAAGTTGCAATTCGTATAACATGTGCATATTGTTATATAAAATGCTCGGTGTTCTAACTAGGCATACACTTAGGTTGTAAGTAGTTGCAACTAGTTACAATTTGGGTAAAAATTAGATTTTAAGTGGTTCCAACAAGCGCTAACTATGCTACACCGAAGTTGCAATTGTGTTGCACTCATGATGGCAACTCATAGTACGGTCAAGTTGCAATTACATACTTGAAAAAAAAGTTCGCCAAATACGGTCTTCATGGATCTCATTTTGTTAAGCACATTTTTTCCAACAACCCGATGCAAACGGATTAGAAATTGGAGCGACGGTTCAAGAGAAATTGCATTTTTTCGATCTAAAACAAAAAAAGATTCCCTCCGTGCATGCTACGTGCGGGACGGATGGGTGGAGTGAAAGACAACGACAGGTCCGTGCATTTGCTATAGCAAATGCACCTTGTTGCATTTTAGTGCCGCCAGTGCATTCTCGTATAGCAAATGCGCAGACCTCGCGGTTGCAACTTCGTAGCTGAACCAATTGCAACTTGACGGACCAATTGCAACTCGACGCGAACCAATTGCAACTTGACGGACCAATTGCAACTCAACGCGAACCAATTGCAACCAGACCCAGCCGAACTGCAACTAGGCGCGAACGAATTGCAACAAAGAGACTAACTGATTGCAACTGTGACACTACACTAATTGCAACTCGACGGAACTAATTACAATGAATCTGACTCTGCTGCAACTGGACACGAACCAATTGCAACTAGACTCCTAGTTGCAATCCGACATGAACAAATTGCAACAAGAATGAGCCCCAGTTGCAACTGGACAAGACCTAGTTGCAACAAGGGTGGGTGCATTCTGTATACAGAATGCACCCAGGTGCACTATAGCAAAACAGCTTTATATATATATTCCGTATATATATTATGCACCCGGGTGCATTCTCTATAGCAAATGCACCCGTGCCCAACTAGCCGAACCAACCGGGCTTCCTTAACCGGTGGTGGGGGCGCGCGAGCCTGGTGGGCGGCGCGGGGCGCGGAACCGCCGTCATAACCGCACCCCCACTTTCTCCAGCGTTAACCACCCACCTTGGGCCCGCTTATTACAAACTCCTCCCCGTCACTCTCTCATTCAATTCCCCCGACCCGTTACCACTCTCTCCACTTTCTCGTCTTCTCCGCTTCAGCTCTCGCCGGCGAAGAGAGGCGCAGTGGATTTCTCGTCGGCTTTGAAGCGGAGCGATCGCCTTCGTGAAGCTTAGCGCTCGTCGGGATTCCGAGCGGCGAATCACCCCTGCTCGTGTCGACCCGCATCGTCGTGCCTTGTTCCCGCCCGCATCGGCTTCATCGCGCCTCTCTCCACCGCACCGCATTCCCGTCGTCTTCCTCTTTCTCCCCGCGTGGGGGTGGGGGGGGGGCGAACCCCGCGGGCGACCGTGGTGAGACGGGAGAGACCCCAGCGTCAATTCCCCACTGCGTTCACGAAACACATCTTCGTAGCTTTTTGCTCGCAGGTATGCCGTCCGACCTATCGCCCCTGCTATTTTTTTCCGTTAGGGTATATATGTGGCTGCGTGATTATTCATGTTTCGATGGAATTTTGTTTTTCGAGAGCCCCCGGGGGTGAATGATTTTTGTTATTCATTCAGATGATATTGCTGCTACTTTTTTTCGTTAGGGTTTTACTGACTTTTTTTTGCGTTTTCCATTCATTGGATTTTTCATTTTTCGAGCAGACGCGGCTAGGTGTAAAAATCGCATGTGCTCCCGTCGTGTTATTTTTTTTACTTTTTTCAGTTAGGGGGGTTTTGATTGATTTCATTGTTAGCAACCGTTGCATCACAGAAGTTGCAATCATCCTATTGCTGAGTTTGCAACCGGTCAATTACACTAGCAACATTTGTTGCAGGTGCTGTAGCTTTCTGTCACATTTTTGTTTGCAACTGCGTTAATTGCGGGAGTTGCAACTATAATCACAAGCAGAAGTTGTAATCGTCTTAGTACGCGGGTCTTTTGATTGATTCATTGTTAGCAAGCGTGTATTACAGAAGTTGCAATCTCCCTATTTCTGGAGTTGCAACCTCTCAGCGTATACACCGATACTGTTTTTGTATGTGTTGTAGCTTTTTTTGTATCGTTTTTTTGTAACCGGTTAATTGTTGGAGTTGCAACCATAATCACAGCAGAAGTTGTAATCGTTGTATTAGACAGGAATTTTTTACGTATTTTTTTGTAGCAGTTTGATATTGTGAGAATTGTATATTATTTTCTTATAGGTTGCAAGTATTTGCATTTTACAGGAGTTGCAACTTTGTCTAGTATTAAACCTTTTTTATTAGCATTAGCAGTTTTTTTTGTTACTGGTTTTATAGGAGTTGCAATTGCCCTATCATAGAAGTTGCAAACTGTGCAATTTTAGATGTAGCAATTGTGTTTTTTTTGTGTGCAACTTTATTTTCACATGAGTTTGCAATTTGTATTTTTTTTTGTTAGAGAGTTGCATTTTTGGTTTTCATTTAACACTAGTAGTTGTTCCATATAGGTTTCAAGCTTTTTTTCGATGATTGTTTATTTTCATATATTTTTATTTTAGTTGTTATACTTTTTACAATGGAGCAAGGCGGTCAGCGAGGTGAACAACAAGGTTGTCAAAATACTCGATCTTCTCCTCGATTGTCTGAGAAGAGGAAGGCTGAAGAAGTACAAAGACTCCGTGAGAGGCGGAAAAGGCTCAGGTTGCCAACACCGCCACTGACTAGCACTGCTGAAGATCAAGAAGATGAAGAACAACATGATGAAGATTTTGCCCCAGACGGTGAAGGCTCTGGAAACGATGATGGAGATGCTGGCGGCGATGATGCCGCTCTGGCCGCTGTTGGCGATGGTGATAAGGGAAAATCCAAGCCACAATCCATGCAATGCTCCCCTGCGAGTTTTATAAAGCTTATCAATGGTTTACCAAACGATCTTAAAGGTCAAGTAGTCGCAAAAGGTTTCGGGGGTCTTCTGAATTTCAAGCCTAATTACCTTAAGAGGGATGTTAGCAAAGTGGTCGATGCGGAAGTTCAATCCGGAGACAATGAAGCTTGAGATTGGCGGCGGCAAAGAGATCAATGTCGCCCATCACGCCGTGTTGTGTGCCATGCGGATTCCAAACGCCGGAGGTGACCCGCTTCCAATGTCCGATGCGGATGCTCGTGCCGAGCGTGATCGGCTTGGCTTACAGATTGTTGGCCCTTCTTACAACTCGAGAAAGGGCATTATCGTGAAACACATAACCGCCGGATCGAAGAACCGTTCATTGAGTCGGGGAACTTGGCCTAAGAGCTTTTTTCATGGCTGCTTTCCGGTGTTTGTCGTTCTCAAACACCGACACCAAGATCGAGCTCGATGATGTGAGATGCACGCATGATATTCAGAACATTGGCACTAGGAATTGGTGCAAGGCAGTTGTTGACAGGCTCAGCGTTGCTGCTCGATTATACAAGCTGGATTACGCTCAGAAAGGCATCAATGCACCCATTAGCGGATGCACGATCTTTCTAGTGGTAAGCTCAAGTCAGACATCCATCTTTTTCTCGTTCTTCTCGTTTCATTGTTTTTTTTTGCAACTGTGTACATACTGTTGTTGCAATCATATATTTTTCACTGTTTCAATCTGGCATTGCACCTTTTTGCAATCACACATTGGTTCAGTTCCTTTTTGTCCCTTTGCGATCACGGAAATAAACCAGCGAGTTTTTGTAATCACACACTTTATTTTTTTTGCAACCACTTGCTACCCGGGCTTGCAATCATATTCCAAATAACCAAGTACCTTTTCAACCACACAGACAAAGTTTGGTTTTCATTTTTTTTTGCAACCACACATAATTACCGTTTGCAATCGGTCACACCAAATAGTTGCAATCACACACGGGTTCAGCTTTTTCTTTTCATTTTTTTGCAGTCACAGAAATAAACCAGCAGTTTTTGCAATCACACACTTTATTTTTTTTGCAATCACTTGCTACCCAGGCTTGCAATCATATTCCAAATAACCAAGTAGCTTTTCAACCACACAGATAAAGTCAGGTTTTCTTTTTTGCAACCACACATAATTACTGTTTGCAATCATCGATCACGCCAAAAAGTTGCAATCACACACTCGGTTCGCTTTTCTTTTCCTTTTTATGCGGTCACACAAATAAACCAAATAGCGTTTTGCAATCACACACTTTTTGTTTTTTGCAATCACACACTTTAAATAGTTTTTGCAATCACACACAGTTTTTTGCTTCATCATTGTTTTTTTGCAGATGTTATACGTCGACAACTTGCAAAGCACGGATTCCGTACAAGCCCCTTTTGCATCCCCCGGTGCTTGTTCCCGGCCTCGAAGATGATTCAAGCTATACTCAACCAGGACCGCAACTCGGGGTTTGTTTTCTTTTGCAATCACACTTTCTTTTCTTTTCTTTTCTTTGCAAATGTCACCACCGTTTTTTTGCTCCAACTAATGTTTTTTTCAGCTGAAAAGTATTACGAACACGTGCTATGGCGCTCCCGTGGGGTCTTTGACAAGCACTACCCCTCCCCGCATTTGGCCCCGCCCAAGATGCAGATGATGAAGGGCTTATCGAAGCGTGTGCCGCCCAACCTGCGAGCGAGACCTCGCGTCCCATTGGCAGCCGCTGCCGCTACACTTGCTGTTGGGGCTAGCGCATCCACCGCCGCAGCAGGGCCGCCGCCGCCACGTCTCGCTCCCGGGCCTAGCACCTTCCATGATCCCGGCGGTCATGGGCCCCACAAGCTAGCCCCTCCGTTTACTATGAGTACCCAAGTTTGCGCACCGCATTTAGCCGCCGCATTTCGATTTAGTTGGAAGGAGCGAGAAGGAAGACACGCCGGCTATCTTGAAGGAGTTTGACAAAAGCACTAAACGTGCACGGGAGTATGCAAGGAAGGCTTCTGAGTATGCAACAAGGTCACGTGATCTCATGGCGTCAGCTCATCAGGAGTGCGTCAGCAGCATCAACAAGCTTCTTGCGGATGCTGCAGCTGCCAAGCAAGCTTCCAAGGGTCGCAGGAGGAAGGCTACGAATGTCACACAACCATCAACTGGTATGTTCTTTTTTTCTTATATATATTTTTTCATAATCATGTTGCTACCACATGTAAGCAGAAGATGCAATCAGACACACAACATTTTTGCAAACATACATCTCACATCACCTTTTTTTTGTTTCAATCGGATGTAAGCTGAGTTTTAATCACATGTAAAAAAGCTGCAGTTTATTTACATGTAATCACTACTTTTTTGCAATCATGCACACCCAAGGTTGCAAACACACTAATATAGCATTTTTTGCAATCACACTTTATTTACGTGTTTAACAACAAAGCACCAAAGAACGAGAATCAAGTATGGAAGACATTCCGGGGCGGACACGGATGATGGTGTTTTCGACACTCCCACCCCAATTGAAATGGAGGTATACGAAGGCGGCACGCACGATGAAAACCCCCGCACAGGGTGACATTGATAGCGTAAACGTTCGGAAGAAACACCACCCCACGGTCATGACAAGTGAACGTGGTATTTTCGATAGAAGTAAGAATATATATTTTTTATATTTAGTCTAAAGGATCCGTATTTTATTTTTATTTACTCACCATCTTCCTCTTCTCTTTATTTTTGCAGCCCCTCCACACCTTTCCGGAACATTTCAAATGTCGATGAAATTCTTGGACTTTTTGATTCGCCTCCTCGCACCGAGAACAATGCGGAAGAGCCCCCGCGTGAGCCAAGACACACCGTTGCAAATAGAAGTGCTTCCTCAATATCTCCCGCTCCCCACCATTTTGATGTAAGCTCTTTTTTTACACCCGGGTTGCAATCCCCTCTCGGGTTTTAATGGAGTCACACCGCATGGAAAGTTGCAATTAGTTACTCAATCTAGCAATCATAAGCATTTTCACCGTTTTTTTGCAATTTTTGATTTGTTTGTTTTTTCCTCAATCCTATCATCTCCGGCCTCAAGAAGGTAGCAAAGCACCGAAAGCAGCAAGATCGGGGCAGGAGCAACGGGTTTGTAACACACACACAACCAACATTGCGGTTGTGTTGTACTTACGGTTGCAATCCCTTTTGTTTGACTTTTTTATTTTATTTCTTTTTGTTTTTTTTCCGGCTAAACCACAACTATTCACTCTTTTTTTCCCATAACACAGCTCACTAGAACTTATGGAAGGAGGACCGACGGGGAGGAGAGGAGGCGAGAAACTCAAAGATGCCGAGGCCGAGAAGAATATGCGAGAGGAGGCGAGAAGAAAGGCTGAAGAAGAGGAAGCCTCGAAGAGAGAGTCTGAAGCCGAGGAAGCCAAGAAGAATGCTGAAGACGAACAGAGGAAGAAGGCCGAGGGCTGAGAAAAAGACGTTGGAAGACGAGAGGATTAAACAAGTTGAGATGAAGAGGTTGGAGGACGAACAGATGAAGAAGGATGAAGACGAGAGGGCGAAAGCAAAAGCAGAGATTTTGTAACCCACACACCACCAACATTGCACTTTGCTTGCACTTATATTTGCAATTATAACTTTTTTTTTTCGCGACATATTACGCACTCGGCCAGTTGATGCGAGAAGCTAAGCTAAGGCCGCCGAAGAGGAAGCTTCAAAGAGGGTCGCAGCTCGAGGCAACGAAGCAGGTTTGTAACCCACACACCACCAACATTGCGCTTTGTTTGCACTTATAGTTGCAATTATAACTTTTTTTTTTACCGCCACATATGATGCACTCAAGGTGAAGCGAAGCTAAGCGTAAGGTCGCCGAAGAGGAAGCTTCGAACGGAGCCGCACTCGAGGCAACAGCAGTTCGTAACCCACACACCACCAACATTGCAATTTGTTTGCACTTATAGTTGCAATTATAACTCTTTTTTTTACTACCACATATGATGCACTCGAACTGAAGCGGTGGAAGCTAAGGAGGTCGCCGAGGAAGAGAAGAAAAAGGTCGCAAACTCGAGGCGGCCAGTGAGGTTTGTAACCCACACACCACCAACATTGCAATTTGTTTGCACTTATAGATGCAATTATAACTCTTTTTTACCGCCACATATTATGCACTCAGCAGCTGAAGCGAAGCTAAGCGTAAGGCCGCCGAGGAAGAGAAGAAAAAGGTGCATTCGAAGAAAAGAAGAAAAAGATTGCTCTTGCGTTAGTTTTGAAGACTGGCTTCATCCGAACAAGCTGCGAAAGGAAAAGATAGTGATGAACAAGCAACAACAAAGGTTTTGTAACCATACACCGGTCTAGGCTTTTTTTTTTCTTTGCAATCACAACTCACCCTACCGTTGCAATTACACATTACTCGACTTGCAATCATAAATAACCAAATAACCAAGCAACTTCAACCACACATACTACGGCCACGGCGTAACCACAAATAACCTCGGTTGCGGTCACGCACGCAAAACAGCTTGCAAACACACACTGTTCGAGGCTTTTTTGCAATTTATACCAAATATCCCGCATTGTTTTTGTAATGACACACACAAAAATAGTTTGCAAACATTGTACATGCTTTCGTTTTTGTAGTCACAGCTTTTACGTTGTTGCAATCACAGAACAAGCCATGCCGAGCAAGAGTGCTTGAAGCGGAAAAACCACAACAAGGCAAGCAAGCTTCAACCGAAAATCATCGAGCCAGAGCGATGATTTTGTGAAGAACAAAAAAGATGCAGCTGATGAAATTCGGAGGAAGAAGGCCGAGGCCGATAACAAGAGAAATCTTGGTGCTACCAAGAAGCTTGAGTCAAAGAAAAAGGCTGCAACTGACAAGAAGGCTGAAGAGAAGGAGAAGAAGATCATAGCAGAAATCCGAAAAAAGCTGGACGCGAACATTGCTGCTCTACAGAAGGAGTCTTCCGTATCAAAGATAAACAAGCATTTGGAGATGCAATTGTCAAAGGCGTATGCTAAGAAGCGTACTGATTATGAGAAAAAGTTAGATTTTCTCCACCAGGAAGCCAATGCTGTGTTGGAATCTGTGGAGGCACCTATGTAGGCAAGATCCCCCTCATCGACCGATGATATCGAGTTTCCTCCGGAGTCCCGGGATGACATTGCCAATTTGACCCCCACCGATCCGTGTTTCACAAGACGAAGTGTCCGAAGGTCTCGTCGATTACGGCAAGGTTCGCAGGCTGATTTTCAAGCGCCTAGGTGACAGAGTGATGAGGATGCCCGCCGAGTTCGTATCTCCGTTCCGGATTAATCGCAAGCGCCCCGACATACCCGTTTCCAAGGTCGTTTATCCGAGGCGAAGATCATATCCGAACTCGAGCTTCAACAAGATGTTTCTTTTTTTACTGTTTATTTTTTCATGTTGCAATTGTTTTCATACTGGCATTGCAACTGTTACACTCCCAGTTTTGCAATTTGCACACTTTTCGCAATCACACATTCAGCACTTTTTTGCAACCACTCACACAGAGCAATTTGCAATCACATGTTGTCAAACCTAGTTGCAATTATTTTCATACTGGCATTGCAACTGTTACACTCCCAGTTTTGCAATTTGCACACTTTTTGCAATCACACATTCAGCACTTTTTTGCAACCACTCACACAGACCAATTTGCAATCACATGTTGTCAAACCTAGTTGCAATTGTTTTCATACTGGCATTGCAACTGGTACACTCCCAGTTTTGCAATTTGCACACTTTTTGCAATCACACATTCAGCACTTTTTTTGCAACCACTCACACAGACCAATTTGCAATCACATGTTGCCAAACCTAGTTGCAATGCACAGGAGTTGCAATCACAGTTAACAAGCTGGTTTTGCAACCATACACTGTGTTTTTTGGAAGTATCACATAGAGGTGTTGCAACCACCGGAAAAGTTTTGCGCCACATTGATTTCATTTTGGATTTTTTGGTGCTTGGGAGGACTTTATTGGAGTTTGGCCTTCTTGCTTGAATTTATCGTACAACAACTTATTGACAAGTTTCTCAAACGACAAGTCGGGAGAGTCTTGCTTGATCGATTTCGTGGTGCATTGCATGCGACATGATGACATTGTGCACAAGCTTGATTCGTTCGGGCACTGGGGTGTTTCTCACGACCGGTTTCTATGTAAGCCTTTTTGTTTTTCAACCGTCCGTTTTTGTAATATAATACAAGCAACTTGTTAAAACAACAACATTTTTTGTTGTGACCGATCTAGTTTTTTTTTAATGGGCCTCCCCCCCCCGTGTGCAAGTGGAATATTAAGGGATGCAACGCTGTCCTCAACGAGGATAAATCCGAGACGAAGAATTCAAAGTTGTCCGGAACAACTCGATGACCGAGTGCATAAACTATGATCTGTCAAGAGCAAAACTGGTTAGCAGATATCTTTTTTTCCCAATACAGTCTGTTTTTCTTGTAACCTTTTTTTTCAAAGTTGCAATTGCAAAATCATAATCTGCAACCCTTTTTTCATTCATAATATTTTTGAGTAATTGCAATCACAAATGAAGTTGCAATCACACATCAGCACTGGATGGAATCAATACACTAATCATTTTTTCCCCTGCACTCTTTGTTTTTTTGCACCAGATCTTTGTCCCTATCCATGATGCAGGACATTACTTCGAGTATTGTTTCAACTTCATGCATAATCGCATTGATGTGCTGGACTCGAACGACTACTTCATGAAATGCACGGATCCTGTAGAACGACACAAGCATGTGTTTGCAAAAATTCCAATCATAGATGCAGCTTTCTAGAAGGTGTCCAACTTCAAGCTGCCCAAAGTTAGTGGGTGGAGGAAGCCTTTCATCGAAGTCCCCAAGCAAGCTGGCCCCTATGATTGCCTGTTTTTTGTCTGGAAGTACATGGAGTATTATGACAGGAACAAGCTGACGGAGGAAATCAACCCGGTAATGCGTGATGTGAACTGATCCATTTTTTACATCTTTTCTTTTTTTTATATTTTCCGTACGTGCGTTTTTTTGACCGTACTGTCGAAATGACTATATTTTTCATGTGTGTTTTTTATCTCGATGCAGTTCAACGGCGTCATTTACAGATGTGAGATGCTGCACTATCAAATCTTCCACCCCCTCAACCAGGCCGATCTCCCTGCAATGCTGGACAAGTACAGAACTGGGGGACGCCGTCTTGATCTCGAAGATGACAGCAGCGAGTCTATGAACTTTTAGGATCAACGCGATAAAAAAACATGTTATATCTGTGTGTGTTTATCTGCATTGTACGCGACATGTTACGCGTGGCAGTATGAAAATACTCCATCCTGTGATGTGGCAACTTTTACGTCCTTTTTTGTTTGAATTTGTGAATTGGAACTCTGCCAATGTATTTTTGTGCACCTTTTTTTATTTGGCATGGAGTGTTTTTTTTCAATCCCACCTTTACCTGTTTTGCAATCACACTACGATAAAATTGCAATCACGCACATGTTTGTTTTATGCAACTGTGTTTTTTTGCAATCGCAGCACATCAGCGGTTTGCAACCACACTGCCAAGGATTTTTGCAATCACTTGTATTTTCACCAAGTTGCAACCACATCAAGAAAAGACCAATCTAGTCACATCAAGCTTCTTACCAGTTTTTTTGCAATCACAATCACACTGCTATAAGGGTGCAATCACACTGCGACAAGATTTGCAATCAACCACATTCTGGTTTGCAACTGTCTTTTTTTACAATCGCAAAGACATCGATCGTTTTAAACACACCGCAAAGGATGTTGCAATCACTAGTAATTTGACCAGGTTACAACCCATCAAGCAAAGACCACCGTAGCCGCAATCTTACGGTGTCGTGGCATGGAGCTTTTTTTTGAATCGGTGTTTTTTTACCCGTGTTTTTTTGCAATCGTTTTTTTTTGCAAAATCACTTCTCTAAGGTTGCAATCACACTGCTATAAGGGTGCAAGCAATCACCCACATTCTGGTTTCGCAATTGTCATGTTTTTGCAATTGCAGCACATCAGCTGTTGCAACCACATGTAAAGAATGTTGCAATCTCTTGTATATTCACCAGGTTGCAACCACCAACCTAGTCGCAATCTGACAGTGTCATGGCATGGAGCCTTTTTTTGAACTGGTTTTTTTGCGAAGCATTTTTTTACCCGTGTGTTTTGCAACTTTTTTTTTGTTGCAATCGCGATCTCATGTTTTTTTTGCAACTGTTTTTTTTGCAATTACACTACGCTAAGGGTGCAATCACTCCGCGACAAGGTTGCAATCACTCACGTGCTTTGTTTAGCAACTATTTTTTTTTTTGCAATCGTAGCACATCGGTGGTTGCAACCACACCGTAACTTATTATATAATCAACCGTATTTTTCACCTGTTTGCAACCACATCAAGCAAACGTTAACCTAGTTGCAATCCTAACGACGTCATGCGCAGTTTTTTCTTTTTATCCAAACACAAGTAAGCGGCGATTACGAACCACACACGCACCTATGCTTGCAATCACACTCGCTATAAGGGCGCAAGCAATCACCTACATTCTGGTTTTGCAACCCGTCATTATTTTGCAATTGCTGCACATCACCGTTGCAACCACATGTAAAGGATGTTGCAATCACCCGTATTTTTTCACCAAAGTTGCAACCAAATCAAGCAAACACCAACCTAGTTGCAATTTGAGAGCTTTCATGGCATGGAGCTTTTTTTAATCGGGTTTTTTCGCACCTCGCACTTTTTTTTTACCTCGTGTGTTTTTGCAATCGTTTTTTTTGTTGCAATCGCAGTGACATGTTTTTTTTGCAACTGTTTTTTTTGTAATCACACTGTGCTAATGGTTCAATCGCTAAAATGCGACAAGGTTTTGCAACCACTTACATGCTTGGGTTTAGCAACTATTATTTTTGCAATCGTGGCACATCAGTGGTTGCAACCACACTGTAACTTATTAAGCAATCAACCGTATTTTCACCTGTTTGCAACCACATCAAGCAAACATTAACCTAGTTGCAATCTGACAGCGTCATGCAGCAGTTTTTTCATTTTTTCTAAACGAGTTTTTTGCAATCGACACATTTATGATTGCGGGCTGCAAAAAACTCGTGTTTTTCAGTATTTTGTAATCACGTTGCAATCGGATAGTTTTTTTATCCAACAGTTCTTTTTTTGCAAACCGGATGCTATTTTGGATAAATTATATTGGATTCATTCGATTCATAGTCATCCCCGTAGTCAACATCGCGCGAGGTCACTCTTCGATTCGAGCAATCGCGCCATGTGCTTGCGACCGCCGCACAACTACACCGCACTCGGATTGTTGTGTTTCATCCGCCTCACTTTGCCCTTCCCGATCCCCGTTTTGTCCGTTTTTACTCTTGGGCGGCCTCTTTTTCTTTGAGCCCAACCTTCGACTTTTGCACCTCTTTTTTTTGGGGTTGTTTTCTCGTCGCTTTGCTTCGGTTTGGGTTTTTGGGGCATGTTGTCTTGTAGTGCCCCCTAACATTACAGGTTTGGCACTCTTTCACACCCTTACCTCCACTGTATGTGCTGTAAGGATTATCAGGTATCATAATGTTTTTGTAGGATTTTGCTGCACCGACGGTCTTCCTACCTTTTGTGCTAGACACGGGTGGTTCGATCACTATCACACCGCCCGGGGTAGTTGCCGAACCAGGCACATGGTTTATTTTTGGTGTGGCAGGGTTACTAGGATTTATAGCAGTTTCCACAGTGGCGTCACCACTTTCATCTATTGGTCGGACACAAACTAGACCCATCTCGTTATCCCCATTTTCATGCAAATCACCACTTTCCATCTCACAAGAAGCAGTCTCTGCTGTTTGTAGAAGCTCAATACCGGGGGGTTATCATGTCGATGTGCGGACGGTCTCGGCATAAGCACGGTCGGATTTGCTTGCTGCTCTACCCGAGCGCATTAACTTGGGCAACGATTTTGACATTCTCTACCCGGTCAAGCATGAGTCGCAACCCGAACATCGTGCTCGTCCCACGAAACTATAGATCTCGCATTACGTCCGTAGCGCCGCGAATGTACTTCTCGGTATGCTCGCACTTGCGGGTGGGTGAATGCTTTGATCACATGCATGCAAAACAACCCTGTGTGCTCCCATTGCATGCATTCGCATTTATATATACCCTCTTTTTTGTCGGCCTAGCACCTTGAATGCGTGTTGTGCCCAACGAACACTCCTGTTCCTTTTTCATGCTTCACCAAGTAACCGCATTCAACATCCGGATCGGGCTCAATAACAAACGTTGTCTTGTTAGCATATTCTCTCTTGTATTCATTATACACGGCCCGCGTGTACATCCTGTCGAGCTGCTCATGAAACCGTGATTTGCATGCCCCGACAACCTCGGCCCGCACATCGAATTTTGAATTTTGGTTTCATCATTACATTTTTATTGCAACCGCGTACATATCACAATGCAATCACATGTAACACGTTGTTGCAAACAAATACATGATCATTTCAACAGTTTGTGCTTAATACATTTTTTTATTTTTTTTGTGCGGATGCAAAGCACATCCACTATATTGAATTCAAAAAAATAGGTTGTGCAATCACACACTTTAGTTTTTTGCAATGACACACTATCCAGCTTGCAATCATATTCCAAACAACCAAGTTTCTTTGCAATCACACAAAGACAAAGTCAGGTTTTTTTGCAACACACATAACTCCTGGTTTGCAATCACGCACGCCAAATAGTTGCAATCGCACACTTATTCAGTTTTTCTTTTTCTTTTTTGCAGTCACAGAAATAAACCAGCAGATTTTGCAATCAAACACTTTAGTTTTTTGCAATCACACACTACCCGGGCTTGCAATCATATTCCAAATAACCAAGTAGCTTTTCAACCACACAGACAAAGTCAGGTTTTATTTTTGCAACCACACATAACTACTGGTTGCAATCAGTCACGCCAAATAGTTGCAATCACACACTGGTTTAGTTTTCTTTTTTTTGGAGTCACAGAAATAAACCAGCAGCTTTTTGCAATCACTCACTTTAGTTGCAATCACGTACGCCAACTAGTTGCAATCACACACTGGTTCAGTTTTCTTTTTCTTTGTTGCAATCACACACTCGGTGCAATGACTAACTAAAATTTTTTTTAACCAAACATGTTTTTTTGCAAACCCACAAATTAACATGTTTTGCATTAAAAAATTATCAGGCTTTTTTGCAATCACACACAATCAGTGGTTGCAAACAGACATATGTTTTCTTGCAATCATACATAAACCGGTGTGTTGCAATCACCGAACTAACGAGTTTTTGCAGTCATATGTTTGGGTTTTGCGGTTTTAAGAATACCGTGAGTAGTGCGACTCCCCAAGCATCCATGTGGTACGTGTGCCGAACGGAGTCAAGCACCCTCTTTGCAAACATATGCAATGTTGTCACACTGCCAACATATCCATCTTTCAATACTCTGTTCTGGCTCTCAGATCTCTGGGTTGAAGTCATTCTCCCACAGTACATGCCCTTAAAATATGCTGTAATCCATCTTTTCATTTTTTGCCACAATGCTACAATCGCTGGGTGTTCCCCTATGCCACATTCATCCACTAGCTTCCCCCACTCTACCTCAAACTGTGTAGGACCCAGAGGATAATTTATCAGAGACTCCAGTTTTTCCTTCAGATTTTTGTCCCTGTGCACCTTGCACAACTCCTTGAGTTCATAATCCCACATCCTTATTATGTGTCACCAGCAATTTCGTGTTGTGATTTATCAAACATAATTTTTATCGCCTCCCTCATTGCCGCATCTTCATCTACGAAACATCAATTTTTTTAAAATCAGTTCTTTTTTTCCGTGAATAAAATGTTTTTGCAATCCAAAACATACGATGATTGCAATCAAAAAATAGAGTTTAATGTTGCAAACGTTGCAACCACACTACACACTACGGTTGCTTTTTTTACAACAATCATTATAGAATAAATCGAATATACCCCCCTCCCCTCTCCCTCAAAATATGCACTGTTAGAATCACAAAAGGCGCCCTGCCGCCCATGCGGCTTTTGAATGACTCGAAGAGCCATCCGAAAGTGTCGGTTGTCTCATCCCGAAGAAGCGCTTTCCCAAACGACACAATTTTCGGATTGTTGCCGCATCCGACAAACATCGCCGGTGGCATTTTCTTGCTTGTTAGTTTTGTGGGTAGTGTCAAAAGTGATGACGTCTCCAAAATCCACGTATTCTGCACGCTGACTTGCATGGCTCCAAAAAATGCTTCTTAGCACTTTCGTCTTTGGGTCAAAATCAACATCCCAGTAGAATGCTTCATTGTTCTGCTTACAATCCCTAAAAAACTGGAATAACTTCTCAATGTCCCCATCCCTGTCCTCTCGCGTCTACTCAGCTTTCCTGCACCACAAGCGAATGAAAAAACATTTTAAGCACACAAAATAGGTTTTTTGCAATCACAAAAACGCCCTACCTGTTTTTTGCAATCACAAACTACCCGGGCTTGCAATCATATTCCAAATAACCAAGTAGGTTTTCAACCACACGGACAAAGTCGGGTTTTCTTTTTTTTTTTTTTGCAACCACACACAACTACCGGTTGCAATCACGCATGCCAAATAGCCGCAATCACACTTTGGTTCGATTTTTTCTTTTTCTTTTTTGCGAGGCACGGAAATAAACCGGCGGTTTTTGCAATCACACACCGCACAAGCCGTCGGGGCGGAAAGTGGTCCCGACACTAACCAAGTAAATAACGCCTAGGCCTATCCCTCAATGGTCGATGCTAAGCAACAAATAACACAAGGTTTATCCTGGTTCCGCCGAGGGGGCCGTACGTCCGCGCGTTGTTGTGCTCGTGGCACTATATTGCTTTGCACCGGGGGTGCTTGTAGTGGGGCAAATACAAGCGAGGCGGGAGAGGAAGCGTGGCTTCCAAGTCCCTGGTGAGTGGCCGAAGATGTTGTGGGAGAATAAGAGAGCGAGTGCAAGGTGTGTTGTGTTCGACTGTCTACCCGTTCTCCCCCCGCGGCTGGGGGCTCGCCTCCCCCTTTTATAGGTCAAGGGGGCGACGGGTTACATGCACGCCGCGCTACCTAGCTACGTGAGGGAGCACGTCGCGCTACGGTGTAGAGTGGGCGGCCGTCCTGGACGATCTTTGCTACGATTCGGCCATGATGGCCTACCTCGTACCCGAACAGTGGCGGCTCGAGGGTAGAAGGCGGTAGATGGCGATGGCGTTCCCTGATAGGCTCCGAGGGAGGTGCGACGATGACCGGTACGGTGTACGGGGAGCGGGTGGCACGGCGTTCCTTCCCAATGAGCGGCGGCGTGGTGGCGGAGTGGTTGCTACGGTGCCGGGCGTGCGCTGCGGAGTCGGGGCGTGCGTCTTCGCGCGTGGGTACGGCGGCCGCGCCGCGCGGTGGCCGGGATGGCCGTCCACCGGCCTAGCGCCCTTCACCTAACCTGCGGGGTCACGGGGAAAGCGGGATCGAGGGTGCGCCGGCCCCCTTTCGAGGGTCGGGCGCGTTAGTCGTACGGTGGCGTGCGCACGGCGTTGTTGGACGACACCGGCCGTGCGCACGGTCCACCCCACGGTGGCGGGGATGGGCTCCTCCCTGGGGAGTTGGTGCGGCGGCACCGGGGCGTGAGCCCGGCGCATGATGGCGCCGTCGCGGCGTCGGGGCGTTAAATGCCCAAGTACGGGGTCGGCGCACGCGCGCGCGGGCGTCCGTGAGCGTGGCGGGCCCCCGCCCGGAGGCGGGGGCGGACCCTCGAGCGAGCCGGGGCTCGCTCGAGGGGGGAGCGTGCCCTCGAGCGGGGCGGGACCGCTCGAGGGAGGGGTCGCCCCTCGAACGGGCGGAGCCCGTTCGAGGGAGGGGGGTTGCCCCTCGTGCGGGGTGGAGTCCGCTCGAGGGAGGAGCGTACCCTCGGGCGCGGCGAAGCTTGCTCGAGGGGTCTTCCCGGACGGGCCGCCTTGGTGGGCCTCCGAAGTCTCGCTGCGTGGGCCGTGTCTGCGGGGGTTAGTTTCTGCATGGTTAGGCTTAGCTTATATGGATGCGAGGGAATTTAAGTAGGGGTTCCCCCATTGTTTGAGGGGACCCACGGGGCGGTCCCCGACGGAGCCCCCGAGCATCCGCGGGTTTGCCATTGAGGCTCCCGCGGATGCGGAACCTGCGATAGGACGTTCTTCCCTCCTTGTTTGCGAACGCTATCCGGGTGGGGCCGCGTCGGCGGACCCGCGGGTCCAGCCCCGAAGCCCCCTGCGGGGAGTGTGGGCTCTCTGCGAGGGGTTTACCGCGAGCAATTCGGTCGAAAGGCGTGGCACATATGCCAACCGGCATCGGCGGTGTTTCGGCCGGCATCGGGGGTGGCACGCTCCCCTGTCACTGTCTCCGGCGGGTGCAATTCCAAGGAGGTGTAGCCGTGCGTCAAGCCCCCGAGCCTTGGCCTGTTCGAGGCGATCGGGTCGAGCCTGACGACTTGTTTTTTATCGCGCCCTCGCCGTCCCTCCGCGGGTCGGGAGGTGAGGTTTCCACGACTCCCATCGAGCGGGTCGCGAATCGCGGATTCCTCTTCGAGCTGCTAGCGGGTAGTTCAAGTGGACGTCCATGCCCCGTTCGATAAGGGTAGGCTGCGCGGTCCGGAGACACGTCCATGGAAGCGCTTGCGCGGGTTTGCTAGGTGGGGCTCGGTCCCGTTCGCTAGGGACCGAGGGCGCGGAAGCTCTCCCTCGGTGGGATCCCCCCGGCTAGGCGCCCTCGCCGGCTCTCGAACACGACATGTGGGGCACCCTCGAGCCGACGGGCTCGAGGAACGGCTCGAATGCGCGTGCCCTCGTCGTCCCTAACTGCGAGATGCGGGGCGCCCGTTCGAACCCGTCGAGGGTCGGGCTTCGAACCCCCGATCGGTAAGGCCGTGCGGGGGCGTGCATGGACGGCTCCGTCTTTTCACGTTTGCGGCCGTCGAGGGGGTCCGGGCGTGCCGGTCCTCGAGGTGCTTGTTGGCGGCGTGGCGCGGTATGAGTGCTTTTGGTGTCGCTCTGTTTCAAGCGTGACCTGGGCGATCCTCTTTGCGCGCGTGCCTTCTTTAGGGGGTTGACATCGTCTCGAGTTGGGGTTCATGCCGCTCGAGGGTCCTACGTGGCATGGGTGCCCGCGGTGGTCTGCTCTACATCGAGCAGGTCCCGGGCGACCTTCTCACGCTGATATCCCATCGAGGGTCGCCTTGTTTCGAGTTGGGGTTCATGCCGCTCGAGGGTCCTACGTGGCATGGGTGCCGCGGCTGCACGCTCTACATCGAGCGAGGTCCGGGCGACCTTCTCACGTTGTCATCCCATCGAGGGTCACCCTTGTCTCGAGCCGAGGATTCGCCTCGCTCGAGGGCTCTCCTTGCTTGGCAAGGGGCCGGGCATTTAATTGCCTTGCGGGCGTGGCCGCGCTTTTGCGCGGCCGGCGGCGCGCTTTTTAGGCGGCGCGGTTGCGTGCGCGCGCGCGTAGTGGGCGGCGGCGTTGCCGGCGGATGTGACGGTTTCACCTCGGTTGCCGCCGGTCTCGCCGTAATGATGACCCGCCTGCAGTGTTAGCGCTGCCGCGGTCGTGGTGGGTCCCGCTTGCCGACGCGACGGAAAGATTCCTGCAGTTAATGCTGGCGGGGCGCCCGCTCCGGAGAAATCGCCTGCTGCCTATAAAACTGCGGGGAGGAGGAGGAGGCGGTTTTTTACCTTGGCTCCTCGCCGTTTTAGTCCTCCGCCTCTTCGCCTTCGTCTCATCCTTGCCGTTGCGCAGGCTTGCTTGCTTAGAGCTTTCTCTTTGTTTCCTCGCCCTCCGCGTTCGTGCTCGTTAGTCCCCCCCTATGGCGCCGCCTCGGCCCTCCGATCCGGGTTACGGGAGCCGTATGCACGGGAGAAGTCGACAGTGACCCGGCTCGCGCTTGGCGAGCTGGTCGCCGCCGGCCAGCTGTTGCCCAATGAAGATGGGCGCCCGGCGGAGTGGATCGTACCGCCGGCGTCGCACCACGAGCCCAACCCGCCGGAGGGTTACGTGGTGAGCTTTCTCCGCTACCACGAGCGCGGCTTCACCGCGCCGGCGAGCACGTTCATGCGGGCGCTGTGCTACCACTACGGGGTGGAGCTGCACAACTTCGCCCCCAACGCCATCTCGCAGGCGGCCACATTCGTGGGCGTCTGCGAAGGGTACCTGGGGATCCCAGTCAACTGGGAGCTCTGGGTACACCTCTTCCGCGGGGAGCTGATCACGCAGCCCACGACGGAGCCGAGGACCCGCCGCGCGGTGCGCGCCGGCGGGATGTCGCTTGCCCGCGGGGGCGGCTCAAGAGCTTCTACATCCCCCCGCACCATGACGACGAACAACGCCGGCCGGGGAGCGGGGGTGGTTTTATCTTCGCAACGCCGAGCCCGGCCTCCCTCCCTACACGGGCGGGTGTTCAAGGAGAGGCCGGACCGGCGGGGCTACGGGTTGCCTACGGCCAACCACCGGCGCGCGCGAGAGTCCGTCCTCGCCGCCCTGCAGCGGCTGGCGAGGGATGGGCTCAACGCGATGGGCGTCCTCGCCTTCCTTCACCACCGGCGGGTCGTGCCGCTGATGGAGAGGCCCCTCTGCATCTACGAGATGACGGAGGCGGCCAACCCCATCGACCTGGCGAGGTCGCGGATGCTCCCGACGCCGGCCGGAGCGGCCGTACGCGCTCACCGGGCGCGGAGCGCCGTCGATACCCGGACGCCGGCGCTCGCGGGTCGGACCCCGTGGGACATGGAGATGCTTCCCACCGGCCCGTTGGTAAGTGTAGTTTTCAACTCTGTCATGGTCCTCGTTCTCGCTTATGTTTCTTGACGCGCCATTGTCGCTTTTGCGCGCGGTTGGTGCAATTCAACATCGCCAAGTCCGTTCCACCCACCCCCCGACTCCCGTGCGCTCGGCGGGCGGCGCGGCGGGAGCGGCGGAGGAGCGGGCGGCGCGCGAGGGAGCACGCAAGGCGGCGCCAAGCGCGTCGTGACGCACGGTCCGCCGAGCCGGCGGCGGGAGGAGCCGGGGCTCTCCTCCCCCGACATCGAGGAGCCCTCGTCTTCGGACCGGGACGAGGAGGAAGAGTCCGAGGGGGAGGGGCCCCTCGGACGGTGGCGCCCCGCGCCCCCGTCGCCGGATCTTGCGCCGGCGTCGGGGGCGGCTTCGTGCGGGGGCGGGCGCGTCGGCGTCCGCCGCCGGGCGTCGTCGTCGGGGGCGGCACGCGCCGCGGAGGTGCCGGCGCGCGCCGCGGAGGGCGCGCGCGGCGCACGTGCCGCGCGCGCGCGTCGAGCGTGCCCGCGCGCGGCGGGAGCGCGCCGCGCGGCGGGGCGTCGTCGTCGAGGGGCGCGTCGGGAGGCGCGCGCCGCGCGCGGGACAAGTGTGCCCCCGCGCACCGTGGCGCCATCGGGGGGTGCGGCGTCGAGCGCGCCCGCGCACGGGGCGGGCGTGCCCGCGCGTGCGGCGGCGCCATCAGGAGGCGCTGCGTCGGGTGCGGCCGCTACGCCGGCCCCGTCCGAGGCCTCGAGGAAAAGGAAGCGGGCCTTTTCCTCCGCGAGGTACGTAGCCTTGCTTTCCTTCGTGCGGCTTTGGTGTGCGGCGGTTAGATGTTCTAACTCTCCGTTCGTGATTGCGCAGGGCGGTGCCGACCGTTCCTCCTCTCGCACCGGCCAAGGTGCTGAGGACGGACGCGCCGATCCCCACCGGCGGCGCTCGTCGAGGGGGTCGCGCCAAGGGACGGGCGCGGCGGCGGGCACGAGCTCGCAAGGCCCGGCCGAGGCCTCGATGGCCCGGCCGGCGGATCGGCCGTCGCGGCGCGGCCGAGGCCACCGAGGGGCGATCGGCGCCGGCCGCCACGGAGGCGCGGCCGCGGCGGTGGCTACGGTGGAGGCGTCGCCCGCGGTGGCGGCCCCGCGAGGAGGGGGCGGAGCGGGCGCTACCGCGGGAGCGCCCGCGGGTGCGGCGGCGCGGACGGAGGTGACGGCCACGGCGCCACGACGAGCGCCCGTGGTCGCGGAGGAGCGAGGTGGGGGCGCCGGCGGGGCGGCGCGGACGGCTCCGCCCCGCCGGCGGTCCCCCGGGCGGAGGTGGTGGAGCTCTCGGATGACTCCCCGCCGCCGGGTGGAACCGGTGGGCCGGGCGGCCCGCGAACTCTCCCGAGCCCCGGGGAGGGGGCCCTCGTGAGGCGGCACGAGGGTCGCATGACGGCGGGGGGCCGAGGGCATGATGCCGAGGCCTCGTCCTCCCGCGGCGGCCGCCCCGCCCGGGGGTGGGGGGGGCCGTGGAGGATCCCCCGGCGTTTGCCGACGCCGGGGGGGAGGCGGGAGCTGCGGGGCGAGCTCTCGGGCCATGGCGCCACGCTCAGCGCGCGCGTTGAACGAAGCGCTGCGGGTCCACAGCGGCCCGGCCTGGACCATCTTCCAGGTGAGCCACAGTCGCTTGTTTTCCTTCCTTCTTCGTTTTCGCGCGCTGCATTCAAACTTTGGCACTTACGAGATTTGATGCGTGTATGCCAGGAGCTCGAGCGCCGCGCCCGCGAGAAGTACAACGCGTTCGACCAGGCGAACGCCGAGGCCCGCCAGCTCCGGGAGCGATGCAGCGCTTACGACGCGCTTGCAGATGCTCTCGGGACGCCGACGAGCGGTGGCGGTCTACGGGCGATGGCATGGTGCGACGTGCTCCCCGAGAGCTCGGGGGCGGGACGCGGCGCGTGACCCGAGCCTCGGGCGGATCCGCGCAGCCCTCGTCGATCGTGACGAGGCGCCGTGGACCGCGCGCGAAGACCGGACAAGACGCGAACGCCGGCCGCCACATGGGAGGCGGAGGTGGCCACCGCTCGCGCCGAGACCCGGGGAGCTCCGCACGTCGCTCGAGGGGGCCCGGGCGCAGCAACGCCGGGGCGAGGGAGCGGGCGCGCGGGTTGGAACGGCGCGCGAAGGAGGCCGACGACCGAGGGCCGCCCTCGACGCCAAGGCCGCGGCTCTCGTGGCCGTTGAGGAGGAGCTCCGGCGGGAGCGCATCGCCCGCCCGGGGGGCGAGGGGCGGCTCCGGCGGGGAGCGAGGGGGGGCGCCCTTGGCGACGCCGGACGGCGCCGGGAGCGGGGGAGCGCGCCGCGCGCGAGACGGCGGAGAAGTCGGCCGGAGGAGCGGAACGTCGCATTCTCCGAGGTCGAGGATGAGGCGTTGGCGCTTAGCATCAGCAACGCCGCCCAAGAGTTGGCCCCTCGTCGAGCAAGGCGAGACCGTCCCGCCGTCTCCGGTCGGCGCTCGAGTCCGCGCGCCGCGACTTCGATCCGGAGAAGAGGCGGGGTCGAGGGTAAGTTTTTGCTTTCGCTCGTTAGCTTTTGCTTTAGAGGATTCGTTTCCCCCTTTCTGATTTTTCGTCATCTCGTTGCTTCCGAACTGCGCACGCCCTTGGGGCACGCTCGTTGGGCGGGCGATGCCTTGCGAGCTTCCTACAACTCCTCCGAGCGGGGAGTTGCGGGAGCCGCGTGCCGCGGCCCTCGAAACCTGCCGCGTCGTCGAGGAGGGGGAGGCCCAAGCCGGCAGCTCTCTGGCCAGCCGCCTGCGCGCCCTTGGTGGCCACGTCACGGAGCGGATGCGCCGGGCGTTGCACCTGGGCGTGCAGAAGGCCCTCGGAGTGGTGCGATCCCACTACGAGGTCAACCTCGAGGCGGTGGCGGAAGGCTACATCGTGCCCGTGGGCGTCGAAGACGAGGTGGCCATGGAGCGCGCGGACGCGCTTGTTGCTGACGCCGCCGGGACGCTCGCCGAGGCCTTCGAGGAATTCCTCTTCCCGGACGCCACCGACGCTGCTGCTCCCTCTGCCTGAAAGCATCTGGGCGCTAGGCCCGTTTTTTGTTTGTGTGTATTAGAATTGTGGCCTCGTGGCCTCTTGTAAATGAACAAGTCGTTTTGCGAATCGTAAACAGTTGCTTGTAAATGAAATCGTTTGCTTATTACGCTTTTTTGTTTCCCCTTCTTCCTGAGTAGATTCTAGTTAGGGGAGTTCGTTTTTCGCAGGGGGCCCGCTGGGTTGGAGGCGAGAGAGACGGGCCATAGCCGCGCGGCGTAGGCTGTCTCTGGCTCGCGCGCTCCTTCCGCTGTGCCGCCTGCGCCCTGTTCGAATCATGGCTCGAGGTTGAAGTAGGAAACAAACTTAGCGCACGTTGTTGCGTTTTTTGCGCGAAAAAATGGGACCATTTGGGGGGGGGTGCCCCCCCGTAGTAGCCCCCGAGGGTAACTTGGGTTTCAGGGGAAAGCCGAGTTGCCCTTTTATTAGACTTAAGTATTTACATGGGTGACACCAAGCGGGGCGTTGGTCGTTTGTTTTTACAACAGAGAATACTTGGAAATCCTAGCTAAGGGTAGAAGCGACGTAGCTGTTGGATGTTCCAAGCGTTGGTGAGTTCTTCGCCGTCCTCGTTGGCCAGCTTGTACGTGCCCGGCTTGAGCACCTTCACCACGACGTAGGGTCCCTCCCATGGGGGCGATAGCTTGTGGCGCCCTCGGTTGTCTTGGCGTAGCCTTAGGACCAGGTCCCCCTCGCTGAAATCCCTGCGACGTATCTTGCGCGCTTGGTAGCGTCGTAGGGACTGTTGATACCTTGCGGAGTGCATCAACGCCACGAGGCGTACTTCGTCTAGCTGATCCAGTGAGTCCTCGCGGGCTCGCTGGTTAGCGTCCTCGTTGTAGCCTCGAACTTTGGGTGATCCGTATTCCAGATCCGTGGGGAGGACGGCCTCCGCGCCATGGACTAGGAAGAACGGGGTGAACCGGTGGCTGCGCTGGGGTGGTCCTTAGGCTCCATACGACTGCTGGTAGTTCTTGGAGCCATTTTCGGCCAGATTTGTTGAGCTGGTCAAAAATTCTGGGTTTGAGGCCCTGTAGAATCATGCCGTTAGCACGTTCCACTTGGCCGTTAGTCTGCGGGTGCGCCACGGCTGCCCAGTCCACTCGGATGTGGAACTTGTCGCAGAACTCCAAGAACTTCCGGCCCGTGAACTGGGATCCGTTGTCTGTGATGATGGAGTTTGGCACTCCAAAGCGGTAGACGATGTCGGTGAAGAACGTAACCGCCTGCTCAGCCCTCAAATTTGTGATGGGGCGCACTTCCACCCACTTAGAAAACTTGTCGATCGCGACGAGCAGGTGGGTGAAGCCCCCGGGCGCCTTCCGCAGGGGCCCGACGATGTCCAACCCCCACACGGCGAACGGCCATGTGACGGGGGATTGTTTGTAGGGCGTGAGCGGGCGAGGGTTGGTCTTGCGGGCGTAGAAGCGGCACCCTTCGCGGTGCGCACTATTTCGACCGGCGTCCGCGACCGCGGTAGGCCAATAGAAGCCCTGGCGGAACGCGTTGCCAACGAGAGTGCGTGGCGCGGCGTGGTGGCCACAGATTCCCGCGTGTATGTCCCGCAGGAGCTCGCGCCCCTCGGGGATTGGTATGCACCGCTGGAGGATGCCTGACGCGGCGCGCTTGTACAGCTCGCCGTCGACGAGGGTGAAGGACTTGGCCATCCTGGCGATGCGCCTGGCTGCGGCCCTGTCTTCGGGGAGTTCCCCTCGAGCGATCCAGGCGGTGTATTTTTCACGCCAATCTGCTTGGACTGAAGCCGGCTCTATATCCATCGCGTCGACCTCGTGGGAGCCATACCCCTCGAGAAGAGAGAGCACGTACGCTTCGTTCGAGGGGTCCTCTTCCATGGGTTCCGCACCCGCTGGATTCGAGGGAGCCCCCGAGGGTCCGCCGTCGCTCGAGGGATAGGGCTCGAAGGTGACCGAGGGTTGCGCGATGTCGCGCGCAAAAACGTTTGGGGGAATGGTGATCCGCCCGGACGCTATTTTTGCCAGCTCGTCTGCCTCCTCGTTGTACCGGCGGGGTACATGATTAAGCTCGATGCCGTAGAATTTGTCTTCGAGGGCCCGCACGGCTTTACAGTAGGCCTCCATCTTGTCGTCGTGGCAGCTCGCGTTCTTCATGACTTGGTCGATCACGAGCTGCGAGTCCCCTCGCACGTCGAGGCGCTTGATGCCCAACTCGATGGCGATCTTGAGGCCGCAGAGGAGGGCCTCGTATTCCGCCATATTGTTGGACGCGGGGAAATGGAGACGCACTGCATAGCGCATGTGCTCTCCGAGAGGTGACACGAAGAGCAGGCCCGCGCCCGCTCCCGTCTTCATCACCGAGCCGTCGAAGAACAGGGTCCAGCACTCTGCTTGGATCTGAGGGGGCGGCAGCTGCGTGTCCGTCCACTCCGCGACGAAATCGGCAAGGATTTGAGATTTGATGGCCTTGCGCGGAGCGTAGGCGAGCGTTTCGCCCATCAACTCCACGGACCACTTGGCAATTCTGCCTGCCGCGTCGGGGTTGCGAATGATTTCTCCTAGCGGGAAGGAGGAAACCACCGTGACCGGGTGGGCCTCGAAGTAATGGCGGAGCTTGCGCCGCGCGAGGACCACCGCGTACAACAGCTTCTGGACCTGGGGGTAGCGCGTCTTCGTGTCCGACAGGACCTCGCTGATGTAGTAGACCGGCCTCTGCACGGGCAAGGCATGCCCTTCTTCCGTGCGCTCTACGACGATCACGGCGCTGACCACCTGGGTGGTCGCGGCCACGTAGAGTTGGAGGGGTTCGCCGTCTCGCGGCGGTGTAAGGATTGGGGCGTGCGTCAGGGACGCCTTCAGCTTGTCGAGCGCTTCCTGGGCCTCGGCGGTCCAAGAGAAGCGCTCGTGCTTCTTGAGCAGCGGTAGAGGGCGAGGCCCTTCTCACCGAGCCTCGAGACGAAGCGGCTTAAGGCGGCGAGGCACCCCAACACTTTCTGCACTCCTTTGAGGTCCCGAATTGGACCCATTCGCTCGAGGGCCGCGACCTTTTCAGGGTTGGCCTCGATTCCCCGCTGGGAGACAATGTACCCTAGGAGCATGCCCCGCGGCACTCCAAAGACGCACTTCTCGGGGTTGAGCTTGACCCCGTTGGCCCGCAGGCAGCTGAACGCGATGCCAAGATCGCTCACCAGGTCGTCCGCCTTCCTGGTCTTGACGACGATGTCGTCTACGTAAGCCTCGACCGTCCGCCCGATATGGTCCCCAAAGACGTGCTGCATGCAGCGCTGATATGTTGCGCCCGCGTTTCTGAGGCCAAAGGGCATCGTGACATAACAGAACGTCCCGAACGGTGTGATGAACGAAGTCGCGAGCTGGTCGGACTCCTTCATTTTTATTTGGTGATAACCCGAATAGGCATCAAGGAAACAGAGTAGTTCACACCCAGCTGTGGAATCAATGATCTGATCTATGCGTGGCAAAGGAAAAGGAACTTTTGGACATGCTTTATTGAGACTGGTATAGTCTATACACATCCTCCACTTCCCATTTTTCTTTTTTACAAGCACAGGATTAGCTAACCACGTAGGGTGGAACACTTCCTTGATGAATCCGGCCTCGAGGAGCTTTCGCAGCTCCGCTCCGATCGCCCGCCGCCGCTCCTCGTCGAAGCGGCGCGGCCCGCTGCCGCACGGCGCGGGCATTAGGCGAGATATCAAGGGAGTGCTCGGCGACCTCCCTCGGGATGCCCCCGGCATGTCCGAGGGGCTCCACGCGAAGACGTCGGCGTTGGCGCGGAGGAAGTCGACGAGCACCGGCTTCCTATTTGGGGTCGAGGGTCGAGCCGACCCTCAACGCCTTGCTCCTCGGGGGCCAATGGGTCGAGGGGGACCCCTTTGGTTTGCTCGGCGGCCTCGAACGTGCCGACGTGCTTGGCGGCGGAGCTGAGGTCGTCGTTGACCATCTTCTCCGCCGTGTTCACCGGCGCTTCATCCGGCGCTAGCGCCTCTGCATGTTCCACGCACTCGACGTCGCAGTCGAATGCGTGCTCGATCGACGACCCGACGGTGATGACGCCATTTGGACCCGGCATCTTCATCTTCAGGTACGTGTAGTTGGGGACTGCCATGAACTTGGCATAGCATGGTCGCCCAAGGATGGCATGGTAGGCCCCTTTGAATCCCACCACCTCGAAAGTGAGGGTTTCCTTGCGGAAATTCTTGGGGGTCCCAAACCATACGGGCAGATCGATCTGCCCGAGGGGATGAACCTGCTTGCCGGGCGCGATGCCGTGAAACGGCTTCGTGCTGGGCCGCAGCTGGTCCAGCCCTATCCCCATCAGGCGCAACGTATGCGCGAAGAGGATATTGAGGCTACTGCCTCCGTCCATGAGGACCTTCGAAAACCGGGCGCTCCCAATGATGGGATCGACCACCGGTGGGTGCGGCCGGGTTCGGGATGCGGTTTGGGTGATCTTCCCGGCTAAAGGTGATGGCATCCTTCGACCAGTTGAGAAAGGCTGGTGGTGCCCTCTCTGCGGCGAGGACTTCGTGCCGCTCCTTCTTGCGCTGCCGGGTTGACATGTCGACAGTAGGTCCCCCGAAGATGAGGAACACATTTTCGACAGCGGGGAAACCGCCCGCGTCGCCGTCGCCCCCATCCTTCTTGGCCTCCGCCTCCTTCGCGGCGGCACGGCCATAGAACTTCTTGAGCATGTCGCACTGCTCAAGGGTGTGGTTCACGGGGGTCTTGTGGTAGGGGCACGGCTTCTTCATCATGTCGTCGAAGACTCCCGGCCTCGAGGAGCTCGTCGAGGGCCCCGTCGGGCCGGGTCAACGGCCGAGGGCCTCGGCGTTGCCGCCGTCGCGCCCCTGCTCGCGCGCCTCGCGGCGCGGCTTCTTCCCCTTCTTGCCCCGCTTGTCGTTGCGGCGCGGCTCCTTGGACCCGCTGCCTTCCGCGGGCGTGTCCTCGGAGCGCTTGCCCTTCTTGCCGTCGAAGATTGCCCCCACGGCCTCCTCTCCGGAGGCAAAGCTGGTGGCAATGTCGAACAGCTCGTTCGAGTCCGTGGGCGGGCTGCGTCCCAGTTCGCGCACGAGGTCCCGGCACGTGGTGCCCTCGAGGAACGCGTGCACGATTTCGGATTGCGCCACGCTGGGGAGCTCTGTGCAGCGCTTGGAAAAACGCCGTATGAAGTCCCGCAGCGATTCGCCCGGCTTCTGCGTGCAGGAGCGCAGATCCCAGGAGTTTCCGGGGCGTACGTATGTGCCCTGGAAATTGCCCACGAAGGTGTGGACTAAATCGTCCCAGTCGTGGATCTGGCTGGCGGGCAAATGCTCGAGCCACGTCCGGGCCGCATCGCCCAAATGCAGGGGCAAGTTGCGGATGATTACTTCGTCGTTGGTGGCTCCGCCCAGCTGACAGGCTAGGCGGTAATCATTGAGCCAGACACGAGGGTCCGTCTCCCCGTTGTATTTGACGATTGTCGTGGGCTGACGGAAGCGCTGCGGGAACGCAGCCATGCGGATCTCCCGGCTGAACACCCGGGTGCCCGGGGGCTCTGGCGTTGGGGAGCGGTCCTCACCGCTGTCGTAGCGTCCACCCCTTCGAGGGTGGTAGCCCCTGGCCGCCCGCGCGTCCGCCTTGCTGGTGCGCCTGGCGTTGATGACGTTGCGGGCGTCCCCATCCAGCGCCCTGCGTGTGTCAAGGAGTCGCTCCTTGGCCGGCGTGCGTCCCTGGCCAGCAAGTTGGCCTACGTGCACCGAGGGTTCGCCCCCTGGTGCCGGGTCGTCACCCCGCACGTCCCCCTGTTGGCGGATGCGCGAAGCCGAGCTCTCGGCCTGCTGGACGGCCGCTTGCTCAAGGAGGGTCTGCACCTCGCGGTGCATGTCTCGAGCCTCGGGGGTCGAGGGTGCTGGCATGGCGCGCAGCAGCGTTGCGGCGGCGATGAGCTTTTGGCTCGCCCGTGGCGGAGTATCCGCGTTGTCGACGTTGGGGGCGGGGTTGAGGCGGTCACGTACTTGTCGGCCCAGCTCCCGCGCGCGTTCACCACGCGCGGAGGCCTCTCCTGCCATCGAGGCGCGGAGTAGCCGTATGGTCCGTACTCTTCGCCGCCTTGGCCTCGAGCTCGCGAGCTTGGGCCACCGCGCGTCGATGTCGGCCCCGGCGAGGGGCGCTTGGCCCCGCGGCCGGGCGCGTGGCGATCCCTGGTGCCGGCGTGACTTCCCCATCTCCGGCGCCCGCCGCGCCGGCGGCGTTGGCCGGGTCGTTAGTGATGACGGCGCAGCACTCCCGCGTGGGGTCGTAGCTCCCTGTGCTGGAGTCGTCGGAGCAGCCAAACCAATAGTCCGTGGCGTCGAGGAAGCGCCTGAACGCGACTGGGTCCGGCACACCGGAGAAGTCCCACTCCGCATACCCATGGCGGCTGGCGGGTGGCATCGTGTCGACGGAGCCCAGGGATGATTCGTCTGCTGCTGAAGTGCCGGGGTCCCTGGCGACGAAGACGTGGCGACCAGGTGGAACCCTGCGCATTGTCGTGTTGGTGTTGGCGTTGTAGGCCGTGGTTGCGCCACGCAACCCGATGGGGACGCGTGGTCCGAGACCGCACGCGGTCCCGCCGGGGCGGTGGCGGTCGTCGTGACGGTAGACGCACCGCGTTGGGCGGCGGTGCGCTCGGCCTCGCCGTCGCTCGGTCCGCGCCCGACGCGAGCGCGGCCCCGAACGATGACGGCGTCGCGGTGTCGACGGTCCCGCTGCACCTGCGCCCGCAGGCGCTTGTGCGGGCGTCGTGCGTGCGGCGGAGACCAGGGCAGACCTGGCCTCGCGCTGCGCGCGAAGCTCCTCACGGTTGGTGAGGCGCATGAGATAGCCGTTCCCCGTGGCCTGGAAGTTCAAGTCCCCAAAGCGGATCTCGAATCCGGCCGGGAGGGGGTCCGAGCTACCCATGTTGTAGCGGGTGCTACGGTACTCGGTACGAATCACCATGGAGGAAGTTGATGAAGTGACCTTAGGCGCTCGTTTGCCCCACGGTGGGCGCCAAGCGTCGGGGCGGAAAGTGGTCCCGACACTAACCAAGTAAATAACGCCTAGGCCTATCCCTCAATGGTCGATGCTAAGCAACAAATAACACAAGGTTTATCCCGGTTCCGCCGAGGGGGCCGTACGTCCCGGCAGTTGTTGTGCTCGTGGCACTATATTGCTTTGCACCGGGGGTGCTTGTAGTGGGGCAAATACAAGCGAGGCGGGAGAGGAAGCGTGGCTTCCAAGTCCCTGGTGAGTGGCCGAAGATGTTGTGGGAGAATAAGAGAGCGAGTGCAAGGTGTGTTGTGTTCGACTGTCTACCCGTTCTCCCCCCGCGGCTGGGGGCTCGCCTCCCCCTTTTATAGGTCAAGGGGGCGACGGGTTACATGCACGCCGCGATACCTAGCTACGTGAGGGAGCACGTCGCGCTACGGTGTAGAGTGGGCGGCCGTCCTGGACGATCTTTGCTACGATTCGGCCATGATGGCCTACCTCGTACCCGAACAGTGGCGGCTCGAGGGTAGAAGGCGGTAGATGGCGATGGCGTTCCCTGATAGGCTCCGAGGGAGGTGCTGACGATGGCCGGTACGGTGTACAGGAGCGGGTGGCACGGCGTTCCTTCCCAATGAGCGCTGTGGTGGCGGAGTGGTTGCTACAGTGCCCGGGCGTGCGCCTGCGGAGTCAGGCGTGCGTCTTCGCGCGTGGGTACGGCGGCCGCGCCGCGCGTGGCCGGGATGGCCGTCCACCGGCCTAGCGCCCTTCACCTAACCTGCAGGGTCACGGGAAAGCGGGATCGAGGGTGCGCCCGGCCCCCTTTCGAGGGTCGGGCGCGTTAGTCGTACAGTGGCGTGCGCACGGCGTTATTGGACTGACACCGGCCGTACCGCACGGTCCACCCCACGCGGGCGGGGATGGGCTCCTCCCCCGGGGAGTTGGTGCGGCGGCACGGGCGTGAGCCCCGGCGCATGATGGCGCCGCTCGCGGCGTCGGGCGTTAAATGCCCAAGTACGGGGTCGGCGCACGCGCGCGGGCGTCCGTGAGCGTGGCGGGCCCCGGCCGGAGGCGGGCGGACCCTCGAGCGAGCCGGGGCTCGCTCGAGGGGGAGCGTGCCCTCGAGCGGGGCGGGACCGCTCGAGGGAGGGGTCGCCCCTCGAACGGGGCGGAGCCCGTTCGAGGAGGGGGTTGCCCCTCGTGCGGGGTGGAGTCCGCTCGAGGAGGAGCGTACCCTCGGGCGAGGCGAAGCCTGCTCGAGGGGTCTTCCAGACGGGCCGCCTTGGTGGGCCTCCGAAGTCCTGCTGCGTGGGCCGTGTCCTGCAGGGTTAGTTTCCTGCATGGTTAGGCTTAGCTTATATGGATGCAGGAATTTAAGTAGGGGTTCCCCCATTGTTTGAGGGGACCCCTGGGGCGGTCCCCGACACAAGCTTGCAATCATATTTCCCAAAAAACCAAGTAAATTTTTGCATTTTTTACACTGCCCCCGGGCTTGCAATCATATTCCAAACAACCAAGTAGCTTTTGCAAGCACACGGACAAAGTCGAGTTTCTTTTTTTGCAACACACATAACTCCCGGTTGCAATCGATCACGCCAAATAGTTGCAATCACACACCGGTTCAGCTTTTTTTCCTTTTTTGCGGTCACGAAATAAACCGCCAGCTTTTGCAATCACACACTTTAGTTTTTTGCAACCACACACTACCCCAGGCTTGCAATCATTTTCCAAACAACCAAGTAGCTTTGCAAGCACACAGACAAAGTCGAGTTTCTATTTGCAACACACATAACTCCTAGTTGCAATCGATCACGCCAAATAGTTGCAATCACACACTGGTTCAGTTTTTCTTTTTCTTTTTTTGCAGTCACAGAAATAAACCAGCAGATTTTGCAATGACACACTTTAGTTTTTTGCAATCACTTACTACCCAGGCTTGCAATCATATTCCAAACAACCAAGTAGCTTTTTCAACCACACAGACAAAGTCAGGTTTCTTTTTTTGCAACCGCACATAATTCCTGGTTGCAATCACTCATGCCAAATAGTTGCAATCACACATTGGTTCAGTTTTCTTTTTCTTTTTTTGCAGTCACAGAAATAAACCAGCAGATTTTGCAATGAGACACTTTAGTTTTTTGCAATCACACACCGCCCAGGCTTGCAATCATTTTCCAAATAACCAAGTAGCTTTGCAAGCACACGACAAAGTCAAGTTTCTTTTTTTTGCAACCGCACATAATTCCTGGTTGCAGTCACTCACGCCAAATAGTTGCAATCACACATTGGTTCAGTTTTCTTTTTCTTTTTTGCGGTCACGTAAATAAACCAAGCAGATTTTGCAATGAGACACTTTAGTTTTTTGCAATCACACACGCCCAGAGCTTGCAATCATTTTCCAAATAACCAAGTAGCTTTGCAAGCACACAGACAAACCAGCTGTTTTCTTTTTCTTTTTTGCGATCACGTAAATAAACCAACAGATTTTTGCGTCACACACTCGTAAATAGTTTTCGCAATCACTTACGACCCGCTGTTTTTGCAATCACACACTACCCAGGATTGCAATCACATACCAAAAAAACCAAAAAATAACCAAGTATGACTTTTTTGTCATCTAACATATGACTTACATGTTTTGGATGTCCTTCTCCGTGAATGGCCCGTTTTGACGTCCTCCATACAATTCGACATCACATTCATCGCAGCCGGTTTGGCACGCCACTCCTTGACATGATTGCAAACAAGTCATCCATAGCAGCTTTCCCTCTGCTTATGAGCATGCATATATCTAACCATCCTGGCTGATGGCTGAAGTTTATGGTTGTGTGCTTCCCCGATTCTGTCGAAGTACCAGATTTTGCGTTTTTTGTCCTCCTTAACTTTAGCATATGCCGGGCAACCAATTCTCATCGATCTTTTATCGGTTTGTGGTTCATCATTTTCCTTGCTCGGCTTCATAAAACCCCGACGGTTGCAAACCCAATGTTTAGTATCTTTACTAGTCCTCATGGTTCTCACACTGAATCCAGCCATTTTTGCATAATCAAGGTAAAATTGGTGTGCTGCTTCTATTGAATCAAACTCCTACCGCGCCCTTGGGACAAACACAAGCAAGCATGTTTGCATCCCGTGGGGAGAAAATAACCAACCATAAGTTTTTTGGCCCTTTTTTGTTTTTGCAATGCACATGTGAATAATGTTGCAACCGAGATAGCATCATACGTTGCAAACAAGCGCAACAAAATAATTGCATATTAGCACACAGAGAGACTACTACCCCCTTTTTTGTTTTTGCAATGCACATGGAAATAATGTTGCAACGAGACAAAGACATTATACGTTGAAAAACAAGCCGAACATAATAATTGCGGATTAGCACACAACAGACTACTACCCCCCTCTTTGTTTTTGCAATGCACATGGGAATAATGTTACAACCGAGACGGCATTATACGTTGCAAACAAGCGCAACATAATAATTGCGTATTAGCACACACAACAGACTACTACCTTTTTTGTTTTTTGCAATGCACATGGGAATCATGTTGCAACCGAGAGGGCACCGTATGTTGCAAACAAGCGCAACATAATAATTGCGGATTAGCACACACAACACACTACTACCCTTTTTTGTTTTTTCCAACGCACATGGGAATCATGTTGCAACCGAGAGGGCACCCTATGTTGCAAACAAGCGCGACAATTTGTTCCGGCGGCAATCTACTAGAGGGCACCCTACTTTTTTTGCAATCGCACGCGAGATCTCTCGTTTCCAACCGGAACCCACCAAAACTTTCGCAACCACCAAAACATTCGCAAACATCCCACACAAAACACCGACAATGAAACCTCAAATCATCCCGGATCTATGGGTTTTGCAACCGTAAGTTTGCAAACCAACAAAGAACTAAATAGCGTAAACGAGCTTTAACGTTTCCGTGTGTGATTTTTTCCATTACCGGGATGAACAACTCCGTCGGATCGGGTTTGATCATTGAGCCGGGCGGAATCGACGGCGGAGGCGTCGGCAACGTCGCGTGATGCAAGGGTCACCCGATCCGCGCCGCGCGCCCCCGATGTGGGCGTTACCGACGTAGGAGGTGCCGCCGGCGCGGATGCAATCGGCGACGGTGTAGATATTGAGCCGGTTCGGTTCGTTAGTGGTTGGGCTCGTTATAACTCGACTCGTTTTGACTCGGCTCGTTATAACTCATTAAGGTACCGAGCTAAAAGTTGAGCTCGGCTCGAATCGTTTGAACGCCGGAGCCGCTCATTAGCTCGTGAGCCAAGGCGTAGAAAATTTGACCATTATACTAACCACCTATTTAGATATACTATAAATATATATTGGCCTGCGTTTTATATAACTTCTAACAATAAAAAAAAAGAAACAAAGCTCATATAATCTATGTGTGAATTAAACAAACTATTAATGTTATGTTTATCCAATAGCAAAACATTCTATGTGACCATGCAACAGCGAGTAGTGATTCACCATCTATAAAAAATAACAAAGTTCTTGAGTAGGTGGTGATCCGATAGTCTTATTTATATGTGTCTTGTACGAGTCCTCAACAACTATGTAATTAATAAAAATAACAAAGTCCTTGATTCTTGCAATCAATGTGCCCGAACTTTTCTTTTTCTTTTGTGCTTTTGTGTACTTGTGCTTTGTGCTTCTCCTATCCTTGTTTCTTATGGATTTCATCTCTAGACTACCCCCAACTTGCTTGGGACAAAAGGCTAAATTGTTGTTGTAGTTGTTGTTGTAACAAAGTTCTTGATTGTTGTTGGCCCGACAAGCATATATAGTGGAACACGAGCTAGAGGTAGGCAATCAACGGCTACTTAATTGGCTGCTCATTAAATTCGCGACAATATTTTCAGTGTGGGCCCTTTACCCGCTTTTAGCTCTCGCCTTTACAAATAGAACTTTTCAAGAGCGGGTAAAGGGCACGCACCGGAAAATCCATTTTCGGGGAGCGGGTGAAGGACCGATTAGGCGACCACGGAGGGGGGGGGGGGAGTGTATGGGAGCCGATAAAAATTCTTTCCGAGGGTCGAACTCGGTCTATGTCCCAAATTCACAACCAAGGTTTCCCACACGAGTCCGCCAAGGTCACGTAGTGACAACGGACCTTCCAACCCTAGGAACAAACCCAAACTCAAAGCAACACGGAAGCGCAACTCAAGAAGAAAAGGACTTAGGCGACCGCGAAGCCCGGGGCGGACCGTTCGCATGGACCAGGCGGACCGTGCGCGGGGGCTCGGCGGACCGTCCGCGGGTTCACCGCGGACCATCCGAAATAGCCTCCCGAACTTCTAGTACCGCACCTCGGAAAACGGACCGTCCGTCCTCTACCCGCAGACCATCCACACCGCGCGGACCGTCCGGCCTATACTCGCGGACTATCCGCCAAACCTTGTGCAACTAAAACCACACGGCCAAACGGATCGAAACAAAAGCAAACAAGATCACATGAAGAACTCGACGAATTGCTGGCTGAAAGCCTCCTCGCGGACCATCTACCAAGGGTGCATGGACTATCCGCCTGGTGCACAGACAGCAGCTCGAGCTCGGCCTCATGAGGGTCAACACCACCGTCCCACTACCCGATCTCCCAAGACAACCATGGGATTGCTATCAAATCATAAGTGAAGGTGAAGGACCTCTAGGAGATGCTATACATACAAATTTGTAGCTCAAACCCAATGAATCGAGAGGAATCGAGATTCTACCGAGCTCACACCAAGAGCTAGGGTTCCAACCGAAATCCTTCAATCGGAGCCCAAATTCGGAGTTTGAGGGGTCATGATCAAGCACAAAGATGAACGAGGCAACTATCCATGATCCCTACCAACAAATCCAAACCCAAACACCTTAGAGTCGAAGGAACAAGTGCACACGAAAATTAAACAAAAATAGCTCGAAAAAGACATGAAAATCACATGAGCTACAAGAGGGAAATCGACGCAACCATGAAAGCTTCCATTCACTCGGAGGTCGATTCTTTACAAACGGATGAAAAAATCTAAACCTATGGAGCAAGGAAAATAAGAAGCAATCGGAAGGATAGTTTGCCTCGGAAACCCTAGAGTTAATATATATGAATCCCTTCGGGCTAGGCAAAAGACCACGCTACACCTTAGCACTTAAGTGGTGATACAAACTCCTCAAGGGCATATAGTTCATGTAGCACTCCTCTTCATCGCATGGCCACGCCGTCGTCGCAAAACGCGTCCTCCCGACGCAAGCCCCGTGATCCCGCCATGTGTCCGCCGCATCGAAGCTTCTCGGCACGCCCGGATCCCCTCTCTCGCCCGCCGAGCCTCCGGTCTTGGTTTTGTGGATCAACCAAGCAACTTTGCGCTTTGTGGTGAACCGCCGCAAACCCCGTGTGTAGACTCCGGTCGTGAGCCGATACCCTACGCCGACTCTTGTCCACGACTTCGTCTTGCTTTTCTTGCCACCATGCGGCCCGCACTTGACCCCGCCGGCCACCGAGTCTCTCAATTCGAGCCTACTTGTCTCTCCACTCCTTGGAGGCCCCGCAAGGCACAAACCTTTCACGCTCGCTCTTCACCCGCACCAACGCAAATCAGGCCGCAACCTCGCACCTCGCAATACTCGGCCAAGAGTCGGTCCACACAACGTTGTCAATCACTCATCACGGCCAGGAGTGACCATCCAACGGTCCTCGGACGCTCCGGTCCTCGCCGGGTGATGGTGTCACACTTCTTCTCTCGAAGTCTACGGTGTATTCCCGATAGTTCGGCGCCCTATTTGATGATTCGGGTTGATGCTTCTTTATTCGCAAACAAATCGTTCGGTGGCTGATTTGTGATGACTCTTATTCCGTGACCCTCGAAGTAGTGGCTTAGTTTCCTCATAGCCATGACAACCGCATATGCTATCTTTTCCAACTCGAGTAAAAGAGTTTTGACCCCGAAAGGGCTTCGAAGCAAAGTATACTAGAATTTGTTTGAACTTCCCTTCTTCTTCCTTCTCTTGCACTAGCACAAAGACTCACCGCCGAATTTGAGGCAGACAAATACAGTAGAAGTGGTGATTTTGGCTCGGGAGGGCACGGGTTAGTCATATTCGACAAGTAGTCCTTGAGTTCTTAAAAAGCCTATTTCTGAATTTCGGACCATTGAAAGTTCTTGGAACTTCTGAGAACTTTAAAGAAAGGCAAACTTCTTTCTGCGGCCCTAGGAATGTACCCGTTGAGAGCGACAACCCTCCCTGTCAATTTTTGCACATCCTTCACCGAAACTGGGTCTTGCATTTCAATCGAGCTTTAATTTTGTCGGGATTCGCTTCTATGCTCTTTGTTGAAACGAGACATCCAAGAACTTTTCCCTTGTGAATGCCAAAGATACATTTCTCAGGATTCAATCTCGAGGTTCATTGCTCTAAGATTCGTGAAAGTTTCGCCAAATCGCCAATGTGGTCTCTTGTTTGGCCGCTTTTGACTACTATGTCATCAACGTAGATGTCCCTCCGAAGTTGAGGGTGAAGAACTATTGCTATCATTGTCGAAAATGTACACTCGCATTCTTCAACCCTTCCGGCATTCTCACAAAACAAAATGTTCCAAAAGGAGTGATGAAGCATGTTTTCTCTTCATCTTCTCTCGCACACTCTTATTTGATGATATCCCGAGAACATGTCCAGGAGTGAGAGCATTTCACTATTGTCCGCGTCATCCACGATTTTGTCTACCCTCTCCAAGGGAAAATCGTCCTTCTTGCATGTCTTGTTCGGGTCTTTGAAGTCTACACACATTCTCCATTTTCTCGTTCTTCTTCTTCACTAGTACGGTGTTGGCTAGCCGACCGGATACAAGACTCTCTCGATCACTTTTGCGTCTTGAAGTCTTTGTACTTCAGCCTTCTCTCGCCTTCACTTTTTCTTCGGACATTTTTATGAGACTTTTCTTCTTAGGGGGTATCCGTCGGTGTTTTAGACCGGCAACCTACTAAGGGGAGTACCCGAAGTAGATGAATGTGGCCTCGCCGAGATCGGTAACTTGAAGGAAGAGACACGTGGCACACAATTTAGACAAGTTCGAGCCGCGAGGTGCGTAATACCCTACGTCCTGTATGCTGCGTAGCTCTGGATTGATTGGGTGTGATTACAGGATGGCGTAATCTGGTGCGTATGAGAGAGGAGAGGTCCCTGCCTCGCCTTATATAGTCCGGGAGGCAGGGTTACAAGTCGGTTTAGGGAGAGAGTACTAGTCGTGTACGTCTAGGAGTCCTCTACACGTACATGGTATGTATAGCTTCCTATCCGAGTACTTCTCCACCGTGGTCCTTGCGCCTCATGCGAGCGAGTGCATCGTGCGGCACAAGTCGAGTAGTCCCGGGGGCCCACCGAGTAGTCGGTCCCGGTACCCACCGAGGTAGTGGGCTCGGGGAGGCCCATACTACAGCATCTTCTCATCCGTTTCGAGGGTATGCTCGATAATGTCTCTGTCAACACCTTGCGGGTCTTTGGCCGACTAGGTGAAGACATCTTTGTTTTTGTTCGAAGTTTTATGAGCTCATTTTCTTCTTCGGGGTGAGATGAGCCCCTATCGTGGATCGCTTCCGTCGGTCATATCATCCAGTACACTTTCTTGGTTTCACCATCGGCGGATATCTCAATTTTCTCTTTGTCTCGCTTGGACTCAATGTAGGGTTTTCTCTCTTCTTCGTTAGAGTTCGGATGATATACATTGGTTTGCCCCGGGCTATGACCCTTTTCTATGTTTCGGCCTCCCGCCGATCGCCAAACACAATGATGACTCCTTTGGGCGCCGGTATCTTCATGCATAAGAATTATTGTCTTCGACAAAGCATCGAATTTGTTCATGAATCCTATGCCGGAAATCGCGAGATATGGATGATATATATAAACCACATCGAAACCGAGAGTTTCTATCCCGGCATTATCTAGATCTCCAAAAGACATTGGAAGAGATACTTTTCCAATCGGTTTGATTGGATTTCCTCCGAAACCCCGTAATGGGAATTTTGGTGGGTGCAACATGTGCTCGAGATAAGTTCATCTTCTAAATAGTTTTCATGAACAGATATCCGCCGAACTTCCAATATCTACAAGAATTTTTCCAATGACCCATCCGGCTATGTTCACCTCGATGGCCATGACATCATTGTGATTCACGGATTTCAATCCGAAATCTTCTTCTCGTGAATGTTATCGATACTTTGGCCCATTCGGTCGGTCGTACCGGACCATCGTTGATGATTGTGTTCACGGATCCGAAATAGTTGTTTCTCTCGCCTTTTGGTTTCGAACTCCATAGCTGATCCTCCCATGATGAGCATGATTGTTCTCGAAGGAAGACAAAGCTTTTGAGTTCCGGGTTCTTGAACTCGATTTTGGTTTTGACGGATTGTCGGGTGGTGGTGGTAATATTTCTTGGATTGGTTGCGGCTGTTGAATTGATTGAATTGCTTGTAATCGAGGGTAGAACTATTGAGAAGGCTGCCAAGATGGTCGTGGTTGCTTTCGGAATTGTTGGATTGTGACCGGATTTGGTTGAGAATTCATGAACTCGGGGTTGTTAGAAACATTGGCGAAGTTGGTTTGGCATTGTGGAGGCGATACTCATCATGGCTTTCTCTTGCTGAAATCTAGCAATGTTTTCTTGGTTTCGGGTATCCTTCGGTGTTGTGACCTCTTCCATGGTATTGGTAGTAGAAGTATGGATCTCTTGGATTGTGGTTTGTGAGTTTCGGGGGTTCTCTCCCTCTTTCTCTTCCCCTTCCTCTCGGGTGCAAAGCCTCCTCTTGAACTTCGTCCGTCATTGTGATTGGACCGAGGATTTTCCACGTTATTGATGTTTCGTGGTTTATGGGATTGAGGTCTCCGCATCATATCTCCGTTGCATTGTCTTGCTTCATTTCGTTCCACGACTCTTCTCGTGTGATCATCGTCGGACATGATGTATTATTGAAGTTCACGAAAAAGTTCATCAATTGTTTTGGGTTTCTTTCGTGTGAGATGCGAAGCCGACGGTCCCGGAGTCGACCTTTGATCAGTACTTGAATTATTGTTTTATCATCCGCTTCGGGAATCTGCGACCTTTGCCGCATGAATCTTCTTACGTAATTCAACAAAGGGTTCTCTATCTTTCTCGCTTGTAGTTGTAGAGATCCGATGACTTAGCCGTTGTTTCATGAAATATCCGGAATGCCGAATAAACTTGGTCTTAAGATCGACCCAACCGCAGACTAAGTGTGGCTGCAATAGAGAATACTAATTCGGAACAAGGCTTTCACAAGCAATGATGAATGATTTGGCCAAGACAACATCGCCTCCTCCCCGCCGAATTCACCACTCGATTCATATCTCATGAGAAATTGTCTAGAGTTTCCGAAGTCATTGTACTTCGGGAGAGAGACTCGGTTTGAACTTTGGTGGTCATGGTGCGGCTTGCAACCCTATGCATAGTGGTGATTCGGGATCCATGAACTATGAGATTCCATTACGTGCGAAGAATTTTTCTTTCGGGGTTCTTCTATTTTGACCAAAATTTCGGTGTGGTGAGTCTTGCCACAATGAGCTTTTCTCTTGTTCTTTCATTTCATCAATTTCTTCTTTGAATTCTTTCAATTTGTTCTTTTGCATGATTAAGTTTTTCTACCTTTCGAAGCCTTTCTTTTTGCTTGTAGTCGGTTCATGAATCTTTCTTTCTTTTTCTCGTAGTTGCTGTATTTTCTTGTTGTACTTCCTCTAGTTCTCTCGTCTACTGCCTCATCGTCATCATCATCATCTTCATGAGCATCTTGTTGTGCGAACTGTTCTAAAGTGTGTGATGTCTTTTCATCTCTTGATTTCTAGAGAGCCTCCAGCTTTGCCTTACGTTCCCGATCCGTGATCCGTGAAGGTTCCGGAGTGTGAGAGATTCCGTTGTCTTCATCATGACGGTGGTCCTCTTGATCGGTCTCGGTGGGAACATTCTTCTTGGACCTCTTTCGTGGTGGCATCATGAGTTGTTTTTCGGCTTGGACACGGTGGACGCCAATGTTGGGGGGAGGGTCCGGAAATCGGAAGGGATCCCCAAACACATGAGCAACGAGGAAAGATGCACAATTCGCGAAAGTCAAGGAGACAGAGAATCTCCGAAAGTCCGTACTCGCCTCAAAAGTTGTGAATTTCTTTACACATGCCCATGCACCCCCTTTTACAGGGAGACGAAGGGACTTTTTACATTCCGTGACTACCCTCGAATCTAGAGAATATTCCTAGTGTGAACATGTACATGAATGTCTTTTACATTCCGCGATCTACAGGGCTAACTTTATATATTCACAAGCCTCGCCACTAGTTCACACTCTAAACCCGACTTTTTGAGATGTCGTATTTGACTTGGCTTCTTCATGATCTCTCGAATCTCTTATTCGTGAAGAACACCGCTCACTCGTAATTTCGAATAAGGACTTCGACGAGATTCCCGAACTTCGCAGTTCCGGCCTCCGAATTTCGCAGGTTCCCGGTTCTAGGGTTTCGCGATTCCAAAGACTTCGCAGGTTACTGGTTCTAGGGCTTCGCAGATTTCAACCACCCTGAAATGGACAGTAAATTCACGCGTAGAAGCCTGATTCAACTATTATTTTTGCACATCATTTGAAAACCTGAAAAACACTTAAAACTTATCAAGATCCCTTCATGAATGTTACACTTTCACGAAACAGGGTCTCTCACCCCACGGGTGATTTGCGAACTTATCTCATGAACTTAGGTAAACCCGACGCTTCGAGGGTGCAAGGTTTTCCCCTAATTCCCCAACACTTTACTACGAATCTTGTGATTTGGAACTGTTCCAAAATTGCAATGTGAATTTTGTGGAGTTAATCTTGTGATTTGGGATTTGACTTTGCATGGTATGACTCCAAATGAGATGAGATGAAATGAAACGAGAAAAAAGAAAAGGAAAAGGAGTCGGCAGTGCACCCACCGGGCCTACTGACCACCCGTTAATAATATGCACATTAGTATAGGGTGGTTTGCCAGGTACTAATATCTCCCCACATTGCTTCGACGTGATAATACCAATTTAATACCCGGTACTAATAGGGGTCTAGACATGGTAATGTAGTTCATTTCTCTAGAGTAATGGGCGTTTAAGGAACCATCTCATTCTAGATGAGGTGATCCATTATGAGTTGATCCAATAAATTTTGGTCGAATCACATAATTCTTCATGTATATGTATACTAATCATTAACTTGTGTCCAATCAAAAAAAATATCAACTTGTGAGGGATGAGGTGACCAAAGACTAACTCATTCATAGCAAGGGGGACATGATGGCGATGCGGCCGAAAAAACAATGGTGGACAATGGCAGACCGGGCCAACCAACCTACTGTAGCGTGTTTTTAGCGTGGCAGACTGGCAGTGGGTGCTGGCGTGCTGCAGAGTGGCATTGGATCCAACCAGCTACACGTCGTAGGACCCCTAGAGATGGGTGGTGAAGGTTTGCCGGAACATATAACCCAGGCGCCCGCCCAGCTTTGCCACTGGAAAGCACAAAACAAAGATGGAAGGCGCCACCGTTGACGTCCAGATCGTGTCCAGGCGTGTCATCCGGCCAGAGCCGGCGACCTCGCCTGACGACGCGCCACCGGAGCCGGAGATCATGCACCTGACACCATGGGATCTCCGCCTCATCACGGTGGACTACATCCAGAAGGGTGTGCTGCTGCCCAAGCCCCAAACAGGAGGGGAAGCGGCGCACCTCGTCGACGGCCTTGCCTCGTCCTTCTCACGCGCCCTCCACCGCTTCTACCCGCTGGCCGGCCGCCTCGCCGTCGCCGACGAGGCCACCGGTGGCATCGTCGTCTCGCTGTGCTGCAACGGCGAGGGCGCCGAGTTCGTCCACGCCGTGGCGCCTGACGTCACCGTCGGCGACATCACGGCGCCGGTCTACATCCCGCCGGTGGTGTGGTCGATGTTCCCGTTGAACGGGGTGTTGGGAGCGGAGGTATCCCGCCCCGTTCTCGCGGCGCAGGTCACCGAGCTCGCCGACGGCGTCTTCGTCGCCATGTCGCTCAACCACGCCGTCGCCGACGGAACCACGTTCTGGCACTTCTTCAACACCTGGTCAGAGATCAGCCGCCGGAGCGGCAGTGGTGACGCCGGCGGTGAGCTTTCGACGCCGCCGCCGGTGCTCCAGAGGTGGTTCCTCGAGACCAGCTCAGTGCCTATCACTCTGCCCTTCCGCAAGCTGGAAGACTTCGTCCGGCGGCCGGAGTACCCGCCGGTGCAGGAGTGCTTCTTCAATTTCTCCGCGGAGAGCGTGAGGAAGCTGAAGGCGAGGGCGAACGCTGAGATGGCCGGCACGGCGACGGCCACCATCTCGTCTCTGCAGTCCCTGCTCGCGCACACGTGGCGAGCGACGTGTCGTGCCCGGGAGCTCGCGCCGGAGCGGGAGACGACGTACACCCTCCTCGTCGGATGCAGGGGACGTGTGAAAGGTATACCGAGTGGCTACATGGGAAACACCGTGTCGTTCGGCGTCGCCAGGTCGACGGCCGGCGAGGTCGTGGAGAATGGGCTCGGCTGGGCGGCGTGGCTCATGAACCGCGCCGTGGCGTCGGTCGACGAGGCGGCGGTGCGGGACGAACTGGCGTCGTGGCCGCGGGATCCGAGGTTCCTGTACGTGAAGCCGCCGGGGGAGGCCGCTGCCAATATCTTGACGGGGAGCTCGCCGCGGTTCGACGTGTACGGTAACGACTTCGGGTGGGGCCGGCCGGTGGCCGTCCGGAGCGGCGCCGGGAACAAGTGCGAAGGGAAAGTGACAGTGTACGAGGGGCGCGGCGGCGCGGGCAGCATGGCGCTGGAGGTGTGTCTGGCGCCCCGGGCACTCGACAGGCTTGTCGCTGACGAGGAGTTCATGGAGGCGGTGAGCGCCGCTGGCGGCGGCATGAAGACTGAGGGCGCCTTGCGCGCGAGCCAGCGGTGCCAACCGGAAATCACTAGCGGGCGCGCGGGCGCCGCGACCCGATCCTAGCGAGCAGGTGGCGCCCACCTTATCTTCTACATCTCCTCCCTTCTTCTCCACCTTTCTTCTTCCTCCCGACGGTTCCTTTTCTTCTTCCCGTCTCATTTGTGCTGCACCGGCGCCACCCGCCTCCGGCCTCGACCACCTCCCTGCGGTTGTCGGCGACCTCGCCGCCGTGCCGCTCCGCCCTCCTCCCGTCCCCATCGCGCCACCCCGCCTTCCCGAACCTCTTCTTCCTTCATCTGCCGCACCGACGTCACCTCCGCCGGATTCCTCCACTGCCCGCGGCCGGCAGTGCCCTCGCCGTCGTGCCGCTCCGCCCGCCTCCCACGCCCACCCGATGACCCCCGCCCTTCCTAAATCCTCCATTTCTTTGCCCCCGACGCCGGCACTTCTCGGCCGCCATCCTCCACCACCGCGGCGGGCGGCGCCGCCGCCGCCCGCCGTGCCACCCACGCACCGCCCCACCGTCGGACCGGCTGCTCCCAACCATCTCTCTTGGTCTGGTGACCATGGAAGGCCCCCCCAACCCCCAAACCCTAACCCGAAACCCTAACAACCCGCCTGCCTCCACCACCACCCGCCGGCGGTGGTGACACACCGCCAGCCACCGCCCACAACCCGCCGGTGCGCTCCCTCCAGCTGATGCCGCAAGCCCCGCTCTTCTCCCTCCCCTCGTTCTTCTCCACCGTCAGAGGAGGAAGACAACATCGGTCCCGTTCGCCCCTATGGTGTAACAGCGCATGCACGCGCCGTAAATAGGATTTTTGGTGCCGACTCTCATGTCATGGTCCCACGTGAGTGTACGTTTGTTGGTTGGCAATAATTTAACACGGTGACCAAGTGCTCGGTGCGTATGGCACCATGTCCTCAGTTGGCTTTTTTTTTCTTTTTGACACGCCTCAGCTATTGGCAGCTTTGTGGGCTCTGGCAGAGCTTATATGTTGCCTGAATGACTGGGCTCCGTGTTCTTGCTGCTTCAGCTCACATGTTCAGAGTACTTTGCACTGAACTCCAACAAGAGTGAATTTGACAAAAAGTTGCAGACTGAAAGAGCATCAGTTCATCACAGGAGCGTCCATCCACCACCATGCTCGCGTCCACAAAACTTCCCGGCGAAACGCTACGCGGTTCATAGCTGCCGATATTACGCTGTATCTCAACTTTTGCAACAAAGTAACTCTATATATATATATACACACAACGGATGTGCATAGTTTCATTCTTTTTCTTTGAAAACTTCGAAGTATGAATTTTAGGGTGATTTTCGTGTTTTCATTGAGATAGTGTTTCACCGAATATTTCCCCATATTACGCTGGGATGAAAACAATTGGCCCTAGCCCTGCACGACAACATTGTTTAATTTGTCCCTTTGTTTTCTACTACTAGACCCGTCGCGTGTGCACGATGTTGAAATGAGATCGTCTTTACACGTCGCGTGTCTTGAACCCTGAGCGGTCCGATTTCATGGATGGGGGGAGCAGTCCGGAGGGGGACTGGTGGCATAGGTCGCCTAGTGGCTGATGTTGGGCACGGCTGCATTCTGCAGATGTGTAGCAGCACTGGCTGTGGCGAGCGCTGAAAACAATGAGCAACAGCCGGTTGGCGTTGGCATATGATTATAGGTAAAAAATGTAAAATTAAGTATTGAGCTCATTTAATTTGGAAATTGGACGCATTACAATTTGTTATGGGATGTGAGACTTTGCTAGGTTTCTGTAGATTATTTGAAGAGCATTTGTGCATTGATCAGCAGTGGGAATTTCTGGTCCACTGCCAATGGGAATTTCTGGTCCACACTTGTGCTTTCCCACATTTCACTCATATCTCCACTGGCCACTACCACATATGTGTGCACTAAACCACCACAACACAATGGATGTAGTAAGTGCACAGATCTAAGTTACTAATTAGCCATTACACGAAGTTGAACTCAAGCTTGCCTCTTGTTGTATGCGACTCATTACTGAGTTTGTTGGGTGCTCCCTCGCGTTGCTCTCTCTTGAGGGCGACCCGGGGCAGCCGCTCCGCCGCCCGAGCTCCCCACCGGAGGCCGGCGTTGGCCGCCGCCGCCACCAGCCTAACCTCTCTCTCCCCTCCGTCGCTCGTTCTCGCATCCCTCTTCCTCTTCTCTCTCTTGCCGCACAACACCACCCGGTCGATGTTGGGGGATTCGGAATTGAGCTTAGCAGGGTTAATATCTTAAGTCTGTCGCATCCCTCATAGGAAATCCAAGGGATCAACAACGAAACCCCAGGAGCCAATCAACGTCTTTTCATCTTTTTCATACCAGCTTATGCCAGATACCCTTCATCACCCGAAAGATTCAACGGTGCGAAGGGCTTTGTTTCTTTAACCTCTAACCCATCATTATCAATTTTCCATGACGAAACCTTTAATCGAATCACGTTACACAATGATTCTTAGCCTATTTTTCGCATAGGGTTTCGTCATCGTTGACAGCTTGTTCCTGTCACACCCTGAAATTTCCAATTTCAGGATGTGAATAGAGAGAATAATTAAATAACAATTTTCTCACAATTTTAAAATTTTTCCAACATTTATTTTCTTTACAGTGAATATAGTATAGGAAAAATCCATTGTTTGATTTTCTAAATTAAATAAAAGTTATGTGTGTTTCATTCATGCCAATGCACCTAGTGGTTCTTGAGTGTAAAAAGGTTTCAAAAATGGGTTTAGAAGCTGTCCAAACTCTCCCGAGAATTTTTCGGATTTTTCTGGGATTTATTCTCATTTTCCTTGAGCTATTTCTATTTATTAGAAGGCTCTAAAATCTTTTTTCATGAGCTACAAATATTTTATTTGGATTGTTCATGTCTTAATCTATCTTTAGGAATTTTTCTGGAATTTTTGTGATGTTCTGAGTATTTTTGGTGCCTTGCAAACATTTACTAGACTTTAATGTAATTGTTTTTGCACGGGAAATGATTTCAGAAAAACAAACAAACTATCCTTTTCTACCTGGGCCGAGCCCATGGGCTCGACCCGCTCCTACCCGCACCCCACCCCGGCCCGGCCTCGGGCCCGTCAAAGCCCATCTGCAATTTGGCCTCACGGCCATGGCCAGGGCGCCGCGGCCCCCGGCCACGAACGCCCGCGCGCGTGTCCCCATAAAAGGAGGCCGCCGCCCTCGCCGCGCGCGCCGCCCTAGCCCCCGCCCCTATGCGAAGCACCGCGCCACCTCGCAGCGGCCGCCCCGCCGAGCGCGCGCCGGGGCGCCGAAGTCGGCGCTGTTACCCCGGATTCAGACCGCCCCTCCTCATCCTTGCCGTCGGTGAGCTACTCTACGTGACCCCCTCTATCCCCTCTTCCAATTCCTCTCCTTGGACGAACCCTCGGCCGCCTCTAGCACCAACGCCGCCAACACCCATGGCCGCCGGCCTTCCCTGGACAGAGGAGAAAGAAGGTGTGTCGGCTTTGCAGATTAGCCCCTGGAGAATCCTGTAATTTTTGTCCTTTCTTTTGAGTCTTGCAGATCTTGCATGTGACCCCCTAGATCTATTAGATCCCTGCAACTAGATCCATCCCAAGCACTTTTTCAGATCTAACCCCGAACTTTGTCAGTTTCACGAGCACTGTTTACTGTGTATCGGGAATCTTTTTAGCTACTCCCTGAAATCTATAGTTAATCACGAACAGGTCCTTTTCATCTTGTTTTCCTCATATCTTTTGTGTTTTAGCTCCGTTTTAATCCGTTCAAGTTGCGTTAGATTCACAATAATGTAAAGCATGTGTTAGTGGTGTGTTTTCACCATGTTTTGTTTTCTGAAAATAAAATTAATATTAATTTTGTTTAATGTCTAGTTATACACGTCTTTTCCAAATAAAAGCTATATAGATCTATATATCGTTTTTCATAAGCAAATTTAATTTGATTAATGTTTCTATCACATGTTTTTTAACATAAAAGTTAATTAGATCTTTATCTCGGTTTTTCGTAAACCAAATGTTAATTTGTTTAATAGTTAATTAATCTTTTCTAATTAAAATTTGACTAGGCTTTTACATCGGCTTTTATAATAAATATTAATTTGATTAATGCCGATACCATAATGTTTTTAATAATAATATGATCTACTCGAATTAGAAAGTTACGTTTAGATAGTTCATATAGTTTAGTTTTTCTAAATTAAATGTTTAATCGGTTAATTCATATATGAATCTTTATTAATAAAACTTGACTAGTTCTTTACACCGGTTTCGTAAATAAAGTTTAATATTGCATTAATGTCAACATAGGGTATTTTATTTCTAAAATATCTTTTATATTTGTTTTGTTAATTAAAATGAACCTAGCTCATAGCCTTGCTCTCTCGTATATGCAAAATGTTCGTTAGACGTTCTTTTCTCAGCTCAAGCTATGTGTGATCTTTCCGGTTCTTGCTCAATCTTCCACAACCATCTCTTTAAAGCAAACCAAGCCTTTCCCTTCCAAGCACGGTTTGTGTGCTTTAGTGATCCATCTAATCAAGTATATCTTTTAGTGTGTTCTTTTAAAGTTTTCTTTTGATTGGTGCTTTGTTCTTAGTATGCTTTTTGTTTGCTTTGTGTATGTTTGTGCCCGATGATTGATGCGAGTAGAGTGAACGTTGTTCGTGAAGCTTTGAAGAGCAAGAGGTTGAAGATATTCTGAGCAATGACATTACTTTGGTTAAAGGCAAGTGTGTCCTTGATCTTTTGTCCTAAGAACTATATTTAATCACTCATTGCTTTGCTTGCATTAATTTTGATGGGTTCCGATTAAGGATTGCCTAGTCTTAATGATCATTCCTTGTTAACCTGGGTTTACATTTATGTTGGTGTTGATGGTGAAAATCGGTCAACCTAGCCATGAGTTTACCTTCCGTGTTGGCATAAGTTGTATACCTTATCCATTGGTACTAACCCCCGTGGTATAACAAGTTCACTTGTGCATGTCGGTTTGGAGTTTAGTGTTTATGCAGGGTTTTAGCGTTGAAAGCAAGACTATCGGGATAAGTTCATCAAGCACCTTATGACAAGAGCTTGAAGCACCGTACAAGTCATGCAACGAAGCAAACTTGACTCCAAGAAGTCAGGGACTTGATCCGAGAAGACGACAAACTCCGAGGACCTAACCAAAAAAGTGCTGAATCTTGCAAGACAATGAGTTATGCCTAATTCGGAGAGAAACTGACGACATGGACCTACAAGCAGAAGGGGGAACATCTAGGAAGCAAGGGAACCGACATAGAGCAAAGGAGGCCTCGGGCAGGGCCTGGATGGGCCCAGGCCGGCCGGCCCAGGACGACCGACCCAGCCCTGTCCAGGGCCCAATGATGCTCTCCTTTGCCCTAGCCTCCATTCAGGCTATTTATAGCCCCCTGACCGAGAGCCACGGATGATATAATTCCTCATCGGCCGACGAGGAGCAGAGAAGAGAGGGACACCATCCCGGAGAGGAGACGGTCGAGCTAGTTGACTAGGGTTTCCCTAGCCGACGTGGGAACCTTGCACAGAAGACCACGTCGGAGTTCCCGGAGCTAGAAGCAAGATCAAGGAAGGATCCCATTGCTGATCTTGTGTATGTATCATTATCATAGTTGAATTATCAAGTTGAATCTATTCTTAGCGATCAAGTGTTTCCTCGAAGATTTCGTTTTTCGATCGGCTTTGCTTATTCCATTATCGAGATAGATTACATAGGGTGTTCTTGTAGCCGCGGTGGCTAGAGGTACACGCCGGATCTTCCGAAAGAATCTCGACTTGTCTTTTGACTCGCCCTAGACTCCCCGCATGAGTAGGGATACGTTGTGACGAATCGGGGGTTCCAAAAGGCGGATGTTTTCGGATTTGGACGGGAAACCACGGTTTAAAGAGGCTTCTTATAAGATTCGATTTGCTACTTCTTCTCTTGCTTGGAACTTCAACAAAAGGCTTATCCTGATCTCTCTAGATTGGTTTATCTACCCAATCTTACTTTGTTTTCTCCGGTCTTTAGTAGATTAGATTAGTTTCGTGTCTTTTACCTAGATGCATTAGGGTTTCTCTTTTATCAAGGATTGGAGTTAGCTTTACTAGATCAACTTTTGCGTCACACATTTGTTCCACGGATTCGATACCTTGGGTTCACCACTCGAGGGAAGAAGGGTCCCTTGACTACGACAGGAGACTTGTCCGCTTGCAAGTCTAAACGAACTTTGATACAACTATTAACCGTCAACAAGCCCCTTTTTCTGGCGCCGTTGCCGGGGAACAAGTGATCAAGATTTGATTTTTTATTGCCTTTTTTAATTTTCAGTTTTCTTTTAGTTTTTCTTTTTGCTTCTACTAAACTTTGATCATCCTCAAAATACATCTAATCTAGTTTGTCTAACCCTAGTTTTTATAGATTTGTTTTTACTTTCTAGTTTTTGCATACTTTGTTTATTGCTAACCCTAACAGGAGATGGACGGCTACCTCTCCAACAAACCCGATAATTTTGTGGATGATCCAGAAAAACTTTACAGGCTAAGGAGACGCGAAGCACATCAAGCTAAAAAGCTGGATTTTGTAGATTCGGAGTCGGAAGACAAAGGATCGAAGGAATCTCCGAAGAATTCACCACCTCAAAGTCCTCGGGAGAATCGACTTCCACCGATGGGTGACCAACCACCGCAAGAACGCAAGATTGGGGAGCTATGCACCCCGGACATCATCGACCTACCAATCTTGAACCTTGAGGAGATCGGAAGACCGTTCGAGATCAAGACCTCAACAATCCGCATGGTGCAACATTCACCCTTCACCGGTAAAGAGGATCCGAACCTTCACCTGCAAGCATTCATTCAACTATGTCAGACTTTCAACATGGATGGGGTGACTCAAGATCAAATGAGGGCAAGGCTTTTTCCATTCTAACTACTCGGGAAGGCTTTGCAATGGTTCCACTCTCAACCGGTGGAGACGGTGCAAAATTGGAACACGTTGATGAAGGCTTTCATGAAGGAGTACTACTCACCAGGTAAAACTCAAAGCTTGCGTAATAAGATTGCCACCTTTGTTCAATATCCTACGGAAACTATCTCGGAGGCATTCGAGCGCTTCAACGAGTACACCCGGGTGGTTCCACATCACATGTTCCCGAAGGAAGACCTAGTGCAAAAGTTCTATCAAGGACTCACCATGGCGTCAAGGACGATCATCGATGCATCGGCCGGAGGATCCATCATCGAACTTACGCCGACGGAAGCTTTCCCTCTATTCAAGAAGGTCGCGGATAATGACACATGGGCGTCATCCGGGTGCCTACATCCGGTTCAACCCATGGGGAACATGAAAGGAGTCTTGCAATTGGAGAAGGAGAGCATACTTGAAGGCAAGATCGACTCGCTCATGAGGAGGTTGGAGAAGATGGAGATAGAAAAGAAAGAGGCTCAAGACTTGAAGGCCGCCGAAGCAAGATCCACATGCGAAGAATGTGGAGAGTATGGCCATGTCCGCAAAGATTGTCCGGAGGAAGCCAAAACGCTCGACTACATGAGGAAGGGAGAATTGCTGAACTTCCGCTACGGGCAAGGTAGACCTCAATTTAATGCAAGCTCATCTATTCCTAACGCGGTTCCGCTTCGTATACAATTCAAGGAATTTATGGACGAGCAAGCTAAGATCAACAAGGACACCATCACCAAGTTCAAGACCATAGACAAGGTGTTGGAGAACATCGATAGCAAACTGACGGAGGTCGGAAGTTCCAATCATCAAGTGCTCAACATGATGAAGATGCTCGAGACGCAAGTTGGACAACTTGCGGGGCGCCTCACTAACGATGAAGGGAAGCTTCCGGGACAACCTAAAAGTCCCGAATCGGCGAAGGCCATTCAAACACATTCAGGGAAGGAGACCGAAGATCCGGAACGTTCCGCGGGAGCAAGGAAGGTTAAACCATCCACCGAGGTGGAAGGAGTTGCTAAAGAGAAGGTTACGGGGATCGTCACCGAAGAGCCCGAATTTGAGATGCCGGAGGAAGACACGAGGATACCACAACTCAAGCCACGCTACTTCCGAGGTAAACTTGACAACCACTTTGAGAAGTTTGTGGAAGTTGTGCGTAGACTTAGCATCAACATGCCATTACTAGATGTCCTACAAGTACCTACATATTCTTGTTACTTTAAAGACATACTTGCAAATAAATATGATATAGCAACACTCGGGGTAGATCATGTCAAGATGTCCGAGGAGTGTAGTGCCGCTATTGCTACTGGGCTAGAGAAGCAAAAGGACCCCGAGTGCCCTACAATTCCTTGTTCCGTTGGTTCTTTCAACTTCGAGAAGGCGTTGTGCGACCTTGGAGCAAGTGTGAGCGTCATGCTGAGGGATGTGTTCGAGAAGCTACGCCTACCAATGGAGCCTACGGGTATATGTTTGGAGTTGGGAGATAACTCCATTTGCTATCCCTTGGGCATTGCCGAAGATGTACCCGTGAAGGTCGGACACCACTTCATTCCCGTCGACTTCGTAGTGCTCGAGATGGGAGAGAGGGAGAAGCCGCCGCTCATCCTTGGGAGGCCTTTCCTCAAGACCGTGGGAGCTACTATTGATGTTGGCAAGGGGGAGATAATGTTCGATATCAACGGAGAAAGGAGTTCCTTCAAGTTTCGACCACGAATCGAGGCATGCAACATGATTGGAGTGAAGGAAGAACCAAATAAAAAGGAGGGGCTGAAAAAGAAGAAGGAGCCGAAAAAAATGTTGCATCCGTCAAGACAAAGGAAGAAAAGCCTACTGTGAAGACAAAAAAATGACTAAGCCGGAAGACAAGCCCGTGCCCAAGATGGTGCGGAAGTGGGTACCCAAGATTGCAACGCCCGCAAAGAGCGTTGATCCGAAGTAATCAAGTGAAGAAGTCTAGCCATGGACTATAAACGAAGCGCTAGGCGGGAGGCAACCCGTTTCGTCGAGTCAAGAATAAGCTACCGGGAGGACAACCCGATTCCAGGTTTTTCGAGTCTTTTTAATAATTTAGTTTTGAGTTTTATTACGCAAAGACATTAGACTTAGAAGTGGTTGAACAATATTAGAGACATAATTCTTGATTGAATATTTTGCTTTATCATAAACCCTTTGCATGAACCCTCCTATGTGTTTGTTTGTTTCTTTTCGAGAAACCACAACCAAATAATTTCAGAACCTAACTCAACCCTTCACCCTTATTATGGTGCTGTGGTTGACTTATTTTTCATGCTAAAAACATATGAGTAGAGCCATGACTTGTGCCTAGGTGTTATTTAAATTTCAGCATATGGTAGGACTCGCGTGAACCTAGAAACTAAACTTTTGGTTGGTTTAAAAATCTATATCCTTGGTTTCTTTAAGATTAGAACTTTTCTAAGCCTAATTTAATTTTGTTTTATTCAAAATCTCTCTCATTCAGCCAAAATTAGAACCTAAACCTATGCCCCCATGATCAAACCGGGAAAGGTTTGCTCTCAACCAATGAAGGCAAACTATACCGGTGAGCGATATCAACGTAGTCGGAAAATATTTTCGACTTACATTTGTTTTTAATGGTTTAAAAACTTCTCTAAATTTATGCTTGAGCTCTTGCATGGCTCTGAAAATATTTTTAAATTTTGAATTAGAGGAGTGCTTAACCTTAAACACACTTAAAGGGAGGCAATCTAGTTTGAAGTGATCATGCATGCACCATTGGATACCCTTTCATCAACTTTCACCAAGTCCACATGCAAAGGACAAGCATGGTGGGCAGTAAGCATGAATTTTGCAGGAATTTCATGGTGGCATGTGAAGCAAGTGAAGCAAGGGAGCATGGACATGACTCAAAGCATGAAGCATCAAGTGGAAGGACCAATAATGCAAGAAAAGGAGTGGACGAGAGTGTTTGGGCGGTGCAACTCGTGGAGCACGCGGGCAAGAAAGTTGCAGAGGAGAAATGATCGTGCTGGAAGAAAGACGAGGCGGGGATGAGCCAGAGGCCACCCAGGCCGGTCGACCCAGGTCGGTCGACCTCCCCTACTTAAGGAGCCACCCGGCTCCCGTTTTCTGCAGGCAAGCTTCCCTCTCCTTCCTTAGTTTGTGTGTTCAAGTTTGTGTGCCCAGAACCTCCGTGGACATCCAACCTTCCCAAGCTTGATAGATCAAAAAAATCCACCACCTTAATCCACTCAAAGTCCACATCCCGAAGTAAGATTTTAAGTGCCTAGTTACCGGTTGCAACCCGGAGTTTTAGTGGAGAGAAGAGTGTAGCATCCATGTGGAAGAAAACCACAAGTCTCTTCTCCAAGAAGAAGGGTTCATCGTCATCCAAGCCGTCGTCAACGACATCTTCGAGGAGGCACTCGGTTTCTGAGTCCCCTCAGAGCATGGAGACGGATACGGCACCACCACCAAGGAGGAACGACGCTCTCCTCCTCGGTGGCATGAGGGCAACAAGGAGCACGTCCATGAGGTCTACCGAACCTCAAGGGCACACCGAAGAGCCGCCCGTTCCACCACGACGATCAACCCGTTCGACCGCGCCACCTCCATACACTCCGATATATTCCTCGTATGGCTTCATCATTTTGTCGGAGGAGGAGGAGAAGAGGCTCTCTCGTCTTGAGAAGAGGCTTGTGCCCAACGTCAAGTTCGACAACCAAGCACTCTACAACTTGGGTTTCGGCACCGACATTTACTACATGTTGGGGCACCTTGGATGGGTGCAATTCTCCAACGGAGTGTCGGTGGACACCCACTAGGAGTTCGCCTTGGAAATCTTGATGACCATTGCACCTATCCTTGATGATGGGGTGCAATGCTTATCATTCCGTTTGGAGGGAGTCCAACAAGTGGTTCCCTACGAGCACGTTAGGGAGCTACTTGGATTCCACAAGGGAGCTCCGGAGAAAGTTGACGTGCCACCCGGTGTGCTAGATGGGTTTTGGAATTTGATCTTCGGAGAAGCCCACCAACAACGCAATTGCATCCGCAACCCCATTATTCGAGTATTCCACTCTTGGATGTGCAAGAGGGTATTGGGGAGGATGAGGGAGACGAAGGTGACCGACACGGAGTTGAATTGGCCCTACTCGGCCTTAATTGCCAAGAAGCCAATAGACCCCTCATACCTTATGATCAACCGTTGGTGTTGTGAGGCAACATCGGGAGCGGGACATATTGGTTCGGGGTGCTACCTCTCTATGTTGTCCATCTCCCTACGGCCGGGGATCACAAGAAACCCCGAACATCTTTTGCGTGGTACCTCTCTTGGCATTGAGTATTTGCGACAAGGAAAATATATTAGTGGAGATGAGAGAGGAGGTTTTTGTTTGGCCACAGTGACCTACCCCTTCCGGATGCAAGGCTTGGGCTTTTCATCCAAGGGAGGGAAGATTGGTTGGAAGAGGGATTCCTTGTCCCGGCATGGAAAAATAAAAGTGGAAGAATCGTAGAGGAGGGATCCTCCTCCGCGCAAGCGGGTAGTGCGCAACCCAATGTTGCGCCACCTTTCGGCAGGATTCCTCCTCCGCCAATTTATTATGGAGGGCCACAAGAGCAAGCATGGGGGTGGTGCACCGGTACCCCCACAAAATTATGTGGTGCCCAACGTAAACTTCGCGGAGTCCTATGCACAATATCCCCAACCGCAACAAAGTGTGGCCATAATTGGAGGGTATGTTGCGAGAAACGCGCAAAACGTCGCAGCCATCCAAGCCAACGCAGCTCAACTTGGTGAGGACAATGCAAATATTGCCTATGAGCTTGGACGCCTTCACCTAGTGGAGCTGGATCAATTCGTTGGAGGGGATGTCCAACCTTACTACGAGCAAGGGTACTACTATCAAGATTATCAACACCAACCACCGGCGGAGGACTAGGAAGATTAAGGAACTTTAGTTTTCTTTTCTTTTTCCTTTTCTCTGTAATTTTCAGCTTTTGTTTGTGTGTGTTTGCGTAATATTTTCTGTTTTTATTTAAATTTCAGCAAGTGTGTTTGTTTATTTTCAGTTTGTATTTCAACTTGATTTCATCATTAATAAAGATACCACCTTGTTTATATCATTGGAAAAGTTACAAAATTTGTGCCATGATGATATATGATTATAATTGCCGCTTTGTTTATCTTTGTAATTGATTTATGCATGATAAAGCTAGTGCTCTCTTAAAATACGAATCTGAATTTCTTTAAATGCTAGCTTAATCTTTAGCGGAGGTTATGATTAGAATAAAGACCCATAGTGTTTTATGTGCTCTCAAGTTATGAATAGATTAAAGATGGTTTTTATGCTCAAAAATATTGCTAACCTTGTCATGAATATCACTTGTGTGTCGCTCAACCTATCCAGAGCCTAATATATATTTGAGTGCATAAACCTTAGTGTACGAGATTTATTTTTGAGTGAGTTATTGCAGGCCATGATTTCTCTTGCCCGAGACTAAGAAGCTGGTCATTCCGTTTTTGCGTACCTATCTTTTTGCTAGCCTTTTATCCGTGCATTGTGTATCCCCACATCGGAGATCTCACAAACCTCGCCGGATATCCACCCTTAAAACCAAAAATCATCTTTTGTGATTACCTCCTTGACCACAACCTATCGTTGAGAATGGATCACCAATTCAAGGAAGATCGCAAGACGTATCAACATTGAAGAATTCAAGTATCTCTCCAAGGAAAAATATTTCTGGTACCTACCTTATTTATCGCCTCTTTGCTCGAGGACGAGCAACGTCTAAGCATGGGGGAGGAGGTAGGTACAATGCAATTTTTAGAGTTCAAAGGGTAGCAATTAAAAAAGTTCAAAGGGGTGCAAAATAAAAAAAATCAAAACTCCGATGTGAAAGTCTCGTTACCGAATGTATGACAAAAAAATGAATGAATGGGAAAAACAATGAAAGAAAGAAAGAAAGAAGAGAAAAAGAGAAAAATATGAGTATGTGCAAAAATAAAGTGAACTCCCCGGTTCTCTAAAGTGCATTAGGAAATTCAAGGCTTCAAGATTAAAAGATCCATTCTCATTATCCAACCATGTGCAATCCGATAACGAGGACTTCCTTTGTGCCTCGGGATCACTCTTTGCCATTTGTACATGTCCACTCATCTAAAGTGTGTGTATTTTTTCTCTTTCCCCTCCTTGATATAACATCATTTTCCAATGACCTTTTTGACAAGTCTCAGTAAGACCATGAGAAGCTTGTCTTGTTTTGACAACACCTCATTTATAAAATCTTGGTAGGACTAAACTTTCCCAAAGCTCCATATAAAGCCTACCACACATATATGTTATGAGAGGGAAAGGAGTAGAATATATAGGCTTGAGAGACAAGTGAGATGAGAGTTCATGAGCAATATGCAAGATGATTTAAATTTGTGAACTTGGTTTAGCTTTTCTTTATCACATTCTTTATTTCAAAAATTGGGAGATCTATTTAAAATTTGGGAGCATGTTAATACTTGTGGGATAGGCTTAATTAAGAATCTACCCTCCGTAGAGATGAAGGCTAGTACATTATGGAACTTTAACAAATTAAAATTTTGAGAGCATTATGTTTTCTCGTGTATGATCAAGTGCAAGGTTTAAACATTGTTTGGCAACGATGATATCCATAGAAGGCTTACTCGAGGACGAGCAAGGTTTAAGCATAGGGAGATGTTGACGGTGAAAATCCGTCAACCTAGCCATGAGTTTACCTTCGGTGTTGCCATAAGTTTTATACCTTATCCATTGGTACTAACCCCCGTGGTATAACAAGTTCACTTGTGCATGTCGGTTTTGGAGTTTAGTGTTTATGCAGGGTTTTAGCGTTGAAAGCAAGACTATCGGGATAAGTTCATCAAGCACCTTATGACAAGACCTTGAAGCCGGTACAAGTCATGCAACGAAGCAAACTTGACTCCAAGAAGTCAGGGACTTGATCCGAGAAGACGACAAACTCCGAGGACATAACCAGAAAAGTGCTGAATCTTGCAAGACAATGAGTTATGCCCAATTCGGAGAGAAACTGACGACATGGACCTACATGCAGAAGGTGGAAACATCCAGGAAGCAAGGGAACCGACATAGAGCAAAGGAGGCCTCGGGCTGGGCCTGGATGGGCCCAGGCCGGCCGGCCCAGGCCGATCGGCCCAGCCCTATCCAGGGCCCAGTGATGCTCTCCTTTGCCCTAGCCGCCATTCAGGCTATTTATAGCCCCCTGACCGAGAGCCATAGATGATCTAATTCGTCATCGGCCGCCGAGGAGCAGAGAAGAGAGGGACACCATTCCAGATAGGAGAGGGTCGAGCTAGTTGACTAGGGTTTCCCTAGCCGACGTGGGAACCTTGCACGGAAGACCACGTCGGAGTTCCCGAAGCTAGAAGCAAGATCAATTAAGGATCCCGGTGGTGATCTCGTGTATGTATCATTATCATAGTTGAATTATCAAGTTGAATCTATTCTTAGAGATCAAGTGTTTCCTCGAAGATTTCGTTTTTCGATCGACTTTGCTTATTCCAATTCTATTCTCGAGATAGATTACATAGGTTGTTCTTGTAGCCGCGGTGGCTAGAGGTACACGCCGGATCTTCTAAAAGAATCTCGACTTGTCTTTTGACTCGCCCTAGACTCCCCGCATGAGTAGGGATACGTTGTGAGAGAATGGGGGTTCCGAAAGGCGGATGTTTTCGGATTTGGACGGGAAACCACGGTTTAAAGAGGCTTCTTATAAGATTCGATTTGCTACTTCTTCTCTTGCTTGGAACTTCAACAAAAGGCTTATCCCGATCTCTCTAGATCGATTTATCTACCCAATCTTACTTTGTTATGTCCGGTCTTTAGTAGATTAGATTAGTTTCGTGTCTTTTATCTAGATGCATTAGGGTTTCTCTTTTATCGAAGATTGGAGTTACTTGGCTTTACTAGATCAACTTTTGTGTCACACATTTGTTCCACGGATTCGATACCTTGGGTTCACCACTCGAGGGAAGAAGGGTCCCTTGACTACGATGGGAGACTTGTCCGCTTGCAAGTCTAAATGAACTTTGATACAACTATTAATCGTCAACAGTTGGGTAGCTATGCTTAGTTTCTATACCTGGGTTATGGTGGTTTTAATGAACAACAATGATGAACATGCTTTACTTTGATGCTATATATCTCTGTTTAATACAAGACCATATGTTTAATTGGAACATGGAGAACCACCCAGGACAACAGTGCAACCACAAGGACTATATGGCTCTGGTCTTGGCTGAGTAATTAGGGAAGTCTTTGTGTGGTTATTACTCGCATAGTAGGTTGGGGACGGAGGAATGCTTTTATGGCTCTTCTAGTCCGGAGTGGTGTTGGAACGGAAGTACTCTATGGCTGACCGTCCGTAATAGAAGTGTGGTACGAAAGATAGCCTCTATGACACACTACTATGGACTAATACGCACGGGAGGACTCTTTGTAAAGGCCTTGTAGCGTCCCTATGCAATCACACCTCGGTAGTGTGGTATGATGCCTGGCCGGCATCGCATGGTTGGGTTTAAAGTTCTTCGGGACTTTTACGCGACTAGTGGGTAAAGATGTACAACCTCTGCAGAGTGTAAAACTAACTAGTTAGCCGTGCCCACGGTCACGGGCGGCCTGGACCCTCACATGATAACTGAACTTGAAGATGGACCTAAATCGTGCTCTCTGGTTATTCTTGCCATATGCTTGTGGCGTATCTCTTATCTTTATGCTTAATGTGGGTTGGTAAATACTTATACATTATTAGTAATCAGGTGCTAATAAAACTTGACCAACTAAAATGCTAAATGCTTTGAGCCAGTCCACTATAAAGCTTTTGCATTCATTCTTTTCCCCACACTTGCTGAGTACGACAAGTGCTCACCCTTGCTATAAACAATGTTGCTCAGAAGGAGGAAGCTGCTCTGAAGTCTTGTGAAGATGTTGCTGGTGCTAGGCGTACGCAACCCCAGTCGACTGCCTGTGATGTTTGGAGCCTTCGTTTCCAATATTAAGCGTAAATCTCTGATAATCTTTCTTTTTCTTTACGTGATACTGTTTCTATATTCACTTATATGTCACTATATGCATGAAACTTGATCCTGGCATGCATATAGGTATGCACTTGGTTTCCTTCGGAACATCGGGTGTGCCAGTTCCTCAAGTTGGGAATTCATCAGGCGAAGGGATTGCCTCCAAATTTGAAGGTATTCACCTGACAGGCGCACATGCCGATGCCGGAAAAAGTGTCGTAATATGATGTGTGGAATCAGGAAGGTGTCGATTACATGAAGACCGCACGGAGAATTCCCTCGATTAGCCTAGAACATTCTTGTTGGATTCGTTTCACACAAGGTCAATTTTGGTATGTAAAAAGTCTGTTCGCTCCCTATAAAAGGAGGTGGACTGGAACTTGTAATGGGGACTAGCTTTTGAGAATTGCACTGTTGAGAATTTGGTTTTGGTCTCCTTTGTTGCTCACTGCCGCCTGCCTTCTTTGGCCACGGCTGATGCTGGTGGCTTCCTCGGCGCCAGCGAGCCCCCTGGCGGCACCGGCTCCCCTCCCTTTCTACCCTTCCTCTCTCCCTGGGATTCCCAAAAACCTTAGATCTAGATCTGGGCGTCTTCCCCAGAACCCTAGGTAGCGCCGCCTCCCCACCCTTCCCTCCCTTCCTCCGCCCTAGCTCCGTCTGTGTCGAGGCCACCAACTCTTCGATGCTTCGCGCCGCTGCCGTGTGCGGCTCCCCCCTTCTTCTACCTCCGTGTCGACACGTGCCTTGCCTCGAGCTGATGCTGGCGCCATACACGGGGCGCGCTGGGCCTAGGTGCCGTCTGTGCCAGCCGCTGTGGACTTGAGGACGGCGCAGGCTTCGCTCTGGGGGCTTCATCGGGCTCCTCTACACGCTCGGTGATAGCTTTGGCGCCCTGTCACACCCGATTTTCCGAAGAAAACCAAATGCATCTCATATGTGCGCCAGGATCAAGTTTACACACATATGATGGACGTCATGAGTGAAATATCAATAAACAGCAATAAAAACGTACAAGAGTTAAACCATTACATTATCTTTTTATTACACTCAGACGTTAGACTCGAAGGTCTTTACAACGAACAAACGATAACAATGAAGACGCAGCACCGTCTTCATCTTCCACAGGCATCCGACCGGGGGGCACGCGAGCCTCGAACTCCTCGTAGTCGCCGAAGTACTCTTCTCCGGTGATCTCCTCGCGAACGGCGGGTAAGCAAGGGTGAGCACACTTATGGTTGGAGCTCAGCAAGTGGGGGAAAGATGCAAGGCCATCAAGGATAGGCTAAGAGTTTGTGCGGTTAGCATTTTTAATGTTGGTCAAATTTTATTAGCAAGCACCTAGTTACTAGGTGTAAGTTTATACCAACCCACTTAAGCATTTAGGAAAGCATCTTCTCTCAAAACCCACAAGAAACCACGATTTAATTCCATCTTCAAGTTTATTAATCATGTGAGGGTCCGGGACACTCTTGACCGTGAGCACGGCTGATCGATCAGTTTTACACTCTGCAGAGGTTGTACACTTTACCCACAGTTCGTGTTCCCCATGTCGCCCGGGTTGATCAGACCCTTAAACACTTCCAAGGTGAGTGGCTAGGGGTCCACTACGAAGCCTTTACAAAGGAAAGAAGAGAAACCAACAGCCCGCAACAGTTACAGCAGCGGAGCGAACCATAACCCTCCCTAATGGTCAGCACCTTAGCCAAGGCTGCTACCCCAAAAGAACCGGGCTATACCCCTTCAACTCCGGCCCCCTGTGCCCCTCTCGAAAAAGAGCTATCAGCTAACCCACTCTCCTAATTAATCGGCTAAGCCGAGCCATGTGGACTGTGGTTGTACCGTTATCATGGGTGGTTCTCCATGTTTCGAATAAACCATATGATCGTGTTATTAACCATAAGCACACACATACATGTATATCATCCAAGCTATCATGATCAACATTCATCATATTGCATAAGATTCATTTTAACCATCCCAAGCTATAGCAACTAAGCATTACTACCCAAAACATTTATTTAAAAAGGGTTGTCCAAGGTAATGAAGGTAAAAGTCTAGTCATGTCCTTAAAAAGGTAATTTCCCATCAAGTTTATGCAATACAACATTTAAAAGTAAACTTAGTTATCATGCCAGTTGTGTGGGACAAAATAGAATATGCAGAGGAAGAAGTCCACTTGCCTTCCTTGCTTAAACACTGGGGTTCTTCTTCTTCAAACACTTGCTCTTGATCCGCTTCAACTGGTTGCTCACTTGAAACTGGCACGGTGTCTACGAGCACACAAGAAAGCATACAATAAACAAAATAATACACCAAGCAAAGGTAAACTGATCTGACATAAGAAACAGATAACAAGGTAGCTTTAAAGAAAGGTGGCTAGGAAAGATTAGGTGTAAGAACATAGTTGATTCACCAAGAGAGAACAAGGGTTGGCTCTAGGAAAGCGAACACAAAAGCACTAGGAACTATCGGAAGATTTGGATGATCATAAACAAGAGCTAGCTATGTGCTTGGTATCTTTTAGTTAAGTAAATCATGTGTATAGGTTATTTCAAAGAAATACTCTATTAATAATTAAGCGAGTTATATTTGTATTTAAAAGACGATGTAAACCTAGCCCAATTTTATTTATAAATATTCAAGTATGATTTATGCAAATTAAACATTTTAATTCAAAACAAGCATGTAAAAGCATCTAGGTGCTTATCTTTATATTTCGAGTTATTCTAATCAAATTACGACTTAAAAACACATTTATATTCGTATTAATCAAAATAACAATTTAATTAAGAAAACTCGAGATAAACCTATATTGCTTTTATTTAGGAAGCAAATTGCATAAACATTACTCAAATTAAGTTTGATTATAAAAACCGAGGTACACAATGTCACACCCGACTTTCCGAAGAAAACCAAGTGCAAACCTATATGCATGCCAGGATCAAGTTTCATGCATATAGTGACATATAAGTGAATACAGAAACAGTATCACGAAAGAAAAATGGAGATTATCAGAGATTTACGCTTAATCCTGGAAACGAAGGCTCCAAACATCACGAGCAATCGAGCGGGGGTTGCGTACGCCTAGCTCCAGGCAACATCTTCAAAGCAGCCTTCCTCTTTCGAGCAACATTGTTTATAGCAAGGGTGAGCACTTGTCGTACTCGGCAAGTGTGGGGAAAAGAATGAATGCAAAGGCTTTATAGTGGACCGGCTCAAAGCATTTAGCATTTTAGTTGGTCAAATTTTATTAGCACCTCGATTACTAATAAAGTATAAGTTTATACCAACCCACATTAAGCATAAGATAAAAGATACGCCATAAGCACATGGCAAGCATAACCGGAGAGCACGATTTAAGTTCATCTTTAAGTTCACTTATCATGTGAGGGTCCAGGGCCGCTCTTGACCGTGAGCACGGCTAACTAGTTAGTTTTACACTCGCAGAGGTTGTACATCTTTACCCACAAGTCGCGTAAAAGTCCCGAAGAACTTTAAACCCAACCATGCGATGCGGCCAAGCATCATACCACACTACCGAGGTGTGATTGCATAGGGACGCTACGAGGCCTTTACGAAGATCCTCCAATGCGCAACAACCCACTAGGTTTCAGGACGAAGCGGGGCATAAAGTCCCCTAGTAGGTACCGTGTCTTAGCAAAGCCCAACTCCCTACTAGAGCGAGTCTATACTCCGTCAACGCCTCCCCATTTGTCCCTTTCAGGTAAGGTTGCTACAACACTAAAGTCTCTAGTTATTCGGCCAAGGCGAGCCATGTGCCTTGTGGTTGTACGGTTTTCCGGGTGGTTCTCCATGTTCCGATTAAGCATATGGTCTTGTATTAAGCAAACAAAGATATAACATAAAGGTATAGCATGATTCATCATTATTGCTCATTAAAACCACCATAACCCGGGTATAGCAACTAAGCATAGCTACCCAACATAAAGATAAACCCGGATTGACAAGGGATGATGATAAAGACTAGACAAACCTTAATAGGACCCATCAATATTAATGCAAAGCAATGCAAAGTGATTAATCATAGTTATTGGGACAAATATCAAGGACACACTTGCCTTTAACCAAAGTAATGTCGTTGCTCGAATCTTCAACTTCAAGCTCTTCCAAACTTCTCGAACGGCGTTCACTCTAAGCGCATCAATCATCGGGCACAAACATACACAAAGCAAACAAACAAACATACTAAGAACAAATCACCAATCAAAAGAAACTTTAAAAGAACGCACTAAAGGAGAGGCTTGATTAGATGGATCACTAAAGAACACAAGGTGTACTTGGCTCGGTTAGCTTTAAAGAGATGGTTATGAAAGATTGAGCAAGGACCGGAAAGATCACACTTAGATAAAGCTTGATAAAGAACGTCTAACGAACCATTTGCATTTATGAGAGAGCAAGGCTATGAGCTAGGTTCATTTTAATTAACAAATCAAATATAAAGGATATTTCGAAATAAAATACCCCGTGTTGACATTAATGCAATATTAAACTTTGTTTACGAAACCGGTGTAAAGAACTAGTCAAATTTTATTAATAAAGATTCATATATGGATTTAACCGATTAAACATTTAATTTAGAAGAACTAAACTATATGAACAATCTAAACGAAACTTTGTAACTCGAGTTCATCATATTATTATCAAAAACAGTATTAAATTGGTATTAATCAAGATTAACATTTATTTATAAAGCCGGAGTAAAAGCCTAATCAACTTTTAATTATAAAAGTTAATTAATCATTAAGCAAATTAATATTTGACTTATGGAAAACCGAGTAAAGATCTAATTAGATTTTATTCATAAAAGCATGTAAAGTAATCATTAATCAAATTAAATTTGATTATGAAAAACGATATATAGATCTATATAGCTTTTATTTGGAAAAGACATGTATATCTAGTCACTAATCAAAATTATTATTAATTTTTATTTTCAGAAACAAAACATGATGAAAACACACCACTAACGCGTGCTTTACATTATTAAGGACCTAACGCAACTTGAACTGATTAAATCGGAGCTAAAACGAAAAAGATATGAGAAAAACAAGATTGAAAGGACCTAGTCGTGATTAACCGTAGATTTCAGGGAGTAGCTGAAAAGATTCCCGAGACACAGGAAACAATGCTCGTGAAACTGGTAAAAATCAGGGTTAGATCTATAAAAGTGCTTGGGATGGATTGGATCTAAGGAATCTAATCTTTCCAGGGGGTTTTCGAGGAAAGGTGCAAGACTCAAAAGTGGATCTACTTATTTTCCGGATTTTGCGGGGGGTCAAGTGCAAAGCCGCCACCTTATCTTCTTCCTCCTCGGGACGGACCGAACGGGGGCAATCCAAGGGCGGCGGCGGCTCGGTGGCCATGGGCGCCGGCACTCCGGCGGCTAGGAGCTTGGATGAGATGCAAAACGGAGAGAGGAGATCGAGAGGATCGCGATGATGTACTCACCCGCATGGGAGACGAACGGAATCGGCGGGAACTGGGTCAACGGCGGCGGGTGGCCTCCGGGCGGCGGCTCGGGGGCGGGCGGCGGCGGGCTCCGCCCGGCGGCGGCGCGCAGCGCGACCTCGCGCGGGGCACGCGCGCGCGGGGGCCGGCCTAGGGCGGGCGGCTGCGGCGGCTCACGCAGGAGGCGGCGGCCTCCTTTATGGGGGTGCGTGCGGCGCGCACCGGCGAGGGGCGCGCGCGCACGCCCGCCCGGCCGATGGGCCCCGCGCGGGCGCGGTTGGGCCGGTGCGGCGAAGCGGGCGCGGGCGGGTCGAGCCCACGGGCTCGGCTCGTTAGGAATAGGATACTTTTTTTTTTTCTCTTCTTTTTTTTTTTCCGAAATATTTTCCAATGCAAAAGTAATTCCGTAAAAAGTCCGTAAAATACTTTAAAGCACGAAAAATAGTCGAAAATCCCAAAAATTACAGGAAAATTCCTAGAGATAGATTAAGACACGAACAACCCAAATAAAGCATTTGGTGCCCATGAAAAAGATTTTAGAGCCTTCTAATAAATAGAAATAGCTCAAGGAAAAGGAGAATAAATCCCGTAAAAATCCGGAAAATTCTCGGGAGAGTTTGGACAGCTCCTACACGCATTTTTGAAACCTTTTTGCACTCAAGAACCACTAGGTGCATCGGCATGAATGCAACACACATAACTTTTTATTTAATTTAGAAAATCAATCAAAGGATTTTTCCTATACTATATTCCCTGTAAAGAAAAATAAATGTTTGAAAAAATTTTAAAATTATGATAAATCGTTATTTAATCATTCTTTCTATTCACATCCTGAAATTGAAAATTTCAGGGTGTGACAAATCTACCCCCCTTAAACGGAATCTCGTCCCGAGATTCGAAGAAAGAAGAAGCAAGGAGGAGGGAGATAAACAAAGGCGTTGCTCCCAAAGTAGGTAGGCGGCCATCCTCTTTTGTCGATGAGTGTGAAATCGTTATTCCTCATCTTGCCTTATTCATTGGGGTCTTCATCAGAGTGAGTTTGATGGGATAGGAGCAAGCTCAAGGTGGGAAGGAAAGTAGAGTGAGGCCTTCTTTTCTTCATCTTGCTCACTTTACCTAACTATGGTGACAGTAGCATTTGCTTGTTGACTTTGGTATTGTCTTCAATTCCTTCTTATGATGTCCTTCATTAGAACAGAGAGAGATAGCAAGGATGTGAGAGGTACAAAAAGGAAAACCCAACTAGGCAACTGATGTCATCGTAGGTGGAAGACCCACAATACACCTACACTCACCACGAAGAACCAACACAAGCAATGTCGTAAAACCAAGCATCATCAAGCAAACACTAAATTCCACCAATCAAGGCATAGCTAAAGGGAACGTCACTACACGTTGTTAAATAGGTCAGGGGGTATCCTCCTAATAGATCAGATATATCTCCCAGCAAGGATATCCATAAATAATGGATTTTTCCCAGATCAAGGAGTACGGAATTATGAGTTCAACCCAACTGGAATCACCTCAATCGGAGGTTCAGAACTCGAGATATGAATTAAACAAGATGGCTATGTCAGCAGTGTTGGCAGATTCTGAATGCTCCACTAATTCGTAGGTATCTCCTTGGATACAAAACGAATACTGCTGAATTTTGGACAGAACGAAGCTGATGAAATTCCTGAACCACTCCAATTGGATTTACCTCAATCGGAGGTCTATAGCCCGATATATAGAGTATTGAAGGTAACTAGGTCAGCAGAGTTTACAGTTTCTGCTAGCTCCAATGTTTCGGGCATAGCTCCTGGAACATGTACTGGATAGGGCTGAATTTTTTATAGAAATTCACTTATGAAATTTAGGAACTAACCCAACTGATTTCATGTCAATCGGAGTTCTGTAGCTCGAGATAAAATTGAAACAGCGCTGATGTGTCAGAGAGCTGCGCGAATAGATAGAATGTTAAGGGTAACAGTTCTACCAAGAAATCAAGGGGGTGTTATTGCCTGAGAGAATGGACAGACGAGGTCGAAGAGATGTTCAAGGAGAGTGAAGATAAATATACAAGAATTCATGGTATGGAGAAAAGAAGATGGTTAAGAGTTGAGATCCTTCATCAGAGAGGTCAGGGATAAGGTAAGGAGGGATTGTAGAACAAAAGAGGCATTAAGAAGCGACCAATGCTAACTAGGCTTACGTCCTACAGTCGATACAGCTCTGATACCACTCTGTCACACCCGACTTTCCGAAGAAAACCAAGTGCAAACCTATATGCATGCCAGGATCAAGTTTCATGCATATAGTGACATATAAGTGAATACAGAAACAGTATCACGAAAGAAAAATGGAGATTATCAGAGATTTACGCTTAATCCTGGAAACGAAGGCTCCAAACATCACAGGCAATCGACTGGGGGTTGCGTACGCCTAGCTCCAGCAGCATCTTCAAAGCAGCTTCCTCTTTCTGAGCAACATTGTTTATAGCAAGGGTGAGCACTTGTCGTACTCAGCAAGTGTGGGGAAAAGAATGAATGCAAAGGCTTTATAGTGGACTGGCTCAAAGCATTTAGCATTTTAGTTGGTCAAATTTTATTAGCACCTGATTACTAATAAAGTATAAGTTTATACCAACCCACATTAAGCATAAGATAAAAGATACGCCATAAGCACATGGCAAGCATAACCGGAGAGAGCACGATTTAAGTTCATCTTTAAGTTCACTTATCATGTGAGGGTCCAGGCCGCTCTTGACCGTGAGCACGGCTAACTAGTTAGTTTTACACTCGCAGAGGTTGTACATCTTTACCCACAAGTCGCGTAAAAGTCCCGAAGAACTTTAAACCCAACCATGCGATGCGGCCAAGCATCATACCACACTACCGAGGTGTGATTGCATAGGGACGCTACGAGGCCTTTACGAAGATCCTCCAATGCGCAACAACCCACTAGGTTTCAGGACGAAGCGGGGCATAAAGTCCCCTAGTAGGTACCGTGTCTTAGCAAAGCCCAACTCCCTACTAGAGCGAGTCTATACTCCGTCAACGCCTCCCCATTTGTCCCTTTCAGGTAAGGTTGCTACAACACTAAAGTCTCTAGTTATTCAGCCAAGGCAGAGCCATGTGCCTTGTGGTTGTACGGTTTTCCTGGGTGGTTCTCCATGTTCCGATTAAGCATATGGTCTTGTATTAAGCAAACAAAGATATAACATAAAGGTATAGCATGATTCATCATTATTGCTCATTAAAACCACCATAACCCAGGTATAGCAACTAAGCATAGCTACCCAACATAAAGATAAACCCAGATTGACAAGGGATGATGATAAAGACTAGACAAACCTTAATAGGACCCATCAATATTAATGCAAAGCAATGCAAAGTGATTAATCATAGTTATTGGGACAAATATCAAGGACACACTTGCCTTTAACCAAAGTAATGTCGTTGCTCAGAATCTTCAACTTCAAGCTCTTCCAAACTTCTCGAACGGCGTTCACTCTAAGCGCATCAATCATCGGGCACAAACATACACAAAGCAAACAAACAAACATACTAAGAACAAATCACCAATCAAAAGAAACTTTAAAAGAACGCACTAAAGGAGAGGCTTGATTAGATGGATCACTAAAGAACACAAGGTGTACTTGGCTCGGTTAGCTTTAAAGAGATGGTTATGAAAGATTGAGCAAGGACCGGAAAGATCACACTTAGATAAAGCTTGATAAAGAACGTCTAACGAACCATTTGCATTTATGAGAGAGCAAGGCTATGAGCTAGGTTCATTTTAATTAACAAATCAAATATAAAGGATATTTCAGAAATAAAATACCCTGTGTTGACATTAATGCAATATTAAACTTTGTTTACGAAACCGGTGTAAAGAACTAGTCAAATTTTATTAATAAAGATTCATATATGGATTTAACCGATTAAACATTTAATTTAGAAGAACTAAACTATATGAACAATCTAAACGAAACTTTGTAACTCGAGTTCATCATATTATTATCAAAAACAGTATTAAATTGGTATTAATCAAGATTAACATTTATTTATAAAGCCGGAGTAAAAGCCTAATCAACTTTTAATTATAAAAGTTAATTAATCATTAAGCAAATTAATATTTGACTTATGGAAAACCGAGTAAAGATCTAATTAGATTTTATTCATAAAAGCATGTAAAGTAATCATTAATCAAATTAAATTTGATTATGAAAAACGATATATAGATCTATATAGCTTTTATTTGGAAAAGACATGTATATCTAGTCACTAATCAAAATTATTATTAATTTTTATTTTCAGAAACAAAACATGATGAAAACACACCACTAACGCGTGCTTTACATTATTAAGGACCTAACGCAACTTGAACCGATTAAATCGGAGCTAAAACGAAAAAGATATGAGAAAAACAAGATTGAAAGGACCTAGTCGTGATTAACCGTAGATTTCGGGGAGTAGGCGAAAAGATTCCCGAGACACGAGGAAACAATGCTCGTGAAACTCGGTAAAAATCGGGGTTAGATCTATAAAAGTGCTTGGGATGGATTGGATCTAAGGAATCTAATCTTTCCGGGGGGTTTTCGAGGAAAGGTGCAAGACTCAAAAGTGGATCTACTTATTTTCCGCATTTTGCGGGGGTCAAGTGCAAAGCTGCCACCTTATCTTCTTCCTCCTCGGGACGGACCGAACGGGGGGCAATCCAAGGGCGGCGGCGGCTGCGGTGGCCATGGGCGCCGGCACTCCGGCGGCTAGGAGCTTGGATGAGATGCAAAACGGAGAGAGGAGATCGAGAGGATCGCGATGATGTACTCACCCGCATGGGAGACGAACGGAATCGGCGGGAACGCGGTCAACGGCGGCGGGTGGCCTCCGGGCGGCGGCTCGGGCGGGGCGGCGGCGGGCTCCGCCCGGCGGCGGCGCGCGCGCGACCTCGCGCGGGGGCACGCGCGCGCGGGGGCCGGCCTAGGGCGGGCGGCCGCGGCGGCTCACGCAGAGGCGGCGGCCTCCTTTATGGGGGGGGGGGGTGCGTGCGCGCGCGCCGGCGGGGGCGGCGGCGCACGCCCGCCCGGCCGATGGGCCCGCGCGGGCGCGGTTGGGCCGGTGCGGCGAAGCGGGCGCGGGCGGGTCGAGCCCACGGGCTCGGCCCGTTAGGAATAGGATACTTTTTTTTTTCTCTTCTTTTTTTTTTCCGAAATATTTTCCAATGCAAAAGTAATTCCAGAAAAAGTCCAGAAAATACTTTAAAGCACGAAAAATAGTCAGAAAATCCCAAAAATTACAGGAAAATTCCTAGAGATAGATTAAGACACGAACAACCCAAATAAAGCATTTGGTGCCCATGAAAAAGATTTTAGAGCCTTCTAATAAATAGAAATAGCTCAAGGAAAAGGAGAATAAATCCCAGAAAAATCCGGAAAATTCTCGGGAGAGTTTGGACAGCTCCTACACGCATTTTTGAAACCTTTTTGCACTCAAGAACCACTAGGTGCATCGGCATGAATGCAACACACATAACTTTTTATTTAATTTAGAAAATCAATCAAAGGATTTTTCCTATACTATATTCCCTGTAAAGAAAAATAAATGTTTGAAAAAATTTTAAAATTATGATAAATCGTTATTTAATCATTCTTTCTATTCACATCCCGAAATTGAAAATTTCGGGGTGTGACACACAACTAATTGGCTTTTAATTATAAGAAATATTTAACTAGTATTAAGCATATTAACTTTCTTATGAAAACACGTGTTGAACTTCTAATTAGATTTTAATTAGAAAAGCATGCATAATAAGATTTAATCATATTTAACATTTAAATAAACTATAAAACAAAGAACATGTACAACATTGGTCCTATCACGTAGTTTTAGTTGATATGAGCCTAACGCAACTTGAAACGGTGGAAACGGAGCTAAAACGCACAAGATTCAGCCAAAACAAGGTTCTAAAACCGACGGGCTTGAAAAGATGGTCGCGTGGACACCAAGAACGCTTAAAACGGAGCTAGGACGGAAAAGATATGGCTAAAACAAGTTTCGGAGGCTTTTCGCGAAGAAACAGGGGCTTCCGGGGGCTTAACCGCAAGAAACCGGGGGCTAAAACATAATTATGCATATAAACCTAAGGTTTATAGCGCAAAAGACAAGATTGGACCTCTTGTGGGAAAAACTAAAAAGCTCAGGGGCTTAAACGAAGAAAACAGGACCTAACTGAAAGGATTTCTATAGGTGGAAGGGCATGGTTGTGAATTCCGGAAACTGGAGGTCCTTTTTGCAAAACTGCCAAGGCAGCCGGCGGAGGGGCTGAGGGTGTGCCACGTAGCCGATCGCGATTGGCCGGGCCGACGCAGTGGCCGACGCAAGCATGATGCGCGCGGTGGACCGGCGCACGTGGACTTGGTCCACCGGTCCATGGTGTACCGAATGTTGACGGTGAAAATCCGTCAACCTAGCCATGAGTTTACCTTCGGTGTTGGCATGAGTTTTATACCTTATCCATTGGTACTAACCCCCGTGGTATAACAAGTTCACGTGTGCATGTCGGTTTTGGAGTTTAATGTTTATGCGGGGATTTAGTGTTGAGTGCAAGACTTTCGGGATAAGTTCATCGGCACCTCATGACAAGACCTTGAAGTCCCGAACAAGTCATGCAATGAAGTAAAATTAACTCCAAGAAGCCGGGGACTTGATCCGAGAAGACGACAAACTCCGGGGACCCGACCGGAAAAGTCTCGAATCTTGCAAGACAAGGAGTTGAGTCCAATTCGGAGAGAAACCGACGACATGGACCTACATGCGAAGGGGGAAGCATCCGGGAAGCAAGGGAACCGACCTCGGGCAAAGGAGCCCGCGGGCCGGGCCTAAATGGGCCCGGGCCGGCCGGCCCGTCCGGTCGGCCCGAGCCCATTTTGGGCCCAAAACCGTCGCCCTTTGCCCTAGCCGCCAATCGGGCTATTTATAGTCCCCCGACCGAGAGCCACGGGGGAGAAGATTTCGTCTTCGGCCGCCGAGGAGCGAGAGAAGAGAGGGACACCATGTCGGAGAGGAGAGGGTTGAGCTAGTTGACTAGGGTTTCCCTAGCCGACGTGGGAACCTTGCATGGAAGACCACGTCGGAGTTCCGGAGCTAGAAGCAAGATCAAGGAAGGATCCCGGTGGTGATCTTGTGTATGTATCATTGTCATAGTTGAATTATCAAGTTGAATCTTTTCTTAGCGATCAAGTGTTTCCTCGAAGATTTCGTTTTTCGATCGGCTTTGCTTATTCCAATTCTATTCGCGCGATAGATTACATAGGGTGTTCTTGTAGCCGCGGTGGCTAGAGGTACACGCGGATCTTCCGAAAGAATCTCGACTTGTCTTTTGACTCGCCCTAAGCTCCCCGCATGAATAGGGATACGTTGTGACGAACGGGGGTCTCGAAAGGCGGATGTTTTCGGATTTGGACGGGAAACCACGATTTAAAGAGGCTTCTATTAAGATTCGATTTGCTACTTCTTCTTTTGCTTGGAACTTCAACAAAAGGCTTACCCCGATCCCTCTAGATCGGTTTATCTACGCAATCTTACTTTGTTTTCTCCGGTCTTTAGTAGATTAGATTTATCTTTGTTTTGTGCTCTTATCTAGATGCATTAGGGTTTCTCTTTTACCAAAGATTGAAGTTACTTGGCTTTACTAGATCAACTCTTGCGTCACACATTTGTTCCACGGATTCGATACCTTGAGTTCACCACTCGAGGGAAGAAGGGTCCCTTGACTACGACGGGAGACTTGTACGCTTGCGAGTCACAAACGAACTTTGATACAATTATTAACCGTCAACAAGCCCCTTTTTCTGGCGCCGTTGCCGGGGAACAAGTGATCAAGATTTGATTTTTTATTGCTTTTTTTGTAATTTTCAGTACTGATTTTGTTTTATTTTTGCATCTACTAAATTTTGATCATCCTCAAAATACATCTAATCTAGTTTGTCTAACTCTAGTCTTTATAGATTTGTTTTGTTCTCTAGTTTTTTTTGCATACTTTGTTTATTGCTAACCCTAACCGGAGATGGTTGGCTACCTCTCCAAGAAACCCCAACCTTTTTGTGGATGATCCGGGAAAACTTTACGAGGCAAAGGTGACATGCAACACAAGCTAAAGGGGTGGAAACCCTAGATTCAAAAGTTGAAGTCGAAGGACCGTCGGAATCTCCAAGGGAATCATCACCTCCAAGTCCAAAGGAAGATCAACCTACCGACATCGTTGATCTACCTATCATAAACCTTCAAGACGCCGGGAGGCCGTTCAAGATCAAAGTCTCAACTATCCGCATGACGATTGCGAGAGCTGAATGCATACGAGTCGGATTCCTTGAGTGGCATATCGGTTCACTTAAGAGGAGGATGGAGAAGATGGAGATGGAGAAAGAAGCTCAACACCTAAAGGCCGCCGAAGCAAGATCCACATGCAAGGAGTGTGAAGTGTTCATCGTGATGAAGATGCTAGAGACGCAAGTGGGACAACTTGCCGGGCGCCCGATGGGTAACGAAGAAGAATATCCGAGACAACTCCAAGGTCCCAAGACGGCGAAGGCTACTCAAGCTCATTCGGGAGAGATGAAGGATCACATTAGAGACCATGAAGATCACGACCGAAGGACCGGAGTTCGAGATGCCGAGCCACAAGGAAGTTGTTGCATCCGTCAAGACCAAGGACAAAGCCACCGTGAAGACCAAAAAAATTGACTAAGCCAAAGTGGGTACCCAAGATTGCAACGCCCGCAAAGAGCGTTGATCCGGAGTAATCAAGTGAAGAAGTCTAGCCATGGACTATAAACGAAGCGCTAGGCGGGAGGCAACCCGTTTCGTCGAGTCAAGAATAAGCTACCGGGAGGACAACCCGATTCCAGGTTTTTCGAGTCTTTTTAATAATTTAGTTTTTGAGTTTTATTACGCAAAGACATTAGACTTAGAAGTGGTTGAACAATATTAGAGACATAATTCTTGATTGAATGTTTGCTTTATCATAAACCCTTTGCATGAACCCTCCTATGTGCTTGTTTGATTCTTTTCTTTTCGAGAAACCTCAACCAAATAATTTCAGAACCTTAACTCAACCTTTCGCCTTCATTATGGTGCTGAGGTTGACTTATTTTTCATGCTAAAACCACACGAGTAGAGCCACGATTTATATTCAAGTGTTAATAAAATTCAGCACGTGGTAGGACTCGCGTGAACTTAGAAATCAAAGCTTTTGGTTGGTTTTAAAAATCTATATCCTTGGTTTCTCTAGGATTAGAATTTTTCTAAACCTATTCTAATTTTGTTTTATTCAAAATCTTTCTTATTTAGCCAAAATTAGAACCTAAACCTATGCCCCCATGATCAAGCCGGGAAAATGTCCGCTCTCAACCAATGAAGGCAAACTATACCGGTGAGACCGAAATCGACGTAAAAAGAAAATATTTTCGACTTGCATTTGTTTTTAATGGTTTAAAAACTTCTCTAAAATTATGTTCGAGCTCTTGCATGGCTCTGAAAAATATTTTAAATTTCGAATTAGAGGAGTGCTTAACCTTAAACACACCATAATGGAGGCAATCTAGTAATCATGCATGCACCATTGGATTCCCTTTCATCAACTTTCACCAATTTCACATGCGAAGGACAAGCATGGTGGGCAGCAAGCATCAACTTTGTAGGAATTTCATGGTGGCATGTGAAGCAAGTGGAGCTAGGGAGCATGGACATGACCCAAAACATGAAGCATCAAGTGGGAGGACCAATAAAGGAGTGGACGAGAGCGTTTGGGCGGTGCAACTCGTGGAGCACGCGGGCGGGGAAAGTTGCGGACGTGAAATGATCGTGCTTGGAAGAAAGACGAGGCGGGGAGGAGCACCGAGGCCGGCCTCACCTACATAAGGAGCCCCCCGGCTCCCGTTTTCTGCAGGCAAGCTTCCCTCTCCTTCCCTTGTTTGTGTGTTCAAGTTTGTGTGCTCAAAACCTCCGTAGACATAGCCAACCTTCCCAAGCTTGATAGCTCAAGAAAAAAATCCACATCCTTAATCCACTCAAAGTCCACATCCGAATCAAAGAGTTTAAGTGCCTAGTTTACCGGTTGCAACCCGGAATTTTAGTTGAAGAAAAGAGTGCAGCAACCATGTGGAAGAAAACCACAAGTCTCTTCTCCAAGAAGAAGAGTTCGTCGTCATCCAAGCCGTCATCAACCACGTCTTCGAGAAGGCACTCGGTTTCCGAGTCTCCCCGGAGCATGGAGACGGATACGGCACCACCGAGGAGGAACGATGCTCTCCTCCTTGGTGGTATGAGGGCTGCAAGAAGCACTTCCATGAGGTTCACCGAACCTCGTGGGCACACGGAGGAGCAGCCCGCGCCACCACGACGATCGACTCGCTCAACCGCGCCACCTCCTTACACCCCGACACACTCTTCGTACGGCTTCATCATCTTGTCGGCGGAGGAGGAGGAGAGGCTCTCTAATCTTGAGAAGAGGCTTGTGCCCAACGTCGAGTTCGACGACCAAGCACTCTACACCTTGGGTTTTGGCACCGACATATACTATATGTTGGGGCACCTCGGATGGGTGCAGTTCTCCAACGGAGTATCGGTGGACACCCATTTGGGGTTCGCCTTGGAAATTTTGATGACTATTGCACCCATCGTTGATGATGATGGGGTGCAAAGCTTGTCATTCCGTTTGGAGGGAATCCAACAAGAGGTTCCCTACGAGCACGTTAGGGAGCTACTTGGATTCCACAAGGGAGCTCCGGAGAAAGTTGACGTGCCACCCGGCATGTTAGCGGGATTTTGGAACATGATCTCCGGAGAAGCCCATCAACAACGCAATTGCATCCGCAACCCCATTATCCGGATATTTCACTCTTGGATGTGCAAGAGGATATTGGGGAGGATGAAGGAAACAAAGGTGACCGACATGGAGTTGAATTGGCTATACTCGGCTTTAATTGCCAGGCAGCCAATAGACCCCTCTTACCTCATGATCAACCGTTGGTGTTGTGAAGCAACATCGGGGGCGGGTAATATTGGTTCGGGGTGTTACCTCTCCATGTTGGCCTTTTCCTTGCGGCCGGGGATCGCAAGAAACCCCGCTCACCTTTTGCGTGGTACCTCTCTCGGCATTGAGTATTTGCAAGGCAAGTACATTAGTGGAGATGAGAGAGGAGGTTATCGGTTGGCCATAGTGAACCTACCTCTTCCGAATGAGAGGCTTAGGCTTTTCACCGAAGGAAGGGAAGATTGGTTGGAAGAGGGACTACTTGTCCCTGCAAGGAAGAACAAAAGAGGAAGAATCGTAGAGGAGGGAACATCCTCCGCACAAGCGAGTGGAGCACAACCCAATGTGCAACCATTCGGCGGGGACCCTCCTCCGCCAAGTTATTACGGAGGGCCACAAGGACAAGCATGGGGGAGTGGTGCACCGGTACCCCCACAAAATTATATTGTGCCCAACGCTAACTTCGCGGAGTCCTACGCTCATCATCCCCAACCACAACAAAGCATGGCCATTATTGGAGGGTATGCTGCAAGAAATGCTCAAAACATCGCAGCCATCCAATCTAACGCAGCTCAACTCGGTGAAGGCAACGCAAATATTGCCTTTGAACTTGGACGCCTTCACCTTGTGGAGCCAAATCAATTCGACGGAGGAAGCGTCCAACCATATTATGAGCAAGGGTATTATTACCAAGACTATCAACATCAACCATCGGCGGAGGACTAGAAGATTTAGGAACTTTAGTTTTCTTTTCTTTTCTTTTTCTCTGTAATTTTCAGCTTTTGCTTATGTGTGTTTGCGTAGTATTTTCTGTTTTTTATTTAAATTTCAGCAAGCATGTTTGTTTATTTTCAGTATGTATTTCAACTTGATATCACCATTAATAAAGACACCACCTTGATTTTATCATTGGAAAAGTTACAAAATTCGTGCCATGATGATATATGATTAAAATTGCAGCTTTGTTCATCTTTGTAACTGATTTATGCATGTTTAAGCTAGTGCTCTCTTAAAAATACAAATCTGAATTTATTTAAATGCTAGCTTAATTTTCAGCGGAGGTTATGATTAAAATAAAGACCCATAGTGTTTTATGTGCTCTCAAGTTATGAATAGATTAAAGATGTCTTTTATGCTCAAAAATATTGCTAACCTTGTCACAAATATCACTTGTGTGTTGCTCAACCTATCCAAAGCCTTATATATATTTGAGTGCATAAACCTTAGTGTACAAGATTTATTTTTGAGTGCGTTATTGCAGGCCATGATTTCTCTGGCCCGAGACTAAGAAGCTGGTCATTCCATTTTTGCGTATCTATCTTTTTGCTAGCCTTTTATCCGTGCATTGTGTATCCCCGCATCGGTGATCTCACAAACTTCGCCGGATATCCACCCTTAAACCAAATATCATCTTTTGTGATTACCTCCTTGACCACAACCTATCGTTGAGAATGGATCATCAATTCAAGGAAGATCGCAAGACGGTGCCAACGTTGAAGATCTCAAGTATCTCTCCAAGGAAAAATATCTCCGGTACCTACCTTATTTTTCGCCTCTTTGCTCGAGGACGAGCAACGTCTAAGCATGGGGGAGGAGGTAGGTACGGTGCAGTTTTAGAGTTCAAAAGGGAGTATTTTAAAAAAATATATATATATAATGATGAAAGAAAAAATCTGGCGATGTACGTGACTTCCAAGGTGAAGAAAGAAAAAAAAAATATATATATATATATAAGAAAGAAAGAAAGAAAGAAAGAAAGAAAAGAATGAGAAATATGAGAAAGAGAAAAAAATATAAATGTGCGTAAAGTAAATTCCCCGAGCTCTCTAAAAGTGCATTCAAGGCTTCAAGTTAAAAAGATCCATTCTCATTTTCCAACCATGTGCAATCCGATAACGAGGACTTCCTTTGTGCCTCGGGATCACTCTTTGCCATTTGCACATGTCCACTCATCTAAAAGTGTGTGTATTTTTCTCTTTCCCCTCCTTGATTAACATTATTTTCCAATGACCTTTTTGACGAGTCTCGGTAAGACCATGAGAAGCTTGTCTTGTTTTGACAACACCTCATTTATAAAATCTTGTTAGGACTAAACTTTCCCAAAGCTCCATATAAAGCCTACCACATATATATGAGAGGGAAAGGAGTAGAATATATAGGCTTGAGAGACAAGTGAGATGAGAGTTTATGAGCAATATACAAGATGATTTAAATTTGTGAATTTGGTTTAGCTTTTCTTTATCTCGTTCTTTATTTCAAAAATTTCGAGATCTATTTAAAACTTTGTGAGCATGTTAATACTTGTGGGATAAGCTTAATAAGAATCTACCCTCCGTAGAGATGAAGGCTAGCACATTATGGAACTTCAATGAATTAAAATTTTGAGAGCATTATGTTTTCTCATGTGTAATCAAGTGAAAAGTTTAAACATTGTTTAGCAATGATGATATCCATCGAAGGCTTACTTGAGGACGAGCAAGGTTTAAGCATGGGGGAGATGTTGACGGTGAAAATCCGTCAACCTAGCCATGAGTTTACCTTCGGTGTTGGCATGAGTTTTATACCTTATCCATTGGTACTAACCCCCGTGGTATAACAAGTTCACGTGTGCATGTCGGTTTTGGAGTTTAATGTTTATGCAGGGATTTAGTGTTGAATGCAAGACTTTCGGGATAAGTTCATCAAGCACCTCATGACAAGACCTTGAAGTCCTGAACAAGTCATGCAATGAAGTAAAATTAACTCCAAGAAGCCGGGGACTTGATCCGAGAAGACGACAAACTCCAGGGACCTGACCAGAAAAGTGCTGAATCTTGCAAGACAAGGAGTTGAGTCCAATTCGGAGAGAAACCGACGACATGGACCTACATGCGAAGGGGGAAGCATCCGAGAAGCAAGGGAACCGACCTCGGGCAAAGGAGCCCGCGGGGCCGGGCCTAAATGGGCCCCGGCCGGCCGGCCCGGCCCGGTCGGCCCGAGCCCATTTTGGGCCCAAAACCGTCGCCCTTTGCCCTAGCCGCCAATCGGGCTATTTATAGTCCCCCGACCGAGAGCCACGGGGAGAAGATTTCGTCTTCGGCCGCCGAGGAGCAAGAGAAGAGAGGGACACCATGTCGGAGAGGAGAGGGTCGAGCTAGTTGACTAGGGTTTCCCTAGCCGACGTGGGAACCTTGCATGGAAGAACACGTCGGAGTTCCGGAGCTAGAAGCAAGATCAAGGAAGGATCCCGGTGGTGATCTTGTGTATGTATCATTGTCATAGTTGAATTATCAAGTTGAATCTTTTCTTAGCGATCAAGTGTTTCCTCGAAGATTTCGTTTTTCGATCGGCTTTGCTTATTCCAATTCTATTCGCGTGATAGATTACATAGGGTGTTCTTGTAGCCGCGGTGGCTAGAGGTACACGCCGGATCTTCCGAAAGAATCTCGACTTGTCTTTTGACTCGCCCTAAGCTCCCCGCATGAATAGGGATACGTTGTGACGAACGGGGGTCTCGAAAGGCGGATGTTTTCGGATTTGGACGGGAAACCACGATTTAAAGAGGCTTCTATTAAGATTCGATTTGCTACTTCTTCTTTTGCTTGGAACTTCAACAAAAGGCTTACCCCGATCCCTCTAGATCGGTTTATCTACCCAATCTTACTTTGTTTTCTCCGGTCTTTAGTAGATTAGATTTATCTTTGTTTTGTGCTCTTATCTAGATGCATTAGGGTTTCTCTTTTACCAAAGATTGAAGTTACTTGGATTTACTAGATCAACTCTTGCGTCACACATTTGTTCCACGGATTCGATACCTTGGGTTCACCACTCGAGGGAAGAAGGGTCCCTTGACTACGACGGGAGACTTGTACGCTTGCGAGTCACGAACGAACTTTGATACAATTATTAACCGTCAACACCGAATCAAAGGGGTACGCCCCCTTTTGATCCGGACCGTCCGCGCCGATCGACGGCCCCGGTCGCGCTCGGGTGAGGCCGGCGGGGAGGCGGCGGCCGGCCCGCGGCGGCGCCGGCGGATGGCGCGGCGGCGGCTCGCTCGCCGGAGACGGTGTTCTCGAGCTAGGGACCACGGTTTGGGGTGCGGCCGGGCCCTACACGAGCTAGAAGAACGCCCCTCTCCACGGCCGGCGGCGGACGGCGGCGACGGGCACATGGCCGGCGAGCTCGTTTTCGAGTTTCCGGCACGGAACGGGACGGGGGTTGGGTCCCGGAGCCGGGCCGGGGTGATGGCGAACTCGGGGCCGGGGGTCCTTGTGGCGGGAGACGCGACCTCGGTGGCTCACCGCGGAGAGGGGTGGACGGCGGACCTCGCCGGCGTGCAAGCGCCGGTGCTACGGCTCGGGACGCGGGAAAACAAGGGAGGGAGTTGGGTTCTCACCTTGCCGCGAAGTCGTGGGGGCCAAAGAGGCTGGCGGAGGGGCGGCGTCGAGGGAGACCGAGGCGGCGGCGGCGGGATCCCGGCGGAGGAAGGGGGCGCGGTTCGGTCGACGAGGAGGAAGATGCCCCGGGGTGTCGGGTCCTCGTGCGGCGGCACGTGTGGCGATGCGAGGCGCGAGGGGCTCGAAGAGGTGGTCGCCGACGAGGAGGAGCGCCGAATGGCCGGCAATGGCGCGGCGGCCGGCTTCACGGCGGCGGCGCGTGTGCGAAGGTGGAGAGGTGCGGGGCTCGTACGGGTGCGGAAACAAAAGAGTGCGTAAGGTTCGAGCATGCCTTTACGGGGCTAGGAAGGAGGAGAGGGAGCGGCGTCCGGCCAATTGGCCATCAATGGCCATGGCGGCCGGCCCGGCCTTGAAGGCTTTCAATGGGGCGGCTTGATTAGGGGAAACGGAAGGGAGTAAAGGAGGGAGAGGAGTGAAGCCGGGCTTCAATTGCCCTAAAGAGGGAGATTGAGGGAGGGGCGGCGCGAGAGGCGGGAAAATGCGGCGGCGGCGGCGCGCCGATGAAAAACGAGAGGAGAGGAAGGGGTCGGTGGAGGTGGGAGGCGGGCCCCGACGGGCGGGCCCCGGCTCGCGGCGTTAGAGAAGAGTGAGGGAGGGAGAAGCTGGGGCGGCGGCGGGAGGATGGAACCTGGGCCGGTGGGCCGGCCGGGCTGAAAGGGGGAAAAAGGGAGAGGGCTGGGGGTTTTGGGAGTTTTTTCTTTCTTCTCTTCAAACCTTTTCAAACTTCAAATTCAAACATCTTTTAACTTTTCAAACTTTAAAACTTTTCAAACCCTATTTTTCAAGTTTTCAAATTATTTAAAAAAACTTTTAGAACCTCACACAATCAAATAATAAAACCATGCATTCAAAACATGATGCACAAGCACTTATTGCTTCTAAATTATTAAAATGATATTTAATTATTTTAAAGGCCAAATTTATTTGATAATTTATTTAATCCTTAGAAAATAAAATCTAAAACACCTTCTTGCTTACATTAATTTAGTGATGGAAAATTAGGGTGTTACAAATCTACCCCCCTTAAAAAGAATCTCGTCCCGAGATTCAGAGAGATTGGAAAAGAAACTAAGGGAACGCTTCTATAAGCTCATCTTGCATGCTGAGTTCTTCTGGCAGTCATAGCTTCTTGGCACACAAAATTATTCCATCACATTCGCCTAACCAATCCATTCCAAGTATCACATCTATTCCACTAGATGTGAGAACTACTAGATCAGCTTGAAAATTTATTCCCCCGATCTTAACATTGACTTGTGGACATATATAAGTGGATTTCTTTTCACCATTCGGGAAACTAATCAGCAAATGTGTCTTCATAGAACTCATAGGTATATCATGCTTTGCCACGAATTGCTCAGTAACGAAAGAATGTGATGTTCCGGAATCAAATAAAATCGTTGCAGGCACAGAGTTGACAGGAAACGTATCCAGCACAATTCCAGGAGCGTCTTGAACCTGTTCAGCTGTCACGTGGTTCAATCTGCCACACACGTAATTCCGTTGACCCTTGTTGATCTGAGAATTTGCACTTCCATGGTGTATCTGAGATGTTGGTTGTCCAAATCTTTGACCATTGTCTTTCTGGGGAATCTTGATGTTATGATTTGGGCAGATGCTGGTATATCATTCCAATTCTCCACAATTGAAACAACCATTAGAGTGAACTTGAGAGTCGTTTCTCATTAGGGCACCTAAGCGATCTCGATGATGATTTGGAACATGTGGTGTCTGCCGGCTTGAATGTTGGAACTGCTGAATTGAACACTGCAATTGAGAATTTTGCAAATAATTTTCACTTGATTCACCAGAACTAAACTGAGAATTCTGAGATAAGTTGAAGCGAGGACATGTGTTGCTGATTGTCCACGAGATTGGAATTTGCGCTTCTGTTCACCAAGTTTCAAACGTTTTTTCTCCGGACCTATAGTTTTGTTCAAGCAATGTCGTGAAGTCCGGGAAGCCGTGACTCGTAGTTGATAGTTGAGTGGCCTTATCGGACTATCTAGGAGGCATTCTTGCCTCTTTGGGTCAGTATTAACTTCATCTGATTCATGGCGAGACAACTGAGTAAACTTATCCAGATACTCGTTGACCGACATATTGCCTTACTTTAGAGCGAGGAACTCCCTTTGCTTTAAGCTTTATCGCACTAGAGGGAATGTGGTGCACGCGAAAACTATCCCTGAATTCCTGCCAGGTGATGGTGATAGGTACAACATGTGCGACAGTGTACGCATTCCACCATTCAGCTGCTAATCCTTACAAACAGCCTGCTGTATACAGAACCATCTCTCGATCAGTGCATTGTGTCATCTCCAACTTCTTGGTGACAGTCTTTAACCAATCCTCAACATCTAGTAGTTCAGTTGAGTGAGAGGACAGTGACTCATGAATTCCTTATGCTTGTCCACCGGTGCTGGTGATGCTGCTGGTGGTGACTGATGATTTTTTTTCTGTTGAGCTTGAATGTTTTGAATAGTGGCAGACGGATTTTGGATTAGCTGCATCTGAGTGAGAAGGAATTGTTGTGTTACTGGATCCATTGCTGGGTTGAGGGGTGGAGGTGGTGCTTAATTCTGCTGATTAGCAATATGAGCACAAACAACAGATAGAATGTCTTGACCTTCTCCTGACCTGATGCTTACCATCTAATTGTTGGAGAAAAGTATCTCGAGAGGAATAGTGAACCAATGCATGGAGAGATGAACTCAAAACGATAAAGCAACATGAATTTCCAACTTAAGACAATTTCTCATCCTGAGATTCACAAAGGCTAGCATGAAACAAGAGTTCGGGTGTTTAGCATCCAACACTGCTTATCTTGCTTCCATATAATTCGTCTTGCACAAGCTCCATAAACATAATTCTTTATTCTTCACAACTCACTCTATAAACATCACTGGAATACTCAACCTAACTCCCGCTTGTGACTGTCCATTCCTTTTCTCGACTCTGTTGATTTGCCTTTGTAGGATTTTTCTTCTTTTCTTGATAAAGTGATTTGAATAGAGCTAGATCGACTCCATAATTGTTTCTTTTCCCTAAGCTTAGTCATCTCGAATCATACTTCGGGTCCTCATACACAACTTTTAATATTCTTCTCCACTTGATCCAAAGGCTTCTTGGGTACCGACTTATGAAATATCTCTCTTTGTTACAATAGAAACATTCTTTTCTTACTTTAGTATCCTGGCGATTGTATGTTTGACTAGGAGTAAGGGTATTGAGACTTCGATCCGGGGTTGATTACTATCCTATTTTGCACACCAATTAGCAAGATATCCATTTTCTCCATGCTTGAGGCAATATAATCCATCGTGATTAGGCAAAATCCTCTTACACTTTGTTGAACAATTATTAACATAGTGGCCTTCTTCACCACATTTGAAACATAGTCTCTTATACCTTTGTCTTGGCTTTCTTCACTTGCATGCTTCTTGAGTTGTCTGATTCTATCAGGATGAAATGCTTTGAAAGTTATATTCCAATCCTCAATGTTGATAATCTGATTACTGTCTACAGCTTGAGCAACTTCTTCTAGGACTGGATTTTGAGTACATAACTTCATCTTCTTATTGATATCCAAATGGTAACATTGTCTAGCCTCATCTGTCATTAGGCTGGCTTTTTTTTGAGACATGAACGACCATAATGCTCACAACATTGACATGCTCCTGCAGTCTTCATATGTTCTTGTTGTTCATTCGTCCGCAACTCTAATGCTCTATGACTTCTCTGATTATTTTGATGATTCCATACTTCTACAACTTGCTTCTTTACTGGTCCGGCAGGAACTCCAGTTTTGGTTATCTCTGTGTTATGAGGGGATGATGTGTTGATCTCCTTTTGTCCTTGTAAGACTTGAGCTTGCATGACTGATAGATTTTCTTTATCCAATGACGATGAAACAGTTGGAATCTGACGGTTTCACCCAAAACAAGGTTGGAATTCTTAGGATTTGATGCTTGCTCTATAATATACTGATGGATATTAACCATGGTCCGAGTCATTGCTTGCAGAGTCCGAGTTTGTGTTGCCATATACTCCAAAGCATCTTGCGTTCAATTACTAAGGTTGTAGATGGAATATTGATGTTTCCTTTGTTGTCTTTTTCTTCGTAATTTCCATTGGGACTCGCCTTCGATTGTGGGACAAAGATAAGCTCGGAAGAGGTTGGAAATAAACAGATTGAAGAGCAAGGTAAAATTATTGATATCACATCCATTTCTTTTTCCTTATGATTGTAATCACACCGTGGTAGAGAGGAGAATAACGGGGATGAAAGAAATTGACCATCTTTTCTTTAACTGTTTTCATATGTTGATGTCTGTATATGCTTGTAGATTTCTGGTTGTTGAGGTTGATGTTACTTCTTAGACTTTGATCTTCTGACATCCTCTAACCAACTCGAATGGCAGATAAGGATAACCCAGATTTGAACCCAATCTATCTCTATTAACCTAACAATTTATTTCTTGTTGCATTTGTGGCCATCACTCCACAATACAACTCACACAAACAAAGATCCAAATCAAACATGTGTTCAAACAACAAACATCAACACAACGTTCGTCCTCACAGAAACGTTTCTATCGAAGTTTGATAAGGGGTAGGTAATCTAAGAACTTATATCGGACATCCTCGGTGGTGAAGATTCACGCGATAGCACAAGAAACGAACTCGAATAGATCAAAACAAAACGATGTGTTTTAACAAGAAGACAAGATTAAATTAGATTTTATACGTAAAATAAGTCAATTTTGAAGGATGACGAGGCTTTCTGGAACATGAATCCTTATTTTTCGACCATTTCTAACTTAAGGTTGCGTCCTACGATCAACATTGCTCGATACCACTCTGTCACACCCGATTTTCCGAAGAAAACCAAATGCATCTCATATGTGCGCCGGGATCAAGTTTACACACATATGATGGACGTCATGAGTGAAATATCAATAAACAAGCAATAAAAACGTACAAGAGTTAAACCATTACATTATCTCTTTATTACACTCGGACGTTAGACTCGAAGGTCTTTACAACGAACAAATGATAACTATGAAGACGCAAAGACCGTCTTCATCTTCCACAGCATCCGACCGGGGGCACGCGAGCCTCAGAACTCCTCGTAGTCGCTGAAGTACTCTTCTCCAGTGATCTCCTCTGAACAGCGGGTAAGCAAGGGTGAGCACACTTATGGTTGGAGCTCAGCAAGTGGGGGAAAGATGCAAGGCCATCAAGGATAGGCTAAGAGTTTGTGCAGTTAGCATTTTTAATGTTGGTCAAATTTTATTAGCAAGCACCTATTTACTAGATGTAAGTTCATACCAACCCACTTAAGCATTTAGAAAAGCATCTTCTCTCAAAACCCACAAGAAACCACGATTTAATTCCATCTTCAAGTTTATTAATCATGTGGGGGTCCGAGGCCACTCTTGACCGTGAGCACGGCCGATCAATCGGTTTTACACTCGCAGAGGTTGTACACTTTACCCACGGTTCGTGTTCCCCATGTCGCCGGGTTGATCGGACCCTTAAACACTTCCAAGGTGAGTGGCTAGGGGTCCACTACGAAGCCTTTACAAAGGAAAGAAGAGAAACCAACGCCCGCAACAAGCATAAAGACGGAGCGGACCATAACCCTCCCTAATGGTCGCACCTTAGCCAAGGTCGCTACCCCAAAAGAACCGGGCTATACCCCTTCAACTCCGGCCCCCGTGCCCCTCTCGGAAAAGAGCTATCAGCTAACCCACTCTCCTAATTAATCGGCTAAGCCAGAGCCATGTGGACTGTGGTTGTACTGTTATCCTGGGTGGTTCTCCATGTTCCGATTAAACCATATGATCTTGTTATTAACCATAAGCACACACATACATGTATATCATCCAAGCTATCATGATCAACATTCATCATATTGCATAAGATTCATTTTAACCATCCCAAGTTATAGCAACTAAGCATTTCTACCCAAAACATTTATTTAAAAAGGGTTGTCCAAGGTAATGAAGGTAAAAGTATAGTCATGTCCTTAAAAAGGTAATTCCCAACAAGTTTATGCAATACAACATTTAAAAGTAAACTTAGTTATCATGCAAGTTGTGTGGGTCAAAATATAATATGCGGGGGGAGAAGTCCACTTGCCTTCCTTGCTTAAACACTCGGGGTTCTTCTTCTTCAAACACTTGCTCTTGATCCTCTTCAACCGGTTGCTCACTTGAAAGCGGCACGGTGTCTACGAGCACACAAGAAAGTATACAATAAACAAAACAATACACCAAGCAAAGGTAAATTGATCTGACATAAGAAACAGATAACAAGGTAGCTTTAAAGAAAGGTGGCTAGGAAAGATTAGGTGTAAGAACATAGTTGATTCACCAAGAGAGAACAAGGGTTGGCTCTAGGAAAGCGAACACAAAAGCACTAGGAACTATCGAAAGATTTGGATGATCATAAACAAGAGCTAGCTATGTGCTTGGTATCTTTTAGTGAAGTAAAATCATGTGTATAGGTTATTTCAAAGAAATACTCTATTAATAAATAAGCGAGTTATATTTGTATTTAAAAGACGATGTAAACCTAGCCCAATTTTATTAATAAATATTCAAGTATGATTTATGCAAATTAAACATTTTAATTCAAAACAAGCATGTAAAAGCATCTAGGCGCTTATCTTTATATTTCGAGTTATTCTAATCAAATTACGACTTAAAAACACATTTATATTCGTATTAATCAAAATAAAAATTTAATTAAGAAAACTCGAGATAAACCTATATTGCTTTTATTTAGGAAGTAAATTGCATAAACATTACTCAAATTAAGTTTGATTATAAAAACTGAGGTACACAACTAATTGGCTTTTAATTATAAGAAATATTTAACTAGTATTAAGCATATTAACTTTCTTATGAAAACACGTGTTGAACTTCTAATTAGATTTTAATTAGAAAAGCATGCATAATAAGACTTAATCATATTTAACATTTAAATAAACTATAAAACAAAGAACATGTACAACATTGGTCCTATCACGTAGTTTTAGTTGATATGAGCCCGACGCAACTTGAAACGGTGGAAACGGAGCTAAAACGCACAAGGTACAACCAAAACAAGGTTCTAAAACTGACGGGCTTGAAAAGACGGTCGCGTGGACACCAAGAACGCTTAAAACGGAGCTAGGACGAAAAAGATATGGCTAAAACAAGTTTCAAGGCTTTTCTGTGAAGAAACAGGGCTTTCAGGGGCTTATCTGCAAGAAACCAGGGGCTAAAACATAATTATGCATATAAACCTAAGGTTTATAGCGCAAAAGACAAGATTAGACCTCTGGTGGGAAAAACTAAAAAGGACAGGGGCTTAAACGTTGAAAACAGGACCTAACTGAAAGGATTTCTATAGGCGGAAGGGCATGGTTGTGAATTCCAGAAACAGGAGGTCCTTTTTGCAAAACTGCCAAGGCAGCCAGCGGAAGGGCTGAGGGTGTGCCACGTGGCTGACTGCGATTGGCTGGGCTGACGCAGGGCTGAGGCAAGCATGACGCGCGCGGTGGACCGGCGCCCGTGGACTTGGTCCACCGGTCCACCGTGGACCGAATCAAAGGGATACGCCCCCTTTTGATCTGGACCGTCCGCGCCGGTCGGACGGCCCTGGTCGCGCGCGGGTGAGGCCGGGCGGGGGAGGCGGCCCGGCCCGCGGCGGCGCCGGCGGATGGCGCGGCGGCGGCTCGCCGGGAGACGGTGTTCTCGAGCTAGGGACCACGGTTTGGGGTGCGGCTGGGCCCTACACAGAGCTAGAAGAACGGCGAACCCAACCAGGGCTACAGAGAGGTGGCTCGGGTGACGTGCAGGGGCCTCCACGGCCGGCGGCGGACGGCGGCGACGGGCACATGGCCGGCGAGCTCGTTTTCGAGTTTCGGGCACGGAACGGGACGGGGGTTGGGTCCCGGAGCCGGGCCGGGGTGATGGCGAACTCGGAGTTGGGGGTCCTTGTGGCGGGAGACGGGACCTCGGTGGCTCACCGCGAAGAGGGGCGGACGGCGGACATCGCCGGCGTGCAAGTGCGGTGCTACGGCTCGGGACGCGGGGAAAACAAGGGAGGGAGTGGGGTTCTCACCTTGCCGCGAAGTCGTGGGGGCCAAAGAGGCCGGCGGAGGGGCGGCGTCGAGGGGAGACCGAGGCGGCGGCGGCGGGATCCCGGCGGAGGAAGGGGGGCGCGGTTCGGTCGACGAGGAGGAAGATGCCCCGGGGTGTCGGGTCTTCGTACCGGCGGCACGTGTGGCGATGCGAGGCGCGAGGGGCTCGAAGAGGTGGTCGCCGACGAGGAGGAGCGCCGGATGGCCGGCAATGGCGCGGCGGCCGGCTTCACGGCGGCGGCGCGTGTGCGAAGGTGGAGAGGTGCGGGGCTCGTACGGGGTGCGGAAAAAAAAAGAGTGTGTAAGGTTCGAGCATGCCTTTATAGGCTAGGAAGGAGGAGAGGGAGCGGCGTCCGGGCCAATTGGCCATCAATGGCCATGGCGGCCGGGCCGGCCTTGAAGGCTTTCAATGGGGCGGCTTGATTAGGGGAAACGGAAGGGAGTAAAGGAGGGAGAGGAGTGAAGCCGGGCTTCAATTGCCCTAAAGAGGGAGATTGAGGGAGGGGAGGCGCGAGAGGCGGGAAAATCTGGCCGGCGGCGGCGCGCTGATGAAAAACAGAGGAGAGGAAGGGGTCGGCTGGAGGTGGGAGGCGGTCCTGACAGGCGGGCCCCGGTGGCGGCCGAGAGAGAAGAGTGAGGGAGGTAGAAGCCGGGCCGGCGGCGGGGTTGGAACTCGGGCCGGTGGGCGGTGGGCCGGCCGGGTTGAAAGGGGGGAAAAGGGAAGAGGGTTGGGGGGTTTGGGATTTTTTTTTCTTCAAACCTTTTCAAACTTCAAATTCAAACATCTTTTAACTTTTCAAACTTTAAAACTTTTCAAACCCTATTTTTCAAGTTTTCAAATTATTAAAAAAAAACTTTTAGAACTTCATACAATCAAATAATAAAACCATGCATTCAAAACATGATGCACAAGCACTTATTGCTTCTAATTTATTAAAATGATATTTAATTATTTTAAAGGCCAAATTTATTTGATAATTTATTTAATCCTTAGAAAATTAAATCTAAAACACCTTGTTGCTTATATTAATTTAGTGATGGAATATTAGGGTGTTACACGCCCGGGGGTCGGGATGACTCCGCTGGGGCCCTCCTCATCCTGCTCCCATAGCGAGCGTCCACCTCCCGGCGACACGGTGCTCCACCTCCGCGGTAGGGAGAGCACTCTGCCTCGCGCTTGGCGTCGGCTGCCGCGCCCCCACCTCCCCGTTGGCGGCCTCGGCTCCACCTTCCCGCCGGTGGCGACCGCCTCGCTAGTGTCTCCACCTCCCTCTGGAGCTGCTTCCCCGCCTCTGGGGCGGGCCGCCACATTGATCATGTTGTCATAAATCACCAAAATCAAACTCGAACTAATGGCATATGAGGCCATGTTCGCTACACCTCCGCCCGAGCGATTGGGCAATCAGCGAGTCGGTGCTTCAGTGGTGGACTAACATCACTACTGCAAGAGACATTCCCCAGAAAGCTACACGTTCCTTAACGCTATTGATTCTTTGGGAGATCTGACTGGAGAGGAATAGCAGGGTTTTTGATCGTCACTAGTCGTCGGTCCTAACCGTCCTAGCTAAGATCAAGAGTGAGGTGTCGGCTTGGATAGTGGCAGGAGCGAAAGAGCTGTCGGCTCTCTTTGTGCGAGTGTAAATACTTTTAGTTAGGCCGGATCCCGGTTTGTACTCTTCTTCTATATCAATGAATAGGCACGCTGGTGCCCGTTCGTTCAAAAAGAAAATGAAATCCATCGTACTAATAAACTAGCTGAAGCACTAGCAGACTATAGGAGCCCAATGCAAGTAGACAATGGCACTTTCGTCGGGGAAACGTGTGCTGGCCGGCCATGGCACTTTTGTCCAACCATAAACAAGACCATAGTTTCTGCTTGGATCGAGACGTGATGAGGGAAAGAAACGATAGACAATTTCTTTCAAAAAAAAAGAAATGATAAACAATGTATGGAGAGTGGAACCTACGATAAATTAAACCGCTGCATCTGGGTATATGGAGCCAGCCTACAATTAGTATAATCTTGTTTACGGTTTGAGATGGGCTCCGCTCAACAATGTTTTGTTGGGGAATCTACTCATGTACCAGCCAATTGGCCGATACAAGGTAAGGTGGGATCGCCTAGCTCGAGAACGACCGAAGCGCAGGTACGTAAGTAGATCGATCGGCTGGATCCACCGATCGTGGCGTTAGCGCTCATGTAGGTCGGAATCGGCTGCGGTGTAGAAGCCAATAGGATCTAGATCGAATGGATGGTAATGATAATAACAAAAACTACAAGAATTTGGTACAAAAACTTGTAGATCTAGCTAATATCGGTAAAGGGTGAATAAAGAACTAGACGAAACCTCAGCGATGCGCCCGGCCGGAGGTTAAAGCCTAGGATTATTCGGTAAAACGGTACTCACAAGCTTGCCGGAGATCAGTTGATGCAGCCCGACGAACCCGAAGCACGACATTGTAGAAAAGGAGAAAAACGCAATGGCGAAGTCCCTGAAAAATAGATGTTGTAAAGGTAGATGCTGTAAAAGTAAAGGGTTTTCCCGGAAGCGGTTTGTTTGATATTGGTGCGTACAGATTTTCTGACCACGCAGGGTCGCTATTTATGTCTTGAGGTCAAACCCGACTCCTAGCCGATTACGTCATTGTTTACTTGCATCTAAAGACAAGAACTACTAAAAATAGAAAAGGACTCTCGCAAGAGTCTAAGACCTCCTAAAAACTGATTTCTTGACCCGTTGCCAATCATGGATCGACCCACCTCCATCGTGCATTACTTTCGGCGTATCCCTCTGAACACCGCCTTCTTCATGCCCATCGACCGATCTTCGCATTAGTCATCGGCTGATCGCTCTGACTCGCTGGCCCACTGTGAGGGTCGAACTTCCTTGGCCATCAGCAAGTCCCATTGACAATTTCTTTCTCTGTTCAATCGGCAGATTGCACCCTGCTTTTCATCGACTGCTTCTCCTTGTCTCTTTTGACTTGATTTTCCAAAAAAGGGTGTAAACAGTAAGTAGGTCTGCGTGGGCCCGATTAAGGAGATTATGGTTAACGAAAAAAACCCATGGCCTATTTGGTGGACAAGCGCATCTATCTTCCTTCAGGTATGAAGATGGTGAGTGATGGGCTTGATAGCGATTAGCTCAGCATTGGGCCCAATCAAGTGGGCTCAAACGAACATCACTATCTGTCTCTGGACTTGTTTTGGCCTTTTTTTTATGTAGTAATTTGAAGGCTCGATGTACAAACATACACAAAAAAGTAATGTCACGCCGATAGAATACCCATGCATTTCTTTTTTGGAAGGCATGTTGAACCGTTCAAGTTGAACATTTGGAACCGCCTAATACTACAGACGTAATTAAGCAAGTATTTGCTAGACCTCCTTTTTCATTTTTTCAAAATGCATTCATGATGAGACAGTTTCTTGTTGGATTTTAGTTAAGATCATATAATTATACTTGTCGTGATAATAAGAGGGAAAGCAGCACGCGTTGACGATGAAGAAAATAACATGTGGAAGAAAGGAAAGAAAAATCGAATGAAGGTGAAATCAGATCAAACAATAAAAACCATGCACGGAGCCCGGCCGGCAATGAATGACTCTCACATCGTCGCATGGGCCACCTGGCCGACCTGGGCCGCATATGCACTACACGATATCATCAGGAGTTGTTTGTTCAGATTGTTGTGTCAGTTTGTTGCAAGAAATTGTGAAGCAGCAGACATATTTTCTAACAATGTTTTGTCAGGGAGTCTGTATATAGTTGCCAGCGAAACGCGTGCTGGCCGGCCATGCATGGCACATTTGGCCAACCATAAACAAGACTATGGGCATGTTTGGAGAAATAACTTAGAGTTATTTTGAGGGCTAAAGTTTAGCCTAAGAAAATAGCTCTATTATGAAATAGCCTTGAGCTGTTTGGATCCAAGGGCTATTTGAGCTATTTTTTTTTGCAAACTACTTGTATACACGTTGACAGCCCCTTGTGAGTGAAATAAATTGGAAAACAGGCTGCACTAGGAGGAAGGATATCGCCGCACAAATATGCAAGCAACCTGATGACGTGGTAAACAACAATACTGCAACATCATCCATCCCCTGCTTTTCTTTCTTCTTTGTTGTCCATACACATGAGATGTCTCATGAGATGTCTCACACAAACATATATACAAGTCCTGAACCAAACAAAAAAAAAATTACAAGCCACGAAACAAAGCATGTGCCAACTCATCACGGAAATTATTCATGCTGCTGTCTTCAACAAGAGGTTCATCTTCAGGCCATTCCGACTGAGAGGACACAGGCATTGGTAAATAATTTGCATCCGCATCACACCTAGCAAATTCTCTATCCGCAATTTTGCTATCTCGAATGAAATTATGAAGAGCCATGCAAGCAACAATTATTCTAGTTTGCTTTTTTTCTGGAAATTTTTGCATGTTCAGTAGTATCCTCCATTTCATCTTCAGCACTCCAAAAGACCGCTCTATGACATTCCTAACTCGAGAATGTGCATGATTGAAGGTTTCTTTCATACCTTCAGGCGGGGGGCCATTTTGCCATTGCTCCACATGATACCTTGTGCCTCTATATGGTGAAAGGTAGCCCGGGCGGTTTGGGTACCCCGCGTCAACCACATAATACTTCCCTACATAGGCATGTACACGATGAGACAAAGAGAAAATGACAGAAATACTTGTACAACGGTTGCAGCAGTTTACCTGGTGGTGGATGTGGAAATTTGTGAACATAAGTAGTCATTGCATCTTTGAACACTCTCATATCATGTACTGAACCAGGCCATCCCGACAACACAAAGGTAAACCTCATGTCAAAATCACAAACAGCAAGCACATTTTGTGTGGTGTCGTTGTGTCTGTTCAAATACTGAATCCTCTTGCTCTTTGGCACCACAACCTTTACATGTGTCCCATCTATTGCTCCTATACAGTCATTGAAGTGTGGCCAAAAATCTGGATGCTCTAAGTTAGGGTGCACATCTGAAAATTCTGGGTCCCTTGGTTTAATTAAGTTAGGTGCCAACCGGAGGATACAAGTCAAAACATGGTCAAATATCCGGCTTATTGTCTCTAGCGACCTAACAAAACGGTCCTCAGCCTGTCTAACTGACTGTGGTGCACCAACAATCCACAAAAACATAGCAAGAGCCTCTACAGATGATATTTGTGATGTTGACTGCAACCCATATGACTCAACCAAAGTATTATGCAGCCTATTAAATAAAGGTCTCTCAACCCTAAACATCTTGTAGCAAGAGGAATCTCGGGCTAAAGTCCTCTGAATCCATTGCAAACCTGACTCCCCAGCCACTCTTCTTGATAGTTTGACAAAGTAGTTATCAGAATACATACCAAGGATAGGGACCATTTGCACAACGAAATTCTGCACCATCTTCAAATTCTTGCGGCACATGGAAATAATCTCATCCTCACTTGATGATGTGCTCCCTCCGTCTTCTTCTTCTGCATTCATCTGTCCATTGCCCTCATCCTGCTTCAACAAATGTAGGAAGATGTCGGAAATTGCAACAATGCACAAATGACAATAATATGTTCAGCACATAGATAAATGATGATAGTTATCACAAAAGATAATAATATTCATCACATCACATAGATAAATGATGATAGTTATCACAAAAGATAATAATATTCATCACATCACACATAATAGGTTCAACACAGTATACATTAGTAGGTTCCTAAGACCACTACTCCAAATTTTGGTCCCTGCACCATTTCTTGAAGTAATTGAACCTAAGCTCAGGACTTGGTAGGCCAGAAAAGAATTCCCTTTCGAAGGGATCTTTGAACATCTTGGCCATAGCAAACACATGATCACTAGTTTGCTCAATGCCACACTCAAAAGCCAGCTCCTGACACCTCTTCACTGAACTGGCCTGCTTGTCATTAGCACGTTTCAGCATTTCCTTGTTGTTGAGCTGTACAGACTCCTTGAAGGTAATTGATATGTCCTTGACATACCGAACCATTGGACTTTTGCTCCTCTTTACTGGGCTGTCACAAGTGCTGGTACTACTAGCAAAGGACCTCTTGCTCTTTTGGCTACTTGAACTTCTAGGTGTTTGTACATAGTCCTCTCCTGCTTCAGCACTTTCATGTCCCAGTTCCTCACCATGTCCCTCACCATAATCATCACCAGGCACAAAGGCTGTGCTTCCATCCACAGTATTACCACGAAACATTTCTTCCAGCTGATCCAAGTTTGCCGGAGGACCTTTCAACACCTTCTTCAGATAAGGTTTACCCTGCAAGAAAAGCAACAGAAAATGAGGAAAAGTTTCTATAATTTCTGAAAGCACAGCAACAGGACATTTCTTCAGTTAGTTTCAGATCCTTCTTTTACAGAGAGGAACATTCCAACAGGATTACTTTTCCTTCTTTTACAGAGAGGAACATTCCAACATGCAGAAAAATAACTCAAAAATGCTGCCTCGAGCGCTAGCACTATGTTGCCCAACTGCTGCAAGGATTTATAGGGCTGTTATTTTCAGGCAGTTCATCTGAAGCCAGATGATAGTGACTCTGACCAATCGCCAAACATGTTAAGAGAGAAACTTGGCATCGACAGTATAAACATATCTAGCAGTTCAGTAGGGTCTAAGCATGAAGAGTTCGACGGGAATATAAACAGTTCAGTAGAGAAAACAGACCGCTACTCATTTTCCTTCTATACTGAACAATACAGTAAAAACCTAGATGCTGGAAAAGCCCAGCAGACTTTAATGTATTCCAAAATTAGCCAGAGAGCGCAGGCAGCAGGCCAATACAGATTAGAAATGGAAAGTACTACTAGTAGTTTGTTGGAAATCGATCGCCCGGAGCGAGCGTGAGCTAAATAGCAGGGGGCCCAGGCCTGCTGTAAAGGGATGCCTAATTTTCATGATTACAGCTGCATACCAGACATTAATTTGGTAATTAATTAACCTCAATATATACAGCGCCAATGACTCTGAAATCACTACTCCACCATCGATATATAGCTCCCAATTCACAATATCTGGAACACCGTACCAGAGAGCAAGATCCTGCTCAAGTTACCATCTTACAGGAAAGCTTCCCACACTAACTAGCCAGCTTGTAACCTTATAGTTTTGAGCATATGATAACTGAGCATGTATACACCTTAATCATGATAACTGAGCTTTTCGGTTTGCTCAAACATTCTTTAGAAACAACGGATAAACCAGCATTATTTGAGGGCCCCAGAGAGCTCCGATCCACCAATTAGTTAATCATGGAAAAGATTAGAGTGATAGTGGAAGTTAAAAAAATGACCATTACTCATTGTGTACGTAGAGCTAGCTAGCAAAGCCTTTTCCTTCTAGGTGCAATGAATTGCATGACCTGATCGACGCACGCCCATGTGTTCAGTTGCAAACAGTGCATTCAAGAACAGTGCATATAATATTTGGGTAAACAGTGCATATAATATTTTTGGTAAAGGCCCCAGACTAGCTGTATACTATATATTGTATACAGCACAATTAAGGTGTACCCAGATCATGCACAATTAACACAGCTGTATAGGCATGTACTCAAGAACAGAAACCATCACATGATAACTGAGCAATCCAAGAAACAAACAGTCAATGTATAGCTGTCAAAGTGCAGAAATTATGTTCCAGCTAAAGCCCCCTCTAAATACTCAAGATCCTGATCACGACAGATATCACAGGCTGTATAACTACAGATATAAATGAGCATAGATCAGCTGGCAAGTATCACACTGCTACCAGTACAGATATATCCCAAAGAGTAGCAGCTTATAGATATGGCATTTGTACAAATATAACTCAAACATGTCCAAATGGCTACTAAATTTGTTCACTGACAGAAAGTCAAAAACTACTGAGCTAGAAATTTACAGGTTAGAAAACTAATGACTGACTGTAGATTGAACTACTAAATTTGTGAAAGAACCACCAGGATAGCAGCTTGATTTTCTGAACTATTATATTGCTTAATTTGAAACATTTGCATAAGCCAATGACCCAAAATTCAGAGTTAATTATTTAGGATGTATAGTACTGGAAAACATAAGGTATGTATGGGAGAAATGTACCTCTACGTAAGGTTTCCAATACTCAGAATCAGCATCAACACTTCCATCTGCCTTTCTCCCTAAACCTGTGTGTACTTGCAAGAAGCTCCAGAAGGAGTAAATGCTTTTGAGTATGCCAATTTGATTCTTGAACTGAATTCGGTCATGCAACAATCCAGTTTTGGAATAATAGCCAGCGATTATAGCTTGATACCCTTCAGCACTCATTTGAAGACCATTGTACTGTCCTGCTCTAACTTGATCTAGGCACAAATCCAACAGATAACTATTATTCCTATCAGACCAGTTTGCTCGAGAGCCATTGCTCACCAGAGGGCCAGTGAAGCTTCCCAAGTCCTCCTCCTCCTCCCATGCATGCTCTTCATCAAGGTTGATGTAGTTGCCGCTGGGTGGGAGCGGAGGGCCGGTACTCCTCCCTGCACGGCCACCACGCCCCCCACGGCCGCGTCCACGGGCACCACCACGGTTGGACGACCTGCCACGGCTCCCACGCCCACTGCTGCTCACACGCCCACCGCGGCTCCCACGACCGCCGCCACCATTGCCTCCACTGTGGGCAGGCCACGACGGAACGGCGTCGTCATGTCCACCACTGCCGCCTGCCCACGTCGACGACCCACCGATGAAGATGCCTCCATCGCCTCCACCGTGGGCAGGCCAGGACAGCATGGTGTCTCCATGGCCACCACGGCCGCCTGCCCCAATCGCCGACCCGCCGATGAAGATGCCGCCATTGCCTCCACCGCGACCACCTGCCGCCGACGTCGAGGCGCCGAAGTTCAGTTGGCGAGCGCGCGGTTCACTCTGAGCTGCCCAGCCGGCCCCTCCTCCCGCACGCTGGTTCGGCACTCCCAGAGAGCGTGTTGCGCGAGAGGGAGGGAGCCCGGAGCCTCGGCCGCGTCCAGCTCGTGCCTCGCCGTCGCCCTGGAGGTATGTGCCGTAGTCGTGCAGATGGGGGAATTCCTCACCCGGCGGCGCTTGTGAGTTGAGGTCCAACGGCTGCACGCTGGCGCGCGGAGAAGGAGCGTGGGCGGGGCCGGTCTCCAACGGCTGCGAGGGCCAGGCATCGCCGCCGGTGGATGACGGCTGCTCGTGGAAGAAGAGATCGAAGCCGCCACCGTCCATGGATCGGAATCACAGTCTGCGGACGCGGCCGGGATGGGAGGAGACGGCGAGGCGGAGAGGCGCCGACGTGGGTGGGGGGGGGAGGGGCGGCGCGCGCGGGTGGGGGAGGGGGCGACGGCGCGGGTGGGGGCGGCGGCGCGCGCGCGGGTGGGGGGGAGGGAGCGGCGGCGCGGGTGGGGGAGGTGGAGGGGACGGCGGCGCGGGTGGGGGCGGCGGCGCGCCGCGCGGGTGGGGGGGGGGGCGGCGGCGCGGGGTGGGGGCGGCGGCGCCGGCGCACGGCCGACCCCCCCGAGGCGTGGCCGCGTGGGTGGGTCTGGGGGTGGGAGGCGAGGGCACACGGTGGAAATAGCCCAATTAGCATCTCTTTGAGGGATAATTTTTTTTGATGAGCTAGTTGCAAATAGCTCAAAAATAGCCCACCTGTTTGGCTGCTTATTGAGCTATTTGGGCTAAAAAGGGGTGGGCTAGAAAATAGCTCATGGATTCAAACATGCCCTATATATAGTTTGTGCTTGGATCGAGACGAGATGAGGGAACGAAATGATAGACAATTTAGTTCAAATTAACAAAGAAATAAATGTATGGAGATTGGAGCCTGCGATAAATCAAACCGCCGCGTCCGGGTATATGGAGCCGGCCTACAATTAGTATAATCTTTGTTTACGGTTTGAGATGGGCTCAGCTCAACAATATACGCCCTCCGGTTTGGTAAATGAAGTCGTTTAGGACAGCGACACGGTCTCCAAAGTACAATTTTGACTTCTTATTTTTATAAAAATATTTATTAAAAACTAATATATGTATACTTTTATGAAAGTATTTTGAAAGACAAATCTATTCATGTAGTTTTCATATTTCCAAACTCAATGACTTCAAAGTTATTCATGATTTATAATCCCAAAGTTTGACTCAAATCATGTCCAAAACGACTTCATTTACAAAATCGGAGGGAGTATGTTTTGTCGGGGGAATCTACTCATGTGCCCCCGCCAACCAATAAACATCTTGTTTAATCTACAGCAGCTGGCGCGCGTCATGCCAAATAAAGATGGCAGGCAGGTCTAGTGGTCGGCCTGGGTGGGTTGTCATCACGGGAGTAGTTGCAATCATTGTTTGTCGGGGGTATCATTTCGTTCGTTCCAAGACGCGAGAAGATTAACTAACTAACTAACACTGTACCATCACAACTTGAGATTGTTATATATTTTGGTGACACTTGCACGGCTTTATGGCACGGATTAGTTTATAGCAGGGTAGTTAGCAGCTTCTAATATTACTTGATCCAAGAGATGGTAGGATTAACTAACACTACTCCTAGGTGATAATAACCCGCACGTTGTTGTGGGAATTTCTATAAAGTTTGAAGATGTAATTTCAAACCAGAAACACTAAAATGATTGCATCACAACAATTTTTTTTTCAAATAACATAATGTGGATGAAAACACAATCATTTCAATGTGAGAGAACTACTTAGAAATTTGTAGCATAGTACTCACAAAGACTAACACAATGCATGCATGATTACTATTAGTCCACTGTTTTTATTTTTTCTTCTCAGAATCCAAGAGTGATGACATTTTATAGCAGAATGGTTTGTAATTCGCTATGATTTTATTATTTCGGTGACACTTAGCACATCTTGATAGATGCTTTGTTTTTTTCTGTTAGGATTAGTCAAGTATGATTTCATAGTATTTGGTGTTGCACTCGTCAATGTGATAGTCACACCTAGTTTTAAAGGGGAAAATCAAATGTATAACTCAGATCCAGGATCAAGTTACACACATGTAATAAGAATACCAAAAACAGTGCAAACAACGTAAACATAGTATTATTGTTTTACATAACCGAATGTCCCATAAACGAACCAACAAACAAGTATCTAGCAGCAGAAATTCAAAAGGGATGACTCTACAGGCAGTACACTGGTGGACACGTACCAGTGTTAAAATAATATTTTTTTAGAGAATATGTGATGGATGTGATTGGTGAGTAGTGGACATTCAACGCCTCTTTTTGTGAAGAGAGGGAAGGGGTGGGGGGGGTGGGGGATCTAATGTGTTCATGTATTAATTAAGCTGTTTGTTCTAAGCCCTACTCTGTATTCTCCGCGGTTTGATGTGCCTCAGCCTTACAAGTACATACTCCTAGCTATATAACAATGTCTTGTCAGGGCAGCTACTCAACTGCGCTCGGTATTTCAAGGAAGAGTTGAGATGAGCCATAACCAAATAATCAAACCCAACCACTTGCATTGTGCTGTCTTGGAATCAAACCGCTGCATGTGGCACATACGAGTAGTCTTCTTTATGGTTTGGGATGGGCTCAATGCACATGATGTATAATATTGCTTACTGCACGACGCATAGCTGATATATAATTATTGAGATATCGAGGTGGCGTGGTGAATATTTTGTAGCAGAGTTGTTACTAGTTTTTTATATTAACTAGATGATTCCCCGCGCGTTGCTACGGGATTGAAATAACTTTCGATAAACTATGAACCATTAATTGTGATTGTTTAGTTGCTTGTAAAAATAGTGCACCTTGCAAAGATTGTACCCCGAGAGTCATATGAGTTATCTTTTGATGAAAATTGTAAGCTTTTGTGTTACTTTTGAATAGATAAGAAAAAATCATCTAGAATTCAAAATGATGTGCACCGCGTAAGAAAGATAAATAATAATTAATGCATCTTAGTGGGGTATTAATACATCCCGATTATGACGTGGCTTCATGAGAGAAATCATGAGAGTTGGCCCATGTGCCTACGAGGCAATGTACTTGGCTGATTCGCCTAGCAATAAGCCCTCCTTTGCAGCTTTCACCTTGTAGATAGATTTGGCTTTGGCGTCCGACAACGATTGGGAAGCGGCTTCGGCGGTGGTGACAAACGGAACCCCGAGGGCTTTGAGGAAGATGATCATGAGTTTTGAACTTTGTTGTTATTTTACTTTTCTTTGGGATCCTGTCTATAAGTGGGTATGTATAATGTGCTAAAATCAATACGTTTTCCTTCTAAAAAAGGTTGTGTTGTTCTCATATGGTCACAAGTAGTCATATCGCAAGGGCCGTGCTTTGGCCAAGACGACACGAACACATGTCGCCGTGCCATGGGTCATGTTTGGGCCTAGTTAAAAAGTTAGCATGCCATGTTGGCACGGCATGACGTACCTCACGTTCCTAGAATTCTAAGCATGATACGGCACGAGGCACAAGAGGGTCGGGGCACGCCGATACGACCCGGCCCAAGTCCCGGCTCTACCTAAGATCATTGACCCGTCGGTGGAACAAGTTGTACACACATGTGTCAATCACATGTTTCAAACACTAAGACAAAAAAAGGACCATTATACGCCCATCGAGTTCTCAACAAGTCAACATTACAAATGGTAATAAAACAGTAATTAACAAAATAAATAGTACATATTAAGCCAATGCTTTGGTTATTTAACCTAATTGGTACCTACACATGGTACATGGAAAGTAGGATCCGCCACATATTTATGAATTGGGAAGTTCAAGTTATGCACTTGACATAGTATATAATGTTGGGAAACTAGACTTTGTATTTGAATGGACTACCTTACTAGAAGATAGATGTACAAATACTTTGAAGTTGAAGAGAACGATCTCGTAGCTTCTAGCGGCTCCTTTCTCCTTTTTTGATCTTCCTACTTGAAGTGAGCATGACAAAGGTATATGTGATCTTATCGGCAAATGTGGTACCTCTTCTCGCCGGTAGTTGTTTCATTATCTATTAGCCGCAGAAAATCGGTAGAAGACATAAATTCATGATTCTAGTGGATCATGATGTGGATAGCTTGCATGTTGAGATAAGACCTAGTGGATAGGGATGTGGACCCCTTACATGTTGAGAGAAGTCTATCTCGTGATGTTTAGTGGGATTCATCTATAAAGTTGTTATAGATAGATACCACAAAACTTAACCGAACAAAAACCACATACAAGGCGAACAAGGCCAAAAGCCAAAACAAGAAATCACAATCGAGGATGACCAAGGTCGCCAATTCCAATGAAGCCGCCGAGCCCACCTCCGAGCTTCCTCAAGGATATGCGGTGCCGAGCCGCGATTAAAGCACGACTCGTCATGAACACATCGATTTCTCTACCTCCATAACGACCGAGACCACCAAAATAGTCAAGGAATTGAACCCTTTGCATTGAAGCTTGCTTACCTACTTCCCGATATCCAACCACCACTCAAAGAATGGAAACTCCACCGTGGCGTCGGACACTACAAGTCGTAGTAACACGTAATTCGAACCACGTATCACGACTATAGACACATCCGAGCAGCGAGATGGTCCAAAGTTTCGACATCTTATGCACAAAGTGCACACTTGTTGACGATCGTTAAGTACTACTTTTATGCCATCAATCAACTCCCGCATAAAATAAATGGAAAGTGATTATCAACACTAGGACAAGGATTATACTTACAATTTCCACAAGTGTCAGTGTTTCTAGCTTTTGATGCAGGACAACCAAGATACACATGAAATGATATAGCTGAGAGCAAGTGCATTAATGGCATGAATATGACATCATCATAAACAGTCCCAAATTCCAATTTGTACTGCACCATTGTCACAGGCTCGTTGAGACGATCGAAATGGATATATCATTTGTACACTTCGGAGCTAGATGAAATGAGATTTGCACAAGATAAGATCACACTATATCATGGGCCCGGTGGGACCCACACCAGGCCACGTGGTGATGTGCTGCCACACAGGATGCCATGTGTCCATGACACCTCATCAATCCAAGAGAAGCACTTCCCGACGAATCAGACTCTGCCATGTGTTCAGCACAAGGATTCAAGGGCCCACAACCCGAGCAAACTGCCTAAAAATAACCGAGGCACCTGGAACTGTCATAAGGGACCACATATCAGTCACTGGGAGAAAGCATGCGAAACGTGGTAGAATAGCCTTTGCCGATTCGGGATCTTTAGGTTGTCCCGAAGCTTCCCTTCATTATTGGTGAGGTGCCGGCAAGTTGTCCCACTTGCGTCTCGAGCATCTTCATCATGTTGAGAACTTGATGGTTGGAGCTTCCGACCTTCGTCACTTTTCTATCGATGTTCTCTAACACCTTGTCTATGGCCTTGAACTTGGTGACGGTGTCCTTGTTTATCTTAGCTTGCTCGTCCATGAAGTCCTTCAACTGTATACGAAGCAGAACCGAATTCAGAATGGATGAGCTTGCATTAAATTGAGGTCTACCTTGCCCGTAGCGGAAGTTCGGCAACTCTCCCTTCCTCATGTAGTCGAGCACCTTGGCTTCCTCCGGACAATCCTTGTGGACATGGCCATATTCTCTGCACTCTTCGCATGTGGATCTTGCTTCGGCAGCCTTCAAATCTTGAGCCTCCTTCTTTTCCATCTCCATCTTCTCCAACCTCCACATGAGTGAATTGATCTTGCCTTCAAGAATGTTTTCCTTCTCCACTTGCAAGACTTCTTTGACGTTCCCCGTGGGTTGAACCGGGATGACGCCCATGTGCCATTATCCGCGACCTTCTTGAATAGAGTGAAAGCTTTGGTCGGCGTAAGCTCGATGATTGATCCTCCCGCCGATGCATCGATGATCGTCCTTGACGCCATGGTGAGTCCTTGATAGAACTTTGCACGAGGTCTTCCTTTGGGAACATGTGATGTGGAACCCTAGAGTTTGCTCTCGGTGAAGGAATCTCGGCGGACTCTAGCCGACGAAGGCCCCTTCGCCGAGACCCGTGGGTCCCCCTCTCGGTGGATGTGTGCCGAGAGGTGCCAATAGCTCTTGGTGAAGGATGATTTTCGAAAACAAAAAATGGTGTAGGGGTCACCACGGCCCCCACCGCCCGGCCGCCGCCGCACGCAACCACCGGCCGCCGCCGCAAAGACGCCACCACCGTCGTGCACACACACATAGAGAAAGAGAGGGAGAACCCGGAGCCCGCCACCACCTCGATCCTTCGCCGCCGGGGAAGGGGTGCGGGAGGCCGCCGCGACGGGGAAGGAGGTGCGGGCCGCCGCGTCACGGAAGGGGAGGTGCAAGCCGTCGAGCCAAGGAAGGGGTCTAGCTCGCCGTGCCGGGGAAGGAGGTGCAAGCCGCCGAGTCGAGTTGGGGAAGGATCCACCGTCGCCGCTTCAAGGGGAAGATCCACCGTGCTAACGCTCGGGGCATACGAGGCCGAGCCGCGCCTCCTTATGCACCGCCGCCGCACCTCACCCCGCCGTTGCGCCTCACTACCGGTGAGGGCAAATGTAACGAGAGGTCGGAGAGGAGGGGAGGCATGTGATCCGGCGGGCCTAACCGGAGAGGGAAGAGGTTGAGGAAGTGGGAGGGAGGCGGCGGAGGTCGTAGGAGAAAGAGGGAGGTGAGTTGGCGGCGGATCGGCCCGGAGTAGGAGGCGGCGGAGGCGGGGAGAAAAAAGAGGGAGGTGTGGCGTTGGTGGCGGATCCGCGAGGAGGAGGCGGCGGCGGCGGGGAGTAGGGGAGCCGGGTAGGGTTCCGGGGGGGCGCCGCCTTTTAAAGGAAGGGGAGGTGGGCCTTGGTGGGCCAGCGGACCATGGGCTTTTGGCCCAATTCGCTTCGTAGAGAGCCTAGTAAATGGCTCTCGGCAAAGATATTTTTCTAATAATTATTTGCAAATGCATTTACTTAGTTAAAAATAGCAAATAAATGTAAAAATTCTCAAAAACTTAACATGACATTAGATATGTTTTGTATTGCTTATAAAAAAGGTGTTACGGTCAAACTCAAATTTAAATTTCTCTAATGTACCAAACCTAGTGACATTAGTTCAAATTCTCTAAAGCTTCTCATGAGATGTTCCGGTTTCTAAATAGCGTACGTGTCAAAGTGCTCAAAATGTTCTCAAAATTTTACCACAATCTCGACATATGATATAATGAGCGTTCGTCAAAATTCGTGATTTTCAAACTTCATTTGAATTTTATACAATTTTAAAACCTTTCTACGACACGATCTTAATCATGATCGAGAGAAAAAAATGTTTGAAAAATGAGATTCATGATCGGAGATGTCTCATGAACATGAATATCATTTTTCCAACAACTTTACTCTATGATCTCATGCACTTGAGTTCATATCGGACGTCTTCGAAAAAATTACCTAGAATGATGTAAAAATTTTAAATATAGCAAACAGAGATAAAATTGCGTCGAATTTAAACATATCCTTTGTATAAGTGCATCTTGATGATAGAAAAAGTTTGAATGTGAAAAGGTGATTTTTTTTGAAATTTCTTTGCGGAGAGCAAAAACAAACTCTCGGCGAAGAATTTCTTCACATAGAGTTTTGGTGTTTGCCGAGATTTTTTTTTTTACTCCCGGCGAAGAATTCTTGGCCGAGAGCCCAAGGGGAGGCTCTCGCTTGTATCCGGTAGTGAATCCTATATGGCTCCACGTGGAGGTTTGAAATGAGCCTCAAAATAGTAATATTAATTAACATCGTTTGCAACCGTGGCAATGTATAGTTTGCAATTGTTTTAGTGAAACAATTGAGCACAGAAAATTAGTATGGACCCTAAAAAGCTATTCTTGGCATCAAACCGCAAAATAATGTAGTTTACAGTTTTTTAGTTAAAAAATTAGTTTTTTGGATTTGGATCGGATTCCAGAGAAGGATGCTTGGTATGTGAGTTCAATAGAGCAGCAGCCGTCGGATGATACCATATCATCTCCTTTTCCATTGTCGCCTGGGAAGAAGAAAGTCTTCTACTCCCGCTGAACTTACTGCCCGCTGCACGCTGATCATCGCCCCTTGCACAACTCAGCGTTCGTAGTCCAGTACCAACAGCTAGCTGCGGCGTCGCCAACGCAACAAGGCCATGGAGCTTGCGGTGGGCGCGTCGGATGCTACCCTCAAGTCCTTACTGAGCAAGCTCGGCGGCCTCCTCGCCGAGGAGTACGCCCTCATCCGGGGCGTCCGCGGCGACATCCAGTTCATCACCGACGAGCTCGCGAGCATGCAGGCCTTCCTCACCAACCTCAGCAAGAGCGACGAGGGCCACGACGACCAGACGGAGGACTGGATGAAGCAGATCCGGGACGTGGCCTACGACGTCGAGGACTGCATCGACAACTTCGCCCACACCCTCCGCCCCGATCGCCGGGGTACTGGCTGGCTGATCTCCGTCCGCAATACCCTCGACGAGCTCCTGACGTGGTCCACGCGGCGCAGCATCGCCGTCCAGATTGCAGATCTCAAGAGCCGGGCGCAGCTCGTGGGCGAGCGCCGGATCAGATACGGCGTCCGCGACCCGCAGCCTGGCAAGAAGAAAGGCTTGGGTAGCGTGACTGAATACCACGCTGCCGAGCATCAGCAGTTTACCCCGCAGCTCGTCCACATCCCGGAACCCATGGGAGTGAAGGCTCAAGACCTGCAGAAGCTTAGCGAATGGATCGCCCCGGAGAAGAGCAAGAAGCTGGGCGTGCTGTCCATTATCGGATTTGGTGGTGTGGGGAAAACCACCATTGCACTGTCTCTCTACCGGGAATTCGGGCCTCAGTTCGATCGGCGAGCAATGGTTACAGTGTCTCAGAACATGGACGCTGAGGTAGTTCTCAGAAACATACTGAATCAGTTTAACCAGGTGGCTAACAATGGGGAGCAGCAAGGTGAAGGCAGCACCGCGGTCACCTTGGTGCACAAGAATCGTGCAGGAGTTATCAGAAGCATAATATGCAGCCGATTTAGCTTGCGGCCAGTAGATCAAGAGGATAGCAGCAGCACGCGGGAGAAAAACAAACAGATCGAAACAGAGCTGGAGAATCACCTCAAAACAAATAGGTACCATATATATGCTGCCATTCTCTCTACATGCACTTTCATCGTTAAGTAGGGTTTCAGTTCATTCTAATATCTGTCCTATGGATCGGAGAAGTGGCCCTCGCGTCGTCTCTCTCGGAGGTGACTTGGGGGCGACTGCACTGTCCCGCCGCCCGCACACCACTCAGCTGGCGGAGGACAAAAGTTTCAGCACCTTACTTTAATTTGAATTGTAATTATATTTAGAACCAATCTAAATAGTCATCGGCGACAAGTAAGCATCCTTAGGACGCTCCTGGTGGAGGTTCCATAGGGTTTTCCATGCATTAAATGAGATGCCACATAAATAAGTAAATTCTTATCAGGGCCGGTCCAAATGAAACTTTAAATTTGTTGTCACATCAGAAAATTTGCCGAATTGGGAAGTTCATTATGAAACTCAGCATGCACAGTTACCAAGTTCTCTCTCTTAGTACCTGTGCAAAGAAACTATGCACCAAGACTAGCCTAAGTAGAGGAGATTGTTAATGAACAGCGTAATGCCATTGGCTATCCCCAGTGGGGAGTTTCATGTCATAATTTCCGAGAGTGACATGTCATCAAAAGAGATTTGAGTAGATGAATGAAACAATATAATCTCTCTCAGTGCAAAGTTTCATTTATTTCGTGGTTTTATAGCTATACATACTATTTAATTGCAAGGTGTGTGACTCACTGGACGTGATGGGATGAGGTGAAACTCTTAAGCTCCCAATGCTAGTTTCATCTTGAAAATAGAGATTCAGATGCAATGGATCTTAGATTGTTGTTACTTTGATGTTCCATCCAAATCATAATTAGCATTGCAAGAAACATTGAGGCATGTTGGAAGGATTGTACTATTTGGATTTGTGACTGGTACCCTGTTGAAAGTGATTACTTTTCAATTTAACAATACTGTAGTGGCATCTAGAAACAAAAGGTAAAGGCAAGGTGTGGACTTCATCAACAACAGATGTTGAATCAAGGAAGTATTTCCTAGCGGTCTAAATGTGTTTTTTCTTATTCTTTGACAGGTGCTTGTTGTTAATTGATGATATCTGGTCATCATCTACATGGCAGAAGATCAAGAAATGTTTTCCTCCTGATAATGATAAAGGAAGCAGAATAATTGTGACCACAAGATTTCAAGCTGTTGCCACAACATGCTCTCCTCGCAAAGACCATGACATGGTCCACAAAGTTGACGTTCTATCTGGTGATGAACCTAGAAAGTTATTTGACAAGAGTCTGTTTGAGTGCAAGGGTACTGGAGACAGTCAGCCAATAACAAGTCAGCACAGCACTCCACCCAGCAGAGTTTGGGAAATGTGCGGCGGGTTGCCATTGGCCATAATTACCATGGCTGGTCTTGTGGCATCTAAGCCACTAGAAACCCCAAAGGATTGGAAGAAGGTCTGTGATTCTCTGTTTCCAGAATCACAAGTGTGCCGTAAACCGGAGGACTTTATGAGGATAATTAATCACTGCTACAGTTGCTTACCTAGTGATCTCAAGACATGCGCACTGTACCTAAGCATATTTCCCAAGGGTCGCAAAATCAGTAGGAAGCGACTGATCAGAAGATGGATAGCAGAAGGTTTCATCAGTGAGAAGCAGGGATTGAGTGTCGAGGATGTTGCAGAGACATGTTTCAATCAGCTCGTTAGAAGGAAAATGATACGGCCTGTAGAGCACAGCAGCAATGGAAGGGTTAAGAGCTGTCAGGTCCACGACATGGTTCTTGAGTACATCATTTCCAGGGCAGCTGAAGAGGATTTCGTCACAGTGGTTGGTAGCCATTGGTCCATGTCAACTCGCAGCAGCAACAAAGTGCGGAGGCTTTCCATCCACAATAGTGATCCTGAAAATGCAAAGAAAGCAAACAGCATGAACTTGTCCCGTGTCCGGTCACTGACCGTGTTTGGGAGCATTGAACAACTGCGTCTCAGGTCTTTCAAGACTGAAATTGTGCAAGTACTAGATCTTGAAGGCTGCAGGGGTTTTAAGAAGAATCGTTCCAAGGTTGATGACATATGTGAAATGATTCTCCTCAAGTATCTGAGCCTCCGTAGGACAGATATAACTATTCTCCCCCCGAGTATATCCCAGCTCAAGTACCTAGAGACTCTAGACATAAGGGAGACAGAGATTGAAGATCTACCTGAAACTGTTGGTAAGCTGGAGCACATTAACAACATACTTGGTGGAAATAAGAGAACCCGGAAAGCCCTGAAACTTTGTAAAGAGCTCAAGGGGACAATGCGAAGCCTACGCATTTTGTCAGGGATCGAGATCGTGGAGATAACAACAGCATCAAACCTTGGTTATTTTACAGGCCTTAGGAAGTTGGAAATATACAGGCTCCACAACAGTGAGGAGGTGCACAAAGAACTACTCTCCTCTATTCAGTACCTCAGTGGGTATGCTCTCCAAACACTCGTAATTAATGACGAGTCATCTGACTTCCTAAAAACTCTGGACTCTATGACATCCCATCCGGCAGGCCTGAGTTCTCTGGAGCTGTCTGGCAAGTTGCTTAAAATCCCTAAATGGCAACCATATCTCCAGGATCTCATAAAGCTAAATCTTTCAGCGACAGTTCTCCGGACAGATACATTGGTTCTGCTTAGGGAGCTACCTTCATTGTTTTCCCTCACATTTTCAATTACTGAGAAACAGGATGCTTCTATGGTATCCATTCTTGAGAAAAATAAGTGTGATTCAGGAGGAGAGATCTTCGTCCCAGCAGGAGGATTTGGTAAACTCAAACTGCTTCGCATATTTGTTCCTCTTCTTCCGTCGCTCAATTTTGCAATGAATGCAACACCACAGCTGGAAAGGATTGAGTTACGTTTCAAAAGGTTGGAAGGTCTTCATAGCCTGGACAAACTTGAAAGACTCCATGATGTCCTCCTAACAGTGCATGATCAAGCAAATCAACGTACGAAGTTAATAGTGGAGGGTTTAAAAAAGAAGTCAACAGTTGAGAATTTCAAAAATGGTTCACCGGAGTATACCCTCATCGTTAATGAGTATCATGATTGATTGAAGCGTATACAAAGCATTATATGTTTACCAATCAGTACACCGTTACCATTAAGTCTTTATGTGAACAAGCCAGAATACCTAAGCGCTTGCATGGGTAGCATATGTACTTTCTGAACAATATTTACTTGTAGATTAGCTTGCTTGCATGCAAATCAATTGATCAGTTGTCAAAGTTAACCATTTAGTGTGAATTGAGAATACAAGCGTATAGAATAATCTATCATAGGGCATATTTTAAGAAGACGTTTACCAAGCACTATCTCTCCTCCTGCCAAGTTTTGCTGCATATTCCAAGTGCATTTTCAAGTGTTTCAGATGTTTTAGATGAATGCTTCAAGTGCTGTAGGTGTTTTAACCCGTCAACCTGAAGGGGGTTACTTGAGGTAGACGAATATGGGCTCGCTGAGATCGGGAAGTCGATGGAGAGACACGTGACACAAAATTTAAACTGGTTCGGGCCGCAATGTGCCTAGTAACCTACATATTGTATGTTGTGTAGCTCTTGATTGATTGTGTGGGTTTTTAGGTGTTGTTTATTGGGGTCCCTACATCGCCTTATATCTGCGGGAGGCGGGGTTACAAGTTGGTGTAGGTGCAGATGTATTAGTCGAGTACGACTAGGAGAAGCACTACGCACTACTGGAAACAGCGACATTGCCGTAAGCTCGGGACTTTGTCGATAGCTTTTTTTTCATGGTCACGGCAAAGAACAATTTGGCCGACGGCCACGACGAGAACTGTCGGCAAAAAAAGCTCTCAGCAAAATATGTATTTTCGAGAGTCCAAAGGTCGGCCTTCGGCAAAATATGTGCTTGCCAAGAGCTTTTCTTAACCGTTTGTAAAATATGAGTTTGTCGAGAGATTTTTTTTTGTCCCGGCTCTTGGCAAACAGCTATTTTCCCAACGGTTTTCATTTGGCGGATGATAAAATATAGAAGAGAGACACTTGTGAAGCAACCCATAGCCATATTTATCTTTTATATACTAAACTTTTTCTACTCAATACATACAACATGCGGTGGTACATGATAAATTTTGATACATTTTTAGCTCTGTTTGCTATATTTGACAATTTTAGTTCTTTCTAGGTATTGTTTTTCGTATATGTCCGATATGAACTACAAGTGCATTAAATCATAGATTAAAGTTAGTGCAAAAAAGATATTCATGTATGTGAGACATCTCTAAGACAATGTAGATTAAAGTTCTTTATGAGACAAGTGCTTGAATGAAGCTAAATTTCAAGCATTTTGTTCTCGATCATTATGAAGATCATGAAGTAGAAAGGTTTTAAAACTCGTATAAAGTTCAAATGAAGTCCGAAAATCAAGAAATTTGTCAAGAGCTCGTGATATCATATGTAAAAGTTGTGGTAGCAAATGAAGAAACCGGAACATCTCACGAGAAGTTTCTAAGAATTTGAACCGATGTCACTAGGTTTGTAGTCTTAGAGAAATTAAAATTTGAGTTTGACTAAAAAACTTTTTGTATTAGTAATATACAACATAACCGGTGTCATGTTAGGTTTTGTAAAATTTTCGCATCTATTTGCTATTTTAAATCATTTTTAATGAAAATTGCCTTTGTCCACATAGCCCTCCAAACCCTACGTACATAAGCTACTCTTCCTCTATGTTGGGGAATTGGGCAAAAACCTTTCACCCTCGAAGCGTCGGAGTTGCCGAATTCGTGAATATATTCGTGAATGTGCCTCGGGGTGGAAATTCGTTTCATGGCAAAGAAACATTCATAAAGGTGTTCTATTAATTTTACACGTTTCGTTGACTTTCTAACGTCATGCGAAATAATCATCGAATTGGCCATGGATCGCAAGTCCGCTCGTTTGTTTCGGGGCGACCGGAATCCGGCAAATTGAGGAAGTCATGAACCCGCGAATTTCGGGAAGCCCGAGGAATCTCGGTTCGGGATTCTTGATAAGTGATGATTTTCGCGAATGAAGTAGTAGAGGTCAAAGGAAGACCAAGTCAAAGACGTAATCTCAAAAGTACGGATTTGAAGTGTGAACTAATGGCATGCTTGAAAATGTATGAAATTAGCCCCGCAAATCACGAGATGTGAAAGAAATTTAAGTACATGTTCACACTAGGAGTATTCTCTAGGTTCGAGGGTAGACTTGGAATGTTAAAGTCCCTTCGTCTCCCTATAAAAGGGGGCTCGAGGGCATGTGTAAAGGGATTCACAACTTTTACGGTGAGTTCGGACTTTCGGGGATTCCTTGTCTCCCTCCACCCTTTTGCTTACGAGTACTTGTTCTAGAATCTTGTGTTCGGGGATCCTGTTCGATTTTCGGACCCCCAACATTGGCGCCCACCGTGGTTCCAGCCGAAAAGTAACTCACAATGCCTCCACAGAAGAAGTCCAAGAAGAACACCCCTACTGAGGCCGACTAAGAAGACCATCACGCTGGAGAAGACAATGGAATCCTTCTTACCACAGAACCTTCACAGATCACAAATCAAAAAAGGAGGGCAAAGCTTGAGGCTCTTCAGAAGGCAAGAGCTAAGAAAACAAGCGCATACTCTAGACCCATTCACCGAAGAAGATGCTCATGAGGATGACGATCAAGCTATGGACAGAGAATTAGAAAGGGTGAACCAACAAGTGCAATAGCTTCAAAAAGAGAAAGAGAGATTCACGAACCAACCGGAAGCAAAAAGGAGAGCTTCGCAGAGATGCTTGTGAAACTTAACTAGGCAAAAGAGCAAATAGAAAGAATGCAAAGAGAAATTGATGAAATGAAAGAACAAGAAAACGACTCACCGTGGCGTGATTCACCACACCGCATTCGGCCACAATAAAAGAACCTCGAGAAAATTTCTTCACGAGCAACGGAATCTCGCACTTCGTGGATCCCGATTCACCACTCTCACTTGGGATGTAAACAACATCGTGGCCGCCGAAGTTCAAACCAGTCTCTCTCCCGAAGTATAATGGATATGGAAACTCTAAACGAGTCATTCATGCGATACGAATCAGCCGTGAATTCAGCGGAGAGGAGATGATGTCGCACTAGCCAAATCCTTTATTTTTTCTTGTGAAGGCCCGGTCCTCAACTCGGTACTCTCTGCTACCACCGTTGTGGGGAAAGCCGCGGCTTTCGCACACGAACAATGAGAGAAGACAAAAGCTTCCAAAAACCAAAATGCTAAACGAAGGACAAACAAAGGCTTCTTTCTCAACGAGAAGATTTCTCAAAAGCCGATCCCCTTTACAAGTGCCGGTCCGTCTCCTTTTATAGAGAGGCAGGCGGACTTTTTACATTCCGAGAACACCCTCGTGTAAAATGAATCAAAACCGAATGTGCTAGGCTATCTTCGGGTAATCTCCAATTAGGTCTCCACGTAATCGGCGCTTCATGATGTCACGCCGCAAATCGCGGCGCCTTTCCGGCCTCTCATCACGTGCGCCTGTCGGGGTGAAAACCCCCGAGCCTTTGGAGATCCCCCCTTTCGCCTAGCACTCTTCATCACCTGAAACAAAAACCACACTCAAGTTTGAACTCGTTAAGTGTTAGGAACGACGAAACCCCCTGAGCGAATCCCAGGCCGATGCTCCCTGGGTGAACAATATTCGCCCCAGAGCTTTCGTCGCGGAATAAGTTGCCAAGCGAGACTTTGACACCCTGCGCTATGCTGGATTCGTTTGGCTGCTTCGTTGGCGACGAAGGGTACCGGCCGAAACGCAACATCTGGAAGGTGGAAAGGGGAATCCGCGGTTTACGGGGTTTCGCCGTTGAACCTTTCGCATGGCCGCTTTTATTTTTAGGCATACGAAAGCTCGATTCCGAATCCCCCCAACGAAGCCCCTCGATGGCGAGGCGCTTGCCTTGATTGCAAACCCGAGCCGCCGAAACCCGGGGATCGAGAATGGAGGCGGAAGAAAACGTCTTCCTAGGCGGCGGTTCCCGGGGGTCGCACCGGAAATACCTCGAATGCCCTCGTGCCGCCGTTTTTTACCGTTGAGTTTGAAATTTTCGACCGTTGAGTTTTACCGCCTATAAATAGCCGGGAGCCGCCGCCGCCGCAACCCCCACCCGCATTTCCAACCTCACTTCTCCCTCGCGGCTTTTTGCCCGCCGTTTCCGCCTCGCCTCCGGCGAATCGCTTTAGCGGAAGCCCCGGCCGAATTGCGAGGTTAGTTTTGCTTCTGCTTTGCACGCGCGCTTTCATTTTTGGTTTCCAGCGTTGCGCACTTGAGTCTATGTTTCTAAGGAAACTTAGCTGTTTGTGTCAGGCATTCGTACTAAAACATGGAGGACGAGGGATCATCGTCGAATCGTGGAAAACAGATTGCGCCGGAGGTTACGGAGGCTGCCGCGACCTCCTCCACCTCGACGTCTAGCTCGGAGTCTGGTAAGATTTCTGGTTTGGATTGGTCTGCCAGCTCTCGTGAGAGTGGTAGTACCTCGTCTTCTTCTAGTAGCGATGAAAATAGCGGTTCGGGTGGAAGTTATGTCGAAATAATGCCTAGCGACACAGATGTTGGAAAGCGTGTGCTTGTCGACGTGGAGGAGGGCGAGATAGGAGTGGAGACTGATGCAGCTGTGGAAGAGTCTGAAGGGAACCCGGCTGGGGCGAAGGCCCGGACCTGCTACATTGGTCGATCCTTGATTACTCAGGCTGATTTGGATGCCCTGCGGTTAGAGGGATGCTTCGAGCCCGGAATTTGCCGGTTGCCTGGGAAGGAAACCACGCCAAAGCCCCGTAAAAATGAAAGTGTGGTTTTTCGGGATTTTTTTACTGCGGGCCTTCGGTTGCCGGTATCCAAGAAGTTTGCATATGTCTTGGCGGCCTATGGCGTTCAGATTCATCAACTGACGCCTAATTCCATCCCACAAGTGCTGAAATTTCTGTGGGCATGTCGGACCTTCGCCGGGGATAATGATGTCGAAATCTTCGTTTGACATTTTGAGATTCATTGGGCCAGAAGGCTTGTGAAGGTCGATGACGAAGACAAAGAAGCTCAATATGGCTGTTGCACCTTTTAGACCCGTCGCCTGGCCAAGAATCAGGCTCCGGTGGAGCTGGCGCTAGCATACAAGAACAAGTGGGCTAATCGATGGACTTCGTATTGGTTTTATGTTCCCATTGAAGTGATAGGTCGAAATTCGAAGCAGGAAGAAGTGATATCATTTGATTTGGCTAGCCGCATGGTCGATTTAGAGGTTGAACTGTCGCCGGAGCTGACGAAGGCCAGCCGGTCCTCGGCAAGTACAATTGCATTTTATCAGGCAACACGTGTGATCACTACGCGCTATGCCCTGGAGGAATTTGTGGCTGCCGATGTCTGGCCGTGCCAGCCCCGATGGGGGTCGTGGGCATTCAAGATGCAGTGGTTGCCCGGGCTGGATGATGATGTGCGAAGCCCCATCTTCAATGTCAAGCGACCGAAGGATGTGACCGACGAAGAGATCGTGGGCGAAGTGGAGTGGAAAGTTGTGCGGATCATAGGGAGTTTCACCCACAAGGAGTGGGAATGCGCCTAGAGAATCTTGAAGCATCGTGGTCGTGTCAATCGAGTTTTTGATGAAATGGGTGTGACGTATTCCCCTCGTCCGGTGCCTCCGACGGCCGGCAAGAAAATGCAGCCCCCCGGCAATGTTGGGTCCGAGGCCGTCGAGACCTCATGAAAGACCGAGCCGTGCAAGACCGGCTCGGCTTGTTGAAAATGCCGTGAAGAGTAGTAAAGCCCAAGACATCTTGGCCAAGCGGAAGGCGGACGCCGCAAAAGCAACCCCCGCCATCGCTTGCGGAAAAATCCACTAAGTTGCCGAAGGTTAATGAGACCCCGGCCCGTCGCAAGGCCGAGGCGGCGAAAGTGGCCGCGGGCCGAGAGGGAGAAGAAGAAAACACAAGACCCCGCCGTCTCCGGGAGAGGCGGACAAGGGATTGGCCATGAGGAAGAGGCCGTTGGATACTACCGAAAGGGTGAAAGAACTTGCGGTCAAGGAAAAAAAGAGCTTGAAGATTCCAAGGCTTCCGCTAAAAGGGCTCGGGTTGATCCGGTCGCCGAAACCGACGAGGATGTCGACATTCCGACAAAACCTCGAATTCGGCCTTGCACCAAATATCCTCCGAAAGGATCGGCGCAGAATTGATCGGGGGAGCCTTCGCAAGCGTGTCCGGGTCGATGCGGAGGAGCTTGAGGCGCGCGAGGCAAGAGGCAAGCGTGTAGCCGAGCTAATTCAAAAGGAGATTGCCATGGCCGAGGCGGCTCCAAAAGAGCGTGTGGCCGGTCTTGTGGATGTCGTGGATGAGTCAGAATCTCTTTGTTATATTGATGACGACACTGTTCGACCAGAAAAAAGTCCAGATGCCCCACTCCCACAGCCCCAATGCGAAGCTGTAGTGAATTTGAGCGAGGGCTGCGGGTGCGAAGGCTCGAGACCGATTGACCCGGATGCTCCAGAAGTTGAGGCTTCGGCAAAGCACACGCGTCTCGCTCGCCTCCGCCAGTGTCGCGGGATTTTGACCTAGCGGCGGCGAAACCCACCGAGGGCGTCGCGCCGGAGAAAGTGGCGGCGCCCGATAGTCTCCCCACCGAAGACGCAGTATGATGCTTATACTCAGGAGTGGAATTTTCGTGCTCTTTCTTTCTGACATGTGTTTTGTTTGCTTACGTCTTTTGCTTTCGCATTAACCTTGGCAGCGAAAACTTTGGTCACCCTGAGCATTAAGGATCGGGAGAAGGATGTCTCCCAGAACGAGGTGGACCCTTCCGCATCGAGGTCAAGTCTCACGTCAATGCTGGGGGAGCCAGGTATGAAACTTCGCTTATCGTTTTGCTTTTTGATGTTTGACTCTGTGCCTTCGTCGTGCTGGCGGTGCGAAGGATATGGGCTGAATAACGTGGTTGTTAATCGCCTTGCAGATTTTGAACGCACCCTGGAGGACTTGGGCGCTGATGATTTGATGAAGGTTGTGCGCGCTTACCTTTCAAGAGGCATCGTCGCTTGCCAGAAGGGCTTCGAGAAGGCAACCTCGGAAGCAAAGGCCTCTCTCGACAAGCAGAAAATGCTAGAGGAGGAGAATCGACGCTTGAAAGAGGAGAATGAGAGGTTAAAACGTGATGCCAATGAGCAAGCGAATCATCGTGCCAAGCAGCAAGAAGCCCTGGATGCTTTGAAGAGAGAACTTGAGCTGAGCGTGAAATGCTATGAAGAGTGTCGCCAGGAATTGAAGGACATGGTTGTGCAATACGATGCGCAGAACATATTGTTGGAGGCCAATGCCATCCTCATTGCGGAGTTGAAGAAGTTGAAGGGCGAGCTCGAAGATACTTTAGAGAAGAACGAGGCTTATTGTCACCAATGGGGTGCATATCCGGCGACCGAATATCGCCGAGCTTTCGAAAGTTTCGGTGCCGAGGCCCGGGATTTCAAGATTACCGACAACATCTCGAGTTTTGTGGAGTGGTTGCACGCGAATTGAAGCTTCGCCCGATACTATGAGCAAGATTGGGGACTATGGGGCGGCTACCGTTCCGAGATGTTGCTAAGTCTTCTCGAGCGACGGTGGCCGTGATCATTTCAAAGCTTTTGGGAGCCGAGGCTTCGCATTCCCTTCACCCGACGACGCTCCGGCCCCAAGCAAAACGGTTGACCTAATCAACAAGATCATCCTTCACATCTTTTGGGCCAAGAGCGGGCGAGCGCACGCTCGAAAGAAGGTCGTGGATCGCTTGGCAAAGGTAGGCCTTTATGGTTCATTTCGACTACGACCGTTTTTGTTAAACGATTGCTTGCGATGGTTGTTAATGCTTTCTTCCTTCTCACGGCTCCATTTTGGGCGAGGCAAAACAGGCTTTGGAGCTTCGAGAGCATCGCGCGCCGCATGGTCCCGACGCAACTTTGGGCCCTTACGGACCGCCTAGGGATTGGCCACCGAAAGCAAATGACGATGCCCCCGAGCGAGGGGGGCCCCCGGAGCCCTCGTTCGCAAAGCACCTCAAGACGAAGGCGGGCGGGTGGATCCCGTCACCGGAGAAGCGTTGGCTCCCCTTCGTCTTTGAATCGACTAGCTAGTGCTTTGGACGAGAACTAAGAGTGGCGTGCCGGCCACTTAAACATTTGAAGGTTGAAATGTAAACTTGTATGCGACGGTGCGGTGCTGAAAATGTCGCTCGTAATTTTTGTCATGCTAAGATCCTTGAATGTTTAGAACTGAAGTTATCGCCACTTTCGAGTTACAGCTTTCGGAAGAAAACGTCTTCCCCCCTTCGGAAGCGGGGATAACTTCAGTTCACCCATTTTGCTTAGGATTGTTACATTATCGAAGTTTCGAACTTGTTGGCCTGTTAGACGTTGCGCGATGCTTCGTGTTGAATTCTCTCGTTTGTCCCTTACGGTTTTTCATTAAGAGCGAATAAAACTAGCTCGCGACGCGACGCCTAGGCGTGGAACGTGTCGAAGGACTAGAAGCCGTTTTGAATTTGTCAAATTTTACAGCTTTTGAGATGTTTTTTGACGAGACGTTCACTTGTGTTTTTGGAACATGCTCGTCCTTGAAGCGTTCTTTATCGCTTGCGATGTTGTTTCGCTCGGTGTTAGTGATTGTAAGATTCCTACTATCGGGTTGTTTCGATTCAAGGCCGAATCACTTTAGAACGTCCCTCGTGGACGGCCGTTGGGAAGACTGACTCTTTACGGCATTGATTCTTGTGAATCGTTTCGACTGCACCACTTGTGGGTGGGCTACTAATGAGTAGCACTTTGATGCTCTCGCTTTCGGAGAGGGCTATTCTGGGATAGCACTTCAATTCATCCTCTTTTGGGATGGGCTATCTTGAGATAGCACTTTAAATTATGCGAAAGAAACACGACAAAATTTTAGGGAGGAAGTATTCCATTCACTTGGAAATAAATTTTACATCAAGGCTGCCTCGTTAAAAACCTCACGCTCTAGGGTGGAGTCCTCCCTATGTGAGGAAAAGAGTACCCGCCTTGTTATTGAATTTAAAATGCGAAAGTAAAGACTAGAAAGATGTAAAAGTAAGATGAATCCTCCGCACTTATAGTTCCGCGCGAAGGGCTCCTACTAAAAGTAGACTACGGAAAGAACTTACACAAGTTGTCCACATTCCATGAATGTGGCAACTCCACACCGCCTCGTCTTTGAGGCGAAAGGCCCCGTCTCGAACCGAGCTTGAGACCACGTAGGGTCCCTCCCAAGCGAACCGGAATTTTCTTACGGCGTCGGCATTCTTCTTTCTTTTCGGGACGAAGTCCCCCACTTTGATGTTCTTGAGGGATACTTTCTTGTTTCTCCATCTCCCGGTTTCCTCTTGATACTTCAACGGGTTTTGACCGCATCAAGCCCGTCGATTTCCACTAGATCTTTGTCGGCCTCTTCACTCTCGCGAGAGCTACCGGCCAAAACTCTGGCGCTTTCGTTGGTGAGTTCTTCGGGGCATATCGCTTCGGCCCCATACAACAGTCTGAATGGAGTGAACTTAGTTGTTCTCGACTCCGTAGTGTTATGCGACCAGATGACTCTCGAGAGCTCATCCGCCCATTTCCCTTTCTTCTGCTCAAAGAGGCATTTTTTTATGGCGGAGAAGATTTGCCCATTGGCCGTTTCCACTGCGCCGTTGGATTGGGGATGGTACACGGATGCGAAGCATAGCTTCGTTCCGATTGATCGACAATACTCCCTGAAATCTTAGCAGTCGAATTGCTTTCCATTGTCGACAGTGAGCTCTTTGGGTACTCCGAATCTGCAAATGATTTGCTGTCAGAAGAACTTTCTGATAGTAGCTGAGGTGATGGTAGCGAGAGGCCTTGCCTCGATCCACTTTGTGAAGTATTCGACTGCCACCACTGCGTACTTGAAGTTGCCTTGGGCAGTGGGAAGCGGTCCGACGATGTCCATTCCCCAGCGCTGCAGCGGCCAGGTAGGTGTGATGAGCCGTGATGGCGCGCCGTGCCTTCGCCGGTGCTTTGCCGCAAATCGGCGGTGCCTTGCAAGTTTTTACGATGTGTTCCGCATCTTTTATGGCCATTGGCCAATAGAAACCCCCGCCCGAAGGCTTTTCCGGCCAATGCCTTCGCCGCAATGTGCGAGCCGCACATCCCTCCATTGATCTCCCTCATGAGCTCAATGCCTTGGTCTTGAGAAATACATTTGAGTAGTGGTGCACATACTCCCAGCTTGAACAAGACATTGTCCTTAAGGATATAACCCTTGGCCCGTGCCTGCATTCTTTTGAGGTCGTGGGTTTCGACGGGTTCGTAATGCCCGCGAAGGAAAGCGATTATGGGGGCTCTCCAGTCCAAGCTTGCAATTGCGTTGATAGTGCTGAGAGGTCGCTTGTCTGGCTTTGTAGACGGAGCGGTTAAGACTTCGAAAAACACGTCTAGGGGCATCGCCTCCCCCCTTGCGGCTTTCTTTGCAAGCTCGTCGGCCTCGCCGTTGTATTTTACGGGGCGGATGCTCGATAGTGAATCCCCGAAAATGTCTTTCCATTTTGCGTACCTCGCTAGGTACTTGACCGCTCCGGCTCCTTGGCCTCACTTTCCTTTTCCACATGGTCCTTGATGACCTTGGCATCGCACTTGACTAAGAAGTTACTAGCCCCCGGACCTCTTACTTTGCGAAGCCCCGGCAGTAGGGCTTCGTACTCGTAGTGTTGTTGGTGCATCCGTCGGATGGGTCCTTGTAATCTAACCCGGTGGCATATCTTAGCTTGATACCGCCGAGAGAGGTGATAATGGCTACAATGCCGGCACCCTTGCGCCGCGGTGCTCCGTCACATCTAATTTCCCGCATTGGCACTAGCTCTTTGTCAGCGGTGACATTGCTAGGTGAGGTCCAATCTACGATGAAATCTGCTAAGACTTGGGATTTGATTGCCGACCTCTTTCTGAAATCAATTGTGTATTCTGATAACTCGGTTGCCCATTTGGCAATTCTGGATGAAGCCTCCTTGTTGATGAACAGATCGTTCAGAGGTTGATCTGTGAGCACTGTGACTTTGTGAGCCTCAAAATAATGCCTCGGCTTTCGCGTGGTCATGATTACGGCGTAAGAGATTTTCTCTAGCTTCGAGTAGTGCGGTTTTGACCCCGCTAGTGCTTCGGAGACAAAATAGACCGGGGGATTGGAGTTTGCTTTTTTCGGTTTCGACCTCTCGGACCGCAGTAGTGTCGACCGCGGCCTTTGAAGCAGCTACGTAAAGGAGTAGCAGCTCCGACAGTCGAAGGTGGGGATAAGGTTGTCATCTTTTCTATGTAGTCCTTGAGCTCGGCGAAAGCCTTGCTTTGCTCGGGGCCCCATTCGATTGCGCCTTTGCCTTTCGGTGCCTTGAAGAAAGGAAGGCTTCGCTCGCGGACCTTGAAATGAATCGTTCAAGGCTGCTACTTGGCCGTTCAATTTCTCGAATGTCCTTCTCCGTCTTATGCTCCTCCATTTCCCCGATTGCTTTAATCTTGTCGGGGTTGGCTTCGATTCTTTTAGCAGAGATGAGACACCCCAGAATCTTTCCTTTTGTGACCCCGAACACGCACTTGTTCGGATTTAGCTTCAAGCCGGCCCTCCTCATGTTGGCGAAGGTTTCGGCCAAATCATTTACATGGCTGGCCCTATCGGAACTTTTGACGATGAGGTCATCGACGTAGGCTCGAATGTTTTTGCCGATCCGCGGCTTAAACACCTGTTCCGATCATTCTAGTGAACGTTGAGCCGGCATTTTTCAACCCCCTCCGCATACGAACGAAGCAGAAGGTTCCGAAGGGTGTGATGAAACTGGTTTTCTCCTCGTCCTCTTTCGCCATCCAACACTGATGGTAACCGGAGAAACAGTCCAACAGGGACATGATTGCAGCGTTGGCCGCAGAGTCTACCACCTGATCCATTCGAGGCAATGGGTAATTATCTTTTGGTGTTGCTTTGTTGAGATCGGTGAAATCGATGCACATGCGCCACTTGCCGTTCTTTTTCTTGACCGGCACCGTGTTGGCCAGCCATTTGGGGTACATGACTTCGCGGATGACAGTAGCGTCAAGCAGCCTTTGGACCTCTGACTTGACAGCCACCACCTTGTTGTCGACATCTTTCTTAACTTCTGTTTGCGTGGCTTGACCGATGGGTCGATGTTCAATCTGTGCTCAATGAAGCTTCGGTCGACGCCTGTGAGATCTTTGGCGAACCATGCGAACACATCCTTGTTCTTCTAGAGGAAAAGGACTAGATTTGCTTCCTCATCGGCCCGATAGATCAGAGCCGATGACGACGGCCTGATCGAGGACCATCGCGTCCAAAGGGACTCGTTTGGTTTCGCAGTCTGGCTGGATGTTAATTTTTTCTTTGTTCGCCTTCGGCTATTCTCTCGCCTCGCCGCGCTTGATCGCTTCGTCAAGGGCATGCACGTTGTTCGCCCGGGGTACGACCACTTTCTAGGTTTTGACCGTCGTTTTGATGGCCCCGCATTGTGATGACCCCCAATGTTGCCGGGATTTTGATGCATAGAAATGCTTGATGGATGACCGCCTCAAACTTGTTGAGGAAACCTCGGCCCAAAATGCCGTTGTAAGGATAATACATCTCCACAACGTCGAAGGATAGATATTCAGTTCTGGCGTTTTGAACTGTGCCGAAGGATACCGGGAGAACCACTTTTCCCAGTGCATGGATGACCCGCCCTCCAAAACCATATAGAGGTGTATCAGGAGGTTGCAGCAGATCTCTGTTGAGCCCCATCTTGTCGAAGGCGTCAGCAAAAATGATGTCTGCTGATGAGCCATTGTCCACCAAAAGTTTTCCCAGAGTCCAGCTCGCTATGTTGGCTTCTATCACAAGAGCGTCGTTGTGAGGGAAACCTTGCAACCTCACGTCCTCTTCCGAGAAGGTGATCGGAATGTGAGACCACCTTGTTTTTTCTACTCTCCCCTCCACACAGATGTTTCGCACTTCGCGAAAATAGTGCTTTCGTTCCTTCTTGGTTTCAAATTCCAGGGCGGAGCCCCCTGAAATAGGCATTATGGTACCGACAGATGGCAAGGGATCGCTCTGGCCCTCGAGCTTCGCTGGCAGCGGCGGAGCTGAGGGACCTTTGTAAGGAGGGGGTGGAGGAGGGATGGGATGTTGTTCGATGGGCCCCGCGCTCAATGTTTTGAGCTTGGAAAGTTTGTGATTGCCAAGGCGGAGGCCGAGGGTAGTTGGACGGCGGCGGCGGTATTGAGGTGGCCGGAATGGGTTTGCGAAAGAGTTTCTCCCAAAGCTAGGATTTTGCCGGTGCCGGAGCGAATGGTTTACGCACTCGCTCTCTCCTTTTCCTTCCTCTCTTCTTCGAGGATAGCTTCGAACCTTTTCTTGTATGGGCGTAGTTTGAGCTATGGTCATCGTTTTCCTTGTGGAAAATGCGGTACCATTTTCTTTTCTCGTTATGGCCTCGGCCTCCTCCTCTCGCCCTCTACCCCCGCCCCCACCTCTTCCGCCCCTCGCGGCCCCCCCCCCGATTGGAATGAGGGGGACTAGGTGGGTTTGGGACCGGACTCGCGAATCGGCCGCGGGCGCGGGGATTTTCCCGGGTATTTTCGCCATCCGGTGCCGAAGACGCCCCGAGGATGAGTATGTGAGGTGTTTTCGGGATTGGGCCACTCCCTCTCGCTGGGTTGATTGGCTTTCGCAGACTTTTTCTGCTGGGATTGCTCTTCCATGCACATTCTGAAGTCATTGTCTGAGCGACAATACTTCTCGAATTCTTCGTAGAGGCGCTGGATGGTTTTGGGCCTTTCGCGCATGAGATGCGAGCGAAATTGACCGGCTCTTAAACCCACAATGGCAGCATTGATGGCGACAGCGTCCAAGACGTTTGGCGCCTGGGCTCTTAAATGTACGAATCTTCTGAAGTAGTTTTGAAGAGGCTCCTTGTCCTTCTGCTTACAGGAGAAAAGGTCGCTCTCTGTAAGTTCTGGACGTTGGAAGCCTTGGAAGTTTGAGAGGATTCGCTGTTTCAGATCATCCCATCCATGAATCACGCCTGGGCTTAACAGAGAATACCACTGTGTCGTCGCGTCATCAGCGGCGATGATGAAGGATTTCACCAGTACGGAGTCATCACCACCGGCCGAAAGAATGGCGGCTTCGTAGCTCATCAGAAACTCGCCTTGGGTCAGATTGGCCCGAGAATCTAGGCAGTGGAACTGGCCTGTACGTTTATGGCCATGGAGTAATCTGAATCTCTTGAGACAAGGGGGATTTGGGGTCCCATGGTCTCGTGCGAATGGTGTGAACGTCTTGGTGCGAGGGGCCTGATTCGAAAGGGCTCGCGAAAGGGTTGCGACTGAAAGTGGTGTGCGGAGGAGGCTGGGTGAAAAACTCAGTGCGCTCATTGAAATTGGGTTGGCTAGGAACTGTGTATTCAGGTGAAGGTTGGGTGAAGCTTAAGGATTGTTTTGCTTTTAGAGCGCGCAGTTCTTCCTTTAAGCTAGCGATTTCTGCTTTCTGTTTTTGGATCTCTGCTTCGTGCTGTATTGCCAGGAGCCTTTTCTTGGTTCTGGCCAATTCCTCAGTCTCCTTGCGCGGTTGGCCGCCCGCCTCTTGCATAGGGTTGGGGTCTGGGAGCGCCTCTCCCTGGGTGAGCAGAGACGAAAGACCTGGCTCCTCCTCCAAGGAGGACGACGCCCCTTTGGTAGAATTGACGGTGGTTCTCTTCTTCCTTGTGGACATTCTGGGTTTGATACTCGAGCCAAACACAAACGGTGGGCGCCAATTGTTGTGGGGAAAGCCGCAGCTTCCTCGCACGAACAATGAGAGAAGACAAAAGCTCAAGAACCAAAAACCAAAATGCTAAACGAAGGACAAACAAGGGCTTTTTTCTCAACAGTAGATTTCTCAAAAGCTGATCCCCTTTACAAGTGTCGGTCCGTCTCCTTTTATAGGGAGGCGGGTGGACTTTTTACATTCCGAGAACACCCTCGTGTAAAACGAATCAAAACAGAATGTGCTAGGCTATCTTCGGGTAATCTCCAATTAGGTCCCCACGTAATCGGCGCTTCATGATGTCACGCCGCAAATCGCGGTGCCTTTCCAGCCTTTCATAACGTGCGCCCGTCGGGTTGAAAACCCCGGAGCCTTTGGAGATCCCCCCTTTCGCCTAGCACTCTTCATCACCTGAAACAAAAACCACACTCAAGTTTGAACTCGTTAAGTGTTAGGAACGACGAAACCCCCTGAGCGAATCCCAGGCCGAGGCTCCCTGGGTGAACAATATTCGCCCCAGAGCTTTCGTCGCGGAATAAGTTGCCAAGCGAGACTTTGACACCCTGCGCTATGCTGGATTCGTTTGGCTGCTTCGTTGGCGATGAAGGGTACCGGCCAAAACGCAACATCCGGAAGGTGGAAAAGGAATCCGCGGTTTCTGGGGTTTCGCTGTCGAACCTTTCGCATAGCCGCTTTTATTTTTAGGCATACGAAAGCTCGATTCCGAATCCCCCAACAACCACCACAAGTCAATCGCACTGGATTGACCTCAAGACAAAGTTCATCCAAGCTTTCCAAATATTCCATGAAACTCGCGGCAAAGTCATCGACTCCGTACAATCGTAAGCCAAAAGATAGAGAAGCATTACAGAGCTTCATAAGAAGATTCATGCAACAAAGATCTCGCATCCCGAAGCGGATGACAAGACAACAATATCGTAGCTCATCAAAGGTCTAACTCCAAGATCAACAGACCTCACACTTAACCCGAAGAGAGTCAAAGACCATTGCTGAACTTTTTCATGAACTAGAAAAGTACATCATGTCCGACGAAGATCATAGAAGAAGAGTGGCCGAGCGAAATCAAGAAAGACAAGGTAATAGAGGAACAACATGGAGACCTCACTACCGGAACCCATGAAACATCAATAATGTGGAAAATCCACAGTTCAACCAACATAGTAAACCAAGCACATGAGGAGGTTTTGTGCCTCGAGGAAGAGGAAGGGGAAGAGGACCCCGTAAAATTCGGAATCATGACCCAAAAGATCCATACTTTTACCGCAAATATCATGGAAGAGGTCATAGCACCGAAGCATGCCTAGAAACCAAAACAAATAGCTAGAATTCAACAAGAGAAAACCACGATGAGTATTGTCTCCACAATGCCAAGCCAATTTCATCCAAACTTCGACAACCACAATTAATGGGTCCTCAACCAAATCTAGTCACATTGCAGTAGTTCCAACAAGCATAATCGGTAGGTCCCGATTGCTTCACGACAATAAGATCTTTGACATCAGCATCGACATCTCCGATTTCTTCCTCCTCTCGATCTAATTTCCCCATCTTCGTGAATCCCGGATCCACTAGCAGTAGGAGAGGTGTGGTCTTCGGGGGTTGAGCGACCTCATGATCTTGAACTTCCGGCTCGGCCGGAAGGCCGGCGGCAACCAACTCTTCGGTCGTCATAGGTCCGGCGTTGCTTTTAACACGGGCCACCTAATAGACAAGTAATATGAGAATAAAATCTAAGATAATTTTTCGCAAGTAAAAGTACACAAAATAGAATTCATTAGTTTGGATCATCAAAAGAAAGAAGAACATAACGGAGAAATAGTACCTTCGAAAGTTGACGAATCCTTGAGTCTCCGAGACCCTTTATTGCGAAAAACCTTCTCGGCAAAATCGCAGCCAAAAGTTCGGAGAAAAACGATGAAGTGGTCAAAAATTTTCACAAGGTGAGAGCTCTCTATTTATAGGGGTGGGGGAAGTTTCAAGAAGACGCCTTGATTCGACCGTTGCGAGGTCCGCGGAGGACACGTGTCCACTCCGACATTCCGAGGGTGACATTTTTTACCGAAATTCAAAAGTTTTCGTGGAATCGGATCGTCGGAGTCAACCCGCTTCCTCGAGGGGCTAGTGTTGTGGAATTCAAGAAAAACTTGTCACCCTCGAAACGTCGAGATTGTCGAAATTCATGAAATAAGTTTTCGGTGGTGGTTGAATCGTGAAAATGCGGAATCACGAACTTGCGAAACTGCGGGAATCCGTGAAGACCCGGAATTGCGGACTCGCGAAGCCTAAAAGTCGCGAAGCTTTGGAAATCTAGAATCATGAACCTCGCGAAGCCCCGGAGTCGTGAACCCGCGAAACTCCCGAATCGGGAATCGCTAAATTCGGGGAATCTACCGAGGGCCAAATTCGGAGGTTATGGTGTATGAAGATTTTCATAAATAAGAGACTCATGAATCAGCAAGAAGCCAAGTCAAAGACGTTACCTCGAAAGTCCGGGTTTGATGTGTGAACTAGTGGCAGGCTTGTAAATTTATGAAATTAGCCCCGCAAATCATGGGGTGTAAAAGGCATTCATGTACATGTTCACACTAAGAATATTCCTTAGATTCGAGGGCATTTTGGATATGTAAAAGTCCCTTCGTCTCCCTATAAAAGCGGGCGCGAGGGCACATGTAAAAGGATTCACAACTTTTGAGGCGTGAGCGATCTTTAGGAGATTCCTTGTCTCCTCTTTCGTGAATTGTGTTCCGTACTTGAACGTTCGCATATTCTCGTATTCTTGCATTCATGTGTTTGGGGTTCCCTTCCGAATTTTCGGTCACCCCCCAACAATCCGGTCTAATTGAGAAAGTAGATGACATCAAAACTATCGAGGAGTTATCCAATCCGACCGAAAAAACCCTTGGCAAAAGAAAGAAACGAGATGGTGATGAAGAAGAAGGAATGTGGAACAAGAAATCAATTCTATGGGAGCTATAGTATTGGCCGATGTTGGATGTGCGCCATTCGATTGACAACATGCACGTCAATAAGAATGTGTGTGAAGTTACTTGTGGAACATTGCTACAACGAAGTCCAAAGGAAAAGATCATAAAAATGCAAGGGAGGATCTTAAAGAGCCGGGCATTAGGCCGGAGCTCTATGCGGAGGAAACAAAGACGGGGACGAACCTTCCCTTTGCCGCAACCACCTTGTCAAAGGCAAGAGAGAAAAGAATTCCCGTTAGTTTTTGCATGATTTGAAAGTACCTTCAGAGCTACTCATCAAACTTCAAGAGGCTAGTGTCGGTGAAGAACATGAAAATGAATTTCAACTTGATGAAATCTCATGATTGCCATGTATTGATGACAGCTCTTCTTCCCGTTGCACTTAGAGGTATCATGACGGAATAGGTTCGCGACACGGTCACGAGCTTGTGTTTATTCTTCAATGCAATAGAATAGAAGGTGATTGACGAGGAAAAACTATTAGACTTGGAGAGGAGGCATTTCGAGACCCTATGCCTCGCGAGGGAAATCGGTCCCTTGCCGAATCTCAAATCACACCATAAGCAAGAAGAAAAACCCGTCGGTTGAGGTTCTTTAGTCATCTCGTCGTCGAGAAACCCGAAGGAACACGCTGAACCATGGCAGCAACAATCTTCTTCACAGCTTTCTTAGCTTTTTTCTTGCTTAGCCGAGCAAGACTCGAAGCCGCTTGAACCTCGCCATCGAGACATCCTCCGAAGCTTTCCGCTTCCTTTTACTACATTCCAAAGATTTAGTCTTCTTAAGACCAATAATAGAAGAAGTATTGTCAGCATTGTTTTTTCCTTTTCCTTTCTTTGAACCTTTCTTTCTTGCAACCTTGGGCGGAGCGGCCGAACAAGTAGCCACGAACAAATTTTGGAACCTTTTTGTCTACGCTCGAAGGGCGGGAGCGAAGCGCGGTCTCGGCTCCAAGCTCCGAAAATACAAGATTCACTCTTTTCTTATGTTTCACAAGGGCATGGAAAGACTTGCACTCATTAAGAGTAGATTCTTTAACCATGGCATCAACCTTTTCTTCAACCTCGGCAATAAAGTCTTTAAGACTTTGACCTTCTTCAAGTCGCAAGTTGAATCGAGGAAATGACACTTGCCGCATTGCCCAATCCACATCCAACAAAACAATGTTAGTAGGTTTCCGGCCATCCGATAGCAGCCAAACATCGGCTACAACAAATTCTTCAATGGTGTCGCGACCACCGAAAATAGTACCGGCCAAGAAGAAAGCATTTTCGCAGCTTCTTGAAACCGATAGTACCGTTGTTATACGAAGCGGTGCAAATACCAGTCATTGGTGCCATTGGCTGGCCCAAAGTGTAGCTAGAAACCTCGGACATGTCAACCTTCGCATAAAACCGGTATGAGCTCCAATCTTTGGAGAAGTTGGTCTTGCTGCAGGGTGCATGTTGAATTCGGGTGAGGCCTTTTCACGAATTTCGTCTTTGGGTGTTGAAAGTATAGCAAGCATAGTGCGCCTCAAAATACTTCCCATCGTCGGGCTTAAGAATAATGTTCTCAATCACAAGCTCGAATAAATGAGCGAATTTGTCAAGCACCCAAGGTACACTTGAAAGTCTTCATGATCCAAAAGAACTTTGAAAGTTCCGGAAAAGAGTTCGGTGTCAATTGATGCATCTTCACAGAAAAATTCTTGAGAATGGAAGGAAGAATGGGATCACGGGGAAATCTAAGTCCATAAGTAAAGAAATCCTTGAAAACAACAACTTCGTTTGCTTCGGGAGCGAGAGACTTCTTCACCGGGAAGGGGGACGTCCCATCACCGGCAGGGAAAAGTTCAACCTCTTCGTATTCTTTGATAAGATCAATCGTAACCTTTGATTCACCAAAGACAAAAGCCGGGGGATAAGATTTAGTCTTCATGACAACAAGTCTCTCACATCAGCATCTACATTGGATAGATCTTCTTCACCACCAGATTTGTTTTCAAATCTTATCTCCCCATCTTCGCGGCCGCCGAAATCGCGAATGGTTTCGGGCAGCTTGGATCATCTATACGAGAGGGAACGTTCTCGTAATCACGAACATTTCCTTCACTCGGCGGAACACCGGCGGCGGCTAATTCCTCCAAAGTCATGGGTCTAGCAAAGACTTTTAGTACGAGCCACCTTTCGAAAGAAAGACAAACGTCAAAATCATGTTAACTTACAAAAAACAAAAACTACAAAATAAATGATTAATAACCAAAATGTATAAGAAAGAAGAAAAATACCTTCGAAACAAAAGAAATCGCCGAACTTCATATGTCCTAAGACGAAGAGCTTTTCCGCGAAAATGCTTTATTCGAAGAAAGCGATGGAATGGTGAAACAAAGTTACCGCGCCCGCCCACTATTTATATGGTGAGAGGGGGTAGATTCAAGGAACCGCCTCGAGATGACCATTGCGCATTTTCGGGAGGACGTGTCTCCACTCGACGTTCCATGGGTGACATTTTTTTACCGAAATTCAGAAATTGTTCGTGGAAACGGATCATCGAGTTAACCCGCTTCCCCAAGGGGCTAGTGTTAGGGAATTGGGCAAAAACCTTTTACGCTAGAAACGTCGGAGCCGATGAATTCGTGAAAGTATTCGTGAATGGTCCATCACGTCGCGGGTTTGTCTCATGGCATGAAAGTATTCATGAAGGTGTTTCTTTATTATTATCGACCGATTCGCTAACCCTTTGATGGCGTGCGAAATTACCGCCGAATTGGCATCCGAATCACACGTCTATTTCTTATTTCGGGGAAGCGAGAATCGACGAATTCGGGAAACCGTGAATTCGGGAATCTCGGAGCTTCGAGGGAATTTCTCTCCGGTTGCGGCATTCCGAAGATCGGTTCGAAGACCTTGACGGTTAGCGATATTCGCGAATGAAGGTTCGGGGGTCAAAGAAGGACCAGGTCAAAAATGTTGAATAAGAAGTCCATGTTCAAAGTGTGAATTAGTGGCAGGCTTGTAAATGTGTGAAATTAGCCCCGCAAATCACGGGATGTAAAGGGCATTCATGTACATGTTCACAAGACGAATATTCTTTAGATTCGGGGGTAATCTCGAAATGTAAAAGTCCCTTCGTCTTCCTATAAAAGGGGTCGGGTGGGCGTGTGTAAAGGGATTCACAACTTTTGAGGCGAGGGCGTACTTTCGTGGATTCCTTGTCACCTCTTTCGTTCTTGCTTTCGTGCGTTCATTCCCGAATCTTTTGTTCGGGGACTCCATCCGAATTCGGATCCCCCAACATAAACTTTAGCCCCCAGAAACCAAACACGTCTTAATTAGCCTATGTCCTAAACCTACATAGTCCAAAATTGTAGACACAATATATATGTCGATGTTAACCTTTTTATAATAAGTGATGACCGAAAAGTGTAAATATAGAGTTTTGAATCCATGGGATTTGAGTTTGGACGTGAGTTCTTATATATTCCATTACCCATACCTACCACCTTCGATTATACCATCCACATGAATTGCCAAAGGTACATGGGAGTCATCAGACTTTTGAATCTGCCACAATGGTACCTTCAAAATCAGTGATAATCTGAAACAAACAGGGGCCTAGTCTCTTCTCAAATTAATGCTAGTTAGTTTGAAACTTTGAATTGATAACAGTGCAAAGTTTAGTGGAAAATTTTGGATCTATATAAATGAATGGTGCATGCAAACTAATGGTAATAAGATCATTTATCTACGGGTGGGGCAAGTTGTAAACGCATCTCACCAGATGTTTCAAACAGGGTGACAAAAAATGATTATTATTAGCCCACGACTTCTCATCTTCGGACATTACAAATGCTAAAGCACTAAATAACAAAACAATAAAACATTTAATATTAAGCCAATGTTTTGTTTATTTAACCAAATTGGCGCCAACACATGGTACATGGAAAACAGGAATATAACTGAACTTATTTATAATATTAAGGAAATTGGACTAGACGGTAAATGTGCAAATACTTTTGAGTTGGAAGGGAACGATCCTGTAGCTTCTAGTGACTCCTTTCTCTTTTTTTGTTTCCTACTTGAAGTGAGCATGACAAAGGTATCTATGCTCTCATCAGCAAATGTGGTACCTTTTTCCTGATAGTTGTTTCCCCCCGATTTTCATGCTGTTCATTACTGGGGACAACAACTTCTGGTAACATATTTTCTTCATGAACTCTTTTAATATCCAGTTTTGGTTGGTGGTTACGACCCATGGATATTGCTTCCTCAATTGCATCCTCTGATTTCTTCACCATTTGACGACTGGCATTGAAACAAATTATTTCAACATGTACATGTTCTAGAGAAGTAAGGTCCTCTAATCCAAAGTTAAAATCTTGATTAACATCTGTGGTCCGTGAAACGTGGAATGATAGTTGAAGCCTCCTTAGCACTTGCATAGATTTTGATTTTGGTGCAAATATTGTTCCCATAGCATTGCTTGCAAAATGGAAGCCAGTAAGTTTTCTGTATTCATCTGTTTTGAGCCCAAACTGTCCTTCTGGGGTATCTTTTGATTTTAGGGATAGGGAACAAAGACCATGCAACTTCCCCAGCATATCAATGATCTCCTGTGACAACTTATATACCTCGATCGACAAGGAGGAGAGCTTCTGAAGTGAGTCAATCCATGTTGTCAATTTATCAAATACACTATACCTTATCTCAAGCATTTGGAGACTAGTAGGGGCCCATTTATCTTGCAACTGGTCCATGAATTCCAGGGAGGAACATGTCAAAATAGAAAGACATTGGATGTTTTTGTTACCCTCAACCAGCGAATGCAGGTACTCCAGCAGTGGTTCTTCATAGCTCTTTGAACTCTCATCCCAGGACCATATGGCAACCCTAAGGATTCGCAACTTGGCCAGACAACACAGCTCCTTTAGTAACTCTGCCCTGCTTACGTTGAGGTCTCCTAGCTCTTGTAAAGCTTCCATTTTTCCAAGGCCATCTGGTATCTTCATATGACTACTTAAATATAGACGCTCCAATTGTGTCAAATTGAAAACACACTCTGGCAATACATTTAGACCACTTTCCCTTAAATCAAGTGTCTGCAGTAATGAAAGATTTTCTATTTCTTTCGGGATGCCAGTAATGGAGTTACCTCCAATAACCAGATATTTCAGAAGAAATGAACTCTCAACACCCCTGAGATGATCATCCTGCAAACAATCACACCCCCCTAAATCCAAAGCACGTAACTCCTTAAAATCTGAGAGGGATGGCATCGAAACCTCACTGCAGACAGTAAGTGACCTCATATGGGATAAGTGCTCTTGTGGTAGTGGCTGTTCTGAACTGTTCTGGATGGATAGTCGATGTACCTCATGGGAGAATGTGCCTTGCATACCATCTAAAATGGTAGCAAAATTATCTTCAGTTGCCCTTGAGATGATCCACTCATGAACCAAATCATACACACGGCAAAATATAGCCTTACCAGAAGCATCAACCTCTACTGCTTCAATGAAGTCTCTCTTTATGAGTTCGTTGAGGTAAGTCTCTCCTACTTCAGTCAAAGTTTGTCCTTGAGTCTCTGGGATGAAACCTTCAGCTATCCAACCCCACACCAAGCGTTCACTGCTAATCACACGGCTCTTCTGAAACATACTAAGATAAGATAAGCAAGGTCTCAAATGGTAAGGGATATCAGAATAAGAGTCATCTAGGATCCCCCTCATTTGGTTTAGTTGAAGTTCATAATCAACATAGTCTTTTACTGTCCATGGCTTGTTAGCCAGTATACCAGCAGTAGCTATTATGGCTAATGGTATTCCACCATATTTTTGTATTAGCCTGTTAGATTTTTCTGCCAACTCAAGGGGACATCTGCCTCTAGAATGACATACGAATCTTTCGTGGAACAACTTTGTGGAGTCAGGTCCTGAGAGAGGTTCCAATCTGTAAATGTATTTAGTAATATCAGCTTTGTTACTTGTTGTGAGAACATACTCAGCAATATCAGCTTTGCGACTGGTCGTCAGGACAGCACTGGCCTTGCTATTTTGGATCAAAGCAGGCTTCATTGCGTCCCATGATGTTGAATCCCATATATTGTCAATTATGACGAAGTACCTACAATTATTATAGTCTATAATTAGCAATCTATTTACACTCAAGCAAAAATAAAATCAAGAGAAGCGATACTTTCATCAGAAACCAACCAATACTAGCTACTCAAGCAAAAATATGTCTTGTCTACTATAAGCATTTCAACTCAATACTAGCTAGCTAGCTACTAGTATTGAATTAATGTATGCCTTAATCAATATTGCTTGCAATGACAATATGACATATGAAGATCCATAGCAAATTAGTGCCGATGAAGTAGTATGTAGTACCTCTTATCCTTGAGGGTATGGCAGATTTCGTCGATTAAGCCCTTATCCGTTGCATGAGAAGGAGCACCGTGCTGATGAGCATCGGTAGCCATTAGAGAACCAGCTGCAGGTTGACCACATGTAGCTTGAGGAGCACCATGCGAACCTGGGGGCTTGCTTATCTGCCGGAGCAAATCTCGTAACACCGGCTCCATGTCAGGCTCGGGCAGAGTAGGAAGCGAGACACAAGCAATGCATTCGAAATGCGGCTTCATGATGCGTTGCACCTCCCTGGCGAGCGTTGTCTTGCCGACACCGGCAAGCCCAACAATTGACGCCATCCTGAGTTGCTGGCCTGATGTGCTCGCCTCGTCCTCGAGGAGCTTGACTAGGAAGTCCCTGTGGCCGTCGATGGCGACAAGGCTCACGGGGTCAACCGGAGCGCCGACGCTGCCCGAGTGGGCGTCACCATTGTTGTCAGCGGAACGCTTGAGTACTCCAAGTAGGTTACTCAAGTCGTACCTCTGACGCCTCTCAGCAGCCTCCAAGAGGCTGTGCTTCATTTCCCCAATCTCGACGGCGAATCGACGGCGAGCCTGCGGATTTGTCGCCGAGTTGAACTTGCCGGCAGCGAGCTTGATGTCCAAGGCCACCTCCCTCAGATCCTCAGCCCATGCCCTGGTTCCTTCGTCAAGCTCGTCCGCTGGGACTGGTGCGAGCATGCGAAACACAACGTTGACGAATTCCAACTCGGCTTTGAGGCACCCGACGTCGGCCTGCACCCAGCTCGGCAACCTGAGTTTCTGCAGGTCGTCCCTGCTGGGGAGCTCCAGCGCCGGCGCCCGCAACTCATCGGCGTGCAGACGATCTGCGAGTTGCCCGGGGGGTAGAACAGTGGAGTCGATGCGGTACCTTCCATGGCGCCCAACGGCCTCTTGGACGAGGCGACTGGCGTTGCTGATGTCGCTGACGAATTTACGGCGAGCCTTTGGCTTCGAATTGATCTTGGCGATTAAGTCACCAGGACCAGGTGGGGCGGCCGTCCGCCTGGACTGACGAGCGCCGCTGAAGCTCACACGGAACTTGTCAGTCAAGTCGCCGATGTGGCGGGCCAGATCCACCGCTTGCTTGTCCCACAGCATATCCTGCTCGTCAAGCTTGTCCCGCGGCTTCTCCGACCACACCCTATGCAGGGTGCTCTGTATTTCCTCCAACCCCGCGATGATGGACATGACCTTCCTTGTAGCACTCCTTGGCAGGCTGTGCTCCTCCTTGGACAGCTCGTGCAGCACGGGGAGCAGGGTGCCAATGGCCCCCGTCGCGAGCGCCATGGCTGGCACCTCGATCAACCTCGCGCGCACTTGCTGTTTGCCAGCGAGCAAGAGCTAGCCTACAAGGAGCACAGCTTGATGCCAGCTTAGGCGCTCAGTCAGGTCTATCGAAAATGCAAGATGGCATGTGCAGTCTGTCTATGTCGCCCGTCCACTTGGAATGGTGCTTGGGATGGCGCTCCTCGTGTATTCTGTCTGATTTAATTTTAAAGTTAGGATTTATTCAATCCGTCCGGGCCCCACACCACACGTACATATCCTGTTCCTGTCCCTTGCAGTACTCATCTCAGCTCATCGATCTGGGAGATGCTAATTAGCGCGCCTGTTCATAGCGATCGATTTCCGACTATGGCTCCTTTCCTATTTTAATATTTGCCCAAGCGCAGTGACATTTCTTTTTCACAAGGGGACTTATCTTTTCTCTTTCCGCGTCATCATATGCTGCAGCAGGCCCGCAAGTATATATTTTCGTGTACATGCCTTCCCATAAAAAATCAACGAGCCAGCATATATGTTTATTTTAATTTCATTTCAAGATAAAAAAATCATTAAAAACTCATACACACACATATTTTGCATATAAAATTTTTCATTTTAAATAATGATACTTTTACTTATAAATTCCATATAAAACTTTTTTCTATGAACAATTTGCGCACATGATTTTTTTCCTACCATAATTTATGCGTATAACTTTTTCCTAACAACGAGTTATACGTATAACTTTTCTCTAACGATAAGTTATGTGCATAACTTTTGACAATTTATGTGCACAACTTTTTCCGTGAACACGAGTTATGCGCACAACTTTGTCCCTAACGACTAGTTATACGGATAACTTTTCCTTGACAACGAGTTATGAGGATAACTTTCTTTTAAGGATAATTATGTGCATAACGTTTTTCTAACAAGTTATGTTCATGACTTATACACTTATATAATATTTGCTTGGTATAAAAAAAACTCAACCAGCACAAAAAGTACAGAACTTATATACATAATATTTTGTCATAACTTTTGGGAGTATAATTTTAAAGAAAAGTATACACGTAGATTATACGTGCATATGCTAATTAGTTAGTTAAAAAAGAAAAAGAAAAGAAAAAACACATCAGCAAGCATGTGCGCAGCAACTGACGAGCTGCTGAGCAGCGTGCGTGGGCAACGCGAGTGGTGGGTCCCCTGCGGGCCGCGCACATGTGCCTCGCGCGCTGGAAGCGAGCGAATGCTAAACTGATATTGCGCATCGATCTCTGCCTCAGTCATCGACGAGCCCATGCCTCCTGCCTCCACGCCACTGACGAACCACCCCTCCCAGTCCCAGCTCACCTTGTCAACCACCGCCGCCGCTGTTGATTTCCCCCACCTTTTCTTGATCATCAACCAGATCTTGATCTGTAGAGAGATTAGGAACCACCGGGCACGCAAGCAAGCATGGAGGCGACCGCCGCGGTGGTGGCCGTGCTCCGCGACAAGCTCAAAGAGAAGTACAAGCAGCGGAAATTCTCCGGTCGTAGAGAGGGCTCCAGCGCCAAAGATATCAAGTTCCTCAACAAGGAGTTGAGGAGCATACGCGCCGCCGTCTCCATGCTGTCAGATCTGCCGCGAGACGAGCTGGGCGAGCAGCACAAGCTGTCTGCCCGCCAGTGGAGGGAGCTGTCCTACGACATCGAAGATTTCCTCGACACCTTACCCGATTTAGGGAAAGGACTCGTCAAGAAGATGGCCTACCCCTTCCACGAAAGGGACAGGACTGGCCGCCATATTGCAGGTGAAATCAGAGCCTTGAAGGCTAGAATCATGGAGGAAGCAGAATGGCTTTCTATGTACAAGGTCCACGAATGGGCTGCCGCTGATGGTCCGGCGAGAGGCCGTGTTGATCCTCGCGTGATTGCTTTGTACCGACCTGCGTCTGATCTCGTTGGCATTGATGAGGCGAGGGACGAGCTAGTCAGGAGATTGACAGAGGGAGATGGCGCGTCTTATCTACAATTGAAGATTGTTTCCCTTGTCGGACTTGCAGGACTGGGAAAGACAAATCTAGCAAAACTGTTGTATGACAAGATTAAATCGATCTTCGACTGCAGCGCGTTTGTTTCTCTGTCTTGGAGTCCAAACATGATGCGTGTGTTCACTGATATATTCTATGATCTTGGAAGTGAAGAGTATCGTCGGGATATTCATGGAGCATCATGGGACCAAGCAAAGGCTATCGACAAGCTCAAAAACTTCCTTCAGAGCAAGAGGTACGCATCATGCGCAACCGTTTGTAAAGTTGACATACAATATTATGCTCGTTTCAGTCATCCGCACATAATGTGAAGCCCACTACCTACAGGATCTGCAGCATTTCTTGGATACTAAGATTTCAGTTGTATGAGTGGACTTTATACGTCGAGATTTAGGTGTACTTCTGGAGTGTCTGCAGTGACATATTAAAATGCAGTCATGTATAAGGAATAAACATAGTTAATGAGTCTTTTAGTGAGCCCTATATATTTTCTGCACAAATCTATTTCTATTACGCAATTGCTTGCTTCTTTCACTAACACCTGTGTACAAACAAATAGGTACCTGATAATTGTTGATGACATTTGGGATACAAAATCATGGAGAATAATCAAGCAAGCATTGGTTGACAATAATCTTGGAAGTAGAATAATCACAACTACACGCAAACTTGACGTTGCTGAAGAAATTGGTGGTGCTTACAAGGTGAAACCTCTTTCTCACGAGTCCTCTAGAATATTATTTTACAGAAGAGTATTCGATACAGATGAATGCCCCATCCAGCATGAATTTGCTGAAATGTCTGATGCTATTTTGAAGAAATGTGGAGGAGTACCATTATTTATCATTTCAGTTGCTAGTTTGTTTGCTGTTGGTCCAAAGACGATGCACCGCTGGCGTGGTATCTTGGAAGTATTTAGTAGTGGACTTGGACTTGGGGACAATGAAACTATTCGAAGCTTAAGACGCATAATATCATTAAGCTATTATAATCTTCCTTCGCATCTGAAAGCTTGCCTACTTCATGCAAGTGTGTTCCCAGAAGATCATCTGATCAGAAGAGATAGTCTGGTGTGGATGTGGATAGCCGAAGGTTTCATCCAAGAGAAACAAGGGTATAACCTATTTGAGGTGGGACAGAGTTACGTTGATGAGCTATTGAACAGTAGTATGATACAAGAAGTAGACACCAAAGATGACGATGGTGGCATGATAAAGTATTGTTGTGTGCCTACCAGCATGGTGCTTGATTTCGTCTTTTCTTTGTCAGAAGAAGAAAACTTTGTCACTAAAATTGATGGAAGCAACGAACAAAGTCTTCACCGGAGAAAGCTTCGACGAAGGATATTCCTACAAGATGGAGCAGTGGACCCTCAAGGAGTTCGGGAAACTGATGGATGTTTGTCAAAAGTGCGTTCCGTTACTGCCTTCGGTTCTGGAATCAGTCTGGTGCCGGTGCTTTCACGCTTTAAAGTTCTACGTGTAATGGATTTAGAAGGAACTGATCTGCAAGGTTGCAATCTTAAGAATCTTGGCAAGTTGCTTCTTTTGAGGTACCTAGGACTGAGAGATACACTTATTGCTGATCTCCCAACTGAGATAGGAAATCTGGGGATGTTGCAGACGCTGGATCTGAAAGGAACAAGAATAAAGGACTTGCCTTCCACAGTTGCTCGGCTGAGACGATTGCTGTGCTTGTACGTTGAATGCACAACAAAACATGCTCAAGGCATCGGGAACCTGGCATCCCTGGAAGAGCTGTCCAATATCTCAATCACCGAGTGCCCAATGCTAGCTGAAGTGGTGTCCAGTCTGGCGGAACTGAGGGTGCTGGGCATCGTGTTGCAGCGAGACGACGCCAATGAAAGCTTCCTGGAGTCTCTGTGCAACCTGAAGAAGCTGCAAACTCTGCGTATCTTTGGTCGTGGTGGAACCCATCTGGAATATTTCATGAGTGAACTCTGGGTTCCCCCTCCGGCTCTACGGATGTTCGTCGCCGTGCACTGCTGGTTCTCTGCACTGCCAACGTGGATATCTTCGACGAACCTGACGGAGCTGCAGATCGGTGTTAGGAAGCTGTTGCGGGAGGGCCTGGAAATCCTTGGGAGGCTGCAGGAGCTTCGCACTCTGAAGCTGGCCGCGGAGCACATGATGGAGGAACTCGCAGTGGGCGCTGACGCGTTCCCACGCCTGAGGTTTCTGCGTCTCCGCTGCGGGACGTGCCTGGTGTTTCGCCCGGGAGCAATGCCAGAGGTTCAGAAACTGGAGTTCGTCCTTGATGTGCACAGTAGTACGTGCAGGTACGGTGGTGGTCAGTTCGATTGGGGACTGGAAAACCTCACTTCGCTGGAGCAGGTCAGCGCTACCCTTCGCCGCGTCAGTGGCTCTGAGGCTCAAGTATTGGAAGCAGAGTCTGCGCTGAAGAATGCGATGGGTATCCATCCCAACCGCCCAGACCTTGAAATCACCATGGTCCCATTCCCATCTCACGAACAGCAGGAGCAGGAGGTACGTTTCGTTCATAGCACAAACTAATTACCGCTCTTTGCAGTGTATTGTGTTGCCACCATTCTGATTTCGTTCCTAAATTCAGCAAGAGGATGCCGCTGAGGAGAATTCGATTGCCGGGCCCCCAGAGATCAGGGAATGCTCGGCGTAAGGAGCATCTCAATCTAAAATTGATGCTGCACGCAGGTAAAACTCGAACAGTAGGGCATCCGGTTAATTTTAGTCATTTATTTTGCAGTACAAGTATTTGGTGATGCTTTTGCAGTGGAATACTAATTTTACCGTGTGTTTGATTGAGCAGTTGGGCGGGGACTGAGATGTAACGAATCATGGTCGACCATGACGGCACCCTCATCAATAATTTCCTCAACATCTTCAATTCGTATTCATATGCAACACGTACGTCAAGTGTAGAGGCTGTGTGCCAAACCTCAGCTCTCTAGATTATGTTTTGGTTTCTACTATGGTACTGCAATAATAATAAACTAAATTGCTTATTGTAGAAGCATCGAGGACGAACAGTACAATGTGCAAGTCACTCGTTATTAATTTGTGATATGATGTTCCCTCCCAGTGCATGTTCTTTAACCTGATTTTTTTCCTTTTTATTATGCTTGGATCGTTCTGTACGTGGAAGAAATGCGGTAGTAATTGTTGACGCTTTTTTTGGTCAAACACACGAATGCGCTAGATCGCGCGGTTATCGAAATCAACTCGCCGAAACTCCCAAAGACGGGCCGGTCTAACCGCCCGGGGGGCGGTCTAACCGCCTTGGACAGAGAGACGTCGAAAGCCTAGATTCGCTGCTCCGGGAGGGACCCCGTCGGGAACAGTGCGCCTAGGGTTGTCCTGAGATCAGCAGGCCACTCAGAACTCCCTTAACCGCCGTGGAGACGAAGGAGGAGAGCAAAGGAGGTTGGAAAAACTAGGGTTTGGAGAAAATAAGATAAAACTTGATAATGACGATTGGATGATATGTTTCAATCGGCCACGACCTTTATATTTACAGGGTGGGAGGTCTTGCCCCGGAAACAGTAATTCACAACTCGGAATTAAGCCAAACTCCTAATTCTACCCGAAATCGGGACACCCCGGTAGACCGCCCGGCCCCCTTCGTGCCGACCGGCTACGAATACTCGGTTAGACCGCCCCCGGGACCCGGTCTCACCGGCCTACTCCGGCCGCAGTCGGCCTTTGCCAATTTTGGGTGTCAACACATGCCCCCCTATTTTTAGTAAAGCTTGCATGCTAAAAAATAATTCTAAGCATGACAAAGCTGTTGCCGACCATTTTTATGCTAAGGGCGATTTTCATAGAAACCGGCCATGAATCTTCAAGCGTCCCGCCACACGCTTGGATAAAACTTCTTCGATATCTTCCATTGAGTGCCCTAGGTAGCTGCTGTCCTTGCAATGATTCCACCATATAAGAATTTCCAGAGCAAATTCTCACAATCTTGTATGGACCTTCCCAACTTGGAGACCACTTACCAAATTTGTTGCTCTTAGATCCTATAGGCAAAATAGTTTTCCAAACCAAATCTCCTACTTGAAAAGACTTAGCTTTAACCCTTTTATTATAAGCTCTAGCAACTCGCCTTTTATCCTTCTCAATTGCTTCCAAAGCTTCCAAACGCTTGTCAGTCACTTCATCAATATTATCCATCATCAAAGCATAATAAGTATCAACACTAAGATCATTTTGCTTTGCAAGTCTATAGGCGCCCAGATTCACCTCAATCGGTAAAACGTCTTCTTGACCATATACAAGCTCAAAAGGAGTAACTTTAGTAGCCCCATGTCTAGAGATGTGATGAGCCCATAAAGCTTCGTATAATACTTCATGCCATCTTTTAGGATTATCTTCTATCTTCTTCTTAATGAGCTTAACTAGAGTTTTATTACTAGACTCGGCTCGGCCATTAGCTTGAGCATAGTATAGAGATGAATTAAGCAATCTAATACCATAGGATTTAACAAAATCACGCACCTCTTTAGCCACAAATTGTAACACCCCGAAATTTTCTAATTTCGGGATGTTATTAGGAAGAATAATTAAGCAACAATTTTCTCATAATTTTAAAATTTGACCAATGTTTATTTTATTTACAGGAAATTTAGAATAGGAAAATCAATTGATTGTTTTTCTAAATTAAATTAAATAAATATGTATGAGTGTTGCTTTTGTTTTTGTTGGTTTTGCTTTTGGTTGTTGTGTGTTGAAAAAGAAAGAAAAGAAAAAAAAAACAGCAAACCCTTCTTTCCTTCCTTCCCTCTCATTTTATTTCCTAAAGCCCGAGTTGAGGAAGCACAATAGCCGGCCCACGTTCTTTTTTTTTTTTTTTCTTTTCACTAGCGCCCGGCCGCGCGCGAGGCCCGCCTTGGCCCATCTCTCCCGCGGCCCGGCGGCCCGCCGGCCGCTCCACCTCTCCCTCTCCCCGTCTCTCACCGGGCCGACGGACGGGGCCCACTCGTTAGGCCCTTCTTCTACCTCCCGCCGCCGCCGCTCCCCACTTGGCCGACCGCGCGCCCGCCTCCCCCGTCTACCCGCGCCGCTTCCCCTCCCTCCACCGAGCCGCGCATTAATGCGCGGGCACCGGCGCCACCACCTCTTCCCTTCCCCTCCGTAACGGGCGCCGCACCGAGCCGCCGCCGCCATTAATGGCACACCGGCCGAGCTCCGCCACCGCCCGCCGCGCCGTTTCCCCTTACCCCTCCGCCCTATAAAGGGGCGCACCACCTCCTCTCCACCCCGCACCGCTCCCCCGAACTCCCCCTCTCCTCTACACCGCCGCCCCAAGAAGGCCGACCGGAGCTCCGCTCCTCGTCGTCGATCTCCTCCACCGGCGCTTCTCCTTCCTCTTCGAGCGACTCGGTGAAACCCACCGCTTCTCCTCTTTATTTTGGTGCCTTTTCCCCGTTGTCTAGTGCTCGGTAGCGTCGTTTTGGTCGAAGCCGGCGAACTTCCGGCGGGGCGCCGCCGCCGCCACCGCGCGCCGCCGCCCGGAAGGCAACCCGCCGCCCCCTGCCGCTTACCGCTGCCGCCCCCCATCTGATCAGGCACGGACGGCCTGGATCGAGTCAAGCTCCCTGGTCAACAGCCACATACCGGTCAACCCTAGGTCTTCGCTGCCATCTTACAGAAACACCCCTGTTGTTTCAAATATCATAAAAAGACCCTTCCACCTTATAAGATCCTTACAATCAAGTTCAGGTTTTCGCGTTTAAGCCCCCAAGCTTCTCTAGTTTTCCACCCGAAGTCCACCTTTGTTCTTTTACACTATAAACCTTGAGTTTATATGTGTAATTGTGTTTAGGCCCCTGATTTCTTGCAGTTAAGCCCCTGGAGCCCTAGTTTTTCACGCGTTTAGCCCTTGTAACCATGTTTAGTGCGTAGTTTTCACGTTTTAGCTCCGTTTCAAGCGATTCAAGTTGCGTTAGGTTCGTAATAACTCAAAGAACGTAATAGAGACAATGTTGAACCTGTTACTTGCTTTATAATTTATTTAATATTTAAATATGATTAAATACTAATATACATGCTTTTCTAATTAAAATTTAATTAGAGATCAACACGTCTTTTTATAAGAAATATAATTTGGTTAATTCTTATTTAAATAATCTTTCCAATTAAAAGCTAATTAGAGTTATATCTCGGTTTTCATAATAAAACTTAAATTAATTAATATATATTCAATTTGCTTTCTAAATAAAAGTAATATAGGTTTATCCCGAGTTTTCATAATTAAATATTAAATTGATTAATATGAACATAAATATATTTCTAAATTATAATTTACTTAGTACAATTCGAAATGTAAAGATATTCGTTTAGATGCTTTACATACTTCTTTTAAATTAAAATGTTTAATTTGCATAAAATAACACTTGAATATTTATAAATAAAATTGGAATAAGTTATACACCGTTCCTTTTATATAAATATAACTTGCTTAATTATTAAATATGGTGTTTCTCTCGAAATAACCTATGCACATCTTTTGAATTAAAATTTACCAAGCACATAGCCTTGTGTGATATAATCCAAATCTTACGATAGTTCCGAGTCTTTTGCGTTCGCGGTCCTAGAACCAAACCTTGTCCTCTTTTAAAGCTTTTCATGCTTGGTGTATTGTTCTTAGTTGTTCTTGTTTGTCTGTTTCGCATGTTTGTGCTCGATGTTGGCTTCGAGTAGAAGATCGAGCTGTTGATTGAAAGTCCTGAAGATCAAAAGTACCAAAAGAGCAAGAGCAGAAGAGCAAGAGTAGCTTTTTGTTGAGAAAGGCAAGTGACCCTAACCATCCTTCTACCTATGCTTTAATACAAGAACACTGTAAATTAATCGGAACATGGAGAACCACCCAGGAAAACAGTACAACCACAAGACATATGGCTCTGTCTTGGCTAATTAATTAGGGAAGTCTTGTGTGGCCATTAGCCTTAGTAGCTTGGGGTACGGAGGAATGCTTTTATGACTCTTCTACTCTGGACAGGTTTTGGAACGGAAGTGCTCTTCTAGGCTAACCTGGTTTGAGGGTAGAAGGAGGGTACGAAAGATAGCCTCTAGGACGTGCTACTATGGACTAATACACATTGGAGGACTCTTTGTAAAGGCCTCGTAGCGTCCCTATGCAACCACACCTCGGAAGTGTGGTATTGTGCCTACTTTTGCACAGCATGGTTGGGTTCAAAGTTCTTCGGAACTTTTACGCGACTTGTGGTGAAAGTGTACAACCTCTGCAGAGTGTTAAACTGTTATAACAGCCGTGCTCACGGTCAAGAGCGGCCTGGACCCTCACATGATTAATGAACTTAAAGATGGATTTAAAATTGCTTTCCGGTTATTTCTGTGGCCTTGCTGAGTACCAACCATAAGTGTACTCAACCTTGCTTAAACGCTCGCTCGAAAAAGAAGAAGGTGCACGAAGTCCAGAAGATGGTGCTAGGCGTACGCAACCCCCGTCGATTGCCCGTGAAGATTAGAGCCTTTGCTTCCCCAGATTCCGCCGTAAATCTCTCGATAACCTCTTTCTTTACGTGATATTGTTTCGTTATACACTATGATGTCACTATATGTATGAAACTTGATCCCGGCATACATATAGTTAAGCACTTGGTTTTCTTCGGAAAATCGGGTGTGACAGAGTGGTATCGTAGCCATATCGATCGTAGGACGTAAGCCTAGATAGAAATGGTTACTTCCTGAAGATCTGATCTACTTCAAAAACAACTCTAGTCTTATCCTTGGCATCGCTGATGAATATTCTCATTCTTTGATCTTTTTCTTCTCTCAATCTTTCCTGGTAACTTATCTTTTCTCCATACTCCACTCCTTGTTTCTCAAGCATTGTTACTTTGGATTCTCTCCCTTGACCTTTAAATCCAAAAGTATCATCCTTGATAAAAAAATGTTTAGAAAATCTCTGTTGTCTTACCTGAAGTTTCCTCAAGTAAACCGAAGAAGCCAACATGTGCGAAGGAAGTTGAAGTCTAACATCTCACCCAAGATTAGGAGGATCCCTCTAACCATAATAACAACATGTAGCATCGTTCCCTTGATCATGTGTCTTGTCCGGTGAAGCTTCGTGTTTGCTTGATGATGCTTGACTTTATGGCCTTGGTTGAGTTGGTTCTTTGTATTAATTGTTGGTGTATTGCGGGTCTTCTACCCGCAATGACATCGCTTGCCTAGTCGGGTTCTTCTTTTGTATCTCCCACCTCCTTGTTCCCCTCTTTTCGACTACTTAACCCTATGGAGGATGTCGGAAGATAAAAAAAACTAGAAGCAACACCAACATCAACAACAGAAATCTACAAGCATATGCAGACATCAACACATGAAAGAAGTTGAAGAAAAAGATGATCAATTTCTTTTGTTACCCCCTGTTATTCTCCTCTCCACCACAATTTGAGTACAATTACAACAAACAAGAAATGATGGATATGATATCAAGAATTTTGCCTGCTCTTCAATTTATTCTCGTTCTCTTCTGATCTTGATCTTTGTCCACTAATCAGATGGAAAAAAGAAACCAAGACAAAAGCAATGACAGCAATTACAACCCTGGATACGACCAATATATGTCCCTATATCTAAACCCGGAGGATACACATGCAAAGTTCTCGGAATACCGAGCCACCCGGTTTCTCTAACACTACGGAGCACCTAGAAGTCAAGAATGGATCACGACAATCGAGAAGAAATTAGATATGGCACAATGCAATGATAGAGAAAAGGTTCTATATGCATCAGGATTACTTCTAGGAGAAGCCTTAGAATGGTGGAATTCCTACATATACGAACATGATCAACCACAGAGTATTGCTTGGAAGGAGTTTAAGGATAACTTTATATCACATTTCATTCCTCTAAGTGTGATGAAGCTCAAAAGGAAGGAGTTCCTTAGCTTGAAACAAGGGCAAATGACAGTGACTGAATATAAAGATAAATTTATCCAGCTATCTATGTACGCACCAAGATCATCTGGAAGTGATAAAAAGAAACGAGAACATTTCATCAAAGGGCTGAATGAAGATCTTCAAAGTATACTAAGTTTACATGACTATTCCAGTTTGCAACATGTCATCAACAAAGCTATTGAGTTAGAAAGCAAACTACAAGAAATCATAAGTAAGAAAAGGAAAAGGAATTTTCTAGAGCAACGTGATAACAATTCCCACCTTTACCATTTGTCCCAGGCACCAGAACATCCTGAAGATGAGTATGAAGATCCACCACGTAACCGTAGAAACCTTAAAGAAAGTGGAGCTTGTTTCTACTGCAAAGATCATGGACATTTCATTAACAGGTGCCCTAAGAAACGTGTTGATCGATATGAAAAGAAGGCTCAGCAGAGACATAATAAGCAAACCAATGCCGAAGAAGCATTTGGATCAAATGGGGAAGAATATTAAAAGTTAGGCAAAGATTATGGAGTCAATCCAGCTCTATTCAAATCACTTTATCAAGACGTCAAGAAAATTCTACAAAGGCGAGTCAATGGATAGTTACAAGTAAAGTTAGATTGAGTATCTTATGAGGTGTTATGCTTATTATGTGAGTTTTGAAGAATAAAGAGTGTGTAATGTCAAACAATGCGGAAGAAAGTTAATAAGTGCCGGATGGTAACCACCCAAACCTTTGTTTCTGCTAGCCCTTGCGAATCTCGGGACGAGAAACCTTTTAAGGGGGGGTAGATTTGTAACACCCTGAAATTTTCTAATTTCAGGATGTTATTAGGAAGAATAATTAAGCAACAATTTTCTCATAATTTTAAAATTTGACCAATGTTTATTTTATTTACAGGGAATTTAGAATAGGAAAATCAATTGATTGTTTTTTCTAAATTAAATTAAATAAATATGTATGAGTGTTGCTTTTATTTTTGTTGGTTTTGCTTTTGGTTGTTGTGTGTTGAAAAAGAAAGAAAAGAAAAAAAAAACAGCAAACCCTTCTTTCCTTCCTTCCCTCTCATTTTATTTCCTAAAGCCTGAGATGAGGCAGCACACTAGCCAGCCCACGTTTTTTTCTTTTCACTAGCGCCCCGGCCGCGCGCGAGGCCCGGCCTTGGCCCATCTCTCCCGCGGCCCCGCGCCGCCGCCGCCGCTCCACCTCTCCCTCTCCCCGTCTCTCACCGGCTACCGGACGGGGCCCACTCGTCGGGCCCTTCTTCTACCTCCCGCCGCCGCCGCTCCCCACATGGCCGACCGCGCCGCCGCCTCCCCCGGCTACCCGCGCCGCTTCCCCTCCCTCCACCGAGCCGCGCACACGCGCAAGTGCACCGCCGCCACCACCTCTTCCCTTCCCCTCCCGTAACGGCGCCGCACCGAGCCGCCGCCGCCACCATTAATGGCGCATCGGCCGAGCTCCGCCACCGCCTCGGCGCGCCGTTTCCCCTTCCCCCTCCGCCCAATAAAATGGCAGCACCACCTCCTCTCCACCCCCGCACCGCTCCCCGAACTCCCCCTCTCCTCTACACCGCCGCCCCAAGAAGGCCGAATCGGAGCTCGGCCCCTCGTCGTCGATCTCCTCCACCGACGCTTCTCCTTCCTCTTCGAGCGGCCTCGGTGAAACCCCCCGCTTCTCCTCTTTATTTTGGTGCCTTTTCCCCGTTGTCTAGTGCTCGGTAGCGTCGTTTTGGTCGACGCCGGCGAACTTCCGATGGGGCGCCGCCGCCCGCCACCGCGCGCCGCCGCCCGGAAGGCAACCCGCCGCCCCCCGCCGCTTACCGCCGCCGCCCGCCATCCGATCCGCACGGACGGCCGGGATCGAGTCAAGCTCCCCGGTCAACAGCCACATACCGGTCAACCCTAGGTCTTCGCGGCCATCTTACGAAACACCCCCGCCGTTTCAAATATCATAAAAAGACCCTTCCACCTTATAAGATCCTTACAATCAAGTTCGGGGTTTTCGCGTTTAAGCCCCCAAGCTTCTCTAGTTTTCCACCCGAAGTCCACCTTTGTTCTTTTACACTATAAACCTTGAGTTTATATGTGTAATTATGTCTAGGCCCCTGGTTTCTTGCGGTTAAGCCCCCGGAGCCCTAGTTTTTCACGCTTAGCCCTTGTAACCTTGTTTAGTGCGTAGTTTTCACGTTTTAGCTCCGTTTCAAGTGATTCAAGTTGCGTTAGGTTCGTAATAACTCAAAGAACGTAATAGAAACAATGTTGAACCTATTACTTGCTTTATAATTTATTTAATATTTAAATATGATTAAATACTAATATACATGCTTTTCTAATTAAAATTTAATTAGAGATCAACACGTGTTTTTATAAGAAATATAATTTGGTTAATTCTTATTTAAATAATCTTTCCAATTAAAAGCTAATTAGAGTTATATCTCGGTTTTCATAATAAAACTTAAATTAATTAATATATATTCAATTTGCTTTCTAAATAAAAGTAATATAGGTTTATCCCGAGTTTTCATAATTAAATATTAAATTGATTAATATGAACATAAATATATTTCTAAATTATAATTTACTTAGTACAATTCGAAATGTAAAGATATTCGTTTAGATGCTTTACATACTTCTTTTAAATTAAAATGTTTAATTTGCATAAAATAATACTTGAATATTCATAAATAAAATTGGAATAAGTTATACACCGTTCCTTTTATATAAATATAACTTGCTTAATTATTAAATATGGTATTTCTCTGAAATAACCTATGCACATCTTTTGAATTAAAATTTACCAAGCACATAGCCTTGTGTGATATAATCCAAATCTTACGATAGTTCCGAGTCTTTTGCGTTCGCGGTCCTAGAACCAAACCTTGTCCTCTTTTAAAGCTTTTCATGCTTGGTGTATTGTTCTTAGTTGTTCTTGTTTGTCCGTTTCGCATGTTTGTGCTCGATGTTGGCTTCGAGTAGAAGATCGAGCCGTTGATTGAAAGTCCTGAAGATCAAAAGTACCAAAAGAGCAAGAGCAGAAGAGCAAGAGTAGCTTTTTGTTGAGAAAGGCAAGTGACCCTAACCATCCTTCTACCTATGCTTTAATACAAGAACACTGTAAATTAATCGGAACATGGAGAACCACCCAGGAAAACAAGACAACCACAAGACATATGGCTCGTCTTGGCCAATTAATTAGGGAAGTCTTGTGTGGCCATTAGCCTTAGTAGCTTGGGGTACGGAGGAATGCTTTTATGACTCTTCTACTCTAAACGGGTTTTGGAATAGAAGTGCTCTTCTAGGCTAACCGTTGGGGAATTCAGAAAACCCGTCACCCTCGAAACGTCGAGTTTAACGAATTCTCAAAGTATGTTTTTCAGGAGCAGGGAATTTGCGATTCTCGGAAGTCTGGGACCTGCGAAGTCTCGAATTCGCGAATGTGCGGAGTTCGGGAATTTTGATTCGGCGAAGAGGCGGAGTCATGAACATGCGGAAGCCCGAATCTCAATCGTTGATGGACCGAACTTCGGAGATTTGCCGATTCGGGAATCCGGTGAAGACTCGTTCGAGACTCGGGCGCAAGGACACGCACGAACCCGCCGGAAAGCTAAAGCCACTTCGGGAACTCGTTGAAGACCTAATTCGAGAGTTTCGGGCGAAGACATTCACGAATCACGGGAGAAGCAAAGTCAAAGTTGTAGTCCCAAAAAGTCCGGGTTTAGAGTGTGAACTAGTGGCGGACTTGTAAATGTGTAAGGGGGGAAAAGACATTCTTGTGTGTGTTCACATTAGGAATATTCTTCGAGCCTAAGGGTGTTATCGGAATGTAAAAGTCTCTTCATCTCCCTATAAAAGGGGGCGCAAGGGCACGTGTAAACGGATTCGTACTTTTTTGGGACTTGTGCTATTTGCAGGAGGGATTTCAATCTCTTTGTGCTTTAACCGTGCTATTGAACGTGTTAAGAACTTTCACTTGTGTTAGGGTAGTATTCCGAATTTTTCGGTACCCCCAACATTGGCGCCCACCGTGTCTCAAACCCGAAAAAGAAACTCACGATGCCACCTCAAAAGAAATCCAAGAAGAATGCCCCAAGACAGCAAACCAGATGATCGCCTTCCCACCCAAGGAAATGAAACCTCGTTTGTTCTTGAATCCTCGAACGTAACGGCACCAAGAACGAAGAGAAAAGCTCGAGGCCCTCATGAAGGCAAGAGCAGAAAAGACAGCTCACATCCAAGAACAACCTGCTGAACAGCAAGAGCACGAGAATGTTGATGCTGATGATGATGCCATAAACAGACAACTAGCCATTGTCCACCAAAAGATACAACAACTACAGAGAGACAAAGAAAAGTTCGCGGCTCAGTTGCAGGCGAAGAGAAAAATCTCTGAAAAGCTAGAGCAGCTGAACAAAGCAAAAGAGCAAATACAAGCAATACAGAGAGAAATTGACGAAATGAAGGAACAAGAGAACAGCCTCCCTATGGCAGAAACACCACAGCGAACCCCCGCGCCTGCAAGAGAATCCCCGAAAGAAAACTTTTTCGCGGGAAACGGAGTCTCACACTTCGTGGATTCTGAATCGCCGCTATCAATAGGGCTGCAAACAAGCACCTTGGCCGCCGAAGTTCAAGCCTGTATCTCTTCCCAAGTACAACGGCTTTGGAAACTCCAGCAGCTTCCTCATGAGATACGAGTCGACCGTGAATTCGGCGGGAGGAGATGATGTTGCACTCGCCAAATCCTTCATCATAGTTTGCGAAGGACCAGCATCGAATTGGTACTCACCGCCGCCTCCACACTCGATCTACAGCTGGGTAGATCTCAAAACAAAATTCATGCAAGCGTTTCAGATGTTCCATGACACAACGACGAAGCCTCGTACCCGTACAACTGCAAGCAAAAGGACAGGGAACCACTGCGGAACTTCGTGAGAAGGTTCATGCAACAGAGGTCTCAAATCCCCGACGCTGATGACAAGACAACGATCAAGGCACTGATCAAAGGTCTCACCCCAGGGCCAACGGCTTCCCACCTCACAAGAAAGAAGCCCGAAACGAGTTGAAGAACTATTTCGGGAATTGGAGGATTACATTCTGTCTGATGACGACCACCGCAAGAGAGTAGCCGAACGAAACGAGGCAAGACAGGGTGGCAGAGATATGACCTGGCGAGCACCACCACAGCATCCACGAAATGTAAATAATGTTGGAAATCCTCAAGAACAACAACAAAGCAAAGCCAAGTGCCAGGGGAGGATTCAGTCATAGAGGAAGGGGGAGAGGAAGAGGAACCCCAAGCCTCCCGAACCACAACCCAAGAGATCCCCACTTCTACTGCCAATATCACGGAAGAGGCCACAACACCGAAGGGTGCCCAGAGACAAAGAAGAACATGGCACGAATCCAACAAGAGAAAGCACTAATGAGCATTGCATCCTCGATGCCAACACGGATTTCGGCCGAACTTCGCGGCAGCCGCATTCGCGAGTCCGCGATCCCGGCTACGTACCGGTTCAAGAATTTCCACAATCACAATCGCATGGCAGCCTTCACAACAATTCTTCCCTCGCCGCAAGCAATACGGTCGATCCAAAGCCGGCCGCAGCCCATTCGGGAAATCTTGCCACCGCCTCCGGAAAGCTCATCAAGGCCTCGACCAAGTTCGGGACCTCGTAACTCCAAAGCATTGCCATCGTTCGGGACTATCATGCCAATCACAGGTGGATCTGCCATGGAATTTGAAACGAAGAAGCAGCGAAACAACTACTTCAGATCTGTGAATACTATCATCAATGATGGCCCAACTGCCCGCCGGAGTGGGCAAAGGTGCCAATCACCTTTACGAGAAGAAGATTTCGGGCTGAAATCCGCGATCCACAATGATGCCATGGTGATTGAAGTCAACATTCTTTGGATGGGTCATAGGAAAAATCTTGGTGGACAACGGGAGTTCGGCGGACATCCCGTTTCGAAAACATTCGAGAAAATGAATCCGAGTCAAGCACATGTTGGACCCACCGGAGTACCCATTGCGGGGGTTCGGAGGGGAAGCCCATCAAGCCGGTTGGAAAAATATCACTCCCGGCTTCTTTCGGAGATCTTGAGAATGCCGTAACCGAGAACCTCACCTTTGATGTGGTTGACATATATCACCCGTATCTTGCGATCTTCGGCAGGGGTTTCATGAACAAGTTCGATGCTTGTCATAAGGCAACAGCTCCTATGCATGAAGATGCCCGCGCCCAAAGGGGTTATCACGGTATTCGGCAATCAACAAGAGGCCGTAAACATAGAAAGGGGCCACACGCCCGGTCAAACGAATGTGTATCACCGAAAGCATTTCGAAGAGAGGAAGGAAACCTATGAAGAGCCGAAGCGAGACAAAGAGAAAAATAACATAGCCGCAGAAGATGAAACAAAGAGAGTGTATCTGGACGACATGCCCGACAGAGCAGTCATAATAGGGGCGAACCTTAGCACCGAAGAGGATGATGAACTCATACGCTTCCTGAACAGAAACAAGGATGTTTTCGCATGGTCAGCCAAAGATTTGCAAGGCGTTGACAGAGACATAATTGAACATGTCCTCGAAACAGATGACAAGATACCGCCCAAGAAGCAAAAACTTTGGAAAATGTCTGACGAAAAGGTCAAGGCAGTGGAAGCAGAAGTTCAGAGGTTACACGATGCCCAAGTGATCAGAGAGGTCAAGTACCCAGTCTGGTTAGCCAACACCGTGCCAGTCAAGAAGAAAAATGGCAAATGGAGAATGTGTGTCGACTTCACCGATTTGAACAAGGCGTGCAAGAAGGACGATTTCCCCTTGGAAAGGGTAGACAAAATCGTGGATGATGCAGCCAACAGTGAGATGCTTTCGCTCCTGGACATGTTCTCTGGGTATCATCAAATCAGAGTTCGCAAAGAGGACGAAGAGAAGACAAGTTTCATCACTCCTTTCGGAACATTTTGTTTCGTAAGAATGCCAGAGGGGCTGAAGAATGCGGGGTGCACGTTTTCAAGGATGATAGCAATAGTGCCGCACCAGCAGATTCAGAGAAATATCTTGGCATACGTGGATGACATAGTTGTCAAAAGTATTCAGAGAAAAGACCATATCAGTGATTTGGCAGAAACGTTCGCGAACTTGAGGACAGCAAACTTGAAGCTAAACCCAGAAAAATGTGTGTTCGGAATTCACAAGGGAAAAGTTCTTGGATGCCTAGTGTCAACGAAAGGCATTGAAGCAAACCCACGACAAGATAAAGGCTCGATGGAAATGCAAGAGCCGGCCCTCGGTGAAAGATGTTCGAAGTTGACGGGGAGAGTGGCTGCTCTCAACGCATTCATCCCCGTAGCCGCAGAAAGAAGTTTGCCATTCTTCCAAGTTCTCGAAGTGCCAAGAAATTCCAGTGGTCCGAACCTCGAAGCGGGCCTTTCACGAACCGAAGAACTACTTGTCCAAGCATGACCAAACTCGTCCTCCCGAGCCAAAATCGCCGCTTCGCCGTATGTGTCCGCATCAAATTCGGGCAAGAAGCGCGGTCTTTGGTACAGAAAAGCAAGAAGAAGGAAAGCTCAGGCAAATTCCCGTATATTTCGCCTCTGAAGCATTGTCTGGTTCCAAGGTTTTTTATTCCGAACTGGAGAAGATCGCGTATGCGGTCATCATGGCAGCAAGAAAGCTAAGACACTACTTCGAAGGCCACAGAATAAGAGTTATCACAAACCAACCGTTAAGTGACTTGTTCGCAAACAGGGAGGCATCCACCCGAATAATCAAGTGGGGTGCTGAACTCTCCGAGTATGTGGTGAATTTCGAAAGAAGAAGTGCAATAAAATCGCAAGTCCTGGCAGATTTCGTCGTGGACTGGACTTCACCCACTCAGAATCTGGAGGAAAATATGCCCGAACCTTGGGTAGTGCAGTGTGATGGAGCATGGTGTTACAAGGGGGTTGGAATTTCGGTACGTTGTAACATCGCCGACGGGCGTGGTCATAAGATATGCAGCGCGGCTCGTATTCGCGAACAATGAATACTCCACGAACAATACAACGGAGTACGAAGCTCTACTGCTGGCATTGAGAAAAATGAAAGCCTTGGGGCAGCAGACCTTCATAATCAGAACGGATTCGAAAGTAATCCAGGAACACATCGAGAAGGAAAGCGAGGCCAGGAATCCAGTTCTCATGAAATATCTTGAAAAAGTCAGAGAAATGGAAAGACACTTCAAAGGATATTCAGTCCAGCACATCCCAAGGGATGATAACAATGAGGCGGATAACCGGCGAAGGCAACGAGCCGAAATCAAGAGCTACCACCGGATGTGTTCTTTGAAATCATCGAGAACCTTCCATCAAAGATTCAAGAACTCGGATCGTGAATATGGTGGAAATTCAGATCGGGAGAGCGGAAATAATGGCCTACCTAAGGGGACATTACGAACCACAAGATGAACTCGGAAGAGAAAAGGTTGAGGCAAAGGGCTCGGGGCTATACGGTGGTAAATGGAGAATTGTACAAATCAGAGTCACCGAACCTTGGCTATGCCGCATCACCTCCGAAAAAGGTCGTGAACTCCTAAAAGAAATTCACGGTGGATTTTGTGGGGCACACATAGGCACCGGGGCTTTCGCCGGCAAGGCGATAAAACAAGGATTCTATTGGCCAACTATAAACATCGACGCCAAGATGTTGGTTCGGCAATGTGAAGCATGCCGTAAAACGGGAAATCGGCAGGACCGCCTTCAATGCCGTTCATTTAATTCCTTCAACTCGGCCTCTTGCAAAGATGGGGCATGGACCTAGTAGGCCCGTTGCCAACAGCTCAGGGCAATTGCCGATTCGCGGCTGTAGCGGTCGACTATTTCACGAAGTGGGTAGAAGCAAAACCACTCGCGAACATCACAGCAGCAACAGTTCAGAAATTCTTTTGGCAGAACATAGTCTGCAGGTTCGGAGTTCCTAGAGAACTGACGGTTGATAATGGCAAACAGTTTGACTGCTACACCTTCAAAGAGTATTGCAGAACCCTAGGCACACAAGCGAAATTTTCGTCAGTATATCATCCACAGTCCAATGGAGCAGTTGAAAGAGCCAATGGCCTGATTTTTTCGGGAATCAAGAAATGCTTATTGGATCAGAAAAGGGAAAGTGGGTGGATGAACTTCCAAAGGTGATCTGGTCTCACAACACCACGGTTTCAAGGGCAACGGGTTTCACGCCTTTTCGCCTACTCTTCGGGATCGAGGCTATGACACCGAGGAGATCAAGAATGAAAGCATGAGAGTCTTAAAAGGAAAAGAGATAGAGGAAATTGATAAGAAGGTGGAGAAAGACATGATAGAGCCGACAATCCTCGAAGCAGCGAGAAAACATTGAGAAGTACCGAGAGAGAGACAAGGGCATGGAGAGACAAAAAAGTAGTCCGGAAGGACATCAAAACTTCATGAGTCATGGGAAGGGCCTTACATAGCCGGGGAAACAGATATGCCGGGGGCTTTTCGCCCGATGGAGCAGATCGGCGAAGAGTTGCCGTATTCGTGGAATGCCGATAGCCTAAAGAGGTATTATCCATGAAAACCCTAGTTGTAGATAGGTGTAGTGGGTAGCGCTTTTTCAATTTTCGTAAGTTCACATTTTAGCAAGATAAAAGCCCGAATCACGTATCTATAAGTGATTTCGGAGAAAAAACTAGTTTTATTTCTTAATCGTCGTACTAGAATAAGAAGGACCGTACTCTTTTCCTTGCAAAGGGGGCTCTAAATCAAGAGGCAAGGTTTTTAACGAGGCGGATCCCATGTAAAATACTCTTTCTGATATATATATGAAGAGAGTCTTCCCCCAAATTGCATGGTTCGTATTTTGTGTCTCAAAATTCCATCGTGAAAAAAAAAGAAAAATGTTCGTGAGAAAGGCTCCGTGATAGCCGAAATTCCATCGTGAAAAAAAAAGAAAAATGTTCGTGACAAAGGCTCCGTGATAGCCGAAATCCCATCGTGAAAAAAGGAAAAATGTTCATGAGAAAGGCTCCCTGATAGCCGAAATTCCATCGTGAAAAAAGAAAAAAGTTCGTGAGAAAGGCTCCGTGATAGCCGAAATTCCATCGTGAAAAAAGAAAAAGTTCGTGATAAGGGCTTCCGATAGCCGAAATCCCATCCATCGAGGGATCCCCCACCGAAAAGGCCCGAGACAACAACAAGTTGTGGCCTAGAAAAATCCCATCCATCGAGGGATTCCCATTGGAAAGGCCCGAGACAACAACAAGTTGTGGCCTAGAAAAATCCCATCCATCGAGGGTTTCCCATCGGAAAGGCTCGAGACAACAACAAGTTGTGGCCTAGAAAAATCCCATCCACGAAGGGATTCCCATCAGAAAGCTCGCATGATGATTTCGAGAAAGTGAATGTCTAAGGGCTTGCCTGTGTATTCTCACTCAGTATAGATTGTTGAAAATTTTTCAAGTATCATCATTGTAAGAAAAGGGCAAGGGGCTCCGTCAGACGATCGCAGAAAAACCTTGGTTGAAGCAACCGAGGGTTGCTGTATCAACCGAGGCAAGTCTGCCAGTCGGGTCAAGTCCACAAAATTCGAAACAAATTTTGTCGACTTGCGCAGTAGCAATCGAGGTTCACAAAAAATTAAGGAAGACTTCTCCTAGAAACATATGCTAGAAATTCGAGAATAGTAAAGTTCGTGAACTTGCAATCTAGTTTTCATGCGAAACGGCAAGGTGGGGGAGGGTGACGTTTTTTCAAAGAAAAAACATATTCATTGCCTTATTCGCATCAAAACTTCCGAACAGTTCTTCGATAATTACAACACTTGGCGTAAAATTCAAAATGAAAGTTCAACAACATGTCCCGGTTTACAAACGCTGTCTTCAGCCACATCGCAAGCGTAGGCGAAGTCGAGGCATCGGCTAAGGGGCTAAGGGGCTCCATCTTGGGAACCTTGTCGGACGGCGGGGTGGGTGACACGGAGCGAACCTTCTTGCGAAGTAAGAAAGACGAGAAGAGGTCAAAACAACCTATACAAAACTTAAGCGAGGCCTCAAACCAAAAATCGGAAAAATCCTGTTCGGGATGCGCTCGTTTGAACAGCGCCACGCTTCACCACTAACGAACATATCGTCTCGATGAATCCGAAGTGGTAGCACGTCCGCGCAGCCCGGCTTGCGGGACTGCGCGAGTTAAAATTTACAAAACAAATTGTTCGAGAGAAGTTTGATGAATCTACATAAATCTACGGCCGGTCTCGAATTCACCCAAAAAGAGTTTAGACATGTCGCTCAATTCGTAACATCCACCTTCGGCGAATCTTCTTCTTGTTCGGGTACTTGTCCACCGTCGTTGCCATCATCACCGCTTGCACGCTACGCCGTCGCCGCCGCCGAGTCGTCCTCGCCGGACCCACCCGAACTCTCCCCGGAAGTCGATCCTTCGGGGGACGCGGCGACGCCTTCTCGCTCCTCCTTTTCTCTCAGCTGTGAAAGGAAGAGAAGAGTAAGGAAAGCTTAAGAAACTGGAACACCTGTGACGAACATAAGTCACGAAATCGAGCAAAAAGAAATTACCTCGTCAAGCTTCGCCCGCGCAACAGTCTTAGCAATATCCGCCCCGCCAACCATCCAGAATTCCTTCGCGAATTTTAACTTTATAGCCACAATGTCAGGGTTGTCTTGAAGTATCGTATCGCTAGTAACGCTTGGGAACTGAGAAAGGTTCGCGCGAAACTTCGCCAAGTCCACACGGTCGCAATCGTGAAGGACCTTCAGAATACTCTCCACGTAAAAGATACGACGAAGTTGTCGGCACCGAGAGATCACTTCGGGAAGAGCCTTGAATTCATCCTCAAGCCAATCCATGAATTCGGGGATATCAATGTCATCCGGGAGAGGGGTCGGACGAACACCGTACTCATTCGGGGACTTCGGTACTCGACGCATAAAGCAATTTCAGCTTCCCCAAAATTTCCGAAGTGTTTTTCTTCGAAGCTTCACCTTGCTCTACCAGTGCCTTCTCAAGATCCACGATCTTCCGATCCTTTGAGCTTAGTGACTTAGCGAGGCTGGCATTGTTGATGCGAAGGTCTTCAGCGATTTTCGCGACTTGCTCTTGCTTTTGCCGAAGTTTTTCGATTACGCTCAAATCATCTTCATGAGTTTTCCGAATTTTCTCGAGATCCTTTTTCGATTCCTCGAGCGCAGCTTCGGCTACCTTCTTTTCATCCTGACTTCTTTTCAGAGCCTCTGCCAGCTCAGACACCTTCGTCTCGAGTTCCAGATTCGTGGATTGCGCGAGGGTGAAGTTGCGCTCCAGCTCTTTCGACTTCTGAGAAAGTTCTTCATTAATCTTCACCTGTTCAGAAAGCCGGTCTACGGCAACCTTCCCGAGCATCGAGTACTTGAGGGCATAGTCTTCATGAAATCGTGCAAGCTTTGAAGGCGAATACGAGTGTAACGATTCTTGAATTCTGCGAAGATCAAGAGAAAGTCTCAGACTAAGACTCAACAGCTGGGAAACGTATGCAAAGATAGTAAGAAAGGACGAACCTTCTTTAGAGAACCGCTGCATGGTAACTTGTTTGTTTGAGCCCGAAGAAGTTTTCCCTCGAGGCGAAGGAGCGGTTTCGGAGACAGAGAGGGGCCTTCTCTCGGAGCCTTGAGCGGCCTCTTCGGGTCGTTCGGGCGCTTCTTCCCCTGTTTCATCAACAATGGCGGACGATTTCCATAGAGTTAAAAACTTGGACGTCTTGCCCCCGACACCACTTGTCTCGAAACCAACACGCAACGGCTTGCCGCGATGAGACGTACCAAAACTTTTGTTGAAAGCGGCCAAGGAAGGAGAAGGCGCCGGTCTTCGGGGACGACCTCCCGAACTTCGACCAAAGGAACATTTTTCGAAGAATGGCCCTCCCTTTGAATAGTACGTTCAAGGTCACGGGCAAAATCGGAGGAGACTTGATCGGCGGCGGTCACATCGGCGGCGGGGAGTTTCGGCAGCAGCAGGAGACTCAGTATGAACAGCAACTTCAATAGCAACACTGACTACTCGGCGAGCGGCGAGGGGACGCCTCTTGTTGGACTTCGGGAGCAACATCTGAAAAGGAATCGATGTCGACGAACTCATTTTCGGAACCAGCAGGACAAATGTCTCGAAAGTTAAATAATGGCCAGAGGAAAACACCTTTGGGGCTATCTGTCTTCGTGAGGATGTCGTCGTCGAAGGCGGACGGGACCCGCCGAACTCCGGTGGAAGAAACCTTCTTCGCACCTTTCTTCAATTTTTTGCGGCTCATCTGGGCAAGCCCCGGCGACCCGGAGTTCGGCTTTCCGAGGTTTGAGGTTCGGAGGTCCTTCGTTTACGCTTCGACGACTTAAGTGATCCGGTCCTCGAAGGCTTCACTCCCGAAGACGTTCCCTCGGTGGCGGTGACGAGTTTCGCTTCGACGATCCGATTCGAGGAGCGTTGATGGGGGCGGGCCGAGCACCGGCAACGGCGACGGCGGGAAGTTTCAACTTGGGACTAGGTCCTCGAGAGCGAAAAATTTATCACCACAAGCTTCCGAAAAGATGCGGTTGATTTTTTTCTTGTGCTTCACCGCAGCTTTGTATGCCTTGTACTCATTCATCGTATATTCGCCCACCATAACATTCACTCTTTTTTCCACTTCATCCATGAAGTCCTTGGCGCTACGCGGCCTTCGCGAAGCTTGATCCCGAACTTCGGAAAGGGCACCTTCTGATCGGCCCAGTTGACATTATAATACACGAGTTCGGCGGGGGCCCAACCGTTCGAGATAGGCCAGATTCGCGCGGCGACAAATTCTTCGATAATATCACGGCCGCCAAGTATCGTGCGGCCGGATGAAATGCACTCTCGCAATTCCTGATTCCTAGGGCTCGCTGGTTGTACTTCCCTACATTCACTGCGGCGAGGGGCGCGATCGGGCATGACAGCTTCGGCACATTGACTTTCAAGTAAAACCAGTAGGACCTCCAATCGTCGGAAAGGTTAGACTTGCAGCAAGGAGAAATCTGGATTCGGGTAATCCCTTGTCGGGTGTTCTGGCATCGTGTATTGAAGGTACAACATGCGTGCTGGCTGTGGTAGAACTGCCCGTCTTCACCTTTCACAACTTCTGGAATAATCACCAGTTCGTAAAACCTGGTGAAGGCGTCGATGGTAGGACTGCAGCCGAAGGTCTTCAGAATCCAGATAAACTTCGATACTTCGAGGAAGGACGTTGGGGTAAGCTGGTGGATCTTCACTGAGAATGCATCGAGAATTGCTGGTAGGACTGGGTCACAAGGGAACCGCAGCCCACAGATGAAGAAGTCTCGAAAAACCACAATTTCGCCGGCCTTGGGAGTGGGAGTTAGTTCATCAAGTGGGGCGCGCCCCGCCGCCGGAGAGAAGAATCCGGCCTTCTCGTACTCGCGAATAATGTTGCTCTTGACCTTCGACTCTCCGAAGGCGAGCGAGGGCGGCGCGTGGGCCGAAGTCCTCGCATGACGAGATCGTCTACACCGGCATCCACATCCCCGACGTCTTCGCCGCCGTCGGATCCAACCTCTCCGTCTTCGCGACTTCGGGAACCTGCGGGTGAACCAACATCTTCGGCCGGTGCATCACGATCCGCACTTTCGGCGCCTTGATCGAGTGGGAGACCGGCGGCGATCGGCTCTTCGGTAGTCATGGGTCTAGTCGTACTTCTAATGCGAGCCACCTAACAAACGCGAACATTCGAAAGTTTAGACTAATAGTCGAAAATAAAACTAGGAAAATCGTGACATTACTACACCAAAGTTTAACGAACCGACGAAACAACAAAGCAAACATAAAGGAATACCTTAGAAAAGCGCGAACAAGGCCTGGAGTTCGCAAGTTTTCTAGCAGAGAAATCTAGTCCCGCGAAGGAAGAAAAATGTGAGAATCGTGAAAGGCGCGAGAGCAGTAAAAAATTTTTTAACAGCGCCGGCCCGCTATTTATAGGGCCGGGGAGGGGTAGTTTCGCGAAGTGCGCCTCGATTTAACCGCCTTTGGCTCCCTGGGTGACGCGTGTCCCCTCCGACGTTCCGAGGGTGACGTTTTTTACTAAATTTCCGAAAGGTTCGTGGAATCGGATCGTCGGAGTCAACCCGCTTCCCCGAGGGGCTAGTGTTGGGGAATTCAGGAAAACCCGTCACCCTCGAAACGTCGAGTTTAACAGAATTCTCAAAATATGTTTTTCAGGAGCAGGGAATTTGCGATTCTCAGAAGTCTGGGACCTGCGAAGTCTCGAATTCGCGAATGTGCAGAGTTCGGGAATCTTGATTCGGTGAAGAGGCGGAGTCATGAACATGCGGAAGCCCGGAATCTCAACTGTTGATGGACCGAACTTCGGAGATTTGCCGATTCGGGAATCTGGTGAAGACTCTGTTCGGGACTCAGGCGCAAGGACACGCACGAACCTGCTGGAAAGCTAAAGCCACTTCGGGAACCTGTTGAAGACCTAATTCAGGAGTTTCGGGCGAAGACATTCACGAATCACGGGAGAAGCAAAGTCAAAGTTGTAGTCCCAAAAAGTCCGGGTTTAGAGTGTGAACTAGTGGCAGACTTGTAAATGTGTAAGGGGGGAAAAGACATTCTTGTGTGTGTTCACATTAGGAATATTCTCCGAGCCTAAGGGTGTTATCGGAATGTAAAAGTCCCTTCATCTCCCTATAAAAGGGGGCGCAAGGGCACGTGTAAACGGATTCAGACTTTTTTGGGACTTGTGCTATTTGCAGGAGGGATTTCAATCTCTTTGTGCTTTAACTGTGCTATTGAACGTGTTAAGAACTTTCACTTGTGTTAGGGTAGTATTCCGAATTTTTCGGGTACCCCCAACACTAACCGGTTCGAGGGTAGGAGGAGGGTACGAAAGATAGCCTCTAGGACGTGCTAATATGGACTAATACACTTTGGAGGACTCTTTGTAAAGGCCTCGTAGCGTCCCTATGCAACCACACCTCGGAAGTGTGGTATTGTGCCTACTTTTGCACAAAGCATGGTTGGGTTCAAAGTTCTTCGGAACTTTTACGCGACTTGTGGTGAAAGTGTACAACCTCTCGCGAGTGTTAAACCGTTATAACGGCCGTGCTCACGGTCAAGAGCGGCCTGGACCCTCACATGATTAATGAACTTAAAGATGGATTTAAAATTGCTTTCTGGTTATTTCTGTGGCCTTGCTGAGTACCAACCATAAGTGTACTCAACCTTGCTTAAACGCTCGCCGAGAAAAAGAAGAAGGTGCACGAAGTCCAGAAGATGGTGCTAGGCGTACGCAACCCCCAGTCGATTGCCTGAAGATTGGAGCCTTTGCTTCCCCGAGATTCCGCCGTAAATCTCTCGATAACCTCTTTCTTTACATGATATTGTTTCGTTATACACTATGATGTCACTATATGTATGAAACTTGATCCCGGCATACATATAGTTAAGCACTTGGTTTTCTTCGGAAAATCGGGTGTGACACAAATGAAGTACCTTGATCCGTAGTTAAAGTCTCGTGGAATGCCAAACCTATGTATAATCATCTTTCAAAGGGGAATATTTTAAAAAAAAATGATGATGAAAGAAAAAAATCCAGCGATACTCATGACTTTCAAGGTATAAAAAATCAAAACTTCATTGTGGAAGTCATGGGCTGAATATATGACGAGGAAAAAAATGAATGAATGAAAGAAAGAAAAGAATGAGAAATATGAGAAAGAAAAAAAATGTGCGTAAAGTAAATTCCCTAAGCTCTCTAAAAGTGCATTCAAGGCTTCAAGTTAAAAAGATCCATTCTCATTTTCCAACCATGTGCAATCCGATAACGAGGACTTCCTTTGTGCCTCGGGATCACTCTTTGCCATTTGCACATGTCCACTCATCTAAAAGTGTGTGTATTTTTCTCTTTCCCCTCCTTGATTTAACATTATTTTCCAATGACCTTTTTGACGAGTCTCGGTAAGACCATGAGAAGCTTGTCTTGTTTTGACAACACCTCATTTATAAAATCTTGTTAGGACTAAACTTTCCCAAAGCTCCATATAAAGCCTACCACATATATATGAGAGGGAAAGGAGTAGAATATATAGGCTTGAGAGACAAGTGAGATGAGAGTTCATGAGCAATATACAAGATGATTTAAATTTGTGAATTTGGTTTAGCTTTTCTCTATCTCGTTCTTTATTTCAAAAATTTCGAGATCTATTTAAAACTTTGTGAGCATGTTAATACTTGTGGGATAAGCTTAATGAGAATCTACCCTCCGTAGAGATGAAGGCTAGCACATTATGGAACTTCAATGAATTAAAAATTTTGAGAGCATTATGTTTTCTCATGTGTAATCAAGTGCAAAGTTTAAACATTGTTTAGCAATGATGATATCCATCGAAGGCTTACTCGAGGACGAGCAAGGTTTAAGCATGGGGGAGATGTTGACGGTGAAAATCCGTCAACCTAGCCATGAGTTTACCTTCGGTGTTGGCATGAGTTTTATACCTTATCCATTGGTACTAACCCCCGTGGTATAACAAGTTCACGTGTGCATGTCGGTTTTGGAGTTTAATGTTTATGCGGGGTTTTAGTGTTGAATGCAAGACTTTCGGGATAAGTTCATCAAGCACCTCATGACAAGACCTTGAAGTCCCGAACAAGTCATGCAATGAAGCAAAATTAACTCCAAGAAGCCGGGGACTTGATCCGAGAAGACGACAAACTCCGGGGACCCGACCGTAAAGAAAAGTCTTGAATCTTGCAAGACAAGGAGTTGAGTCCAATTCGGAGAGAAACCGACGACATGGACCTACATGTAGAAGGGGGAAGCATCCGAGAAGCAAGGGAACCGACCTCGGGCAAAGGAGCCCACGGGGCCGGGCCTAAATGGGCCCGGGCCGGCCGGCCCGGTCCGGTCGGCCCTGAGCCCATTTTGGGCCCAAAACCGTAGTCATTTGCCCTAGCCGCCAATCGGGCTATTTATAGTCCCCCCCGACCGAGAGCCACGAGAGAGAAGATTTCGTCTTCGGCCGCCGAGAAGCGAGAGAAGAGAGGGACACCATCTAGGAGAGGAGAGGGTCGAGCTAGTTGACTAGGGTTCCCCTAGCCGACGTGGGAACCTTGCACGGAAGACCACGTCGGAGTTCCCGGAGCTAGAAGCAAGATCAAGGAAGGATCCCGGTGGTGATCTTGTGTATGTATCATTGTTATAGTTGAATTATCAAGTTGAATCTTTTCTCAGCGATCAAGTGTTTCCTCGAAGATTTCGTTTTTCGATCGGCTTTGCTTATTTCAATTCTATTCTCGAGATAGATTACATAGGGTGTTCTTGTAGCCGCGGTGGCTAGAGGTACACGCCGGATCTTCCGAAAGAATCTCGACTTGTCTTTTGACTCGCCCTAAGCTCCCCGCATGAATAGGGATACGTTGTGACGAACGGGGGGTCTCGAAAGGCGGATGTTTTCGGATTTGGACGGGAAACCACGATTTAAAGAGGCTTTTATTAAGATTCGATTTGCTACTTCTTCTCTTGCTTGGAACTTCAACAAAAGGCTTACCCCGATCCCTCTAGATCGGTTTATCTACCCAATCTTACTTTGTTTTCTCCGGTTTTTAGTAGATTAGATTCGTTTTGTGTCTTTTACTTAGATGCATTAGGTCTTTTATCGAATATTGAAGATTACTTGGCTTTAATAGATTAAGTCTTGCGTCACACATTTGTTCCACGGATTCGATACCTTGGGTTCACCACTCGAAGGAAGAAGGGTCCCTTGACTACGACGGGAGACTTGTACGCTTGCGATTCACGAACGAACTTTGATACAATTATTAACCGTCAACAAGCCCCTTTTCTGGTGCCGTTGCCGGGGAACAAGTGATCAAGATTTGATTTTTTATTGCTTTTTTTGTAATTTTCAGTACTGATTTTGTTTTATTTTTGCATCTATTAAATTTTGATCATCCTCAAAATACATCTAATCTAGTTTGTCTAACTCTAGTCTTTATAGATTTGTTTTGTTTTCTAGTTTTTTTTGCATACTTTGTTTATTGCTAACCCTAACAGGAGATGGACGGCTACCTCTCCAACAAACCCAATAATTTTGTGGATGATCCAGAAAAACTTTACATGCTAAGGAGACGCGAAGCACATCAAGCTAAAAAGCTGGATTTTGTATATTCGGAGTCGGAAGACAAAGGATCGCAGGAATCTCCGGAGAATTCACCACCTCAAAGTCCGCGGGAGAATCGACTTCCACCAATGGGTGACCAACCACCGGAAGAACGCAAGATTGGGGAGCTATGCACCCCGACATCATCGACCTACCAATCTTGAACCTCGAGGAGATCGGAAGACCGTTCGAGATCAAGACCTCAACAATCCGCATGGTGCAACATTCACCCTTCACCGGCAAAGAGGACCCGAACCTTCACCTCCAAGCATTCATTCAACTATGTCAGACTTTCAACATGGATGGGGTGACTCAAGATCAAATGAGGGCAAGGCTTTTTCCGTTCTCCCTACTCGGGAAGGCTTTGCAATGGTTCCACTCTCAACCGGCGGAGACGGTGCAAAATTGGAACACGTTGATGAAGGCTTTCATGAAGGAATACTACTCACCGGGTAAAACTCAAAGCTTGCGTAATAAGATTGCCACCTTTGTTCAATATCCTACAGAAACTATCTCGGAGGCATTCGAGCGCTTCAACGAGTACACCGGGCGGTTCCACATCACAAGTTCCCGAAAGAAGACCTCGTGCAAAAGTTCTATCAAGGACTCACCATGGCGTCGGGGACGATCATCGATGCATCGGCGGGAGGATCTATCATCGAGCTTACACCGACGGAAGCTTTCACGCTATTCAAGAAGGTCGCGGATAATGACACGTGGGCGTCATCCGGGCGCCTACACCCTGCTCAACCCATGGGGAACGTCAAAGGAGTCTTGCAAGTGGAGAAGGAAGACATACTTGAAGGCAAGATCGACTCGCTAATGAGGAGGTTGGAGAAGATGGAGATAGAAAAGAGAGAGGCTCAAGACTTGAAGGCCGCCGAAGTAAGGTCCACGTGCGAAGAATGTGGAGAGTATGGCCATGTCCGCAAAGATTGTCCGGAGGAAGCCAAAGTGCTCGACTACATGAGGAAGGGAGAGTTGCCGAACTTCCGCTACGGGCAAGGTAGGCCTCAATTTAATGCAAGCTCATCTATTCCTAACGCGGTTCCGCTTCGGATACAATTGAAGGAGTACATGGATGAGCAAGCTAAGATCAACAAGGACACCGTCACCAAGTTCAAGACCATAGACAAGGTGTTGGAGAACATCGATAGCAAAGTGACGGAGGTCGGAAGTTCCAATCATCAAGTGCTCAACATGATGAAGATGCTCGAGACGCAAGTTGGACAACTTGCGGGGCGCCTCACTAATGATGAAGGGAAGCTTCCGGGACAACCCAAATGTCCCGAATCGGCGAAGGCCATTCAAACACGTTCGGGGAAGGAGACCGAAGATCCGGAACGTTCCGCGGGAGCAAGGAAGCTTAAACCGTCCACCGAGGTGGAAGGAGTTGCTAAAGAGAAGGTTACGGGGATCGTCACCGAGGAACCCGAATTCGAGATGCCGGAGGATGACACGAGGATACCGCAACTCAAGCCACGCTACTTCCGAGGTAAACTTGACAACCACTTTGAGAAGTTTGTGGAAGTTGTGCGTAGACTTAGCATCAACATGCCATTACTAGATGCCCTACAAGTACCTACATATTCTCGTTATTTTAAAGACATACTTGCAAATAAATATGAGATAGCAACACTCGGGGTAGATCATGTCAAAATGTCCGAGGAGTGTAGTGCAGCTATTGCTTATGGGCTAGAGAAGCAAAAAAGACCCCGGGTGCCCTACAATTCCATGTTCAGTTGGTTCTTTCAACTTCGAAAAGGCGTTATGCGACCTTGGAGCTAGTGTGAGCGTCATGCCGAGGGATGTGTTCGAGAAGCTACGCCTACCGATGGAGCCTACGGGAATATGTTTGGAGTTGGGAGACAACTCCATTCGCTATCCCTTGGGCATTGCTGAAGATGTACCCGTGAAGATTGGACACCACTTCATCCCCGTCGACTTCGTTGTGCTCGAGATGGGAGAGAGGGAGAAGCCGCCGCTCATCCTTGGGAGGCCGTTCCTCAAGACCGTGGGAGCAACTATTGATGTTGGCAAGGGGGAGATCATGTTCGATATCAACGGAGAAAGGAGTTCCTTCAAGTTCCGTCCAAGGATTGAGGCATGCAACATGATTGGAGTAAAGGGAGAACCAAAACAAACGGAGGGGCTGAAAAAGAAGAAGGAGCCGAAAAAAATGAACGTAACGAAAATCAAAGAAGGTGTTGCATCCGTCAAGACAAAGGAAGAGAAGCCGCCGTGAAGACCAAAAAAATGACTAAGCCAACTAAGCCGGAAGTCAAGCCCGCGCCCAAGATGGTGCGGAAGTGGGTACCCAAGATTGCAACGCCCGCAAAGAGCGTTGATCCGGAGTAATCAAGTGAAGAAGTCTAGCTATAGACTATAAACGAAGAGCTAGGCGGGAGGCAACCCGTTTCGTCAAGTCAAGTCAAGAATAAGCTACGGGAGGACAACCCGATTCCAGGTTTTTCGAGTATTTTTAATAATTTAGTTTTTGAGTTTTACTACGCAAAGACATTAGACTTAGAAGTGGTTGAACAATATTAGAGACATAATTCTTGATTGAATGTTTGTTTTATCATAAACTCTTTGCATGAACCTTCCTATGTGCTTGTTTGATTCTTTTCTTTTCGAGAAACCCCTCAACCAAATAATTTCAGAACCTTAACTCAACCTTTCACCCTCATTATGGTACTGAGGTTGACTTATTTTTCATGCTAAAACCACACGAGTAGAGCCACGATTTATATTTAAGTGTTAATAAAATTCAGCACGTGGTAGGACTCGCGTGAACCTAGAAATCAAAGCTTTTGGTTGGTCTTAAAAATCTTTATCCTTGGTTTCTCTAGGATTAGAATTTTTCTAAGCCCATTCTAATTTAGTTTTATTCAAAATCTTTCTTATTTAGCCAAAATTAGAACCTAAACCTATGCCCCCATGATCAAGCCGGGAAAACGTTCGCTCTCAACCGATGAAAGCAAACTTTACCGGTGAGACCGAAATCGACGTAGTCGAAAAATATTTTCGACTTACATTTGTTTTTAATGGTTTAAAAACTTCTCTAAAATTATGCTTGAGCTCTTGCATGGCTCTGAAAAATATTTTAAATTTCGAATTAGAGGAGTGCTTAACCTTAAACACACCTAAATGGAGGCAATCAAGTTTGAATTAATCATGCATGCACCATTAGATTCCCTTTCATCAACTTTCACCAATTCCACATGCAAAGGACAAGCATGGTGGGCAGCAAGCATCAACTTTGCAGGATTTTCATGGTGGCATGTGAAGCAAGTGGAGCTAGGGAGCATGGACATGACCCAAAGCATGGATCATCAAGTGGGAGGACCAATAATTCAAGAAAAGGAGTGGACGAGAGCGTTTGGGCGGTGCAACTCGTGGAGCACGCGGGCGGGGAAAGTTGCGGAGGCGAAATGATCGTGCCGGGAGAAAGACGCGCCGAGGAGGAGCCGGAGGAGCCCCGGGCCGGCCGGCCCGGGCCGGCCGGCCTGCCCTATATAAGGAGCCCCCGGCGCCCGTTTTACGCGAGCAAGCTTCCCTCTCCTTCCCTTGTTTGTGTGTTCAAGTTTGTGTGCTCGGAACCTCCGTAGACTTAGCCAACCATCCCAAGCTTGATAGCCCAAGAGAAATCCACATTCTTAATCCACTCAAAGTCCACATCCGAAGCAAAGAGTTTAAGTGCCTAGTTTACCGGTTGCAACCCGGAATTTTAGTTGAAGAAAGAGTGCAAGCAACCATGTGGAAGAAGACCACAAGTCTCTTCTCTAAGAAGAAGAGTTCGTCGTCGTCCAAGCCATCATCAACCACGTCTTCGAGGAGGCACTCGGTTTCCGAGTCTCCCCGGAGCATGGAGACGGACACGGCACCACCGAGGAGGAACGACGCTCTCCTCCTTAGTGGTATGAGAGCTGCGAGAAGCACTTCCATGAGGTTCACCGAACCTCGTGGGCACACGGAGGAGCAGCCCGCGCCACCACGACGATCGACTCGCTCAACCGCACCACCTCCTTACACCCCGACACAATCTTCGTACGGCTTCATCATCTTGTCGGCGGCGGAGGAGGAGAGGCTCGCCAATCTTGAGAAGAGGCTTGTGCCAAATGTCGAGTTCGACGACCAAGCACTCTACACCTTGGGTTTTTGCACCGACATATACTATATGTTGGGGCACCTCGGTTGGGTGCAGTTCTCCAACGAAATATCGGTGGACACCCATTTGGGTTACGCCTTGGAAATTTTGATGACTATTGCACCCATCGTTGATGATGATGGGGTGCAAAGCTTGTCATTCCGGTTGGAGGGAATCGAGCAAGTGGTTCCCTACGAGCACGTTAGGGAGCTGCTCGGATTCCACAAGGGAGCTCCGGAGAAAGTTGATGTGCCACCCGGCACGTTGGCGGGATTTTGGAACATGATCTCCGGAGAAGCCCATCAACAACGCAATTGCATCCGCAACCCCATTATCCGGATATTTCACTCTTGGATGTGCAAGAGGGTATTGGGGAGGATGAAGGAAACAAAGGTGACCGACACGGAGTTGAATTGGCTATACTCGGCTTTGATTGCCAGGCAGCCAATTGACCCCTCTTACCTCATGATCAACCGTTGGTGTTGTGAAGCAACATCGGGGGCGGGTAATATTGGTTCGGGGTGTTACCTCTCCATGTTGGCCTTTTCCTTGCGGCCGGGGATCGTGAGAAACCCCGCTCACCTTTTGCGTGGTACCTCTCTCGGTTTTGAGTACTTGCGGCAAGGCAAGTACATTAGTGGAGATGAGAGAGGAGGTTATCGGTTGGCCATTGTAAACCTACCCCTTCCAAATGAGAGGCTTAGGCTTTTCACCGAAGGAAGGGAAGATTGGTTGGAAGAGGGACTACTTGTCCCCGCAAGGAAGAACAAAAGAGGAAGAATCGTAGAGGAGGGGACATCCTCCGCACAAGCGAGTGGAGCACAACCCAATGTGCAACCATTCGGTGGAGTTCCTCCTCCGCCAAGTTATTACGGAGGGTCACAACAACAAGCATGGGGGGGTGGTGCACCGGTACCCCCACAAAATTATGTTGTGCCCAACGCTAACTTCGCGGAGTCCTACACTCATCACCCCCAACCACAACAAAGCATGGCCATTATTGCAGGGTATGCTGCAAGAAATGCTCAAAACATCGCAGCCATCCAATCTAACGCAGCTCAACTCGGTGAAGGCAATGCTAACATTGCCTTTGAACTTGGACGCCTTCACCTTGTGGAGCCAAATCAATTCGACGGAGGAAGCGTCCAACCATATTATGAGCAAGGGTATTATTATCAAGACTATCAACATCAACCACCGGCGGAGGACTAGAAGACTTAGGAACTTTAGTTTTCTTTTCTTTTCTTTTTCTCTCGCAATTTTCAGCTTTTGCTTATGTGTGTTTGCGTAGTATTTTCCGTTTTTTTATTTAAATTTCAGCAAGCATGTTTGTTTATTTTCAGTATATATTTCAACTTGATATCACCATTAATGAAGACACCACCTTGATTTTATCATTGGAAAAGTTACAAAATTCGTGCCATGATGATATATGATTAAAATTGCAGCTTTGTTCATCTTTGTAATTGTTTTATGCATGTTTAAGCTAGTGCTCTCTTAAAAATACAGATCTGAATTTATTTAAATGCTAGCTTAATTTTCAGCGGAGGTTATGATTAAAATAAAGACCCATAGTGTTTTATGTGCTCTCAAGTTATGAATAGATTAAAGATGTCTTTTATGCTCAAAAATATCGCTAACCTTGTCACAAATATCACTTGTGTGTTGCTCAACCTATCCAAAGCATTATATATATTTGAGTGCATAAACCTTAGTGTACAAGATTTATTTTTGAGTGAGTTATTGCAGGCCATGATTTCTCCGGCCCGAGACTAAGAAGTTGGTCATTCCGTTTTTGCGTATCTATCTTTTTGCTAGCCTCTTATCCGTGCATTGTGTATCCCCGCATCGGAGATCTCACAAACTTCGCCGGATATCCACCCTTAAACCAATTATCATCTTTTTGTGATTACCTCCTTGACCACAACCTATCGTTGAGAATGGATCATCAATTCAAGGAAGATCGCAAGACGGTGCCAACGTTGAAGATTTCAAGTATCTCTCCAAGGAAAAATATTCCGGTACCTACCTTATTTTTTTCGCCTCTTTGCTCGAGGACGAGCAACGTCTAAGCATGGGGGAGGAGGTAGGTACGGTGCAGTTTTAGAGTTCAAAGGGGAATATTTTTAAAAAAATGATGATGAAAGAAAAAATCCAGCGATACTCATGACTTTCAAGGTATAAAAAATCAAAACTTCATTGTGGAAGTCATGGGCTGAATATATGACGAGGAAAAAAAATGAATGAATGAAAGAAAGAAAAGAATGAGAAATATGAGAAAGAAAAAAAATGTGCGTAAAGTAAATTCCCTAAGCTCTCTAAAAGTGCATTCAAGGCTTCAAGTTAAAAAGATCCATTCTCATTTTCCAACCATGTGCAATCCGATAACGAGGACTTCCTTTGTGCCTCGGGATCACTCTTTGCCATTTGCACATGTCCACTCATCTAAAAGTGTGTGTATTTTTCTCTTTCCCCTCCTTGATTTAACATTATTTTCCAATGACCTTTTTGACGAGTCTCGGTAAGACCATGAGAAGCTTGTCTTGTTTTGACAACACCTCATTTATAAAATCTTGTTAGGACTAAACTTTCCCAAAGCTCCATATAAAGCCTACCACATATATATGAGAGGGAAAGGAGTAGAATATATAGGCTTGAGAGACAAGTGAGATGAGAGTTCATGAGCAATATACAAGATGATTTAAATTTGTGAATTTGGTTTAGCTTTTCTCTATCTCGTTCTTTATTTCAAAAATTCGAGATCTATTTAAAACTTTGTGAGCATGTTAATACTTGTGGGATAAGCTTAATGAGAATCTACCCTCTCGTAGAGATGAAGGCTAGCACATTATGGAACTTCAATGAATTAAAAATTTTGAGAGCATTATGTTTTCTCATGTGTAATCAAGTGCAAAGTTTAAACATTGTTTAGCAATGATGATATCCATCGAAGGCTTACTCGAGGACGAGCAAGGTTTAAGCATGGGGGAGATGTTGACGGTGAAAATCCGTCAACCTAGCCATGAGTTTACCTTCGGTGTTGGCATGAGTTTTATACCTTATCCATTGGTACTAACCCCCCGTGGTATAACAAGTTCACGTGTGCATGTCGGTTTTGGAGTTTAATGTTTATGCAGGGTTTTAGTGTTGAATGCAAGACTTTCGGGATAAGTTCATCAAGCACCTCATGACAAGACCTTGAAGTCCCGAACAAGTCATGCAATGAAGCAAAATTAACTCCAAGAAGCCGGGGACTTGATCCGAGAAGACGACAAACTCCGGGGACCCGACCGGAAAAGTGCGTCGAATCTTGCAAGACAAGGAGTTGAGTCCAATTCGGAGAGAAACCGACGACATGGACCTACATGCGAAGGGGGAAGCATCCAGAAGCAAGGGAACCGACCTCGGGCAAAGGAGCCCACGGGCCGGGCCTAAATGGGCCCGGGCCGGCCGGCCCGATCCGGTCGGCCCGGGCCCATTTTGGGACCAAAACCGTCGTCCTTTGCCCTAGCCGCCAATCGGGCTATTTATAGTCCCCTGACCGAGAGCCACAGAGAGAAGATTTCGTCTTCGGCCGCCGAGAAGCAGAGAAGAGAGGGACACCATCTAGGAGAGGAGAGGGTCGAGCTAGTTGACTAGGGTTCCCCTAGCCGACGTGGGAACCTTGCACGGAAGACCACGTCGGAGTTCCGGAGCTAGAAGCAAGATCAAGGAATGATCCGGTGGTGATCTTGTGTATGTATCATTGTTATAGTTGAATTAGCAAGTTGAATCTTTTCTCGGCGATCAAGTGTTTCCTCGAAGATTTCGTTTTTCGATCGGCTTTTCTTATTTCAATTCTATTCTCGAGGTAGATTACATAGGGTGTTCTTGTAGCCGCGGTGGCTAGAGGTACACGCCGGATCTTCCGAAAGAATCTCGACTTGTCTTTTGACTCGCCCTAAGCTCCCCACATGAATAGGGATACGTTGTGACGTAACGGGGGTCTCGAAAGGCGGATGTTTTCGGATTTGGACGGGAAACCACGATTTAAAGAGGCTTTTATTAAGATTCGATTTGCTACTTCTTCTCTTTCTTGGAACTTCAACAAAAGGCTTACCCCGATCCCTCTAGATCGGTTTATCTACCCAATCTTACTTTGTTTTCTCCGGTTTTTAGTAGATTAGATTCGTTTTGTGTCTTTTACTTAGATGCATTAGGTCTTTTATCGAATATTGAAGATTACTTGGCTTTAATAGATTAAGTCTTGCGTCACACATTTGTTCCACGGATTCGATACCTTGGGTTCACCACTCGAGGGAAGAAGGGTCCCTTGACTACGACGGGAGACTTGTACGCTTGCGAGTCACGAACGAACTTTGATACAATTATTAACCGTCAACGGTGTCATATTCTTGAGAGGAATTGCTTCAGTCCACTTAGTAAAATAATCAGTCGCCACAATCACAAAGCAATGTCCTTTAACCGATGGAGGATGTATCTTGCCAATGAAATCCAACCCCCAACCTCTGAATGGCCAAGGCTTGATAATTGGATGCAACAACGCAGCAGGCACTAACTGAACATCTCCATGCTCTTGACACTCTTCACATCCCTCGTAGTACCTAATGCAATCAGCTATCATAGTAGACCAATAAAAGCAAGCTCGCTTAAGAAGCCACTTCATCTTAGGAGCCGATTGATGGGTACCACAAATTCCCTCATGTACCACAAATTCCAACACCACAACCACTTCTACAAGCTGATCCATCAAAATGTAATTTCCATGGAGTAAATGTTACATAACCGATATCTATATCAATTTGTTTATCAACCCTATGTTGAACAATAAAGTCGGCTACTATTTGACCCTTCATTGAACCAATAGTTTCACAACGCAAATCATATTTAACAAGAGCATAAGCCCACTTACCGACTCTACCACTAAGAATAGGTTTTTGCAACATGTATTTAACTATGTCGGTTTGGCATGCAACATAACAAGTACTAGACAACAAGCAATGCCTTAACTTGGTACAAGCATAATATAAAGATAAACAAATCTTCTCAATAAAAGTGTACCTCGTTTCGGCGTCTAGCAACCTTCTACTCTCATAAGCAACAAAATACTCCTTGTCGTCGGTCTCTTGAGTCAAAAAAGCCCCAATTACACTTGGCTCGCCGCAATATATAGCCGAAAAGGAACACCACTCTTAGGTGCTTGAAGAACGGGCGGCGAAGTCAAATAACTCTTAATCTCATCAAAAGCTTCTTGCTATTTTTCCCCCTAATTGAATTCAGCTCCACTTTTCAACCAAAGTAAAGGAGTAGAAGCATCAACTTTCCCGGACAAGTTGCAAATGAATCGCCTCAAATAGTTAACCTTGCCCAAGAATCTTTGTAACTCTTTTTTAGAAGTAGGAGGTTGAACCTTCTTAATTGACTCAAACTTTTTAGGATCAATCTCCACACCTTTCTCATGCACAATGAAACCCAAAAACTTGCTCGCCGACACTCCAAAAGCACATTTGAGTGGATTCATCTTTAGACCATACCGACACATTTTTTCAAATGCAAGTCTTAAATCGACTAAATGAGAATTTAGACTAGCTGATTTAACAACAATGTCATCGATATAGACTTCTACAATAATACCAAGCAGGTCATGAAAAATCAAATTCATAGCTCTTTGATAAGTAGCACCAGCATTTTTCAAACCAAAAGTCATGACTACCCACTCAAACAAACCTACAAATCCTAGACATATGAAAGCAGTTTTGGAAACATCCTCTTAGGCCATAAATATCTGATTGTAACCAGCATTACCATCAAGAAAGCTAAGTACTCTATGTCCAGATGCAAAATTAACAAGAAAGTCGGCTATAGGCATAGGATATTCATCTTTAGGAGTTGCTTTATTAAGATCCATAAAATCAATGCAAACACGAAGTTTCTTTGTTCCTTTTTTTCAACAGGCACTATATTAGAGATCCAATCAGCATATCGACAATGCCTAATAAACTTAGCATCAAGCAACTGATTGATTTCTTCTTTCACTCGGTCATAAATATCAGGATTAAAATTTCTACGAGGCTGTTTATAAGGCTTGAAACCAGGTTTAATTGGTAATTTATGTTCTACCAAATCACGACTTAATCCAGGCATCTCATTGTAATTCCAAGCAAAGCAATCAACATACCCTTTCAAAATATTTATTAATTCAAGCTTAAACATAGGATCAAGATTTTTGTTTACAAATGTCGGCCCGGGTATAGTGCGCGTCACCAATGTCTACCTCCTCAAGAGGATCGGCCCGACGTAAACCCTTGTCCCGGTTGCCCAAATCATCAAGATCTTCAATGGCTTCACATGTATTGGTCTTATGCGCCCGATAATGATCAATTCTCTGCTGCAACCACTCTTTTGTTTAACTCATTGAGTTACATGAAGTGATTTAGCCGATTATCAAACGGCTTTATGACAGCAGGAATGAAACCATTGTTAGAACAACTTACAAACTCATAATCAGATAAATCCAAACCAGATAGACACTTTACATCATCATGTATACTTATAGAATGACTATCGGCTACGGCTACACAAGCGAGAATTATCACCATGTACTACTTCTACTTTATCATTTACCCATTGTATCAACATTTGGTGCAAAGTAGAAGGAACACATTTATTTGCATGAATCCAATCACGACCAAGGATAAGGCCGAAGTTACCTTGTGTCTCGCCGACGAAGAAGGCCGTAGCAAGCGTCTTGCTTCCAATAGTGAGCTCCATGGAGATCACGCCTTTAGCTCCCATCGGCTCGCCTCCTCCAACCCCGCTGACAGTCATGTTGGTCTTGATCAACTCCTCATCTGAACCTCCAAGCTTCTTGAACAGAGAATATGGCATCAAGTTGACAATCGCACCTCCATCCACTAGCATTCGAGAAATAGGCTTCCCATTAATATGACCCTTCATATACAAAGCCTTCAGATGATTATCAGTGTCCTTGGGCTTCTGAAATATAGCATCCTTGGGCCCAAAGTCAAGGTGAGCTAAGTCTTCCTCCGTAAGGACTGAACCATCAACAAACAAATGAACCACATTGATCTCACGGTTCATCCGCTCCGGAGAAGAACCGTAGTCCACCGATAATCGTCTCCTCGAGTACACGAGGAACGCCGAAATGACTTTTTCTCATGTATACTTTGCACCAGCCCGAAACTTGGTTTCACCCAAAATGTCGTCATGTAAATCCATATTCCTAGCTAGAAGCCCGGAATGGGGGGAGGGATGGATGAATCACGGGCAACGTGAAGCCCGGCCCATGACGCGTGAAGGAGGAAGCGCACGGAATCGGATGCTCATTAGACTAAGAGGGGGAGGGGGTGTGAATTAGGCAACTAGAAACCTTAGCATATGGCTTCACTATTTTTACACAAAGGTAAACTAGAACATATTATCTAGATGTGCAACTAGGGTTGTTCTAGTGTGAAACTCCATCCCAAAACAAGGTTTGTAACCTATAGCCAATCCTAGCATGATACTACTCTAGGAAAGTAAAGCAAGCAAAGATTGCAATGGAGTAAATGCGGAAACGTAAAGGGGATGATAGGAAGAAAACTCTTGATACACGATTTATCCCGTGGTATCGGTAGGCACTAAGCCACATCTATCCACCGCATGATACAACTTGCATGGGGATCGTACCACTTTCCACAAATAGATCTATCCACCGCATGATACGATCTAAATATGAAAGCTAAAAGCATACATTATTTAAAGCATAAATTACGCACGTGTTCTACTCGTGAGAAACATAACCCAATGCGGCCGAACAACCGATTCGGGGTCCATGAAGAAGGAACGAACATTACCAAGTGAGATAAATCTATCAGATTGATTTGAAATCTAATCCACCGGATGACTAGCTCCAAAGCAACCCAAAAACTCGCATCTACCGCGTGATACTCGGTTCTTTCAAGATTTATACAAACGTTGGCAACCTTGAACCCGCAACACGTAACAACCTAGATCGATTCGGTTTCGGCTATCAAGGAGCACGTGATCCACGTATTAAAATAGCCAAAGGGTCGAACTTGACTCGTATAGGGATCACCAAAAGGGATAAAGCCGATCCAAACCCATCTAGATTGGGAAAAAGGTGTTACATGAATTTAAACATAAAGCAAAACTCAAAGCAACACGGGGTAACTTAATGAATCTATTGGATCTTGCCAAAATCCAATAGAGCCGATAACTAGCTTCAAGCTAGATCTTAGCCTACCGCATGGCTCATGACCTAACAAGAAACCTTCTTGAACCAAGCTTGAATCTACCGCATGACACTAAGCATGGTAACAAGACTACTTGCATCAGATCTAAATCCACCGCATGATACTAGATATGATACAAGGTTGCCGGTACTCACGGAGGTCGACGGATCGATGAACCCTCTCGAAGAACTCGATGACACGACAAATGGACTCTAGGGTTTGGCGTAAAGTCGGTTTGTATTGAGAATGATTACGTATATGTTACATACATTCAGGGCTCATATTTATACCCTGCCAAGCACAACCTCGAATAGATTTGATACCTAATTTATCTCTAAGCTTGATCGCTTATCCATCCATTCGTCCTTCCTGCTTGAGCCACGTCACCATACAATCCCACAAAATCGGCACTGTTCCCCTGCCGAACGGAAACAGATAGCCGACCGTGGATTTTTCTGCCGAACGCATCTGAAGAAACCTTCCTTCCACCGGACGGATTTCTCACCGAGCTGGACCCACAAGTCAGACTCCTTACCAAATTTTGGTGTTAACACATGCCCCTTCAATTACGGGATAAAAGTGATTTTATTCGGAATTGACTCCCACCACCATCGTCTTCAAATCGAATGCGTTCAACTTTTGTTCTCTCTCTTCGCAATCCGCCGGAATCTTCGTCTAGATCCAAACCCTAGATCCCCTTGTTACGAGCTCGAATCCCTAATGGCGGCTCAAAATCAAGCTGCTCGGGTAAATTCCTCTACTATAAGCTTCATTCGGCATTTAGGTTTTCAATTTTTTACCGAAATTTCTTTTCCACTTTCCTTCGAGAGCTTTCCACCGAGCTTTTGATTCATACCGAGGCTAATTCAAGATCCTACTACCTTGGTCCCGTGGGAACTTCCGATCCTCGAGAATTTATTGCGAGTCGAATCCCGGAGGATCCCCTTCAAAGCGGCTCGACCACACCTCCTCAATGGCGGGGATGCTTTCAAGAAGCGGCCCTTGCCCCCAATAGCAGGCTGGAAAAATTGGTACCAGAGGATCCTTGCAGACAAGAGTGCCAGGACCCAGAATTGGGATACCCTCTGCATTGCTCAATGCTTGGAGTTATCTTTGGCTGAGACCCCCAAGAACGAAGACCTCTTGATAGCAGCTTGCCACTTCTGGTCAAATGGCGTCAACGCCTTCCTCTTTGGTCACGGCCCAATGTCCCCAACTGCGGCCGATGTGTATATGATCACCGGCCTTGACATTACGGGATCCGTTCACCCTTGGGATTTCAAAGGTTCCTCAAGACAAACGGGGGTGAAACCAGGGAGCGGATACAAAAACTATATCCCGAATCATATGAAGGAAGGACCCCTTGGTGAAGTTGAATACGGGTCGTTTCGAACATGTGGTTATGCGAGTTCATCTTCCGTGGTAAAGCCAATGAGCCTACCCCGAATCATATTGCCATGGCTTCACACCTAGTCAACGGCAATCGCTTCCCTCTTGGGAAATACCTCCTGGGCGAGTGTGTACCACATGCTTCATCATCTTGTCACCCAAATGTACACCGAGCCGAGAGGATAGCATGTGTCAACGGTCCCCGGTGGTTTGTCCAAATGTGGCCGCAACCGCACATGCATCGATTGTTGGTGTTGATTTGAACACCCGGCTCTTCCCTTCATCCAATCATCATGAAGGGGAACCCCAAGCCACCAGAGGATGCCAGACTTATGGAGAAGCTACTTCAACTGTCCTCATCAAGCAGAATGTCAACCAGCTCTTCGAGCTCTTCTTCAAAGGTTTCCAAAATCCTCTCGGCTCCCTTATCCGGACAATGACAATTTGACTCTCCCTTGTGAGTTCTCCTTTGAAACCGAACGCCAAGACGGAAGATTCCTAGAGATCCTCGATATCATTATCCGCCCATGCATTCTACGGGCCGAATTCGGTGGAGGAAGGTGAACCACAACACTTATGATTATTATCGGCCCAACATGATGGCTCGGCAACTTGGATGTGGCCGGATGCCCCCAAAAGCTGTTTCGCATGAATTCCTCAAGCCCGGAGAGGAAATCAAGGAACTTACCCCAACTGTTGCACACAACCTCTACATTTGATAACACGATGTCCCAACAAGTTTCGTGTTTTCGAACTTAGTTCAGATTTTCTGTAATTCAGAACCACTTTTCCCGTAAGTTGTTTGTTCTGTCACGACAACAAGGTACTCGACATTTCATGTGAGTTACTGGACGGTCTCAATATACACCAAATATCATGAATATGATTTTTGAATCGCCAAATTATATGATTTCATGTACATGTAGTTCAAATTTGAAGTGTGCCTAAAAATTCAAGAAAAAGAAAAAAACTAATGAAATACAACAAAAAAATCAAAATTAAGCCAAAATTGGGCAAGAAGTTTTTAGTAATGTGAGAAGGCCTCACAAAAAATGGGGCAAAAAAACAAAAAAATAAAAAATGGTTCCGCGAGTGCCGTATTTGTATCATTCAGGGAAGAGGTCCTACCCCGAGTGCCAGGGACAAGGTACTCGGGGAAGGGGTCCCTTCCCCGAGTGCTACAAATACGGCACTCGGGGAAACATTTTTTGTTGTTGTTTTTTTACACAATTTTTTTGTGAGGCCTTCAAACATTATTTAAAACTCCTTGCCCAAATTTGGCTTACTTTTGAATTTTTTATTATATTTCGTTAGTTTTTTCTTTTTCTTGAATTTTTAGGCACACTTCAAATTTGAACTGCAGGTACATCAAATCATATAATTTGGCGATTCAAAAAATAATATTCATAGTATTAGGTGTATATTGAGTCCTTATCCACCAACTCACATGAAATATCGAGCATCTTGTTGTCGTAACATGACTAACAACATACGGGGAAAGTGTTTCTAAATTACAAAAAATCCGGACCAAGTTCGAAAATCAAGAAATATGTCGGGGAGTTGTGTTATCACATGTATAGGTTGTGTGCAAGACTAGAGAAGATTTCGAGCAAGTTGCGACATTTGATGCCTACAACTCACACATCTCCAGGTGTGTTATCACATGGATCACATGTGGAGATGATGTCCCAACAAGTTTCGTGTTTTTCGGACTTCGTCTGAATTTTCTGTAATTCAGAACCACTTTTCCATTAAGTTGTTCGTCATGTCACGACAACAAGATGCTCGACATTTCATGTGAGTTACTGGATACGGTCTCAATATACACCAAATATCATGAATATCATTTTTTGAATCGCCAAATTATATGATTTCATGTACCTGTAGTTCAAATTTGAAGTGTGCCTAAAAATTCAACAAAAGAAAAAATAATGAAATACAACAGAAAAATTCAAAAGTAAGCCAAATTTGGGCAAGGAGTATTAAATAATGTGGGAAGGCCTCACAAACAAAATGGGGCAAAAAAACAAAAAAAATAAAAAATGGTTCCTTGAGGGCACTATTTGTAGCACTCGGGGGAAGAGGTCCTTCCCCGAGTGCTAGGGACAAGGTACTCGGAGAAGAGGTCCCTTCCCCGAGTGCTACAAATACGGCACTCAGGAAAATACTTTTTTGTTGTTTTTTGCCCCAATTTTTTTTGAGGCCTTCTCACAACCTCACCTTCTCTTACCAACCAAACCTCTTATGCTTCCCGGCAGGTTACTAAGGCAAGCCATTGGTGGTAAAGTGTAATGACAATTGAGCAAATACAATATCAGAAAAACCATACACGATGGCTTTTTTGTGGATAGGATATAAAGCATAAGGAGCAATCTGATTTTTAGTTGTTGTAAAGATAAGTAGCAATCCAAAGTAGACATCAATGCCAGTGCTAATCACAAGATATAAATGATGTAACCAAAGCAACACACACACAAAAAGAAATTTCAGAATTGATGCAAATAAGGGTTACGCTAGGGAGTGCTGGGTTATGTAGGAACTCACCTTGCAACTTTCTCAACACTTCTCTCTTTTTTTTCAGCATTGTTTCTTTTTTTGACACTTTTTTCACAATATTAAACAAGATTAGATATAATACTTGCACAAGTTAAAGATGATAGATCAAACTATAACTAGTAGCTATCATGATAGAAATAGTTTTACTTCTTTTTGTGGGGATTTTCAAATATATTGAAAGGCACAGAAGGACACGCAAAGGATGATATTATCAGCAACTAAACAAAGACTCTAATGGACTGAAACATAACCAAACTCACTATAAAAAACATTTTGTAAAGAAAAGTCTATGACTGATTTTTTTAATGGCTTTTTGGTGGATAGGACGAAGGCAAAAAATTATATGTAGCTAAGGGTAAAGAAAATCCTGTAGTGCAATAGCTGTGAATAGGACTGATCTTGAACAAAAATTAGCTGAAATTCAGCCATGATAAATAGCTGTGAATAGCCGGACAGGTAGTGCAACCTGACCACATGCACAAGAACCCAACCACCTTCTCTATACAACACCCTGAATCAAGAATTCGCCCTAATCACACTCTCAAAGGACCAACCTACGCAACCTAAGCATGAAGTAGTAGGAGCATGAATTGGGTGCCGATGAAGCGACCGCTGATGTAATCCCATTCGGAAATCACAAGAGCAAAGGGGTAGAGAATCTCTCTCTTGAGTTGTTAGCACACAGCTGAACAAAGTAGGTTCTATTTGATTATTGGCGAGATACATATGGGGTATTTATACTTGGAACAACCCTCCTAGTTGGGTGTGAAATGGACTTGGAATTTGTAGAGATAAGCTAGTTGAATGGTCTTCCCGAGAGGCAACTCCCGTCAGTTCTCATGGGCCTTTTCAGCTTCTAGCAGTAGACACTAAAATGACCATTACTCCTTAATGTGAAGTCGAAATGCCGAACGATTTCTTGCCTTGGAATCTTGACTTGATGGACTTCCAATCATGTATATTTCTTAACCCTGAAAAACTTTTGGTTCCCCATTTGGCACTGGACTCAGACTTTCCATTCCTCATTTGGCATTCTGCTACAATTTCCATCCGAAGTCTATTAAGTGTCACTTTTGCCACAGTGAAATGGTCAGAGGATAATTATTTTTCTAATATTTCTAAAATTTGCTAGATAAGAAACAACGAAAATATTTTGCACACAATATTCAAAGAATGGATGCAGCCACAATAAAGACATACTACAAAAGTCTGCTGGCTGAATATTGAAGCAATGCAATCCTGTAGGGCAGATGACGACAATCATTCCACGAGAAAAAGCATATAAAGCTTTGGCTCGGGTGGGTTCATGTGCAAGGAAAGAAAGCATATAACAGCTGACTCAACCAATAATTTATGTAATGACTTAACGTAATGTTTCTAAATTTTGCAAAGACCGTTTTATAATCACTAATTATGGCTGAATCTGACATTTCGGCTCAATTTAATAAATGGCAAGTAGTATTCTTGCAGGGTCTATGAATCTATGCTGTAATTTTAACTGCTAGATTCGTCACGAAACAATAACCCTTCTTTCTAACTAAAATAAATTATTTTCATAGACATTATTTGTCAAAGTAGCATATTTAATGCAATGTCAATATCCTAAAATGCTTTTATTTGAGGGCAGAGAGAATATGTTATTTACGATAATCATAGATGGGATGATAAAAAGTGAACCATGAGGCTAGTGGTGTCCAAAATTAATTAACATGGTCAAAGCTTAACAGCTGACTCGACCAATAATTTATGTAAGGAGTAATGACTTAATTTTAATGTTTATGAATGTTGCAAAGACCGTTTTATAATGACAAATTATTGCTGAATCTGACATTTCGGCTAAATTTATTAAATGGCACAAGTTGGATTCTTGCAGGGTCTATGTTGTAATTTTAACTGCTAAAAAACCATAAAGATTGTTAAAGTAAAAATAGTGTAACTAGATTCATCAAGAAACAAGCTATATATAAAAAAGAACTGTTCTTTCTAACTAAAATAAAATTTTGTCATAGACATTATTTTTCAAAGTAGCATATTGAACACAATGTCAATATCCTAAAATGCTTTTGTTTGAGGGAAGAGAGAATATGTTATTTACGATAATCATAGATGCGATGATAAGAAGTGAACCATGAGGCTAGCTAGTGATTGCAGGCTTGATGTCCAAAGACCCCAACCACGAATGCTTCTCTGTAATAACAATCACGTGACTTGTGACTGGAACCACGAACATATCTTAGCACCAGTTTTTGAACCATTGACATTTCTCATTGGAATCAAGAATCATTAGTGTTGCATCAATACTGTATGAAAAAATAACTGGTATAGCAATGCCATTTTGTGAACGGAAACTGATGATAGTTGTAGCTTATTTTCAACTGGTGAACATTACATATCCATGGGACATACATTGAACGATAATATGACATAGCAACAAACATCAGGCGTAGACATCAGATTTGCAACCCCACATCTGAATCTGAGTAACATTATTCTGCGGTACGAAAATGGAAGTAAAACAAGGCGGACACACACATATTTTTGGCTACAACCATGGAATTTTTAGTGGAAAATCGTTCGCCTCCTACATGGGTGTTCCTGCAGGTCCCAGAGTCCAAGTATTGGGGCCACAGCTATCACCAGAATCCTGTGCATATATAGATGATGCAGTAATGCAAAACATTGTTAGATTTCAAATCAATTGCAAGAATATGGATCGTGCCTGAACAAATTATGACTGGGGGCATCCGAATGAATGGTATTCCTCACCTTTTGTCTCTTCATAGGAGTGTAGAATGCATGCACATCGAGCTCATCAACATTCTCACCAGATTTTATGTTGCGACTTATTTTATGGTAGATGACTCCCTGTGCTTGAGTAAACTCCCCCCGTCCCACCAACAATAGCCCACTCCTGACCATTTGTACCTGTTCCCATCACCTCAAGCGTAGAGCCTTTAAACCTGCATGCGAGTGAATCATGTGTTCATATTCATCTTCCTAGCTAGTCGCCTTTTTATCTATAGGATGGAAAAAAGAGTTCTCTATGTATAACTCAACTTCTCGCATAAAGGATGATGAGCAAAGAACATGCAGCTTATACATACCTTTCATCCTCAAACAGTATGGTGAAACTGGCGTGCCAGATCTGCTGTTTGGAGTTTGCTTCAACATGCAAACCCAGTGCACGAGCTACAAGCTTTGCATTATAGACATCTGGTGAATCGTATATGACCCAGTCAGTAACAACACCTTGGTCGAATGCCATTCGCTGATTCATGTTGGGTCCGTCCTTTACATGGTGGAGGTACAAGTGGGAATAGAGCTCATTGCGGACAATGGTGTGGCAGGGTGAGATCTGAACAGCAGGATTGGCCATGTCTTGGAGGTTTCAGTTGAACAAACCAGGGATAGGGTGTGGAATGGGGTAATGGATTTGCACTCTATCGTGTCTATGCAGATGTGAAGAAACAACAAGAATTTATAGAAGAGATGTGGGGGTATTATTGGGAAAGCACATGAATTGTCCTGCAATAAAAATCTACGTGTTTCATGCCAACAACAGCCTGTACATGTGGCATGTGAGGAATGTGTGGAAATTGTTTGTTATGGGTCTGGTATGCATGATTCATTCAATACCATATCGTTTAAATTTTTGGACAGGTATATTTTACTGCAAGATGTTGAACAATATATCTTGTTACAAGATCCATATATTATATGAAACATATTAGACCTATGCAAACTCCTGCTTCTCCATTAAGTATTCCGTCAGGTCTACAAAGTCACCTTAAAATTACGAAGTCTTTGCCATTGATAAACTCCCACTATATTATATCTACTAAAGTGTTATTAGGGCTAACGAGGCAGAATTTATACATGCATATATGCCAAATTATGTATAGTGATTTATTTTTAATGAGAAATTTTGAATCAAGAAGGACTTATTTTTTGGGGGAGGAGAGATTATCGTCTTCTCGATAAACGGTAATTCATCGACACCGTATTTGTTAACGGATATGCCGTTGGCGTTATAAATGCTCAAGAGATTTCCAGTAGAGATTTGGTAGCGGATAATCCCATGGGCGTGTTATATATGGCGTTTTCAATTGGGTTGCAGAACCGCAGAAGCAGCACAGCAAGTTCAATCATACAACCATCTGATTTTTTTACTCTAACCTATGACGGTGGTAGTTAGTCCGCATGGGAGGTCAGAAGTGAAGTGAAGTTCATATTATTACCCTTGTTCTACATACAAATTGATAAACATCGATACTACAACATGGGAAAAGACGACACAACTGATCGATGCACTTCTGATTCACCAATTGGGGCGCTAACAATGATGAAGAAGTTATGATTTCTTTTATAAATTCCATCTACAATCACAGGTAGAGTAGAGGACTTCAGTTCTTGTTGGTAAGGGCCTTGGGTCATTATGTGACCAACCGGGACTAATGGTGAGAGACAAAAGGAACCCATTAGTCCCGGTTGAACGAACGTGAACTAGGGGGGAGGGGGAGCTCTAGTCATGGTTGGTAATACGAATTGGGACTAAGGGGGCACGAAAATGTCAAAAAATATTTGAAAACCCTGGTAACCCCCTCACAAGCGCACGTCCCAAGTCACAAGCCACGCGATTTTTCACGCGAAATATATGCATGCGCGATGCGGGGAGTCGAACCCGTGACCTCTAGCCTCGTGTGTAGCTTTCTTACCAAAGGCTCTTTCTCTACCAGGGAATAGTCGAAATCTACAATTTTTGTATAAAAGTTATCTACATCCAAGTTATGTTTATACGCAACAGTTATGTTATTTTTTACAAAATATGTTAAACAAACACTATGGATAATTGCATTGGGTTTCTCCAGACATGCACGCGGTGGCGTGTTTTTGTTACTACTGGCTGCGAGGATGCCTACGAGCATAGGGCAGTGCGGAGTGATGCCAGCGGCAAGCAGCGGCCGAGTTGATCTTGGAGTCGTCGACCTAGGATTTCACACGAAAGTGTCACGACGACGACAGGGCATGGTACGGTGCAGCTTCCAACACGTGAATGCCGCGCTTGCCAAATCTATATGTGGATGAATTATTGGTGCCAAATGGAGCCATACTGAGTCTTTATGTACCCAGCTGCTGCATGCCCCTGCTCACATACAACCGCACATCTAGTGTCAGAAAAGACTGCAAATAACTCATGGTGGACACGATCCTGCTGTACAAACAAGTGGCCCTGCAAGTAATTCATTGTGGTCGCAACGTCCTGCTGCCCGAGGCCACCGCTAGCATGAGGGATGTTGTTCATCTCCCGTGAGTTTCATCCCAGCTTGTTACCTCCCCTTTTACTAGTGTACAGTGTCCATGCTGGTTTTGTTTTCCGATAAGGTAAGCTTGAGATCCTCTCGGCCTCTGCACATCTAAGGTGCACCCAGCCTAAAAAAAACTAAACTCTTGTAATCCTAAGACTAGACTGCCTCCTATGTGCCCTGGTAAAAAATTCCTTGGCTAGCTGGGAATTGTTGACACGCCGCTACAACCAAACCATGTGAGGTTGCCTTCTGTAGGCTAGCCCATGTGCGAAACCAGTGGATAACCAAATAGATAACCAGTAAAGGGGCGGTAACTGTTTTTTCTCCAAAAAGAAATCATTGCTACATAGTCACATGGACCACCTAAAAGGTGACCATCCAAGAAGAACAAAAGGCTTAAAATTATTATTAACCCCCCCTAGCCAGGCCCCAAACATATTTGGGGTACAATGTGGTAGTGAAAGCCATGTGGACACATAATTAACAGACCATGTAGCTCGAGTCGAATTGACACACAAAAAAGGAAATTTTTGTATTTAATTTGTCATTTTGAGAACATTTTGAGCACTTCGACACGTGCACTGTTTAGAAACCGGAACATCTCACGAGAAGTTTCAGAGAATTTGAACAGATGTGATTAGGTTTGGTACATTAGAGAAATTTAAATTTGAGTTCGACCACAACAACTTTTTATAAGCAATACACAGCATATCTAGTGTCATGTTAAGTGTTGGAAAATTTCCACACATTTTTGCTATTTTTAAATTAAATTTCACATGTAAATATTCTCCGCCTAGTATATTCCTCTCGGCGAAGATTTCAGGCTGGGCCCACAAACCGACCAACGGGCCACCGATCCGGCCCACGCGCCTCTCCCACCTTGCCTCGGTGTTGTATAGTATGAGCAGAACCAAAACGGCATATGGACGTATATGAGTGTGTGGTTTAGTGGTAGAGGAGGCTTCACGCGAGGTAGAGGTCACGAGATCGAACCACGGCAACCGCGGAGCGTCGCGACTTTACGCGAAAAAAATGCGCAACTTGCGACTTGATAACGGGGACGGGTGGGTGGGTGGCTGGCTGGTGGGGTCTCTCCTATCAAAACACTTTTTTTAAGTGGTGACCCGGAAAACCTCGGTCTTTGGCGGGTGACTTAAGCGCCCGCCGGCACCGAGACAATTTGTGCGGCACAAGGTCGGCTGGCGGGCGCTCCTCCCGCCGGAAAGACCCCTTTTACCCGCCAAAGACAAATCGTGCGTGGCCTAGTGGACGAAAAAGAAGAAGCCAACGATCAACCTATGCGGCGAGATGGCCGACCGCATAGGCCCCAACGCCTCGGAGGGAGTCCATCCACCTTCACACTTTTTCTATCACCAACATGCACTTATACAAAGGATATGTTCAAACCGGATGCAATTTTATCTCTCGTTTGCTATATTTGAAAATTTTACTTCACTCTAGGTTATTTTTTCGAAGACCGCCGATATGACTGCCGAGAGCCACGCCGGATCCTCTCGGCGCACATGTGCGAGAGCACGAGATGGCTCTCGGCACGAGAGAATTTCACAAAATAAAAAAAAAGAAAACCCGCCGGGCGGCGGGCCTACCGTCCGGCCACCACACCACCACCGCCGCCACCACCACCGCCGCCGCCACCACCGCCACCACCACCGACGCGCCACCACCACCACCACCACCACCACCCGCCGCCGCCGCCACCACCCGCCGCCACCACCACCACCACCCGCCGTCGCCACCCGTCGCCGCCACCACCACCCGCGCGACCACCACCACCACCACCACCCGCCGCCGCCACCACCACCACCCGTCGCCGCCACCACCACCCCCCGCGCCACCACGCACACACACACACACGAAAGAGGCCGAGAGAGAGAGAGGGCACACCGGGAGGGGAGGCCGCCGCACACCACCGGATCCACACCGAGGAGGAGGTGCCGCACCACCGGATCCACCGCCACCGCGCCTCGCCCCGCCGGCCGCTCCTCGCCACGAGGTGAGGGGCGAGCGGGAGGGGGGCGACGTGGGCGTGCCGGCGGGGTGGCCCTTGAAGGTGGCGTGTGGACGGGGGCGGCGGTGGGGGGAGGAGGGAGGCGAGGTCGGCGAAGGGAGGCGGTGGCGTCGGTTGGGGGTGGTGGAGGGCAGGAAAGGGAGCGACCGGCCATATATACTAGGGTTTGGCTTGGAGGGGAGAGGATTGCGGCCGTGAGTCGTTGATCCGTCGATCGACGGCCGCAACGGTTGGCGAGGATGATGGGACAAATTCGCCCCGTGCGGGTTGTGGTGCTGGGCCGCTTCGCAATTCTTTGCCGAGAGCCACGTGGACTGCTCGTCGGCACGAGTCCCTCTTTGCCGAGAGCCCGACACTCGGCGAGAGAATTTTTTTCATAAAATTTAATTTTAAAATAGCAAAAATGTGTGAAAAATTTTCAACACTAAATAAGGCATTACATATGTTGTGTATTTCTTATAAAAAATTTGTTGTGGTCAAACTCAAATTCAAATTTCTCTAATGCATCAAACCTACCGATATGAGTTCAAATTCTCGAAACTTCTCGTGAGATGTTCCGGTTTATAAACAACGTACAAGTCAAAGTGCTCAAAACGTTCTCAACTTTTTACCACAACCTCGACATATGATATCATTGCCGCTCGACAAAAATCGTGATTTTCAAACTTGATTTGAATTTTATACGAGTTTTAAAACCTTTCTACGACACGATCTTCTTTATGACTAGATAACAAGATGTTTGAATTTTAGTTTCATTTCATGTACATAGTCTTAAAGATGTCTTGTGAACATGAATATCATGTTTTCACCAACTTTACTATATAATTTAATGCACTTGCGGTTCGGATCGAACGTATGCGAAAAATATGTATAAAGAAGTAAAATTGTTAAATATAGCAAACAAAGTTAAAATTGTGCCAAATTTGAGCATAAGTTTTGTATAAGTGTACGTTGAGAATAGAAAAAAATTGGAGGTAAAAAAGTGATTTTTTAAAATGTCTTTGCCGAGAGCCAAAAAATTGGCTCTCGGCAAAGAAATCTTTGCCAAGTGTTTTTTCCTTTGCCGAGAGTTTTTTGTTCGGCTCTCGGCAAAGAAGCGTCTGTGCCGAGTGTTTTTTCTATGCCGGGAGTTTTACATTTCGCTCCCGGCAAAGCCTTCTTTGCCGAGAGTTTTTTATTTTGCTCTCGGCACGGAAATGAACTCTAGGCAAAGGCTCGGATTCCGGTAGTGACCCCAACCACCGATATTTCCCCGTAACAATCACGTGACTTGTGACTGGATCCACGAATATATCTAAGCACCGAGCTTTTTGAACCGTTGACATTAGTGTTGCATCAATACTGTATGAAAAATAAGCGGTATAGTAATGCCATTTTGTGAACGGACAACGATGATAGTTGTAGCTTATTTTCAAGCTGGTGAACATTACATATCCATGGGACATACATTGAAGGATAATTTTCGACCGCACCATTGGGACCGTGGATGATATACTGACGAAAACTTCGCCTGTGTACCTAAGGTTCTGCAGTATTCTTTGAAGGTGTAACAGTCAAACTGTTTGCCATTGTCAATCGTCAGTTCTCTAGGAACTCCGAACCACGAGACTATATTACGCCAAAAGAATTTCTGAACCGTTCTTCTTTGTGATATTCGCGAGTGGTTTTGCCTCTACCCACTTGGTGAAATAATCGGCTCGCTACGGCCGCAAATCGACGGTTGCCTTGAGCTGCTGGCAACGGGCCTACTAGGTCCATTCCCCATCTCTGCAGAGGCCAAGTTGGAGGAATTAGGTGAGCGGCATTGAAGGCAGATTCTGTTGATTTCCCGTCTTCTGGCATGCTTCACATTGCCGAACTAACATCTTGGCATCGATGTTTATGGTGGGCCAATAGAATCCCTGCTTTATCGCTTTACCAGCCAAAGCCCTGGTGCCTATGTGTGCTCCACAAAATCCGCTGTGAATTTCTTTCAGAAGTTCCCGACCTTTTTCGGAGGTGATGCAGCGCAGCCAAGGCTCAGTGACTCCTGATTTGTACAATTCTCCGTTTACTACTGCATAGCCTCGAGCCCTTTGCTTTAATCTCTTTTCTTCCAGTTCATCTTGTGGTTCGTAATGCCCTCTGAGATAAGCCATGATTTCTGCTCTCCAGTCTGGAATTTCCACTACATTCACGATTTGGGCCCTCGAATCTTTGATGGAGGGCTCTCTGATGATTTCGAAAAACACATCCGGTGGTAGCTCTTGATTTCTGGCTGCCGCCTTCGCCAGTTTGTCTGCCTCATTGTTGTCATCCCTTGGGATATGCTGGACTGAATACCCTCTGAAGTGTTTTTCCATTTCTCTGACTTTCTCGAGATATTTCATGAGAACTGGGTTCCTGGCCTCACTTTCCTTCTCAATATGTTCCTGGATCACTTTCGAATCCGTTCTGATTATGAAGGTCTGCTGCCCTAAGGCTTTCATTTTTCTTAGTGCCAACAGTAGAGCTTCGTATTCTGTTGTATTGTTCGTGGAATGTTCATTGTTCGCGAATACGAGCCGCGCTGCGTATCTTATGACCACGCCCGTCGGAGACGTTACAACAGCCGAAATTCCAACCCCCCTGTAACACCATGCTCCGTCACACTGCACTATCCAAGGTTCGGGTATATTTTCGTTGGGGTTCGAGTGGGTGAAGTCCGGTCGACGACAAAATGCGCGAACTTGCGATTTTATTGCATTTCTTCTCTTGAAGTCTACCACATACTCGGAAAGTTCGGCACCCCACTTGATGATTCGGGTAGACGCCTCCCTATTTGCGAACAAATCATTCAGCGGCTGGTTGGTGATGACTCTTATTCCGTGACCCTTGAAGTAATGTCTTAGCTTCCTCGCTGCCATGATGACCGCATACGCGATCTTTTCCAGCTCGGAATAGAAAACCTTGGAACCAGACAATGCTTCAGAGGCGAAATATACGGGAATTTGCTTGAGCTTTCCTTCTTCTTCCTTTTTTACGCACCAACACCGCGCTTCTTGCCGAATTTGATGCGGACACATACGAGCGAAGCGGCGATTTTGGTTCGGGAGGACGAGTTTGGTCATGGTGGACAAGTAATCCTTCGGTTCGCGAAAGGCCACACCTTCGAGGTTCGGACCACTGGAATTTCTTGGCACTTCTGAGGACTTGGAAGAACGGTAAACTTCTTTCTGTGGCTCTGGGAATAAATCTGTTGAGGGCAGCCACTCTCCCTATCAACTTCTGAACATCTTTCACTGAGATTGGCTCTTGCATTTCCACCAGAGCCTTTATTTTGTCAGGGTTTGCCTCTATGCCTTTCGTTCAAACTAGGCATCCAAGAACTTTCCCCTTGTGAATGCCGAACACACATTTTTTCGGATTTAGCTTTAAGTTTGTTGCCCTCATGTTCGCGAATGTTTACGCCGGATCACCGATATGATCTCTCCTGCGAACACTTTTGACAACTATGTCATCCACATATGCCAAAATGTTTCTCCGAATTTCTTGGTGCGGTACTATTGCTATCATTCTCGAAAACGTGCATCCTGCATTCTTCGGCCCCCTACGGCATTCTCACGAAACAAAATGTTCCGAAAGGAGTGATGAAGCTTGTCTTCCCTTCGTCCTCTTTGCGAACCCCGATCCGATGATACCCGGAGAAGATATCCGGGAGCGAAAGCATCTCACCGTTGGCTCATCATCCACGATTTTGTCTACCCTTTCCAAGGGAAAATCGTCCTTCTTGCGCGCCTTGTTTAGATCGGTGAAATCCACACACATTCTCCATTTTCCATTTTTCTTCTTAAGCGGCACGGTGTTGGCTAACGGAATGGGTACTTGACCTCTCCGATTACTTGGGCATCCTGCAATCTCTCGAACTTCTGCTTCCCTTTGCTTTGACTTTTTCGTCGGACATTTTCCGAAGTTTTTGCTTCTTGGGTGGTATTTTGTCATCTTTTTCCATGTTATGTTCGATTATATCTCTGTCAACACCTTGCAAGTCCTTAGGCGACCATGCGAAAACATCCTTGTTTTCGTTCGGGAATCGTATGAGTTCATTGTCCTCTTCGGCGCCGAGGTTTGCCCCTATTATGACTACTCTGTCGGGCATGTCATCCAAATACACTTTCATCTTCCGCGGCTATCTCATTTTTCTCTTTGTCCCGCTTAGGCGCTTCATAGGTTTCCTTCATCTCATCGGTGCTTTCGGTGGTACACATTCGTTTGGCCGGGCGTGTGGCCTTTTTCTATGTTTACGGCCTCCTGGCCGATTGCCGAACGCCGTGATAACCCCTTTGGGCGCGAGGCATCTTCATGCATAGGAATTGTTGTCTTATGACGGCATCAAACTTATTCATGAAACCTCTGCGCCGAAGATCGCGAGGTACGGGTGATATATATCAACTACATCGAAGGTGAGGCTCTCCGTTCGGCATTCTCGAGATCTCCGAAAGAAGCCGGGAGTGATATTTTTCCCCACCGGCTTGATGGGCTTTCCTCCGAATCCCTACAATGGGTACTGCGGTGGGTCCAACATATGCTAACTCGGGTTCATTTTCTCGAATGTTTTCAAGAACGAGATTTCCGCCGAACTCCCGTTGTCAACTAGGAATTTTCCTATGACCCACCCAACAATATTGACCTCGATAACCATGGCGTCATTATGAATCGCGGATTTTAGCCTCGAAATCTTCTTCTCGTAAAGGTGATTGGCACCTTTGCCCATTCCGGCGCGCGGTGGGCCATCATTGATGATGGTGTTCACATATCCGAAGTAATTGATTCTCTGCTTCTTGGTTTCGAACTCCATAGCGGATCCACCCGTGATTGGCATGATAGTCCCGAACGATGGCAATGCCTTGGAGTTCCGAGGTCCCGAACTTGGACCGAGGCCTTGACGAACTTTTCGGGCACGGTGGCAAGATTTCCCGAATGGGTTGTGGTTCTTTGGATTGATTGTATCGCTTGTGACCGAGGGAAGAATTGCTGCGATGGCTGCCATGCCGATTGTGGGCGTGGAAATTGCTGAACTAAGACGAACTCGATTGTGGATTCGCGAATTGCGTCGCCGAAAGTCGGACGAAGCGGCTTGGCATGGAGGATGCAATGCTCATTAGTGCTTTCTCTTGCTGAATTCTTGCCATGTTTTCTTTGTTTCCGGGAACCCTTCGGTCTTGTGGCCTCTCCCATGATGCGGCAATAGAAGTGAGGGTCTTTTGGGTTGTGGTTCGTGAGTCCCGAGGGTCCTCTCGCCTCTCCCTCTTCCTGCGGGATTGAATCCTCCCCCGGTGCTTGGCTTTCTTTGTCTTGTTGTGGGCGAGAGTTTCCAACATTGTTTACGTTTCGTGGATGCTTTGGGGTGGTGCCCGCCGGGTCATATCTCTGTTGCCCTGTCTTGCCTCGTTCCGTTCAACTACCCTCTTGCGGTGGTCGTCATCGGACGAATGTAATCTTCCAATACTCGAAATAGTTCTTCAAGCTGTCTCGGGCTTCTTTCTTTTGAGGTGAGAAGCTGTTGGCCCTAGGGTGAGACCTTTGATCGGTGCCTTGATCGTTGTCTTGTCATCGGCGTCGGGGATCCGAGACCTCTGCCGCTTGAACCCTCTCACGAAGTTCCGCGGTGGCTATCCGTCCTTCCTTTGCAGTTATACAAATACGAGGCTTCGGTTGTCGTGTCATGGAACATCCGAAACGCTTGCATGAACTTTGTCTTGATATCTACCCACTGTAGATCGAGTGTGGAGGCAAGCGGTGAGTACCAATTCGGATCGGTCCTTCGCAAGCTATGATGAAGGATTTGGCCGCCGCAACATCATCTCCTCCTGCCGAGTTCACAGGTGACTCATATCTCATGAGAAAGCGCCGGAGTTTCCGAAGCCGTTGTACTTGGGAAGAGAGACGGAGCTTGAACTTCGGCGGCCAAGGTGCTTGTTTGCGGCCCTATTGACGGCGGCGGATTCGGAATCCACGAAGTGTGAGACTCCGTTTCCCGCGAAGAAGTTTTCTTTCGGGGATTCTCTTGCGGCGCGCGGGGTTCGATGCGGTGACTCTTGCCACGGGGAGCTGTTCTCTTGTTCTTTCATTTCGTCAATTTCTTTCGTATTGCTGTATCTGCTCTTTTGCTTTGTTCATTTGCTCTAGCTTTTCGAGATTTTTCTCTTCGTCCGCAACCGAGCTGCGAACTTTTCTTTGTCTTTCGTAGGCTGCCGTATCTTTTGGTGAACCATGGCTACCTCTCTGTCTATGGAATCATCGTCACCATTCACATTCTCGAACTCTTGCTCGTTCGGCGGGTTGTTCTTGGATGTGAGTTTGTCTTCTCGCTCTTGCCTTCATGAGGGCTTCGAGCTTTTCTCTTCGTTCTTGGTCCGTTACGTTCGAGGATTCGGGAATAAACGAGGTTTCATTCCCTTGGGTAGGAAGGCGATCATCTGGTTTGCGTGTCTTTGGAGCATTCTTCTTGAATTTCTTTTGAGGTGGCATCGTGAGCTTCTTTTCGGTTTGGAACACGGTGGGCGCCAATGTTGGGGGGTTACCCGAAAAATTCGGATGACTACCCAAACACGAGTGAGAATTCTTGACACGTTCAAGTTCAAAGTGAGAGCACAAAGAGACCGTGATTTCCTCTGCAAGTTGCATAAGTTCCAAAAAGTCCGAATCGTTTACACGTGCCCTTGCGCCCCCTTTTATAGGGAGACGAAGGGACTTTTACATACCGATAACACCCTCGGCCTCGAGAGAATATTCCTAGTGTGAATGCATACGGGATTGTCTTTTTCATCTAACATATTTACAAATCTGCCACTAGTTCACACTCTAAACCCGGACTTTTTGGGACTACAACTTTGACTTTGCTTCTCTCCTGGTTCGTGAATGTCTTCGCATGAAACTCCCGAACAAGGTCTTCAACAGTTTCCCGAATTGGCCCTCGCTTCTCAGCTGGTTCGCGCATGTCCACGCGCCTGACTCCCGAACAGGGTCTTCAACAAATTCCCGAATCGGCCTTTCTCTGAAGTTCGGGCCATCGACAGTTTGAGATTCCGGGCTTTCGCATGTTCGTGACTCCACTTCTTCACCGAATCAAGATTCCCGAACTCTGCACATTCGCGAATTCGAGGCCTCACAGGTTCCAGGCTTCCGAGAATCGCGAATTCCTTGCTCCTGAAAAACATGCTTCGAGAACTTTGTTAAATTCAACGTTTCAAGGGTGACGGGTTTTCCTGAATTCCCCAACACAAGCGTTTCTATTTAAACTAGAATGTTGGATCATGTATTTGAACATTTTCCAAATGAAATGGCTTCAACTCACCCAGTTGGATCCAGGCGACACTGATCTTCCCAGCGAGCAGCTACAGCTACCAGGAAGCCGGAGTGCGCTGGCTGTGGTGGCCTGATGTAGAACAGTGATGCAATCATGCAAGAGCACTATAAAGACAAGAATACTAACATGGCCTGATGTCAGAAATGATGCACATGCAAAGTGATCACCATTGCCCATTTTATCCGTGACCATTGGCCTGATGGTATTATTGAATAAATATTGACGCGCGGGTCCACCCGTTCGTCAATGTTGTTTGCTGCCGGCCGGCAACAAGCCCACTTGTTGGTGTTTTTTCCCTCGATGTATATTGGCATCTTTGTGGAACCAGAGGAGCAGATCACGCCGAGCAAAGAAATCCGTCGATGGGTACTTACCTAACCTGCCACTTAGTATTAATTTATAGTTTGTGTAGTATGGTATCAATGTCGCATTTTTAGGTAAGAAGAGGAGATCACGCCGAGCAAAGAAATCCGTCGATGGGTACTTACCTAACCCGCCACTTACTACGTACCTGCTACTCCTAAATTATAGTTTGTGTATGTGCTATCAATGACTCGGCCTCATAAAAAGAATTGCAAGCAGCCACGAAAGATAACCTTTGCAATGTACAGTTAATATTCCAAGGAAAATGTCGCATTTTAGGCGCACGGCACGTCATCCTTGAAATGCTGGTGGCGTATGCAATGGACGAGCAAGTAATGTTTACAGCTCAGGCACCGAATGGAGACTAGTTTGTAACTAAACGCTGACAGAGAGGTGGTTGTTAATCTCTGCCTGAAGACGCCTTGCAACATACGTATGAATCAACACGTCAACACATTGGGCCTAAGAACAGTGGGACACGTCAACACGCAAGTAGAAACTATCGACTTGCAGGACAGGAGTGGATATTCAGAAAACTGAAACGGAGTCATGGCGGTGCCTAAAAACAGAGTCCATTCAGGTAAAAGTGGCGCGCCGACGCCCTCAACACTGATACATGTAGCAGAGTTCGTTGTTGTCGAATTTGTAACAGTGGAAAGTTAATTGATGGCATGGGTCTACTTGTCAGCAACTAGGCCTGATCGACACCATCTATGAAAATCCTTCATCTTAGGATGCAGCACAGTTCGAACCTATTAGCATGTACAATAAGAAAAACAAAGGTTCATAGGTTTACAACATTTCAACAACGTGCGAAATGTTTTTTGGGCTTGGGACCAGCTGTGCGAAATAAAGTGTTACCATAAAATTGTAGAAGCGGAGTTCCCTACCTACCCACCCAAAATAGAAGAAAATATAGAGATATTTTTCTTTTGAAGTTCTTCAGGTTTTGATTTTTTTAATACATTTTTTGTTATTTTTCTTAGCTAAGAAGGGATGAAAATATAGTGCACGCGAAATTTTAAAAAGCACATGGGCCCACAAATACAGACTTGTCAACATGCACAGGTAACATGCATACGAACTGCCAGCATTCCATCATGCTCAAATTGACCCCTGCCATCTCATAAGCCAAGCTGAACCTGCGAGAGGGCCACTAAGAAAAAGGAACAATTCGATTTTTGGCCATCCAACTCTTGCCCGAGTTTGGTTTTCCGCATCGAATCCGGGGGCGGAGCCACATTGAAAGTTGTGAGTGCCCGGGCACCCACAAAAATTTGAAAACCCATTATGAAAAACAAATTTTCACCATGTTTGATGATCAAACTTTCACATCTACAAAAGGAAGCGTGTTCACTCCGACGTTCCGAGGGTGGCGTGTTTTACCGAAATTCTAAGATTTTCGTGGAATCGGATCGTCGGAGTCAACCCGCTTCCCCGAGGGGCTAGTGTTGGGGAATTGAGGAAAACCTGTCACCCTCAAAACGTCGAGGTTTATGAAATTCGTGAAATGAGTTTTCGGGAACATTGAACTCGCGAAGATCGGGAATCTTGAACCTGCGAAGCCCAGAAGTCGCGAACTCGCGAAGAACGGGAATCTTGAACCTGCGAAGCTCAGAAGTCGCGAACGTGCGGAGATCTAGAATCTTGAACCTGCGAAGCTTCGAAGTCGTGAACTCGCGAAGACCCGAAGTCATGAACCTGCAAAATCACGAAATCGGGAGTCTGCGAAATTCGGGAATCTGCCGGAGGTCAAGTTCGGAAGTCACGGCGCACGAAGGTTTCTCGAACGGGGAGATTCACGAATCGTAAGAAGCAAAGTCAAAGACGTCGTCTAAAGAAGTCCGGGTTTGGTGTGTGAACTAGTGGCGGACTTGTAAATATATGAGATGTAAAAGACATTCATGTACATGTTCACACTAGAAATATTCTTTGAGTTCAAGGGTGTTTTCGGAATGTAAAAGTCTCTTCGTCTCCGTCTCCCTATAAAAGGGGGCGCGAGGGCACGTGTAAAGGGATTCCCAACTTTTGGGGCTTGAGCGATCTTTGGGAGATTCTTTGTCTCCTCTTGGGTCATTGCCGATCTTTGGAACTTGCCTATTGTACTTTCTCTCGTGTTCGGGGATTCCATCCGAATTTTCGGATGCCCCCAACATTTGTTATCAAACTGATGAATGGAAACCGAATATGAAAAAGCTACGGTTTGGTATGGGCAGTCCCTCCTCCATTTAATTTGTAGACCTTAAATTGCACAGGTAGAGTTTCCTGCCCACCCACCCAAAAGTTTTTCAGGATTTGCATTTTGTGCATTCTTTTGTATCTTTTCTTTTATTTTTTCTTAGCTAAAAGGCAATGAAAATATTGTGCACATAAAATATCGCAGATGCACTCACAAAAACAGACATGCATGTCAACATGCGCTGGCACTCCATTATACTATCCTGAAATTGAACCCTGCCATTGAGCAAGACGAGCTGAACCTGAGAGAGGGCCATTCAGGAAAATAAAATCAGTTTAGCACAACACAAGCTGCACGCCACAAAGAAAATGCAATACAGAAGAGTGGAGCAAGTCTGATTTGCATTCAACATTCAGCAGATCGATTGGGTCGTCTCCTCTTTCGCGGAAAAATTATCAGCGTCGTCAGGCTGGAATTGGAAGTAATTTGATTAGTACCAAAAAAAAAACGTTGAACTGTGTGTTCGAAGATCCGAATCCATGTGAGCAGCGGAGCTATACACGCACCTCTTTGACGTCTTGGTCTGTCAATTGTGGTACCATCTTATGTTGATTGCGTCGTCCGAGTTTGATTCTGGGACCGTCGTTGGGATGGAGTTGTGCTGCGTTCCTCAGCTCAGCCTCTGCCTTCTCCACGTCGTCAGCAGAGGCACCCTCACAGTCGACGCCTACTCTGACTTTGCAATGTGAAGGGATGTACTCCAGCCCAAGATTGTGGCAGCCACCGTTTCCATCCTTGTACATGGCCGTGACAGGAACGTCAAACCAAAGCTCTTGGAGGTTTGCCATCACGCGTGCGCGGTGGTGCCTCTGGTGGTACGCTACACGCACCGTCCGTTGTGTGCTGGAACAGGCCGGAGGCCACAGCACACACTTTGCAGTCCAGATGCTAAGCGAAACACCACTGGAGTCCTCGTTGGGCACCAGCTGGATCATCCAGCCAAACAGCCGGCAGCATCTCAACTTTTCGAAGAAGCCATCGCCTGCAGTGATATTAGCTACGGTTGCCATGGAAGCCACCACCGACGGCCGAGGCGCCGATTTTAACCCTAGGAAATGCAGCTCTGGCAACGCACCAAGGGCTCGCAGACCTGCCTCGTCCATATGATTCACACGCAACCACAAGCGGTAGAGGCTCGTGAGATGCGTGGTGCTAATCGCTGATGGCACCCGACGGAACGGTATCGGACTTAAAGCCAAATGCTGGAGATGCAACGGAAGCACCACTCTGTCCCACTCCCTCACTGCGGCTTCGCCATTGCCATCACAATTACTGTCCGTCAGCCGTAGATACTGCAGCTTGTGGAGATTTCTTAGTGACAGATCTGACTGCATGATCCGTTTCAAACTACCGATAATCTCGAGTACCCTGACTTCGCTCTGGTTGCGAACGCCCTTCATAAATTGATGAAGGGACTTCCCATCCAGGTTGTCAATACATATACGAAGCTCCTCTAGTGACGTCAACTTCATCAAGAACCCATCCGGTGCGCATGTATGGCTGCCGCCGCGTAGGCAGAGCAACTGGGTTAGCTGGCAAATGCTTGATGGCAGTACCTCTATTTCAGAACCATTCAAGTCAAGTGTATGTAGAAACTTCAGTTTCCCCAATTCTTCGGGGAGCTCACGGATACCATTTGTACGTTGTAGCCCAAGATACCTTAAATGGAGTAGATTTCCAAGGCCCTTAAGACCCTGCCAGCCTTTCCGAGGTAATCTGCACCTCTCTAAATCTAGCACTCGCAAGAGTTTAAAGCTTGGATGTAAGACCCAACTGTCAACATTACACCTACAGGCAACAAATGACCTCACTTGTCCCAAGCATATATGATCGTCCTGCTGAGTTTGCTCCACAATTCTCCTCCTCTGGTGAGCTAACCTGCGCACCTTGTTTCCATGTAGTGATGTTCCTTCATCATCATCTGAGATGGTCACAAAGTTTTCTTTATATGACAAGTCACGGATGAGATCGAGCACCATGTCATGAACACGACAACCACAAACTACACCCATGTAAATATGTGACTCAACCGCCTGGATCATGCTTCTATTTATGAGCTGATTGAAGTATTCCTCTCCCTCCTGAAACAAGCTCGTTCCCCTTTTCTTCTCCACAAAACCTTCAGCTATCCATTTCCATATCAAAGATTCTTTCCCAATCTCGTAGTCTTCTGGATACACACTTAGATACAGTAGGCAGGTCTTCAGGTGAGAAGGGAGATCATAGTAGCTAAGAGACAATATCCACGTGGTATCATCTACTTGCTGCTGGTTACCACTACCACGAAAGAAACCAGGAGAGTTGCACACGTCAAACCAATCTTCTCTTGATTTACCCACCAACAAGCTGGCCATTGTGATGATAGCTAATGGTATGCCACCACATTTTTTCAGAATCTTTTCAGATGCCTCTGCAGGGTGATTAGCAGGACATTTGCCTTCACTACCAAACAGTCTGATATAAAACAATCTTTTTGAGTCATCAGGCGAAAGTGGATCTAGCTCGTAAACCTTCTCCTGGTTGGCTACTTCTCGATTACGAGTAGTTATGATTACTCTATCTCCACTATTTTTCAAAACCAAAGCTGATTTGATTGTTTCCCAAGATGGTATATCCCATACATCGTCAATAACAATGAAGTACCTACGCACAGGACAGTGCATAAGAAAATATGAGTGGACTGGCTTAGTATAGAATAAGACATAAATAATATTCGATTACTCCATACATTTGCAGATCTTTAGGGGTTCGAGACGTGCACACAATATCATAATTAAGTTATTTTGTGGTGGTTCAGATTATTTCTGACCAGCCCGCAAAGCAATCGATAGATATAACTGTAATAAGTAATGCTCATATAAGTTCACTGGTACTTTACAATCATTGTAATAATGTTATTTTTAAACTATGCTCAAAATAGTAAGGACATTGTAATTTTGTACGCACAGTAGTACAATCAAAACTTCCTTTCTTGTGGAAGTTAAGCAAAAAATATATTTAGGGAAATTATTTGACTACTGCTCAAGTAATGTTGACTAATATCAAACTTCAAGTATGTATAATTAAGAAACTAGAAAATGATAATCAATTTTAACCATACATGATGTGTAGCATTTACTCTATAGAATTAACCTGGAAAAATTAGTACACTCAGCATCATGTAACATATCAACTGCTAATAATTCATACCTCCTTCTTTGGAGAAAATCTCGGAGTTCGTTGATGAGCTGCCTTTCATCCAATATATTATATTTGACTTTCATGTATTCTTTCCTGTGAAGATCTATAAGAATGTCTCTGAACACTTTCTTCGGATCAGGATCCCGGCCGACCGGAACGAAAGCCCCAACATCAAAATGGGGTCTAAATTTATCATACACGGCTTTGGCGAGAGTAGTCTTGCCCAATCCTCCAACTCCAACGACTGAAACGATGTTGGTCTTCCCATTTGAATCTGTGCCATCCTGGGACATCAGCTTGCATTCCAGCTCACGGCTTGACTTGCCAATGCCAATGAGCTGTGTCACCTCGTTATGCATATCCTTAAGGCGCGGATCGATTGTTGAAGTGGCACTAGGCTTGGACACGATCTCGTCGACTTTGTACTTGGCACGCCGCTCGGACACCTCCTGGAGTTGCTTCTTGATGTCTTGGATGGCACCAGCAATGTCATGGCGAGCCTTGCCCTTGCTGAACAGGCCACCCATCTTCTTCAGGGCGCGTTTGAGCCTGCCCTTCTTGGCAGGGCCGTGGTCCTCCACACGGACAAGGAATGTGTCGAGGACGTCCTCCATTTCGTAGGACTCGTCCCGGACCTGGCGTGCCCAGATCTTAACCTGCTCGTCGAGCTGATCCCACGGAACCTCCGCTACCTTGAGGAGCGCTGTATGCACGCTCTCCAGCTCATCCGAGAGAAACTTGACTTGCTTCTGGAGGCCCCTCTGCAGCTTGTACTCGTCCTTGAGGAGCTCGAGGAGCTTGGGGCCGATGCTGCCAATGGCCCCTGTCACCAGAACCATGGTCTCTTATTGCTCTCAAGGTCGGCTGCTTGCTTGCTTGGGCGATGGAGTAGTAGTGGTCGATGAAGGATGAGTTTATGAACATCCAGGAAATATAGGTGCTTGGCAGTCAAAGCTTGCGATGGTCTGTAAGCTTAATTTCACGAGGGAGAGGTCGGGGAGGGTGCCTTCACGTGGCTGGCCAACATGCATCAATCTCTATGACTTACCTTTCACTTTTTTCCTACACATGGTTGCAATTCCAGTGTTAATCAACTACTGCTGCATGTACTGAATATTAGCCGTTGCACGAGTACTCTACTCAGGCAGGCAGGCACGAGTACATTGAATCTAGATAGCATGTAACAGTGTGACTATTTTTAATCGCAGCCACAGTGCAGTTCGTTTGTATTATGGGTGCCTTTAGCACATCTTCGCCTGCAGCTTCGCGAGATGTTTTGGGTGAAGTTGTGCCAAACCGGCCCAAAAAAACAGCTCCTCCACCCAATCGCTTTCCAGCCTCCCGTGATTCCCGCTCTCTGCTGCGGTTCGGCCAGGGCGAAGCTGCAAAAGGGCAGCTACCCCCAGTTCGCCATGCCTTTTGCCAAACCTACTCCGGTGGGATCCCTTGTGGCTTGAGTAGGTGGCAGCGCATGGGTGAGGCCGGCGTGGGAGCTCGACGAGCCTCCAGCATGCCGCCCCCGCTGCCGGAGAGGGAGGTGACCGTGGCCGCCGCCGGGGGATTGAAGAGGAGGGATACCGGAGCGAGGAGAAGTGAGAGACGGGAGCGGTGGCCGCCGCCGCCCACGGATCCGCTGGTGCTCGTCGCTGGTGCCGACAGGGGGCCGCCACCACCCCAAGCACTGCCGCTGCTCCAATCCCCACCGCCACTCCTCACTACCCAGCGAGCAGATGGGGAAGGGGAGAGGTAGCCGGGGGGAGGGGTGTCGTGGGGAGGAGGTGGGCTGGTGGACGGCGCGGGCGCGATGGAAGCGGAGGAGGCCGACCGGTGAGGCGGAGGAGTCCGGGGGGGTGCAGAGCGACGTGGGGAGGCACGGGTGGAAATATGTGATTAAGAACGGAGAAAGGAGAATGAGAGGGATAAGAAAAAAAGAGATAAGGCAAAAAAGAGAAAAAGACAATGAATGATAAGAAAAGGAAAATACAAAATAAAAGAAGGGGTTAAAAAATAAAAAAAGAAAACGGAAGGGCATTATGGACATTTCACCATGTTATCCACCTTACGAAGCCCGTAGAAGCTCTTTTGCCAAATGTTTTTCCAAAACGGTTCCGGCTAACCACGGAATCCGCTCCACCCACACAACCACCGTTGGGGCTGCCACACCGCAGTCGTGCCAAACGCACCCTATATCTTTACAACACACCATGCTGCCCAAGTCAAGCCAAGAACAATCAATCGTGGCCGACATACGCATCGTATGACGCGAAAGGCAAAGTGATTCTCTTGTTTATTATATTATAAAAATTAACTATGAAGCAATCGTGGACGACACACTTGTTGCTTGTGATCGAAAAAATTAAAACGGCCTATTGAACGTTTGTTCGAGTTAACATACGAATGCGCTAGATCGTGTAAAGACCGGAACTTTTCTTGGTTTGGTGACAAGTGTAGAATTTTATCTACATTTGTGTAAAATGACTGTGTTGGGGAATTCGGGAAAACCCGTCACCCTCGAAACGTCGAGTTTAACGAAATTCTTAAGATGTGTTTTCCGGGGGCAAAGCATTCGCGAACTTCGGGAATCTTGGACCTGCAAAGCCTTGGGGTCGCAAATATGCGATTTTCGGGAATCTTGGACCGGCGAAGCCTCGGGGTCGCGAACATGTGATTTTCGGGAGTCTTGAATGCGAAGCCTCGGAGTCGTGAACATGCGAAAGTCTAGAATCTCGAACCGGTGAGGTTACGAATTTCGGAAGACGGAAAATTCGGGAATCTGTAAGAAGTCTGGTTCGGGAGTCGCGAACGGGGAAATTCACGAACCAGTGAGAAGCAAAGTCAAAGTTGTCGTCCCAAAAAGTCCGGATTTAGAGTGTGAACTAGTGGCATGCTTGTAAATGTATGAGATGAAAAAGACATTCTTGTATGTGTTCACATTAGGAATATTCTTCGAGCTCGAGGGTGTTTTCGGAATGTAAAAGTCCATTCGTCTCCCTATAAAAGGGGGCGCGAGGGCACATGTAAATGGATTCATAATTTTGGGAATTTGTGCCACTAGGGGGAGATTCTTAGTCTCCTTCCGTTTTGTTACTGCGCCTGAACGTGTTAACTGCTCCTTCTCTCTTCCGTGTTAACTTTTCGGATACCCCCAACAGACTGCAACACCATTCCATTCTGTCAATGTCTGCAAAATGACTCATGCCTAGATGTGCATATTTCTAATTTTGAAATTAGAGCCATATGGTATGGTCCTGGTCTGGTACTGATCCCTGTGCTTGTGCCGAATGTGATTAACTCCCAGTTTACACAATGATACCTGGTTTGTTCTCTGGTTTATTTGGTCAGACAATAGCATGGTTCTTTCTTTTACTTTTAGCTCTGTGTTATGTATCTCACCAGCTTTATTCTTGCTTTCGATCTACCTTTGGTCTGGGTTATTGCAGGTGCTCAGTTGTTAGATCCTGGCCATCAGGACAACGACTATAGCAGTTGTGCAAATTAGTAGCAACATACATTTTGTCTACAGGTTAGGGACAGCAGCACATCAACATTTCAGTTTATTTCCAGGTACTGGCGTACTGCAAAAGTCATTCAGTTATAGTGGCATAGATGGCTGACTGAAATATATTCTTTGCGCCTTTTGATATGCAGTATTAGTAATTTGCACGTGATGAAAAGTTATATTTCTTCCAATAAAGTAATATTCTGTCAAACCCTTGTTTAAAAACAACCTTTGTGTGTGTTTATCTAACTTTAATGAACATTTCATATAACAAGTGCTTGATGGTAGTCATTGTTACCAACTCGCATAGTGGTTGAAATATGTTTGCCCATGTAGTTCTTTACTTGCTAAATGTCTTCAGATTTGAAAGCTTGTTTTGTATTGTTGTAAATATCACAATGTCTCTCCTCTTAAGTGATTTGTATGGCTAGCTGCTCCATTTACAGCTTAGTTGATTGATTGAGATATTGCTAATTTACCAAGCCTGATTGCTCCTTGTACAATGTACAAAAATCATGTCCCATCAATTATATCTGATGTAAAAGCTGTGACACTACGAAAAAGCTGGGGTTTGCCGTGCGCCTCGAACGTACGGCAAAGGCTAGAAAATGCACGGCAAAGCCTTTGCCGTGCATTTTTTATCGAGGCGCACGGCAAAGGGCACATGACACCTTATTGCACGGTAAAGTAGCATTGTCGTGCGCCTACTCTAACCCCGCACGGTGAAAAATCTTTGCCGTGCGTTTCTACTAGCGCATGGCAAAGAAAAGGTAACGGACACACGCTCATAGCGAGCGGGTTCACGGTAGGCACGTTAGGTCCGGTTTGTCGTGCACCCTATTCACACGCACGGCAAACATTTCTTAAAAAAACAAAAAAAAGGTGAGAGCAATACACAACATATCTAGTGTCATGTTAAGTGTCGGAAAATTTCCACACACTTTTGCCATTTTTGAATTAAATTTCACACGTAAATATTCTCCGCCTAGTATATTCCTCTCGGCGAAGATTTCAGGCTGGGCCCACAAACCGACGAACAGGCCGCCGATTCGGCCCACGCGCCTCTCCCAGCTTGGCTCGGCATTGTGTAGTATGACTAAAATCAATACTGTATATGGACGCATGTGAGTGTGTGGTGTAGTGGTAGAGGACGCTTCGCACGAGGAAGAGGTCACGAGTTCGAACCACGGCAGTCGCGGAGCATCGCGACTTTACGCGAAAAAATGCGCGACTTGATGACGGGGACGAGTGGGTGGCTGGCCGGTGGGGTCTCTCCTATAAGAAAAAGTTTTTTCTGTTTATTTTCGGTTTTTAAGTGCTGACCCGAAAAACCTCAGTGCTGGCGGGTGACTTAAGCGCCCGCCAGCACTGAGACGATTTGTGCTGGCACAAGGTCCCTGGCAAGCGCTCCACCCGCCAGCAAGGACCCCTTTTACCCGCCAGAACAAATCGTTTGTGGCCTAGTGGACGAAAAAGAAGAAGCCAACGATCAACCTAGGCGGCGAGACGGCCGACGGCATAGGCCCCAAAGCCTCGGAGGGAGTCCATCCACCTTCACACTTTTTCTATCATCAACATGCACTTATAAAAAGCATATGTTCAAACCGGATGCAATTTTATCTCTGTTTGCTAGATTTAAAAACTTTACTTCATTCCAGGTAATTTTTTCGAAGACAGCCGATATGAACTGCAAGTGCATGAAATTATAGAGTAAAGTTGTCGGAATAATGAGATTCTTGTTCACGGGACATCTCTAGGACCATGTGCACGAAATTAAACTAAATTTCAAACATTTTGTTCTGTGGTCGTGATGAAGATGGTGTCGCCGGAAGGTTTTAATTGTACAAAATTCAAATGAGGTTTGAAAATCACGAATTTCGCCGAACGCTCGTTATATCTTGTGTAGAGACGGTGGTAAAAAGTTGAGAACATTTTGAGCACGGCGTAGGGAGCATCAACGAGGAGAGGGGTACACCGGCGACGATGGTTGATGACGCGGGGCGGCGGATCCGGTGAGGGGACCCGGTGGTGCGGTCTTGGCGGCGGATCCGGTGGACGGTGCCCGTCGGCGCGGCGTCGGCAGTGGATCCGGTCGACCCGGGTACACCTCTCTCTCTCTCTCCATGCTTCCCTCTCCCATCACCGATCCCCTTCATCCCTCTCGTCTTGCCCACGGTGGTGAGGGTAGATCCGGTGACCGCGGCCCTAGATCCGGCGATGCCTCGACTTACTCCCACGACAACGAGATCCGATGAGGGAGGTACATGATGACGGAGGGTGCGATGGCAATGGGAGCGGCACGGTGGTGGTGGTGGTGGGAGCGGTGGTGAATCACTGGTGGTGGGAGTAGTGGTAACAAGGGTCGAGCGGTGGTTGTGGTGGTGCTTGTGGTGTGGTGGTGGTGCTGGAAACGGTGACGGTGCGGTGGTGTTGGTAATGGGAGCGACGGTGGTGGTGGTTATACACGGCGAAGCCCGCCCCTGCGCCGTCCGCACCGCCATCTCCGTCCCGTGCCGTCCTCCTCCCTTTTTTCGCCATGCGTCCCATATAACACACGGCAAACATTATCACCAAGCGCTCGATAAACGACACACGGTGAAGAGGACCTTCACCGTACATGGGGTCATCGTGTCTTATTCGCCGTGTGTAATGGCTTTTTACACACGGCGAAGATGTCACTACGTGTGTTTCATTCTTCGCCGTGTGCCTAGGACACGCGGCGAATTCACAGATTCCAGTTGTTTATGTACATCACATGAAGCAGTTTAATACTATCAAGTCAACCATGCATCAAGTTGAAAGGCACAAATCTCTAGCTCATTTCACTATGTAAAGTATACTCGTTCTGTACGAGCTCTAATATATAAACTGAGAAAAAAAAGATAAACAGTACAGTATTGCATATGAAATTGAATAAGGTGCGTGACTTCTCCAAAAAAAAACACATGAATTTATTTTCCCCACATTTGGTTGTTCAGATTAAAATTTTCTAACGCTCTCGCTCCCACGTAAATCATTCGATGTAAGAGAGGACAAAGAAAAACAGAGCGACACTGAGAAATCTATGAAAGCATGCAAATTTGTGAAATCCTGCCAACTAAGATTTCAAGCTCAAAGCCAGGGAGCATGGAGGACACTTGATTCAAAAAATAAATCTAGATTGAGACCATTATGCAAGATTAATAGAAATACGAAGATCTAAGGAGCCAAATTAACGACACGCACCTTGCTGTTTGAAATCTTCGACTGTGCTTGCTTCAGGTGTGACTAGAGACAATGTAACTGATAGATGGTGTTTGCCACAGCTCTAGGATAAATCAGCCAGGTACCAGGCCGGGCATCCTGCAGGACGGTCGTATTGCCCCCGATCGAGCGTGCGTCCTATGTAAACAAAGTAAATCATCGCACGTTAATTGCATCCAAAAATCTTCAGGTTCTGTTAGTGAACTGCCATCGATCGGCTAGCAAGGTAATTAAGTGCCAAGCTGCACTAGATTGATATGCTCGTAAGCTTAAAACAACTAAAGTCACTACAGCTAGGACTCCAAACAGGATAATCTCTGCTGAGTTCTTAACGTTCATGATGACTAATTAATTCATTTTAAATCATGGTTACTTACACACCAAATAAGTAGCAAGGAGAGTTGGCGCAGAATGCACAGGCTGTTTACCTCAGTCAGATCCAGAGAAGTTGGCCACGATATCTCCACGGGCTCAGTCCCACAGTATCTGAGCAGAGCTGTGTATTCAATATGCAGGCATGGAAGTTGGCCGTCCAGTAGAGAAAGAGTAGCCTAGAAGTAGAAGAAGCATTGCACTAGAACTTTAAGGGGCCTGACTTATACACAGAAGATTGATATGAATTTCAAAGCCCTCAGCAGAAAATTTGACAGAAAATGGAGATTAGACTTCAGGCAGACAACCGAATCGGTAATCATGGAGAAGGGAAGCAAGAAAAGAGAAAAGAAGGCTAGATCCAGGACATTTCGTCGAAAAAGGAAGCTGCTGGGTGGAGGACGCAAGATCTACAGACGACAGAGCTCGGAGTAGCCAAATTAACTTATACGCACCTTGCTGATGATTCAGCTCCTTGATTGTGCTTCAGATCAGAACTCGTTAGGGAAAACGCATGGGAGTAATTAATACAATAGTGGCTGGGTTTTGGCGTTGAGCCTGTGGGTGATGACTTGCAGTAGTGAATTCGCCGAGGTGGCTCTGTTTTGCAGCAGTGAATTACGCAGGTCAAGGCGTGCTCTGTGAGTCTGACTGCAAGAGGGCAACAACTGTGCTAATCACAAATTAGAACTGTATCCCTGTTGCATAGAGTACAAGTATAGCATCACGTGCAGTCACGCGGTGGTGCACATGGCGAACGAAGACGAGACGATACAACTAATATTCATACTTTAATATATGACAACAGTAATAATAACATTTACTTGGAAAAAGTGTGCCAAGTTAAGTGCTTCCCTGTCCGAGACTCCATTGCTCGAGAGGAGCAAGAGGCCACGCCACGGCCAATGAGCAACAAAAAGATGCACGTTGAGTTCTGCAGGTGCTTTTTAGGTTTAGGGTTTACTTTTAGGAACCATGCATCGTCGTTTCAGATGGCCGGCATGCGCTTTACCTAGGTAGCAACAAAAGTATCACGAGCGGTCACGCTGGCCGCCTCGACCACGTGCATCTTTTTGTTATTCATCTGTCTTGCCCGTGAAATCCGGATTGTGTCCATCACCTCTGAAAATTTGAATTTTTCTTGTGTGCGTGTCAAATTTCCCTACTTGGTCCATGTAACCCGGATCGTGTCCACCACTACTGGGAACTTGATTTTTTCCTTTATTTATGTGCCGAAGTTCCCTAAGGGCGGTTTTTAAACACACGTAGGAAAATTCACATTTCCTTGTTGGTGTTTGAAAGAACACAAGAAAATATCAAAACATCATGGACATTCATCATTTCTTTATTGAAGATAAAATACTTAGGAAAATTAACATGACCCACAGAGAAATTGGAAATTTTCGTGAGTTACGTAAAACACAGAGAAATTCATCTATCCGCGGTTTATATTCTATTTTTAATCTAGAACTCAAAATTGTAATTGATATTTCTTCCTCATGATAACTCAAAATTTAATGATTTATTTTTGTAATTTCTCTCTAAAAGCATGATATATAATTTAATGTCATTTTTGTGTGTTAATTTCTATTGATTGCATATGTTACTTATGACTCATTTCTTCCAAAAAGTCATCGAATAGAAAGTTTTTCATGAAAACTTCTAAAAGGTACATTATTAGTTTTGAATATTATGGTAAATGTATAAGGACGTGTCCTATTTTGAGAGCACAAGAGTTAGACAATGTTATGAGATACTCAAATCTTAAAGTTTGACTTGAGTTATATGAAACTATGCGAGGGGTGTATCCATTTATGAACAATGTATGGTCCCATTTGTTGTTTTTGTCGCAAATTTGCTGACCACAACTATGCTGCCACAACAATTTCTAGCATTTTTAGAAAATTTGGATGTTATTGTAATTATTATATGTTTAATTGGAGATAGATGTTTGAATTTTTCTTCTATATGGACTAGAATGGAACATGTGAGCCTAAATATATTTTTTGTGCAAATTTTTATATCTTATTGGAGGTACACATAGCTCAACTTGATATTACTTTAGATTAGCACAAACAAATTCATTTATATGATAGATAAACCAAAATTTTCACTAATTCTTGGAAGTCCTACAAGAAAACTTATATGTAGTCTAGTATACATATATAAAAAAATAATTATATGTAGGCAACTTTTTTTTACACTGGTGATCACAAATGATCACAACTTCCTGAGATTACGACTAGCATATGTATTAATGCATGCATCAACATATATTTTTAGCGACTAATAACTAAGTATCGTTTATATTAGATGCGGGATATGTGGACAGTGCAAGTGGTTCATCATCTTGGCAATAATTAAGTTGGGTAGCCCTAGGTCACATCATCTCACAATACTTGAAAAGTAGTGAAATGTACGAAGTGCTTGTAGTTACGTTTCTTTTTATTCTTTTTATCTAAACAGATTTAATAAATTCACACATAATTAAAAGGAGCATGCTTGCTTGTTTATATTTTGATGAAGTTCAAGTAAAATGATTTATGCACGGGTCGGCAGAGCGAATGTCGGGGGCACCGCGGCTGGGGTGGTCTGATCGGATCAGTACGATGTCGAAGTTGCGGCCACCGGGATCCGATCGCTCGGCGACGTGGGAACGGCGGCGCGGAGACGACGAAGAAGGCGAAGAATCCGAAGAGACACAAGGGGGTGTGACGGCAGCGGCAGCAGTGGCGTTGGCGGTGACCATCCAGAGGTTCTCAAATTACCACCGTGGTGGCGACAAGAACGGCGGTTTGGAGGCAGCTCGCAGCCCTGCTGTGGTGGCGCCGAGAAGCAGGAGATGCGAATGAGGGGGCGTGGGAATGAGAGGGTCTCAGTGGAGATGAGCAAGGGGCTTGGGTTCAGACGCGTGATGCGCGAGAGACACGATGTCGGGGGAGGAAGAAGCACGAGGTGTGTCACACCCTACAATTTTTGAATTTCAAGATGTGAATAGGAAGAAAATTAAAACAACAATTTTTTCTCATAATTTTAAAATTCTTGCAACATTTATTGATTTTACAAGATACATAGAATAAGAAAAATAATTCTTTGTTCTTTTCAATTAAATAAATTGATTCAATGTGTGTTGCATTCATGGCGATGCATCTTGGTGCTTCTTGACTGAAAAAAGGTTTCAAAAATATGTTTAGGTGCTGACCACATCCTTATGGGAATTTCTGCACTTTTTTCTGGAATTAATTCTCATTTCCCCTAAGCTAATTCTATTTATTAGAATGCTCTAAAATCCTTTTTCATTAGCTCCAAATACTTTATTTGGATTGTTCATGTCCCCATGTGTCTCTAGCAATTTTCCTATATTTTTGGGAATTTTAGAAATATTTTTCGTGCCTTAAAAATATTTCATGACTTCTCCGAAATTGTTTTCGCATAGAAAATAAATTAAAAAAATAAGAAATACATAACCTATCCTACCGGGCTGAGCCCGAAAGCCCGACCCGCTCCGGCCGGCCCGGCCACGGGCCCACGCGAGGCCCATCCGGGCCCCGGCGGAGCCCATCAACAAGCGGGAGGTCGTGGCCTTCACCGCCGCACCACTGCCACCTTGGCATGCGTGCCATGCCGGGGGAACCTCCGTGCCCGAAAACCCGAGCGTCGAGCGCCCGCGTGCCCTAGCCGCGCCGCCGAGCCCCTAGGCTCCCTATTGCGCCCGGCCGCCGCCATGCCCCGCGTCCGCCATCGCATACGTTGCTTTGCTCGATTTTCCGCCTCCGTCGATCTTGATGGCAAACAAGAAACAAAAGGGGCTTCGTGACGTCGAGACGCATCCAAAGAGCGAGTTGCCGGTCACAGGAGTTCCACTAGAACGTCGCCGTCGCTTGAAGACCGAACCGACTACTCGCGGTCGTCCGCCGTCGGCCAAATTTCGGCCGACACAAAGCACCTCCCAACATCGGTGAGCATATCCACATGACTCTCTCGAGCTCCTCTTCCGGTTCCGGTATCCGGAGTGCCGACGATTTAGACGACGGACCCGCCGTCGCCTCTATCTAGAGGAAGAAGAAGGCCCCGTTGTTAATTCAACTTGATAATTCAACTATGACAATGATACATACAAAAGATCACCACCGGGATCCTTCCTTGATCTTGCTTCTAGCTCCGGGAACTCCAACGTGGTCTTTCGTGCAAGGTTCCCACGTCGGCTAAGGAGACCCTAGTCAACTAGCTCGACCCTCTCCTCTCCGGGATGGTGTCCCTCTCTTCTCTCGCTCCTCAACGGCCGATGACGAATTGGATCCTCCGTGGCTCTCGACCCGGGGCTATAAATAGCCCGAATGGCGGTTAGGGCAAAGGAGGGGGGACGAACGGGCACCGGACGGGCCGGGCCGGCCGGCCTAGGCCCATCCGGAGCCCGGCCCCGTGGCCTCGCTTTGCTCTATGTCGGTTTCCGCGTCTTCTAGATGTTTCCCCCTTTCGCATGTAGGTACATGTCGTCGGTTTCTCTCCGAATTGGGCATAACTCCTTGTCTTGCAAGATTCAAGACTTTTCCGGTTGTGTCCTCGGAGTTTGTCATCTTCTCGGATCAAGTCCCTGACTTCTTTGAGTTAAGTTTGCTTCGTTGCATGACTTGTACGGGCTTCAAGGTCTTGTCATAAGGTGCTTGATGAACTTATCGTGAAAGTCTTGCTTTCAATGCTAAAACCCTGCATAAACACTAAACTCCAAAACCGACATGCACAAGTGAACTTGTTATACCACGGGTGTTAGTACCAATGGATAAGGTATAAAACTTATGCCAACACCGAAGGTAGCCTCATGGCTAGGTTGACGGATTTTCACCGTCAACACCGATCTTGAAGATGACCTCCCGGTGGTTGTCGTCACCGTGGTGGCCCCCGGAGTGTTGGGAGCCGGCCGGCGGAGGGGGTGGCGTCGCCCGGGCCAGCGGAGATCCGGTACTAGAACTAGACCGTGCGGCACCCGGGCCGAAGCTCCACCACGTGTCGTCGGGCCAACCGTAGAGCTCCCACGCATGGCTGGTTGTGCGCGTCGCCGGCGGAGCTAACTCACCGGGCAGCCACAAATCTTGCCGCGGAGCTCACCAGCGGGGCCAAGATCGCCTGCCTCTAGCTGGCAAGGCCCAACCTCCAGCGGCAGGGGGTGGCCGGGAGTGGTGGAGAAGAACGAAATATTCCATTCTAGGTGGAGAAATAGAGGACAACGTTGCAACAAAAATTCGTTTAGGAGATGATTTTTGGAGCACAATATATATAATTCCTAAACTATATAATTCCGTATGATTTTATCATCTTAAGTCAAAATGCTATATTTTTTAGATAATGGAAATATATCCGGCCTCTGCGTAAAACGCACACAGCCAAGTTTTTACAAAGTCTACAACTAAATAGCTGATATAAAAAAAAGATACACAAGAAGTAAACATAAGCAATGTCTAATACTGCTTATCCATCCATTTTTGAAATCTACAAAGCTTCAATTGCTTTGCTTGTCAAATGAACGGTCTTCCTTGTATCCCCAGGAGTAGCGGAGCACGAACAAGGAATGTTGCAACACCAGAAGTATCTCCACAACCAAGGCTTCAAGAATATGACGCCAATGGAGACATCATCGTCGGCTTGGTTTTCACCTGGAGATTCAAAACATGGTTATCTAAGTCGCCTCCAATGAAGAACTGGCACCGCGCAGGAGTCACCGACTAATATAAGCTTTCCCCGCAATCCCCACCACATCATGCAAGCAACCCACTGAGCTGCTAAAGGTGTCGAGCACGACCGCGACTGCAGCTATCAAAATCAATAGCTGATCATCGACCACACTAGGCTAGGATGTCGATGGAAGATCCAGTGAGGAACCAGATTTGGGTTGCTTAAATTGCAACACTGACACTGGTAGCCGACAGTATGGCAAGAATAGCCATCCACTGCAAGGAAGGCAAGATGCAGAGCACCAAGCAAACCTCAAACGGAAGGTCATGCCTGGTCGTCAGAGAACGGCCAAATGTGCCGGATCCCCACCGCAAACACTTACCGCCGGATCACCAACACCACCGTGCTCATCTTGTTACCGCCGGCTCCGACGCGATGAAGTGCGCCACCGCCCGAGGCCGCAACTCGCCGCCGCCCGAGGCCACGACAAACGCGGTCGAGACCGCCACGGACCACCGGCCGCCATTGCATCGTCTTCCGCCCCCTTATGCACCACACGGGGCAACGCGCCCCCTTCCACGCGGGCCACCGGATCCGCCCGGGCCGCCCGGATCCAAGGCCTCTCGTGGGGAGGGCCCCGGCGCCGCCGACGAGGTCCGCGGGTACCCGAGCGGCCGCACACGCGGGGATGCGGGCATGCGGTCACTCTCGAAGCCGTGGAGGCCGTGGAGATGAGGGCCTCCGTGCGCGTGCGCCGCACGGGCGGATCCGGCACCGCGGGCGCCGGATCCGGGCGGGGGCACCCCGGATCCGCGGGCCGCCGCCCGCCACCGCCGGCAACAACGAGGCTGCCGCGAGCGCGGAGAAGGGCGGGGTAGGAGGAGGCACGGACGACCGGGGAAGTCCCGCCGTCGCCTTCCTCGCGGGGAGGTGCGGGTTTTTTTTCCGGCCCCTGCTGCTCCGGCGACAGCGAGGGGGAGGGCGTCGGCGGTAGGTGGCGACGGAGGCGGTCGATCGGGGGGTCCGCCCGAGTCGCCTCCGCCGGGAGACGACGCGGGGGTTCTTTTCACCTTAAAAAATTCGGATGGATATGGAAGGAGATATCGTGCAGAGATTGCATGTGAGGTATGACTTTTCCAATTACTTTTAGGATGATTCATTTATATATTTATATATATATACATATTATATTTATATATAATTGAAAAGACAAGTATCTTGGCAGGCTTTGTTACGGTGGATTTTTAATGAAACTAATTGAATATCATTTAGTTGGTATTTTTTCTATAAATCCGATCAATGTTGAAGTAGTTCGATTTGATTAGTACAGAGGTTGTTTGGGATGAGTACAGAGGTTCTATAAATCCGAATGGGATGAGTAGCTAAGACAAATCTTTGCTGAAAGCAACCTACACTTAGAATGGCCTGCAACCTAACTAGGTTGTTTGGGATGAGTACAAGTATATATTATCCATGCATGGAAGAGTGCGACCGTGGACTTCTTGCATTGTCTTCCTCTAGTACAATAACCTGCAAATCCCTTTCGTCACTGCCAAAGGACACGTACATGCCTCTGTATATGCAGATGGACCAAAGTCAAAGCCTTCTATTACACACATCTGAAGTTTTGAACTCTGAATTACAATATATAGAAGTAAAGGTCTGATGCCTGAACTACGTTTATATCTGCAAAATACTGATGCAAACAACTGATGAGTGATTATTGAAATGCAGTGCTAACAGTGGGGTCTAATTAGGCAATAATGCAATCCTGCGGGGCGGCCCATCAAGACAAGAGCAGCACTGCAGCAGCAGAATTTTCCAACAGATTACGCTGTGTACGTTTTCCACTAGCACAGTCTGTCTTCTTATTTGTAGCTCTGTCCAGCAGAAAGCAGTCTAGTAACACACCAGAGAAGGAAAAAAACTAGTACATGGGAAGATTGTAGTCTGGAACTACACACTCATCATTAGCAAGCAATAAGCAGGAGAAGAGATAAAAGAGGAGTACGTACTAGCATTCAGGCAGGGACATCCAATCGAACTAAAAATAATAATCTTCGAATCGAATGTTGGGTTTGCTGGGGTGACGTTCCGCTTCGTGCCTCAGCTTCTCTTCCACTTCCATCACCACCTCCTTGCTTACACCCTCCATTCCAGTCAGGTCAACACCCACACTATTTAGGAAAGGTAGGTGGCACAAGGCCAGGTCGTCACCAGTAAATTTGCCATTAGCGTAATCCTCAAGTCTGATAGGGAACTTAAATTCTTCAAGCCTGGGCATAGCTCCATATGGGAACACCGATGGAGCCATTGAGAAACCATGGAATGAACACCTTATTGCACAAGGGAAAGCATCAGTGCTAACTGCAAACCTTTCCAGCACTTGCACCTCTTCATAGACTATTACGGTAAGAACACGAAGAGCCTGTAGCATCCCGAGGACTCGGATGTCATCCATTCTCACCCGAACCATCGTTATATTAAGGTAGGAGAGAAGGGGAAGCCATGCAGGGGAAATCCATGATGGCAAGGAAGTGGCCTGGTTAATATAAAGATAGCTCAGGTTGTTCAGGGACTCCACCGAACCATCAAGGTCAGCTACCATGTTATATAAGTCTATTGATTTTGTGTAGTTTTGCTAGGGATCTAACAAATGCTGAACACATGTTTTCATCCCATCTGCCATCCTTGTCCTTCCTAAGCCGGACAAAGAGACTCCTCAGTTGCGTTAGATGACCCAGCTCTTCTGCAATGCATGCAGAATCCACAGTCACATGAAAGAGGAATTCTAGCAATGTTAGACACCTCAACCCATTGGGTAGCCTTGTACTCTTGTTAACACACAGGTAAATCAATTGTCCTAACCCTATAATACTTGATGGCAGTTCGTTTATGTGAGTACCCCATAACTCCAATGTTTGCAGAAACTGTAGCTTCCCTATCTCTACTGGGAGCTCACCACCGTATTCAGTTGCTTCTAGGCTTATTTACCTCAGGTGAAATAAGTTTCCAACAAACCTCAGACTTGGATGGTCCCTAAGATTGCAACCTTTGAGATCCAGTACACGTAGTAGATGGCAACATGAAAGGGCTGTCATCATCAAATTAAACTTAGCAGAAGTAAACATAGCAATGGACCTCAATTTTGACATTTCCATTGTAGGCCAAGCAACATTGTTCTGTAGAGATAACCTCCGAACTTTCTTGCTTCCAGCTGAAAGAGGTGTCCTTTGCATGCCATCACCTACTACAGTGGCAACAAAATTTTCTTGTCTTGACAAGGAACATATTAATTCAAGCACCATATCATGCACACGGCAAGTCCAGGGGGTACCATCAGAAAGCATATTTGCTACCTGTATAAGGCTTCTATTTAGAAGCTCATTGAAGTAACTCTCCCCAATCTCATATAAACTTTCACTCTCCTCTCCTTGTTGGACGAAATCTTCAGCTATCCACTTCAATATCAAACGGTCTTTCTCAATTTCATAATCTTCTGGAAATATACTTAGGTATAGTAAACAAGTCTTCAAAGGAGATGGTAGATCATAATAGCTAAGAGATAGTATCTTTCTCATATTATCCATATTGTCATTGCTGCCGAGTCCCGAACCAATTGAGTCACTGATTTCGTTCCACACTTTTATGTTTCTTGACTTATTAGCAAGCAAGCTAGAGGTGGTTATGATAGCTAATGGCACACCTCCACATTTTTTAAGTAACTTTTCAGATACTTGAGATAGATCTTTAGGGCATCCGTCTTCACAACCAAAGATTCTTGTGTGGAATAATATCTTAGAGCTCTCATAGGGAAGAGGTTTCATCTTATAATAACAACCAACTTCCTTAGCAACATCATGCTTTCGGGTAGTTATGACTATTTTACTTCCGAAGTCATTGTCATCCAGACCATTTCTTATGATCTTCCATGATTCAATATCCCATATGTCGTCTATAACAATGAAGTACCTGTACATATTGCAACATGATTGCCAAATAAGTAAGTCTGCTTACGGTAATTAGTGAAAATATAGAATTATATGGAGATGACATATGCGATTATCGACAAGATGTTTAAGAGAAAAACATTGAAAAAATAATAATGGAAATAGTACTACAATAAGAACAGATGAAGCTGTAGAACTAGGTCAATTGTTTAATGAATTTATATATGCGGGTCATATGCTTGTCAAACTACCGAGCAACTTAGAGAGTTCACAATGGAGACACTTCAGCGGCTACATATTGGGCCCCTTTGGCGGGGCTTCTACTGTGGCTAAAACGGCTTTTGTGTGGCGTGGCAAAATAATGGCTTCTTTGGTGAAGGTGAAGCCATTTTGTAAAGTGTTTGGCAAAATGGCCGTGGTTGTGGCTTCTATGTCACATGTGGGGAAGAAGCCGCGGGAAGCCACTATTTTTGGCTTCACCTCCGTAGTACAAATTGCAAAATGGCTTCGTTAACACCAAAATTTGGTAAGGAGTATGACATGTGGGACCGATTCGGAAAAGAGTCCGTCCGGTGGAAGGAAAGGTATCTTCGAGAGATTTTCGGCGAAGGATCCGCGGTCGGCTATCTGCTCCGGTTCGGCAAAGGAACAAGAGAGCTGATTTTGCGGGATTGGACGGTGACGTGGCTCGATCGGGGAGAAGCGAATGGATGGACGGGTGATCAAGTTTAGTTAGGCAATGAATCCATTCGCAATTGTAATCGGCAGGGTATAAATATGATCCCTGGATGTATGTAAAACGGACGTTCATTCCTCAATACACACCGGCCTTACGCCAAACCCTAGAGTCCCTTGTCGTGTCGTCGAGTTCTTCGAGAGGACCAATCGATCCGTCGACCTCCGTGAGTACCGGCAACCTTGTATCATGTCTAGTATCATGCGGTGGATTTAGATCGATGCAAGTAGTCTTGTTACCATGCTTCGTGTCATGCGGTAGATTCAAGCTTGGTTCAAGAGGGTTTCTTGTTAGATCATGAGCCATGCGGTAGGCTAAGGTTTAGCTCGAAGCTAGTTATCGGCTCTATTGGATTTTGGCAAGATCCAGTAGATTCATTAAGTTACCCTGTGTTATCATGAGTTTTTGCTTTATGTTTTAATTCATGTAATACATTTTGCCCAATCTAGATGGGTTTGGATCGGCTCTTTTTCTTTTAAGATCCGTGCACGAGCGGGTTTCGTATTTTGACGCGTGGATCTCGTGCTCTCCGATAGCCGAAACCGAATCGATCTAGGTTGTTACATGTTGCGGGTTCAAGCTTGCTTTGTTAGCATAAATCTTGAAAGAGCCGGGTATCATGCGGTAGATGCAGGTTTTTGGGCTGCTTTGGAGCTAGTCATCCGGTGGATTAGATTTCCAATTCGGCTCGATAGATTTATTCACGTGGTAATGTTTGTTCCTTCTTCATGGACCCCGAATCGGTTGTTCAGCCGCATTCGGTTGTATCTTCACGAGTAGATCGCGTGCGTTATTTATGTTTTAAAAGACGTATGCTTCTAGCTTTCCATATCTAGGTTGTATCATGCGGTGGATAGATCTATTTGTGGAAAGTGGTGCGTTCTTTCATGCAAGTTGTATCATGCGGTGGATAGATTTGCTTGATGTCGTGCCCGACGGATCTTAAAGTGATTAGACATGCGGTAGACTAACGCTTTGGATCTATGCATGCTTATTTTAATACATGATCATGTTCGTGCTCTACTTTATTTAATGTTAATCTTCATGAGGATCGGTCATGGCTTTGCGCATGCATCCATGTTCATTCAAAGATCGATCATTGTCATGCTTACGTCATCCATTCGGCAATGTTCTTTTTCCCTTCTTGGTTACCCGAATGGTCGTGACTCTTTGACAGGTAGCTTCGCATAGCTACATGTCGTCTTGCTTGGCTTCTTAGCCGTAAATATGGAACTGCCTGGTACCACCCGGTAGGTTCCAAATTTTGGTATTTAACCGTTTCATCTTTTGTTAATTTTCGGGAAAAATTGGCGGCACGTCACTTTCTCTCGCGCGTGCGAAGCTAAGCTTTTCGGCTTCTTTGTGTGATTGGCGCCGAGTGCACATTTTGCGTCAACACACTTTTTGGCACGCCCGGTGGGACCTACGGCCGAATTGGTTCGGGATGCCCGAGATCACGGACCTCCCGGATGTCAACATTGAGGACCTTTCTCCGGAGCGACGCATCGGCGGCTCTTGGACGCCGTGAATCGGTTTCAACAAAAGTGTCTCATGTCATTCAAAAAGAATCGAAGCGGTGTACCATATCGAAGAATGGCCACGCCGCAGTGCTGTTGCCGGGAGAAACCGACGCTACGACCCAACAAGAAAAGGAAGAATGCGCGCGGATCTTCCAAGAGTCAATGGACGACGTGCTCACCAAGCACAATCAAGCTTTCCTTGGGTCGCTCCAACAGATGATGGTGGCCCTCTTTGGTCCGGGCGCGGGGCAGGCGTTCGGAAAGGCGTACGCGGAAAGAGCACCGTGGAGCTGGGCGAATCAAGCTCTCAGCCGCCACCACGGGGCCCGGTGCAGCAGCCTCCTCCTCAGAGCTCCGGGAGCCAAACGTTCCAACCTCCTCCACGGGGAGGCCGGGGGGCGGCCGGTTCGGCCCGTCGTTGCAAGCTTCGGGAAGTCAACCAATCCCGCCGCCACCACAAAGCGAAACGGACAGTCGGCCGTGCAGCGCGCGAATCCGTACCGGCCCACGTACGGAGACCTAGCGTTCGGCTCATCCGGGGCCCCACTCGACCCCGGTCGAAGAATAGCTCCGTCCACCAAGCGGCTCCCGAGAGGAATTTATACGGCGGTGGCTATCATGAAGTGGGGAATTACGGAGCGTTCGATGCCTTTCCGCACCCGGGGTACGCGCCGGCTACGGGCGCTCGGGAGGAAGATGCCCTAGCACGCAAGATGGCCGAATTGATGCGAGAATCGGTTCGGCCTCAAGCCAAGGATGCGGGGCCCCACCTACGAGCCGCCGTTCCCGTAATGGTACTATAACGTGCTCCCGCCACCAAGGGTGAAACCGCCGACGGAATTCACAAAGTTCTCTCGGGCGGGACGAGACAAGCACGGTCGAGCATATCGCTCGTTATCTCATGCAGCTTGGGGAGTGTTCGGCCGAAGAGACGTTCAGGGTTCGCTACTTCCCCGCCTCGCTGACGGGTCCAGCTTTTCAGTGGTTCTCGTCCTTGCCGCCTGAGTCAGTGGCCAGGTGGAAAGATTTGGAGCGAAAATTCCATGCTCATTACTTCAGCGGCGCGCCGAGAAGAAGTTGATTGATCTCGCCACCCTAAAGCAAAGGCATAGTGAAACACCGCTGGAGTTCCTCAGAAGGTTCAGAGAAGTCAAGGGCATGTGCTTCTCATTGAACTTGCCAGACGATCAGCTAGCTGATATGGCCGTCGCCGGGATGTTGCCAGCCGTGCGCGAAAAGTTATTTGGAATGGAGTTCGAGAACCTGGGCCAGCTGTCGCAAAAGTTATCCCTGATGAGCAATCAGGCATATGGCCTCAAGAAAGACCCCAAGTTTGGCAAGCAGCACGACATCGCCGATATCTACAATCAATTCTTGGACAAAGCTGATTTGTTCGAGGATTCTGACGACGAACTGGAGATAGCTGCGGCGGAAATCATGTGGGGTAAAGAGCCTCTCACAATGAATCAGCGTTGGGTCGACGGACCAAAGGAACTTACGACTTCGACATCACAAAGGCCGACAAGTTGTTCGAGCTCTTGGTAAAAGAAGGCCGAATCAAGTCGCCCGAGGGGCATTCTATGCTTCGGCCCGATGGAGTCAAAGCTAAGCGTTATCGCGGCTTCCATGACGGGGACTCGCACTCCATCAACGATTGCGGGGTCTTCGGGATGAGGATCCGGAAGGCTATCCGGGAAGGGCATCTCAAGTTCGACAACAAGATGAAGCCGGATGGCCACCCCTTCCCGCGAGAACATGCTCGGCTTTTCTATCAATGCGATAACGGCCCGAAGAGAAAGGGAAAGTCAAGGTCCCGACCTCGGCCGAGTCCAAGCAAGATGGATCGGTTGACCCGAAGCGCCGGGTGACCATAGAGCAAGTACGGGCGACGCCCCCGCGTTCTCAAGAGCCATATCGAGATCGGGGGAATCGTCCAAGCCCAAACCCAAGGTGACGTCGCGCATCCTCCTTAATAAATGGCGGCGCCGGATGGAGAAGGAACGCTACCGGGAGCGTCGTCACGAGGAGGAAGCGCGCGGATGGAATCGGGGAACGGCACGCGCGCGGCGGGGGAGCGCGCCCACCGGGGGGTGCGCCTTTTTCGGACACTTCGCCGGAATGAGGGCTCGAAACCGCCCACATTAAGGAACGCGTCCCGAATGCGCGCGACGGATATGCGAATACGGGCGAGAAACCGCAATCGCCGATCCGTCCATGAAAGACTTGGAAGGATCCACCCGAATGGGGATCGGCGGCAAAAAATTGAAATCATTGATCATCCCGGGAAGCGCCGAGCCGATCTCGGGTGGGGCGACCACGAGGAGGATGAAGATGTCTACGTCCGGCGAGAAGGGGCAATGGTGCCCACCGGTCCGCGCAAGAGCCGAAGAGGCGGGTCCAACGCTTGAGGAACCGCGAGTTGAAACAAGCCGGGATCCGGACAAGACGGAAGTGGCGCCCCAAGGATCGGCCCGGAAGGATCGAAGCGTTCGGCCCCTACATGCATGGTATACTTCCTACCGAACGAGTTCATGGCTCCTCGCTAACCGGGTCATGCGGGGAGGAAGTTTCCTTCGACGACGAGCACGCCGAGGAGATGATGGCACAACTAGTGCTCGCCAAACAAAGCCGTCTTCGACAAGCCGGCCAAGAACCGCCACATGAGACCACCGTACTTGAGGGGGGTACGTCAATGGCAAGCCATTGACCAAGATGTTCGTCGACGGCGGCGCGGCGGTCAACGTGATGCCGTACACCACCTTCGGGAAGCTTGGCATGACCCCGAGCGATCCGACACCAACAAGCATCATCCCGAACGACTTCGCCGGAACCCCTCGGACACCAAAGGATGCGCTCACGTGGACTTGATGATCGGGTCCAAAACGCCTGCTCACCACCTTCTTCGTCATCGAAGGGAAGGGAGCCTACGACCGTCGCTTGGGCGGGACCGGATACACGCCAAGCTGCTGCGTCCCATCCACCATGCATCAACGAGCCGATCCGATGGGTGGACGATGAAATCGAGGTCGTCCGGGCGGATGACTGCGTGAGCGTGGCTAACATGGAACCGGCCTTCCGGGAGTACCAAGGCATCGATTGCTTCTCGGGGAAGGAGCGGGGGAGAAGGTCCTGTTGAACCCGTCGGCGGTGACCAACGGCCGATTCAAGCGGTCGGCTCTTACGGTAATTTTTAATGGAGAACCCCGTGGATGGCACCGATGGCAAGCCGGGACGAGGATTCATGTCGGCCGATAAGTCGGGAGGAAGTTGACATTGGAAGCGGTGATAAGCCAAGGCCGACGTTCATCGGTGCAAATTTGCGGCCCGGACTTCGGGGGGAAACTAATTGAGCTTCTCAAAGAATATAAAGATTGCTTCGCACGGGATTACTCGGAGATGCCGGATTGGATCGATCCATCGTCGAGCACCGGTTGCCAATCAAGCCCGGTTTCAAGCCATATAAGCGACCGCCCGGAAAATCTACAAGGATGAAGTATTGGCCGATGTGAAGAAGGAAATCGAAAGATTACTTGACGCAAACTTCGTTCGGCCCCTGAGATATGCGGAGTGGATTTCTAACATCGTCCCGTGTATAAGAAAAATGGAAAAATGAGAGTTTGCATAGACTTCGGGGACCTAAACGAGCTACTCCCATGGATGGATACCCGATGCCTATTGCCGATTTGCCGATTGACGCCGCCGCCGGGCACAAGGTGATTAGCTTCATGGATGGCAATGCGGGGTACAATCGGATCTTTATGGCAATAGAAGACATCTCGAAGACGGCCTTTAGATGTCCCGGCCATATAGGCTCGTTTGAATGGATCGTCATGACATTTGGTTTGAAAAATGCCGGTGCAACCTATCGGCGGGCCATGAATTACATCTTTCATGAGTTGATCGGCAAGACCGTGGAGATCTACATTGACGACGTGGTGATCAAGTCCTTAAGTCATGTCACCCATCTGGAAGATGTGAAGAAGACCTTGGAATGCACCCGGAAGCATGGCCTGAAGATGAATCCAAACAAGTGTGCATTTGGGGTGTCAGCTGGAGAATTCTTGGGATTTTTGGTCCACGAAGGGGGAATCGAAGTTGGCAAAAAGAGCATGAAGGCCATTGATGAAGTCGTTCCTCCAACCAACCTCAAGGAGTTACAATCACTGCTCGGCAAGATCAACTTTGTGAGAAGGTTCATCTCAAATTTATCACGAAGGTGTTGCCGTTCTCTCCGTTGCTAAAACTAAAGAAGGATCAGAAGTTCACATGGGGCGACGAACAACGAAAGGCTTTCGAAGAAATCAAGCAAGTACATGAAGGAGCCGCCGGTCTTTGGTTCCTCCTCACCGAACAAGCCTTTCAAGTTGTACGTGGCGGCCGATACCCAAACTATTGGATCGGCCCTTATTCAAGAATTCGAAGGGAAGGAACGGGTAGTAGCTTATCTTAGCCGAAAACTACTTGATCCCGAAACCGGGTATTCGGCTATAGAAAGATTATGTCTTTGCGTATACTACTCGTGTACAAAGTTTCGGCACTACTTGCCGAATGCCGAATGCACCGTATACTCGAAGTTTGATGTGATAAAACATATGTTATCTATGCCAATTTTGAATGGTCGGGTTGGCAAATGGATTTTAGCTCTATCGAATTCGAGTTGAAGTCGAATCGGCAAAAGCCATCAAAGGTCAGGTCATTGCCGATTTTATAACTGAACACCGTGACCCTTCGATCGATCTGCTTGAAATTACCCCATGGGCTCTATTCTTTGACGGGTCATCATGTGGCAAAGGTGGGGGAGTAGGGATCCTACTAATTTCTCCCAGAGGTGAGATGTTCGAATTCGCCATTCCTATACAACCCACCGTCACAAATAACCAGGCTGAGTACGAGGCACTGCTTCGAGGGCTTCAATATTTGAGAGAAGCCGAGGCCGTTTCAGTTGAAATTTATGGAGATTCAGAGTTGGTCATCAAGCAATTGAACGGCCAGTACGAGTGCAGAAGCGAGGCGCCGAGGAGTTACTACGAGGAATGCGAGAGAAATCTTGAAGAGCTTTCCACCGGTAACCTTACAAGACATTCCTAGAGAGCATAACGAAGAAGCAAACAGCCGGCTCGCAGCGCCTCCGGTTATAAAGAAAATCAAGAAGCATTTGCTCGAGAGGTGAACGCACCGGGGACGGATCTTACGAGAAGATGATTGGAGGAAAGAGATCGTTGATTATTTGAGAGAGCCATCCCGAAAAGTCTCCGGGAAGCTCGGTACAAGGCAATCAAGTTCGTTCTTCCGGATGACAATTTATTCTATAAGTCATTAGATGGAGTATCGCTACGATGCCCGGGTCCGGAAGAAGCCAAGAACATGATGAGCGAGGTGCACGATGGGATATGTGGAGCGCACCAATCGGCCTATCGCATGAAATGGGTTATTAGGCGAGGTGGATGCTTTTGGCCGACGATATTAGAGGACCGCTTTGAGTATTACAAGGGGTGTCAAGATTGCCGAGGTTCGGGAATATTCAAAGAGTTCCCGCATCGCCGTTGGATCCCATCATCAAGCCATGGCCATTCGGGGGTTGGGGTATAGACTTGATTGGCCAAATTAATCCACCATCTAGCAAGGGGCATAAGTTCGTGCTTTTGGCTACGGATTACTTCACCAAATGGGTCGAGGCAATCCCACTCAAGAAGGTGACATCAGAAAACATGATCGAATTCGTCAAGGAACACATCATCTATCGATTTGGGATTCCTCAGACGATTACCACTGACCAAGGGGCACAATTCGTGTCATTGGAATTCAGAGATTTTGCCGAAAGCATGGGAATCAAACTGTTTAATTCTTCTCCATACTATGCCCAAGCTAATGGTCAAGCGAGGCTTCTAACAAGATCATGATCAAGCTTATACAAAAGAAGATCGACCGAAGCCGAGGAGATGGCATTCGGTACTCGGTGAAGCGCCGTGGGCTTACCGAATGGCCCCCCATGGAGCTACAAAGACTTCTCCTTACGAGTTGGTTTACGGGCATCACGCGATCTTGCCCCGGGAAATGCAATCGAATCAAGGAGAGTAGTGCCGCAAAACGATTTGAGCTCCAAGGATTACAGGTGGTCTAATGATGGATGGGTTAGAAGATTTGCATATGATCCGTCTCGTGGCCCCGGAAAACATCGAGAAAAACAAGCCGCGGGTCGCCAAATACTATAACAAGAAAGTAAAAGTAAAGCAATTCACGAAGGCGATCTAGTTTGGAAAGCGCTACCGCCGATTGGAACTAAATACGGTGAATTCGGCAAATGGTCCCCTAACCGGGAGGGGCCTTTTCGTGTGGTCGGATGCGTTCTCGGTAATGCATACATATTGAGAACTTTGCTAGGAGAGGAGTTTTCCGCCGCAATAGATGGAAGATATCGAAGAAGTATTATCCTAGCGTTGAAATCGATCGATGATTATACACATCGACGCGAAACGTAGGCGCTCGAGAATGAGGCCGCCTTTAGAACAAAAATCCATGAACAAAAGAAAAATGGCCGATTGCTCGATGCATTGCCCTTAGCTCAATACTACACTACAACCGGTTTCTTGCGGGATTACACATAGCAGCCACGAAGGTCAAGACCCCTAAGGGAGGGAAGCGAGAAGGCGTGGAGAAAGAAGCGAAAGTATGATTCAATCTTTTCTTTACTTCTTCTGCGTCGCTCCCTCTTCGGTTGTTCCGGGACCACCGTGACGGCGACATGGAACGCACGAGGATGACCACGATTGGCGGCCTCTACCAAGCTATCCCGGGCCGCCTTCGGGTTGCGTGCACCGTCGAAACATCCGGGGCAAAAGAATCAAGGTTAGGGGCAAGAGACCCGGATGCAAACATGAAGGGGGACGAAGCGTTTACCCCCCACTAGCGCTTCCGGCGCCATACGACGCTCGCGTTCGGCTTGACGACGGACGGACATGTCCCCGAGGTCACGCTCCGGGTGCCGAGCACGGCGGCGCGTACCGATGGATGACCTTTTGCTCGGGCGTGGCATCCTCCGCCTCGGGGAGAAGAATCGGAGGAGATGTACTCAGGAACATCTTCGGTTCCGATAATTTCTTCAAGAAGCAAATCAAGGCTGAAAGAGGCAGAGGAAAACATGAAGCGCAAGATCAAGCAGGAGGACAAGGAGCAGATCAAGAAAGAACTCACTTCCGAATCGTACGCTTCCTTGACGAGCCGCTCCCCTGAGGTTGTTTACCCTTGTCCATGGCGTTGGGGTTTTTTCTTCTAGCAGCAGAAGAAGAGACGAGAAGTGATGGAGGAGTGTGCGAGTGGATTTGCGAGCACCCCACGGGCTATTTTATTGACCAAGGGGGCGCATTGGGAGTGATGATGCGGCCGGTACACACCGTGGGAATACCAAGCGGCGGGGGTTTCCACCAAGTGCGAAGGGTTTCTTTTGAACGGTATTCGCGGATTGCCGAATTGGGATCCTTTGTGGATCTTGCGCCAAGGGGCGAGTTGTTTGCGAGCGTTCGGCTACAGACAGTTCCCAGATGCATTCGAAGGGGACAAGTTCACGGATGCAATTGCAAAGGAAATATTACAAGAACGACCGATCCGGGTATACATCAATAAGAACATTCAAGCGTTAAGGAGTTTTGCAAGTGCGTGACGAACATTGGATATTATCAAGTGGGAGTTGTCCAAGATCTCCCGATAGTCCTTTCGGGCATCGGATAAGTCAATAAGCTCCGCATCGCTTTGCTTTACTCTAGTGACGGCCGCTCGCCTCCGCTTCGGTCTTTGCTATTAATCCGGGGAGATCGGCTATTTTCTTCCGGTCAATTTCCATCTCCGCCGACGGGCTTTTTAATTCCGCCTCTAGAGCGGCCTTTCCGGCGACTTTCGGATCGTAAGAAGCTTGCGGGTCGGCCAAGGTATCCGTATGGCTTTTTGCTTGGGATTGTATCTCGTTCATGGCCTGTTCAGCATCAGTTTTCTCCTTTTCAATGGCCGAACGGGAGCGCAATTTCCTCCAAGTGCGCCTCAAGGGAACATAAAAGGGCTCTAAGTCGTAGACGGACGACAGAAAAGCTCTGATGTCATCGGGGGAGTTTGCGGCTAATGGGCTCAAACATCTCTTCAAAATGGCGAAGATCGTTGAGCTGATCCCGGACGTCTTTTTCTAGCCGGGCCGCAATTTCTTTGAGCTTGAGCAATACCTCGTTCGGCAACGGTTGGCTCACTTCTTTCATCACATCGGCGGCCGATGGGCTCTCTCGATGGCAAGCTCGATGATGACGGGGCGTGATCCCGAAAACAACACCGCCGAGGTGAGAATGCTAGCATCAAGGTATCAAGATTAAGAGCGGAATCAAGTACCTCATGAATGGTATCTTGAGCGGGAGCAATCGCAGACGGAGGAGGCGTCCCGAGTAGAGCCGAAACGTCCAAGTCGGGAGATGCTTGGTGCACCAATCGGCGACTCGTGAGTTTCCGGGTCGGGGAAGAATTGGATCTTCCTCTCGTTGGGTTGGCCGTTCTTCGCTTGGCTGATGGGCGATGGCATCCTGGGAGAACTTGGTGGCTCCAGTTGAGTTGGGGGATTCATCTCTGGAGAGCGTATCGCTTCCGCGAGAAGGTGATGAAGATGAAACCTCACCGGGATGGGCAATTCAACCCCGGAAGGGCTCGCTTTGTTGAACCACTGGGACATCTACAAGTGGTTCTCCAACAGTTTCTTTGCAAATGTTCAATTGAAAGGATAAGTGCCAGTGTTCATCCTTGAGAAAGAATAGCAAAAAGTCATACCAGTGAGTGGAGCATTGGCAGGTGCCGATTCCGAAGAATGTTGGGCTCTGGTCTGAAATGCACAATGATATGATCCATCAAGAACAGAGTGACCCAGTAATCAAGAAGGTAAAGGAGTTTACCTCAACCAGTACTTTCTTGACAGTTCTCCTCCTTTTAGCGCTCGGAGGAGGGATCAGATGTAGACCTTGCCTCCTATCAACAGCAAGGCTAGAGAGGCTGGGATCGGTGGTAGCATACCTGTCCATCAGTTGGCGCAGGGTTGTAGATTTAAACCCCAATGCTGAAATTGGGCCTTCGGCATTATAAGTTATTACCCTGGCTCGGGGGGCAGGAGCGTGTCTACGTGGACGAGAAGATGAAGGTCAGGACCGTGAATAAAAGAAGGAAAAATCTGATCAAGGGGCTCAGTGTGTTACCTCTGAATTCGGCAGAAAATCAGGCACCAGTTCTGCACAGAACACATGAACGGGTTCACTGAAGATGTGGTCGTGGAATTCCCTTCAGGACCAAGATAATAAGATTGCGAATTGGCCTCAATAGGGATCAGAAGGGCAGTAGACGGTTCCTGGAAGAGAGCGGAAGAAGAAAATCTCAGGTAAAATTGAAAACCTAATGCCGAACAAAGGTTTGGAGGGGTGAATTTACCTGAGCAGCTTGGTTCTGAGTTGCCATTGGAGATTCGAGCTCGGAACGGAGGAGATCTAGGGTTGGATCTGAACGAAGAATCCGGCGGATTGCGAAGAACAGTGTTGACAGGTTTGGCTCAAGGATTTGCGGCTGGAGTCAATTGTGGAACAAAATTACTTTTATCCCACAATTGAAGGGGCATGTGTTAACACCAAAATTTGGTAAGGAGTATGACATGTGGGACCGATTCGGAAAAGAGTCCGTCTGGTGGAAGGAAAGGTATCTTCAGAGATTTTCGGCAGAAGGATCCGCGGTCGGCTATCTGCTCCAGTTCGGCAAAGGAACAAGAGAGCCTGATTTTGCGGGATTGGACGGTGACGTGGCTCGATCGGGGAGAAGCGAATGGATGGACGGTGATCAAGTTTAGTTAGGCAATGAATCCATTCGCAATTGTAATCGAGCAGGGTATAAATATGATCCCCGGATGTATGTAAAACGGACGTTCATTCCTCAATACACACCGGCCTTACGCCAAACCCTAGAGTCCCTTGTCGTGTCGTCGAGTTCTTCGAGAGGACCAATCGATCCGTCGACCTCCGTGAGTACCGGCAACCTTGTATCATGTCTAGTATCATGCGGTGGATTTAGATGCGATGCAAGTAGTCTTGTTACCATGCTTCGTGTCATGCGGTAGATTCAAGCTTGGTTCAAGAGGGTTTCTTGTTAGATCATGAGCCATGCGGTAGGCTAAGGTTTAGCTCGAAGCTAGTTATCGGCTCTATTGGATTTTGGCAAGATCCAAGTAGATTCATTAAGTTACCCTGTGTTATCATGAGTTTTTGCTTTATGTTTTAATTCATGTAATACACTTTGCCCAATCTAGATGGGTTTGGATCGGCTCTTTTCCTTTTAAGATCCGTGCACGAGTGGGTTTCGTATTTTGACGTGTGGATCTCGTGCTCTCCGATAGCCGAAACCGAATCGATCTAGGTTGTTACATGTTGCGGGTTCAAGCTTGCTTTGTTAGCATAAATCTTGAAAGAGCCGGGTATCATGCGGTAGATGCAGTTTTTGGGCTGCTTTGGAGCTAGTCATCCGGTGGATTAGATTTCCAATTCGGCTCGATAGATTTATTCACGTGGTAATGTTTGTTCCTTCTTCATGGACCCCGAATCGGTTGTTCGGCCGCATTCGGTTGTATCTTCACGAGTAGATCGCGTGCGTTATTTATGTTTTAAAAGACGTATGCTTCTAGCTTTCCATATCTAGGTTGTATCATGCGGTGGATAGATCTATTTGTGGAAAGTGGTGCGTTCTTTCATGCAAGTTGTATCATGCGGTGGATAGATTTGCTTGATGTCGTGCCCGACGGATCTTAAAGTGATTAGACATGCGGTAGACTAACGCTTTGGATCTATGCATGCTTATTTTAATACATGATCATGTTCGTGCTCTACTTTATTTAATGTTAATCTTCATGAGGATCGGTCATGGCTTTGCGCATGCATCCATGTTCATTCAAAGATCGATCGTTGTCATGCTTACGTCATCCATTCGGCAATGTTCTTTTTCCCTTCTTGGTTACCCGAATGGTCGTGACTCTTTGACAGGTAGCTTCGCATAGCTACATGTCGTCTTGCTTGGCTTCTTAGCCGTAAATATGGAACCGCTTCGGTACCACCCGTAGGTTCCAAATTTTGGTATTTAACCGTTTCATCTTTTGTTAATTTTCAGGAAAAATTGACTGGCACGTCACTTTCTCTCCGCGCGTGCGAAGCTAAGCTTTTCGGCTTGCCGTGTGATTGGCGCCGAGTGCACATTTTGCGTCAACGGCTTCTCCATGGCTTCAGCTTGGAAGCCGTTTTTTTGTTAGGGGGTTTGGCGGGGCTTCGTAAAAGCCGGTGGAGAAGCACTTGGAAAAGCCCCGCCAAAGGGCCCCATAATAAGCCGACACAGAGCAACTTACGATAAGGTACCTAAGATCCTAAGTGGACACTTGAAAAAAGAGAAAAAACAAAGGACCCTCCACGTGAAGCCACCTAGGTGGACACAGTAGAAAAAATATTTGAATTACCTACTTATGTCATTTTGAAGAATTAACCTAAATAACCCCCCAAATATATTTCTTATATACCACATCTGCTATAAGGGAAAAAATAGATATGACCTTATCCTGCCGACCACATCTACTTTTATTATGGTACGTGCATCCCATATTTCAAATAGAAAAATTATATATCTCTACTCCCTCCGTTTCATAATATTTGACGTTTTGACTTTTCTATATACATTCGTATTGCTATATATATATATATGTGTGTGCTTACGTCTAGATACATAGTAGTATGAATGTATCCGGAAAGTCCAAAACGACAAGTATTATGAAACGGAGAGAGTAATCTCTAAACCCCCAAATAAAACCCAGAGTCTCTCATGTTGTCACGCAATAAAACTCTCAGCTCTCACCTAATATTGTGTTCTTTAATCTCTATTCCATATTTAAATAACCTGCCACCAGAAAAAAATTGGTCCGACCTTATCCTGCTGGCGACAACTAATTACCGGAGGTGCATCCTAAATTTTAAAAGCAAACACTATATATGGTCTCGCCTAATCTCTAAACCACCAAATAAAAAACCAGAAAATCTCTCACGTTGTCACCCATTAAAACTCTCACGCTCTCAACTAATCTTGCGGTCTTTGATCTCTATTCGATATTTAAATAAAAGAAATAATATACCCCAATGGGACCATAGCTAGTACAACCAATCAGCTCTACCATATTAAATTTAAACCGTCCGGCTGCTCCTGCTTAAATCATTACTCTTCATTCTCCCGTGCTCTAGTTGCGGTCAAATCTAAAGCAAAATTAAACTCTCACATTCTCTGTCGCCTAATCAAAAGGTTTTAATATCTCTTCCATGTTTAACTTAGAGATAGAATCTATCGTAAAGGATTACTAGCTAATCAATTAACAAATCAGGTATCATGTACATTCGTATACAAAAACAAAGTTGCAAACTACAATCACAAGCAACATACTTAAAATAAATACTTCTAAAAACTGAAAAAACATATTTGTATATTGATTTTTTCACCATAATTAATGTGTATTGGTATATTTATTTTTTAATTTTACAAAAAATATGGAAATAAATCTATACAATCAGTCATATATAGAGTCGCACCACAATAAAAGGCACATAAATATCTATTTGTATCATCATTTCTATTAATAATTTACAAGAGTGGACGAGGATAATTCATATGTATTAAGTTCTAGACATAATATTCCAAAAAAAGTTATCCCGCTGGCCACAACTAATTACCGGAGGTGCATCCTAAATTTTAAAAGCGAACACTATATATGGTCTCGCCTAATCTCTAAACCACCAAATAAAAAACAAGTTCATAATTCATATGTATTAAGTTCTAGACATAATATTCCAAAAAAAGTCTAGAGAGAAGATATGTTGCATATAATATGTAGTAAACGAGTAAAATGTACCATCATTGGATTACCGAGGACATGTAATCCATAGAATATATTGAAAAATGTTTTAAGCAACTATATTCAATATTTAAGAGTACAAAACCTAATATACTCAATTTTATTGATATCCGATATGCGCAAGCTTTACCATGGAGAGGACAGTAAACATATTGATTTTCCTTTTATTGTCTAAGATTTTTCAAATAACAACATATACAAGTGTAACTCCAAGAATTTTTTTAATAATATTGTCTATGTACTACAATCAGAAAATGTATTGATCTTGCAACAATCATAACAATTAATGGTCAGTTATATATAATGTAATATTTAAATTATGTGTTGCCTATGCTACAAAATTATGTGGTCTATGCCACATTAACAAATCAAAACGTGAATGAAACAAACAATATTATATTAAAATCATTATAATTCATATTATAACAATAATTAAAAATATTTATATCAATGAAATCACTAGCCCGTGAGGGAGCACAGGTTGAAAATGACACTAGGACAAGATCACAAGATCATGAATAATTGAGTTCGTTTTATTAGGTGTGTGATGCGTCGTACCTTTTGTCCTTGAGGAAATCTCGGAGTTCCTCAATGAGCTGTCTTTCGTCCAGCATTGTCAGATTAAATATTCTGTCGTAATATTTTCTATCAAGAGCAATGAGAATGTCTCTCAAGATTTTCTTCAAATCTGGATTCTGGCCGACAGGAATAAAAGCTTTGAAATGGATGTCTATTGTAAGCTTATCATACACAGCTTTGACAAGGGTGGTCTTGCCCAATCCTCCAACTCCGACAACAGATACAATTTTTACCTCCTGGTTGGGCTGCATGTCGTGATCCCCCTCGGTCAGCATTTGTATGAGCTTATCCCTTTGCTCATCGATGCCCACTAGCTGTGACACTTTTGTGTAGAGAGCAGAGAGGCGAGGATCAATGCTTGTTGTGGGCTTGTGGACAATGTCATCAATTGTGTACCTTCCACGCAGCTTTGCCACCTCCTCGAGCAGCTTGCTGAGCTCATCGATCGCACCGGCGATCTCGTGACGAGCTTTGCCCTTGCTTAAGCTAAAGAGGTTTCCCATCTTCTTCACGAGCCGTTTGACCTTGTTTGCATCAGCAGGCTCCTTAGGATCCCCGTCCACACGAACGAGGAAGGTGTCGATGATGTCCTCCATGTCGTAGGATGCCTCCCTGACGTCACGAGCCCAGAGCAGGACCTGCTCGTCTAGCTCATCGGGTGGCACCTTCGCTACCTTGCGGAGGGCAGCGCGCATGCTCTCTAGCTCCCGAGTGAGACGCTTGATTTGGTCCTTGACGCCGGTCTGCAGATTGTACTCATCCTTGAGCAGCTCCAACAGCTTGGAGGGGAGCTTGCCCAGCGCACCCGTCACCAGGTCCATCTGCTTGCTTGCGTGATCTTATATATAGTCAAGCTGATGAAGCAGGATAAGCATATGGAGTTGGGAAGCAAGAAGAGAAAAGAAAAGCAAGATCCATGGCATTTCGTTCAAAATATAAATGGAAAGAAATCAAGAATGGAGAATGCTGTGCTAGAGTGATCGAGAGAAGTACATAGCTATTGAAATTGACGTATACACACACACCTTGCTGATCGATCAGATCTTGCTACGGAGAATGGGAAGAACAGCCCGGATGGGCTTGAGCTTGTAGATCGATCGACTGGCAGTGAATGAGCCGAGAACTTAGGTTCGGCATAGAGGCCGCGCTGCTCTGCTTTTGGTAGAGAAAATGCTGACCCACTAACATAATATAATCATACCACCCACTACGCCACCCATTACGGGCGACAAAAGGTCCAGAAACCATGATTTGTGATATGGAGTAAACAATTAGCAAATTAATAAGGACGACTCATACAGTCAAGCACTAGCTATGCTTGGATGTGCCATGTTCATACAGAGCGCAACAGCACCAATAATAACTTACCTAACCTGCCACTTACTACGTACCTGCTACTCCTAAATTATAGTTTGTGTGTGCTTTTAATGACTCAGCCTCCTAAAAAGAAATGCAAGTAGCCGCTTTCTGGGTACAATATTCCTGTCGTCTTCACCGCATGTTGCAGCCTCGCCGGACCCGGAGAAGAACCGCTCGATACACACGCCAACGCACACGAACACAGCGAGTACTCAAGGATTTTGTGGCGCAAGCAAACTGTAAGGAATCGGATGCTCGTTAGCCTTGGGGGTGAATTAGTCAACTTTAAACCTTAACCTATGGCTTCACTAATTTTACACAAAGATAAACTAGAACATACTATCTAGATGTGCAACTAGGGTCGTTCTACTGTGAAACACCCATCCCAAAACATGGTTTGCGACCTATAGCCATTCCTAGCATGATACTACTATAGGAAAGGAAAGACAATCTAAGATTGCAAAAGAGTAAATGCAGAAACGTAAAGGGGATGAGAGGAAGCAAACTCTTGACACACGATTTATCCCGTGGTATCGGTAGGCACTAAGCCACCCCTAGTCCACGTTGTTGAAGCACTCACACAAGAGTATTGCTTCCCGGTCACCAAGTCTCTCCCAAGAGCACCACTTGACTCGCCACAAAGGCTAGCCACTTAGGCACTTGCCAAGCTCCCTTGGTCACCTTGATGCCGCCTCCACTAAGGAGCTTCTCCACCAAGGAAGGGGGTCTCCACATCCCCGCACAAAGTGTCCTCGCCGCTCCACACCAGGCCGGAGGGTCGATGACGATTACCGGTGAGCCACTCGAGCCCCAAGGCTTCCGGCGAACCTTGTACACCTTGATTCACTCAAGAATCACCTCACAAGGTTGGCACAACCTTGCACTCACTCAGCTCTAAGCTAAGCCTAGCACTAAGGACATACACAAAGCATATGCAAGTCTAAGGATGAGCAATTAAGCACCGATGGATTGGATATGATCTTCAATGTGTCTTGAACTCCTCTCGCACTTGCACACATTCCGGCAACCTCAAATGGGCGGGTGGAGGAGGTATAAATAGCCCAAGACATCAAACTAGCCGTTGGCTAAAAGCTGCTGAAAGTAGTACCGTCGGAATATCCGACACTATCTTCTTCCGGGCGTCGGTTCATCCGGTGCTACTAGCCGTTGCCTCCATCGCACAGATCCGCTGACATAACTGCCCCGACGCTATACACTGACGTTGCGTCGGTTCATCCGGTGCTGAAGACCCTGCGGCCAAGTCGTCTCTGTTAGCTTTCACGAGACCGTCGGATAGACCGACGCTTCCCCTTGACCAAGGCGTCAGATCATCCGATGCCGAAGACTCCGTCTTGGCGCATCTCCGTCTTGATTCAAGGCGAGCGTCGGACGGACCGACCGACGGTGTCCTCACTTAGACCGTCGGATCATGCGGTGCCTCTTGTCTTTGCTGCCCTTCCTCCGCAACTCGCCCGACGCTACTAGAAAATGGATCGTCGGTTCATCCAACGGTGCCTAGGGTTTCAACAAGTGTACCAACTCGTCCGACGATTGCACCGACGCTTGCTATATTGGTACTTGTTGGTTCATCCGACGATGTCTTTTTCCTTCTTTTCCTTCGCATCTTCAACTTTGATCTTTGCTTCAACTTAACATACTTAACATGCCATTATTATAGGAAAATACTTTAAAGTAAATCTATCTAACTCCGGAATTCTCAAGTGATGTATCTTTTCAAACTATCGGCATTCCACGAATATGATAACTCTTTGCCGATCTATTCTAGCAAACGTAAAGCACCCGGCATGTCCGTTTCTTTTGGTATGTATGGCCCTTCTCGAGATTCATGAAGTTTCCCAGGGTTCTCTCAGTTCTAGTTTCTTTTCAAGACCAAATCGCCGGTTTTGATGTCTTTTCTAACCACTTTCTTGTCTTTCCATGCCTTGGTTTCCTTTTGGTACTTCTCGATGTTCTCAACATCTTCAAGGATTGTTAGCTCGATAATGTCTTTTTTCTACTTTCTGGTCAACCTCTTTGATTTCTTTTGCTTTCAACACTCTTATGCTTTCATTCTTGATTTCCTCTCGGTGTCATTGCTTCGAGCTTCGAAAAGTAGGCGAAAAGGCGTGAAACCTGTGGCTCTTGACTCAGTAGTGTTGTGAGACCAAATCACTTTCGACAATTCATCAACCCATTTGCCCTTCTTCTGATCAAATAAGCACTTCTTGATTCGTGAGAATATTAGCCCATTTGCCCTTTCAACTCCTCCGTTAGACTGCGGATGATACACTGATGAGAATTTTGCATGAGTGCCCAAGGACTTGCAATATTCTTTGAAAGTGTAACAGTCGAATTGTTTCCCATTGTTAACAGTCAGTTTTCTCAAAACTCCAAATCTGCAGATTATGTTTTGCCAGAAGAACTTCTGAATTGTTGGTGCCTTGATGTTCGCACGTGGTTTTGCTTCTACCCACTTCGTGAAATAGTCCACAGCGACAGCTGCGAATCTGCAGTTTCCTTGAGCTGTTGGTAGTGGTCCGACTAAATCCATTCCCCACCTCTGCAAGGGCCATGACGGTGGAATTAGATGAACTGGCATGGAAGGTAAGTTTTGCTGATTTGCCATTTTCTGGCTTGCTTAACATTCTCGAACTAATGTTTTCGCATCTATGTTTATGGTAGGCCAATAGAACCCTTGCTTTATTGCCTTGCTTGTTGGAGCCCTAGTGCCTATATGTGCACCACAGAATCCGCTATGTATCTCCTTAAAAAGTTCAAGACCTTTTTTGGAGGTGATGCACCTTAACCATGGCTCGTAATTCCCGATTTATACAGCGCTCTGTTGACTACCACATAGCCCCTTGCCCTTTGCTTCAATCTCTTTTCTTGCAACTCGCCTTGTGGTTCGTAGTGACCTCTCAGATAAGTCATGATTTCTGCTCTCCAATCAGGAGTTTCCACAACATTTACGATGTTCGGCTTTGATTCCTTGATGGATGGCTCTTTGCTGATTTCAAAGAACACATCAGGAGCATTTTTTGATTTCTGGCTACCGCTTTCGCTAATTTGTCTGCTTCGTTGTTGTCATCTCTTGGGATCTGTTGCATTCAATAACCTTTGAAATATCTTTCCATTTCTCCGACTTTTTCAAGGTATTTCATGATTTCTTGCTTCACTTTCTTTTTCAATATGTTCCTTAATAACTTTTGAGTCTGTCCTGATTATGAAGGTTTGCTGACCCAAAGCCTTCATCTTCCTCATTGCAAGAAGTAAAGCTTCATATTTAGTTGTGTTGTTCGTGGAATGCTCATTATCCGCGAATACGAGTCGAGCTGCGTATCTTATCACAACTCCCGCCGGAGATGTTACAACTGCCGAAATTCCAACTCCCTTGTGACACCAAGCTCCATCACATTGCACTATCCAAGGTGTTGGTATTTCTTCGTCTAGATTTTGTGTTGGTGAAGTCCAAGCTCCATCACATTGCACTATCCAAGGTGTTGGTATCTCTTCGTCTAGATTTTGTGTTGGCGAAGTCCAATCTACGACAAAATGCGGCAAGTACTTACAATTTTATCGCATTTCTTTTCTCGAAGTCAACAATGTATTTTAAGAGTTCAACGCCCCACTTGATGATCCGGGTAGATGCCTCTCTATTTGCGAACAAGTCGTTAAGTGGTTGATTTGTGATAACTCTTATTCTCGTGACCCTTGAAATAGTGTCTCGGCTTTCTCGCAGCCATGATGACCACGTATGCTATTTTCTCCGACTCGGAATAAAAGATTTTTGCGCCGGAGAGGGCTTCCGAAGCGAAATACCGGGATCTGCTTGAGCTTTCCTTCTTCTTCCTTTTCTTGCACTAATACAAAGACTCGCTACCGAATTTGATGCGGACACATACGACGAGAAGTGGTGATTTTGGCTCGGGAGGGCACACCGCACAACTTGGTCATGTTTGACATGAAATCTTTTAGCTCTTGGAACGCTTGCTTCGAGTTTCGGACCACCGAAAATTCTTAGTGCTTCCGAGAACTTGAAAGAATGGCGGACTTCTTCTGCAGACCCTAAGAATGAAGGCTGTTGAGCGCAGCTACTCTTCCTGTCAATTTTTGCACATCCTTCACAGAAACTGGGTCTTGCATTTCTATTAGTGCCTTAATTTTGTCAAGATTCGTCTCTATGCCTTTTGTTGAGACTAGACATCTGAGAACTTTCCCTTTGTGAATGCCGAAAACACACTTCTCAGGATTCAACCTCAGGTTCGCTGCTCTCAGGTTCGCGAAAGTTTCTTCCGGATCACCGATATGGTCTTTCCTTTGGACACTTTTGACGATTATGTCATGCACATATGCCGAATGTTCCTCCAAAGTTGAGGATGAAGGACTATTGCTATCATTCTCGAGAATGTGCATCCCACGTTTTTCGGTCTTCCGGCCTTCTCACGAAACGAGAATGTGTCGGAAGGAGTGATGACGCTCGTTTTTTTCTTCGTCTTCTCTGTGCACTCTTATTTGGTGATACCACGAGAACATGTCCGGGAGTGAGAGCATTTCCTTGTTTGCCGCGTCATCCACGATTTTGTCTACCCTTTCCAAGGGAAAATCGTCCTTCTTGCATGCCTTGTTCAAATCTTTGAAATCTACACACATTCTCCATTTTACATTTTTCTTCTTCATTGGAACAGGTGTTGGCGACCATATTGGATAGTTCACTTCTCCGATCACGTTCGCATCTTGTAGCGTTTGAACTTCAGCTTCAATTGCTTTCACCTTTTCTTCGGACATCTTCCGAAGTTTTTGTTTTCCGGCGTTATTATTTCATGTGTTTCCGAGTGTGTTCAATGATGTCTCTGTCAACACCTTGCAAATCTTTGGGCGACAAGCGAAGACGTCTTTGTTCTTGTTCAAGAATTCTATAATCTTTTTCTCTTCTTCGGGGTTAAGGTGAGCCTCAATTGTGACCGCTCCGTCGGGCATATTGTCCAAGCACACTTTCTTGGTTTCAACATCAGCTGCTATCTCGATTTTTTCTTTGTCTCTCTTGGCTTCTGCATAAGGCTCTTTCGTTTCTTCAGTTGACTACAGCTGATACACGTTGGCTTGACCCAGAGTGTGACCCTTTTTTATGTTTCGGGCCTCTTGCTGATCGCCAAAGACAGTAATAACCCCTTTGGGTGCTGGTATCTTCATACACAAGAATTGCTGTCTAATGACTGCATCAAATTTGTTCATGAAACCTCTGTCGAAAATCGCGAGGTATGGGTGATAGATGTCGACTACATCAAAAGTGAGAGTTTCTGTTCTGGCATTGTCAAGATCTCCGAAAGATACGGGAAGAGATACTTTTCCAATTGGCTTGATTGGCTTTCCTCCGAAACCCTGCAACGGATATTCTGGCGGATGCAACATGTGCTGGCTCAGGTTCATTTTCTCGAAAGTTTTCAAGAATAGGATGTCTGCCGAGCTTCCGTTGTCTACCAAGATCTTTCCGATAACCCATCCAGCTATGTTCACTTCGATGACCATGGCATCATTATGATCGCGAATTTCAGCTTGAAATCCTCTTTAGTGAAAGTGATTGGCACCTTGGCCCATTCTGGTCGCGCAACTGGACCGTCATTGATTATGGTGTTCACAAATCTGAAGTAATTGTTTCTTTGTTTCTTGGTTTCAAATTCCATGGCAGACCCTCCTGTAATGGGCATGATTGTTCCGAAGGATGGCAAAGCTTTCGAGTTCTGAGTTTTTGAACTTGACTCTGGCCCTGATGAATTGTCAGGTGGTGGTGGCAATATTTCTCGGATTGGCTGTGGCTGTTTGATTGATTGAATTGCCTGCGATTGAGGTAGAACTGTTGGGAAGGTTGCCGGGATGGTTGTTGTTGTTGAAATTGCTGCATTATTCTTGGATTTGGCTGAGGATTCGTGAAATGTGGCAGCCAAAAGTTCGGGCGAAGTTGGTTCGGCATTGAGGAGGCAATGCTCAACATTGCTTTCTCTTGCCGAATCTGGCGATGTTCTTTTTTGGTTTACGGGCACCCTTCGGTGCTATGTCCTCTTTTCGTGATACTGGTAGTAGAAGTACGGATCTCTTGGATCGTGGTTCGTGAGTTTCGGTGGTCCTCTTCCCCTTCCCCTTCCTCTGTTTGTGAATCCTCCTCTTGTGCTTGGTCTATTGTTCTGGTTAGGCTGAGGATTTTCCACATTGTTGATGTTTCGAGGATTTTGGGATTGAGGTCTCCGAGTCATTTCTCTGTTGCCTTGTCGCGTTTCATTTCGTTCAGCCACTCTTCTGCGATGATCATCATCAGACAAGATGTAATCTTCAACTTCATGAAAAAGTTCATCAATCGTCTTTGGGTTTTTTCTGTCAAATGTGAAGCTGTTGGTCCTGGAGTCAGACCCTTGATCAATGCCTTGATCGTTGTTTTGTCATCCGCCTCAGGGATCTGGGATCTCTGCTGCATGAATCTTTTCACGAAGTTCTGTAATGTCTCTCTATCTTTATGCTTGCAGTTATACAGATCTGACGACTCGGCTGTTGTGTCATGAAACATCTGAAATGCTTGCATGAATTTTGTTTTGAGGTCGACCCAGCTGCAGACTGAATGTGGTTGAAGCAAGGAATACCAGTTTAGGACTGGACCTTTGCAGGCAATGATGAAAGATTTGGCTAGTGCAACATCATCTTCTCCTACCGAATTCACGACTGATTCATATCTCATGAGAAATTGCCTGGAGTTTCCGAAGCCATTGTACTTTGGGAGAGAAACTGGTTTGAACTTTGGTGGCCATGGTGCGGTTTGTAGCCCTATGGATAGTGGTGATTCAGAATCCACGAATTGTCGAGTTGGGGGGTATCCGAAAAACCGGACGGGATCCCCGAACATGAGAGACAAACGAACGATAAGCGCGTTCAAGAGCGATAACAATCTTTGTAGGAGACCGGGGAATCTCCCATCGGTGGCACAAATTTCAGAGTAATGAATCCGTTTACACGTGCCCTCGCACCCCCCTTTTATAGGGAGACGAAGGGACTTTTACATTCCGAAAACACCCTTGCGCTCGAAGAATATTCCTAATGTGAACACATACATGAACGTCTTTTACATCTCATACATTTACAAACCTGCCATTAGTTCACACCCTAAACTCGGACTTTTTGGGACAACAAGTTGACTTTGCTTCTCACCGGTTCGTGAATTTCCCCGTTCGTGACTTCCGAACCGGACTTCCAATATATTCTTGAATTTCCGTCTCATGAAGTTCATGACTTCGCCGGTTCGAGATTCCGGACTTCCGCATGTTCACGACTCCGAGGCTTTGCGGGTTCAAGATTCCGGACTTCCGCATGTTCGCGACTCCGAGGCTTCGCGAGGTTCAAGATTACCGAAAATCGCATGTTCGCGATTCCGAGGCTTCGCTGGATTCAAGATTTCTTAAAATCGCATGTTCGCGATTCGAGGGCTTCGCAGATTCAAGATTCCTAAAAAACGCGAATGCTTTGCCCCTAAAAAACACATTTTAAGAATTTCATTAAACTTGACGTTTTGAGGGTGACGGGTTTTCCTGAATTCCCCAACACTAGCCCCTCGGGGAAGCGGGTTGACTCCGACGATCCGATTCCACGAAAACCAGAATTTCGGTAAAAAACATCACCCTCGGAACGTCGGAGGGGACATGCGTCACCCGGAAACCCCATAACGGTCTAATCGAGGCAGGTTTCGCGGAACTACCCCTCCCCCCTCACCCCTATAAATAGAAGGCTTCCGCTGTGAATATTTTTCACTGCTCCCTTGTTTTAGTTGCGAATCGTGACTCTTCTACTTCGTGAAAACTCGTCTTGTGCTTCAGAGTTCGCGACCTTTCAACTTTCTTCGAACCTCTCTAAGGTATGGTTCTTTTTGTTCTTTAACTCTTGTTTGTTATTTTTATTGTACTAGTTTCCTTTAGTCTGCAAACTTTATTCGCGAATGTTATCCTTATTTCTTCTTCTCTGTAAAATTGTCGAATAGGTGGCTCGAGTCAAAAGCACCGCAAGACCTATGACGGCTGAAGAACTTGCCGCAGCTGGTCTTCCAGCTGAACCGGTTGCCGAGGGTCCTAAGAATGCTCATCCTCCCGAAGAGGGGGGCTCTCCCCTGCCCGGTGGCTCCGGGAGTCACGAAGATGGTGAGGTCGGACGGATGACGAGGATGTCGGAGACATGGATGCTGGCGTCGGAGATTTGGTCGGGGACAAGAGCGGGGGTACCTCCGCCTCCTTCTCTTGTTTTCGGAGAATCGAAGGTCACTACCAACATGATTCAAGAATATGTCGATGCCCACTAGCTGTGACACTTTTGTGTAGAGAGCAGAGAGGCGAGGATCAATGCTTGTTGTGGGCTTGTGGACAATGTCATCAACTGTGTACCTTCCACGCAGCTTTGCCACCTCCTCGAGCTGCCTATTGAGATCATCAACCGCACTGGCGATTTCGTGACGAGCTTTGGCCTTGCTGCTTCAAAGAGGTTTCCCATCTTCTTCTACGAGCCGTTGACCTTGTTTGCATCAGCAGGCTCCTTAGGATCCCCGTCCACACGAACGAGGAAGGTGTCGATGATGTCCTCCATGTCGTAGGATGCCTCCCTGACGTCACGAGCCCAGAGCAGGACCTGCCTGCCTAGCTCATCGGGTGGCACCTTCGCCACCTTGCGGAGGGCAGCGCGCATGCTCTCTAGCTCCCGAGTGAGACGCTTGATTTGGTCCTTGACGCCGGTCTGCAGATTGTACTCATCCTTGAGCAGCTCCAACAGCTTGGAGGGGAGCTTGCCCAGCGCACCCGTCACCAGGTCCATCTGCTTGCTTGCGTGATCTTATATATAGTCAAGCTGATGAAGCAGGATAAGCATATGGAGTTGGGAAGCAAGAAGAGAAAAGAAAAGCAAGATCCATGGCATTTCGTTCAAAATATAAATGGAAAGAAATCAAGAATGGAGAATGCTGTGCTAGAGTGATCGAGAGAAGTACATAGCTATTGAAATTGACGTATACACACACACCTTGCTGATCGATCAGATCTTGCTACGGAGAATGGGAAGAACAGCCCGGATGGGCTTGAGCTTGTAGATCGATCGACTGGCAGTGAATGAGCCGAGAACTTAGGTTCGGCATAGAGGCCGCGCTGCTCTGCTTTTGGTAGAGAAAATGCTGACCCACTAACATAATATAATCATACCACCCACTACGCCACCCATTACGGGCGACAAAAGGTCCAGAAACCATGATTTGTGATATGGAGTAAACAATTAGCAAATTAATAAGGACGACTCATACAGTCAAGCACTAGCTATGCTTGGATGTGCCATGTTCATACAGAGCGCAACAGCACCAATAATAACTTACCTAACCCGCCACTTACTACGTACCTGCTACTCCTAAATTATAGTTTGTGTATGTGCTATCAATGACTCGGCCTCATAAAAAGAATTGCAAGCAGCCACGAAAGATAACCTTTTCTGGGTACAATATTCCTGTCGTCTTCACCGCATGTTGCAGCCTCGCCGGACCCGGAGAAGAACCGCTCGATACACACGCCAACGCACACGAACACAGCGAGTACTCAAGGATTTTGTGGCGCAAGCAAACTGTAAGGAATCGGATGCTCGTTAGCCTTGGGGGTGAATTAGTCAACTTTAAACCTTAACCTATGGCTTCACTAATTTTACACAAAGATAAACTAGAACATACTATCTAGATGTGCAACTAGGGTCGTTCTACTGTGAAACACCCATCCCAAAACATGGTTTGCGACCTATAGCCATTCCTAGCATGATACTACTATAGGAAAGGAAAGACAATCTAAGATTGCAAAAGAGTAAATGCAGAAACGTAAAGGGGATGAGAGGAAGCAAACTCTTGACACACGATTTATCCCGTGGTATCGGTAGGCACTAAGCCACCCCTAGTCCACGTTGTTGAAGCACTCACACAAGAGTATTGCTTCCCGGTCACCAAGTCTCTCCCAAGAGCACCACTTGACTCGCCACAAAGGCTAGCCACTTAGGCACTTGCCAAGCTCCCTTGGTCACCTTGATGCCGCCTCCACTAAGGAGCTTCTCCACCAAGGAAGGGGGTCTCCACATCCCCGCACAAAGTGTCCTCGCCGCTCCACACCAGGCCGGAGGGTCGATGACGATTACCGGTGAGCCACTCAGGCCCCAAGGCTTCCGGCGAACCTTGTACAACTTGATTCACTCAATAATCACCTCACAAGGTTGGCACAACCTTGCACTCACTCAGCTCTAAGCTAAGCCTAGCACTAAGGACATACACAAAGCATATGCAAGTCTAAGGATGAGCAATTAAGCACTTGGATGGATTGGATATGATCTTCAATGTGTCTTGAACTCCTCTGCACTTGCACACATTCCGGCAACCTCAAATGGGCGGGTGGAGGAGGTATAAATAGCCCAAGACATCAAACTAGCCGTTGGCTAAAAGCTGCTGAAAGTAGTACCGTCGGAATATCCGACACTATCTTCTTCCGGGCGTCGGTTCATCCGGTGCTACTAGCCGTTGCCTCCATCGCACAGATCCGCTGACATAACTGCCCCGACGCTATACACTGACGTTGCGTCGGTTCATCCGGTGCTGAAGACCCTGCGGCCAAGTCGTCTCTGTTAGCTTTCACGAGACCGTCGGATAGACCGACGCTTCCCCTTGACCAAGGCGTCAGATCATCCGGTGCTGAAGACTCTGTCTTGGCGCATCTCTGTCTTGATTCAAACTGAGCGTCGGACCGACCGACGGTGTCCTCACTTAGACCGTCGGATCATCCGGTGCTACTGTCTTTGCTGCTCTTCCTCTGCAACTCGTACGACGCTACTAGGAAATGGATTGTCGGTTCATCCAACGGTGCCTAGGGTTTCAACCAGTGTACCAACTCGTCCGACGATTGCACCGACGCTTGCTATATTGGTACCGTTGGTTCATCCGACGATGTCTTTTTCCTTCTTTTTCTTCGCGTCTTCAACTTGCATCTTTCTTCTACTTAACATACCTAACATGCCATTACTTATAGGAAATTACTTTAAAGTAAATCTATCTAACTCTGGAATTCTCAAGGGCAGTATCTTTTCAAAATGTCAGCATTCCACGAATATGGTAACTCTTTGCCAGTCAGTTCTAGCAAACTTAAAGCCCCTGGCATGTCCGTTTCTTTTGCTATGTATGTCCCTTCCCAAGATTCATGAAGTTTCCCAGGGTTCTCCTAGTTCTTCTTTTTTTTCAAGACCAAATCGCTGGTTTTGATGTCTTTTCTAACCACTTTCTTGTCTTTCCATGCCTTAGTTTCCTTTTGGTACTTCTCGATGTTCTCAGCAGCTTCAAGGATTGTTAGCTCGATCATGTCTTTTTCTACTTTCTGATCAACCTCTTTGATTTCTTTTGCTTTCAGCAATCTCATACTTTCATTCTTGATTTCCTCTGATGTCATTGCTTCAGTACCGAAATTAGGCGAAAAGGCGTGAAACCTGTGGCTCTTGACTCAGTAGTGTTGTGAGACCAAATCACTTTCGACAATTCATCAACCCATTTGCCCTTCTTTTGATCAAATAAGCACTTCTTGATTCGTGAGAATATTAGCCCATTTGCCCTTTCAACTCCTCCGTTAGACTGCGGATGATACACTGATGAGAATTTCGCATGAGTGCCCAAGGACTTGCAATATTCTTTGAAAGTGTAACATTCTAATTGTTTCCCATTGTCAACAGTCAGTTCTCTCAGAACTCCAAATCTGCAGATTATGTTTTGCCAGAAGAACTTCTGAATTGTTGGTGCCTTGTTGTTCGCATGTGGTTTTGCTTCTACCCACTTCGTGAAATAGTCCACAACGACAGCTGCGAATCTACAGTTTCCTTGAGCTGTTGGTAGTGGTCCGACTAAATCCATTCCCCACCTCTGCAAGGGCCATGACGGCGGAATTAGATGAACTGACATGGAAGGTAAGTTTTGCTGTTTTAACATTTTTGGCATGCTTAACATTCTCGAACTAATGTTTTCGCATCTATGTTTATGGTAGGCCAATAGAACCCTTGCTTTATTTCCTTGCTTGTAAGAGCCCTGGTGCCTATATGTGCACCACAGAATCCGCTATGTATCTCCTTGAAAAGTTCAAGACCTTTTTCGGAGGTGATGCACCTTAACCATGGCTCGTAATTCCCGATTTATACGAGCGCTACGTTGACTACCACATAGCCCCTTGCCCTTTGCTTCAATCTCTTTTCTTGCAACTCGCCTTGTGGTTCGTAGTGACCTCTCAGATAAGTCATGATTTCTGCTCTCCAATCAGGAGTTTCCACAACATTTACGATGTTCGGCTTTGATTCCTTGATGGATGGCTCTTTGCTGATTTCAAAGAACACATCAGGAGCATTTTTTGATTTCTGGCTACCGCTTTCGCTAATTTGTCTGCTTCGTTGTTGTCATCTCTTGGGATGTGTTGCATTGAATAACCTTTGAAATATCTTTCCATTTCTCCGACTTTTTCAAGGTATTTCATGATTTCTTGCTTCACTTTCTTTTTCAATATGTTCCTTAATAACTTTTGAGTCCGTCCCGATTATGAAGGTTTGCCGACCCAAAGCCTTCATCTTCCTCGGTGCAAGAAGTAAAGCTTCATATTCAGTTGTGTTGTTCGTGGAATGCTCATTATCCGCGAATATGAGTCGAGTCGCGTATCTTATCACAACTCCCGCCGGAGATGTTACAACCGCCGAAATTCCAACTCCCTTGTGACACCAAGCTCCATCACATTGCACTATCCAAGGTGTTGGTATTTCTTCGTCAAGATTTTGTGTTGGTGAAGTCCAAGCTCCATCACATTGCACTATCCAAGGTGTTGGTATCTCTTCGTCTAGATTTTGTGTTGGCGAAGTCCAATCTACGACAAAATCCGGCAGGTACTTACAATTTTATCGCATTTCTTTTCTCGAAGTCGACAATGTATTCTAAGAGTTCAACGCCCCACTTTATGATTCGGGTAGATGCCTCTCTATTTGCGAACAAGTCGTTCAGTGGTTGATTTGTGATAACTCTTATTCTATGACCCTTGAAGTAGTGTCTCAGCTTTCTCGCAGCCATGATGACCACGTATGCTATTTTTTCCAGCTCAGAATAAAAGATTTTTGCGCCAGAGAGGGCTTCCGAAGTGAAATACACTGGGATCTAATTGAGCTTTCCTTCTTCTTCCTTTTCTTGCACTAACACAGCACTCGCTACCGAATTTGATGCAGACACATACAGCAGAAGTGGTGATTTTGGCTCAGGAGGGCACACCGCACAACTTGGTCATGTTTGACATGAAATATTTTAGTTCTTGGAACGCTTGCTTCGAGTTTCGGACCACCGAAAATTCTTAGTGCTTCGAGAACTTGAAAGAATGGCGGACTTCTTTCGCAGCCCTAAGAATGAAGTCGTTGAGCGCGGCGACTCTTCCTGTCAATTTTTGCACATCCTTCACGGAAACTAGGTCTTGCATTTCTATTATTGCCTTAATTTTGTCTGGATTCGCCTCTATGCCTTTTGTTGAGACTAGATACCCGAGAACTTTCCCTTTGTGAATGTGGAAAACACACTTCCTAGGATTCAACCTCAGATTCGCTGCTCTCAAGTTCGCGAAAGTTTCTGTCAGATCACTGATATGGTCTTTCCTTTGGACACTTTTGACGATTATGTCATCCACATATGCCAGAACGTTCCTCCAAAGTTGAGGATGAAGTACTATTGCTACCATTCTCGAGAATGTGCATCCCACGTTTTTCAGTCCTTCTGGCATTCTCACAAAACAGAATGTGCCAGAAGGAGTGATGACGCTCGTTTTTTCTTCATCTTCTCTGTGCACTCTTATTTGGTGATACCCTGAGAACATGTCCAGGAGTGAGAGCATTTCACTGTTTGTCGCGTCATCCACGATTTTGTCTACCCTTTCCAAGGGAAAATCGTCCTTCTTGCATGCCTTGTTCAAATCTTTGAAATCCACACACATTCTCCATTTTACATTTTTCTTCTTCATTGGAACAGTGTTGGCCAGCCATACCGGATAGTTCACTTCTCCGATCACGTTCGCATCTTGTAGCGTTTGAACTTCAGCTTCAATCGCTTTCACCTTTTCTTCGGACATCTTCCGAAGTTTTTGTTTTCCGGCGTTATTATTTCATGTGTTTCCGCAGTGTGTTCAATGATGTCTCTCGTCAACACCTTGCAAATCTTTGGCCGACAAGCGAAGACGTCTTTGTTCTTGTTCAAGAATTCTATAATCTTTTTCTCTTCTTCGGGGTTAAGGTGAGCCTCAATTGTGACCGCTCTGTCGGGCATATTGTCCAAGCACACTTTCTTGGTTTCAACATCGCTCGCTATCTCGATTTTTTCTTTGTCTCTCTTGGCTTCTCGCATAAGGCTCTTTCTTTTCTTCGTTGACTTCACCGATACGCGTTGGCTTGACCCGAGTGTGACCCTTTTTTATGTTTCGGGCCTCTTGCTGATCGCCAAAGACAGTAATAACCCCTTTGGGTGCTGGTATCTTCATACACAAGAATTGCTGTCTAATGACTGCATCAAATTTGTTCATGAAACCTCTGCCGAAAATTGCGAGGTATGGGTGATAGATGTCGACTACATCAAAAGTGAGAGTTTCTGTTGTGGTGTTTCAAGATCTCCGAAAGATACGGGAAGGGATACCTTTCCAACAGGCTTGATTGGCTTTCCTCCGAAACCCTGCAACGGATACTCTAGCGCATGCAACATGTGTTCATTTTCTCAAAAGTTTTCAAGAATAGGATGTTTGCCGAGCTTCCGTTGTCCACCAAGATCTTTCCGATAACCCATCCAGCTATGTTCACTTCGATGACCATGGCATCATTATGATTCGCGGATTTCACTCGAAATCATCTTTCTTGAAAGTGATCGGCACCTTGGCCCATTCTTGTTGCGCAAATTCGGACCGTCATTGATTATGGTGTTCACAAATCTGAAGTAATTGTTTCTTTGTTTCTTGGTTTCAAATTCCATGGCAGACCCTCCTGTAATGGGCATGATTGTTCCGAAGGATGGCAAAGCTTTCGAGTTCTGAGTTTTTGAACTTGACTCTGGCCCTGATGAATTGTCAGGTGGTGGTGGCAATATTTCTCGGATTGGCTGTGGCTGTTTGATTGATTGAATTGCCTGCGATTGAGGTAGAACTGTTGGGAAGGTTGCCAGGATGGTTGTTGTTGCTGAACTTGCTGCATTGTTACTAGATTTGGCTGAGGATTCGTGAAATGTGGCAGCCAAAAGTTCGGGCGAAGTTGGTTCGGCATTGAGGAGGCAATGCTCAACATTGCTTTCTCTTGCTGAATCCTGGTGATGTTCTTTTTGGTTTCTGGGCACCCTTCGGTGTTATAAACTCTTCCATGATACTAGCAGTAGAAGTACAGATCTCTTGGATCGTGGATCGTGAGTTTTGGTGGTCCTCTTCCCTTTCCTCTGGTTCCGAATCCTCCTCTTGTGCTTGGTCTATTGTTCTGGTTGGGCTGAGGATTTTCCACATTATTGATGTTTCAAGGATTCTGGGATTGAGATCTCCAGGTCATTTCTATGTTGCCTTGTCGCGTTTCATTTCGTTCAGCCACTCTTCTGCGATGATCATCATCAGACAAGATGTAATCTTCAACTTCATGAAAAAGTTCATCAATTGTCTTTGGCTTTTTTCGTGTCAAATGTGAAACTGTTGGTCCTGGAGTCAGACCCTTGATCAATGCCTTGATCGTTGTTTTGTCATCCGCCTCAGGGATCTGAGATCTCTACTGCATGAATCTTCTCACAAAGTTCCGTAATGGCTCTCTATCTTTCTGCTTGCAATTATACAGATCTGACGACTCGGTTGTTGTGTCATGAAACATCTGAAATGCTTGCATGAATTTTGTTTTGAGCTTGACCCAGCTGCAGACTGAATGTGGTTGAAGCAAGGAATACCAGTTTAGAACTGGACCTTCGCAGGCAATGATGAAAGATTTGGCTAGTGTAACTTCATCTTCTCGTGCCGAATTCACGGCTGATTCATATCTCATGAGAAATTGCCTAGAGTTTCCGAAGCCATTGTACTTTGGGAGAGAAACTGGTTTGAACTTTGGTGGCCATGGTGCGGTTTGCAGCCCTATGGATAGTGGTGATTCAAAATCCACGAATTGTCGAGTTGGGGGGGTATCCGAAAAACCGGACGGGATCCCCGAACATGAGAGACAAACAGAACAGTAAGCGCGTTCAAGAGCGGTAACAAAGCGGTAGGAGACTGGGCATCTCCCACCAGTGGCACAAATTTCCAGAGTAATGAATCCGTTTACACGTGCCCTCGCACCCCCCTTTTATAGGGAGACGAAGGGACTTTTACATTCCGAAAACACCCTTGCGCTCGAAGAATATTCCTAATGTGAACACATACATGAACGTCTTTTACATCTCATACATTTACAAGCCTCGCCATTAGTTCACACCCTAAACTCGGACTTTTTGGGACAACAAGTTGACTTTGCTTCTCACTGGTTCGTGAATTTCCCAGTTCGTGACTTCCGAACTAGACTTCCAACATATTCTTGAATTTCCCATCTCTTGAAGTTCATGACTTCGCCAGTTCGAGATTCCAGACTTCTGCATGTTCGCGACTCCGAGGATTCGCAGGTTCAAGATTCCAGACTTCCGCATGTTCACGACTCCGAGGCTTCGCAGGTTCAAGATTCCCGAAAATCGCATGTTCGTGATTCCCAGGCTTCGCAGATTCAAGATTTCTGAAAATCGCATGTTCGCGATTCCGAGGCTTCGCAGATTCAAGATTCCTAAAAAACGCGAATGCTTTGCCCCTAAAAAACACATTTTAAGAATTTCATTAAACTTGACGTTTTGAGGGTGACGGGTTTTCCTGAATTCCCCAACACTAGCCCCTCGGGGAAGCGGGTTGACTCCGACGATCCGATTCCACGAAAACCAGAATTTCGGTAAAAAACATCACCCTCGGAACGTCGGAGGGGACATGCGTCACCCGGAAACCCCATAACGGTCTAATCGAGGCAGGTTTCGCGGAACTACCCCTCCCCCCTCACCCCTATAAATAGAAGGCTTCCGCCGTGAAAATGTTTCATTGCTCCCTTGTTTTTGTTGCGAATCGTGACACTTCTACTTCGTGAAAACTCGTCTTGTGCTTCAGAGTTCGCGACCTTTCAACTTTCTTCGAACCTCTCTAAGGTATGGTTCTTTTTGTTCTTTAACTCTTGTTTGTTATTTTTATTGTACTAGTTTCCTTTAGTCTGCAAACTTTATTCGCGAATGTTATCCTTATTTCATCTTCTCTGTAAAATTGTCGAATAGGTGGCTCGAGTCAAAAGCACCGCAAGACCTATGACGGCTGAAGAACTTGCCGCAGCCTGGTCTTCCAGCTGAACCGGTTGTCGAGGGTCCCGAGAATGCTCCTCCTCCCGAAGAGGGGGCTCTCCCGCCGCCGGTGGCTCCGGGAGTCACGAAGATGGTGAGGTCGAACGGATGACGAGGATGTCGGAGACATGGATGCCGGCGTCGGAGATTTGGTCGGGACAAGAGCAGGGGTACCTCTCGCCTCCTTCTCTTGTTTTCGGAGAATCGAAGGTCACTACCAACATGATTCAAGAATATGATTCCTTTGCACCGCGCCGCTCTCGTCGATCTTGAGTACCCGCTCGTCTCCCGCCCCCTCGACTCCCCGCGCGCATCTATGGCCGGAGAGAAGCGCCCGCGAGAAGAGGCCCCGGGGGTTCGTCGCCGTCGGTCCCGCCGCGTCTCCGTCGGTTGCTTTCTCGCCGGGGGTGAGTGTCTTCCTGTCTCCATAATTTCCTGTGCTCGCCGAGGATCTGATGCTGTCATTCTTCTTCTGTTTCCTAGTGCGACATATGGCCCGGGTCCTTCAGCCGGCGCGGCGCCTCCGTCCGGTGGATCTTCGTCGTCGGAATCCTGGAGCTTGTCTTCTTCCTCGTCTCGGGGCGACGCCCCCGTTCGTCAGGAGGCCGGGGACTTGGCAGAGGAACTGGCGAGGACGCGGCGTCGTCTAGACGACGCGCTGCGCAAGGTACGGGACCTGGAGGGGACCCGGGATGCGATGCACACCGCCCTTCAGGCGGCTGAGACGGAGACAGCCGAAGTTCGCAGCGCCAAGGCCGATGTGGAGGCCCGCTGCTTTGGTGAGTTCCTGTATTCCGTCAGTGCACGCCGCCCACTAGGCTCTTGTTTGACTCGTCGCCATTGTTTCTTGCCTCGGCCCGAGGAGGCGGAGGCGTCTTTCCGCCGCGAGCAAAGCGGGCGGAGGAGCTGCGCCACCGCCCGAACGATCCGGAGGATCGCCACGATGAACTTACGCGCGCGGCGGAGGTCGCCGTCATGGTGGTCGGCCGGGGCTCCGAGCCGCCGCCCGACCGTCTTCGCGCGCTCCAAAGGCGTGTCAAGGAGGCGGTGCGTGCCGGTGCGCGCCGGGGAGCCGCCCGCGCGCTCGCGACGGCGGACGCGCAAGTCGACTTTCCCCTTGGCGATCCGCACCGGGAGTGGCCGTTCCCCGCCGAGAAAGACCGGCACTACGCGCCGCACTTCCCCATTGCGGCCGATGCCGCCGCCGCGGGGGTTGACATCGACGGCGTGCTTCGCGACGCGGCGCCGCCGCCGACATTGGCGGCCCGTAACTCACCTTTCTAAGATTAATCTGTACCGGCCCCTCGTGGCCGAGGAAATCGAACTTCGCATTGTTCCCGTTTGTGCCATTGCGATTTTTGTTCACCGCCGCGGGGGGGGGGGGGCGTGGTCGGGTGTACGAAGCAAACTACTCCGCCCCCCGTGCCGTCTTGTCACCCGTCACGGCCACCGACGCGTGCGCGTAGGAGGCTAGGAGCTTCGTTGAACAGGGCGTCCAGGGCACTCGAGTAGAGTACGTAGGACTGAACGCGTGGGAGATCGCGAGGCGCAGCGCAGCGCTGCGTTTCTTCTTCCGTTCGCATCTAAATAAAATTAGCCCCAAGAATCTTTCATAAATGGAACACTAAATATAATTTATTTGTAAAACCTTTTCACGTGTCACCGTAACTTTGTGTGACGAAGCTAATGAACCTACTTAATCCAAAGTATTTAGCTACGATTTTGAAAGTAGTTTTGAAAATAACTTACTATAATACTTGTAATTAATGGTGCACCTCCATGGAGTAGTAAATGTAGATCAAATCTAAAACTACATAAATAATTTGGATCTACTTTGCGATACGAGCTTTACGCAAACCTTTTCATACATCAAACCCTTAGTGTGATTTTGCATGCAACTATCCGGTGCAGATGAAGCGTTGCGGCCAGACCACGACTCCCTGGGCGCGCGTGCGTGTAGCAAGTTAATTAGGAACAACCGCCCCTTCGTCTTGCCGGTTGTCTTCAAATCTTGCCATGCCCATTGCTTCGGCAACCAACACGTCGATTTGACCTGTATATGAAGCCGAAACGACAAGATAGAATATACTAGTTTAGCCCTCTTCCCTACCCCGCCCCACCCACTCGCTCCCACCGTCGCATCGAAGGAGAAGGGGTTTTTTTTGCCTGCCGCCATTGCCGGCGACCCCCCCAAAGCTTGCAATCTCTGCAACCGCCATCTCGCAAGCGACCTCGAAACAGCGGCGATGACCCGAAGCGACGCATCGGGTGACGGCGGCGCCCCACAAATGAAGGGGGATGCCGTAGAGGCCACCGCCGCCGCCGGCCTCTACAGTAACCTAGGTGATGCGGGCGGAGCAATCCCGGCCGCGTCAGCAGAGAGCGTCGCTTCGAAGGTTAGTCCTGCAAGGCACAATCAGTTGCTAGCTAGTCGTGGATTTGTCACGAGGTTGAAGATTGGGAACTTTGTTTTCTTGGTTTGGGACCGTAGGGTGGCAAGCGTGTCGCCCTCAACCCGTGGGAGGCCGCCGTTGATCCGGCCCGACGTTCGAGATCGGAGCGGCTGGGAGTGGGACGAATGGCGCCCCGCCGTCGTCCGTCCACGACTTTCGGAGGAGCAGGGACCGCCCGCAACTACCATGCACGAGGTTGAATTCTTCAAGGAGCGGTACCCGAGCATCAAGACCATCGTCACTTGCGACGCCGGAGTAGTGGCGGAGTACATCGACGAAATCAAAGGTAGCCCTCCTCCAGAACGATTGCTCGTTGGATTGGACACCGAGTGGATTCAGCTTCGCAGTGGCGGGTACAAGCTCGCATTGCTGCAATTGTGTGTCGGTTCGAGCCGCCTTATTTACCAGTGTGCACCATGCCGGCTACAAGCTTCCCGATGTCCCGAGCAAGTTTCTCAACGAGGAAGGCCACATCTTTGTGGGAGCGCATATCACCAACGATGCCGAACGCCTACGGGGAGGACTCGCGGCGTCAAGATTTCTAATTGGAAAGACCTTCAACTGATTGTTGCTGACGTTGATGAGAAGTATAGCCATCTGTACCGAAATGGTTACAGGTCATCACTGGAGAAGATTGGAAATCGAGTACTGGAGCTACCTCTGTACAAGGACAGAAATGTGAACCACAGGCTTTGGGGTTTGAGGGTGTTGCACGAATGGCAGGTGCAATACGCCGCCAAGGATGCATTTTGTCTTTTGAGATTGCTAATCGGCCTTGAGATCAAGCATGGTTACCGATTTCTCGCCGATGCTCATTTGTAGAATCATGTAAATAATGTACTAACCAAAAGTAGCAAGTAGAATTTCTTGGTTTTCGGAACAAGTATATGTGTACATATTAGTAGTAGTTCGGTTGATGGATTGAAACTAGGAGGCCTTGTTTATTTGGGCAATTTTGACAGATAACTTCCATATTACTCTAATTATTTGTTGATTTACTAAAGATTAATTTGCATCATTTGTTAGTCAATTTTTTATTTTCTATATCAACATATTAAAAGCAACAAGACATTTGCAAATTATCAATGTGCCCTTTTGTTAGAAAAGGATTGCGTCCGAGATTGGGCCGGCCCATTTGTCCTTATTACTTCCCGGTGTGTGTGAAGCGCCGCACAAAGAAGACATCAAAGATAATCTTTAGTGCCACACCGCTACCTCAAGCGGGCGCACCACAACTTAAAAGGCGAGGCGTGCTTGCCATCCCGAACTCCTCTCGAACACCGCTTCCTCTCTACTAACCTCCGGCTTGTTGGGGTGGCCGGCCCATCGGGCTCCCGCTCGCCGGGCTTCACGCTCGCCGGTAGAGCCCGTTGGTGACTCGGCCCGCCCTACAGCCCCCTATTTTTGTTTGTCATACCAATTTTTAGATTCATATTTTAAATATTAAGATTTATGCAAAAGTCTTCCGTAAGTAGTAAATAATGGCAACATAGAAGTCATGACTACGGTCGAGTAAGTATCAATTGAAAAACTCGTCATCTTGGGCATCTCGAACTATTGGTGCAACAATTCCATCATCAATGTACGTGTCATCCGCATCATGTTCATCATCAACATCAAATACTTCGTCGTCCGGTTCGTCAACCGCCTCGGCCCGAACTCGATTAATAATCGAGACATCGCCGGTTGTGCCTTCCTTGTCCGATCTAGACCAATTTGTCAAAACCTCGGTGTTCACCGAGCAAATTAATACCTTCGATACCCACAACAAGTGAGTCCTCGAGATCTAATTCGAGCATGGCAAACAAGTTCCTTGGTTTCATTGAAATAACACTGCTCCGGCCTGTGTTTGTTCACCGCATTCACATAAAACACCGGCTCTCGCTTATGTTGCCGTAATATAGGGTTCATTGCTAAACTTGTGTCGAGTAGTATCGATGTCAATGACCCCATATTTATCTTTACCGTATCCTCTCGCCTCTCGTTGGTACTTGTGACAAGAGGCACATCAAACCGATCACACCGGAACGGAATAACTTCTTTTTGTCCAGCGAATTCCGGTGAGATCATTCTTTTAATCACCCCATACCAATTTGTGCCTTCGCCTCACCCTTGACAAGCACACCACCGTTTTGTGTCACAAGGGTTCTCTCGATGTTAACGGTACGAAATGACCAATTGTTGATATGACATCTATTCAATGTACGAGGTCGGGGATCCGGTCCTTGAGCAAGTGCAAACAAATCCGAACTTACTTCCCCTCTAGCATGTAAACCCGTGATCTTGCTTTCAAACCATCTTACGAGTTGAGCCTCATGTCGCTTATCAAGATTTCTCGGGTCCATGTGCCCTCGGCTCTTCCAAATGCTCGCTGCACACAAAAGAATATTACCGTTAGTTTGATATTTAAAATTAAAAGCAATAATGATGTTCGTAGTGCATCTTACTCGACATATGGTCTAGCTTCATCACAATTGCAAATTATGTAGTGCCTCATCTTCCGAAACTCATTTGGTGGTATTTCTTCAACCGTCTATCCTCTCCTCTTGTAATCCATTTCGAAAAAATGCTCAAACCGTATGGTGGCTCATTAACAAGAACCGTTTCATGTCGATCAACACGATTGTCTTTGGTGTCCACGTCCAAGAATCTTGAGCGAGAATGTAAGGCACTCCTCGAGTATGTATCCCTCAAAGCAATTGAACCTTCGTGGTGGGCCTTGTTCCTCACATATCCTTTCACAGTGCGTAGGTACCGTTCCACTGGGTACATCCATCTGTAACACACTGGCCCCCCAAGTTTAGCTTCTTCGCCTAGATGAACAGCAAATGGATCATGATATCAAAAAATGCAGGTGGGAATATCATCTCAAGTCGACAAACAACCTCCCTAATTGAACAAGTGAGCTCCGTCCAATTCGATTCCACCAACTCCTTTGAACATAGTGCATCGAAGAAATTACTAAGCCGAATCAATCCAATGACAACAAATTTTCCGGCAAAATCCTACGCACCACTAAGGGTAAAAGTTTCGTAGAATGAGATGGTACTCATGCGTTTTCAAGCCCGACACCTTACGTGACTTTACATCAACACATCTTCTTATATTCGAGGAAACCCCATCGTGCATCTTCACTCCATATAGAAATTCACACAAACTTTCCCCGGCATCCTTATCTAACTCGTACAAGGCCGATGGCAAGGTATACTTATCATCTTTAATCACAAGGTGTCTTGATCCGGTCGTATCCGTAGATGCTCCATGTCAAGCCGAGCATTCTCCCCGTCCTTACATTTGCCATCCAACTTAAGCAGTAGTGCCTAGTATGCTCTCGCATATATTTTTCTCAATGTGCATCACGTCCAAATTATGCCCGATGAGCAAAGAAGACCAGGAAGGGAGCTCAAAAAAAAAATACTCTTCTTCCTCCGGTTGTGCCATCCGTTGTCTTCGTCACGCTTCCTTTTTTTTTGATAACAATGTCTTTCCAAATTCTACTTGTTCAAAAGTAGAATATCGCTCAAGTACCCGTGCACCGTATAGTGGTTCCGGTGCCTCCCCGGTTTCGACCTTGTTGTTGAAGCCGACCGCATTGTTGCGCCATGGATGGTCGGGGGCCAAAAAACGTCGATGTGCCATGTAGCAAGTTGCTTCCGCCCATGTTTCAACCACAAATACTCGGTATGTTTGTGGCAAGTATGGATATGCAAACTTTCCTTTAGTGCTCCAACCGGACAACATAGCATAGGCAGGGAAGCCATTAATTGTCCAAAGAAGTATAGCACGCAATCTAAAATTCTTCTTAGTCCCCGCATCTCTTGTTTTAACACCATTATTCCAAAGCTCCTTGAGCTCCAGTATCGTGGGCCTCAAATATACATCAATATCCATTCCAGGAGATTTTGGACCAGGAATCAACATTGACAAAATCCGGTTAGATTGTTTCGACACATCCATGGAGGCAAATTGTAAGGAACCGGGATGACAAAGCCAAATGGAATACGTAAGACTTTGCATGCCAAAGGGATTGAACCCATCGAAGCAAGACCCGGCCTAACGTTACGACCTCCTCCTTCGAAAACCATTTAAACTCGAATCCACGTGCTTCCATGCCTTTGAGTCGGCGAGGGTGACGCATTTTCGCATAATTCACCAATTCATTCTTGTGCCACCGCATATCCTTTGACATTTGCTTTGACATATACATTCTTTGAAGCCGAGGAATAAGAGGAAAGTATCGTAGGATCTTAACTGGTAACCGCTTCTTAACGAAGTAGCACCCACTGCACTGCAATTATTATCAGAGGTTTTATCTACTACTTTCCACCTTGACTCCTTACAAATGGGACATGTTTCCAGATTTGCGTATTTATCAAAAAATAACACACAATCATTTTGGCATGCGTGTATCTTGACATAGTCCAAGCCCAGGTCTCGAATCACCCTTTGCACTTTATCCAAGGAGTCAGGAATACAATGCCGGTCAGGGAGAACCTTTCCAAAGAGCTTAAGTATGGCCTCCAATGACGCGTTACTTAAGCCATACATGCACTTTATCCGAAAAAGCTCCACAATAAAAGAGACCTTCGTTGCATTTTTGCATCCTCGATACAATTCCTTCTTTGCCTCGCTCTAATAGTTTCAAAAAGATCTCTCGCTCGCTTATCCGCCTCTTCCTCATCTCCGGTTTGTCCATGATGTATAGTGTCACCGATAATGTTTCTAATCGAGTATTGGTGGCAGCAGGGGTTATCATCCAAACCATCTTCTTCATCGTCTTCTACAAATAAATGTGTTGTATCATCACCGTAGGTAGTGCATCATGATTATTGAGATCAGCAAGTAACATCTTGATTCACGGGACCCCGAGAAGACGTATTAGTTTGGTCTTGAATGTTACCAAGCATCGATGAAACAATCAGCAAACCCTCTATTGAGTAAATGAATTTGAATGCGACCCACGGTGGAATGTCTGATCATGCATTGACACAATTTACATGGACACGCAATAGATCCACCTCGCGCTGATGAGTCCGTAAATTTTTGCAAAAAAATTCGAAAATTGTCTCCGCCAATCCGCCGAGTGTCGAGGCAAGCGCATCCAACTTCGATCTTCGTCCGATGCCATTAGTTAATCCGCATTGTTCATGTTTAATTTCAATCGACCTTGATCACGATATATATACCAATATGCATATATATGCAGCGAACGATTGGATATATATACGAGATCAAGACATCGGTACGTACCGGCCGTGGCCGTAGCGCCGCTCAGATCTCCGCAACAATAATCACGTGGAGATCGCCGTGGAGATCGATCCCCTAGAGGCCCTCGTGGAGATCTCCGCAACAATAACCAGGTTGTCGAAGACGGAATTTTGGAATGGTCCAGATCGGAAGAGCCCCTATCTGATCGTGGCAATACATACACGATAGACAAAATTTTAGTACAACCAAGGAATACCTAGTTTCAATATTTCTGAGGTTGTACGTAGTATGACCTTTCTCAGGGTTTTCAACATATGCGTAATTCATTATTTTTCTTTTCTGATCGGCTACTATAGAGGCTAACAATAATACACAAAATTCAGGAGTTCTAGTGAAGAGTCTCCAAATTGTTGATCACAATGCTTTGTGAACATTCACATGAATAGCATAAACAATAGCATGACGCAATTCGAAAACGGACGGATGGTTAGTCCAAATATGCATGACAGACCCAACGATTTCAATTTGTGTCACTCATGAGTTCAAATATTTTGCAAGGGCTCATCCGGATCCAAACACATAGACATACGAAGATGCATGTATAAATGTTCAAAGTTATTACTTAGATGTTGCCACATACACATCCATTCTTAGACCATTCACCAAAGATCCGCATAACATTCACCTAGGACCCGGTTATGTTATGTACTAAGCTAGATTACTACTACTTGCGATTGACTTTATCCCGAAGCTTGCGGATCTTCTTCGCCATCACTTCTAACTTGTCGGCAACAGTCTCCATGAATTCCTTCGGGGGTCATCTCCATGTCTTCCGCGTTCCAGGCAATGTCGACGCTTAGGTTCTCAATCGCTCCCGCAAATCATCATAGCGCTCCTTCAGCTGTTGAACCATTTGGCGCAAGGGCATTTGCTATGGCAGACAACAAACACAAGTTACTAACATGAAATGTGTTACAACAGCTGTGGCCAATGCAGCAAATTAGTCAAAAAAATGCACCTTTCTTTTCGACGATCCCGAAGCTTTTGATGGAGACGGTTTCTTGCTATTGTCCTGCTCAGCATCCGAGTCTGGAATGATGATCCTCACCTCATTAGCGTGTTCACTAGCCTCGAGGAAACAAAACAATTTGCTGTTTTTCGGTTTTAAACAGCCTATTCAATCTCTTGACTCATAATGTATACCAATTTACCCGTGATCCCCCGACTACCGCTTTAAAAGGCCTAACCTACTAAATGGGACAAATTTCGCATTCATTTGGTCGGCTTTGTCTTCGGGATTGTGATCAAATGTACACAAGTCGATTCACAGGCAAAAGATGGCAAGAAATCAAGCCAATTATCATTATCATTATCTAGTATGGGGTGAGATGGATGCACACAAAAAACACAATTACCATTATCTAGTATGAAATTTTGATTACTATGAACTACTAACATTTTTCTAATTACAAAAGGAGTCACACGATTCCCGGAAAATCAAAGAGGGTAGGGCGGTGTACCTCACTTCTCTTCTCGGGAACGCTTGCATCCGACTAGGGCCTCGCTTACCCTTACCGGATGGATCGACTTGGCGATGCGGGCCGTCGACGACGACGACGAGGTGGCGGTGTCGTCCGTACCGCAGGACGACGGGGTTGGGGTGCCGCCGACCATACCGGAGGACGACGAGGTAGGTGGTGTGGAACACTTGAACCGCCCGCGTGCATCGTGCTTCGCGTGGTGGAGTAGTGGCACCTCCGTACGCCGCCGCCGCCGCCCGAAAACCCTCGGTGCGGCCCCGCCGTCCGCCGCCGCCGCTCTCCGGGATCCCCTCGATGCGGCCCCCGCCCGCCGTGGCGGCCGCTCGGGCCGTGTTACGCGCGCGCGGCCCCTTCGTCCGCGCCCCGCCACCGGTCCGGGAAGGCTCGACGCGGCCACTCCGCCACCGCCGTCGCCGCTTGCCGCATGGGAAACCGCGATGCGGGGGCATCTTGATGTGGACGCGACGGTCGAGCCGACGAGGGGGATGGTTGGGAGCAACAGGTGTATTGGGGGTGGGGGAGCCGTAAGTTATAGACGATTTGGGCCGGCATATCCTTGTTTTTATTACTCTCATCGGCCCATTTGACATTTTCACATCCTAGTCTCCGTACCTTTAGTGCCACCCCGTAAACCGAGAAGGGGGTATCCCGGCTTAAAAAAAGAGGCGTGCTCGCGCTTTCGAACTCCGTATTACCATCATCAACTAATGCTTGCTACTTGCGCTCCGGGGCTTAATGGGCCGGCCGGGTCCACTCGGGCTCCCGCTCGCCGGGCTTTACGCTCGCCGGTTGAGCCTATTGTGGTCCGGCTTATCCCACATCCCCATAGAACACAATTTTTTTTCCTCTCTTTTTTCATGGTACATATAGTCTATACCATATTGTTAAAATTCAGATTTTTCATAATAAAATTTATTTATTAAATCGCATTTTAAATTTCGCTACAACCCCATAGCAGATTTTTTTCATCTAAACAAATTTTGTGGCAATACGTACACAATATTCCTCCTTGAGACTAGAAACGAAGTAGTAGCCTTCCTTGTATTGCAACAACGCAAAGAGATATTTGCAACCCAAATAAGACGTTGCGTAAGGCCGTTCAAACGCAACAAACCCTAGTATGGTAGCCATAGCAAGTTTATATTGCAACACTCGAATTTCTAGTGCAACGCAGAAGTAGGGTAGCAATATTTCCCACCAAATGCAACACAATTCTGAATAATGGGTGCATTAGCGCCAACTTGTTGCAACATCGCAAAGATATATTTGCAACTAAAATTCTACGTTGCGACATACTTGTTCAAACGCAACCATCCCTAGTATGGTGGCTATAGCAACTTTCGTTGCAACGTAAGAAATGCTAATGCAACACAAGATTGGGGTGGCATTAGTTCCAACCAAATGCAACGGAAATCCTAAAAAAGGGCGCATTAGCGTCAACATGTTGCAACCGAACAAATAGATAATGCAACTCAAATTTTGTGTTGCAATAGACACACAAATTGCAACCAAATCACCGTTTCGGTGCAATAGTACCCCCTATTGCAACCGAAATAGTGGTGTTGCCTAAGGAATTTGTTGCAATAGGGGGAAAACCTTGTAGTGACGTATGGATTTTTTCCGACTGGAACAAAAGCTTTGTGTGGGTTGTTCATGGTAAGCTTGTCGTACACTGCTTTGACAAGGGTGGTCTTGCCCAGTCCTCCAACTCCGACAACAGAAACAATCTTTACCTCCTGGTTGGGCTGCATGTCATGATCCCCATCGGTCAGCATTTGTATGAGCTTATCCCTTTGCTTATCGATGCCCACTAGCTGTGAAACTTTTGTGTAGAGAGCCGAGAGGCGAGGATCAATGCTTGTCTGTGCTAGTGATCTGGTCAAGGGTTAACAAAATGGAGCCATGAACTCTCTGAGTGTGTGATATATGCCAAACGCATGATATGCTTGGTTTAACGCTCTCGTCACGATTTCAACAGCCTCGTTTGCGGAACAGAGCTAACAAGTGACCAGCCCATACGCAGTAAACAAAACTTGCATTGGCTTCCTCTAGTGATGCAACCGACAGGTCCACCAATCTCAAGTCAAGAACCTGCAAATCCCTTTCGTCACTGCCAAAGAACATCTGAAGTTTTGAACTCTGTATCACAACATATAAAACAAGTAAAGGTCTGATGACAGAACTACGTTTATATCTGATGCTCTGTATTACAAAATACATACTGATGCAAACGACTGATGACTGGTTATTGAAATGCAGTCCTAACAGATTACGCCGGGTACGTTTTCCAATAGCACAGTCTGTGTTCTTATTTGTAGCTCTGTCCAGCAGCAAAGCGGCCATTGAAGTTGATGGCAGAGCAGGCAGGGAAGGCGGCCGGACACGGTCCTACACAGCAAAACCAACATTTATTTAATCGGCACACCATAGAAGGAAAAAAAAAACTAGTACACACTCGTCATTAGCAGGCAAACAGCACGAGAAGAGTTAAAAGAGAAGTACGTACCTGCATTCAAGCTGGGACATCCAATTGAACTAAAAACAATATTTTCCGAATCGAATGTTGGGTTTGTTGGGGTGGGCATCCCCCTCGTGCCGCAGCTTCTCTTTCACTTCCGTCACCACCTCTTCGCGGACACCATCCTTTCCAGTCAGGTCAGCGCCGAGAATCTGTAGGGACGGCAGGTGGCCCAATGCCAGGTCATCGCCAACAAATTTGCCACCAGGGAAATCCTCAAGTCGGATACTGAAATTTAATTGTTCAAGCTTGGGCATAGCTCCGTGTGGGAACACCGATGGAGCCATTGAGAAACCCAAGAATGGACACTTTATTGCACATGGGAAAGCACCGGTGCTGACTGCAAACCTTTCCAACACTTGCACCTCTCTAGAGACTATTAAGGTGAGACAACGAAGAGCCTGTAGCATCCTGAGGACCCAGATGTCATCCGTTCTCACCTGAAACATCGTTATATTTAGGTAGGAGAGAAGGGGAAGCCATGTAGGTGAAATCCATGTTGGCAAAGAAGTGGCCTGATTAATATAAAGAAAGCTTAGGTTGCACAGGGACTCCACCGAACCATCAAGGTCAACTGCCACGTCCTTTGATTCTACTAATAGTAATTTGATTTTGTGCAGTTTTGCTAGGGATCTAACAAGTGCTGCACACAGGTTTTCATCCCATCTGCCATTCTTGTCTTTCCTGAGCCGGACAGAAAGCTTTCTCAGTTGCATTACGTGACCTAGCTCTTCCGCCATACTTGCAGAATCCACATTCACCTCAAAGAGCACTTCTAGCAATGTTAGACATCTCAACCCATTGGGTAGCCTTGTACTCTGGTTACCACACAGGTAAATCAATTGTCTTAACCCTATAATACTTGATGGTAGTTCGTTTATTTGAGTACCCCATAAAACCAATGTCTGCAGAAACCGTAGCTTCCCTATCTCTACTGGGAGCTCACCACCATAGCCAGTTTGTGCTAGGCTTAGATACCTCATGTGACATAAGTTCCCAACAAACCTCAGACTTGGATGGTCCCTAAGATTGCAATCTTGGAGATCCAACACACGCAGAAGATGACAACATGAAAGGGATGGCATCCAATATAATTTAGCAGAGCTGAAGATAGCAATGGACCTCAATTTTGACATTTCCATTGTAGGCCAAGCAGTATTGTTTTGTAGAGATAACCTCCGTACTTTCTTGCTTTCAGCTGAAGCAGCGGTCCTTTGCCTATTATCTCCTAGTGCAGTGGTAACAAAAATTTCTTGTCTTGACAAGGAACAAATTAGTTCAAGCACCATATCATGCACACGGCAACTCCAGGGGGTACCAGAAATCGTATTTGCTACCTGTATCAGGCTTCTATTTAGAAGCTCATTGAAGTAACACTCCCCAATCTCAAATAAACTTTCAATCTCCTCTCCTTGTTGGACAAAATCTTCAGCTATCCACTTCCATATCAAACGGTCTTTCTCAATTTCATAATCTTCTGCAAATATACTTTGGTATAGTAAACAAGTCTTCAAAGGAGATGGTAGATCATAATAGCTAAGAGATAGTATCTTTCTCATATTATCCATATTGGCATTGCTGTCGAGTCCGGAACCAATTGAGTCACTGATTTCGTTCCACACTTTTATGTTTCTTGACTTATTAGCAAGCAAGCTAGATGTGGTTATGATAGCTAATGGCACACCTCCACATTTTTTAAGAAACTTTTCAGATACTTGAGAAAGATCTTTAGGGCATCCGTCTTCACAACCAAAGATTCTTGTGTGGAATAATGTTTTAGAGCTCTCATAAGGAAGCGGTTCCATCTTATAATACAAACCAACTTCCTTTGCAACATCATGCCTCCGGGTAGTTAGGACTATTTTACTTCCCATGCCATTGTCATCCAGACCATTTCTTATTACATTCCATGATTCAATATCAATATGTCGTCTATAACAATGAAGTACCTGTACACATATTGCAACCGCATAGACAAATAAGTAAGCTGCTTACAATAATTAGTACTACAATTGTTTAATAAATTTATATATGCTGGTCATATGCTTGTCAAATGACTGCGCAACTTAGAGTCACTTATAGCATTATGAAGAACTAACCTAAACAACACCCTAAATCTATCTCTTATTTACCACATCTGCTATTCCTAAAAAAATAGGTCTGATTATTACCATGCGTGCATCCCAAATTTCAAATAGAAAAACTATATACAATCACTTCTAATCTCTAAACCACCAAATAGAAACCAGAAAAAATCTATCATGTTGTCGCCTCTTAAAAGTCTTAGCTCTCACCTAATGTTGTGGACTTTAATCTATATTCCATATTTAAAATAGCCCTATAAATATATCTCTTATTTACCACATCTTCCGCTAGAAAAATTAGGTCCGACCTTGTCCTGCTCTCCAAATCTACTTACGGGATGTGCATCCTAAAATTTCAAAAGAAATACTATATATCATCTCGGTTAATCTCTAGACTACGAAATCAAAAACTAGAAATAATATATCTCTATTCCATATTTAAATAGGAGAAATAATATATCTCAAAGGGCCAATAGCTAATACAACCAACTAGCTCTACCATATTAAATCTAAACTACCTTCCGGTCAAAACTAATGAGAAATTAAACTCTCTCCCTCCCTCTCTCTCTCTCTCTCTCACCTAATCACAAGGTTTTAGCATCTATTAAATGTTTAAATTCGAGATAGAATCTATTCCAAAGGATCATTAGCTTATCAATTAACAAATCAGGTATCATGTACATTCATATTAATAATTTACAAGAGTGGACGAGGATAACTCATAGTAAATGAGCAATATGTACAATAGTCGTTGGATTACCAAGGACATGTAATGCATAGAATGTATTGAAAAAATGTTTTAAGCAATTACTGCCAATATTTAAGAGTACAAAACCTGTTATACTCAGTTTTCTTGATATCTAGTAGACGCAAGCTATAACGGGCAGGAGACAGTAAACCTTGTGATTTCGTTTTATTGTCGTGAATCTTTCAAATAATAACAAATTAAACTGCACTTCCAAGATTCTTTTACGAATAGTGTATATGCATTACGATCTTAAAATATATTGATCCCGTAACAGTAATGGCAATTAATGATCATTTATGTATGGTGTAATATTTAAACTATGTGTTGCCTATGCTACAAAATTATGTGGTCCTATGCCATATTAACAAATCAAAAGGTTAATGGAACAAACATTATTATATTATAACCATTTTAATCTTTACTATAACAATAATTAAAAATATTTATGTAGTGGTGATGTGTAATACCTCTTGTCCATGAGGAATTTTCGGAGTTCATTAATGAGCTGTCTTTCGTCCAGTATTTTCAAATTTAATACTGTAGTGTAATGTTGCTTGTCAAGATCAATGAGAATGTCTCGCAATATTTTCTTCAGGTCTGGATTCTGGCCAACTGGAACAAAAGCATTGAAATGGATGTCAATTGTAAGCTTGTCATACACTGCTTTGACAAGGGTGGTCTTGCCCAATCCTCCAACTCCGGCAACAGATACAATTTTCCTCTCCTGGTTGGGCTGCATGTCATGATCCCCGTCGGTCAGCATTTGTATGAGCTTATCCCTTTGATCATCCATGCCCACTAGCTCTGAAACTTTTGTATAGAGAGACGAGAGGCGAGGATCAATGCTTGTCTTTGCAGCTGGCTTGGGCACAATATCGTCAACTGTGTACCGTCCACGCAGTAAGGCCACCTCCTCAAGTTGCTTACTGAGAGCATCGATTGCGCCCGCAATCTTGTGGCGAGCCTTGCCTTTGCTTAAGCTAAAGAGATTGCTCATCTTTTTGACAAACCGTTTTACCTTCTTTGCATCAGGTGGCTCCTTGGGGTCCCCGTCAACACGGATGAGGAAGGTATCGATGATGTCCTCCATGTCGTAGGATGCCTCCCTGACATCTCGAGCCCAAAGAGGGGCCCGCGCGTCGCGCCGGGCGGGGGGGCCCGGGGGCGCGGGGCGGGGGGGGGGGTCCCGAGTGAGACGCCGGATTTGGTCCTTGACGCCGGTCTGCAGCTTGTACTCATCGCTGAGCAGCTTCAAGAGCTTGGAGGGGAGCTTGCCCAGCGCACCCGTCACCAGGTCCATCTTATGTGCTCGCTGGCTTGCTAGATATGGTGTGGTGTAGATGCAATTCCTGTGGCCCCCCTGATGAAATATTCAATCTGATAAAAATGAACAGAAACGGATACTTTTCAGTGAGAATTTATCATCCGAACCTGAAATTTTAAAGAAGTTTGAGCAATCCAAAATCGGAAAGGCCGAAGTGAAGCAGTTTTGTGGCAATGAAAAAAAAACAAAATGTACAATACAGCTTCAACTCAGAAGAAGAGCAGCTGTTTGATTGGCTCGAAAACGTATGCGGAGCTAAGCACCTATAGTCTCAAAATGAGACTACTTGCGAGATCAGCTGTGGTGATACGTAGTTTTAATACAAGAGAGAGATATATCCAATGAACATCACTGATGTATGTGTGCCTGATGAACATTACTGATGCATGTGTGTATACCCAATGCATATATATATATATATATATATATATATATATATATATATATATATATATATATATATATATATATATATATTGCGAGTTCACTGATGTATCACTACAGGAAACCAGCAAAAGCCGTGAGCCCCGGGCTTTGATGTGAGCCAATAGTCGGGCTCAGGGCAAATAGCCATTTTGCCGCCAGCCAGATTCCAGGCTAACGGCAAATCCTAATTTTGCTGTGAGTACTTCTTTGGCGGATGGCAAAAAACCATTATATCATCTCAAAACACCTTCATAGCTTTTATCTAACTAATTAATCATATTATTTTGAATCAATTCAATTTGAACCGCAACTGATTGAAATAATAGAGGAAAATAAATGAAACAATTATGTGCATGTTATTTAGCCAAATTTGAGACCTTGCCCACAAAATGAAAACAAATTTCCAAACTCCTGTCGAGGAAACACGAACAAACACGCACCAGAATAATTTTAATATTCTAAAAACGCAAATGAAGCCTGAAAATCATGAAACTTGTCACCGAGAGCAAACTGGCCTTTGCTATGAGCTTCGGGCTCATGGAAAACCCGGGATTTGCCGTAGTGTAAGTGTCACTACCGGAAACCCATCGATGTGTGCCCAATCATTCGTCATGTATTTTCTATCGGGCACATCTCGACGTCAACGTTCGCTGTGTGTTCCCAGAAACACATGATAAACAACTCATTCACCATGTGCCTCCATTAGACACACGGCGAACAACTCCTTCGCAATGTGACGAGGTTACTACACATGGCGAAAAGGGTCATGTGCATTCCGCGCTAGCCGTTACTCTTCACCGTGTATCAAACGATCACATACGACCACTATACCTATTTGTCGTGTGTTAAACGAGGACACACGTGAACTATACCTATTCGTCGTGTGTCAAACGAGGACACACGGTGAAGTATACCTTTTTGTCGTGTGTCTTTTATGGCACACTACAAAGGAGCTCAAGAAAGTCATGTTCCAACCTCCAAATTTTTTCTCCACTCCATATAGAACATCTAGTAATCTATATGTAAAAAATTTAAGCATTTTTGCATTTGTTTGTTATATTTAACTACTTAATTATAGTTAATGCAATTTTGAATCAAATCAAAATGGAACTGCAAGTGATTTAAATAATAGAATAAAATGAGTGACAAAAGAATGTTCATGTTATTTAGCCCAATTTAAGGACTTCACTGTTAATTCAAAAGATAATTCGAACAACTTGACTAGGAAACATGACCACGTCCATGTTCCTAAATGATTTTAAAATTTTGAAAAATGCAAAAAGTCCATGAATTATGAGATTTATCAATATATCATCATATCATATGTGGAGACTACGAAAAAATTGAGTAAGTTTTGCATATTTTTCACGTATGATGCTTACAAACATATTTGAAAAAGTTTCATAGAGATAAAGAAGGATGTGGTTAGGTTTTAACTGATCGTGATGGTCGAATTTGGATTGACTTAAAAAGTTTTTCTAATCATCACATTCACCATGTTGTACTCCATGATAAAAGTTGGTATATTTCGTGTTTGCTTGCTATATTTAACTAATTAAATGCATTTGATAAAATTTTTGAAAATAGAAAACAATATCATGGCCCCAAATGTTTGCACTCGACGAACTATGATTGGGCGAATCGGCCCAACTCCTGACCCAATAGCCTCGTCGCCACTTTCTCCATCTTACCCTTGCTATAAAACTACCCCCCCCCCCTCCTCACAACACACCACCTGCCCCCTCTACTCCTCCCTCTCGCAACAGCCAGCGCCAACCCCTCTACTCCTCCCTCTCGCAGCAGCCGATGCAGCCCCTCTCTCATTTCCACCAGGAACACCTCCCTCCCTCCTCCCTCCTCAATGGCGCCTCCTACACTCTCCCTCCGCCCCTTTGCTACCCCTCCCCTTCCCCCTCCGGTTGCCCCTCACTGGGAGTAGGGAGCATCAGCGAGGAGCAGGGGACAACAACGATGGTGGTTGAGGATGCGGGGCGGCGGATCTGTTGAGGGAACCCGACGGTGCAGTCTTGGCGGCGGATCCAGCGACGGTGCCCGTCGGCGTGGCGTCGACGGCGGATCCAGTCGACCCGGTACACCTCTCTCTCTCTCTCCATGCTTTCACTCTCGCCATCACTGATCCCCTTCATCCCTCTGTCTTGCCCACGGTGGTGAGCGTAGATCTGGTGACCGCGGCCCTAGATCCGGCGGTGCCTCGACTTACTCCCACGACAACGAGATCCGGTGAAGGAGGTATGTGATGATGGAGGGTGCGATGGCAATGGGAGCGGCGCAGTGGTGGTGGTGGGAGCGGTGACGAATCAGTGGTGGTGGGAACAGTGGCAAAAGGGTCGCGAAGTGGGGGTGGTGCTTGTGGTGTGGTGGTGGTGCTGGGAGCGGTGACGGTGCAGTGTTGTTGGTATTGGGAGCGACAGTGGTGGTGGCCATTGTTGTTATTTGTTTGGCAAAATAGTTGTCGTGCGTAGGATTTGGTACACGGCGAAGCCCACCCCTGCGCCATCCGCACCGCCATCTCTGTCCCGTGCCGTCATCCTACCTTTTTTGGCCATGCGTCCCATGGGGTCACCAAGAGCTCGATAAACGACACACGGTGAAGAGGCCTTTCACCGTACATGGGGTCCTAGTGTCGTATTCGTCATGTGTAATGGCTTTTTACACACGGCGAAGATGTCGCTACGTGTCTTTCATTCTTCGCCATGTGCCTAGGAGTAGGACACGCGGCGGCTTCACAGATTCCGGTTGTGTATGTACATCACCTCAAGCAGTTTAATACTATCAAGTCAATCATGCATCAAGTTGAAAGGCACAAATCTCTTGCTCATTTCACTATGTAAAGTATACTCGTTCTGTACGAGCTCTAATATATAAACTGAGAAAAAAAAAGATAAACAGTACAGTATTGCATATGAAATTGAATAAGGTGCGTGACTTCTCCAAAAAAAAACACATGAATTTATTTTCCCCACATTTGGTTGTTCAGATTAAAATTTTCTAACGCTCTCGCTCCCACGTAAATCATTCGATGTAAGAGAGGACAAAGAAAAACAGAGCGACACTGAGGAATCTATGAAAGCATGCAAATTTGTGAAATCCTGCCAACTAAGATTTCAAGCTCAAAGCCAGGGAGCATGGAGGACACTTGATTCAAAAAATAAATCTAGATTGAGACCATTATGCAAGATTAATAGAAATACGAAGATCTAAGGAGCCAAATTAACGACACGCACCTTGCTGTTTGAAATCTTCGACTGTGCTTGCTTCAGGTGTGACTAGAGACAATGTACCAGGGCATCCTGCAGGACGGTCGTATTGCCCCCGATCGAGCGTGCGTCCTATGTAAACAAAGTAAATCATCGCACGTTAATTGCATCCAAAAATCTTCAGGTTCTGTTAGTGAACTGCCATCGATCGGCTAGCAAGGTAATTAAGTGCCAAGCTGCACTAGATTGATATGCTCGTAAGCTTAAAACAACTAAGTCACTACAGCTAGGACTCCAAAAAGGATCTAAAGCACGGATTAACTAATCTCTGCTGAGTTCTTAACGTTCATGATGACTAATTAATTCATTTTAAATCATGGTTACTTACACACCAAATAAGTAGCAAGGAGAGTTGGCGCAGAATGCACAGGCTGTTTACCTCAGTCAGATCCAGAGAAGTTGGCCACGATATCTCCACGGGCTCAGTCCCACAGTATCTGAGCAGAGCTGTGTATTCAATATGCAGGCATGGAAGTTGGCCGTCCAGTAGAGAAAGAGTAGCCTAGAAGTAGAAGAAGCATTGCACTAGAACTTTAAGGGGCCTGACTTATACACAGAAGATTGATATGAATTTCAAAGCCCTCAGCAGAAAATTTGACAGAAAATGGAGATTAGACTTCAGGCAGACAACCGAATCGGTAATCATGGAGAAGGGAAGCAAGAAAAGAGAAAAGAAGGCTAGATCCAGGACATTTCGTCGAAAAAGGAAGCTGCTGGGTGGAGGACGCAAGATCTACAGACGACAGAGCTCGGAGTGGCCAAATTAACTTATACGCACCTTGCTGATGATTCAGCTCCTTGATTGTGCTTCAGATCAGAACTCGTTAGGGAAAACGCATGGGAGTAATTAATACAATAGTGGCTGGGTTTTGGCGTTGAGCCTGTGGGTGATGACTTGCAGTAGTGAATTCGCCGAGGTGGCTCTGTTTTGCAGCAGTGAATTACGCAGGCAAGGCGTGCTCTGTGAGTCTGACTGCAAGAGGGCAACAACTGTGCTAATCACAAATTAGAACTGTATCCCTGTCTGGTACACGCACATGGCGAACGAAGACGAGACGATACAACTAATATTCATACTTTAATATATGACAACAGTAATAATAACATTTACTTGGAAAAAGTGTGCCAAGTTAAGTGCTTCCCTGTCCGAGACTCCATTGCTCGAGAGGAGCAAGAGGCCACGCCACGGCCAATGAGCAACACGCTGGTGCGGTGCGCGCGGCGAATTCACGCGCGGAGACTAGCGATAGATTGTGCACAGCACGTTGAGTTCTGCAGGTGCTTTTTAGGTTTAGGGTTTACTTTTAGGAACCATGCATCGTCGTTTCAGATGGCCGGCATGCGCTTTACCTAGGTAGCAACAAAAGTATCACGAGCGGTCACGCTGGCCGCCTCGACCACGTGCATCTTTTTGTTATTCATCTGTCTTGCCCGTGAAATCCGGAATGTGTCCACCACCTCTGAAAATTTGAATTTTTCTTGTGTGCGTGTCAAATTTCCCTACTTGGTCCATGTAACCCGGATCGTGTCCACCACTACTGGGAACTTGATTTTTTCCTTTATTTATGTGCCGAAGTTCCCTAAGGGCGGTTTTTAAACACACGTAGGAAAATTCACATTTCCTTGTTGGTGTTTGAAAGAACACAAGAAAATATCAAAACATCATGGACATTCATCATTTCTTTATTGAAGATAAAATACTTAGGAAAATTAACATGACCCACAGAGAAATTGGAAATTTTCGTGAGTTACGTAAAACACAGAGAAATTCATCTATCCGCGGTTTATATTCTATTTTTAATCTAGAACTCAAAATTGTAATTGATATTTCTTCCTCATGATAACTCAAAATTTAATGATTTATTTTTGTAATTTCTCTCTAAAAGCATGATATATAATTTAATGTCATTTTTGTGTGTTAATTTCTATTGATTGCATATGTTACTTATGACTCATTTCTTCCAAAAAGTCATTGAATAGAAAGTTTTTCATGAAAACTTCTAAAAGGTACATTATTAGTTTTGAATATTATGGTTAATGTATAAGGACGTGTCCTATTTTGAGAGCACAAGAGTTAGACAATGTTATGAGATACTCAAATCTTAAAGTTTGACTTGAGTTATATGAAACTATGCGAGGGGTGTATCCATTTATGAACAATGTATGGTCCCATTTGTTGTTTTTGTCGCAAATTTGCTGACCACAACTATGCTGCCACAACAATTTCTAGCATTTTTAGAAAATTTGGATGTTATTGTAATTATTATATGTTTAATTGGAGATAGATGTTTGAATTTTTCTTCTATATGGACTAGAATGGAACATGTGAGCCTAAATATATTTTTTGTGCAAATTTTTATATCTTATTGGAGGTACACATAGCTCAACTTGATATTACTTTAGATTAGCACAAACAAATTCATTTATATGATAGATAAACCAAAATTTTCACTAATTCTTGGAAGTCCTACAAGAAAACTTATATGTAGTCTAGTATACATATATAAAAAAATAATTATATGTAGGCAACTTTTTTTTACACTGGTGATCACAAATGATCACAACTTCCTGAGATTACGACTAGCATATGTATTAATGCATGCATCAACATATATTTTTAGCGACTAATAACTAAGTATCGTTTATATTAGATGCGGGATATGTGGACAGTGCAAGTGGTTCATCATCTTGGCAATAATTAAGTTGGGTAGCCCTAGGTCACATCATCTCACAATACTTGAAAAGTAGTGAAATGTACGAAGTGCTTGTAGTTACGTTTCTTTTTATTCTTTTTATCTAAACAGATTTAATAAATTCACACATAATTAAAAGGAGCATGCTTGCTTGTTTATATTTTGATGAAGTTCAAGTAAAATGATTTATGCACGGGTCGGCAGAGCGAATGTCGGGGGCACCGCGGTTGGGGTGGTCTGATCGGATCAGTACGTTGCATTCATGGCGATGCATCTTGGTGCTTCTTGACTGAAAAAAGGTTTCAAAAATATGTTTAGGTGCTGACCACATCCTTATGGGAATTTGTGCACTTTTTTCCGGAATTAATTCTCATTTCCCCCGAGCTAATTCTATTTATTAGAATGCTCTAAAACCTTTTTCACGAGCTCCAAATACTTTATTTGGATTGTTCATGTCCCCATGTATCTCTAGCAATTTTCCTATATTTTTGGGAATTTTAGAAATATTTTTCGTGCCTTAAAAATATTTCATGACTTCTCTCGAAATTGTTTTCGCATAGAAAATAAATTAAAAAAACAAGAAATACATAACCTATCCCTATCGGGCCGATCCCGAAAGCCCGACCCGCTCCGGCCGGCCCAGCCACGAGCCCACGCGAGGCCCATCCGGGCCCGGCGGAGCCCATCAACAAGCGGGAGGTCGTGGCCTTCACCGCCGCACCACCGCCACCTTGGCATGCGTGCCATGCCGGGGGAACCTCCGTGCCCGAAAACCCGAGCGTCGAGCGCCCGCGTGCCCTAGCCGCGCCGCCGAGCCCCTAGGCTCCCTATTGCGCCCGCCGCCGCCATGCCCCGCGTCCGCCATTGCATACGTTGCTTTGCTCGATTTGCCGCCTCCGTCGATCTTGATGGCAAACAAGAAACACAAGGGGCTTCATGACGTCGAGACGCATCCAAAGAGCGATTGCCGGTCACGGGAGTTCCACTAGAACGTCGCCGTCGCTTGAAGACCGAGCCGACCACCGTGGTCGTCCGCCGTCGGCCAAATTTCGGCCGACACAAAGCACCTCCCAACATCGGTGAGCATATCCACATGACTCTCTCGAGCTCCTCTTCCGGTTCCGGTATCCGGAGTGCCGACGATTTAGACACCCGGACCCGCCGTCGCCTCTATCTAGAGAAAGAAGAAGGCCCCGTTGTTAATTCAACTTGATAATTCAACTATGACAATGATACATACACAAGATCACCACCGGGATCCTTCCTTGATCTTGCTTCTAGCTCCGGAACTCCAACGTGGTCTTTCGTGCAAGGTTCCCACGTCGGCTAGGGAGACCCTAGTCAACTAGCTCGACCCTCTCCTCTCCGGGATGGTGTCCCTCTCTTCTCTGCTCCTCAGCGGCCGATGACGAATTGGATCCTCCGTGGCTCTCGACCCCGGGGCTATAAATAGCCCGAATGGCGGTTAGGGCAAAGGAGGGGACGAACGGGCACCGGACGGGGCCGGGCCGGCCGGCCTAGGCCCATCCGAGGCCCGGCCCGTGGCCTCGCTTTGCTCTATGTCGGTTTCCGTGTCTTCTAGATGTTTCCCCCTTCGCATGTAGGTCCATGTCGTCGGTTTCTCTCCGAATTGGGCATAACTCCTTGTCTTGCAAGATTCGAGGCACTTTTCCGGTTGTGTCCTCGGAGTTTGTCATCTTCTCGGATCAAGTCCCCGACTTCTTGGAGTTAAGTTTGCTTCATTGCATGACTTGTACGGGCTTCAAGGTCTTGTCATAAGGTGCTTGATGAACTTATCCCGAAATTCTTGCTTTCAATGCTAAAACCCTGCATAAACACTAAACTCCAAAACCGACATGCACACGTGAACTTGTTATACCACGGGTGTTAGTACCAATGGATAAGGTATAAAACTTATGCCAACACCGAAGGTAGCCTCATGGCTAGGTTGACGGATTTTCACCGTCAACACCGAACTTGAAGATGACCTCCCGGTGGTTGTCGTCACCGTGGTGGCCCCCGGAGTGTTGGGAGCCGGCCGGCGGAGGGGTGGCGTCGCCCGGTGCCGGCGGAGATCCGGTACTAGAACTAGACCGTGCGGCACCCGGGCCGAAGCTCCACCACGTGTCGTCGGGCCAACCGTAGAGCTCCCACGCATGGCCGGGTTGTGCGCGTCGCCGGCGGAGCTAACTCACCGGGCAGCCACAAATCTTGCCGCGGAGCTCACCGGCGGGGCCAAGATCGCCCGCCTCTAGCCGGCAAGGCCCAACCTCCGGCGGCGGGGGGTGGCCGGGAGTGGTGGAGAAGAACGAAATATTCCATTCTAGGTGGAGAAATAGAGGACAACGTTGCAACAAACAGTCCTTTAGGGGTTGAAATTATTCAGAAGAGCACTATAAAATTCGTTTAGGAGATGATTTTTGGAGCACAATATATATAATTCCTAAAATATATAATTCCTTATGATTTTATCATCTTAAGTCAAAATGCTATATTTTTTAGATAATGGAAATATATCCGGCGTCTGTGTAAAACGCACACAGCCAAGTTTTTACAAAGTCTGAAGCTAAATAGTTGATAAAAAAAGACACACAAGAAGTAAACATAAGCAATGTCTAATACTGCTTATCCATCCATTCATGAAATCTACAAAGCTTCAATTGCTTTGCTTGTCAAATGAACGGTCTTCTTTGTATCCTTAGGAGCAGCGGAGCACGAACAAGGAATGTTGCAACACCAGAAGTATCTCCACAACGAAGGCTTCAAGAATATGACGCCAATGGCGACATCATCGTCGGCTTGGTTTTCACCTGGAGATTCAAAACATGGCTATCTAAGTCGCCTCCAAGGAAGAACTGGCACCCGCAGGAGTCACCGACTAATATAAGCTTTCGCCGCAATCCCCACCACACCATGCAAGCAACCCACCGAGCTGCTAAAGGTGTCAAGCACGACCGCGACGGCAGCTATCAAAATCAATAGCTGATCATCGACCACACTAGGCTAGGGTGTCGATGGAAGATCCGGTGAGGAACCAGATTTGGGTTGCTTAAATTGCAACACCGACACTACTGGTAGCCGACAAGTATGGCAAGAATAGCCATCCACCGCAAGAAAGGCAAGATTGCGAGCACCAAGCAAACCTCAAACGGAAGGTCATGTCCGGTTGTCGGAGAACGGCCAAATGTGCCGGATCCCCCACCGCAAACACTTACCGCTAGATCACCAACACCAGCCCGTGCTCATCTTGTTACCGCCGTCTGCGACGCGAGTAAGTGCGCCACCGCCCGAGGCCGCAACTCGCCGCCGCCCGAGGCCACGGCAAACGCAGCCGAGACCGCCACGGACCACCGGCCGCCATTGCATCGTCTTCCGCCCCCTTATGCACCACACGAGGCAACGCGCCCCCTTCCACGCGGGCCACCGGATCCGCCCCCGGCCGCCGGATCCAAGGCCTCCCGTGGGGAGGGCCCGCCGCCGCCGCGGACGAGGTCCGCGGGTACCCGAGCAGCCCCACACGCGGGATGCGGGCATGCGGTCGCTCTCGAAGCCGTGGAGGCCGTGGAGATGAGGGCCTCCGTGCGCGTCCGCCGCACCGAGCGGATCCGGCACCGCGGGCGCCGGATCCGGGCGGGGGCACCCCCGGATCCGCGGGCCGCCGCCCGCCACCGCCGGCAACAACGAGGCTGCCGCGAGCGCGAGAAGGGCGGGGTAGGAGGAGGCACGGACGGCCGGGGAAGTCCCGTCGTCGCCTTCCTCGCGAGGGAGGTGCAGGTTTTTTTTTCCCGGGCCCCTGCTGCGGCGACGGCGAAGGGGAGGGCGCCGGCGGTGGGTGGTGGCGGCGGCGGATCGGGGGGTCCGCCCGAGTCGCCTCCGCTGGGAGACGACGCGGGGGTTCTTTTCACCTTAAAAAATTCAGATGGATATGGAAGGAGATATCTGTGCAGAGATTGCATGTGAGGTATGACTTTTCCAACTACTTTTAGGATGATTCATATATATATATATATATATACACATATGATATTTATATATAATTGAAAAGACAAGTATCTTGGCAGGCTTTGTTACGGTGGATTTTTAATGAAACTAATTGAATATCATTTAGTTGGTATTTTTTCTATAAATCCGATCAATGTTGAAGTAGTTCGATTTGATTAGTACAGAGGTTGTTTGGGATGAGTACAGAGGTTCTATAAATCCGAATGGGATGAGTAGCTAAGACAAATCTTTGCTGAAAGCAACCTACACTTAGAATGGCCTGCAACCTAACTAGGTTGTTTGGGATGAGTACAAGTATATATTGTCCATGCATGGAAGAGTGCGACCGTGGACTTCTTGCATTGTCTTCCTCTAGTACAATAACCTGCAAATCCCTTTCGTCACTGCCAAAGGACACGTACATGCCTCTGTATATGCAAAGGGACCAAAGTCAAACACTTTTATTACACACATCTGAAGTTTTGAACTCTGAATTACAATATATAGAAGTAAAGGTCTGATGCCTGAACTACGTTTATATCTGCAAAATACTGATGCAAACAACTGATGAGTGATTATTGAAATGCAGTGCTAACAGTGGGGTCTAATTAGGCAATAATGCAATCCTGCGGGGCGGCCCATCAAGACAAGAGCAGCACTGCAGCAGCAGAATTTTCCAACAGATTACGCCGTGTACGTTTTCCACTAGCACAGTCTGTCCAGCAGCAAAGCGGCTGTCGAGGTTGACACGGTCCTGCACAGCAAAACCAACATTTATTTAATCGACACACCATAAGAGAAAAATAGCGTAACTGTTGACGATGTTTTCCTTATTTAGTAACACACCATAGAAGGAAAAAAAACTAGTACACAGGAGTGCGTACCTGCATTCAGGCAGGGACATCCAATCGAACTAATAATAATAATCTCAGAATTGAATGTTGGGTTTGTTGGGGTGACGTTCCGCTTCGTGCCTCACCTTCTCTTCCACTTCCACCACCACCCCTTCGCTCACACCCTCCTTTCCAGTAAGGTGAACAAGCACACTCTGTAGGCACGGGAGGTGGCCCAAGGCCAGGTCGACACCAGCAAATTTGCCACCAGCGAAATCCTCATGTCGCATACGGTAAGAACACGAAGAGCCTGTAGCATCCCGAGGACTCGGATGTCATCCGTTCTCACCTGAACCATCTTTATATTAAGGTAGGACAGGAGGGAAAGCCATGCAGGGGAAATCCATGTTGGCAAGGAAGTGGCCCGATTAATATAAAGATAGCTCAGGTTGCCTAGGGACTCCACTGAGCCATCGAGGTCAGCTGCCACGTCATTTGACAATACTAGTAGTCTATTGATTTTGTGCAGTTTTGCTAGGGATCTCACAAATATTGCACACATGTTTTCATCCCATCTGCCATCCTTGTCCTTCCTGAGCCGGACATAGAGCCTCCTCAGTTGCGCTAGATGACCTAGCTCTTCCGCCATACATGCAGAATCCACAGTCACATCAAACAGCGTTTCTAGCAATGTTAGACACCTCAACCCATTGGGTAGCCTTGTACTCTTGTTAACACACAGGTAAATCAATTGTCTTAACCCTATAATACTTGATGGCAGTTCATTTATTTGAGTACCCCATAACTCCAATGTCTGCAGAAACTGTAGCTTCCCTATCTCTACTGGGAGCTCACCACCATAGCCAGTTTGTGCTAGGCTTAGATACCTCATGTGACATAAGTTCCCAACAAACCTCAGACTTGGATGGTCCCTAAGATTGCAATCTTGGAGATCCAACACACGCAGAAGACGGCAACATGAAAGGGATGCCATCATCAAATTAAACTTAGTAGAACTAAAGATAGCAATGGACCTCAATTTTGACATTTCCATTGTAGGCCAAGCAGTATTCTTCTGTAGAGATAACCTCCGAACTTTCTTGCTTCCAACTGAAGGAGGTGTTGGTTTAATAAATTGCTATATGCATGTCATAGGTTGGTGACGAATAGAAGTGTTGGTTTCATGGGATCATAAATAAAACTGTAGGATTTGATGGGGTACGGTTGTATGTGTACCTTTTGTCTTTGAGGAAATCCCTGAGTTCATCAATAAGCTGTCTTTCATCCAGTATTGTGAAATTGACAGCCATCATGTAATCTTTGTCAAGTGCAATGAGAATGTCTTTTAAGACTTTTTTCACGTATGGATTTTGTCCGACTGGAACAAAAGCTTTGTGTGGGTTGTTCATGGTAAGCTTGTCGTACACTGCTTTGACAAGGGTGGTCTTGCCAAGTCCTCCAACTCCAACAACAGAAACAATCTTTACCTCCTGGTTGGGCTGCATGTCATGATCCCCATCGGTCAGCATTTGTATGAGCTTATCCCTTTGCTTATCGATGCCCACTAGCTGTGAAACTTTTGTGTAGAGAGCCGAGAGGCGAGGATCAATGCTTGTCTGTGCTAGTGATCTGGTCAAGGGTTAACAAAATGGAGCCATGAACTCTCTGAGTGTGTGATATATGCCAAACGCATGATATGCTTGGTTTAACGCTCTCGTCACGATTTCAACAGCCTCGTTTTTGCGGAACAGAGCTAACAAGTGACCAGCCCATACGCAGTAAACAAAACTTGCATTGGCTTCCTCTAGTGATGCAACCGACAGGTCCACCAATCTCAAGTCAAGAACCTGCAAATCCCTTTCGTCACTGCCAAAGAACATCTAAAGTTTTGAACTCTGTATCACAACATATAAAACAAGTAAAGGTCTGATGACAGAACTACGTTTATATCTGATGCTCTGTATTACAAAATACATACTGATGCAAACGACTGATGACTGGTTATTGAAATGCAGTCCTAACAGATTACGCCGGGTACGTTTTCCAATAGCACAGTCTGTGTTCTTATTTGTAGCTCTGTCCAGCAGCAAAGCGGCCATTGAAGTTGATGGCAGAGCAGGCAGGGAAGGCGGCCGGACACGGTCCTACACAGCAAAACCAACATTTATTTAATCGGCACACCATAGAAGGAAAAAAAACTAGTACACACTCGTCATTAGCAGGCAAACAGCACGAGAAGAGTTAAAAGAGAAGTACGTACCTGCATTCAAGCTGGGACATCCAATTGAACTAAAAACAATATTTTCCGAATCGAATGTTGGGTTTGTTGGGGTGGGCATCCCCCTCGTGCCGCAGCTTCTCTTTCACTTCCGTCACCACCTCTTCGCGGACACCATCCTTTCCAGTCAGGTCAGCGCCGAGAATCTGTAGGGACGGCAGGTGGCCCAATGCCAGGTCATCGCCAACAAATTTGCCACCAGGGAAATCCTCAAGTCGGATACTGAAATTTAATTGTTCAAGTCTGGGCATAGCTCCACGTGGGAACAACGATGGAGCCATTGAGAAACCCAAGAATGTACACTTTATTGCACACGGGAAAGCATCGGTGCTGACTGCAAACCTTTCCAGCACTTGCACCTCTCCAAAGACTATTACGGTGAGACAACGAAGAGCCCGTAGCATCCTGAGGACCCAGATGTCATCCGTTCTCACCTGAAACATCGTTATATTTAGGTAGGAGAGAAGGGGAAGCCATGTAGGTGAAATCCATGTTGGCAAAGAAGTGGCCTGATTAATATAAAGAAAGCTTAGGTTGCACAGGGACTCCACCGAACCATCAAGGTCAACTGCCACGTCCTTTGATTCTACTAATAGTAATTTGATTTTGTGCAGTTTTGCTAGGGATCTAACAAGTGCTGCACACAGGTTTTCATCCCATCTGCCATTCTTGTCCTTCTTGAGCCGGACATAGAGCCTCCTCGGTTGTGTTAGATGACCTAGCTCTTCTGCAATGCATGCAGAATCCACAGTCACATGAAAGAGGAATTCTAGCAATGTTAGACACCTCAACCCATTGGGTAGCCTTGTACTCCTATTACCACATAGGTAAATCAATTGTTTTAAACCTAAAATACTTGATGGCAGTTCGTTTATTTGAGTATTCCATAAAACCAATGTCTGCAGAAACTGTAGCTTCCCTATCTCTACTGGGAGCTCACCACCATAGCCAGTTTGTGCTAGGCTTAGATACCTCAGGTGACATAAGTTCCCAACAAACCTCAGACTTGGATGGTCCCTAAGATTGCAATCTTGGAGATCCAACACACGTAGAAGATGACAACATGAAAGGGATGGCATCCAATATAATTTAGCAGAGCTGAAGATAGCAATGGACCTCAATTTTGACATTTCCATTGTAGGCCAAGCAGTATTGTTTTGTAGAGATAACCTCCGTACTTTCTTGCTTTCAGCTGAAGCAGCGGTCCTTTGCCTATTATCTCCTAGTGCAGTGGTAACAAAATTTTCTTGTCTTGACAAGGAACAAATTAGTTCAAGCACCATATCATGCACACGGCAACTCCAGGGGGTACCAGAAATCGTATTTGCTACCTGTATCAGGCTTCTATTTAGAAGCTCATTGAAGTAACACTCCCCAATCTCAAATAAACTTTCACTCTCCTCTCCTTGTTGGACACAATCTTCAGCTATCCACTTCCATATCAAACGGTCTTTCTCAATTTCATAATCTTCTGGAAATATACTTTGGTATAGTAAACAAGTCTTCAAAGGAGATGGTAGATCATAATAGCTAAGAGATAGTATCTTTCTCATATTATCCATATTGGCATTGCTGTCGAGTCCGGAACCAATTGAGTCACTGATTTCGTTCCACACTTTTATGTTTCTTGACTTATTAGCAAGCAAGCTAGATGTGGTTATGATAGCTAATGGCACACCTCCACATTTTTTAAGAAACTTTTCAGATACTTGAGAAAGATCTTTAGGGCATCCGTCTTCACAACCAAAGATTCTTGTGTGGAATAATGTTTTAGAGCTCTCATAAGGAAGCGGTTCCATCTTATAATACAAACCAACTTCCTTTGCAACATCATGCCTCCGGGTAGTTAGGACTATTTTACTTCCCATGCCATTGTCATCCAGACCATTTCTTATTACATTCCATGATTCAATATCCCATATGTCGTCTATAACAATGAAGTACCTGTACACATATTGCAACCGCATAGACAAATAAGTAAGCTGCTTACAATAATTAGTACTACAATTGTTTAATAAATTTATATATGCTGGTCATATGCTTGTCAAATGACTGCGCAACTTAGAGTCACTTATAGCATTATGAAGAACTAACCTAAACAACACCCTAAATCTATCTCTTATTTACCACATCTGCTATTCCTAAAAAAATAGGTCTGATTATTACCATGCGTGCATCCCAAATTTCAAATAGAAAAACTATATACAATCACTTCTAATCTCTAAACCACCAAATAGAAACCAGAAAAAATCTATCATGTTGTCGCCTCTTAAAAGTCTTAGCTCTCACCTAATGTTGTGGACTTTAATCTATATTCCATATTTAAAATAACCCTATAAATATATCTCTTATTTACCACATCTTCCGCTAGAAAAATTAGGTCCGACCTTGTCCTGCTCTCCAAATCTACTTACGGGATGTGCATCCTAAAATTTCAAAAGAAATACTATATATCATCTCGGTTAATCTCTAGACTACGAAATCAAAAACTAGAAATAATATATCTCTATTCCATATTTAAATAGGAGAAATAATATATCTCAAAGGGCCAATAGCTAATACAACCAACTAGCTCTACCATATTAAATCTAAACTACCTTCCGGTCAAAACTAATGAGAAATTAAACTCTCTCCCTCCCCCCCCTCTCTCTCTCTCTCTCACCTAATCACAAGGTTTTACCATCTATTAAATGTTTAAATTCGAGATAGAATCTATTCCAAAGGATCATTAGCTTATCAATTAACAAATCAGGTATCATGTACATTCATATTAATAATTTACAAGAGTGGACGAGGATAACTCATAGTAAATGAGCAATATGTACAATAGTCGTTGGATTACCAAGGACATGTAATGCATAGAATGTATTGAAAAAATGTTTTAAGCAATTACTGCCAATATTTAAGAGTACAAAACCTGTTATACTCAGTTTTCTTGATATCTAGTAGACGCAAGCTATAACGGGCAGGAGACAGTAAACCTTGTGATTTCGTTTTATTGTCGTGAATCTTTCAAATAATAACAAATTAAACTGCACTTCCAAGATTCTTTTACGAATAGTGTATATGCATTACGATCTTAAAATATATTGATCCCGTAACAGTAATGGCAATTAATGATCATTTATGTATGGTGTAATATTTAAACTATGTGTTGCCTATGCTACAAAATTATGTGGTCCTATGCCATATTAACAAATCAAAAGGTTAATGGAACAAACATTATTATATTATAACCATTTTAATCTTTACTATAACAATAATTAAAAATATTTATGTAGTGGGTGATGTGTAATACCTCTTGTCCCTGAGGAATTTTCGGAGTTCATTAATGAGCTGTCTTTGGTCCAGTATTTTCAAATTTAATACTGTAGTGTAATGTTGCTTGTCAAGATCAATGAGAATGTCTCGCAATATTTTCTTCAGGTCTGGATTCTGGCCAACTGGAACAAAAGCATTGAAATGGATGTCAATTGTAAGCTTGTCATACACTGCTTTGACAAGGGTGGTCTTGCCCAATCCCCCAGCTCCGGCAACACATACAATTTTCCTCTCCTGGTTGGGCTGCATGTCATGATCCCCATCGGTCAGCATTTGTATGAGCTTATCCCTTTGCTTATCGATGCCCACTAGCTGTGAAACTTTTGTGTAGAGAGCCGAGAGGCGAGGATCAATGCTTGTCTTTGCAGCTGGCTTGGGCACAATATCGTCAACTGTGTACCGTCCACGCAGTAAGGCCACCTCCTCAAGTTGCTTACTGAGAGCATCGATTGCGCCCGCAATCTTGTGGCGAGCCTTGCCTTTGCTTAAGCTAAAGAGATTGCTCATCTTTTTGACAAACCGTTTTACCTTCTTTGCATCAGGTGGCTCCTTAGGGTCCCCGTCAACATGGATGAGGAAGGTATCGATGATGTCCTCCATGTCGTAGGATGCCTCCCGACATCCCGAGTGAGACGCCGGATTTGGTCCTTGACGCCGGTCTGCAGCTTGTACTCATCGCTGAGCAGCTTCAAGAGCTTGGAGGGGAGCTTGCCCAGCGCACCCGTCACCAGGTCCATCTTATGTGCTCGCTGGCTTGCTAGATATGGTGTGGTGTAGATGCAATTCCTGTGGCCCCCCTGATGAAATATTCAATCTGATAAAAATGAACAGAAACGGGTACTTTTCAGTGAGAATTTATCATCCGAACCTGAAATTTTACAGAAGTTTGAGCAATCCAAAATCGGAAAGGCCGAAGTGAAGCAGTTTTGTGGCAATGAAAAAAAAAACAAAATGTACAATACAGCTTCAACTCAGAAGAAGAGCAGCTGTTTGATTGGCTCGAAAACGTATGCGGATGTCACACCCGACTTTCCGAAGAAAACCAAGTGTAAACCTATATGCATGCCGGGATCAAGTTTCATGCATATAGTGACATAAAAGTGTATACGAAACAATATCACGTAAGAAAAAGAAAGATTATCGGAGATTTACGCTTTATCCCGGAAACGAAGGCTCCAAACATCACGAGCGGTCGGCGGGGGTTGCGTACGCCTAGCACCAGCAACAACTTCACAAGACTTCAGAGTAGCATCCTTTTTCTGAGCAACATTGTTTATAGCAAGGGTGAGCACTTGTCGTACTCAGCAAGTGTGGAGAAAAGAATGAATGCAAAGGCTTTATAGTGGACTGGGCTATAAGCATTTAAGCAATTTTAGTTGGTCAAATTTTATTAGCACCTGATTACTAATAAAGTATAAGTTTATACCAACCCACAATTATCATAAAGAGATAGATAAGATACGCCATAAGCATATGGCAAGCACAACCAGAGAACACGATTTAAGTCCATCTTCAAGTTCAATTATCATGTGAGGGTCCAGGCCGCCCGTGACCGTGGGCACGGCTAATCGATTAGTTTTACACTGCGAGAGGTTGTACATCTTTACCCACAAGTCGCGTAAAAGTCCCGAAGAACTTTAGACCCAACCATGCGATGCCGGCCAAGCATCATACCACACTACCGAGGTGTGATTGCATAGGGACGCTACGAGGCCGTTACAAAGATCCCCAGATGTAGGCTGCCCGCTAGGTTACCTGGTCAGTGCAACGTATAAAGCTCCCGGACGAGTTGTCTTAGCTAAGCCCACACCTACGCCCGAGCAGGTCCATACGCCACTATCCGCCGAGCCACCAACCCTTATCAGGTAAAGCATACCTAACACCTAGTTCACTAATTAATAAGCCAAGACAGAGCCATATGTCTTGTGGTAGCACTGTTTTCCTGGGTGGTCGCTCCATGTTCCGATTAATGCATAGTGATCTTGTATTAAACGTCCAAAGATATAACATAAAGGCACAACATGATTCATCATTATTGTTCATTAAAACCACCATAACCCAGGTATAGCAACTAAGCATAACTACCCAACGTAAAGATAAACCCATGTTAACAAGGATTGACAATCGAAGACTAGGATAAACCTTAATAGGAACCCATCAAAATTAATGCAAGCAATGCAATGAGTGATTAAACATAATTCTTAGGACAAAAGATCAAGGACACACTTGCCTTTAACCAAAGTAATGTCGTTGCTCAGAATATATTCACCTCTTGCTCTTCAAAGCTTCTCGAACGGCGTTCACTCTAAGCGCATCAATCATCGGGCACAAACATACACAAAGTGAAGCGTCCCCTCATCCGAGGTGACCAAATGTGACACAAATACCAGTCCCAGGAGGCTGGTAGCACATTTATTACAACAGGTGGAATCAGTCTTTTACATTACGGTTACAGAAAGGGCACGGTAATGCCAACGCTACAATGAACAACACAAACGCTAACGACCACACTACGATAGCAAAGGCTTCCATAGCCTCCTCAGAGTACCACACCATGGAAGCTTTAGGTAGGGCCCCGGTACACGAGGCACGGCCGGGTGTAGGGCAATGACCTACTCAACGTCTTCTCGGGATGTAATCGGGATCCTCCTCGTAAAATAGTTAGTAAAACAAGGGTGAGCACATACGTACTCAAGCAAATCCAACCCCACCCACGGAGGGGCTTATAAGCGAGAATCATGCATAAGGTATAACAAGGATCGGGTTAAGGTTCATTTTGCAAACTTACACATGCGGGGGTTCATTTCAAAAAGGTTTTCGCAAACATTTCCATAACCCAAGTAACTCAACAGTTTTAGGGAAAGCAACGTGGATCTACCGGACTTCCCGTCCGTCGTAGCCCAGGCACACAGCCACACACACACACATCACCGGAAAACAACTCACACCAGAAAACATCCCATCCCAAACACTAGTTTTTGTGACCACACCGTGACTCGTCCAATACCGTGGACACGGATATTCGAATAGGTTTGACACTCTGCAGAGGTTGTACATCTTTACCCACAAGTAGGGTACCGTCACACGGACACCTCGGCGCGGTACGGATCCTATCATAGCCATTACCCACCTTAGCTAACACTACGAGCCACCACGGAAGCACCCAAGGGGTTATCCCACATAACCGGGGCGTACCTCACACGGAGCGTACCCCGACTCCTTGGTCTCCCGCCGCTCACCCGCACACCGGATGGCAAGTAGATTAACTAGTGGGGTTTATGCTAAGCCGTTGCCACATACAACGGTCGAGTGGTTGTACGATGATTTGGGTCAGGTGAGATGTCACGCAACCCGGTCCTTAACCGACAAGATGGACAACTCCCAACACGCTCAACCACACGGTACGAGCTTACCCATACTCCCGACACACACGTCCATCCCGTCTACCCGGATCCGTACTCATTTTCCAAAAATGTCCCATTCCCACTTTTGATATACACACGCATTTTGAAAGCACTCACACATTTTTAAAGCACTCATTTAGGCCAAAACAAGGTTCAATCATAGCAATCAAGGGTGGCTATCCTACCATGTTTTGCGGTAAAACAATATGCAATTTATAAAACGGATATAGGGTATATTTATAAAACTAGGACGAGAAGCATGCATCAAAGGGAAAAGGTTGAACTTGCCGTCTTCGAAGTCTTCGGGGAGTGCCGGCTCGGCGTCCGGGACCTCGGGCTCCTGCTCGCAGTAGTCGGCTCCGACCTCCGGCTCGGGGTACCTTACTCCGTCTACTCCGTCGGCTAAGGCATACACACACATAAGCAAGCAATATTAGCACTCACGGTTCCGGCCGAGCTCGGGGAGGGGGAAAGTGAGCGGAGGAGGGATATTTATAAGCCCTAGGGGGGGTGGTTCAGCAGGGTGAGGTCTGGGTTTAATCGTGAATGCTGGGTTACAGGGGTGGTATAGGAGTTAAGGACCTAATAGCATCTCCTACAAATGGTAAGAAGAGTGTTTATGCTAATATAAACTAAGTTAGGGTCATTTTGTAATTTATTCTAGGGTATAACAGTGTTTATTCTTTGATTAACTATTAACTTAGGGACTTAATTGGAAAAATAAAGGGAAATAATAAAGAAGGGCTTCGGTTTTGACATAATAAGGGGAAACAGGGGGGGTCCTTGGCAAAATGCCATCTCCTTCCCCCTTTCTCCCCTTCGAAACGAGGACGAACAGGGGGGGGGGGGGGGAGACGCGGCCGCGCCGGCCTCGGTCCGGCGGCGGGACGGCGAGCCCCCCGGGATTGATGGCGGCGGGGGATAGGGAAAAGAGCGAGGGGGGCTAGGGCAACTCATACCCGTGCTCACCTTCGGCTATAGGGGAGTGAGGCGGCGGATTGGTGGCGGACGGGGAGCGGCGGCGGCGCAAATGGCGATGGCGCCGAGGGGAGGGGCGGCGGTGCTCTAAAGCTTAGGCAAGGGGAAAATGGCGGTCTTGGTGTGGTGCGACGGCCCGGTGGGTGGCCTGCTCCTTTTATAGGCGACGAATGGCGGTTCGGGCTAGATTTTTCCGGCGAGGGGGGGGTCGCCGGCGGCTCGGGCTCCTTCTCGAAGTCCGGCCGGTCTGTGCGGCGTTGACGGCGCGACGGGTTGCCCTGTTGTGGGTCAATTGGTGCAGGGAGGGGGAAGATTGGACGGGACCCGACGGCGGGTGGCGAGCTGGCGCGGCGGCGGCGAGCCGGCGTTGGACGCGACGGCTCGGCGGCCGGCCGGTGTAGAACGAGAAGACGGGGGCGAGGGTCAACTTGTGTAGGGAAGGGGGGGTGGCGCGGTGGACGGGTCTCATCGGGGGCGGGGGTCCGGCCGGGAGCGTGCGGTGGTGGGTTGGACGCGACGGCTCGGGCGGGGGCAACCGATGGCCTCCGCGGTGGCGAGCCGGCACGGTGTCGTGCTGAAACGGGCGGCTCGGTCGGACGCGGGCACGCGGGCCGGGGGCGCGAGGGAGGTCAACGGCGCCGGGCGGGTTGCCGGGGGGGCGGCGCGGTCCCGTCGGCGCGGGAGGAGGAAGGAGAAGGGAGAAAGAGAAGAGAGAAGAAGGAAAGGGAGGGAAAAAGAAAAGAGGAAAAGGAAAAAGGGAAGAAAAAGGAGGAAAAGAAAGAAAAAGAAGAAAAGAAAGGAAAAATGGGAAAAGATAGGGAGGAAATTGGGAAAAGGTTTAGGGAATTAGGAAGAATTGTTAGGGAAAAATTAAGGGAGGGTTTTGTGGGGTTTTCCAATTTCCAGGTGCCGGCGTGATTTTCGGGCCGGTGATGATGGCGGAACGGACCAACCGACGGGACCGCGGCGTGCGCGGGATTCCCGGCCGGTGGCCGACCGCGGCGTTGGGAAGGTGCGCGGGGGCGCGACCGAGGTGCGGTGCCGGCGGGAATTGCGGCACGCGCGTCGGGGGAGAGAGAGAGAGAGAGAGCGGTGGCTAAGATTTTGAATGGCAACCGAGCTCGGTGGATCGGTTTTTGAAATTACGCGTGGTTTAATAGGTGATTTATTTAGAGCTAAAAACGCGGGCGTTACAAACCTACCCCACTTAAAATGAATCTCGTCCTCGAGATTCGGCTAGGTCTCAAATTGGTGGGGGAATTCTTTCCTCGCAGCATCCTCCCGTTCCCATGTAGCTTCTTCCACCCCGTGTCTACTCCATTGGACTCGCATACCCGTACTTCGGTCGTTCTTGTCCGCCCGACCACGGTGTCTAAGATCTTGACGGGCACCTCCCGGTACCTAAGGTCCGGCCGTAGGTCGATGGTCTCTACCGGTACCCGCTTCTCTTCCAGAACCTTCAAACATCGGCGTAGTTGGGAGATGTGGAACACTGGGTGTATGTCTGACATTTCCTCGGGTAGCTCCAACCGATATGCTACTGCTCCCACTTTCTTGATCACTTTATACGGGCCGATGTACCGAGGGGCCAACTTCCCGTGCACTTGAAATCTTCGAGTTCCTCGGATGGGTGAAACCTTGAGGTAGACGAAGTCTCCTGGGTTGAAGCTCGCTTCACGCCTTTTCTTGTCCGCGTAGCTCTTCCGTCGGGACCGAGCGGCTTTCAACTTTTCTCGGATGTCCGCTACTCGCTCCTCGGCTTCTTTTATCAGCGCGGGCCCAACCAGGGCACGCTCTCCTACTTCTGACCACATCAGGGGTGTCCTACATTTTCTCCCGTATAGCGCTTTGAATGGCGACATTCCCAGGCTTGCTTGGTAGCCGTTGTTGTAGGAAAATTCAGCATACGGTAGGCTCTGCTCCCAATCTTTGCCATAGGTGAGGACGCAGGCTCTCAACATATCTTCCAAAATTTGATTCACCCTTTCGACCGCCCGTCCGTCCGGGGGTGGTATGCTGAGCTGAAGTCCAGTTTGGTGCCCATGGCCTTGTGCGAGCTTTTCCGAACCTAGAGGTGAACCGGGTCCCTCTCGTCTGAGACTATTCTGCTAGGCACTCCATGCAGCTTCACTATATTATCTATGTAGAGTTTCGCCAATTTCTCTCCACCATAGGTGGTTCGTACGGGTAGAAAGTGAGCGACTTTAGTGAGTCGATCCACGATCACCCAGATGGAGTCATGTCCTTTCTGAGTCTTTGGCAACCCTACTATGAAGTCCATACCTATCTCGTCCCACTTCCATACTGGGATTGGCAAAGGTTGCAACAGTCCTGCGGGCTTCGATGTTCGGCTTTGATCCTCTGACAAGTGTCGCAGTGGGCGACGAACCGTGCAATGTCTGCCTTCATCCCATTCCACCAGTACTTCTGCTTTAAGTCCATGTACATCTTGGTGGATCCCGGGTGAATGGAATATGCTGAGTTGTGTGCCTCATCCATGATGGTCTGCCGGAAATCTCCACCTTCGGGCACGCATATCCTGTTCTTGTACCACAGGGTGCCTTGGTCATCTACCCTGAAGTCAGGGGCCTTGTTCTCTCCGGTGTGCTTGCGGATCCTCATCAGATCCTCGTCGGCTTCTTGGGCCTTCCGGATCTTCTCTTCTAGGGTAGGCTGAACACTCAGCTGGCGGACGTAGCCTTGGGGGACGATGTGTACGTTGAGTCGGGCCATCTCCTCTTGCAACTGAGCACTCTTGGGTGCTGCCTTCTCGTAGGTTTTCCGGCCTTCCCGGGATGGTAGGTGAATCTCTAGGTTATAGTCTTTGACTAGCTCTAGCCATCTTCTCTGCCTTAGGTTCGGGTCGGGCCGAGTGAAGATGTACTTTAGACTCTTGTGGTCCGTGTAGATCTCACACTTGTTCCCGATCAAGTAATGTCTCCATATTTTCGGGGCATGCACTACGGCCGCAAACTCAAGATCATGGGTGGGGTAGTTCTCGCTCATGGGGTTTGAGCCGACGGGAGGCATATGCCACTACCTTCCCATCTTGCATGAGAACACATCCCAACCCTTGTCGGGAGGCGTCGCAATACACGACAAAGTCTCGTTGAATGTCTGGCAGGGTTAGCACTGGGGCTGTGGTCAACCTCTTCTTCAACTCCTGGAAACTTCTCTCACAGGCCTCGGTCCAGATAAACTTCTTCTCTTTCTTGAGCAGCTCTGTCATGGGCCGGGCGATCTTGGAGAATCCCTCGATAAATCTCCGGTAGTACCCTGCTAAACCTAGGAAACTCCTGATCTCACTCACGTTGGTTGGTTGTTGCCGCCGGTTGGAGACCGTCTCAACCTTCCGGGGTCTACGCCTACTCCTTCTGCAGTCAATATGTGCCCAAGGAAGGATATTTTCTCTAGCCAAAATTCACACTTGCCGAACTTGGCGTATAGCTTGTGTGCCCTCAATTTTCCCGGCACCACTCGAAGATGTTGTTCATGCTCCTCCACACTCTTGGAGTAAACAAGTATGTCGTCAATGAAGACCACGACAAACTTGTCCAATTCCTCCATGAACACCTTATTCATGAGGTTCATGAAGTATCTTTGGGGCATTGGTTAGTCCAAAGGACATCACCGTGAACTCGTATTGCCCGTAGCGAGTGACAAAGGCGATCTTGGGGATGTCACTTTCCCCGATCTTGAGCCGGTGGTACCCCGATCTTAGATCCACCTTCGAGAAATACTTGGCTCCCTTCGGTTGGTCAAACAAGTCATCTATTCCGGGAAGAGGGTACTTGTTCTTAATAGTGACCTCGTTCGGCCGAGCGATAGTCCACACACATCCTCATGCTCTTATCCTTCTTCTCCACGAAGAGCACCGGGGCTCCCCATGGTGATGAGCTTGGTCTGATGAACCCACTTCGCCGGAGCTCGCTAGTCGCTTCTTCAATTCCGCCAACTCGGGGGCTGCCATCCTATAGGGCCTCTTGGCTATGGGAGAGGTTCCGGGGATAAGGTCGATTACGAACTCTATGTCCCCGTCCGGTGGCATTCCGGGGAGCTCTTCGGGGAACACATCCGGGTATTCTCGTACTACCGGGACATCTTCTATGGACTTGGCTTCTATGTTGAAAACCATTATATCCGCCTGTGTCCCCGGGTGTGGCGGGTCACTTGTATCCCGTCCGGGTTGGTCGGGTGCACTACTTTATCGGCGCGGCTTATGAGGCCCCGGTGTTGGCTTAACCGGTCCATACCAAGGATCACATCTATCCCCTTGGATTTCGGTACTACCGTGTCTGCTAGGAACTCTACCCCACTTAAAATAATTCTTACCGGGGGCATCCCGATTGACACTTAATGTCACCTCCGGGCGTTCGAGTTATCGGGGGTGCTTTGAGTAGTACCGTGGGTATGCTATGCTTCTCCACAAAGCTTGAGGATATAAATGAGTGCGATGCTCCCGAATCAAATAGTATGGTAGCCAAGACCGAGCCGACCGAGGAACTCACCGAGTACCACTCCTTGTGCTTCTCGCGCCTCCCGCGCATTGATGTGATTCACTCGGGCACGTCCATACGATTGCCGGGGCTGCTTCATCCGCCGGTTGCCGGTGTTGTTGCCGAAGTTGTTGTTGCTGCGCACCGGCATGCGGTTGGCTCCGACGCAAGCGGCCTTGGTCCGTTTACCGAGTTGGAGTAGGTGGTGGTGGTCGGCTTTTTAGCGTAGGGGCGGTTGGCGATGAAGTGCCCGGTTTCCGGCAGTTGAAACACACTCGGGAGCTATTGTTGTTGTTGTTGGTAGTGATCCGGGCGGTGTTGTTCTGTGGGGGCTTCATGGTATTCTGGTTGTAGGAGGGCTTGAACTGGGCTCTGGGGGCTTGTGAGCTTGTGGCTTGGGTTTGGGTTCTGTACTGCATCGGAGCTTGGAACCGGGACATGGGGTGTCCAAAGTTTCTCGGCCTCTGGGACCGCTCTTGCTGCTTGGCCTTGTGCTCCATGAATTTGCGCTTGTTCTCCTTCTTTTCTTCGGCCCTTGCTCTCTCCGTGAGGATCGCCATGTTCATGAGGGTATTAAAGTCCGGGTAAATCTGAGGAGTCAGCAGTGTCCTCAGTTCCGGAGTCAGCCCCTTCTTGAACATCTCTTGCTTTTTGGAGTCTTTATCCACCTCCTCGGGGGCATAGCGTGCCAGCTCTATGAACTGGTACGTGTATTCCTCCACAGACATGTTGCCTTGGCGGAGTTCACGGAACTCGTCTGCCTTCCGCTTCAGTGTGGCCTCCGGGATGTGGTAGCGGCGGAACTCCTCCACGAATTCATCCCATGTGATGGCGGAGGGATCCTTGGGCGCGGCGCGGTAATTCTCCCACCGGGCTAGGGGTCGTCCCGTGAGTTGGTGAGCTGCCGGGGAGAACCTTGTCATGGTCCTCGCGAGTGGAGGGGCTCTAGTTCCCTCGGGATGGCTCTCGGCCAATCGTCGGCATCCGGGAGGATTCACCGACCCGGCCGAAGGTGGGCGGCTTAGTCCTGAGGAACTCGATCAGCTTCTCATTCATGCTCATGGCACGGGGTCTTGGGCGGTTGATGGCATTGAAGATAGCCTCCATCAAGACAGTCTGGTTGGCTAAGACTTGAGCCAAGTCAATAGGCGGGGGTGGTGGTGGCAGGACTACATTCTCTCCTCCATCTTCATTTTGGTTAACCTCCTGTTCGGGGAGACGCTCCCTCCGATCGGCTTGCGATCCCTCAGCATCCGACCGGTGGGTCCTGACAGGGCGCCTGGAAACCATCTGTAAAGAAGCGGGTTTCTAAGAGATCTAGTTTTATGTGATGTTTAAGTGGGTTATAACGGATTTCTTTTGAAAAGGCAGGGTTTATTCTGCCGGTAAGCACACAACAAGCATACAGCAAACAAGCAAGCACAAACAAGTTTTTATTACAAACCGGCGAGGAGGATACATCCCGACTACGCGGACACATTACACGGCTAAGGACTAAGGGCGTGACTTGGACCGGTACGGCTTCATTCCTTGGGTCTTGGGGCACACTACTCGCGAGGGGAGCCGTCTTCTCGGGTCGAGTGTTCTTCCCGGCGGAATGAGCAACTCGTCATCGTTTCCGCCTTCGGGGTCTCCGTTTTCCGGGGCCGTGGCTGCGACTTCGGTGGTAGCCGTTGGGGGTTCGGTGGGTCGTTGGTGGTGCCGGTGGGACTTCTATGGCTCCTCCCCATCCTACCGGGGGTGTTCCCGGCGGGACTTGAGGTTCTCCTATGGTCGGAACGGGCGTTCCGCCGTGGGTCCATTCTTGCATGCGTTGGTCCCGGATCCTTCCGAGGCTTTCCCGGGCAACGGCTTCACCGCTTATGGCTGCGGCGGTCCTTGCTTCGGCTTGAGCCACTCGGACTTGGTGCATCCGCACCGTGACTTCGGCTTGCTCGGCCGGCTGATCCGTTCCCTCAAGTGTCCGGCCCGGTCATCAAAGAGCTTGTCCGGGGAGACAAGGTAGGCGACTACGTGGTATAGCGAGGGTCTTCTTGGTGGCGGTGTCGCTCCAAGTTCCTCATGCGGGCCCACAGCGCGGGGTCCCGATGGCGGGAGGGAAGTACCTCATCGGTGTGGGGACGAGGTGTTCTTCGTAGATTCGGCACGGGTAGCGGAGGGCTTTTCGAGGGCCAAGGGATAGGTATCCCGTGTCGGAACCCCGTGGCGGTCACGCGCCACGGCTCGATGTTGGTGTGGCGGTTGCTTCTAGCGACGGAGAGGACCACTCTACGGCGAAGAGTGCCGAGTTGCTCGTACTCTCTGCCGTAGTACCTAGGGCGCTCGGTGATACCGAGGCGCTCCGGGGAGTGGATGAGCAGGCGAGCAAAACCAGGCTCCTCCTGGCACACGCCTTGGGTCCATCCATCTTCCGCCATCTGAAAACAAAGATAGGGTTGAACAAGGTTGTGGTGGGGTACAAGAGATGGATAACTTTATTTAGTAGGAAGGTTGGGGTACATCCTTCGGGGTACACTTATTATTACTAGGACTCGTCTTTAGCCTAAACCCTAGTCTTATCCTCATGGTGACTCTTCCTCTAGCCGGATACGGCGCTTCTTTAGTGGGAGATCTTGCTCCGGTATCTCATCTTCGGTCCGGGTCCCTTTGTCCCGGTGGGTTTCTTCGGGTTCTTCTTCATCCAAGTCGGCTTCTCTTCTTCGCCTTCTACGTTCCTTTTGGAGCTCATCCCAAAACTTCTCCGAACGTTCTTTTTCCCCGAGGTAGTCTTGCGCCATGTTGTGTCGTTCAACTCTCGCTATGGTTGTCTTTACCCTTTCTAGTTCTATCCTCTCGTTCGCTCTTTCCGCTCCGTCGATCCGTCTGCTTCGCTTCTTCGGGCTTGCTCCCGATAAAGATGGTCTAGGCCTCCGAGGTATATGGATAGGTGGGAGACTCGCCTCTTCTAAGTCTTCTTCCTCTCGTTCCAAACCTCTCATGCGATCAATCCACGAGCGTCCTCTTCCTCCGGAAGGTGGAAAGAATCCCATTGGAGTCCTTCGGAGGTGCTTGTCTATAAACCACTCGTAGGCGACGCAGGCCTTCCGAGCAGCCTTGGGGTAGGTGTCGGCAAAGCGAAAACCGGTGGCGTTGACGAACCATGGCTCAATGTCGGGGTAAAGCGTGCTTCTTCCCACAAAGATCAGCAGCTTACACCGAAGGGTGCCGAAGCGTTCGTACTCCCGGTAGACGAACTCTGGCGGATCCCTTACTCCGACGCGCTCTAGGCTGAGTAGTAACAGGTTAGGGAGGCCAGGCTGGACGGGGCAGATTCCACCGTTCCACTCGGGGTTAGGCATCTGGGAACAAGCAAGAATCAAGGTAAGGATTTGGGGAAAAGGTGAGCTTAGCAAAGGAAAGGTTAGAGAGGGCCAGAGGAGGTCTCGTATCCTAGGGGTCATGTCCTACGGCCAACCTACGGCTCTGATACCACCTGAAGCGTCCCCTCATCAGAGGTGACCAAATGTGACACAAATACCGGTCCCGGGAGGCCGGTAACACATTTATTACAACAGGTGGAATCGGTCTTTTACATTACGGTTACGAAAGGGCACGGTAATGCCAACGCTACAATGAACAACACAAACGCTAACGACCACACTACGATAGCAAAGGCTTCCATAGCCTCCTCGAGTACCACACCATGGAAGCTTTAGGTAGGGCCCCGGTACACGAGCACGGCCGGGTGTAGGGCAATGACCTACTCAACGTCTTCCGGGATGTAATCGGGATCCTCCTCTCGTAAAATAGTTAGTAAAACAAGGGTGAGCACATACGTACTCAGCAAATCCAACCCCACCCACGGAGGGGCTTATAAGCGAGAATCATGCATAAGGTATAACAAGGATCGGGTTAAGGTTCATTTTGCAAACTTACACATGCGGGGGTTCATTTCAAAAAGGTTTTCGCAAACATTTCCATAACCCAAGTAACTCAACAGTTTTAGGGAAACCACTGTGGAACTACCGGACTTCCCGTCCGTCGTAGCCCAGGCACACAGCCACACACACTTCACCGGAAAACAACTCACGCCAGAAAACATCCCATCCCAAACACTAGTTTTTGTGACCACACCGTGACTCGTCCAATACCGTGGACACGGCTATTCGAATAGGTTTGACACTCGCGAGAGGTTGTACATCTTTACCCACAAGTAGGGTACCGTCACACGGACACCTCGGCGCGGTACGGATCCTATCATAGCCATTACCCACCTTAGCTAACACTACGAGCCACCACGGAAGCACCCAAGGGGTTATCCCACATAACCAGGGCGTACCTCACACGGAGCGTACCCCGACTCCTTGGTCTCCCGCTCGCTCACCCGCACACCGGATGGCAAGTAGATTAACTAGTGGGGTTTATGCTAAGCCGTTGCCACATACAACGGTCGAGTGGTTGTACGATGATTTGGGTCAGGTGAGATGTCACGCAACCCGGTCCTTAACCGACAAGATGGACAACTCCCAACACGCTCAACCACACGGTACGAGCTTACCCAAACTCCTGACACACACGTCCATCCCGTCTACCCAGATCTGTACTCATTTTCCAAAAATGTCCCATTCCCACTTTTGATATACACACGCATTTTGAAAGCACTCACACATTTTTAAAGCACTCATTTAGGCCAAAACAAGGTTCAATCATAGCAATCAAGGGTGGCTATCCTACCATGTTTTGCGAAGTAAAACAATATGCAATTTATAAAACGGATATAGGGTATATTTATAAAACTAGGACGGAAGCATGCATCAAAGGGAAAAGGTTGAACTTGCCGTCTTCGAAGTCTTCGGGGAGTGCCGGCTCGGCGTCCGGACCTCGGGCTCCTGCTCGCGGTAGTCGGCTCCGACCTCCGGCTCGGGGTACCTTACTCCGTCTACTCCGTCGGCTAAGGCATACACACACATAAGCAAGCAATATTAGCACCCACGGTTCCGGCCGAGCTCGGGGGAGGGGGAAAGTGAGCGGAGGAGGGATATTTATAAGCCCTAGGGGGGGTGGTTCAGCGGGGGTGAGGTCCGGGTTTAATCGTGAATGCTTTGGGTTACAGGGGTGGTATAGGAGTTAAGGACCTAATAGCATCTCCTACAAATGGTAAGAAGAGTGTTTATGCTAATATAAACTAAGTTAGGGTCATTTCGTGATTTATTCTAGGGTATAACAGTGTTTATTCTTTGATTAACTATTAACTTAGGGACTTAATTGGAAAAATAAAGGGAAATAATAAAGAAGGGCTTCGGTTTTGACATAATAAGGGGAAACAGGGGGGGGTCCTTGGCAAAATGCCATCTCCTTTCCCCTTTCTTCCCTTCGAAACGGACGAACGGGGGGGGGGGGGGGACGCCGCCGCGCCGCCTCGGTCCGGCGGCGGGACGGCGAGCCCCCTGGGATTGATGGCGGCCGGGGATAGGGAAAAGAGCGAGGAGGGCTAGGGCAACTCATACCCGTGCTCACCTTCGGCTATAGGGGAGTGAGGCGGCGGATTGGTGGCGGACAGGGAGCGGCGGCGGCGCAAATGGCGATGGCGCTGAGGGAGGGGCGGCGGTGCTCTAAAGCTTAGGCAAGGGGAAGATGGCGGTCTTGGTGTGGTGCGACGGCCCGGTGGGTGGCCTGCTCCTTTTATAGGCGACGAATGGCGGTTCGGGCTAGATTTTTCCGGCGAGGGGGGGGGGAGTCGCCGGCGGCTCGGGCTCCTTCTCGAAGTCCGGCCGGTCTGTGCGGCGTTGACGGCGCGACGGGTTGCCCTGTTGTGGGTCAATTGGTGCAGGGAGGGGGAAGGTTGGACGGGACCCGACGGCGGGTGGCGAGATGGCGGCGCGGCGCGCGAGCCGGCGTTGGACGCGACGGCTCGGCGGCCGGCCGGTGTAGAACGGCACGGGGCGGGGTCAACTTGTGTAGGGAAGGGGGGGTGGCGCGGTGGACGGGTCTCATCGGGGGCGGGGGTCCGGCCGGAGCGTGCGGTGGTGGGTTGGACGCGACGGCTCGGGCGAGGGCACCGATGGCCTCCGCGGTGGCGAGCCGGCACGGTGTCGTCTTGGAAACGGGCGGCGCGGTCGGACGCGGGCACGCGGGCCGGGGGGCGCGGGGGAGGTCAACGGCGCCGGGCGGGTTGCGGGGGGGGGGCGGCGCGGTCCGGTCGCGCGGGAGGGAGGAAGGAGAAGGGAGAAAGAGAAGAGAGAAGAAGGAAAGGGAGGGAAAAAGAAAAGAGGAAAAGGAAAAAGGGAAGAAAAAGGAGGAAAAGAAAGAAAAAGAAGAAAAGAAAGGGAAAATGGGAAAAGATAGGGAGGAAATTGGGAAAAGGTTTAGGGAATTAGGAAAAATTGTTAGGGAAAATTAAGGGAGGGTTTTGTGGGGTTTTCCAATTTCCGGGTGCCGGCGTGATTTTCGGGCCGGTGATGATGGCGGGACGGACCAACCGACGGGACCGCGGCGTGCGCGGGGATTCCGGCCGGTGGCCGACCGCGGCGTTGGGAAGGTGCGCAGGGGCGCGACCGAGGTGCGGTGCCGGCGGGAATTGCGGCACGCGCGTCGGGGAGAGAGAGAGAGAGAGCAGTGGCTAAGATTTTGAATGGCAACTGAGCTCGGCGGATCGGTTTTTGAAATTACGCGTGGTTTAATAGGTGATTTATTTAGAGCTAAAAACGCGGGCGTTACACAAAGCAAACAAACAAGCATACTAAGAACAAAACACCAATCAAAAGAAACTTTAAAAGAACGCACTAAAGGATAGGCTCGATTAGATGGATCACTAAAGAACACAAAGTGTGCTTGGAAGGGAAAGACTTGGTTAACTTTAATGAGATGGTTGTGGAAGATTGAGCAAGGACCGGAAAGATCACACTAAGAGAGAGCTCAATTCTATTGGTTACGCAACGACGAAAGAACGATAAAAACAAAAATAAGGTCGAAGCTATCGAAAGGTTATTATCGGACAACAAGAGACTACGTGCTTCATATGTTTTAATTAGAAAATAATGTGGCAAGAATATTACCAAAACATGTTATATTTAATTAAGAAAACACGATAAGCCTAATCATATTTTATTAACAGATATTTAAATACAAGTTATATCAGATTAACAATTAACATTAAAAGACAAAGCATGTGAAAGAATCTAATCGAATAACTTTATATTGCGTGTTCAACTAAACATATTGATATTGAAAAGGCATTTACAATATCATTAAGAAGATTAACTTATTATGAAAACCGTTGCTTAACACTATGCATCTTTTATTTAACAAAAACTAGTTATAAATAAGAATGAAACAAGTTACATATTAATTCAAGAAAACTGGGGTATATCCTAATCACTTTTATTTAGAAAAGCTATGGAATAAGTATTAGTCAAAATTAATCATAATTAATCATGCAACTTTAGTTTTAAAATAAGTAACAGGTGATACACATGCTAACGCACAAGGTTAAGGTGAAACGAACGAGAACGGCACAAACGTACTATAACAGTACAAAACTAATCTACGCGTTAGGAGGAACATGTCAGTGAAAGAATTACTGGGATCTGAATTGAATTGAGTAAGGTATGGATTTTTTAGATAAAAAATGATAGCTGATGGAACAAGATTGTAAGGATGATGTCATCATGAGGTAATAATCCAACAAATGAGTTAAATGGATAGATCTAACAAGAGCAAAAGCTTTATAGATAAAGAATTATCATGTAGATAAAATAAATGGTCGGCACAAAGATATTTACGGGGCTTCACTATCAGGAAAGAATTGTAGAGGATATATCTAGCTAATTTGGCAAAACAGTGAGGCAATTAATATAAAGGGAGCTTGAGCAGGGTCTTGCTTTCTCCAATACGCATACAGATGCACTTGCATGAGAGAGTGGAACCGAGGGGTGCATGCATGTACAAATGTGTTTTGCTTGCTAATATGCATACATGGGCATACGATAGATATCAAGAAAGTGAACGGACATACATGGGCATACGATAGATATCAAGAAAGTGAACGGACGAGGGATGCTCACCAAGATGCAAAACGAAGCTTGCACGGAACGGAACAGAGGGTCGGGGATGTACGTGTAGATCGGCTTCACGCAGACGAGGTGTGTTCAGAGGGTGAAACTACGACGGTGACCAGGCAGACGGGTTTCTTGGCCGGTGACGCTCCGCAGCAAACGATGATCAACGATGATGGATGCGACAGCAACAGATCATTAACTAGAGAAACGGGATGAAGAAACAGATCAACAAAGCTGTCGGCGTGCTCACCACAGAATACGGCGATCGACAATGGCAGCAAATTAGGAAACGGGAGGCATGGGTGATCGGTGAAGCTTGGCATCAGGCAACGACAGCGGCTTCTTCTTGACGGCGGCGGTGATGGAACTCGATCTGGTGGCCGACAGAGAGAGGAACGTGCGGCCTGAGTTAGCGAGCTCCTCGTCGTGTCGGCATGCTCCACGACGGTCGACAGGCCACAACAACACGTCCTAGATGGCAAACTCCAGCTTGGTGTTGCGGAGCTCCCTGCGTAGGGGGCGAGGCCGCGTGGTGCAGCGCTAGGTCTCGCATGAGGTCGAGGTCGGCGGCGGCGCGGCTCACGATAGACCTAGGGCACACGTACGGGGAACAACAATAGATGAGAAATAAAGAGAGCCCACAGGATGTATCTTGCTGTTTATTTTATAGGCCACGCAACGTGCGTACTGCCGATAGACGATCCAGCCGGCCCTTGTTGGAAACAAACTTGGTCAAGTTTCAACTCACGTCCATCTACAGCTTGGAGGGATGAGACGCTGACCTGAGGGACCAGCTAGGCACCGACGCAACGATGGAATAGGAAACGGAAAAGTTAAACATGCAAACGAGAACTGATCTGCATGCGTTCCGTTCACGTGCACGGCAAAACCGCAGCTTCACTTTGTCCCAAGAAGGAACTGCTGATACGAATAGAAATATAAATGGAAATAAAAAATAATACATGTAGCCATGGGGATATGGTTGTATAGGATCTCGAAAAGAAGATGGATTGAACACGGCAGAATCAAAAGTAACACATGGAGATGGTGGAGTAAATTACGTGACTGGATTTTTGGAATTATGGAGGCCAAATAAGGTCTCAAGAGAATAAGGTGAAACTTGTTGCACATTACCACATGGAGAGAAAGGTGGCACGGCGGCACCGGTGCTTCGGCGACCTAGGGGCTCGACGGCGGCGAGGAACGGAGAGAGAAGGACTAGGGGATCACGGATTTGTGCTCACCTGCAGAGGAGAGGAGCGGGAGTGGCCGGAATCCGCGGGAGACGGCGGCGGTGTCAACGGGCCGGCGGCTTGGTCCGGCGGCGGCGTCTTGAGCAGGTGATGCAGGGCGGCGGCGGCTAGGGCACGCGAGGGGCGCGCACGCCGAGGCGGGCGGCGGCGGCCGCCGTGGCTCCCTCGGCCTGCGGCCGATGGGCCTCGCGCGGGCCGGGCGGCTGGAGCGGGTCGGGCCTTCGGGCTCGGCCCGTTAGGGAAGGATAAGGTTTCATTTTTTTTATTTTCTGAAATACATTTCCAGTACAAAAGAATTCCAGAGAAACTCCAGTAATTCATTTAAAGCACTAAAAATACTCAGAAAATCCTAAAAATTCTGGAAAAAATTCCTAGAGATAGATTGGGACACGAGCAATCCAAATAAAGCATTTGGAGCTCATGAAAAAGATTTTAGAGCCTTCTAATAAATAGAAATAGCTCAAGGAAAATGAGAATAAATTCCAGAAAAATCCGGAAAATTTTCGGGAGGGTTGGACAACTCCTAAACGCATTTTTGAAACCTTTTGCACTCAAGAACCACTAGATGCATCGGCATGAATGCAACACACTTAACTTTTTATTTAATTTAGAAAATCAAACGATGGATTTTTCCTATACTATATTTCCTGTAAATAAAATAAATGTTGGGAAAGTTTTAAAATTATGGGAAAATCATTGTTTAATTGTTTTCACTATTCACATCCCGAAATTGGAAATTTCGGGGTGTGACAATGAGCTAAGCACCTATAGTCTTACAAAATGAGACTACTTGCGAGATCAGCTGTGGTGATACGTAGTTTTAATACAAGAGAGAGATATATCCAATGAACATCACTGATGTATGTGTGCCTGATGAACATTACTGATGCATGTGTGTATACCCAATGCACAAAGGATATATATATATATATATAAAAGCCGTGAGCCCCGGGCTTTGATGTGAGCCAATAGTCGGGCTCAGGGCAAATAGCCATTTTGCCGCCAGCCAGATTCCAGGCTAACGGCAAATCCTAATTTTGCTGTGAGTACTTCTTTGGCGGATGGCAAAAAACCATTATATCATCTCAAAACACCTTCATAGCTTTTATCTAACTAATTAATCATATTTTTTTAATCAATTCAATTTGAACCGCAACTGATTCAAATAATAGAGGAAAATAAATGAAAGAATTATGTTCATGTTATTTAGCCAAATTTGAGACCTTGCCCACAAAATGAAAACAATTTTCCAAACTCTTGTCCAGGAAACACAAACAAACACGCACCAAAACAATTTTAATATTCTAAAAACGCAAATGAAGCCTAAAAATCATGAAACTTGTCACCGAGAGCAAACTGGCCTTTGCTGTGAGTTTCGGGCTCACGGCAAACCCAGGATTTGCCGTAGTGTATGTATCACTACTGGAAACCCATCGATGTGTGCCCAATCATTCGTCATGTATTTTCTATCGGGCACATCTCGACGTCAACGTTCGCTGTGTGTTCCCAGAAACACATGATAAACAACTCATTCACCATGTGCCTCCATTAGACACAACTCCTTCGCAATGTGACGAGGTTACTACACATGGCGAAAAGGGTCATGTGCATTCCGCGCTAGCCGTTACTCTTCGCCGTGTATCAAACGATCACATACGACCACTATACCTATTTGTCGTGTGTTAAACGAGGACACACGTGAACTATACCTATTCGTCGTGTGTCAAACGAGGACACACGGTGAAGTATACCTTTTTGTCGTGTGTCTTTTATGGCACACTACAAAGGAGCTCAAGAAAGTCATGTTCCAACCTCCAAATTTTTTCTCCACTCCATATAGAATATCTAGTAATCTATATGTAAAAAATTTAAGCATTTTTGCATTTGTTTGTTATATTTAACTACTTAATTACAGTTAATGCAATTTTGAATCAAATCAAAATGGAACTGCAAGTGATTTAAATAATAGAATAAAATGAGTGACAAAAGAATGTTCATGTTATTTAGGCCAATTTAAGGACTTCACTGTTAATTCAAAAGATAATTCGAACAACTTGACTAGGAAACATGACCACGTCCATGTTCCTAAATGATTTTAAAATTTTGAAAAATGCAAAAAGTCCATGAATTATGAGATTTATCAATATATCATCATATCATATGTGGAGACTACGAAAAAATTGAGTAGGTTTTGCATATTTTTCACGTATGATGCTTACAAACATATTTGAAAAAGTTTCATAGAGATAAAGAAGGATGTGGTTAGGTTTTAACTGATCGTGATGGTCGAATTTGAGATTGACTTAAAAAGTTTTTCTAATCTTCACATTCACCATGTTGTACTCCATGATAAAAGTTGGTATATTTCGTGTTTGCTTGCTATATTTAACTAATTAAATGCATTTGATAAAATTTTTGAAAATAGAAAACAATATCATGGCCCCAAATGTTTGCACTCGACGAACTATGATTGGGCGAATCGGCCCAACTCCTGACCCAATAGCCTGTCGCCACTTTCTCCATCTTACCCTTGCTATAAAACTACCCCCCCCCCCTCCTCACAACACACCACCTGCCCCCTCTACTCCTCCCTCTCGCAACAGCCGGCGCCAACCCCTCTACTCCTCCCTCTCGCAGCAGCCGATGCAGCCCCTCTCTCATTTCCACCAGCAACACCTCCCTCCCTCCTCCCTCCTCAATGGCGCCTCCTACACTCTCCCTCCGCCCCTTTGCTACCCCTCCCCTTCCCCCTCCGGTTGCCCCTCACTGGGAGTAGGGAGCATCAGCGAGGAGCGGGGGGCAACAGCGATGGTGGTTGAGGATGCGGGGCGGCGGATGCGGTGAGGGAACCCGACGGTGCGGTCTTGGCGGCGGATCCAGCGACGGTGCCCGTCGGCGCGGCGTCGACGGCGGATCCAGTCGACCCGGTACACACCTCTCTCTCTCTCCATGCTTTCACTCTCCCATCACTGATCCCCTTCATCCCTCTGTCTTGCCCACGGCGGTGAGCGTAGATCTGGTGATCGCGGCCCTAGATCCGGCGGTGCCTCGACTTACTCCCACGACAACGAGATCCGGTGAAGGAGGTATGTGATGATGGAGGGTGTGATGGCAATGGGAGCGGCGCAGTGGTGGTGGTGGGAACGGTGACGAATCAGTGGTGGTGGGAACAGTGGCAACAAGGGTCGCGAAGTGGTGGTGGTGCTTGTGGTGTGGTGGTGGTGCTGGGAGCGGTGACGGTGCAGTGTTGTTGGTATTGGGAGCGACAGTGGTGTTGGCCATTGTTGTTATTTGTTTGGCAAAATAGTTGTCGTGCGTAGGATTTGGTAAATGGCGAAGCCCACCCCTGCGCCATCCGCACCGCCATCTCTGTCCCGTGCCGTCATCCTACCTTTTTTGGCCATGCGTCCCATGGGGTCACCAAGAGCTCGATAAACGACACACGGTGAAGAGGCCTTTCACCGTACATGGGGTCCTCGTGTCGTATTCGTCATGTGTAATGGCTTTTTACACACGGCGAAGATGTCGCTACGTGTCTTTCATTCTTCGCCATGTGCCTAGGAGTAGGACACGCGGCGGCTTCACAGATTCCGGTTGTGTATGTACATCAGCTCAAGCAGTTTAATACTATCAAGTCAACCATGCATCAAGTTGAAAGGCACAAATCTCTAGCTCATTTCACTATGTAAAGTATACTCGTTCTGTACGAGCTCTAATATATAAACTGAGAAAAAAAAGATAAACAGTACAGTATTGCATATGAAATTGAATAAGGTGCGTGACTTCTCCAAAAAAAACACATGAATTTATTTTCCCCACATTTGGTTGTTCAGATTAAAATTTTCTAACGCTCTCGCTCCCACGTAAATCATTCGATGTAAGAGAGGACAAAGAAAAACAGAGCGACACTGAGAAATCTATGAAAGCATGCAAATTTGTGAAATCCTGCCAACTAAGATTTCAAGCTCAAAGCCAGGGAGCATGGAGGACACTTGATTCAAAAAATAAATCTAGATTGAGACCATTATGCAAGATTAATAGAAATACGAAGATCTAAGGAGCCAAATTAACGACACGCACCTTGCTGTTTGAAATCTTCGACTGTGCTTGCTTCAGGTGTAACTAGAGACAATGTAACTGATAGATGGTGTTTGCCACAGCTCTAGGATAAATCAGCCAGGTACCAGGCCGGGCATCCTGCAGGACGGTCGTATTGCCCCCGATCGAGCGTGCGTCCTATGTAAACAAAGTAAATCATCGCACGTTAATTGCATCCAAAAATCTTCAGGTTCTGTTAGTGAACTGCCATCGATCGGCTAGCAAGGTAATTAAGTGCCAAGCTGCACTAGATTGATATGCTCGTAAGCTTAAAACAACTAAGTCACTACAGCTAGGACTCCAAAAAGGATCTAAAGCACGGATTAACTAATCTCTGCTGAGTTCTTAACGTTCATGATGACTAATTAATTCATTTTAAATCATGGTTACTTACACACCAAATAAGTAGCAAGGAGAGTTGGCGCAGAATGCACAGGCTGTTTACCTCAGTCAGATCCAGAGAAGTTGGCCACGATATCTCCACGGGCTCAGTCCCACAGTATCTGAGCAGAGCTGTGTATTCAATATGCAGGCATGGAAGTTGGCCGTCCAGTAGAGAAAGAGTAGCCTAGAAGTAGAAGAAGCATTGCACTAGAACTTTAAGGGGCCTGACTTATACACAGAAGATTGATATGAGTTTCAAAGCCCTCAGCAGAAAATTTGACAGAAAATGGAGATTAGACTTCAGGCAGACAACCGAATCGGTAATCATGGAGAAGGGAAGCAAGAAAAGAGAAAAGAAGGCTAGATCCAGGACATTTCGTCGAAAAAGGAAGCTGCTGGGTGGAGGACGCAAGATCTACAGACGACAGAGCTCGGAGTAGCCAAATTAACTTGTACGCACCTTGCTGATGATTCAGCTCCTTGATTGTGCTTCAGATCAGAACTCGTTAGGGAAAACGCATGGGTGATGACTTGCAGTAGTGGATTAGCCGAGGTGGCTCTGTTTTGGTAGGGAAACTATCTGCTTGCTACCAAGGCCTGTGACGTAGGTCAAGGCGTGCTAATCACATTGGCGGGTGGTAATTTCAGGATTAGTACTGTATCCCTGTTGCATAGAGTACAAGTATAGCATCACGTGCAGTCACGCGCGCGGTGGTGCCCGTCAAACCCGGATCACCCCCCTGTCTGCAATTAATATTTTTTTGTACATGGCGAACGAAGACGAGACGATATACCTCTGGTACCATTATATTCATACAGTAATATATGACAGCAGTATAGGATTTGAAAAGCAATAATAGTATTTGAAAGTGCACTCAGGTTGTTTGGGAGCTTTACCTAGGTAGCAACAAAAGTATCACGTGCGGTCACGCTGGCCGCCTCGACCGCGTGCATCTTTTTGTTATTCATTCATCTGTCTTGGCCCATGAAACCCGGATTGTGTCCATCACCTCTGAAAATTTGAATTTTTCTTGTGTGTGTCAAATTTCCCTACTTGGTCAACTTGATTTTTTTCCATTACTCCCTCTGGTTTGGTAAAAGAAGACGTTTTGGACAAAATTTGAGCCAAACATTTGGAATATAAATCATGAATAACTTTCAAGTTGTTGAGTTTAGAACTGTGAAAACTAAATGAGTAGATTTGTCTTGTAAAATACTTTCATAAAAGTATACATTTGTTAGTTTTAAATAATTATTTTTGTAAAAATAGGAAGTCAAATTTGCGCTTTCGAGACCGTGTCGCTGTCCTAAACGTCTTCCTTTACCAAACCGGAGGGAGTATGTGCCGAAGTTCCCTAAGGGCGGTTTTTAAACACACGTAGGAAAGTTCACATTTCCTTGGTAGGGTTTGCGTACGTGTATTCAAAGCCATGAGTACTGTTGGGGAATTCAGGAAAACCCGTCACCCTCGAAACGTTAAGCTTAACAAAGTTCTCAAAGCATGTTTTTCAGGAGCAGGGAATTCGCGATTCTCGGAAGCCTGGAACCCGTGAAGTCACGAAATCGCGAATGTGCAGTATTCGGGAATCTTGATTAGGTGAAGAGGCGGAGTCACGAACATGCGGGAGCCCGGAATCTCAACTGTTGATGGTCCGAACTTCGGAGAACTGCCGATTCGGGAATCTGATGAAGACTCTGTTCGGGACTCAGGCGCGTGGACATGCACGAACCTGTTGGGAAGCAAGAGCCACTTCGGGAATCTGTTGAAGACCTAGTTCGGGAATTTCGGGCGAAGACATTCACGAACCACGGGAGAAGCAAAGTCAAAGTTGTAGTCCCAAAAAGTCCGGGTTTAGAGTGTGAACTAGTGGCTGACTTGTAAATATGTTAGGTAGGAAAAGACATTCTTGTGTGTGTTCACATTAGGAATATTCTCCGAGCCCGAGGGGGCACGTGTAAACGGATTCAGACTTTTTTGGAACTTGTGCTACTTGCAGAGAGATTTACAGTCTCTTTGCGCCCTAATCTTGTACTTGAACGTGTTGAGAACTCTACTCGTGTTAGGGTAGTTATCCGAATTTTTCGGGTACCCCCAACAAGTACGCACGCGTGTTGTGAGTGTCTGCGTTGTACTGTGTAATTCTCAAAAAAAAGAACACAAAAAAATATCGAAACAACATGGAAATTCATCATTTCTCCATTGAAGATAAAATACTTAGGGAAATTGACATGACTCACAGAGAAATTTAAATTTTTCGTGAGAGTTACGTAAACACATAGAGAAATTTATCTATCAACGATTTATATTATATTTTTAATCTAGAACCAATAATTGAATTATTATTTCTTCTTCATAAGAACTCAAAATTTAAATACTTGTTTTTGTGATTTTGTTGGGGTTCCAAAAATTGGATAGAGTCCCCGAACACAAGATTCCGAAATGAACACACAAAAGTAGAACCGAAGGAGGGGACAAGGAATCCGCGAAAGTCTGTACTTGCCTCAAAAGTTGTGAATTCCTTTACACGTGCCCTCGGGCCCCCTTTTATAGGGAGACTAAGGGACTTTTACACTCCGAGGTTACCCACGAATCTAGATAATATTTTTAGTGTGAACATGTACATGAATGTCTTTTACATCTCGTGATTTGTGGGGCCAATTTCATACATTTACAAGCCTGCCACTAGTTCACACATCATACCTGGACTTTTTGAGATGACAACTTTGACTTGATTTTCCATTGACTTCCGAAACCTTATTCGTGAAGATCATTACTTATCAAGACTCACAAACTGAGATTCCTTAAGCTTCCTGAAGTTCGCAGATTCGTGACTTCCCGAATTCGCCAGATTCCAGTCGTCCTGAAACAGGCAGCTATTGACTGTTGATTATCATATCAAAGTTCGTTTGGACTTGGAAGCAGACAAGTCCTCTGTCGTAGTCAAGGGACCCTTCTTCCCTTAAGTGTGAACCCAAAGTATCGAATCCGTGGAACAATGTGTAACGCAAGATTCAATCTAATAAGCGGAAAAACACTTTGATCTTGGAAAGCGGAAAACATGGACAATATCACCACCGGTATCCTACCTTGATGTTGATCCTAGCTCCGGAAACTCCAATGTGGTCTTCCAAGCAAGGTTCCCACGTCGTCTAGGGGAAACCTAGTCGACCATCTCGACCCTCTCCTCTCCAGAACGGTGTCCCTCTCTTCTCTGCTCCTCGACAACAGATGACGAATGTATGTCCTCGTGGCTCTCGGCCAGGGGGCTATAAATAGATTGAGAGGCGGCTAGGTCAAAGGGGGCGTCGAACCAGGCCTGGAATGGGCTGGGCCGGCCGGCCCAAGCTCGTTTCAGCCTGGTTCGGCCCCGGTTTCCTCCAGGCTTGCTTCTCGCACGATTCCTTATTTGCATGCACTTGCATGTGGGCCTTTGACGACGTTTCCTTCGCAGTTAAGGCTTGAATCTTGCTATCCAAGCTTCGTCATTTCCTGGTTGAGTCCCTGAAGATTTGCATGTTGACGCTTCGGTCCTCGGGTCATTTGGATTCATGTTCATCACGTGTCTTGACTTTTGTCAGGCTTCATGATCTTCTTCCAAAGTGCTTGATGAACTTATCCCAAAAGTCTCCTCTTTAGTGTAGATTTCCTGCGTAAACAATAAACTCCAAAATCGACATGCAAGAGTGAACTTGTTATATACGGGGGGTTAATTCCAGTAGTTAGAATAATAAATCAATGCCAACATTAAAGGTAAACTCATGGCTAGGTTGACGGAAATTCGCCGTCAACATTTCCCCCATGCTTAAACCTTGCTCGTCCTCGAGTAAGCCTTTAATGAATATCAGCGTTGCCTTTCATTACTTATACCCTGCACTTGATCATACATGAGAAAACATAATGCTCTCAAGGATTTAATCATTAAAGTCTCATAATGTACTAGCCTTCATCCTTATGGAGGGTAGATATTAACTTAAGCACTTCCCACAAGTAATTACCTCATGCTCTCAAATTTCAAATGTATCTTAGAAATTTTGAAATCAAGAGCGAGATGAAAAAAGGAGCTAAACCAAGTTCAAAAACAAACTTGCTTGCATCTTGCTCATGTACTCTCATCTTATCTTGTCTCTCAAAGCCTATCCATTCTACTCCTTTCCCCTCTCAATATATATAGTGGAAGGCTTTATATGGAGGTATAGGGGAAAAGCTTAGTCCTACCAAGAGATTACAAATGAGATGTTGTCAAAACAAGACAAGCTTCTCATGGTCTTACCGAGACTCGTAAAAAAGGTCATTGGAAAATAAGTTTTTATCAAAGAGGGGGAGAGGAAAGTACACACACTTTGAGATACGTGGACATGTGCAAATGGCAAAGAGTGATCCCGAGGCACAAAGGAAGTCCTCGTTATCGGATTGCACATGGTTGGAAAGATGAGTTTGGATCTTAAATCTTGAAACTTTTGAGATTCCTAATGCACTTTAGAGAACCGGAGAGTTCACTTTATTTTAGTTTTATAAACTCATTTTTTTTCTCATACATATTTTTAAATTCATATTTTTTCATACATATTTTTTCCTTTTTTATCTATTTCTTTTTTCTTTATACACATCATTTTTTTCTTTCATCATTTTTTTATTTCCTCCCCTTGAACTCTAAATCGCATTGTACCTACCTCCTCCACCATGCTTAGACATTTGCTCGTCCTTGGGCAAAGAGGTGATAGAGATAAGGTAGGTACTAGAAATATTTTTCCTTTGGAGAGATACTTAAAATCTTCAACCTTGGCACCATCTTCCAATCTTCCTTGCAACTGATGATCCATACTCAATGATAGGTTGTGGTCAAAGAGGTAAACACAAAAAAATGATATTTTTGGTTCTACGGGTGGATATCCGGCGAGGTTTGTGAAATCTCCGATGTGGGGATACATAATACACAGATAGAAAGGCTAGCAAAAAGATAGATATACAAAAACAGGATGACCAGCTTCTTAGTCTCGGGCCAGAGAACTCAAGGCCTGAAATAACTCACCCAAGAATAATTCTTGTATACTAAGGTTTATGCATTCAATATATATATATATATGTGTGTGTGTGTGTGTGTGGCTTAGGATGGGTAGAGCAAAATGCAAGTACATTAATGACAAGGTCAACATATATATTTTTTAAGAACAAATCATCTTTAACTCATCTAAAATTGAGAGCATGAAAATAACACTATGGGCCTTACTTTTATCATAACTCCACAAAAGATTAAGCTAGCATTTAATTAATTTCATATTCATATGAAACAGAGCATTAGTTTAATCATGCATAAAACAAGTACAAAAGTTGAGCAAAGTAACAACTTTTCATCATATATTATCATGGCATCAACTTAATATTTTTACCAAAGGTTGATTAAGGTGGGAAACTTTATTCATGGTGATCTTAAACTAACTCTACTATTATCATGCATGCTGAAAATAAATAAAAACAGAAAATGCTACACATATATAAACTTGCACAGAAGCTGAAAATTAAAAACAGAAAAAAGAGAAAATCAATCCGAATTTGGATGCATTATTACTTTCTTTTCTTCCTCCTTATTTCTTTATTTTCCGGTGGTTGATATTGATGGTCCGGCGCGTCGTATCCTTGCTTGTATTGTGATTGTGCCGGTCCTCCTCTAAATTGCTCCAATGGTGAAGGCGACCAATTTTATAGGCAATATTTGTGGTCCCTTCTTCTTGTATGTGTTGAATGTATTGCCATGAAAACTTCATGAGGCACATGTATGGCGGAGGACATGGCGGCATGGCTGCCCACTCCCCCATGCTTGAATCAGCACACTTCTCCTTCATAAGGTGGTGCCATCGGGATCCCTCCATGTGTTTGTTTATTAACTTCATGTGCAGCCCCTCCTCCGTCTTGGGCTACGGAGGATGATCCCTCTTACAGAATTTTACTCTTAAATTTTTTTTGTCGGTACAAGAAATCCTTCCCCTAACCAATTTTTATCTCCCTTAGCCCCATGTTGGAAAGAGGAACGTCAACTTGAACCCTGTCCTCTCATCTCCACTAATTTTGAACTACCCAAGAGAAACAGAGGAATCGCTTGTTGGAATATTAAACCAGCTCCCGTGACCATGGACTGATCACTTTATTTGATCATTGATTTTTACATGAGAAATGGATCATTAATCTGACCCAACATCCACGGTACGTCGAATGTTTACATTAGAGACGACTTCATGAGTCCGATAATTGTTGACAAAGCTTTTTGTTCTTATTTAGTACATAACACCATATATATAAAAAACAGATTTTCTCAAGTCTGTAACAAGCTAAGCAGCTAACATATATAGATTTGCGAAATGCCATGGTAAGACGACGGGCATGAACTGACTCTAGTAAACAAACAGCAGAAGAGTAAAAGAGTGTATGTGCTTGCATTCAGGCAGGGGCATCCAATAATTAGTTGAAGTAAATGTTGGGATGGTTCGGGTGGGCGTCATGCCTCAGCTTCTCTTTCACTTCCGTCACCACCTCTTCACTAACATTGTTCTTTCCAAAAAGGTTAACAAACACACTCTGTAGGCACTGGAGGTGGCCCAAGGCCAGGTCGTCACCAGCCAATTTACCACCAGCAGCGAAATCCTCAAGCGGGATACAGAAACTTAAGTCTTCAAGCCTGGGCATGGCTCCATGTGGGAACACCGATGGAGCCATTGAGAAACCAATGAATGAACACTTTACTGCACATGGGAAGGCATCAGTGCTGACTGCAAACCTTTCCAGCACTTGCATCTCTCCAGAGGCTTGTACTACAAGAAAACGAAGAGCCTGTAGCATCCCGAGGACTCTGATGTCATCCGTTCTCACCTGAACCATCGTTATATTTAGGTAGGAGAGAAGGGGAAGCCATGCAGGGGAAATCCATGTTGGCAAGGAAGTGGCCTGATCAATATAAAGAAAGCTCAGATTGCCCAGGGACTCCACCGAACCATCATCGAGGTCAGCTGCAACGTCATTTGAGAATACTAGTAGTCTATTTATTTTGTGCATTTTTGCTAGGGATCTCACAAATGCTGCACACATGTTTTCATCCCATCTGCCATCCTTGTCCTTCCTGAGATGGACACAGAGCCTCCTCAGTTGCGTTAGATGGCCCAGCTGTTCTGCCATGCATGCAGAATCCACACTCACTTGAAAGAGCGTTTCTAGCAATGTTAGACACCTCAACCCATTGGGTAGCCTTGTACTCTCATTACCACATAGGTAAATCAATTTTCTTAGCCCTATAATACTTGATGGTAGTTTGTTTATTTGAGTACCCCATAACAACAATGTCTGCAGAAACTGTAGCTTCCCTGTCTCTACTGGGAGCTCACCACCATAGCCAGTATCTACTAGGCTTAGATACCTCAGGTGAAATAAGTTCCCAACAAACCTCGGACTTGGATGGTCCCTAAGATTGCAACCTTGGAGATCCAGCACACGTAGGAGATGGAAACATGAAAGGGATGGCATCAAATTGAATTTGGCAGAACTAAAGATAGCAATGGACCTCAATTTTGACATTTCCATTGTAGGCCAAGAAACATTGTTCTGTAGAGATAACCGCCGAACTTTCTTGCTTTCAGCTGAAGGAGGGGTCCTTTGCCTGCTATCTCCTAGTACAGTGGTAACAAAATTTTCTTGTCTTGACAAGGAACAAATTAGTTCAAGCACCATATCATGCACACGGCAAGTCCAGGGGGTACCATCAGAAAGCGTATTTGCTACCTGTATCAGGCTTCTATTTAGAAGCTCATTGAAGTAACTCTCCCCAATCTCAAATAAACTTTCACTCTCCTCTCCTTGTTGGACGAAATCTTCAGCTATCCACTTCACTATCAAACGGTCTTTCTCAATTTCATAATCTTCAGGAAATATACTTAGGTACAGTAAACAAGTCTTCAAAGGAGATGGTAGATCATAATAGCTAAGAGATAATATCTTTCTCATATTATCCATATTATGATTGCTGCCAAGCCCAGAACCAATTGAGTTACTGACCTCATTCCAAACTTTTGTGTTTCTTGGCTTATTAGCAAGCAGGCTAGATGTGGTAATAATAGCTAATGGCACACCTCCACATTTGTTCAATAACTTTTCAGATATTTCAAAAAGATCTTTAGGGCATCTGTCTTCACAACCAAAGATTCTCGTGAAGAACAATATCTTAGAGCTCGCATGGGAAAGTGGTTCCATCTTATAATAACAACCAACTTCCTTAGCAACATCATGCTTTCGGGTAGTTATGACTATTTTACTTCCGAACTCATTGTCATCCAGACCATTTCTTATGATCTTCCATGATTCAATGTCCCACACATCATCTATAATAATGAAGTACCTGTACATATTGTAACAGGATAGCCAAATAAGTAAGATGCTTACAATAATTAGTGAAAATATAAATTATATGGAGATGACATATGCAGTTATCGACAAGATGTTTAAGAGGAAAACATTGAAAAAATAATAATGGAAATAGTACTACAATAAGAACAGATGAAGCTGTAGAACTAGACCAATTGTTTATGAATTTATTTATGCAGGTCATATGCTTGTCAAACTACTGAGCAACTTAGAGAGTCCACACTGGAGACACTTCAGCAGCTACATATAATAAGCTGATAGAGAGCAACTTACTATTAGTAATTTGAAGCCATCACGTTAAGGTACCTAAGATCCTAAGTGGACACTTGAAAAAAGAGAAAAGACAAAGGACCCTCCACATGAAGCCACCTAGGATCATAGGTCGACACGGTAGAAAAAATTTGAATTACCTACTTATGTTATTATGAAGAATTAACCTAAATAACCCCTTAAATATATCTTTTATATACCACATATGCTACAACGGAAAAAATAGATCTGACCTTATCCTGCCGACCACATGTACTTTTATTACCGTACGTGCATCCCAGATTTCAAATAGAAAAACTATATATCTCTACTCCCTCCGTTTCATAATATTTGTCGTTTTGACTTTTCTATATACATTCGTTTTTCTATATATATATATATATGTGCTTACCTCTAGATACATAGTAGTATGAATGTATCTGGAAAGTCCAAAACGACAAGTATTATGAAACGGAGGGAGTAATCTCTAAACCCCCAAATAAAAACCAGAGAGTCCCTCATGTTGTCACGCATTAAAACTCTCGGCTCTCACCTAATATTGTGTTCTTTAATCTCTATTCCATATTTAAATAACCTGCCACCAGAAAAAAATTGGTCCGACCTTATCCTGCTGGCGACAACTAATTACCGGAGGTGCATCCTAAATTTTAAAAGCAAACACTATATATGGTCTCGCCTAATCTCTAAACCACCAAATAAAAAACCAGAAAATCTCTCACGTTGTCACCCATTAAAACTCTCACGCTCTCAACTAATCTTGCGGTCTTTGATCTCTATTCGATATTTAAATAAAAGAAATAATATACCCCAATGGGACCATAGCTAGTACAACCAATTAGCTCTACCATATCAAATCTAAACTACGTTCCAGTCAAATCTAACGCAAAATTAAACTCTCACGTTCTCTCTCGCCTAATTAAAAGGTTTTAATATCTATTCCATGTTTAACCTAGAGATAGAATCTATCGTAAAGGATTATTAGCTAATCAATTAACAAATCAGGTATCATGTACACTCGTATATAAAAACAAAGTTGCAAACTACAATCACAAGCAACATACTTAAAATAAAAACGTCTAAAAACTGAAAAAACATATTTTTATGTTCATATTTTCACCACCATTAATGTATATTGGTATATTTATTTTTAAATTAACAAAAACATAAGGAAATATATCTATACAATCAGTCATATATAGAGTTGCACCATAATAAAAGGCACATAATTATATATTTGTATCATCATTTCTATTAATAATTTACAAGAGTGGACGAGGATAATTCATATGTATTAAGTTCTAGACATAATATTCCAAAAAAGATATGTTGCATATAATATGTAGTAAACGAGTAAAATGTACCATCATTGGATTACCGAGGACATGTAATGTTTTAAGCTACTATTTTTAATATTTAAGAGTACAAAACCTACTATACTCAATTTTCTTGATATCTGATATACACAAGCTTTACAAGGGAGAGGGCAGTAAACATATTGATTTTCCTTTTATTGTCTAAGATTTTTCAAATAACAACATATACAAGTGTAACTCCAAGAATTTTTTTAATAATATTGTCTATGTACTACAATCAGAAAATGTATTGATCTTGCAACAATCATAACAATTAATGGTCAGTTATATATAATGTAATATTTAAATTATGTGTTGCCTATGCTACAAAATTATGTGGTCTATGCCACATTAACAAATCAAAACATGAATGAAACAAACAATATTATATTAGAATCATTTTAATTGATATTGTAACAATAATTAGAAATATTTATGTCAATGAAACCATGAGCCCGTGAGGGAGCACAGGTCCACGGACTTGTAGCTAGAAAACTATATGAAAAAGGCACTAGGACAAGATCACAAGATCATGAATATATGAGTTCGTTTTATTAGGTGGGTGATGCATCGTACCTTTTGTCCTTGAGGAAATCTCGGAGTTCCTCAATGAGCTGTCTTTCGTCGAGCATTGTCAGATTAAATATTCTGTCGTAATATTTTCTATCAAGAGCAATGAGAATGTCTCTCAAGATTTTCTTCAAATCTGGATTCTGGCCGACGGAACAAAAGCTTTGTATGGGATGTTCATGGCAAGCTTATCATACACAGCTTTGACAAGGGTGGTCTTGCCCAATCCTCCAACGCCGACAACAGAAAAAAATTTTACCTCCTGGGTGGGCTGCATGTCGTTGTCCCCATCGGTCAGCATTTGTATGAGCTTATCCCTTTGCTTATCGATGCCCACTAGCTGTGAAACTTTTGTGTAGAGAGCCGAGAGGCGAGGATCAATGCTTGTTGTGGGCTTGTGGACAATATCATCAACTGTGTACCTTCCACGCAGCTTTGCCACCTCCTCGAGCTGCTTACTGAGCTCATCGATCGCGTTGGCGATCTGGTGACGAGCTTTGCCCTTGCTTAAGCTAAAGAGGTTTCCCATCTTCTTCACGAGCCGTTTCACCTTGTTTGCATCAGCAGGCTCCTTAGGGTCCCCGTCGACACGAACGAGGAAGGTGTCGAGGATGTCCTCCATGTCGTAGGATGCCTCCCTGACGTCACGAGCCCAGAGCATGACCTGCTCATCTAGCTCGTCGGGGGGAACCTGTGCCACCTTGCGGAGGGCGACATGCATGCTCTCTAGCTCCCGAGTGAGACGCCTGATTTGGTCCTTGACGCCGGTCTGCAGCTTGTACTCGTCGCCAAGCAGCTCCAAGAGCTTGGAGGGGAGCTTGCCCAGCGCACCCGCCACCAAGTCCATCTGCTTGATTGCCTGATCTAATAGTCAAGCTGATGAAACAGAATAGAAACAAATACTTTTCAATTAAAATGTACCATCCAAAGCTGATTGAGGATTTTCCAAAGCCTGAATTAATAAAGATACCGGAGATGTAGTAGCCTAGAAGTAGAAGAAAAACAAGTATAAAAATTGCATCGTAGAGAGCCTTAAGGGGCTGGACGTATTTACAGAAGAGTTTGACATGAATATTTCAAAGCCCTAAGAGAACAAAATCGATAAGCATATGGAGTTGGGAAGCAAGAAAAAGATAAGAAAAGCTAGATCCAGGGCATTTCGTAATATAAAGCATAAATGGAGAACGTTGTGCAAGATAGATCGCTATTGAAATTGACTTATATAAGAACGTTGTTGCTACGGAGAATTGGAATAATAGCGTGGATGGGCTTTGGCGTTGAGCTTGTAGGTTCGATCGACTGGCAGTGAATGAGCCGAGAACTTGGTACAAATGGAAGGCCGCGCTGCTCTGCTTTTGGTAGAGGAAATTTATTTGACAGAACCACTAAAGCTCGAGCCGACAGAATCTCCAGAAACCACGATTTGTTACCTGCAAGTTGATGGAGATGGAGGAGATTCCCATAGTGCGCGACAGGACTCACATGTGAACAATTAGCAAATTAATAAGGACGACCCATACAGAGCGCAACTTGACCATTCAGACCAAGTAAAAAACATCTGGTACGGTTCTCCATAGCATGCTACACTGTTTAGTACAGTGTGGAGCTCGATTAAACCAAAAGAACAGTGAGCTGCGTGGATCTAGAGATCACGCCGGCAGACAATACGACGAGTGAATGAGATTTTAGTTATGTGATACTCTATGTGTTGCTGCAAAAATTTTTAGAACAAAATATTTATTTGAATTGTGAAAGAAGAAACATCAAGGTGGTTGCAGGGCAACATTCTTTTGTAGACAACATTATATATGAAAAAAAATTATTTTGTTGACAGAGAACCGCTCTCAAATGATTGATCCTATATGTATTTCTAGCGAACATCGGCTTCAAGCCATTTGTTCGAGTATGATTTTGGTGATTCATGTGCAGGACGATCAATGGGACTAATCAAGTTATCTTCAAGCCATTTTATTAAGAGAGACATGTGTGTGCCAAACATGCACTTTTACATTGCATTGTGAGTTTTAAATACGCATGTGCCGCACGCACATGCATTTTACTATAGGATAATTTTATGACAGTTATGCTGCTTGTTTGTTGGCTGGTGAGGTGTGGATGGTAGTGCGTGGTTGTTGTTTTGTGTTTGGGCCATGGGTGATGGAGTGATATGCAATGCACTTAGTAGATGAAGGATGAGTTTGGTCAACATGCAGACTTGGAAGTTCCCTATGATCGGCACCACCGCGCGTCGATCGATAAGCATCCACGCGACGTTGCAATAAAGCTAGTACTATTCTAATCTCGTGGACGGCAATTGCATCAATCTCGATGTTTTACGTCCCTAATCCTTCACATGGAGTGATCCTGATCGATGTAACTACTCCTAGTTCACCAACTATAGACTGAAGTTAGCCATTGCATGAGGCTGTACTTGCATTCAAGCTGGGACATCCAATCGAACTAATAAATAATATTTTCCGAATCCAATGTTGGGGTGGTTCGGGTGGGCATCTGCCTCACTCCTCATCTTCTCTTTCACTTCCGTCACCACCTCTTCACTGACATTCTTCCCTCCACGAAGGACAACAAACACACTCTGTAGGCACGGGAGGTGGCCCAAGGCCAGGTCGTGACCAACCAATTTGACACCAGCAGCGAAATCCTCAAGCCGGATACAGAAACATAATTCTTCAAGCCTGGGCATAGCTCCCGGTGGGAACGCCGATGGCACCATTGTAAAATTGTTGAATAAACACTTTATTGCACATGGGAAAGCATCAGTGCTGACTGCAAACCTTTCCAGCACTTGCACCTCTTCATAGACTATTACGGTAAGAACACGAAGATCCTGTAGCATCCCGAGGACTCGGATGTCATCCGTTCTCACCTGAACCATCTTTATATTAAGGTAGGACAGGAGGGAAAGCCATGCAGGGGAAATCCATGTTGGCAAGGAAGTGGCCCGATTAATATAAAGATAGCTCAGCTGCCACTTGATTTGAGCATACATCTAGTTCATTGTTTTGTGCGGTTTTGCTAGGGATCTCACAAATGTTGCACATAGGCATTCATCCCATCTGCCATCCTTGTCCTTCCCGAGCTGGACACAGAGCCTCCTCAGTTGCGTTAGATGACCCAGCTGTTCCGCCATGCATGCAGAATCCACAGTCACATGAAAGAGGAATTCTAGCAATGTTAGACACCTCAACCCATTGGGTAGCCTTGTACTCTTGTTAACACACAGGTAAATCAATTGTCCTAACCCTATAATACTTGATGGCAGTTCGTTTATGTGAGTACCCCATAACTCCAATGTCTGCAGAAACTGTAGCTTCCCTATCTCAAATGGGAGCTCACCACCATAAAAAGTATCTGCTATGCTTAGATACCTCAGGTGCAATAACTTCCCAACAAACCTCAGACTTGGATGGTCCCTAAGATTGCAATCTCGGAGATCCAGCACACGTAGAAGATGGCAACATGAAAGGGATGTCATCATCAAATTAAACTTAGTAGAAGTAAAGATAGCAATGGACCTCAGTTTTGGCATTTCCATTGTAGGCCAAGCAGTATTATTCGGTAGAGATAACCTCCGTACTTTCTTGCTTTCAGCTGAAGCAGCGGTCCCTTGCCTGCTATCTCCTAGTACAGTGGTAACAAAATTTTCTTGCCTTGACAAGGAACAAATGAGTTCAAGCACCATATCATGCACACGGCAAGTCTAGGGGGTACCATCAGAAAGCGTATCTGCTACCTTTATCAGGCTTCTATTTAGAAGCTCATTGAAGTAACTCTCCCCAATCTCAAATAAACTTTCACTCTCTGCTTGTTGGACGAAATCTTCAGCTATCCACCTCCATATCAAACGGTCTTTCTCAATTTCATAATCTTCTGGAAATATACTTAGGTATAGTAAACAAGTCTTCAAAGGAGATGGTAGATCATAATAGCTAGGAGATAGTATCTTTCTCATATTATCCATATTGTCATTGCTGCCGAGTCCGGAACCAATTGAGTTACTGACCTCATTCCAAACTTTTGTGTTTCTTGGTTTATTAGCAAGCAAGCTAGATGTGGTAATAATAGCTAATGGCACACCTCCACATTTGTTCCGTCTTCACAACCAAAGATTCTTGTGAAGTATAATATCTTAGAGCTCTCATAGGGAAGTGGTTCCATCTTATAATAACAACCAACTTCCTTAGCAACATCATGCTTTCGGGTAGTTATGACTACTTTACTTCCCAAGCCATTGTCATCCAGACCATTTCTTATTACATTCCATGATTCAATATCCCATATGTCATCTATTACAATGAAGCACCTGTACAATAATTAGTGTAAATATAAATTATATGGAGATGACATATGCAGTTATCGACAAGATGTTTAAGAGAAAAACATTGAAAAAAATAATGGAAATAGTACTACAATAAGAACAGATGAAGCTGTAGAACTAGGTCAATTGTTTAATGATTTTATATATGCAGGTCATATGCTTGTCAAACTACTGAGCAACTTTTAGTAATTGGAAACTCCTTTTGAAGCCATCACGTTAAGGTACCTAAGATCCTAAGTGGACACTTGAAAAAAGAGAAAAGACAAAGGACCCTCCACATGAAGCCACCTAGGATCATAGGTCGACACGGTAGAAAAAATTTGAATTACCTACTTATGTTATTATGAAGAATTAACCTAAATAACCCCTTAAATATATCTTTTATATACCACATCTGCTGTAATGGAAAAAAATTAGATCCGACCTTATCCTGTCGACCACATCCACTTTTATTATCGTACGTGCATCCCAGATTTCAAATAGAAAAACTATATATCTCTACTCCCTCCGTTTCATAATATTTGTCGTTTTGACTTTTCTATATACATTCGTTTTTCTATATATATGTGCTTACCTCTAGATACATAGTAGTATGAATGTATCTGGAAAGTCCAAAACGACAAGTATTATGAAACGGAGGGAGTAATCTCTAAACCCCCAAATAAAAACCAGAGAGTCCCTCATGTTGTCACGCATTAAAACTCTCGGCTCTCACCTAATATTGTGTTCTTTAATCTCTATTCCATATTTAAATAACCTGCCACCAGAAAAAAATTGGTCCGACCTTATCCTGCTGGCCACACCTAATTACCGGAGGTGCATCCTAAATTTTAAAAGAAAATCACCAAATAAAAAACCAGAAAATCTCTAAACCACCAAATAAAAAACCAGAAAATCTCTCACATTGTCACCCATTAAAACGCTCACGCTCTCAACTAATCTTGTGGTCTTTGATCTCTATTCGATATTTGAATAAGAGAAATAATATACCCCAATGGGACCATAGCTAGTACAACCAATCAGCTCTACCATATTAATTCGGCTTATCGGCCGCCGCCACCAAAAGACTTTTCTCTCGAACAAACCAGCCACCAAAGAATCAGCCCGGAAGTACTTTTCTCTCGGAACAAATCATCACCGGCCATCGGTCACCGGCCAAACGAACACGCTCGTTAAATCTAAACTAAGTTGCGGTCAAATCTAACGCAAAATTAAACTCTCACATTCTCTCTCGCCTAATCAAAAGGTTTTAATATCTCTTCCATATTTAACTTAGAGATAGAATCTATCGTAGAGGATTATTTGCTAATCAATTAACAAATCAGGTATCATGTACATTCGTATATAAAAACAAAGCTGCAAACTATAATCACAAGCAACATACTTATAATAAATACTTCTAAAAACTGAAAAAACATATTTGTATATTGATTTTTTCACAATAATTAATCTGTATTGGTATATTTATTTTTTAATTTTACAAAAAATATGGAAATAAATCTATACAATCAGTCATATATAGAGTCGCACCACAATAAAAGGCACAGAATTATCTATTTGTATCATCATTTCTATTAATAATTACAAGAGTGGACCAGAATAATTCATCTGTATTAAGTTCTAAAGATGATGTTCCAAAAAAAGTTGTAGAGAGAAGATCTTTTGCATATAATACATAGTAAACGAGTAAAATGTACCGTTATTGGATTACCGAGGACATGTAATGCATAGAATATTTAAGAGTACTTGTCGGGGGACAGCTCGAGGGTCCCTAAAAAACCGGGGGAATCCTGCTTATAACCTGCAAAAACACAAAACAAAATGCACCTCTAACCTAAGCACGCACACAAGGCACGGCCCGCGCTGCCGTGGCCCCCGCGGCCCACCGAGTGGCCCAACCACGTGACCCCCGAGCAGGTTCCGCCTCGCTCGAGGGTTCACGCCCCCTCGAGCGGGTTCCGCCTCGCTCGAGGGTCCCCGCCTCCCTCGACCGGGCTCCGCCTCGCTCGAGGGCTCACGCCCCCTCGAGCGGGTTCCGCCTCGCTCGAGGGTCCCCGCCTCCCTCGAGCAGGCTCCGCCTCGCTCGAGGCCCTCCCTCACAAGCGCGCCTGCTCCCGCACGTGGGTACGGGCATTTAATGCTCTGACACAGCAGAGCCGCGCCATCACGCGCCTGGGAATCACGCCCCGGCGCTGTTCCGCCAACCGGAGTTCAGAAACTGGAGTTCGTCCTTGATGTGCACAGTAGTGCAGGTGGTGGTCAGTTCGATTGGGGACTGGAAAACCTTACTTCGCTGGAGCAGGTCAGCGCTACCATTCGCCGCGTCAATGGCTCTGAGGCTCAAGTGGTGGAAGCAGAGTCTGCGCTGAAGAATGCGATGGGTATCCATCCCAATCGCCCAGACCTTGAAATCACCATGGTCCCATTCCCATCTCACGAACAGCAGGAGCAGGAGCAGGAGGTAACATTCCTAGCACAAACTAATTACCGCTCTTTGCAGTGTATTGTGTTGCCACCATTCTGATTTCGTTCTTAAATTCAGCAAGAGGATGCCGCTGAGGAGAATTCGATTGCCGGCCCCCCCAGAGATCAGGGAATGCTCGGCGTAAGGAGCATCTCAATCTAAAATTGATGCTGCACGCAGGTAAAACTCGAACAGTAGGGCATCCGGTTAATTTTAGTCATTTATTTTGCAGTACCAGCATTTGGTGATGCTTTTGCAGTGGAATACTAATTTTACCGTATGTTTGATTGAGCAGTTGGGCGGGGACTGAGATGTAACGAATCATGGTCGACCATGACGGCACCCTCATCAATAATTTCCTCAACATCTTCAATTCGTATTCATATGCAACACGTACGTCAAGTGTAGAGGCTGTGTGCCAAACCTCAGCTCTCTGGATTATGTTTTGGTTTCTACTATGGTACTGCAATAATAATAAACTAAATTGCTTATTGTAGAAGCATCGAGGACGAACAGTACAATGTGCAAGTCACTCGTTATTAATTTGTGATATGATGTTCCCTCCCAGTGCATGTTCTTTAACCTGATTTTTTTTCCTTTTTATTATGCTTGGATCGTTCTGTACCTGGAAGAAATGCGGTAGTAATTGTTGACGCTTTTTTTTGGTCAAACACACGAATGCGTTAGATCGCGCGGTTATCAGAAATCAACTCGCTGAAACTCCAAGCACGGGCCGGTCTAACCGCCTGGGGGGCCGGTCTAACCGCCTTGGACAGGAGAGACGTCGAAAGCCTAGATTCGCTGCTCCGGGAGGGACCCCGTCGGGAACAGTGCGCCTAGGGTTGTCCTGAGATCGGCAGGCCACTCAGAACTCCCTCAACCGCCGTGGAGACGAAGGAGGAGAGCAAAGGAGGTTGGAAAAGCTAGGGTTTGGAGAAAATAAGATAAAACTTGATAATGACGATTGGATGATAGGTCTCAATCGGCCACGACCCTTTATATTTATAGGGTGGGAGGTCTTGCCCTGGAAACAGCAATTTACAACTCGGAATTAAGCCAAACTCCTAATTCTACCCGAAATCGGGACACCCCGGTTAGACCGCCTGGCCCTTTCGTGCCAGACCGGCCACAGGATACCCGGTTAGACCGCCCCACGGGACCCGGTCTAACCGGCCTACTCCGGCCGAGTCGGCCTTTGCCAATTTTGGGTGTCAACACATGCCCCTCTGTTTTTAGTAAAGCTTGCGTGCTAAAAAATAATTCTAAGGACGACAAAGCTGTTGCCGGCCATTTTTACGCTAAGGGCGATTTTCATTGAAACCGGCCATGAATCTTCAAGCATCCTGCCACACGCTTGGATAAAACTTCTTTAGATATCTTCCATTAAGTGCCCTAGGTAGCTGCTATCCTTGCAATGATTCCACCATATAAGAATTTCCAAAGCAAATTCTCACAATCTTGTATGGACCTTCCAAACTTGGAGACCACTTACCAAATTTGTTGCTCTTAGATCCTATAGGCAAAATAGTTTTCCAAACCAAATCTCCTACCTGAAAAGACTTAGCTTTAACCCTTTTATTATAAGCTCTAGCAACTCACCTTTTATCCTTCTCAATTGCTTCCAAGGCTTACAAACGCTTGTCAGTCACTTCATCAATATTATCCATCATCAAAGCATAATAAGTATCAACATCAAGATCATTTTGCTTTGCAAGTCTATAAGCGCCCAGGTTCACCTCAACAGGTAAAATGGCCTCTTGACCATATACAAGCTCAAAAGGAGTAACTTTAGTAGCCCCATGTCTAGAGATGCGATGAGCCCATAAAGCCTCAGATAATACTTCATGCCATCTTTTAGGATTATCTTCTATCTTCTTCTTAATGAGCTTAACTAAAGTTTTATTACTAGACTCGGCCTGACCATTAGCTTGAGCATAATATGGATATGAATTAAGCAATCTAATACCATAGGATTTAACAAAATCACGCACCTCTTTAGCCACAAATGAAGTACCTTGATCCGTAGTTAAAGTCGGTGGAATGCCAAACCTATGTATAATATGCTCCGTAATAAACCCAATCACCTCCTTATGTGTCATATTCTTGAGAGGAATTGCTTCGATCCACTTAGTAAAATAATGAGTCGCCACAACCACAAAGCAATGTCCTTTAACCGATGGAGGATGTATCTTGCCGGTGAAATCCAACCCCCAACCTCCGAATGGCCAAGGCTTGATAATTGGATGCAACAACGCAACGAGGCACTAACCGAACATCTCCATGCTTTTGACACTTTTCACATCCCTCGTAGTACCTAATGCAATCAGCTATCATAGTAGGCCAATAAAAGCAAGCTCGCCTAAGAAGCCACTTCATATTAGGAGCCGATTGATGAGTACCACAAATTCCTTCATGTACCACAAATTCCAACACCACAACCACTTCTACAAGCCGATCCATCAAAATGTAATTTCCATGGAGTAAATGTTACATAACCGATATCAATTTGTTTATCAACCCTATGTTGAACAATAATGTCGGCTACTATTTGACCCTTCATTGAACCGATAGATTCACAACACAAATCATATTCAACAAGAGCATAAGCCCACTTGCCGACTCTACCACTAAGAATAGGTTTTTGCAACATGTATTTAACTATGTCGGTTTGGCATGCAACATAACAAGTACTAGACAACAAGTAATGCCTTAACTTTGTACAAGCATAATACAAAGATAAACAAAGCTTCTCAATAAAAGTGTACCTCGTTTTGGCGTCTAGCAACCTACTCTCCTAAGCAACAACATACTCCTTGCCATCGGTCTCTTGAGTCAAAACAGCCCCAATTACACTTGGCTCTGCCGCAATATAAAGCCGAAAAGGAACACCACTCTTAGGTGCTTGAAGAACAGGCGGCAAAGTCAAATAACTCTTAATCTCATCAAAAGGGTCTTGCTGTTTTGCCCCCAAGTGAATTCAGCTCCACTTTTCAACCAAAGCAAAGGAGTAAAAGCATCAACTTTCCCAGACAAGTTGCAAATGAATCGCCTCAAGTAATTAACCTTGCCCAATAATCTCTCGTAACTCTTTTTTAGAAGTAGGAGCTTGAACCTTCTTAATCGACTCAATCTTTTTAGGATCAATCTCCACACCTTTCTCATGCACAATGAAACCCAAAAACTTGCCAGCCGACACTCCAAAAGCACATTTGAGTGGATTCATCTTTAGACCATACCGACGCATTGTTTCAAATGCAAGTCTTAAATCGACTAAATGAGAATTTAGACTAGCTGATTTAACAACAATGTCATCGATATAGACTTCTACAATAATACCAAGCAGGTCATGAAAAATCAAATTCATAGCTCTTTGATAAGTAGCACCAGCATTTTTCAAACCAAAAGTCATTACTAACCACTCAAAAAACCTACAAATCCTGGACATATGAAAGCCGTTTTGGAAACATCCTCTTCGGCCATAAATATCCGATTATAACCAGCATTACCATCAAGAAAGCTAAGTACTCTATGTCCGGATGCGGAATTAACAAGAAAGTCGGTTATAGGCATAGGATATTCATCTTTAGGAGTTGCTTTATTAAGATCTCTAAGATCAATGCAAACACAAAGTTTCTTTGCTCCTTTTTTTCTCAAGAGGCACTATATTAGAGATCCATTCAGCATGTCGACAAGGCCTAATAAACTTAGCATCGAGCAACCGATTGATTTCTTCTTTCACTCGGCCATAAATATCGGGATTAAAATTTCTACGAGGTCGTTTATAAGGCTTGAAACCAGGTTTAATAGGCAATTTATGTTCTACCAAATCACGACTTAAACCAGGCATCTCATTGTAATTCCAAGCAAAGCAATCAACATATTCTTTTAAAATCATTATTAACTCAAGTTTAAACATAGGATCAAAATTCTTGTTTACAAATGTCGGCCCGGTATAGTGCCATCACCAATGTCTACCTCCTCAAGAGGATCCAGCGACGTAAACCCTTGTCCCGGCTTGCCCAAATCATCAAGATCTTTAATGGCTTCACATGTATCGGTCTTATGCGCCCGATAATGATAAATTCTCTGCCGCAACCACTCTTTTGTTGAACTCATTGAGTTACATGAAGTGATTTAGCCGATTATCAAACGGCTTTATGACAAGTAGGAATGAAACCATTGTTAGAACAGCTTACAAACTCATAATCGATAAATCTAAACCAAAAAGACACTTTACATCATCATGTATACCTATAGAATGACTATCGGCTACAGCTACACAAGCAGAATTATCACCCTGTACTACTTCTACTTCATCACCTACCCATTGTATCAACATTTGGTGCAAAGTAGAAGGAACACATTTATTTGCATGAATCCAATCACGACCAAGGATAAGACTGAAGTTACCTTGTGTCTCAGCGACGAAGAAGGCCGTAGCAAGCGTCTTGCTTCCAATAGTGAGCTCCATGGAGATCACGCCTTTAGCTCCCATCGGCTCGCCTCCTCCAACACCGCCGACGGTCATGTTGGTCTTGATCAACTCCTCATCTGAACCTCCAAGCTTCTTGAACAGAGAATACGGCATCAAGTTGACAATCGCACCTCCATCCACTAGCCTTTGAGAAATAGGCTTCCCATTGATATGACCCTTCATATACAAAGCCTTCGAGATGATTATCGGTGTCCTTGGGCTTCGAAATATAGCATCCTTGGGCCCAAAGTAAAGGTGAGCTAAGTCTTCCTCCATAGGGACCGAACCATCAACAAACAAATGAACCACATTGATCTCAAGGTTCATCCGCTCCGGAGAAGAACTCGTAGTCCACCAAGAATCGTCTCCTCGAGTACACGAGGAACGCCGAAATAACTTTTTCTCATGTATACTTTGCACCAGCCGAAACTTGGTTTCACCTAAAATGTCGTCATGTAAATCCATATTCCTAGCAAGAAGCCCAAAATGGGGGAGGGATGGATGAATCACGGGCAACGTGAAGCCCGGCCCATGACGCGTGAAGGAGGAACTGCACGGAATCGGATGCTCGTTAGACTAAGAGGGGGAGGGGTGTGAATTAGGCAACTAGAAACCTTAACATATTGTTTCACTATTTTTACACAAAGATAAACTAGAACATATTATCTAGATGTGCAACTAGGGTTGTTCTAGTGTGAAACTCCATCCCAAAACAAGGTTTGTAACCTATAGCCAATCCTAGCATGATACTACTCTAGGAAAGTAAAGCAAGCAAAGATTGTAATAGAGTAAATGCGGAAACGTAAAGGGGATGAGAGGAAGCAAACTCTTGATACACGATTTATCCCGTGGTATCGGTAGGAACTAAGCCACCTCTAGTCCACGTTGTTGAAGCACTCACACAAGAGTATTGCTTCCCGGTCACCAAGTCTTTGCCAAGAGCACCACTTGACTTGCCACAAAAGCTAGCCACTTAGGCACTTGCCAAGCTCCCTTGGTCACCTTGATGCCGCCTCCACTAAGGAGCTTCTCCACCAAGAAAGGGGGTCTCCACCTCCTCGCACAAAGTGTCCTCGCCACTCCACACCAAGCCGGAGGGTCGATGAAGATTGCCGGTGGCCACTTAGGCCCCAAGGCTTCGGCGAACCTTGTACAACTTGATCCACTCAAGAATCACCTCACAAGGTTGGCACAACCTTGCACTTACTCGGCTCTAAGCTAAGCCAAGCACTAAGAACATACACAAAGCGTACGCAAGTCTAATGATGAGCAATTAAGCACTTGGATGGAATGGATATGATCTTCTAGGTGTCTTGCACTCTCCCCGCACTTCCACACAATCCAAAGCAACCTCAAATGGGTGAGTGGAGGGGGTATAAATAGCCCAAGGCATCCAAAGAGCCGATGCTTTCCTTTTCAAGGCGCCGGTTCATCCGGTGCCCCTTCCACGTCACATAGCCGTTGAGGTTCTCTAACGGAACTACTCCGACGCTATGCACCAACGAGTGTGTCGGTTCATCCAAGTCTGAAGGACACTTCGCCAAAACGTCTCTCGTATGCTACTTCGTGATCGTCGGATAGACCGACGCTATCTCTCACCCAAGGCATCGGTTCATCCGGTCCGAAGAGGTTGTCTTGGCGTGTCTCTCGTCTTGATTTAAACCGAGCGTCGGATAGACCGATGGTTTCCTCCAATGGACCGTCGGTTCATTCGATGCTTTTGTCTTCTCCTCTTCTTCTATGCGGCTCGTCCGACGCTACTAGAAAATGGACCGCGGTTCATCGACGGTGCCTTGATTTTCACCCGGTGTACCAACTCGTCCGACGATTGCACCGACACTTTCTATCTAGGTATCGTCGGTTCATCCGACGGTGTCCTTCCTTTTTCTTTTCTTTCTCGTTCTTGACCCTTGAAAAATAGACTATCTTCTCGGTTTGGCATGTGGTATTTTGGCATCCTTGGGACCTAGAAATGTCTACAAAGACATGCTAAACAATATGGTTAGTCCCATTGAACATGTTGTCATGAATCACCAAAACCATACTCAAACTAATGGCATATGAGGCCATGTTCGCTACAGGAACACCGAGCATCTTGGGTGTTATTAGCCCACAAGTCACCACTCTCCGGATGCATTATTTGTGATATGATGTTCTCTCGCCAGTGTGCTTTAACCTCGATTTTTTCTTATTGGTATTCCGCACATAGTTGACAGAACCACCATTTTGTTGTTTGAGCCTTTCTTCCTCTTGCACACACATATTAACTAGCTTGTGCAAGTCCCACTTCTCAGTCAAGGAGTTGTAATTCACCTCAAAAGTGGAGAACTCAGGGGGCAGGTGCACCAAAAACTGTTCTGGCAGACCCATGTCCATGCTGGTAAGTTTACCATTCATGTTACTCATTGACAGAATGTGGTCTTTTACATCACCTCCTGTGTAATGCAGACTGGTAAGCTTATTGATCAAGGTACTAGCGTAAGTCTTGGAGTGTGTATCATGTTGTTTTTCCACTATTGCTAAAAATTCAGCAAGTAGTGTGGTCCACTCCATCGACTTCTTCTCGGGGATTGAGGCCCCGATAACTTCGGACATCTTTGTCCGCATGATATTTAAGCATTTCTTATTATTTTTCTACCAGTTGGCACGATCAATGTCGTGCTTGGCAATCTTATCTCGCGTGGTCACACTTCCGAGTCCGAAAAGACTCCTCACTCTCACTTGCTCCTCACACCACATCCGCAAGGACTTCGGGCATGGTGAACTCAATAAATAGTCGAGGTCCAACATCGTGAGGACGCAATACGGATAGTTGCACCACACCTTGAAGTTGGATCCAACAAGCTCGGGGATGGTCCTGAGATAACTCGATCCCGAAAATATTATTAACTCATAAAGGTGAGAACATAAAAAGTACGGAAAAATGTTGCATGCATTAATTCAACTTTGTTAAAAGTAACACATATAATAATACTCTCATTAACTCTATATCATCTTTGGGCAGAGACACATAATTAATGCATACCAACTTAAAATACTTAGTTTTATAATGTTGTAATTATCAGCTTTGGCCAAAAAAATAACAATATCATAAAGAATACTTTAAACTTCATTCTATTTCCCTAATTAAATACCCTCTCGGTTCAATTTAATTAAAGAATAACTCGCAGCGGAAAAACATAATTGAACTGAAATTCCGAAGCATACTACTCTCTCGTAAAAATTTATCCCTTTGGTTCAAAATTCAAACAGAGATTTAAAACTTAACATTCAAAAGAAAACATTCAAAATTTACTCAAAAATGCTTCTCAAATACTTATATCTAATTGAGAAACGCACCGTTCACAAGTGAACTCTTTGGCCCAACAACGAAATGCGGCCCGCGGCCCGATGCTCATGCCCGCATGGGCTTTAGGCCCGAGCAAGGATGGCCGGGCCGCCGAACCGGCCCGGCCGCCGCAATCCGCCCGGGCCGTTTTCGGCCCACTCAAACGGCTAGTCGCCCTCGGCCGTCGATCCGAAGATCGACGGTGCCGCTTCATCCCGGCGAAATCGGGACGTATAAGAGGCAACCGGCTCCCTCGGTGAAACCCTAACCACCATTTCTTCTTCCCCCCGGTGCCTCTCCGATGCCCGACGGCGGTGGCGGGGTCGTCTTCCCCGCATCCCGCGCACCGACCGGCGTGGGTAAGAGGCGGCGCCACCGACGCAAGAACCCGCGCATCGCTCCTCTCCTCGCTAGCTCTTCCCATCCTCCTTCTCCCCAAAACTTGAGTGATGCGGATGCATGGTGACCGAGTAGCACGGTGCCGCCGTTGCCGGACCATTCGCCGGCGCGCGCTTCCGCTCGTGGGTGAGCGCGCGGCCGTCGAACGGCTCGGTGGCGGTGGCCTTCTCTGGGGCGCGCACGCCGGCGTAAACCGACGGCGAGCGTACCTTCCCACACGGAGGCGGTAGGTTTCTCGATCTAGGATTAGGGTTCTAGTTCTTCCCCTAACCCGGATGCATCTAGGGTTATGGTATTTTTCTAGATTTTGTTTTCGATTCGGCTCGAAGTCTTCTCCCGAACAAAGTATTTCTAGGGTTGGGGTTTGCTCACGACTTCGATTCACTTTGAATCTCTCGACTCTTTTCTTCGGTTTGCATCGATTTGAACCGAATCGGTGTTCCTCTCCCCCTTTCTCATTTAGCCTCCGGGGTAGAACTTGAACAAAAAAAGAACACTGACTACCCCGATTCAAAGATCTACTAACTAGTAGGCGACTGATACCATTGTTCGTATTAACTCACGGATCTCAGTGGTAGATCTAACCGGGTACAAATCTTAATTAACAAAAGAGATGAACTAGATCTAGATCTACAACATTCAACTACACAGAAACAAAACAACTACTCTAACATAGAAAAACTACAACTAAGGAGAGGAGTAGATGAACACAGACCATCAACAATGGAGGGGGACGGTGCCGACGGGTTCGCCATCTCTCCGGTCGATGTAGCGAGGGGCTTCCTCGGCCTTGGTGTAGAGGTGGCGGGGACGCCGGCTCGGTGAGGGCGGTGTTGGGGAAGCGACGTAGATGTGGTCGATGGCACCGTGTACGGGTGTTGAAGCAAGACGTCGGCGGCGGCAATGGTGGTGCTTCCCGCCGCTCCGGTGCTCCCTCGGCCGCTAGGGTTGTAGGTGGGGTTTGTGGCGGCGCGGTGAACCACGTACCGCGAGCCGTGGCCCCACCTCCTCTATGTAGCACCGTGCGACGGGGGCCCACCAACCATGGATCGGTTGGGCGCCCTCGACCGGGGCGCGAGATCAAACCCGACTCGGCCTTTGGGCCGGGTCGATGTGGAGATCGAACTAACAATGTGGTGCGGCGGTGGAACGGGCCTATGGCCCACTATTTGCGGCCCATACAAGGAAAATGTGGCTCGAATGTATTTGAATTGGTCGGGAATATCCTACCCAAATGAAATACACGTCTTTCGTTACTTTATCAATCACATAAAGATGTTGCTAATTAACCAGCCAACAAATCCCGCACGCGCATTGAGATAGTGAACCCCGATCAAGGTCATCGCGAGAGCAGCCAACAATTATGCTGCCACATGAAAAATTATGAGCTCATTGCAATTGGGCTTGTAATCCAATGGTAGGACGGTCCAGTAGGACGCTACCCACCAGAGTTCAAATCCTAGTGCTTGCACCTTTTCCTGGATTTTCCAGGATTTACCGGCGTTATGCGTTAAGTGGTAAGCGACGTTCCCATCGACAACGAGGTGCCATTGGTGACTTCCGGAATATCCGGGTATGCCGGTGCTCGGTCCTTGAGAGATGCTCATAGGGGTAGGGTTTGCGTACGTATTCATAGAGGTGAGTGTGCGTGCGTGTTGTGAGCGTCCGCGTTGTCTTGTGTAATTCTCAAGAAAAATGAGATAAATTTGACTTAGGACAAGATTAAGGTAACTTGTAATCTTGATCAGAAGGAGTAAATCAGGATCATTATTATAATTCTCCACCTCAGATTTGTGTAGTCTATATGTTTTTCGTAAGTTCAAATCCAATATAGAGATCATTGTGCATGGACAAATATATTGTAGAGGACAAATATATATTACTCCCTCCCGGCATTCCAAATTATAATTTGTTTGATTTTTTAACATAAATTTGACCCCTCGTATTATTCAAAAACATTGTACAAATATAACCAAATTTAAATCATTCTCAAAAGATGTGATATTTTATATAATTTTTAAATAAGATGAGTCAAACTTCAGGTAAGAACATTAAATGAATTTTGATTTGAAATAGAGGGATTATCTCTTATGTATTTATTCTAAGACCAACAAGGGCAAAAGAGTCATCGTCTCCTTTGAGTCTGTCCTCATTGACAGTCAACTCGATCCATCTCTCATTGCTTCCATTTCGACATACAGGCACAATCAACACCCATATCTTCTGAGACAAAACAGACATCATAAGAGAGATAACTTGTCCCCAAAGATGAAGATATAACTTGTCCACAGGAATAAAGATAATTATTACAAAAGGTTAACTTGTCCATATATCCGGCTAGGACTTAACTAGTCCATCACATTATTTACTATGGTCGTGCTATCCGACCATACACATCAACAAAGGCATGCCCCTTGAACATCCACAAAAGTATGGCTACTCACCCCGCACATCAACAAGCTTGAACTAGATCATGCCTCACGAGGATTATTGGCTCTTTTTGCAGCCTCTTCGTAAGCAACCAAGGATTCTTGAAGCCCTTCTAACGCACCTTGACTAAATATATAAGATGATGACCCTTTTGCCTGTGTTGGTCTTAAAACAAATACATAAGAGATACTCCCTCTATTTCATACGCACAATTTTCTACCAATGTTGATCAGGGAGTCCATCCATGTGACCGCCACGTGAGGTCATCGATAAAGTATAGCCAGCCCAAGGAAGCCCTAGGATTTTTTTATAGGAAGACTTGACTTGGATTAAATTTAGCCATGCTCCATATATATAAGATATATGATGCATGGAGATTGGCGCCCAATTAATTGTGCAAAACAATGAAATTTGACCCACTTGTGGCGTTGTCCTTTTGTGCTTGGAACCAAACGGTTGCCTCCATTGCAAGCATAATTTAGTTTAATAATTAGATTAGGGATTTACTCCACAATGCATACTTGTACGTGACATTGCCGGTGTATAGTCTCATTGGGTAATTGGTAACTGAGCCTTACTGTGTTTGATGTGGATGAAACTCCTCTGCCTGGCACCTGATGTGGCATAGAATTTAATGCTTATCAAACTCTCATAAAAATGAAAATGACTTGGACGCCCTGCTCCTTCGCGGGGGTCTTTCCAGTGCAAGGAGTCCCGACGCCCTGCTGCTCCCTCCGTCACGAGCTTGATTTCCCGCCAGCGGAGCGCAGCAGGCCGCCGATGGGAGGAGCCCCGCCGCCGCCGGCGCCTCCGCCTCGGGCGCGCCGACGGAGGCTCGGATTCGGCCGCTCCGCACCGCGCCGGCGGCCTATCTATACGGCGCCCGCGGCAGCCTGCCGACAAGGCCGCTTACGGAGGCACCCACGGTGGCCGGCGGACGAGGTGGCCCCTCGGCGGTCAACTTGCGCCGGGTCAATGACCATGTTGGTGTTTCATGTCAGCACAAATGGACCTCGGTGACACAATTTGAGAGTTCGTGGACATTATTGAGACCAGTTTGGACCTTAGTGAGACCCGAACAACGTTTAGGGACCGGGATGACACACTTTTTGAGTTTGTGGACCGGGATGACACGAGCGCACAAGTTTGAGGACCGCTAGTGCATTTTAGGTAATCACCGTAGTTGACTGCAGGGCATAGGGTACTGTAGCACTCCAATCATCATTTCATATGACGGTAGAGGTATAGTATTTCGCAAAAAGTTTTGAAGACCATATATTTTTGTAAAATCGTAAAAAAAATATAAAAAATTTCGGGCGGCAATGGGACCGACCGGACCAACTAAAAAGATTATGATTAGCAACAAGAAACCACAGGATCCATTTTGTGGACAAGTGCATCTTCACTGGCCTGCTGCAAACAATATGCCTAATAATTATTCACCATAGTGGATGGGCTTGATAGTGATCTCATGAAAGTCCTTGGCAAAAGTGGCATCATTGGGCACAATCAAGTGGGCTCAAATGGGCACCATGACTGCGAGGTTTTTATGCTTTATAGTAGTTTTCCTTTTCTATATACTGTTCCCTCTTTGCATTTGAGTTGTCTGTCTCTGGACTTCTGTGTACGTATGGTTTTGGCCTTGCATAAGTAATTTGAAGGCTCCATGTAACAAACCCACACACAACTTGATATTACGCCGTTGCAAGACCTCGAGATTTGCAAGGCATGTTCAACGTTCAAGTTGAACATTTGGAACCGCCTATTGCTACAAGCGAAAGCAATTAGTTGCAAGACTTCTTTCATTTCCGAAATACATAATGACACAGTTTCCTATTGGAATTGTTAGTTAAGATTGTATATTTGAATAAGCGTCTCCGATCCATAGATGAATAACCTTGTGTCGATAGATATAATCAGTACAGATGGAACAAATTACGGAGCCCAGCAATGACTTTAAGCCCCATTGCTGTAAGGTCGCATGGGCTTGGGTACAGGCCGTAGTGGGCCGCATATACACTTACGACACTCATCCTAATTAGTAATTAAGCTGTTTGTTCTGTTGTTCTAAGTGTCAGTTATTCCAAGGAGTTGTTAAGCAACAGACATAGTTTCTAACAATTGTGAGCGAAATGCGTGCTGGCCGTTCATGTCCCAACTCCCTATGTGTTGACTTGGATCGAGATGAGATGAGATGAGGGCAAGAAATGATAGACAATGCATGGAGATTGGAGCCTAGAGTTAATTGTACTGCCAGACCAATCAATAAATCCATCCACTTGCATGCTGCCTTGAATCAATCAAACGACCGTTGAATCTAGGTATATGGAGTAATCTTGTTTACGGTTTGAGATGGGGCTCAATGCACATGACGGTGTAAAATTCTTGTGATATCGAGGTAGCGTCATGTGGTATATGCATAGACAGCCTCTTGCTTCTTGGAGTAGTATTTTTTCTATATATGGAGTAGAGTAATGCAGATGGTCAGCAGTTACATAGTCTTAGTTGCATTTGTTTGTGCTAGGGTATCGTCTATTCCCCATGAGCGATCTCATGTCCATAGTAAATGGTTTCTTTTATCTGTCCCAAGACGCGATAAGATTAACTAAAACTATACGACAAAAAAGGATATTGTTATTCTGGTGGCACTTTTTTTCTCTTCTTGGATTAAGCATGTACTGATGATATTTTGCAGTGGAGTTGTTATTAGTACTTCGATACATGGATGATGGAGCCCAGTTAACTAATTATGCAAACAGATAATTGGTCCACTTGTGCTGTCAAATAGGCTTGGTCAGGGTTGCACATGATGCTTGTCAACTGTTTCAATCATTGTTGCATCCTACTCCGTATATGCTATATATATGCAAAACACAAACTGTGTTGGAAACAATGTATACACGGTTTCATTACCATAAATTCATTGCTCCTCTCTCTTCATTACTTAGCTATTTATTTGCCACATCATCAAACATGTTGACATTAGACTCTATCAAATTACAATGAATGAAACTGCCATTGAGAGTGGCCTAGGGATGGATTCGGATGTCTGGACATCCGAATTATCTACTCCCTCCGTCCTGAAATATAAGGTATTTAAGGGTTCAAAATTTATCCCCAAATATAAGGCATCCTAAGAGTTTTTGGTAAGTACTCAATCATCTTAATTAAAAACTTACCAAATATTGGACTTGTTAACTAGAAAACTTACCTTTAATTATCATTGACTAAGGGTGTATGTGACATTTTCCCACCTCTTTAATGTGTCTTAAAAATCCTAGAATGCCTTATATTTCAGGACGGAAGGAGTAAATCCGTATTTGATAAATGCTGTTTGTATTTGATAAATTAGACACAGCCCATGGAACCCCTAGTAGCCTCCTCTACAAATTTCAACCATGGATGAAGAGCACGATGAAGAAGAGAAAGACCTAAAAAATTGAAAGAAGAGTTGAGTTGATGGAGATGAGCCACGGGGCCACAAGGGACAAATGATAGAAATATAAAATTACAAAAATATAAAATTGAAGAAACTCTTTCACAATCAATGCCGATAAGGAAATGTGATAAATTCACTCATAGTACTTCAACATTGTCCTTAAAATGTAGATCTTCTATGGTCTCGGACATGGAAACTATTTGACTATCATGCACCAATGAGTTTAATTTGCTCCAAATGTCTAAACTTCAGGAAAACACTAACAATTCACGTATACTTCAACAACCATGATTAACACGCCTTCTTCCTAACCGCAACATTCACAACTATTTTTCCATGCCTCCAAGGGCCACCATTTCTTGTTTGGCTTCTACGACGAGGTCTTATTGTGGTTTATTTTCAATAGTTCTAATGAAAATGCAAGGGCAATGACATAAAAGAAATTAGAAATTTTAGGGTGCTTGCATCAATGTGAGTCATCCATCCGATAAGATCTAGCGGTGATAGTACCGGGTAGTATGTATGTCCTAATATAGAAGTTTTTTATAGAAATTAGTAAAGGGGATTTAGCTTTCCCGGAGTGGAACTTTTTAGGATGGGGAAAGTGTATAATAATTAATATAAGCTTGATATCTAATACTAGGAAATTGTGTATGTGCATTTGGGCCATTGTCACTCATCAACAATTAATTAAGAAATTAACAAACCCAAGATACAATCAATACCTTTGGGTATGCTGTACCATACTTAGCTATGCATTGCTTGTGTTGTATGATACTCATATTTACATGTTATAGCAACCTTTTGAGGAAGTACTTTGATATAACGTGTTGGTATCAGCATTAGAAATGTTCTGAACATGGCTACAAGTATAAGTTATATGTATGCTCAATCTAAGAACAAGAACCCATAAAAAAGTCAAGAAAAATAACATCGATCATCTGCTATAATTAAATTCAGACGCGCATCACCATTGTTTAGTTGCACACACTAATTAGTTCAACAAAAAAAATGGAAGCTGATTTTGAGAGATGGGCAATTCTTCACTTAAGGTTCAACACTCTCCTTGACATGCACTAATTAGTTCAAGAAATAAAAGAGATCTATGCTGATAGAGAGATGGACAATTCATCATATTTGCTGCTTCAACACTCTCCTTCACCTGCATGTAGGCTCCTTAGGCACCAAAAAAATAGAAGTTGACTGCAATTATATTTGAACTCGAGGTCTCTCTAGCATATGTGGAGTTGCCTTTCTGGCTCTCTCCAAACGTTTGTTTGATGCTCCCGAGGGACACCGTTATCAAGTGCCTACTACCTTGGTTTCTTTTCAGCGGTTCTGCTCAAAATGCAAGGGCGAAGACATGCAAGAAGCAAAAAGCAAGTAATAGTTTATTTTAAAAAGAAAAATAGTAACCCAGTTTTCTAAAAATATGTAATGCCTCATGCAAGTTTTGGTACAGAAAGTTTTTAATGCAAAGTTTTCAAGGGAATTTATTTATCTAGGAACTGCCACATAATATATAAAAAAAATGGATCTCACTAGGAACCTATGTACTCATCATATAGTCATTACACACAGGCTGCGCTGGCCAAATCCGTGAAGTGGAGGCATTGAATTTTGATTCATCATTGTCTCGCCGACTCGGCTGGCGAGATTTCGTGGCTACCTTGGTCTGGCTGAATTTGTACCTGTCGATCAGCCTGCATTTTCTCCATCTCACACCGTAATTCCTCGAACCGTGGATTCTTGTGGCGGAATTGATCAGCGAGTGGTACCTTATTCAGTACAAGCACAAAAGAGGAGCGGGCAAAGGTCAGGAAGGACTAGATGAGAACAACCCATATGCTAGCTAAAATTAATCGAGCAAGAACAGAGAAGCAAAGCCATATGGTGATCGAGCAGTAGGGGTAGTACCTCGTCGAGTTCAAGTCTCGTGATCACCTCAAGGGTGGGGCGGTTTTGGCCCAGGACACCGACTGCACGCCTCACCGCAGCATCGGCCTCCTCCACGTCTGCAGCGGAGGCACCATGACATTCCAGTGCAGCCATCACCTTCTGAAGCGAGGGCAGGTTCGCAATGCTACCGAACCATGAGTAGTCGGCATCCTTTGCCGCCCTCACGCCGATGCGGAGTTCAAGATCTTCAAGGCTTGGCATAGGGGATCCATGTTGACACCCGAACTTGATGCGAACGTTGGTCGTGAAGAACTTGAGCATCGCGAATGCAACGTCACCCCCACCATCAACAGCAGTGACACTGCAACTCTGCTCGTCGCGCAGGGTCACCAGCATCAGGGAACGGAGCGACGGCAACATTCCAATGGTTTCCATGTCGCGGTCTTTCACGACCTCCACTCCCACGTGCATATGGGAGAGTTTGTAAAGACGTACATATGGCAGCCTAGAGAACCAGATGCCTCCTATCACCAGTTGACGAAGTTCTGCAAGGAGCATCCAGCTGCCTGCTTCTTCCCACATGACAGCCCTCGCAGACGATTGGCAGTAAACTTCGAGACGCCCGATACCGTGGAGGTGGGGCAGAGACTCCACCAAAGCTCTCTCCATCCTCCGTTCAAATTCCTCGATCCCAATCTCCAGGAACCTCAATCTTCTCAACTTGCTCAGCTCCGTCACCAGGTGTACAGAGTCGCTGCTGATATGCTGTAACCGCAGACATTCCAGCCACACCAACTCCCCAATGCCTTCGGGCACTGTCCTGACAATCCGGCCAACACAGAGGCACATCAACCGTCCTAACTTAAAGATGGCCTGTGGCAACTGCTGAATGTGAGTTTCCCTCAAGTCCAATGTCTGCAGAAACTTCAGCCCTCGTACTGCTTCTTCTGGGAGCTTCAGCAGCACACTTGCACCTACTAGCCCTAGGTACCTCAGGTGAACTAAGTTCCCAATCTGCTTCAGATGATTACTATCAATACCAGGACAGTACTCTAGAGCTAGTACGCGTAGAACTTGAAAGCTAGAAAGTTGGGGTATGCAATCCATAATGTAAACAGAATTAGGAAGCGTTAAACCTCCCGTAGGAGGCCGCACCTTTGTTAAATAGGGCAAGGAAGAGCCCCTTGCGTGGCTTACAAGTTGTACAACCGAGTTTGTTAGGATTGAGCCCAAATCTAGAGATTACAACAAGCTTACAGATAAACTACAACAGACTACAACAAAAGTATCTAGGGCTGATCGTAACAAACTCGGTTACTCAAGATTACATGTTTAACATCCTCCCTCAATCTTAACCGGGTGATCTAAGGTTGAGATTGCTTTTCAACTCTTCTAACTTCCGAGCTGTGAGAGGCTTGGTGAGACCATCGGCCACTTGATCTCCAGTACCAATGAGATGAACATGAAGAAGCTTTTGAGCTACTCGTTCCCGAACAAAATGATAGTCAATCTCAATGTGTTTTGTGCGAGCATGAAACACTGGATTCGCTGACAAGTAGGTTGCCCCAATGTTGTCACACCATAACCTTGCAGCAGGAGGAGATCGAACTCCCAATTCTTTTAGAAGTGATTGTATCCAAATAATTTCTGCCGTAGCATTTGCCATTGCCTTATATTCAGCTTCAGTGCTTGATCTGGAAACCGTGGCCTGCTTGCGTGCGCTCCAGGAGACAAGATTACTTCCAAAGAAGATAGCAAAACCTCCAGTAGATCGTCTATCATCAACACAGCCGGCCCAGTCTGCATCTGAGAATCCACTCACAAGAGATGATTGAGACCTTGTTATTTTCAGCCCCAAACTTACAGTATGCTTGACATACCTCAGAATCCGCTTCACTGCTGTCCAATGTACTGATGTAGGTGCATGAAGAAACTGACATACCTTGTTTACAGCAAAGGATATATCAGGTCTTGTAAGGGTTAAATACTGTAGTGCACCAACAATGCTTCTGAACTTGGTTGAGTCCTCCGTACTCAGTCGTGTTCCTTCATAAGCGAGAGCTTTTTACGTGGTCGTCATCGGTGTAGTAGCTGGCTTACAATTCAACATGCCTGTTCTCCTCAAAACATCATTGCTGTACTTGGCTTGAGATAACAATATGCCGTCTTTTAGTTTAGAGACCTCAATGCCAAGAAAGTAATGAAGATCCCCTAAGTCCTTTAATGCGAAATCAGACTTGAGAGCCTTCAGTAAACGTGTAGTTCCTTCTGAAGAGGAACTTGCTACTATGATGTCATCTACATATATGAGGACGAACACAACCAAATCACCCTTTCTAAAGTAGAAGAGAGAGGTATCACCCTTTGACGGTTTGAAACCCAATTCTTGAAGTTTCATACTTAGCCGATAGTACCATGCTCGGGGTGCCTGTTTCAAACCATAAAGGGCTTTGTCAAGTTTGCAGAGATAGTCAGGGAAACGCTTATCTTGGTACCCAGGTGGCTGCTTCATATAGACTTCTTCCTCTAGAACACCATGAAGAAACGCATTCTGTACATCCAACTGCCGAAGACTCCAGCCATTAGAGACAGCAATAGAAAGAATCAATCTGATAGTTGCTGCCTTGACCACCGGACTGAACGTGTCTTCATAATCAATCCCATATCTCTGTTTGTATCCCTTAGCTACTAACCGTGCTTTATATCTGTCGATGGTTCCATCAGCTTTTCGCTTAATTTTGAAAACCCATTTGCAATCTATAATATTCCTCCCTCTGTTAGGCGGCACAAGATGCCAGGTCTTGTTTCTTTGCAAAGCTGAAAACTCATCATCCATGGCTCTCTTCCAATCTTCATGTCCAAGAGCTTCTTCTAGAGTATTTGGCTCACCATTAGCAGCAAGGAGACCATACCTCACGGTGCCGTCAGTAAACTGTTTTTCCTTGCGAATTCCGGACTGTAGCCGAGTCCTGGGCCGAGGGGGAGCTTCGGGTGCGGGGGTTCGCTGTTCAGGACTCACCGGGTTCGGTGCATCATCGGGCGCGAGAAGATCCGGGGAGATCAACCTCGATATGGGGTGCGGCACACCGGATCCTCTGAGTCGTGCGGCGCGAGCGGGGTCGAAGGCGCGGCCGTAGGGGATCCATGCCCCCCACGCTCGTGCGGCACATCCGTCCCTGCGGGGTCACGCGGCGACGGGGGATTTGGCCGACGGGGGCGCACCGGGCGGGGATGTCCGCCGCGGGCGCCGAGGCGGATACGCCCGTACCTCGTGCGACGCCGCCGCGGGTTCCTCCGATCCCGAGGTTGATTCCGCCGTACCGGTTGGAGGCTGGACAAAAGACCCCCTCACACCCGTGTTTTCTTCCAAACTTTGACCGGTTTCTTCCCGAAAACTTGAGGCATGGTTAGTAGCATCAGCAGGTAGGGTATTAGACACTTGATCATGCATTTGTACACCCCCAGAACTAGACGAATTTAGGAGTTCAGGAGGCAACAAGGAAAGCTCGGATCGAAAACGCTCACCGGCATTAGGGTTCAGTTTGGCGAAGGGAAAGATGCTCTCGTCAAAGACAACATCACGTGAGATATACACGCGACCTGTAGCAATGTCTAGACACTTGAAGCCTTTGTGGAGATTGCTATAGCCAAGGAAAACACATTGCTTTGAACGAAAGGCTAGTTTATGAGAATTGTAGGGTCTCAAATTTGGCCAGCAAGCACATCCAAAGACCCTAAGGGAATTGTAATCAACTTGCACCTCGTAGAGACGCTCGAGGGGAGTAGAATTGTTGATAACCTTGCTAGGAATCCTATTAATTAAATAGGTGGCAGTCAAGAAAGCCTGATCCCAGTATTTTAAAGGCATGGAGGATTGTGCAAGGAGAGAAAGACCCACTTCAACTATGTGCCTGTGTTTCCTTTCGGCTGCCCCATTTTGTTGATGAGCATGAGGACACGAGACAAGATGCACTATTCCCGTTTTAGTAAAGAAAGAGTTTAATTTCTCATACTCCCCTCCCCAATCAGACTGAAGAGCAAGAATCTTTCGACCAAATTGCCTTTCAACAAGGTTTTGAAACTCGTGGAAACGTTGAAACACTTCAGATTTGTGTTTGAGCAGATAGATCCAAACAAATTTGCTATAGTCGTCAATGAAACTCACATAATATTTATTGCGTCCAAAGGAATCACAAGCTGGCCCCCATACATCGGAAAACACAAGTTCTAAGGGAAAACTAGACTGACTTGACGACTTTTGATAAGGCAAGCGATGGCTCTTGGCCATCGACGAGAATCACAAATGGAACTGTCCTAGACTCAACGGAACAAGATAACTTGTTTTTATTGATAACTTGCTGGACTAAATGAAAGGATGGATGCCCCAAGCGATGATGCCACCTCTCCGGGGATGGATGAGCACCACCGGACGCACTAAGGGCTGTTTATTCTTGAGGGCTGCGGTGGCAAGGGGTAGAGGCCACCCCTACATGTTCCTTCCGGAAGAGTTCTCTTCGTTGTTTGATCCTTGATAAGAAAACGATTTGGATGAAACTCAAGATAGGCATTATTATCCGATGCTAGCCTATGAACGAAACGAGATTCTTTGTGGTGCGGGAACATGAAGAACATCATTAAGAAATAATTTGCGTTCGGGAGTGTGACAAATAACACGACCAATATGTGCTATACCCATACCCGAACCGTTTGCGGTATGGATCTGTTCACCTCCATTGTAGCGATCCCGGATCATCATCTTGTCCGGCTCGCCGATAACGTGATCGGTAGCACCGGTATCGGTGTACCGGTTGGAATCGACCCCGTATCCGCCATGGGTTGCCGTGTTGGCGCTCTTCTCTTCGGGCGCGACGAAGTTCTCATCGAAGCGGTACCCGGCGGTCCATGACCGCATGACCATCCTTCCTGCAAAGTTGGCACTTCACCTTGGGCTTGTTCTTGTTGAAGTTGCCACGGCCACGACCGCCGTAGCTGTTGCCACGACCGCGGCCACCACGTCCACGGGTCCCGCGACCGCCGTTTGCACGACCACGGGACGCCGGATTCGCCGACGAGGGGGGGGACGAGGAAGACCCATGAAGAAGATCCATCCGCTGCTCGAAGGCGTTGAGGCCGTGTAGCGAGCTCGGAGACCGAGATCGGTTCGACGCGCGCGAGGACGGCGAGAGACGACGGGGGTTGAACTCGATGTCGAGGCCGGTGCGGATGTAGGAAACGAGCTCTTCGTCATCAATAGGCTTCCCGGCCGATGCCATCTCATCGGCCAGGGAGCGCATCTTGCCGATGTACTCATCGACGGTCATGGAGCTCTTCTTGGTGGTGGCGAGCGCGATGCGGGTGTTCACCTTGCGCGCTCGAGTTTGAGATGCGCCCATCTCCTCCAGTGTCTTCCACAGCTGTTCTGCGGTGGCGCACGTGGCGACCTGCTTGAGGACGTCCTTGGTGAGGGAGGCGACGATGTAGCTGAAGACTTGCCGATCGAGTGCCGGCCAAGCCGTGTACTCCGGGTTCGGCTCCTTCTTGGCGTCGGCGCCGGTGCCGGTGGTGATCTCCTCGGCGGGAGCACCCGAGCTGCCATCGATGAAGCCCGTGAGCCGTGCACCACGGATCGCGGGGAAGGACCTGCAACTTCCACAAGGCATAGTTGGACTTGGTGAGCTTCTCAGTCACGGGATGGCCAAAGGTGGAAGGGAGCACGGCGCCGGTGGAGCTCGACATGGCAGGGAGTTGGAGATTAGATGAGGATGGCTCTGATACCATGTAAACAGAATTAGGAAGCGTTAAACCTCCCGTAGGAGGCCGCACCTTTGTTAAATAGGGCAAGGAAGAGCCCCTTGCGTGGCTTACAAGTTGTACAACCGAGTTTGTTAGGATTGAGCCCAAATCTAGAGATTACAACAAGCTTACGGATAAACTACAACAGACTACAACAAAAGTATCTAGGGCTGATCGTAACAAACTCGGTTACTCAAGATTACATGTTTAACACATAAAACACAGGCTGGCATTAAATGACCTCACTTTTTCCATTATGCTCGTGTTAGCAGCTTGCATGTTGTGCACCACGATATTTCTCTTGTGCAGCGCTAATCTTCGGGCAATATTGTTGCTGCTTGGAGATGTGTGGTGCTTATCGTCCAATACAGTGGAAAACCTTTCCTCTCTTGCAAAGAAACGTATGAAACTACACAATGCAGGATGAACACGGCAACCATGTATTATGCGCCCTCTAAAATTATCCTCCTCTACTCGGATTAGGCTTCTACCTGCGAGCCCATAGAAATACCTCTCTCCTACCTCAAATAAGCTCTCTGTCACATGCCGCGACTCCTGGACAAAACCTTCAGCTATCCACATCCATATCAAACTATCTTTCTCAATCCAACCATCTTCAGGAAATGTACTTAAATGCAGTAAGCACGCCCTTAGATGTGAAGGCAGATCATAATAGCTAAATGATAGCACAGCTCTCATGTTATCCACGTACCGGTTACTTTCATGCCTCGAGGTTAGAGAATTGTAAGTCTCAGACCACTCTTCCCGTGGTTTACTGGCTAATACACTTGCTACAGTAATGATAGCTAGAGGTAGGCCACCACAATCCTTCAAAATCTTGTTATTAGATACCTCAGCCAACTGATTGTCAGGGCAGTTTCCTTCACCACCCAACATTCTTTTGTAGAAGAGCCTTCTAGAGTCAGCATGAGAAAGGGGTTCTAGTCTATAAATAGCTCTCACTTCATCAGCCACATCACCAATACGAGTAGTCATGATTATCCTACTTTGACAATTATTTTCGATCATAGCTTGTCCAAGGAAACTCCAAGTTCCCCATTCCCATAAGTCATCAACAACAATGAAGTACCTATGCACAATAGGAAGGTAGATACATTGGTAAGTTATTAACAAATGGAAAAGCTTAAATTACCCCCCTCATGTTTAGCCTAAGATATGGATGATACCCAAGACTATATATTGGTTCAGTTTATTACCATAACTATATCATTGGTTTAATGTGCCCCTAACGCTATTCGTAATTTTTCTCCACAAAAAGGTGGAATCTTAGTTAAAATTTTGGTGGGTGATATGGACATCTTAACACATGTAAAAAAATTATATTATGAATTTTATCATTACTATTTCATATGATATATTTCAGTGATTGATTTATGTACCGAACATGGCATCCTATGCCGGTGATTCATAACAACATGATCAATGTGACTAACCAAATTATTGAGTATGTCTTTGTAGACATTTCTAGGTCCCATGGATGCAAAAATACCACATGACAAAATGATAAGATAGTCTATTTCTTTAGGGTCAAAACTGAGAAATAAAAGGGAAGAAAAGAGCACCGTCGGATGAACTGATGGTACATAGGAAGAGGCGCCGGTGCAAGCGTCGAAGGATTTAGTACACTACGTGAAGGCCAAGCTCAAGAGGCACCATCGGATGAACCAACAGTCCATTTGCTAGTTGCGTTGGATGAAGTCCGAGAAGAGAAGCGGCGAAGACGGAGGCGCCGGATGAACCAACGGTCTATTGAGAAGAGTCGTCGGTCTATCCGATGGTTTGAAGAAGTAAGACAAGAAGGTTACGGTCGCGAAAGCTTAAGCACTTCGTATGAACCGACGGTCCCGACATCGGTTCATCGATGGCTACGAAATTGCTAACGATAAAGGTTTGGTGTGGAACTCTTCGAAAGCACCGAATGAACCGCCGCGGCGTCGGACAAAGCGTCGGATAAATTGTGTCGGCCAAAGTTATACGTCGAAGTCAATGGCTAGTTGCACGGGATGAACCGACGCCCCCAAAAAGCATAGCACCGAATCATCCGATAGTACCCGGAAAAGACAAGCCGTTAGACCAGCGGCTCTATGGACGCCTTGGGCTATTTATACCCCTTCCACCCCACCATTTGATGTGGCTGGATTGTGTGGAAGTACAGAGGTGTGCAAGAAGATCATATCCAAGCCATACACATGCTTAATTACTCATCCAAAGACTTGCACATGCTTAGTGTATGCGCTTAGTGCTAGGCTTAGCTTAAAGTTGAGTGAGTGCAATGTGTGCCTACCTAGTTGTACTAGGTCGGACGACGCCTTGGGGCCTAAGTGGCTCACCGACAATCTTCTTTGACCCTTCGACTTAGAGTGGAATGTGGCAAGGACACTTTGTGCGGGGGACGAGGAGACCCCCTTCCTTTGGTGGAGAAGCTCCTTAGTGGAGGCGGCATCAAGGTGACCAAGGGAGCTTGGCGAGTGCCTTAGTGGTGAGCCTTTGTGACGAGCCAAGTGTTGCTTTTGGGAAAGATTTGGTGACCCGGAAGCAATGCTCTTGTGTGAGTGCTCCAACAACGTGGACTAGGGGTGGCTTAGTTCCTACCGTTTCCACAGTGGGATAAATCGCGTGTCAAGAGTTTGCTTCCTCTCATCACTCTTTACGTTTCCGCTTTAGTCTCCCGCTATCCTTGCTTGCCTTTTTTTTCCCTAGAGCAATATCATGATAGGATTGGCTATAAGTTGCAAAACTTGTTTCGGGACGAGGATTTCACACTATATCAACCTTAGATTGCACAACCAGGTAGAGATGATCTAGTTTACTTTATGCAAAGTAGTGGAAGCCATATGTTCAGTTTTTAAGTTGTCCAATTCACCCCTCCCCCTCTTAGGCAACGAGCATCCGATTGCTTACCATTTACTATTAATTATCCTATCATATCGAAATAATAACATATGTTATGATGTCCACATTATCATCCCCCAATATCTTACCATGGAACTCCACATGTGCGTGGAGAAATAAAGAATCTTATTTAGGACGAAATTAGACCATTTTACAGTGTTGTGGGTGTAAATGGGACAAAATATAGTGTAATGGTTATCTGGACATGGCCATACTAATTTGGATTTCCCCCCTAAAATGAGCGGCCGGGTGATGCGTGCGTACCTCTTGTTTTGGAGGAAACCTGTTATTTTGTCAATTAGCTGCTTCTCATTCATAGGTTCTGCAATGACACTCTTACAGTACTCGGCCTCATCAAGTTCTAGCAGAATGTCCTCCAAAACTTTCCTCCTGTCTGGGTTCCGAGACACCGAAACAAAAGCGCTGCATTCAAACTGCCCTTCCATGCTCTTGTACACTGCTCTGGCAAGGGTTGTCTTGCCAATCCCTCCCATCCCGAGGATCGACACTATCTTGAGCTCTCGCTCATCATCCCCCTGTGGTGCCAGCATTCTGATCATCTGGTCCCTTGGCTCGTCAATGCCTACGAGCTCTCGCTCGTTTCTGTAGAGAGCAGGGAGGCGAGGATCAACTGTGCCGGTGGTACGGCGATTACCAAAAGACGATAACTCAACAATTTGGTACCTGTGGCACCGTTCGGTCAACTCCATGACGCGGATCTTCAACTCTTGGATTTCGTCGGCAATCTGATGGCTTGTGCCGCCGTCAGGGATCTGAGAGCGAGTAGTCCGTGCGTTCTTCTTGATTTTTTTTGAGGGAAAACAGGAGGGGCGAACCCCTACTGCCAAAATTAAATTAGAATAAAAACACTCAAAGAGTTCCAGCTACAAAATACAAGCAGAGAGAGAGGACACAGGGGGGAAGGAAGAAACAGAAAAAGCACAAGGAAAACAAAAACAAGAGAAGTCAGGGGTTAGGGGTGAGAACTAAGGGTGGAAATCCTGAATCCAAGCTTCCATTGCTAGGAGAAGGGAAGGCTTTGCCTTTAGAAGCACCAGAGAGAATTCCTTCTTAAAGATCCTCCGACAACACTGTACTGAAGGGTCGAGATTGTTGAAAATCCAGCTGTTCCTAGTTTGCCAAATACTCCAGGCTAAAAGAATGATTATCTCCATGAAGAAAGGGAGTGCCAGGTCTTTCTTGATTTTTTTCGAAAATCTGGAGAACAGTCACAGAGGAAGAGTAATTAACTCCAATGGAGTTCCAGCAGGCCTTGTCAAAATTGCACTGGAGGAAAAGATGAGCATTTGTCTCTAGAAGTTGCAGGATACACAAATCACAAGTGTAAGAATCTAGAATCATGCCCCTTCTTTGCAGTAGGCCTCTTGTGTTTAGTCTGTTCACTACTAGCAACCAGAAGAAAACCTTATGTTTCATTTGACATCTTGATTTCCAGATCCAGCGAAAAACAGGATGCGCCAAAGCCCCAGAGGAAAGAAACTTATAGGTCTTCGAAGTGGAGAAAATGGAGTTCCCCCAGCAGTAGACCCAAGTATCCACCCCATCTCTGATTTGTCTGTTGGAGAGTGATTGGTGGAGGAGATTAAGTTGTTGATGGGCCTGAATGGAGAGGGGTAAACTGAAGATCCTACTAATTTCAAAGTTACTGGCTACAGATTTGAAAGTGGCATTCCCATTTTTGGCAAAGGAGAAGAGTTCTGGATAAGTGAGGTCTAGGGGCTGCCCAATCCATCTGTCCTTCCAAAACAAAACAGAGTTTCCTTCTGCAACAATGACCGAGGACATGCTTTTGAATTTCCCTAGAAGTTTAACTATATCTCTCCACCAGAAAGATCCCTTTTTATATTGACCTGGGAGTTTCCCAGAGTTATAATAGTGGAACCAGATGAGTTTAACCCATGGGATATCTTCCTGAGAGAAGAACTTGTGCAAAAATTTAAGTAGCATGGCATCATTGTGAGTGCCCAGATCCAGGACCCCCAGTCCCCCTTGGTTCTTAGGAGTGCAAATCAAAGGCCAAGCAGCTTTAGAGGGTTTTTTAGAGTTTAAATCCGAACCTCTCCATAGACAGTGTCTTCTATACTTGTCCAATTGTTTGATAACTCCTTTGTGAAGCTTCAGAGTGGCAGTATAGTAAATGGCAGAAGCAGAGAAAACTGAATTCACCATTTCAAGCTTCCTCGCTTGATCGAGAAATGTAGATGTACGGGTGAGCCTCTTTTCAATCTTTTGTAATAAGGGGACGAAGTGCTCAATGTTAGGCTTGGAGGTTCCTAAAGGAAGTCCCGGATAAGTGAAGGGGAGAGTTCCCTTCGACGAGTTGAAGGTATTAGTGAGTAGCTCAAATTGTCTTCGATAAGTTAAGGGGGATCATCATGGACTTGTGGTAATTAACCTTAAGGCCGGTGGAATCGAGAGAAAGTTTGAAGTATGCCTTTAAGGTGTGCAATGCGGAGGGGGCAAGCTTCCATGATTACAAGAGTGTCATCCGCATATTGTATAATGGGGAAATCGGAAGATGCACTTCTTGGGATGGGGAGCTTAAGGAGACCATGGTCCTTGGCATTATTGATTACGGTTTGTAAGAGGTCGCTGCAAGGACAAAGAGAAGTGGGGAGAGAGGATCCCCTTGTCTTACTCCTCTTCGCGGTGGAAAGTTTTTCCGGGTACACCATTTAGGAGGACCGAAGATGTGCCACTTGCCTAGGATGTTCTCGATCCATTTAACCCATCTTTGACCAAAGCCTTTATGTTTTAGGACTTCCGGGATAGCCTCGATGCTCTATCCTATCAAAAGCCTTTTCGAAGTCGAGCTTGATTATGACAAGGGCCTTTTTAGAAACTTTGCGGATGTGGAGATACTCAAAAGCCCGGGCAAGACAATCATGGATTGACCTTGATTTGATGAAGCCATATTGGTTTTTGTGAATTAGCCTCATGATTACTTTCTGCACCTCTCTCGCTAGGATTTTGGTTAGGAGTTTGAGAGAGGAATTCGAAGCGAAATGGGTCCGTAGTCTCCAACCTTGTCCGGATTTCGTCAATCTTTGGGATCAAAGTGATGAAAGATGAGTTGATGCTCGTAAACATAAATTCCTTTCGTAGAAGGCATCACACGGTTTATAAAAATCCTCTCGCAATTATCGGCCAACATTTTTTATGAAACTCACCATTAAAACCATCGAGTCCGGGGGATTTGTTGTTAGGCGGATTAGCAATTATTGGGTCGATTTCCTCCTTTGAAAATGGGGCTTCCGGAGCAGCAAGATCTTCGACCCTAGCCAAAAGGGATTCAAGGTCATAGTACATATGAGTAAAATCGATGTACCCATTCTACTTTTAAAGGCATCCCACGAAGAATCGCGCCTTTTCATCATGCGAAAGTGTTCCCGACCATTACATCCATCGGAGAAGTAATTGAGTTCTTCCTAAGCATAATGGAGGCATTGGCGTGGAAGAAAGCCGTGCACTCATCCCCAAATTTAACCCACTTTATGGCTCCTCTTTGTGTCCGGTAGATCTTCCGTTGATTAAGAAGTTGGAGGAGATGGGAATTCAAAATTTCTGCGAAATTCCATTCTTCAAGCGTAAGATCTCTAGTTTCCTCAATGATGTCCGGCCACCGGATAACATCTTTAGTGTTTTCAATGACAAGCGGCAAGGTTGGGGAGGTGAGCTTTCCAAGCCTTGAATACCCTTCTCGGATTTTTGAATTTTGCGCTTAAGTTTTTAGCACGAGTCTTGTTGCTCGGGAGGTGGAGCTCCATCCCCGATGCATAACCGCCATGAAATCCTCATGCTCTAACCAGTAGTTTTCAAATCTAAAGACCATGGGTCCGGGAGTTTTAGCTGAAGCGGTGATGACACAAGGAGTATGATCGGAGGTGTCCCTCACAAGCCCGAAACAAAGGTGTTGGGCAAAAGAGTTGTCCAAGCATTGGAAGTAAAGAACCGATCCGGGTCTTTCTAAAAGGGGGCCGGGTTGTTTATTAGTCCATGTGTATTTGCACCCCCTTAGTGGCAGCTCTACTAATCTTAGCCTACCGATTGCATCATTGAAAGCCGGCGACCGAGGCATTTCGTGAATATTGCCCCCTTCCTTGTTTCGTTCTCGGGAGATCCGATCGAGGTTGAAATCCCCTACCACCGGCCATTTTACATAATCGGACATGTCAATTTGTTTGAACCAGGAGAGAAAAGCCAATTTCCCATCGTGAGTGCAAGGTGCATAGATGTTTGTCGGTAGCCGGGTTTCACCGGATAATTTGCAAGTGAGTTCCACAGTTTGGGCATAACTATTTTGAAATTCCAAATGGCCGGAGAATTTAGAGCTATTCCAAACAATTAGGGAGCCTCCGGACATGCCAACGAGAAGGCAAAAAGGTATATTCATCAAAACCTCTAGGACAAAGTTTTTCGACGTATTGAAGGTCAAAGAATTCCCTTTTGGTTTCCTTCAAACATAGAACATCACATCCGGCTTCGACATTTTGCTTTTAAGCGCACTCCACTTACTTTCGAGTTAACCCCTCGATATTGCGGGACAAAATAACCAAATTTCTAAATAGATGGCTAGAATCCATGAAGAAAAACAAACCAAGTATGAAAACCGAGTAATTGCACAACAAGAACTCGGAGAAGCCCGAGTAAGGAGAGCGAGGGCTAAAAGCTAACAACATCCATTTAAATCTTCCCGAGTTTTGGATCCGGTCATTTCAACAAACTAAGTTAAGGACCATAATAGCACAAAAGAAAGTAGCTTCAACCCTAACAAAGGGGAAATAGACAAGCAAAATAAAAGGCCCGAAAGATGGCCTACCGTCCGGCCTTTTTGGAGTGGTCCTGGGCTTCTGGACCCTCCTCCTCTTCATCCTGTTCCTTGCCACTCGAGCTCTTGGGCTTCCGAGATCCAATGGGCTGCTTTCCACGCTTCCTGACAAGCAAGTCCTCCTCCTCAAACTTACCGGGCTTGATTTTACGAGAGATCTTCTCCCATTGTTTTCATGAGCTTCTTGGGAATGGATGGAGGTAAAGCTTGCCGCAGCCGGTGCAGTTTTTGCTAGTACGAGAGGGATTGTTTGAAACCCGAGTTGCGGTTGCGGAGCACGGGGCTTCTTCTTGCCTCTGTCTCTACCAATGGACCCCCGCATTTCCCCTTAAGCTTCCCGATCCGGTTCATTGCACCCTCTTCCTCCAATTGCGGATCCGGCCTTGAATGCCGCAAGGAGGACTCTCTCTGCTCGGACAAGATCTTGACGGAGAGAACCGAGACATTCTCGGGGCACTTAGCGAGGGGATGGAGAAGGGCATGAGGGCTTGGGGTTTTGCGGTGATTAAGAACGGGTTCCGGACCTTTGAAGCTAGGAAACTTTTGGCCCAATCAAAGTGACTTGGGGACAACAACATGACGAGTGAAGAAAGAAGCCCAATCAGCTGGGATATCAACAACCTGCGCTGGGCAGCCCACTGGGGAGAAGAACTGGGCCCAAAGTCTAAAAACATCAGGTGGCAGAGAGACTTTCGGAGTCTTGTTCCCATCAAACAGCGGATTGGGCCAGCTAGCAACTTTAGAGCCTGTCAGGTGAGGATCAGAGAGTTGAAACTGAGTGAGCGCCACGTTAATATTTAAGTTAAGGTCAATGTTGCCCCGAGGAGGGGAGCTGTCCTGATCAAGCCTAGCTGGAAGAAAGTCTGGGAGGTGAAAAGGATCCCCAACCACATCAGCTCCCTGAAAACCTTCATTAGATGCCTCAGATCCACTCCCTGTAGAGCAACCTGTTGCGAACCCTGTGCCATCCGTCGGACACGAGTTAGCTCGTAGATCGAGTTGGAGGCAACGTTCACCAAGGTCCCATGATGGGGGATCACATCTTCTAGGGGCTGAAGGGGTGCCAAAGAGATATCTTGCACCCTCGATGCCTTGTTGAAGTTGGTAGGTAAAGGAGCAATGATAGCTGCAGAAGAAATAACCTCTTCCCGCAAAGGGGCCGGAGGGTCTTCTACCCTTTACGGGTGAACCGGGACATTCGGATCCCGAGCTAAAACCATATCCTCATCTTCCATTAGAAGGTCTTCCGATTAAGTTGAAAGCCATGAAAAGCTTGCACCGGCTGCGGGGTAGCATTCACCGCACTGCGAAGTTCCATACCGCTCGCTGGATGACCGTTGCCCAATTCCGGAATGACCGAAGCGAGGTGGAGGAAGCGAGATGACCCCCTCCTCCGCAATATATTTACCTAGGTCATGTAACCTAGTTAGGCGTCTCCCGTTCGAAAGGGATACGGTTGTAGATATGCATATGCTTGCATATCTATGACTGTATCTGTTTCGAATTGTCCACGTTTTGGCCTGAGGATGTGTAGATGGGTTTACTTTCCATGTTCTGCTCCGATCTGGGATAGAGTTTCGGCACCACCTTCCCGTTGTTCTCTGGTTATGTATCTGGAGAACAGCGGGGAGGTGCTGCCGAAATTCTGTCTCAGATCGGAGTAGAGCATGGAAACTAAACCCGTCTACACATCCTCGGGTGGGATTAGGACCTATCTTTACCTACTACTAGCATGATAGACAACATGTAGAAACAATCTACTTTATAAAATCTCCTAAGATTTCTATTTTTTGCACCAACTTGTTATATCACTAGTTAAAGGATGGATAACCGAGAGTGGATGTACACGGGTTGGAGGAATAAGCGAGACTACTCCGCTGAATTCGCACGCAACATGGATGCATTCTGTAAAAAGGCATTTGAGAAAGGACAACATAAAACTATGTGTCCCCGTAATAAGTGTGAAAATACGAAATACTAATCTAGACTCAACATGGGTAAACACATTGTGGCGCATGGGTTTGTGAAAAAACTATACTCGGTGGATTTGCCATGGTGGAGCACATCGTGCGAGAGAAGAGGTCTTGAGGTAACGCATCGAGACTTTTGATGCATAGTCCACCGTGCGCCATGGACCAACCTTTGCCGTGCGCCGCTCCACTTGACGCACGGCGAGAGGGCGTGGTCAACCGTGCACCTTGACCACTCTTTGCCGTGCACCGAGCCACGTGGCGCACGACAAAGAGTACCACCGTCCCCGAGCGTGCTCAGCGGCGCACAGTAGAGAGAGTGTGACGTTGTCTCCCCGCGGACGGCCGTCAACACCTTTTCTTTGTCGTGCGTCACATATTCCGCACGGCAAAGAACTGTGCCTTGCGTTGCTTTTCCCCAAGGCGCACGGCAAAGGTCTTTGCCGGTTAAAAATGCACCGTGCGCCTTTTGCCGTGCGCTTGGGCAAAATGCGCACGGCAAAGGCGGTGCCGTGAGTATTCTAGCCTTTGTCGTGCGCCGTCGGCGCACGGCAAAGCGCGCGAATCCGGTAGTGGCAGTCCTCGGCCATCGGGCTAGTCTTTTAGGTTGAGTTAGACCCAAATTTTTGTTGTTATGGACTCCGTTAGACCTAGGCCTCTTGATGCGCCGGCTCGTGGATATAATTTCCCGAGCCGAACTCCGCTGCACTTTTACCTCTGAAACTGTATTATCCAGGACGAATGGTGATGTGGATGAGGAATAAAGATGTATGTGAGGTCGTTCACTTGAACTAATACTTGAATTATAATTTTCTGTCTCCCATAGAGCTAAATGGTTTTATAACTAAAATAAATAACCAGTAAACCAGATTTTTGTTAGCAAAAACCTCAAGCTGAAAATACAATAATGTATCCGATTAATGTGTAGAAATCAGCTTTAACGCCCATTTGGGGAACTTAATGAAGGACAAAAGATAAACAGGAACGGAGGCAAGCCAAGTTTTGATCAAGACCACTTTATCTGAATATGATAGTAACCTCCCCCTCCATCTCGCAATTCTTCTTAAAGTCTTATTTAATAAGTGCTGCACGTCTTCTCTTTTGAGTTTACCACTTTGTTCTAAGTTAATTGGAATAAGCTCACTCTCGTGAAAATTGATTCTCATCCCGGAAATTTGCTCAAATAAAGCTAAAACCCCTTTGAGATTCTTCAATTATAATGATGCTCTTGTATGCCAGGGAAGAGGATTGTGTCATCTTCGTATTACTGTAGCGAGATGACACCTCCTCTCTGATCAGACCTTGGCTTGCGGCTTTAGCTAACATTCTAGTTAAGACATCATCTATACCAGGTTAAAGAGCATAGGGGGTATAGGATCCTCCTGTCTTAGACCTTTTCACTACGGGAAAACCAACGTTTGCCGTGCGTTATTATGTTTGCCGTGCGTTTTATATCGGGACGCACGGCAAAGCCATTCTTTGCCGTGCGTCACAGCTTCAACGCACGGCAAACATTTACGCACGGTAACTACACTCCTTGCCGTGCGTTTTCCAAAGGGCGCACGGCAAAGGAAAATCTTTGCCGTGCGTTTTTGTAGAGACGCACGGCAATCCGTGTTTGCTAACGCCACCACTCATGAACCGTCCGTTCTCTTAACGGACGTCAACCTTTGCCGTGCGTCTTCGAAAACGCACGGCAATGACGGATTGTTTGCCGTGCGTTTTACGTTGGCGCACGGCAAAAATGTAACTTTGCCGTGCGTTTTATGTAGGCGCACGGCAAAGTTTTTTTTAAAAATGTGTTTTCTTATCTTCTTTTAATTTTTCCTCCACTAATACATTATTTTGTACTTTATACTTCAATTATGTAATCATATCTATCTTTTTGGAATTTTAACGAATTTCTTTCATTCAAAGCATTTTTTCTTATAAATCAATTTGAACTGCAAGTGCATAAAATAATATAGTATAGTTCGTGGAAAAATGATATTCGTGTAATTGATACCTTTTTAAGACCTTACCCTTGAAAGTACTTGAAATTTCAAACAAATTGTCCGTGAAGAATGAAAATCCACGTGCATTCGAAATGTTTTTAAATTGTATAAAATGCAAACGGAGTTTGAAAGTCATGAGATTTGACGAGAGCTCGTGACATACTATGGGAATGTTGTGAAAAATAGTAGAGAAAGGTTTTGAACAATCTGTCGCACACAGTGTTTAGAAATGGAGACTTCTCACAAGAAGTTTTAGATTGTTTAGAGTAACTTCATTAAGTTTGTGGTCTTCGTAAAGTTCATAATGTGTTTTTGACTTCAAAACTTTTTCTCTAGTGAAGGTACATCATACATTGTCACATATTATTTTACGGTAATTATTCGCATTCATTCATTATTTTTTTAATATTAACATTCACGAAAAGGTGAAAGAATTGAAATATATAGTTGTTTGCCATGCGCCACTGATGAAAGCGCACGGCAAACAGGCGTCTTTGCCGTGCGCCTTGGTCCGTAGCGCACGGCAAAAAATCCTGGGCCCACCCCTTATCTCTTCTTCTTCCACCCCATCACACTACGCACCCGAGCCCCACACACCCAGCCCGCCCCACCTCGCGCCTCCCCTGCCCCCGATGCCGCCCGCTCCCGACCCCCGCCACCGCCGACCGGCCGCGCCCGCCACCGCGCCCCCGCCGGCCGCGCCCGCCACCGCCCCCCGCCGGCCGCGCCCGCCCCGGCCTCCCGTGCCCCCGTCGCCCCGCGCCCCCGCACCCCCGGCCACGACCGCCCCCGCCCCGCCCCTCCCCAAGGCGCGCCGCCACCCTCCCCGCGCCCGTCCCGGTCCGCATCCGCCGGGAGGCGCCGGCCGCCGCACCATCCCCGGCCCCGGATCCGTGCCGGGCCCCGGCCGCCGCACCGTCCACGGCGCCGGATCCGCGCCGGCGCCGGCCTCGGCTCCGGCCTTGCGGGCCCCCGCCCCCGACCGCCGGCGCCGACCCGCCCCCGCCGCGTCGTTCCGCCGCCGCCGCCCCGCTTGCTCCGATGGGGGGCAGCGTGCTGTACTTCGCCGCGGCCGAGGGTCACCCGGAGGTCCGCGGGTTCCCGGTGGAGGAATCAAGGCTCGATGTCAACCGCCCCAACGCGGATGGTGAGTTGCTATCCGAATCTTGGGCCGTTGGGCATCGATCCGGGCATTCTCGTCCGTTGGTGCCAAGCGTTGGTTCTTGTCGATTATCGTCGACATGGTTGCATTGTAGGCATGACGCCGACCTTCCGCGCCGAGGCCGCCAGAGAGATGAGCGTCCTGAGGTACCTCCTCGACCATGGCGCCGACCCGGCGATCCCCGACGCCATGGGCTTCATGCCGCTGCACATTGCGGCGGAGAACGGTGCCCGTCCGGATCCCTGGCTTTTGTTGTGTTTGATGTGGAGTGTGTGTGTGCTATATCTTGCTATCTCTCCGAACCTCTTTGTGCCTATAATTCGGGGCATATTGAGGTTGTAAGGTCTTCGTTGTCCGAGGGTGTTGATGCAGATCCCCTCAACAATCGTCTGGTGTCCCCGCTGCACACAGCAGCGGCGAAGGGCCACAGTCAGATTGTGAAACTCCTGCTGGAGCGTGGTGCTGATGTAAGCGCTGTGACCTTGTTGCAACACCTAAGTTCTATAGGCCGGTGAAAGGTTTCATGCCACCGGACAGCAAACAAGCTGGTTTTCATTCGCTGTAGCACCAAATAATTTGGTGGCACAGCCCTTATTATGAATCATTTTCCCCGTAATCTGACTTCTGACATTTGACTAGTGCCAAAACTGTTTTATTGTTTCCACTTTGCAGCCCAACAGAATTTTCCTTGGTGTTATGTCACCACTCCTGTTGACATTAGAACCCCTAGAAGTAACCCCTAGAAGTAATTTTCTCGCAAATATGTTCTTATGTCTTGTTTAGCTCTTCTACGTTTTAATTTCCATTTTGAGCGGTTTTTACATCTATGTGTTTGTGTTGATTCAAAGGATATAGTTTTATTTTTTTCTCCTTTGCTAATCTGGTGTATTGTTTTCTAATTTTATGCTTTTGTGTGCCTATATGTACTTGTGTGTTGTGATGCTTAAAGAGCCGTCGTTCGAGGGTTTGAAGAGCAAGCCTCCGAAGATTCTAAGCAGAAGCAACGGGACTTTGAGAAAGGCAAGTGAAATCACATGCATTGTATTCACACTTTATTTATTTATTTATCGGTTGTATTAATAGGATATCCTCCGATTAAGGATGATGCATAGTTTCTTTTAATTATACCTTTCGGATGGTAGATGATGCTCGGTTGCACAAGCTGGATTTGTCAATGAACAATATTGTTATTTATTTACTACATGTTCCTATGTATTGATTTAATTGCAAGACCATGCTTGTCAAATGGAACATAGAATGGCTACCTAGAAAAACAATAGAACCATAAGACTAATGATCTCTCATCTTGGCTTACTAATTAGATACTCTTGTGTGTTGTGGTTACTAATTAACCAATGAAATTCAATGATCGTGTTTTCTACAACCAAAATATCTTCCGAATAGGACTTAGGAGTTTAAGTTTAAATCCATTGTAATTGATAGACTAGAAAGATGTTTAGTTAAAGTGAGCGTGCTTATGATAAATGTTTGAGTTGATTCTTTGTAATGAGTGCGGTGTGTTTTTGGTAATGGGAGTTGCCTGGTTGGTTTTTATTCGTCCCAATCAATATTAATCTCGCACAAATCTTTTACTATCTATATGTATATATTATGTAAGTTTTGTGATGTCAAATCTTTTCACATTGCCCTATGACACAATTGTACTATTATATCATATCAGATCGACATGAGTCTAGTTGGGTTAGCTTCAGACTTTAATTGGTTATTTCTGCCAAAATTTAATAAATTTTGACATTGTCATAAAGAGGTACATATGTATTTGTGAAATAAAAAATTCATTATTGTTGGCCTAGTGATCTTGTTTAATTCATATTCTGAGTTCTAGACCTTCTAGTAGGGTGGTGGTAGGTATTGTCTATTAGGATTGTGTGAATCCTGAACTTTCAGGCAAGTCTATTATGTTCATTATTACAAGAGATGGTTTAAAGTGGGGTTTGTGTGATATCTTTTGATTTTATCTTCACTTTTGATATATTATTGAAATATCTCTAGCTCTTGCTGATTCGACAGATTAAATGGACCTCATATGTGCATATAAGATGAGAGGTTGAGATCATTTATGATATTACATGGAATCGGTAGACAAACAATGTGATATGTGCCATAATTGTTTGCTCTTTTTCTAATTTGTATATACGGTGATAAGTGCAAGCATGTCAACATGCCCCTCCGAACGGGGGCTTTGGGGGTTTTTTATTTTTTTAGAACATGTTTGTCGTGCGTTTTTTATGGTGGCGCACGGCAAAGGGCCCCGTTTGCCGTGCGTTTTTAGGCGGGCGCACGACAAAGAGCCTATGTTTGCCGTGCGTTTTTCCCGGAGGCGCACGGCAAACAACCCCCGTTTGCCGTGCGTTTTGATCTCGGCGCACTGCGCAGGTGAGTGGCTAGGGGTCCACTACGAAGCCTTTACAAAGGAAAGAAGAGAAACCCAGCCCGCAACAAGTTACAGCGGCGGAGCGGACCATAACCCTCCCTAATGGTCGGCACCTTAGCCAAGGCTGCTACCCCAAAAGAACCGGGCTATACCCCTTCAACTCCGGCCCCCGTGCCCCTCTCGGAAAAGAGCTATCGGCTAACCCACTCTCCTAATTAATTGGCTAAGCCGAGCCATGTGGACTGTGGTTTTACCGTTATCTTGGGTGGTTCTCCACGTTCCGATTATGAATGAATTTATCTTGTTTTAAGCACAAACACATTATATAAGCAAACCGAGATGTATAACATAAACAAAGCATAACCAAACTCATGTAGAGCAACTAAGCATTTATCTACCCCAAGCATTTGTTTAAACGGGGTTGATCAAGGTATAGTGGTAAAGCATCTAGTCAAATCCTTAGCTAGGTGTTTGCCCATCGGGTTTATGCATAACAACGGGAATAGTAAATATTGTTTAGCATGCGGTGTCATAGGTTTAAAAAGATTATGCAGAGGGGGAAAGCCACTTGCCTTCCTCTACGTGCCGAGTGAAATCCTCCTCGAAGACGGGCTCTTCCCCGATCACCTCCGACGGGGAGCTCGGACGAAATAGGCACGATATCTATGAGTCACACATGAACAACAAACAATAAATAAAACAGTACACCAAACAGTAACAAAACTGGTAAATTCACTGTTTAAAAGATTCTACTCGTCGAGACGATCATTTCGGTATATAGAACGCTTAAAACGGAGTTAAAATGAGAAAGATATGATTAAAACAGTTTACAGGGGCCTATCTGCAAGAAAACTAAGTTTACAGGGCTTTTTATAAATAAAATCAGGGGCTAAAATATATTTATAAAATAAATCAGAGGGGTCTATATGCTAAAAGGATGAAAAAGGACCTTTATATAAAGAATCTAGGTGGCCGGGGGCTAAAACATAAAAAATCGGGACCTATCCGTGAAAATTCTCTAAGGTGGAAGGACCGGCTTGCTAAAGTTTAAAAACTCGGGGGCTCTTAAGGAAAAGGGCCAACCCGGCGCCGTGGCTCTCGATCCAACGGCCGACGACGCGTGCGGGCGCCGTGGACCCGGCCGTCGGTGCGGTCCACAAGCCCACAGGTGGACCGGCCTTAAAACGCGATGGGGTACGCGATCCCCGGCCATCCGCGCGAGATCGAACGGCCCGAGACGCGTGCAAGCGATGGGCGGCGGCGACGTCGCCGGAGAGCGGCGGCGCGCGACGGGGAGCTCGCCGGCGCTAGCTCGGGACGGCGCTCCCGGCCATCACTTTGACCACGGGTTGGGGCAATGTGACGCGGGGACGCTTGCGCACGTGTTCGTGGGGTCTATGGGAGCGATCGGGCCTCACCGGCGGCCGGCACCGTAAGGGGGGGCGGCGCGGCTACTCCGGCGAGCCGGGGGAGGCGGTGCTACGCGCAAAACGAGAGGATAAATGAGCGGGGGATAATGCTTGCCGCGCATAGAGGATGACGGCGAGCTAACGGGCGGAGAGGAGGCGGCAACGAGAGGGGCTCGACAACGGCGACGGCTCGGGCGGCGCTCGGTGAGCTCGGGGCGCGGCTGCCACGGGCGTCGGGGGCGAAAACCTGCGACATCACGGGCTTGTCAAGCTCCTAGCGATCCCAAAAGTCAAGGAAACCAGGCGGGGGGTCTAGCCCTTCACCGGCGGCGACGGATCGACGGCGGCGGCAGAGACCCGAGGCGGCGGCGCAGGGAAATTGGTGCTCGTGCGTGTGCGTTAGTGCGTTGCAGAGGCAAAGGGAGGCGCAGGGGTTCGTGCGCGAGCTTAAGTAGGAGAAAAGGGAGGAAGGCGAGGTGGGTAGGGGACGGGACGGCCGGCGGCTTGCCATTGATGGCTGCGGCCATCACGGCTAGGGTTAAAAGATGGAAAGAAACGGTCCTAATTGATCACGGGAAGGTTAATTGCCTTAAATGATCGCAAAGAGAAGAAGGAAAGGTGGGGGAGGCGGCCGGGCGCGGCGGGAATCGCGCGGCGGCACGGGCTCGGGGGGGGGGGCAGCGGGAGGAAGAAGAAAGGAAGGGGGGAGAAGGGAGACCGACGGGCGGGGCCTAGGCGTTAGCGGCTCAAGGAAAAAGAAAAAGGAGAGGGGGGGGGGGAAGGTGGGCCGGCCGCGGGAGGCGGCGGGCCGCTTGGGCCGAAAAGGAGCCGGGCTGTTTTTTTTTCTTTTCTTTTTTTCAAACTTCATTTTCAAATCATTTTTCATCTCAAATTCAATTCAAACTTTTTCAAATTTTTCTCAAGGATTTTATAACCTTTTTAGAAACCATACAAGCAGCCAAAAACCATGCAAGCCAACCGATGATGTACATACACTTGTTGCCTCTAAGTTTATTAAATTATCTTTAATATTTTGGAGCTCAATTTAAATAGCAATTTAATCTCCTTAAATCCTTAAGACTAATTTAAGTTGCTAAGTGATTTTAGTGATGGAATTTTAGGGTGTCACAAATCCTACCCCCTTAAAGAGAATCTCGTCCCGAGATTCGGAAGACTTAGAGAAACGGTCGAGGAAAGTCTTCCTTGAGTTCATCCTCTCTTTCCCAAGTTGCCTCTTCCTCAGTATGATGACTCCACTGAACTTTACACATTCTGATGATCTTACTCCTGGTAACTCTTTCTGACACATCCAAGATCTTAACAGGGTATTCTTTGTATGTCAAGTCATTCTCCATTTGTATATCCTCTAACTATACCGGTTCTATCCTAACCTCACTTGTACATTTCTTCAGTTGTGATACATGAAACACGTCATGAACTCCTGATAACTGTGCTGGCAACTCTAACTGGTATGCTACTTCTCCTTTCCGTTCCAAAATTTTGAAAGGTCCGATAAATTGAGGTGATAACTTCCCTCTGACATGAAACCTTCGTAATCCCCAAATAGGTGACACTCTGAGGTATGCATAATCACCAACTTCCAAAATCACCTCTCTTCTCCGAGGATCAGCATAACTCTTTTGACGTGACTGTGCTGCTTTAAGATTCTCCCTTATGATTTCAACTTGCTTTTCTCGCTTCTCGTATCTTTGTCCGGCCCAAAGAATTGTCTTTCACCGGTCTGGTTCCAAAACAACGGTGTTCTACACTTCCTTCCATACGAGCTTCAAAAGGTGCCATTTTGATCTTGGGATCGATAGTCGTTGTTATAAGCAAACTCGCATAAGGCAAACTCTTATCCCAACCGCCATCGTTCTTTAACGCACAAGCTCTCAACATATCCTCAAGTATCCGATTTGTTCTCTCTGTTTGTCCATCCGTCCGAGGATGGTATGCGTCGAGCTGAAATTTAACTTCGTATCCATTGATTCATGCAACTTCCGCCAAAACCGTGAAGTGAACCGTGTGCCTCGATCCGACACTATCTTCTTCGGTACCCCGTGCAAACACACTATCCTTGAATTGTACAACTCGGCTAGCTTCACTCCCGTATAGGTCACCTTCACTTGGATAAAGTGCGCTACCTTGGTTAATCTATCCACAATAACCCAAATAGAGTCATACCCATCACGAGTACGAGGTAATCCCACTATGAAATCCATACCGATTTCCTCCCATTTCCACTCGGGTACCTTCGGAGGTCGAAGCAATCCCGCTGGCCTTTGATACTCGACCTTCACTCTTTGACACACATCACACAAAGCTACATGAGTCGCTACATCTTTCTTCATTCCATACCACCGGTATCTCTCGCTTCAAGTCCCGATACATCTTGGTACTACCAGGATGTATAGAGTAAGCCGAATCATGTGCTTTCTTCAAGATAGCTTCTCTCAACTCCTTGATCTCAGGTACACAAATTCTGTTCTTAAACCACACTTGTTCCTTGCTCATCTTCTCTCGAATTCGGAACTTTGCCTAACTTAATCAACTTCCCGTATTCCGTAATATTGTCATCGATCAACCGTCCCTTTCGATATCTTGCTAAAGTGTCGACTCAATCTCTAATGTCAAAGTCTCACTTGAAGCAACCATTCCCATGTTAAGCGGTGCCATCTCCCAACATAGCTTCGAGGTAACGGATGTCCTATCAGCATGTTAGTCTGTCCCTTCCAACTCAAAGCATCCGCCACAACATTTGCCTTTCCTGGATGGTACCGGATATCCAAATCATAATCTTTGATTAACTCTAGCCATCTTCTTTGCCTCAAATTCAAATCCTTCGAGTGAAGATATACTTCGAGACTCCTATGGTCAGTAAAGATCTTGCACTTGTTCCCAATCATATAATGTCTCCAGATCTTCAATGCGTGAACAACCGCAGCTAACTCAAGATCATGAGTAGGGTAGTTCTGCTCATGTTTCCTTAACTGTCTTGAAGCATAAGCTACTACCTTTCCTTCTTGCATTAGCACACATCCCAAACCTTGCCGAGAGGCATCACAGTATACATCGAACCCTTTGTGTATGTCTGGCATGATCAACACAGGTGCTGTGGTCAGCCTCTTCTTCAACTCCTCAAAACTAGCCTGACACTTCTCATCCCACTTGAATTCTCTTCCTTTCTCGAGCAGAGTGGTAAGTGGCTTCACTATCTTAGAAAATCCTTCAATGAACCTCCGATAGTATCCTGCAAGTCCAAGGAAACTTCTGATCTCTGGCACATTCTTAGGCGGACTCCAGTTCAATACATCCCGAACCTTGCTTGGATCAACTGCAATTCCCCCATCTGTGATGATGTGTCCGAGAAAAGAGACCTCTTTCAACCAGAAAGCACACTTGCTGAACTTGGCATACAGCTGATGTTCCCGTAGCTTTTGTAACACAAGCCTCAGATGTTCTTCATGTTCTTCCTCACTCCGAGAGAATACCAATATATCATCAATGAATACCACAACGAACTTATCCAGATACTCCATGAATACCTTGTTCATCAAATACATAAAGTATGCTGGTGCATTGGTCAGGCCAAAGGACATCACAGTGAACTCATACAACCCGTACCTAGATGTGAATGCTGTCTTTGGTATGTCCTCCACTCGGATTTTTAACTCGGTGATAACCTCGATCTAAGATCTATCTTAGAGAAGGCCTTAGCTCCTCTCATCCGACCAAACAAATCCTCAATCCGAGGTAAAGGGTATTTATTCTTGATAGTAACCTCGTTAAGTGATCGATAGTCTATACACAACCTCCTAGATCCATCCTTCTTATCAACGAAGAGTGTGGGGGCTCCCCATGGTGATGAACTAGGACGGATAAACCCTTTACTAAGTAGTTCTTCGATTTGTTTCTTTAATTCAGCTAGATCTTTAACATCCATTCTATATGGTCTTTTAGATATGGGAGCAAGAGTACCTGTGTATAAGTTCAATACTAAATTCAATGTCACGATCGGGTGGCATACCCGGCAAATCCTCCGGAAACACATCGGGAAATTCATTCACTACCCTTATATCCTCCAAGGTCTTGCCTTCAACAGAGTTTACAACTCCTTTGCTGGACGAGGGTGCACTCACATATTCTACTCTCTCCCCTTGAGGACCGGTTAACAACACCGACCTCTTCGACACCGAATAACTCCATCACAACTCCTTACCCAATCCATGCCAATAATGACATCTATTCCCCATGATTTTAGAACCACCGGATTAGCAAGAAAGTCTACCCCCATGATATTAATCTTTACTTGTGGGCATATATGACCAGTTTTCATTTCTCCCCCGGGAGTGCTAACTATCAATGGGTTCTTCATTGTGCTCATAGATAAGTTATATTTTGCCACAAATTGATCAGTTATGAATGAATGTGATGCTCCTAAATCAAATAATACCGTAGCAGGTACGAGTTGACAAAAAACGTACCCAATACCACGCCGGCATCATTCCGAGCTTGCTCCACCGATACATGATTGACTCGGCCACGCACATGACTCTGCCGGCCTCTCTTGCCGGGTGTCTATGGAGTACGAGCCCGTGAAGATGGCTGCCCGATCCCGTTTCCATTATCTCTCTGCGGAGTCCGCATCACCCTCTTGGGACAATTGTTAGCATAATGCCCCGGCTCTCCACACTTGAAACATCCACCGAGCCGAACGGGGTTGGTGTTTCCGACAGGTGCCCCGCAGTTATTGCGAGGACGACTCGGCCCGAGGGGTAGGAGCTGCGGGTGTCCGAGGATTGAAGCGCCGTGGCCGAAACGAGCGCCGCAGCTCGCATGTTCCGTGGGTACCTCCCGGCTTGACCACCGGGACGATATGGAGTCGGGCTCTCACGGGAACCGTAACGGGGACGGGTGTTACCGCTAGACTGCTCATGAGACCGAAACTTGCGTTTCGTTCACTCATCTACTTTCTCTTGCTTTCTAGCCCAATAGCCTTGTTCACCGGCGTCCGAAAGTCCGGGAAGATGTGACTCGTAGTTGATAGTTCAAAGGACCAATCAAGCCATCCAGGAACCTTTCTTGCCTCTTTGGATCAGTGTTGACTTCATCAGGTGCATAGCGTGACAAGTGAGTGAACTTGTCCAGATACTCAGTCACTGACATATTGCCTTGCCTCAGTGACAAGAACTCCCTCTCGTTTGAGCTTGAGAACCCCCGAAGGAATATGGTAAGTACGGAAGTTGTCACGGAATTCCTGCCAAGTGATGTTATGCCCGTTGGGATGAGCGATTGAGTACGCATCCCACCAATCTGCGGCCGCCCCACATGTCTTCCGACAGCATACGGGACCATCTCTCCGTCGGTGCATTGCACGATCTCCGGCCTTCTTGGTGATAGTTTTCGGCCGGTCGTCGGCATCCGGTGGATCGGCCGAGTGGGAAAATGTAGGGGGATGGTGGCTCATGAACTCCCCGTGCCCGTCCCTTGGTGGCGGGGGTGGCGGAGGGATCGGCCGTGGCGGCTGGTTCTCGTTGGGCTTGCATCCGCTGCACCGTGTTGGTAAGGTTTTGAATCGCTTGCATCCGCGCTGCCAGAACCGCCGCATGTTTGGGTCCATTGCTTGGTTGATCGGTGGAGGTGGTGCTGGGTTTTGCTGATTTGCAATATGTGCCCGGATCACCGGTGGCATGTCTTGACCTCCTCCGGACCTGGTGTTTACCATCTGACCATTAGAAAAATCATATCTCGGATAATTGTGCTTGAATCATTGCATAAGAGGATAACTCAAAATAAAATAACAGCATGTTCTTCAGTTAAGACAGATTCTGTTTCCCTCAAATAATTATGCATAACTTTCTGTGTAGTTATCCAATGACCACGAATTTTTACCAGATTATGATGTATAAAATTATGGAACCATCCCAACTGGAATCACCTCATTTGGACATCTATAACTCGAGATAAAATTCAAACAATACAGCTATATCAGCAGAGATTTACAGATTCTGACATGTTCATTACTTCGTGCATAACTCCCAGAATATGTATTGTATACCATTGAAGTTTTGACAGAAATTCATCCTCTAAATTTGTGAACTAACCCAACTGGTTTCATGTCATTTGGAGTTCTGTAGCTTGATTTATAAACAAAACATTACTGGTATGTCATATAACTGCGAAAACAGATTTGATCCAATCAATCTTGCATAAGAGATTAAGCAATGACAACCGATAAAACCCAAACCATTCTTTAATTAACTTAACAATTCAGATTGCATAGTGGCCATCACTCCACCATACAATTCACAATCAAGCAAAGATCCAACTCAAACATGTTTGCAAACAGCATTCATTATTACAAGCAAATACGTTCACGCAGGAACGGTCTAACGAAAGGTAAATGATAAGGGCGAGTATCCTAGGATCCTAGCCAAGACGAGTGGTAGCTTCATCAGTGCCATAACGAAGCCTCTTGCGCGGAGGGGAAGCTATAGTCTGATATGGCATGACTTCCTGAGGAAGTCGCTGTCCTGCCAGCTGTGCTTCCAGACGTGCTATCTTCGCCTGAGCAGCCTGCAACTCTTCATGATACTTGTTCATCTCCAAAGTTGCTCCCTCCGGATCCGCGTTCGAGCAAGTAGTCACCCGTGCCAAGACGTCGATGCGATCATTGCCTCCTACCGGCACCACGGTCACTTCGTGCCACTTGCACGTCGAGGCACATGGCGGTACTCCGATTGGAACAACTGCACCCGATTTGCATGGCAGACCGACCAGAGCGCCCTCCTTGCTGCATCATTCACCGCAGCATCATCCGTAGAAAACTGAGCTGTGCTATGGTGAGATGAGCGATACCTCCATCCTTCTGTATCGTTCAGAGGCTTCCTGATGTAAACTTTGCAAGTGTAGTAGTCTCTCATTCCCGGCCCACTGAAATGCTTGGTCACATAGAGAGGCCTTATGGTGCATCCCAGATACCTCAGAACATTCCACAGAAGAATGCAGAACTGTCCATTCTCAGCTTCAGTAGAGTGTTTGTGGTATTCCGCTCCATGATAGCGGGGGTTTTCATCTTCATCTTCCTCTGGATTGCCAACAGCATTGTCACCATCATCCTCACCCACACTGTCATCACTGGAGTCATCCGGGTCACCGTAACACCCTAAAAATTCCATCACCAAAACAATGTAAGCAACATGGTGTTTAGATTTTATTTTCTAAGGATTAATTAAATTATCAAATAAATTTGGCCTTAAAAATATTTAAATATCATTTTAATAATTTAGAAGCAATAAGTGCTTGTGCATCATGATTTGAATGCATGAGTTTTGGTTGTGGTGTGGTTTTAAAAGTCTTAAAATATTTGTGAAAAAAAAATGTGAAAATTTGTGTAAAGGTTTGAATTTAAAATATGTTTGAAAAGTTGTTAAAAATGGTTTGTGAAAAGCCTTTAAAATAGTTGGAGAAATTTGTGTTAAAATTTGAATCCGAAAAAGATGTAAAAGATTTGAATTTAAAAGGGTTTGAAATTGGTTTGAAATGGATTTGAAAAAAAAAGAAAAAAAAAACAAAACCTATCTACCCAAACCACCGCCGGCCCACCTCATCCCCTTCCTCCTTTTCTTTTTTCCCCCGAGGCCCAGATTAGTTCGCCCGGCCCGTCCCCCCACTTCCGGCCCAACGGCCCACCAGCGCCCGCCTCCTCTCCTCTCCCCCTCTCTCACCCGCTGCCAGTGGGGCCCGCATGTCGGGGTCACCCCCAACCTTGCGCCGCCTGCCCTTTTTCCCCTAGCCGCGCCGGCCGCCGCCTCCCCGCACCCCGCGCGCGCCTTCCCCGCGCCTCCCGCGCCTCCCCCCATCAAAAGCTCCCCTTCAAGAGCATTTAAAGCTCGGCCTTCATCCCCTCCATCAATCCCCTACCGTTTCTCCCCTCTTGAATGCTTTGAAGCCGCCGCCCCCATGGCCATTGATGGCCATTACTTCGGCCGAAGCCCCCTCTCCCCTCCTCGCCCTATAAAAGCACACCCGGAGGCTCGCAGTTGCCCCTTCGTCCTCTCCCGTGCTCCCACACCCTCCTCCTCGCCCTCCCCCACGGGCGCCGGCCATCCATGAAGCCCGGCCGCCGCCCGCTTCGATCTCCGCCACCGCCGCTTCTCCATGGCCCTCTTGTGCGACCGGAGCATCATAGCAAGGTGAGAAACCCCCATACCCCCTTTTACTCGCGCAAACCGAGCCGTAGCACCGCATCCCGCACGCCACCTTTGGCCGCGCCGCCCCTTGTGGTGCGCGCCGCCATGGCCGCCGTAGCCACCTCCCCGACCACCTAGATATGTTCGCCGTCCCCCCGCCCTCCGCGTAGAACACCGCCCGCGTCCCAATCCATGGCCTCTAGCCCGAAATCGAGCAAACGCCGGCGAGACTCCGGCGAGCCGCCGCCGTCTCCCGGCCGAGCGCCGCCGCCGCCGCTCGCGGGCCACCCCCGGCCGATCGATCCGCGACCTACGGTCCAGATTAGATCGAGGGTTACCCCCTTAGCCCCGGTCCACCATGGACCGGGGACCGAGTCCACCGCCGGCCCACCGGCCACGCCGAGCCGCCCGCAGCCGTCCTCGAGAAGATCAACGGCTTAGATCTCTCGCCCCCTCGAGTCAAATGAAACCATACCGTTCAACCCTAGCTGGACCCACCGTAATTTTGCAGAAACCCCCCTGACGTTTTCTAATATCATAACCATACCCTCCCACCTATAAAGATCATAACAAAGAGGTCCTGTCTTTATCGTTTAAGCCCTTGATTTCTCTAGAAATCCCACCCAAGGTCCAAGCTCTGTTCTTTTACACCAAAACCCTTGAGTTCTTACATATATTATGTTTAGATCCCTGAAATCTTGCAGAAAACCCCCTAAGCTTCCAGATATTCACAAATTAGTCCCTGAATCTTGTTTTAGCCATATCTTTTCCGTCCTAGCTCCGTTTTAAGCGTTCTTGGTGTCCACGCGACCGTCTTTTAAAGCCCGACAGTTCTAGAATCTTGTTTTCTCCATATCTTTTGCGTTGTAGCTCCGATTCCACCGTTTCAAGTTGCGTTAGGCTCATGTCAACAAAAACTACGTGATAGGACCAATGTTGTACATGTTCATTGTTTTATATTTAAATATTAAATATGATTAAACCCTATTTCACATGCTTTTCTAATTAAAATCTAATTAGAAGTTTAACACGTGTTTTCATAAGAAAGTTAATATGATTAATACTATTTAAATATTTCTTTTAATTAAAAGTTAATTAGATGTATACCTCGGTTTTATAATCAAACTTAATTTGATTAATGATTATGCAATTTGCTTTCTACTAAAATGTACCATAGGCTATATCCCGAGTTTTCCTAATTAAATGTTAATTTGATTAAAATGAATATAAATGTGTTTTTAAATTATAATTTGATTAGACTAACTCGAAATATAAAGATAAACGCCTAGATGCTTTTACATGCTTCTTTTAAAATTAAATATTTAATTTGCATAAATCATACTTGAATATTTATAAGTAAAATTGGACTAGGCCTACATCGTATTTTAAATACAAATATAACTGGCTTAATTATAAATAGGGTATTTCTCTCGAAATAACCTATACACATGATTTTACTTAATTAAAAGATATCAAACGCATAGCTAGCTCTTGTTTGTGATCATCCAAATCTCCCGATAGTTCCGAGTGTTCCTTGTGTTCGCTTTCCTAGACCCAAACCTTGTTTTCCCTTTAAGCTTTTCATGCTTGGTGTATTGTTTTGTTTATTGTATGTACTCTTGTGTGCTCGTAGACATCGTGCCGGTTTCAAGCGAGCAACCAGTTGAAGTAGATCAAGAGCAAGTGTTTGAAGAAGAACCTTAGCGATTAAGCAAGGAAGGCAAGTGGTCTTCTCCCCCTGCATGATTCTATTTTATCCTATGTAATTGCATGACAACTAAGTTTACTTTTATGGTGATATTGCATTAAATTGATGGGAACACCCTTTTGAAGGACTTACCAGACTTTTACCCACAATCCTTGGATCAACCCCGTTTAATAAATTTTTTGGGTAGAATATCTAGTTGCTCAACTTGGGTTGGATAAAAATGGTTTTCCAAGATAAAGGCTTTATTTAACGATGATGCTTTTGGTAATACAAGATCATGTGATTTAATCGGAACATGGAGAACCACCCAAAAAACATGCGCAACCACGTGTTACATGGCTCGACCTTAGCCAATTAATTAGGTGTGCGATTGATCCGATGGCCCTTTTCCGAAAGGAGCGGAGGGGGATCCGGTTGCGGGTATAGCCCGGTCCTTTTGGGGTAGCGACCTTTCTAAGTGCCGACCACTAGGGAGGGTTATGGTCCGCCCCGATCCGTAACTATGCGGGTCGTTAGTCTTTCGTATACCTTTGTAAAGGCTTCGTAGCGTCCCTATGCTCCACCTCGGAAGTGTGGTATGATGCCCGATCGCCATCGCATGGTTGGGTTCAAGTTCTTCGGAACTTTTACGCGAGCCGTGGGTAGTGTGCACCTCTCGCGAGTGTAACCGATCGACCGGCCGTGCTCCGTCATGAGCGGCTTGCCCTCCATGATTAATGAACTTGAAGATGAGAATAAATCGTGGTTTGGTGAAGCTCGATGAGCTTTGGGCTGTTTTGCTTAGTTTCTTAAGTGGGTTGGTATATACTTCATCTAGTAACTAGGTGTTCTTTAATTAAAGTTTGGCCCATTAATCTAACCCTGCAAACCATAGCCTATCCTTGATAGCCTTGCTCTTCCCCCACTTGTTGAGTACCAACCATAAGTGTACTCGGCCTTGCTTACCGCCTTGTTCGAAGAGAACAATGGTGAAGAGTTCTACAACGACTTTGAGGAGTTCCGAGGCTTGCGTCCCCCCCGACCAAGTGCCCGTGGAAGCGGAAGACGAAGACTCGTCGTGTAGTTATCGTTTTCCGATGTTAAAGACCTTCGTGTCTTCCGAATGAGTGTAGTAAGTTTTACCCCTTGTTACGTTTTTACCGTCTATGATATTACACTCATTTCGTCTATCATATGTGTGGAACTAGATCCCGGCCACATATGAGATGCATCCGGTTTCCCTCCGGAATCGGGTGTGACGAGTGGTATCGAGCGGTGTTGATCGTGGAACGCACCTTGAGTTAGAAATGGTCGAAGTAAGGATTCATGTTCTAGAAAGCCCGTCATCCTTCAAAATTGACTTATTTTACATATAAAAACTAATTTAGTCTTGTCTTCTTGATAAAACACATCGTTTTTTTTGATCTATTCGAGCTCGTTTCTTGTGCTATCGGCTAGATCTTCACCACCGAGATCGTCTAATATAAGTTCTTAGATTGCCTACCCCTTATCAACTTCGATAGAAACGTTTCGTGAGGACGATCGTTGTCTAATTTTTTTTTGAACACATGATTGATTTGGATCTTTGCTTGTGTGAGTTGTATTGTGGAGTGATGGCCCAAATGCACAGAATAAATTATTAGGTTAATAGAGATAGTTTGGGTTCCAATCGGGTTATCCTTATCTACCATACAAGTTGGTTGAAGGATGTTGAAGATCAAAGTCCGGAGCCCATCAACAACCAGAAATCTACAAGCATATACGACATCAACATATGAAAGAAGTTAACGAAAAAAATGGTCAATTTCTTTCACCCCCGTTATTCTCTTCTCTACCACGGTGTGATTACAATCACAACAAGAAAAGATGGATATGATATCAATAATTTTACCTTACTCTTCAATCGTACGTTTCCAATCTCTTCCGAGCTTATCTTTATCACACAACCGGATGGCGAGTCCCAATGGAAATCACGAATATAAAGACAACAAACGAAACATCGACATTCCATCTACAACCTCAAGCAATCAAACGCAAGATGCTAGAGCATATGGCCCAAACTCGACTCGCAAGCAATGACTCAAACCATGGTTAACATCCATCGTATATTATAGAGCAAGCTCAATCCTAAGAATTCCAACCTTGTTTTGGGTGAACCGTCGATTCCAACCGTTTCATCGTCATTGGACAAGAAAAGCTACCATCATGCAAGCTCAAGTCTTACCGGGCGTCGGCCACACGTCACCCCCTCAAAATATAGAGATAACCAAACCGGAGTTCCTCGCGGACCAGAAAGAAGCAAGTTGTAGAAGTATGGAATCATCAAAATAATAAGAGAAGTCATGGGCACAAGAATTGCGGATGAATGAACAACATGAACATATGAAGATTACGGGAACATGTCAATGTCGTGAGCATTATGTTCGTTCACGTCTCCAAGAAGCCAACCTAATGAGAGATGAGGCTAGACAATTTATCATTTGGACATCAATAAGAAGAGGAAGTTATGTACCAAATCCGGTCCTAAAAGAAGTTGCTCAAGCCGTAGATAGTAATCGATTAACAACCTTGAGGATTGGAGTATAAATTTCAATGAATTTCCCGACGGAATCCAACTCAAAAGCATGCAAGTGAAGAAGTCAAGGCCCAGCAGGAATGATAGCAGTTACAACCTGGGATGTGATCAATATGTGTCACCATATCCAACCCGGAGGATACACATACAAAGTTCCGGAATACTAAGCCACCTATGTTCTCTAACACTATGGATCACCTAGAAGCCGATGAATGGATCACAACAATTGAACGAAGCTAGACTTGGTGCAATGCAATGATAGAGAGAAAGTTTTGTTTGCATCGGGACAACTTGTAGGAGCGACCTCGGAATGGTGGAATTCTTACATCTACGAACATGAGCAACCCAAAGTATTTTTGGGAAGAATTCAAGGACAACTTTATAACACACTTCATTCCCGTAAGCACGATGAAGCTCAAGGAGGAGTTCCTTAACTTGAAGCAAGGGCAAATGACGGTGAATGAGTATAGGGATAATTTATTCGGTTATCTATGTCGCCCAAGATCGTCCGAAAGTGATAAAGAACGGAACATCTCCTCAAGGGTTGAATGAAGACCTTCGAGTATACTTAAGCTTACATGAATATTCTAGTTTGCAAGATGTCATCAACAAAGCTATTGAGTTAGAGAGCAAACTATAGGAAATCATAAGTAAGAAGGGAAATGATTTTCTGAGCAACATGAGAACAATTCACATCTTTACCATTTGACTCAAGGATCGTAACATGAGTATGAAGATCCACCACGCAATCGTCGAAACATTAAAGAAAGTGGAGATTGTTTCTACCGCAAAGATCATGGACATTTTATTAGCGTGTGTCCTAAGAAACGTCCCGACCGATATGAAAGAAAGCTTAGCAGAGACATAATAAGCAAATCAATACCCAAGAAGCCTTGGATCAAATGGAGAAGATATTAAAAGTTGTGTATGAGGACCCGAAGTATGATTCGAGATGGCTAATCTTAGGAAAAGAACAATTATGGAAGTCGATCCACTCTATTCAAATCACTTTATCAAGAAAGGAATCCTACAAAGGCAAATCACCGAGTCGGAAAAGGAATGGACAGTTACAAGTGGAGTTAGGTTGAGTATTCCAATGATGTTTATAAAATGATAAGTGATGATAAGCAACAGGTCAGGAGAAAGTCAAAATATTCCATCGGTTGTCTGTGCTCATATTGATAATCAGCAAAATCAAGCACCACTCCCACCCCTCAACCCAGCAATGGATCCAGTAACGCAACAGTTCCTTGTCACTCAGATGCAGCTAATCCAAAACCTGACTACCACTATTCAAAACATTCAAGCTCAGCAAAATCAGTCACCACCAGCAGCACCACCAGCACTAGTGGGCAAGCATAAGGAATGCATGAGTCACCGTCCTCCCACATACTCCCACACAACCGATACATTGGATGTTGATGATTGGTTAAAGACTGTCACCAAGAAGTTGGAGATGACACAATGCACTGATCGAGAGATGGTCTTGTATACAACAGGCTGTTTGTAAGGATTAACAGCTGAATGGTGGAATGAGTACACTGTCGCACATGTTGTACCTAGAACCATCACCCGGCAGGAGTCCGGTATAGTTTTCGCGTGCACCATATTCCCTCCGGTGCAATCAAGCTTAAGCAAAGGGAGTTCCTCGATCTAAAGCAAGGCGGTATTCGGTTAACGAGTATCCGGACAATTTACCCGCTTGTCTCGCTATGCATCAAATGAGGTTAATACCGACCCAAAGAGGCAAGAACGTTTCATGGATAGTCCGATAGGGCCCTCAATTATCAACTACGAGTCACAACTTCCCGGACTTCGCTACATTAGTGAACAAAGCTATAGGTCTAGAGAATAAACGTGCGAAACTTGGTGAACGGAAGCGCAAGTTCCAATCTCGTGGACAATCGGCAACACACGCCCCCGCTTCAACTCATCACAAAGTTCTCGCTTAGTTCTCGTTAATCAAGTGGAAATTATTTGCAAATTCTCGGTTGCGGCGTTCAACCCAAGACAGTCCTAACATTCTAGCCAACAAACACCACATGTTGGAAGTCATCATCGAGATCGCTCAGTGCACCAGTATGAAACAACTCTCAAGTTCACTCTAATGGTTGTTTCAATGTGGAGAATTGGAACGATATACCGGTATCTTCCCAAATCGTAACATCTAGACTCCCCGAAAGATAATGGTCAAAGGTCGGACAACCAACATCTTGGATACACCATGGAAGTGCAAATTCTCGGATCAATAAGGGTCAATGGAATTACGTGCGTGGCAGAGTGAACCACGTGACAACCGAACAAGTTCCGTACGCTCCCCGTTTTGTGCTGGATACGTTTCCTGTCAAACTCTGTGCCTGCAACGATTTTATTTGATTCCGGAGCATCACATTCATTCAAGTCTCGAACAATTTGTGGCAAAGCATGATATACCTATGAGTTCTATGAAGACACATTTTTGGTTAGTTCCCCGAACGGTGAAATGAAGTCCACTCATGTATGCCCCGAGTCAATCTTAAGATCAAGGGAATAAATTTTCAAGCTGATCTAGTAGTACTTACATCTAGTGGAATAGATGTGATACTTGGAATGGATTGGTTAGGCGAATGTGACGAATAATTCTCGTGTGCCAAGAAGTCAGTACTCTTAACCGGCCCCCAAGGAGATAGAATTGAGGTTGTTGCTCGCCCTATCCAAAGAAGAAGGCAAAGTGTACCAAGATTAAGGAAAGTAGGTGAAGGAGCTATGCCGTCGGAAGAACTCGGTGTACAAGATGGACTCGGAATAATAACCCTTAGTTCTTTTCAATCTCTCCGAATCTCGGGACGAGATTCTTTTTAAGGGGGGTAGATTTGTAACACCCTAAAAATTCCTCACCAAAACAATGTAAGCAACATGGTGTTTAGATTTTATTTTCTAAGGATTAATTAAATTATCAAATAAATTTGGCCTTAAAAATATTTAAATATCATTTTAATAATTTAGAAGCAATAAGTTCTTGTGCATCATGATTTGAATGCATGAGTTTTGGTTGTGGTGTGGTTTTAAAAGTCTTAAAATATTTGTGAAAAAGTCCTTAAAAATAATTGTGAAAAATGTGAAATTTGTGTAAAGGTTTGAATTTAAAATATGTTTGAAAAGTTGTTAAAAATGGTTTGTGAAAAGCCTTTAAAATAGTTGGAGAAATTTGTGTTAAAATTTGAATCGAAAAGATGTAAAAGATTTGAATTTAAAAGGGTTTGAAATTGGTTTGAAATGGATTTGAAAAAAAAAAAGAAAAAAAAAACAAAACCTATCTACCCAAACCACCGCCGCCCACCTCATCCCCTTCCTCCTTTTCTTTTTTTCCCCCGAGGCCCGATTAGTTCGCCCGGCCCGTCCCCCCCACTTCCGGCCCAACGGCCCACCAGCGCCCGCCTCCTCTCCTCTCCCCCTCTCTCACCCGCCGCGTGGGGCCCGCATTCGGGGTCACCCCCAACCTTGCGCCGCCCCGCCCTTTTTCCCCTAGGCCGCGCCGCCGCCGGCCTCCCGCACCCCGGCGCCGCCTTCCCGCGCCTCCCGCGCCTCCCCCATCAAAAGCTCCCCTTCAAGAGCATTTAAAGCTCGGCCTTCATCCCCTCCATCAATCCCCTACCGTTTCTCCCCTCTTGAATGCTTTGAAGCCGCCGGCCCCCATGGCCATTGATGGCCATTACTTCCGGCCGAAGCCCCCTCTCCCCTCCTCGCCCTATAAAAGCACACCCAGAGGCTCAGAGTTGCCCCTTCGTCCTCTCCCCGTGCTCCCACACCCTCCTCCTCGCCCTCCCCCACGTGCGCCGGCCATCCATGAAGCCCCGCCGCCGCCACTGCTTCGATCTCCGCCACCGCCGCTTCTCCATGGCCCTCTTGTGCGACCGAGCATCATAGCAAGGTGAGAAACCCCATACCCCCTTTTACTCGCGCAAACCGAGCCGTAGCACCGCATCCCGCACGCCACCTTTGGCCGCGCCGCCCCTTGTGGTGCGCGCCGCCATGGCCGCCGTAGCCACCTCCCCCGACCACCTAGATATGTTCGCCGTCCCCCCGCCCTCCGCGTAGAACCCCGCCCGCGTCCCAATCCATGGCCTCTAGCCCGAAATCGAGCAAACGCCGGCGAGACTCCGGCGAGCCGCCGCCGTCTCCGGCCGAGCGCCGCCGCCCGCCGCTCGCGGCCACCCCCGGCCGATCGATCCGCGACCTACGGTCCGCATTAGATCGAGGGTTACCCCCTTAGCCCCGGTCCACCATGGACCGGTGGACCGAGTCCACCGCCGGTCCACCGCCACGCCGAGCCGCCCGCAGCCGTCCTCGAGAAGATCAACGGCTTAGATCTCTCGCCCCCTCGAGTCAAATGAAACCATACCGTTCAACCCTAGCCGGACCCCCGTAATTTTGCGTAAACCCCCCCGACGTTTTCTAATATCATAACCATACCCTCCCACCTATAAAGATCATAACAAAGAGGTCCTCGTCTTTATCGTTTAAGCCCTTGATTTCTCTAGAAATCCCACCCAAGGTCCAAGCTCGTTCTTTTACACCAAAACCCTTGAGTTCTTACATATATTATTTTAGATCCCCGAAATCTTGCGTAAAACCCCCTAAGCTTCCGGATATTCACAAATTAGTCCCCGAATCTTGTTTTAGCCATATCTTTTCCGTCCTAGCTCCGTTTTAAGCGTTCTTGGTGTCCATGCGACCGTCTTTTAAAGCCCGGCAGTTCTAGAATCTTGTTTTCTCCATATCTTTTGCGTTGTAGCTCCGATTCCACCGTTTCAAGTTGTGTTAGGCTCATGTCAACAAAAACTACGTGATAGGACCAATGTTGTACATGTTCATTGTTTTATATTTAAATATTAAATATGATTAAACCCTATTTCACATGCTTTTCTAATTAAAATCTAATTAGAAGTTTAACACGTGTTTTCATAAGAAAGTTAATATGATTAATACTAATTAAATATTTCTTTTAATTAATAGTTAATTAGATGTATACCTCGGTTTTTTATAACCAAACTTAATTTGATTAATGATTATGCAATTTGCTTTCTACTAAAATGTACCATAGGCTATATCCCGAGTTTTCTTAATTAAATGTTAATTTGATTAAAATGAATATAAATGTGTTTTTAAATTATAATTTGATTAGACTAACTCGAAATATAAAGATAAACGCCTAGATGCTTTTACATGCTTCTTTTAAAATTAAATGTTTAATTTGCATAAATCATACTTGAATATTTATAAGTAAAATTGGACTAGGCCTACATCGTATTTTAAATACAAATATAACTTGCTTAATTATAAATAGGGTATTTCTCTGAAATAACCTATACACATGATTTTACTTAATTAAAAGATATCAAACGCATAGCTAGCTCTTGTTTGTGATCATCCAAATCTCCCGATAGTTCCGAGTGTTCCTTGTGTTCGCTTTCCTAGACCCAAACCTTGTTTTCCCTTTAAGCTTTTCATGCTTGGTGTATTGTTTTGTTTATTGTATGTACTCTTGTGTGCTCGTAGACATCGTGCCAGTTTCAAGCGAGCAACCAGTTGAAGTAGATCAAGAGCAAGTGTTTGAAGAAGAACCTTAGCGATTAAGCAAGGAAGGCAAGTGGTCTTCTCCCCCTGCATGATTCTATTTTATCCTATGTAATTGCATGACAACTAAGTTTACTTTTATGGTGATATTGCATTAAATTGATGGGAACACCCTTTTGAAGGACTTACCTAGACTTTTACCCACAATCCTTGGATCAACCCTGTTTAATAAATGTTTTTGGGTAGAATATGCTAGTTGCTCAACTTGGGTTGGATAAAAATGGTTTTCCAAGATAAAGGCTTGTATGTTGAACGATGATGCTTTTGGTAATACAAGATCATGTGATTTAATCGGAACATGGAGAACCACCCAAGAAAACATGCGCAACCACAGTGTTACATGGCTCTGACCTTAGCCAATTAATTAGGTGTGCGATTGATCTGATGGCCCTTTTCCGAAAGGAGCAGAGGGGGATCCGGGTTGCAGGGGTATAGCCCGGTCCTTTTGGGGTAGCAGCCTTTGCTAAGGTGCTGACCACTAGGGAGGGTTATGGTCCGCCCTGATCTGTAACTATGCGGGTCGTTAGTCTTTCGTATACCTTTGTAAAGGCTTCGTAGCGTCCCTATGCAATCACACCTCGGAAGTGTGGTATGATGCCTGATCAGCATCGCATGGTTGGGTTCAAAGTTCTTCGGAACTTTTACGCGAGCTGTGGGTAAAGTGTGCAAACCTCTGCGAGTGTAAAACCGATCGATCGCCCGTGCTCACGGTCATGAGCGGCTTGGACCCTCACATGATTAATGAACTTGAAGATGAGAATAAATCGTGGTTTGGTGAAGCTCGATGAGCTTTGGGCTGTTTTGCTTAAAAGTTTCTTAAGTGGGTTGGTATATACTTACATCTAGTAACTAGGTGTTCTTTAATTAAAAGTTTGGCCAACATTAAAATGCTAACCGCCGCAAAACCATAGCCTATCCTTGATAGCCTTGCATCTTCCCCCACTTGTTGAGTACCAACCATAAGTGTACTCGGCCTTGCTTACCGCCGTTCGAAGAGAACAATGGTGAAGAGTTCTACAACGACTTTGAGGAGTTCCGAGGCTTGCGTCCCCCCCGACCAAGTGCCCCGTGGAAGCGGAAGACGAAGACTCGTCGTGTAGTTATCGTTTTCCGATGTTAAAGACCTTCGTGTCTTCCGAATGAGTGTAGTAAGTTGTTAAACCCCTTGTTACGTATTTACTGTCTATGATATTACACTCATTTCGTCTATCATATGTGTGGAACTAGATCCTGGCACACATATGAGATGCATCCGGTTTCCCTCCGGAAATCGGGTGTGACGGTCACCTCCTTCATCATCGTGCACCGGATCGGCGAGGTGCGGGGGGTGCTTCCTCATTGACTACGTGCGCCGGTGGGTTCACGATGTCTCCATCCGCGTCCGCCTCTAGCACCGTGCCATCGTACGCCCGTGGCCGTTCCAATGGCTCTTCCGGCTCCTCCTCCTCCATCTCGACCTCTTCGGGATCCTCCTCTTCTTCTTCGGGCTGGACCTCCTCTCGGGTCTTCCTCCACCTCAACCTCCGGCCGGAACTCCTCCCCGTTCCTCCTCAACATCTTCAAGACGATGGCGAGGGGCCACCGTCCAAAAGGAAAACGCCCCACCGGTGCTCGGCGAGGGGTCATGTAAGTCCCGGTCATCCGTCAAAGTAAAACCGATCTCGAGTACAGAATAAATCAAAATGACAGTTTAAAATGATAAACAAAATTTAAATTAGATTTTTAATGCGTAAATAAGATGATTTGAAGCATGATAAGGCTTTCTAGAACATGAATCCTTAATTTCGTCCATTTCTAACTAAGGCTGCGACCTACAGTCATCACGGCTCTGGTACCACTTTGTCACACCCGATTTTACAAGGAAACCGAATGCATCTCACGTGTGCGCCAGGATCATTTTACACACACATGATAGACAAAACGAGAGAAATACCATTGCAGTAATATAATGTTCAAGAGTTTAAACCAGTATGATAACCATTATTACATCTAAGGGGGTGGACTCCAAGGTCCGAACACGACGATAACTAAACGACGACGAGCAACTCCATCGTTGACTTCCACAGGCATGATGACTGGGGGATCCGCATGCCCTAGAACTCCTCGTAGTCACTCCAGTACTCGTCCTCGCCTCCGACGTTCTCCTCTGAACAGCGCTAAGCAAGGGTGAGCACACTTATGGTTGGTGCTCAGCAAGTGGGGGAAACAATGCAAGGCTATCAACGATGGGCTATGGTTCACAGCGGTAAGCATTTTATAAGTTGGTCAAGTTTTATTAGCAAGCACCTAATTACTAGGTGTAAGTGTATACCAACCCACTTAACCTTAAAAGAAACCTCAATCCGAACCACAAACCCATGATTTGCATTAATCTTCAAGTTTATTAATCATGTGAGGGTCCAAGCCGCTCATAACCGTGAGCACGGCTGATCGATCAGTTTTACACTCTGCAGAGGTTGTACACTTTACCCACAGCTCGTGTTCCCCATCTTGCCCGGGTTAGCTAGACCCTTAAACACTTCCGGGGTGAGTGGCTAGGGGTCCACTACGAAGCCTTTACAAAGAAAAGAAGAGAAACCAACAGCCCGCAACAAGATTCAGAGCGAAGTGGACCATAACCCTCCCTAATGGTCGGCACCTTAGCCAAGGCTGCTACCCCAAAAGAACCGGGCTACACCCCTTCAACTCCGGCCCCCGTGCCCCTCTCGGAAAAGAGCTATCAGCTAACCCACTCTCCTAATTAATTGGCTAAGCCAGAGCCATGTGGACTGTGGTTGTACTGTTATCTTGGGTGGTTCTCCATGTTCCGATTATGAATCAATTTATCTTGTTTTAAGCACAAACACATTATATAAGCAAAACTGAGATGTATAACATAAACAAAGCATAACCAAACACATGTAGAGCAACTAAGCATTTATCTACCCCAAGCATTTGTTTTAACAGGGTTGATCAAGGTAAAGTGGTAAAGCATCTAATCAAATCCTTAGCTAGGTGTTTGCCCATCGGGTTTATGCATAACAACAGGAATAGTAAATATTGTTTAGCATGCAAGTGTCATAGGTTTAAAAAGATTATGCAGAGGGGGAAAGCCACTTGCCTTCCTCTACGTGCTGAGTGAAATCCTCCTCGAAGACAAGGCTCTTCTTGATCACCTCCGACGGGGAGCTCGGACGAAATAGGCACGATATCTACAAGTCACACATGAACAACAAACAATAAATAAAACAGCACACCAAACAGTAACAAAACTGGTAAATTCACTGTTTAAAAGATTCTACTCATCGAGACGATCATTTCGGTATATAGAACGCTTAAAACGGAGTTAAAATGAGAAAGATATGATTAAAACAAGTTTACGGGGGCCTATCCGCAAGAAAACTAAGTTTACGGGGCTTTTTATAAATAAAATCAGGGGCTAAAACATATTTATAAAATAAATCAGAGGGGTCTATATGCTAAAAGGATGAAAAAGGACCTTTATATAAAGAATCTAGGCTGGCCGGGGGCTAAAACATAAAAAATCGGGACCTATCCGTGAAAATTCTCTAAGGTGGAAGGACCGGCTTGCTAAAGTTTAAAAACTCGGGGGCTCTTAAGGAAAAGGGCCAACCCGGCGCCGTGGATCTCTCGATCCAACGGCCGACGACGCGTGCACGCGCCGTTGACCCGGCCGTGGGCGCGGTCCACAAGCCCACGGTGGACCGGCCTTAAAACGCGAAGGGGTACGCGATCCCCGGCCATCCGCGCGAGCTCGAACGGCCCGGGACGCGTGCAAGCGATGGGCGGCGGCGACGTCGCCGTAGAGCGGCGGGCGCGCGGCGGGAGCTCGCCGGCGCTAGCTCCGGATGGCGCTTCCGGCCATCACTTTGACCACGGGTTGGGGCAATGTGACGCGGGGACACTTGCGCACGTGTTCGTGGGGTCTATGGGAGCGATCGGGCCTCACCGGCGGCCGGCACCGTAAGGGGTGCGGCGTGGCTACTCCGGCGAGCCTGGGGAGGCAGTGCTACGCGCAAAACGAGAGGGTAAATGAGCGGGGGATAACGCTTACCGCGCACGAGAGGATGACGGCGAGCTAACGGGCGGAGAGGAGGCGGCAACGAGAGGGGCTCGACGACGGCGACGGCTCGGGCGGCGCTCCAGTGAGCTCGGGGCACGGCTGCCACGGGCGTCGGGGGCGAAAACCTGTGACATCACGGGCTTGTCAAGCTCCTAGCGATCCCAAAAGTCAAGGAAAACAGGCGGGGGGTCTAGCCCTTCACCGGCGGCGACGGATCGACGGCGGCGGCAGAGACCCGAGGGCGGCGCGCAGGGAAATTGGTGCTCGTGCGTGTGCGTTAGTGCGTTGCAGAGGCAAAGGGAGGCGCAGGGGTTCGTGCGCGAGCTTAAGTAGGAGCAAAGGGAGGAAGGCGAGGCGGGTAGGGGGACGGGACGGCCGGCGGCTTGCCATTGATGGCCGCGGCCATCACGGCTAGGGTTAAAAGATGGAAAGAAACGGTCCTAATTGATCACGGGAAGGTTAATTGCCTTAAATGATCGCAAATAGAAGAAGGAAAGATGGGGGAGGCGGCCGGGCGCGGCGGGAATCGCGCGGCGGCGCGGGCTCGGGGGGGCAGCGGGAGGAAGAAGAAAGGAAGGGGGGGAGAAGGGAGGGCCGACAGGCGGGGCCCAGGCGTCAGCGGCTCAAGGAAAAAGAAAAAGGAGAGGGGGAAGGTGGGCCGACGCGGGAGGCGGGCCGGGCCGCTTGGGCCGAAAAGGAGCCGGGCTGTTTTTTTTTTTTTTTTTTTCTTTTCTTTTTTTCAAACTTCATTTTCAAATCATTTTTCATCTCAAATTCAATTCAAACTTTTTCAAATTTTTCTCAAGGATTTATAACCTTTTTAGAAACCACACAAGCACCCAAAAACCATGCAAGCCAACCGATGATGCACATACACTTGTTGCCTCTAAGTTTATTAAATTACCTTCAATATTTTAGAGCTCAATTTAAATAGCAATTTAATCTCCTTAAATCCTTAAGACTAATTTAAGTTGCTAAGTGATTTTAGTGATGGAATTTTAGGGTGTCACATTGCACGGGGTACCGAAGAAGATAGTGTCAGATCGAGGCACACAGTTCACTTCACGGTTTTGGCAGAAGCTGCATGAATCGATGGATACAAAGTTAAACTTCAATTCAGCATACCATCCTCAGACAGATGGGCAGACGGAGAGAACAAATCAGATACTCGAGGATATGTTGAGAGCTTGTGCGTTGAAGAATAGTGGCAGTTGGGATAAGAGTTTGCCTTATGCAGAGTTTGCTTATAACAACAGCTATCAGTCCAGCATCAAAATGGCACCTTTTGAGGCTCTGTATGGAAGGAAGTGTAGAACACCGTTGTTTTGGAACCAGACTGGTGAAAGACAACTCTTTGGTCCAGACAAAGATACGAGAAGCGAGAAAAGCAAGTTGAAATCATAAGGGAGAATCTTAAAGCAAAGACGATCAAGACAGAAGAGTTATGCTAATCCTCGGCGAAGAGAGGTGATTTTGGAAGTTGGTGATTATGCATACCTCGGAGTGTCACCTATTCGGGGATTACAAAGGTTTAATGTCGAGGGAAGTTATCACCTCGATTTATCGAACCTTTCAAGATTTTGGAACGGAAAGGAGAAGTAGCATATCGTTAGAGTTGCCAAGACAATTGTCGGGAGTCCATGATGTGTTCCATGTATCTCAAATTGAAGAAATGTACAAGTGAGGTTAAGATAGAACCGGTACGGTTAGAGGATATTCAAATGGAGAATGACCCGACATACAAAGAATACCCCGTTAAGATCTTGGATGTATCGAAAGAGTTACCAGGATTAAGATCATCGGAATGTGTAAGGTACGGTGGAGTCATCATGCCGAGGAAGAGGCAACTTGGGAAAGAGAGGATGAACTTAAGGAAGACTTTCCTCGCCTATTCTCTAAGTCTTCGAATCTCGGGACGAGATTCTCTTTAAGGGGGTAGGATTTGTGACACCCTAAAAATTCCATCACTAAAATCACTTAGCAACTTAAAATTAGACTTAAGGATTTAAGGAATTTAAATTGCTATTTAAATTGAGCTCTAAAATATTAAATATAATTTAATAAACCTAGAGACAACAAGTGTTTGTGCATCATCGGTTGGCTTGCATGGTTTTTGGTTGCTTGTGTGGTTTCTAAAAAGTTGATAAAATTCTTGAGAAAAGTTTGAAAAGTTTGATTTGATTTTGAAATGAAAAGTGATTTGAAAATGAAGTTTGAAAAAGGAAAGAGAAAAAAAGAAACCAAGACCGGCCACCCTTTCGCCCCGGATGGCCCAAGCGGCCCATCAAGCCTCCCCGCGCCGGCCCACTTCTCTCCTCTTCTCTTTTTCTTCCCCCCCCCCCCCCCCCCCCCCCACGGCGCCGACAACCGGGGCCCGCCCGTCGGCCTCCCCCTTCCCCCCCCCTTTCCTTTCTTCTTCCTCCCGCCGCCCACCCGAGCCGACGCCGCCGCGCGATCCCCGCCGCGCCCGGCCGCCTCCCCACCTTCCTTTCCTCTCCCCGCAGTCAATTAAGGCAATCAAGCACCCTGTGATCAATTAGGACCGTTACATTCCATCCTTAAACCCTAGCCGTGATGGCCGCGGCCATCAATGGCAAGCCGCCGGCCGTCCCGTCCCCTTCCCGCCTCGCCTTCCTCCCTTTGCTCCTATTTAAGCTCGCGCACGAGCCCCTGCGCCTCCCTTTGCCTCTGCAACACGCTAGCACACGCGCTCGAGCATCAATTTCCCCGCGCCGCCGCCTCGGGTTCCCGCCGCCGCCGTCGATCCGTCACCGCCGGTGAAGGATTGGACCCCCCGCCCGTTCTCTTTGATTTTTGGGATCGCCAGAGCTTAACGAGCTCGTGTTGTCGCAGGTTTTCGTCCCCGACACCCGTGGCGGCCGCGCCCCGAGCTCACCGGAGCGTCGCCCGAGCCGCCGCCGTCATCGAGCCCCTTCGCTACCGCCTCCTCTCCGCCCGTGAGCCCGCCTTCTTCCTCTGTGCGCGGTGAGCAAAAACCCCGCCCAATTCCCCTTTGTTTAGCGCACGGCATCGTCTCCCCGAGCTTGCCGGAGTAGCCGCGCCGCTCCCTTACGGTGCCGGCCGCCGGTGAGGCACGATCGCCCCCCGACCCCATGGTCACGTGCGCAAGCGCCCGCGCAAAGCAAGTTGCCCCAACCCGTGGTCGAAATGATGGCCGGGAGCGCCGTCCGTGGCTAGCGCCGGCGAGCCCCCGCCGCGCGCCGCCGCACTCCGGCGTGCTCGCCGCCGCGCCCGCTCGCGCACGTCCGGTGGCCATCGGATCTTGCGCGGATGGCCCAAATCGATGCCCCTTCGTTCAAAAGGGACGGTCCACCGTGGACCCGTGCGCCGGCGCACGCCGCGGTCCACGGTGCACGCGTGCACCCGTGGCCGTTGGATCCGAGATCCACGGCGCCGAGCCGGCTGATTTGTTTAAGAGCCCCCGATCTTTTAAACTTTTGCAAGCCGGTCCTTCCACCTTTAAGAATATTTATGGTTAGGTCCCGGTTTTTACGATCTAGCCCCCGTCTACCCCGGTTAATAGTGCTAGGGGTCCTTTTCTTACGAAATAACACTTAAGCCCTTTAGTTTTTATATAAAATTATGTTTTAGCCCCTGGTTTTATTTATAAAAGGCCCAGTAAACTTAGTTTTCTTGCAGATAGGTCCCTGTAAACTGTTTTAATCATATCTTTCTCATTTTAACTCCGTTTTTAGCGTTCTATATACCGAAATGATCGTCTCGACGAGTAGAATCTTTTAAACAGTAAATTTACCAGTTTTGTTACTGTTTGGTGTACTGTTTTATTTATTGTTTGTTGTTCATGTTTGACTCGTAGATATCGTGCCTATTTCGTCTGAGCTCCCTGTCGGAGGTGATCAGGAAGAGCCTGTCTTCGAGGAAGATTTCACCCAGCTTGTAGAGGAAGGCAAGTGGCTTTCCCCCTCTGCATTATCTTTTTGAACCTATGACACTGCATGCTAAACAATGTTTACTATTCATGTTGCTATGCATAAACCTGATGGGCAAACACCTAGTTAAGGACTTGACTAGATACTTTACCACTTTACCTTGATCAACCCTGTTTAAACAAATGCTTGGGGTAGATAAATGCTTAGTTTGCTTTACATGAGTCTGGTTATGCTTGGTTTATGTTATACATCTCAGTTTTGCTTATATAATGTGTTTGTGCTTAAAACAAGATAACTTGATATATAATCGGAACATGGAGAACCACCCAAGATAACAGTACAACCACAGTCCACATGGCTCTGGCTTAGCCAATTAATTAGGAGAGTGGGTTAGCTGATAGCTCTTTTCCGAGAGGGGCACAGGGGGCCGGAGTTGAAGGGGTATAGCCCGGTTCTTTTTGGGTAGCAGCCTTGGCTAAGGTGCGACCATTAGGCGGGGTTATGGTCCGCTCCGCCTTCGTATGCGTTGCGGGTCGTTGGTTTCTCTTCTTTCCTTTGTAAAGGCTTCGTAGTGGACCCCTAGCCACTAACCTTGGAAGTGTTTAAGTGTCTAGCTAACCGGGCAAGATGGGGAACACGAACCGTGGGTAAAGTGTACAACCTCTGCGAGTGTAAAGCCGATCGATCGGCCCGTGCTCACGGTCATGAGCGGCTTGGACCCTCACATGAATAATAAACTTGAAGATTAATGCAAATCATGGGTTTGTGGTTTGGTTTGAGGTTTCTCTTAAGGTTAAGTGGGTTGGTATACACTTACACCTAGTAATTAGGTGCTTGCTAATAAAACTGGACCAACTTATAAAATGATTACGAGTTGTGAACGATAGCCTATCCTTGATAGCCTTGCATTGTTTCCCTCACTTGCTGAGCACCAACCATAAGTGTGCTCACCCTTGCTTACCGCTGTTCAGAGGAGAACGTCGGAGGTGAGGACGAGTACTGGAGTGACTACGAGGAGTTCTAGGGCATGCGGATCCCCCAGTCATCATGCCTGTGGAAGTCAAAGATGGAGCTGCTCGTCGCTTAGTTACCGTTGTGTTCGGACCTTCGAGTCCACCTCTCTGGATGTAATAATGGATATCGTACAGGTTTAACTCTTGAACATTTTATTACAGCAACGGTATTACTCTCGTTTTGTCTATCATGTGTGTGTAAATTGATCCTGGCGCACATATGAGATGCATTCGGTTTTCCTTGTAAAATCGGGTGTGACATGGTCCCACATTCTCCCCCTTTGGAATAAAATCTCCAAAAAGTCCAAAACAAAAGGAGTCTAAGGAAACTAGCAGGTCCTAGCAAACATAGCTCAAGAGAAATGTTAAATACAAGGGAGAAAGCCGCATGAACCATGATCCATATGTATGATATCAATGAAGATACCACATGTAAGAAAAACTCGCTCGTCGCGCGGGGGTCACCGAGCATCGGGGAACGGAGCGACGGCAACATTCCAATGGTCTCCATGTCGCGGTCTTTCACGACCTCCACTCCCACGTGCATATGGGAGAGTTTGTAAAGACGTACATATGGCAGCCTAGAGCAGGGTTTATTTTACCGGTAAGGAAAAAAACCAGAGGTCGGTGAGAAACACGTTTATCGGATTTCTCGGAAATTTTTCGGATTCGTTGTTTTCCTTTCGGATAAAAATTTAGAGAAAAAATCTTCAATTTATACAAAAACAACCTAGATTGTTTCCAAACAACCTAACATGAAAGCAATGCATAGAAATGGGATAATATTTATATTTATGAAAGGTGATGAGGTAGTATTAGTTGGTTTGGATGATTTTTCGGTGATAAAATAGAAAACCGCTCCCAACCGAGAAACGCGATTTTCGGATTTATCGTTTTTTTATCGCCGAGAAAATAAACCCTGGCCTAGAGAACCAGATGCCTCCTATCACCAGTTGACGAAGTTCTGCAAGGAGCATCCAGCTGCCTGCTTCTTCCCACATGACAGCCCTCGCAGACGATTGGCAGTAAACTTCGAGACGCCCGATACCGTGGAGGTGGGGCAGAGACTCCACCAAAGCTCTCTCCATCCTCCGTTCAAATTCCTCGATCCCAATCTCCAGGAACCTCAATCTTCTCAACTTGCTCAGCTCCGTCACCAGGTGTACAGAGTCGCTGCTGATATGCTGTAACCGCAGACATTCCAGCCACACCAACTCCCCAATGCCTTCGGGCACTGTCCTGACAATCCGGCCAACACAGAGGCACATCAACCGTCCTAACTTAAAGATGGCCTGTGGCAACTGCTGAATGTGAGTTTCCCTCAAGTCCAATGTCTGCAGAAACTTCAGCCCTCGTACTGCTTCTTCTGGGAGCTTCAGCAGCACACTTGCACCTACTAGCCCTAGGTACCTCAGGTGAACTAAGTTCCCAATCTGCTTCAGATGATTACTATCAATACCAGGACAGTACTCTAGAGCTAGTACGCGTAGAACTTGAAAGCTAGAAAGTTGGGGTATGCAATCCATAATGTAAACAGAATTAGGAAGCGTTGAACCTCCCGTAGGAGGCCGCACCTTTGTTAAATAGGGCAAGGAAGAGCCCCTTGCGTGGCTTACAAGTTGTACAACCGAGTTTGTTAGGATTGAGCCCAAATCTAGAGTTTACAACAAGCTTACAGATAAACTACAACAGACTACAACAAAAGTATCTAGGGCTGATCATAACAAACTCGGTTACTCAAGATTACATGTTTAACATCCTCCCTCAATCTTAACCGGGTGATCTAAGGTTGAGATTGCTTTTCAACTCTTCTAACTTCCGAGCTGTGAGAGGCTTGGTGAGACCGTCGGCCACTTGATCTCCAGTACCAATGAGATGAACATGAAGAAGCTTTTGAGCTACTCGTTCCCGAACAAAATGATAGTCAATCTCAATGTGTTTTGTGCGAGCATGAAACACTGGATTCGCTGACAAGTAGGTTGCCCCAATGTTGTCACACCATAACCTTGCAGCAGGAGGAGATCGAACTCCCAATTCTTTTAGAAGTGATTGTATCCAAATAATTTCTGCCGTAGCATTTGCCATTGCCTTATATTCAGCTTCAGTGCTTGATCTGGAAACCGTGGCCTCGCTTGCGTGCACTCCAGGAGACAAGATTACTTCCAAAGAAGATAGCAAAACCTCCAAGTAGATCGTCTATCATCAACACAGCCGGCCCCGATACCGCATCCGAGAATCCACTCACGAGAGATGATTGAGACCTTGTTATTTTCAGCCCCAAACTTACAGTATGCTTGACATACCTCAGAATCCGCTTCACTGCTGTCCAATGTACTGATGTAGGTGCATGAAGAAACTGACATACCTTGTTTACAGCAAAGGATATATCAGGTCTTGTAAGGGTTAAATACTGTAGTGCACCAACAATGCTTCTGAACTTGGTTGAGTCCTCCGTACTCAGTCGTGTTCCTTCATAAGCAGAGAGCTTTTCTGTGGTCGTCATCGGTGTAGTAGCTGGCTTACAATTCAACATGCCTGTTCTCCTCAAAACATCATTGCTGTACTTGGCTTGAGATAACAATATGCCGTCTTTTAGTTTAGAGACCTCAATGCCAAGAAAGTAATGAAGATCCCCTAAGTCCTTTAATGCGAAATCAGACTTGAGAGCCTTCAGTAAACGTGTAGTTCCTTCGAAGAGGAACTTGCTACTATGATGTCATCTACATATATGAGGACGAACACAACCAAATCACCCTTTCTAAAATAGAAGAGAGAGGTATCACCCTTTGACGGTTTGAAACCCAATTCTTGAAGTTTCATACTTAGCCGATAGTACCATGCTCGGGGTGCCCGTTTCAAACCATAAAGGGCTTTGTCAAGTTTGCAGAGATAGTCGGGGAAACGCTTATCTTGGTACCTGTGTGGCTGCTTCATATAGACTTCTTCCTCTAGAACACCATGAAGAAACGCATTCGTACATCCAACCGCCGAAGACTCCGGCCATTAGAGACAAGCAATAGAAAGAATCAAATCGATAGTTGCTGCCTTGACCACCGGACCGAACGTGTCTTCATAATCAATCCCATATCTCTCGTTTGTATCCCTTAGCTACTAACCGTGCTTTATATCTGTCGATGGTTCCATCAGCTTTTCGCTTAATTTTGAAAACCCATTTGCAATCTATAATATTCCTCCCTCTGTTAGGCGGCACAAGATGCCAGGTCTTGTTTCTTTGCAAAGCTGAAAACTCATCATCCATGGCTCTCTTCCAATCTTCATGTCCAAGAGCTTCTTCTAGAGTATTTGGCTCACCATTAGCAGCAAGGAGACCATACCTCACGGTGCCGTCAGTAAACTGTTTTTCCTTGCGAATTCCGGACTGTAGCCGAGTCCTGGGCCGAGGGGGAGCTTCGGTGCGGGGGTTCGCTCGTTCGGGACTCACCGGGTTCGGTGCATCATCGGGCGCGAGAAGATCCGGGGAGATCAACCTCGATATGGGGTGGCCGGCACACCGGATCCTCCCGAGTCGTGCGGCGCGAGCGGGGTCGAAGGCGCGGCCGTAGGGGGATCCATGCCCCCCACGCTCGTGCGGCACATCCGTCCCCGGGGTCACGCGGCGACGGGGGATTTGGCCGACGGGGGCGCACCGGCGGGATGTCCGCCGCGGGCGCCGAGGCGGATACGCCCGTACCTCGTACCGACGCCGCCGCGGTTCCTCCGATCCCGAGGTTGATTCTCGCCGTACCGGTTGGAGGCTGGACAAAAGACCCCCTCACACCTGTGTTTTCTTCCAAACTTTGATCGGTTTCTTCCTGAAAACTTGAGGCATGGTTAGTAGCATCAGCAGGTAGGGTATTAGACACTTGATCATGCATTTGTACACCCCCAGAACTAGACGAATTTAGGAGTTCAGGAGGCAACAAGGAAAGCTCGGATCGAAAACGCTCACCGGCATTAGGGTTCAGTTTGGCGAAGGGAAAGATGCTCTCGTCAAAGACAACATCACGTGAGATATACACGCGACCTGTAGCAATGTCTAGACACTTGAAGCCTTTGTGGAGATTGCTATAGCCAAGGAAAACACATTGCTTTGAACGAAAGGCTAGTTTATGAGAATTGTAGGGTCTCAAATTTGGCCAGCAAGCACATCCAAAGACCCTAAGGGAATTGTAATCAACTTGCACCTCGTAGAGACGCTCGAGGGGAGTAGAATTGTTGATAACCTTGCTAGGAATCCTATTAATTAAATAGGTGGCAGTCAAGAAAGCCTGATCCCAGTATTTTAAAGGCATGGAGGATTGTGCAAGGAGAGAAAGACCCACTTCAACTATGTGCCCGTGTTTCCTTTCGGCTGCCCCATTTTGTTGATGAGCATGAGGACACGAGACAAGATGCACTATTCCCGTTTTAGTAAAGAAAGAGTTTAATTTCTCATACTCCCCTCCCCAATCAGACTGAAGAGCAAGAATCTTTCGACCAAATTGCCTTTCAACAAGGTTTTGAAACTCGTGGAAACGTTGAAACACTTCAGATTTGTGTTTGAGCAGATAGATCCAAACAAATTTGCTATAGTCGTCAATGAAACTCACATAATATTTATTGCGTCCAAAGGAATCACAAGCTGGCCCCCATACATCGGAAAACACAAGTTCTAAGGGAAAACTAGACTGACTTGACGACTTTTGATAAGGCAACTGATGGCTCTTGGCCATCTGACAGGAATCACAAATGGAACCTGTCCTAGACTCGACGGAACAAGATAGCTTGTTCTTATTGATAACTTGCTGAACTAAATGAAAGGATGGATGCCCCAAGCGATGATGCCACCTCTCCAGGGATGGATGAGCACCACCGGACGCACTAAGGGCTTGTTTATTCTTGAGGGCTGCAGCTGGCAAGGGGTAGAGGCCACCCCTACATGTTCCTTCCAGAAGAGTTCTCTTCGTTGTTTGATCCTTGATAAGAAAACGATTTGGATGAAATTCAAGATAGGCATTATTATCCGATGCTAGCCTATGAACAGAAACGAGATTCTTTGTGGTACTGGGAACATGAAGAACATCATTAAGAAATAATTTGCGTTCTGGAGTGTGACAAATAACACGACCAATATGTGCTATACCCATACCTGAACCGTTTGCAGTATGGATCTGTTCACCTCCATTGTAGCGATCCCGGATCATCATCTTGTCCAGCTCGCCAGTAACGTGATCGGTAGCACCGGTATCAGTGTACCAGTTGGAATCGACCCCGTATCCGCCATGGGTTGCCGTGTTGGCGCTCTTCTCTTCAGGCGCGACGAAGTTCTCATCAAAGCGGTACCAGCAGTCCATGACTGCGTGGCCATCCTTCCTGCAAAGTTGGCACTTCACCTTGGGCTTGTTGCTGTTGAAGTTGCCACGGCCACGACCGCCAGAGCCGTTGCCACGACCGCGGCCACCACGTCCACGGGTCCCGCGACCGCCGTTTGCACGACCACGGGACGCCGGATTCGCCGACGAGGGGGGGGGGACGAGGAAGACCCATGAAGAAGATCCATCCGCTGCTCGAAGGCGTTGAGCCGTGTAGCGAGCTCGAGAGACCGAGATCGGTTCGACGCGCGCGAGGACGGCGGGAGACGACGGGGTTGAACTCGATGTCGAGGCCGGTGCAGATGTAGGAAACGAGCTCTTCGTCATCAATAGGCTTCCCGGCCCGATGCCATCTCATCGGCCGGGGAGCGCATCTTGCCGATGTACTCATCGACGGTCATGGAGCTCTTCTTGGTGGTGGCGAGCGCGATGCGGGTGTTCACCTTGCGCGCTCGAGTTTGAGATGCGCCCATCTCCTCCGAGTGTCTTCCACAGCTGTTCGCGGTGGCGCACATGGCGACCTGCTTGAGGACGTCCTTGGTGAGGGAGGCGACGATGTAGCTGAAGACTTGCTTGTCGAGTGCCAGCCAAGCCGTGTACTCCGGGTTCGGCTCCTTCTTGGCGTCGGCGCCGGTGCCGGTGGTGATCTCCTCAGCGGGAGCACCCGAGCTGCCGTCGATGAAGCCCGTGAGCCGTGCACCACGGATCGCAGGAAGGACCTGCAACTTCCACAAGGCATAGTTGGACTTGGTGAGCTTCTCAGTCACGGGATGGCCAAAGGTGGAAGGGAGCACGGCGCCGGTGGAGCTCGACATGGCAGGGAGTTGGAGATTAGATGAGGATGGCTCTGATACCATGTAAACAGAATTAGGAAGCGTTAAACCTCCCGTAGGAGGCCGCACCTTTGTTAAATAGGGCAAGGAAGAGCCCCTTGCGTGGCTTACAAGTTGTACAACCGAGTTTGTTAGGATTGAGCCCAAATCTAGAGATTACAACAAGCTTACGGATAAACTACAACAGACTACAACAAAAGTATCTAGGGCTGATCGTAACAAACTCGGTTACTCAAGATTACATGTTTAACACATAAAACACAGGCTGGCATTAAATGACCTCACTTTTTCCATTATGCTCGTGTTAGCAGCTTGCATGTTGTGCACCACGATATTTCTCTTGTGCAGCGCTAATCTTCGGGCAATATTGTTGCTGCTTGGAGATGTGTGGTGCTTATCGTCCAATACAGTGGAAAACCTTTCCTCTCTTGCAAAGAAACGTATGAAACTACACAATGCAGGATGAACACGGCAACCATGTATTATGCGCCCTCTAAAATTATCCTCCTCTACTCGGATTAGGCTTCTACCTGCGAGCCCATAGAAATACCTCTCTCCTACCTCAAATAAGCTCTCTGTCACATGCCGCGACTCCTGGACAAAACCTTCAGCTATCCACATCCATATCAAACTATCTTTCTCAATCCAACCATCTTCAGGAAATGTACTTAAATGCAGTAAGCACGCCCTTAGATGTGAAGGCAGATCATAATAGCTAAATGATAGCACAGCTCTCATGTTATCCACGTACCGGTTACTTTCATGCCTCGAGGTTAGAGAATTGTAAGTCTCAGACCACTCTTCCCGTGGTTTACTGGCTAATACACTTGCTACAGTAATGATAGCTAGAGGTAGGCCACCACAATCCTTCAAAATCTTGTTATTAGATACCTCAGCCAACTGATTGTCAGGGCAGTTTCCTTCACCACCCAACATTCTTTTGTAGAAGAGCCTTCTAGAGTCAGCATGAGAAAGGGGTTCTAGTCTATAAATAGCTCTCACTTCATCAGCCACATCACCAATACGAGTAGTCATGATTATCCTACTTTGACAATTATTTTCGATCATAGCTTGTCCAAGGAAACTCCAAGTTCCCCATTCCCATAAGTCATCAACAACAATGAAGTACCTATGCACAATAGGAAGGTAGATACATTGGTAAGTTATTAACAAATGGAAAAGCTTAAATTACCCCCCTCATGTTTAGCCTAAGATATGGATGATACCCAAGACTATATATTGGTTCAGTTTATTACCATAACTATATCATTGGTTTAATGTGCCCCTAACGCTATTCGTAATTTTTCTCCACAAAAAGGTGGAATCTTAGTTAAAATTTTGGTGGGTGATATGGACATCTTAACACATGTAAAAAAATTATATTATGAATTTTATCATTACTATTTCATATGATATATTTCGGTGATTGATTTATGTACCGAACATGGCATCCTATGCCGGTGATTCATAACAACATGATCAATGTGACTAACCAAATTATTGAGTATGTCTTTGTAGACATTTCTAGGTCCCATGGATGCAAAAATACCACATGACAAAATGATAAGATAGTCTATTTCTTTAGGGTCAAAACCGAGAAATAAAAGGGAAGAAAAGAGCACCGTCGGATGAACCGATGGTACATAGGAAGAGGCGCCGGTGCAAGCGTCGAAGGATTTAGTACACTACGTGAAGGCCAAGCTCAAGAGGCACCATCAGATGAACCAACAGTCCATTTGCTAGTTGCGTTGGATGAAGTCCGGAAGAGAAGCGGCCGAAGACGGAGGCGCCGGATGAACCAACGGTCTATTGAGAAGAGTCGTCGGTCTATCCGATGGTTTGAAGAAGTAAGACAAGAAGGTTCGGTCGCGAAAGCTTAAGCACCGTATGAACCGACGGTCCCGACATCGGTTCATCCGATGGCTACGAAATTGCTAACGATAAAGGTTTGGTGTGGAACTCTTCGAACACCGAATGAACCGCCGCGCGTCGGACAAAGCGTCGGATAAATTGTGTCGGCCAAAGTTATACGTCGAAGTCAATGGCTAGTTGCACGAGATGAACCGACGCCCCCAAAAAGCATAGCACCGAATCATCCGATAGTACCCGGAAAAGACAAGCCGTTAGACCAGCGGCTCTATGGACGCCTTGGGCTATTTATACCCCTTCCACCCCACCATTTGATGTGGCTGGATTGTGTGGAAGTACAGAGGTGTGCAAGAAGATCATATCCAAGCCATACACATGCTTAATTACTCATCCAAAGACTTGCACATGCTTAGTGTATGCGCTTAGTGCTAGGCTTAGCTTAAAGTTGAGTGAGTGCAATGTGTGCCTACCTAGTTGTACTAGGTCGGACGACGCCTTGGGGCCTAAGTGGCTCACCGACAATCTTCTTTGACCCTTCGACTTAGAGTGGAATGTGGCAAGGACACTTTGTGCGGGGGACGAGGAGACCCCCTTCCTTTGGTGGAGAAGCTCCTTAGTGGAGGCGGCATCAAGGTGACCAAGGGAGCTTGGCGAGTGCCTTAGTGGTGAGCCTTTGTGACGAGCCAAGTGTTGCTTTTGGGAAAGATTTGGTGACCTGGAAGCAATGCTCTTGTGTGAGTGCTCCAACAACGTGGACTAGGGGTGGCTTAGTTCCTACCGTTTCCACAAGTGGGATAAATCGCGTGTCAAGAGTTTGCTTCCTCTCATCACTCTTTACGTTTCCGCTTTAGTCTCCCGCTATCCTTGCTTGCCTTTTTTTTCCCTAGAGCAATATCATGATAGGATTGGCTATAAGTTGCAAAACTTGTTTCGGGACGAGGATTTCACACTATATCAACCTTAGATTGCACAACCAGGTAGAGATGATCTAGTTTACTTTATGCAAAGTAGTGGAAGCCATATGTTCAGTTTTTAAGTTGTCCAATTCACCCCTCCCCTCTTAGGCAACGAGCATCTGATTGCTTACCATTTACTATTAATTATCCTATCATATCGAAATAATAACATATGTTATGATGTCCACATTATCATCCCCCAATATCTTACCATGGAACTCCACATGTGCGTGGAGAAATAAAGAATCTTATTTAGGACGAAATTAGACCATTTTACAGTGTTGTGGGTGTAAATGGGACAAAATATAGTGTAATGGTTATCTGGACATGGCCATACTAATTTGGATTTCCCCCCTAAAATGAGCGGCCGGGTGATGCGTGCGTACCTCTTGTTTTGGAGGAAACCTGTTATTTTGTCAATTAGCTGCTTCTCATTCATAGGTTCTGCAATGACACTCTTACAGTACTCGGCCTCATCAAGTTCTAGCAGAATGTCCTCCAAAACTTTCCTCCTGTCTGGGTTCCGAGACACCGAAACAAAAGCGCTGCATTCAAACTGCCCTTCCATGCTCTTGTACACTGCTCTGGCAAGGGTTGTCTTGCCAATCCCTCCCATCCCGAGGATCGACACTATCTTGAGCTCTCGCTCATCATCCCCCTGTGGTGCCAGCATTCTGATCATCTCGTCCCTTGGCTCGTCAATGCCTACGAGCTCTCGCTCGTTTCTGTAGAGAGCAGGGAGGCGAGGATCAACTGTGCCGGTGGTACGGCGATTACCAAAAGACGATAACTCAACAATTTGGTACCTGTGGCACCGTTCGGTCAACTCCATGACGCGGATCTTCAACTCTTGGATTTCGTCGGCAATCTGATGGCTTGTGCCGCCGTCAGGGATCTGAGAGCGAGTAGTCCGTGCGTTCCTCTTGATACCACCGCAGAAGTTAATCGCCTTCTCACCTATCTGCTTGACCCTGTGCAGGTTGGTGTCCACATGGCCATCGTCGTCCACGCGCACCAGGAAGGTGTCAACCATGTCGTCAATGTCGTAGCACACCTCCCTTGCATCACGCGCCCAGACCCTGTGCAGCTTGCCTACCTGCTCTGGTGGCAGCTCGCCAATCCTGCTGAGGCAGACATCCATCATCATAAGTTCTTCACGCAGGGACCGAATGCCCATCTTGATGCCCTTCTGCAGGTTGTACTTGTCCTGGAGCAGCTCGTTGAGCTTCGGGAGGAGACCGCCGCTGTCAAACGCTCCTTCCGTGTGACAGTCCATGACTCGGTTTCCTTGAATGAGCTGGTGCGAGGTGCACGACGGAGAAGCTCGTTAGATCCATATAGACTAACGCTTATGTAGCGAGAAAAGCTTAAGCGATTAGTGTGTCAAGTGACGAGTTAACTATGGTTACCTAACTACCAGCTAGTGTGCTTGCTGCCAGAGTGTGCCTGCTCCCGTTGATCCCCCCTGGCTTCCGTTTTCATCTTCAGTGCAACAACAAATCAAACAGAGTCAAGCTAAGCTAGGGAAAAAAAAATAACTTCATCCATATGGTCAAGCCGATAAAAATAAACAAGATAACTCCAAGTAATTTGTTTCTTTGTTTCCAAGTAAAACAGACCTGACAGTGCTTTCGGAATCCAAATTCATGACCGATCTCGGCGAGGTTTGGAGTGTTGATCCGTGTGACTAACTGAAACGGAGTGGGGGGCGGGGGTCTGGAGGAAGGAGATGTGTATATAGGTACTCCGCCCTTCATCCCAATTGTTTTAGAAAGTCAAAGCATCTTGAGTTTGATCAATTTTATTATAGATAAAGTATTACTCCCTCCGTCTCATAACAACTGCAATTATAATTTTTCTGGGACAGATTAATGGCGGTGCGAAGAGACTCTATTACCCCTATTTTTTAAGCCACATGCAGCAAGTTTTGGCATGCAAATCTGATCCGATTGCTTAATTAGATAGGTAATTAGATCTGTTTTATAGGATTGCACTCTTCGTGAGATTTTTTTTCAAATGCTACGATTGTATTCTTTACGGGACGGAGGGAGTAACTTTTATTATAACAAATAAAGTATTATTAGATTATTTATTAAATATATTTTCATAACATATCGATTCGGTGCCATAAATCTTTTTTAAATCATCTCTATAAATGGTTTGACTATTTAAAAATAAATTAATCTAACATTGAAAAGGAGGAAGTTTTTGCAAGGAGCAGTTAGAAAAAATATAGCGACCAAGGACTCAACGCGGAACGGTTATATTATTATGTGCAAAGATACATGGAAACAATTATTTGTATTTCCAATTATTTGTAACCATCTAGGCCCTTTCGCACCTTTGGTAAAGGTGTGTTTCGGTGATAAATGACAACCACGTGCTTTTGACTAACCTTTGTTTTGTAGCGGATTTTATCTTGGGTTATTGTCATAAGTCTTGAATAAGAAGAGACCCCTCAATTTGAATTTATGGACGACAACCGGAAAAATACTACAAGGCTAAGGACTTTGTTAGTTCCAAGTGTCACAAATAGATGAGGACACTTGGATTGCTAGTTTGTAGTGTTTGACCATACTATTAAGAGGGGTTCATGCACTAGTAGCTTGACCATGCACCAAAAGCCATGAAAATATGCACACTCAAGTTCTTTGGATGTTAATTAGATCAAAGTAATCGAAAAGCAAAGTAGAAGCAAAAGAATCAACGAAAAACTCAAGGGAGATTGAATTGGGTGAGTTGAAGTTCAAGCCATAGCGTCGGATGAACCGACGCCTCGGTTTCTACATTCGTCGGATGAGTTCTATGGCTTCGGTTTTTAAAACAAAGCCGTCGGATGAATCGACGACCCTAGCGAGAGGTTCATCCGATGCCTTGGGGTTTGCTAATAGTAAGAGTCGAGCTCGCCTCTTCAAGACCGGATGATCCAACGCTCGACCGGTGGTCTATCCGACACTTGCATTCAAATCATACGAGACGCCCCAAAAGAAGCGCTTCCGCACCGGATGAACCGACACTTCGATTCAACTCGGTGGTTCATCCGACGCTTGTGTTTGAACTACACAAGACCGCACCGAGTGGGTGCTCTTCAAAGACTTGGATGGTCGGCGGGGCCTCGGTGCATTGATCGGGTCACTTGGTTTAACGGCTATATCGGCGCCGTGAGTGATCGGATGATTCGACGCTATCGCAGCGGGAACCATCGGTTCATCCGACGGTACTACTTTTCGGGGAAACTTTTCCAACGGCTAGCCTCCCTTGCTAAGCCTATAAATATGACCCCCTTGTCTCTTGAGCTGCTTTTGCCATTATGAAGATCTATTGTAGCCAAGGAGAGAAGAAAGGTGTGTTCTTGCCATTTGGGATTCTCTTCCTCTTCATTGAGGAGCTCTTTCTTAGTGATCAAGGGTTTTCAAGGTGCATACATGGCTTAGCCGAGTGCTCGGGTAAAGTGAATGTGTGCGGGCTTGTTACTCTTGGAGTTTGACGGCTCCTAGACGGTCTCGGTGCTTTGGGGGTTGTTGGTGAGCTCTTGGAGATTGTGGGAGCCTCGAGAAAAGCTTTGTGTACATGGTTCGAGATCCACCGTTCCGGTGATGGAGAACAAGTACTCTTAGTGAGCACTTGAGTCGTGTTGACTTGAGGGGAAGCAATACTCTAAGTGAGTGCTCCAACGTGGATTAGGTGGAAGCATCAACTTCTCCATACCACGGGAAAAAAATTCGATTGTCACTTGTGCCTTTCTCTCTACTTTCTTGCATTTAATTTCAGCACCTAATTTCCACACTTAAGTTTCCTTGCCCTTGTTCTCTTTAAGTTGCTTGTTTGCTTCGTATCTTGACTAGAGTATTCCATACCTATTAGTGTGATATTTGCTAAGGAAACTCTTGTTAGTGTGCTTAGTAGTAGAGAAAAACCTTTTTAGATGGGCAACACTAGTTGATAGGCTAAGGTTTTCTTTATGCATTAGAAAATCAAAAGAAGGCCCATATTCAACCCCCCTTCTACGGGCCCGAGAGACATAGGTACCCATGGGTCCCCACCGACCGGGGTCCACGAGGTCCCTTTCAAGTGGACCCGACCCGCCGAAGCCCCGCCGACCTTCAAGTGGGCCCAAAGACCTTATCCACAACCCCGGCGACCTTGGAAGTCCTTGGGTGACCCGATCCGATTCCGGAAGACCTGCCGGGCTTGTGGCGCAAGTCTCTCCTCTAGATTGCGGCGTGACGCCGCCAATAGGTCCGTGGATCGCGGGATCCTTTTCGTAATCACGGAAGGAGACCTTCCTAAATCTGTAACCGACCCCGATAAGGGTCCACCGACCTCGAATGGAAACCCCGGCACCGTCGGCCATATAAGGCGGCCTAGAGCTCCATTCGAGGGGACCGCCACTCCACGCATAATTCCACCACACTAGACGTAGGTTTTACTCTCCCGAGGCCACGAACCGGTCTAAAACCACCGTGTTCTTGCCATTCTCGCCAAGTTCCGAGTTCGATCCAATAACTACCACCTACGCTCTTAGGTCCCGATCACCCCATCGGTCAACCTACAACCGCTTGGGTAGCCCCCTTGCGGATCGGCCCAGTCTCACCACCCGACGGTTGGCGCGCCGGGTAGGGGAGATCGAGAACTCGCTTGCGGCATGGTCGCCCGATCCGGTGTCGTTTTCCCGGCGAGCATGGCGGACATCCTCGCCAACCCCGTGGAGATCCGCTTTGGCTCCTTCACGACGACCTCTTCGACGGCGGCGGCGGCAACCTCACCAACGGCCTCCGTAAAGGCTCGGGTGAACCCGGATGCCGCCCCCGGCTCCAACAAGAAGTCAAAGACCCACTCGCCCAAACCCTATGACATCATTCAGGGGAATGGAGCGCATCATCGACATGATGGAGGAAACCCTCCGGATCCGCGAAAGAGCCCGGCGCTCAACGCAAGATGTGTCGCACCGCAAGACCTTCCCTTTCGGCTCGCGGCTATCCAACGATGTGTATGCTCGTCGGGCGGCGAAGTTGATCCGGACCAAATCTAGGTGACAACAACCATCCGGCGACCCGAAGGTCAAAGCTCGCACCCGTCGTGACCCGCTAGACGTGTCGTGCATCTACCACAAGGGTGCACGGCACACTCTCCGTGGCTGTCGGCTAGAGAAGAAGATCGACTAGGAGCGTGATGCCTCACGCACCGTACGGGCTCCCACGTCTCCGGATGATGTCGAGTTCCGGAAGGCCGGATCCGCATCTCCCCCAATGACCGAGAGATCCACCCGGCGGTGTGTCCTAGTGGTTTCGGTGAACGACCCACCGCGGGTCGACACGACGGATTCCGAGGAGGCACGTCGGACCCAAGCTAACGCGAACCGTGCCCAAAGGTGGGCGGAGGAGCAGTGCCGGGGAGGTACCTCCGTGTGCTCGCGACCTACGCCTCGAGTTCAAGGAGGCGGGGATCGACGACGTGCAATAGCGCCCGGAGCCAATGCGGGTGCGGCGTTGGCGCGTCTACGGCGAGCCAATCCTTCGCCCGAGGCCAACGCAACCATGGCCTATGTCGGGTCGCCACAGCTCTGGTAGAGGACAGGAGTGCGACGTCCAAGTCGGCGGCATCTACGTCGAGCCGGCACTCGCGCAGCCGATCCAATCGGCCTGCACATAACAAGCTCCCGACAATCCAGGAGGAGGTCAACCTACCCTGAGTGAACGCCACACCAGGCGTCGACCTACGCGCCAACCTCGACAAAAACCGATGTGGTCGCGACGCTCGTGGCTACATCGACCAGCGCCACCGCGAGCGCGAAGAGCGAGAGCTCCGATGTCGCCTCGACTACGATCGCGAGTACGGCCCCCGGGCGCCGTTCATCGGATCATGAAGCGTGAAGAACGCGACCGCCATGACGTCGAGAACCGGCGGCGTGCACGGTACGAGGCATACTATGGCCATCCCGAGGGTCCGGTCCCTAACCCGACCATTATCCTAGATCTCGGATCATGGATGCGGTGCGGGACAACGTCGCGGCTCGGAGTTGGCGACAACGGCGACGACATGGCGATCACCGCCTTCCCTACATTGGTGCCGCATCTCCGTTCGGTCGTCTACCCCGACAACTTCAAGCCCAACATCCAGAAGTACGACGGCCGCTCCGACCCCAACATCTGGCTGTCGACCTACTACGTCGCTGTCATGGCGGCCGGCGACAATTTCGACCACATGGCGGCCTACTTCAAGCTAGTGATAGGCGACACACCGTCGCTCTGGCTCAACAACCTCCCAGCAGGCAGCATCACGTCGTGGGCCAACCTGTCTCAGGCCTTCACTTCAAACTTCTAGGCAACCTAAAATCGCCCTGGGAATGCCTTCAACCTCGGGAGGGTGACCATGAAGGCCGGCGAGCGGCTACGAGACTATACCAACTGGTTCTTCGAGAACCGCAACACGTGCGTCGGCGTTCGGGACGACCGGGTCATCGAAAGCTACAAGAAAGGTCTTAGGGACCGTGAGGTCATTGAGAACATCCACGAGTACGGCGTCCACGAAGGTCGCGCTACTCATGGAGGTCGTCAACAAGCTCATCGACACCGAGGAAGCCCCGGCCAACCGGTTTGATCACGACTACAAGCGGGATGCCGGCACCTCTCGGCGCCGCCGGAGATTCTGCTCGAAGTTCCGCAAGCGACCTTCGAGTTACTCGCGGCGGATGGGTGCCGACCTTCGACCTTCAACGTCGAGGAGTTCGACGCGGTACTGGACAACCCCTGCACATTGCATGAAGGGGGCACTCACATAGTCCGCGAGTGCCAGCAGTTCAAGAGGGCATTCCGCACGCCCGAAGACCTGAAGCGACTCAGAAGCAACGGGGACCAGTCATCTTCATGGCGCTACAACAACAACCGCCGCGACGACCGATGTGGCCGTGGGGACAACGATCGCCGTGACGACCGGCGACGTGATAACCAGTAGCCGGAAGACCGTCGCGATGAGCGCGACACCGCCTCCCCCCGCCGGAGACGAGCAACCCCAATGGCCTGTTCCGGTAGGCCAAGAGGTCGATCAACATCATCGTCCGCGGCCCGAAGAGCGCTCGAGCGAGGAGAAGGTACCGCAAGGACAACCGTGAAGTCAAGCTCATCCACACCAAGCCATCACGGCCTTTGCGTTGGTTGGAGCAGCCCATCGCCTTCTTTAGGGATGATCACCGGGTCCACATCCCGGACACGGCTCATACCCGCTGGTCATCGAGCCCATCGTCGAGGGTGCCTTGCTTCTTAAAACCCTCATCGACGGAGGGAGCGGGCTCAACGTCATTGTGACAACCCGCCCGGGAAAATACCATACTATTGCCTAAACCAATCCACTTTGGTCGTTAAGCAATAATATAGTATCATCTTGTCGTTAGTTGTAGTTGCGGGTTAACGCCCGTAATCCACTTGGATGTCAACAAAGGATCGACAATATGCATTAAAACTCACGGGAAGGCGAGTCCGGAGTACACTACACCAATTTAAATCGAAAGCGCCCCGAATGGTGTTTAAGTATTACAAATCATTGTTCACGACAATAATTAAAGGTTCAAAGTTTGAACAAGTAGAAATAAATAAACTAGCGCAATGGTAAACATCACGGGAGGCCGTCCGTGATGCCATCACTTGTCGTCATCCACCCATTCCGGCTCCCGGCGGGAACCAAGTCAAACCACACCCGCAACAACGGTTTGAAAGCAAGGCCGAGTATACTAATACTCGGCAAGACTTAACCTTCGGTGATAACTACATCACCAAAATCTAGACATGAGAGGCTTTTTGGCCGGTGGAGTTCTTTTTTTGAAAAGCAACAAAAAGAGTATGTCCTTACTTTCAATATTTTAGCGCAAGTTCTAGTTGATTACCATTTCTAGGTGTGCCAACTAATTCAAACAAGAATTGTACAAACAATTAATTCAAGCAGTAATATTCACAGTGTTCCATCAATAAGGGATATCATGGTCAGTTGATTAAGCAGTCTCGGATAACAGTGAGAGGCTGACAATCGATTGGTTTATAACCTTGCAAGATGGACCTAAACACATGGAAGAATGCATACTCCAAGAAGGTCCAACAAAAACGAAACGGGGTATACACCGACCGGGCGGTTCTGTCGATCTTGACTCGAGATCGGAACCTATTTTATTCTTTTTTATAATGGTTCGTGTACATAATTTATGTCAAAAATTAATTTAGCTTTCACAACAGCCAAGGGGTTGATATTTGTCTTTGTAAAAAGATTTACATCACACATATATGGCCATTAGATGTGTAGTTGATGATTTTTCCAATTCATTTTACTATTAAGCTTTAAAAGGCTTCCATAGCTTTTATTCACAAACAACTTAATAAAATTCAGTGGGATGTGTTATGAAGCATTTCCAAATCTATACGAGCCACTGCACACACATGCACTCTTAGGAGAGCTATGAATTTAATTAGACTAAAAATAACAAAAGCTAGTTATCAAAACATGAGAAATGCATACAAAAATAAATACACATCAAAATGATTCCAAATTTCTCATATATGGCCTCGGTCTAAAACTAAGCTAGGAAAGCTACATATACAACTAGATCTACTATAGATCTTGAGTTATACATTTGCAAAGAAAATTAGGCATATTTCAAGAATAAATATTTATGACAAATATAAAATCATGGTTAAATCACCAAAGGTGCATTTTGGCATAACATGATAACATGCAAAAGTTGGGCACAAGAACATAATTACTTTTTACAAAAATCATTTAACGGATTCCGCATAAAGAGAAAACAATTCATAATAAAAGATTTACTTAGCAACTTTGTGCCATTTTTGGTACGGGATCTAGGCATGGCATAACACACAACACATCGAAAATCCGGGTATAGATCACTTGTGGATTTGGAGATACAACAAATCTAGTTTTTTCATATTTCTATTTTTCATGCAACAATTGTCGGGAACAACTATAGACATGCTTCACAAAAGTTGCGGTGTTTTCACCGGGAATCCAACAAAATTGAGTTTGCATTTGTCGATTTTTGAAGGATCGGATGGCGACTAGAGAGGGGGGGAGTGAATAGGAGCCGGTAAAAATTCTTCTCAAAGAACCCGGCCTATGCCCTAGTCAAATCCCGTTCACACACAAGTGATGGATCGAATCACACACCAATCGCCAAGACAACGAGGTTATGGATCAACCTCTAGTCTTAGGAACGATTCCTTGAAGCACACGCGGAAGCACAAGAAAGGGAGGGAGGAATCGAACCAAGAAGCAAAGCTGGCAGCCTCTAGCGGACCGTCCGGCCGAGCGGGGGGCGGAGCGTCCGCGATGGCCGCGAGGACCGTCCGTAGGGTACCGCGGACCGTCCGCACCCTTGCCGCGGACCGTCCGGCCCGAGCCACGGACCATCCGTTAAAGCGAACGAGAACCTCCGAACCGACCCAAGAAAAATGGACCGTCCGCGAAGACCGGCGCGGACCATCCGCGCGGGCCACGGACCGTCCGCTACTAAAGCTCGGACCGTCCGCAAACCGGCCGCAATGAAAACCTAAAGCAAAACCGGATCAAACCGAAACGAAGCAAGAACACGAAGAACACCACGACGAACTGGGACGGCGCGGACCGTCCGCTTTGGTCCTCGCGGGACCGTCCGCGAGGAGCAGACAGAGCAGAAAACGCACGACCCCGAAAGTCAACTCCCCCAAATCATCATCGGATTTCCCAAACGGTAGAAGCTATAGAGACAAGGGTTTGGGGACATGAAAAGCGTCACACAAGGATGCTATAGCCCAAAAAACCTGCCTCCTAACTCCCTAAATCACCGGGAATCGCAAATCCTTTGAGCACCACCAAAAGATAGAGCACCGAACGAAAATCCTTGAATCGAAGTGGTTTCCGGCGTTTGAGGGCACAAGATCAATCACAAATATGCACTAGACATCCATCCATGTTTCCCTCAAAGAAATCCGGGGAGAAACCCAATCAAATCCGCGGAATCACACCGAGAACGAAGGCACCAAAAACAAGCCCGAAAAACACCACGGAAAACACAACGCCGAATTTTCTATACAAACCAAGAAAGATTCACAAGGTCTAGCATGCCGCCCTAGCATCCATCCCTCTCAACAAATCTCTCAAGAAGCTCTCATGCTAGCATAGAGAAAATGGAGAAGAAAATAGTTCCGGGAAAATGAGAAAGAGGAGGGGGGAAATGAAACCCTAAGTCGCGGAGAGAGAGAGCCATCCACACACATTCATGGCTTATATATCGGGTCCCGCCGGTGTGAGAAATGACTCGACTACCCCTAACTCAACTACTGGCGATACAACCAATGCAGGGGCATTTATGTAATGTTTGTGGGTCTTGCCATCGGACGGCGACGCCTTCGCCGCACCCCCGCGTCCTCCCGACGCAAGCCATGCGATCCCGCCGCGTGTCCTCCGCTTCGAAGCTTCCCGAGACGCCGGATCCCGTCTCCGTCGTGTTGGGTCTTCGGACTTGGTTTTGAGGCCCAAACCAAGAAACCGTCCCGCGATGGTTTTGTGGGAAAACCACCAAACCCCGCGTGCTCGGCCCGGCCTCCCGCCAAGCCCCTTGACTCTACCGCCACCGTGCACCGGTTCGATCGTCCATGACTTCGTCTTGCTCGTCTCGCCACCATGTGGCCCGCACCTAGTCCCGCCGTCCACCGGTCCCTCGAACCGAGCCTACTTGTCTCTCCATCTCCTGGAGGCCCCTCAAGGCCGAAGACCTTTCGTGCCCGTTCTTCCCACCGCAACAACACGAACTAGGCCGCGAGGGCTACACCTACGCACCGAGCCAAGAGTCGGTCCAACACCCGTTGTCAATCACTCATCACCGAGGAGCGGTCATCCATCGACCACCGGGACGCTCCCGGTCCTCAATTTTTCGACAATTTTCTATGCATTTTTCAAGTTTCGACCAAACATAAACACTATTTAAGAAAGCGATTTGCAAAGAAGACCTTAGAGGTTTTGATTCATTACGAAGCACCCTCGGTTTGTGGCTTGGCCCTCCGAAAGATTCAAGGTCTTGCAATGTTGTCCTCCGGTGGCGGCCGGCGGCGGTCCGGTGAAAATCCGGCGAACTCACCCGTGTTCGCGGCGGGAAGGGACGGGGGAAGGGTCCCCACTCACCAAGTGTTCGATTTCGGGGCTCGCCGAGTCGGGGAAAGGGCCGGCGAGGGGGCTTGGACGGCGCCGGCGGCGGTGGCCGCCACGAGCCGCGCCTCGGTGCGGCGGATGCTCAACCGGGCAATGTGCGATACGAGTAGTCGTCCTAGGGGGTCAAGGCTAGGCTTGTGTGAGTCACTAGGTCGCGGGTGACATGGAATGGGGAGCTCGCCGTGACGACGTCCATGGTGGACCATGGCACTCGGGGAGATGGAGCAACGTCGGTGCGCGCGCAAGGGCGTTCGACGACCTTAAATAGGCGGCTCTCGCTTGCATAGTGACGAAGAGACCTGCGAAATTCCGGTTGTGGTACGGTAGCGACCTTGGTAGGCGCGCACGCACGGGACGGGGGCGGTGGACGGACCGGCAGGTACACGGCGGCGCGGGCGGACCGGCGAGGGGGGAGCGCGACATGTGGCGGGGGAGGACATCCCACGGGCGCGGCGCACGGACCGACGGGCGCGGGCACCGTGTGTATGGTGGCGGAGCGGCGTGGCACTCTAGCGTGCCCGGCGCTGCGGCGCGCGACGTCGCGGCACGACGTCAAATCTATTTCAATTGGCCCTCGCTTGAAAGCGAAAAACTCTAGAATTTGCAATTAAAGTGCTTCGAGGTGAGAATACCAAAGTTGTAGATCTCGGGACCCTCAACAACTTTTACAAAGGCTCTATGGTGTTTTTCTCAACGGTTTTTGCATGATCTGCTCCCAAACATTGAATGCCGCCGGATCTCGGTGCATAGGAGCTGCCGCGATTGACCAAGTTTTCCACCCTTTTCCACTAAAAATTTGAAATGCCATCCAACATGAAAGTTGTGTCCCTCGAAAAACTCGGACAACTTTTATATTGGTAGAATTTGAAGTGTTTAAGTGAAATTTGGAGGACGCGGCAAAAGTTCCGGAAGGACAAGGAGTGACAAAAGGTTTGACTAGGGTTTTAGCTAGTGTTTGACCAAGCTCTAACCACAAAAGTATGTTGACTTAATTAAGAGAGTCATTAGCACTAACTAATGGTATTTAAACACCCGAGGTGTTACGGCCATCTTCATCGACACCCTAAAGAAGATGGATTTCGACTTCAAGAGGCTTACGAGTGCGACGAGCCCTACTCCCGCATCGTGCCCGCAAGGCGCCCTACCCCATGTGTCGGGTCTCCCTCCCGGTCACGTTCGGTACGAGAGGAAAATTTCCGCACGAGTACCTTAGCGTAGAGGTCGCCGACTTCAAGTCGTCCTACCACACCATCCTAGGTCGCCCCATGTTGGCCGGGTTCATGGCCTTACATACTACACCTATCGTTGTCGAAGATGCGCGTCTCCCAAAGGAGCCTCACGGTCTACGACGATCTACTTATCTCGTTCGGGTGCGACAACAAGGCCCCGGAGATCGCCACGACGAATGCACGCATCGGCGCCTCGGTCGTCATGGTGGCTAAGGCCAAGAAGGTCGTCCCGACCGACCTTACCATCCGGAGCGAGAAGCGCACAGAGACCGCCCACGGATGCCTCGGCCTTGCCGACCCGGCCAAGACGGTGGTCATCGGTGACAACCTTTGGGACAAGTAGGAACTCGCGCTCACCGGTTTCCTCCGGGGCAATGCGACGTATTCGCATGGACCCCATCGGATATGTCAGGTGTTCCAAGGGAGCTGGCCGAGCACTTCTTGGATGTAAGCAAGACGGACAAGCCTGTCAAGAAGAAGCTACATCGCTTTGCAAAGGATCGCAAGGAGGTCATTAGGGTAGAATTTTTAAAGCTCTTAGCTACCGGATTCATCCGTGAATGTAAAAACCCGGTTTGGATCGCCAACCCGGTGCTTGTATCCAAGAAAACTGGCCAATGGAGAATGTGTATCACCTACACTGATCTCAACCGGCACTACCCTAAAGACCCCTTCCCTCTTCCGCACATCGACCGGGTCGTCGGGCCGTTGACGGTTAATAGTTGTATCAAAGTTCGTTTAGACTTGCAAGCGGACAAGTCTCCCGTCGTAGTCAAGGGACCCTTCTTCCCTCGAGTGGTGATCCCAAGGTATCGAATCCGTGGAACAATGTGCAACGCAAGGATTCAATCTAGTAAAGGAAGGTAAGTTATCTTTGATATTAAATTGCATATAATCTAAGATATCATCAAGAAAACTAATCTAATCTAATCTACTAAAGAGGTAGCAAGAGAAAGCAAGAGATAACCGATCTAGAGAGTCTAGATCATGCTTATGTTGTAGCTCCAAACAAGATAGATGAAGATAGAAAAGCGAATCTCATTAAAAGCATCTTTAAACCGTGGCCTCTGGTCCGATTCCGAAAACGCCCGCCTTTCGGAACCCCCGTTCTGTCACAACGTATTCCTATTCATGCGGGTAGTCTAGGGTGAGTTCAATAAGAACAAGTTGAAATCACTTGGTCGGTCCGGTATGCACCTCTAGCCACCGCGGCTACAAGAGAACCCTATGCAATCTAGCTATAGACTAGATTGGGGAAGAAGCAAAACCAAGAAGAAAACAAAATCATCGAGAAGGCACTTGATCGCTAGAAATCGGATTCACTATAAAAACTTCACCATGAATGATTACATGAACAAGATCACCACGGGGATCCTACCTCGATCTTGATCCTTGCTCCGTAGCTCCGACGTGGTCTTCCATGCAAGGTTCCCACGTCGGCTAGGGAGACCCTAGACAACTAGCACGACCCTCATCTCCGAGATGGTGTCCCTCAAGCTTCTCTGCTCCTCGGCGGCGGATGACGAATTGATTCCTGCGTGGCTCTCGGTCAGGGGGCTATAAATAGCCCGAGATGCATCTAGGTCAAAGGCGAGGGGCTGACCGGGCATCGAAATGGGCCGGGCCGACCGGCCCGGGCCCACTTCGGCCCGGTCCGCGGCCTCCTTCGCCCGACGTTGCTTCCCGAGTCTTATAGATGCTCCCCCATTCGCATGTGGGCCCTTGTCGTCGGTTTCTCTTCGAATTGGACGAAGCTCCTTGTCTCGCAAGATTCGGGACTTTTACGGCTAGGTCCTTGGAGTTTTCCATCTTCTCGGGTTGGGTCCTTGGGCTTTGGAGTCGTGTTCACTTCATTGCTTGACTTCTACGGGCTTCAAGGTCTTGTCATGAGGTGCTTAATGAACTTATCCCGAAGGCTTGCTTTCAACGCTATAACCCTACATAAACACTAAACTCCAAAACCGACATGCACAAGTGAACTTGTTATACCACGGGGGGTTAGTACCAATGGATAAGGTATAAAACTTATGCCAACACCGAAGGTAAACTCATGGCTAGGTTGACGGATTTTCACCGTCAACATCTCCCCCATGCTTAAACCTTGCTCGTCCTCGAGTAAGCCTTCGATGGATATCATCGTTGCCCATTAATGCTTAAACCCTGCACTTGATCATACATGAGAAAACATAATGCTCTCAAAAGTTTAATTCGTTAAAGTTCCATAATGTACTAGCCTTCATCCCTACGGAGGGTAGATTAATAATTAAGCTTATCCCACAAGTATTAACATGCTCCCAAAATTCAAATGGATCTCAGAAATTTTGAAATAAAGAACGAGATGAAAAAGAGCTAAACCAAGTTCACAAATTTAAACCGCCTTGCATCTTGCTCATGAACTCTCATCTCATCTTGTCTCTCAAGCCTATTTATTCTACTCCTTTTCCTCTCATAACATTCATTTATGTGGTAGGCTTTATATGGAGCTTTTTGGGAAAGTTTAGTCCTACCAAGATATTATAAGTGAGATGTTGTCAAAACAAGACAAGCTTCTCATGGTCTTACCGAGACTCGTCAAAGAGGTCATTGGAAAATAATGTTAAATCAAGGAGAGGAAGAGAAAAATACACACACTTGAGATAGGTGGACATGTGCAAATGGCAAAGAGTGATCCCGAGGCACAAAGGAAGGCCTCGTTATCATATTGCACATGGTTGGAAAATGAGTATGGATCTTTTAATCTTGAAACCTTGAAATTCCTAATGCACTTTAGAGAACCGGGGGAGTTCACTTTATTTTATTTTTACACATACTCATTTTTTCTTTTCTTCTCTTTTTCTCATACTCATATTTTTGTTCTTTCTTTATTTTTTTATTTGCTCCCCTTTGAACTCTAAAATTGCATTGTACCTACCTCCTCCCCCATGCTCAGACGTTTGCTCGTCCTCGGGCAAAGAGGTGATAAAGATAAGGTAGGTACCGGAATACTTTTCCTATGGAGAGATACTTGAAGTCTTCAATCTTGGCACCATCGATCTTTCTTGAATTGATGATCCATACTCAACGATAGGTTGTGGTCAAGGAGGTAATCACAAAAGATGATATTTGGTTTTAAGGATGGATATCCGGCGAGGTTTGTGAGATCTCCGATGTGGGGATACACAATGCACGGATAAAAGGCTAGCAATAAGATAGATACGCAAAAACGGAATGACCAGCTTCTTAGTCCCGGGCCAGCGAAATCAAGGCCTGAAATAACTCACCCAAAAATAAACCTTGTATACTAAGTTTTTGCACTCAAATATATATATATGGCTCGGGATAGGTAGAGCAGCATGCAAGTGGTATTTATGACAAGATTAGCATTACTTTTAAGAACAAAAATAAATTATGTTTAATCCATCTAAAACTTGAGAGCACATAAAACACTATGGGTCTTTATTTTTATCATAACCTCCGCTAAAGATTAAGATAGCATTTAGATAAATTTAGATTTGTATTTTAAGAGAGCACTAGCTTAAACATGCATAAAACAAATACAAAGATAACCAAAGTGGCACATATATCATCATGGCACAAACTTTGTAACTTTACCAAAGGTAAAAACTTAGTGGTGACTCTATTCATGATGAAAATAAACACTAACACACATGCTGACATTTAAATAAAAACTGAAAATACTACGCATACATAGGCGCATATAAGCTGAAATTAAAGAAAAGGGAAAAAAGGAAAGATAACTAAAGCTCCTCCTCTCTCTAATCTTCCGCCGGTGGTTGATATTGATAGTCTTGGTTGTTGTACCCTTACTCATAATAAGATTGCACCGCTCCTCCTATGAATTGTCCCGGTGGTACTAAGCGAAGGCGTTAAAGCTCATAAGCAATGCTTGCATTTTCTTCACCCATTTGGTTTGCATTGGTTTGGATGGCTGCGATATTTTGCATGTTTCTCGCAGCGTATCCTCCAATGATGTCCACACTTTGTTGTGGTTGAGGAAGATGTGCATATGGCTCGCAAAGGCTACATTGGGCACCGCAAAATTTGGTGGGGGTATGGCTGCACCACTCCCCCATGCTTGCATTGGTACACCACCGTGGAAACTCGGTGGCACCGGAATTTCTCCAAATGGTGGCACATAATTTTGTTGCACACCTCCTTCTTGGGCCGTGGGAGATCCTTCTCCTATAATCCTTCTCTTTTATTTTTCTTCACCGGCACAAGAAGTCCTTGTCGGTATTTTAGACCGGCAACCTACTAAGGGGAGTACCCGAAGTAGATGAATGTGGCCTCGCCGAGATCGGTAACTCGAAGGAAGAGACACGTGACACACAATTTAGACAAGGTTCGGGCCGCGAGGTGCGTAATACCCTACATCCTATATGCTTGCGTGGCTGCGGATTGATTGGGTGCGATTACAAGATGATGCAATCGATGCGTATGAGTGAGATGATCTAGAGAGGGGTCCCCGCCTCGCCTTATATAGTCCGGGAGGCAGGGTTACAAGTCGGTTCAGGGAGAGAGTAGTAGTCAAGTACGTCTAGGAGTCCTCTATACAGTGCGGGACATGTACAGCTTCCTATCCGAGTACTTCTCTTCCGTAGTCCTTGTGCTTCACGCCAGCAGGTGCCGTGCAGCGCAAGTCGGGTAGTCCCAGGGGCCCATCGAGTAGTCGGTCCTGGTACCCACCGAGGCGGTGGGCCCAGGGAGGTCCATACGACAAGCCCCCGAGTACTTTGTAGTCGAGAAGGATAGCTTCGAGTAGTCTTGACGGCCTTAACGAGTAGTCCTCAAGCGTCCCTGAGTACTACAAGTCAAAATTCCTCAAGAATAGTTGAAGCATCCCGAGGCCGGAACGTACTCCGGCGATGTCCGAGCAATCCCGAAGTCTTCTCGAGTAGTCCCAAGCGTCCTCGAGTGCGCCCTTGAAGGTCTTCAACAATGCCCGTGTTGTCTTGAAGCCGAAACGCGATATGGAAGTGCGGTTGCAAAATCACACTCCATATGGAGTAGCCCCCGAGCCTTATGTAGAGTTGTAGACTTTGGTCGAGGGTCCATCCGATGTTTTGGCAAGAATGCCCCGCAAAATCCGGAAAAAAAAACCGAAGGACACGTGGAACGGAGCCCCCGAGCCTTGAGTCGAGTACTCCCTCTCGAATTGAAGGGTCATCTTGTAGAATGTGTCCTAAGTTGCTCTTGAGCCTTGTCACTACCCGGGAAGTCGAATGGAAGTAGCCGAGCCCCCGAGACGAGGCCTCGTCGACTAGTAGAAGTTGAAGAGTTAGGCGCCGCCACCGACTCGATCCTCCGGAGACTTATCCATCCGACCGTTAGAGGAGCCACCGTTGACTTATAAATAGAAGCCAAAACCCCTAGGATTTTTCACCCCACGCAGTTGCAGTCATTCCCAGCAGATCGGGCCGGGAACCACCGCTAGTGCGCACCGCCGCCGTTGAGGGAAGTGTAGATCCTAGCGCGCCGCCGCCGAGAAACCACCACCGTAGCCCCCGAGTGAATGCGAGTGAAGACACCTTGCACTTGGAGAATGAAGCCCTCGCCATCGAAGGCCCCGAAGACCGCCGGTGGAAAGAAAAGGTCTCGCGAGGAGGCCGGCCGGATGCACGGCGGGGGACATCGCCGCCGTGTCTCCGCCACGAACGGATCCAAATCGGGAGTGGAAGAAATCCAAGACCAAGACCGAGGATCGCCGGCGCTTCTCAATAGTGGATTCTCGCGGGAGAAAGAGGTTGACATGTGGAGAGCCGCCGTAGGGGTTCCATACCCCATGGAGAAGAACCCGGACGAGATCCCCATGTTCACCCGGTTCGCGGAGTGAGGACTTTCTCTCCCGGCCGGCGACTTCTTCAAGGGGCTGCCGGGGTACTACGGCATCGAGTACCTCAACTTCGAACCCCAACGGTATCTTCCACACCTCAGTCTTCGTACACTTCTGCGAAGCTTTCTTAGGGATCAAGCACCATTGGGTCCTTTTCCGAAAATTCTTCCGAGTTAAGCCCCAGCCCAGCGCCAACAATCCACGAGTAGTGGGGGAGCCGGGATCCAGATGCGTGAAGACACCCCAGAGCAATACCTCTCCTACAAGCTGATCGACTCCAACCAAGATTGGAAGTCGAAGTGGTTCTATATCATGAACCACCACCCGGAGCTGCCAAAGCCGAGCGGAAAGCAACCGAAGCACCGACCGTGGTGGAACTCAAAGCCCACGATGCAGGAGGGTATCCGGTTGCCCGAGCCGTTGGTGAAAATCAAGGCGTTGAGAGAAGCCGGGCTGAGGGCCGAACATGTGGCCTTCAGCTTCATGAAGCGAAGGGTGCGGCCGCCGATGGCCCGCGACACCCTCGGGTACCGGTACACCGACGACGACGACACATCGCGGATGCCCTGTGATGAAGTAGACGACGACATCATCGACAGGGCCGGGAGGATATTCAAAGATATGCCGGCGTACACGCCGTGCTCCGTGCTCGAGTACTCCGCCGCGCACCCGCCAAATGAGGTCGGTAGTCATACCCATTGTCGAGTACTCATTGCGGATGAGTAGTCGTGTTGATGTGTTGTGCTTCTTGCGGGATGACTTGGTGAAGTTCATCTCCGAGCCGCATTGCCTCCCAAACTTGTCGAGGTCCCGAGAAGAAGGGACGGCCAAGGCCATGGAGCGGCGCGAAGTTGGGGAAAGGAGACGACACGGTAGTCGTCGAAGACACGTCCGAGGAGGATGATGATGAGGAGACGCCGCAAGAGCGCTTCCGGTTGCGGTCGAGATTCAACCGCCCGGATTGCCGCACATTGCTCTCCTTCGGGATCCGCCGACTAGCCCGGAGGCTAGTCCGCCCGCGCCGCCAATGAGGCCACGCAACGTGGCCCGCAAGCGCATGGCCAAGAAGTTGAAGGTCACGGAGACCACGTCCCAGGAGGTAAGCCGTCTTGAATAGGGTAGTCGGGTACTTATGTCTCGATGTTGTGTATTGATGACGAAATTCTCTTGCTTGCGGGAGATGCCATCTTCCGACCCCGTTGAGCGAGGTGACGAAGGCGATTGGGACACGGTGAGAGAGCCAGTGGAGGTAGCCGCGACCCGGCCCCCACCGCCTCTTTCGCTTGTGCGGTCCTTCCGTGTTCGGATGCGGCAAAGGACAAGATCGCCAACGTTGAAGGAGCGTTCCTTGAAGTTGCGATCGTGGTAGCATCGGATACCCTCTAGGTACCTTGCGATTGGACGAGGGCGGCACGGCAAGCTTCTTCAAGTCCGTAGATGTCAACTCGTCTGTCGTCTTTGGAGATGCCTTCGTCGTATTGCTCCACCGCCGGTGAATCCCACATGACATCGGCGGGGAGGATTGCTTCGGAGCCGTAGACCAGGAAGTACGGGGATTGTCCCGTTGGCTTGGTGGGTTGAGTACACCGCCCTCGAGTGCATTGGGTAGTTCCTTGATCCACTTGCCTCCTTTGGTGTTGGCGGCGTCGTGAAGCCGCTTCTTGAGAGCGTCGAGCACCATCCCATTGGCGCGCTCGACTTGTCCGTTTGCCCGAGGATGGGCAACTGAGACATACCGGACGTCGATCCCGCCGTTCTCGCGGTACTCCTAGAACCGGTGATTATTGAAGTTGGACCCCGTGTCCGTGATGATGCGCCGGGGTAGTCCGTAACGATGCACGAGTTCATCCGGGAAGTCGAGTACCGTGTCGCCCTTGGGGCATGTAACCGGCTAGACCACGATCCGCTTGGTGAACTTGTCGATGGCCACCAATACTCGGTTGAATCCACCGGCGCGGTTGGAAGTGGCCCAATCATGTCGAGCCCCCGGCGGGCGAAAGGCCGGGTTGGCGGTATGGTGACTAGCTTGTAGGCGGGACGTGTTGTTGCTTGGCGAAGTATTGGCACCCTTGGCACCTTCGACGAGCTCTTCGGCGTCGCCCGCAGCCGTGGGCCAATAGAAAGCCCGTCGAAAGGCCTTGCTGACCAGCGTGCGTGAGGACGCGTGGTTGTCGCAGACGCCTTTATGGATTTCGTCCAAGATGTCCTTGCCTTTTTGTCGGGGAACGCACTTCATGACTACTCCGGAAGATGTGCCCCGCCCGTAGAGCTTGTCTCCGATGAGGACATAGGACTTGGCCGGTGGAGGAGTTGCTCGGCCAAGTTCTTGTCCGAGGGAACCTTCGCTCGCCGAGGTAGTCGATGAAGGGCGCCTCCGGTCCACGTCGATCATCATGACCTCCCGGCCAGGCCGGGGGGATGCGCTAGGTCGGTGGTCGGTGGCACCGGCTCCGGGATGGATGGTGCTCGAAGCTCGTGGACGAAGACACCCACCGGTACTTGAGCGCGAGTAGAACCAAGCTTCAACGAGACGTCCGCCGCAACGTAGTTGTCGAGGACGATGTGGTGGAACTCGTGACCACGGAACTTGTTCTCGAGCTTGCGAACTTCTAGGCGATAGGCGTCCATGTTCTCCTTGTTGCGGTCCCGGGACTTGTTGACTTGGTTGATGACCACCGCGGAGTCGCCGTAGGCTAGTAGCCGCTTGATACCCAAGGTGAAGCCGGGAGGCGGAGCCCGTGTAGCGAGCTTCGTACTCGGCTTCGTGTTCGAGACCTTCCGGAAGATCCGTAGGACGTACTTGAGTTGTCGCCCGTTGGAGAGATCAAGAGTACTCCCGCACCCCGTGCCCTCGAGTTTGAGTGAGCCGTCGAAGTACATCACCCAATGCTGCGGGCGCTCGGTTGGAGTAGGTAGCCGATTCTCCCGCCACTCCGCCATGAAGTCGACTTGTGCCCGAGACTTGATGGTTGTGCGTGGCTTGATGTCGATGTTGAGGGCGCCGAGTTCGACCGCCCACTTGGAGATTCTTCCGGTAGCATCTTGGTTCCGCGAGGATGTCGCCAAGCGGGTAGTCGGTGACGACGGAGATCGAGTACTCCCGGAAGTAGTGTCGTAGCTTCCGCGAGGTGATAAGCATTGCATACGAAGCTTCGTACCGGGCTGGTAGCGTGCCGTGGATTCTTATAGGACCTCGCCGACGAAGTAGACTAGGCGCCGGACCGGGTAAGCGTGGCCGTCTTCCCCGCCGCTCGACGATGATGGCGATCGACCACGTGAGTAGTCGCGGCGAGGTAGAGCAAGAATCGCTCGCCTTTGCGAGGAGCCGTGAGGACCGGTGGCTTCGATAGGAAGTCCTTGAGCGTGGTCAAGGGCTTGGTCCGCCTCCGGAGTCCACACAAACTTCTCTTGGTGTTTGAGTAGTTTGAAGAAGGGGAGCCCCTATTCTCCAAGCTTCGAGATAAATGCGTTAAGAGCCGCCATGCATCCGGTTAGCTTTTGCATGTCTTTGATGCACGTGGGTGCCTTCATGCTGGTGATGGCGGAGATCTTATCGGGATTGGCTTCGGTGCCGAGATGGCCGATGATGAAGTCGAGTAGTTTGCCCGACGGTACGCCGAAGACGCACTTGTTTAGGTTGATCTTCCAGCGGTACTCGCGCGGGGATGCGAAAGTCTCTTCAAGGTCGTCGATGAGCGTGCTGGAGTTTACGGTCTTGACGACCACGTCATCCATGTAGGCTTCGACGTTCTTGTTGAGTTGCCTCTTGAAGTAGGCCCGGATAGTTCGTTAGTATGTGGCGCCGGCGTTCTTCAACCAGAAGGACATGGTAGTGTAGCAATGACGCGCCGAACGGGGTGATGAATGCGGTCTTCTCCTCGGTCTTCTTCCTTGATCGCGATCCGGTGGTACCCGGAGTAGCGGTCGAGGAAGCAGAAGCGGGTCGCGGCCGGCGTGGAGTCGATGACTTGGTCAATTCGCGGCAACCCGAAGGGGTCATTGGGGGCGGTGCTTGTTGAGGTCGGTGTAGTCGACGCACATCCTCCACTTGTTCGAGTTCTTCTTGAGGACGAGGACGGGGTTGGCGAGTCACTCAGGATGGAAGACTTCTCTGATGAAGCCAGCCGCGAGTAGTTTGGCGAGTTCCTTCTTGGTGGCGTCCCGTCTGTCGTCAGTGAAGCGGTGGAGATGTTGTTGCTTCGGGATAGCTTTAGGATCGACGTTGAGTGAGTGCTCAATCAACTCCCTGCGCACCCCTGGCATGTCCGCTGGTTTCCACGTGAAGATGTCGCGTTTAGCCCGGAGGAAGTTGATGAGCGTGTCTTCCTATTTGGGGTCGAGGCCCGCCCCGATGGTGGTGGTCTTGCTCGCTCGTCGCTCGTCCCGAGGTCAATTGTCTTGACTCGAACCTCCTCCGTGGGCCGAGGCTTGTTAGCTTTGTCCGACTTCTCCGGGATGTCGAGTTCACTTGGGGAGAGCTTCTTTGACACAACGTAGATCTCCATCATTGCATTGGGTACTTGAATTGTGGAGGCGATCTCCACGGCCTCCGTGTCGTAGTCGTGTGATATCTTCAAGTCCCCTTGCAGCGAGAGTACACTGCCTGGACTCGACATCTTGAGTACCAAGTAGGTGTAGTGGGGTAACACCATGAACTTGGTGATAGCCGGTCCGCCGAGGATGGCATGGTAGAACGTCTCGAAGTCCGCGACTTTGAACTTCATGTAATCGGTACGATAGTTGTCCCGAGATTCCTCGAAGGTAAGCGGCGGGGACCACTAAGCCTAGTGGGATAGCCGCGTTCCGGGGACGATGCCGTAGAAGGGCGAGGTGCTCTTGGTGAGCATGTGGGTGATGTCGAGCTTCATCTTCTTCATGGTCTTGGTGAAAAGGACGTTAAGCCGGCTTCCACCGTTGACGAGGACCTTGTTGAGCTTCGAGCCCGCGACCACCGGCTTTAGGACGAGTGGGAACCGCCCGGTTCGGAGAAGCTAGTCCATTGATCCGCGCGGGAGAAGGTAATGGGTACCTCCGACCACCCGAGAGGGGTCGGAATCACCGGTTCCATGCTCATAACTTCTCGACGGGTAGCCTTTTGGACCTGTCCGCTCGGTAGTCCGCCGAAGAGGACGTTGACCGTCTTGTGGGGTTCCCGGAAGTCGCCATTGCCTTCGTCGTTCTTCTTCTTGCCTTTCTTGTCATGAGGGTGTCGTGTCTCCGGAGTGTCGTTGAGTGCTCGCCCGAGTTGGTAGCACCGCTCGGTGGTGTGGTTGCCGTCCGGATGCCACGGGCACTTCTCCTTCGAGCAAGTCTTTGAAGCCGCCGGTGGTCTTCTTCGAGTTCTCCTTCGCGGGCGCCGGATAGCCGCGACGGTGTTGTCCGGCTTGCGCTTGCGGTTGGGACCCGAGTAGTTGTTGTTGTTGCAACCGCCTTTGTTCCCGTTGTTGCTGCTGCCGCCGCCCGTGTTCTCGCTTGCTCTTGCCATGGATGGCATCGTATTTGGCGTTGGCCTCGTCTTCTTCATCGGCCCAAGACGTGATCATGTCCTTGAGGTGGTGATGGAGCTTGGGCGGCGATGGCCGAAGTCTTCGAAAGTGCGACGGTGGTAAAGACCGTCTTGGAAGAGGTCGATGACTTCTTTGTCGAGACATCGACTACCGTAGCGCGCTTGTCGAAGAAGCGGCGCATGTACTTGCGAAGGGTCTCGCCTTGTTCTCGCTTCACCATAGCTAGGTCCATGCGAGTACCCGAGCGACCCATAGCGCCCGCGAAGTTGCCGGTGAACTCGCTCCTTCGGCCGGCCCACTTGTCGATCGAGTACTTCTCAAGTGACTCGATCCATGTAAGCGGGGCTTGGTCCAAGCGAAGGAGAAGTAGAGGCAATTGGTGTCGTTGTTGCCACCGGCGTTCTCGATGGAGAGGGCGTAGCATCCGAGCCACCGCACGAGATCTTGCTTCGCATCATACTTGGTGATTCCCGGAGGCTTGAATTTCTGCGGGAGGAGTAGGTTGCGAAGTCGCGCGAGAAGGCGGGGGAAGCCGTCGTTGTCACCTCGCGGTGGCGGACTTCTTCCGCCGTAGTTCTTCAATCTTCCGGCGGCGTCGAAGCCGCCCCGAGAGGCTCCGGAGGCGTGGCTATTTGCGTGGCGTCGGCCGCCGCGATCACCTCCGCCACCGGCCCTCCCCGTTGGCCCCATGGTTGGAGCTTCCGCCGTCACCGCCTCCGCGGTCGGGGTCGGGATGAGGGACGATCTCACGATCGCCGCCGCAGGCGCGGCGCGCCGTTGCCACCTTGAGAGGGTCCGCCGGCCGTTGCACGAGTACGGTTGGGATTGGCCGGCGGCTCGGCTCGAGTACGGTTCTATCGTTAACACCAAAATTTGGTACGGGAAGGAGTCGATTTGTGGGCCCGGCTTGGTGAAAAAACCCGTCCCGGAAGAAGGAAGGTTTCTTCGAAATATTCGGCAAAGGGGCTCGCGGTCGGCGCTTGCTTCCGTTCGGCAAGGAAACCGTTTGTGCCGATTTTGCGGGATTGCGTGATGACGTGGCTCGAGCGGAAGGGACGAATGGATGGATAAGCAATCGCACTTAGAGATAAATTAGGTATCAAATATTGTGCTTGTAGTCCATCCGGAGTCATGCTATGACGGGGTATAAATATAGACCCTAGATGTATGTAATGGTATTCGAAACATTCTCATAACAAACCGCTTTACGCCAAACCCTTGAGTCCTTTGTCGTGTCGTCGAGCTCTACGAGAGGGTTCATCGATCCATCGACCTCCGTAAGTACCGCAACCTTGTATCATGTCTAGTATCATGCGGTGGATTTAGATTGTGATGCAAGTAGTCTTGTTACCATGCTTAGTATCATGCGGTAGATTCAAACTTGGTTCAAGAGGGTTTCTTGTTAGGTCATGAGCCATGTGGTGGGCTAAGATCTAGCTTGAGGCTAGTTATCGGCTCTATTAGATTTTGGCAATATCTAATAGATTCATTAAGTTACCATGTGTTGTTTGAGTTTTCACTTTATGTTTAAATTCACGTAACACTCTTTTGCGCAATTTAGATTGATTTGGATCGGCTCTAATCTTGTTCGTGATCTTTGCAATTACATGTTCATACCTTGCCTCAAAAGGGCACGTGGATCACGTGTTTGTTAAATAGCCGAAACCGAACCAATCTAGGTTGTTACATGTTGCGGTTCAATCTTGTTAATTCGTGTAAATCTTGACGAGAACCGGGTATCATGCGGTAGATGCGGGTTTTTGGGTTGTCTTAAAGCTAATCATCCGGTGGATTAGATCTTTAATTCAATCTGATAGATTTATCGTTTTGGCAATGTTTGTTCCTTCTCCATGGATCCCGATTCGGTTGTTCGGCCGTATTCGGTTGTGCTTTCACGAGTAAAACATGTTTATAAGTTATGTTTTAATCACTTTGTGTGCCTTTAGCTTTCTATATTTAGATTGTATCATGCGGTGGATAGATCTATTTGTGTATAGTGGCGTGATTTTCAAACAAGTTGTATCATGCGGTGGATAAACTTGTTTAGCATCATGCTTGACGGGTTTTTAAGTACCTAGACATGCGGTAGACTAGTGCTTTGGGCCTATGCATGCTTGTTTATTACATATTTATGGTCATGCTTTACTTTATTTATGGTTTATTGTTATCCTCGAGGATCGGTCATGACTTTGTGCACGAGCAACTTCGTTCAAGAAAAGACCGATTTTTCGTCATGCTTACATCATCCGTTCGGCTATGTTCCGTTTTACACTTTGAAGCTTTCGAATGGTTTCTAGTTTGCGCGCGGATAGCTCCTTATAGCTATATGTCATCTAACATGGCTTTTCTAGCCATAAATATGGAACTGTCCGGTACCACCCGCAAGTTCCAAGCTTTGGAATTTAACTACTTTGTCTTTTGTTAATTTTCAGGGAAAATTGACTGGCACGTCTTGGAATCTGTTCGCGTGTGAAGCTAGCTTGTTTGGCTTGCTGTGTGCTTGACGTAGGGTGCAGATTTTGCGTCAACACACTTTTTGGCACGCCTTGTGGGACAAACGACCAAAATCAAGATGCCTGAAATCGGTGACATCCTGGACGTCACCATTGAGGATCTTTCTCCAGAGCAACTACAACAGCTGAAAGACGCTACGGATCAGTTTCAGTTAAAGTGCTTGATGTCATTCAAGAAGAATAGAAGCGGTGTCCCATATCTCAAGAATGGGATGCCCGGGGTTCCCGTCGTCGTGAGACCGACACCTCAACCCTTCAAGAGAAAGAAGAATGCATGCAAGCGTTTTGGGATGCTGCGGAATCTGTGCTGGGTAGGCATCACAAGGCTTTCCTGAGCATGTTCAAGCAAATGATGGTGGGCGTGTTTGGCCTAGGCACGGAACAAATATTCAGTCGTGTCTCCCCTCAGGGGCACTATGCAGAGATTGGGGAGTCCAGCTCCGCTCAGCCAGCGGGAACTCAACCACCATTGCAGGGACAGCCAACCCAGCCTCCTCCACAAAGTGTTGGGGGACAGCCGATTCAGCCGCCGCCACACAGCGCTGGAAGTCAGCCAGTGCAGCCTCCTCTGCGAGCTGCAGAGGATAGCCGATCCCGCCCACCCTTACAAGGTAGTACGGAGTCAACCCGTTCAACGGCCAAATCCATATTAGCCTACATATGGGGAGATGATGTTCGGCTCACCGGAGTGCCGCCCAATTCCACCTACAAGATAGCCCCGGCCTAGCAACAAAGTTGCGAGAAGAATTTGTACGGTGGAGGCTACCACGAAGTCATGGACTATGGTGCTATCGACGCTCTCCCGAATCCTGGGTACGGCTCGGCTGCGGGAGTGCGGGGAAGATGATATTCTGGTTCAAAAGATGGCCGATCTGATGCAAAATCAATTCGGCCTCAAGCCTAAAATGCAAGGACCAGCCTACACGCCTCCTTTCCCAGAATGGTACTACGAGTGATCCTGCCGCCAAGGGTGAAGCCTCCAACGGAGTTTACAAAGTTTTCTGGGCAGGATGATACGAGCACGGTGGAGCACATTGCTCGTCATCCGATGCAGCTTGGAGAGGCCTCATCTGAGGAGGCGTTCAGGGTCAGGTGCTTTCCCATGTCACTGACGGGCCCAGCGTTCCAGTGGTTCACTTCTTTGCCTCCCCAATCAGTTGGCACATGGAGGGAGCTGGAGCGAAAGTTCCACGCTCATTACTTCAGTGGTAGCACAGAAAAGAAGCTCATCGATCTCACCACTTTGAAGCAGAGGCACAATGAGACGCCTTTAGAATTCCTCAGGAGATTCGGGGAGTTCAAAAGCATGTGTTTCTCGTTGAATCTACCAAATGATCGGTTGGGCTGATATGGCCGTTGCGGGAATGCCGCCGCCGTATGAGAGAAGTTGTTTGGTATGGAGTTTGATAATACGGGCCAATTGTCTCAAAAGCCGTCATTGATGAGCAACCAGGCCTATGGATTTAAGAAGGACACCAGGTTCAACAAGCAACATGACATAGCCGACATATATACTCGGTTCGGAGAAGGCCGACCGGATGGAAGATTCGGATGATGATCCGGAAGTGGGCGCCGCCGAGATCATGTGGGGCAAGGAACCGTTGACCATGAACCGGCGTTGGATCAAGCGGACCAAGGGCACATACGACTTCGACGTCACCAAAGCCGATAAACTTTTTGTGTTCTTGGTAAAAGAAGGCCGAATTAAGTTGCCCGAGGGGCATTCTATGCTTCGGCCCGATTGGGTTAAAGAAAAACGTTACCGTGGCTTCCATGACAGGAATTCTCACTCCATCAACGACCGCAGGGGTCTTCGGGATGAGGATCCAAAAAGCCATCTAGGAGGGACACCTCAAGTTTGACAACAAGATGAAACTTGATGGTCACCCATTTCCTCGGAATATGATTGGCTTTTTCGTTAACATGGTAACCGCCGAGGAGAAAGGGAAGGTCAAGATCTTGACGTCGGCTAGAGCAAGACAAGATAGAGCGGTGGATCCAAAGCACGGCAAGTGATGTTGGAGCGAGTTCATGGAGAAGCCCCTCGTGTTCTCAAAAGCCATATTGAAGTTGGGGAGTCATCCGGGGCCAAACCCGGGGTCACTACATGCATCCTCCTCAACAAGTGGTGGCGTCGCCTAGAGAAAGAGCGCTACCGAAGCGAAGACATGAGGAGGAGAAGCGCGGATTTGAAGAAGAAGCGCGCGAGGAAAGAACGCGGAGCAAGACATGCGCGAACAAGAGCGTGCACATTACGGGTGCGCATTCTTCGAGCCATCGCTGGAATGAAGGCTTAAAGCTTCCTACACCGAGAAACCGCCCCGAGTGCGGTGACAAATACTTTGAATACAGAGCAGAAGCGTCAATCGCCGATCCGTCCATGAGATAATTGGAAGGATACATCCTAGTGACGATCGGCGTCAAAAAATAATTGAGGTCATTGATCACCCCAGAAAGAGGCAAGCCGATCAAAGGTGGGCCGATCAAGAAGAAGAAGAACACGAATACATATGGCAAGAAGGACAAGTGGTGCCCGCCCGGCTTGAGAAAAAGCCAAAAAAGAAGGGTTCAGCGCTTGAGGAACCGTGAATTGAGGCAGGCGGGGATCCAGAAGAAACAAGTGTGGCGCCCAAAGGACAAACCTGAAGGATCGGGTCGTTCGGCTCCGGCGTGTATGGTATACTTTTTGCCGAATGAGTTTATGGCTCCCGCTAATCAAGTTGTGCAGGAAGAAACGTCCCTAGATGTCAATGATGATGAACAGCTTGGAGGATTGATGGCGCAACTGGTACTAGACAAGCAAGCCACCTTTGACAAACCGGCCAAGAATCGACACATGAGGCCGTTATACTTGAAGGGATACGTCAATGGAAAGCCATTGACTAAGATGTTTGTCGATGGTGGGGCTGTGGTCAACGTGATGCCGTATACTACCTTCAGGAAGCTTGGCATGGGCCCTGGAGACTTAACGCCGACGAGCATAATTCTGAACGATTTCACCGGGAATCCTTCGGATACCAAGGGGTGCGTCCATGTGGACTCGATGATTGGGTCCAAGACATTGCTCACAACCTTCTTTGTCATCGAAGGCAAAGGGGCCTATAGCCTACTGCTTGGGCGGGACTGGATTCACGCCAATTGTTGCATCCCATCTACCATGCATCAGCAGCTCATTCAATGGGTAGATGACGATATTGAGGTGGTCCAAGCAGATGACTCAGTGAGTGTCGCGAACATGGAACCAGCTTTCTAGGAATATCAAGGCATCGATTGTTTCTTAGGGAAAGAGCGTGAGAAGGTCCTGTTGAGCCCGTCGGCGGCGATCAACGGCCGATTCAAGCAATCGGCTCTTATAGTAATTTTTAATGGAAAATCCGGTCGATGGAACCGATGGCAAGTTAGAGCGAGGATTCATGTCGGCCGACAAATTGGAGGAAGTTGATATTGGAAACGGTGATAAGCCAAGGCCGACATTTATCGGTGCCAACTTGGAATCAAGTTTCGAGAGAAGAGTTAATTGAGTCGCTAAAGGAGTATAAGGATTGCTTCGCTTGGGATTATTCGGAGATGCCTGGTTTGGATCGTTCCATTGTCGAGCATCGATTGCCAATCAAATCTGGTTTTAAACCATACAAGCAACCTCCCCGGAAAATCTACAAAGACGAAGTATTGGCCGATGTGAAGAAAGAAGTTGAAAGACTACTTGATGCAAACTTCATTCGGCCATGCGGATGTGGAGTGGATCTCTAATATTGTCCCCGTCTACAAGAAGAATGGAAAGATGAGGGTTTGCATAGATTTCGGGGACTTGAAGAGAGCTACTCCTATGGATGGGTACCCAATGCCCGTTGCCGATTTATTGGTTGATGCTGCTTCGCCGGGCATAAAGTTATCGGTTTCATGGATGGTAGTGCGAGGTACAACCGGATTTTCATGGCAATAGAGGATATATCAAAGACAGCCTTCAGATGTCCTGGTCATATAGGCCTGTTTGAATGGATAGTCATGACATTTGGGTTGAAAAATGCCGGTGCAACTTATCAGCGAGCCATGAATTACATCTTTCACGAGTTGATCGGCAAAATTGTTGAAATTTACATTGATGATGTCGTGATCAAGTCTTTGAATCATGACACACACTTGGAGGATGTGAAGAGAACTTTGGAATGCACCCGAAAGCATGGTTCAAAGATGAATCCAAACAAATACGCCTTTGGGGTATCAGCTGGAGAATTCTTGGGATTCCCGGTACACGAAGGGGGGATTGAAGTTGGCAAGAAAAGCATGAAAGCTGTTGATGAAGTTGTCCCTCCAACCAATCTCAAGGAGTTGCAATCACTTGCTTGGCAAGATCAATTTTGTGAGAAGGTTCATTTCAAATCTTTCGCAAAAGGTTTTGCCCTTTTCTCCATTGTTGAAGCTTAAGAAGGATCGGTTCACATGGGGTGACGAACAACAAAAGGCTTTCGATGAGATCAAGCAATATATGAAGGAACCACCGATCGGTCCCTCCACGATTGAATAAGCCTTTCAAGTTGTACGTGGCGGACGATACCCAAACCATTGGATCGGCCCTTATTCAAGAACTTGAAGGAAAGGAGAGGGTAGTAGCATACCTTAGCCGAAAATTACTTGATCCCGAGACCGGATATTCGTACGCGGAGAAGCTTTGCCTATGTGTGTACTACTCGTGTACAAAATTTCGGCACTACTTATTGAATGCCGAATGCATTATATAGTCCAAGTTTGATGTAATAAAACATATGTTATCTATGCAATTTTGAATGGCAGGATTGGCAAATGGATCTTAGCTTTATCCGAGTTTGAGTTGAAGTTCGAATCGGCAAAAGCTATAAAAGGTCGATTATTGCCGATTTTATAACCGAACATCGTGATCCATCGATTGATTTGCTTGAAATTACTCCTTGGGCTTTGTTCTTTGATAGATCATCATGTGGTAAAGGTGGGGGAGTAGGGATTCTATTGATTTCACCCGGGGGTGAGATGTTTGAGTTTGCTATCCCTATTCAACCTCATCGTTACAAACAATCAAGCCGATCGTATGAGGCATTGCTTAGAGGGCTTCAATATCCGAAGGAAGCCGGGGCTGTTTCGGTTGAGGTATATGGAGATTCGAGTTAGTTATAAAGCAATTGAACGGCCAATATGAGTGCAAGAGTGATGCCCCGAGGAATTACTATGACGAATGCGGGGAAATCTTGAAGAGTTTTCACCTAGTAATTCTACAACATATTCCTAGAGAACACAATGAAGAGGCAAACGGGTTGGCTCAAAGCGCTTCGAGCTATAGAGAGAATCAAGAAGCGTTTGCCGTGGAGGTGTGTACTTTCGGGGAGGATCTCGCGGCGGATGATTGGAGAAAGGAAATCATTGATTATTTGGAAGATCCATCTCGAAAAGTTTCTAGGAAGCTCGGGTATAAAGCCATCATATTTGTTCTTCCGGATGGAAGTCTGTTCTATAAATCATTGGATGGGGTATTGCTGCGATGCACGGGTCCGAAGAAGCAAAGAATATGATGAGTGAGGTGCATGATGGGATATGCGGAGCACATCAATCGCCTTATCGTATGAAATGGGTTATCAAACAAGGCTGGATGTTTTTGGCCGACGATGTTGGAAGATTGTTTTGAGTATAGCAAGGGATGTCAAGATTGTCGGAAATTTGGAAATATTCAAAGAGTTCCTGCATCGGCACTAAATACCATTATCAAGCCATGGCCATTCGGGGCCGGGGTATAGACTTGATTGGCCGGATTAACCGACCATCTAGCAAGGGGCATAAATTTGTGCTTTTAGCAACAAGATTACTTCACCAAGTGGGTTGAGGCAATTCTACCGAAGAAGGTAACATCGAGAGAACATGGTTGAGTTTGTCAAAGAACACATCATCTATCGGTTTGGAATTCCTCAAACAATCACAACCGATCAAGGAGCTCGGTTGTGTCCTTGGAGTTCGGGGAGTTTGCCGAAAGCATGGGGATCAAATTGTTCAATTCTTCTCCCTATTATGCCCAAGATAATGGTCGGGCGAGAGGCTTCTAACAAGATCATGATCAAGCTTATACAAAAGAAGATCGACCGAAGCCAAAGAGGTGGCATTCGGTACTCAATGAAGCTTTATGGGCTTACCGAATGGCTCCTCATGGAGCTACCAAAATGTCTCCTTATGAATTGGTTTATGGACACCATGCTTTGTTTTACCTTTGGAAATGCAATCGGATTCTAGGAGAGTGGTTTTACAAAAAGACTTAAGCTCCAAATATTACGGTGGCTTAATGATGGATGAATTAGAGGACTTCCACATGATTCATCTTAGAGCCCCGGAAAATATCGAAAAGAACAAGCTACGACTTGCTAAATATTACAACAAGAAAGTAAAAGTCGGGCAATTTGCGAGAAGGGGATTTGGTTTGGAAAGCTTTCTTGTCGATTGTAACCAAATACGATGAATTCGGCAAATGGTCCCCAAATTGGGAGGGACCTTTTCGGGTGGTCGGATGCGTGCCGGTAATGCCTACATGTTGAAAACTTTACTAGGAGAGGAATTTTCTGCTGCAATAAATGGAGGATATTGAAGAAATATTATCCTAGTATTGAAGTTGATCGTTGATCACAAGCATTGGGATTACATGCATTTGATACGAAACGGCCGACGTTCAAGAACGAAGCCGCCTTTAGAACAAAAATTCCTAAACGGGGGAAGTGGCCAATACTCGGATGTATTGCCCTTAGCACGAAACTACATTGCAAATGCTTCTTGCGGGTTTATATCTAACAACCCGGATGCTCGGGACTACGAAGGGGTGGGAAGCGAAGGCACGGCGTAAGAAGCGAAAGTCCGCTTCAATCCTTTTTTCTTTGCTTCTTCGGCTCCTCCCTCTTCGGTTTTCCGGGACCACCGTGACGGCAACTTGGAAGCCGTGGGGATGACCATGGCTTGCTTGCCTCCATCAAGCTGTCCCAAGCCGCTTTCGAGTTATTGTACCCGTCGAAACATCCGGGACGAGAGGAACAATTGTTAGAGACAAAGATCCGGGTGCAAACACGGAGTCAAGATGAAGATGGAAATGTTTACCTTGTACCAATGCCTCCAAAGCCATGCGACGCTCGCGTTCGGCCTGGCACCGAGCGGTGATGTCCGGAGGTCATGCTCCAGATGCCGGACGCGGCGGCGTAACTGATGGTTGATCTTCCGCTCTAGCGTGGCGTCCTCTACTTCGAGGGAGGAGTCAGAGGAGATGTATTCAGGCGTTTCTTCGGTCCCAATGATTTCCTCGGGAAGCAGATCAAGACTAAAGGAAACAAAGAGGAGGTAATGCACAAGATCACACACGAAAGCAAGAAGCAAGTTGAAGGAAAACTCACTCTCGAATGGTCCGTTTCTTTGGGGTGCTTGTCCTCCTTGGGTTGCTTGCCTTTGTCCATGGCCTTGGGGTTTTCTCTTCGGAGCGAGGGGAGGAGATGAGAAGTGATGGATGAGTGAGCGAGTGGATTTGCGGGGCATCCCGGCGAGGCTATTTTATTGAGCGAGAGAGTGCATTGGGAGTGATGAGCGGTTGACGTACATTATTGGAATACCAAGCGGCGGGGTTCTCCTCCCGAATGCGAAGGGTTTTCATTGAACGGTGCTTATGGATTCCCGAATTGTGGATTTTACGCGGGTATTGCGCCAAGGGGCATCCGTTTTCGCGTGTTCGGTTCAAGCAAGTTCCCGAATGCGTTTAAGGATAATAAGGCTCGCAGTTGCAAACACAAAGGAATCATCACAATACAAGCATGAGAATTGAAAGTTCTTTACCGCCGAAAATCAAACATCCCTAGTACAATCTAATCAAAGAGCCTGTTTAGCACGGATCGCGGATGAGTGAGTTCGGCAATGGCGTCGCCATGGCCGTCGAGGCGCTCCAAGATGACCTCGATCTCATCGATGTCTTACGGTGCGCCGCCACGGAAGCCGCGCGGCCGGATGGAGTAGTGGACGCCGGTGTGCGTCGCCATGGTGGCCAAGCCCAAAGTAGTGCCCGGGCGGATGCCGTGGGTAGCCACCTCGTCCACACGGTTTTCCACCGCGGCAAGGCGCTCCGCCGGCGTGTCTCCACGGGCGTTCACCTTGTCAGCCAATTGCTCCACCAGCATTTTCAGCTGGTTGAGCTCGGCGTCACGGGCTACAAAGTGCAAAGTAATGATGATTAGTATCAAAAGCCATATTGGATTTGGGAGCAATTCAAGGGCTGTACCGTCGATGGTCGCCAGCAGCTACTTGCGCTGGTCCTCTCACTCCAGTTCGGCTATGGCAGCCTTCTTGGAGACGTCTTCCAGCTCACGTTGGGCCACTTCAAGCTCTGCCTTGAAGAGGAGGGTGTCAAGTTCCCCGTAGGGCACGGGGGAGTAGTGGTCCGACTCAGAGGAATCGTCCGACAGAGGTTGATTGCTCGGCGCAGAGGACGGGTTCCATTGGATAAGCCCGAAACAGAGAGGATTGTCGGATGTCGGGGACAGCCCCCGAGGGTCCCCTAAAACAACCGGGGAAATCCCGCTTAAAACCTGCAAAAAACCAAAACTAAACGCATCCCACTTAAGTGCGTACACGGGGCACGACCCACACCTTTGCGGTGGTCCCCGCGGCGCACCGAGCGGCCCACTCAAAGACCCCTCGAGTAGGTTCCGCCTCGCTCGAGGGTTCACACCTCCCTCGAGTGGGTTCCGCCTCGCTCGAGGGTTCACACCTCCCTCGAGCGGGTTCCGCCTCACTCGAGGGTTCGCCTCCGACTCACTCGAGGCTCCCTCACACGCACGTCCGTTCCCGCACGCGGGTACGGACATTTAATGCTCTGACACGGCGGGGCGGCGCCATCATGCGCCCGGGGATCACGCCCGGTCTTGTGGCACCAACTCCCTAGGGGGAACCCATCCCCGCCACGCGTGGGGGGACTTGGCGACGCGGCCGGTGTCGGCCCCGTGACACCGCGCCGCCTACTTCCGTACGGCTAACGTGCCGAGTCCTCGAAGGGGGCCGGCCACACCCTTGAACCGCTTTCTCGTGAACTTGCAGGGTCAGGTCATGACGCTAGGCCGGCGGGACGCCATCCCTGCCACTGTTGGTCGTGTGCGGCCGTCCCCGTGCTCGCAACGCCATGCCGAGCACTGTTACAACCACTCCGGCGCTGTGCGGCACGCGGGAGCGGGACGCCGCCATGCCTACCACTGTACCCCGTACGGATCGCCGTCAGCGGCTTCCTCGAGCCTTTCTGAAGACACCACGGCCAACTACTACGTCCCTACCCTCGAAGCTACCATTGTTCGGGTACAAGATATGCCATGATGACCAGATCGCGGCTAGGACTGTCAAGGCGTCCGCCTACTCGCGGCGTTGCACACCATACTTCCCCATGTAGGCCGAATAGTGCGGCATGCTTGTAATTTGCCCTCTCCTTGGTGTATAAAAGGAAGGTGAACTCCCCCGCCACCGGGGACACGACATGAGACATCAGACATCCAAACCGCACCACGCACAATTCTCCCACAACATCTGAACTCATTCTGATCATTCCACCAGGGACTTGGAGGCCACGCCTCCTCTCCCGCCTTGCTTTTAGCCGCCCCACTACAGGCACCCCGGTGTTGAGCAATATAGTGCCCCGAGCACACCACCGGCGGGACGTACGGCCCCCGGCCGGGAACCGGGATAAATCTTGTGCCTTTAGTTGCTTATCACCGACCATTGAGGGATAGACCTTGGCCCTTACTACCGGTTAGTGTCGCGACCACATTCCGCACCGACGGTTGGCGCCCACCACGGGGCCCGCAAGCGGCGAAGGTCAATCCACCGTCAACTCTCTCCATGGTGATTCGCACCGAGTACCGTGGCATGTGTTACTCTATGGGCGGCTCGGACCCCCTCCCCCGCCGGGTTCGAAATCCGGTTCGGGGGCCCGAATTTCCGGGGCTACGGGGAATGACTACCTAATGCGCCTCACCAACCGTGAGGAACTTCACGCGCGGCGCCAAGCGGGGTCCACCCCCGGTCGCCGCCGCACGAGTCGCCACGACGCCAACGCCCGCTAGCACGGACGGCGAGGGCCCATCGGCGTCATGGCGCCGCCGCCGCTTCGGCCGGCGCTCGCGCCGGGCGCGGTCGGAGCGACGGCACGCCGAGCGCGTCGCCTCACAACGCGACGCACCCGTCAACGCGACGACGGGCCGCCCCGGCCGGGGAGCACACGGTCTCGGGCCGCGCGGCGCCACAGCGGCCTACACCGCCAACGCCAACGCCATCGCCGTGATGCGCGGGGGTTCCCCACGGCCGCCACGTTTACGTCGCCGGGGACCCTAGCGCCTCCGCCGGCGACGAGTTGTCCCTAGGCTCTCTCGACGCGTTGCCACCCGCCACCTTAAACGGGTACGCGAGTGGGATTTCTCCGGCGTGCGGACCCGATGAATGTTCGGGGCGATTTCTCGACGCCACGGACTACTGGTTTGGCTGCTCCGACGACTCCCAGCACCGGAAGCTATGATCCCGCGCGGGAATGCTGCGTCGTCATCGCCAACGACCCAGCGAATGCCACCGGCGCAACGGGCGCGGCGACGGAGCGGTTCCGCTCGCTCTAGGCACCGCTTCGCGCCTAGCGCCGGGACCAAGCGTCCCTCGCTCCCTCACCCCCAACGGGACGGTGGCCCAAGCACGCGAGCTCGAGGCCAAGCTGGCGGAAGAGTACCGGACAGTGCGGCTACTCCGCGCCTCCATGGCGGGGAGAGGCTTCCGCGCGCGGCGAACGCGCGCGTGAGCTGGGCATACAGGCCCGCGACCGCATCAATGCCGATTTCAACGTCGACAACCCGGATACACCTCCGCGAGCGAGCCAAAAGCTCATCGCCGCCGCGGCCGTTGCGGGCCATGCCCGCCCCTTCAACACCTCGAGGCGCGGAACCCGCACCGCGAGGCACGGGCGCTCATCGAGCAAGCGGCCGTCCAGCAGGCCGAGAGCTCGGCGTCCCGCATCCGCCAGCGGGGGGGGACGCGCGGGGCGATGGGGGCGCGCGGGGGGGCCGAACTCTCGGTGCACACGGGTGGAGCGACGGAGCGCCCCGCCTACCCGGGACGCACACCGGCTAAAGAACGGCTCCTCGACACGCGTGGGCAAGCACGGGACGGCGATGCCCGCAACGTCATCAACGCTCGGCGGACGAGCAAAGCGGATGCGCGAGCGGCAGCAGGCTACCACCCTCGGCGGGGCGGACGCTATGATAGCGATGAGGATCGCTCGCCAACGCCAGAGCCCCCGGGAACCCGCGTGTTCAGCCGGGAGATCCGCGCGGCGGCCTTTCCCCAGCGCTTCCGCCAGCCCACGACCATCGTCAAGTACAACGGGGAGACGGACCCCCGCATATGGCTCAACGACTACCGCCCGGCGTGCCGGCCCGGGCGGGGCCACCGGCCGACGAGGTCATCATCCGCAACCTCCCCCGCACCTCGCCGACTCGGCCGGACGTGGCTCGAGCAGCGCCGCCGGTCGGATCCACAACGCGGGATGACTTGGTCCGCACGTTCGTCGGTAACTACCGGGGTACGTACGTGCGCCACGGGAACTCCCGGAACTTGCGCTCCCCGCACCGAAGCCCGGCGAGTCGCTCCGGGACTTCATACGACGCTTCTCCAAGCGCTGCACGGAGCTCCCGAGCGTTGCGCAATCCGAGATTATGCACGCCTTCCTCGAGGGCACCACGTGCGGGACCTCGTGCGCGAGCTGGGGCGCAGCCTGCCGGTCGACTCGAACGAACTGTTCGATATCGCCACCAGCTTTGCCTTAGGCGAAGAGGCTGTGGGAGCGATCTTCGACGGCAAGAAGGGCAAGCGCACGGACGACGCGCCCGCGGAGGGCGACAAGTCCATGGAGCCCCACGGAAGGACAAGAGGGGCAAGAAGGGGAAGAAGCCGTGTCGCGAGGCGCGCGAGCGGGGACACGATGCCGACGATGGTGAAGCCCTTGCCGTTGACCCGGCTCGACGGGGCCCTCAACCGGCCCCTCGAGGTCGGGGGGGTTTTCGACGACATCTTCGAAGAAGCCATGTCCCTACCACAAGACGTCGGTCAACCACACCCTCGAACAATGCGACTTGCTCAAGCGGTTCTATGGCCGCGCGCCACGAAGGACGCCGAAGCCAAGAAGGACGAGAGGTGACGGTGACGTCGGCGGCTTCCCCGCCGTGGAGAACATGTTCCTCATCTTCGGGGGGGCCAACCGTCGACATGTTGAGCCGCCGGCGCAAGCGGGGAGCGGCACGAGGTTCTCGCCGCGGAGAAGGCGCCTCCCTCCTTCCTTGAGCGGTCGGAGGATGCTATCACATTCGGCCGCGAGGATCACCCGAACCGCATCCCCAATCGGGCCGGTACCCACCGGTGGTCGACCCGGTCATAGGGAACGCGCGGTTCTCGAAGGTCCCGATGGACGGAGGCGGCGGCCTCAATATCCTCTATGCGCACACGGCGTGCCCGCCGGGGATCGGGTTGGACCAGCTGCGGCCCAGCATGACGCCGTTCCATGGCGTCGCGCACGGCAAGCGCGTCCAGCCCCTTGGGCGGATCGACCCTGCTGTTTGGTTCGGCACTCCAAGGAACTACCGCAAGGAGATGCTCACCTTCGAGGTGGTGGGGTTCGGGGCGCATATCACGCTATACTTGGGAGGCCACGCTACGCCAAGTTTATGGGCTGTCCCCCAACTACACCTACCTCAAGATGAAGATGCGGGGCCGAACGGCGTCATCACCGTGGGCTCGTCCATCGAGCACGCCTTCGACTGCGACGTCGAATGCGTGGAGCACGCGGAAGCACTAGCGCTGGATGAAGCACTCGTGAGCAACCTGGAGAAGATGGTCAACGAGGACCTCGACTCCACCACCAAGCACGCCGGCAACTTCGAGGCCGCGGAGCAGACCAAGGAAGTGCCCCTCGACCCTGCGCCCCCGAGGGCAAGGCGTTGAGGGTCAGTTCTACCATCGACCCGAAATAGGAAGTGGTGCTCGTCAACTTCCTCCGCGCCAACGCCGACATCTTTGCGTGGAGTCCCTCGGACATGCCAAGCATCCCGAGGGAGGTCGGCCGAGCACTCCCTTGACATCCTAGCTCACTCCCACGCCGTGCGGCAACGGCTCCGCCGCTTCGACGAGGAGCGGCGGCGGGCGATCGGAGCGGAGATGCGGAAGCTCCTCGAGGCCGGGTTCATCAAGGAAGTGTTCCACCCTACGTGGCTAGCCAATCTGTACTAGTAAAGAAAAAGAATGGGAAGTGGCGGATGTGTGTAGTCTACACCGGTCTTAATAAAGCATGTCCAAAAGTTCCTTTTCCTTCGCCACGTATCGATCAAATTGTTGATTCGACCGCCGGGTGTGAACTACTTTGTTTCCTTGATGCCTATTGTTGACGGTGAAAATCCGTCAACCTAGCCATGAGTTTACCTTCGGTGTTGGCATGAGTTTTATACCTTATCCATTGGTACTAACCCCCGTGGTATAACAAGTTCATGTGTGCATGTCGGTTTTAGAGACTTTCGGGATAAGTTCATCAAGCACCTCATGACAAGACCTTGAAGCCCCGAACAAGTCATGCAATGAAGCAAACTTAAACTCCAAGAAGCGGGGGACTTGATCCGAGAAGACGACGGACTCCGGGGACACGACCGGAAAAGTCTTGAATCTTGCAAGACAAGGAGTTGAGTCCAATTCGAGAGAGAAACCGACGACATGGACCTACATGCGAAGGGGGAAACATCCGGGAAGCAAGGGAACCGACCTCGGACAAAGGAGCCCACGGGCTAGGCCTAAATGGGCCCGGGCCGGTCGGCCCGGTCCGGTCGGCCCGGAGCCCATTTTGGGCCCAAATCCGTCCTCCTCTCGCCCTAGCCGCCAATCGGGCTATTTATAGTCCCCCGACCGAGAGCCACGGAGAGAAGATTTCGTCTTCGGCCGCCGAGAAGCGAGAGAAGAGAGGGACACCATGTCGGAGAGGAGAGGGTCGAGCTAGTTGACTAGGGTTTCCCTAGCCGACGTGGGAACCTTGCATGGAAGACCACGTCGGAGTTCCGGAGCTAGAAGCAAGATCAAGGAAGGATCCCGGTGGTGATCTTGTGTATGTATCATTGTCATAGTTGAATTATCAAGTTGAATCTTTTCTTAGCGATCAAGTGTTTCCTCGAAGATTTCGTTTTTCGATCGGCTTTGCTTATTCCAATTCTATTCGTACGATAGATTACATAGGGTGTTCTTGTAGCCGCGGTGGCTAGAGGTACACGCCGGATCTTCCGAAAGAATCTCGACTTGTCTTTTGACTCGCCCTAAGCTCCCCGCATGAATAGGGATACGTTGTGACGAACGGGGGTCTCGAAAGGCGGATGCTTTCGGATTTGGACGGGAAACCACGATTTAAAGAGGCTATTATTAAGATTCGATTTGCTACTTCTTCTCTTGCTTGGAACTTCAACAAAAGGCTTACCCCGATCCCTCTAGATCGGTTTATCTACCCAATCTTACTTTGTTTTCTCCGGTCTTTAGTAGATTAGATTTATCTTTGTTTTGTGTTCTTATCTAGATGCATTAGGGTTTCTCTTTTACCATAGATTGAAGTTACTTGGCTTTACTAGATCAACTCTTGCGTCACACATTTGTTCCACGGATTCGATACCTTGGGTTCACCACTCGAGGGAAGAAGGGTCCCTTGACTACGACGGGAGACTTGTCCGCTTGCAAGTCACGAACGAACTTTGATACAATTATTAACCGTCAACAAGCCCCTTTTTCTGGCGCCGTTGCCGGGGAACAAGTGATCAAGATTTGGTTTTTTATTGCCTTTTCGTAATTTTCAGTTTTCTTTTTGTCTTTCTTTTTGCATCTACTAAACTTTGATCATCCTCAAATTACATCTAATCTAGTTTGTCTAACCCTAGTTTTCATAGATTTATTTTTCCTTTCTAGTTTTTGCATACTTTGCTTATTGCTAACCCTAACCGGAGATGGTTGGCTACCTCTCCAAGAAACCCAAACTTTTTTTGTGGATGATCCAGGAAAACTTTACAGGCAAAGGTGACATGCAACACAAGCTAAAGGGGTGGAAACCCTAGATCCAAAGTCGAAGGACCGTCGAAATCTCCAAGGGAATCACCACCTCCAAGTCAAGACGCCGGGAGGCCGTTCAAGATCAAAGTCTCAACTATCCGCATGACGATTGCGAGAGCTGAATGCATACGAGTCGGATTCCTTGAGTGGCATATCGGTTTACTTAAGAGGAGGATGGAGAAGATGGAGATGGAGAAAGAAGCTCAACACCTAAAGGCCGCCGAAGCAAGATCCTCATGCAAGGAGTGTGTGGAGTACGACCATGTCCAAGGACGCCGTCACTAAGTTCGAGGCTATGGAGAAAATATTGAAGAATTTAGATGGCAAGGAGACGGAGGTCGGAAGCTCTATACGTGAAGTGTTCATCGTGATGAAGATGCTAGACGCAAGTGGGACAACTTGCCGGGCGCCTGATGGGTAACGAAGAAGAATATCCGAGACAACTCCAAGGTCCCAAGACGGCGAAGGCTACTCAAGCTCATTCGGGAGAGATGAAGGATCACACTAGAGACCATGAAGATCATGACCGAAGGACCGGAGTTCGAGATGCCGAGCCACAAGGAAGATGTTGCATCCGTCAAGACCAAAGGACAAAGCCAGCCTGTGAAGACCAAAAAAAAATTGACTAAGCCAAAGCGGGTACCCAAGATTGCAATGCCCACAAAGAGCGTTGATCCGAAGTAATCAAGTGAAGAAGTCTAGCCATGGACTATAAACGAAGCGCTGGGCGGGAGGCAACCCGTTTCGTCAAGTCAAGAATAAGCTACCGGGAGGACAACCCGATTCCGGGTTTTTCGAGTATTTTTAATAATTTAGTTTTTGAGTTTTATTACGCAAAGACATTAGACTTAGAAGTGGTTGAACAATATTAGAGACATAATTCTTGATTGAATGTTTGCTTTATCATAAACCCTTTGCATGAACCCTCCTATGTGCTTGTTTGATTCTTTTCTTTTCGAGAAACCCTCAACCAAATAATTTCAGAACCTTAGCTCAACCTTTCACCCCCATTATGGTGCTGAGGTTGACATATTTTTCATGCTAAAACCACACGAGTAGAGCCACGATTTATGTTTAAGTGTTAATAAAATTCAGCACGTGGTAGAACTCGCGTGAACCTAGAAATCAAAACTTTTGGTTGGTTTTAAAAATCTATATCCTTGGTTTCTCTAGGATTAGAATTTTTCTAAGCCTATTCTAATTTTGTTTTATTCAAAATCTTTCTTATTTAGCCAAAATTAGAACCTAAACCTATGCCCCCATGATCAAGCCGGGAAAATGTCTTGCTCTCAACCAATGAAGGCAAACTATACCGGTGAGACCGAAATCGACGTAATAAAAAAATATTTTCGACTTGCATTTGTTTTTAATGGTTTAAAAACTTCTCTAAAATTATGTTCGAGCTCTTGCATGGCTCTGAAAAATATTTTAAATTTCGAATTAGAGGAGTGCTTAACCTTAAACACACCTTAATGGAGGCAGTCTAGTAATCATGCATGCACAATTGGATTCCCTTTCATCAACTTTCACCAATTCCACATGCAAAGGACAAGCATGGTGGGCAGCAAGCATCAACTTTGCAGGAATTTCATGGTGGCATGTGAAGCAAGTGGAGCTAGGGAGTATGGACATGACCCAAAACATGAAGCATTAAGTGGAAGGACCAATAAAAAGGAGTGGACGAGAGCGTTTGGGCGGTGCAACTCGTGGAGCACGCGGGCAGGAAAGTTGCAGAGGTTAAATGATCGTGCTGGAAGAAAGATGAGACGGGGAGGAGCACCGAGGCCGGCCTCACCTACATAAGGAGCCCCCCGGCTCCGGTTTTTTGCGAGCAAGCTTCCCTCTCCTTCCTTTGTTTGTGTGTTCAAGTTTGTGTGCTCAAAACCTCCGTAGACATAGCCAACCTTCCCAAGCTTGAGAGCTCGAGAAAAAAAATCCACATCCTTAATCCACTCAAAGTCCACATCCGAAGCAAAAAGTTTAAGTGCCTAGTTACCGGTTGCAACCCGGAGTTTTAGTTGAAGAAAAGAGTGCAGCAACCATGTGGAAGAAGACCACAAGTCTCTTCTCCAAGAAGAAGAGTTCGTCGTCGTCCAAGCCGTCATCAACCACGTCTTCGAGGAGGCACTTGGTTTCCGAGTCTCCCCGGAGCATGGAGACGGATACGGCACCACCGAGAAGGAACGATGCTCTCCTCCTTGGTGGTATGAGGGCTGCAAGAAGCACTTCCATGAGGTTCTCCGAACCTCGTGGGCACACGGAGGAGCAGCCCGCGCCACCACGACGATCGTCTCGCTCAACCGCACCACCTCCTTACACCCGACACACTCTTCGTACGGCTTCATCATCTTGTCGGCGGAGGAGGAGGAGAGGCTCGCCAATCTTGAGAAGAGGCTTGTGCCGAACGTCGAGTTCGACGACCAAGCACTCTACACCTTGGGTTTTGGCACCGTCATATACTATATGTTGGGGCACCTCGGATGGGTGCAGTTCTCCAACGGAGTATCGGTGGACACCCATTTGGGGTTCGCCTTAGAAATTTTAATGACTATTGCACCCATCGTTGATGATGATGGGGTGCAAAGCTTGTCATTCCGTTTGGAGGGAGTCCAACAAGAGGTTCCCTACGAGCACGTTAGGGAGCTGCTTGGATTCCACAAGGGAGCTCGGAGAAAGTTGACGTGCCCCCCGGCATGTTAGCGGGATTTTGGAACATGATCTCCGGAGAAGCCCATCAACAACGCAATTGCATCCGCAACCCCATTATCCGGATATTTCACTCTTGGATGTGCAAGAGGGTATTGGGGAGGATGAAGGAGACAAAGGTGACCGACACGGAGTTGAATTGGCTATACTCGGATTTAATTGCCGGGCAGCCAATAGACCCCTCTTACCTCATGATCAACCGTTGGTGTTGTGAAGCAACATCGGGGGCGGGTAATATTGGTTCGGGGGTGTTACCTCTCCATGTTGGCCTTTTCCTTGCGGCCGGGAATCGCAAGAAACCCCGACCACCTTTTGCGTGGTACCTCTCTCGGCATTGAATATTTGTGGCAAGGCAAATACATTAGTGGAGATGAGAGAGGAGGTTATCGGTTGGCCATAGTGAACCTACCCCTTCCCAACGAGAGGCTTAGGCTTTTCAATGAAGGGAGAGAAGATTGGTTGGAAGAGGGACTACTTGTCCCTGCAAGGAAGAACAAGAGAGGAAGAATCGTAGAGGAGGGAACATCCTCCGCACAAGCGAGTGGAGCACAACCCAATGTGCAACCGTTCGGGCGGGGTCCCTCCTCCGCCAAGTTATTACGGAGGGCCACAAGAGCAAGCATGGAGGGGTGGTGCACCGGTACCCCCACAAAATTATGTTGTGCCCAACGCTAACTTCGCGGAGTCCTACGCTCATCATCCCCAACCACAACAAAGCATGGCCATTATTGGAGGGTATACTGCAAGAAATGCTCAAAACATCGCAGACATCCAAGCTAACGCAGCTCAACTTGGTGAAGGCAACGTAAATATTGCCTTTGAACTTGGACGCCTTCACCTTGTGGAGCCAAATCAATTCGTCGGAGGAAATGTCCAATCGTATTACGAGCAAGGGTATTATTATCAAGATCATCAACATCAACCACCGGCGGAGGACTAGAAGATTTAGGAACTTTAGTTTTCTTTTCTTTTCTTTTTCTCTGTAATTTTCAGCTTTTGCTTATGTGTGTTTGCGTAGTATTTTCTGTTTTTATTTAAATTTCAGCACGCATGTTTGTTTATTTTCAGTGTGTATTTCAACTTGATGTCATCATTAATAAAGACACCACCTTGATTATATCATTGGAAAAGTTACAAAATTCGTGCCATGATGATATATGATTATAATTGCAGCTTTGTTCATCTTTGTAATTGATTTATGCATGTTTAAGCTAGTGCTCTCTTAAAAATACAGATCTGAATTTATTTAAATGCTAGCTTAATTTTCAGCGGAGGTTATGATTAAAATAAAGACCCATAGTGTTTTATGTGCTCTCAAGTTATGAATAGATTAAAGATGTCTTTTATGCTCAAAAATATTGCTAACCTTGTCACAAATATCACTTGTGTGTTGCTCACCCTATCCAAAGCCTTATATATATTTGAGTGCATAAACCTTAGTGTACAAGATTTATTTTTGAGTGCGTTATTGCAAGCCATGATTTCTCTCGGCCCGAGACTAAGAATCCGGTCATTCCATTTTTGCGTATCTATCTTTTTGCTAGCCTTTTATCCGTGCATTGTGTATCCCCGCATTGGAGATCTCACAAACCTCGCCGGATATCCACCTTTAAACCAAATATCATCTTTTGTGATTACCTCCTTGACCACAACCTATCGTTGAGAATGGATCATCAATTCAAGGAAGATCGCAAGACGGTGCTAACATTGAAGATTTCAAGTATCTCTCCAAGGAAAAATATTTCCGGTACCTACCTTATTTATCGCCTCTTTGCTCGAGGACGAGCAACGTCTAAGCATGGGGGAGGAGGTAGGTACGATGCAATTTTTAGAGTTCAAATGGGAGCAATTTAAAAAAAAAGAAGTTCAAAAGAGGAGCAAGCAAATAAAAAAATCAAAACTTCGTTGTGAAAGTCATGGACTGAATATATGACGAGGCAAGAAAAAATGAATGAATGAAAGAAAGAAAAGAATGAGAAATATGAGAAAGAGAAAAAAATATATGTGCGTAAAGTGAACTCCCTGGTTCTCTAAGAGTGCATTCAAGGCTTCAAGTTAAAAAGATCCATTCTCATTTTCCAACCATGTGCAATCCGATAACGAGGACTTCCTTTGTGCCTCGGGATCACTCTTTGCCATTTGCACATGTCCACTCATCTAAAAGTGTGTGTATTTTTCTCTTTCCCCTCCTTGATTTAACATTATTTTACAATGACCTTTTTGACGAGTCTCGGTAAGACCATGAGAAGCTTGTCTTGTTTTGACAACACCTCATTTATAAAATCTTGTTAGGACTAAACTTTCCCAAAGCTCCATATAAAGCCTACCACATATATATGAGAGGGAAAGGAGTAGAAAATATAGGCTTGAGACAAGTGAGATGAGAGTTCATGAGCAATATACGAGATGATTTAAATTTGTGAATTTGGTTTAGCTTTTCTTTATCTCGTTCTTTATTTCAAAAATTTCGAGATCTATTTAAAACTTTGTGAGCATGTTAATACTTGTGGGATAAGCTTAACAAGAATCTACCCTCCGTAGAGATGAAGGCTAGTACATTATGGAACTTTAATGAATTAAAATTTTGAGAGCATTATGTTTTTCTCATGTGTGATCAAATGCAAAGTTTAAACATTGTTTGGCAATGATGATATCCATCGAAGGCTTACTCGAGGACGAGCAAGGTTTAAGCATGGGGGAGATGTTGACGGTGAAAATCCGTCAACCTAGCCATGAGTTTACCTTCGGTGTTGGCATGAGTATTATACCTTATCCATTGGTACTAACCCCCGTGGTATAACAAGTTCACGTGTGCATGTCGTTTTTGGAGTTTAATGTTTATGCAGGGATTTAGTGTTGAATGCAAGACTTTCGGGATAAGTTCATCAAGAACCTCATGACAAGACCTTGAAGCCCCGAACAAGTCATGTAATGAAGCAAACTTAAACTCCAAGAAGCGGGGACTTGATCCGAGAAGACGACGGACTCCGGGGACACGACCGGAAAAGTGTCGAATCTTGCAAGACAAGGAGTTGAGTCCAATTCGGAGAGAAACCGACGACATGGACCTACATCCGGAAGGGGGAAACATCCGGGAAGCAAGGGAACCGACCTCGGGCAAAGGAGCCCACGGGCCGGGCCTAAATGGGCCCGGGCCGGCCGGCCCGATCCGGTCGGCCTAGGCCCATTTTGGGCCCAAATTCGTCCTCCTTTGCCCTAGCCGCCAATCGGGCTATTTATAGTCCCCCGACCGAGAGCCACGGAGAGAAGATTTCGTCTTCGGCCGCCGAGAAGCGAGAGAAGAGAGGGACACCATGTCGGAGAGGAGAGGGTCGAGCTAGTTGACTAGGGTTTCCCTAGCCGACGTGGGAACCTTGCATGGAAGACCACGTCGGAGTTCCGGAGCTAGAAGCAAGATCAAGTAAGGATCCCGGTGGTGATCTTGTGTATGTATCATTGTCATAGTGTAAGGAATCGGATGCCCGTTAGCCTAAGAGGGGGAGGGGGTGAATTAGGCAACTTAAAACCTTAACCTATGACTTCACTAATTTTGCGCAAAGGTAAACTAGAACATACTATCTATATGTGCAACTACGGTTGTTCTAGTGTGAAACTCCCATCCCAAAAGAAGGTTTGCAACCTATAGCCAATCCTAGCATGATACTACTCTAGGAATGTAGAGACAAGCAAAGATTGCAATAGAGTAAATGCGGAAACGTAAAGGGGATGAGAGGAAGCAAACTCTTGACACGCGATTTATCCCGTGGTATCGGTAGGCACTGAGCCACCCCTAGTCCACGTTGTTGAAGCACTCACACAAGAGTATTGCTTCCCGGTCACCAAGTCTCTCCCAAGAGCACCAACTTGACTTGCCACAAAGGCTAGCCACTTAGGCACTTGTCAAGCTCCCTTGGTCACCTTGATGCCGCCTCCACTAAGGAGCTTCTCCACCAAGGAAGGGGGTCTCCACGTCCCCCGCACAAAGTGTCCTCGCCGCTCCACACCAAGCCGGAGGGTCGATGACGATTGCCGGTGAGCCACTTAGGCCCCAAGGCTTCCGGCGAACCTTGTACAACTGGATTCACTCAAGAATCACCTCACAAGGTTGGCACAACCTTGCACTCACTCGGCTCTAAGCTAAGCCTAGCACTAAGCACACACACAAAGCATGCACTAGTCTAAGGATGAGCAATTAAGCACTTGGATGGATTGGATATGATCTTGAATGTGTCTTGAACTCCTCTGCCCTTCCACACAATCCAAAGCAACCTCAAATGAGTGAGTGGAGGGGGTATAAATAGCCCAAGGCATCAAACTAGCCGTTGGCTAACGTCCACTCGAAAAAGGTACGCGTCGGATGATCCGACGCTATGCTTTTCCAGGGCGTCGGTTCATCCGGTGCCCCTCCCACGTCACGTAGCCGTTGAGGTTCTGCGACACAAGCTGCTCCGACGCTATGCTCCGACGCTTCGTCGGATCATCCGTCTTTCGAAGGCCTCGCGTCCGGTCGGTGCTGTTAGCTTCCAACGGACCGTCGGATAGACCGACGCTATGCCTTGACCAAGGCGTCGGAACATCCGATCTTGCTGAAGGCCTTGTCTTGGCGCGTCTCTGTCTTGATTCAAGGCGAGCGTCGGATAGACCGAGCGGGGTCCCCACTTAGACCGTCGGATCATCCGGTGCTACCTTGCCTTGGCGTTGCTCTTCCTCCGCAACTCGTCCGACGCATGTAGAAATTGGACCGTCGGTTCATCCGAGCGGTACCTAGGGTTTCACCCTGTGTACCAACTCGTCCGACGATTGCACCGACGCTTGTATTTGAGGGACCGTCGGTTCATCCGACGGTGTCTTTGCTTTTCCATTTCTTGCTCGGTTTTGACCCTTTGTTTTGGCATTTTTGCATGGGGTTTTCTTGCATCCTTGGGACCTAGAAATGTCTACAAAGACATGCTCAAACAATATGGTTAGTCCCAATGATCATGTTGTCATGAATCACCAAAATCAAACTCCAAACTAATGGAATGTGAGGCCATGTTCGCTACAATCTCCCCCTTTTTGGTGATTTATGACAACACAACCAAAGCAAGCATAAATTTGCTAGAATGACAGAATTAGAACCACTTACACTTGCTTGGATGCTTACCATCATCCAAACTCCCCCTAGATCAAACTCCCCCCTTTTGGCTCTCATGTTCACATTCTCCCCCTTTGGTCTCAAATCCTTGAAATCACTTGTAAGCATCCTTGAGCCCACTTGTAAGCTTACGCCACACGCTTGCTTTGGTCTCACATTCTCCCCCTTTGGAATAAAATCTCCAAAAAGTCCAAAGCAAACGGGTCCAAGAAAACTAGCAAGATCTAGCAACCATAGCTCAAAGGAGAGATGTTAAATGCAAGGGAGAAAGCCGCATGAACCATGATCCATATGTATGATATCGATGAAGATACCACAAGTGAGAATAACTAAGGTGGATCACATGCTCATGAGACTAGCATGATACAAACTAAGCTCCCCCTAAGTGTGTGCATAAAAAGAATACCACTTGCAAGACAAGGGTAGTGAGAAACAAGTGCACAACTACAAACTTGAAAGACAAGGAAGCTTAGAGCATATCATGCAAGGAGGTAGCTTAAGGGACAAGAGATAAGACAAATGGGTTCTTGTTACATTACCACTTGTAGATATCACTTGTAGTCTTTTGATCATTGCATACCTCCGGGGGATGATCCTCTCTACCTTGTTGGTACCACATTGAGATGAGCCACTTGGAAATGATATCACTAGGTGACACCACTTGAAAGAAGCTTGTATAGAAGACACTTGGGGTACCACAAGGATTAGGAATGTATGAGTGCATTGCCTTTGAACTTATATAGAGACATAAGCTCGCAAGGACATGACTCAATAGCATGAAGCACAAATTTCTATATTCACTCTTTTAGAGATGTTAGATCACATTTAGAGTGAAATAGCATTCTCTTAGAATGAAACATCGCACCGGAACGCGTTGCTAAGGGACTACATAAGAAAGGGTTGAAACAACGTTAGTCCCATAACCAAACCATAGAATGAGCTCCCCCTAAATGTGTGCATTTAGTGTTTGAATCACCAACCAAATGTATGCACATTGTTTATGACAACAAAGGGAAGCTTACCCTATAGCTTGCTCATGATGCAAAAAGATATATATGAAAACATGCACCATGAAAGAACAAGTGTAGCTTTCCTACACACTAATCAAACCATGTAGATTGCTCATGGGTTAGCACATGACACAAGCAACCTACCATATGTAAACATTGCAACAAATGCAACCTAAATAAGGCAATGGAGCTACAATGATACAAGAGATGGGTTCTAGTTTCCATTACCTTAATCGGGGAACTTGGGCAACACATGTCCAATTTGCAAGCTTGGCTTATAGGCTTGAATCTTCTCATCTTGATTGTGCCAAGCCTCCCAAGTCCCCGCACTTAAGGCCTTCAAGTGGCCTTTGGAACCCAAACCATTTGAGGCCCCTTCATGTTGGTGATGACTTCCTTGGGCACCCAAATGGGTTGGTTCCTACCCCGCTCTTCCTTCATCTTCCCAACCTTGTGTGCAACCACCTTGCCATTAGCCTTCTTCTTGATGACGTAGGTGTTGCTCTTGGTCTTGTTCTTGCGGTTGGGCTTGGTGTAGATGAGGGAGCTCTTGATGGTGGGCTTCAATTTCTTCTTTGCGCCCTTGTCCATCTTCTTGACAAATTGAGGGCATTTGTAGAACTTGTGCCCTTCTCCATGACACTTGTAGCAAGTCACGGTTGCACCCTTCTCAAGCTTCTTCACCATGGGATCACGGTTATCTTGAGAAGGTTGTACTTGGCTCTTCATGTCTTGAGAGATGTCCACTTGTTCTTCATCATTCTTGCCCTTGCCCATCAAGTTTGCCAACCTCTCTCGGAGCCATTTCACTTCTTGCTTGAGCTCATCATTTTCCTTGCCTATGAGACAATCACATGATTCTACAACAACATTCTCATGGCAAGATGGTGAGCAAGATTCATCAATTAAATCAATGCATGAAGTTGAAGCATCTACCTTGGAGATAGGAATTGCACAAGGGATAGATGTTTCATCAAGTTCAAAGGAATTACTTGTTTTAGTCTCATTGCTCTCAAGCTTAGATTTTAGCTCCTCACACTCCTTGCTAAGCAATTTGAATTTGCACAACAAATGTTCATAATTTGTAGCAAGGGTGTCACTAAGATCATTGAGAGCATTGAGTTCTTTAATTTCATTAGCTTGTTGTTCAAGCATTCCTTTTTGCTCATGGATTAGCTCAACAAGATCATTGAGAGAGGTGGTGTCGGATTCGTCATCACTTACATTGCTTTCCATACCTTTGGCCATGAGGCACATGTGTGATGATGAAGGACCTTGCATGAAGCGGGTGGTGAAGTTCTTTCTTGATTCATCGCTTGAGCTCGAAGAACTTGATCCACCACTTGTCCACTCGCGGACGGCGAAGGTTGCTTCTTGCCTTGGTCTTCTCTCCTTGACCACCTTCCTTTTGGGCTTGTGCTCAATCTTGGTGAACTTGATGTGTTGATGATGGCGCCCTTCTCTCAAGTGGATGTTGTAGCCGTACATGTTGACTTTCTTCACATACTTGAAGATCTTCTTCACGTACTCGGCCACCATAGATTCAACCTCTTCATCACTTGAAGAATCTTCATTATCACCATCATCACCATCATCTTCGCTTGAGCTTCCACGAGTAGCCATCCTACTCAACATTTTCTCTTGTCGGCTTGAGAGAGCATGGCTTGTGGTTGGAGAAGATGGTTCTTGGGGCTTTTCTTGGGGCGCCTTCTTTGACTTGGGCATTAGTTGAAGCTCATGTGCCATGATCTTGCTCAAGATATGTGATGGCTTCAAATCTTCGAGCTTCTTCTCGTAGATGATTGCCTTCACCAAGTCATAGTCGGGCTTCCAGAGACTTTGAAGGATCTTGCGGTTGATGTTCAAGTCCGTGATGTCCTTCACACCTAAGGCATTAATCTCATTGACAAGCACATTTAGGCGTGAGTACATAGATTCGGCATTTTCATTAGCAAGTTGCTTGAAGCTATTGAATTCCTCAAGGAGACAACCATAGCGTTCATTAGCAACTTCTTTTGAACCCTCATTTTGCTCCTTGATGGTTTTCCATAGCTCATGAGCATTTTCACAAGTAAAAACTCTATTGAAAACGCCTACATCTAGTGAGGACAAAATGATACTCTTAGCAATCACATCAAATTGCTTTTCCTTCCTAGTACCATTTTTCATGCCCTCATCGGTGACTCTCCAAACATCAAGGTCTCTTGCTTGGAGATAGGCCTCCATGAGAACCTTCCACCGAGGATAGCCCGTGCCATCGAAATGTGGAGCCAAACCTAAAGTATCCACCCCTTTCATTCCTCTATAGAGCAACTCACTAGGCGGTGAAGCCTAACCGTTCCAATGAGCCGGTTTTCACAATTTACCAATCGAATTGGCGTTTCCTTGTGAAGGAAGTGAGTCCCGGCTCTGATACCACTTGTAAGGAATCGGATGCCCGTTAGCCTAAGAGGGGGAGGGGGTGAATTAGGCAACTTAAAACCTTAACCTATGGCTTCACTAATTTTGCGCAAAGGTAAACTAGAACATACTATCTATATGTGCAACTACGGTTGTTCTAGTGTGAAACTCCCATCCCAAAAGAAGGTTTGCAACCTATAGCCAATCCTAGCATGATACTACTCTAGGAATGTAGAGACAAGCAAAGATTGCAATAGAGTAAATGCGGAAACGTAAAGGGGATGAGAGGAAGCAAACTCTTGACACACGATTTATCCCGTGGTATCGGTAGGCACTGAGCCACCCCTAGTCCACGTTGTTGAAGCACTCACACAAGAGTATTGCTTCCCGGTCACCAAGTCTCTCCCAAGAGCACCAACTTGACTTGCCACAAAGGCTAGCCACTTAGGCACTTGTCAAGCTCCCTTGGTCACCTTGATGCCGCCTCCACTAAGGAGCTTCTCCACCAAGGAAGAGGGTCTCCACGTCCCCCGCACAAAGTGTCCTCGCCGCTCCACACCAAGCCGGAGGGTCGATGACGATTGCCGGTGACCCACTTAGGCCCCAAGGCTTCCGGCGAACCTTGTACAACTGGATTCACTCAAGAATCACCTCACAAGGTTGGCACAACCTTGCACTCACTCAGCTCTAAGCTAAGCCTAGCACTAAGCACACACACAAAGCATGCACTAGTCTAAGGATGAGCAATTAAGCACTTGGATGGATTGGATATTATCTTGAATGTGTCTTGAACTCCTCTGCCCTTCCACACAATCCGGCAACCTCAAATGAGTGAGTGGAGGGGGTATAAATAGCCCAAGGCATCAAACTAGCCGTTGGCTAACGTCCACCGAAAAAGGTACCGTCGGATGATCCGACGCTATGCTTTTCCAGGGCGTCGGTTCATCCGGTGCCCCTCCCACGTCACGTAGCCGTTGAGGTTCTCTGACACAACTGCTCCGACGCTATGCTCCGACGCTTCGTCGGATCATCCGGTGCTGAAGGCCTCGCGTCCAGGTCGGTACTGTTAGCTTCCAACAGACCGTCGGATAGACCGACGCTATGCCTTGACCAAGGCGTCGGAACATCCGGTGCTGAAGGCCTCGTCTTGGCGCGTCTCTGTCTTGATTCAAACTGAGCGTCGGATAGACCGACGGGGTCCCCACTTAGACCGTCGGATCATCCGGTGCTACTGCCTTCGCTGCTCTTCCTCTGCAACTCGTCCGACGCATGTAGAAATTGGACCGTCGGTTCATCCGACGGTACCTAGGGTTTCACCCTGTGTACCAACTCGTCCGACGATTGCACCGACGCTTGTATTTGAGGGACCGTCGGTTCATCCGACGGTGTCTTTGCTTTTCCATTTCTTGCTCGGTTTTGACCCTTTGTTTTGGCATTTTTGCATGGGGTTTTCTTGCATCCTTGGGACCTAGAAATGTCTACAAAGACATGCTCAAACAATATGGTTAGTCCCAATGATCATGTTGTCATGAATCACCAAAATCAAACTCCGAACTAATGGCATGTGAGGCCATGTTCGCTACACATAGTTGAATTATCAAGTTGAATCTTTTCTTAGCGATCAAGTGTTTCCTCGAAGATTTCGTTTTTCGATCGGCTTTGCTTATTCCAATTCTATTCGTACGATAGATTACATAGGGTGTTCTTGTAGCCGCGGTGGCTAGAGGTACACGCCGGATCTTCCGAAAGAATCTCGACTTGTCTTTTGACTCGCCCTAAGCTCCCCGCATGAATAGGGATACGTTGTGACGAACGGGGGTCTCGAAAGGCGGATGTTTTCGGATTTGGACGGGAAACCACGATTTAAAGAGGCTTTTATTAAGATTCGATTTGCTACTTCTTCTCTTGCTTGGAACTTCAACAAAAGGCTTACCCCGATCCCTCTAGATCGGTTTATCTACCCAATCTTACTTTGTTTTCTCCGGTCTTTAGTAGATTAGATTTATCTTTGTTTTGTGTTCTTATCTAGATGCATTAGGGTTTCTCTTTTACCATAGATTGAAGTTACTTGGCTTTACTAGATCAACTCTTGCGTCACACATTTGTTCCACGGATTCGATACCTTGGGTTCACCACTCGAGGGAAGAAGGGTCCCTTGACTACGACGGGAGACTTGTCCGCTTGCAAGTCACAAACGAACTTTGATACAATTATTAACCGTCAACACCTATTCCGGGTACCATCAAATCAAAATGAAGGAGTCCGACCAGCTCGCGACTTCATTCATCACGCCGTTCGGGATGTATTACTACGTCACGATGCCGTTCGGCCTCCGGAACGCGGGTGCGACGTACCAACGGTGCATGCAGCACGTTTTCGGAGACCACATCAGCCGGACCGTCGAGGTGTACGTGGACGACATAGTCATGAAAACCAGGAAGGCGGACGACCTGGTTGGCGACCTCAGCATCGCATTCGGCTGCCTACTGGCCAACGGGGTGAAACTGAACCCCGAAAAATGTGTCTTTGGCGTGCCGCGGGGCATGCTTCCAGGATACATAGTCTCCCAGCGTGGCACCGAGGCCAACCCAGAAAAGGTTGCGGCCCTCGAGCGAATGGGTCCGATTCGGGACCTCAAAGGGGTACAGAAGGTGTTGGGATGCCTTGCCGCCTTGAGCCGCTTCATCTCGCGGCTCGGCGAGAAAGGATTGCCCTTCTACCGCCTCCTCAAGAAGAACGAGCGCTTCTCTTGGACCGCCGAGGCCCAAGAGGCGCTTGACAAGCTGAAGGCGAACTTGACCCGCGCCCCAATCCTCACACCACCACAGGACGGCAAGCCTCGTACCTCTACGTGGCAGCGACTACCCAGGTGGTCAGCGCCGTAATCGTGGTAGAACGTACGGAGGAAGGGCATGCCTTGCCAGTCCAGCGGCCGGTGTACTACATCAGCAAAGTCTTGTCCGACACCAAGACACGCTACCCCCAAGTCCAGAAGCTGCTTTATGCAGTGGTCCTCGCGCGGTGCAAGCTTCACCACTACTTCGAGGCCCACCCTGTCACGGTGGTTTCCTCCTTCCCGCTGGGGGAGATCATACGCAATCCGGACGCGGCGGGCAGGATCGCCAAGTGGTCGGTGGAGCTGATGGGCGAAACGCTCGCCTAGGCCCCGCGCAAGGCCATCAAGTCCCGGATCTTGGCGATTTCGTTGCCGAATGGATGGACACGCAGCTGCCGCCGCCGCGGATCCAAGCGAGAACGTCGGACTGCGTACTTCGACGGCTCGGTGATGAAGACCGGGGCGGGGGCGCGGGCCTGCTCTTTGTGTCACCCCTCGTGGAGTAGATGCGGTACGCGAGACGCCTCCATTTCCCCGCGTCAAACAACATGGCTGAATACGAGGCCCTGCTCTGCGGCCTCAAGATCGCCATCGAGATAGGTGTCAAACGCCTCGACGTGCGGGGGGGATTCGCAACTCGTGATCGACCAAGTCATGAAAAACGCGAGCTGCCACGACGACAAGATGGAAGCATACTGCAAGGCCGTGCGGGCCCTCGAGGACAAGTTCTACGGCATCGAACTTAATCACGTGCCCCGCCGGCACAACGAGGAAGCGAGACAAGCTTGCGAAGATCGCGTCGGGGCGGATCCTTTGTTCCCCGAACGTCTTCGCCGAGATATCGCTCAACCATCCGTTACCCTCGAGCCGAACCGCTCGAATCACACGGAACCCTCATGGGCTCCCTCGAGTCCGGCGGGCGCGAGCCCATGGATGAGGAGCCCTCGAACGAGGCGTACGTGCTCTCCCTCCTCGACGGGTACGGGCGCCGGCGAGGGCGAGGTCATGGACATCGAGCCGGCTCCCAGCAGGGCGGACTGGCGCGACAAGTACATCACCTGGATGGACCGAGGGGAACTCCCCTCGGACCGGTCCGAGGCCAGGTGCATCGCCAGGATGGCTAAAACTTTCGCCCTCGTCGATGGCGATCTGTACAAGCGCGCCGCCTCCGGCATCCTGCAGCGATGCGTACCCATCCTCGAGGGGCGCGAGCTCCTCCGGGACATACATGCGGGGATTTGCGACCATCACGCCGCGCCCCGCACCCTCGTAGGCAACGCGTTCTGCCAAGGCTTTTACTGGCCCACCGCGGTCGCAGATGCCAGCGAGATCGTGCGCACCTGCGAAGGGTTCCAATTCTACGCCCGAAAATCCAACCTTCCTGCGCAAGTCCTGCAGACCATCACCATTACATGGCCTTTCGCTGTGTGGGGGCTGGACATCGTCGGGCCCCTGCGAAAGGCGCCCGGGGGCTTCACCCACCTGTTGGTCGCAATCGACAAATTTTCCAAGTGGGTAGAGGTGCGCCCCATCACGAACCTCGGGCGGAGCGAGCGGTGACGTTCTTCACCGACATCATCCATCGTTTTGGAGTGCCGAACTCCATCATCACCGATAACGGGTCCCGGTTCACGGGCAAGAAATTCCTAGAATTTTGCGACAAATTCCACATCCGTGTGGATTGGGCACTGTGGCGCACCCATAGACCAACGGCCAAGTAGAGCATGCCAACGGCATGATCCTACAAGGCCTCCAGCCCGCAGGAATTTTCGACCGGCTGAATAAGTCCGGTCGGAAATGGCTCCAGAGCTACCGCGGTCGTGTGGAGCCTAAGGACCACCCCAGCGGAGCCACCGGGTTCACCCCGTTCTTTCTAGTCCACGGCGCGAAGGCCGTCCTCCCCACGGGCTTAGAATATGGGTCACCCGGGGTGCGAGGCTATGATGAGGACGCCAACCGGCGGGCCCGCGAGGACTCACCTGGACCAGGCTGGATGAAGCACGCCTTGTGGCCCTAATGCAGTCCGCAAGATACCAGCAGTCCCTAAGGCGCTACCAGGCTCGAAAGATACGCCGGCGGGACTTCGGCCGAGGGGGATTTGGTCCTAAGGCTACGCCAAGACAACCTAGGATGCCACAAGCTATCACCTCCGTGGGAGGGACCCTATGTCGTGGTGAAGGTGCTCAAGCCCGCACATACAAGCTAGCGAACGAGGACGGCGAAGAACTCACCAATGCTTGGAACATCCAGCAGCCTAAGTCGCTTCTACCCTTAGCTAGGATTTCCAAGTTTTTTCCTCTTGTAAATCGCGAGCTCAACACCCCAGTTGGCGGCACAAATGTAAACAACAACAATTCAATAAAAAGGGCAACTCGGCTTTCCCCCGAAACCCAAGTCACCCTCTGGGGCTACAACGGGGGGCATCACCCCCCCAAATAATGGTCCCATTTTTTCCGCAAAAAACCCACGTGCGCTAAGTATGATTCGACCTGAGCCTCGAGCAAAATTCAAACAGGGCGCGGACGACCTAGCGGAAAGGGCGCGCAAGCCAGAGATAGCCTACGCCTCCACGAGGATACGACCCTTCTCTCTTGCCCCCCCCGGCCAGGGTCGTTTGCGAAAATCGAACTCCCCTAACTCGAATTTACCCGGGGCAAAGGAAGAAACAAAACGGCGCCATAAAAATAACAAACCGTTGACGGTGAATTTCCGTTAACCTAGAGTACTTGTTATACATTGGTTTCGATTATGATTTGCAACTAACCCGCCACTAGGCATACTACCGATGTAACAAGTTCACACTTGCATGTCGATTTTGGAGTTTGTTGTTTACACGAGAAATCTATGCTAATGAGGAGACTTTCGGGATAAGTTCACCAAGCACTTTGGAAGAAGATCATGAAGCCCGACAAGAGTCAAGACACGCGATGAACATGACTCCAAATGACCCGAGGACCGAAGCGTCAACGTGCAAATCTTTAGGGACTCAACCAGAAAATAGTGAAGCTTGCATAGCAAGGATTCAAGCCTTAACCGTGAAGGAAACGACGTCAAAGGCCCACATGCAAGTGCACACGAATAAGGGATCACGCAAGAAGCAACCAGGGAGGAAACCGGGGCCGAACCGGGCCGAAGTGGGCCTGGGCCGGTGTTGACGGTTAATAATTGTATCAAAGTTCGTTTGTGACTTGCAAGCGTACAAGTCTCCCGTCGTAGTAAAGAGATCCTTCTTCCCTCGAGTGGTGAACCCAAGGTATCGAATCCGTGGAACAAATGTGTGACGCAAAACTTAATCTAATAAAGCCAAGTAACTTCAATCTTCGATAAAAGAAACCCTAATGCATCTAAGTAAAAGACACGAAACGAATCTAATCTACTAAAGACCGGAGAAAACAAAGTAAGATTGGGTAGAGAAACCGATCTAGAGGGATCGGGGTAAGCCTTTTGTTGAAGTTCCAAGCAAGAGAAAAAGTAGCAAATCGAATCTTAATAGAAGCCTCTTTAAATCGTGGTTTCCCGTCCAAATGCGAAAACATCCGCCTTTCGAAACCCCCATTCTATCACAACGTATCCCTATTCATGCGGGGAGCTTAGGGCGAGTCAAAAGACAAGTCGAGATTCTTTCGGAAGATCCGGCGTGTACCTCTAGCCACCGCGGCTACAAGAACACCCTATGTAATCTATCTCGAGAATAGAATTGGAATAAGCAAAGCCGATCGAAAAACGAAATCTTCGAGGAAACACTTGATCGCTAGGAAAAGATTCAACTTGATAATTCAACTATAACAATGATACATACACAAGATCACCACCGGGATCCTTCCATGATCTTGCTTCTAGCTCCGGGAACTCCGACGTGGTCTTCCGTGCAAGGTTCCCACGTCGGCTAGGGGAACCCTAGTCAACTAGCTCGACCCTCTCCTCTCCGAGATGGTTGTTGACGGTGAAAATCCGTCAACCTAGCCATGAGTTTACCTTCGGTGTTGGCATGAGTTTTATACCTTATCCATTGGTACTAACCCCCGTGGTATAACAAGTTCACGTGTGCATGTCGGTTTTGGAGTTTGATGTTTATGCGGGGATTTAGTGTTGAATGCAAGACTTTCGGGATTAGTTCATCAAGCACCTCATGACAAGACCTTGAAGCCCCGAACAAGTCATGCAATGAAGCAAAATTAACTCCAAGAAGCCGGGGACTTGATCCGAGAAGACTACGGACTCCGGGGACACGACCGGAAAAGTGCTCGAATCTTGCAAGACAAGGAGTTGAGTCCAATTCGGAGAGAAACCGACGACATGGACCTACATGCGAAGGGGGAAACATCCGAAAGCAAGGGAACCGACCTCGGGCAAAGGAGCCCACGGGGCCGGGCCGAAATGGGCCCCGTGCCGGCCCGGCCCATTCCGGTCGGCCCGGGCCCATTTTGGGCCCAAATCCGTCCTCCTTTGCCCTAGCCGCCAATCGGGCTATTTATAGTCCCCCGACCGAGAGCCACGTAGAGGAGATTTCGTCTTCGGCCGCCGAGGAGCAAGAGAAGAGAGGGACACCATGTCGGAGAGGAGAGGGTCGAGCTAGTTGACTAGGGTTTCCCTAGCCGACGTGGGAACCTTGCATGGAAGACCACGTCGGAGTTCCGGAGCTAGAAGCAAGATCAAGGAAGGATCCCGGTGGTGATCTTGTGTATGTATCATTGTCATAGTTGAATTATCAAGTTGAATCTTTTCTTAGCGATCAAGTGTTTCCTCGAAGATTTCGTTTTTCGATCGGCTTTGCTTATTCCAATTCTATTCGCGCGATAGATTACATAGGGTGTTCTTGTAGCCGCGGTGGCTAGAGGTACACGCCGGATCTTCCGAAAGAATCTCGACTTGTCTTTTGACTCGCCCTAAGCTCCCCGCATGAATAGGGATACGTTGTGACAGAACGGGGGTCTCGAAAGGCGGATGTTTTCGGATTTGGACGGGAAACCACGATTTAAAGAGGCTTCTATTAAGATTCGATTTGCTACTTCTTCTCTTGCTTGGAACTTCAACAAAAGGCTTACCCCGATCCCTCTAGATCGGTTTATCTACCCAATCTTACTTTGTTTTCTCCGGTCTTTAGTAGATTAGATTTATCTTTGTTTTGTGTTCTTATCTAGATGCATTAGGGTTTCTCTTTTACCAAAGATTGAAGTTACTTGGCTTTACTAGATCAACTCTTGCGTCACACATTTGTTCCACGGATTCGATACCTTGGGTTCACCACTCGAGGGAAGAAGGGTCCCTTGACTACGACGGGAGACTTGTACGCTTGCGAGTCACGAACGAACTTTGATACAATTATTAACCGTCAACAAGCCCCTTTTTCTGGCGCCGTTGCCGGGGAACAAGTGATCAAGATTTGGTTTTTTATTGCCTTTTTGTAATTTTCAGTTTTCTTTTCGTTTTTCTTTTTGCATCTACTAAACTTTGATCATCCTCAAAATACATCTAATCTAGTTTGTCTAACCCTAGTTTTCATAGATTTATTTTTCCTTTCTAGTTTTGCATACTTTGCTTATTGCTAACCCTAACCGGAGATGGTTGGCTACCTCTCCAAGAAACCCAAACTTTTTTGTGGATGATCCAGGAAAACTTTACTGGCAAAGGTGACGTGCAACACAAGCTAAAGGGGTGGAAACCCTAGATTCAAAAGTTGAAGTCGAAGGACCATCGAAATCTCCAAGGGAATCACCACCTTCAAGTCAAGACGCCGGAAGGCCGTTCAAGATCAAGAGGAGGATGGAGAAGATGGAGATGGAGAAAGAAGCTCAACACCTAAAGGCCGCCGAAGCAAGATCCTCATGCAAGGAGTGTGTGGAGTACGACCATGTCCTAGGACGCCGTCACTAAGTTCGAGGCTATGGAGAAAATATTGAAGAATTTAGATGGCAAGGTGACGGAGGTCGGAAGCTCTATACGTGAAGTGTTCATCGTGATGGAGATGCTAGACGCAAGTGGGACAACTTGCGGGCGCCCGATGGGTAACGAAGAAGAATATCCGAGACAACTCCAAGGTTCCAAGACGGCGAAGGCTACTCAAGCTCATTCGGGAGAGATGAAGGATCACATTAGAGACCATGAAGATCACGACCGAAGGACCGGAGTTCGAGATGCCGAGCCACAAGGAAGTTGTTGCATCCGTCAAGACCAAGGACAAAGCCAGCCTGTGAAGACCAAAAAAAAAATTGACTAAGCCAAAGTGGGTACCCAAGATTGCAACACCCGCAAAGAGCGTTGATCCGGAGAAATCAAGTGAAGAATTCTAGCCATGGACTATAAACGAAGCGCTAGGCGGGAGGCAACCCGTTTCGTCAAGTCAAGAATAAGCTACCGGGAGGACAACCCGATTACAGGTTTTTCGAGTTTTTTTTTATAATTTAGTTTTTGAGTTTTATTACGCAAAGACATTAGACTTAGAAGTGGTTGAACAATATTAGAGACATAATTCTTGATTGAATGTTTGCTTTATCATAAACCCTTTGCATGAACCCTCCTATGTGCTTGTTTGATTCTTTTCTTTTCGAGAAACCTCAACCAAATAATTTCAGAACCTTAACTCAACCTTTCACCCTCATTATGGTGCTGAGGTTGACTTATTTTTCATGCTAAAACCACACGAGTAGAGCCACGATTTATATTCAAGTGTTAATAAAATTCAGCACGTGGTAGGACTCGCGTGAACTTAGAAATCAAAGCTTTTGGTTGGTTTTAAAAATCTTTATCCTTGGTTTCTCTAGGATTAGAATTTTTCTAAGCCTATTCTAATTTTGTTTTATTCAAAATCTTTCTTATTTAGCCAAAATTAGAACCTAAACCTATGCCCCCATGATCAAGCCGGGAAAATGTCCGCTCTCAACCAATGAAGGCAAACTATACCGATGAGACCGAAATCGACGTAAAAAGAAAATATTTTCGACTTGCATTTGTTTTTAATGGTTTAAAAACTTCTCTAAAATTATGTTCGATCTCTTGCATGGCTCTGAAAAATATTTTAAATTTCGAATTAGAGGAGTGCTTAACCTTAAACACACCTTAATGGAGGCAATCTAGTTTGAATGCATGCACCATTGGATTCCCTTTCATCAACTTTCACCAATTCCACATGCAAAGGACAAGCATGGTGGGCAGCAAGCATCAACTTTGTAGGAATTTCATGGTGGCATGTGAAGCAAGTGGAGCTAGGGAGTATGGACATAACCCAAAACATGAAAGGAGTGGAAGAGAGCGTTTGGGCGGTGCAACTCTTGGAGCACGCGGGCGGGGAAAGTTGCGAGAGGTGAAATAATCGTCTTGGGAAGAAAGACGAGGCGGGGAAGAGCACCGAAGCCGGCCTCACCTACATAAGGAGCCCCCCGGCTCCCGTTTTCTGCAGAGCAAGCTTCCCTCTCCTTCCTTTGTTTGTGTGTTCAAGTTTGTGTACTCAAAACCTCCGTAGACATAGCCAACCTTCCCAAGCTTGATAGCTCAAGAAAAAAAATCCACATCCTTAATACACTCAAAGTCCACATCCGAATCAAAGAGTTTAAGTGCATAGTTACCGGTTGCAACCCGGAGTTTTAGTTGAAGAAAAGAGTGCAGCAACCATGTGGAAGAAAACCACGGGTCTCTTCTCCAAGAAGAAGAGTTCGTCGTCATCCAAGCCGTCATCAACCACGTCTTCGAGAAGGCACTCGGTTTCCGAGTCTCCCCGGAGCATGGAGACGGATACGGCGCCACCGAGGAGGAACGATGCTCTCCTCCTTGGTGGTATGAGGGCTGCGAGAAGCACTTCCATGAGGTTCACCGAACCTCGTGGGCACACGGAGGAGCAGCCCGCGCCACCACGACGATCGACTCGCCCAACCACGCCACCTCCTTACTGCCCGACACACTCTTCGTACGGCTTCATCATCTTGTCGACGGAGGAGGAGGAGAGGCTCGCCAATCTTGAGAAGAGGCTTGTGACGAACGTCGAGTTCGACGACCAAGCACTCGCACCTGTACCTCTCTCGGCATTGAGTATTTGCGGCAAGGCAAATACATTAGTGGAGATGAGAGAGGAGGTTATCGGTTGGCCATAGTGAACCTACCCCTTCCCAACGAGAGGCTTAGGCTTTTCAATGAAGGGAGAGAAGATTGGTTGGAAGAGGGACTACTTGTCCCTGCAAGGAAGAATAAGAGAGGAAGAATCGTAGAGGAGGGAACATCCTCCGCACAAGCGAGTGGAGCACAACCCAATGTGCAACCGTTCGGCGGGGTCCCTCCTCCGCCAAGTTATTACGGAGGGCCACAAGAGCAAGCTTGGGGGGGTGGTGCACCGGTACCCCCACAAAATTATGTTGTGCCCAACGCTAACTTCGCGGAGTCCTACGCTCATCATCCCCAACCACAACAAAGCATGGCCATAACTGGAGGGTATGCTGCAAGAAATGCTCAAAACATCGCAGCCATCCAAGCTAACGCAGCTCAACTCGGTGAAGGCAATGCAAATATTGCCTTTGAACTTGGACGCCTTCACCTTGTGGAGCCAAATCAATTCGTCGGAGGGAATGTCCAATCATATTATGAGCAAGGGTATTATTATCAAGATCATCAACATCAACCATCGGCGGAGGACTAGAAGATTTAGGAACTTTAGTTTTCTTTTCTTTTCTTTTTCTCTCGTAATTTTCAGCTTTTGCTTATGTGTGTTTGCGTAGTATTTTCTGTTTTTATTTAAATTTCAGCAAGCATGTTTGTTTATTTTCAGTTTGTATTTCAACTTGATATCATCATTAATAAAGACACCACCTTGATTATATCATTGGAAAAGTTACAAAATTCGTGCCATGATGATATATGATTATAATTGCAGCTTTGTTCATCTTTGTAATTGATTTATGCATGTTTAAGCTAGTGCTCTCTTAAAAATACAGATCTGAATTTATTTAAATGCTAGCTTAATTTTCAGCGGAGGTTATGATTAAAATAAAGACCCATAGTGTTTTATGTGCTCTCAAGTTATGAATAGATTAAAGATGTCTTTTATGCTCAAAAATATTGCTAACCTTGTCACAAATATCACTTGTGTGTTGCTCAACCTATCCAAAGCCTTATATATATTTGAGTGCATAAACCTTAGTGTACAAGATTTATTTTTGAGTGCGTTATTGCAGGCCATGACTAAGAAGCTGGTCATTCCGTTTTTGCGTATCTATCTTTTTGCTAGCCTTTTATCCGTGCATTGTGTATCCCCGCATCGGTGATCTCACAAACTTCGCCGGATATCCACCCTTAAACCAAATATCATCTTTTTGTGATTAGCTCCTTGACCACAACCTATCGTTGAGAATGGATCCTCAATTCAAGGAAGATCGCAAGACGGTGCCAACGTTGAAGATTTGAAGTATCTCTCCAAGGAAAAATATTCCGGTACCTACCTTATTTTTCGCCTCTTTGCTCGAGGACGAGCAACGTCTAAGCATGGGGGAGGAGGTAGGTACGGTGCAGTTTTAGTACGGTGCAGTTTTAGAGTTCAAAGGGGAATTTTTTTTAAAACAAAATGATGAAAGAAAAAAAAATCCAGTGATACTCATGACTTTCAAGGTATAAAAAATCAAAACTTCGTTGTGAAAGTCATGGACTGAATATATGACAAGAAAAAAATGAATGAATGAAAGAAAGAAAGGAATGAGAAATATGAGAAAGAGAAAAAATATATGTGCGTAAAGTAAACTCCCCGGCTCTCTAAAAGTGCATTCAAGGCTTCAAGTTAAAAAGATCCATTCTCATTTTTCCAACCATGTGCAATCCGATAACGAGGACTTCCTTTGTGCCTCGGGATCACTCTTTGCCATTTGCACATGTCCACTCATCTAAAAGTGTGTGTATTTTTCTCTTTCCCCTCCTTGATTAACATTATTTTCCAATGACCTTTTTGACGAGTCTCGGTAAGACCATGAGAAGCTTGTCTTGTTTTGACAACACCTCATTTATAAAATCTTGTTAGGACTAAACTTTCCCAAAGCTCCATATAAAGCCTACCACATATATATGAGAGGGAAAGGAGTAGAATATATAGGCCATAGAGACAAGTGAGATGAGAGTTTATGAGCAATACACGAGATGATTTAAATTTGTGAATTTGGTTTAGTTTTTCTTTATCTCGATCTTCATTTCAAAAATTCCGAGATCTATTTAAAACTTTGTGAGCATGTTAATACTTGTGGGATGAGCTTAAAAAGAATCTACCCTCCGTAGAGATGAAGGCTAGTACATTATGGAACTTTAATGAATTAAAATTTTGAGAGCATTATGTTTCTCATGTGTGATCAAGTGCAAAGTTTAAACATTGTTTGGCAATGATGATATCCATCGAAGGCTTACTCGAGGACGAGCAAGGTTTAAGCATGGGGGGAGATGTTGACGGTGAAAATCCGTCAACCTAGCCATGAGTTTACCTTCGGTGTTGGCATGAGTTTTATACCTTATCCATTGGTACTAACCCCCGTGGTATAACAAGTTCACGTGTGCATGTCGGTTTTGGAGTTTGATGTTTATGCAGGGATTTAGTGTTGAATGCAAGACTTTCGGGATTAGTTCATCAAGCACCTCATGACAAGACCTTGAAGCCCTGAACAAGTCATGCAATGAAGCAAAATTAACTCCGAGAAGCCAGGGACTTGATCCGAGAAGACGACAGACTCCAGGGACCTGACCAGAAAAGTGCTGAATCTTGCAAGACAAGGAGTTGAGTCCAATTCGGAGAGAAACCGACGACATGGACCTACATGCGAAGGGGGGAAACATCCGGGAAGCAAGGGAACCGACCTCGGGCAAAGGAGCCCACGGGGCCGGGCCTAAATGGGCCCGGGCCGGCCGGCCCGGTCCGGTCGGCCCGTGCCCATTTTGGGCTCAAATCCGTCCTCCTTTGCCCTAGCCGCCAATCGGGCTATTTATAGTCCCCCGACCGAGAGCCACGTAGAGGAGATTTCGTCTTCGGCCACCGAGGAGCGAGAGAAGAGAGGGACACCATGTCGGAGAGGAGAGGGTCGAGCTAGTTGACTAGGGTTTCCCTAGCCGACGTGGGAACCTTGCATGGAAGACCACGTCGGAGTTCCCCGGAGCTAGAAGCAAGATCATGGAAGGATCCGGTGGTGATCTTGTGTATGTATCATTGTCATAGTTGAATTATCAAGTTGAATCTTTTCTTAGCGATCAAGTGTTTCCTCGAAGATTTCGTTTTTCGATCGGCTTTGCTTATTCCAATTCTATTCGCTCGATAGATTACATAGGGTGTTCTTGTAGCCGCGGTGGCTAGAGGTACACGCCGGATCTTCGGAAAGAATCTCGACTTGTCTTTTGACTCGCCCTAAGCTCCCCGCATGAATAGGGATACGTTGTGACGAACGGGGGTCTCGAAAGGCGGATGTTTTCGGATTTGGACGGGAAACCACGATTTAAAGAGGCTTCTATTAAGATTCGATTTGCTACTTTTTCTCTTGCTTGGAACTTCAACAAAAGGCTTACCCCGATCCCTCTAGATCGGTTTATCTACCCAATCTTACTTTGTTTTCTCCGGTCTTTAGTAGATTAGATTTATCTTTGTTTTGTGTTCTTATCTAGATGCATTAGGGTTTCTCTTTTACCAAAGATTGAAGTTACTTGGCTTTACTAGATCAACTCTTGCGTCACACATTTGTTCCACGGATTCGATACCTTGGGTTCACCACTCGAGGGAAGAAGGGTCCCTTGACTACGACGGGAGACTTGTACGCTTGCGAGTCACGAACGAACTTTGATACAATTATTAACCGTCAACAAGCCCCTTTTTTTGGCGCCGTTGCCGGGGAGCAAGTGATCAAGATTTGATTTTTTATTGCCTTTTTGTAATTTACAGTTTTCTTTTCGTTTTTCTTTTTGCATCTACTAAACTTTGATCATCCTCAAAATACATCTAATCTAGTTTGTCTAACCCTAGTTTTCATAGATTTATTTTTCCTTTCTAGTTTTGCATACTTTGCTTATTGCTAACCCTAACCGGAGATGGTTGGCTACCTCTCCAAGAAACCCAAACTTTTTTGTGGATGATCCAGAAAACTTTACGGTGCTAAGGAGAGGTAGCCGTCCATCTCCGTTAGGGTTAGCAATAAACAAAGTATGCAAAAACTAGAAAGTAAAAACAAATCTATAAAAACTAGAGTTAGACAACTAGATGAGATGTATTTTGAGGATGATCAAAGTTTAGTAGATGCAAAAATAAAAACAAAAAGAAAACTGAAAATTACAAAAAGGCGTAAAAAATCAAATCTTGATCACTTGTTCCCCGGCAACGGCGCCGGGAAAAAGGGGCTTGTTGACGGTTAATAATTGTATCAAAGTTCGTTTGTGACTTGCAAGCGTACAAGTCTCCCGTCGTAGTCAAGGGACCCTTCTTCCCTCGAGTGGTGAACCCAAGGTATCGAATCCGTGGAACAAATGTGTGACGCAAAACTTAATCTAATAAAGCCAAGTAACTTCAATCTTCGATAAAAGAAACCCTAATGCATCTAAGTAAAAGACACGAAACAAATCTAATCTACTAAAGACCGGAGAAAACAAAGTAAGATTGGGTAGAGAAACCGATCTAGAGGGATCGGGGTAAGCCTTTTGTTGAAGTTCCAAGCAAGAGAAAAAGTAGCAAATCGAATCTTAATAGAAGTCTCTTTAAATCGTGGTTTCTCGTCCAAATCCGAAAACATCCGCCTTTCGGAACCCCCGTTCGTCACAATGTATCCCTATTCATGCGGGGAGCTTAGGGCGAGTCAAAAGACAAGTCGAGATTCTTTCGGACGGCTACCTCTCCTTAGCCTCGTAAAGTTTTTCCGGATCATCCACAAAATTATTGGGTTTGTTGTAGAGGTAGCCGTCCATCTCCGTTAGGGTTAGCAATAAACAAAGTATGCAAAAACTAGAATGTAAAAACAAATCTATAAAAACTAGAGTTAGACAACTAGATGAGATGTATTTTGAGGATGATCAAAGTTTAGTAGATGCAAAAATAAAAACAAAAAGAAAACTGAAAATTACAAAAAGGCGAAAAAAATCAAATCTTGATCACTTGTTCCCCGGCAACGGCGCCGTGAAAAAAGGGGCTTGTTGACGGTTAATAATTGTATCAAAGTTCGTTCGTGACTCGCAAGCGTACAAGTCTCCCGTCGTAGTCAAGGGACCCTTCTTCCCTCGAGTGGTGAACCCAAGGTATCGAATCCGTGGAACAAATGTGTGACGCAAGAGTTGATCTAGTAAAGCCAAGTAACTTCAATCTTTGGTTAAAGAGAAACCCTAATGCATCTAGATAAGAACACAAAACAAAGATAAATCTAATCTACTAAAGACCGGAGAAAACAAAGTAAGATTGGGTAAATAAACCGATCTAGAGGGATCGGGGTAAGCCTTTTGTTGAAGTTCCAAGCAAGAGAAGAAGTAGCAAATCGAATCTTAATAGAAGCCTCTTTAAATCGTGGTTTCCCGTCCAAATCCGAAAACATCCGCCTTTCGAGACCCCCGTTCGTCACAACGTATCCCTATTCATGCGGGGAGCTTAGGGCGAGTCAAAAGACAAGTCGAGATTCTTTCGGAAGATCCGGCGTGTACCTCTAGCCACCGCGGCTACAAGAACACCCTATGTAATCTATCGCGCGAATAGAATTGGAATAAGCAAAGCCGATCGAAAAACGAAATCTTCGAGGAAACACTTGATCGCTAAGAAAAGATTCAACTTGATAATTCAACTATGACAATGATACATACACAAGATCACCACCGGGATCCTTCCTTGATCTTGCTTCTAGCTCCGGAACTCCGACGTGGTCTTCCATGCAAGGTTCCCACGTCGGCCGGGGAACCCTAGTCAACTAGCTCGACCCTCTCCTCTCCGAGATGGTGTCCCTCTCTTCTCTCGCTCCTCGGCGGCCGATGAGACGAATTCTTCTCTCGCGTGGCTCTCGGTCGGGGGGCTATAAATAGCCCGAATGGCGGCCGGGGCAAAGGAGGGGGCAAATGGGCCCCGGATGGGCTCCGGGCCGACCGGATCGGGCCGGTCGGCCCGGGCACATCTAGGCCCGCCCCGAGGGCTCCTTTGCTCTACGTCGGTTCCCTTGCTTCTTGGATGTTCCCCCTTCGCATGTAGGTCCATGTCGTCGTTTCTCTCCGAATTGGACTCGGCTCCTTGTCTTGCAAGATTCAAGCACTTTTCTCGGTCGTGTCCCTCGGAGTCCGTCGTCTTCTCGGATCAAGTCCCCGGCCTCTTGGAGTTAAGTTTGCTTCGTTGCATGACTTGTATGGGGCTTCAAGGTCTTGTCATGAGGTGCTTGATGAACTTATCCCGAAAGTCTTGCATTCAACACTAAAATCCCGCATAAACATTAAACTCCAAAACCGACATGCACACGTGAACTTGTTATACCACGGGGGTTAGTACCAATGGATAACGTATAAAACTCATGCCAACACCGAAGGTAAACTCATGGCTAGGTTGACGGATTTTCACCGTCAACAGCCCGGCCGGCCTAGGCCGACCGGCCCAACCCGGTCCGCGGTCGGTTCGGTCCCCCCTTTGACCTAGGTGTTCGTCTATTTATTGCCTCCGCCGCCGTCGGCCGCCACATCGAACAAATCATCCTACCGACGCCCAATCACCGGAAAACCGCCACCGCAAGATGAGGGAGAGAGTTAGATGAGCTCGTCACAAGGATCAACGTCGGCAGAGAGAAGGAAGCAAGAGGAGGACTCCAAGCCGCTGGCCTAGGGGTGTTCCCAAGCTCCATCGCCACCATCTTCATCGACGACGTTCTCCGGAGTCTCCATCACCCCTATGTGCTGCTATCCGTGTAAGATGATGGGGTAATGTCTCCGTTCATCCCTAGGATTAGATGGGTACATGAAATGTGATCGCTACTTCATTCGTGGTTTCAATCTATTGTTTTCATGTTGATGATGCTTTGATGATTAAGGTTAGCTACCGTGTTTTTCAGGCGTATGATATCCGCTACTCCCATAGATTCCATCAACATACCGTGTCCATCATAGGTCTAGTCACGATTTCCTTCGCGTAGTGACACTACGAGAGGAGGGAAAGGGCGAAACCGTGGTCACAACCCCTGGTAGATTGGTTTACCACTCTCGTGTAATGCATACCATGTTATCCTAGATCCTAGGGAGGGAACGCTTATCTTTCTTAATCAATCTCTTGTGTTCACCCTTTACCATCTAGTTTAACCCTAGATTTGTTTGATCAACTTAACTTAGATTAACTTAGGTTAGGTTGTCTTTACATTTAGATTAATACTCTCTTTTAAAGGTTCCCTTAGTCAACTAGATTAGTACTTGGTTAAGCGCTAGTAATCCCCTTGCTCCGCGGATTGACAAGAACCTTGGAAACCCCGTGGTGAAAAAGGTGTGGGGTCCATACGCTTGCGGATCGTAGAGGGATACGTCTTTTATCCGTCAACAAGCCCCTTTTTCTAGCGCCGTTGCCGGGGAGCAAGCCAATTTTCTACGTTTAATCTAGTATTAATTTTGTTGATTACTAACACCCAACCCTTATTTTCTAAAAAAAAAGAATTTTTTTTTGTTTTTCTTTGTACTTTTCTTTTGCCTAGATGGATTTGTTCACCTCACCATTGGAAGACGAAGAGATGTCGCTAAGGGAGCTAGCAATGCCGTCAATGGAAGACATTGAGATACAAAAATCAGATTTGACGTTTGCTACAACCCACTACGAAGTGAAGCCCGGAATCATCAAGTTAGTGGCAACAAAACTATTTAGAGGATTGGAGGATGACAACCCATATAGACACATTAAGGAATTCACGATGTTATGCAACACGGTGCAACAAAAAGAAGTTCCGGCCGCTTGGTTCAAGTGGAATCTTTTTCCATTCTCTCTCGAAGATGAAGCGTGAAGATGGTACACACTTGCGTCCGTTGAAGCAAAAGGAAATTGGGATGAGCTAGTGAAGAAGTTTCTTTTGAATTTCTTTCCCATAAGCAAGGTCCAAGATTTAAGGAGGCAAGTGCTCAATTTCAAGCAAGGAGAGGATGAAGGAATTGATGAAGCATGGGACCGTTTTAATGAACTACTTGAGCGAGGCCCGAACTTTGGATTTTCCGGTGACTTGATGTTGCATACCTTTTATTTTTCACTAACCCCTAACTCGTCTCGTTTTGTAAGCATGTGTGCAGGCGGTGATATAATGGATAAAACAATTAGTGAAGCCGCACAAATCTTACGAAGGATAAGCAATGGACAAAGAACAATACGAGATTGGCAAAGATGTTGTCGAGAGGAGCAAAATGACAAAATCAAGCCCAAGGTGCTTGCTGAAATTTCTGAAAAAGATGAACCGAAGGTCAAGGAAGATGAACCGACCATACAAGAAAGTGAAGATCCACTTCCCAAGGTAAGAGAAGTCATTTCGGATGTTAAAAATGTTGAAACTAACATGAATGTAGGCCGAAGTATGTGGAATGCTAGACCATTGGCGGAGTTCATTCAATCCGGTTGGGTTCAAGTTGATTTCACCCCACTAATTAACCGCCGAAGGAAGGAGGAATGCCGACACGTTGCCAAACTAATTGAAGATATATTTGATCAAGAGATGAGTGGAGAGTCGATCCAAAAGATGTTTGAAGAAGAAAGAGAAGAAGGAGATGAAGGATGGATCGACCGGTTTGACAACTCAAAGATTTATGATGAAGGGAGAGAAGAGTACAACCGTGATGAGCCTAGTGACTCAAAGAATAAATGGGAGGAGATAGGACTCAAGCTAGATGATAGCTTGTGTGCTATTGAAGCCTACACACTAGCAAATCAAGAAATGGAAGTACTCAAGGATGAAGGAAAGAGTGAATCAACAATGAGCGATCTTGACGACATGTGGTACATGGAAGATAAAGAAAGCAACATACAAGTCTTTGAAGATGAAGATCTGGTTGATAAAGAAGACTTCAAAGAAGAGATGAATGCGTACATAGTTGAAGGATTACATGTTCCACATGATGAGTTGAAGAAATTGCAAGATGGTGATGAAGAGGCAACTACACTTGTTGAGATCGATTCGCCCTCAACACCGCTAGATGAACCAAATATCACTCTTGTTGAAAGAGATCTAAGGCCAAGGTACGCGCTGAAATCTCAAGATATTATTGGTATTGATGTTGATAAATTCAAATACTCATGCTCAACCAATAGTATGAATGATACTTTAATGTCTATGCCTTGTTCCAATAGTGATCATGTTGATAGGCTAGATTTTCTTGAGAATGAAAAAGAGGAAACATTTATTTTTGATCCAATTAATCTCACACCTAAACAACCTTTGCCTAATGATGAGCTAAGTGCTATGCATGAAACATATGCTTATTTTATTTACACCTTGACTTGTTGCTACAATTCACATGTGGTGTTAATTATGGACGCGTATGTTTACAATAAGTTTTGTAAATCTCGATCATGCTTTGCACTTGGTCAAGCTAATGACCTTAAAGAATCATATATCGGGAAAGGCCCGATTGTCACTAACCACGTAGACAAGGCTTGAATAATGAAAAAAGAAGTCATGCCTAAAAGAGTTGCAAGATAAATCATCAACCTCTCCGAATCTCGCGATGGATGCTGCTGTCTTCATCAATTTGAGGGCTTGTTCAGAGGTGTACAAATGAAGAAAATGAGATATTGAGAAGCTCCATCAAATTACCATTCTAACGCATCAAGAACCAACAAGTTTGAAGACCCGTGCAAGGAGTTATGGAGGAAACATTGAGTGTTGCGCGTTCTGAAATTTCTTGACAGATTTCATCGCCGAAGTAAAACGGACGTAACTCTCTTGTCCGGAGTCCGATTTGAGCAAATAAAGACTCGTTGGAAAGGAAATTTTGTGCACTGTGCAATGGAGTAGAGCTTGAGTATACTTTCTGTTCTGGACATTAAAAAAAATAATAGAGTGAAGGCAGCACCGAAGGATGATAGAGAAGGAGATAACGATGAAACAAAAGGATGCTTTGGGCAAGTCTTCTATAAGTGATCAATCACAACATGGGAAGTAAATTAAAACTGCATTGGTACCTTTTCTTCTTGCATGAAGGGCCATGGCTATGCAACAAAAAGAAGGTATGTGAGAAAGTCGAGCTCTATGACTTTAAATGAAGCGCTTTTCGGGAGGCAACCCGTTTCTTTATATTTTTTACTTTAGAGAGAATAAAGAATGGCACCATCTTATGATGATCAACTTGTGGTTATTAATCTAAGTTTAGTTTCCTTTTTAGAACCACCATCATGTTCATGATAATATTTATTTGTATGCATTGCATTTTGTTATCAATGTGATGTTTCTTTGCGTATACATGTTTTGCACATAGTTGGCTTGGTTGTTTTATATACTTAATGATGTATGCTTCAGTTTCCATGTTAATGCTTCATAGGGCCCTATGGGTATTTTCCTTTTGTGATCTTGTGTAAACGTGGTGTTTAAACAAGATTGTGGACCATCATCGTTAAGTTCGATAAACCTAGCTGGCTTTTCATATGTTTTCATGTTGCTTTGGTTAGTTTATAAGCTTTGCAATGCGCTTAATTTTTCTTGTGCTATAAGAGTTATTGATTTAGGGATAGACATGGTGTTTTTACCCTAGATATATAAACCTTTATGGCTATGGAGAAATTCGGCAACCTAGTTGTAAACATGGCGTTTAGAACTAGGTGAAAACATTGTCTTTGTTTATATGCTTTCCTATCATGTGCATACATGCCTTGCACCACATACACTCATTAGGTTTTTATTCCTCATTAAACTAATTATGCCACAAGTTAAGAATCTTAGGAGACATTGTTGGATTGTTGGCAATTCTATCTACTCCCAACCGTCACCTTGGGGATAGAATGTGCGTTTAAAACGTCTTACGTGCAAGATAAAGACTCTCACTACAAGGAAATTGAAGGATAGCTAAGAAGTGCTTTGTCTTCTTCTTCCATGACTAGCAAAATGCTAAGGATGGGGGAGACCCTGAATCTTCAACACGGAAGTGCAACATGACACTCTAGAAGATAGAATGATAAAGATCAATAACATCTCCGGATCAATGCGCAAGAAGCCACCAATCTCATCAATATTCTGCATGGTCTCGAACGGAAAACACTGGATATTTTTGGATATTTAGAAGCCCCATGAAGTTATGATTCCAACAAATCAAGAATCAAGACAATCGGAGGTTCCTACAAGCGGTTATGCCCGAATCACCGAGTGCAACACGTCCTGAAATCAGTTTTGGACAGCACGCAGCGCTGAAGTAACACGGACATAGCTCCCTTGTTTGAACTCCGTTTTCGATGAATGACCACACGTTAAAAAGGTAATTTCATAAACTTTTCAATAGAGCTATATTTCGATATATTTTCTGTTCTGGACAGAGGGGGGAATCCATGAAAAAGAGACAGCAAGGAGATGATGAGAACAAGAAAGAGGAGATGGTGATGACAACATTGAAGAGAAGGGTGACCAATGACTCCATTAAGCATACAAGATCAAATTCAGAAGTTAGGAGCATTAATAAATCAAGACAAAAGCAAGAGCCACATCGATAAATGGAGATGCCGGAAGAAGGCAACGAAGGATTACAAAGGATGGTAACATCTCCATGGACCTTCTCTTTTCCAAACACAAATTCTTGTAAGTATGCCTTCAACATCAACTAGGTGCAACCTTTTGTTTTTCTTCCAACAATAACATGGCTACTAGGAGGACAACCTAGGTTTCTTTTTACTTTCAATAGATAAGCATGACCATGTGTTCACCTCGATGTTCTATATTGCCTATGCTTACGGAAAGATGATGAAAGTTGCCGCTTTGTTTTACCTACATGAAGTTATACATGTCTTGGCTAATTGCTCTCTACAATATGATCTGAAATTAATTTAAATACCGGCTCTTTTATTTGTGGAGGTGAAATGACTATGCTCTAGACCCACATACATATCTTTGCTCTTTGATTTAAGTTTATGGATAGCTGGATAACTTGTTGTTTTTATGAAAACTTAACTTTTATGCTATCTACATATTTGTGATGCTCTTGCAAAGTTCTACCTACCAAAGCCATATACATATATGTTTTATGATAACAAAACCCGTAGATTGCAAACATGTGTTTTGATGAGTTGGATTAGGATTGATTTCTATGGTTCGAGACTAAGAAGCTGGTCATTCCTTTGTGTAACTTTTCATCCTAGCCTTTTTGTCCATGCATTGTGGGTTTTCACATCGAAAATTTCACAAACTTCGCTGGGCATCCACCCTAAACCAAAAACATCTTTTTGTGATCACCTCCTTGTCCACAACCCAATTTGAGTATGGAGTAAAATTCTCAATGGAGATTCAAATATTCTGCAATATTATGGAATTTATACTTACTTTAGCAGTCATTTCCCCTCTCTTTTATGCTCGAGGACGAGCATCGTTCAAGCATGGGGGAGGAGTCATTCTCTGACACAAATGCTATGTAAGTATTATGTTGCAAAAAGTTTTGAGGAGCAAAAGAAAAAAAGAATAAAAATGAAAAATGAGAAAAAATAATATGATAAGAAGAAAAGAAAAGTAAGAAAAATCGGAAGAATAAAGTGAAAAAAAAAGAAAGAGAGAAAAATGAGAAGGAAATAAAATAAAGAAAAAAATAAAGATGCTCCTCGGTTCTTTTTGCTTCATAAGTTCTCAAGTGACTTGATGACACATCCATACTCAATTCTTCCAACCATGTGCAATCCGATAACGAGGACTTCATTCGTGCCTCGGGATCATCCATTTACCACTTGCACATGTCCACTTATCTAAATGTGTGTGTTTCGTCCCTCTCTCTTTCCAACATTTATTTTCCATGGCCTTTTTGACGAGTCTCGGTAATTCCAATAGACCTCTCTCTTAATTTGACAATATTTCGGATATATGTTTTGCTAGGATTGTTTTTAACCTTCCAAGCTCCACATAAGCCTTCCATTATCACATATGAGTAGAGTAGGTTGAAAATAATCTAGTATAGGCTTGAGTGACTTGACGAGATGACTGTTCCATGGGCTCTTGCAAAAAATTTTCGTTATGTTGGATATGCATCTTTTTGAAAATCTTCCATGTGACAAGGTAATGGTTTGAAGTTCACTTAAGTTTGAGAGCATCATGTTAAATGTGGCTTGTTCTTTATTGTTAGTCTATCTTCCATAATGAAAAAGAAGTCGGTCACAACTTGAACTTTAAAAATAAATTCTTAAGAGAGAGCAATTTGCCTCGTCATGAATGACTAAGTGCAGGGACAACATTGGAAGGCAACATTGGTTTCCCTTTTAAGCAAGGATTGCTTACTCGAGGACGAGCAAGGTTTAAGCATGGGGGAGATGTTGACGGTGAATTTCCGTTAACCTAGAGTACTTGTTATACATTGGTTTGGATTATGATTTGCAACTAACCCGCCACTAGGCATACTAATGATGTAACAAGTTCACACTTGCATGTTGATTTTGGAGTTTGTTGTTTACGCAGAAATCTACGCTAATGAGGAGACTTTCGGGATAAGTTCACCAAGAACTTTGGAAGAAGATAATGAAGCCCGACAAGAGTCAAGACACGCGATGAACATGACTCCAAATGACCCGAGGACCGAAGTGTCAACGTGCAAATTTTCGGGGGACTCAACCGTAAAATAGTGAAGCTTGCATAGCAAGGATTCAAGCCTTAACCGTGAAGGAAACAACGTCAAAGGCCCACATGCAAGTGCACACGAATAAGGGATCACGCAAGAAGCAACCGGGGGAGGAAACCGGGGCCGAATCGGGCCGAAGTGGGCCTGGGCCGGCCGGCCCGGGCCGACCGGCCCGGCCCCACTCCGGGGTCGGTTCGGTCCCCCCTTTGCCCTAGGTGTTCGTCTATTTATTGCCTCCGCCGCCGTCGGCCGCCACATCGAACAAATCATCCTACCGACGCCAATCACCGAAAACCGCCGCCGCAAGATGAGGGAGAGAGTTAGATGAGCTCGTCGCAAGGATCAACGCCGGCGAAGAGAAGGAAGGAAGAGGAGGACTCCAAGCACCGGCCTAGGAGTGTTCCCAAGCTCCATCGCCACCATCTTCATCGACGACATTCTCCGCAGTCTCCATCACCCCTATGTGCTTCAATCCGTGTAAGATGATGGGGTAATGTCTCCGTTCATCCCTAGGATTAGATGGGTACATGCCATGTGATCGCTACTTGATTCGTGGTTTCAATCTATTGTTTTCATGTTGATGATGCTTTGATGATTAAGGTTAGCTACCGTGTTTTTCGGGCGTATGATATCTCGCTACTCCCATAGATTCCATCAACATACCGTGTCCATCATAGGTCTAGTCACGATTACCTTCACGTAGTGACAAGACGAGAGGAGGGAAAGGGCGAAACCGTGGTCACAACCCCCGGTAGATTGGTTTACCACTCTCGTGTAGTAGATGCATACCATGTTATCCTAGATCCTAGGGAGGGAACGCTTATCTTTCTTAATCACTCTCTTGTGTTCAACCTTTACCATTTAGTTTAACCCTAGATTTGTTTGATCTACTTAACTTAGATTAACTTAGGTTAGATTGTCTTTACTTTTAGATTAATACTCTCTTTAAAGGTTTCCTTAGTCAACTAGATTAGTGGTTTGTTAAGCGCTAGTAATCCCCTTGCTCCGCGGATTGACAAGAACCTTGGGAATCCCGTGGTGAAAAAGGTGTGGGGTCCGTACGCTTGCGGATCGTAGAGGGATACATCTTTTATCCGTCAACACAAACATCATTTGCTCCCACAAGTGTTTGAAACAAAATGATTGTACTTTTACATGGCCGGGTAGCCCCACATACTAACATACAAACAAAAAAGGGCATGGTTCCCAGCAATCTTCGGGCCTAAGGAGCGTCGGCCTCGGCGGCGTCCGCAAACGAGAACTCTTCGAAGGCCTCGGCGAGCGCCTCGGCGGCATCGTAGCTAACGCGCCCACGCGCTCCATCGCCACTTCATCCTCGACGCCCACCGGGACAATGTAGCCCTCCGCCACGGCTTTGAAGTTGATCTCGTAGTGAGATCGCACCACTCCAAGAGCCTTCCGGACGCCGAGGTGCGCGAGCGCGGCGCATGCGCCGGAGACGTGCCCACCGAGGGCGCGCGGGCGGCCGGCCAACGAGCTTCCCACCGCGCCTCGCCCTCCTCCACGGCCCGGCAGTCTCGAGGGCCGCGGAATGCGGCTCCAACGGCTCTCGGCTCGGAGGAGTTGTTGGAAGCCTGCAGCGCCTCGGCCCGATCGGTCGCGTGCCCCAGCGCGGTGCGCAGGCCTGAACGTTACCAGCGAAAGAGATCAGAAGGGGAAGCGAACCCTCAAAGGGAAGATCAGTAAAACAAGAGACGAGACGGTGACCTACCTTCAACCTGCTTCTTCTCCACCTCGAGGGCGCGGCGCTCGGCCTCGACCGCCCGCCGCGGTCGACGACGGTGGCACTCGCTCCTTGAGGGACCGCTCCCCGATCCGCACTCGTGATGTTGAGAGCTACCGTTCGCCCTCGAGCTTCGAGAACTCGGTGTTCCACTCCTCCGGCCGACTTCGTGCCGCCTCCCCGAGCGGTACGCTCCCGCCGAGCGCCGACCGGCGTCGGCAAGAGCGGTCCGCTCCTCGCCGGAGCCGCCCCTCGCCCCCGGCGGGCGGTACGCTCTTGTAGGAGCCGGTCCTCCGCGATGGCGAGCGCAACAACCCCGGCGTCGAGGGTGGCCTTCGGCTCGTCGGCCTCCTTGGCCCTCGCTCGCCCGCGCGCGCCCTCTCCTCGGCCCGGCTCGCCGGGCTCGCGCCTCCGGAGCCACGAGATGAGCTCCCCGATTGTCGGCCGGACGGTGACCACCTCCGCCTCCCAGTTGGACGCCAACGTGTGCATCCTCTCCATATCCCCCCGCGCCTGGTGCAGCGCCTCATCCCGATCAATGAGGACTGTGCAAATTCGCTCGAGGGTGGAGGGGCGCGCCGCGGCCTGCCTCTCGCACTCTTGGAGCTGGTCGCGCAGGGCCTCAGCCCGGTATGACAGCCAGCTGTCCGGAGTCCCCAAGGCGTCAGCGAGCGCGTCGAAGGCATCGCACCGCTCCCGAGGCCGGCGGAGCTCGGCACTCATTCGGTCAAAGGCGCCATACTTATCGCGGGCGTGATCCTCGAGCTCCCCGCCGCCAACGCACCGAAACCGATGAGCGCCGCACCGCGAGGAACAAGCATGAAGACGACGAAACCGAAGAAAAGCGGCAACAATGCCTCACTTGGAAGACGCGCCACACCGGGCCGCCGTGGATCCGCGCCGCCTCGTTCAACGCTCGGTTGAGTGCGGCGCCATGATCACGAAGTTCTCCCCACACCGCCTGCTCCTCTTGAGCGTCGGCGAAGGCGGGCGGCTCGTCGAAGCGCCCCTCTCCGGGAGCAGAGTGGCCGGCGTGGGAAGAAGAAGCCTCGGCGCCGAGCCCTCGACCTCCGGCCACCACGTGACCATCCCACCGCCTCACGAGCGCCCCCCTCCTCCGGGGCTCGGGGGAGGGCATGGGGGAAGTTCACCCACCGGTCCCACCCGGCGGCGGGGAGTCGTCGTCCGGGATCTCCACCGCCACCGCCGGGAGCCGTCGGCGAGTGCGGGCTCCTCGCCGCGTCCCCACCGCCGCCTCCGACCGCACCTCCGTGGCCGCGATCTCCCCGCCGCGGCGCGCGGCCGCCGCCTCCGGCCGCGTCTCAACCGCCGCGGGCACCGGGTGGCCCCTCCATGGCGGACGTTGCCGGCAACGCCACCGCAACCGGTGCCGCCGGCCGTACCTCCACCTCCGGCCGCGCCCCCGCCACGGCCGTCGCCCGCCGCGCCTCCACCACGACCGGCGCCCCGCCGCTCTTCGACGGCCGCCGGCCTACGGCCTCGAGGCCTCAACCGCACCTTGTGAGCTCTCGCTCGCCGCTGCCGCCGCCGCGCTCGCTCCCGCCCGCGGCGCCCTCGACGAACGCCGCCGGGTGGGGATGGACGCGTCCGCCCTCAACACCTTGGCCGGTGCGAGGGGAGGCACAGTTGGCACCACCCTGTGGAGATGCAAACAAGCCGTCGGATTTCCGCCCGACGAGCACGCGACCCCCCGAAAGACGATCCCTTACCTCGAAGAGGAGAAGGTGCGCTTCCTCTTCCTCGAGGTCCCCGCGGACGTTGCGGGTGCGTCCCCGCGCGACCGCCGCCGCGCCTCCCGCCATCTCCACCGCGCGCACGGGCACCTCCGCCGCGCGCATGGACGCCCCCGAGGCGCGCGCGGCGCCCCCGCGGCCCGCGCCGCTCCCCGTCGTCGATTGCTCGGGAGCCGGCGCCTCCGCGCCCGCCCCGGGCGATGCCGCTCTTGCCACCGAGACGGCTCGGTGACGGGGGCAGGCTCCCACCTATCGGGAAGGGCCTGCCCCCTGACCTCTTCCTCCTCTTCCTCCTCCTCGTCCGATGACGAGTACTCCTCGGTCCCCGGCGAGGAGAGCCCCCGCGTCGCTCACGCGGACGGTACTCCTCACTCCTCCGCTCGCGACGCTTCCGATGTCGCGTCGCTCGCTCCTTCTTGCGCGCCGCCCTCGCTCCCGCTCTCGCCGCCGTGCCGCGCACGCGAGCGCGCGAGAGCGGGGGGTGGGCGGCTCGGACTTTGCGGCGCTCACGCTCACCAACCGCGTGCAAAACGTTAGAATGCGTCAACAACCCGAGAACTCGGAGAAATCAAGAATGAACTCTAGAACTCCACTCACCGTCGGCCGATGGGCGCATCTCAAGATCCCACGAGGTCCCGTCGTTGCGCCCGGTCTTGGGGTCGATAGCGCACCGCGCCCGGTAGGCACATACTCCCGCGAAGGGGGGCTCGCAGCCGACCACGACCTCGCCAACGCGACGGGGTCCGCCTCCTCGGTCATCTCGAAGATGCGGAGCGGCCTCTCCATCAAAGGGACGATCCGCCGATGGTGGAGGTGGGCGAGGACGACTTCCGCGGTCGCCCCACGGCCCGCCGATTCCTCGGCGCAGCCGGAGAGTGAGTCCAACCGCGCTCGGTGCCGGGACGAAGATAGCCCGTGGTGCCAATAGGCGGGCCTCTCCGGAGCACCGGGCCGATGTAGGGGGGCGAGCCGGGCTAGTCGTTGCGAAGGTAGAACCACCCCCGTTCCCGGCCCCGCATTATTGGTCGTCATCGTGTAGGGGATGTAGTCGTCCTTGTGCGTGCCCCCGCACGGCGAGCAACATGCCGTCGGCACGCACCGTGCGGCGGGTCCTTGGCTCCGTCGTCGGCTAGCCGTGAACAGCCTCCGCACGGAAAAGATGAACCCAGAGATCCCAATTCACCGGGATCCCTAGGAAGCCCTCGCAGACGCCAATGAATGTGGCCGCCTGCGAGATCGCGTTCGGCGCGAAGTTATGGAGCTCCACGCCGTAGTGGTGGCAGAGAGCCCGCATAAAACGGCTCGCCGGCGCCATGAAGCCCCGCTCGTGGAAGCGGACGAAGCTGACCACGTAGCCGCTCGGAGGGTTGGGCGCTTGCTCCCTTCCCGACGGCACGATCCACTCGGCCGGCCGTCCATCCTCGTTCGCCGCCAGCTGGCCAGCGGTTACCAGCTGGTTCAGGACCAGCCGCGTCACCGCCGAACACTCCCATGCCAATGGGTCGACGATGGTGAGAGGTTGCTGGGGAGCCATGCGAGCGTACAAAGAAGCGAAGAACGGGGAGCAAGAAGAGCTCTGAGAACAGGGGCGCGATGGCGAGAACGACTTGGGGGCGCGGGGCGCAAGGAGGAAGAACGATGATTGCTAAGGTGAAAACCGCCCTTTCCCCTTCCATTGGATTTATAGGCCGCAGCGTGCTCTCCGGATCGCACGCCCCGCGCGCATTAACTGCAGGTGGAATATTCCTTCACCGACAAGCCGGCCCCACCACGACCGCGGCAGCCACGCAACCGCTCGCGAGGCCATCATCACGACGCGGTAACCGGGGGCCGTGGCGGTGGTCACATCCGCCCGCCCACTCCGCCCACTACACGCGCGGCCGCGGCGCTCGAAAAGGCGCACCCGCGCGCGACATTTCGCTTGCAACCGTGAGCATTTAATGGCCCTGTCCCTTACTGAGTAAGGTAGACCCTCGAAGCGGCCCGAGCCCCTGGCTCAAATTAACACGACCCTCGATGGGTGCAAACATCGGCCGGTGGCCTCGAAGCCCGTTTGAAATAAACGGGCGCTACAGGTGCCCTCGATTCACAAAAAGCTACTGATCAGCGGCTCGGGGGCTGGCATGGCCATGGACCCTCGAGACCTGCAGATGCGAAAGACGGGGGGCACCCGAGCCGCCACCCCCGCACGGCCCTACTGATCAGAGGTTCGAAGCCTGACCCTCCACGGGTTCGAACAGGCGCCCCAAATCACCAAAGTCAGGGACGACGAGGGCACGCGCGTTCGAGCCTTTCCTCGAGCCTACCGGCTCGAGGGTGCCCCACATGTCGTGTTCGAGAGCCAGCGAGGGCAGCTAGCCGGGGGATCCCACCGAGGGAGAGCTTCCGCACCCTCGGTCCCTAGCGAACGGGACCGAGCCCCACCTAGCAAACCCACGCAAGCGCTTTAATGGACGCGTCTCCGGACCGCGCAGCCTACCCTTATCAAACGGGGCATGGGTGTCCACTTGAACCACCCGCTAACAACTCGATGAGGAATCCGCAATCCGCGACCCGATCAATGGGGGTTGCGGAAACCTCACCCTCCGTCCCGTGGAGGGACAGCGAGGGTGCGTTGAAAGCAAGTCGTAGAGCTCTCCCCGATCGCCTTGAACGGGCCCAGGCTCGGGGGCTCGACGCACAGCTACACCTCCTGAATTGCACCAGCCGTGGGTAGTGCGAGTCGCGTGTGCGTCACCGAAGCCGGCTGGAACATCACCGACGCCGGTTGGAACATGTACCACGCCCGCCGACCGGATTCCACGGTAAAACCCCCCGCAGAGCACTCACGCTCTCCGCAGGCTTCGGGGGCTAGACCCGCGACCCCGCCGACGCGGCCCCACCGAAAGCTTTAGCCACCGGGGGAAGGATGTCCTATCGTAGGTTCCAGCATTTGTGGGAGCCTAGCCTCGCATACCCGCGGATGCTCGGGGTCTACTGTCGGGGACAGCCCTGAGGGTCCCCTAAAACAACCGGGGAAATCCTTCTTAAAACCTACAAAAAACCAAAACAAAATGCATCCCACTTAAGTGCGCACATGGGGCACGGCCCACACACCGCGGTGGTCCCCGCGGCCCACCGCAGCGGCCCACTCAAAGGCCCCCTCGAGCAGGTTCCGCCTCGCTCGAGGGTTCACACCTCCCTCGAGCGGGTTCCGCCTCGCTCGAGGGTTCACACCTCCCTCGAGCGGGTTCCGCCTCGCTCAAGGGTTCGCCTCCGACTCGCTCGAGGCTCCCTCACATGCACGTCCGTTCCCCGCACGCGGGTACGGAGATTTAATGCTCGACACGGCGGGGGCGGCGCCATCATGCGCCGGGGATCACGCCCGGTCTTGTGGCACCAACTCTCTAGGGGGAACCCATCCCCGCCACTGTGGGGGACCGTGCGACGCGGCCAGTGTCAGCCCCGTGACACTGCGCCGCCTACTCCCGTACGGCTAACGTGCCGAGCCCTCCAAGGGGGGGGCGGCCACACCCTCGAACCGCTTTCTCGTGAACTTGCGGGGTCGGGTCATGACGCTAGACCGGCGGGACGCCATCCCCGCCACCGTTGGTCATGTGCGGCCGTCCCCGTGCTCGCAACGCCACGCCGGCACCGTAACATCCACTCCGGTGCCGTGCGGCGCGCGGGGAGCGGGACGCCGCCACGCCTACCATTGTACCCCGTACGGATCACCGTCGCAGCCTCCGTCAAGCCTTTCGAAGACGCCACGGCCAACTACTACGCCCCTACCCTCGAAACTATCACCGTTCGGGTACAAGATACGCCATGATGACCGGATCGCGGCAAGGACCGTCAATGCGGCCACCTACTATGCGGCGTTGCACACCATACTTCCCCATGTAGCCGAATAGTGCGGCATGCTTGTAATTCACCCTCTCCTTGGTCTATAAGAGGAAGGCATTGACGCTGTTTGACCAAAAATGACAAGCTCCTATCGGAAGATCTTCGTTCTTCGGAGTCTCGGCCAAAGAAAGCTCGAAGCATTGAGCAATACGGAGGTCGTCCCAAATTTGGGTCTTAGCACCGTTATCCGCAAGCACCCTTTTGTACCAATTTCTCCCACCGCAATTGGGGGCAAGGGCCGGTCCTTGAAGACGTCTTGCCACGGGGAAGGCCTAGATAAAGCCGCTTTGAAAGGAATTCTTTGAGATTCACTGCAATAAACTCGCGAGGATCGGAAATTCCCACGGGACCGAGGAAATAAGACGTCGAATTAGCCTCGGTGCGGATCAAAAGCTCGGTGGAAAGCTCCGTTGAGAAAAGGCGGGGGAGAAATCCGAGGTAGAAATCGAAAAGATAGTGCCGAATGAAGCTTATGGGGAAGGAATTTATTTGAGCGACTTGATTTTGACCCGCCATTGGGGATTTGAGCTTGGGGAAAAGATGACCTAGGGTTTGGATCCGGACGGAGGCTCCGATGGATTGCGAGGGAGAAAGAATAGGTGTTGAACAGATTCAATTTGACGACGTTCTCATAACAAACCGGCTTTATGCCAAACCCTTGAGTCCTTTGTCGTGTCGTCGAGTTCTACGAGAGGGTTCATCGATCCGTCGACCTCCATAAGTACCGGCAACCTTGTATCATGTCTAGTATCATGCGGTGGATTTATATTGTGATGCAAGTAGTCTTGTTACCATGCTTAGTATCATGCGGTAGATTCAAGCTTGGTTCAAGAGGGTTTATTGTTAGGTCATGAGCCATGCGGTGGGCTAAGATCTAGCTTGAGGCTAGTTATCGGCTCTATTAGATTTTGGCAATATCTAATAGATTCATTAAGTTACCATGTGTTGTTTGAGTTTTCACTTTATGTTTAAATTCACGTAACACTCTTTTGCCCCATTTAGATTGATTTGGATCGGCTCTAATCCTGTTCATGATCTTTGCAATTACATGTTCATACCTTGCCTCAAAAGGGCATGTGGATCACGTGTTTGTTAAATAGCTGAAACCGAACCAATCTAGGTTGTTACATGTTGCGGGTTCAATCTTGTTAATTCGTGTAAATCTTGACAGAACCGGGTATCATGCGGTAGATGCAGTTTTTTGGGTTGTCTTAAAGCAAATCATCCGGTGGATTAGATCTTTAATTCAATGTAATAGATTTATCATTTTGGCAATGTTTGTTCCTTCTTCATGGATCCCGATTCGGTTGTTCAGCCGCATTCGGTTGTGCTTTCACGAGTAAAACATGTTTAGCATCATGCTTGACGAGGTTTTAAAGTACGTAGACATGCGGCGGACTAGTGCTTTGGGCCTATGCATGCTTGTTTATTACATATTTATGGTCATGCTTTACTTCATTTATTGTTTATTGTTATTTATCATTGAGGATCGGTCATGGCTTCGTGCACGTGTAACTTCATTCAAGTAAAGACCGATTTTTCATCATGCTTATGTCACCTGTTCGGCTATGTTCTGTTTGACACTTTGAAGCTTCCGAATGGTTTTTAGTTTGCTGGCAGATAGCTTCTTATAGCTATATGTCATCTCACATGGCTTTTCTAGCTGTAAATATGGAACTGTCTGGTACCACCTGGCAAGTTCCAAGCTTTGGAATTTAACTACTTTGTCTTTTGTTAATTTTCAGGGAAAATTGACTGGCACGTCTTGGAATCTTTTCGCGTGTGAAGCTAGCTTGTTCGGCTTGCTGTGTGCTTGACGTAGGGTGCAGATTTTGCGTCAACAGTAGGCACATGGCCGAACCTCGTTAAAAAACATTGTGCCTCGGTGTGGTTCTCAGTTGTGTGATCTTGGGATTTGGCTTTGCGTTATTGGGGTTATCGCTTCCACGCTTTGATTCTAACAATCATGTATCCGGATCTGATCTTTATATGCGGTGGTGGAGCAAGGAGAAATGGCAACTCCAACCACAAACCATCTTCTTCAGTATGTGGATCTCAGTCATCCTTCTTTGCTTTGGTTCAATTAGTGTTGCTCGATGGATTGCTAGCGTAAAGAAATTGAACACTTTTTTTATTCAAAGATTGGGGGATCTTTGTACATTGGCTTTCCCCTCAATTTTCAGTTCCATTTATCTTGAGAATGGTTCGGTCCTTTCATTGGGAAGCTGTACATTTTGCTGCGGAGACATGTATATACATTCTGAGTTCTTGTGAATTTTTTTTAGAGTTATAGGTACTTAACAGCAAAGACCATCAAAATGTTTACAGCACCGTTAATCAGCAGTGATAACAAGTGACGGGAGCAAAAGAGGAACTATGTAAGAAATAAACAAAGATGACACAATCCATGAGACTTAAGACACGTCTCTATTGAGTGTTTGGAGATGCGTGGTTACAACTCACATCTCCTAGAACACGGCACGAGTAAAGACGTGTCTCCCATGCACACAAAAAGGTGACACATTTTGTATACAAGCGTCTCATTTTACTTCACCTCTCAAAAGAGACACATGTTTGTTACAACACATCTCCTTTGTGTTTCCTCAAAGGAGACATGTGTTTACTATCAGCGTCTCTCATTTATTTTCGTACATCAAAGACACAATTTGTTATTATGCGTCTTTGTCTTTGCGCTCTGACAACACTATCTACCTGGCGGCTTTGTCTCATTAACCCCTAGTGCTCCAACAATTGCACTCTATAGCCACACATCCCACTTGCGTCTGCGCCGCTGGCCTGCCATGCTGATTTTTGCCGCCACCAGTTAGCGCGCCGGCGGGCCGCGCGTGCGGCTAATAAAGGGGGCCGACGCCATTGGCGCGCACACGCGCTGCAGAGCCCACGGCCACTAGTAGCTCTAGTGTAGCAAACACGAGAAGTTGCAGCCCGAGAGCGCAGCCGGGCCCTCGGGCCACCTCCACAAACGCGCCCCTAGTGTCCACGGCCACCGGCCCAGCACACGCCGCGCCAAGCGCGCAAGCTCCTTGCTCGCCGTCGTGCTCTGCCAGCAGGCCGTGCTTCTACCAAGGTAATTAATTTTCCCCCTTTTATGTGATCATGCCTAGATGGAGGATGATCGGGGAGTACATGCTTGGATATTTACTATTTTTTGCATGATTATATTGTATCTCAAGAACCAGACCTGTGATGAGTACTTAACAAGGCTAAAGTTATTCATCATCGCAGTAGAGGCCGACAAGTCGAATAAGAGGAAGTCTCGTATTTGTTGCCCACGTGTGGATTGTGAGAGTGTCTCGTAGTTTCCTAGTGCAATGGATGTGCATGCTCAATTGTTCATCCAGGGCTTCATGGATCGCTACAAATATTAGATCAAGCATGGAGAGGGTGCGCTTAATGATTAAGACCTGCAGGCTGGTCGTATGGGTCACCCGTGTTTCTCTGAGGACCTCATCTCTGAACAACAACACAACACTAGTGAGGAGACGAATGTTCTTAACACGCATCACCTTTATCTTGCTCAGGTGATGCGTTATGGAAGTGTTCAGAGACGTGGCATTTCGGTTTGATTGGCCCTCTCTACCGCCCCCCCCCCCCCCCCCTCTCTGTACCATCCTGCTCATGCATATGCTATGCTCAATTGAGTGTTAATTTTCTTAGCAAATGGTAGTCGTTAATCAGCACACACTTTATCCTACTTGTTGGATTTATTCTCAATCGGAAATTGATGGTCGGGGAGCACAACATAAAGGCGGAGGCAGTCCTCACCTATTAGGCTAGTCTTTTGGGTTGTGTTAGGCCCAAGTTCTTGTTGTTGTGGACTTTGGTGGACCTAGGCCTGTTAAGGCGCTAGCTCGTGGGTATAATTTCCCGGGTCGGATTCCGCTGCACTCTCTAACAAGTGGTATCGGAGACAAGTCGGATTAACATGTGAAAACATATCTGGGTCACACATTGATGGGGGAGCCCGTTAATGTCTCCATGAAGTCACGAAAATCCTTGTGACATGAGAATTGCACTCGAGCCTGTAATAACCTTTCATGTTGTGCACATGAGTTATCATGTGATAGAAGAGTTGGGCTCGATGTGTGGCGTGGGAGATTGTTGGATTTAGTCCCATATCGGAAATTGATAGTGCGGGAGCACAACATAAAGGTGGTGGCACACTACCGGAAAGACGACCTTTGCCGTGCGCCATTTCTTTTGCCGGGCGCTTTCTATCGGGTGCACGGCAAAGGCCACTCTTTGTCGTGTGCCTAGGAACAGCCGCACGGCTCAGGTAAACGCATGGTGAAGACATCTTTGCCGTGCGTCTAAGCACGGGCGCACGGCAAAGGTCCCGGGCACGTGCGCCGCCCGTGCCACGACGGATGGCGGGGGTGGACGCTAACGGTCGTTAGCCTTTGCCGCGCGCCCATATGAAACACACGGCAAAGATTTTTGTAAAACTTTGTTTTTTTGACTTCTTTTGATTTGTCCACTGCAAATGTATTACTTTGTACTTTGTATCTCAAGTTGGTACTCATCTCAATTTATTTGGTATTTTTTATGAATTTCTTTCCTTAAAAGGATTTTCTTCACATAAATCAAAATTGAACTGCAAGTACATGAAATGATAATGTAAAGTTTGTGGAAAAATGATATTCGTGTAATTAAGTCCTTTTTAAGACCTTACCGGCCAAATTGGTTGAAATTATGTACATTTTATTCACGAAGGATGAGAATCGACGTTCATTAGTAAAGTTTTTTAATTGTAAAAAAATGCAAATGAAGTTAGAAAATCATGAGATTCATCGAGAGGTCATGATATGTGATGGGAAAGTTGTGATAAAGAGTAGGGAAGGTTTTGAATATTTCGTCACCCATAGTGTTTAGAGTCATCTCATTTGGTTTGTAAACTTAGTAAAATTTGAATTATGTTTTTGACTTCAAAACATTTTCTCTAGTGAACATACAACATGCAATTGTCTCATGTTAGTTTATAGTAATTTTTACATCTATTTAAACATTTATGCATAATATTTACAAAAACCTAAAATTCAATGTAACCACTTTGCCGTGCACCAAACCGTGAGGCACACGGCAAAGGTTGTGGGGACCCACATGCCGGCCGGCCTTCGCCCCCACCGGTGGCCGGGCGGATGGGCCCGTCTTTGCCGTGCGCCGGCCCGATGCGGTACACGGCAAGGTTGGGGGCCCACATGCCGGCCGAGCATTGTGGGCGTCGACCCCCGCCCGGTGGGCGGGCGGTGGGCACGTCTTTGCCGTGCGCCGGCCCCATGCGGCGCACGGCGAGAGGTCGGGTGGGGCCCACATGTCGGCCGGCCATTGTGGGCGGCGAGCACCGATCGGTGGCGGGCGGGGTGGGCCGTCTTTGCCGTGCGCCGGCCCCAAACGGCGCACGGCAAAGGTTGGGGGCCCACATGCCGGCAGCCATTGTGGGCGTCGAGCACCGACCGGGGGGGGGCGGGTGGGCTCGCCCCAAGCGGCGCACGACAAAGGTTGGGGGCCACCCGCCAACCGGCCATTGTGGCCGTCGAGCACCCGGCCCGGCTTTGCCGTGCACTAGCCCCCCCCCCCCCCCCCCGCGCGGCTCACGACAAAGGTTGTGGGGCCGGTTGGGTCTCTTCTTTGCCACGCGACCCCGACCCGCCCGCGCCCCCGACTCGCTCTTGCCCCGCCGCCGCGCCCGACCCGCTCCCACGCCGTCGTCGCCGCGCCCCCGCCCCCCGCCCCCATCATGCCACCACCGGCCGCGCCACCGCCCGCCCCCCGCCCGCCCCCGGCCACGCCACCGCCCGCCCCCCGCCGCGCCCCCGCCCCCGCCCCCCGCCGCCGTCCACCCCCGCTCCGGCCGGCAAGGTGCCCGGATCCGCGCCCCGGACTCCCCCCCTGCTCCCGGCGGAGGCGCCCCGGCGGCGCCCGCCCTCCCCGGCCGGCCACAAGCGCGGGAAAGGAGGAGGAAAGGAAGAAGAAGGAAAGGGAGGGAAGAAGGCGGAAGGAAAGGAAGGGAAGAAGGGGGAAGGAGGAGAGGGAGAAGGAGGATGGGTGGTGCTCTCCGGCCGTGATCTCACACCATGCCGTCTCGACACGTAGGCCATCCTCTCGGAGAGCACTCCCTCAACCTCTATCGCAATTAGATGAAACTACTATGATGATCTATCGTTCGTTACACTAATGAGTAGTGATGCATAGATATGTGATGACCTATGTAAGATTAAATTTGTGATGAGTAGCTTGAACTCAAAAAAATAAAATTTGAGTACTACCTATATATGTTGCTTATGCTCAAGTGGAAAGAATGGCGAGTCTCATGTGTCCGGCCATCGAGCCGTGGGAAGAGCATTTGTTTTGTGGCCCGTCCTTTGTGTCGTGGTCTTTCTTTGCAGGTATTGAAACCTTCCCGTACATGAGAGGTGCTGCCGAATTTTTTATCTAACTACGTTGCCTTGGTCTAATTTTTGCGGGAGAGAGCGCCCGCCACCGCATCCACCGTCCAAGGAGTAACCCCGGCCGTCTCCTCGGACGTCCGGGGGAAGGAGTAGCAGGAGGAGACCGTGTTGTTGTTGCCTCTTCGGGCTCCGTCTTGCCGCCCGCCCCGTCTTCGGCCTGTTCAAGCTACTAGGTGAGCATGTGCGAGATGACCCCCCTCCTCCGCAATTTATTTACCTAGGTCAGGTAACCTAGTTAGGCGTCTCCCGTTCGAAAGGGATACGGTTGTAGATATGCATATGCTTGCATATCTATGATTGTATCCGTTTCGAATTGTCCACGTTTTTTGAATAGCTTTCGAGGATGTGTAGATGGGTTTAGTTTCCATGTTCGCTCCAATGCGGGACGAGTTTCGGCACCACCTTCCTGTTGTTCTCTGGTTATGTATCCGGAGAACAGGGTGGGGAGGTGCTGCTGAAATTCTGTCTCAGATCGGAGTAGAGCATGGAAACTAAACCCGTCTACACATCCTTTCGTGGGATTAGGACCTATTTTTACCTACGACTAGCATGATAGACAACATGTAGAAGCAATCTACTTTATAAAATCTCCTAAGAATTCTGTTTTCTGCACCAACTTGTTATATCACTAGTTAAAGGATGGATAACCGAGAGTGGATGTACACGGGTTGGAGGAATAAGTGAGACTACTTCGCTGAATTCGCACGCAACATGGATGCATTTTGTAAAAAGGCATTTGAGAAAGGACAATATAAAGCTCTATGTCCCTGTAGTAAGTGTGAAAATACGAAATACCAATCTAGGCTCAACATGGGTAAACACATTGTGGCGCCTAGGTTTGTGAAAAACTATACCCGGTGGACTTGCCATGGTGAAGCACATCGTGCGAGAGAAGAGGTCTTGAGGTAACGCATCGAGACTTTTGATGCATAGTCCACCGTGCGCCATGGACCAACCTTTGCCGTGTGCCGCTCCACTTGACGCACGGCAGAGGCGTGGTCAACCGTGCACCTTGACCACTCTTTGCCGTGCGCCGAGCCACGTGGCGCACGGCAAAGAGTACCACCATTCCCGAGCGTGTTCGGCGGCCCACGGTAGGGAGGGTGTGACGCCATCTCCCCGCGGACGACCGTCAACACCTTTTCTTTGCCGTGCGTCACATATTACGCACGGCAAAGATCCGTGCCGTGCGTTGCCTTTCCACAAGGCGTACGACAAAGGTCTTTGCCAGGTAAAAATGCACCGTGCACCCTTTGCCGTGCACTTGGGCAAAATGCGCACGGCAAAGGTTGTGCCGTGCGTATTGTAGCCTTTGCCGTGCGCCGCCGGCGCACGTCAAAGCGCGCGAATCCGGTAGTGGCAGTCCTCGGCCATCGGGCTAGTCTTTTAGGTTGAGTTAGAACCAAATTTTTGTTGTTATGGACTCCATTAGACCTAGGCCTATTGATGCGCCGGCTCGTGGGTATAATTTCCCGGGCCGAATTCCGCTGCGCTCTCTAACACTAAACCCTGACAAGTGAGCACTTTTACTTCTGAAACTGTATAATCCAGGACATAATAGTTCGGAAGGACGAACGGTGATGTGGATGAGGAATAAAGATGTATGTGAGGTCGTTCACTTGAACTAATACTTGAATTATAATTTTCTGTCTCCCATAGAGCTAAATGGTTTTATAACTAAAATAAATAACCAGTAAACCAGATTTTTGTTAGCAAAAACCTCAAGCTGAAAATACAATAATGTATCCGATTAATGTGTTGAAATCAGCTTTAAGGCCCATTTGGGGAACTTAATGAGGGACAAAAGATAAACAGGAATGGAGGCAAGCCAAGTTTTGATCAAGACCACTTTATCTGAATATGGGCCCGTTTGGCACAGCTCGGCTTCACACCGTAGAGCTGTTTTTTAGAAAACAACTCCATGAGCAACTTCATGAGCAGGGGAGAGAGTCATGTTTTTCAGCTTCACCATGTGCTTAACTCGTGAGAGTGAGTTTTCGAGAAGCCGACCGGAGAGTTGGGGAGAGAGTTGGTTGTTTGGCTATTAAAGTTGTGAAGCTGCTCGTGAAGCTGCTCATGAAGCTGTACCAAACGGGCCCTATGATAGTAACCTCCCCCTCCACCTTGCAATTCTTCTTAAAATCTTATTTAATAAGGGCAGTACGTCTTCTCTTTTGAGTTTACCACTTTGTTCTAAGTTAATTGGAATAAGCTCACTCTTGTGAAAATTGATTCTCATCCCGGAAATTTGCTCAAATAAAGCTAAAACCCCTTTGAGATTCTTCAATTATATGACGCTCTTCTATACCAGGGAAGAGGATTGTGTCATCTTCGTATTACTGTAGCGAGATGACACCTCCTCTCTGATCAGACCTTGGCTTGCGGCTTTAGCTAACATTCTAGTTAACACATTTTCCTGTCTTAGACCTTTTCCTGTTTTAAATAAGTTGCTATCATTTCCATGGTATCTGATAACATTACAGTAGTGTAACCAAACCAAGAGTGTAATGGCCCATTACACCAACAAAAGCACTGCAAACTCATTCTGTCTACATTTAATTTGCATTACCATTGTATACCAACCAAACACTATCTAAACACAGTATTTTTCATGAAGCACACATGTTACATATACATATACCTTTAATACTTTGTATTTGCATGTGTAGGAGAAGTCATTTTGTATGCGTGCATAACTTCCACATAATAATTAAAAAAAAAGAACTTGTTATCATACACTGTTAGGCATGAATGAAAGGTGTTCTTCTCTACCACATGAGGGACAATGACTTCCTGCATGTACATGCAGTATGATAAATGAAGATCAGCATCCAACACGTTACTCCCATGTGCATGATTTCTTGTATGTACCATATAATCCACGAAAATCTGCATCACTTGCTGCCCATGCATGATTTCAATGTATGTACTACCGTACGTAATAAGGAGCTAACAAGGACTGTGTATATCAAGTGCATGCATTGTGTGGGAAATATATCAAGCTAAGTGCTGTGTGGAAAATATGGGTGCCACTTTTCCTATATGTGCATTTATTGGTATTCAAACCGTGGAGTTGTTGGGTGCAACTTAATTAACTGGTACTCTCCTATAAGGCTACAAATAGAATATCTATACTGCCCCAATTCTGGCGTTCGATTCGATCCTTGCCTACAAATACCGCATGTGTGCTGGTGTTCCGATGACCCATATCAGCATCAACTGATACCTCGCTGTCTCTCTCTCTCTCTGTCTACCCTAGTTGCACCTACTCATATTGATCGATGGCTTCCGCCAATGGCTCCGTGCATAAGATGGTGGCTCCTGTAGCTGCCTGCATCGTGCTGGTCGTACTGTCCATGGGTCCGCTGGTGATGGCCGATGTGGAGGATGACTGCGTCCCAATTTGTCTTCCTGCATGTGATGACTTCAGTTCCAAGGTTTGCAGCAGCCTCGGTGCAATCTTGCCTATGCCTATACTGAAGAATCTGGATTTCTTGTATCCGACTTGCGAAGTGCGGGTCACTACACTATGTAAGGCCCTCTGCTTCAACATCTGCAGCCTCAACACCCTGACGCCGAGTGCCCCCATGCCAGCGCCGGGCAGCACCGCCGCGCCACCACCATGCAAGCCCTAATAATGCTACTACCTGCGTGCTACTTTCAAATATTACTACTGCATAATCAAAATATATCTATGTAATAAAATGCCCTAGCTAGCTCCTGATATATGAGCCTACATACTGCTAGACGAAGCATGGGTTCAATGTGTGCTTCTGATGCTCATGGGCTGAGCCGCATACTATGTATCCAGCGATATGCTGTCAAACCGATGCTTAATGCATTACTACAACTATATATATAGTCTGTGCGTTGCACGGGTCTTAAATATAATTCAAATAAACATATGCAGGTGACTTTGCATTGCTAATATTTGGAGTATAAGGAGCTAATTATTGGAGTATAAGGAAACGCTGAACTTTAGTTTGCATCATAGGTTTCCTCATCGATAGAATCTCGTGACGTGAAATTCTTATGGAACCCCTCTTACAAATTGTCGTTGCAGAAATGCAATTTTCGGTTGACCACTACGATATATTTATTATTCATTTGTAAACTGTAAATCCTAAATGCTATTTGCATATATCTTTTATAAAAATTGTTAGATACAAGAAGAAGTTCTTGTATTTGGTAGCAGGTAACTCATTGTAGCAGAATGCTAACATCTGATCATTGGCAATGCTTTTGTTCAGTCGTCCACACTCTGAAATGGTATTATATATGATATTTTAGCAGTCCCACCCTTGTCGTGTTAGCATTAACATATAGAAGATGCAGTAACATCTTTGCTGCAAATAGTTGGCACTTGCAGTCAGCCTGTTTGAGAATGGCAACCGCAAGTCTCTTCCAACCATGACTTGGATCTCGTGTGGACGTGGCAACACAGCCAGCTGATGATCATCATTTGGATCTTGTGGTAGTATTATTGGGTTGCCATGTGTGCAATAGGCAGCTTTCAGTAGAGTGGATACGCCAGCTACCTTGAAGAGGGATAAGAAGCGTCTACCCAGTTTGTTGTGAAGTATTGTGAATATGTCCTCCTCATGCCAGTGGTCATTACAATATATTAAATTATCAATGATCATTGGTTGTCATAATGTCGCAAGATTAATACATTTTTATTAAGATTCTAGTGCATGTATATAATTATTAAAATTTTATAGGCAGCATCGTTGATTCACCTGTCACATGACCTTGTGTCCGCCAATGCCCCCCCCCCCCCCTCACACGTGGCAGTCCCTAGTTGGTTCCTAAAGGCGGAGGAGTGTGTGCATGGCATTGCAAGGTGCTCAAACAGGGTGCACATCCCCCTATAAATAGAAGGGAGCTGGGATCCTAGAATGAGAACAACACTTCGAACCAAGACTCTTTGATTATGCCAGGTGGAGAGGGGTGAGGAGTGATATGTAGGCTGCTGGATGATGATTCATTCATCTTTTATCAAGTCATGTACCTCAGCAGGTGCCTATGTTCTTCATTTAGACTAAACTAAGTATTCATGCATTTCTCATTTAGACAAAAGTCATGTTCATGCATGGATGATATGTTCTTATGTTCTTCCTTTGTTCTTGATCTAGAGGCGCAAGTTCTTCATGACATGGCCCTTTTGATTCTATTGTCGAAGTTCATATGATCTTATATCTGTTTGCACAGCTATCTAGCTTTGATCTTGTTAGAGTGTGCGAATGAGTTGGCATCTGTTCTTCCTATCGCTGAGTTGTCTGATGATGAGTGGTATAGTCCGCTCTCATGGGTTCGTCTCTCCGTTTCCGTACAAAGTACTATGGCATTGTTACATGTGGACAGACGTAACCTTGTTATAGTAGTAATTGGTGGTGTAGACGTGGTGGCTAGACTACAGGTTATCCTTCATTTGCCCCATATCTCATGGCTTGGCTAAGGTAGGCCACGATAGTGACAGTTGTTGGACTACCTGCAAAAAAGACATACAAATATGGACGCATGGGAAAAAAGCATGTAACTTGGTTGCAAAGCGTGCAACTTGGCAACTTGGGACCACTAACACCACTAAAATTTGAAATGAAACCCATCATTATAAGGACATGTAAAACATATAGTTTCTCTCTAAGCACTTAGAAACTATGACACATGCATGCATACAAGCAGTTCATACAACACATACTTTATGTAACTGTAAATAAATTTCTGTACACCATTATGTCAGACTTTGGGATCAATATAGTCCAAAGGGTACTGACATATTTGATTTGTAGGAAATGAGAGACTGGAGAACTAAGAGCGCTAATGGTTATCAAAGAGCACGTAAAACTCAACGTCTAGTTCTTGGTGGTTGTATTATTGTGCGTGAGATCAAAGGAACAGTCTGTTGACGCGAAAATAGGACGTCACCTCTCGCGCGAAGCACATGTGACTCCCAGTGTCCGTAGTGAGGCGTGCCACCAATCGACCCGTTGATTGACAATGGAAAAATATTAGGGATCGGCTAGAAAATCGATGGCCTTTTAACAACACGTGTATCAGCCAATCGGCCGATACGAGTAAAACGGGACCGGCCGGCTCGAGAGCGACCATAGCGCGGGTGTGAGAGTAGATAGATCGGCCGGAATCGGCCGTTCGTGACGTCCGCACTCGAACGAGTCGAAATTGGTTGTAGTGTTAGAAGCCGATTGGATCTAGATCTAGTGGGATATTTGGTGATAATAGCTAAGAACCACAAGAATTGGTACAAAAACTTGCGGATCTAGCTAATATCGGTAAAGGGTGAATAAAGAACTAGATGAAACCTCGGCGATGCGGCCGGAGGTTAAAGCCTACGGTTATTCGGTGAAACGGTACTCACAAGCTTGCGCAGCCCGATGAACTTGAAGGGCGGCATTGTAGAAAAGAGAAAAGCGTAATGGCGAAGTCACCAAAAAGTAGATGCAGTAAAAGTAGATGTTGTAAGTAAGGGGTTTTCCCGGAGGCGATTTGTTTGGTATTGGTGTGTACACTTTTCCCCCCGACCACGCGGGGTTGCTATTTATATCCCGAGGACAACCCAACTCCTAGCCGACTACGACACTATTTGCTTGCATCTAATAAAAGGCAAAAACTTACTAAGAATAGAAAAGGATTCTGGTAGGAGTCAAAACTCCCTAAAAACTGACTATTTGACCCGTTGTCAATCGAGGAGTGACCCACCTCCTCTATGCCTTCCTTCTAGTGTATCTCTTTGATTACCGCCTCCTTTCTCTGCATCAAACGATCCTTTGGTTGACCATCGGTCGAATGGTTGACCCACCAGTCTGTTGGTAGAGTTGAAATTCTCTGACTATCGGCAGGTCCTGTTGACCAACCTGTCTCTCTCTACAATCGGCCTATTATACTCTGTTTTTCATCGGCTGCTTCTCCTCATCCTTTTTTACCTGTGTTCCAAAAAACGGTGACAACACATGCCCCCTAGTTTCGGAGTAAATAATCTTTTGCTCCGAAATTTCCACAAATCCGTTATCTTTCTCAATTCGAAGTTGGCCAAAGTATCCAAACAAATCTTAGGATCCATAAATACATCTACCTCAGCTCTCTTTTCCCCAATCTTTTTGCTTCAATAGTTCAAGCTTCCGGACAACGAACCCTAAGCTCCAGAGTTCTTGCTGATTCATGGTGTCTTCAAGTTCTACCGGAGGTCCTCATTCAGCTTCTGCGCCCCTAAAGTCGTCTCTTTCTTCAGTTCACCTGGAATTTCCCCTGCTCTTCTGTTTTTATTTGTCCTTGAATGCCATCGTACTGCCTTACCTAGATTCATTCGATTTCTTCAAGAACTTAGATCCAATCTTACCATTCCCATTGATGATAAGCCTAGTCTCACTTTTCTTGGACCAATGGGTGATGTTGAATCCCTTTTAAACATGCTTCCTTGAATTTGGCCAATGGGGATGGTTGCTTTAGATCTTGGATGGGTACGCTAAAGGATGGAGAAATTGGTACCGAAGGGTATCTGCTAAGAACAGGGGTTCCTGGGAGAAGGATAAGATCATCAATGTATCACTCTATCTTTGTCTAATATGTCTCGGAATGAACCTCTCCTAATAGTCGCCTCTTATTTTTGGTTTGATGCTATTAATGCCTTTTAATTCGGTCATGGGCCGATGTCCCCAACTTTGGCTGATGTCCTTTTGTTGGCTGGTTTGGATATTTCTTCATCCAATGCCCTCTTCAATTGTCGTGACCTTAAACTTTCCCACTGTTTATAAACCAAAAATATGGGTGGCTGGTCGGGATATATCTCTGAGCATATGAAGGAAGATACCGTAACTGACCGAGAACATGTGGCTTGAAAAAATCGTATTTTGCGGCAAATCCTTTGGCCCTACCTCCAATTACCAGATTATAGACGAACAGTTAGCCATTGGGTCTTCCATTCCTCTCGGTAAAGACCTTTTGGGAGCGGTGTACAATCCCTTCATCAAGTGGCCGTTAGCCTGCCAACCAACTCCACAATAGGTACTCCAGGAGGTCTTTGGTGGTTCATCAACATGTGGTTGAATCTTCACCTCCGAGATAGATTGGAACAAAATATCTTTGATATGTGTTTTCCAGGAGATCAGCCTGATGGTACTCCGATTGTTAAATGCCGATGCATGAATTTTGGAGAAGCGGTTTTTGTATTCCAAAGACATAAGAAGACCCCATCTCGTATAGTAGAACATCTCAGGAGCTTTTACCTTAGCTTCAATCCATGATGTGAATAGAAAGAATAACTAAATAACAATTGCTTGGATGCTTACCATCATCCAAACTCCCCCTAGATCAAACTTCCCTCTTTTTGATCTTAAGTTCACATTCTCCCCCTTTGGTCTCATATCCTTGAAACCACTAGCTTGCTTAAACCACTAGCTTGATTTGCTCTCACATTCTCCCCCTTTGGAATAAAATCTCCAAAAATCCCAAAACAAAAGGGTCCAAGGAAACTAGCAAGACCTAGCAAACATAGCTCAAGGAGAAATGTTAAATGCAAGGGAGAAAGCCGCATGAACCATGATCCATATGTATGATCTCAATGAAGATACCACATGTGAGGATAACTAAGGTGGGTCACAAGCTCATGAGACTAACATGATACAAACTGAGCTCCCCCTAAGTGTGTGCACAAAAAGAATACCACTTGTAGGACAAGGGTAGTGAGAAACAAGTGCACAACTACAAACTTGAAAGATAAGGAAGCTTAGAGCATATCATGCAAGGAGGTAGCTTAAAAGACAAGAGATAAGACAAATGGGTTCTTGTTACATTACCACTTGTAGATATCACTTTTAGTCTTTTGATCATTGCATACCTCCGGGGGATGATCCTCTCTACCTTGTTGGCACCACATTGAGATGAGCCACTTGGAAATGATATCACTAGATGACACCACTTGAAAGAAGCTTGCATAAGAGACACTTGGGGTACCACAAGGATTAGGAATGTATGAGTACATTGTCTTTGAACTTATAGACATAAGCTCGCAAGGACATGACTCAATTGCATGAAGCTCATATTGCTATTTCCACTCTTTTAGAGATGTTAGATCACATTGAGAGTGAAATAGCATTCTCTTAGAATGAAATACCGCACCGGAACGCGTCGCCAAGGGACTACATAAGATGAGCTTGAAACAATGTTAGTCCCATAACCAAACCATAGGATGAGCTCTCCCTAAATGTGTGCATTTAGTGTTTGAATCACCAACCAAATGTATGCACATTGTTTGTGACAACAAAACGGGAAGCTAACCCCGTAGCTTGCTCATGATGCAAAATAATATATATGAAACCATGCACCATGAAAGAACAAGTGTAGCTTTCCTACACACTAATAAAACCATTACTAGGCCGAAACGATTTGTCCTAGCGGCTAAAACCGGTTTTTGCTGGCGGGCACGGCACCCGCCAAAGCAACTTTGAGCCGAGGAAATGGCCCTTTGTCTTGGCGGGTGGCCGGCCCACCGGCACGGATCAATTTGTGCTTTGGCGGGTCACTTAAACGACCGCCAAAGACAAATGTCATCGCGTCTTGGCGGTTACTTAAGCGACCGCCAAAGACAAATGTCATCAATGCCGGCGGTCGTTTAAGTGAACCGCGAGCACAAGGGTCATCTTTTTGGCGGTTCCTTAGACCACCCGACACGAAAGCATTTTTCCCATTTTCTATATAATTCCCCATAATTGTTTATTATTTGTATATAATTTGTCATTTTGGTCTATTATTTTTTTCACATTGGCATTTGTATGCTAAATTCACTTTAATTTATCGTAATTTAATTTGTATTTAACCGCCAAATCAATATATATGTCTCACAAACACAAAATCCAAACTCAAATAAAAAATGTATACATAAGTCACATTACAACACATTGTGCAAAATAGATAACCCTAAGACACCCATCTTGGTAACCTTTCGCATCTTCTAATGACAAAACTCCTTCTTCATCGAAGAATTCTCCATCCTCATGGCAAATATCACGTAGGATGAATCTAGCCATGTCCGCACAAATGTTGGTGATTTGATTGTCACCAAGTTGCCCCCAAGATTTGTCAATGGTAGGCATCCGCATGTAAAGACAATAAATGAAGATTGTTATGCATTACCATCGGGACCATAATTAGCACATACATAGTTGTGTACAAACTAGAGGCTTACGTCTTCGGGATTTGTCCGGTACCTCCCATTATTTCTCAAAACCTCACACACATAATATCCACATAGTACACGCCGGGAGGTTGTTTGTAGCAATGCAACCAAATAAAAAATGATCGGTGCTAATTAACGAAGTGTACCAACTCGATAAAAATGATTGATAATTATTAACAAAGTGTTCTTACCCATTTGACATTGCGTATCACCAATTTTTTCTTCTTGTGCTCCCCGCCATTGAGTATGTATAGCCTATACGCACTTTAAGGATATAAAAATATAAGTTAGTAATACAATTTGAAATATAGTTGATACACGCATGCATTAGTGATTATATATTGCACTTAGTTGTCTTACTTTTTTATAATATCAATGATTGTCTTGTAAGAAGACGATGAATAGTGTAATGAGTCAAAGACCCCCATTGTTCCCAACTTCGGACACATGTGAAAGCAAATGAAATGATCACCGCATAAAATTAAAATAATTAATATAAATAGACTAAAAATGAAGGCAAATGATGAAATAGTTATTTAAAGGATCTTACTCAAAATTGTAAGCAAACTTGATAGGATCCTTATGTAGGTTTTTCCTCATGACCGTTGAAATGTATACGGACACCTCGTGAAGTTTAGCTTTCTCGTAATTCTTAATAATTTTTATTTCTCTTCGGTGTCTTTGCTTCTTCCTCTATTTTCTTTCTTAGTTCATCCCTCATTATGAACGTGTGTTGTGATTTGGTTACTTGTTGCGGGTCAATAAATGCTACCTTCCACCTCCCATTTGTTTTCTTTTCATCGGACGCTTGCATCCCGCAAAAAAGTTTATTTAGGATGGTAATAACAATACATATGGAATAGATTTGGATGTCTTATAGGGATGTTGACTTACATGGACCAAATGGTGACGAGATTGATGTCTAGTTTTTCACGACGGAACATCGCATGCAAATCGGGGAAATCGATTGCAACCTTCCGGTCATAAGAGCTACCGAACAACCATTTCGGGAGATTGGCGGTGATAGTGTGAATGCCTTGCTTCATGGCGTGCATGATCCAAGTATGCAACCTCATTAATTCTAACAACCCTTCGTTCAGTTGCCACCTAAACAAGAATGGTTTGCCATGCTCATACTTGTCGGGCACCTCATCCGACGAAAACATACTTATGTGCTCCTACTTTTGTTTTTGTAAAGAGGTGCGGGATAAAGACTTTTCATATGGTGCCTTCTTGAGTACTTGAACATTAGGTGATTCTTTACCGGATGTTGGAGCCCGTTTAGGTTTATTCTTCAGTACTTTCAAGAACAAGTCAACATCAAATGATTTCGTCTTTTGTTCATATGAGTTTATCATCTGGTGTATTGTTGTTGGCGTCTTGGTTGCTGGAGGAGGAGATGGTGGTCTTGGACATGCAGAGGAGATGGTGGTGCCCCTGCCCCTGCCCTTGATGTCGGAGGAGTTTGTGGTCATTGATCGGATTTCGGAGATGATGTCCCCGCCCTCGCCCCTGATGTCAGAGGAGTTTGTGGTCTTGGATCAGATTTCGGAGATGATGATGCTCCTGCCCCTGCCCCTGATGCCGGAGGAGTTTGTGGCATGATGTTGTCATTATCATTAACTCCCTGCTCCACAACCATCATGTTGTTGTCATTGTTACCGCCTCCATGTTCCCCACCCATCGTGTACTCGACCATTGCAGCATCCGGATGCCGGGGGGGTACTCGTTCTTGGCTAGGTTGCAAGCAGGGACTTGGTGATGTATTAATTATGATATCTCGACGATGCCACAATATGAATTGGTTCCTCGCATCACCGAGAAGCGCGATCCCATCCTCGCAGGGATATCAATCTCGCACGACTCATCGTAAACCGAAACAACTTGAACCCATGCGTACTCCGGCGGTGGTGGATTCGGAAACACATGACCCGTTAGTGCCATGGCCGTCCCAACTTCTCGAAACCTATCTAGTTTTTTTCCATATGGAATAACCAACTTGCATGGTGTATCCTTTACTATGTCATCCACAAGATGCTTGGCGATAGCAATAGACCCAACACTACTTGGAGTCGGGATGGCTCCGATCTGGTCAAGCATCAAATTTGGAGGAACCTGTCCAGAACCACCAGATACTAGATTCTCTACACTTGGCCCAACGAAGCTTGTTGTTGTTGTTGTTGTATGAAGAAGCCTATCAATTCTTGCTTGGCAATTTCTCTCATCTTGTCTTCAAGCTTCTTCTTATAACGGTCTCGCTTTTGATAACTTGACCGGTGTTCACGAAATGCTTTACCCCGGGGCAAGGTAGAAGAAATCCCTCGAACACGGCCGGGTGCTCGGGCGTTCCGATCGCGGCGGATAGCATATCTTTCTCCCGTCGGGCACGAAAAGACCTTTCTTTTGCAATTCCGCAAGTTCTTCCAACTTCGATAAATTTGCTCGTTGAGGGCTTCGGAATGAAACATTACCGTCGGGTGCTATAGCCGGAACTCGAGCAAGGATCCAATTCTCGCTACGCTCATCCATGCCTTCAAAATTAGTTGGTAAACCAGCCTACCCGCCTTTCTTCTTCCTCCTTTCTCCATTTTGCCATTTTGGCAAGATATCCTCCGAACCCAAGCGATGGGGGTTCTTAGCAGCTTTCATAGCCTTCTCCTTTTGTTGGACGCTCGAGCTACATCGCTTCGTCGTCTTCTTCGATCTACGAATTGTTCCCGGATCGCTAGCAGAATGTTACCATACACATCCCTAGCAACCTTTCCTTTCCGGACAAATTCAGTATTAAGTGTAGACCTCCAATTCCTAAGAGCTCTTCCACAAAGGCCCTCAGCAAAAGTTCTACCTGCATTTTCTGTACCTTCCGGATAAACAATTTTTTCTTTCACTTTGGCCCATAATACATCCTTCGTAGCCTTAGGGTCTGTCTTCCAATTAGTAGTTGTGATCCAAGATGCCAATTGGTCTCTGAAAATTGCACCGACGATGTTTCGAAACCTAGCAGCTATCCCCTTAGGTTCGACGGGCTCACCTTTGTCACCCAACCGTTCTATCACAAGTTGTCCTCTTTCGTGGATCCGGTTTCTTCTTCTATGACCACGTTTCCTTTTCGGGTTACTAGAACTAGTAGTACCCGAAGGTTCGGTTCCGAAATGACTTCGCCTCTTGGGCACGAATGTTAGATGCTCTACGACGTCGTCGCGGGGATCGGTCATTGTTCTACACATAAAACACTATTTAAAGTATATCTTAATTGAATAAACAAACATTAAGGTGAGTGAATGTGCCTGCAAACCTCATTGTCGCTTGGTTCGTAATCAACATCATCGTCTTCGGGACGCCTATGAGGTCATGGTTCGCTTGGTTCATACTCGGAGGGAGTTTCATAGTCTCCAATTATACCACTATCACTAGATTCCTCCTCACCGGATTGTTCACCGTTAATATTTGATCATAGATAATCCATAGTCCATATTTATACAATAATCCATAGTCCATATTTATACAACAATCCATTTTTGTAAAAAAAAAATCTATTTATCAACAATCCATATTCCACATTTCATTATTTCTACACCAAAACCAATAAAATTAAATCCATAGTCCATTTTATATAATAAATCTATTTAAAAATTAGACACAATCCATAGTGCTTACTTATAATAAATTTATTTATACAAAATGCATCATCCATTTATTTATACAAAATGCATCATCTATTTATTTCTACAACAAAATTAATAAAATAAAATCCATAGTCCATTTGTAACATTTGTAAATCTATTCATCCACAATCAATGTAATTCCATTTATCCACAATCTATTTATCCACATTTTAAAAACATGTAATTGCACTTTGAAAAAAAAAAGAAAAAACACCAACCAAGAAGGGGCGGTGGCGCTCGGTCGGCGGGGCGGCGGGGCGACCGCGGACGACGGCGCGGCGGCGGTCCACGGGAGAAGGGGCGACGGGGCGATCGCGGAAGACGGCGAGGCCCTCGCGGATGACGGCGGGGCGCTCGTGGAAGTGGGTCGGGCACTCCCGGACGACGGCGAGGTGGTTGGAGGGGCGGCGGCGGTCGGGGACGACAGCGGTGCTCCGCGGGAAAATTTGGCGACCTAACGGCGTCGTTTCGTATTCACGCCGACTTAGAAAATTTTCGAGACCGTGTCTCGTGTATATATAGATGGAGTCACAAATGGCGGGCAACACAAGGAAACCGCCGCGGTAGACCACCGTTGGCGGGTCACATAAACCAACCGCCGGCGGTGAACCTTACCACAGGCGGGTCACATAAGCAACCGCCGGTGGTGAGAATTCTTGCCGGCGGTTATCATAAGCGCCCACCGGTGCTATGATATGAAAGAATTCAAACTTAACTTTTCAATTGCAAAGCTTTTCTAATGCAAATGACAAAACACCTCCTATAAATAAATTCAAATATTTTATGATAAGTTTTGGAACTTTCAAAGAGTTTTGAACATTTTCAATCCAGATTTCAAATTTTCAAATTTTGGCAAACCCCTATGCTTTGGCGGTTGACTTATGATAACCGCCAACATAGTGTTTTTCCACAATTTGCAAAATTTGAAACAGAGGCTTAAATTATTCAAATTTCATTGAAACTTCCCGAGTGTATCATAAAATATTTCAATTTAAGTATAGGGGGTGTGTTTTTTGTAAAATAAGTCCTAGTTAGAAAAGGTTAGTTCAAATAGGTTCATACACCTACCGAGTTATAGGTTGTTTTACCCTAGGGTCTCATTTGAACTAACCTTTTCAAATTCAAACCTATTCTTATAGCAAAACACCTCCTATAAATAAATTCAAATATTTTATGATAAGTTTTGGAAGTTTCAAAGAGTTTTGAACATTATCAAGCCAGGATTTCAATTTTCAAATTTTGGCAAGCCACTATGCTGGCGGTTGACTTATGATAACCGCGAGCATAGTGTTTTTCCATAATTTGCAAAATTTGAAACAGGGGCTTTAATTATTCAAATTTCATTGAAACTTCCCAATGTATCATAAAATATTTCAATTTAAGTATAGGGGGTGTGTTTTTTGTAAAATAAGTCCTAGTTAGAAAAGGTTAGTTCAAATAGGTTCATACACCTAATGAGTTATGGGTTGTTTGACCCTAGGGTCTCATTTGAACTAACCTTTTCAAATTCAAACCTATTCTTATAACAAAATACCTCCTATACATAAATTCAAATATTTTATGATAAGTTTTGGAAGTTCAAAGAGTTTTGAACATTTTCTAGCTAGGATTTCAAATTTTCAATGGTCCCTTTCCCTCACAATCTGCCTTCGTGTCGAGATTCCGTAAACCAATCGATCTCTTATCTTTTATGTAGTCTATGCAACAATCAATACTCTCTTCCGTATGGTAGCTCTCGATCATGCTTCCCTCCGGAAATGCCTTGTTTCTCATGTATCCATTGAGAATCGACATGAACCGTTCGTACGTCCACATCCGATGAAAGTACATAGGTCCTAGTTCATTAATTTGCTCGACCATGTGGATCATTAGATGTTCCATGATATCAAAAAATGACGGAGGGAAGCACATCTCGAGCCGGGCTTGAGTTTCGACATAAACAGTCGAAGCCTTGCCAACTCTACACAATCTACCACTTTCGCGAAATGACATTGAAAAAGTAGCACATCCTTGTGATGACCATCTTAAGGAATACTGGTTTGACAGCTCGGATCGCAATCGCGAGAAAAATAGTAATCATCACATGACAGCCATGAGAGTTACAACCGAAGAAGCGTCATATCCTTCAACGAGACCAATGGTCGGATGTTGGATGAGAATCCGGTTGGCACTTTCAGCCCGCGCAAGAATTTGCAGATAGCCAACCTCTCATGTTGTGTTAAGTTGAAGCTAGCGGTGGAAGGTACCGCTTACAATTAGGACGTGGTTGTGGGTGAAGTTCTTGCCTAATTTTTTGGTCAACAAGATCCTTATGCGACTTCATCCGTCCTTTACCTTTCCTGTTAAGCCTAAGAATCCCATTGTGCTTTCAAACACATTCTTTTGAAGATGCATCCCATCGATGGCATGCCGCACCGTCAAATCTCCCGGTATGGCAATTACTTAAAAAAATATAGACATCTTCTTGAAAGGCACATCAATGTTTTCTCGTAGTTTCACCCTCCTTCCTTCCCCCTTTTGAATTATCACCTTTTGATTTCTTGTTTAAACTTGACATTCCGACACATTTCAAATACGATTCTACCAAAGGGCCGGTTGTGGTGCAAAAGAGTACTTCTCAATCTTTCCATCGAAATAGTCCGCCATCTTACGGTACTTGTGAGTCGTTAGTAGCCGCCGTCCGTGCCCCATATACACTGTCTTCGAGATCCTTTCGGTACACAGATATTGTACCATTCAAACAAACTACACAACCTCGTTTTTCCTTTTTGCCGACCGTACAAAGAAAATAGGGCGGGGTAATCATTAATGGCAACAAAGATAATTGCCTTAAGTGTGAATGTCTCCCTTCGTACTCATCCCACATCTCAACCCCATGTTTCCAAAACTTCTCCATTTCTTCCATCAATGGCTCCGGAAGACATCTATATCAATGAGAGTTTTACTCGTATGCCATTAAAAAAATTGCCTCTGACCTGTGTGCCATTGAAAGTTGAGTTCGCACCCACATGCCATCGCCTCAAACTTTTGTGACCCACGTGCCATTCTGTTAGCAATCTGTGAGATTTTCACCGTTAGAGGCCCTGACATGTGGGACCGGGCATGTGAAATGTCCAATTTACCCTTTGTGTCACTGCAAAGTGGGTCCTCTGCTTTTCTTCCCCAGCTATCCTCTGTTTCTTCTTCCCAGCTCTAGATCTGCCTCAGCTCTGCTAGACGCGAGGGAGGGCGACGTTCGGCCGGGAGCGCGAGCTACAGCCGCACGCGGCGCAGGTGTGCTCGATCTACGGCCGGGGGGCCGCGGAGCTCGCCCGTGGCCGCCGGGGGCCGGGGAGGAGCCGGCGCGGGCCGAGGAGGAGCCGCGGCGGCGCGGGCGCGAGGCTCGCGGTGCCGGGAGCGTGGAGGCGCGGGCGGCGGGCTCGCGGTGCCGGAGCGTGCGGGCGCCGGCGCCGGCGCGGGACTCGCGGCGCCGGAGCTCGGCCGTGGCCGCGTGAGTGGCGCCCGCGGAGCTCGCCCGTGGCCGCCGGGGGGCGGCGGTAGAGGGAGCTCCACCTCCGGCCGCTCGCGGCGCTCATGGCGGAGGGAACTCGATCTCCGGCCGGCCGCGGAGGCGGTAGCGGAGGGAGCTCGTCTGCGGACGGGCGCGGAGGCGCGGGCGGCGCAGGGAGCTCGGCCTCCGACCGGTCGCGGAGGCGACGGCGGCGCGAGGAGCTCGGCCTCCGCCGGTTGCGAGGTGCGGCGGCGGCGCTCGATTCGGCAGGTGGCACGGGGAGCCTGAGCTCCAGGCCATGGGAGACGAGGAGCGCGCGCGGGAGGGGAAACGGAAGGACCCACTCAAAGGGTAAAATGGACATTTCACATGCCCGGTCCCACATGTCAGGGCCTCTAACGGTGAAAATGTCACAGATTGCTAACAGAATGGCACGTGGGTCACAAAAGTTTGAGACGATGGCATGTGGGTGCGAACTCAACTTTCAATGGCACACAGGTCAGAGGCAACTTTTTTAATGGCATACAGGTAAAACTCTCTATATCAATACCAAGGTTGCTTCGGTCCTTGGATTAGAATGGTAAGCAAAAGGAACTTTCTCTTGTGACATAACCGGGGGGGTTGTATATGGTCATCAACACGGGCCATGTCTTCGTGCGTGTCGCTTCTTTCACCAAATGGATTCATACCATCCGTACTAAACGCGAACCTTATATTTCTTTTTTCTTCTCTAAACTCTTTGTGCTTGGAATCAAAGGTCCTCCACCGCCGAGCATCGAAGGATGTCGAAGCTTCCCATCGACTTCTGCGGGCGATCGTGTGCCAATTCATTAGTTCGGCGGTCTTTTGGGTTCGAGAACAATCGCTTTAGACGATCCTCCACCGACAAGTACCAGATCACCAATGCAGAGACTTTACGTTGAGTAGCAGTGTCAGTACCAATACTATACTCCTCCTCAACTTGAGAAGTTACACTTTCTTTCCACCAACCTTCCTCTTCGTGCCTTTATATGCAATGACCCATTCCACAACAAAATCGGCATTAATTTTGTAATGATTAGCATCGCAATTTGGACACTTCTCTAGTTCTGCATAGTCACCGCGGTACAATATGCAATGGTTCCTACATGCGTGTATTCTTTGCACTCGCATCTTCAATGCGTTGATAATCTTCTTTGCTCCATATGTGTTTCTTGGGAACAAGTTAGGCTTCGGGAGTAGATTGGCCAACAAAGTAAGAAGTTCGTTAAAACTATTGTCCGACCATCCAAATTTTGCCTTCACAATCGATGATGGAGCATGAAACGCAACACGGTCCACTCCTTCCCACAACCCTCATACATACGGTCCTTTCCTCGCCTTTTTTAGTGTCTCAAAATTTTCTAACCCTTTAGCACTCCCTAGCAACACCTCCGGTTCAATGTGGCGCAACATTTCTTCCATATCAACATCACATTCCTCATCCACCCGTGGTGCATCCGTTTGATCATCATTTTGATCTTCACGACCAAAAGCATCATCCGTCATGACATTATCATTTTCATCCGCATCTTCATCACCCACTTCATCATACCCGATGCCGATGTCGCATTGTTGAAAGTACTTTCTCGCTTCACCATGGTGGGACCAAGTTTTGTATCCTTTCACAAAACCACGCTTTATCAAATGCATCTTGATGGCATTAATATCTTCTCAAACAATTTTGTTGCAACAATCACAACATGGACAATGTATTTGCTTTGTCCTAGAAATTTGGGCATGCTTTTGCGCAACCTCAAGAAAGTTTGTTAACTCTGTTAAGAATGTAGACGAATTTCTCCGTATGCCATACATCCACGCTCTATGTTCCATCTTAAATAACCTATAAAAGTAATTCTATTAATTATAAACTCCGTGTGTTCTATGCTTGATTTAATTAATATGTAAAAAACGGAAACAAAACTAAATTCTATAAATTTAATTATTGAAGATAATAATTTTAATTACAAACTAATAATTTAATATGTATACTTGCTTCTATAATTGCAATGATAATTAAATATAATTTAAATCCAAAGCTATTTAAAAAATAAATCTCTAAATCAATATCACTCTTCACTCCCCTCTCTCTCCTAGCTAACCCTAGGTCTAGATCTAGATCCCTAACTACATAGAAATCATTAATAAAAGGAGAAAACTAAGGTTAAAATAGCACAAACTCACCTTATATAGCCACCTCCTCCATGAAAATCAAGAGCAAAACCTTCCCCCCTAGATTTGGTGTTTTTGGAGCTTTTCCCGAGCTCCTCTCGGGCACAACGCCATTGGAAGGTTGCCGGGAAGAAGGGGCTGGTCTAAATTTATGAGAAGACACGATCTTTGGCGGTTGGCATAAGGAAACCGCCAGCAGTAATCTCTGCGCTGGCAGTTCCTTATGTTGACCGCCAGCACTGTGTCTATTTATGCTGGCGGGTGGCATAAGCTGACCGCCAGCGCTGATACCTCTCCTGGCGGGCTATTAAGCCACCCGCCGGACCGATGCCTCCGCCGGCGGGCTATTAAGCCACCCGCCAAGACCGATGCCTCTCGCCGGCGGGCTATCAAGACAACCGCCAATACACTTGTCTGAATATCTTCGGTCCTAACGCGGTTTGACTCAAATACTCACTCACTCACTCACTAACTCACTCACTCACTCACTCACTCACTCACACACTCGCTCGCAACCCTAGCCGCCGCCGCAAGCCGCCGCCGCCGCAAGCCGCCGCAACCGACCCTGCCCCCTGCCATCGCCTCTCATGCGTGAGCTTCGCCCGCGTGCCGCCGCGCCTCAGCCGCCGCCGTCGGCAAACTGTCGACCCACTCTTCAACCTCCAGTTCCTCGACCGACGTCGAGCAGGTTCACCGCCGTCGCATGGCGAGCAGCTCGGTCGCGCCGAACCTTAGCCAGTTCGTGCCTCTCCCCCTCCTGATCTGCCCGTCGTGTCGGCTCCGGTTAATTTGGTACAAGACCAAGACAAATAGCATCATCTACAAGTGCCCGAACAACCACTTGGTTTGTTTTTCATCTCATGCCCTAATTCATTTGATTAGTACTAATTCGGTTGATATAATAGTATTGATTATTAGTTGATTATTAGTTGATATAATATTAGTAGATTTGTTGATTATTATTGATTCGGTAGATATAGAATTATCCACAATTGTTGATTATTAATAACTTGGTTGATATAATTTTATGTCTATAGAATTATCCAATTTATTGATGGAAGCCACATTTGTTGTTTATTCTTTTAGGGGGACCCTAATTCATGTCAGGAAGTTTATTTTGAAAATCAATACATCAACCATTTGAAAAATTTTCACCCTCATTTGCTGCCGCCAAACTATCAGTCGTTCAGTAGTTTAGTTGGTGCAACGCCAGCACCAGGAGCGGCACAACCGTCTAGTGTTGTGTATCCGCCGGGCAAAAGGTGGGAGCCACCACTAGCAAATTCAGAATTTCTGGAACAATGGAATCAGATGAAGTGTGTCATTTCTGATCTGAAGGTGGGGATGAGTGATTTGAAGATAGCGAGTAATGAAACGAGGCTTGAACTTGCAGACCATAGAGGGCAACTTATTGACATTATGGCGGAAATTGGCTATCGGAAGAAGTGCAACAAAAATCAAGGATTCTGCATGCAGGGCACCATCATCGCTGTTGTGGTCTTGATAATAGGTTTAGTGCTTGGTAGCTATATCACAGCCGGACTGTCAAAGAAATTTGAGTGAGGCAAAGTTGTGTTGATTTGTGAGTGAGGCCCCTAATGTATTGTACTTTAATTTGTGTTGATTTTAAGTGTGCTTTGAAACATTTGTTATCACGCATGTTGTTTGTATGAAATAAATCTTTCTAAGGTGTTGTTTGTGTTGATATTTCCGTTTGAATTTTACTTGTTGTTGCTATCCATGCATGTTGAAATATTGGTGACTTGTATCAATTTCAAGCTATTTTCAGCTTCACTGTGTTGGCGGGTGCATATGAAAACCGCCGTAGTAAAGATCCATGTCAAGGTCGACATAAGCCACCACTAACGAAATTGGACCATTTGTCTTTGGCGGTTGGCTTATGTAGGCCGCCCCTACTAAACTTTCTATGCCTGGCGGTCGACATAACTCGTCCGCCAAAGATAAATAGTACCATCCGTGCCGGCGGGTGGATTAGGTCGCCCGCCGCAGTGATGCTTCTATGCTTGGCGGTTGGTGTTCGGCGCCCCGCGCCCCACTTTGCTAGCGGTTGATAGTTGCACCTACCAAAGACGCTAATTTGCTAGTGCCGGGACAAATCGTTTCGGCCTAGTGCATGTAAGTTGCTCATGGGTTAGCACATGACACAAGCAACCTACCTTATGTAAACATTGCAACAAATGCAACCTAAACAAGGCAATGGAGCTACAATGATACATGAGATGAGTTATAGTTTCGATTACCTCAACCGGGGAACTTGGGCAACACATGTCCAATTTGTAAGCTTGGCTTATAGGCTTGAATCTTCTTATCTTGATTGTGCCAAGCCTCCCAAGTCCCCGCAAGTCAAGGCCTTCAAGTGGCCTTTGGAACAAAAACCATTTGAGGCCCCTTCGTGCCGATGATGACTTCCTTGGGCACCCAAATGGGTTGGTTCCAACCCCATTCCTCCTTCATCTTCCCAACCTTGTGTGCAACCACCTTGCCATTAGTCTTCTTCTTGATGACATAGGTGTTGCTCCCGATCTTGTTCTTGTGGTTGGGCTTGGTGTAGATGAGGGAGCTCTTGATGGTGGGGTTCAACTTCTTCTTTGCGCCCTTGTCCATCTTCTTGACTAATTGAGGGCATTTGTAGAAATTGTGCCCTTCTCCATGACACTTGTAGCAAGTCACGGTTGCACCCTTCTCAAGCTTCTTCACCATGGGATCACAGTTATCTTGAGAAGGTTAGACTTTGCTCTTCATGTCTTGAGAGATGTCCACTTGTTCTTCATCATTCTTGCCCTTGCCCATCAAGCTTGCCAACCTCTCTCGAAGCCATTTCACTTCTTGTTTGAGCTCATCATTTTTCTTGCCTATGAGACAATTACATGTTTCTACAACAACATTCTCATTGCAAGATGTTGAGCAAGATTCATCAATTAAATCAATGCAAGAAGTTAGCATCTACCTTGGAGATAGGAATTGCACAAGGGATACATGATTCATCAAGCTCAAAGGAATTGCTTGTTTTAGTCTCATTGCTCTCAAGCTTAGATTTTATCTCATCACACTCCTTGCTAAGCAATTTGAATTTGCACAACAAATGTTCATAATTCGTAGCGGGGGTTCCACTAAGATCATTGAGAGCATTGAGTTCTTTAATTTCATTAGCTTGTTTCTCAAGCATTCCTTTTTGATCATAGACTAGCTCAACAAGATCATCGAGAGAGGTGGTGTCGGATTCATCATCACTTACATTGCTCTCCATACCTTTGGCCATAAGGCACATGTGTAGTGATGATGAAGGACCTTGCATTAAGCGGGTGGTGAAGTTCTTTCTTGATTCATCACTTGAGCTAGAAGAACTTGATTCTCCACCACTTGTCCACTCACGGAAGGCGATAGTTGCTTTTTGCCTTGGTCTCCTCTCCTTGACCACCTTCTTCTTGGGCTTGTGCTCAATCTTGGTGAACTTGATGTGTTGATGATGGCGCCCTTCTCTCCGGTGGACATTGTAGCCGTACATGTTGAATTTCTTCGGATACCCGAAGATCTTTTTCACGTACTCGGCCACCATGGATTCAACCTCTTCATCACTTGAGGAATCTTCATCGTCACCATCATCACCATCATCCTCGCTTGAGCTTCCATGAGTAGCCATCCTACTCAACATTTTCTCTTATTGGCTTGAGAGAGCGTGGCTTGTAGTTGGAGAGGATGGTTCTTGGGGCTTTTCTTGGGGCGCCTTCTTTGACTTGGGCATGAGTTGAAGCTCATGTGCCATGATCTTGCTCAAGATATGAGATGTCTTCAAATCTTCGAGCTTCTTCTCATAGATCATTGCCTTCACCAAGCCATAATCGGGCTTTTGGAGACTTTGAAGGATCTTGCAGTTGATGTTCAAGTCCGTGATGTTCTTCATACCTAAAGCATTAATCTCATTAACAATCACATTTAGGCGTGAGTACATAGATTCGGCATTTTCGGTTGCATGTTGCTTAAAGCTATTGAATTCCTCAAGGAGACAACCGTAGCGTTCATTAGCAACTTCTTTTGAACCCTCATTTTGTTCCTTGATGGTTTTCCATAGCTCATGAGCATTTTCACAATTAAAAACTCTATTGAAAATGCCTACATCTAATGAGGACAAAATGATACTCTTAGCAATCACATCAAATTGCTTTTCCATTTTTCATGCCTTCATTGGTGACTCTCCAAACATCAAGGTTCTTTGCTTGGAGATAGGCCTCCATGAGAACCTTCCACCGTGGATAGCCCGTGCCATCAAAATGTGGAGCCAAACCTATGGTATCCACTCCTTTCATCCCTCTATAGAGCAACTCACTAGGCGGTGAAGCCTAACCGTTCCAATTGAGCCGGTTTTCACAATTTACAAATCGAATTGGCGTATCCTTGTTAAGGAAGTTAGTCCCGGCTTTGATACCACTTGTAAGGAATCGGATGCCCGTGAGCCTAAGAGGGGGGAGGGGGTGAATTAGGCAACTTAAAACCTTAATCTATGGCTTCACTAATTTACACAAAGATAAACTAGAACATACTATCTAGATGTGTAACTAGGGTTGTTCTAGTGAGAAAATCCCATCCCAAACCACGGTTTGCAACCTATAGCCAATCCTAGCATGATACTACTCTAGGAAAGTAAAGGCAAGCAAATATTGCAATAGAGTAAATGCGGAAACTAAAGGGGATGAGAGGAAGCAAACTCTTGACATGCGATTTATCCCGTGGTATCGGTAGGCACTAAGCCACCCCTAGTCCACGTTGAAGCACTCACACAAGAGTATTGCTTCCGGGTCACCAAGTCTCTCCCAAGAGCACCACTTGACTCACCACAAAGGCTAGCCACTTAGGCACTTGTCAAGCTCCCTTGGTCACCTTGATGCCACCTCCACTAAGGAGCTTCTACACCAAGGAAGGGGGTCTCCACGTCTAAGGCACAAAGTGTCCTCGCCGCTCCATACCAAGCCGGAGGGTCGATGACGATTGCCGGCGAGCCACTTAGGCCCCAAGGCTTCCGGCGAACCATGTACAACTTGATTCACTCAAGAATCACCTCACAAGGTTGGCACAAGCTTGCACTCACTCAGCTCTAAGCTAAGCCTTGCACCAAGCACATACACAAAGCATATGCAAGTCTATAGATGAGCAATTTAAGCACTTGGATGGATTGGATATGATCTTCAATGTGTCTTGAACTCATCCGCACTTCCACACAATCGAGCACCCTCAAATGGGCGGGTGGAGGAGGTATAAATAGCCCAAGGCATCAAACTAGCCGTTGGCTAAAAGCTGCTGAAAGTAGTACCGTCGGATGATCCGACGCTATCTTTTTCCGGGCGTCGGTTCATCCGGTGCTACTAGCCGTTGCCTCCACCGCACATGACTTCTCTGACACAACTGCTCCGACGCTATGCACCGACGGTCCGTCGGATCATCCGGTGCTGAAGACCCCGCGTCCAAGTCGCCTCTGTTAGCTTCCACGCGACCGTCGGATAGACCGACGCTTCATCTTGACCAAGGCGTCGGATCATCCGGTGCTGAAGGCTTTGTCTTGGCGCGTCTCTGTATGAATTCAAACTGAGCGTCGGATAGACCGACGGTGTCCCCACTCAGACCGTCGGATCATCCGGTGCTACTGTCTTCGCTGCTCTTCCTCTGCAACTCGTCCGACGCTACTAGGAAATGACCGTCGGTTGATCCGACGGTACCTAGGGTTTCACCCCGTATACCAAATGCTCCGACGATTGCACCGACGCTTGCCATTGGGGGACCGTCGGTTCATCCGATGGTGTCTTTTCTTTTCCTTTTTTTACTCGGTTTGGACCCTTGATTCTCTCATTTTGGCATGTGGTTTTCTTGCATCCTTGGGACCTAGAAGTGTCTACAAAGACATTCTAAAACAATAAGGTTAGTCCCAATGATCATGTTGTCATGAATCACCAAAATCAAACTCGAACTAATGGCATATGAGGCCATGTCTGCTACAGGATGGCAACCATTGCAACACACTAAAGGATCTGAAAGACAAGTTGTTCTATCTTGGGGAAGAGCTTAGATTCAGGGGACAAAAAACTTTTGGTGCTATGAGGAGAGAGTTGCGTGCTCAAAAGAAGAGGCTGGAGAAATTGAGATCTGATCCAACGAGAAATTTTGTGTCAGAAGAGGAACAAAAGGTAGTAGATCGAATTATTATGTTGAATTATCAAGAAGAGATTATGTGGAAGCAGCGATCACGCATTACCTTGCTTCTAGAGGGAGATAAAAACACCAGTTTTTTCCATCAAGCAAGCAGAAGGCACTAGCTAATCGGTTGAAGAGGGTTCTCCCTGATATCATTTCCGAAGAGCAGTCAGCTTTCGTTCGTGGTAGAATCATTACCGATAACGTCCCTGTGGCATATGAATGTTTGCACTTTATTCTCATTGTGCTTTGAAACTAGACATGGAAAAAAACTGATGATAGAATAGAATGGAACTACCTAGAAGCAATAATGCTAAAATTGGGATTCAATCGATCATGGGTGGATAAAATTACGAAGTGTGTGACATCTGTCTCCTTCTCAGTTATGTTTAACGGACAAAGGCTACAAGAATTTAAGCCAACCCGAGGATCCGGCAAGGGGATCCAATTTCACCCTACTTATTTTTGCTCTGTGCAGAAGGACTGTCAAGTGTGCTTAAAGGAGAAGGTGTAGAAGGTGGAGTTCAGGGAATTCAAATTTCTAACACTGCTCCAAAAATCAACCACCTCTTGTTCCCCGATGACAGTCTCCTATTTTTCAAAGCTGCAGCAAGTAATGCACGAGCAGTACATGAGTCCCTGGCTAAATATTGTCTAAATATTGTGAAGCCTCATTCGGGGCCTTCGCCGAGAGCGGGGATCCTCTCGGCGAAGGCCCTTTCCCTCTCGTTGAAGACTTCGCCGAGAGGAAGCTCTCGGCGAAAGTCACACGGTGTACAGCCTACCGGTGATGCGACCTTCGCCGAGAGCTTCACTGGATCCTCTCGGCGAACATGAGCCAAGAGGAGGGCTTTCGGCGAGAGCCACTCCTTCGCCGAGAGCCAGATATCTGGCTCTCGTTGAAGACGGGGTCTTCGCCGAGAGCTAAGCTTTCTACTCTCAGCGAAGGACTGCACCCCGCAGATCTGGGACACCCCCTTCGCCGAGAACCTTGGAGTTTGCTCTCAGCGAAGAGGTTTTTTTTATTTTTTTTCTTTTTTTCCAAGCAGCCTAAAATATTCACAGAAATCACATATATCATCGCAGGCATATATAATATTCATCACAGACATATAATATTCATCACATAGTCCACCAACGATCAAATAATCGACAAATTCATCACATAGTCCACCAACGATCACATAATCGACAAATTCATCACATAGTCACGAACTACAAGTCATAATGGTCCAGTGCAAGTCACAAATGTCCAAATGCAAATAAAAGTAGCTAAGTCCACGAACTCACTCGTCCGCCTACTGATCATGCGGCGACTGGGACCCCGACCCCCCCGTGGGCGGCTGCTGTGGCCACGGGACCCACCCAGACGCCTGTGGCATCCCCTGCGAACTGTGAGGCTGCTGAAGGCCAGGTCTCGGCCACGGGCCAGGTGGCACCCACTGCATCCCACCCCAAGGAGTCTGCTGAGCTGGCGGGGACCCGTCGAATGCTGCAGGCCCATCATTTGATGCCGCAGATAGATCCTGCGTAGAATTTAAAGTGTTAATTAGAAATTTCGACAGCACCTCCCCTGCACTGTGAGGTATTCAGAACCTGCAAGAAAAGCCACAACACGAAGGTCGGGCCACAATAAATGTCTTCTCACGACTCGATGGCAGGACACATGCATGTCATGTGGTGTCGTACGACACGTGGTCAAATTGACATAAATGAATGTACAAGGTTTTCAGCATTTGTATGAAGTCAGTCTAGCTCACTACTAGAAAAAAATAGCAGGGTTCAAAGTAACTCACCGGAGAAATAGCGGCCGATCGAGCGAGTGGAGGAATAAACGCCTGTGGTAGTGGAGGGAGTTGCACCTGCGGTAGTGGAGGGAGTTGCACCTGTGGCGCCACCGCGTGACCAAGGTTTTCCAAGTACTTAAGCACGGAGGCAAACTATTGATTGTGGGCCGACTGTAATGCCTCCATCTGCTTCTGGTGGACCTCGGCCATCGCCCGCAAACTGCTCATTGGATTCCCTTTGCATCTCTTCTACCGCCTCTCCCGCTCGGCCTTCTCTCGCCGCAAGTTGGGCCTACAATAATTGATCCAAAAATTAGAATATAAAGTAATCATATGTAAATATCAATGGACGACAAAGACAACGAAATAACCCGGAACCGCTCGCTCAACGTACGCGTAGCAATGGGCCGACTATGTATGGGCGGGGGCCGAGCTCGTGCCCCTATCTCGAGATCGAACCGCCGCGAGCATCGGAACGAGAGGACGAAACAAGGAGACCGTCACCCACATGGTACCGTCCATGCATCCTACCTTCTCCGCTCCTCACGACACTTTCTCCATCAAGAGGCTCTGTCACTGGATTGAAGTCTGGCCCACGAACCTCCCTTGCCGTCGTGACGTACCTTGTGATGCGGGACTGGATTGTCGGGTTACTATACGCCTCGGGTGGGTCGTCCATGTTGAAGGTGACGTCGGCCTTGGCCTTGCCCTTGTGTGCTATGCCATATGCGTGGAGCTCGCCGCAAGGCCGATTCTCATGTGCCCGAGACTGCAAGAAACAACAATGTGGGTGTTAGAAAAACAACAATGTGGGTGTTAGAAAACAACAAAGTGGGTGTTAGAATAATTGAGAGTTAGACAACAACAAATCGAAATAAATAAATAAAAAAAGTACCCATCTACGACCGAACTCGCGAAGGTTAATGGGGCCTTGGTGGTGTGCCGGACCTGCCATCTTCAAACGCCGCTCCCGGCGCTCGAGGTGCTTTGCCTCCCAATCCGGCTCAAACCACTTGTTCACAATTGCCCTCAAAACGTGAGGCCGGTCAAGCACACCACCACGGAAGCACCTCGCAAGTCATCAAGTGCGGACCGTACAAAAACATCAAATTGAGCAAATGTAATCTCGTAAAAATGAATTGACGCATATTTATACCTCCATGTATTGTTCTGGAGTGAGCCGGAGGTTTCGCGTGTCCGATTTTCGGACTTTCTCATGTCGCTGAGCCTTCCAGACCATGTTTTGCGAGACGCGGGACTCGTAAATCATATCAGTGACAAGTTTGCGACAAATGAACATGGCGTTGTCATTCGCCCGCGCCTCGTATCCTGGAAAAACTGTAGAAATCCTGCATATAAAAGTGTTGTCAATACACGAGCCAAATCCAATTAAGTCAGAAAACATAATTTATTGATAGGAAAACAAACCCAAAACTCGTAAACCACCGGACGGCCTTGTTCGGGAACACCCGCCCCGGTCGGATCCTGGACATCGGGCATGAGGGCGTAGTGGTCAAACGACGTCACCAAGCACCTCTCGGCGAGCATCTCCCTCGCCATCCCACACGAACCCGGGGTAGTGAAGCCCGACCGGAACGCCCAAGATGCCATTGGGAAGACGGTTATGACCACCGGACTCTCGATCTTCCACCCCCCGCCAAAATGATTCACAAAATGTATTAGTTTGAATGTGAGTTTGAAGAGAACCAATGAAAAGGTTAAGAAAAGTTACCGTGTTCCCTCGGGTCTAATAATCGGGCGGTTCGCAGGTAGTATGGGTCGGTCCGGAAGTGTCGAATGGCCTCGCACATAGACCTTGGGCCTAGCCTCCACCCCCCGCCTCCTCGTCCTCCTCCTCCTCCTCACCCTCCTCCCTCCCCCGCACCTCATCATCCCGCTACTTCGCACCTCCTCCTCCTCCTCCTCCTCCATCGTAACTGGAGAGGGTGCACTCTTGCGACCCGTGGCTCCAGACGAACCGGAAGGTACAACGGAGGGGGACCTCGACACCCTCCTCATCATCCCGGAGCCCAAAGCCTCGTCCTGGTACAAGTCATTGAGGTTCCTCACCAAACGGCCGCGCTGCTTCAACACCTTCTTCTTTGGCGGCATCTTGGATCAAACACCTGAAATAAACAAGAGTAAATCATTTAGTGCATAATTACATTTAAATATAAATTAGTAATAAATAAGAAACACGTTATACTAGTACATGAAACAAAATATCCAAGTAAATTATAGACATATTTACAATTAGTACGGATCTTACATGTTTTAGAAATAATCATCATAATCCGGACTATTTAGATCGTAGTCATCATCACTATCTCGCATGTCCGCTGAAAATAAAAAAAACTCTCTTCGCCGAGAGCCAAGGGGCCGGCTCTCCGCGAAGGTCCCCTGTTCACCGAGAGCGGAACACTCACCGAAGGTTATTTTCATCAAATTTTATCTAAAAATAGCAAACAAATTTGAAATTTCGATAAAACTTAACATGTCACTAGATATGTTGTGTATTGCTTATAAAAAAGTGGTTGCACTCAAATTCAAAGTGAAAATTCACAAAGAGACCAAACCAAGTGGTATCGGTTCAAATTCTCTGAAACTTCTCGTGAGATGTTCCGGTTTCTAAAGAGTCTACATGTCAACTTGTTCAAAACACTCTCTACTATTTATCACAATCTCTATGTATGATATCACGACCACTCGACAAAAATCGTGATTTTTCAACTTCATTTGAATTTTATATAATTTTTTTACCTTGCTACCACACGATCATCATCTTGATACGAGAACCAAATGCAAGGAAATTGAGCTTCATTTCATGTACATGGTCTTAGAGATGTCTCATGAACATGAATACCATTTTTCGAACAAATTTGCTCTATGATTTTATGCACTTGCAGTTCATATCGGACGTATAAGAAACAAATACAAAGAAAGAAGTGAAATTGTTAAATATAGCTAACAAAGACAAAATGGTGCCAATTTTGAACATGTATATTGTTTGAGTGTATGTGGATCAAGGAAAAAGTTTGGACCCGAAAATGTGAATTTTTTTTGAAAATTCGCCGTGAGCAGAAACAAAACACTCACCGAAGGTATAATACTCTTGGTGAAAGTGTCTCTGCGCCGTGTGTTTTTTCTTCGCCGAGAGCCGGATCTCCAGGCTCTCGGCGAATTTAACGGACGTAGGTGGCCGTAATGGCCGCGGCTGTGGAGCCGTCAGCCGAACCCTTCGCCGAGAGCTGATGGTAGAAAGCTCTCGGCGAAGGTGCTGTTCACCGTGGGCCAGTCCTTCATCGAGAGCCAGACCTTGTGCTCTCGGCGAAGGTGGGCTTCACCGAGAGCTGGAGATTTGGCTCTCGCCGAAGCTTCCAGCTCTCGGTGAAGACTCGGTTTCCCGTAGTGTCCGGACAAAAGGTAAACCTGGCAAAATCGTCTATCTTTTTTTAGCAAACGTTGTAAGCAGATCATGCGGGATGAAATTAAATGCATAACACATGTGGAGAACGAGTCTTTGAATGAAAAGTACTTAGGGCTGCCTACAGAAGGTGGCATGACAACAAATGGCGCTGTCAAATATTTGAAGGATAGAGTTTGGAACAAAGTTCAATGGTGGATAGAACAGACTCTATCTGCTGGAGGGAAGGAAATTTTAATAGAATCTGTTGCCCAAGCAATCCCTACATATACATGGGGTGCTTCAGATTGCCGAGGGGATTGTGTCAACAGTTAATGCAAGAGATGGAATTGTTAAGAAATTTGAATCAAAAGGAAAGAAGTATCGACCAAAACAAAGAGCCCAACACTGGATAGCACCTGAACAGGGTCTATGCAAGATAAATACGGATGCTGCTGTGGACCGATCAAAATCTAAAGGAGCTATTGCTGCTGTATGCCGAGAAAATCAAGGTGAATTTATTGCAGCTACTGCTATGGTAATACCTCATATAATTGAACCTGAAGCTCTGGAAGCGATGGCCTGCTTGGAAGCACTTGATCTTGCTGACGATTGTGCTCTCCGAAAACTGAAAGTGGCATCGGATTGCCTGAGTGTTGTCAAGAATATTAAGGATATGCCTCGATGTGCTTATATGATGGTACTCCAGGATATTCATGAGAGAGCAAAGCCTTTTGAATGTGTGAGATTCGCACATGAAGGTAGGGATTCCAATAGGGAGGATCATTCTCTTGCTAAATATGCGTGCTCAATGGGAGCTGGCCGACATGTTTGGCTAGGTACCCCTCCTGTTTTCATGGATGTAAACGTTGTAATCAATAAATAAATCCCTATCTTCCTCTCAAAAAAAAAAGTTGCTCGCACCTCGCACACACAAAGGCGGCCGGCGGCGGACTTGATTTCGCAGCGGCAAGCCAGCGCCGCATCGCGACTCCCGAGCAGGCAGCGACCGTCATTTCTCCTCTGGCGCCCCTGCACCCTTGCCTATTCTTCGGCGGCTGCAGCTGCGGCAAGCGACGCTTCATGCTTTGACCCCTGCGAGTTGCAGCCTTGCTTGTTCGTCGCGCGGTAGAAGACTAGAAGCCGACGGAGGTCAGAGCAGACCTGCATAAGGACAACTACTCTGCACGTACATGATAGGGGAACGGCCAGTATCCAAATTCCACACCTAAATGATTGGATTTGTATATTGCTTTGCTGCTTGTAATTGAACACCGGAGTGGAGGGAGTGGAGACAGAGTAGGATATTGGTGAGATGAAATTTTTTAATCAGACTAGCAGTGATATTCAATGATATATTTGTTGTGCTTCTTTGGCCTCTGAAGAAAGGTCATATACTTGTGTTATTTATGCGAATCATATACTGATAATTAGCATTTGTATAGGTTTACATGCCACCAGTTCGTAGTTTTTCCTGGCCGGTTCAGTCTAACCGGTTCAACCGGTTCATAACGGTTGAACCAATGAACCATTGAACTGAGAGCCTCACCGGTTCCATGACCTTTCAAACAAATGGTAGCCAGTTTTGCCTTGCAGGTGCAGGTGCCTCAAAGGTGTGTGTGACTCATGTGTAGCGAACATGGCCTCATATGCCATTAGTTCGAGTTTGATTTTGGTGATTCATGACAACATGATCATTGGGACTAACCATATTGTTTTAGCATGTCTTTGTAGACACTTCTAGGTCCAAAGGATGTAAGGAAACCACATGCCAAAATGAGAAAATCAAGGGTCAAAACCGAGCAAGAAAGGAAAAGAAAAGACGGCGTCGGATGAACCGACGGTATCAATACAAGCAAGCGTCGGTGCAATCGTCGGAAGAGTTGGTACACAGGGTGAAACCCTAGGTACCGTCGGATGAACCGACGGTCCATTTTTTAGTAGCGTCGGACGAGTTGCAGAGGAAGAGCAGCGAAGACAGTAGCACCGGATGATCCGACGGTCTGAGTGGGGACACCGTCGATCTATCCGACGGTCTCGGTGGGGACACCGTCGGCCTATCCGACGCTCGGTTTGAATCAAGACAAAGACGCGCCAAGACGAAGCCTTCAGCACCGGATGATCCGACGCCTTGGTCAAGGGGTAGCGTCGGTCGATCCGACGGTCGCGTGGAAGCTAACGAGAGGCGACTTGGTTGCGGGGTCTTTAGCACCGGATGATTCGACGCACCATCGGTGCATATCGTCGGAGCAGTTGTGTCGAGGATCTCAACGGCTATGTGACGTGGGAGGGGCACCGGATGAACCGACGACCTGTAAAAGCTTAGCATCGGTTCATCCGACGCTACCTTTTTCAGCAACTTTTAGCCAACGGCTAGTTTGATGCCTTGGGCTATTTATACCCCCTCCACTAGCTCATTTGAGAAGGCTGGATTGTGTGGAAGTGCGAGGAGAGTCCAAGATACCTAGAAGTTCATATCCAATCCATCCAAGTGCTTAATTGCTCATTCATAGACTTGCATATGCTTAGTGTATGTGCTTAGTGCTAGGCTTAGCTTAGAGCTGAGTGAGTGCAAGGTTGTGCCAACCTTGTGAGGTGATTCTTGAGTAGATCAAGTTGTACAAGGTTCGCCGGAAGCCTTGGGGCCTAAGTGGCTCACCGGCAATCGTCATCGACCCTCCGGCTTGGTGTGGAGCAGCGAGGACACTTTGTGCGGGGGACGTGGAGACCCCCTTCCTTGGTGGAGAAGCTCCTTAGTGGAGGCGGCATCAAGGTGACCAAGGGAGCTTGGCAAGTGCCTAAGTGGCTAGCCTTTGTGGCGAGTCATGTCGTGCTCTTGGGAGAGACTTGGTGACCAGGAAAAAATACTCTTGTGTGAGTGCTTCAACGTGGACTAGGGGTGGCTTAGTGCCTACCGATACCATGGGATAAATCGCGCGTCAAGAGTTTGCTTCCTCTCGTCCCCTTTACGTTTCCGTATTTACTCTATTGCAATCTTTGTTTGCCTCTACTTTTCTAGAGTAGTATCATGCTAGGATTGGCTATAGGTTGCAAACCTTCTTTTGGTATGGAAGTTTCACACTAGAACAACTCTAGTTGCACATCTAGATAGTATGTTCTAGTTTACCTTTCTGCAAAAATAGTGAAGCCATAGGTTAAGGTTTTAAGTTGCCTAATTCACCCCCTCCCCCTCTTAGGCTAACGAGCATCCGATTCTTTTCACTCATGGTGGCTAGGGCGGAGCGGCACCTAGGGCAGAGATCGCTACACACAGCCTGCAGCGCGGCTCACGTGTCATGGTGACCTTGACAGAGCAGCCTGCAGCTTGGATCTGAAAGCACGTCGCCTCCACCATACAAAGGCCGTACAACACAGATGAGGTCGTCTCTTCCGCCTCGGAGCACAGGAACGCGTCATCACCTCATGAGGCGGCGGCAAAGATCTCGTCTCTCAGCTCAGCTGGTGTTTTTTTTTTTTAAATGGCCATCACAAAATGAGGAAAAGATGTACGTCCCTAAGTAACCATCATTTATAAACACTTCATAGCCATAAAACTAACATGAACCTATCACACAGGTAAGGCTTGCACTCCGGTTTAGTTGGTGAAGTGAAACTTTTGGGTCCTCTTTCAAGGTCTGTTAGGAGTACCAAATGTAGACTAGTTACAAAAAATAATTACACGAGTAGACCGGTAATTGCAAGATGAATTCATTAAGTCTAATTAGTCCGTAATTAGAGATTAGTTAATGTAGCATGACGTTGTCTAATCATGAGATAATCACGCTAGTTAGATTCATCTCAAAAATTAAGCTAGGGGTTCTGAAATGGGTTTTGTCATTAATCCACATTTAATACTCATAATTAGTGTCCAAAGATTTGACGGGTAAACTCTGTTTCCGGACCTGTTCCTGTGGGTTAGATGAACCCAGGACTCAGCCCACCACTGCAGTAGCCTTGTCTCCAGTGGAGCCGACAAAAGCTGCAGCCGGATTTGACGTGAGTTTGTCCACGACATCAGCTGCAACCTTTTTCAATGCCACTATGTACGTCGTGTCACATCATATGACGTGACTCAAGTATTAGTCGCACCACGTAGCTTGACACGACCAAAAGAGGTATTTTTTAGAATTAGTTTGGGAGCAGCTATTTCGAAAATTTTAGATTTCAAAGCTTTAAATAATAAAAAATCCCTTTCTTCGTAGTGTCGTGCCATAGCCTTCTTTGGCCATCTAACCAATGGCCGCGTTAGGTCTACGACTCCACACCATAATACTCCCCTCTCGGTTTGGTAAAGAAAGTTGTTTTGGACAGCGACACGGTCTCCAAATTATAAATTTGACTTCTTATTTTTATAAAAATAATTATCAAAAACTAACATATGTATACTTTTGTGAAAGTATTTTGCAAAACAAATATACATTTATTTAGTTTTCACCTATTCAAACTCAATGACTTAAAAGTTATTCATGATTTATATTCCCAATGTTTGACTCAAACCTTGTCTAAAACGATATCTTTTACCAAATTATAGGGAGTATATACTAAACAACCATAATAATAAGGGGGGATTCTTGCTTGATCTTCGTCGAATTTTAGGGCCAGTTTGGTATAGCTTCATGAGCAGCTTCACGAGCAAAGCTTAACAACTTCAATAGCCAAACAGCCAACTCTCTCGCCCAACTCTGCGGTCAGCTTCTCTCGAAAGCTCACTCTCAAAGAGTTAAGCACATGGTGAAGCTGCCAAAACATGGCTCTCTCCCCCGCTCATGACGTTGCTCATGGAGTTGTTTTCTAAAAAACAGCTCTACAGGTGAAGCTAAGCTGTGCCAAACGAACCCTTAAACTTCCGTTAAACACCGGTTCCAAGCATGTATATAGCTTTGACACAAGATCAGATCCATAGTTTGAGAGCACAAGGACACTGAATACACTGATCACGACTACAAATTACACGCAGACAGCGGTACGGTTCCTCTTGCCGGATGCACATACCGGAGCAATACGGCTTGCATGGTGGCGGCGCGGCGCCCGCCGGCGACAGGGTGTTGAGGCTGCAAACGTTGATGCAGACGGGAATACAGAGTGCAGAGACCCGCACTTTGCACGTCGTGAAGATCGCCGCAGGAAGCACGATAGGGGTGCTATTGTTGACGAGACCGATGGTGGCATTGCATGTGTCAGTAGCTAAGCCATTGCAGGGAGGAACACAAGCCGCGCGGCAGTCGTCCTGGATGTCGGCCATCGCCGGCGAACCCATGGACAACAGAAGGACCAGCGCGATGCAGGCAGCGACAGGAACCGCCACCTTCCGAGGCGCAGCGGTGCCATTAGCAGAAGCCATTGATCAGCAGGACTCGATCAATGTAGCCGATGTGGTACCTCTAGAGAAAGAGGGGAGAACGAAGTGAACACAGCAGCTAAATGATAGATGACCTTGCTGGAGCAGCACATATGCACGCGCTATTTGTAGGCACAACAACCGATCGAGTTCGTGATTTTGTGTGTCCAATGTCAGACCGGAGTACACAAGTTGTGCAAAGTAGCAGGAATCTGTGACTGATACGCCAACAAATTAATGTGCATAGGGCTTATTGGATAGACAGAAAGACTACTTGCACTGGGTACTAATTTCTAATGACGAGTACCGTCGTACCGTTGACACAAGGCAATGGTTGACAATTGGCGCAAGTGTGTGCTCGCTAAATCAGTATGACTTATATTTGCTCTCTGTTCATATTCTAATACTACTTCCATTCCAAATTATAGATCGTTTTGACTTTATTAGATTCATAGATGATGTTATGTATTTAAATATACATTATGTCTAGATGCATATAGAAAACCCAAAACGACTTATAATTTGGAACGGACGAACGGCGGGAGCTAGTAGAACGCTCTCATACAATACTAAGTGTTTGTTTGGTTACTTTGGTGCTTATTATCAGTACCATAAGCACATACTTATCAAACTTATGAAGGTGTTTGGTTGTTGCAACTTATGGAGTTATGAAATGCTTTTCAAAATAAGCACAAATAAGTACCTTGTATTTGGTTAATAACCACAAATAAGTATGGTACTTATAATAAGTTCTATGGAACCAAACAGAACCATGTTTGATATGTGTATACTTTGGGTTAGTTTTTTCTTAGCGGTTGAACCATGCGCGCCTTGGCACATATTTCTATAGGAAGAATGAAGAACTACTGAAATCCCGTTGTTTGCAAGTGTTAGGCGCTTTGCTGAGTGCTTTCCATCGAACACTCAGCAAACAAACGTTTTGCTTAGTGCTGAAAACAAAACACTAAGCAGAAAAGAAACACTCAGCAAATAGTTCTGAGAAAAAACACTCAGCAAAAACAAATGTTTATCAAGTGCCCTTCCTACGTGTCGATGTCGTCCACCGTCCATGGTAGCCATCTCCTCCCCTCCTTTCCCGGGGGCCCCTTGTTCCTCCCCTGCTTTGATTGCTGGTGTGGTAGTGGGCAGTGGCCGTGGCGGTGGCAATGTTTCCAGAGTGCTCAACCAAAGACACTCGGCAAAGCTATCTTTGTTGTATGGATTTGCCTAGTGTTTTATATGACCCTTTGGCGAGTGCTCTTGGTACTCGACAAATGCGGGTTTTTCCGTAATGAAGTTGACAGAGTGGAGGTCAACTCCGGGTTGTAGTCCCTATAAAAAATTAGTCTAATCCGGAACGCTGCTTATGTTTATGTTTATTCCTACACGTTTTTTTCTGGTACTGAGCCAACCACACTACTGTTTGCTTCTATCGTTTTTCTCTTCCTGCCAAATAAAAGTTGATGGTGGCTCCATGGCCAAGAAGTCCAAATTGGCACTGTGGAGCTAGCTCATACAAACAGCTTATGATGCATGCCAGAATGTGAAAAGTGCACGTTAGTCCCTAGATCATTTTCCACGGCGATTTGCATGGTCACATCAGCACATTAAAACTTCACGAGAACGTTCTTTCACGAACCCTGTTCATGCACTGCTAGAGACAGTACCACCATATTGCTCCATAGCACCGTACAGTGGCGAAAGGACTAGGTTCATCATGTGTTCCAGACTGACGGTAAGTTCATGTATTGGCAGTGTATCCAGGTTTCGGCGTGTGCCCCTGGGGAGGCATGTTTTTTCCTAGTGCTAGCAACTCTCGTGAAGAGTAGTAAAGAATATTATATTGGATCACGCCTTACTCCTTCATGCAGGTTATCTTCATGAGGACCTGCTGGCAAGAAGCTAATTGCCTTACTCCCTCATGAAGAGAAGCAACAATCTGAAAGATAATTGCCGCAAGCTGGAGATTACTGTCATGGAGATCTTCAACAAGTTTGGGAGAGGGCTTAGCAAGAGAATTCATGGATATCTTCAACAAGCCTTTAGTCTCATCTATCTGTATTGAGCCTAAAGCTCTTGGTGTAACACTAATGGAAACTGAGGCTTTGCCGAGAGCCACTTAAAAAAATCTCAGGCCTATTTGCCAAGAGCCAAGGGGTAGCTCTTTCCAAAGATTTAGGCTCTCTGCTAAAAAATAAAAAAAAAATCACTTGCTTAAGTCCAAACTTTTTGTATCATCAACATGCATATATACAAAACTTATGTCCAAATTTAGCACAATTTTAGCCTGTTTGCTATATTTAACAATTTTTACAGCATTCTAGTAATTTTTCGTATACATCTCATATGAACTGTAAGTGCATGAAATCATAAAGTTGGTGAAAAAATGATATTCATGTTCATGAGACATCTTTAAGACCATGTACAAGAAATAAAGCTAAACTTTCGGCATAATAATCATGATGAAGATCGTGAGGTAGAAATGTTTAAAGTTGTATAAAATTCAAATGAAGTTTGAAAATAACGAAATTTGTCAACTGCCCATGATATCATATGTAGAGATTGTTTTTGGGCGCTACTGCAGGAATGGGATTGCTTGGACGAATGGGTGCGCCCAAAAGGCCTTCACCCCACAGGTACACGTGTTTTTCCTTGAAGACGCAGCGCAAGCTGTGGCGCGAGTTAGGCAAGGCCTGGATTGCATGAAGGCCTTGATGTAAAATCCCAGATTAGGTTTAGTACGTCCAATAATCATTCTTTTCATATAAGGTTATTTTCGAAATGTAAAAGTCAGTCCGGCTCGATATAAAAAGAGGCCGACCCACAGTTGTAAATGGGGTTCACATTTTTGAGGAAAGAGACAGTGAATACAAGTTTTTCCATCCTTCCAATCTTGTGTTGAATCATTTTCTTATTGTCCATGGTTCATTCCTCAATCACAACACCCGCACCACAACGGCCCATGCATGGCAGGCGTCCTTTACATTCGATGGGCGTAGCGGACCAAGAGCCATCCGGCACTTGCAGATGAGCAGGGGGGGCGGGCGAGGCGGGGTGGGTGGGGTGTTTTGTGTGTGTGTGGGGGAGTATCAGGTGATGGCAAACGTCTACGGGCTTTTTGAGATGCAACAAATCCGCGGTTGATACAACAGTATAAATGTACATAAAGCTAATTGGCACATATTTTCCATGATACTCCATCGATGCCAAATTTAGGTTGTTTTAGCTTTGGAAATTTATAATTTCTGCTATCCATCTAAATATAACATGCTATATCTAATATATAGAAAAAGTATTGTTGATGCTTTTTTGGGCAACACAGCAAAGTTGCTTCGTAAACCGCGGACATATATGCTGGTTTCGTAGGGCTTGACTCGAGTCAATTGTTCAGAGAGGATAACTACCGTGTTTACATGTGGAGGATGACTTGGTTTACGAATAAACCACCAAAGGATAACCAACACACTTATGTGGAGAACAACTAGTTTATTAGAAAAACTAGCAAAAGGTTGTCGAACCTCTCGCCCGCAAGGGATCCCGTCAGGGCATAGACTTTGCAGGTGTGCCTTAGGTTGACTAGCTAGCGAACCTTATAGGTCAACCACCTCTCTCCATAAATTGTGCCTCCTCTTGCTGCCCCATATTAAGTTGCCGGTGACGCCCCTCCTCCGCCCCCGTCCACTCGACCTCGCTGCTCCCTGTCCCCCGCGACGGCCACGGGTCGGCACGAGCAGCTCAGCGGCGGCCTCCCGTCCGTCTCCAGGAAGATAAGGTCGACAAAAATAAGGAAACATAGTTTTTTTATTTCTTAAACTCTACATTACCTATAATTCCGTCTTTTTCTAATGCTGTGGCCAAAAGTGCTAAAACTGCAGTCCATTTTTTTTTTCACATCGAGGGTTTGGAACTCAATCCATCCATCGCTGCTAGGCGTCCAAAGATGGTTTAAGTAGTGTGTTTCTAATTGCAAATTTGATCTTGATTTTTAAAAAATTCCTGCAACAACCTGCGGGGTATCAACTAGTAACTAATATACTTAGCACACTCTTGCCCTGGCAGCCTACGTGCGTGCGCACTTGCGCACAATATGCATGTGTGCGATGCGAATATGCGTGTACAACTTGGTGGTTGAAATCATTAAAATACTTGGGGGTTGAAACCTTTAACTTTAGACCCCGAAAGACACAATTTAGGCACGGAGATCAGTTCCCCAATGGGGAGTGTACAGTTCTACACACAGCGATGAGTAAGTAGTAAACAACCAGAACAATAAGCTCCTATATGCTTCCATTCAAAATTGGTTCCAAGCATATTTGCTGGACATCACATCAGATACATAGTCTGGGGCTTAGCTCATGAACACGGGCGACCATGAATGAATTACAGGCATGCTTCATCTCTAGCCGGAGCAAGCTAGAGCCCTTTATTACATAGATATACTTTGAATATGCAGTAGTAATAATCCTTATATGTAACACTACTCAAGCAGTCATGGCTTGTTGCATGGTAGTAGTGGCACGGCGGCGCTGGCCGGCGCCGGTGTTGGGGCGCCAGTGGTAGGCAGCATGCTGAAGCCGACGCAGAACCTGACGCAGGTGGGAACACATACCGGAGAGACCAGCTCTTTGCACTTGGGCAAGAAGGACTTCTTGACAAGTTTAAGATTAAGTATGAGGTTGTTACGAGCGATGATGTTGCACGCTTCGGAAACGAAGTCATTGCAGGGAGGATGGCAGGCCGCGCGGCACTGTTCCTGGATGTCCGCCGTCGCCGGAGGACCCATGGACAATAGGACCACCAGCACGAAGCAGGCAGCAGCAGGGACGCCCTTCCTAAGCACGGCGGCGTTAGCGGAAGCCATTGGATGCAGATACAGGTTAGCTGGAGAATGGGAATAGAGCGGTATATATCTGCTTGATGATACCGGGATATCGGCTGGGACACACACAATATATATAGCAGCTGCAGTGCACTATTAATTGTAGGAAAAAGTATCCAATTTGAAGTCCAAATGCTACTTATTTGCCTCCGTAATAAGGTACACAGATAGACAAATTGGGGGTGCTAGTTTCTAATAACGGGCATTGTACTCATTTGACCTAAGGGAGAGGACAATGAGAGCTAGCGAAGTGCTCGACTTCTTGCACAAGGAAATTAGATAATGGATAATTAAATCCGATGATGATACCGGAGATCGGGACACACACAATCTACATTTTTTTTAGATAATGGATAATTAAATCCGGCCTCTACATCCGAAGATGTACACAAGCAATTATTACAGAGTTGAAAAGAAAAGTCCACAAAAGGGTAAAACAAGCAGCAACGGGCAACATGTCCCCGACTAAGCTAAACAATAAAAATTGTTCTAATTTCCTGCTCATAGCGATGAGCGTATCCTTAGCCTGCTTCTTACGCTGCACCTGGGCCCAGAAATGTAACTAGTAAGCTCCCGTGAAAATAACCTGCAAAATGGAGTTAAACTTCGTCTTTTTGAAAAGGTATCCAATTTGAAGTCCAACTACACTATAGTCGCGCTGTTGGTGCAAATGCTACTTATTTGCCTCCGTAATAAGAGGTACACAGATAGACAAATTGGGGGTGCTAGTTTCTAATAACGGGCATTATACTCATTTGACCTAACGGAGCGGACAATGAGAGCTAGCGAAGTGCTCGACTTCTTGCACAAGGAAATTAGAGGTAGCAAACGGGATTTTCTGCCGTATAATCAGAATAACAGACGATCGATCTAGCATGACTATTTCAACCAGTTTTTTCAACAGTCAAGTACAGAAATATTTATGCTGACAACAAATATTAAAGAAACATTATGAATTCAATCATACTCTGATCCACATCATGATTCACTAAAAAAAAGAACAATTTGTATGTTTAGGACGACCAATGGCATAAGGAACCGGCTGAAATTATGATATGGAAAATTTTAACATGTTCCGATTACATGGAAGATGTGCACATGCGTGCACAGACTACTCGATCGTACACTTGTGATAAGAAAGTCTTGTATCACGCATAAATACAAGACGCATGTACACTATACCATTTTGAAGCGAGAGGACGTACGGAGCATGCTGTGTGGCGATGAATTTCATTGTTTATATGGTACACATATTGAATGTTTGTGTTGTACACATTTGCATTTGGATCGATGGTGTTTGATCTGGAGGAGAAAAACCTCCAGCACTCATAGCGGTTAGTTCTTCCATACCACCAAAAAAGAACTTGCGCGTTTGGGAGAAGCGAGTCATTTCCAAGAGCATATGCAGGCTTGAAACAATAAGCTTTAAGTGGATCTCACTAATTCTCTAGCGATGTTTTACATGTATGGGTTTATTTTATGGTTGAGGGACAAAATTCCGTCCGTAAATCGTAATATTTATGGAGAGAGAGAGGAGTATACAAGTGGAATAAAGCTCATAAATATATTAAGATATCATATATATATATATATATATATATATATATATATATATATATATATATATATATATATAGGGCGATACTAAAATGCACCCGGGTGCATTCCGTATAGCAAATGCACGGACCTTGCGGTTGCAACTTCGCGGCTGAACCAATTGCAACTCGACGCGGACCAATTGCAACTCGACGCGGACCAATTGCAACTTGACGGGCAAATTGCAACTCAATGCGAACCAATTGCAACTAAACTCAACCGAGCTGCAACTAGGCGCGAACCAATTGCAACAAAGAGACTAACCGATGCAACCGTGACACTATACTAATTGCAACTTGACGGAACTAATTACAACGAATCGGACTCTGTTGCAATTGGACACGAACCAATTGCAACTAGACTCCTAGTTGCAACCCGACGTGAATAAATTGCAACGAGAATGAGCCCCGATTGCAACCGGACAAGACCTAGTTGCAACAAGGGTGGGTGCATTCTCTATACGGATTGCACCCAGGTGCAATATAGCAAAACAGTACATATATATATATATATATACATATATACATATATATATATACATATATATATATATAATCTTAGTGAGAGGTGGTGATGACGTGGCTTCGGAGAGTTGAGAGAAACCACTCTCACCGGACCTCCACTAAGATGCATTAATACCATACTAGGATGCATTAGATTCTAAATTAGATTTTTTTCTTATCTATTCAAAAGTAACAGAAAAGTATTTGAGTTTCATCAAGAGATAGCTCATATGACTCTCGAGTAAGCTCTACAAGTGCACTATTTTTACGAGCAAGTAAATAATCACATTAAGTCTCGGGGTAATCTCTACTAGTTCACTATTTTTACGAGCAACTAAACAATCAAAGATTGTTTCATAGTTTATCGAAAAACTCCTTCAAACCCCACACCAACACGCGGGGAATCACCGAGTACAACTATAAAGACGGAACCCACTAACTATTACATTCAACATGCAAGCATTGCACATCATAACCCACTATACGTTTGTTCGAGTTTGATTTTGGTGACTAATGACAATATGACCAATGGGACTAACCATATTGTTGAGCATGTCTTTGCGAGACATGTCTTTATTGAGCATCCCACTTGTTTCACAGGCTGATAAACCTTGGGGGAGTACTCTAAGGGAGGAGCTACAACCGACCCGCGTGCTTGAGTCGTCGATAAGATTTCCGGCACCGTTGCCGGAGAACAAGTTAGTTTGTAGTGCTTGAACTTTGTATTAAGTTTTGCTAACCCGCTAACACTTAACCTTTGTGTAGAATTTTTTTGAGTTTTTCTTTTTATTTTCGGTGCCTAGATGGATATTTTCACCTCACCATTGGAAGACGAAGAGATGTGTAACACCCTAAAGGTCACTTTATGTGTTTAATAAAAATTTGCTTAGCAACAAATACTCTTGTTTAAGGATTATAAGGTGTTATTTGATTTTCTAGGCATTTAGTCATTTTTTAATTAAATTAATAAACTATAGGAGTTTATTGTTGCATTCATGCTTTGTAGCATTATTTTTGTTTGCTTGAGTTCCATTTTGAATCTCTGTTTGTTTGAGTCCTTTTCAAAATAGTTAAATCTTCCTTTCTCCTTCCTCCCCTTTTGTTTCTTTCTCGTTTCAGCCCATCAAGCAATGCACCACGATCTCCCCCGCTTCGCTCGTGCGCGTCTCTCTTGCGGCCTAGTTTGGCCCGGCAGCAGCCGAGCCACGGCCCACTCCGCCCTTTCTCCGCTTGAGCCGCTAAGATGAGGGACCCGCCGGTCATCCCCGACCTCCGGCCGGACCTCGAGCCGCATCCAAGTCCAACCGGACTCCATCCCGCGCATGCTCTCCGCCTCGGCCTCGGGCCCACACGCCGGGGCGTCCCCGTGCCTATAAGGACCCCGTCGCCACCTCCGCTCGCCTTTTCACCCCTATCCGCAAGCGGCCACGTCGTCGCCGACCCCGAAACCCTCGGCTCCAAGCCGCCGCCGCCGATCTCTTGCTCTTCCGCTTTTCCTTTGTCGCGAAGCAGCTCCGTAGGTCCCCGTGGAGGTGAGGAAGCCGAACGTGCCGTGTGTGGATGTCCTCATGTCCTAAACCCCCTGGTAGAGCTCGTCGTAGACCGCCGTCCGCCTCTTCGAACCATGCGCCATCATCACCGCTTCTCAATTGCTCTCGGTGTTGTAGATCGGTTCGCCATATCACCAGCTCACTCCAGGTTCAAACCGCGTGCAAAACGATGCCCGGATGTTTGAGTTTGAGGCTCGCTAGCGGACTCGGCCGCCGCGCGCCGCCTGTCGCCGCCGCGCTCTTATCGGCTGTCGGCCGTCCGATCCGGAGTCGATGCTCCGGATCGATATGGATGCCGGGTCAATCCGGCGAATACCGATCAAACGTGTCGCGTGCTTTTTGCTAAAGAGCCCCCGATCTTTCTAGTTTTTCACGCGCATCTATAGTAGTTCAAAAGTAATTAGTTTTAGGTCCTTTTCTTTATGTTTAAGCCCCTGCCCTTTCCAATTTTTGTGCCCGAAGTCCAGCCATGCAGTTTTATGACTTAGACCTTGAGTTCATAAGTGTAATCTTGGTTTAGGCCCCGGGATTTTTCAGTTAGGCCCCTAGAAGCTTAGGTTCTCTGCGAGTTAAGCCCTTAGATCTTGTTTAGCTCGTATCTTTTGCGTTTACCTCCGTTTTTAGTGTTCTTTATATCCATGTGTTCGTCTCGACGAGTAGATTAGTTTAGTGCAGCTTTTATTGTGTGGTTTCTTTGCACGTGAATGTGTGATTCGTAGAGAAAGTGTCGTTCGAAGGATTCGATGAACAAGAGATTGAAGACTCTAAGCAACAACGGGATTGTGAGAAAGGCAAGTGTCCTTGATCATTTCTGTTTACACCTATATAACATGCATTTAATCACTTTATTTATTTATTGCTTTGCATTAATATGTTGGGTACCTATTAAGGATGATGCCTAGTTTTGTTTGACCACTACCTTGCAAGTCGGGTTAATAATTAATCTTGATGGTAGATTATACTTACTTGCTCAACTCGGGATGGTAATGACAATATGGTTACTTTTACTCTATGTTCCTATGTGTTATGTGATGATTTAATTGCAAGACCATGTATGTTAATTGTAATATGGAGAACCACCCGGGAAAACAGTACAACCACATTCTACATGGCTCTGGATTGGCTAATTAATTAGAGACTAGTTTGGGGTAATCTTACCAAAAGGGCAAGGGGCTCATAGGTTGTGTGATGTCTTGTCCAGCCAAGTGGTACGCCACTTGGGGGAGGGTTCATCCCCTTATGGGGAAACCTTACCGGGTTACCACTTATAAAGGAATCTTTGTAAATGCCTCGTAGCGTCCCTATGCAATCACACATCGGAAGTGTGGTATTGCGTCTACTTTTGCACAACATGGTTAGGTTCCAAGTTCCTAGAACTTTTACGCGACTTGTGGTGAAAGTGTACAACCTTTGCGAGTGTAAAACTAATCGATTAGCCGTGTTCACGGTCAAGAGCACCCTTGACCCTCGCATGATTAATTTACTTGATGATAGAGAATAAATTGTTGCTAGTTTATTTATGTTATTGGTGCTCTATATTAATTGTGGGATGGTATACATTACATTTGCTAGTAAGTAGCGGTGTAATAAAACTTGACCAACTAAAAGTGCTAATTGCTTATAGGCCGTCGGCCTTCCACTATAGAAAGCCTTGCATGTTATATATGTTTCTCCCCTTGCTGAGTACGACATGTTTTCATGCTTGTTGTTTATTTATAATGCATCTACACCATCCGGATTGCTGCTCGGACTTGGAGGTTTTTGAGAACTTCTAGGCGAGCGTGCCACCGATTAGCCGCATGTGGAGTTTCCCGTTGAAGATTCGTTGCTAGTTATACACTCTAATGGTTCTCTTTTGAGACAATCGGTTATGTAATGCTCTCTTTTACGCTTTGGCATTGTGTTTCCGTATTCTCTAAGTCATTACATGTGTGTAACTTTGATCCTGTCGCACATGTAATTTATGCATTCGAGTTTGCCTTCAAATTCGGGTGTGACAAGATGTCACTAAGGGAGCTAGCAATGCCGTCAACGAGAGGACCTTGAGATGCAAAAATCGGATTTGATGCTTTCTACACGCACTATGAATTGAAGCATGGATTCATCAAGTTATTGGAGACAAACCCATTCGGAGGAATGGAGGTTAAGAGCCCATATAGACGCATTGCGCGATTCACAATTATATGCAACATGGTGAAACAAGAAGGAGTTTCGTTTGCTTGGTTCAAGTGGAATCTTTTCCATTCTCTCTCGAAGATGAAGCACGAAGATGGTACACATTTGCCTCTGTTGAAGTGAAAGGATATTGGGATGAGCTAGTGAAGAAATTTCTTTCAATGTTCTTTCCCATAAGTAAGGCCAAGTACTTAAAAAGGCAAGTGCTTAATTTTAAGTAAGGAGAGGATGAAGAAATTGATGAAGCTTGGGACCAATTAATGAACTTCTCGAGCAAGGCCTGAACTTGGGATTTCCCGGTGACTTGATGTTGCATATATTTTATTTTTCACTAACCCCTAGCTCTGCTTGTATTGTAAGCATGTGTGCGGGCGGTGATATAATAGATAAAACAATTAGTGAAGCTGCACAAATCACACAAAGGTCAATCGCCCTTTGCTACCGGGTGAAGGGAAGACTTAGTACTAAAAGAGGCATATAAATGCGGGGTGTAAAGAGCACTGGTACCCACACGTACGGGTGGGCGTTCGGTCTATTCGATCATTTCGTTTTGGTTTATTCGGTCATTTCGGTTCGGTCTATTCGGTGTTTGGGTATTTCGGGTTTTGGAAAATTGAGACAGAAGTTTTAAAAAGAATAATAGGAACCGATTCCGGATAGACTAATTATTTCGGTTCGGTCTATTTGGTCCACCGAATCACTCAATTTTTCATCAGTATCCTTGTCACCTCTCAAAACTCTATGGTAGAAATTTAAATTCCCAACTTATTTCAAATCTATGGATTTAAAGACTACTCGACTAAGTCAAGTAACTAACAAGTTTGTGAAAATTTCAAAAAAATAGTTTAAGCACAATGTTGTAACATCATAGTTTGAATCAAATATGCAACTATATTCAATGTCGGGTTATTCGGTCTATTCGGGTTATTGACCACACGAACCGAACCCGAACCCAAACTTCAAATTACAAATTTATCTAGACCGAACCTAAATCTCGAAACTCGAATAGACCGACAATTCAGGTTCGTTGGGTTCAATTCGGTTTGGTTTTTTGAGTTTCGGGTTCAAAGTACCCACCCCGACCCACGCGCCCGCCTTTTTTTCCTACCGTGCTCCGAGCCACCGCTACCGTCTCCCACCCATCATGTTCCTTTATCTCTTTCATCTCTCCCTTCCTCACCCACTAATTCTATCTTTCCATCTTCTCAATGCTATCTTAGCTTTCTTCTTCTCCGACCTCCCCGGGGAGGTGGCGCGCGAGCCTATGCGCTTGCTCGGGGGCCGACCTCCCCGGGGGCGGGGATGTTGGCGGTCCGAAGCCCGGGTGCGCACGTGGGGCCGGCCTAGTTCCCTGGTGGCGTGGATGCCGCGGGGCCAACCTCCCCGGCGGTGGATTCGGCCTCGAGGCGCGGAGACCGGCGCCACGACGCCTGTGGCTGGTGGTGCCCGGAGGCCGTCGGGTGGCGCGGCCTTGGGTGCAGCGGCACCCGTGGCCAGGTGCGACGGCATTTGTGGCGTGGTGGAGGTGCGGTGACAGGTACTGTTGCCTCATATTCCACTCCCAAGTTCCTGTGTTGATGTAGTCTTGTGTTTTTATTTTTAATCTTGTATAATGTGAATCCGAGATGTTCTTGTGTTCTTATGTAAAATCTGAGATGTATGCGATTGAGAGATGTATACATATGTGTGTGATTTGCATTCTAGATTTGATAGACATGATGAGAAACGAAAAATAAGAAGAAGGATTGAAAAGGGGAGAGAAGACAACGAAAAAGGAAAAAGAAAACGGGACATACAGGAGTAGATGGGATGACGGACGTACGGGAAGTGCATCAGTACCGGTTGCCAACACCACCAGGTACTAATGCGCCCCATTAAGTACCAAATGGACAATACCAGTGTGTTACCCGATACTAAAGGGGAGTATGTGGGTATAGAAAGCCCTTTCTCTAGTAGTGTATGTGGGTTGCTGGTGTACGTGTGGGTTTGGACCACCGTGGTAACTTTGGCCTCTGGCACGCAGTTGGTGAAGAGGAGGTTTTACTCGTCAGCATGGGTGATGGGGAAGGTCTTGTAGTTGAAGTGACCTTCACCGTCGAGGTCGAGGAGGGTGACGAGAGGTATGATATAGGGGCTGTCGAGGATGCAATTTTGAGATGACGACTCCGGGTTGGGGTACAGATCCATGGGCCACGGCGGCTCTGGGCTTATGGCCTCGAAGAGAGCCTCGTCGGGAGAGGAGGAGGAAGCCAACAAGACGCGATGCATGGACGAGACTTTGGCGCCCGTGACAGAGATAGAGACCAAACCGTCGCGATCGTAGCTGAACCTGTCGATGAGGATGGAGCGGCAGGGATCATCCTTTACCGACTCCTGTTTGATCCCCTTCGCCGTCGCCGGACGGATGGAAACGACCCCGGCGACGGCGAGGAGGAGGAGGACTGCGCTGGCCATCGCGGCGGGACAGAGCACGTGTAGGTGTGTGGGAATGGTGGTGGTACTTTGATTTCCTCCATCATTGTTGATATAGAATCATATATAGCTTGCATTCAAAATTAGGATGTGGCATGCATAGGATTCTCCGTCGTCGTCCAAATCACAACCGGTTGTAAGCTTTTGGCACGATCCGGAAATCTATGCAACCCCTCTTTCCGACACGTATACTTCTAATTTTGTATATTCATTCAGGATGTGCAACGATGCCGTCGGACACATCACGCATTAAGAATATTTAGTGGCAACATGATCACAGACATATATGCGGCCGGCCGGCGATAACAATCCTTACATGGCTTGCATGCCGTCGTTTACATGACTGCAAGCACCAGGCCCTGCTTCTATCATAAGCGCTACGTCAAGAGAAGACTTATGCTCAAGAAAATAAATGTTCTAAATAAATCAAAAGTTATTTCTTTCAAATGTTTCATCTCTACATTCAGAAGGTTTTAAATATATGTATGTTTGATCTTATTTTGTTAGATTAACTATGGACAATATCCAAGTTATACAATTTTGAAAACGGATATGCAGATTGGAAGAGAATTGTATCCAAAGTTTGGACTCAAACCCAACTTACCAACCACATGGTGGATATTTATGCACGACACTGGGACTCTAGATAAACGCAAGTGTGTCCTTGTGTTTTTGTCCCAATAGCTATATTTAATCATTTTGCATTGCTTTGCATTAATATTGATGGGTCATATTAAGGTTTATCATAGTACTTATTAACATTCCTTGAAACCCTAGGTTTACATTTATGTTGAGCAGCTATTCTTAGTTGCTATACTTGGGCTATGGTGGTTTATCTTTATGATATATTCATCTGGTTAATACAAGATCATGTGATTAATTGGAACATGGAGAACCACTCCGAAAATTTGTGCAACCACAAAGGACTAATCGAGCACTGGTCTTGGCCAATTAATTAGAGACTTTGGCTTGGGGTGATCTTACCCGATAAGGACAAGCGATCGGCGGTCATGTGGGGTATGAACTCGCCCTAGCGGGAAGTTGGGTTTGCTATTTATGGTGGGTAATTGACCTGCTAGGGGTCTTTATACCTTGCTAACTCGATTCGGACCATGAGGGTTGCAACATGCTAGGGAACCTTTGTAAAGGCCTCCACTACAGGAGGCACCGCTTCCCCGAGTGCAAGATGCACTCGGGGAAGGACCGGTTGCACTTGGGGAAGCCTTCCCCGAGTGCAACTCTCGGGGAAGAGGGTCCGGGAAAGAGCTTCACGGGGAAGCCTCCTTCCCCGAGAGCCGGAAATCGCACACTCGGGGAACGATTCACCGAGAGGCGTGGAAGCACTCGGGGAAGAGATTTTATTTTTTTAAAAAAAATCCCCAAAAATCGGCACTATGGCCCCCGGCCGGCACCGTGGCCCCCTCCGGCCCGCCGCCCGCCTCTGCGCTGTTGCCATCGCCGCCGTAGTTCACCACCGCCCGCCCTGCGTCGTCTCCGTGGCCGTCGCGGTTCGCCGTCGCGGTTGGCCGACGTCGTCGCCTCGTGGCCTCGTGCATCACGCCGCGCCCGGGAGGGAGGGCGGAGGTCGCCGCCGCGCCCGGTGTAGGATTCCGCCGTCGGCCGCACCGGGAGGGGAGTGCATAAGCCGTCGTCGGGGAGGGCGTGGAGGAGGCCGCCGCCGCGCCCGGTGTAGGAGCCCGCCGTCGGCCGCACCGGGAGGGAGTGGAGGCCGCCGTCGGGGAGGGAGAGGAGGAGGCCGCCGTTGCGCTTGGAGTAGGAGCCCGCCGTCGGGGAGGTAGTGGAGGAGGCCGCCGCCGCGCCCGGAGTAGGAGCCCGCCGTCGGTAGGGAGTGGAGGTCACCGGGGAGAGGTCGCCGGCGTCCGGGGGAGAGGGGGGGGGGGTGGGGTGCGGCGGTGGTCCGGCCGTCCGGGGAGAGAGGGGCGGCGACGGATGCGGGGGAGAGGGGGCTGGGGTGCGGCGGCGAACCGGGGGAGAGCGGGCGGCGGCGGATCCGAGGTGGGGCGTGGGGGTGTGGCGGCGCGTGGGGGGGGGGATCTGAGGAGACAGCCGGCCGGGTGGGTTGCGGGCACAGATGGGTGGGGGGTAGGTTTTATACACTAGGGTTTGCTTGCTGCTGGGCCGGCCGGATTAAATGGGCCGTCCATAATAAATGGGCCGACAGGGGTCTTCCCCGAGAGCCGTATTCCTGGCACTCGGGGAAGCGTCTCTTCCCCGAGTGCCAGACAAACGGCACTCAGGGAACCATTTTTTGTTTTTTGTTTTTTTTGCCTCATTTTTTTTGAAGTCATCCCACATTATTTTAAACTCCTTGATCAAATTTGGGGTTATTTTGAATTTGTTTTGTATATTTCATTAGTTTTTTTCATTTTGTTGAATTTTTTAGCATTTTTCAAATTTGAACTGCAAGTGCATGAAGTAATGAAATTTCTTAATTCAAAAAATGATATTCATTATATTTGATGTATGTTCAGGCCATATCTAGGAAGCCACATGAAATTTCGAACATCTTTTTGCCGTAACATGACGGACAACTAGCAGGGAAAGTGTCTGTAAATTATATAAAAGCCAAACGAAGTCCGAAAATCATGAAACTTGTCTGGGTGTCATGTTATGGCATGTAGAGGCTGTATGCAAGACTTGAGAAGATTTCGAGCAAGTTGGGACGTCGGATGCCTCAAACCCGGACATCTCCACACATGATCAAGTAATTTTGGTGGTGTAATGCTTGATTATCCTCTTTATTTGCTCACACTGTGCGTTTCCATCGTATCAGGACTCCTTTTGCATGAACAGAGAATGTATATATACATCTCTGCAGCTAAATATACAGCTTCCCAAGGAAGGACCAAACCGATCTCAAAAAAATTTAATAGGTACTTCTAGGCAAAAGACATGATGACCTACCTAAAAATATGTGGAAATAAACAAACAGAGAAATATTTTTTATGTTTTTTATGAAGAATCCATATGACGAATGGTACAAGGATAAATTAAACAAAGACAATACTGAAAACATACTTTGGTAAATGTCGGCCTGTTGTTTTTGTCCATCGTCCATTCAAATCCACACCCACCTCAAATGGGGAGAGTATGAGTAGAAAATAATTGTTTTTTAAAGAAATGGGGAGGGTACAAATAATCGATTGGGTATGTATAGAATCTGTTCGCACCCAAAATTGGCAGGTCTGGTTTGACCGGTCAGACATGTGGGTCCCACCGGTCAGACCGGTGTGGTCAATGTCCACAAAATACAATTTGGACTTCAATATTGAATAGGTCTCGTCGAGTAGATCAAGATTCATATGTGGAACGTCCAAATCGGAGTCCGGATGGGGGAGATACGCCTTCTACAAGATTTGCACACCGCGTGCACCGGTCGACCGGTGCGATAGGTATGATTGGTGCCCCCGATTCCGAGCCAAATTGAGGAGTCCCGATAGATTAGGCTTGTAAAAGGATTTTCTTGCGGGGCAAGACCTCCCCACCCTATAAATATAAAGGGCCACGACCGATTGAGGGCATATATCACAATCGAATCTATCTTTATCGTATTTACCTTTTCGTTCTTCTTTTCCCTTACTTTTCCAGCCCTATCATGCTGTTCTTCCTTCATCTCCATGATGTTTGAAGCTGTCCTAGCTGGCCTGCCGAGCCTAGGACAACCCTGCGTGCGCCGCCCCGACTGGATCCTGCCCGGACGACGTTCGTTGGTCTCTCGCCGGATCTTCCTGGCGACACCGATCTGACCGGTGACCCGTACCGGTCTGACCGGTACAACGTGGAGGCACTGCAAGGAGCTCCTCCGCGTGCTTGTTGGCCCCGAAAAGGTGTCAACAAATTGGCGACTCCGGCGGGGAACGAGAATCTGGCTATGATGGCCGATCTATCAAGCTCCAGCAATTTGATGGCACTTGAAGGATTACCTGAAGATCTACGCAAGGGCATCCATGACGAAATTCTTCCCCATTGTTATCAAGTAACAGAACAAGGCGTCATCATGATGAATGAAGCTGTCATCGACGAGTTGAGGATGTATGATCTACCAAGGAGGACGCAATACGAGAGAAGGGGGAAAGCATGGTGGAAACAAGGAGCAGATTGGCATGAATTTTACACTCCTACTATTTCAAATTGTAGGTCGTCTTAGTTTTTTTTTCTACATATAGTTTTTACATTTTACTATGTATCTATAAATACGTGGCCTACATCTGTCAACTTCAGATCATAGCACACCAGTCATATGCCAGTAAGCAGCATGCGCCACGTCATGGGTGGCGAAGATGATTGCCCAACAGGGACTATATTGTTCAACACATTGATGAGCGCATTATTTTTGTTGATACAGAAAGTTATATATACTTCCATTAAACATGGGTTACAAGAGTATCCTTGGATACAAGTATGAGATACATTGTACGAGGCTTAGCTCATGAACACTTACGATAACCAAGCATAGATGTATTTTGATTATTGTCTAGTAATTTCGATGCTTACGAAGTACTCCTTTCGTTCTTAAATATATGATGTTCCGGACAAGCAAATTATATTAGTTCATTTCTGAACCAACCAGCTTGCCCTAAACGTCATATATTTAAGGACGGAGGTAATAAGGCATATCGTATATATAATTATGGCTTGCATGGTGGTAGTGGGGCGCTGGGTGCCGGTGTTGGGGCACCTGGGGTCAGGGTGTTGAGGCTGCAGATGTTGATGCAGAGGGAAAGGCATAGTTGTCTGACCCGCACTTCGCATGTTGGAAGGAGATTCAGAGGATTCAGGACAGTAGGGGCGATCCCAATTATGCTGTTGCACCCATCAGAAGCGAGGCTATTACATTTCGGAGCACAAATCGCACGACAATCATCCTCCAGGTCGGCCATAGCTGGTGGACCCATGGACAAAAGGACCAGCATGGTGCAGGCAGCAAAAGGAATGACCTTCCTAAGCATAGTGCCACTAGCGGATCAACACTTGATGCAGCTGGATATATATGGATCTAGAGAAATAGAGCAGCAGACGTACTCTATTAGTTGATGCCCTGACCTCTTGTGTCATCAGATGCGCTATTTATAGGCAACGATCAAGTAGTGTACCACATCTATGGCTGACTCTCACCACAAATGTGCGTACAATGACAGCTTCACGTGATAGTTTCCAATGAACGTACCATTGAAATTTATGGGGTGACAATTAATCATCCACACAGGATTATGAAAGGACCTAATCTAGTAAAATCCAAATCACGTGTACGTACAAAGGCATAGTCCAGCAGTTATAGTTTAACCCCACAGAGTAAATGACAATAGGAAACTAGGAGGCAAGAACATGATTTAATGCTTATATTGCAAATCACTTTTCATGGTTCGGAACGAGTTACACGCTAGGAGGCACTGGATAAAATTATGAGGCATCAGACGAAGCAGCAGGCCAAACATATTTCTGAAATTTCTCCAACTCATCTAGATTTTTGGCCATCGGAACATCCGGTTGTTCACACAATGTACCAATTCCAATGGCACTTGCTCCTACTACACTCTTCACTGCGATGATCAGAACATTTGATGGAGCCTTCTTCTGCTGTTTTCATTGCTTCTTTGCATGTTTTTGGTTTCTGTTGCATCATATTTGGGACTAAAAAACCTTCAAGGTTCATTCCAAACACTTTGGTACTTCCAATCATTGCGTGGTCTTTGAATCATCAAAATATATGAACTAAATAACTTGTTAGGGTCTTGTCCAATACAACTTCTTCTCTTTCTCTCCACACATGATCTTCTCTTAAATATGAAGTATACTCCCTTCGGTTTGGTAAAAGAGAATTCATTTTGGACAAGGTTTGAGTCAAACATTGGAAATATAAATGACGAATAACTTTTGAGCCGTTGAGTTTCGAAATGTGAAAATCATATCAATAGTTTTGTTTTAAAAATCATTTTCATAAAATATACATATATAACTTTCTAAGAAATATTTTTATAGAAGAGAGAAGTCAAAGTTGTGTTTCGGAGGCTGTGTCAATATCTTAAACAACTTCTTTTACCAAACCGGAGGGAGTATATATATAGTCCTGCAGGCAGAGGTGCATGACTAGAAAAGAATAAGAGCAGTGACACTTGCCTGTCCTACTCATCCATGGTGAAGGGCAGTGGCCCTCAGCTGCCTTCTAATTAACCCTCCTCTTGCTCTAGTTAATTATGTAAGCTGTTGTCTACTTCTCATTTCCTATTCTTACTATTCTAGGATCCTTACATGCTTGCTATCTAAGTGTGTGGGGGAAGCTGGTGATGGAAGCTGCTGAGTGATGGAAGCTGCTGATTGGCTACGAGTTCATCAAAATTGTTGGTCCTAAAATCACAGATAAGTACTGCAGACTCAATCTCCAATCCTATCTAAATCAACAGCACCAAGTTCGTTTACTGTATATAGGTGTGTGTGAAACGGAAGGCTGTGACTTTGAATTAAAAAGAATCTGACCTACTGTACTACATATTGGTTTATACCAAGACTTGATTTTGGAGTCCTACTTGTATGTATTTTTTTTTTCAATGCACTGTGCTTAGAAAGTTTCTGATTTTGCAGACTCACCAGAAGAGATTGAAATACATGCTTATGTGATATTATTAGTGAACTTGGCTAAACCATTCACTGACTGGTGATGAGGTCTATACTGCTGCTTGCTAAATCATTTCAGAGACTGTTGGAATTGCTCATTTCAGTGCATTAACTAACTCACTTCACTGAGATTGTCCAGCTCTAGCAGAAGTACAAGGACCAAGGTTAGTGCCTTCTACTGAAGTCTCTGCCTTTTACCATTTTGTTGCTACCCCATCATCTAGAAAACACAATATGTAACCTTGAGTCTCTGTTAACAGTAATGATCTTGTGTTCATTCTTTTTCAGTTCATGCATGTAACAGACTAACAGTAATGCCAATATCCTTGTATCTGATGATTAGTCATGTCGATGCCAATACATTTGTGTGTTCCTTAGTGCCTTCTTTTGTCTACACTTGTGAATATCGGTGTTCATTCTCTCTCTCTCTCTCTCTCTCTATATATATATATATATATATGCAGAGGTGCCTTCTTTTTTAATTCATCAAAGGAGACGTGGGTTGCCAATAAGCGTCTCCAATGACTTTATCAAAGGAGACACGGGTTACTAATAAGCGTCTCCTATGACTCACATAGTAGACGCGGGTTGACAAGTGTCTCCTTTGAGGGGGGTCATTGGAGACGTGTGTTGGTAAAAAACGCGTCTCCTTTGACTCTCCTCAAAGAAGACGCATAAAAAATGCGCCTCCTAAGATTTGTCATTAGAGACGCGTTTTCTACGCGTCTCCTTTGATAGTTAACCCACGTCTCCGGCATTAGGCACATACCCGGACCTAGCTTGAGCACTTTATCACATATGTATATTTCGATTATACCGCAGTAATATTAAGAAGCAGCGACACGGAGAGGCAGCATCGTCATTGCTTGCAAGGTGGTGGCGCACGGCGGCGCTGACCGGAGAGCCCGTGTCTGTATACCCGGGGTTAGGTTGTTGAGGCTGCACGCATTATTGACGCAAAGGGCCGTGCACGTACAGGAAGAAGTTCACAGCTTCCTGGATAGGGACGATATGATGTCAATGACCAAATTGCACACATCTGAACTAAAGGCATCGCAGAGAGGCTGGCAATTAAGTCACGCCGCATTCGTCCTGCAGCCGGCGACAGTCGACCCATGGACAGCAGGACCAGCGTGCAGGCGGCAACTATATGGCCATCTTGAGCATCACGGCTAGCTAGCTAGTGGCATGCACGCAGCTTGGTCGGGTAGCTATGGCCGTCTTGAGTACAGAAGGATAAATGCATATTATCAGGACGATGATGCGCAATTCGGAGTTGTGTTAGTACGACGCCCTCTATAATAAATCAAAGTACTTTGACTTGCAACAGCGTGCAGAGAAGGAATTCAGGATATATAAGCTGACTATAAGAGGGTGTTTATTAGATTACACATACTCCCTCCGTTCTGAAAAAAACTGACGTTTAGGACAGCGACACGGTCTCCAAAATACAACTTTGACTTCTTGTTATTACAAAATATTTATCAAATAGTAATGTATGTATACTTTTATGAAAGTATTTTTCAAGACAAATCTATTTATGTAGTTTTCATATTTGCAAACTCAACAACTTAAAAGTTATTGATGATTTATATTCCCAATGTTTAACCCAAACCTTGTCCTAAATGTCAGTTGTTTAAGAACCGAGGGAGTATTTACTGTAGCATCACATGGACTAGTCATAAATTAATTAGTCTGAATAGATTCATCACATGAAAAAAACCTAGAGACTATGAAATTGACTACGTTATTGGCGAACATTTAATATTCGATGAGATGGGGCTCATAATAAGCCCCATTCAAACCAAACACCCCTGAGTCTCGATCATGCGGAACTTAATTAGCAGCGGAGCTGCTGATAAGCAATTGCAGGTTCAGCCAGAGCGGATGAGTATTTAATCATGGCTAAAATTAGCCATTTCCTATTTGGATCCACAACGAATTTCTAGCCCTCAAATAGACTGTTCCAATTAATGCCTCTTCTTTTGGTGGGAGCATATTCTTATGTTTTTTTTATGCATGGTCTAAAATTAGTTATGATTAGCTATGCTTGGAAGGCTAGTGAACTAATAAAATTTATTCAGTTGGGGATAGCTAATTTTTTAGCATGGCCAAATTTTAGCTGGCTAAAGTTTAGCCTCCATCCAAATAGGACTTTAGCATTTTGTAAAACAAAGCATAGACTTTAGCAACTAGAAATGAACGACTGCACCAATTGCAATTGGATGCGGACTAATTGTAACCAGACCCAACTAGTTGCAACTAGGTGCTGAAGTGGTGTGTAATCCAATTGCAACCGCGGGACTAGATCTATTACAGCTATGGCACTATACTAATTGCAACTCAATAGAACTAATTGCAACAGATCTTGTGTAATCCAATTGCAACAGTAATGATCTTGTGTTCATTCTTTTTCAGTTCATGCATGTAACAGACTAACAGTAATGCAAATATCCTTGTATCTGATGATTAGTCATGTCGATGCCAATACATTTGTGTGTTCCTTAGTGCCTTGTTTTGTCTACACTTGTGAATATCGGTGTTCATCTCTCTCTCTCTCTCTCTCTCTCTCTATATATATATATATATATATATATATGCAGAGGTGCCTTCTTTTTTAATTCATCAAAGGAGACGCGGGTTGCCAATAAGCGTCTCCAATGACTTTATCAAAGGAGACGTGGGTTGCCAATAAGCGTCTCTCCGGTGACTCACATAGGTGACGCGGGTTGACAACAAGTGTCTCCTTTGAGGGCTATCATTGGAGACGCGTGTTGGTAAAAACATGTCTCCTTTGACTCCCCCTCAAAGAAGACGCATAAAAAATGCGCCTCCTAAGATTTGTCATTAGAGACGCGTTTTCTACGCGTCTCCTTTGATAGTTAACCCACGTCTCCGGCATTAGGCACATACCCGGACCTAGCTTGAGCACTTTATCACATATGTATATTTCGATTATACCGCAGTAATATTAAGAAGCAGCGACACGGAGAGGCAGCATCGTCATTGCTTGCAAGGTGGTGGCGCACGGCGGCGCTGACCGGAGAGCCCGTGTCTGTATACCCGGGGTTAGGTTGTTGAGGCTGCACGCATTATTGACGCAAAGGGCCGTGCACGTACAGGAAGAAGTTCACAGCTTCCTGGATAGGGACGATATGATGTCAATGACCAAATTGCACACATCTGAACTAAAGGCATCGCAGAGAGGCTGGCAATTAAGTCACGCCGCATTCGTCCTGCAGCCGGCGACAGTCGACCCATGGACAGCAGGACCAGCGTGCAGGCGGCAACTATATGGCCATCTTGAGCATCACGGCTAGCTAGCTAGTGGCATGCACGCAGCTTGGTCGGGTAGCTATGGCCGTCTTGAGTACAGAAGGATAAATGCATATTATCAGGACGATGATGCGCAATTCGGAGTTGTGTTAGTACGACGCCCTCTATAATAAATCAAAGTACTTTGACTTGCAACAGCGTGCAGAGAAGGAATTCAGGATATATAAGCTGACTATAAGAGGGTGTTTATTAGATTACACATACTCCCCCCGTTCTGAAAAAAACTGACGTTTAGGACAGCGACACGGTCTCCAAAATACAACTTTGACCTCTTGTTGTTACAAAAATATTTATCGAATAGTGATGTACGCATACTTTTACGATAGTATTTTTTTCAAGACAAATCTATTCATACAGTTTTCACATTTGCAAACTCAACAACTTAAAAGTTATTGATGATTTATATTCCCAATGTTTAACCCAAACCTTGTCCTAAATGTCAGTTGTTTAAGAACCGAGGGAGTATTTACTGTAGCATCACATGGACTAGTCATAAATTAATTAGTCTGAATAGATTCATCACATGAAAAAAACCTAGAGACTATGAAATTGACTACGTTATTGGCGAACATTTAATATTCGATGAGATGAGGCTCATAATAAGCCCCATTCAAACTAAACACCCCTGAGTCTCGATCATGCGGAACTTAATTAGCAGCGAAGCTGCTGATAAGCAATTGCAGGTTCAGCCAGAGCGGATGAGTATTTAATCATGGCTAAAATTAGCCATTTCCTATTTGGATCCACAACGAATTTCTAGCCCTCAAATAGACTGTTCCAATTAATGCCTCTTCTTTTGGTGGGAGCATATTCTTATGTTTTTTTATGCATGGTCTAAAATTAGTTATGATTAGCTATGCTTGGAAGGTTAGTGAACTAATAAAATTTATGTTTTTTTATGCATGGTCTAAAATTAGTTCTGTATGTCTCCCATCACTGGCGGACCCATAGACAACATGATGACCAGCATGATGCACGCATGAACAGCAATGACCTTCCTAACCACAGCACCGTTACCGGAAGCCATATTGATCGGTCAACACTGATTCAGTTGCTTGGGTATATATCTAGAGGAAGAGAGCATGCAGGCAGCAGCACTATCAGCTAATGATACCACAGTTTGTCACAACAGATGCACTATTTGTAGGCAACGATCAAGTCATGTACGGTACACGTTGGAATGCGCATACAGCCAACTAACATATTTTTTCTACACAATTGATATGTACAATGTATGACAAATGTGCATACAGCGAACTAACTCACAAAAAAAATATGCGCATACAACGAGCTAACATATTTTTCTACATAATTGATATGTACAATGTATGCCAAATTCAAGTTCTAGCTAGTTTTTAATGAGAACCGTACGGTTGGAATTTAGGGGTAACAATTGTGCAATTGAAGTCTCTGTACTAGCTGAGCTGTTGAATAATATATATAATAATATGGTACAAACAATTTGCATCTTCTAATTACAAATTATACATCTAAATATTGAGGAACAAGGAAATATCAAATAATTTCATCATACTACTAAAAATTTAAATCAACTAACAAGTTAGCAACCTATGTATAAAAAGTAATAAGTTAATATGACCATCAAAATTTAAATCCATATTTTAGTTATCTATATACCTCTTCCCGGTCTCGGTGTGGGTTTCATGGAGAATTTCATGGCACCTGTTCGTTTGGCTTGTCATCCACCGGCCCGGCGGTACTTTTCTCTCGAACAAACCGGCCGCCGGCAATCGGCCCGGCGGTACTTTTCTCTCTGAACAAATTAGCACCAGCCATCGGCCACCGGCCAAACGAACGGGCTCTGTCATATCACCGTATTTGACCCCATGTCCCGGTTTGACCCCGGGCCAAAATGCGAGGGCATTTGGGAGCCCCTCCGGCGACGGAGGTTGGCCCCAACCCCGTGTTTTACACCGAGTAAGATCTCTCCACATCCGCACACCGGACACCGCTCCCCCCCGTGCCGCTCCCCGGTCCAAGCGAGATGAGCAACGTCTCCCTTCGTCTCCTCCGGCATCGCCTTCGCTACTCTTCCCCTTCTAGGCGACGAGCACCTCCATTGTCCGTCCATCCCATCCGGGCGCATCGCCTCCCGGCCGCACTGCCTTCATCCAAGTGCCCCCACCTTTGCGTCCTAGTCGATGTTCCCAACCCACCGTTTCCGGTCTTCCCCGCCACGAATGTCTCGATCTACACCAACACCACCTTGGCCGGCGACCAAGCTCGCCGCCCCTCCGAGTCCCTATTCCGAAGCTGTCATCCCCTTCCACGTCCTCGTCCCTACCCGGAGTGCCGCCACCATCTTGATCTACAACATATATTTGAGTTTTCCCCTCCCCCCCTCTCCACCTGCTAGTTCGCGCCGTCCACACCACCATCTTCTTCCTTCTACGATTCATGGATCTTGGGTACATTACACTAGGCCAAAAAAAGATTTGTCCTAGCACAAGTAAAATAGCGTGTTGGTAGGAGTTCATAGACAGACCCTCCCGGTGAGATAACTACCAAGCACTACACCTATTATCAAGATCACAAAAGCGAGGATGGTGCCATGCATGCATAATCCTTTATTTTTCTCGGGCTTCTTCCAACAGCCATTCTTCGCCATAAGTTCAATAAGTTGCCCTCTATGTTACGCAAGTTCCAGCCTCGTTTCATTATTCGAAATCTTCAAATAACTAAACCCCAACTTCAAATCGAAACGACACACTTCAGCTGATTCAATTGATCCATAATTTCAAACACATGTTGCACCTACCCCGACGGATACACTACACAAGACGGTTGTGGTGCCGCTTGTGGCGGTACAACAACACCGGTGAATATCGGATAGTTTGCCGGCACCAAATGTGGGTAATTTGTTCTCAAATGTTGGAGGTATTAACCTTCCCACCAATCTTCCGAACATGAATTAGGGTCCTCCTACAAGAATAATCAACAAATGCAACTATGTTATTAGGGCGGTAACAAATGCAACATAGTTGATAATTATCCATATATGGCAAGATTGATTTCAGTTTAACATCATCTACACGAAAAATCAACAAATGTGGTGGTGTCAATAAATTGGATAATTATCTAAACATAAACCGAATTAACAGAATCACTAAAATTATATCAACCGAATCACTAATATTATATCAACCGAGTCACTAATAATCAACAAATCCAGGTGACTACTAATCAACCGAATTAGAGCGGTAGATAAAAATCAAACCACGTGGTTGTTCGGCTACCGTAAATAATGTTATTTGCCTTGCTCTTCAACCAAACCACACGGATCTGGTTGTACTTGCATTCCTCTAGGGGGAGAGGCATGAATTGGGTAAGGTTCGGCAAGGAGCTGCTCGCCATGCGGCGGTAATTGTGCTCGATGTCCATCGAGGAACTGGGAGACGAAGATTGGGTCGACGGCTTGCCTTCAAGCTCCTCCTCCACCGCAAGGCCGTGACGGTGGCCGCGGCGCACGAGTGCGCTAGCGCGCACGGTGGCGAGGGCGAGGTGGCAGCTTGCGACGACGGCGCGTGGGCGAAGCTCACGAGCGGCGGTGGCGGGACACGGGCGGCGCTCGGGCGAAGCTCACGAGCGGCGGTAGCGAGGACACGGGCGGCGCGCGGGCGAAGATCACGAGTGGCGGTGGTGGGCACGGGCGGTTGCGGGCGAGGCGGGGATCGCGGCGGCGGCTAGGGTTGGGAGCAAAGCAAGAGTGTGTGAGTGAGAGTTGACCGTTTCGACCGGTCTTATTCGGACCGGCGTGCTGGCGGGTGGCTTAAGAGCCGGCCCGGAAAGATATTAGTGCTAGCGGGTGGCATAAGTCGACCGCCGTATAAATGTTCACGGGTGCTAGCGGTCAACATGAGGCACCGCCGGCACGGAGATTATGCTGGCTGGCGGTTGTCTTATGCCACCCGCCAAGACACTTTGCTTTCTATAAATATAGAACAGACCCTTCTTCCCCGACAACCTTCCAACGGCGCTTTGCCGAGAGGAGCTCGGGAAAGGCTCTAAAAACACCAAATCTATGGGGGAAGGTTCTTCCTCTTGATTTTCTTGGAGGAGGTGGTTATATAAGGTGAGTTTGTGCTATTTTAACCTTAGTTTTCTCCTTTTATTCATGATTTGTATGTAGATAGAGATCTAAATCTAGACCTAGGGTTAGCTATGAGAGAGAGAGTGTGTAGTGAAGAGTGAATTCAATTAGAGATTTATTTTTTTAAATAGCTTTAGATTTTCATAATATAATAATTGCAATTATAGAAGCAAGTTTACATACTAAATTATTTAATTGTCAATGCAAATTATTTAAATGTTCATAATATAATTATTGCAATTATAGAAGCAAGTTTACATATTAAATTATTTAAATTATTAGTTTGTCATTTAAATTATAAGCCTCATAAATTAAAATTATAAAATTTATTTTTGTTTCCATTTTTACATATTAAATGAAGTAAGTTACATTGAGTTTGAAATTGTAGAATTCAGTTTTGATTATACGTGGGTTTATAATAGAATTATCTTTTATAGGTTGTTTAAGATGGAACCTAGAGCATAGGTGTATGGCATACGGAGACATTCATCTACATTCTTGACAGAGTTAACAAACTTTCTTGAGGTTGCGTAGAAGCATGCCCAAATTTCTAGGACAAAGCAAATACGTTTTCCATGTTATGATTGTTGCAACAAACTTGTGTGGGAAGATATTAATGCGATCAAGATGCATTTGATAAACCGCGATTTTGTGAAAGGATACAAATCTTGGTCCCACCATGGTGAAGCGAGAAAGTACTTTCGATAATGCGGACATCAACACCAGGTGTGATGAAGTGGGTGATGAAGATGTAGATGAAAATTATCATGTCATGATGAATGATGCTTTTGGTGTGAAGATCAAAATGATGATCAAACGGATGCACCATAGGTGGACAAGGAATGTGATGTTGATATGGAAGAAATGTTGCGCCACATTGAACCGGAGGTGTTGCTAGGGAGTGCTAAAGGGTTAGAAAATTTTGAGACAATAAAGAAGGCGGTAAAGGACTATATGTATCATGGTTGTGGGAAGGAGTGGAACGTGTTGCATTTCATGCTCCATCTTCGATTGTGAAGGAAAAATTCGGATGGTCCGACAATAGTTTTAACGAACTCCTTACTCCGTTGGCCAAACTACTCCCAAAGCCTAACTTGGTCCCAAGAAACACATATGAAGCAAAGAAGATTATCAACCCATTGAAGATGTGAGTGCAAAGAACACACACATGTAGGAACCATTGCATATTGTACCACGATGACTATGTAAAACTGGAGAAGTGTCCAAATTGCGATGCTAGTCGTTACAAAAGTAATGCCGATTTTTCTTTGTGGAACAGGTCATTGCATCTAAAGGCGTGAAGAGGAAGGTGGGTGGAAAGAAAAGTGCATTTTCTCCGGTCGCGGAGTATAGTATTGGTACTCACACTGTTAGTCAACGTAAAGTGCCTGCATTGGTGATGTGTACTTGCCGGTGGAGGACCATCCGAAGTGATTGTTCTCGAACCCAAAGATCGCCGAACTAATGACTTGGCACACGGATCGCCTAGAGAAGTCTAATGGGAAGCTTCGACATCCTTCGATGCTCGCGGTGGAGGACCTTTGTTTCCAAGCACAAAGAGTTTAGAGATGAAAAAAGAAATATACGATTCGCGTTAAGTACGGATGGCATGAATCCATTTGGTGAAAGAAGCAACACGCACGAGGCTATGGCCGGTGCGATGACCATATACAACCTTCCCCCTAGCTATGTACGTTGGGGGTACCCGAAAAATTCGGAATACAACCCTAACACGAGTGAAAGTTCTCAACACGTTCAAGTACACAGTTAGAGCGCAACGAGACTGTGATCCCCTCTGCGAGTAGCACAAGTTCCAAAAAAGTCTGAATCCATTTACACGTGCCCTTGCGCCCCCTTTTATAGGGAGACGAAGGGACTTTTACATGCCAATAATACCCTCGGGCTCGGAGAATATTCCTAATGTGAACACACACAAGAATGTCTTTTCCCACCCAACATATTTACAAGTCTGCCACTAGTTCACACTCTAAACCCGGACTTTTTGGGACTACAACTTTGACTTTGCTTCTCCCGTGATTCGTGAATGTCTTCGCCCAAAATCCCGTGATTCGTGAATGTCTTCGCCCAAAATCCCCGAACTAGGTCTTCGACAGATTCCCGAAGTGGCTCTTGCTTCTCGACAGGTTCGTGCGTGTCCACGCGTCTGAGTCCCGAACAGAGTCTTCATCATATTCCCGAATCGGCAGTTTCCCGAAGTTCGGATCATCATCAGTTGAGATTCCAGGCTCCTGCATGTTCATGGCTTCGCTTCTTCACCGAATCGAGATTCCCGAATTCCGCACATTCGCGAATTCGTAACTTCTCAGGTTCCAGACTTCCGAGAATCGCAAATCCCCTGCTCCTGAAAAACATACTTTGAGAACTTTGTTAAACCTTACGTTTCGAGGGTGACGGGTTTTCCTGAATTCCCCAACACTAGCCCCTCGGGGAAGCGGGTTGACTCCGACGATCCGATTCCACGAACCTTTCGGAAATTTAGTAAAAAACGTCACCCTCGGAACGTCGGAGGGGACACGCGTCGCCCGGGGAGCCAAAGGCGGTTAAATCGAGACGCACTTCGCGGAACTACCCCTCCCCGGCCCTATAAATAGCGGGCTGCTGCTGTTAAAAATTTTTTTTACCGCTCTCGAGGTTTTCACGATTCGCGCATCTCTCTCTCTTCGCGGATTCTGGTTTTCTGCTTGAAAGCTTACGAACTCCAGGCCTTGTTCGTGCTCCTCTAAGGTATTCTTTTATCTATGCTTCGTTGATTCGTTAGTTCGTTAAATTTAGGTGTAGTGACATCGCGATTTCGCGAGTTTTATTTTCGAACATTATTCTCACCTGTTTGAATGTTTGTAACTTTTGGTTAGGTGGCTCGCGTTAAAAGTACAGTTAGGCCCATGACTACCGAAGAGCTCATCGCTGCCGGTCTCCCACTCGACCCACTCGCTGAAATCGCTACATCGGCCCGAAGATCCTGGTTCGCCCAGCGGCTCCCGAAGTCGCGAAGATGGGGAAGTTGGGTCTGACGGTGGCGAAGAAGTCGGGGAAGTAGACGCCGATGTCGACGATCTTGTCATGCTGAGGACTTCCGTCCCATTGCCGCCTTCGCTCGCATTCGGGGAATCTAAGGTCACAAGCAACATGATTCGCGAGTACGAAAGGGCCGGGTTCTTCTCCCCTGGCGCCGGACGCGCCCCTCTCGACGAACTGATTCCCACTCCCAAAGAGGGAGAGATTGTAGTGTTTCGGGACTTCTTCGTTTGTGGGCTAAGGTTCCCTTGTGATCCCGTCCTGCCGGCGATTCTTGACGCTTTTTCGGTGAAGATCCACCAGCTCACCCCGACATCCTTCCTTGAAGTGTCGAAGTATATCTGGATCTTGAAAACCTTCGGCTGCAATCCTATCGTCGACGGTTTCACTCGGTTTTATGAGCTGGTGATCACCCCCGAAGTTATCAAGGGCGACGACGGGCAGTTCTACCATAGTCAGCACGCGTGCTGCACCTTCAACACGCGACGCCGAACACCCGACGAGGGGGATCACTCGAATCCAGATCGCTCCTTGCTGCAAGACCAACCTCATAGACGATTGGAGGTCTTATTGGTTTTACTTGAAGGTTGATGAGCCGAAGATGTCGAGCCCGATCACACCCCTTGCTGCAGTGAATGTCGGGAGATACAACCAGCGGGCCTTGGGAATCAGAAGTTGCGAAAGTGCATTTCATCTGGCCAGCACGATACTTGGCGGCCGCGACATTATTGAAGAATTTGTCGCCGCGCGAATCTGGCCTATCTCGAACGGCTGGTCCCCTTCCGAACTCGTATACTACAACGTCAACTGGGCAGATCAGAATGTGCCTTTCCCGAAGTTCGGGATCAAACTTCGCGAGGGCCAGAGCGCCAAGGACTTCATGGACGAAGTGGAGAAGAGGGTCACCGTCATGGTAGGCGAATATACCATGAACGAGTACAAGGCGTACAAGGCCCTGGTGAAACACAAGAAAAAGATTAATCGCGTCTTTTCGGAGATCGGCGGTGATAATTTTTTTTGACTCTCGAGGTCCTGGCCCCAAATTGAAAATTCCCGCCGTTGCTGTGGCCAGCTGCTCAGCCGCCCCCATCAACGCTCCCCGAATCAGATCGTCGAAGCGCAGCTCGTCGCCTGCCACCGAGGGAACCTCTTCGGGAGTGAAGCCTTCAAGGACCAGATCTCTTGAGTCGTCGAAGCGGAAGCGAAAGACCTCCGAACCTCAATCCTCGGAAGCTGAACTCCAAGCTGCTTCAGGGCTTGCCCAGATGAGCCGCAAAAAATTGAAGAAAGCTGTGAAGAAAGTTTCCTCCACGGAGTTCGGCGGGTCCCATCCGCCTTTGACGACGACACCCTCACGAAGACAGATAGCCTTAAAGGTGTTTTCCTCTGGCCATTATTTAACTTTCGAGACAATTGTCCTGCTGGTTTCGAAAATGAATTCGTGGACATTGATTCCTTTTCGAGATGTTGCTCCCGAAGTCCGAAGGGGAGCCGTCTCTCTCGTTGTTGCTCGAGAAGCCCATTATTCTTCGCCGAAGTTGTTGTTCACACCGAATCCCCTGCTACCGCCAAGACCCCCGTTGTTCGAGGTCGCCGCCGCCGATCAAGTTTCCTCCGGGTCGCCGGGACCTTGAGCGCACTATTGAGTTTGAGGCTCACCGGAAGACTCGGCCGCCGCGCGCGCGCGCGCCGCCGTCGCCGCCGCGCTCTTATCGCGTCGGCCGTCCGATCTGGAGTCGATGCTCCGGATCGATGCGGATGCCGGGTCAATCCGGCGAATACCGGTCAAACGTGTCGCATGCTTTTTGCTAAGGAGCCCACGATCTTTCTAGTTTTTCACGCGCATCTATAGTAGTTCAAAAGTAATTAGTTTTAGGTCCTTTTCTTTATGTTTAAGCTCCTGCCCTTTCCAATTTTTGTGCCCGAAGTCCAGCCATGCAGTTTTATGACTTAGACCTTGAGTTTATAAGTGTAATCTTGGTTTAGGCCACGGGATTTTTCAGTTAGGCCCCTAGAAGCTTAGGTTCTCTGCAGTTAAGCCCTTAGGTCTTGTTTAGTTCATATCTTCACTGTTTAAACTCCGTTTTTAGTGTTCTTTATATCCATGCTCGGCGAGTAAATTAATTTAGTGCAGCTTTTATTGTGTGGTTTCTTTGCATGTGAATGTGTGATTCGTAGAGAAAGTGTCGTTCGAAGGATTCGATGAACAAGAGATTGAAGCCTCTAAGCGACAACGGGATTGTGAGAAAGGCAAGTGTCCTTGATCATTTCTGTTTACACCTATATAACATGCATTTAATCACTTTATTTATTTATTGCTTTGCATTAATATGTTGGGTACCTATTAAGGATGATGCCTAGTTTTGTTTGACCACTACCTTGCAACTGGGTTAATAATTAATCTTGATGGTAGATTATACTTACTTGCTCAACTGGGATGGTAATGACAATATGGTTACTTTTACTCTATGTTCCTATGTGTTATGTGATGATTTAATTGCAAGACCATGTATGTTAATTGAAACATGGAGAACCACCCAGGAAAACAGTACAACCACATTCTACATGGCTCTGGATTGGCTAATTAATTAGAGACTAGTTTGGGGTAATCTTACCAAAAGGGCAAGGGGCTCATAGGTTGTGTGATGTCTTGTCCAGCCAAGTGGTACGCCACTTGGGGGAGGGTTCATCCCCTTATGGGGAAACCTTAGTGGGTTACCACTTATTAGATAATTTTTGTAAAGGCCTCGTAGCATCCCTATGCAATCACACATCGGAAGTGTGGTATTGCATCTACTTTTGCACAACATGGTTAGGTTCCAAGTTCCTAGAACTTTTACGCGACTTGTGGTGAAAGTGTACAACCTTTGCGGAGTGTAAAACTAATCGATTAGCCGTGTTCACGGTCAAGAGCACCCCGGACCCTCGCATGATTAATTTACTTGAAGATAGAGAATAAATTGTTGCTAGTTTATTTATGTTATTGGTGCTCTATATTAATTGTGGGATGGTATACATTACATTTGCTAGTAAGTAGCGGTGTAATAAAACTTGACCAACTAAAAGTGCTAATTGCTTATAGGCCGTCGACCTTCCACTATAGAAAGCCTTGCATGTTATATATGTTTCTCCCCTTGCTGAGTACGACATGTTTTCATGCTTGTTGTTTATTTATATTGCATCTACACCATCCGGATTGCTGCTCGGACTTGGAGGTTTTTGAGAACTTCTAGGCGAGCGTGCCACCGATCGGTTTGCATGTGGAGTTTCCCGTTGAAGATTCGTTGCTAGTTATACACTCTAATGGTTCTCTTTTGAGACAATAGGTTATGTAATGCTCTCTTTTACGCTTTGGCATTGTGTTTCCGTATTCACTAAGTCATTACATGTGTGTAACTTTGATCCTGTCGCACATGTAATTTATGCATTCGAGTTTGCCTTCAAATTCGGGTGTGACAAGATGTCACAAAGGGAGCTAGCAATGCCGTCAACAGAGGACCTTGAGATGCAAAAATCAGATTTGATGCTTTCTACACCCACTATGAATTGAAGCATGGATTCATCAAGTTATTGGAGACAAACCCATTCGGAGGAATGGAGGTTAAGAGCCCATATAGACGCATTGAGCGATTCACAATTATATGCAACATGGTGAAACAAGAAGGAGTTTCGGCTGCTTGGTTCAAGTGGAATCTTTTCCATTCTCTCTCGAAGATGAAGCACGAAGATGGTACACATTTGCCTCTCGTTGAAGTGAAAGGATATTGGGATGAGCTAGTGAAGAAATTTCTTTCAATGTTCTTTCCCATAAGTAAGGCCAAGTACTTAAAAAGGCAAGTGCTTAATTTTAAGTAAGGAGAGGATGAAGAAATTGATGAAGCTTGGGACCAATTAATGAACTTCTCGAGCAAGGCCCGAACTTGGGATTTCCGGTGACTTGATGTTGCATATATTTTATTTTTCACTAACCCCTAGCTCTGCTTGTATTGTAAGCATGTGTGCGGGCGGTGATATAATAGATAAAACAATTAGTGAAGCTGCACAAATCACACAAAGGTCAATCGCCCTTTGCTACCGGGTGAAGGGAAGGCTTAGTACTAAAAGAGGCATATAAATACTGGGGTGTAAAGAGCACCGGTACCCACACGTACGGGTCTATTCGATCATTTCATTTCAGTTTATTCGGTCATTTCGGTTCGGTCTATTCGGTGTTTGGGTATTTCGGGTTTTGGAAAATTGAGACGAAGTTTTAAAAAGAATAATAGGAACCGATTCCGGATAGACTAATTATTTCGGTTCGGTCTATTTGGTCCACCGAATCACTCAATTTTTCATAAGTATCCTTGTCACCTCTCAAGACTCTATGGTAGAAATTTAAATTCCCAACTTATTTCAAATCTATGGATTTAAAGACTACTCGACTAAGTCAGTAACTAACAAGTTTGTGAAAATTTCAAAAAAAAAATAGTTTAAGCACAAAGTTGTAACATCATAGTTTGAATCAAATATGCAACTATATTCAATGTCGGGTTATTCGGTCTATTCGGGTTATTGACCACACGAACCGAACCCGAACCCGAACTTCAAATTACAAATTTATCTAGACCGAACCTGAATCTCGAAACCCGAATAGACCGACAATTCAGGTTCGTTGGGTTCAATTCGGTTTGGTTTTTTGAGTTTCGGGTTCAAAGTGCCCACCCCGACCCACGCGCCCGCCATTTTTTCCTACCGTGCTCCCAGCCACCGCTACCGTCTCCCACCCATCATGTTCCTTTATCTCTTTCATTTCTCCCTTCCTCACCCATTAATTCTATCTTTCCATCTTCTCAATGCTATCTTAGCTTTCTTCTTCTCCGACCTCCCTGGGGAGGTGGCGCGCAGACCTATGCGCTTGATCGGGGGCCGACCTCCCCGGGGGCGGGGATGTTGGCGGTCCGAGAGGCCCGGGTGCGCACGTGGGGCCGGCCTAGTTCCCTGGTGGCGTGGATGCCGCGGGGCCAACCTCCCCGGCGGTGGATTCGGCCTCGAGGCGCGGAGACCGGCGCCAGGACGCCTGTGGCTGGTGGTGCCTGGAGGCCGTCGGGTGGCGCGGCCTTGGGTGCGGCGGCGCCCGTGCCCACGTGCGATGGCATTTGTGGCGTGGTGGAGGTGCGGTGACAGGTGCTGTTGCCTCATATTCTACTCCCAAGTTCTTGTGTTGATGTAGTCTTGTGTTTTTATTTTTAATCTTGTATAATGTGAATCCGAGATGTTCTTGTGTTCTTATGTAAAATCTGAGATGTATGCGACTGAGAGATGTATACATATGTGTGATTTGCATTCTAGATTTGATTTGATGGGGAAGGTCTTGTAGTTGAAGTGACCTTCACCGTCGAGGTCGAGGAAGGTGACGAGAGGTATGATATAGGGGCTGTGGAGGATGCAATTGTGAGATGACGACTCCGGGTTGGGGTACAGATCCATGGGCCACGGCGTCTCTGGGCTTATGGCCTCGAAGAGAGCCTCGTCGGGAGAGGAGGAGGAAGCCAACAAGACGCGATGCATGGACGAGACTTTGGCGCCCGTGACAGAGATAGAGACCAAACCGTCGCGATCGTAGCTGAACCTGTCGATGAGGATGGAGCGGCGGGGATCATCCTTTACCGACTCCTGTTTGATCCCCTTCGCCGTCGCCGGACGGATGGAAACGACCCCGGCGACGGCGAGGAGGAGGAGGACTGCGCTGGCCATCGCGGCGGGACAGAGCACGTGTAGGTGTGTGGGAATGGTGGTGGTACTTTGATTTCCTCCATCATTGTTGATATAGAATCATATATAGCTTGCATTCAAAATTAGGATGTGGCATGCATAGGATTCTCCGTCGTCGTCCAAATCACAACCGGTTGTAAGCTTTTGGCACGATCCGGAAATCTATGCAACCCCTCTTTCCGACACGTATACTTCTAATTTTGTATATTCATTCAGGATGTGCAACGATGCCGTCGGACACATCACGCATTAAGAACATTTAGTGGTAACATGATCACAGACATATATGCGGCCGGCCGGCCGGCGATAACAATCCTTACATGGCGTGCATGCGGTCGCTTACATGACGGCAAGCACCAGGCCCTGCATCTATCATAAGCGCTACGTCAAGAGATGACTTATGCTCAAGAAAATAAATGTTCTAAATAAATCAAAAGTCATTTCTTTCAAAATGTTTCATCTCTACATTCAGAAGGTTTTAAATATATGTATGTTTGATCTTATTTTGTTAGATTAACTATGGATAATATCCAAGTTGTACAATTTTGAAAACGCATACGCAGCTTGGAAGAGAATTGTATCCAAAGTTTGGACTCAAACCCAACTTACCAACCACATGGTAGATATTTATGCACGACACTGGGCCTTTGGTTAAACCCAAGTGTATCCATGTGTTTTTGTCCCAATAGCTATATTTAATCATTTTGCATTGCTTTGCGTTAATATTGATGGGTCCTATTGAGGTTTATCATAGTATTTGTTATCATTCCTTGAAAACCTGGGTTTACATTTATGTTGGGCAGCTATTCTTAGTTGCTATACTTGGGCTATGGTGGTTTATCTTTATGATATATTCATCTGGTTAATACAAGATCATGTGATTAATTGGAACATGGAGAACCACTCCGAAAATTTGTGCAACCACAAAGGACTAATCGAGCACTGGTCTTGGCCAATTAATTAGAGACTTTGGCTTGGGGTGATCTTACCGATAAGGACAAGCGATCGGCGGTCATGTGGGGTATGGACTCGCCTAGCGGGAAGTTGGGTTTGCTATTTATGGTGGGTAATTGACCTGCTAGGGGTCTTTATACCTTGCTAAGCGATTCGGACCATGAGGGTTGCAACATGCTAGGGAACCTTTGTAAAGGCCTCCACTACGGGAGGCACCCGCTTCCCCGAGTGCAAGATGCACTCGGGGAAGGACCGGTTGCACTCGGGGAAGCCTTCCCCGAGTGCAACTCTCGGGGAAGAGGGTCCGGGAAAGAGCTTCACGGGGAAGCCGCCTTCCCCGAGAGCCGGAAATCGCACACTCGGGGACCGAGAGGCGTGGAAGCACTCGGGGAAGAGATTTTATTTTTTAAAAAAAAAAAATCCCCAAAAATCGGCACTATGGCCCCCGGCCGGCACTGTGGCCCCCTCCGGCCCGCCGCCCGCCTCTGCGCTGTTGCCATCGCCGCCGTAGTTCACCACCGCCCGCCTCTGCGTCGTCTCCATGGCCGTCGCAGCTCGCCGTCGCGGTTGGCCGACGTCGTCGCCTCGTGGCCTCGTGCATCACGCCGCGCCCCGGAGGAGGGCGGAGGTCGCCGCCGCGCCCGTGTAGGATTCCGCCGTCGGCCGCACCGGGGAGGGAGTGCATAAGCCGTCGTCGGGGAGGGCGTGGAGGAGGCCGCCGCCGCGCCGGTGTAGGAGCCCGCCGTCGGCCGCACCGGGGAGGGAGCGGAGGCCGCCGTCGGGGAGGGGAGAGGAGGGAGGCCGCCGTTGCGCTTGGAGTAGGAGCCCGCCGTCGGGGAGGTAGTGGAGGGAGGCCGCCGCCGCGCCCGGAGTAGGAGCCCGCCGTCGGTAGGGAGTGGAGGTCGCCGGGGGAGAGGTCGCCCGGCATCCGGGGGAGAGGGGGTGGGGTGCGGCGGTGGTCCGGCCGTCCGGGGAGAGAGGGGCGGCGACGGATCCGGGGAGAGGGGGCCGGGGTGCGGCGGCGAACCCGGGGAGAGCGGGCGGCGGCGGATCCGAGGTGGGGCGTGGGGGTGTGGCGGCGCGCGGGGGGGGGGGATGCGAGGAGACGGCCGGCCGGGTGGGTTGCGGGCACAGATGGGTGGGGGGTAGGTTTTATACACTAGGGTTTGCTTGCTGCTGGGCCGGCCGGATTAAATGGGCCGTCCATAATAAATGGGTCGACGGGGGTCTTCCCCGAGAGCCGTATTCTCGGCACTCGGGGAAGCGTCTCTTCCCCGAGTGCCAGACAAACGGCACTCGGGGAACCATTTTTTGTTTTTTGTTTTTTTTTTTGCCTCATTTTTTTGAAGCCATCCCACATTATTTTAAACTCCTTGATCAAATTTGGGGTTATTTTGAATTTGTTTTGTATATTTCATTAGTTTTTTTCATTTTGTTGAATTTTTTAGCATTTTTCAAATTTGAACTGCAAGTGCATGAAGTAATGAAATTTCTTAATTCAAAAAATGATATTCATCATATTTGATGTATGTTCAGGCCATATCTAGGAAGCCACATGAAATTTCGAACATCTTTTTGCCGTAACATGACGGACAACTAGCAGGGAAAGTGTCTGTAAATTATATAAAAGCCAATCGAAGTCCGAAAATCATGAAACTTGTCTGGGTGTCATGTTATGGCATGTAGAGGCTGTATGCAAGACTTGAGAAGATTTCGAGCAAGTTGGGACGTCTGATGCCTCAAACCCGGACATCTCCACACATGATCAAGTAATTTTGGTGGTGTAATGCTTGATTATCCTCTTTATTTGCTCACACTGTGCGTTTCCATCGTATCAGGACTCCTTTTGCATGAACAGAGAATGTATATATACATCTCTGCAGCTAAATATACAGCTTCCCAAGGAAGGACCAAACCGATCTCAAAAAAATTTAATAGGTACTTCTAGGCAAAAGACATGATGACCTACCTAAAAATATGTGGAAATAAACAAACAGAGAAATATTTTTTATGTTTTTTATAAAGAATCCATATGACGAATGGTACAAGGATAAATTAAACAAAGACAATACTGAAAACATACTTTGGTAAATGTCGGCCTGTTGTTTTTGTCCATCGTCCATTCAAATCCACACCCACCTCAAATGGGGAGAGTATGAGTAGAAAATAATTGTTTTTTAAAGAAATGGGGAGGGTACAAATAATCGATTGGGTATGTATAGAATCTGTTTGCACCCAAAATTGGCGGGTCCGGTTTGACCGGTCAGACCTGTGGGTCCCACCGGTCCGACCGGTGTGGTCAAAGACCATAAAATACAATTTGTACTTCACCATTGAATAGGTCTCGTCGAGTAGATCAAGATTCATATGTGGAACGTCCAAATCGGAGTCCGGATGGGGGAGATACGCCTTCTGCATGATCTGCACACCAGGTGCACCGGTCTGACGGGTGCCCATGACCGGTCTGACCGGTGCCCCCCGATGCCGAGCCAAATTGAGGAGTCCTGATAGATTAGGCTTGTAAAGGCATTTCCTTGCGGGGCAAGACCTCCCCACCCTATAAATATAAAGGGCCACGACCGATTGAGAGATATATCACAATCGAATCTATCTTTATCGTATTTACCTTTTCGTTCCTCTTTTCCCTTACTTTTCCAACCCCTACCATGTTGTTCTTCCTTCATCTCCGTGATGTTTGAAGACGTCCTAGCTGGCCTGCCGAGCCTAGGACAACCCTGCGTGCGCCGCCCCGACGGGATCCTGCTCGGATGACGTTCGTTGGTCTCTCGCCGGATCTTCCCAGCGACACCGGTCTGACCGGTGACCCGTACCGGTCTGACCGGTACAACGTGGAGGCGCTGCAAGGAGCTCCTCTGCGTGCTTGTTGGCCCCGAAAAGGTGCCAACAAATTGGCGACTCCGGCGGGGAACGAGAATCCGGCTATGATGGCCGATCTATCCTCCAGCAATTTGATGGCACTTGAAGGATTACCGAAGATCTACGCAAGGGCATCCATGACGAAATTCTTCCCCATTGTTATCAAGTAACAGAACAAGGCGTCATCATGATGAATGAAGCTGTCATCGACGAGTTGAGGATGTATGATCTACCAAGGAGGACGCAATACGAGAGAAGGGGGAAAGCATGGTGGAAACAAGGAGCAGATTGGCATGAATTTTACACTCCTACTATTTCAAATTGTAGGTCGTCTTAGTTTTTTTTTCTACATATAGTTTTTACATTTTACTATGTATCTATAAATACGTGGCCTACATCTGTCAACTTCAGATCATAGCACACCAGTCATATGCCAGTAAGCAGCATGCGCCACGTCATGGGTGGCGAAGATGATTCCCCAACAGGGACTATATTGTTCAACACATTGATGAGCGCATTATTTTTGTTGATACAGAAAGTTATATATACTTCCATTAAACATGGGTTACAAGAGTATCCTTGGATACAAGTATGAGATACATTGTACGAGGCTTAGCTCATGAACACTTACGATAACCAAGCATAGATGTATTTTGATTATTGTCTAGTAATTTCGATGCTTACGAAGTACTCCTTTCGTTCTTAAATATATGATGTTCCGGACAAGCAAATTATATTAGTTCATTTCTGAACCAACCAGCTTGCCCTAAACGTCATATATTTAAGGACGGAGGTAATAAGGCATATCGTATATATAATTATGGCTTGCATGGTGGTAGTGGGGCGCTGGGTGCCGGTGTTGGGGCACCTGGGGTCAGGGTGTTGAGGCTGCAGATGTTGATGCAGAGGGAAAGGCATAGTTGTTTGACCCGCACTTCGCATGTTGGAAGGAGATTCAGAGGATTCAGGACAGTAGGGGCGATCCCAATTATGCTGTTGCACCCATCAGAAGCGAGGCTATTACATTTCGGAGCACAAATCGCACGACAATCATCCTCCAGGTCGGCCATATATAGCTGGTGGACCCATGGACAAAAGGACCAGCATGGTGCAGGCAGCAAAAGGAATGACCTTCCTAAGCATAGTGCCACTAGCGGATCAACACTTGATGCAGCTGGATATATATGGATCTAGAGAAATAGAGCAGCAGACGTACTCTATTAGTTGATGCCCTGACCTCTTGTGTCATCAGATGCGCTATTTGTAGGCAACGATCAAGTAGTGTACCACATCTATGGCTGACTCTCACCACAAATGTGCGTACAATGACAGCTTCACGTGATAGTTTCCAATGAACGTACCATTGAAATTTATGGGGTGACAATTAATCATCCACACAGGATTATGAAAGGACCTAATCTAGTAAAATCCAAATCACGTGTACGTACAAAGGCATAGTCCAGCAGTTATAGTTTAACCCCACAGAGTAAATGACAATAGGAAACTAGGAGGCAAGAACATGATTTAATGCTTATATTGCAAATCACTTTTCATGGTTCGGAACGAGTTACACGCTAGGAGGCACTGGATAAAATTATGAGGCATCAGACGAAGCAGCAGGCCAAACATATTTCTGAAATTTCTCCAACTCATCTAGATTTTTGGCCATCGGAACATCCGGTTGTTCACACAATGTACCAATTCCAATGGCACTTGCTCCTACTACACTCTTCACTGCGATGATCAGAACATTTGATGGAGCCTTCTTCTGCTGTTTTCATTGCTTCTTTGCATGTTTTTGGTTTCTGTTGCATCATATTTGGGACTAAAAAACCTTCAAGGTTCATTCCAAACACTTTGGTACTTCCAATCATTGCGTGGTCTTTGAATCATCAAAATATATGAACTAAATAACTTGTTAGGGTCTTGTCCAATACAACTTCTTCTCTTTCTCTCCACACATTGGAGACGCGTGTTGGTAAAAAGACGTCTCCTTTGACTCCCCTCAAAGGAGACGCATATGCGTCTCCTATGATTTGTTTGATAGTTAACCCGCGTCTCCAAAGTGTCTCTCTTACATAGTGTCTATTCAGCAGTAGGCACATACCCGGACCTAGCTAGAGCACTTTATCACATATGTATATTTCGATTATTCAGCAGTAATATTAAGAAGCAGCGACACGGAGAGGCAGCATCGTCATTGCTTGCAAGGTGGTGGCGCACGGCGGCGCTGACCGGAGAGCCCATGTCTGTATACCCGGGGTTAGGGTGTTGAGGCTGCACGCATTATTGACGCAAAGGACCAGCGTGCAGGCTAGCTAATAGTGGCATGCACGCAGCTTGGTCGGGTAGCTATGGCCGTCTTGAGTACAGAAGGATAAATGCATATTATCAGGATGATGCGCAATTCGGAGTTGTGTTAGTACGACGCCCTCTATAATAAATCAAAGTACTTTGACATGCAACAGCGTGCAGAGAAGGAATTCAGGATATATAAGCTGACTATAAGAGGGTGTTTATTAGATTACACATACTCCCTCTGTTCTGAAAAAAACTGACGTTTAGGACAGCGACACGGTCTCCAAAATACAACTTTGACCTCTTGTTGTTACAAAAATATTTATCGAATAGTGACGTACGCATACTTTTATGATAGTATTTTTTTCAAGACAAATCTATTCATACAGTTTTCACATTTGCAAACTCAACAACTTAAAAGTTATTGATGATTTATATTCCCAATGTTTAACCCAAACCTTGTCCTAAATGTCAGTTGTTTAAGAACCGAGGGAGTATTTACTGTAGCATCACATGGACTAGTCATAAATTAATTAGTCTGAATAGATTCATCACATGAAAAAAACCTAGAGACTATGAAATTGACTACGTTATTGGCGAACATTTAATATTCGATGAGATGAGGCTCATAATAAGCCCCATTCAAACCAAACACCCCTGAGTCTCGATCATGCGGAACTTAATTAGCAGCGAAGCTGCTGATAAGCAATTGCAGGTTCAGCCAGAGCGGATGAGTATTTAATCATGGCTAAAATTAGCCATTTCCCATTTGGATCCACAACGAATTTCTAGCCCTCAAATAGACTGTTCCAATTAATGCCTCTTCTTTTGGTGGGAGCATATTCTTATGTTTTTTTATGCATGGTCTAAAATTAGTTATGATTAGCTATGCTTGGAAGGCTAGTGAACTAATAAAATTTATTCAGTTGGGGATTGCTAATTTTTAGCATGGCCAAATTTTAGCTGGCTAAAGTTTAGCCTCCATCCAAATAGGACTTTAGCATTTTGTAAAACAAAGCATAGACTTTAGCAACTAGAAATGCACGACTGCACCAATTGCAATTGGATGCGGACTAATTGTAATCAGACCCAACTAGTTGCAACTAGGTGCTGAAGTGGTGTGTAATCCAATTGCAACCGCGGGACTAGATCTATTACAGCTATGGCACTATACTAATTGCAACTCAATAGAACTAATTGCAACGGATCTTTCCCCGTTGCAACTAGATACGAACCAATTGCAACTACACTAGACCACTTTGCTAACTTGACACAAACCATTGCAATTAGAGTATTAGTTGAGGCCGGTATCAGAACACCTGCCAGACGGCATTTGTAGGCCATGATCGATCGAATTCAAAGTCAAAATTGTGCCCAACACGTCCGTGGTTGAAATGCCAATAAATGTTCATACAGCGAGGTGTGGCCCCATATTTTCCATGATACTTGCGCTGATATACAGAATAATGGCACTTGGGGCGCTAGTTTCTAAGAGACACCACTGTACCATTGACTAAAGGGAGATAAATACAAGGGTACAGTATTGAGATTTATCTGGCAACACTGTGTGCCGTTATTCTAACAATACAGCATGCATGTCTTTACATTGACGGACAGGGTGTGGAGATTTATCTGGCAACTAGGGAAAAGATAAGAAATCATATTTCCTTAGCTCAGAAAAAACCTTGAACTACACCACCATTATGGCAGGGGATCAGACAATCCCTTCAAGTAAACCTTACTTTAACGAATATACGAGTCTTTAATGATGAATAATACTACAAAAAATGATAACAATAAGGTGATTTTTGGTTGATACATAAACTTATACTTCCATTAAACACAGGTACCAAGAGTAGACTTGGACACAAGTATCACATACATAGTGTGTGTGTGTGTTATATATATATATATATATATATATATATATATATATATATATATATATATATATATATATATATATATATATATATATATATATATATATATATAAGTCTTAGCTCATGAACACTGACAATGGCGAAGCATGGCAAAAGCACGCTTCTTCGATCAAGCCGGTAGGCATATCCGCCGGGGCAAGGACACTTTATTACATAGATATATTTTGAACATTCGCCTTCAGTGATTTAAAGTTTTATGAACTATAAAGTCGCATGCATGTATATAACTATGGTTTGCATGGTGGTGGTGCGGTGCCGGCTGGCGGCGCCGGTGTTGGCGCAGGTGGGGACAGGGTGTTGAGGGTGCAGACGTTCATGCAGAGGGTCAGACATAGTTGAGCGACCCGCACTTCGCACGTTGGAAGGAGATTCGGAAGAGTAGGGGCGACCTGGATGATAATGTTGCACCCATCAGAAGCGAGGGTATTGCACTTGGGAATACAGATCGCACGGCAGTCATTCTGTATGTCTCCCATCACTGGCGGACCCATAGACAAGAAGATGACCAGCATGATGCACGCATGAACAGCAATGACCTTCCTAACCACAGCACCGTTACCGGAAGCCATATTGATCGGTCAACACTGATTCAGTTGCTTGGGTATATATCTAGAGGAAGAGAGCATGCAGGCAGCAGCACTATCAGCTAATGATACCACAGTTTGTCACAACAGATGCACTATTTGTAGGCAACGATCAAGTCATGTACGGTACACGTTGGAATGCGCATACAGCCAACTAACATATTTTTTCTACACAATTGATATGTACAATGTATGACAAATGTGCATACAGCGAACTAACTCACAAAAAAAATATGCGCATACAACGAGCTAACATATTTTTCTACATAATTGATATGTACAATGTATGCCAAATTCAAGTTCTAGCTAGTTTTTAATGAGAACCGTACGGTTGGAATTTAGGGGTAACAATTGTGCAATTGAAGTCTCTGTACTAGCTGAGCTGTTGAATAATATATATAATAATATGGTACAAACAATTTGCATCTTCTAATTACAAATTATACATCTAAATATTGAGGAACAAGGAAATATCAAATAATTTCATCATACTACTAAAAATTTAAATCAACTAACAAGTTAGCAACCTATGTATAAAAAGTAATAAGTTAATATGACCATCAAAATTTAAATCCATATTTTAGTTATCTATATACCTCTTCCCGGTCTCGGTGTGGGTTTCATGGAGAATTTCATGGCACCTGTTCGTTTGGCTTGTCATCCACCGGCCGGCCAGTACTTTTCTCTCGGAACAAACCGGCCGCCGGCAATCGCCCGGCGGTACTTTTCTCTCGGAACAAATTAGCACCGGCCATCGGCCACCGGCCAAACGAACGGGCTCGTCATATCACCGTATTTGACCCCATGTCCCGGTTGACCCCGGGCCAAAATGCGAGGGCATTTGGGAGCCCCTCCGGCGACGGAGGTTGGCCCCAACCCCGTGTTTTACACCGAGTAAGATCTCTCCACATCCGCACACCGGACACCGCTCCCCCCGTGCCGCTCCCCGGTCCAAGCGAGATGAGCAACGTCTCCCTTCGTCTCCTCCAAAGCATCGCCTTCGCTACTCTTCCCCTTCTAGGCGACGAGCACCTCCATCGTCGGTCCATCCCATCCGGGCGCATCGCCTCCCGGCCGCACCGCCTTCATCCAAGTACCCCCACCTTTGCGTCCTAGTCGATGTTCCCAACCCACCGTTTCCGGTCTTCCCCGCCACAAATGTCTCGATCTACACCAACACCACCTCGGCCGGCGACCAAGCTGCGCCGCCCCTCCGAGTCCCTATCCCGAAGGCGTCATCCCCCTCCACGTCCTCGTCCCTACCCGGGAGTGCCGCCACCATCTTGATCTACAACACATATTTGAGTTTTCCCCTCCCCCTCTCCACCTACTAGTTCCGCGCCGTCCACACCACCATCTTCTTCCTTCTACAATTCATGGATCTTGGGTGCATTACACTAGGACAAAAAAAGATTTGTCCTAGCACAAGTAAATTAGCGTGTTGGCGAGGAGTTCATAGACAGCCCTCCGGTGAGATAACTACCAAGCACTACACCTATTATCAAGATCACAAAAGAGAGGATGGTGCCATGCATGCATAATCCTTTATTTTTCTCGGGCTTCTTCCAACGACCATTCTTCGCCATAAGTTCGGTAAGTTGCCCTCTATGTTCCGGAAGTTCCGGCCTCGTTTCATTATTCGAAATCTTCAAATAACTAAACCCCAACTTCAAATCGAAACGACACACTTCAGCTGATTCAATTGATCCATAATTTCAAACATATGTTGCACCTACCCCGGCGGATACACTACACTAGACGGTTGTGGTGCCGCTTGTGGCGGTACAACAACAACGGTGAACATCGGATAGTTTGCCGGCACCGGATGTGGGTAATTTGTTCTCAAATGTTGGAGGTATTAACCTTCCCACCAATCTTCCGAACATGAATTAGGGTCCTCCTACAAGAATAATCAACAAATGCAACTATGTTATTAGGGCAAGTAACAAATGCAACATAGTTGATAATTATCCATATATGGCAAGATTGATTTCAGTTTAACATCATCTACACGAAAAATCAACAAATGTGGTGGCGTCAATAAATTGGATAATTATGTACATAAGCTGAATTAACGAATCACTAAAATTATATCAACAGAATCACTAATAATCAACGAATCCTAAGGTGACTACTAATCAACCGAATTAGAGCAAAAGAGATAAAAATCAAACCACGTGGTTGTTCGGCCACTTGTAAATAATGTTATTTGCCTTGCTCTTCAACCAAACCACACAGATCCGGCGGTACTTGCATTCCACTAGGGGGAGAGGCACGAATTGGCTAAGGTTCGGCAAGGAGCTGCTCGCCATGCGGCGGTAATGGTGCTCGACGTCCATCGAAGAACCGGAGACAGAAGATTGGGTCGACGACTTGCCTTCAAGCTCCTCCTCCACCGCAAGCCGTGATGGTGGCCGCGGCGCACGAGTGCGCTAGCGCGCGCGCGGTGGCGGGGGCGAGGTGGCGGCTTGCGGACGACGGCGCGCGGGCTAAGCTCACGAGCGGCGGTGGCGGGACACGGGCGGTGCCGGGGCGAAGCTCAAGAGAGGCGGTGGCGGGACACGGGCGGCGCGCGGGCGAAGATCACGAGTGGCGGTGGTGGGCACGGGCGGTTGGGCCGAGGCGGGGATCGCGGTGGCGGCTAGGGTTGGGAGCAAAGCAAGAGTGTGTGAGTGAGTGTTGACCATTCCAACCGGTCTTATTCAGACCAGTGTGCTGGCGGGTGGCTTAAGAGCCCGCCCGGAGAGATATTAGTGCCGGCGGGTGGCTTAAGTCGACCGCGAGTACAAATGTACACGGTCGGCGGTCAACATGAGGCGCCGCCGGCACACAGATTATGCCGGCGGTTGTCTTATGCCACCCGCCGGCACTTTGCCTTCTATAAATATAGAACGACCCTTCTTCCCAACAACCTTCCAATGGCGCTTTGCCCGAGAGGAGCTCGGGAAAGGCTCTAAAAACACCAAATCTATGGGGGAAGGTTCTTCCTCTTAATTTTCTTGGAGGAGGCGGTTATATAAGGTGAGTTTGTGCTTTGTTTTAACCTTAGTTTTCTCCTTTTATTCATGATTTGTATGTAGATAGAGATCTAGATCTAGACCTAGGGTTAGCTATAAGAGAGAGTGTGTAGTGAAGAGCGATATTCAATTAGAGATTTATTTTTTTAATAGCTTTAGATTTTCATAACATAATAATTGCAATTATAGAAGCAAGTTTACATATTAAATTATTTAAATTATTAGTTTGTCAATGCAAATTTTTTAAATATTCATAATATATTATTGCAATTAGAAAAGCAAGTTTACATATTAAGTTATTTAAATTATTATTAGTTTGTCATTTAAATTATTAGCTTCATAAATTAAAATTATAGAATTTAGTTTTTCGTTTTTACATATTAATTGAAGTAAGTTAAACAATTGAATTTGAAATTATAGAATTCAGTTTTGATTATACGTGAGTTATAATATAGTTATGTTTTATAGATGTTTTAAGATGGAACATAGAGAATGGATGTATATCGTACGAAGACATTCATCTACATTCTTGACGAGTTAATAAACTTTTTTGAGGTTGTGTAGAAGCATGCCCAAATTTCTAGGACAAATCAAATACGTTGTCCTTGTTATGATTGTTGCAACAAACTTGTGTGGGAAGATATTAATGCCATCAAGATGCATTTGATAAACCGCGATTTTGTGAAAGGATACAAATCTTGGTCCCACCATGGTGAAGCATAAAGTACTTTCGTCAATGCGGACATCGGCACCAGGTGTGATGAAGTGGGTGATGAAGATGTAGATGAAAATTATCATGTCATGATGAATGATGCTTTTGGCCGTGAAGATCAAAATGATCTTACGGATGCACCATAGGTGGACAAGGAATGTGATGTTGATATGGAAGAAATGTTGCGCCACATTGAACCGGAGGTGTTGCTAGGGAGTGCTAAAGGGTTAGAAAATTTTGAGACACTAAAGAAGGCGGTAAAGGACTATATGTATGATGGTTGTGGGAAGGAGTGGAACGTGTTGCATTTGATGCTCCATCTTCGATTGTGAAGGCAAAATTCGGATGGTCCGACAAAAGTTTTAACGAACTCCTTACTCGTTGGCCAATCTACTCCCAAAGCCTAACTTGGTCCAAAGAAACACATATGAAGCAAAGAAGATTATCAACTCATTGAAGATGTGAGTGCAAAGAACACACACATGTAGGAACCATTGCATATTGTACCACGATGATCGTGTAAAACTGGACAAGTGTCCAAATTGCGATGCTAGTCGTTACAAAAGTAATGCCGATTTTGTTGTGAAACAGATCATTGCATCTAAAGGCGCGAAGAGGAAGGTGTGTGGAAAGAAAAGTGCATTTTTCTCAAGTTGAGGAGGAGTATAGTATTGGTATTAACACTGCTAGTCAACGTAAAGTCTCTATCTTGGTGATGTGGTACTTGCCGGTGGAGGACCGTCCGGAGCGATTGTCCTCGAACCCAAAGACCAATGAACTAATGACTTGGCACGCAGTTCGCCCAGAGAAGTCTGATGGGAAGCTTCGACATCCTTCTGATGCTCGACAGTGGAGGACCTTTGGTTCCAACCACAGAGTTTAGAGATGAAAAAAGAAATATACGGTTTGCATTAAGTACAGATGGCATGAATCCATTTGGTGAAAGAAGCGACACGCACGAGGCCATGTCCAAGATCGATGACCATATACAACCTTCCCCCTAGCTATGTCAAAAGATAAAGTTTCTTTTGCTTATCATTCTAATCCAAGGACCAAAGCAACCTGGTATTGACATAGATGTCTTCCTGGAGCCATTGATGAAAGAAATGGAGAAGTTTTGGAAACATGTGGTTAAGATGTGGGATGAGTACGGAAGGGAGACATTCACACTTAAGGCAATTATCTTTGTTACCATTAATGATTACCCCTGCCCTATTTTTCTTGAGGAAAAACACGTTGTGTAGTTTGTTTGAATGGTACAATATTTATGTACCGGAAAGGATCTAAGAAGACATTGTATATGGGGCACGGTATTTGGGTAATAAAGACTCACAAGTACCGAACGATGGCAGAATCTTTTAATGGAAAGATTGAGAAAGACACTTTTGCCCCACAACCGGCCACACCGTAGAACCGCATTTGAAATGTACCGGAAGGTCAAGTTCAAACTTGGTAAGAAGTCAAAAGGTGATTGTAACATACCGGAATTTTGGATGATTTACCATGTGTGAATTTTCGCAAAAAATTTAAAACTTTTTGTTTGAACTTGTGTGCTACCAAATTTGATCCCAATTTGCTAGCATCTAATCTATATTCCCTTATAAAATAAAACCATATAAAAACTATTTTCAAACTATGGTATAAATTGTGATTTGGACTTCTTGGATTTTATTTGGAGTTCAAGTGGGTGGAGTTTGAATTTGAAAGCAATTCAAATTCAAACTATAACTCAAACTATTTTGAAAAGTAAGTTTAAAAGCTAACTCCTAACATGGACCTTAACCCATTATTCGAAGTCCATCGTCCCTGATCTCTTCATACAAGAACTTAGGACGCATCCTAACCTTTGGTAAGTTTTGTAATTGTGTTTTCATTATTGTCATGCATGTCTCATTATTATTATACATGTCATACTAATTTTGTTTTGTTTATATGTTGATCACGGGTGACTAAAAAAAGATGGCGGGCGGCCGTTGCGGAGGACGACGGCCGGTACCGAAGGTGGAGGTGGACCGGGGCCGGCGTCGGGTGCCCTTGTCCACCTTTTACGCCGCCTCACAAGGGCAAGACGACGAGGAGGGGGCGAGAGAGGAGGCCACCTCCCGAGCCAACGGATGGTGCACGGGGGGCCGAGGAGGGACGACGACGAGGGCGGTTGTGAGGGCCGGCCAATGGAGACCGAGGACGACGCCTCGGGTGCGGGTTCTTCGGGGGGAGGCCGCTAGGGCGGCGAAGGTCTACTTGCGAGGCCCCGCACGACTCCCTCAGCCCCCGCTCCCTCAGAACCGCCCAGTGATTCGCCCCCAAAGGGCGAATGTAAGTAAATTTAGATGGCTAACTTCATTGACATGCCAACCTCCATTTTGATTATCTAGATTCACTAATATTTTGTTCGACATGTGCGGAACTGGATCATTGTGTCGGGTGGCGACTCACGCAAGCCCAACAGCATTGTCGGGCTTCTGTGTAGGCAGCACTACCCAGCATTGTCACGTACCATGGGCAGACAGAGCCAGCCTACACATTTGGCCACTACTACCAGGGTGAAGACCGGGACTTCACCCACATGGCAGAGCGTGTGCTGAGGCCGTTTTGGGTAACTCTAGCTCCCTTTTTCTCGTTACATCACATTCGTTTGAGTCAATCTTAAAATAATGAATTTGACAACGTATTTGTATGCGAGACCTTATTCGGATGTGAGGATGGCGAAGAGGAGAGAGCCGACATGTGCTCGAAGAACTCCTGCAAGAAACGTGTCACCGACATGCATCTTGAGGTAAAGCACCAGGTCGTCATAACCTACTACGCGTTGGTGCTTGGTCAAAAGATAAGCAAGGAAGAAGCCAGAAGGACGATGTTGACCCGTGAGCAGTTCCTTGAGGTACATGAATACCAGCTATGTTTTGATATTACTTATGTTATGTTTGATCTACTAATGTATCAATTACTACGTGACGTGTAGGTGACTCCTTAGTGGAGCCGCACCAAAGCCGACGCGTGGGCAATGGAGGTGGACGAGTGGTTCACGGAGGAGTTCCAGCAGCCGCACGACGCTGCACGCGAGAGGCATTTGATGATGGAGGGCCCATCACACCACCAAGCCCAGCGGAGCCTTCTAGAGTACAAGGCGCTATCGGTACGCGGTTTCTTTAATCTATTTTCAGGCTCAAACTTGTTTCATCACACTAATCTTCGTCCTGCTTTTCTTGCAGGAAAAGACACATCCTGGCCAGGAATGCTCGGACTTCAATGCCTTGTGCATGGCACACAAGGGCAAGGCGACGTCCGATGTGTCCTACAGCGTGAGCGACGGGCCAGAGGCATACAACAAACCTAGCTTCGGCCGGCGCATCGCGGAGTACACAGAGGCATGTAAGCAGAAGTACGGGGAATATTACAACACGGGCACGGGATTATTTTCAAAAAAATAGAAAAACCATGTTTGCCGACGGCTTATGCCCAGGGCTCTCGGCACAGAATTTTCAGAAAAAAATCCGCCACTTTTCCGACGGCCCTGTGTCGTGGCCGTCGGCAAAGAAATTTTCAAAACCGTTATCCTAACCCCCTGTTAACGGCTACTTTTTTTGGCCGACGGCCCACTGTGGGCTCTCGGCACAGCCTGTGCCGATAGCCTGGAGCTGGGGTGCTCGGCAACGAAACGTGGCCGAGAAAAAAAGTTCCGGTCGGCCCTGTGCCGAGTGCTAGACTCGGCAAAGGCTTTGCCATGTGTTTGATGCCCTTTGCTGAGAGTTTCAGGCTCTTGGCAAAGGCTGAATTTCGTGTAGTGTAAGGATCATATGGGACTTTGTAGTAGTAGTAGTAGTAATCTGGCCCATGGTCAGGACATCCATCATCAAGATAAGCTCTCTTCAATGCAATTCGTTCTACATATACGTGTACTTGTAGTTTGGGCTTGAAGATAGTTATACAAGATTAAGGTCCAAAAGCTAGCAAATAACACATGTGGTACTTTGGGTCTGCAGTGTTGATGCTTCGTCCAGGCTGAATCTTTTCGAAATTAAAACATCACACATGACTATAAAAGGTTCTAGTAAATCCATATCATCAATTATTTTAAGGCACAGATTAAATTACAATAGGAAATTAGGAGGCAAGAATATGATTTAGTGCTTATATTGCAAATCGTTTCCCATGCATGGTTCAGAACAAGTCACCAAAAACGTTCTAAAATCTTGGATTTTTCGCACAAATGTGGGATGTTACAAGAATTGTCGCCTGTCAAAATCATGACTACTGGGTGTGTATGACGATATTAAATACTGGTAGTTTTCAAATAATATTTTTGCTCAATTATTGTTATTACTCGCCCTACCAAAAGCTCTCTTCAGTACAATTCATACATCCTTCAACAAAGGTGCAAGTGAATGGTAGCATAGCTATCTCTTGGTTGAGTTTTTGCTTGATCATTTTGGGAACTTACTTTTCAGCACAACTCCTATTGGCAAAAGTGAGTTCACCGTCAAGGAAAATGAATTTGATAGTGTCACATTGGAGCTCCTCGAGAGATTCACCCCATTAACCTTTCTACTAGGAACAGAAATTAGGTACACACGTTCAGAGAGTTGTTAGCTGCATGCACATCAGAGTTATTTATCTACATACACATCAGGCTGGTAGCTGACTAGCAGCTTTGCACGTTAGCTTGACTAACAAATGCAAATGTGTGCTGGACAGTTCACCTAAATATTTTAGTAATAAGACTTCAACTGCTAACAGTTAGTCTTGCATATATATTGTGCATGTGATCCAGGCCACATGTAGCGACCTTGAAAACAAATTTATCAATTAGCTGAGGTTTAAAAATACACAGCATGCAGTGACGGATCTAGGATTCAGATGTAGGGGGGCTGAACACCTTCTTGACAGATCTAGGATTCAGATGTAGGGGGGGCTGAACACCTTCTTCTACTTCTAAACACTAGAAAAACTTCATTTATAGCAAAAAAAATTTTAGAGGAGAGTGAAAGAGGGCTCCATTGTTGTGCAAGCAAGGTATGAACACCTTCTTCTACCTCTAAATACTCATTTATAGCAGAAAATTTCAAAGAAGGCTAAAGAAGAGTTCCTTTATTACGCGGGCGGTAGGGGGGCTGGAGCCCCCTCCGCCCCCCTCGCTGCCTCCGTCCCCGACAGCATGACTAAGTAGCTTTTCGGATGGCGAAGGGGCATCATAACTTGAGTGAATGTAAGTCACCGAGTGTAAGTGACGATGTTTTGGATCATTTATGTAGCTCATCTTCTCACTGAACCAGCTAATTACGTTCATATAGCTCAAAATTGCTGGCACCGGAAGTCAGACCTAAGATCATGACACCATGTGAAGGAAACGCGCATATTTTCATATGATTGTGTTCAAGCAATGATTAGCAGCCCACATAAGGTTGTAACCAACAACACTATATTCCGTTGGATGATGTATTCTACTAAGAAAATAAAAAATGTTGAGGAGCTTATAGAAAAGCAAACAAGGGTGGTGCTGAAGCAATTTTCAACATGAAAAATTATCATCACATAGCACAGTAGATAGCTTTCGGATTGAAAAAACTGCAGAGACAGAATATCCCAAATGTATGCCGATGGGATAATATAATAATTCAAAGTGGTAGGATGGGAGTTAACATCAATGTGACATTGGAGATTAGAACTCACAAATGTCTGAGATAGGGAACCCTCTCAACCTCTTGCATCAAACCATAAACTTGATTGTGTGATCTAGATGTGCAGCTATTGTTGATCTACTAAAACATTTCACCCACAAAGATTTTTGCAACCCAGACCCGATGCTATCAAGGTACCACTCTAGAAGGGAAGTAAGCAGAAACATAAAGAAGTGGGTTAGGAAGGATGCAAACTTGGCACAATGATTTATCATGTGGTACCGGTATGCAAATGTCACCCCAAGTTCACGTTGGAGCTCCGCCAATGACATGCTACCAGTCACCAAGTCTCTGCCAATCAATGTCTTTGACTTGCCACAAAAGATCATGCCAAGATGGATAAGAAGCTAGTCACAAAGGCAGGGCTCATCGCTCCCTTTCTTGCGACCACCTTGATGTCGTCTTCACTACGGACCTTTTCTCAAAACAACAAAGGGGTGTCCTCATCCCCCGGAAACGATCGTAACCACAACTCCACACCAAGCAGAGGGGTCAAAGACTTTCCGGTGCACAAAGGCACCAAGTGTTGGTTGCCCAAGCTTACAATAATGGTGGTTCACCTTTTGAACTAAGCACAAGATAGCAACACCTTGCACACACACACTATCTATAGGACTATCCTAGCACCCATCACTATCTAAGCTTGTTGTAATTGCCTTTTTATGATCATTGCAGTACTTTTGGTGGTATGGGTGTGTTCTTCATGTGTATTGCACTCCAATGGACTCTTGCACACTCCACTCGCTCCAAATGGATGAGTAGAGGGGGGGGGGGTACAAATAGCTCAATAACCTCAAAGAGCGCTTTCTCCGATGGCTAGTAAAAAAAGTGACCAGATCACCTTTGATAGGTATATCAGATCATCTGGTACCCCTGCCAAAATTGCTTCGATGCTTCTTCCGATAACGCACCATCGGATCATCTCTTGTTGAAGGGTCTTTGCCCGAAACCTTCTGGAAGTTTGACAAAGTAATTATGCTTAGTCTGGCACTTTCATCCTCTAGCCATCGGATCATCCAATGCCCAAGAGTTGTCTTTGTCTTCTCTTCGATTTGCTCCAATGGTTATAAAAGATACCCCCATTGGATAATCGATGCATTTGACATTTTGCTCAATTTTTTTTCATCGTACGAATTGCTCCAATGGTTGCCCCGATGTCTTTGTCGAAGCATCCGGTGCTACTAACTTTTATGATTTGAATACCGCCAATTGATCTTATGAATATTCACTTGGATGCTCTAGAATTATTTCGTTCTTAATTGTCTGTAACATTTAGAGCATTCAAAAATTTTCCCATATTAAGCGCACTATAATGCTAGGAGCTCATGCAGCGGTGCCATGTGTTCCAACTTGAGCAGTTGTGTGCACGTGGGCTCATTTAAAAAAAATCTGAAATTTCTGGAAATCCCGGCCTTCCTCCACCTAAAAAAATCTAAAATGTTTTTCCCACCGGTGCCGGCGCTGCCTCGGGTTCTTGCCGCGGGCCACCAACAGCTGTCGCCGCCGACGGGCGGGGAGGAAGACGAGGTGGCCACAGCCATGGCTGGGAGCAGGTGGCCGCCGCCCCGGCAATGGTTCAGGGCAGGAGGCCGCCGTGCCCGGGAGCGCGCGAATCGGAAGAGAGTGGAGGTGAGGAGGCGCTTCAGTGGGATCGAAGGAGGTTGCGACCGCCATGGTCGGGAGGAGGAGGTCGCCGCGCCGGGAGGCAGCCATGGCAGGGCGGAGGAGGGAAGCCGCTCCGGGCACGTGTGCCAGAAGCTCCACCAGATCCGGGTGTAGCAAATCCAAGGGGTGAGGAGCTCGTCGAGGAAGGTGGAGGACTCGTGCGGTCGTGCCGCGAGCTTCTCCAGCCACCAGCAGCCCAGCAGGGGAACGGAGGAGGGATAGAGTGGGCCGATGGGTGGGGAAGAAGCAGCGAAAACAAGGGGGCACTGGAAAACGCGAGAGGATAAGCCACGCTAGCTGCACTGCTGCAGGGGCATTTTCGTAATTTCGCATTTGTATTGGTTTGGGTGCACAGACGTCCAAGTGCGGTTATTTTGGGACGTAGGGAGTACCATGACTTGGACACTTGAATACCACCATTTGGATATGGAGAACGCAGTAATTTGGATCTTGGCATGGTTTGGTTTGCATTCTTGGGACCTATAAAACCTGCAGGCTAGGTTTCTTCACTGCATGAATTTCGTGTTGATGTTTTTCATTAGCAACGGTACTCATATATGCCTGGCCGGTGAGGTGAAGGAAGAGTTTGCAACATAGAGAGCGATAGGCTTCTTTTAAGGACCAGGCAAATGCCTTCTGTTTCCCTAGCTTTTTTTCCTATGTTTACGCAAAAATTATGTAATCTATAACTCCTATATAGGAGCTCCCCACTAGGGAGTTCTCTCAACACGCAAGCATGCCACCTCAACAACCCCACTAAGATCATGACATCAATTGGTGGGCCTCATTATTATTTGAACTAGCTAAAAAATATTATAACTCAAAATTTTAAAAACCAAATTAAATTCTGATTACATCATTGGATTCCTTTTAATAAATCCTTCAAAACAAGATCTCATATGAATATATTTTGATAAAATGACAAATAAGCCCCATCCATGGTAGTTGGTATAGTATACCGAAAAGTAAAAAAACTAAAAAAGGAAATGGAAAAGGAAAAAGTAGAAAGAAAAAGAAGAGGAGGGTGATAGTAATATTCTAACTCATAGATTTCTCCTACATACTCGCGGCAACACACGAGAGAATTGAGGATTATAAAGGAACGGCGGTGTAGATAGTCTTAGCGAAACATAACAAACAAATCTTTTTTCATTTGACATCATGAAATATATCCATTTTTATACTAAATAGCTATTCAACACGTGAGTAGGCTCGATACCACAACTAAACTACGCTTAAAAAAGTGTAAGTTATGGTTTCTAAAGTTCCTTTTGGACGCTGACAATCCGTGAAAGGGAAATGTTATTGTAAGAGAGATATGTTATTGTAAAAGAAATCATGCAAACTGCAAATAAAGCTAGGTGAATTTTAGTGAAATACCACTGTGACTTTAGTATGTCATCATGCTAACACACGGTAACACCGATTACTCTAGGGTTTAGGGCTGCAACAACGCGCGTGGTGTTCAAACCTAGATCAAAGAATTACCAACAGCGGTGACGAGGTTGCCGAGGTCGACGAAATTCTCTCTTATAATCAGACGCACGAGGTTGCCGAAATTCTCTCTTACGATCATTGCATTTTTCTTAATTCCCGCGGCAACGCGCGAGTGAGATTCCCCTAGTAATTATTAATGAGTTGGGCCATGTGAAGGATTCATTAGTATTTGCAATGTACTATGAACAAGAGTCAAATAGTCAAACAAAACTAATGGAAAATTAAATTAATGGATTAGCGCCCTATCCATGTGAACGTGCCAAACTTAATCTAAGAAACTAATGGCTAGCCTGTCGGTCTTTTGTCCGGAAGATGTTGAAGAATCAGTTGAACATCTTTTCTTTGACTGTCAATCTGCAGCTTGCAGATGGTTTGCGCTGGGTATCACTTGGAATGCTCATCTAAATATTCATCATAAGATTCAGGCGGCCAAATCGGATTTTGCTCAACCCTACTTCATGGAAATTTTTATGATTGGTGCTTGGTGTATCTGGAATGAAAGAAATGATCTCATTTTTAATGGGAAGCCTCCATGCCTAGCTGCATGGAAATCGGCCTTCAAAGCTCAAGTCTCAGAACATCTCATTAGGATCAAAGCAAGTCTTCATCCTTCCATCTTGCTCTGGCCGCAAGCCTTGTAATTGTCTGCTTAGCTATGTTTTGTTAGCTTTCTTTGGCCTTTGGTCTTTTGGCCTTTTGGCCTCTTGCCTAACTTCTTGTTGGGCCTGTTGTAAGTGCTTGTTCCCTTTCTTTTAATATAGTTGCGTTTTGCCGGGGGGCTTTGCCCCACGGTTCTCGGTTGTGACACCCTAAAATTCCATCACTAAAATTACTTAGCAACTTAAATTAGTCTTAAGGATTTAAGGAGATTAAATTGCTATTTAAATTGAGCTCTAAAAATATTAAAGATAATTTAATAAACTTAGAGACAACAAGTGTATGTGCATCATCAGTTGGCTTGCATGGTTTTTGGTTGCTTGTGTGGTTTCTAAAAAGTCTATAAAATTCTTGAGAAAAGTTTGAAAAAGTTTGAATTGAATTTGAGATGAAAAATAATTTGAAAATGAAGTTCGAAAAAGGAAAAGAAAAAAAAAAGAAAACAGCCCGGCTCCCTTTTCGGCCCAGGCGGCCCAACCCGCCTCCCGTGCCGGCCCACCTCTCCCCCTTCTCTTTCTTTTTCTTTTTCACCGAGCCACTGACGTTGCGGCCCCACCTGTCAGCGCTTCCCCTTCCTCCCCCCCTTCCTTTCCTGCGCACGGCGGCGCGGCCCGCGGATCCCGCTGCGCCCGCCCGCCTTCCTTTGCTCCCTCTGGCCATCAAGGCGGTCAATCAAGCGCCGGAGCACCAGGGATTAGTTACCCCCCCCTTTAATCCTCATCAGTTTCCCTTAATCCCGCCCCAATCTTTTGGAATCCGGCCGCCGCGCCCATGGCCATAGGCACGGCCGCTGCTTCCTTTTTCCCCTTCCCTTGTCCTTTAAGAACTGTGCTCAGGCCTTGCACGCCTTCCTCTTTTCCCACCCGAGCAGGCTTAGCATCGCCCCACGCACTCGCTTGCGCCCTTGCCGTCACTCCCCGGCCGCCAAGCCATTGTTGGCCGCTGGTGTTGCCCGTCGTCGGTGAAGGGTTTCTCCCTTCCTCTCTTCCCTGTTTTGCGATGCACTTGATGCTCATCAAGTTCCCCTGCTGCAGGTTGCCTTCCTCATCGCGCGCGTCGGCCGCACGTGGAGCTCGCGCCCCTGTTCCCGCCGGAGCTCGCCGCCGTCGACGATTTTCCTCGCTGCCGCCTCTTCCTCGCCTGTGAACACGTTCCACGCTTCTTCACGTGGTGAGCATCAACATCCCGGTTGATTTTCCCCTGAACTCCCGCCGCAACACCGGCGCCCGCACGCCGGCGAACCCCCGCGCCGCCCCCCTTCGGTGCCGGCCGCCGTGGTAGCATGATCCGCCACCCTAAACCCCTGGAGGGGTGCGCATGCCGCTCAGCTACGTGTAGGGCTCGCTCGCGCGCGAAACGGTGCCCCATAGCTCGGTCTTGGGTTGAGCCGGCGAAGCCGCCACCGCGCACTACCGCACTCCGCCGCCGCCCTCGCTTGCACGCGTTCCAGACCGTCTGATCTGCGATGAGCGGACAGGATCGCGTACCCCTTCATTTGATGAGGCCGGTCCACCGTGGACCCATGGACCGCGACCATGGCTCGGTCCACGGCATCCTCAGCCGTTGGATCCGCGATCCATGGCTCAGCCGAGCCGTTTAGCTTAAAGAGCCCCTGAACTTTTATGTTTTTGCAAGCCGGTCCTTCCACCCTAGAGTATTGTCACAGATAGGTCCTGATTTTTATGCTTTAGCCCCTGGCCAGCCTAGATTCTTTATATAAAGGTCCTTTTTCATCCTTTTAGCGTATAAACCCCTCCGATTTAATTTATAAATATGTTTTAGCCCTGATTTTATTTATAAACGTACCCTGTAAACTTAGTTTTCTTGCGGATAGGTTTAATCATATCTTTCTCATTTTAACTCCGTTTTTAGCGTTCTATATATCAAAATGATCGTCTCGACGAGTAGAATCTTTTAATCAACAAATTTACCAGTTTTATTACTGTTTGGTGTACTGTTTTATTTATTGTTTGTTGTTCATGTGTGACTCGTAGATATCGTGCCTATTTCGTCTGAGCTCCCTGTCGGAGGTGATCAGGAAGAGCCTGTCTTCGAGGAGGATTTCACTCAGCACGTAGAGGAAGGCAAGTGGCTTTCCCCCTCTGCATTATCTTTTTGAACCTATGACACTGCATGCTAAACAATGTTTACTATTTATGTTGTTATGCATAAACCTGATGGGCAAACACCTAGCTAAGGACTTGACTAGATGCTTTACCACTTTATCTTGATCAACCCTGTTTAAACAAATGTTTGGGGTAGATAAATGCTTAGTTTGCTCTACATGAGTTTGGTTATGCTTTGTTTATGTTTTACATCTCAGTTTTGCCTATGCTATGTGTTTGTGCTTAAAACAAGATAACTTGATTCATAATCGGAACATGGAGAACCACCCAAGATAACGGTACAACAACAAATCCACATGGCTCGGCTTAGCCAATTAATTAGGAGAGTGGGTTAGCTGATAGCTCTTTTCCGAGAGGGGCACGGGGGGCCGGAGTTGAAGGGGTATAGCCCGGTTCTTTTGGGGTAGCGGCCTTGGCTAAGGTGCGACCATTAGGGAGGGTTATGGTCCGCTCATTCTTTATGCTTGTTGCGAGCTGTTGGTTTCTCTTCTTTCCTTTGTAAAGGCTTCTTAGTGGACCCCTAGCCACTCACCTTGGAAGTGTTTAAGGGTCTAGCTAACTCGGGCAAAATGGGGAACACGAACTGTGGGTAAAGTGTACAACCTCTGCAGAGTGAAAACTGATCGATCAGCCGTGCTCATGGTTATGAGCGGCTTGGACCCTCACATGATTAACAAACTTGAAGATTAATGCAAATAATGGGTTTGCGGGCTTGGTTTGAGGTTTCTTTTAAGGTTAAGTGGGTTGGTATACACTTACATCTAGTAAATAGGTGCTTGCTAATAAAACTTGACCAACTTATAAAATGCTTACCGCTGTGAACCATAGCCTATCCTTGATAGCCTTGCATTGTTTCCCCCACTTGCTGAGCTCCAACCATAAGTGTGCTCACCCTTGCTTACCGCTGTTCAGAGGAGAACGTCGGAGGTGAGGACGAGTATTGGAGCGACTACGAGGAGTTCTAGGGCATGCGGATCCCCCAGTCATCATGCCTGTGGAAGTCAACGATGGAGTTGCTCGTCGTCGTTTAGTTATCGTCTTGTTCGGACCTTCGAGTCCACCCCTATGGATGTAATAATGGTTATCATCTTGGTTTAAACTCTTGTACGTTTTATTACATCAATGGTATTACTCTCGTTTTGTCTATCATGTGTGTGTAAATGATCCTGGCGCACATATGAGATGCATTCGGTTTTCCTTGTAAAATCGGGTGTGACATCGGCTCAAAAAAGTAGTACATGTACGGTATTTGCAGTTTTGCACATGTTCATGTGGTCCGCGCCAAATACGGTGGGTAGCCCTGGAGCCGGCGGGGGAGCTGCTATCGCGAGCTTACAAATAGGCGGTGGCACGGTTGGCAACATGGAGTGGTAAGCAAATAAAGATTGATGGCAACGGGTTCCCTTATGCCGGGCACGTGCGCCGAAGCTCCACCGGATCCGGGCGCGGCAAACCGGGGAGTGAGGAGCTCGTCGAGGAAGGTGGAGGACTCGTGCGGTCGCGCCGCGAGCTTCTCCGGCCACCGGCCGGCCCGGCGGGGGGAACGGGGGGAGGGAGAGAGTGGGCCGACGGGTGTGGAGGAAGCAGCGAAAACAAGGGGGCACTTGGAAAACTCGAGAGGATAAGCCACGCTAGCTGCCTTTGCTGCGGGGGCATTTTCGTAATTTCACCTTTGTATTGGTTTGTGTGCACGGTCGTCCAAATGCGAGGCTAGGTTTCTTCACCGCATGAATTTCGTGTTGATGTTTTTCATTAGCAACGGTACTCATATGCCTGGCCGGTGAGGTGAAGGAAGAGTTTGCAACATTGAGAGCGATAGGCTTCTTTTAAGGACCTGGCAAATGCCTTCTGTTTCCCTAGCTTTTTTTTTTGTCCTATGTTTACGCAAAAATTATGTAATTATTAATGAGTTGGCCCATGTGAAGGATTCATTACTATTTGCAATGTACTATGAACACGAGTCAAATAGTCAAGCAAAACTAATTGAAAATTAAATTAATGGATTAGCGCCATATCCATGTGAAGGTGCCAAACTTAGAGCTGTTCGGTTGGTTTGGTGGCCGATGGTGTCTTTGGTTTGTTCGAGAGAAGAAAATCTTCTTTGGCTGGTTGCGGCTGACAGTTCTTTGGTGGCTGGTTCGTTACGAGAGAAAATCTGGCTTGGTGGTGGCTAGCACTGTCAGTCTTCCATTCTACCGAGTATTACATATACAGTATTTGCAGTTTTGCACATGTTCATGTGGTCCGCGCCAAATACAGCTGGGTAGACCTGGAGCCGACAGGGAGTTGCTATCGCGAGCTTACAAACAGCTGGTGGCACAGTTGGCAACATGGAGTGGTAAGCAAATAAAGATTGATGGCAACAGGTTCCCTTATGCCTCGGTGAGGTCAAGGAATATAATCTTCTTTTTTACATGCTTGGATTTATCTGTTGGCAGTGATGCATATATAGACTGATGCATTTTGTGCAGCAGCGAATGCCTTGTGTCTGTTATATTAGCCTAGCATATTTACGTAGACCAAAGAGTTTTGGCCTATGCATGTCCTGTATGCAACAATTATGTAATTGCTGAGTTGCTGACCATATGAATGGATTCCTTATTATTGATTTTCAATGTGCTGTGTGAAAACGAGTTAAATAGTCAAGCAATACTATTGGAAAATTAAATTGAAGGATCACCACCCTGTCCATGTGAACGTGCAAGACTTCATCTGGCTAGCTTGTCAGTCTTGCATCCTAGACAGTATTCGCACATGTTCAAGTGATCCGCCCCATTCTAAATAGCCCTGGAGCCGGCAGGAAGTCAACAACTAATTGCGTGGGCACCAATGATATATGAGATCAACACGATTGGAGGGAGCAATGATCAGCTGGAAGTGCTTATTTTAAAAATGCCAATTAATTTTTTTCCCATTTGATCTATTTCTGTGTTACTCTTTTTTTTATGTAACAGTTCCTATCTCATCGGATCTGGTGAATCTCCATCTGATCACCACATGCAACTAATGAGTCGTATACTCTTCATCACATAGGGATTGAAAGTTTTATACAGCTTGGGTTGAAAATAGAGTGCAGCCAAATATGAAAATGAACCCAGTAGTTTCCTGTAGATGGTAGGCAAACACCATGTGTGGAGTGGAGAACTGAAATGGTTTTGGTCGTCAAACGTCATAGGTTGAACTATATAAGCTGATGCATGCTAGCTTTTTCTGCAGTGCTCACATTTCCACAATTCCAGCTAGCTGCTACGCAAACCTGCCTGACCTTAGCATTTCCATTTCGATAAGCCATTTCATCCAGTCATGTGGTAGGTTGTACAACTTCATCATTCATGGCTCTCCATGAGCCTCTTCTTGCGTAGAGTCCATATCGCTAGCTGCCGCATCAAGACGTCTGTTGACTGACCATCACATCGATGGCCATCATAGCGCTGGCAGCCGTCCGGCCGCTGCTGGGGCTGATACTCAGTGAGGCCCAGCTGCTGCGGGGCGTCCGCGACGATGTGCAGTTCATCAGCGATGAGATGGACAGCATCAAAGGGTTTCTCATTAAGCTCGCCGGGACAAAGGAGGGGGCCGGTGACGACCACCAAGTCCGCGCGTGGATGGCGCAGGTCATGGAGATTGCCTACGTCTCCACCAACTGCATCCAAGATTACGCGCTCTGCGGCGGCCAAGCGCGGCCCGGCGATAGGAGGGGACTGCTGGGCCGATTGCGGCGGGCGGCACGGTTCCCCAAGTGCATCCTTGTTCGCTACCGGGTTGCCACCCGGATCCGGAGGCTCAGGGTCCGGGTACTGGAGGTGAGCGCACGGCAGCAGCGATACGCTGTCGTTGTCCCTCCCAGGAAGGACCCTGGCAGTGGTCTGGCTGTTTTACAGGCTGATCAAATAGGTGGCGGTGACCGAGAGCGGCGGCACTTCCTTCCTGACGCAGAAGGTGGCTCCCGGCGGGCACCTATGCTTGCCGGACCTGACATGCTGATGAAGAGCTCGGAGGAGCTGACTCGGTGGCTCAACGATCCATCGCTAGAGGCAGAAGAAAAGTGGCCTCGCGTCCTAGCCATCATATCGCCGGACGGAATCAAGGAAGAGGGTACTCCACTTCCAGACCAGTTGTACAACAAGTTCAGAAGCATGTTCGACCTCACTGCTCGTGTCAGCATCCAACGTCCTGCTCGCATCTCGCATGTGATGCTGGACATGTGTCGCCAGCTCATACCTGAAGATGCATGCCAGCCCATGGAGAATGGGAGGCCAACTATACCACAACTTTGGCCCAGGACAATTCCTCCTCCTTTAAAAGGTAAAAGGTTGTTGGTTGTTCTTTCCGGGTTGGAGTATCCAGATGAAATGTGTGTAATCAAGTCGGCACTGGACAATTTGGAGTGCTCTGCCGGAAGCGCAATTGTGTTGTGCACCAAGGTTAAGGAGGTGGCCAGTGGATGCTCTCCACACATAGTGCTTTCTCTTATTGATTTATACGCGAAGGAAATTCTATCATTGGATCTGGCTAACATAAAAAATCTAGAGGATAAAGCCCGCCGACATGCCATTGTGAGCATCCTCAACAGATGCAACCCAAATATCCACTGCATGAATCTCTTCCTCCAAGCCCTCTACAAGAACCCCTACAGGACGGAGCTGGAGTTGAAGACCCTGTATGAAAGCCTCGACCCAAGTCGTCGGAGCTCAGATATTGAGATGAGGAGTCTAATGATGAAGTTTTGCTTCCAAGGATTGCCCCAAGCTTACAAGAACTGCTTGTGGTACTCAGCTATTTTCACTCGAGGAAGCTACAAGACCCGAAGGTCAAGTTTGGTGAGACGTTGGGTGGCAGAAGCCTTGATAGATAAAGCAGGTCGCTATAGCGCAATTGATGAAGCCGAGCATTGCTTCGATGTTCTTTCCACCCAGAAGCTTCTTATTCCTTGTGATATTGATGGTGCAGGCAAGATAAAGAGTTGTGCTGTTGATCCTTTGGTTATCAGTATGCTGAAGGAGACCATAAGAGTAGAGGACTTCCTGGACCCCAACCTGTTGCCAACTGAATTGTCTCTTCACTTCTCCATCCGTAATGGGATTTACCTTCATCAGTTCAATAGACTAGTCTCCAAGCAAGAGAATATAACGGTTGATAGACAAATGAAAAGCATAATGAAGTTTCTAAAGATGATGACTGCTTCCTCAAGTTTCCGTCACCTTCAAGTGTTGGACCTTGAAGGTTACAAAGGCTTCAAGAAGCGCCACCTCAAGAACATCTGCAAGATTCACCAGCTTAGGTATCTGAACCTCCGAGATACTGATATTTCCCAACTTCCCAAGGAAATGGACAAGCTTCTACACTTGGAGACACTTGACATCCGAGGGACTAGGGTGCGGGCGTTCAACACGGTGGTGCCCACACTAAAGCATCTCTTTGCTGGTCACACCCGCTTCGCAAGACAAGGAGATAGTACTGTCAAGTCTAATAAGGAATTCTTTTCTACCGTGCACATGTCGCGCGATGTTACAAGGATGGAAAATTTGGAGGTACTTTCCCATGTCAAACTTTCTAGCAACACTAAAGAGTTGAAAGATGTTTGTGAGAAACTGAAGCTGAAGAAGCTAGGCGTGGTTCTCCATGGTAAGAACACCAACTTATCGATTGATTTGTTCATTGAGATTGGCAAATTGAGCAGAGTCCTTGGGTCTTTATCAATCTGTGTGGAAGTACCAGTTCATTGGGATGTCATTAATGACATTTTTTCTTTGAGGACAGATGTCATTAATGACATTGACCTGACGCTACCAACACGTCTCGAAAGCCTGCACATCTCTGGCATTAGGGGATTGTTTCCAGCTGGCTGGATCCATCAGCTACATCAGCTTTCAAAGATTACTCTACGCGATACCTTTCTGAATGAGTATGCTCTTACCATCCTTGGCACTCTCAGTTGCCTGTCCTGTCTCAAGTTTGGGTACCAATCATTTGATGCAGCCAAACTCGCCTTCAACGATGGACAGTTCAGTAACATCACTGACCTTGTCATTGAAGATGTTAAACTTACACAAATAACCTTTAGTTCTGCAACTTCCCCAAAGCTTCGGAAGATGATCTGGTCTTTCAGTCGCATGGATTCTCTTACAGGAGTCAAGAACCTACCGAGTCTGCGAGTCCTTGAGCTGAACCGAGGAAGATGTGTCCTGTCTAGCTTGAGGGATCTGCAACAGGACATTGCCGCGCATCCTAACCGTGTAAGTTTCAAACTCAATCCACCAGAAGAGGATCTCAGATCAGGATCTGCATCTGCTGCCACCGCCACCACCTGTTGATCTGCTACTTCTGAAGTATTTGTAGCGGTTACGACTGATTACTGTGTACTATTAGTTGTTCCAATTGTTGGGTTGGTATTGTGTGCTTTTTCTCTCAGTGGGTTCTGTTTACTCCTATATATATGAACTCTCTGATTTCGATCTGAACTACATTTTATTTGTGAAACATTCTGTGTGTATGTGTATGGATTATGGAAGGGAGTGATCTACCACAGCCTTCAGATTATGGTCTGTCGTGTGTGTTTGGTTTTGCGTGTACTTGTCAGTTATTCATCATGGAAATTATTCTGTCAATTCAGTGACACTGAGATCGTGTGTTGCTGCACTAGTTCAATTGTCCGGCGATGTCATGGCAAGTTTCGTCTACGCTATAAAGTCTGATTGGAAAATTTAGAGGATACCCAATTGTCGCGAGCTATTGACTCTGAATTTCTTGACTGATCTGCACCCTGTCGTCCTGCTGTGGACCCGTGGTAGGGACCTGAACTGAAACTGAACCTCTGACGGCGGTACCCACTAGAATCTGCCATGGATTATTGGATCCCTAATTAGCCACTGTTATTAGGAATTACTTCAATTCCTACTTCCTAGCAAGTAGTGCTACAGGTGGCACTGTTTTTATTTGCTTAGGTTTTTCAATGAAACTGGTGCACAAAATAAAGCCAGAAGTGCGTACGTACACACGATCTAGGGCAGGGCACGACTTACGTGGCCGATGCGTGCTGCTGCCGTTGGTTCTGCCGCCGCCGCCGCCGCCACGGGATTCGCCAGCCGCGAGGATGAATGCCGTGAAGGAGGAGGAGGAGGAGGAGGGCTTGCGCTTGTTTTGGACCATAAAAGCTTGGGCCATATTGCTTGTCATGGGCCCGGCGCGCAAACTCTTGTGGTCCACCCCGGAATGACATTCGACCACCGCCACGGGATTCACCAAAGGAGGAGGGAGGGCTTGCCCTTTTTTTGGACCATAGGAGCGGTGGGCCCTAGAGCTTGTATATGGGCCTGGTGCATAGACTAATGTTCGGCCGGACGGGATTTGGGTCGTACGCATAAAGGCCTAACTTCTGCCGGCCCCGAATGAATATTTTTTCGTTTACCATCGATACCCAAAATTCACGTGCTATTGGGCTGTATCTGGGCTTTAGAATCTATTATTGTGCAATACTAATAATGGACAGCTATCATTTTTACCCAATCATTCGGAAAAAAATTATACATAATGATGTATTAATGTACCAAACGTAGAAATAATCTTACAGCTATTAAAAATAGAGTGTCCCTTTCACGTTAATTATAGCCTGTTCACTGCCCTCTAGATTTCAAGACCTTTTTTCTTGAGAACGATCAGTGTTGTATTTGGCATTTAAACCTAAATTATGACGTAAGATCTTTTTTTTTACCGAAACAGTAGGGGAGGCCCCTTCGTATTTGTTTTAGAAACCTCAAGTATGCAAAGATACCCTATAGTTTGTGAGATACACATATGAGAGTAGCAACTCCCGGGCGAGGACACGGTAATTAAAGAAGGCAAGTGCAAGATTCATCAACATGCATTTAAATTAAAGCGCTAGCATACTACATAGCAATGCCTAATAGGTATTCAAAATCGGTCGGGCGTGGACACCGCGTGCGAGTAGTCGGCGGCGGCTTAGTTGTCGGTGTAGTCGATCTCCGAGCTCGGCTCCCCGGCTCCGATTGCTCCTATTAACGCGCAAATAAAATAAAGGCGGGTCCTATTGAAATTAATTCTAAACGAACAACGATAAAGAATCAAAATAGAGCGAACACTAGCCTAACATGAAGTTTATAATTTTAGAAGAGCTTTGGAAAAAGTTTCAAAATTTTCGGAGTTGAAATGGATTTTCTATAATTTTCCAAAAGTTCCGAAATTAAAATACGCATACACAATAGCATTAACTATAAGCTAGCTATAGGCTAACTCTAATTGACACTAAGCTATCTGCGGGGAAGGCCGAAAGCTAGCTCTAGGTGCTCACGTGGCGGCCACATAGGCGGCATACGGCCCACTCATGCCCATGCGGCGGCCCACATGGCTACTGCGGGGTGGCGACCACAAACGATCCGGCCGGGATCCGGTGTGGCTCGGCGTGGTGCGCGGCAAACGGGTGGTCAAGCCGGGGTTGGGCGGGTGTAAAGCATCCGGCGGATCCGGTGCGGCATGGCACGGTGCGGACAAACGTGTGGCCGAGATGGGATCGGTTGGACGCAAAAGATCCCCGGGGATCCGGTGTGTCGTGTTACGGTGTGGTTGGGTGTGTGCCACAATCCCCGGCTCGGGGTTTCGGCATGCCCGCCACTGCTCGACGGGGAAGCTCTAAAGGAGCGAGCGAGGACGGCAAGAGCTCGCCGGCGGTGAGGTGTTCCGGCGGGCTGGACAACAAGCGACTCGGTGCGGTTTCATGGTTCCTAAGGATTGGTTTTAGGCGCGGATCGACTTGGCCATGGGCCGGATGTCGGCCCCGGGGTGGAGGCAACCAATCACGCAACATGACAAGTCGGGACGACGCGATCACGTGGACGCGCTCGCCGGACTCGTGCAAGGTGCGCAAAGGCGGCGGCTTGATCGAGCGCATGCCACGGTGGAGGCAACCAACGGCGCGACAAGACGGGTCGGTGCCGACGGATAAAAGACGTATCCACCTACGATCCGCAAGCGTACGGACCTACACCTTTTTCACCACGGGATTCCCTAGGTTCTTGTCAATCCGCGGAGCAAGGGGATTACATGCGTTTGATCTAGCTCTACTCACTAACTTACCCAAACCCTATCGATGGTTAAACTAGAAAACGACTACACTACACTCGGAGAGAACAACTAAGCTATCAAGATAGGAGACACTCGTCCATGGGTCTACGATACTTGATCATGCAACCGTTTAAGACATGAAAACCAATCTAATCTATCGGGGTTGTGACCACGGTTTCGCCCTTTCCCTTCCCCCGTCTTGTCACTACGCGGGGGTATTCGTGACTAGACCTATGATGGACACGGCATATTGAATTGATCTAAGAGAGCATTGGGATCCATACTTCCTTTACAACATGGTAGCTAACCTTAAGCATCTAAGCACATTCAACACAAGATGATAGATAGATGTTCAACAAGTACAATTACATCTCAAGACCGATTACAACCCATGGACGAATAAGAAGATTACCCCATCAAGGTGCTAAACATGGCACCGTTGATCATGGTGACGCTTCCGACGGTGTCTTCCTTGTTCTCCACTTGTGGGTGCTTCCTTCGAGATGGTCGATCCTCCTCCGGACATCTCCCTTCTCTCTCTCTAGCTTGTGGATGGCCTCTCGGTGCGAATGGCTCTCTCGTTTCGCGAATGACGGCACCTCCGGGGACATTAGGGTTGAAGATCCTTCGGGTGCAAGGAAAGGGGGGCCGAACCGATGCCGGAAGTGGGCTAGGCTAGCCGGCTTGGGCCGACCGGCCCGGCCCATGCCGGCCCGGCTCGGTCGCCCCTTCGCTCCCGTGGGTCCTCGGTGATTATGCACTTTGCCCCCTCCACTTTCACCATTTTGACGATGTCATCCTCGCGTCCAAGATGGAGGTTTTTCGTGCATGAAGTCCGGTTTTTTACGCTTCAATGCTCGGGGGTGTTCCTTCGTAACACTTCGGTCCTCGCCACCATTGGAAGTGATTTCATCAAGCTCATGGTCACGAACAAGACTCCGTAATTGCTCCTTTGAACTTGTTGTGAATCCGTCCTTTATGTCCATGTTTTCCTACATAAACACAACACTTCCAAATTCATGCACAAAGACGAACTTGGCATATGATTAGTGTGCCTAGTGGCGGGTGAGTTCCATAAACAAATCCAAACCAAAGTGTAATGAACATGTTTGGTGTACCAAAATACACCGTCAACATCTCCCCCATGCTTAGCTCTTGCTCGTCGTCGAGCAAGTACTCGTAAAAGAACTTCGTCCAAGGCGTTGTAATCGTACTCCGCTAGTTCTTTCTTCACAAGTTAGTTAATCTTTTATCTTTAATACATAAACATAAAGTAATGATCATCATACATAAACATGGGCGTTTTGAATCTTTACCACGTCGAGATTTACCACGCAACTCAAACTCTTCACTCGAGGTCTTCAATTTCAGCCATGGTTACTTCGTTGCTTCCATTGGAGGGTTTTTATGATTTTCAAAAATAAAATTCTTACAACAAGTGTTAGACAAAAACCTTTCTCCAAGCTCTCACATGTCGCTCATATGAGGTGGCTACCCTACACAATTTTTATAAAACTTTCACCTCCCATAAGTCTCTCATATAACATGTAAAGTGGAGCAATAGGTATGGCTAGCACAACCAAAACAAATATTGTCAAACTAAGAACTTCCTCTAATGGTTGTTTACCTTTCAAAGCCAATGACCATGAGAATAAACCATATGTGGGGATATCAAGGATGAGAAGATATAGAATGGTGGACGTGTGCAAGGGCAAGAGAAAAATGTGACCATGAGGCACCGATGACGTCCTCGTTGTCGGATTGCACACGTTGTGTTTCAAGAACTTGTAGTCGTCTTCGACCACGCACTCCAAATCCTCCATACGCCGCCACATCACCTCCATGGCCCGGAACATTCGTCGACCGATGCGTAGAGCTCCAAGATGGAGTGACGAGCAAGCCGCACAACACATCGGATGCATCCCGAAAGGGTCGTCATCGCCGGGGTCTCCGTCGTCGTCGTTGCCGCCGCCGTTGGGGCCTTCGGGAGTCTTCTCCTTGTGCACCTCTTCCCAATAGTATAAATCATTGTCTTCCCTTCCGGCGGCCGCCCACAACCTCGGGCTACGGTCATCGGGATAGTCGCTACCCCATAGTCTTCAAGCTTGGGCGACACCTCCTTGTAATCCTTCCTCTTCATGCCTTGGATGCGCGCCGACCTTCAAACGAGAGTAGGGACCTTCTCCTCTTTGATAGGGTTGCGAGATGCGATCGCTTCGGTTGGGACACGCCCTTCGCAACGGATGTGGGCAGTCCTCTTGATCTCCACGGGTGGCTTGAGCTCGCATCGCTTCGCCTCCTCCATTGATGGCTCCTTGGCACCTTGCTTCAACTCTAAGCTCTTCGGGGACATCATGGCTACTGCGTGGGTGCAAGAGAATGCGAGATGGGATGGATTCCCGAGCTCCCAATTCGGCCAATTAATAGTCCGAAAAGGAATGCCCAAGAACCTCATTTTCCTTTTTCAAACTTCCCTTAAAATTTTCTCGACCAAAGAAGGAAGTCGAAAAGGCACGTTCCGGGGAAAAACCAAGGCGAACCGCCACCGGAACCCCCCGGGCCGGTCGGACCGGGCCGGCCGGCCCACCCGCTCCGCGGGCCGGTCCATTCCCGTTTTCCGTGTACCCCTTTATTTTGCATTCTTAGCCCATGAGAAAAAGTTGGCCCGGTAAAACTTTGCAAGAAACTCCGAGAAAAATAAAAGAAAAACTATTTACAAAAATCCACACCTTGTTTTTCGTCCTAGGCTAGACGTTCGGGCTCTTCTTCCATGGTGAAGACATCAATATGGTGAAGGGGCACAACGTCGGATTCGTAGTAAACCTTAAGGCGTTGACCATTCACCATGAATTGATCACATTTCACATCCATAATGGTTACCACTCCATTGGAGAGCACCGAATGCACAATATAAGGTCCATCCCACTTGCTTTGCAATTTCCCCTTTACGAAGGTTTTAAACCTCGAATTGTAGAGGAGGACATTATCTCCTTCTTTAAATTCTTTCGTCTTCAACCTTTTGTCATACCACCTTTTAATCCTCTCTTTGTATATGCTTGCATTTTCGTATGCTTTGAACCTCATCTCCTCTAGCTCGCTTATTTGAATTCTTCGCTTTACCACTGCGGCATCAAGATCGAGGTTCATCTCTTTGATCGCCCAATAGGCTTTATGTTCCAACTCAACTGGAAGGTGGCAAGCTTTTCCATAGACGAATTGATAAGGGGTCATACCTATCGATGTCTTAAACGTCGTTCGATACGCCCACAATGCTCCGTCTAATTTCTTTGACAAATCTTTGCCTCCCTTCTCTATGGTTTTGTTGAGGATGCTCTTTAATTGCCTATTCGATGTTTCGCTTGCCCGTTGGTTTGTGGATGATAGGTCGTAGAGACCCTATGTTCAATCCCCAACTTGGACAAGCACTTTTTGAAATTCTTCCCGGTGAAGTGAGTACCTCCATCACTTATCAAGATTCTCGGAGTACCGAAACGAGGAAAAATCATGCTCTTGATCATTGCAATGGACTCCTTCATGGAAGCTTTACGACATGACATGGCCTCTACCCACTTGGATACATAATCAACCATGACTAGGATATGCTCATATCCATGTGACTTTTTGAAAGGCCCCATGAAGTCTATTCCCCACACATCGAATAAGTCGATTTGTAGATTATATTTCAAGGACATAGAGTTTCTTTGAGAGATATTCTCCGTTCTTTGGCATTCGGGGCATTACGCAACCTATCTTTTAGTATCTTCATGCATCTCCGGCCAATAGAATCCATTTGGACCACACTTTTGCTTGGGTCCGAAAGTGGCTATAGTGTCCATCGTACTCCTCCGAGTTGCACATTCTCAAGATTTCAAGCCTCTCTTCTCTTGGCACACATCTTCTCATAACTCCATCATTGCCAAGTTTGAAGAGGTAAGGTGCATACCAAAAGTATTTTTTGACTTTCGGAGACTATCCTCCTTTAATTTCAACATCAAACTCTTAGAGAAGAAGGATCCAACGAATCAATCGTGGTTTAGCGTCCTTCTTAGCCAATAGATACTTGATGGCCACATGATCGGTGTAAACAATGACCTTCGAATTCACAATGTAAGATCTGAATTTTTCAAAGGCGAATACCACCGCTAGCAAATCTTTTCTCTCGTAGTGGCATAATTCAATTGTGCCTCATTAAGAGTTTTACTAGCGTTGTAAATTAAATGGTGTGAACTCGGCCTTCCTTTCTTTGACCCAAAACCGCTCCTACGGCGTAGTCACTTGCATCACACATAATCTCGAAAGGTTGGCTCCAATCCGAAGGTTGAATGATGGGAGCATTCACCAAAGCACTTTTCAAGGTCTGGAATGCCACTAAGTACTTCTCATCGAAGTCAAAAGCCACATCCTTTTGAAGGAGATGCGTTAAAGGCTTAGTGATCTTTCAGAAGTCTTTAATAAATCTTTTATAGAACCCGTCATGACCTAGAAAGCTCTTCAAGGACTTAACATCCGTCAGAGGTGGGAGTTGCTCAACCGTCTCTACCTTAGCCTTGTCCACTTCGATTCCTCTCTCGGATATAACATGTCCGAGCACTATGCCTTTCTTAACCAAGTCTACCTCCGCACACCTCGTGACGACCATATCCAAGTTTGCCAAGCAATCAACGAATGCCTTCTCATAAACGGAAAAATCATCCATGAAGACCTCGACAATTTCTTCGATGAATTCGAGAATACGGCCATCATGCAACGTTGAAAAGAGGCCGGAGCGTTGCATAGACCGAAGGGCATCCTTCTATATGCAAACGTTCCATAGGGGCATGTGAATGTTGTTTTGTGTTTATCATCCGGGTGAATGGGAATTTGCATGAACCCCAAGTACCCATCAAGAAAGCAAAAATAAGCGTGGTTCACTAATCTCTCGAGCATCTCGTCAATGAACAGTAGGGGGAAGTGATCTTTCTTCCTTTCTTTGTTAAGCTTACGATAGTCGATACACATCCTCCACCCGGTCACGGTTCTTTGCGGTATCAATTCATCCTTCTCATTCTTCACCACGGTTAAACCTCCTTTCTTCGATACACAATGTACTGGGCTAACCCATTCGCTATGCGGGACCGGGTAGATGATTCCGGCATCAAGTGACTTGATTACCTTTTTCTTTACTACCTCTCGCATGGCATGAGTTAGCCTCCTTTGGTGGTCCACTACGGGCTTACATTGGTCTTCCATAGGTATACGATGAGTGCAAAAGGCTGGGATAAGACCTTTGAGGTCGTTTATCGAATATCCAATCACCTTTCTATGCTTTTTCAATAAATTCAGCAACTTCTCATTTTTTCCGGGACTCAACTCGCCGCTCACGATGACTAGATAAGTCGTGTCCGGGCACAAAAATTCGTACTAATCTTTTGGTCAAAGGTTTAAGATCCACCTCGGGCACTTGTGGCTCCTCGGGTTTAATGTCTCCTATGTCCTCAAAATTTTCTTCCTCCAAGCATCCATCTTGTGGTTCTAATTCCTTTGTTGCTTCTTCTAGTTCTTCATCTTGTTGACCATTGGCTTGATTCTCCATCGCCCTTTGCGGTGGGTCTCTAAGGGTTTCAACAAAACAAAGACTATCTACCTCCTCTACTTCTTCGTCTTCGAGAGGAAGCATCTAACACGGCATCAACCAACTTAAGAAAGGGCCTACCTAGGATTATGTGATCATGATTACTATGGTAAGCATCAATAACAAAGAAATTGGTTGGTATACATTTTCCAGAGATTTTTAATTTCATGTTGCAAGCAATACCTAGAGGTTTAATAGTTCTACCATCTCCCATAATTAATTTCGTTGATGTTGGAGCTAAGTCTAGGTTGTGGTCTTGAACTTTATTGTAAATTTTAGAAGATAGGACACTTGGGCTCCGATGTCGCATAAGGCTTTGCACCGAACTCCATTGATCTCGCAACTCAAGTATGGTGTTGTCTTCTCTTCTTCTTCGGATCCTATCGCGTAAAATTCGGCGAGCCGAGCATTTGGCGATGCTTCGGGCTTGATCCCCATGATTCTTTTCACCTCGGCAATGTGTTCGGATCCACTCCATCATCTCCAAAGAGCTTTTGAAAGATCTCACTTTGGTGGTTTCAAGGTCGTATGAATCTTCCTCTTTCTTTTCCGGTGGGAAATCCACTTCTAACACTTTTGCCATCCCCTTTTGGTTAGGGAATGGTCTTCTTTTGTCGAATACTTCTCCGTAATCGATTGGAACCCAATCCATTGGCTCGAACTCCCTTAATGGCTTCGCGCTTGACATACTTCTATTGGTTGTTTCATTTGATTCGGTGAAGTCGACGCTCGGGGTAGTTCTTGACTTGATGTGTTCTTCTTCAAGCTTTTTCGGGATTGGCTCCTCTTTTGTGACTTCCGGGGTTGCCTCTTAAGAAATTTCAGCACAGTTCTTCATCCTCGAATCGTATTCCTGCTCTCCCACAAGTCTTGTTTTCCAATCTCTTCGCATGGCTGCCCCTTTACAAATTTTTTGTAAAAGTTGAGCGGCTTCCGTGAGTGTTTTCTCCATGATATCCCCACCGCACACATTTGGACATGTTGCATGCAACTAGGGATTAGGAAAAAGAAAAATGTATGCAAAAGTACGTCACCGGAGAAGCCGAGTCGTGGTCCTTGTTCGATCAACTCATTAAACCTATTCCAAGCTTGGTCTATCCCTTCCTCTTATCCTTGGTGACTCCTTGGTGGAGCCGCACCAAAGCCGACGCGTGGGCAATGGAGGTGGACAAGTGGTTCACGGAGGAGTACCAGCGGGCGTACGACGCCGCACCCGAGAGGCGTTTGATGATAGAGGGCCCATCACACCACCAAGGCCGGCGGAGCCTTCCGGAGTACAAGGCGCTATGTGTACGCGGTTTCTTTAATCTATTTTCAGGCTCAAACTTGTTTCATCACACTAATCTTCGTCCTGCTTTTCTTGTAGGAAAAGACACATCCTGGCCGGGGAATGCTCGGACTTTGATGCCTTGTGCATGGCACACAAGGGCAAGGCGACGTCCGATGTGTCCTACAGCGTGAGCGACGGGCCGGAGGCATACAACAACCCTAGCTTCGGCCGGCGCATCGCGGAGTACACGAGAGGCTCGTAAGAAGAAGTACGGGGAATATTACAACACCGGGCACAGGATTATTTTCAAAAAAATAGAAAAACCATCTTTGCCGACGGCTTATGCCCAGAGCTCTCGGCACAGAATTTTCAGAAAAAAATAAAATCCCCCTCTTTGCCGACGGCCCTGTCTCGCGGCCGTCGGCAAAGAAATTTTCAAAACCATTATCCTAACCCCCCGTTAACTCCTACTTTTTTGGCTGACAGCCCACTGTGGGCTCTCGGCACAGCCTGTGCCGAGAGCCTAGAGCTGGGGTGCTCGGCAAAGAAACGTGGCCGAGAAAAAAATTCCCGTCGGCCCTGTGCCGAGTGCTACACTCAGCAAAGGCGTTGCCGAGTGTTTCAGGCCCTTTGCCGAGAGTTTTAGGCTCTCGGCAAAGCCTGGATTTCGTGTAGTGTAAGGATCATATGGGACTTTGTAGTAGTAGTAGTAATCTGGCCCATGGTCAGGACATCCATCATCAAGATAAGCTCTCTTCAATGCAATTCGTTCTACATATACGTGTACTTGTAGTTTGGGCTTGAAGATAGTTATACAAGATTAAGGTCCAAAAGCTAGCAAATAACACATGTGGTACTTTGGGTCTGCAGTGTTGATGCTTCGTCCAGGCTGAATCTTTTCGAAATTAAAACATCACACATGACTATAAAAGGTTCTAGTAAATCCATATCATCAATTATTTTAAGGCACAGATTAAATTACAATAGGAAATTAGGAGGCAAGAATATGATTTAGTGCTTATATTGCAAATCGTTTCCCATGCATGGTTCAGAACAAGTCACCAAAAACGTTCTAAAATCTTGGATTTTTCGCACAAATGTGGGATGTTACAAGAATTGTCGCCTGTCAAAATCATGACTACTGGGTGTGTATGACGATATTAAATACTGGTAGTTTTCAAATAATATTTTTGCTCAATTATTGTTATTACTCGCCCTACCAAAAGCTCTCTTCAGTACAATTCATACATCCTTCAACAAAGGTGCAAGTGAATGGTAGCATAGCTATCTCTTGGTTGAGTTTTTGCTTGATCATTTTGGGAACTTACTTTTCAGCACAACTCCTATTGGCAAAAGTGAGTTCACCGTCAAGGAAAATGAATTTGATAGTGTCACATTGGAGCTCCTCGAGAGATTCACCCCATTAACCTTTCTACTAGGAACAGAAATTAGGTACACACGTTCAGAGAGTTGTTAGCTGCATGCACATCAGAGTTATTTATCTACATACACATCAGGCTGGTAGCTGACTAGCAGCTTTGCACGTTAGCTTGACTAACAAATGCAAATGTGTGCTGGACAGTTCACCTAAATATAATAGTAATATGACTTCAACTGCTAACAGTTAGTCTTGCATATATATTGTGCATGTGATCCAGGCCACATGCAGCGACCTTGAAAACAAATTTATCAATTAGTTGAGGTTTAAAAATACACAGCATGACTAAGTAGCTTTTCGGATGGGCAAGGGGCATCATAACTTGAGTGAATGAAAAATCATGGAGTATGAGTGACGATATTTTGGATCATGTACGTACCTCATCTTCTCACTGAGCCAGCTTATTACCCTCATATAGCTCAAAATTGCTGGCACCGGAAGTCAGACCTAAGATCATGACACCATGTGAAGGAAACGCGCATATTTTCATATGATTGTGTTCAAGCAATGATTAGCAGCCCACATAAGGTTGTAACCAACAACACTATATTCGTTGGATGATGTATTCTACTAAGAAAATAAAAAATGTTGAGGAACTTATAAAAAATGTATGCCGATGGGATAATATAATAATTTAAAGTGGTAGGATGGTGACATTGGAGATTAGAACTCACAGATGTCTGAGATAGAGAACCCTCTCAACCTCTTGCATCAAACCATAAACTTGATTTTGTGATCTAGATGTGCAGCTATTGTTGATCTACTAAAACATTTCACCCACAAAGATTTTTGCAACCCAGACCCGATGCTATCAAGGTACCACTCTAGAAGGGAAGTAAGCAGAAACATAAAGAAGTGGGTTAGGAAGGATGCAAACTTGGCACAATGATTTATCATGTGGTACCGGTATGCAAATGTCACCCCAAGTTCACGTTGGAGCTCCGCCAATGACATGCTACCAGTCACCAAGTCTCTGCCAATCAATGTCTTTGACTTGCCACAAAAGATCATGCCAAGATGGATAAGAAGCTAGTCACAAAGGCAGGGCTCATCGCTCCCTTTCTTGCGACCACCTTGATGTCGTCTTCACTACGGACCTTTTCTCAAAACAACAAAGGGGTGTCCTCATCCCCCGCAAACGATCGTAACCACAACTCCACACCAAGCAGAGGGGTCAAAGACTTTCTGGTGCACAAAGGCACCAAGTGTTGGTTGCCCAAGCTTACAATAATGGTGGTTCACCTTTTGAACTAAGCACAAGATAGCAACACCTTGCACACACACACTATCTATAGGACTATCCTAGCACCCATCACTATCTAAGCTTGTTGTAATTGCCTTTTTATGATCATTGCAGTACTTTTGGTGGTATGGGTGTGTTCTTCATGTGTATTGCACTCCAATGGACTCTTGCACACTCCACTCGCTCCAAATGGATGAGTAGAGGGGGGGGGGGTACAAATAGCTCAATAACCTCAAAGAGCGCTTTCTCTGATGGCTAGTAAAAAAAGTGACCAGATCACCTTTGATAGGTATATCAGATCATCTGGTACCCCTGCCAAAATTGCTTCGATGCTTCTTCCGATAACGCACCATCGGATCATCTCTTGTTGAAGGGTCTTTGCCCGAAACCTTCCGGAAGTTTGACAAAGTAATTATGCTTAGTCCGGCACTTTCATCCTCTAGCCATCGGATCATCCAATGCCCAAGAGTTGTCTTTGTCTTCTCTTCGATTTGCTCCAATGGTTATAAAAGATACCCCCATTGGATAATCGATGCATTTGACATTTTGCTCAATTTTTTTCATCGTACGAATTGCTCCAATGGTTGCCCCGATGTCTTGTCGAAGCATCCGGTGCTACTAACTTTTATGATTTGAATACCGCCAATTGATCTTATGAATATTCACTTGGATGCTCTAGAATTATTTCGTTCTTAATTGTCCGTAACATTTAGAGCATTCAAAAATTTTCCCATATTAAGCGCGCTATAATGCTAGGAGCTCATGCGGCGGTGCCATGTGTTCCAACTTGAGCAGTTGTGTGCACGTGGGCTCATTTAAAAAAAATCTGAAATTTCTGGAAATCCCGGCCTTCCTCCACCTAAAAAAATCTAAAATGTTTTTCCCACCGGTGCCGGCGCTGCCTCGGGTTCTTGCCGCGGGCCACCAACGGCTGTCGCCGCCGACGGGCGGGGAGGAAGACGAGGTGGCCACGGCCATGGCCGGGAGCGGGGTGGCCGCCGCCCCGGCAATGGTTCGGGGCAGGAGGCCGCCGTGCCGGGAGCGCGCGAATCGGAAGAGAGTGGAGGTGAGGAGGCGCTTCGGTGGGATCGAAGGAGGTTGCGACCGCCATGGTCGGGAGGGGAGGAGGTCGCCGCGCCGGGAGGCAGCCATGGCGGGGGCGGAGGAGGGAAGCCGCTCCGGGCACGTGTGCCGAAGCTCCGCCGGATCCGGGTGTAGCAAATCCAAGGGGTGAGGAGCTCGTCGAGGAAGGTGGAGGACTCGTGCGGTCGTGCCGCGAGCTTCTCCAGCCACCGGCAGCCCAGCGGGGGAACGGAGGAGGGAGAGAGTGGGCCGACGGGTGGGGAGGAAGCAGCGAAAACAAGGGGGCGCTAAAAAACTCGAGAGGATAAGCCACGCTAGCTGCACTGCTGCAAGGGCATTTTCCTAATTTCGCATTTGTATTGGTTTGCGTGCACGGTCGTCCAAGTGCGGTTATTTTGGGACCGAGGGAGTACCATGACTTGGACACTTGAATACCACCATTTGGATATGGAGAACGCAGTAATTTGGATCTTGGCATGGTTTGGTTTGCATTCTTGGGACCTATAAAACCTGCAGGCTAGGTTTCTTCACTGCATGAATTTCGTGTTGATGTTTTTCATTAGCAACAGGTTCTCATATGCCTGGCCGGTGAGGTGAAGGAAGAGTTTGCAACATAGAGAGGGATAGGCTTCTTTTAAGGACCAGGCAAATGCCTTCTGTTTCCCTAGCTTTTTTTTGTCCTATGTTTACGCAAAAATTATGTAATTATTAATGAGTTGGCCCATGTGAAGGATTCATTACTATTTGCAATGTACTGTGAACACGAGTCAAATAGTCAAGCAAAACTAATGGAAAATTAAATTAATGGATTAGCGCCATATCCATGTGAAGGTGCCAAACTTAATCTAAGAAACTAATGGCTAGCCTGTCAGTCTTCCATTCTACCGAGTAGTACATGTACAGTATTTGCAGTTGCACATGTTCATGTGGTCCGCGCCAAATACAGCTGGGTAGCCCTCGAGCCGGCAGGGAGTTGCTATCGCGAGCTTACAGATAGCTGGTGGCACAGCTGGCAACATAGAGTGGTAAGCAAATAAAGATTGATGGCAACAGGTTCCCTTATGCCTGGGTGAGGTCAAGGAATATAATCTTCTGTTGGCAGTGATGCATATATAGACTGATGCAACAATTATGTAATTGCTGAGTTGCTGACCATATGAATATATAGACTGATGCAACAATTATATAATCTTCTGTTGGCAGTGATGCATATATAGACTGATGCAACAATTATACAATCTTCTGTTGGCAGTGATGCATATATAGGTTGACCAAAGAGTTTTGGCCTAGCCTGTCCTGTATGCAACAATTATGTAATGGCTGAGTTGCTGACCATATGAATGGATTCCTTATTATTGATTTTCAATGTGCTGTGTGAAAACGAGTTAAGTAGTCAAGCAATACTATTGGAAAATTAAATTGAAGGATCACCACCCTGTCCATGTGAACGTGCAAGACTTCATCAGGCTAGCTTGTCAGTCTTGCATTCTGCACAGTATTCGCACATGTTCATGTGATCCGCCCCATTCTAAATAGCCCTGGAGCCGGCAGGAAGTCAACAACTAATTGCGTGGGCACCAATGATATACGAGATCAACACGATTGGAGGGAGCAATGATCAGCTGGAAGTGCTTATTTTAAAAATGCCAATTAATTTTTTTCCCATTTGATCTATTTCTGTGTTACTCTTTTTTTTATGTAACAGTTCCTATCTCATCGGATCTGGTGAATCTCCATCTGATCACCACATGCAACTAATGATCGAGTCGTATACTCTTCATCACATAGGGATTGAAAGTTTTATACAGCTTGGGTTGAAAATAGAGTGCAGCCAAATATGAAAATGAACCCAGTAGTTCCCTGTAGATGGTAGGCAAACAGCATGTGTGGAGTGGAGAACTGAAAACGGTTTTCGTCGTCAATCGTCGTAGGTTGAACTATATAAGCTGATGCATGCTAGCTTTTTCTGCAGTGCTCACATTTCCACAATTCCAGCTAGCTGCTACGCAAACCTGCCTGACCTTAGCATTTCCATTTCGATAAGCCATTTCATCCAGTCATGTGGTAGGTTGTACAACTTCATCATTCATGGCTCTCCATGAGCCTCTTCTTGCATAGAGTCCATATCGCTAGCTGCCGCATCAAGACGTCTGTTGACTGACCATCACATCGATGGCCATCATAGCGCTGGCAGCCGTCCGGCCGCTGCTGGGGCTGATACTCAGTGAGGCCCAGCTGCTGCGGGGCGTCCGCGACGATGTGCAGTTCATCAGCGATGAGATGGATAGCATCAAAGGGTTTCTCATTAAGCTCGCCGGGACAAAGGAGGGGGCCGGTGACGACCACCAAGTCCGCGCGTGGATGGCGCAGGTCATGGAGATTGCCTACGTCTCCACCAACTGCATCCAAGATTACGCGCTCTGCGGCGGCCAAGCGCGGCCCGGCGATAGGAGGGGACTGCTGGGCCGATTGCGGCGGGCGGCACGGTTCCCCAAGTGCATCCTTGTTCGCTACCGGGTTGCCACCCGGATCCGGAGGCTCAGGGTCCGGGTACTGGAGGTGAGCGCACGGCAGCAGCGATACGCTGTCGTTGTCCCTCCCAGGAAGGACCCTGGCAGTGGTCTGGCTGTTTTACAGGCTGATCAAATAGGTGGCGGTGACCGAGAGCGGCGGCACTTCCTTCCTGACGCAGAAGGTGGCTCCCGGCGGGCACCTATGCTTGCCGGACCTGACATGCTGATGAAGAGCTCGGAGGAGCTGACTCGGTGGCTCAACGATCCATCGCCAGAGGCAGAAGAAAAGTGGCCTCGCGTCCTAGCCATCATATCGCCGGACGGAATCAAGGAAGAGGGTACTCCACTTCCAGACCAGTTGTACAACAAGTTCAGAAGCATGTTCGACCTCACTGCTCGTGTCAGCATCCAACGTCCTGCTCGCATCTCGCATGTGATGCTGGACATGTGTCGCCAGCTCATACCTGAAGATGCATGCCAGCCCATGGAGAATGGGAGGCCAACTATACCACAACTTTGGCCCAGGACAATTCCTCCTCCTTTAAAAGGTAAAAGGTTGTTGGTTGTTCTTTCCGGGTTGGAGTATCCAGATGAAATGTGTGTAATCAAGTCGGCACTGGACAATTTGGAGTGCTCTGCCGGAAGCGCAATTGTGTTGTGCACCAAGGTTAAGGAGGTGGCCAGTGGATGCTCTCCACACATAGTGCTTTCTCTTATTGATTTATACGCGAAGGAAATTCTATCATTGGATCTGGCTAACATAAAAAATCTAGAGGATAAAGCCCGCCGACATGCCATTGTGAGCATCCTCAACAGATGCAACCCAAATATCCACTGCATGAATCTCTTCCTCCAAGCCCTCTACAAGAACCCCTACAGGACGGAGCTGGAGTTGAAGACCCTGTATGAAAGCCTCGACCCAAGTCGTCGGAGCTCAGATATTGAGATGAGGAGTCTAATGATGAAGTTTTGCTTCCAAGGATTGCCCCAAGCTTACAAGAACTGCTTGTGGTACTCAGCTATTTTCACTCGAGGAAGCTACAAGACCCGAAGGTCAAGTTTGGTGAGACGTTGGGTGGCAGAAGCCTTGATAGATAAAGCAGGTCGCTATAGCGCAATTGATGAAGCCGAGCATTGCTTCGATGTTCTTTCCACCCAGAAGCTTCTTATTCCTTGTGATATTGATGGTGCAGGCAAGATAAAGAGTTGTGCTGTTGATCCTTTGGTTATCAGTATGCTGAAGGAGACCATAAGAGTAGAGGACTTCCTGGACCCCAACCTGTTGCCAACTGAATTGTCTCTTCACTTCTCCATCCGTAATGGGATTTACCTTCATCAGTTCAATAGACTAGTCTCCAAGCAAGAGAATATAACGGTTGATAGACAAATGAAAAGCATAATGAAGTTTCTAAAGATGATGACTGCTTCCTCAAGTTTCCGTCACCTTCAAGTGTTGGACCTTGAAGGTTACAAAGGCTTCAAGAAGCGCCACCTCAAGAACATCTGCAAGATTCACCAGCTTAGGTATCTGAACCTCCGAGATACTGATATTTCCCAACTTCCCAAGGAAATGGACAAGCTTCTACACTTGGAGACACTTGACATCCGAGGGACTAGGGTGCGGGCGTTCAACACGGTGGTGCCCACACTAAAGCATCTCTTTGCTGGTCACACCCGCTTCGCAAGACAAGGAGATAGTACTGTCAAGTCTAATAAGGAATTCTTTTCTACCGTGCACATGTCGCGCGATGTTACAAGGATGGAAAATTTGGAGGTACTTTCCCATGTCAAACTTTCTAGCAACACTAAAGAGTTGAAAGATGTTTGTGAGAAACTGAAGCTGAAGAAGCTAGGCGTGGTTCTCCATGGTAAGAACACCAACTTATTGATTGATTTGTTCATTGAGATTGGCAAATTGAGCAGAGTCCTTGGGTCTTTATCAATCTGTGTGGAAGTACCAGTTCATTGGGATGTCATTAATGACATTTTTTCTTTGAGGACAGATGTCATTAATGACATTGACCTGACGCTACCAACACGTCTCGAAAGCCTGCACATCTCTGGCATTAGGGGATTGTTTCCAGCTGGCTGGATCCATCAGCTACATCAGCTTTCAAAGATTACTCTACGCGATACCTTTTTGAATGAGTATGCTCTTACCATCCTTGGCACTCTCAGTTGCCTGTCCTGCCTCAAGTTCGGGTACCAATCATTTGACGCAGCCAAACTCGCCTTCAACGATGGACAGTTCAGTAACATCACTGACCTTGTCATTGAAGATGTTAAACTTACACAAATAACCTTTAGTTCTGCAACTTCCCCAAAGCTTCGGAAGATGATCTGGTCTTTCAGTCGCATGGATTCTCTTACAGGAGTCAAGAACCTACCGAGTCTGCGAGTCCTTGAGCTGAACCGAGGAAGATGTGTCCTGTCTAGCTTGAGGGATCTGCAACAGGACATTGCCGCGCATCCTAACCGTGTAAGTTTCAAACTCAATCCACCAGAAGAGGATCACAGATCAGGATCTGCATCTGCTGCCACTGCCACCACCTGTTGATCTGCTACTTCTGAAGTATTTGTAGCGGTTACGACTGATTACTGTGTACTATTAGTTGTTCCAATTGTTGGGTTGGTATTGTGTGCTTTTTCTCTCAGTGGGTTCTGTTTACTCCTATATATATGAACTCTCTGATTTCGATCTGAACTACATTTTATTTGTGAAACATTCTGTGTGTATGTGTATGGATTATGGAAGGGAGTGATCTACCACAGCCTTCAGATTACGGTCTGTCGTGTGTGTTTGGTTTTGCGTGTACTTGTCAGTTATTCGTCATGGAAATTATTCTGTCAATTCAGTGACACTGAGATTGTGTGTTGCTGCACTAGTTCAATCGTCCGGCGATGTCATGGCAAGTTTCATCTGCGCTATAAAGACTGATTGGAAAATTTAGAGGACATACCGAATTGTCTCGAGCTATTGACTCTGAATTTCTTGACTGATCTGCACCCTGTCGTGCTGCAGTGGACCTGTGGTAGGGACCTGAACTGAAACTGAACCTCTGACAGCGGTACCCACTACAATCTGCCATGGATTATTGGATCCCTAATTAGCCACTGTTATTAGGAATTACTTCAAATTCCTAGCAATGCAAGCACTGCTACAGGTGGCACTGTTTTTATTTGCTTAGGTTTTTCAATGAAACTGGCGCACAAAATAAAGCCAGAAGTGCGCACGTACACACGATCTAGGGCAGGGCACGACTTACGTGGCCGATGCGTGCTGCTGCCGTTGGTTCTGCCGCCGCCACCGCCGCCGCCGCCGCCACGGGATTCGCCGGCCGCGAGGATGAATGCCGTGAAGGAGGAGGAGGAGGGCTTGCACTTGTTTTGGACCATAAAAGCTTGGGCCCTATTGCTTGTGATGGGCCCGGCGCGCAAACGCTTGTGGTCCGGACGCTAATAGAACCAACTAGAGTCGGCCCGGAATGACATTCGGCCACCGCCACGGGATTCACTAAAGGAGGAGGGAGGGCTTGCCCTTATTTGGACCATAGGAGCGGTGGGCCCTAGAGCTTGTATATGGGCCTGGTGCATAGACTAATGTTCGGCCGGACGGGATTTGGGTCGTACGCATAAAGGCCTAACTTCTGCCAGCCCCGAATGACATTCGGCCACTTAAATAGGACTAGTTGAATATTTTTTCGTTTACCATCGATACCCAAAATTCACGTGCTATTGGGCTGTATCTGGGCTTTAGAATCTATTATTGTGCAATACTAATAATGGACAGCTATCATTTTTACCCAATCATTCGGAAAAAAATTATACATAATGATGTATTAATGTACCAAACGTAGAAATAATCTTACAGCTATTAAAAATAGAGTGTCCCTTTCACGTTAATTATAGCCTGTTCACTGCCCTCTAGATTTCAAGACCTTTTTTCTTGAGAACGATCAGTGTTGTATTTGGCATTTAAACCTAAATTATGACGTAAGATCTTTTTTTTTTACCGAAACAGTAGGGGAGGCCCCTTCGTATTTGTTTTAGAAACCTCAAGTATGCAAAGATACCCTATAGTTTGTGAGATACACATATGAGAGTAGCAACTCCCGGGCAAGGACACGGTAATTAAAGAAGGCAAAGTGCAAGATTCATCAACATGCATTTAAATTAAAGCGCTAGCATACTACATAGCAATGCCTAATAGGTATTCAAAATCAGTCGGGCGTGAACACCTGCGTGCGAGTAGTCGGCGGCGGCTTAGTTGTCGGTGTAGTCGATCTCCGAGCTCGGCTCCCCGGCTCCGATTGCTCCTATTAACGCGCAAATAAAATAAAGGCGGGTCCTATTGAAATTAATTCTAAACGAACAACGATAAAGAATCAAAATAGAGCGAACACTAGCCTAACATGAAGTTTATAATTTTAGAAGAGCTTTGGAAAAAGTTTCAAAATTTTCGGAGTTGAAATGGATTTTCTATAATTTTCCAAAAGTTCTGAAATTAAAATACGCATACACGATAGCATTAACTATAAGCTAGCTATAGGCTAACTCTAATTGACACTAAGCTATCTGCAGGAAGGCTGAAAGCTAGCTCTAGGTGCTCACGTGGCGGCCACATAGGCGGCATACAGCCAGCTCATGCCCATGCGGCAGCCCACATGGCTACCGGGGTGGCGACCACAAACGATCCGGCCGGGATCCGGTGTGGCTCGGCGTGGTGCGGGCAAACGGGTGGTCAAGCCGGGGTTGGCTGGGTGTAAAGCATCCGGCGGATCCGGTGGCGGCATGGCACGGTGCGGACAAACGTGTGGCCGAGATGGGATCGGTTGGACGCAAAAGATCCCCGGGGATCCGGTGTGTCGTGTTACGGTGTGGTTGGGTGTGTGCCACAATCCCCGGCTCGGGGGTTTCGGCATGCCCGCCGGTGCTCGACGGGAAGCTCTAAAGGAGCGACGGGACGGCAAGAGCTCGCCGGCGGTGAGGTGTTCCGGCGGGCTGGACAACAAGCGACTCGGTGCGGTTTCATGGTTCCTAAGGATTGGTTCTAGGCGCGGATCGACTTGGCCATGGGCCGGATGTCGGCCCCGGGGTGGAGGCAACCAATCACGCAACATGACGAAGTCGGAGACGACGCGATCACGTGGACGCGCTCGCCGGACTCGTGCAAGGTGCGCAAAGGCGGCGGCTTGATCGAGCGCATGCCACGGTGGAGGCAACCAACGGCGCGACAAGACGGGTCGGTGGCCGACGGATAAAAGACGTATCCACCTACGATCCGCAAGCGTACGGACCTACACCTTTTTCACCACGGGATTCCCTAGGTTCTTGTCAATCCGCGGAGCAAGGGGATTACATGCGTTTGATCTAGCTCTACTCACTAACTTACCCAAACCCTATCGATGGTTAAACTAGAAAACGACTACACTACACCGGAGAGAACAACTAAGCTATCAAGATAGGAGACACTCGTCCATGGGTCTACGATACTTGATCATGCAACCGTTTAAGACATGAAAACCAATCTAATCTATCGGGGTTGTGACCACGGTTTCGCCCTTTCCCTTCCCCCGTACCGTCACTACGCGGGGGTATTCGTGACTAGACCTATGATGGACACGGCATATTGAATTGATCTAAGGGAGCATTGGGATCCATACTTCCTTTACAACATGGTAGCTAACCTTAAGCATCTAAGCACATTCAACACAAGATGATAGATAGATGTTCAACAAGTACAATTACATCTCAAGACCGATTACAACCCATGGACGAATAAGAAGATTACCCCATCAAGGTGCTAAACATGGCACCGTTGATCATGGTGACGCTTCCGACGGTGTCTTCCTTGTTCTCCACTTGTGGGTGCTTCCTTCGAGATGGTCGATCCTCCTCCGGACATCTCCCTTCTCTCTCTCTAGCTTGTGGATGGCCTCTCGGTGCGAATGGCTCTCTGTTTCGCGAATGACGGCACCTCCGGGGACATTAGGGTTGAAGATCCTTCGGGTGCAAGGAAAGGGGGGCCGAACCGATGCCGGAAGTGGGCTAGGCTAGCCGGCTTGGGCCGACCGGCCCGGAGCCCATGCCGGCCCGGCTCGGTCGCCCCTTCGCTCCTGTGGGTCCTCGGTGATTATGCACCTTGCCCCCTCCACTTTCACCATTTTGACGATGTCATCCTCGCGTCCAAGATGGAGGTTTTTCGTGCATGAAGTCCGGTTTTTTACGCTTCAATGCTCGGGGGTGTTCCTTCGTAACACTTCGGTCCTCGCCACCATTGGAAGTGATTTCATCAAGCTCATCGTCACGAACAAGACTCCGTAATTGCTCCTTTGAACTTGTTGTGAATCCGTCCTTTATGTCCATGTTTTCCTACATAAACACAACACTTCCAAATTCATGCACAAAGACGAACTTGTCATATGATTAGTGTGCCTAGTGGCGGGTGAGTTCCATAAACAAATCTAAACCAAAGTGTAATGAACATGTTTGGTGTACCAAAATACACCGTCAACATCTCCCCCATGCTTAGCTCTTGCTCGTCGTCGAGCAAGTACTCGTAAAAGAACTTCGTCCAAGGCGTTGTAATCGTACTCCGCTAGTTCTTTCTTCACAAGTTAGTTAATCTTTTATCTTTAATACATAAACATAAAGTAATGATCATCATACATAAACATGGGCGTTTAGAATCTTTACCACGTCAAGATTTACACCACAACTCAAACTCTTCACTCGAGGTCTTCAATTTCAGCCATGGTTACTTCTTTGCTTCCATTGGAGGGTTTTTATGATTTTCAAAAATAAAATTCCTGCAACAAGTGTTAGACAAAAACATTTCTCCAAGTTCTCACATGTCACTCATATAAGGTGGCTATCCTACACAATTTTATAAAACTCTCACCTCCCATAAGTCTCTCATATAACATGTAAAGTGGAGCTATAGGTATGGCTAGCACAATCAACACAAGTATCGTCAAACTAAGAACTTCCTCTAATGGTTTTTTACCTTTCAAAGCCAATGACCATGAGAATTAAACCATATGTGGGGATATCAAGGATGAGAAGATTTAGAATGGTGGACGTGTGCAAGGGCAAGAGAAAAATGTGACCATGAGGCACCGATGACGTCCTCGTTGTCGGATTGCACACGTTGTGTTTCAAGAACTTGTAGTCGTCTTCGACCACGCACTCCAAATCCTCCATACGCCGCCACATCACCTCCATGGCCCGGAACATTCGTCGACCGATGCGTAGAGCTCCAAGATGGAGTGACGGCAAGCCGCACAACACATCGGATGCATCCCGAAAGGGTCGTCATCGCCGGGGTCTCCGTCGTCGTCGTTGCCGCCGCCGTTGGGGCCTTCGGGGAGTCTTCTCCTTGTGCACCTCTTCCCAATAGTATAAATCATTGTCTTCCCTTCGGCGGCCGCCCACAACCTCGAGCTACGGTCATCGGGATAGTCGCTACCCCATAGTCTTCAAGCTTGGGCGACACCTCCTTGTAATCCTTCCTCTTCATGCCTTGGATGCGCGCCGACCTTCAAACGAGAGTAGGGACCTTCTCCTCCTTGACGAGGTTGCGAGATGCGATTGCTCCGGTTGGGACACACCCTCCGCAACGGACGCGGGCGGTCCTCTTGATCTCGACGGGTAGTTTAGCTCGCATCGCTTCGCCTCCTACATTGATGGCTCCTTGGCACCTTGCTTCAACTCTACGCTCTTCGGGGGACATCATGGCTACCGTGTGGGTGCAAGAGAATGCGAGATGGGATGGATTCCCGAGCTCCCAATTCGGCCAACTAAATAGTCCGAAAAGGAATACTCTAGAAACCGCATTTTTCTTTTTCAAACTTCCCTTAAAATTTTTCGACCAAAGAAGGAAGTCGAAAAGGCACGTTCCGGGGAAAAACCAAGGCGAACCGCCAACGGAACCCCCCTGGGCCGGTCGGACCGGGCCGGCCGGCCCACCCTGCTCCACAAGCCGGTCCGGTCCCGTTTTCCGTGTGCCACCTCTATTTCGCATTCTTTGCCCATGACAAAAAGTTGGCCTGGTAAAACTTCGCAAGAAACTCCAGAAAAATAAAAGAAAAACTATTTACAAAAATCAACACCTTGTTTTTCGTCCTAGGCTGGACGTTCGGGCTCTTCTTCCATGGTGAAGACATCAATATGGTGAAGAGGCACAACGTCGGGTTCGTAGTAAACCTTAAGCTGTTGACCATTCACACCTTTCGCATCCATAATGGTTACCGCTCCGTTGGAGAGTACCGAATGCACAACGTAAGGTCCGTCCCACTTGCTTTGCAATTTCCCCTTTCCGAAGGTTTTAAACCTCGAATTGTAGAGGAGGACCTTATCTCCTTCTTTAAATTCTTTCTTCTTAAACCTTTTGTCATACCACCTTTTAATCCTCTCTTTGTATATGCTTTCATTCTCGTATGCTTTCAACCTCATCTCCTTTAGCTCACTTATTTGAATTATTCGCTTCACCACTGCGGCATCAAGATCGAGGTTCATCTCTTTGATCGCCCAATAGGCTTTATGTTCCAACTCAACCGGAAGGTGGCAAGCTTTTCCATAGACGAATTGATAAGGGGTCATACCTATCGATGTCTTAAACGTCATTCGATACGCCCACAATGCTCCGTCTAATTTCTTTGACAAATCTTTGCCTCCCTTCTCTATGGTTTTGTTGAGGATGCTCTTTAATTGCCTATTCGATGTTTCTCGCTTGCCCGTTGGTTTGTGGATGATAGGTCGTAGAGACCCTATGTTCAATTCCCAACTTGGACAAGCACTTTTTGAAATTCTTCCCGGTGAAGTGAGTTCCTCCATCGCTAATCAAGATTCTCAGAGTACCGAAACGAGGAAAAATCATGCTCTTGATCATAGCAATGGACTCCTCCGTGGAAGCTTTACGACATGGCATGGCCTCTACCCACTTAGATACATAATCAACCATGACTAGGATATGCTCATATCCATGTGAGTTTTTGAAAGGCCCCATGAAGTCTATTCCCCACACATCGAATAAGTCGATTTGTAGATTATATTTCAAGGCATAGAATTTGTTTGAGAGATATTCTCCGTTCTTTGGCATTCGGGGCATTACGCAACCTATCTTTTAGTATCTTCATGCATCTCCGGCCAATAGAATCCATTTGGACCACACTTTTGCTTGGGTCCGAAAGTGGCTATAGTGTCCATCGTACTCCTCCGAGTTGCACATTCTCAAGATTTCAAGCCTCTCTTCTCTTGGCACACATCTTCTCATAACTCCATCATTGCCAAGTTTGAAGAGGTAAGGTGCATACCAAAAGTATTTTTTGACTTTCGGAGACTATCCTCCTTTAATTTCAACATCAAACTCTTAGAGAAGAAGGATCCAACGAATCAATCGTGGTTTAGCGTCCTTCTTAGCCAATAGATACTTGATGGCCACATGATCGGTGTAAACAATGACCTTCGAATTCACAATGTAAGATCTGAATTTTTCAAAGGCGAATACCACCGCTAGCAAATCTTTTCTCTCGTAGTGGCATAATTCAATTGTGCCTCATTAAGAGTTTTACTAGCGTTGTAAATTAAATGGTGTGAACTCGGCCTTCCTTTCTTTGACCCAAAACCGCTCCTACGGCGTAGTCACTTGCATCACACATAATCTCGAAAGGTTGGCTCCAATCCGAAGGTTGAATGATGGGAGCATTCACCAAAGCACTTTTCAAGGTTCGGAATGCCACTAAGCTCTTCTCGTTGAAGTCAAAATACACATCCTTTTGAAGGAGATACGTTAAAGGCTTAGTGATCTTTAAGAAGTCCTTAATAAATCATCTATAGAACCCGGCATGACCTAGAAAGCTCCTCAAGGACTTAACATCCGTCGGAGGTGGGAGTTGCTCAACCGTCTCTACCTTAGCTTTGTCCACTTCGATTCCTCTCTCGAATATAACATGTCCGAGCACTATGCCTTTCTTAACCAAGTCTACCTCTCGCACACCTCGTGAGGACCATATCCAAGTTTGCCAAGCAATCAACGAATGCCTTCTCATAAACGGAAAAATCATCCATGAAGACCTCGACAATTTCTTCGATGAATTCCGAGAATACAGCCATCATGCAACGTTGAAAAGAGGCCGGAGCGTTGCATAGACCGAAGGGCATCCTTCTATATGCAAACGTTCCATAGGGGCATGTGAATGTTGTTTTGTGTTTATCATCCGGTGAATGAGAATTTGCATGAACCCCGAGTACCCATTGAGAAAGCAAAAATAAGTGTGGTTTGCTAATCTCTCGAGCATCTCGTCGATGAACGGTAGGGGGAAGTGATCTTTCTTCGTTTCTTTGTTAAGCTTACGATAGTCAATACACATCCTCCACCCGGTCACGGTTCTTTGCGGTATCAATTCGTTCTTCTCATTCTTCACCACGGTTAAACCTCCTTTCTTCGGTACACAATGTACCGGGCTCACCCATTCGCTATGCGGAACCGGGTAGATGATTCCAGCATCAAGTAACTTAATGACCTCTTTCTTTACTACCTCTTGCATGGCATGAGTTAGCCTCCTTTGGTGGTCCACTACGGGCTTACATTGGTCTTCCATAGGTATACGATGAGTGCAAAAGGATGGGCGAAGACCTTTGAGGTCGTTTATCGAATATCCAATCACCTTTCTATGCTTTTTCAATAAATTCAGCAACTTCTCATTTTTTCGGGACTCAACTCGCCGCTCACGATGACTAGATAAGTCATGTCCGGGCACAAAAATTCGTACTAATCTTTTGGTCAAAGGTTTAAGATCCACCTCGGGCACTTGTGGCTCCTCGGGTTTAATGTCTCCTATGTCCTCAAAATTTTCTTCCTCCAAGCATCCATCTTGTGGTTCTAATTCCTTTGTTGCTTCTTCTAGTTCTTCATCTTGTTGACCATTGGCTTGATTCTCCATCGCCCTTTGCGGTGGATCTCTAAGGGTTTCAACAAAACAAAGACTATCTACCTCCTCTACTTCTTCGTCTTCGAGAGGAAGCATCCAACACGGCATCAACCAACTTAAGAAAGGTCCTACCTAGGATTATGTGATCATGATTACTATGGTAAGCATCAATAACAAAGAAATCGGTTGGTATACATTTTCCAGAGATTTTTACTTTCATGTTGCAAGCAATACCTAGAGGTTTAATAGTTCTACCATCTCCCATAATTAATTTCGTTGATGTTGGAGCTAAGTCTAGGTTGTGGTCTTGAACTTTATTGTAAATTTTAGAAGATAGGACACTTACTTGGGCTCCGATGTCGCATAAGGCTTTGCACCGAACTCCATTGATCTCGCAACTCAAGTATGGTGTTGTCTTCTCTTCTTCTTCGGATCCTATCGCGTAAAATTCGGCGAGCCGAGCATTTGGCGATGCTTCGGGCTTGATCCCCATGATTCTTTTCACCTCGGCAATGTGTTCCGGATCCACTCCATCATCTCCAAATAGCTTTTGAAAGATCTCACTTTGGTGGTTTCAAGGTCGTATGAATCTTCCTCTTTCTTTTCCGGTGGGAAATCCACTTCTAACACTTTTGCCATCCCCTTTTGGTTAGGGAATGGTCTTCTCTTGTCGAATACTTCTCCGTAATCGATTGGAACCCAATCCATTGGCTCGAACTCCCTTAATGGCTTCGCGCTTGACATACTTCTATTGGTTGTTTCATTTGATTCGGTGAAGTCGACGCTCGGGGTAGTTCTTGACTTGATGTGTTCTTCTTCAAGCTTTTTCGGGATTGGCTCCTCTTTTGTGACTTCGGGGGTTGCCTCTTTAGAAATTTCAGCACGAGTTCTTCATCCTTGAATCGTATTCCTGCTCTCCCACAAGTCTTGTTTTCCAATCTCTTCGCATGGCTGCCCCTTTACAAATTTTTTGTAAAAGTTGAGCGGCTTCCGTGAGTGTTTTCTCCATGATATCCCCACCTGCACACATTTGGACATGTTGCATGCAACTAGGGATTAGGGAAAAGAAAAATGTATGCAAGAGTACGTCACCAGAGAAGCCGAGTCTTGGTCCTTGTTCGATCAACTCATTAAACCTATTCCAAGCTTGGTCTATCCCTTCCTCTTCTCATTGCGTAAAAGTGATCACTTGCCTCCTTAGATGTTGAACCTTGCTAATTGGAAAGAGTTTCTCACAAAACTTGTTTGTCAACTTGTTCCAATTGCCTTCAACTTCAAAGGACGCAAATGAGTACCACGTCTTTGCTTCACCGGCAAGTGAGTAGGGAAAGAGATTCCATTTGAACCATTCATCGGGAACTCCTTCTTGACGCACCGTGTTGCATAGCGTCGTGAAATGCCTTACGTGTCTATATGGGTTCTCCGTTGCCATCCCTTCAAACGGGGATGCCGCCATCTTCTCGATGATCTTGGATTTGATTTCATACTGGGTTGCTTCGAGCTTCGAATCCAACTCTTGTACTTTGAAGTCTTCACATCGAGGACTAGTGTACTTCCTTAATGATTTCTCCGGTTCTTCCACGGAGTGGTTGACGAATGCCATCTAGACAACAAGATAAAAACAAAAACAAAAACAAAAACAAAAACAAAACAAGTGGTTTTTTAGATAATATGGGTTAGATATTAGTAAACAAAAGATAAACGATGCAAGCCAAACGATGTAAACTAGCTTGCTCCCCGGCAACGACGCCGGAAAAAGGGGCTTGTTGACGGATAAAATATGTATCCACCTACGATCCGCAAGCGTATGGACCTACACCTTTTCACCACGGGACTCCCTAGGTTCTTGTCAATCCGCGGAGCAAGGGGATTACAAGCGTTTGATCTGCCTCTACTCACTAACTTACACTAGAGAGAACGACTAAGCTATCAAGATAGGAGACACTCACCCATGGGTCTACGATACTTGATCATGCAACCGTTTAAGACATGAAAACCAATCCAATCTATCGGGGATTGTGACCACGGTTTCGCCCTTTCACTCCCCCCTGTTCTCCACTTGTGGGTGCTTCCTTCGAGATGGTCGATCCTCCTCCGGAGATCTCCCTTCTCTCTCTAGCTTGTGGATGGCCTCTCGGTGCAATTGGCTCTCTGTTTCGTGAATGGCGGCGCCTCCGGGGAATTAGGGTTGAAGATTTTTCGAGTGCAAGGAAAGGGGGGGGCCGAACCGACGCTAGAAGTGGGCTAGGCCGACCGGCTTGGGCCGGCTGGCCCAAGCCCATCCCGGCCCGGCTCGGTCGCTCCTTCGCTACCGTGTGTCCTCGGTGATTATGCACTTTGCCCCCTCCACTTGCACCATTTTGACGATGTCATCCTCGCGTCCAAGATGGAGGTTTTTCGTGCATGAAGTCCGGTCTTTTACACTTCAATCCTCGGGGGTGTTCCTTCGTAACACTTCGGTCCTCGCCACCATTGGAAGTGATTTCATCAAGCTCATGAACATGAACAAGACTCCGTAATTGCTCCTTTGAACTTGTTGTGAACCCGTCCATTATGTCCATGTTTTCCTACATAAATACAACACTTCCAAATGCATGCACAAAGATGAACTTGTTATATGATTAGTGTGCCTAGTGGCGGGTTACATCTATAAACAGATCCTAACCAAAGTGTAATGAACATATTTGGTGTACCAAAATACACCGTCAACATCAAGACAACGCGGTCACGCAGATGTGCTCGCCAGACTTGTGCAAGGTGCGCAAAGGCGGCGGCTTGATCGAGCGCACGCGCGTGCGTCCCAGCCATGAGGGGCAATGCCCCCGATCGAGCACGGTGGCATGGCGAAAGCAATGCTCCAGGCGGCAAGGACAAGGTCGTGCGGCAGGGCTCCGACAAGGGTGACGCGAACGCCGCAACACGCGTTGGGTCGCAGCTCGGCTTTGTTTGTGCTCGCGGGGGAAAACATGCGCGGCAGTGTGCGTTGGTGCGGACAAAAGCGGCGAGAGCAGAGCGAGGCGGCGACGCATACGTGCGGCGCGTACACGATCTGGACGGGACGGTTTTGGTTGGGTTACCCAGAGGCGGCTCGGTCGCGTGCACACACGTATCTGGGCGTGCGACAGCGCCCATTAACCGAGCATGGTGGCGCGACAGGGGTAGCACTTCAGACAACAAGGGTTGGCCGGGCGGCGCTGGCCACGCGCTGGCGCCGGCGTCCCTGCTCGTGTGCAAGCGCGCATGGGTGCACGGGTTCGCCTAGGCAAAGCATGGGTGTGCGTGGGTGCACGAGTGCGTCCTTGGACCCGCGAGTGCGTGTGCGTGCCGGCGGCGAGCCAGAGCTTAGCGGGTGCACGACACCGGAACGAGATCACAAGGCTCGGCCAGCTACGGATCGAAGGCCGGGTCCATAGCACAATGATAAGGGTGGTAAAGCTCACCTCGTGCTCCTGGACACGACGGCGAGGCGGTGATGACGAGGCGCGACGGCGAAGCGAACGCAGAGCAGAGGTAGCAGGACAGGGGGCGGCGTCCTCGGCTGGTCCGGCTACTAGGCGGCGCGGTTCATGGCTTCACAGTGAACAACAGCTTTGGCTCCTTCTCCCCCTTCCTTGCTTCTCCCTCCTTCCTTCTTCTCCTTCACGAATGGCGACTCCGTCCCCGGGACGAGCTTCACCACGCCGGCGGCAAAAGGGTGCTCGGCGCATGGGCAGCGGTCCCGGCCTTTGTCCCTTCCTCCTTTCTTCCCTCTCCTCCTTCCCCTTTTTGCTTTCCGGTGGTGGTTGCGACCGATTTGGGGGGGAATTTCCCCCGGGCGGCGGCCAACTAGGGTATCCGGGTTCTAGGGGAATGGCGGGGATCCTCGACGTTCGCGCCCAAGTGCACGCGACGTGCATCCAGGGGCGTGGGCGAGCTCGGCGTGGGGTAGAGGGTCGGCCGGCGCGGCGCCTTTTGCACGACGCGCATGCGTCACCCCGGGGAAGAAAGGGATATAGGGGAGTTGGGCGGCGACAGCGGGGCCCGCGTGGAGGTGACGGGGGCGAAGGTGGTAGGTGGGCCAGTGGCCGAGATGGGCCGAAAGGATAGGCGGGTGGATTTTTTAAATTTGATTTGTCATGATTTTCGAAAAATAAGTAGTTGATTCAAAATTTTCGAAAAATGTACATCCGGCGTCGTGGCTCACGGTGCTAGGAGTTCCCGCCGCCGTGGGGCACGGCACTAGCGGAGCCGCCAACGGTCGTCGATGCATCGGCCGGTGGGGCCGGGTTCTGCCGCCGTGGGCCACGGTGGTAGGATCCCTAGCGCCGTGGCCCACGGCGGCGGGGCCCCGGCGCCGTGCGCAATGGCGGCAACACCGAAGGGGCCGAGCCCCTACCGCCAGCCCCTCCACTCCTCCCTCACTCCTCCAAACCTTCGGCTTTCAACCCTTCCGAGCACTTGTGAGGTATGTTTCTAAATTTAGTCCGGTTTAATTAGTTAGTTAGTTAGTTTAGGTAGTTAGTTTAGTTAACTTAGATTAGTTAGTTAGTTTAGTTATATTAGATTAGTTAGTCACATAATTTGTTTTAATTTCATTTTAAATTTGTGGAAAAAGATTATAATTCACATAATTATGTTAAATTTCTATAAAATTCGTAGAAAATTATTAAAATTAACATAATTCGTTTAAATTTGTTTTAAACTACTAGAAAATAGTTATAATTGACATAATTTGATTAAATTGTTATAAAATTCGTAGAAAATTATTTAAATTCACAAAATTCATTTAAATTTGTTTTAAACTTCTAGAAGTTTGTTGTAATTGACATAATTTGATTAAATTTCTATAAAATTAGTAGAAAATTATTTAAATTCACATAATTCATTTAAATTTGTTTTAAATTTCTAGGAAATAGTTGTCATTGACATAATTTGATTAAATTGCTATAAAATTCGTAGAAAATTATTTAAATTCACATAATTCGTTTAAATTTGTTTTAAACTTCTAGGAAATTGTTGTAATTAACAAAAATTGATTAAATTATGTTTTTTTGCAGTTATGGCTACATCGGCTGGAGTACGTACGGCCGGAGTTGTTCGACGAGGCGGTGGGCCGGCACCACCGCTCGTACGTGTCGGCTGTTCTCGGCGGTCCGCTCGGCACGATACGTTGCCGGACGACCCGCACGTTGCTGCCGATACACCCGCGGTGGATTCCGAAATACGTAATTCATATTTATTATTTATTTATGTTTCTTTACAATAGTAAGTACGTTAAGTAAATTAATATGTTTTCGAGGCTATGTGCTACGGGACTTCTCCCCGTTACGCGGTTGGTCGAGGGGGACAGGGCTACAAGCCGAGGTTCCCGGGCGAGTGGTTGACGCGATTCAACTACGACGCCCCCCGATCGCCGCGTTCATGGACCGGTGGCGACCGAGACGCACTCGTTCCACTTCCCCGTCGGCGAGATGACTGCGAGTCCGGAGGACGCCGCGACGTTGGGAGGACTACCTTGTCTTTGGGCGGTGATGGGGCCAATCGACATCCCCATGACGTGGCGAGGCTAACTTCCTTGCTCGGTTCGCGAACGTTCCTCGGAACGATCGTGTGCCGGCGCCGTACGTGCCCTTTGTCGACCCCCACGGGCCCACCCGGACTTGGATCCGGCGGTTCGGGTTACGTGATTCTAACTCTTACTTTCAATGTTTGTATGCATTTTAAACGAATGTCACGACGGACCTTTGTGTGTGCGCGGCCGACTACATGGCGGAAGATGCCGACGACTAGACGTCATACGGGTTTTTGGAGGTCTACCCGCTTCGGCTGTTCGGGTGGGTGCCGTTCGCAAGTCGGCGAGAGACTCCGTGTCACGGTGCATGATCCCCCGGGCTCGAGAGGATCGCCGACGCACCCCTCGAGCGGATGCGCTAGATCGGCTAGGGGCGGCTGTGCTCGGCGCCTACCTACGGGGGGGCCGTGTTCGGCAGTGACGAGGCCGGCGAGTAGGGAGGCAATCCTCTTGGGGTGCCCTCTCCCTGCTCCGGATGTGGATCCAAGAGCGGTTCGACATCCGTCGGCCCCCGGACGTACCTCTCGGAGTACGAGCCGGCGGCCGACGACACCGACCCAGCGGACCTCCCCACCATGGGTTCTCTGTGGTGTCTCCGGAAGGTACTAACCTCCCTTTACGTGATTCTTCGCATTATGACTTCTGTAGTTCCATTCACTTAACTTTTCTCGTTCTTTGCAGCACGTTTGGGCTGGGGAGCAGCCGAAGAAGGCCTACAAGGACTTCGTTGGTCAGATCGACCGGATGGTCGATGCCCAGGTCCGGTGGACGCCGTACGCTCCTGCCATCGTCGTTGCCGGCGCACCACGGGGGCTCTCGTCCTTGTGCTCCCAAGACCGGAGCCTACTAGATGACGCGGTGACGGCGGTCTTCAACGTCTACATCGAGGAGTACGCTGTCCACCGGGTGATGAGGCAGTTCGGCCTCTTCCAGGCTACGTCAGTACCCGCTGCGCCACGTCTGCCGCCTACCGCGCACATGTGAGCTACCATTTGACAGTTCTAAGTATTTTCTGTTACAAATATCCAGTTGCCAATAATTTTATGTTTCATGTTCTATGCTAGGTGGACGCGTATGGGCGTGCTCGCGGCGACGTCGTTCGTCGACAAGCCGCGGCCGTACGTGGCGAGTGGGCGTCCGCGGTGCTCGAGCGAACGTCGTCACCGAGCACCGCCCGTTGACGTAAAATGCGCACTCAACGCCAATCACACAAGCAAGCCGAACAAAGCTAGCTTCGCACGCGCGAGAGAGCAAATGACGTGCCGATCAATTTTTCCGAAAATTAACAAAAGATAAAATAGTTAAATACCAAAGCTTGGAACTTGCCGGGTGGTACCGGACGGTTCCATATTTACGGCTAAGAAGCCAAGCAAGATGACATATAGCTATGTAGAGCTATCGTCAAAGAATCATAACCATCCGGACCATTACAGAGGAAACAGGAATACTGCCGAATGGATGACGTAAGCATGACGACGGTCGGTCTTTGTATAAATAAAGATACAAGCACGAAGTTATGACCGATCCCCATAAGGTTCATTATTAAATAAAATGAGGTAAAGCACGGACATGATCATGTATTAAATAAGCATGCATAGATCCAAAGCACTAGTCTACCGCATGTCTAGGTACTTTAAAACCCGTCGGGTACGATAACAAACAAATCTATCCACCGCATGATACGACTTGCATGAAAAACGTACCACTTTCCACAAATAGATCTATCCACCGCATGATACAATCTAAATATGGAAAGCTAAAAGCATACATCACTTAAAGCATAAACAATGCACGTGATCTACTCGTGAAAACATAACCGAATACGGCTGAACAGCCGATCCAGGGTCCATGAAGAAGGAACAAACATTACCACGTGAATAAATCTATCAGACTGAATTGGAAATCTAATCCACCGGATGACTAGCTCCAAAGCAACCCAAAAACCTGCATCTACCGCATGATACCCGGTTCTTTCAAGATTTATACGCACAAAGCAAGCTTGAACCCACAACACGTAACAACCTAGATCGATTCGGTTTCGGCTATCGGAGAGCACAAGATCCACGCGTCAAAACACGAAACACCGCTCGTACAAGGATCTTAAAAGAAATATAGCCGATCCAAACCCATCTAGATTGGGCAAGGGTGTGTTACATGAATTAAAACATAAAGCAAAACTCATGATAACACGGGATAACTTAATGAATCTATTGGATCTTGCCAAAATCCAATAGAGCCGATAACTAGCCTCAAGCCGGATCTTAGCCTACCGCATGGCTCATGATCTAACAAGAAACCCTCTTGAACCAAGCTTGAATCTACCGCATGACACGAAGCATGGTAACAAGACTACTTGCATCAGATCTAAATCCACCGCATGATACTAGACATGATACAAGGTTGCCGGTACTCACGGAGGTCGACGGATCGATTGGCCCTCTCGAAGAACTCGACGACACGACAAGGACTCTAGGGTTTGGCGTAAGGCCGGTGTGTATTGAGGAATGATCGTGTTTGTTACATACATCCAGGGATCGTATTTATACCCTGCTGATTACAACTGCGAATGGATTCATTGCCTAACTAAACTCGATTGCCTGTCCCTCCATTCGTCTCCTTTGATTTGAGCCACGTCACCGTCCAATCCCGCGAAATCAGCTCTACTGTTCCTTTGCCGAACTGGAGCAGATAGCCGACCGCGGATCTCTTTGCCGAAAATCTCTAGAAATATCCTTCCTTCCACCAGACGGACTCTTTTTCGAACCGGACCCACAAGTCGACTCCTTACCAAATTTTGGTGCTAACACATGCCCCTTCAATTGTGGGATAAAAGTAATTTTGTTCCACAATTGACTCCACCACGAATCCTTGAGTTAAATCGTCAACCTCTGCTCTTCGCAATCCGCCGGAATCTTCGTTCGGATCCAAACCTAGATCCCCTTCGTTCCGAGCTCGAACCTCCAATGGCAACTCGTAACCAAGCTGCTCGGGTAAATTCATCCCCCGCAAACCTTGTTCGGCATTAGGTTTTCAATTTTACCCGAGGTTTTTCTTTTCCGCTTTCTTCCGGGAATCTTCCCTCGCTCTTTTGATTCCTATCGAGGCCAATTCGCAGTCTTACTACCTTGGTCCCGTGGGAAATCCCGATCCTCTAGATCTCATTACCGCCGAATCTCGGAGAATCCCCTTCAAGGCAGCTTTGTCCCCACCTCCTCGGTGGCAAGATGCGTTCAAGAACCGGCCCTTACCTCCAATTGCGGGTTGGAAGACTTGGTACGGGAGGATCCTTGCGAGATAAAAGTGGATTAACCAACCCGGATGCTCTCCGCATCGCTCAATGCCCGGAGTTATCCGTGGGCCGAGACACCCAAGAATGAGGATCTTCGATAGCCGCATGCCACTTCGGTCAAATGGCGTCAACGCCTTCCTTTTTGGGCATGGCCCAATGTCTCCAACCTTGGCCGATGTATACATGATCACCGGCCTTGACATCACCGGGTCCGTCCCGGCCACGGAACTTCAAAAATTCCTCACGCCGGACGGGGGTAAAGCCGGGGAATGGCTACAAGCATTATATCCCGAAGCACATGAGAGATAATCCCCTTGGCGAAGTTGAATACGAGCCTTTACGAACATGTGGCTATGCGGATTTGTCTTCGTGGCAAGGCCAACGAACCCACTTTGAATCATATTGCAATGGCGATTCATCCGGCTAGTGGCAATCGCCTCCCTCTCGGGAAAATTCTTCTTGGGCGGTGTATATCATATGCTTCATCGATCGTTACCCAAATGTACACCGGCCGGGAGGATAACATGCGTCAATGGCCCTTGGTGGTTTGTTCAAATGTGGCTGCGGCTCCACATGCATCGGATTGTCGGCGTCGATTTGAACTCCGGGTTCTTCCCTTTGTCCAATTACCCCGAAGGAGAGCCTCAAGCCACCGAGAGGATGCCAAAACTATGGAGAAGCGGCTTCAATCGTTCTTATCCGGCGGGACATCGGCCGGCTCTTCGAGTTGTTCTTCAAAGGTTTCTCCAATCCTCCGTGGCTTCCTTATCTAGGCAATGACACTTTGACCTTCCCTGTCGAATTCTCCTTCGAGCCCGGCCATCAAGATAGGGGATTCTTGGAGATTTTTAATATCATAATCCGCCCATGCATATTACCGGCCGAGTTCAATGGAGGGAGGCAGAATGTCAGCACTTATGAATACTACCAGCCTAATGTAATGGCCAGGCAACTTGGATGCGGCCAGATGCCCCCAAGATTGTTTCTGCACGAATTCCTCAAACCCGGGGAGGAAATCAAAGAAGCGATGCGGGCGGCAGAGTTTTCAACTATGTGTGCGGTCCACGGTCTACACATATCTTTTTGTGCCCACAACCATAGCTCACCCCACCTTCAACTCCTGGTGGCAAGAATTTCATGACCATATCTTCAGTGAGCCTGTTCATGTATTTTGTGCGAGTTGGTACACGACTTCCCGCCAACTTCAGAGGTAATACAATGAGCCCTTAGATCGGACCTTCCCCTTCATGGTTCTGACCTTTATCTCCCTGTTCACAGAACACAGTGCCTGCCCCTCGAGCCAGGGCAATTGCTTACAATGCTAAAGGCCCAATTTCAGCACTGGGGTTCAAATCCACAACCCTGCACCAATTAATGGCCAGGTATGCTACCACAGATCCCAGCCTTTCTAGCCTTGCTGCAGACAGGAGGCAAGGTCTGCACCTGATTGCCCCTCCAAGTGCCAAAAGGAGAAGAACTGTCAAGAAGGTGCTTGTTGAGGTAAAACCCTTTACCTTCTTGATTACCGAGTCAATACTGTTCTTGATGGATCATATCATTGTGCATTTTCAGACCAGAGCCCAACATCCTTCGGAACCGGCACTCGCCGATGCCCCATCCATCGGTATGACCTTTCTTGTTCTTTCTCAAGGATGAGCACTGGCACTTACTCTTTCGATTGGACACTTGCAGAAGAAGCTGTGGAAGAACAACTTGTAGATGTTCCGGTGGTTCAACAAGCGAGTCCATCCGGGGTTGAGTTACCCATCCCGGTGGAGATCTCATCTTCATCACCTTCTGCGAAGCAATAAATTCTCCGGAGATGAATTTCCCGGCTCAACCGGAGCCAACAAGTTCTCCCGGGGTGCCATCGCCTATTGGTCAGCGAGAGATAGCCAACCCACCGGAGGCGGCGGACCCAACTCCTCTCCGGCCCGAGAAACCCACGAGCTGCCAATGCCCGCATCGGCACCTCTTAGCTCAGAAGTTTCGGCTCTTCTTGGAGCGTCCTCTTCACCTGTGATTGCCCCTACTCAAGAAACCAGCCACGAGGTAACCACCCGTACTCAATTCTGGTGCCTTGGTGTTTAGTATCCCTAATTCGGCAGTGTTGTTCATCAGGATCAGGTTCCATCATCACCAAGCTCGCCATCGAGAGCAACCCACCGCCGAAGTGATGGAAGGAGTATCCCGGCCCGCTGCAAAATGAAGTGCTTGTCCAAGCTCACGAAATTGCTGCTCGGCTAGAGAAAGATGCTCGGGATCGGTTCAATGATCTCCATCATTTCGAAGAAATGTTTGAACCCATTAGTCAAGAACTCCCCGAAGACATCGAGCTTCTCTCGTCATCCGTCTATGACTTAGAGCCCCTTTATGTACCCTTGAGGCGCGCTTGGAGGAAATTGCGCTCCCGTCCGGCCATTGAGAAAAGGAAAAGCGATCTTCGAACAAGCCATGAACGGGGCACAATCCCAAGCGAGAGAACCATAAAGATGCGTTGGCTAACCCGCAAGCTTCTTATGATCCGAAAGTTGCTAGGAAGGCTACTCTAGAAGCCGAACCGAGAAGCCTGTCGGCGGAGATGGAGGTTGACCAAAAGAAAATAGCCGAACTTCCGGATTGATGGCAAAGACCCAAGCGGAAGTAGAATCGGTGTCACCGAATAAAGCAATGCGATGCGGAGCTCACCGACTTATCCGGTGCCCAAAAAGACCGCCGGGAGATGCTTCGGACAATTCCCATTTGATAATATCCAATGTTCGTCGTGTACTTGCCAAACTCCCGAATGCCCGAATCCTTATTGATGTATAATTGAACTCGGTCGCTCTCGTAATATCTCCTTGTGATTTGCTTCCTTTCTTTTGCGTACTTTGAGATGCAATCTTCGAACGACCCATTCGGCAGTGAAGCGCTAACTCCCGACCAACACTTTGAATTCCTTTAGCCGAACCAATCGACACGCGCGCGCGGTCCGGCTTAGAACTCCAAACGATCCGCCGGCGGGGCTGGTCAAGGAAATCTCTCCACCTTCCGATTTTATTGGGACGTGCGCCACGATCCGAGCCACGACTCGAAGCCACGATTCATCCTGCCAGGCCTATAAATGTTGCCATAGGTGCCCCTAGCTCTCCACCAGGCCTTCTAGCTCTCGAATCTTTGCCAATCTTTAGCCTTCTCGCAAACGGTGCACATCCCAAACCACAATGGTGCGCCGCCTCAACCGCCGCCGTGCCTCCGACGAGGCCGAGGGGAGCAGCGCCAATGCGCGCAGGCGGTGACGATCGTCAACCTCTCCTCCGTGATTCTCGCTTTTTGATCTTCCTTTGCCTTGACGATCATCTCTCCTTTTTCAGGCTGATTCAGTGGAATCCGCCCCGCGCGCCGGCCAATCAGCCCCTCCCAGATGACTCCTCGGAGTCCGACGGCCACTCCCCGCACCGTACGGGGAAGCGGACGCCATCCGCTTCAAGGAGGAGCTAGAGGCGTCCCGTCGCGAGGCGGAGGACGTCTCCAAGAAAGCGGGCGTGGCCGAGTTAGAATGGGAGGACCAGCGCAAGCAGCTGCTGGAGGCCATTGACGGTATGGCCCTGAGATTGATTCTTGATCCAGCTCAGCCTTTGATGCTAATCCTTTCTGTTTGTCTTTTGCAGCCCGCGATGTCGAGCTCAACCGGCCTAAAGGCGCCGGGTAGAGCAACCGGCCGAGAAGGTGAATGCCCACGGCGACACGCCGGCGGAGCGCCCGGCCGCGGTGGAGTGCCGCGTTGACGAGGTGGCCGTCCATGGCGTTCGCTTAGGCACCACCTTGGGCCCGGCCGCGATGGCGACGCATACGGACGTCGACTATTCCGCCGGGCCGCGTGGCTTTCGGGGCGGCGCGCGCGGAGGACATCGACGAGATCGAGCTCATCCTAGAGCGCCTCGACGGCCACGGCGACGCCATTGCCGAAATAACCCATCCCCAATCCGTGTTGAATAGGCTCTTTGACTAGATTGTACTAGGGATGTGTAAATGTCGGCAATATATGATGAACTTTTGAATTCTGCACTTGTTCCGCGATGACATCCTTCGCATTTTGCATCTGCAAATTTTCCTTTGAACGCATCCGGGAACTATCTTTAGCCGAACGCGTGAGCACAAGCGCCCCTTGGCGTGAAATCCACGAGAGGATCCCAATTCGGCAATCCGTGAACACTGTTCAAGAGAAAACCCTTCGCACCTGGCGGAAATCCCTGCCGCTTGGTATTCCAACAGTGTGCACTGGCCAAATCATCACTCCCAATGCGCCTCCTTGGTCAATAAAATAGCCCGTGGGGTGCTGCGCAAATCCACTCGCACACTCCTCCATCATTTCTCGCCTCTTCCCCCGCTCGCCGGAGGAAAAAACCCCAACGCCATGGACAAGGGTAAACAACCTCGGGGGAGCGGCTCATCAAGGAAGCGTACGATTCGGAAGTGAGTTCTTTCTTGATCTCGCTCCTTGTTCTCCCGCTTGATCTTGCGCTTCATGTTTTCCTTTTGCCCTTTTCGGCCTTGATGCCGCTTCCCGAAGAGGTCATCGGGACCGAAGATGTTCCCGAGTACATCTCCTCCGATTCCTCTCCCGAAGCGAGAGGATGCCACGCCGAGCGAGAGGACCAACCATCGACTGCGCCGCCGTGTCCGGCACCTGGAGCATGGCCTCGGGGATATGTCCGCCGTTGCCGGGCCGAGCGCGAGCGTCGCATGGCTCTGGAAGCACTAGTAGGGGGTAAAGCTCCTGACTCTTTCATGCCCGCCCCTGGATTTCTTGCCTCTGACCTTGATTCTTCTGTTCCAGATGTTTCTGACAGGTATAGCAGCCTAAAGGCGGCCTGGGATAGCCTGGTAGAGGCCGCCAATCACGGTCATCCTCGTGCCTTCCAAGTCGCCGTCACGGTGGTCCTGGAACAACTGAAGAGGGAGCGACGGCCGAAGAAGCAAAGAAGAGATTGAATCATACTTTCGCTTCTTCCTCCACGCCTCTCGCTTCCCACCTCCTCGGGGACCTAGTCATCGGGGCGCTAGATGTGATCCCGCAAGAAGTAGTTGTAATGTAGTATTGAGCTAAGGGCAATGCATCCGAGCACGCGGCCATTCTTTCTTGTTCATGGATTTTGTTCGAAGGCGGCCTCGTTCTCGAGCGCCGGCTATTTTGTGCCGGATGTGTGTAATCACCGATCGATCTCAATGCTAGGATAATACTTCTTCGGATATCTTCCATTTATCGCAGCGGAAAATTCTTCCCCTAGCAAAGTCTTTAATATGTATGCATTACCAGAACGCATCCGACCACACGAAAAGGCCCCTCCCGGTTAGGGGACCATTTGCCGAATTCATCGTATTTAGTTCCAATCGGCAATAATGCTTTCCAAACCGGATCACCTTCTCGCGAATTGCTTTACTTTTACTTTCTTGTTATAGTACTTGGCGACTCGCGGCTTGTTTTTCTCGATGTTTTCCGGGGCCCCGAGACGGATCATATGCAAGTCTTCTAACTCATCCATCATTAGGCCACCGTAATCCTTGGAGCTCAACTCGTTTTGCAAAGCACTACTCTCCTTGACTCGATTGCATTTCCCGGGGCGGGGATCGCATGATGCCCGTAAACCAACTCGTAAGGAGAGGTCTTTGTAGCTCCATGGGGGGCCATCCGATAAGCCCACAGAGCTTCACTGAGCACCGAATGCCATCTCCTTGGCTTCTGATCGATCTTCTTCTGTATCAGCTTGATCATGATCTTATTAGAAGCCTCTGCTTGACCATTAGCCTGGGCATAATATGGAGAAGAATTAAACAATTTGATTCCCATGCTTTCGGCAAAGTCTCCGAATTCCAATGACACGAATTGCGCCCCCGGTCGGTGGTAATCGTCCGAGGGATCCCAAATCGATAGATGATGTGTTCCTTAACGAACTCGATCATGTTTTCTGACGTCACTTTCTTCAGTGGGATCGCCTCGACCCATTTGGTGAAGTAATCTGTAGCCAAAAGCACGAACTTGTGCCCCTTGCTAGACGGCGGATTAATTTGGCCAATCAAGTCTATACCCCGGCCCCCCGAATGACCATGGCTTGATGATGGGGTTCAATGCGATGCGGGGACTCTTTGAATATTCCCGAACCTCGGCGGTCTTGACATCCCTTGTAATACTCAAAGCAATCCTCTAATATCGTCGGCCAAAAGCATCCAGCTTGTCTAATAACCCATTTCATCCGATAGGCCGATTGGTGCGCTCCACATATCCCATCATGTACGTCGCTCATCATGTTCTTGGCTTCTTCTGGACCCAGGCATCGTAGCAATATTCCGTCTAATGATTTATAGAATAAATTGTCATCCAGAAGAACGAACTTAATTGCCTTGTACCTGAGCTTCCTAGAGACTTTTCGGGATGGATCTCTCAAATAATCAACGATCTCTTTCCTCCAATCGTCTTCTGCAAGATCCGCCCCTAGTGCACACACCTCTGCAGCAAATGCTTCTTGATTCTCCTTGTAACCAGAGGCGCTCTGAGCTAGCTTTGTTTGCTTCTTCGTTATGCTCTCTAGGAATGTCTTTGTAGGGTTACTAGGGGGAAGCTCTTCAAGATTTCCCCGCACTCTTCGTAGTAACTCCTCGGCGCTTCGCTCCCGCACTCGTATTGGCCGTTCAATTGCTTGATTACCGATTCGAATCTCCATAGACCTCAAGCGAGACGGCCCCCGACTTCTCTCAAATATTGAAGCCCTCGAAGTAGTGCTTCGTACTCGGCTGGTTATTTGTGACGGTGGGTTGTATAGGAATGGCGAATTCAAACATCTCACCTGCGGGTGAAATTAGTAGGATCCCTACTCCCCCACCTTTGCCACATGATGACCCGTCAAGAAATAAAGCCCACGGGGTAATTTCAAGCGAGATCAATCGAAGGGTCACGATGTTCGGTTATAAAATCGGCAATGACCCGACCTTTGATGGCTTTTGCCGATTCGAACTTCAATTCAAATTCGATAAAGCTAAAATCCATTTGCCAATCCGACCATTCAAAATTGGCATAGACAACATGTGTTTTATCACATCAAACTTCGAGTATACGGTGCATTCGACATTCAACAAGTAGTGCCGAAACTTTGTACACGAGTAGTATACGCAAAGACACGCTTTCTCTATAGCCGAATACCTGGTTTCAGGATCAAGTAGTTTTCGGCTAAGATAAGCTACTACCCGCTCCTTTCCTTCGAATTCTTGAATAAGGGCCGATCCAATAGTTTGGGTATCGGCCGCCACGTACAACTTGAAAGGCTTGTTTAGCTGGGGAGGAACCAGCACCGGTGGCTCCTTCATGTATTGCTTGATCTCATCAAAAGCCTTCTGTTGTTCGTCGCCCCATGTGAATTTCTGATCCTTCTTTAGCTTCGGCGAGTGGAGAGAATGGCAACACCTTTTGCGATAAATTTGATATGAATCTTCTCACGAAGTTGATCTTGCCGAGTAGTGATTGCAATTCCTTGAGGTTGGTTGGAGGAACGACTTCATCAATGGCTTTCATGCTCTTCTTGCCAACCTCGATTCCCCCTTCGTGGACCAAAAACCCCAAGAACTCTCCAGCTGATACCCCAAATGCACATTTGTTTGGATTCATCTTTAGATCGTGCTTCCGAGTGCATTCCAAGGTCTTCTTCACATCTTCCAGATGGGTGTCATGACTCAAGGACTTGATCACCACGTCGTCGATGTAGATTTCCACAGTTTTGCCGATCAACTCATGGAAAATGTAATTCATGGCCCGCTGATAGGTTGCACCGGCATTTTTCAACCCAAATGTCATGACTATCCATTCAAATAGGCCTATATGACCAGGACATCTAAAGGCCGTCTTCGAGATGTCTTCTATTGCCATGAAGATCTGATTGTATCCCGCGTTGCCGTCCATGAAGCTAATCACCTTGTGTCCAGCAGCGGCGTCAATTAACAAATCGGCAATAGGCATCGGGTATCCGTCCATGGGAGTAGCTCTGTTTAGGTCCCCGAAGTCTATGCAAACTCTCATTTTCCCATTCTTCTTATACACGGGGACGATGTTAGAAATCCACTCCGCATATCCGCATGGCCGAACGAAGTTTGCGTCAAGTAATCTTTCGATTTCCTTCTTCACATCGGCCAATACTTCATCCTTGTAGATTTTCGGGGCGGTTGCTTATATGGTTTGAAACCGAGGCTTGATTGGCAACCGGTGCTCGACGATGGAACGATCTAATCCGGGCATCTCCGAGTAATCCCGGTGCGAAGCAATCTTTATATTCTCCGAGAAGCTCAATTAAGTTCCCCCGAAGTCCGGTTGCAAGTTTGCACCGATGAACGTCGGCCTTGGCTTATCACCGCTTCCAATGTCAACTTCTTCCGGCTTATCGGCCGACATGAACCCTCGTCCTAACTTGCCATCGGTGCCATCCACGGGGGTTCTCCATTAAAAATTACTATAAGAGCCGACCGCTTGAATCGGCCGTTGGTCACCGCCGACGAGTTCAACAGACCTTCTCCCCGGTCCTTTCCCGAGAAGCAATCGATGCCTTGGTACTCCCGAAGGCTAGTTCCATGTTGGCTACGCTCACGGAGTCATCCGCCCGGACGACCTCGATCTCATCATCCACCCACCGGATAAGTCGTTGGTGCATGGTGGATGGGACGCGGCGAGTTGGCGTGAATCCGGCCCCGCCCAAGCGAGCGGCCGTAGGCTCCCTTGCCCTCGATGACAAAGAAGGTGGTGAGCGGCGTCTTGGACCCGATCATCAAGTCCACGTGAGCGCATCCTTTGGTGTATGAGGGGTTCCCGGCGAAGTCGTTCGGGATGATGCTTGTAGGTGTCGATCGCTCGGGCCCATGCCAAGCTTCCCGAAGGTGGTGTACGGCATGACGTTGATCGCCGCCCCGCCATCGACGAACATCTTGGTCAATGGCTTGCCATTGACGTACCCCCCTCAAGTACGGCGGCCTCATATGGCGATTCTTGGCCGGCTTGTCGAAGATGGCTCGCTTGGCCACACCGGTTGTGCCATCATCCCCTCGGGTTTCTCGTCGTCGAAGGAAGCTTCCTCCCGCATAATACGGTTAGCAGGAGCCATGAACTCGTTCGGCGGAGAAGTATACCATGCACGCGAGGAGCCGAACGCTTCGATCCTTCCGGGCGATCCTTGGGGCGCCACTTCGCCTCGTCCGGATCCCGCTTGCTTCATCTCGCGGTTCCTCAAGCGCTGGACCCGCCTCTTCTGGCTCCTGCGTAGACCGGGCGGGCACCACTGCCCCTTCTGCCAGACGTGGACATCCTCGTCCTCTTCCAGATCAGCCCACCTGAGATCGGCTTGTCGCTTCCTGGGGTGATCGATGATCTCAATTTTTTGACGCCGATCCCCATTCGGGTGGATCCTTCCAAGCCTTTCGTGGACGGATCGGCGATTGACAGTTTCCTGCCTGTATTCAACATATCTGTCGCTGCATTCAGGACAATTCTTCAACGTGGGCAGTTTCAGGCCCTCATTCCAGGCGGTGCTCGAAGAAGGCGCACCCCCGGGGGCGCGCTCCGCTCGCGCGTGTCTTGTTCTTGATCCCTTCTCGCGCGCTTCCTCTTCGCCCCGCGTCGCTCTTCCTCGTGACGACGCTTCCGGTAGCACTCCTTTTCCATCTAGCGCTGCCATTTGTTGAGGAGAATGCGTGACGTCACCTTGGGTTTAGGCACTCGGACGATTCCCCAATCTCGATGTGGCTTTTGAGAACGCGGGGGCGCCGCCCGTACTTGCTCTAGGGTCACCGGCGCTCCGGTCCACCGATCCACCTTGCTTGGACACGGGCTGAGGTCAGGACCTTGACCTTCCCCTTCTCTTCGGCTGTTATCGCATTGACAGAAAAGCCGAGCATGTTCTGAGGAAAGGGGTGGCCATCCAGCTTCATCTTGTTATCGAACTTGAGGTGTCCCTCCTGGATAGCCTTCTGGATCCTCATCCTGAAGACCCTGCAATCGTTGATGGAGTGTGAGTCCCTGTCATGGAAGCCACAGTAACGTTTTGCTTTGACTCCATCAGGCCGAAGCATAGAATGCCCTTCGAGCGACTTGATTCGGCCTTCCTTTACCAAGAGCTCAAACAACTTATCGGCCTTTGTGATGTCGAAGTCGTAAGTTCCTTTGGTTTGCTTGACCCACCGCCGATTCATTGTCAAGGGCTCTTTACCCCACATGATCTCTCGCTGCGCCTATCTCCAATTCGTCGTCGAATCCTCGCACAAATCGCCTTGTCCAAGAATTGGTTGTAGATGTCGGCGACATCATGCCGCTTGCCAAACTTGGGGTCCTTCTTGAGGCCATATGCCCGATTGCTCATCAAATATAACTTCGCGATAGTTGGCCCGGGTTCTCGAACTCCATCCCAAATAGCTTCTCGCGCACGGCCGGCAACATCCCGGCGACGGCCATATCAGCGAGCTGATCGTCCGGCAAGTTCGGCCGAGAAGCACATGCCTTTGACTTCCCCGAATCTTCTAAGAAACTCCAACGGTGTTTCGCTGTGCCTTTGTTTCGGGGTGGCGAGATCAATCAACTTCTTCTCGGAATCGCCGCTCGAAGTAATGAGCGTGGAATTTACGCTCCAAATCCTTCCATCCGGCCACCGATTCGGGCGGCGGGGACGAGAACCACCGAAAAGCCGGGACCCGTCGGGCCGAGGCGGGGAAGTAGCGAACCCCGAACGCCTCCTCGGCCGAGCATTCCCCCGACCGCATGAGGTAACGGGCGATGTGCTCGACCGTGCTTGTCTCGTCCTCGCCCGCAGAGAACTTTGTGAATTCGGTCGGCGGCTTCACCCTCGGCGGCGGGAGCACGTTATAGTACCACTGCGGGAACGGCGGCCGATAGGTGGGGCCCCGCATCTTTGGCTTGAGGCCGAACCGATTCTCGCATCAATTCGGCCATCTTGCGCGCTAGGGCGTCATCTTCTTGCGCGCCCGCCAGCGGCGCCTACCCCGGGTGCGGGAAGGCGTCGAACGCCCCGTAATTTCCCACTTCATGATAACCACCGCCGTACAAATTCTTCTCGGGAGCCGGTTGGTCGACGGAGCTATTCTTCGGACCGGGGTTAAGTGGGGCCCCGACCGAGCCGAACGCTAGGTCTCCGTACGTAAGCCGGCACGGATTCGGCCGTTGCACGGAGCCGACCCGTGCCTTCCGTGGTGGCGGCGGGGACCGGGTTGACTTCCCGAAGCTTGCAACGGGGGGCCGAACCGGCCGCCCCCGGCGCCCGCGGAGGAGGTTGGAATGCTTGGCCTCCGGAGCTTTGAGGAGGAGGCTGCCGCAACCGGCTCCGTAGCGGGCGGCCGAGAGCTTGATTCACCCGGCTCCACGGTGCTCTTCCGGCGGGCGCCTTCCCGAACGCTTGCCCCGCGCCGGGCCAAAGAGGGCCACCATCATCCGCCGGGAGCGACCCGAGGAAAGCCTGGTTGTGCTTGGTGAGCATGTCGTCTACCGACTCTTGGAATATCCGTGCGCATTCCTCCTTCTCTTGTTGTGCTCGCGGCATCGCTCTCTCCGGCAACAAGCACTGGGCGGTGTCATTCTTTAGATACGGTACACCACTTCGATTCTTCTTAAACGACATGAGACACTTTTGCTGAAACTGGTTCACGGCGTCTAGGAGCTGCTGATGCTGCTCTGGAGAAAGCTCTTCGATGTTGACATCCAGGAGGTCTGAAACTTCAGGCATCTTGAGCCAATTCGGCTGTGGTCCCACTGGGCGTGCCAAAAAGTGTGTTGACGTAAAATGCGCACTCAACGCCAATCACACAGCAAGCCGAACAAAGCTAGCTTCGCACGCGCAGAGAGCAAATGACGTGCCAGTCAATTTTTCCTGAAAATTAACAAAAGATAAAGTAGTTAAATGCCAAAGCTTGGAACTTGCCGGGTGGTACCAGACAGTTCCATGTTTACGGCTAAGAAGCCAAGCAAGATGACATGTAGCTATGTAGAGCTATCTGTCAAAGAATCATAACCATCCGGACCATTACAGAGGAAACAGGAATACTGCCGAATGGATGACGTAAGCATGACGACGGTCGGTCTTTGTATAAATAAAGATACAAGCACGAAGTTATGACCGATCCCCATAAGGTTCATTATTAAATAAAATGAGGTAAAGCACGGACATGATCATGTATTAAATAAGCATGCATAGATCCAAAGCACTAGTCTACCGCATGTCTAGGTACTTTAAAACCCGTCGGGTACGATAACAAACAAATCTATCCACCGCATGATACGACTTGCATGAAAAACGTACCACTCTCCACAAATAGATCTATCCACCGCATGATACAATCTAAATATGGAAAGCTAAAAGCATACATCACTTAAAGCATAAACAATGCACGTGACCTACTCGTGAAAACATAACCGAATACGGGCCGAACGTACCGATCCAGGGTCCATGAAGAAGGAACAAACATTACCACGTGAATAAATCTATCAGACTGAATTGGAAATCTAATCCACCGGATGACTAGCTCCAAAGCAACCCAAAAACCTGCATCTACCGCATGATACCCGGTTCTTTCAAGATTTATACGCACAAAGCAAGCTTGAACCCGCAACACGTAACAACCTAGATCGATTCGGTTTCGGCTATCGGAGAGCACAAGATCCACGCGTCAAAACACGAAACCTGCTCGTACAAGGATCTTAAAAGAAATATAGCCGATCCAAACCCATCTAGATTGGGCAAGGGTGTGTTACATGAATTAAAACATAAAGCAAAACTCATGATAACACGGGATAACTTAATGAATCTATTGGATCTTGCCAAAATCCAATAGAGCCGATAACTAGCTTCAAGCCAGATCTTAGCCTACCGCATGGCTCATGATCTAACAAGAAACCCTCTTGAACCAAGCTTGAATCTACCGCATGACACGAAGCATGGTAACAAGACTACTTGCATCGAGATCTAAATCCACCGCATGATACTAGACATGATACAAGGTTGCCGGTACTCACGGAGGTCGACGGATCGATTGGCCCTCTCGAAGAACTCGACGACACAACAAGGACTCTAGGGTTTGGCGTAAGGCCGGTGTGTATTGAGGAATGATCGTGTTTGTTACATACATCCGGGGATCGTATTTATACCCTGCTCGATTACAAGCGCGAATGGATTCATTGCCTAACTAAACTCGATTGCTGTCCCTCCATTCGTCTCCTTTGATTTGAGCCACGTCACGCGTCCAATCCCGCAAAATCGGCTCTCTTGTTCCTTTGCCGAACCGGAGCGGATAGCCGACCGCGGATCTCTTTGCCGAAAATCTCTAGAAATATCCTTCCTTCCACCGACGGACTCTTTTTCGAACCGGACCCACAAGTCGGACTCCTTACCAAATTTTGGTGTTAACACCGCCTTCACGCCGCTGCCGCCTGGGTAGCGTACCTTCAGTGGTACCTACCGAGGACGCGAACGCGGGTGACGTACGTGCCCGCTACCCCGCCACCGCCACCTGTCCCGGACCACGACAGGGTCCTGCCGGACACGACCTACCCGGTGCGCCGAGACCAGACCGCCGACACAGCGGTAAGCTACGATACTGCAAACATATTACATTCATATAACTTTTCATTAAAACATGTGTTTCTAATTTTGTGCGCAGACGACGCGCCGGGCGAGGTTGTGTGGCTCGCATCGGGCGCGATCGGGCAATGCTTCTCCCGGGGGCCTCGGGGAGCACCGGAGCACGTACGAGAGGATCCTCGTTGGGGCCATGAGGTACTCCTTTGTCGTGAAGTACGCCGGGGTCGTAGAGATTCCTCTCCTTCGCGCCACCTAGCGTTGTCCTCGAGCTCCGCCTCATCGTGAAGTACGCCGGGGTCGTAGAGATTCCTCTTCTTCTCGCGCCACCTAGCGTTGTCCTCGAGCTCCGCCTCAACAACGGCTTCGCGGCCTCGACGCCCGCCACCTTTGCTTCGGCGGGTTCTCGGCTCCGAGGGTACGCAGCGGCACCCACTCCGCCTATGTTCCGGGCTCGGCCTAGTACTTTTGACACGGCCGTTGGGGACCGGCTGGTTTGGGATGAGTTTGGGTACAACGCCATTCTCGCGACCATGGATGGCGCCCCGCGGCGAGCCGACGAGCTTGCCGCGTCACGGTTGGCACGACCACCACCGGTTTTGACTCGGCCCGTCACGGTTCGCGGCCGGCGGAGCGACCACGGCCGGCGGGGCGTCACCGACGAGGTGGCGGAGCGACACCGGCGGGCGGTGGAGCGACACCGGCCGGCAAAGCGACACCGGATGCCGCGGCTCGTCACGGGCAGCCATGGCGACACCGTCACCCGACCAGCCAAGACCACGGGTCGTCGGGGTACCGATCCCCGGACGTACGACCGGGACCGACACCGTGCCGGCGCTAGAGCCGCTAGGGGAAAGAGGGGCCGACGCATTTAGATGTAGTACAATGATTTTGTATAAACTTTTGCTTATGTATAAATTATTATCTTGTGACTATTTCTAAGTCGTTGATTAGGATATTACCTTGTGATTATGCTTACACATATGAGTTAGTCATTTTTAAAAAGGTTAAAAGTTTTAAAAACTAAAAAATAAAAAAAGACCCCCGCGCCGTGTGGCACGACGTTAGAGACCCGCCGCCGTGTGGCACGACGTTAGAGACTGCCGCCGTGCCGCTCGGCGGCACGGTCCCGGCGGTGCGCCGCCCCCGCCCGGCGCCGGAAGCGGGCTCCCGCGCGCCGTGCCCCGCGGCGGCGGGGACTTAACGCCGCGGGGTGCGGCGGCGGGGAGCCCCGCCGCCGTGGGCCACGGCGCTAGATGTACATTTCTCGAAAATTTTGAAATGACAATTTATTTTTCAAAAATCATGACAATTAAATATAAAAAAATTCAGGAGGGTGGCTGGTTAGGGTGGTCTGGTGAGGAGATCGGGGATGCCTGGTGTTCTAGAGAGAAAGCTCAAGGTGGTTCGGCAGACTGGTCTGCGAGGTTGGGGCCCAAAACCGGTTTATGGTTTTTCCTATTATCCTATCACCTCAACTCTTTAAACTATTATTCGAATTTGAATTAGAATTCAAATTTGAATCCCACACAAATAAGATCCAAAATAAATCCAATAAACTCCAAGGTTCTCACACTAGCAATTTATACTTCTTAAATTTGTGATTTTGCTCAAAATAAATCTAGGAATTTAGGGAAGATCAAAGAAGACATCCTTATATTTTAATTAAGTAGTCAATTTCAAATTGAAAATTTGAAATCCACATTTTTGCATTGCTAACATTCCGCGAAATTCCGGGATGTTACGGGGGAGGCGGTGAGGAATTGCAAGACGGCTACTCCATCCGGTTCACGACCCTCGATGGTGCAAGAAGAGTATCAACAAGAAGAAGTGAAGGATGGAGAAGGCACAAACCACGCAGATCCCGGAGAACTCAAGTGATGGTTCCGCGGCGGCTATGGGAGCCCTCCGTTGCGGACCTCTAGTGATGGTGAGATGTAGAGGCGAGAGGGGAGGACCGCCGACTCGTGATGCCCGAGGTAGCGTCGACGGTGAGGGTAGGGTGGCCGGTGGCGGAGCTCCGACGCTCCGTTGCGCCCGGCCCGCCGCCGATGCGGTCTACGTCACGGGGTGGAGGCCGGATGGCTGCCGGATACGGACGGCGCGGGGTGGTGGCAGGGGTGTCGACGAGAGACGGGCCGTAGGGGTGGCGGGGCTCGGTGGTGTTGGGAGGCGACGGGAGGAATCGAGAGGGAGCGAGGAGAGGATGTGATGCGGGTTTTGCAATTCCTACAGGCATGGCAGGCTCACCTGCTAAAGCCCACCAAGCCTCGCAGGCTCACCTGCTCTGAAGCCCGCTACAAAATTGAAGGCCTCTGCAGGTGCCCACGAGGCCCATTTTTGCAAGCGGGCCTGGCAGGTTCGCAGGTGGGCCTGCACCCATTTACATACATACTCTCCTGTGGACCACGGACGCATGGGTGAAGCCATGGGCGTGAGCACCACCACAGCCTCACAGGCACATGCTCCCTCTATCGCTGCCACGTGGGCGCGGACATAGGCATAAATTTATATATAGTTCCGTTAAACATTGGTTCCAAGCTTACATAGTCTGAGCTTTCAGAATTACAGGCATGCTTTCTCTAGGGAGCGCAGGGCAGTAGTCTAGTCACATACGCGGATCTAGCATCATGGCTTGCACGGTGGTGGCGCGGCGGCGCTTGCCGGCGCCAGCTGTGTGGGTGTGCCGGGCGTCAGGGTGTTGAGGCTGCAGATGTTGACGCAGAGTGCCGAGCACAGCCCGGAAACCCTTACTTTGCATGTCGTGAAGAAGAAGTTCAGAGTTTTCAGGATTGGGGCGATGTCAGTGACGGTATTGCACACATCGGAGCTGAAGCCATCGCAGGTGGGGCGGCAAGTCACGCGGCATTCGTCCTGCAGGTCAGCCAACACCGGCGGCGGACCCATGGACAGCAGGACCAGCGCGATGCAGGCGGCAACAATGGCCATCTTGAGCATCGTCGCGGCAGCCATGGTGATCAAGGCTAGCTATAGTGGCACGCAGCTTGGTCGGTGGCTGTAGCCTCAGGATCAGATGTGTGGAGAACAGAAGTGCATATTGGTATGGCGTACACAGATGCCCAATTTGTAGGCAACCAATCTGTCCAAAGTCAGTATATGTACAGCTGTGCAAGTACGACTCCCTCCGTCGTAGTCAATCAGTGTACTTTGATATACAACTTGAGGTGCATGTGCAGAGAAGAAATTCATGATGAGGCTCTGTTCAGCTTCGTTCGGCTTCTTTTATTTGGTTTCGTTTGCAGTATTTTCTCCATATAATAAATCTGTTGTAAAAATCTGCACGGTGTATTTTTTTCTCTCACAACAAATCTGCTATTTCGAAACCTTTAACCAGCAATAGCAAGTTATTTTAGACTATTTTCACAACGGTACATACCAATTCTTTTTTTTTTTTGTGAAACATAATAGATCCTAGGGCCTTTTGTTTTTAATTATATAAAAAATATATATAACCTAGATGCATACTTATCAGGAATATTTTGGGATGCTAAATTATGGTTTACCTCGCAGGATTTTATAATAACGGGGGTAGGTAGTTTAAATTAAAATTTTAAGAGTTTAGGATACTTTATAATGGCAACGAGAAATGGAGGCCATGAATTGGGGTATACTTAAGACTATTTTGATAATGTCATGTATTCGTATTTTTGTTTTGAACCAGAATACATCATATGACTTTTCTGCCACCAATGATTAGACTGTGAAATTGATGGACAAATGTGTATGATTTTATGAGAATTTATACAATGTACGTTTCTTTTATATATAGCGTGTCCCATGAAGATCAACATGAAGCTCCAAATAACTTAGCCCCGAATCACTACCAAAAGTTTATGTTGTTTGATGATGCTTGGAGAAGCACATGTAGAAGTATCACAACTATATTCGATCGGTGAAAGGGCGTGATGGATCTAAAAATTATCTTAGAATCTCTCCTTGTACAAATAAGTTTTGTTTGATGTTGTTCAAAGTCAATTATTTCAAATTGTGACTACTACTCCTCCCTTGTACAGATAAGTTTTATTTGAGGTGGTTCAGATTCAATTATTTCAAATGATGACTACTACTTTCGTTAAACACAACTAAAAAATAGCATATTTATTTTTGTAAATTTATTTTTTTCCAATAAAAATATAAACATATCACTTCCAATCATGATGAAGGTAAAATGGTTGCACGGAGAAAAAAGGACAAAATGTATTAAGGAGAAATTGGAATAAATGACAGTTTATAGGGTAAATTACTTAACAAATAAATAGTTTAATTATGTAGATATCTAGACATATATTGTCTATAATTTAGAAGAGTAATTTGGATTTATTTGTTAGATCTAATCAACCATGCCACTTAATCTCTGATACTCGGTTGGTAAACATTGTTATGTTTTTAATTTTCTCTAATTAATATAGAAATTAAATAAGAGGAAATGATTAATATAGGTAGTATTGAGAAGACAATAAGTTAATCGGCTCGAAAGCATATAGGTGGACACCAGATTAGATACACTGTCTGGGTCTTATTATTAGCATCAGAACCAAGCATTAATTACACACACAGTAGTAGGCTCATATCATGAGCTAGGGCACTTTATTACATAGATATATTTTCATTGTGTAGTAGTGATATTTGAAAGTAGGATGCTGAGGCAAGATTATGGCTGCCTTGCATGGAGGTGGTGCGGCGGTGCTACCCGGCGCTGGCATGGGGGCGGTGCCACTCGGCGTCAATGTGTTGAGGGTGCAGACGTTGAAGCAAAGGGTCCTGCACGCTATAGAGACTCGCACACCCCGAAAGTGAAGTTAGGCAATGTCGTATAGAAGAAACCAATGTCACTCAAGATAGGCAAAGTTTCGTTGAGGCTCCCGCACACCCCGAAAGTGAAGTTATCACATGTAGGATAGCAAATCGTGCGGCAGTTTTCCTCCACGTAAGCCATCGCCGGAGTACCCACAGACAGTAGGATCGCTAGCGCGATGCAGGCGGCTACAGGAACCGCCATCTTAAGCACATAGCCATTGGCGGAAGCCACTGTTGATCAATATATGAGTAGGTACGTGCAAACTATAGTATGTAGGGTAGATGGAGAAAGATCGATATATGACCATGATGTCTTGCGTGTGAAAGATTGGGAAATTAAAAGGCTCTTGTTTGGTTTAGAACTAGTAGAGTGTTGTCTAAGCCATGCTCTAGAATCTATCATTACAATTCCGGCCAAGTGTGTATGGTGGATAAACATAATATTGACATGTTTTTTGTTTTCCTCGTGTTAACGTTGAATTTACTAAGGGACTATCCATTTCCGATAGATATATAGTTCAATACATGTTTTGTTGTGCTAATAATAAATCTACACGTCAAGAACTAATTAACTTGTAATATGAGGATAACCTTGAAGAATTCCGTCAAAGTACATGATGCTTCACATTGAAAAGAGAAAATGACCCGTCAAAACTAACAATAATTTGCCCATTTGGGAGAGGCGTGAGATTCTGATCATCATACAGAGAAATCATGCATATGCGAGAAAGAAGCATATATTTGTGATGCTAATGTTTATTGATAATATGGTACAAACATGAAGTGTTGGTGTTTAATTTATCTGGCAAATAGGAAAAGATAAGAATGCATATTTCCTTGACTCCAAAAAATATTGAATTACTAGGTGATGCCCCACGCGGTGCAGTGGGATTTGAGGGAGCTTTCCGATAAACTATGAAGCACTATATGTTCTGATTAATACAAACAAAATACACCTAAAAATAAATTTGACGTTGTGATAGCTTGGGATTTGACAGAAGAAGACCGGTTACAAAAATTACCATTTATTTTGTCTAGCATTAATAATTTATTATGTAATGATCCTTGGTTGTTGGGAGATGATTTGGGTGGCTTGCATGAATAAATAAGTGGTGGGAGGTGATGCCCCTAACTTGCTTGTAGAGAGAAATAGAGTTAATGAGGTGAAAGATAACATGTATAGCTTGCGAGAAGAAAGGATTAGTGAGAGATGATGTGGATAGCTTGAATGTAGAGAGAAATAGTGTTAATGTAATAATGTTTCTCATCGAGTGCTTCTATATGGGTTATGGTATTATTTTAAATTTTGACTACTACTATTGTCTTGTACAGATAAGTTTTATTTTGAGGTTGTTGAGATTCAATTATTTCAATGTTTGATTACTACATTCGTTAAACACAGCTAAAAAAAGAGCATATTATTTTTGTAAATTTACATTTTCCAATACAAATATACACATATCACTTCAAGCATGACGAAGGAAAATTGTAAAAGGCAAAAAATACACTTTAATAATAATAATAATAATAATAATAATAATAATAATAATAATAATAATAATAATAATAATTCAAGATGTACTTTTCAAACATGTGTTATGGTACTTTTTTTTAAGTTTGTTATGGTATTTTCTACCATCTCGCAATTCTTTAACTTAAGACTCCACTTGTTGCATGGTGGAAAAAAGGACAAAATGTATTAGAGATAAATCGGACTAAATGACGTAGTTTAGGGGGTACATTACTGAACCAAGAAATAGTTTAATTTGTTAGATATCTGGACTTTTTCTATACTTTAGTGGAGTAATTTGGATTTTTTTCTTAGATCTAATCAACCATGCCACTTTATCTCTGATCCTCCGTTGGTAAACATTGATATGTTTTTCTTTTTGTCGGATTAATATAGAAATTAAATAAGAGCAAATGAGTAATATAGGTAGTATTGAAAATACAACAAGGTATATATATATATATATATATATATATACACATATATATATATATGTATATATATTTATATATGTATATATATATATATTTTCCAGGCCATGGAAATTTATTCTTGCATTAAGCATAGGTCTGAAAGCATATAGGTGAACACCATCAGATACACTGTTTGGGTCTTATTAGCTCATGAGCATCAGAACCACGCATTACACACACACACACACACACGTAGTAGGCTCATAGCATGAGTGTGGGCACTTTATTACATAAATAGATATATTTCGACTATTATTAGTAGTAATATTTGAAAGTAGGATGTTGAGGCAAGATTATAGCTTGCATGGAGGTGGCGTGGCAGTGCTACCCGGCGCTGGCATGGGGGCGGCGCCGCTCGGCGTCAGGGTGTTGAGGGTGCACAGGTTGAAGCAGAGGGTCCTGCATGCTATCGAGACCCGCACCTTGCATGTCGTATAGAAGAAACCAATGTCACTCAAGATAGGCAAAGTTCCGTTGAGGCTCCCGCACACCCCGGAAGTGAAGTTATCACAGGTAGCACTACCGGAATTTCAGTCTTTGCCTAGAGCTTTGCCGAGAGTCTTTTATTTGGCTCTCGGCACGAAAAAACATCTGGCAAACGGGCTTCTTTGCCGAGAGCCAAACAAAAAGCTCTCGGTACAGAAAATATGCATGGTGATTTTATGGTTCGCATTCCCGATTGATAAAGGATGGAGAACCGTCGGCGGATGTACACCGGCCCGAGAAGTAAGCGTGATTTTCACGATGAATGGATGGTTAAGACCAATGATTTCTTGGAATTTGCATGGGCTAATTCTCGTGGTCATTTGCTAGTTTGGTGTCCCTGCACAAAATGTGGCAACAAGAGGAGAGTTAGCAAGGAGGATATGGGCCAACATCTTCGTACAATGGATTTACCAAAGACTATACCGTGTGGATCTACCATGGTGAAGCACATCGTATGAGAGAGGAGGTGGTGAGATCACGCCCGGAGGCGTGCGATGATGATGCGGGGGTTGTAGACATGTTAGAAGATGCCCACTAAGCACTTTTCAATGACACCCGTGATCGGGGAGGCGATGGAGGAGGAGGCAAAGTTGTTCTACAAGATGATGGATTCGGCAAAGATACCTCTTCACGACAACACCATATTCATGTCCTTAATAATTCCTGGACACCCGGGGAGTAATAAGGGTGTGTACATGGAGCCTTTGTGGGATGAATTGATTAGTGCTTGGGAGGTAGGTGTATGGACATACGACCGAGCTAAAAGGGCAACCTTCAAGATGTATGTTTGGTACCGGTACTCTATTCATGACTTCTTGGTGTATGGGTTGTTCTCACCGATGTGTTCATGGAAAGTTCCCATGCCCAATATGCAAGGAACGTTTGAGGTTCATCGGTTGAAGAAGGGTGCTAAGTATTCATCGTTCGACCAACATCGTCGGTTCCTACCTCTTGATCATCCATTCGGACAAGACAATAAGAACTTCACAAAAGGTCTTGTAGTGACACAACCTCCACCGCGAGATGCCGACCGGTGCCGAGGTTCGTGCTCGAGTAGAGGCTCTTGTGGCCAATGAAGGAGGTGGTCGTTATGTGGGTTATGGTGAGCAACATATGTGGAGTCATAAATCGGGCTTACGGCGGCTCCCCTATCATGATGACCTTCTTGTGCGACATCACATTGACTTCATGCACACCGAGAAGAACATCGCAGAGGCACTTTTTTGCACACTCATGGACACCGAAAAGTCTAAGGATAACCCTAAGGCCGAGTGGACATTGCAACACTATGTGATAGACCAAATCTAGAGATGAGGCCTCCGAAGGCCGCAAGAAATGGAGAAGACCCAAGGCCGATTATGTATTGTCCATTGAACAAAGGAGGGAAGTACTTAAATGGATGAAGATGCTTAAGTTTCCGGATGGGTATGCACATAATGTGAAGAGGGGAGTCAATTTAACGACATTGCGAGTGAATGGCATGAAGAGTCCCGACTACCACGTATGGATTGAGCGGCTTCTTCCCACGATGGTTCGAGGCTTTGTCCCCGAGAGAATATATGGCAAGTGCCGGCATAGTTGAGCTATTTCTTCCGGCGGCTATGTGCGAAGGAGATTTCTCGGACCGTATGTAGAGAGTTGGAGAAAGCGGCCCCTGTGTTACTTTGTAAGTTGGAGAAAATCTTTCCACCGGATTCTTCTTGCCAATGCAGCATATGATTGTGCACCTTCCATACGAGGTACGTATGGGTTGGCCGATGCGGTACCATTGGTGCTACCCAATTGAGAGAACTCTAAAGCCCGTACGTAAAAAATGTACAAATAAAGCCAGAATCGAGGCTTCGGTTGCAGAGGCATACATTGTGGAGGAGGTGTCAAACTTCACAGAAAAATACTATAAAGAGAACCTTCCTAGCGTGCATGATCACTCCCCTCGTTACAATGTCGTGGAAAATCAATCAAAACTCAGCCTTTTCCAAGGCCAATTTGGAAGCGCGAGTGCATCTACCACCAAGCAACTCACCAATGAAGAGTGGCGTAGCATCATGCTATATGTGCTGCTCAACTCGCCGGAGGTTGAACCGTACAAACAAGAATTCATCCGTGAGTTCTGGACTGCATCGAGGTTGCCAGAGCCACACGAAATTGATACCCTTATTTCGCAAGGTGCGGGCCCACAACAGCGCGATTTCATTTCATGGTTCGGGAGAAAGGCCCAAACCGATATGTCCATCTCTAGTGAGTTGTGTGCTGTTGCATGTGGCTGTGAACTAAGGGTTAGGTCATTTACCGGTTATGATGTGAACGGATTTCGTTTCCACACGACTGCCTACGAAGAGAGTCGACCCAATCGAAGTACCACAAACAGCGGTGTGGTTACGATAGACACTGATGGGAAAGAATATCATGGAAGAGTCCTGTAAATATAGGAACTTTCATTTTATGGCGCCCCACATCTTAAACCTGTGATATTCAAATGTCATTGGTTTGATCCTGAACGTACTCGAAGGACCCCGACAATCGGGCTAGTCGAAGTTCGACCGGATTCCGTGTATCCACGATTCGATGTATACATTGTGGCCCAACAAGCCGTGCAAGTTTATTACCTTCCATACATCCGCCAGAGCAAAGATTACCCGTCCCCAACGATGAAGACTACAATTTGATAAATCCAAACACATATGAAGGAGAGTTCTATCAAGAAGAGGGGCGATCGGGAGTTTAGTGATAGACCTAACCACACCTATAACAATGGAAGTAGACAATGAATTGGTCGATCACAACGACGATGAAGAAGAGGTGTATAATCCAAAGGAATTACAAATGCTTGAGCAATTGGGCATCGAACATGAGGAAAACTTAGAGCCGTCGGATTATCTTCATTATCCGGATAATTTTGACAAGTGATGACGAGCGAACGGACATACCGGCTAATCCCCACGATGATCCAGACTACTTTTAATACATGTAATACTATGTTCTTTTGTAATTGTGTTTTCATTATTGTCATGCATGTCTCATTATTATTATACATGTCATACTAATTTTGTTTTGTTTATATGTTGATCACAGGTGACTGAAAAAGATGGCAGGCGGCCGTCGCGGAGGACGACGGCCAGTACCGGAGGTGGAGGTGGACGAGGGCCGGCGTCAGGTGCCCTTGTCCACCTTTTACAGCGCCTCACAGGGGCAGGACGACGCGGAGGAGTCGGAGAGGAGGGCCAGGAGGCCACCTCCCGAGCCGACGGACGGTGCACGGAGGGGCGAGGAGGACGACGACGAGGGCGGTTGTGAGGGCCAGCCGACGGAGACCGAGGACGACGCCTCGGGTGCGGGTTCTTTGGGGGAGGCCGCTAGGGCGGCGAAGGTCTACTTGCGAGGCCCCGCACGACTCGCTCGGCCCCCTCTCCCTCGAACGCCCGGTGATTCGCCCGCAAGGGCGAATGTAAGTAAATTTAGATGGCTAACTTCATTTACATGCCTAACTCCATTTTGATTATCGAGAGTCACTAATATTTTGTTCGACATGTGCAGGAACTGGATCGTTGTGTCGGGTGGCGACTCACGCAAGCCCAACGGCATTGTCGGGCTTCTGTGTAGGCAGCACTACCCCGACATTGTCACGTACCATGGGTGGACAGAGCCAGCCTCACGTGGGGCCACTACTACTAGGGTGAAGACCGGGACTTCACCCACACGGCAGAGCGCGTGCTGAGGACGTTTTGGGTAACTCTAGCTCGCTTTTTCTCGTTACATCACATTCGTTTGACTCAATCTTAAAATAATGTATTTGACAACGTATTTGTATGCAGACCTTCTTCAGATGTGAGGATGGCGAAGAGGAGAGAGCGGACATGTGCTTGAAGAACTCCTGCAAGAAACATGTCACTCACATGCATCACGAGGTAAAGCACCAGGCCGTCATAACCTACTACGCCTTGGTGCTTGGTCAAAAGATAGGCAAGGAAGAATCCCGAAGGACGATGTTGACCCGTGAGCAGTTCCTTGTACATGAATACCGGCTATGTTTTGATATTACTTATGTTATGTTTGATCTTCTAATGTATCAATTACTACATGACGTGCAGGTGACTCCTTGGTGGAGCCGCACCAAAGCCGACGCGTTTCAAAAGTTCGCGGAGGAGTACCGGCGAGCGCACGATGCCGCACGCGAGAGGCGTTTGATGATGGAGGGCCCATCACACCACCAAGGCCAGCGGAGCCTTCCAGAGTACAAGGCTCTATGGGTAAGCGGTTTCTTTAATCTATTTTGAGGCTCAAACTTGTTTCATCACACTAATTTTCATCCCGCTTTTCTTGCGGAAAAGACATATCCTGGCCGGGAATGATCGGACTTCGATGCCTTGTGCATGCACACAAGGGCAAGACGAAGTCCGATGTGTCCTACGAGCGTGAGCGACGGGCCGGAGGCATACAACAACCCTAGCTTCGGCCGGCGCATCACCGAGTACACGAGAGGCTCGTAAGTAGAAGTACGGGGAAGATTACAACCCGAGTGAGCATGACATTGATACGGACATAGTCATGGCCTTGGGAAGAGGAAAGAAGCACGGGAGGTTGTGGATTGGTGACGACATCATCGACGGTTCTAGCTCGAGACTTGCCGGCGTCCGAGCACGAAGGACGGAGTCCGACCCCCGGATATGAGCATGACCGAGCGTGGGGATGGGCCGTTTGAACGCTCTTGAGTTATGCACTAGTCATGTTATATAAACACATTCTTAGATTTGCATTACCGAAACAATTAAGTCAAATGTTGTAGGTCGAGCTAGCGAGAGGAGCGGGCTCTATTTCGGCGGGCTAGCGGACCGGCTAGCACGGGAGCGGGCTCGGCAGCCAGGAGTATTTCCGGTCGCGGCGGGCAATGGCGAGTAAGTTTGAGGAACTTACTAGGTACCTTGCGACGTCAGGTGGTATGACTCTACCACCAGGGCTCCTAGCTCCTATCACTCCGCCCCCCCCTACACAGGTGTTTCCAACACAGCAAGTCCTCGGTACTCCGGTGAGTATGATACCAAAGAGTTTACGGTTTTCCTGTCTAATCATGTCTAACACTTGCAATCTTGTCTCCTTTGTGGAGCATTTCTCGGCGGGTTCGAATCAACAGGCTCCAAGTGGTGAGCAAGTCCTCCAGTCGCCCGTCCCACCTTTCCCACCGCACGAGCACTCACCGTAGGCCCTTGGACTTAGTTGATCATGTTCTGAACTTGTTTCGTTGGATTCGAGACACTTTGTGGATTTGTGGACTTGTTTCGATGGACTTGTGGTGTGTATGAACATGTGAATGTGATATATATGTGTTATCTATTGTTGCATGTGATATAGTCATATATATATGTGTGTGTGTGTGTGTGTGTGTGTGTTTGTCAATGTGGAAAGCAAAAAAACAAAATGTGACCTCTTTGCCGAGAGGGGCCGTCGGCATAGGAGCCTTTGCCGAGAGCCCCATGCAATTACGCTCTTGTGGTGTGTATGAACATGTGAATGTGATATATATGTGTTATCTATTGTTGCATGTGATATAGTCATATATATATGTGTGTGTGTGTGTGTGTCATTGTGGAAAGCAAAAAAAAAACGAAATGAGGCCTCTTTGCCGAGAGGGGCCGTCGGCACAGAGCCTTTGCCGAGAGCCCCATGCAATTACGCTCGGCAACTCTGGAAAAAGTTTACCGGGTCGGGTGTTCCCAGCTTTGCCGAGCGTAGTTGCACAGGGCGCTCGACAAAGAAATTTCTTTGCCGAAAGCCCCATGCAATACGCTCGGCAACTCGGGAAATCCTAGATTTGCCGAGTGTAGTTGCACGGGGCGCTCGGCAAAGAATTTTTTTTAAAAAATTAAAAACCGTCTTTGCCGACGGCCTTGCCGTGCACGCTCGGGCACAGGATTTTCTCAAAAAAAAATAGGAAAACAAACACAATTAAATCCTGATAGACGTGGGAGTGGAACCCAAGACCTGAGTTCGTTTCGCCCAAGACCCTGATCATATTACAAGGACAAATTGAGAACATATCTCAATGAGAGATACCCAACGCGCACATTACAAACTCTAGATAACTAGACGCTTGGACATAGATAGACTATTGAATAAAATAGGTGCCGTGGAAAAGCGGTTTCGGCAACATGCCGTGGTAGCTCACTTTGCCGCGTCTGGCTGTCTCGAGCTCTTTGCCGTCCGGCGAGCGGCGCCTCAGGTCCAACACCAGGTAGGTGTTGAAGTCGAAGAAGGTGCCTAGCACTTTGACTGGCCTGTAGACGCAGAACCTGCAGCCGCCCAGGTACGCGAGGCTGACCTTCTCCTTCATGAGGGCGTAGCCGTGGTCGGTGCACTCCCATGGAACCGCCTCGCTCCACGTGTGCTGCCACGTCAACGGGACCCCCACCTCCGTCTCTCCGTCGTTGAACTTGTACGAGCACAAGAATTTGTCGTCCCCGGCGGTGAGCCCGACGACGGAGCCGAGCTCGGGGACGAAGAACGCGCGGCCCTCCAGCCGCCGCAGCTCCTCGGGGAACTCCATCCGCCAGGTGCCCACCTGGGTGTCTAGCGAGAAGGTGCTCTCGCCGGTCACGGAGATCCACACGCGCGTGCCCATGGCGAAGTAGGCCGTGATGGACACGTTGTGGAACGAGAGCCGCAGGGTCCGGAACGGCGGCGTCGGGAGTGGGGTGGTGCACCACCCGCCGCCGCCGGCGAGGGGACGGAGCATCTCGAAGCGGGAGGAGCAGTCGCCGTACACGACCGTGTCCATCCTGACGACCGTGTCGTCGTCTCCCACGGCAAGCATGATGGGCGGGCCCGTGTCGCGAATGTTAGTGCCGGGAGCTGTTGCGAGCTGCTGCGGGGTGACGCCGAGGATCGTGCCGCCGGAGGAGACAGCGAGGGGGCGGTAGTGGAGCGGATCAACGACGGGTCTTGGCAAGGGGTGGACGTCCAGCCTCTGCTCATCCTCTATGTATATGTCGTAGACGCGATACTGGTCTACAGCACGGTGTATCACCAGGAGCGGTCGGTGGGCGGCGGCCATGATCCTCAGCCAAAGCCGACGCGCTAGTGCATGTTGTTGTCGACGTGACGTCGATGGTATGGCCCCGGTGTCCCATCGTGCTATTTATGACACCTATCATCGACCAGTCCAGTCCGTATGTAATTTTGCAATTGCGAGCGTCGAGTCCGAATTGAAGGGCTTACAAGTTCAGAAACTCTTTCTCAAAATATGATTGGTAACACTGATTCGGAACCAGTGATGATGTGTTCTCATCGGTCACGTACATCTTACTTCATAAAGTCATCGATCCATGTTGGACTGATAGCTTCTCTTTCAACAGAAACGAAATTTATCACTTATTAATGAAAACGGCCACCTCCGAGGGCAGTGGAGAAAAACGTGGAGAAATGAGTCCTGCAAAAAAAACTAGCATGTTGTTGCTGCAAGCCTACAATTGACCGAGGTTGCTGCGGTGCTCATGAGCGTTCGTTCCAGATGCTTGGTGTGAGCGGTCGACCGGGATACCAGGGATCACTACAGGAAACTCAGGCTTTGCCTAGAGTTGCAGGCTTTGCCGAGGGCTTTTTATTGGGAGAGCCGCGCTCGGCACAGTGGTACTCACGGCACTGCATCCTTTGCCAAGGGTCGGGCCGTCGGCAGGCCGGGACCCTCGGCATAATCACCTCTTTGCCGAGAGCCAGCCCTCGGCACGGAGTGCGCCGTCGGAGAAGGAGCGAGCGCCGTCACATTTGGGCTGCCGTCCACTGTGCCGACGGCTCCGCCGTGAGGCCGTCGGCACAGATGCCACCTGTGCCGAGGGCCCCCTCCCCAGCTCTCGGCAAAGGTGTTGACCCGCAAAGAAATAAGTCCAACCCAAAAACCAAAAAAAAAAATACTTCTTTGCCGAGATCCCGGTGGGGCCCTCGGCAAAGGGCCCGTGCCAAGCGTGGGCCGTCGGCACGTACGTGTTCTCTCGCCGACGGCCCCGCCCGGCTCTCGGAAGGCTAGTCAACCGGTTAAACCCGGGTCAACGCCTTTGCGGAGAGGCGGGGAGGGGGCCCTCGGCACAGGTGGCATCTGTGCCGACGGCCTCACGGCGGGGGCGTCGGCACGGGGGACGATAGCCCAAATGTGACGGCGCTCGCTCCTTCTCCGACGGCTCACTCGTGCCGAGGGCTAGCTCTCGGCAAAGACGTGATTATGCCGAGGGTCCCGGCCTGCCGACGGCCCGACCCTTGGCAAAGGATGCAGTGCCGTGAGTACCACTGTGCCGAGCGCGCCTCTCGGCAATGATTTTCTTTGCCGAGGGCCCGATAAAAGGCCCTCGGCAAAGCCTCGAACTCTAGGCAAAGCCCGAGTTTCCCGTAGTGTATGGCATTATAAAAAAATAATAAGTTAATATAACCACCAAAATTTAAAATTGTTTTAGTTTGCTATAAACATAATATGCAAAGCACTTTCGGAGCCTCACCTAACCTAGCTACTTACTCCCTCCGTCCCGAAATATAAGTCATTCTAGGATTTTTAAGACAAATTAAAAAGGTGGGAAAATGTCACATATACCCTTAGTCAATGATAATTAAAGGCAAGTTTTTTAGTTAACCAAAGTGCAATATTTGGCAAGTCTTTAATTGCGTTGATTGAGTAGTACTAAAAACTCCTACGATGCCTTATATTTGGGGACAAATTTTAAACCCTTGATGCCTTATATTTCGGGACGGATGGAGTAACTATCAAATAAATGACCTAAGAGCAACTCCAACAGCCTCTCTAAAAATCAGTAATTAAAATCTTGATTTGGTTAGTATGTAAAATGAAATAGGTAGCAGAAAGTTGGTGAAATCCAACAGACTCACTAAAATCAACTCTCCATATGCTCCACCGCTAGTGGGTCCCGCCTGCCATACTCGTACACGAGGGGATAGCTAGTGGGACTGGCTAGCCAAAGATGGCTAGCGAAGTCTCCGGTTTAGCTAGCGGGGGATAGCGATGGCAAGTTTAGCTAGTCTGTTGGATTTAGGTTTTGGACAAGTTTTCTATTTTTTTTAGCTAGTTAAGCCAAGATAGATAGTCTGTTGGAGTTGCTCTAACCTAATGCAACCCCTAAATCGGAATCAAAGTTACCATTGTTGGGGGGTACCCGAAAAATTCGGAATACAACCCTAACACGAGTGAAAGTTCTCAACACGTTCAAGTACACAGTTAGAGCGCAAAGAGACTGTGATCCCCTCTGCGAGTAGCACAAGTTCCAAAAAAGTCCGAATTTATTTACACGTACCCTTGCGCCCCCTTTTATAAGGAGACGAAGGGACTTTTACATGCCGATAATACCCTCGGGCTCGGAGAATGTTCCTAATGTGAACACACAAAAGAATGTCTTTTCCCACCCAACATATTTACAAGTTCGCCACTAGTTCACACTCTAAACCCGGACTTTTTGGGACTACAACTTTGACTTTGCTTCTCCCGTGATTCGTGAATGTCTTCGCCCAAAATCCCCGAACTAGGTCTTCAACGATTCTCGAAGTGGCTCTTGCTTCTCGACGAGTTCGTGCGTGTCCACGCGTCCGAGTCCCGAAGAGAGTCTTCATCGACTCCCGAATCGGAAGTTCCCCCGAAGTTCGGACCATCAACGCTGAGATTCCGGGCTCCTGCATGTTCGTGGCTCTGCCTCTTCACCGAATCAAGATTCCCGAATCCCGCACATTCGCGAATTCGTAACTTCTCAGGTTCCAGGCTTCCGAGAATCGCAAATCTCCTGCTCTTGAAAAACATGCTTTGAGATCTTTGTTAAACTTAACGTTTCGAGGGTGACGGGTTTTCCTGAATTCCCCAACACTAGCCCCTCGGGGAAGCGGGTTGACTCTGACGATCCGATTCCACGAACCTTTCGGAAATTTAGTAAAAAACGTCACCCTCGGAACGTCGGAGGGGATACGCGTCGCCCGGGGAGCCAAAGGCGGTTAAATCGAGATGCACTTCGCGGAACTACCCCTCCCCGGCCCCTATAAATAGCGGGCCGTCGTTGTTAAAAAATTTTTTACCGGTCTCGAGCTTTTCACTATTCGCGCATCTCTCTCTCTTCGCGGATTCTAGTTTTCTGCTTGAAAGCTTACGAACTCCAGGCCTTGTTCGTGCTCCTCTAAGGTATTTTTTATCCATGCTTCGTTGATTCGTTAGTTCGTTAAATTTAGGTGTAGTGACATCGCGATTTCGCGAGCTTCATTTTCGAACATTATTCTCACTCGTTTGAATGTTTGTAATTTTTGGTTAGGTGGCTCGCGTTAAAAGTACAGCTAGGCCCATGACTACCGAAGAGCTCATCGCTGCCTGTCTCCCACTCAACCCAGCTGCCGAAATCGCTACACCAGCTGAAGATCCTGGTTCGCCCAGCGGCTCCCGAAGTCGCGAAGATGGGGAAGTTGGGTCTGATGGTGGCGAAGAAGTCGGGGAAGTAGACGCCGATGTTGACGATCTTGTCATGCTGAGGACTTCCGGCCCATTGCCGCCTTCGCTCGCATTCGGGGAATCTAAGGTCACAAGCAACATGATTCGCGAGTACGAGAGGGCCGGGTTCTTCTCCCCTGGCGCTGGGCGCGCCCCTCTCGACGAACTGATTCCCACTCCCAAAGAGGGAGAGATTGTAGTGTTTCGGGACTTCTTCGTTTGTGGGCTAAGGTTCCCTTGTGATCCCGTCCTGCCGGCGATTCTTGACGCTTTTTCGGTGAAGATCCACCAGCTCACCCCGACATCCTTCCTTGAAGTGTCGAAGTATATCTGGATCTTGAAAACCTTCGGCTGCAATCCTATCGTCGACGGTTTCACTCGGTTTTTTGAGCCGGTGATCACCCCCGAAGTTATCAAGGGCGACGACGGGCAGTTCTACCATAGTCGGCACGCGTGCCGCACCTTCAACACGCGACGCCGAGAACACCGACAGGGGATCACTCGAATCCGGATCGCTCCTTGCCGCAAGACCAACCTCACGTACGATTGGAGGTGTTATTGGTTTTACTTGAAGGTTGATGAGCCGAAGATGTCGAGCCCGATCACACCCCTTGCTGCAAGTTAATGTCGGGAGATACAACCGGCGGGCCTTGGGAATCGAAGTTGCGAAAGTGCATTTCATCCGGCCAAGCACGATACTTGGCGGCCGCGACATTATTGAAGAATTTGTCGCCGCGCGAATCCGGCCTATCTCGGACGGGCCGGTCCCCTTCCGAACTCGTATACTACAACATCAAGCGGGCAGATCGGAATGTGCCTTTCCCGAAGTTTGGGATCAAACTTCGCGAGGGCCGTAGCGCCAAGGACTTCATGGACGAAGTGGAGAAGAGGGTCACCATCATGGTAGGTGAATATACCATGAACGAGTACAAGGCGTACAAGGCCCCGGTGAAACACAAGAAGAAGATTAATCACGTCTTTTCGGAGATCAGCGGTGATAAATTTTTTGACTCTCGAGGTCCTGGCCCCAAATTGAAAATTCCCACCGTTGCTGTGGCCAGCTGCTCAGCCGCCCCCATCAACGCTCCCCGAATCAGATCGTCGAAGCGCAGCTCGTCGCCTGCCACCGAGGGAACCTCTTCGGGAGTGAAGCCTTCAAGGACCAGATCTCTTGAATCGTCGAAGCGGAAGCGAAAAACCTCCAAACCTCAAACCTCGGAAGCTGAACTCCAAGCTGCTTCAGTGGCTTGCCCAGATGAGCCGCAAAAAGTTGAAGAAAGCTGTGAAGAAAGTTTCCTCCACCGGAGTTCGGCGGGTCCCATCCGCCTTTGACGACGACACCCTCACGAAGACAGATAGCCTTAAAGGTGTTTTCCTCTGGCCATTATTTAACTTTCGAGACAGTTGTCCTGCTGGTTCCGAAAATGAATTCGTGGACATTGATTCCTTTTCAGATGTTGCTCCCGAAGTCCGAAGGGAGCCGTCTCCTGCTGTTGCTGAGAAGCCCATTATTGCTGCCGAAGTTGTTGTTCACACTGAATCCCCTTCTGCTGCCAAGACCCCTGTTGCTGAGGTCGCTGCTGGCTAATCAAGTTTCCTCCGATTCGCCCGGGACCTTGAGCGCACTATTCAAAGGGAGGGCCATTCTGCCGAAAATGTTCCTTTGGTCGAAGTTCGGGAGGTCGTCCCCGAAGACCAAGCGCCTTCTCCTTCCTTGGCCGCCTTTAACAAAAGCTTTGGTACGTCTCATCGCGGCAAACTGTTGCGTGTTGGTTTCGAGACAATTGGCGTCGGGGGCAAGACGTCCAAGTTTTTAACTCTATGGAAATCGTCCACAATTGTTGATGAAACAGGAGGAGAGGCGTCGGAACGACCTGAAGAAGCCGCTCAAGGTTCCGAAAAAAGGCCTCTCTCTATCTCCGAAACTACTCCTTCATCTCAGGGGAAGGCCTCCTCGGGTTCGACTAAACAGGTCACCATGCAGCATTTTAGCAAGCAAGGTTTGTTGATTCTCACTGCCTCTTTGCGGCATTCGCGATTGTTGAATCTTCATCTGAGATTTATTTCCGAATTTTTCAGAGTTCAAGAATCTGTTGCATTCTTACTCTCCTTCGAAACTTGCACGCTTCCACGAGGACTATACTCTCAAGTATTCTATGCTTGGGAAGGTTGCCATAGAGCGGCTTTCTAAGCGGGGAGAGGATTAATGAAGAACTTTCTCTGAAGTCCAAGGAACTAGAGCGTAACTTTGGCCTCGCGCAATCCACGAACCTGGAACTCGAGAAGAAGGTGGCTGAGCTGGCTGAGGCTTTGAAAAGGAGTCACGACGAGAAGAAAGTCGCGCGAAGCCGCGCTCGAGGAGTCCAAGAAAGAACTCGGAGAAAGTTCGAAATCTCACGAAGATGACCTGAGTGTGATCGAGAAACTTCGGCAACAACAAGAGCGGGCTGCAAAAATTGCCGAGGATCTTCGCATCAACAACGCCAGCCTTGCCAAGTCACTGAGCACGAAGGATCGGAAGATCGTGGATCTTGAGAAGGCGCTGACAGAACAAAGTGAAGCTTCAAAGAAACACACTTCGGAAATTCTGGGAAGGCTGAAATTGCTCTTTCTTGCTGAGTACCAGAAATCCCTGAATGAGTACGGTGTTCGCCCAGCCCCTCTCCCAGATGACATTAACATCCTTGATTTCATGGATTGGTTGGAGGACGAATTCAAGGCTCTTACCGAAGTGATTTCTGGTGCCAGCGATTTCGCCGTTGCTTTCTCTGTGGAGAGTATCCTGAAGATCCTTCATGATTACAACTGTGTGGACTTGGCGAAGTTTCGCGCAAACCTTTCTCAATTCCCGAGCGTTACCAGCGACGCGATACTTTGAGCAAACCCCGATGTTGTGGCTATCAAGGTGAAATTCGCGAAGGAGTTCTGGATGGCTGGCGGGGCGGAAGTTGTTAAGACTATTGCACGGGCAAAGCTTGCCGAGGTAGTTTCTTTTGCTCGATTTCGTGACTTGTGTTCGTCGCGGGTGTTCCGGTTTCTTAAGCCTTTCTCACTCTTTTCTTCCTTTCGCACCGAGGGAAAAGGAGGACCAAGAAGGTGCCGCCGCGTCTCCCGAAGGATCAACTTCCGGCGCGAGTTCGAGTGGGTCTGGCGAAGATGGCTCAGGCGGCAGCAGCAGTAGCAGCAGCAGCAGCGATGGTGGCGACAATGGAGAACAAATCCCCGAACGCGAAGAGGACTCGCCGAAGGTGGATATCACGAACTGAGCGACATGTCTAGACTTTTTTGGGTGAATTCGGGACCTGGCAGTACATTCGTGTAGATTTATCAAACTTTTCTGAACAGATGTTTTGTAAATTTTAACCTGCGCAGGTCCTGCAAGCTGGGCCTGCGCAGGACGTGCTACCACTTCGGATTCGTCGAGATAATATGTTCGTTAGTGGTGAAGCGTGGCGCCTATTCAAGCGAGCGCATCCTGAACAAGACTTTTCCGATTTTTGGCTTGAGGCCTCGCTTAAGTTTTCTATAGGTTGTTTTGATCTCTCCTCGTTTTTCTTACTTCGTAAGAAGGTTCGTCCCGCGCCATCTACTCCTCCGACCGTGAAGGTTCCTAAAATGGAGCCCCTTAGCCCCTTAGCCGGTGCATATGACTTTGCCTACGCCAGCGATACGGCTGAAGAGAATGCTTGTAAACCGGGACACGTTGTTGAGCTCTCATTTTGAATTTTGTGCCAAGTGTTGTAATTATTGAAGAATTGTTCGGAGGTTTTTATGCGAATAAGGCAATGAATATGTTTTTTCTTTTGAAAAAACGTCACCCTCCCCCACCTTGCCGTTTCGCATGAAAACTATATTGCAGGTTCGCGAATCTTGTTATTCACGAACTTCTTCAGCGCATCTTTAGGAGGAGTCTTCGTTAATTTTTGAAAATTTCGACCGTCGTTATGCAAGTCGACAAAATTTGTTTTTCGAATTTTGTGGACTTGCCCCAATTGGCAGGCTTGCCTCGGTTGAAATTGTAACCTTCAGTTGCTTCAACCAAGATTTTTCTGCGAACGTCCGATGGAGCCCCTTGCCCTTTTCTTACAATGATGATACCTGAAAAAATTTTCAACAATCTGAACTGAGTGAGAATACATAGGAGAACCCTTAGACATTCATTTTTTCGAAATCATCATGCGAACTTTCTGGTGGGAATCCCTTCGTGGATGGGATTTTTCTAGGCCACAACTTGTTGTTGTCTCGGGCCTTTCGGTGGGAATCCCTCGATGGATGGGATTTTTCTAGGCCACAACTTGTTGTTGTCTCGGGCCTTTCGGTGGGAATCCCTCGATGGATGGGATTTTTCTAGGCCACAACTTGTTGTTGTCTCAGGCCTCTTTTTCTTTGACGGAATTCTGGTTATCGCAAAGCCTTTCTCACAAACTTTTTTCTTTTTTCACGATGGAATTTCGGCTATCACGGAGCCCTTCTCTTTCTTTCTTTTTTCACGATGTAATTTCGGCTATCACGGAGCCCTTCTCACGAATGGAATTTCGGCTATCACGGAGCCTTTCTCTTTCTTTCTTTTTTCACAATGGAATTTCGACTATCACGGGGCCTTTCTCACGAATTCTTTCTTTTTTCACGATGGAATTTCGAGACACAAAATACGAAACGTGCAATTTGGGGGAAGACTCTTTTCATATATATATTAGAAAGAGTATTTACATAGGATCCGCCTCGTTAAAAACCTTGCCTCTTGATTTAGAGCCCCCTTTGCAAGGAAAAGAGTACGGTCCTTCTTATTCTAGAACTATGATTAAGACATAAAACTAATTTTTCCCGAAATCACTTATAGACACGTGATTCGGGCTTTTATTTTCCTACAGTGTAAACTTACGAAAATTGAAAAACTGCTACCTACTACACTTATGTACAACTAGGGTCTTCATGGATAATACCTCTTCAAACTATCGGCATTCCATGAATACGGCAACTCTTCGCCGTCCGCTCCATCGGGCGAAAAGCCCCCCGGCATATCTCGTTTCCCTAGCTATATAAGGCCCTTCCCATGACTCATGAAGCTTTCCCCGGGTTCTCCCAATTTTTCTTTCTTTTCAAGACAAGATCACCAGCTTTGATGTCCTTCCGGACCACCTTTTTGTCTCTCCATGCCCTTGTCTCTCTCGGTACTTCTCAATGTTTTCTCGCTCGCTTCAAGGATTGTCGGCTCTATCATGTCTTTCTCCACCTTCTTATCAATTTCCTCTATCTCTTTTCCTTTCAAAACTCTCATGCTTTCATTCTTGATCTCCTCTCGGTGTCATAGCCTCGCTCCCGAAGAGTAGGCGAAAAGGTGTGAAACCTGTTGCCCTTGAAACCGTGGTGTTGTGAGACCGCATCACCTTCGGAAGTTCATCCACCCACTTTCCCTTTTTCTCGATCAATTAAGAATTTCTTGATTCCCGAAAAAATCGGGCCATTGGCTCTTTCAACTCGCTCCATTGACCGTGGATGATATACCGATGAAAATTTCGCTTGTGTGCCTAGGGTTCTCCAGTACTCTTTGAAGGTGTAGCAGTCAACCGTTTGCCATTGTCAACCGTCGGTTCTCTAAGAACTCCGAACCCGCGACTATGTTTCGCCAAAAGAATTTCGAACCGTTGCCGCCGTCGGTGGCGGATCCGCGAGGTATGCCGGGTATGCACCGGCATACCCCGCGATTCCGGCAACTTCAAGTATATGTATACGTATTTAGGGGTAAAAAATAAACATACACATCAAACCGTCAAAGCCCAACCAAGCAGCAACGGCGTTCTAGAGCAAGCAGAGCCGAGTGTACGTCGGGCCCATGCCGCCACGAGGGGCACGCTACCTATGCGATGTGCGACGGCGGACGGAAGGACTCACGCACGGACGAAATTACGAGAGACTCGGATCGCATCTTCAACACGCCATTCATGCGTCCTCGTCTCACCGTGTGTCGTGCCGCCGTTACGATCCGGATCGAGGCGGCGCTCACAGTCACCGCATCACCAAACGTCCCCCGCCCGCCATCCCCGTTGCATTCTAGTCCTTTGAGTGCACCGGCAGGCGACATCTAGTTGAATTTGTGATCACAATTGTTAAGGTGAGATTCAAGTATTCTTTGGCTTTAAAAAAAATCATGTGTTCTTTAAATTTGATGAAGATGATATAATCAATACATTTATGTCCATTCGAAAGTGTAGAATAAATTCGTCCACAAAATAACATCGTAAGTCTTTGGTACTCTATTGTGCCTATATACATTTATCAGTGTCTTTTGAAACTATTTATATTTCATGGTTTTACTTATTCCATGAATTTAAGTAGTATTGTGTTATTTAGTGGATATATATACCAAATTACGTTATACAATATACACCGAATTGATAAAATGGATTTACCGAATTGTATATGAAATTTTTTGAGCGGCATACCCTAAGCTAAAATCCTAGATTCGCCACTTGCCGCCGTGATGTTCGCGAGTGGTTTTGCTTCTACCCACTTCGTGAAATAGTCGACCGCTACGGCCCGCGAATCGGCAATTACCCCGAGCCGTTGGCAACGGGCCTACTAGGTCCATGCCCCATCTTTGCAGAGGCCGGGTTGGAGGAATTAAATGAACTCGGCATTGAAGGCGGTATTCTCGCCGATTTCCCGTCTTCGGCATGCTTCACATTGCCGAACCAACATCTTGGCGTCGATGTTTATGGTGGGCCAATAGAATCCCTCGCTTTATCGCCTTGCCGCCCAAAGCCCCGGTGCCTATGTGTGCCCCACAAAATCCGCCGTGAATTTCTTTCGAGAGTTCGCGACCTTTTCGGAGGTGATGCGGCGTAGCCAAGGCTCGGTGACTCTCGATTTGTACAATTCTCCATTACCACCGTATAGCCCCGAGCCCTTTGCTTCAACCTTTTCTCCTCCAGTTCATCTTGTGGTTCGTAATGTCCCCTCAGGTAGGCCATTATTTCGCTCTCCGGTCCGGAATTTCCACCATATTCACGATTTGAGTTCTTGAATCTTTGATGGAGGGTTCTCTGATGATTTCAAAGAACACGTCCGGTGGTAGCCCTTGATTTCTTTGGCCGCCTTCGCCGCCTTATCCGCCTCATTGTTATCATCCCTTGGGATGTGCCGGGACCGAATATCCTTTGAAGTGTCTTTCCATTTCTCCGACTTTTTCAAGATATTTCATGAGAACCGGATTCCCGGCCTCACTTTCCTTCTCGATATGTTCCTGGATTACTTTCGAATCCGTTCGATTATGAAGGTATGCTGCCCCAAGGCTTTCATTTTTCTCAATGCCGCAGGAGAGCTTCGTACTCCGTTGTGTTGTTCGTGGAGTGTTCATTGTTCGCGAATACGAGCCGCGCTGCATATCTTATGACCACGCCCGTCGGGGATGTTACAACAAACGAAATTCCGACCCCCTTGTAACACCATGCTCCATCGCACTGCACTATCCAAGGTTCGGGCATATTTTCCTCAAGATTCTGAGTAGGTGAGGTCCGGTCCACGACAAAATCTGCCAAAACTTGCGATTTTATTGCACTTCTTCTTTCGAAATCCACCACATACTCGGAGAGTTCAGCACCCCACTTGATGATTCGGGTGGATGCCTCCCCGTTTGCGAACGGGTCACTTAACGGTTGGTTCGTGATAACTCTTATTCGTGGCCCTCGAAGTAGTGTCTTAGCTTTCTTGTCGCCATGATGACCGCATACGCGATCTTCTCCGGTTCGGAATAGAAAACCTTGGAACCGGACAATGCTTCGAGGCGAAGTATACGGGAATTTGCCACGAGCTTTCCATCTTCTTCCTTTTCCGTACCAAAGACTGCGCTTACTGCCGAATTTGATGCAGACACATACAGCAGAAGCGGCGATTTTGGCTCGGGAGGACAGAGCTTGGTCATGTTGGACAAGTAGTCCTTCAGTTCGTGAAAGGCCTGCTTCTGAGGTTCGGACCACTGGAATTTCTTGGCACTTCTGAGAACTTGGAAGAATGGCAAACTTCTTTCTGCAGCTCTGGGGATGAATCTGTTGAGGGCAGCCACTCTCCCTGTCAACTTCTGAACATCTTTCACTGAGATTGGCTCTTGCATTTCCATCAGAGCCTTTATCTTGTCAGGGTTTGCTTCAATGCCTTTCGTTGAAACTAGGCATCCAAGAACTTTTCCCTTGTGAATTCCGAACACACATTTTTCTGGGTTTAGCTTCAAGTTTGCTGTCCTCAAGTTCGCGAATGTTTCTGCCAAATCACTGATATGGTCTTTTCTCTGAATACTTTTGACAACTATGTCATCCACGTATGCCAAGATGTTTCTCCGAATCTGTTTGGTGCAAGACTATTGCTATCATCCTTGAAAACGTGCACCCCGCATTCTTCCAAACCCCTCGGCATTCTTACGAAACAAAATGTTCCGAAAGGAGTGATGAAACTTGTCTTCTCTTCGTCCTCTTTGCGCACTCGATCCGGTGATACCCGGAGAACATGTCAAGGAGCGAAAGCATCTCACTGTTGGTTGCATCATCCACGATTTTGTCTACCCTTTCCAAGGGAAAATCGTCCTTCTTGCATGCCTTGTTCAAATCGGTGAAATCCACACACATTCTCCATTTGCCATTTTTCTTCTTGACCGGCACAGGTGTTGGCTAACAGACCGGGTACTTGACCTCTCCGATCACTTGGGCATCCCGTAACCTCCGAACTTCTTCTTCCACCGCCTTGACCTTTTCGTCGGACATTTTTTGAAGTTTTTGCTTCTTGGGTGGTATCTTGTCATCTGTTTCGAGGACATGTTCGATTATGTCCCTGTCAATGCCTTGCAAATCTTTGGCTGACCATGCGAAAACATCCTTGTTTCTGTTCAGGAAGCGTATGAGTTCATCATCCTCTTCGGCGCTGAGGTTCGCCCCCACTATGACTGCTCTGTTAGGCATGTCATCTAGATACACTCTCTTTGTCTCATCTTCTGCGGCTATGTTATTTTTCTCTTTGTCCCGCTTCGGCTCTTCATAGGTTTCCTTCCTCTCTTCGTTGCTTTCACCGATACACATTCGTTTGACCGGGCGTGTGGCCCTTTTCTATGTTCCCGGCCTCCCGCCGATTGCCGAATATTGTGATAACCCCTTTGGGCGCGGGCATCTTCATGCATAGGAACTCGTTGCCTTATGACAAAGATCGAACTTGTTCATGAAACCTCTGCCGAAGATCGCAAGATACGGGTGATATATGTCAACTACATCAAAGGTGAGGTTCTCCGTTCGGCATTCTCAAGATCTCCGAAAGAAACCGGGAGTGATATTTTTCCAACCGGCTTGATGGGCTTCCCTCCGAACCCCTGCAATGGGTACTCTGGTGGGTCCAACATGTGCTGGCTCGATTCATTTTCTCGAATGTTTTCGAGAACGGGATGTCCGCCGAACTCCCATTGTCCACCAAGATTTTTCCTATGACCCATCCAAAGAATGTTGACCTCGATCACCATGGCATCGTTGTGGATCGCGGATTTCAACTCGAAATCTTCTTCTCGTAAAGGTAATTGGCACCTTCGCCCACTCCGGGCGGGCACTGGGCCATCATTGATGATGGTATTCACGGATCCGAAGTAGTTGTTTCGTTGCTTCTTTGTTTCAAATTCCATAGCGGATCCACCCGTGATTGGCATGATAGTCCCGAACGATGGCAATGCTTTGGAGTTCCGAGGTCCCGAACTTGACCGAGGCCTTGATGAGCTTTTTCGGGAGGGGGTGGCAAGATTTCCCGAATGGGCCGTGGCCGCCGGATCGACCGTATCGCTTGCGACCGAGGGAAGAATTCTTGTGAAGGCTGCCATGCTAATTGCGATTGTGGAAATTGCTCGAAGCGGTACGAGCTTGATCGCGGACTCGCGAACCGCGGCGCCGGAAGTTCGGCCGAAACCGGGTTGGCATCGAGGATGCAATGCTCATCGGTGCTTTCTCTTGTTGGATTCGTACCATGTTCTTCTTTGTCTCCGGGCACCCTTCGGTGCCGTGGCCTCTTCCATGATATTGGCGGTAGAAGTGGGGATCTCCTGGGTTGTGGTTCGGGAGGCTTGGGGTTCCTCTTCCTCTCCCCCTTCCTCTATGATCGAATCCTCCCCCGGCACTTGGCTCGCTTTGTTGTTGTTGCCGAGGATTTCCAACACCGTTTACGTTTCGTGGATGCTTTGGGGTGGTGCTCGCCGAGTCATATCTCTCGCCGCCCCGTCTTGCCTCGTTTCGTTCGGCTACTCTCTTGCGGTGGTCATCATCGGACGAATGTAATCCTCCAATTCCCGAAATAGTTCTTCAACTGTCTCGGGCTTCTTTCTTGTGAGGTGGGAAGCCGTTGGCCCTGGGGTGAGACCTTTGATCAGTGCCTTGATCGTTGTCTTGTCATCAGCGTCGGGGATCCGAGACCTCTCGTTGCATGAACCTTCTCACGAAGTTTCGCAAGTGGTTCCCTGTCCTTCTGCTTGCAGTTGTACAGATCTGAGGCTTCGGCTGTTGTGTCATGGAACATCTGAAACGCTTGCATGAACTTTGTTTTGAGATCTACCCAGCTGTAGATCGAGTGTGGAGGCAGCAGTGAGTACCAATTCAGTACTGGTCCTTCGCAAGCTATGATGAAGGATTTGGCGAGTGCAACATCATCTCCTCCTGCCGAATTCACAGCTGACTCGTATCTCATGAGAAAGCGCCGGAGTTTCCGAAACCGTTGTACTTGGGAAGAGAGAGTGGCTTGAACTTCGGCGGCCAAGGTGCTTGTTTGCGGCCCTATTGACAAGTGGTGACTCGAATCCACGAAGTGTGAGACTCCGTTTCCCACGAAAAAGTTTTCTTTCGGGGATTCTCTTGCGGGCGCGAGGTTCTCGCGCGGTGTTTCTTGCCACGGGGAGCCGTTCTCTTGTTCTTTCATTTCGTCAATTTCTCTCTCGTATTGCTTGTATTTGCTCTTTTGCTTTGTTCACCGCTCTAGTTTTTCGAGATTTTTCTCTTCGCCCGCAACCGAGCCGCGAACTTTTCTTTGTCTTTCTCGTTGTACCGTTGTATCTTTTGGTGGACCATGGCTAGCTCTCTGTCTATGGAATCATCATCGGCATCAACATTCTCGTGCTCTTGCCGTTCGGCAGAGTTGTTCTTGGATGTGAGCCGTCTTTTCTCGCTCTTGCCTTCATGAGGGCTTCGAGCTTCTCTCTTCGCTGCTGGTCTGTTACGTTCGAGGATTCAGGAACAAACGAGTTTTCGTTCCCCTGGGTGAGATGGCGATCTTCCTGGTTTGCCTGCACTGGAGCAGTCTTCTTTGACTTCTTCTGAGGTGGCATCGTGAGTTTTCTTTTCGGCTGGAACACGGTGGGCGCCAATGTTGGGGGTACCCGAAAAATTCGGAATACAACCCTAACTCGAGTGAAAGTTCTCAACACGTTCAAGTACACAGTTAGAGCGCAAAGAGACTGTGATCACCTCTGCGAGTAACACAAGTTCCAAAAAAGTCTGAATCCGTTTACACGTGCCCTTGCGCCCCCTTTTATAGGGAGATGAAGGGACTTTTACATGCCGATAATACCCTCGGGCTCGGAGAATATTCCTAATGTGAACACACACAAGAATGTCTTTTCCCACCCAACATATTTACAAGTCCGCCACTAGTTCACACTCTAAACCCGGACTTTTTGGGACTACAACTTTGACTTTGCTTCTCCCGTGATTCGTGAATGTCTTCGCCCAAAATCCCCGAACTAGGTCTTCAACAGATTCCCGAAGTGGCTCTTGCTTCTCGACAGGTTCGTGCGTGTCCACGCGTCTGAGTCCCGAACAGAGTCTTCATCAGATTTCCGAATCGGCAGTTCCCCGAAGTTCGGACCATCAACAGTTGAGATTCCGGGCTCCCGCATGTTCGTGGCTCCGCCTCTTCATCGAATCAAGATTCCCGAATTCTGCACATTCGCGAATTCGTAACTTCTCAGGTTCCAGACTTCCGAGACTCGCAAATCCCCTGCTCCTGAAAAACACGCTTTGAGAACTTTGTTAAACTTAACGTTTCGAGGGTGACGGGTTTTCCTGAATTCCCCAACAACCATATATAAAGTCTCATATGTCTTTTTAGCCATCAAAGATTCTTGTTAGAGATAACGCATACATTGGGACTTCAAAACCACAATTTGTGGTTGTAGGTGCATTTGTCCAAAATGTAAGGAGCATGCTTCCCTAGAGAATAGGTAGAACTTATAAAAAAGTGATGGCATTGGGATCTCATTTTATTCCTATTAATCAGAGTCTCTCCTTCTAAGGCTCCTGTCCTCTTTTGTCAGAAGGACTTATCAATAAAGCATGCAGAGGAACGCTTTCAGTCATAGTCAGTTTGGTTGTCCGGACAAACTTACAAGCGAAAGGCGGGCACACGCAAGGACGTGATCTGGGCATACTTGTAGCAAGTAAATGAAATATTCTGCTTTGATTGCTTCGACTAAGAGGGAGAAAATGAAAGATAAATGCAGTAGCTATTTTGCAACTGCCTTGAAACTGGCATATGTTTGAATCACCATTTTTGTCTCTGGATCAACACAAACCACCTCAACCCAAAAGTACATAGTACGTATATATAGGTGTGTTCATTCATGCGACAAAAAATCAAAAAGTCTAACTAGCATAGTAAATCAAATATAATATAAGTTAGATGCCTGGTTCTACGCACTTGAGAAATCTCGAACCCTTAAATTTTCTTCCTCAGGGAGCTTCCAAAAAAGGAATAATAAAACAAAGACATAGCTCTACAGAAAGCTAAAGTGGATTGCTTTGGTAGCAAAAAAGCAAAGCAAATACTAAAGAGCATGCAAGGTGATTGGCGACGTCGAGCTCTACATCCACTAAGGGGAAAAATGGAAAAGAAAGGCAGTAGCTATTCTGCAACTGCTTACTTTGAAATTGTGATATGTTCAGAACACCATCTTTGTCCCTGGATCAACATCGACCAGCTCAACCCATAATTGAGTAGTAGGTGTGTTCGTTCATGCTACAAAAGGTCAAAAACTCTATCAAAGAAGGTAAATGAAATATAATATAAGCTAGTTCCCTGGTTCTAAGCACCTGACAAATTTCAAACCCCTCAGTTTTCTACCCGAGGGAGCTTCCATATAGAAGGAAAGAACAAAGACAGATCAATTGAAAGATAATGTGGATTGCTTTGGTGGCAAAGCAAAGCAAAGACTAAAGAGCATGCATGCAAGGCGATTGGCATGCGATCCTAGCCGTGTGCCAAGCTAAGAAGCAGGTTTCCTTGATTTGCACAAGAAGCTGCAGGAATGCCGCTGAGAACGTGAATGCCTTTTCCTCAGCGTTGATCCAAGTATCGATCCACATCGAACTCGTTCACTCAGCCTGGTGGTTTCACATCATCTACTCTTGTCATACGCACACCAACCTCATGGCCTCGCGCGCCTTGCTTGTCGCGGCCATGCACGAGCTGACACTATGCATCATCTGTCCATGGTGATCGATCGACCTGCAAAATGCCACATGATGCCGCCACCAGTTCCATCCATATGTGCTAGCTAGCGCCCACCAGTTTCTCATCGCATGTTCTCAGAATCTCAGTCGTCCCCACCGTAGACTGAGATCCACGAAGAGATCAGTGTTAACAGAGATGGAAGCCCATGGCGCGCTCGACTCGCTCCTGGGCCGCCTCAGCAGCATCCTTCACTACCGGAATCGGGGCCTCTGCCGAGAGCCGGACCCACTCGGCATAGGGCCGTTTGCTCTCGGCACAGCCTGTGCCGAGAGGGAGCTCTCGGCAGAGCGCTCCCGGCACCGCTGGGCCGGCAAAGGCCGCTCTGCCGTGAGCCAGGGCCCAAACTCTCGGCACAGCTGTGCCGAGAGCCCACTTAGCTCTCGGCAGAGCAGTTTTCATAAAACAAAAAAAAAGAAAATCCAAGGGCAGCGGGCCCACCAGCCGGCTGCCCTGGCCCCACCACCACTGCCCACCACCACCACCAGATCCGCCGCCACCACCACCGGCGCCGCCCGCCACCACCGCCGCCGCCCGCCCACCACCGCCGCCGCCGAACACCGGCCACCACCGAACCTCCACCACCACCGTCGTCGCCCACCACCACCACCACCACCGCCCGCCTCCCGCCACCGCGCCTTGGTCGGCGCCACCACCACATCGACCAACGAGAGAGGGAGGGAGGAAGGACCGGAACCGCCGGCCCTAGATCCGGCCGCCCTAGATCCGGCCGCCGTCCCCCGGCCGCATGGCGCCGCCGAGGCCGGAGGAGACGGAGGCCGGCGCGGAGTGGACGGAGGGCGGCGCGGGGTCGACGGGGGGCGGCGCGGGGTCGACGGGGGCGGCGCGAGGTCGACGGGAGGGCGGCGCGGGGTCAAATCCGTCACCCCCGCGCGGGGGATGCGCCGCCGCCCTCGGATCCGCCGCCACCGCGCCTCACCCCCGCCGCCGCTCCTCGCCACGAGGTGAGGGGCGAGCGGAGGGGGGAGGAGGGGGGACGGCGAGGGTGGGGGCGGCGAAGACCGAGGAGCGGGAGAGAGGGAGGAGGCCCTACCGGGGCCGGCCATGGGGGCGGCGGCATGGTGGGAGGCGGCGGCGTGGAGGGGAGAATGGGAGGAGGCGGGGCGGGGGGTGGAGGGAGGCGGCGGCGTGGAGGGGTTAAATAGCTAGGGTTCGGCGGGGTTAAGTGGGCCGGCGGGGAAATGTGGGCCGGCTGGGCCGGAAGGGGCGCTGGGTGGGCTGTCTTTGCCGAGAGCCACGTCAGCCTGCTCTCGGCAAAGAGCCCTCTGTGCCGAGAGCCCGGCTCTCGGCACAGAAAATTTTACTAAAAAATAATTACTAAAATAGCAAATAGATTTGAAAATTTTACAAAAACATACAAAGACACTAATTATGTTGTATATTACATGTAGAAAAGTTTTTATAGTCAAACTCAATTTTGAATTTCTCTAGTACCCCAAATCTAATCACATTAGTTCAAATCTTAGAAACTTCTCGTGAGATGTTCCAGGTTTCTAAGCGACGGACGTGTTCATGTGTTCAAAACATTCTCAATTTTTTTTCACAACCTCCTCATATGAGATCATGAGTACTTAACAAATTTAATGATTTTCAAACTTCATTTGAATTTTATACAATTTTTTACCATTCTACCTTACAATCTTCATCACGATCGGAGAACCAAACGTCCGAAATTTAGCTTTATTTCATGTATATGGTCTTAAAGATGTCTCATGAACATGAATATCATGTTTTCACTAACTTTACTATACAATTTCATGCATTTGCTGTTCATATCGGATATATGCGAAAAATTCCTAAAAAGAAGTAAAATTGTTAAATATATCAAACAAAGTTAAAATTATGCCAAATTTGAACATAAGTTTTATATAAGTGTATGTTGAGGATAGGAAAAAATTGGAGGTAAAAAAGTGATTTTTTAAAATTTCTTTGCCGAGAGCGAAAAAATTTGCTCTAGGCAAAGAAATCTTTGCCAAGTGTTTATTTCTTTGCCGAGAGTTTTTAGTTTGGCTCTCGGCAAAGAAGCCTCTCGTGCCGAGTGTTTTTTCACGTGCCGAGAGTTTTTTATTTTGCTCTCGGCGAAGGCTTCTTTCGCCGAGAGTTTTTTATTTAGCTCTCGGCGCGAAACGAACTCTGCGCAAAGCCTCGGATTCCGGTAGTGCTTGTCGACGAGGCGCGGCTGCTCGGCGGGATTCGCGGCGACGTGGAGTTCATCAGGGACGAGATGGAGAGCATGAACGGCCTGCTCCTCCACCTCACGGAGGCCCAGCACCGAGACCACCATGTCCGGGGGTGGATGAAGCAGGTCGTCGGCCTCACTCGAGACTGTGAAGGCAACGTCGAGCTCTACATCCACTACGTCGATGTCGGGCCCGGTGGAGGTGGCGTTCTCGGATACCTCCGGCGGGTTGTCCGGTTTCTGCGCACTGTTCCAGTGCGTCACCGGATCGCGACGCGGATCCAGGAACTCAAGGTCCGCGCACGCGACGTGGGTGACAGGCGGAAGAGGTACGGTGTCACCGTGCCACCAGCATTGACCATGGCAGGTACCGATGTCGTCGAACCTGCTGGTGATGAGGAAGTTCGTCGGCGGCGACGTGCTGTTCTATTTGATAGTGCTGAACCTCCAGCATGGGCGGACGAAGAGGAGGTTGCAACAAAATGCATCGATACTCTGGTCAAGTGGTTCAAGAGGGAACCAGCACCTGGTACTACAGCTGCTGCAACAGGAGATGATGGGAGACAAGTGAAGGTTTTCTGTATTGTGGGATTATTGGCATATGAAGTTGCAGTCAGAGTGTACGAAAATCACGCCGTGGCCACTTCATTCGACTGCAAGGCCATGAGCAATTCCTGGGAGCTCAAAAGTGCACACGCCACACTAGCCAAGATACTAGAAGAAATAACTGGTGTTCAGCCAGGTCAAGATTGCGAGCTATCACACAAAGAAGAGGACGTGGAGGAGCAACTCGCAATTGAACTTGGGCAGCATCTGAAAGGCAAGCGCTTCTTGATTGTTGTTGATAGGTACTGGCAAAATGATGAGCAGCAATTGAAGTGTTTGCGAGATGCTCTGTTCCGTGCTGCCGATGGGTGCCAACCTGGTAGCGCTATAATCATTACCACAACATGGCATCAACAGGCCCTGTTGTTTTCTCCCAACAAAATCATCAACGCCGCAACTCCACTGGGCGTTTGCAATGAGGATGTTTCTGCATCTTCTGTACGTGTTTCAAGTATGTTACACCAATGACTTTGCAATGAAGATGCTTCTGCATCTTCTGTACGTTAATCCTAACAGAACAGAAGAAGAGCTGCTGAGGTACATCGGCGCCGTCTCAAAGTCCAAGTCGCTGAACAAGAGCATTCCCAGGCAAGCGCTGATGTTCTGCTACAATGAGTTGCCTATCAAGTATAGGAGCTGCCTGCTGTATCTCACCATTTATCCCAAAGGACATGTCATCAGGACTACAAGCTTGGCTAGAAGATGGGTAGCTGAGGGCTTGATCGCTACTACTGCAAGCCATGGAAAACAACGGGTCATAACAGATGAAGCAGAGCACCACTTGGATGTACTTTTCACTCGCGGGTTCATCACCCCCGTGGAAATCGGTCCTGCCAACGACATCAAGAGCTTCACTTTGCACCATGAGGTTGGTGAGTTCATCACCAAGATGGCAGGAGATGTAAACTTTGTGGAGACAAGCCAACCAACAGAATTGGCTCACCACCTTTCCATTCACAACAGGATTGGGTGGCAAAAGTCTCATTCAGAGGGTGACAGCATAGGCATTGTAGCTTCGTCTCCCATCATTGGCTGCTTCACCTCAGTGGAAACTGTTGAAAGTGCTGGATCTGGAAGGCTGCCAGGGTCTGGAGAAGCATCATCTGAAGAGCATCTGCAAGGTACTGCTGCTCAAGTATTTGAGCCTCAGGGGTACTGATGTCATAGAACTTCCAAAGCAAATTCAAGAGCTTCAGTGCTTGGAGACGCTGGACATCAGGCAAACCAAGGTACGGGTACTTGCCAAGAAGCCTATTGTGCTACCACTGCTAAAGCATTTCCTTGCTGGTCACAAGGTTTCTGCAGGCAAAGACACTATGGCATCTGAAGAATCATTTGCTGCAGTAAGCATGCCCCTCGGAATTCAGAAAATGGGAAACATAGAGATACTGTCCCATATCCATGTTACCAACAAGGACAATGAGGTTTCCGGCATCGCTCGGTTGCTGAAACTGAGGAAATTTGGTGTATCCCTTCGAGGTAAAGGTGTCAAGTTAAGTGATATGTTCATTCAGATTAAGAAATTACATAAATGCCTTCGTTCGTTGTCGATCCGAATTGTCAGAACAGCAGATGCTGAAGGTGCTGAAGAGGTAGATGTTTTACCCACCATTCCAGAGTTCATCGAAAGACTGAACATCTGTGGCATCACTAGTGGGCTTGGTCACTCTATTAAAGATCACCATAATCTTGCCAAGATAACACTGAGTGATACTTATTTGAAGGAAGGTGACCTATGTATCCTTGGGAACCTTGGTGGCCTCTGCAGCCTGAGGCTTCAGCATGGGTCATACACCGGAAGTGAGCTCAACTTCAAGAAATGTGAATTCAGAAGTCTCAACTATCTACTTGTCGAGGGCGAAGACATCACCAAAATTAGATTTGCCATTGGTGCAGCTCCTAAGCTCCAGTGGATTGTCTGGACTTTTGCAACCATGGATGATCTTTCTGGAATCGACTGGCTCCCTAGGTTGAAGAAGCTGGTGCTTAACGGCGACTGTGATCTGGACCCGATTAAAGAAGCACTTGAAGGGCATCCTAACAATGCCATACTTGAACATAAGCCATGCCAGCAACGCCAGGGAGAGTAAGCTCTGGTGGCAACCTTGCCCTCATCAGCTCCGGGACCGGGAGTAGTCAATACCTCTTCAGCAACTGCAAGCTTCGATCCTTTGCTAGCAGCCTCGCAATCCTCGAATAAAGATGCAGTCAATACCTCTTCAGCAACTGCAAGCTTCGATCCTTTGCTAGCAGCCTCGCAATCCTCGAATAAAGATGCAGCTGAAGGGGAGCCTGGTCATCTCCTTTCTGCCACATGAATCAGAATTTTATTGTTCCTTCATGTTCCTATTCGGTTGTCTTCCTGCATGTACACCGTCTGTTCTGTTTTAATTCTCTTTACCATCCTGGCCTGAATTTCTGTGCCAAGTGTTGGCCTAGCTGAACTCTAGAGTATTTGGTGTGGGATTTGATTTGCGTGTATTATTTCATCACGAAAACTGCTGTGTATTCGACTTTTTTCGAATTGAGGGATCTCCCCCATTTCCATTGCAGACAACGGAAATCACAACGAGTTCTATCTATTCGACTTATTGACTTTTAATTGATACCGATCGAGTTTGTGTGCTATGCATGATTGACAAAGGAATTACATCTGCTGTAGCTTGTTATATATGTGGAATAGGTGTGGACTGTGCGCTCTATCTAGGACTGAGTCTGGAATCTGGATGCTTCTCTTGAATAAAAATGATGAAAGGAGTGATGGAGCATGCTCTGGTTTGAGCTAATCAGACTATTCCTGCTCACATATATGCCGCATGCTCTGGTTTGAGCATGCAGCTAGCTTTCCAAGAATCACTACCACAACATTTCTTCCAAGTTCCAATCATTATCTGTTACCTGTTACCTGTACAGAAACGAGTCCACGACCGCGTGTGGAGTGGAGTAAGGGCCAGCGCTCGTCGATTTGTCGGAATCCATGACCCCATCGTCGCCGCCGCCTCGGTCCGCGCCGATCGTTCCTCCTCCACCTGATCCTCCAAAGGCCCAAACCTCTACTCCTCCCGGCCTTGCTGATGCCACGGCCGCCGCCGCCGCCGCCGTTGGGGCACCCGCGATGCCGGGATGACGAAGTAATTAACGCTGTCAGCAGGACTCAGGAACTTGTTTGTGCGCTGCAATGGCCTAATGGGCCGACGAAAATCCGGAGACATTCGAGCACCGCCCGGGCCTCGCCGGACCGCTGGGTGCCCGAGATTCCTGTACATCTTCTGGAAGTTTTTTCTCATTGAAACTTCCGCTTCAAGATTGGTGCAAAGTGGCATCCAACAGCGTCAGTCGCCAGGGGCGGAGCCAGAAATCCACCATAGGGGGGGCAAAAGCCATAGGTTTACCGTTTACCGATCTTATAATCATAGTCACATATTAGCATTTTAGTTAACTGATGTAAAGAAACACTTAATTTCTAAGCAGATTGCAAGCACTTGTTGAGCTCTAATTGAAAAAATAGCTTCTAATAAGCAGATAATGGAGATTAGCAGGCATGAACTAATGAATATTAAGTAGATTAGCAGCTTGTTGGGGGGTGCTAGGCCCCCCTCAGTCCCCCCTCCCTCCGCCCCTGCAGGTCGCCTCATACCTCCGGGCGTGCCTCCTCTTTCTTCTACGTTTCTTCTCCCCACGCATCCCCGCGCTCTCCCAGCGGGTGGGAGTGAGCAGGGGCGGCCGGCAGCGAGTTCCCGCAGCCGCAGGCGGTGGTCTAGGCAGCGGCCTTTAGGGCTAGGGTTTCGGGGATTTGGGATTTGGCATCTAAGGTGTCGGCAAACAGGTTGAAAATTGTTCTTCCGGAAATTATAGCTGAGGCGGCTTATAACAGACAACATAATAACAGCTTATGAGTCCATGCACTTTATGAAGAAGAATAGAGATCGAAATAATAGGTTTTATGCCCTCAAGCTAGATATGAGGAAAGCTTATGACCGAGTTGAATGGGAGTACATATGAGCTATCATGATTCAGCTTGGTTTCCATCGTAATTGGGTGGGTATGGTTATGAGACTGGTAACTATGGTTTCTTTCTCAGTGCTTTTTAATGGAGGTCGTCTTGATGCTTTTGTACCATCCAGGGGAATCTGTCAGGGGGACCCAGTCTCACCATATTTGTTCTTGTTAGACTGTCTGCAGTGGCGCCGGTAAAAGGAACGCAACTGGACACCGTGGACGGTGACGTTCGTTTTTAGCGCTCTTTTCTCCGCAGCGGGAGACGGGAAACGCGACACAATCGTCTCGTTCGTCCGCTCGGCCGCCACATTCAGAGTCGCCAAGAGGAACTGAACCGGAACTGAACGCGCGGGGCCCGCGCACCCGCGCGCCATCCCCAACCGCCCCCTCCGCCCTCGAAGCATCCCGCCGCCCACTGCCAGTGACTGGTGCGTCCGTTCATCGCCGGCACAGAAGGGGAGAGAAGGGAGGGAAGCAGATGCACCACCGGCTTGCTCGACCCGGGAGCAGCAGAGGCGGAGGAGATCGCTGGCCGACGTCGTCCGAACCTACTGTGAGGGCCGCTGTCGTCCCTTCGTGCCGCCGCTGCAGAGGAGATCCGGGGAGGAAGACGAGCCAACGTGGAGCTCGAGGCCCGTCTTCCGTCGCCGGGTCTCAGCACAGGAGGAGGCGGAGGAGGGGCGCTGCCGCCCCTCTCGCACCGCCGTCAGACGAGGGCACGAGAGGAGGCAGAGGAGGAGGGCCGCCTTGCTCGCCATGGATCTGTCGCGCCGGTGCTGGAGGTCGGGCCACCGTACTGGAGGCTTCCGCGCCGCCCCTGCTCAAGGCCGCGGGGGAGGAGGACCTCCGGGCCTGCATGGCTGGGAGCTCGATCTGCACGTGGATCCTCCGTGGTCCTCGCGCCCTTCGTCTTCAAGCTCTAGGAGACGGCGCGACCAGGAGAGGAGGCGGCGAGCTCGGGAGGGAGGGGCGGCGCAAGTTCCTTGCTCCACCCCGTCACCGCCGCTGCCCCTGTCTCTCCGCCACCAGGAGCCCACCGCCGGCGTGGGGATGCAGAGATGGATGCCGGGGTAGGTGGGTAATTGGGAAGGAGAGAGAGAGTGGAGAGAGGTGGTGAAAAGAGTATGACACGTGGGGCCCGCATTTGGTAGTTTGTTTGGAGTTTGAGGCATAGAGGTTGACGAGTGCAGAAAATCTGGAACTGGACTGGAAAACTTAGATGACTAGGCGGGAATATTCCTTTTAGGGGATGAGTTTGGAGGTTGACGAGTGCAGACAGTCTTAGTAGCGGAGGGCCTTTCATGCCTCTTAAAATCTAGAATTCAGTCATCGAACCTCAATGGAATTTGCGTGACTCCATCAGCCCCAATGGTCAGCTACCTCCTTTTTGCAGATGACAGCCTGCTGCTTTTCAAGGCGAACAGGGAGAGTGCGGTTGAGGTGATGGAGTGCTTAACATCTACTGTCAAGACTCTGGACAATAGAAACATGGAAAAATCATCTATACATTTTGCTAAGGGAGTAAGTGCGAGCATGAGACAGGATATCAAGGAGGTGCTTGGAGTTCACAACGAGGCTCTTAGCGAGAAGTACCTTGGCATGCCTAAGGATGTTGGCGCCGCCACAAATGGGGCTTTCAAGTATTTAAAAGATAGAATGTGGAACAAGGTTCAAGGGTGGATGGAACAAATTTTGTCGGAGGATCCTACCCTTGAGTTGGATGATTCATTTGATGATACCAACGGACGCTTTGTGAGGAGAATTCAAGAGGCGAGAGACCGCGAGAGGCCTTGAAGAGGATGACGGGAGGCAAGGCATTGGGACTCGATGGTATCCCCATTGAGGTGTGGAGATGCCCGGGTGCCGAGCGGTAGTTTGGTTAACTAAGCTTTTTAACCTTATTTTTCGGTCAAACAAGATGCCTAAAGAATGGAGGAGAAGCATATTTGTACCGATCTTCAAGAACAAGGGAGACGTTCGAGTTGTACGAACTACCGTGGAATTAAGTTGATGAGCCATACGATGAAGCTGCGGGAGAGGGTTATCGAGCATCGCCTAAGAAGAGGGACGAGTGTGACCCAAAATCGGTTTGGGTTCATGCACGGTAGGTCGACCATGGAGGCGATTTTCTTAATACGCCAATTGATGGAGAGATATAGGGAGCGAGAAGAAGGACTTGCACATGGTATTTATTGACCTCGAGAAGGCATACGACAAAGTGCCGAGACACGTCATGTGGTGGGCACTTTCGGAGAAGCACAAGGTCCCAACTAAGTATGTTAACCTCATCAAGGATATGTACGGGGATGTGGTGACGTGTGTCCGGACATGCGATGGCGATACTAGTGATTTCCCAATTAAAATAGGACTACATCAAGGGTCGGCGTTGAGCCCTTATCTATTTGCTTTGGTGATGGATGAGGTCACAAGGGACATTCAAGGTGATATCCCCCGGTGTATGCTCTTTGCCGATGATGTGGTGCTAGTTGATGAGAGTAGGGCGGGGGTAAATAGGAAGTTAGAACTGTGGAGGCATACGTTAGAATCGAAAGGGTTTAGACTTAGTAGGACCAAGACCGAGTACATGAGGTGCGACTTTAGCGGTACGACGCGTGAGGAGGGAGACGTCACCCTTGATGGGCAAGTGGTGACCAAGAAGGATACTTTTCGGTATTTAGGTTCGATACTACAGAAGGATGGCGACATCGACGAAGATGTTAGGCATAGAATTTCACTCGGTTGGTTGAAATGGCGTCAAGCCTCCGGCGTCCTCTCGTGACAAAAGGGTGCCTCGAAGCTAAAAGGTAAGTTTTATAGGACGGTGATTCGCCCGGCGATGTTATACGGTGTGGAGTGTTGGCCTAAAAAAAGGCGACATGTCCAGCAATTGAGTGTGGCGGAGATGCGTATGTTGCGTTGGGTTTGTGGGCACACGAGGAGGGATAGAGTACGGAACGATGATATTCGGGACGGGGTCGGGGTGGCGCCAATTGAGGAGAAACCGATCCGGCATCGGTTGAGATGGTTTGGACATGTCCAACGAAGGCCTCCGAGGCTCGGTGCGTAGTGGGGTCCTAGAGCGGGACGACAATGTGAAGAAAGTTAGAGGTCGACCTAAACCGACCTCGGGATGAGTCGGTTAAGAGAGACCTTAGGGAGTGGAATATCTCCAAGGACTTAGCTTTGGATAGGGGCGCTTGGAGACTAGCCATCAACGTTCCCGAGCCATGACTTCTTCTACGTGTCTTTATGTTGATGGTACCTTTGGGTTTCATATCTAGCCTACCCCGACTTGCTTGGGACAAAAGGCTAAGTTGTTGTTGTTGTTGTTGAAGAAAAAGAGGTCATTATTAAGACGGTGGCACAAGTGGTGCCAACCTATTCAATGTCTTGCTTTAGGTTGCCAGGGGGACTATGCCAGCATATCGACAGCCTGCTCAGAAGCTTTTGGTGGGGGAGCAAGGCTGGAAAGAGGAAGACGTGTTGGGTGGCTTGAGGAAATTATCACACCTGTTTTTCCAAAGGAAACCATGTGCATAACTATATGTATGCCATGATTTATTTTCATACATATAGTGACATCTAAGTGAATACATAAACAATATCATGTAAAGAAAGAGAAAGATTATCAGAGATATACGCTTTATCCTGGAAACGAAGGCACCAAACTCCACAAGCAATCGACTGGGGGTTGCATACGCCTAGCACCAGCAACATCTTCATAGCAGCTTCTTCTTTCTGAGCAACAGTGTTTATAGCAAGGTGAGCACATGTCATACTCGACAAGTGTGGGGAAAGTATGAATGCAAAGGCTTAAGCAAGGAAAGTCTGAAAGGTTGACTACATTAAGAACTTTTAGTTGGTCAAATTTTATTAACACCTGATTACTAGTATAGTATAAGTATATACCAACCCACATTAAGCATAAAGGTAAGAGATACACCATAAGAATATGGCAAGCATAGTCATGACCACAATTTAAGTCCATCTTCAAGTTCAATTATCATGTAAGTGTCCAGACCGCTCTTGATCGTGAGCACAGCTAACCGACTAGTTTTACACTCTGCAGATGTTGTACACTTTGACCACAAGTCACGTAAAAGCTCCGAAGAACTTTGAACCCAACCACGCGATGCCGGCCAAGCACCATACCACACTACCGAGGTGTGGTTGCATAGGGACACTACGATGCCTTTACAAAGGTTACCAGCAAGTTGTGACCCACAAGGTCCAAATCAGTTAGCAAGGTATAAAGTCCGCTAGCAGGTCAATACCCCACCATAGAAAGAACTCACCCAACCCCCTGCTAGAGCGAGTCCATACCCCGCAATACCCCCCGATCCCTCATCCTTATCAGGTAAGGTCACCCCAAGCTAAAGTTCCTAATTAATTGGCCAAGACCAGTGCCCGTTTAGTCCTTGTGGTTGCACTGTTTTCGTGGGTGGTTCTCCATGTTCCGATTAAACATTGTGATCTTGTATTAACCAGAGATATATAATATAAAGGTAAAGCAAGTTTATCATTAATGTTCATTAAAACCACCATAACCCAAAGTATATCAGCTAAGCAAGAGCTACCCAACATAAAGGTAAACCCAGGTTGAGAATAAATGATCATAAGGACAAGGATAAACCTTAATAGGTCCCATCAAATTAAATGCAAGCATATGCAAAGTGATTAATCATAGTTATTGGGACAAAAGAACAAGGACACATTTTCCTTTAACTTGAGTAATGACGTTGCTCAGAATGTCTTCAGTTCTTGCTCTTCAAAGGTCTCGAACCACGTTTATTCTACTTGCATCAACAATTGGCACAAGCATACAAAGCAAACAAACAAGCAAACTAAGAACAATGCAGTAATCAAAGATAAGCTTTAAAAGAACACACTAAAGGGATAGGCTTAGATCCTATGGATCACTAGCACATAAATCGTGTTGAGAAGGGAAAGGCTTGGTTAGCTTAAAAGAGATGGTTGTGGAAGGTTGATCATAAACTAGGACCGGTAACATCATACTGAGATAGATCTTGATAAAGAACGTCTATCCAACTATTTGCATATGTGACATGAAAGACTATGTGAGCTATGTTTATTTTAATAGAAAAACATATGTATACGATATTAAGGAAACATCCTAATTGAGATTAAAAAAAGTTAAATTTTATTTACAAAATGAATGTGAAGAACTAGTCATCTTTTATTTATAAATATTCATGTATAAATTATACTAATTAAACATTTAATTTAGAAAAGATAAATTATATGAATAATCTAAACATAACTTTATGATTCGAGTGGATCATATTATTATTCAAAACATCATTACATTGGTGTTAATCAAATTAACATTTATTATAAAAGCCGATGTAATGCCTACATAAATTTTAATTAGAGAAGATTAATTGTTATTAAACAAGTTAACATTTGGTTTACGAAAACCGAGATAAAGATCTAATTATCTTTTATTCAGAAAAACATGTGAAACAAACATTACTCAAATTAATATTGATTATGAAAAACGGTGTATAGCACTATATATGTTTTATTTGGAAAAGACATGTTTACTAAGCATTAATCAAAATCAATATTAAATTAATTTTCACAAAACAAACATGTTGAAATCTCACTACTACCGTATACTTTACATCATTATGAACCTAACACAACTTGAACGGATTAAAACGGAGGTAAAACATAGATTTTATGAGATAAACAAGATTGGAGGACTTAGTTGTTATTAACTATAGATCTCAGGGGTTTAGCAAAGAAGACCTGCAAGACACATTGAATAGTGCTCGCGAAAAGATCTAAAACCAGGGTTAGATTTTAAAAAGTCTCAGGTGGGGTTTATGTGAAGAAGGTGGGTTTTTCGTAGGGGGTTTTCCACAAAAGATACAAGACACAAAAGAACTTGAAAGATTAAATGATTACACAGGGATCCAATCACAAAGCCGCCAACTCATCTTCTTCCTCTGGTTCGTGAAGGACAGAAGCTCCTGTGCGGACAGGAACTCCAGGGACATGCAGCGGCGCTTAAAAAAACATGCAGCTGTGGGTCGGTTCGAACCATCGATTCGTCCATCTGCTCCATATCAGAAGGCGTCCCTGCAGGATCATGCGGGTCCCATCTGCTTTCATGTCAGCATTGTCCCATCCAACACGCAGACGTCGATCTGCTAGGCTACAGAAGATTGTGTGCTACTCTGACAGAATCACAGAACGGACGGCGGCGGATCCGATAGCTCCATGTTCGCCCTCCCCCATCTCTCTCATATCGGTCCTCCCTGGTTTTGCCCACAGGTCGCAGCAGCGGCGGCTGGATTGTGGTGGTGGCGTGCGGCTGGAGGTGGAGGTCTAGTCGTGGTGGCTGTGACGAGCAGAGGTCCTCCAGCGAAGGGCCACGGCGGCCGACCGGTGGGGGCCGTGTGATGAATTTGACTTTTTTTCATATTTTTTTCAAAAAATTTTTGTCGAGAGCATAAGTTTACTCATGGCACACCTTTACCGTGAGTCTGAGCTTCGGCTCATGGCATAAGGCTTTTTGCCTGTATAACTTTATCGTGATCTTTACCTTTTTTTTCAATGAGGAACCGACTCGCAGCAAAGGAGCCGTTTCGGCTAGTGCTAGCTTCATTGGTTGTGCACCCTGACCAACATTTGAGTTCCTTCCACCTCAAATTTGAGTGTTTATTTCTTCTTATTAATCAAAACAACATAACTCCTCCTAGGTTTGTCCTATTCTTTTCCAGGCATTGAACACTCATTCTTCTTCCTTTTTTCAAGAATACATTTATTTTTTCTTTTAGGAGAATACGAAGGAAAACTTAATTCTTTTTTCACATTATCATTATATCCGGCGTTTTTGTGAATTAGCAATGCACATCGCATGCTATCATTGTCAACTATATATATTGATTGATGAAAACTTCGGGGGACCTTACGGCTCGGTGCCGAGTTTGGACCATCGAAGTGGGAATCTATACGCTTAGTGATCTTCACGAATTAAGGCAAGAGTCACGAACGGACCAAGTCAAAGGCGCGACGTCATAAGTCCGGGTTCGAGGTGTGGACTAATGGCAAGCTTGTAAATATCTGAAGTTAGCTTCGTAAATTACGGGATGTAAAAGACATTCATGTAAATGTTCCCATTTAGAATATTCCTTAGATCTGAGGGCAATATTGGAATGTAAAAGTACATTCGTCTCCATACAAAAGGGGACGGAGGCACGTGTAAATGGGTTCACAACTTTGGAGAACAAGTCATACTTTCGGAGATTTATTGTCTCCGCGTTCTCAGATTTCTTCTTGCGTATATTATTGAATATCTTTTCGGGGTTCCATCCGATTTTTGAATCCCAACGGCCTTAGGGCACTCCCAATGGAGTATTAATGGTAGTTTCTATCTCTATTAAATAGCTTGCCAACTAAGCAAAATGATGATGTGTCACCTTAATTAATGAAGAAAGAGAGTACAAATCATAGAAATGGTTTCCTCATGGAGAAACCATGTCTACTCCTGAACCAATGCACAAGAAACCATGAATTCGCCATTGGGAAGAAACCACTCCTTTCTATGGGGTTAATGCAATGCTCCTCATTGGTCAAATTAGGGGAGAGAAAGAGAAAATAATTATTGCTCGAAGACACTACCACTGTGGAGAGTAGTTTCTATAGATGATTTCTTGTGTTATAGAAGCCGTGTTAGTTTCCACCGTTGGGACTGCCCTTAGAGTTTTTCATTTCAAAAGTACCCATTGCAAATCAAGCTGCGCTACTTGAACTCATCTCAAATCCTAGTTGAAATATTATAATACGCTCAACCCACGTGAGGATAGATCCACCCACGTGGCCACGTGACGTTCTCGTGCTCCCCGCCACCAATATCAAACGCACCTGCAGGCTGCAGCAAAGCCTCGATGTCCACAGTCCACCCCAACGCCACCCAACCCTGCAGACCACCACCACGCAGCTGCTAGCATTGACGGATCGAGCCAGCCAATGGCAGCGGCGACGACCGGCGAGTCGACCCCCGGTGCGGCGGCCCGTAGCCCGGCCTCTTCGCCGGAGAAAAATACGGACGCCGACAAGCTTCGCTTCATCGAGGAGGTGACCACGAACGCGGACGCCGAGCAGGAGCGCGTGCTGGCCGAGATCCTCGCCCGCAACGCCGATGCAGAGTACCTCGCCAGCAAGTGCGGCCTCGCCGGCGCCACCGACCGCGCCACCTTCCGGGCAAAGGTTCCCGTGGTGGAGTACGAGGACCTGCTGCCGTACATCCGCCGCATCGCCGACGGCGACCGCTCGCCCATCCTGACGGGGCCGGCGAACCCCGTCACCGAGTTCTTCACCAGCTCCGGCACCTCGGGCGGCGAGCGCAAGCTCATCCCCACCGTCGAGGATGCGTTCCACCGCCGCTTGCCACTGGGCGGCCTCGTCAAGCCCGTCATCAACCAGTAAGTTACTAATACTTCATCTAGCTGCTTGTACGTTAGTACGTACTTTGTACTAGCAGTAATGGCGGCCGTAGAGCATGCCCTGAACAACGCCGCGACACGCGTGCTGTGCAGGTATGTGTCTGGGCTGGACGAGGGGTGCGATCTCTACTTCTACTTTTCCAAGTCGGAGACGACGACACCGGGAGGCCTGCCGGCGCGGACGTTCCTCACGAGCTTGTTCAAGAGCGACGCTTTCCCTCGCGGCGCCCTCACGAGCCCCATGGCAGCCATCCTCTGCCCAGACGCGTTCCAGAGCATGTACGCGCAGGTGCTCTGCGGGTTGTGCCAGCGCCGTCGCGTGGTGCGCGTCGGTGCCGTGTTCGCCTCCAGCCTCGTCCGGGCCATCCGCTTCTTCCAGCAGAACTGGGAGCAGCTCGCCGCCGACATCGAGGCCGGTGTGCTCACCGACCGCGTCGCCGATGCGTCGGTGCGCGAGGCCGTCGCCGGCGTCCTCCGGCCGGACCCCGAGCTCGCCCAGCTCATTCGCGCCGAGGTCTCGGGCTCCAACGGCAGCGGCATTATCGCACGCATGTGGCCCAACACCAAGTATATTGACACGATCGTCACTGGCTCCATGGCGCAGTACGTCCCGGCCCTGAATCACTACACCGGTGGCTTGCCGACCATCTCCATGATGTACGTGTCATCGGAAGCCACCATCGGAATCAACTTCCAGCCGATGTGCGACCCGTCCGAGGTGTCCTACACCATCATGCCCACCACGGCCTACTACGAGTTCCTCCCTGTGAACGACGCCGCCGCCGCAGACGCAGGACAGGCGGCGAGCCACCAGCTCGTGGAGCTCGCCGGCGTGGAGGCCGGGCGCGAGTATGAGCTGGTGGTCACCACCTACGCCGGGCTGAACCGGTACCGCGTCGGCGACGTGCTCCGGGTGACGGGGTTCCACAACGCCGCGCCGCGGGTCCAGATCGTGCGCCGCAGCAACGTGGTGCTGTCCATCGAGTCCGACAAGACCGACGAGGCCGAGCTGCAGCGCGCCGTAGAGCGCGCGTCGGCGCTGCTCCGCCGCCGGACCGGCGCCGCCGTGCTGGACTACACGAGCCGGGCGTGCGCCGAGACCATTCCGGGGCACTACGTCATCTACTGGGAGCTGATGGCCATCGGCGACGGGGGAGAGAGCGTGGACGACGACGGCGGCGACGTGCTGAGCCGGTGCTGCCTGGAGATGGAGGAGGCCATGAACTCGGTGTACCGGCAGAGCCGGGTGGCGGACGGCTCCATCGGGCCGCTAGAGATCCGGGTCGTGCGGCCGGGCACCTTCGAGGAGCTCGCCGACTACGCCGTCTCCCATGGCGCGTCCATCGGGCAGTACAAGGTTCCCCGCCGTGTGACCGCACCGGGCGCCATTCAGCTGCTCGACTCGTACGTCATCTCGAGCCATTTCAGCCCTGCCTTGCCGCACTGGGCACCGGCTCACACGTTGAACTCGACCGGGGACTGAATGAAATGTCCCCTGGTCAAGGAGGACTCGACCACGGATATGCAATAATATGCAACAATAGGAAATTGAGGAGAACTCAGGTAGAACATAGAAGTGGCCGTGCATACTGCCTTCTTCGATTTGTGTCAAGCAAAATTATAAAGAGAAAAAAAAGGTGGTTTTGATGTCTTCACAGCACAAGGGTTGACAAATATGAGAAAGTTCGTCATGGCAAAAATGGTTCAATCTTGGTTCACAAAAATTATTTGTCGTTTTGACTTTTCTAGATACAGTTTTGTTTAGGGGGCATCCCCACATTAATTTCATTGAAGGACCTTGTGTAGGTAAAAATGTTACAAGATTTTCGGCAACAAAAACATGGAGAAGTGATACACCCAGATACAACACTGGCATTATACACAGTTCCAAAGAAAAGGTACACGTCGAAGAACATCCACCAGTCATAGACTAGAGCCACCATTGAACAACATATTCGCCAGAGAGTCATCACTGCACATCCATACCATCCCTCGTAGTTTGGCCGCTCCATTGTCACCCTCCATCCGAGAGTAAGGCCAATGAAGTAGGGACCAAGGAGGGAGAAGGTGCACAAACAAGAACTCATGGGACATGATGATCCCCCTTGAAGTTGATGGCAGCACCTATAGCACATCCAGGGTCCATCCACCGCCATCCTACATCGTACAAGGGGAGGAAGCCTCATAGGGGGATAACGGAACGATGAAAACACCACCCGACATAAGATTTGGTGACAACGGGAGCATCGACAGAGCGGGAGGCGCCAAATGGCGGACACTCGTTGACGCAAAATCTGCACCCTACGTCAAGCACACAGCAAGCCGAACAAGCTAGCTTCACACGCGAAAAGATTCCAAGACGTGCCAGTCAATTTTTCCTGAAAATTAACAAAAGACAAAGTAGTTAAATTCCAAAGCTTGGAACTTGCCGGGTGGTACCAGACAGTTCCATATTTACGGCTATAAAGCCAAGTGAGATGACATATAGCTACGATAAGCTATCTGCCAACAAACTAGAAACCATTCGGGAACTTCAAAACGTAAAACAGAACATAGCCGAACGGATGATGTAAGCATGACGAAAAATCGGTCTTTACTTGAACGAAGTTACACATGCACAAAGCCATGACCGATCCTCAAGGATAAATAACGACAAACAATAAATGAAGTAAAGCATGATCATAAACATGTAATAAACAAGCATGCATAGGCCCAAAGCACTAGTCTACCACATGTCTAGGTACTTTAAAACCCGTCAAGCATGATGCCAAACAAATCTATCCACCGCATGATACAACCTATTTGAAAATCACACCACTAACCACAAATAGATCTATCCACCGCATGATACAATCTAAATATGGAATGCTAAAAGCATCAATATTTAAAACATAGCTTATAAGCACGTTTCACTCGTGAAAGCATAACCGAATACGTTGAACAGTACCGAATCGGGGTCCATGAAGATGGAACAACCATCGCCAACGATGATAAATCTATCGATTGAAATAAGAATCTAATCCACCGGATGATTAGCTTTAAGACAACCCAAAAACCTCGCATCTACCACATGATACCCGTTTCGTCAAGATTCACACAAAATTAGCAAGCTTGAACCCGCAACATGTAACAATCTAGATTGGATCGGTTTCGGCTATTTGACAAACACGTGATCCACGTGCCTTTTGAGGCAAGATATGAACGTGCGATGTAAAGATCACGAAACAAGATAAAGCCGATCCAAATCAATCTAAATTGGGCAAAAGAGTGTTACACGAATTTAAACATAAAGTAAAAACTCGAAGCAACATAGGGTAACTTAATGAATCTATTGGATCTTGCCAAAATCCAATAGAGCCGATAACTAGCTCCAAGCTAGATCTTAGCCCACCGCATGGCTCATGACATAACAAGAAACCCTCTTGAACCAAGCTTAAATCTACCACATGATACTAAGCATGGTAACAAAACTACTTGCATCACGATCTAAATCTACCGCATGATACTAGACATGATACAAGGTTGCCGGTACTTACGGAGGTCGACGGATCGATGAACCCTCTCGAAGAACTCGACGACACGACAAAGGACTTAAGAGTTTGGCGTAAAGCCGGTTTGTTATGAAATGTTTCGAATACAATTACATACATCCAGGGTCTATATTTATACCCTGTCATGGCATGACTCCAAATGGACTACGAGCACAATATTTGATACCTAATTTATCTCTAAATGCGATCACTTATCCATCCATTCGTCCCTTCCGCTCGGGCCACGTCATCACGCAATCCCGCAAAATCAGCGCAAACAGTTTCCCTGCCGAATGAAAGCCAACTGCCGACTGCGAGCCCCTTTGCCGAATCTTTTTGGAGAGACCTTCCTTCTTCCGGACGGATTTTTTCACCAAGCTAGGCCCACAAATCAGACTCCTTCCTGTACCAAATTTTGGTGTTAACATATGCCCCTTCAATTACGGGATAAAAGTGATTTTATTCCGAAATTGACTCCGATTGCCAACGTCTTCAAATTGAGTCTCGTTCAACACCTATTCTCTCTCCTTGCAATCCATCGGAGCTTCCGTCCGGATCCAAACCCTAGGTCATCTTTTCCCCAAGCTCAAATCCCCAATGGCAGGTCAAAATCAAGTCGCTCAGGTAAATTTCATCCCCGTAAGCTTCATTCGGCATTAACATTTCAATTATTACCTAAGATTTCTTCCCCGCCTTCTCTTAACAGGAGCTTTGCACCGAGCTTTTAATCCGCACTGAGGCTAATTCGACGTCTTATTTCCTCGGTCCTATGGGAATTTCCGCTCCTCGCGAGTTTATTGCGGCCGAATCCCAAAGAATTCCTTTCAAAGCGGCTTTATCTAAGCCTTCCTCGTGGCGGGGACGCCTTCAAGAACCGGCCTTTGCCCCCAATTGCGAGGCCGGAGAAATGTCACACCCGATTTTACAAGGAAAACCGAATGCATCTCATATGTGCGCCGGGATCATTTACACACACATGATAGACAAAACGAGAGTAATACCATTTTCGTAATAAAACGTACAAGAGTTTAAACCAAGTATGATAACCATTATTACATCCATAGGGGTGGACTCAAAGGTCCGAACACGACGATAACTAGACGACGACGAGCAACTCCATCGTTGACATCCACGGGCATGATGACGCGGGGGATCCGCATGCCTAGAACTCCTCGAAGTCACTCCGGTACTTGTCCTCGCCTCCGACGTTCTCCTGCGAACGGCGGTAAGCAAGGGTGAGCACACTTATGGTTGGTGCTCAGCAAGTGGGGGAAACAATGCAAGGCTATCAAGGATAGGCTATGGTTCACAGCGGTAAGCATTTTATAAGTTGGTCAAGTTTTATTAGCAAGCACCTAATTACTAGGTGTAAGTGTATACCAACCCACTTAACCTTAAAAGAAACCTCAAACCAAACCACAAACCCATGATTTGCATTAATCTTCAAGTTTATTAATCATGTGAGGGTCCAAGCCGCTCGTGACCGTGAGCACGGCTGATCGATCAGTTTTACACTCTGCAGAGGTTGTACACTTTACCCACAGTTCGTGTTCCCCATCTTGCCCGGGTTAGCTAGACCCTTAAACACTTCCAAGGTGAGTGGCTAGGGGTCCACTACAAAGCCTTTACAAAGGAAAGAAGAGAAACCAACAGCCCGCAACAAGCATAGAGGACGGAGCGGGCCATAACCCTCCCTAGTGGTCAACACCTTAGCCAAGGTCGCTACCCCAAAAGGACCGGGCTATACCCCTTCAACTCCGGCCCCCGTGCCCCTCTCGGAAAAGAGCAATCAGCTAACCCACTCTCCTAATTAATTGGCTAAGCCGAGCCATGTGGACTGTGGTTGTACTATTATCTTGGGTGGTTCTCCATGTTCCGATTATATATCAAGTTATCTTACTTTAAGCACAAGCACATATATAAGCAAACCGAGATGTATAACATAAACAAAGCATAACCAAACTCATGTAGAGCAAACTAAGCATTTATCTACCCCAACCATTTGTTTAAATAGGGTTGATCAAGGTAAAGTGGTAAAGCATCTAGTCAAGACCTTAGTTAGGTGTTTGCCCATCGGGTTTATGCATAACAACATGAATAGTAAACATTGTTTAACATGCGGTGTCATAGGTTCAAAAAGATAATGCAGAGGGGGAAAGCCACTTGCCTTCCTCTACGTGCTGAGTGAAATCCTCCTCGAAGACGAGTTCTTCCCGATCACCTCCGACGGGGAGCTCGGACGAAATAGGCACGATATCTACGAGTCACACATGAACAACAAACAATAAATAAAACAGCACACCAAACAGTAACAAAACTGGTAAATTTGTTGATTAAAAGATTCTACTCGTCGAGACGATCATTTCGGTATATAGAACGCTAAAAACGTAGTTAAAATGAGAAAGATATGATTAAAACAGTTTACAGGGGCCTATCTGCAAGAAAACTAAATTTACAGGGCTGTTTATAAATAAAATCAGGGGCTAAAACATATTTATAAATTAAATCAGAGGGGTTTATATGCTAAAAGGATGAAAAAGGACCTTTATATAAAGAATCTAGGCTGGCCAGGGGCTAAAGCATAAAAATCAGGACCTATCTGTGACAATACTCTAGGGTGGAAGGACCGGCTTGCAAAAACATAAAAGTTCAGGGGCTCTTTAAGCTAAACGGCTCGGCTGAGCCATGGATCGCTGATCCAACGGCCAAGGATGCCGTGGACCGAGCCGTGGGCGCGGTCCATGGGTCCACGGTGGACCGGCCTCATCAAATGAAGGGATACGCGATCCTGTCCGCTCATCGCAGATCAGACGGTCTGGAACGCGTGCAAGCGAGGGCGGCGGCGGCGGCGCCGGGAGCACGGCGGTGCGCGGCGGCGGCTTTGCCGGCGCAACCCAAGACCGAGGCCGTGGGGCACCGTTTCGCGCGCGAGCGAGCCCTACACGTGGGCTGAGCGGCATGCGCACCCCTCCAGGGGTTTAGGGTGGCGGATCGTGCTACCACGGCGGCCGGCACCGAAGGGGGGCGGCGCGGGGTTCGCCGGCGTGCGGCGGCGGGTGTTGCGGCGGGAGTTCGGGGGAAAAATCAACCGGGATGTTGATGCTCACCACATGAAGAAGCGTGGAACGTGTTCACGAGCAAGAAAGAGACGGCGGCGAGGAAAAACGTCGACGGCGGCGAGCTCCGGCGGAAACAGGGGCGCGAGCTCCACGTGCGGCCGACGCGCGCGATGAGGAAGGCGACCTGCAGCAGGGGAACTCGATGAGCATCAAGCGCATCGCAAAAACATGGAAGAGAGGAAAGGAGAAGCCCTTCACCGACGACGAGCAACACCGGCGGCCAACAATGTCTTGGTGGCCGGGGAGCGACGGCAAGGGCGCAAGCGAGTGCGTGGGGCGATGCTATGCCCTGCTCGGGTGGGAAAAGAGGAAGGCGTGCAAGGCCACGAGCACACGTTCTTAAAGGACAAGGGAAGGGGAAAAAGGAAGTGGCGGCCGTGCCTATGGCCATGGGGGCGCCGGCGGCCGGATTCCAAAAGATTGGGGGCGGGATTAAAGGAAACCGATGAGGATTAAAGGGGGGGGTAACTAATCCCTGGTGCTCCGGCGCTTGATTGACCGCCTTGATGGCCAGAGGGAGCAAAGGAAGGCGGGCGGGCGCAGCGGGATCCGCGGCGGCGCCGCCGTGCAGAGGAAAGGAAAGGGGAAGGGAAAGGAAGGGGAAGCGCCGACAGGTGGGGCCGCAACGTCGGTGGCTCGGTGAAAAAGAAAAAGAGAAAGGGAGAGGTGGGTGGCATGGGAGGCGGATTGGGCCGCCGGGCCGAAAGGGAGCCCTCGGGCTGTTTTCTTTTTTTCTCTTCCTTTTTCAAACTTCATTTTCAAATCATTTTTCATCTCAAATCCAATTCAAACTTTTCCAAACTTTTCTCAAGAATTTTATAAACTTTTTAGAAACCACACAAGCAACCAAAAACCATGCAAGCCAACTGATGATGCACATACACTTGTTGTCTCTAAGTTTATTAAATTATCTTTAATATTGTTAGAGCTCAATTTAAATAGCAATTTAATCTCCTTAAATCCTTAAGACTAATTTAAGTTGCTAAGTAATTTTAGTGATGGAATTTTAGGGTGTCACAAATCCTACCCCCTTAAAGAGAATCTCGTCCCGAGATTCGAAGACTTAGAGAACAGTGAGGAAAGTCTTCCTTGAGTTCATCCTCTCTTTCCCAAGTTGCCTCTTCCTCGGTATGATGACTCCACCGCACTTTACACATTCTAATGATCTTACTCCCGGTAACTCTTTCGACACATCCAAGATCTTAACGGGGTATTCTTTGTATGTCGGGTCATTCTCCATTTGAATATCCTCTAACTGTACCGGTTCTATTCTAACCTCACTTGTACATTTCTTTAGTTGTGATACATGAAATACGTCATGAACTCCTGGTAACTGTGCTGGCAACTCTAACTGGTATGCTACTTCTCCTTTCCGTTCCAAAATTTTGAAAGGTCCGATAAATCGAGGTGATAACTTCCCTCTGACATTAAACCTTCGTAATCCCCGAATAGGTGACACTGCGAGGTATGCATAATCACCGACTTCCAATATCACCTCTCTTCTCCGAGGATCAGCATAACTCTTCTGACGCGACTGTGCTACTTTAAGATTCTCCCTTATGATTTCAACTTGTTTTTCTGCTTCTCGTATGCTGTCTGGCCCAAAGAATTGTCTTTCACCAGTCTGGTTCCAAAACAACAGTGTTCTACACTTCCTTCCATACAGAGCTTCAAAAGGTGCCATTTTGATGCTTCGGATCGATAGCTGTTGTTATAAGCAAACTCTGCATAAGGCAAACTCTTATCCCAACTGCCACTATTCTTCAACGCACAAGCTCTCAACATATCCTCGAGTATCTGGTTTGTTCTCTCCGTCTGCCCATCTGTCTGAGGATGGTATGCTGAGCTGAAGTTTAACTTCGTATCCATCGATTCATGTAACTTCTGCCAAAACCGTGATGTGAACTATGTGCCTTGATCTGACACTATCTTCTTCGGTACCCTGTGCAAACACACTATCCTTGAATTATACAACTCAGCTAGCTTCACTCCTGTATAGGTTGTCTTTACTGGAATAAAGTGCGCTACCTTGGTTAATCTATCCACAATAACCCGTCACGAGTACGAGGTAATCCCACTATGAAATCCATACCGATTTCTTCCCATTTCCACTCGGGTACCTTCGAGGCTGAAGCAATCCCCGCTGGTCTTTGATACTCGGACTTCACTCTTTGACACACATCACACAAAGCTACATGAGCTACTACATCTTTCTTCATTCCATACCACCAGTATCTCTCGCTTCAAGTGCCGATACATCTTGGTACTACCGGGGTGTATAGAGTAAGCCGAATCATGTGCTTCCTTCAAAATAGCTTCTCTCAACTCCTTGATCTCGGGTACACGGATCTCGTTCTTAAACCACACCGTTCCTTGCTCATCTTCTCTCGAATTCCGGAACTTTGCCTAACTTAATCAACTTCCCGTATTCTCGCAATCTTGGCGTCGATCAACTGTCCCTTCTCGATATCCTCGCTCAAGTGTCGACTCAATCTCTAATGTCGAGTCTCACTCGAAGCAACCATTCCCAAGTTAAGTTGTCACACCCGATTTTTTACAAGCAAAACCGAATGCATCTCATATGTGCGCCGGGATCATTTACACACACATGATTAGACAAAACGAGAGTAATACCATTGCCGTAACAAAACGTACAAGAGTTTAAACCAAGATAACATCCTTTATTACATCCATAAGGGTGGACTCGAAGGTCCGAGCAAAACGATAACTAAACGACGACGAGCAACTCCATCGCCGACATCCACGGGCATGATGACCGGGGGATCCGCATGCCTAGAACTCCTCGAAGTCACTCCGGTACTCGTCCTCGCCTCCGACGTTCTCCTCTCGAACAAGTGGTAAGCAAGGGTGAGCACACTTATGGTTGGAGCTCAGCAAGTGGGGGAAAATGCAAGGCTTATCAAGGATAGGCTATGGTTCACAGCGGTAAGCATTTTATAAGTTGGTCAAGTTTTATTAGCAAGCACCTAGTTACTAGATGTAAGTGTATACCAACCCACTTAACCTTTAAAAGAAACCTCAAACCAAACCTCCAACCCATGATTTGCATTGATCTTCAAGTTTATTAATCATGTGAGGGTCCAAGCCGCTCGTGACCGTGAGCACGGCTGATCGATCAGTTTTACACTCTGCAGAGGTTGTACACTTTACCCACAGTTCGTGTTCCCCATCTTGCCCGGGTTAGCTAGACCCTTAAACACTTCCAAGGTGAGTGGCTAGGGGTCCACTACGAAGCCTTTACAAAGGAAAGAAGAGAAACCAACGGCCCCGCAACGATTACAAGGCGGAGCGGGCCATAACCCTCCCTAGTGGTCAACACCTTAGCCAAGGCTGCTACCCCAAAAGGACCGGGCTATACCCCTTCAACTCCGGCCCCCTCGTGCCCCTCTCGGAAAAGAGCTATCGGCTACCCCACTCTCCTAATTAATTGGCTAAGCCGAGCCATGTGGACTGTGGTTGTACTCGTTATCTTGGGTGGTTCTCCATGTTCCGATTATATCAAGTTATCTTGTTTAAAGCACAAGCATATACATAACCAAAACCGAGATGTATAACATAAACAAAGCATAACCAAACTTATGTTGTGCAAGCTAAGCATTTATCTACCCCAAACATTTGTTTAAACAGGGGTTGATCAAGGTAAAGTGTTAAAGCATCTAGTCAAGTCCTTAACTAGGTGTTTGCCCATCAGATTTATGCATAACATCAGGAAAAGTAAATATTGTTTAGCATGCAGTGTCATAGGTTCAAAAAGATTATGCAGAGGGGGAAATCCACTTGCCTTCCTCTACAAGCCGGGTGAATTCCTCTTCAAAGACAAAGTTCTTCCGGATCACTTCCGACGGGGAGCTCGGACGAAACGAGCACGATATCTACGAGTCAAACATGGATAACAATCAATAAACAAAACAGTACACCAAACAGTAGTAAAACTGGTAAATTTACTGTTTAAAAGATTCTACTCGTTGAGACGATCATTTCGATATATAGAACGCTAAAAACGGAGTTAAAATGAGAAAGATATGATTAAAACGAGTTTTCGTGGGCCTATTTGCAAGAAAACTATGTTTACAGGGTTGTTTATGAATAAATTCAGGGGCTAAAACATTTTTATAAATTTAATCAGAGGGTTTATGTGCAAAAAGAAGTGAAAAGGGCTTAAAACAGAATTAAACAGGGTAGATAGGGGCTAGTTTGCAAGAATCAGGACCTAACTGCAATTATTTTCAAAGGTGGAAGGACCGGCTCGCGAATATTTGAAATCCCGGGGACTCTTAAACAAAACTGCCACTCCGCACCGTGGATCTCGGATCCAACGGCGGATGGCGCACGGGTGCACCGTGGACCCGGCCGTGGGCGCGGTCCATGGGTTCACCGTGGACCCGGCCACTTAACCGAAGGGGTACATGATCCCGCCGTTTGCTCGCGATCTAACGGTGCCGGACGAAAGCATGCGGCGGGAGGCGGCGACGACGCCGGAGGGCGGCGGCGCGCGGCGGGAGCTCGCCGGCGTGAGCTCGGACGGCGTTCCCGGCCGTTTCTTCGACCACGTGTTAGGGCAAAACGACGCGGAGACGCTTGCGCACACGATAGCGCGGGGCTCTACGAGCACGATTGGGCCTCACCGGCGGCCCGCACCGTAAGGGGGCGGCGCGGTCACTCCGGTGAGCTCGCGGGGGGAGGCGCCGGGCGCGATAGGAGGGGAAAGTGGGCGGGGGGGGTTTGCTTACCACGCGCGAGGCGATGAGGACGGGCCGAAAGGTGGAAAGAAGGCGGCAACGGGGGTGGCTTGGTGACGACGGCGGCTCGGGCGGCGCTCCGGCGAGCACGGGGCACGGCTACCACGGGCGTCGAGGGCGTGAACTGCGGGCGCACGAGCTTGTCAAGTCTCCCGCGAACCTATTGATCAACGGATACGGCGAGAAAGCTTAGCCCTTCACCGGCGGCGACGAGACGACGGCGGCGGCGGGAGAGCAAGGCGGCGGCGGCCGGAGAAGTTGGGCTCGGGCACGTGTACTGGCGAGCTGGGGTTGCGAAAAGGGGAGGGCGGGAGCGTGTGCGCGAGCTTAAATAAGTCCAGAGGACGGGAAGGGAGAGGAGGGGAAGCGGCGGCCGAGCCTTCGGCCATGGGCGCGCCGGCGGCCGGTTTCCAAATGAATTGAGCGAAATTAAAGGAAACCGACGGAAATAAAGGGAGGGATTAATCCCTGGTGCTACGTGCGCTCGATTGAATGCCTTGATGGCCAGAGAGAGGAAGGGGAAGGCGGGCGGGCGCACTGAATCCGCGGCGGCGCCGCCGTGCAGAGAAAGGAAGGGGGGAGAAGAAGAAAGGAAGAAGAAAACGGAGGCTGACAGGTGGGACCCACCGTCGCGCGCCGCTCGAAAAGAAAAAAAAAAGGGGGGGGAAGTGGTGGGCCGGCGGGGAGTCCGGGTTGGGCCGCCCGGGGCCAAAAGGTAAGGGTGCGGGTTTTGTTTTTTTTTCTTTTTTTTTCAAACCTCATTTTCAAATCCATTTTCAATTCAAATCCTTTTCAAACTTTTGCAAACTTTTCTCAAATATTTTATAGACTTTTTAGAGACTACTCAAGCAACCAAAATCATGCAAGCCAAATGATGATGCACATACACTTGTTGTCTCTAGGTTTATTATATTATCTTTAATATTTTTAGAGCTCCATTTTAAATAGCAATTTAATCTCCTTAAATCCCTAAGACATTTTAAGTTGCTAAGTGATTTCAGTGATGGAATTTTAGGGTGTCACAAATCCTACCCCCTTAAAGAGAATCTCGTCCCGAGATTCAGAAGACTTAGAGAACAGCTGAGGGAAGTCTTCCTTGAGTTCATCCTCTCTTTCCCAGGTTGCCTCTTCCTCGGTGTGATGACTCCACTGCACTTTACACATTCTGATGATCTTACTCCTGGTAACCCTTTCGGACACGTCCAAGATCTTAACAGGGTATTCCTTGTATGTCAGGTCATTCTCCATTTGAATATCCTCTAACTGTACCGGTTCTATTCTAACCTCACTTGTGCATTTCTTTAGCTGAGATACATGAAACACGTCATGAACTCCCGTGTACCGTGCCGGCAACTCTAACCGGTATGCTACTTCTCCTTTCCGTTCCAAAATCTTGAAAGGTCCGATAAATCGAGGTGATAACTTTCCCCCCGACATTAAACCTTCGTAACCCCCGAATAGGTGACACTCTAAGGTATGCATAATCACCGACTTCCAAGATCACCTCTCTTCGCCGAGGATCAGCATAACTCTTCGTCTAGACCGTGCCGCCTTAAGATTCTCCCTTATGATTTCAACTTGCTTTTCTCGCTTCTCGTATGTCTTGTCTCGGCCCAAAGAACCGCCTTTCACCGTCCGATTCCAAAACAACGGTGTTCTACACTTTCTTCCATACGAGCTTCAAAAGGTGCCATTTTGATGCCGGATCGATAGCCGTTGTTGTAAGCAAACTCGCATAAGGCAAACTCTTATCCCAACTCGTCACCGTTCTTTAATGCACAAGCTCTCAACATATCCTCGAGTATCCGATTTGTTCTCTCTGTCCGCCCATCCGTCCGAGGATGGTACGCCGAGCCGAAGTTTAACTTTGTATCCATTGATTCATGCAACCTCGCCGTAACCGTGAGGTGAATCGTGTGCCTCGATCCGACACTATCTTCTTCGGTACCCCGTGCAAACACACTATCCTTGAATTATACAACTCGGCCTAGCTTCACTCCCGTATAGGTCGTCTTCACCGGAATGAAGTGCGCTACCTTGGTTAGTCTATCCACAATAACCCAAATAGAATCATACCCGTCACGAGTACGAGGTAATCCTACTATGAAATCCATACCGATTTCCTCCCATTTCCACTCAGGTACCTTCAGAGGTTGTAGCAATCCCGCCGGTCTTTGATACTCGCCTTTCACTCTTTGGCACACATCACACAAAGCTACATGAGCCGCCACATCTTTCTTCATTCCATACCACCAATATCTCTCGCTTCAAGTCCCGATACATCTTGGTACTACCAGGGTGTATAGAGTAAGTCGAATCATGTGCTTCCTTCAAGATAACTTCTCTCAATTCCTTGATCTCGTGTACACAGTTCTCGTTCTTAAACCACACTCGTTCCTTGCTCATCTTCTCTAAATTCGGAACTTTGCCTAACTTAATCGCTTTCGTATTCTCGCAATCTTAGCATCGCTCAACCGTCCCTTCCCGATATCTTGCTCAAGTGTCGATTCAATCTCTAATGTCAAAGTCTCACTCGAAGCAACCATTCCCAAGTTAAGCCGTGCCATCTCCCAACATAGTTCTTGAGGTAACGAGTGTCCCAATAGCATATTAGTCCGTCCCTTTCGACTCAAAGCATCCGCCACAACATTCGCTTTCCCCGGATGATACCGGATATCCAAATCATAATCTTTGATCAACTCTAACCATCTTCTTTGCCTCAAATTCAGATCCTTCGAGTAAAGATATATTTCGGACTCTTATGGTCAAGTAAAGATCTTACACTTGTTCCCAATCATATAATGTATCCGGATCTTCAATGCGTGAACAACCGCAGACTAACTCAAGATCATGAGTAGGATAGTTCTACTCATGTTTCCTCAACTCGTCTTGAAGCATAAGCGACTACTTTTCCTTCTTGCATTAACACACATCCCAAACCTTGCCGAGAGGCATCACAAGACACATCAAACCCTTTGTGTATGTCCGGCATGATCAACACAAAGTCCGTGGTCGGCCTCTTCTTCAACTCCTCAAAACTAGCTTGACACTTCTCATCCCATTTGAATTCTCTTCCTTTCTCGAGCGAGTGGTAAGTGGCCTCACTATCTTAGAAAACCCTTCAATGAACCTCCGGTAGTATCCCGCAAGACCAAGGAAACTTCGATCTCCGGCACATTCTTAGGCGGACTCCAGCTCAATACATCCCGAACCTTGCTTGGATCGTCTCGCTATGCCTCCATCCGTGATGATGTGTCCGAGAAAAGAGACCTCCTTCAACCGTAAAGCACACTTGCCGAACTTGGCATACACTCGATGTTCCCGTAGCTTCGTAACACAAGCCTCGTATGTTCCTCATGTTCTTCCTCACTCCGAGAGAATACCAAGTACAAACTTATCCGGATATTCCATGAATACCTTGTTCATCAAATACATAAAGTATGCTGGTGCATTGGTCGACCAAAGGACATCACGATGAACTCATATAACCCATATCTAGAAGTGAATGTCGTCTTTGGTATATCCTCCACACGGATTTTCAATCGATGATAACCCGATCTAAGATCTATCTTAGAGAAAGCCTTAGCTCCTCTCATTTGATCAAACAAATCCTCAATCCGAGGTAAAGGGTATTTATTCTTGATAGTAACTTCGTTAAGTGATCGATAATCTATACACAACCTTCTAGATCCATCCTTCTTATCAACGAAGAGTGTGGGGGCTCCCCATGGTGATGAACTAGGACGGATAAACCCTTTACTAAGTAATTCTTCAATTTGTTTCTTTAATTCAGCTAGATCTTTAACATCCATTCTATATGGTCTTTTAGATATGGGAGCAAGACCGTGTATAAGTTCAATACTAAATTCAATGTCACGATCAGGTGGCATACCTGGCAAATCCTCTGGAAACACATCAGGGAATTCATTCACTACCCTTATATCCTCCAAGGCCTTGCCTTCAACAGAGTTCATAACTCCTTTGACAGACGAGGGTGCACTCACATACTCTACTCTTTCCCCTTGAGGACCGGTTAACGATCGACCTCTTCCGACACCGAATAATTCCATCACAACTCCTTAACCAATCCATACCAAGAATGACATCTATTCCCCATGATTTTAGAACTACCGGATTAGCAAGAAAGTCTACCCCCATGATATTAATCTTTACTTGTGGGCATATGTGACCAGCTTTTCATTTCTCCCCCAGGAGTGCTAACTATCGCTGAATTCTTCATTGTACTCATAGGTAACTTATATTTTGCCACAAATTGATCGGTTATGAATGAATGTGATGCTCCCGAATCAAATAATACGGTAGAAAGGTGTACAGAGTTGACGAAAAACGTACCCAATACCACGCCGACATCATTCCGAGCTTGCTCCACCGATACATGATTGACTCGGCCACGCACATGACTTTGCCTTGGCCTCTCTTGCCGGGTGTCCGTAGAGTACGAGCCCGAGAAGATGGCTGCCCCGATCCCCGTTTCCAATGTCCCTCCGTGGAGTCCGCATCACCCTCTTAGGACAGCTTGTTAGCATAATGCCCCAGCTCTCCACACTTGAAGCATCCACCGGCCGAACAGTGGCCGGTGTTTCCCGACGGAGTGCCCCGAGTTGTTGCTAGGACGACTCAGCTGAGGGGTAGGAGCTCTGGGTGTCTGAGGGTTGAAGCGCTATGGCTGAAACGAGCGCTGCAGCTGCATGTTCTGTGGGTACCTCCCAGCTTGTCCACCAGGACGATATGGAGTCGAGCTCGCCGAGAACCGTAACGGGGACGGGTGTTACCGCTAGACCGCCCCCGAGACCGAAACTTGCGTTTATGTTCACCCATCTCCTTTCTCTTGCTTTCCCGGCCCAATAGCTTTGTTTACCGGCGTCCGAAAGTCCGGGAAGATGTGACTGCGCAAAGAGATAGTTCGGAGGACTAATCAAGCCATCCAGAACCTTTCTTGCCTCTTTGGATCGGTGTTGACTTCATCGGGTGCATAACGTGACAAGTGAGTGAACTTGTCCGGATACTCGATCACCGACATATTGCCTTGCCTCGGCGACAAGAACTCCCTCTCGCTTAAGCTTGAGAACCCCCGAAGGAATGTGATAAGTGCGAAAGTTGTCACGGAATTCCCGCCAAGTGATGTTCGCCCGTTGGGATGAGCTTGAGAGTACGCATCCCACCAATCTGCGGCCTGCCCCACAAGTCTTCCAGCAGCATACAGAACCATCTCCCTGTCAGTGCACTGCACGATTTCCAGCTTCTTAGTAATGGTTTTCAGCCAGTCATCAGCATCTAGTGGATCAGCTGAATGAGAAAATGTAGGGGGATGGTGACTCATGAACTCCTTGTGCCTGTCCCTTGGTGGCGGGGGTGGTGGTGGCATCGGTGGTGGTGGCTGATTCTGTTGAGCTTGCATCTGCTGCACAGTGTTGGTAAGGTTTTGAATCAGTTGCATCTGCGCTGCCAGGAATTGCTGCATGTTCGGGTCCATTGCTTGGTTGATCGGTGGAGGTGGTGCTGGGTTTTGTTGATTTGCAATATGTGCCCGGATCACAGGTGGCACGTCTTGACCTCCTCCGGACCTGGTGTTTACCATCTGACCGTTAGAAAAATCATATCTCAGATAATTGTACTTGAATCATTGCATAAGAGAATAACTCAAAGTAAAATGACAGCATGTACTTCAGTTAAGACAGATTCTGTTGACCTCAAAGAATTATGCATAACTTTCTGTGTAAATATCCAATGACCACGAATTTTTACCAGATTATAGTGTATAAAATTATGGAACCATCCCAACTGGAATCACCTCATTTGGACATATATAACTCGAGATATAATTCAAACAGTACAGCTATGTCAGCAGAAATTTACAGATTCTGTCATGTTCATTACTTTGTGCATAACTCCCAGAATATGTATTGTATACCATTGAATTTTTGACAGAAATTCATCCTCTAAATTTGTGAACTAACCCAACTGGTTTCATGTCATTTGGAATTCTGTAGCTTGAGTTATAAGCAAAACATTACTGACATGTCATATGACTGCGAAAACAGATTTGATCCAATCACATTTGCATAAGAGATTAAGCAATGACAACCGATAAAACCCAAACCAAACTTTAATTAACTTAAAATTTCAGATTGCATAGTGGCCATCACTCCACCATACAATCTACAATCAAGCAAAGATCCAACTCAAGCATGTTTGCAAACAGCATTCATTATTACAAGCAAATACGTTCACGCGAGAACGGTCTATCGACAAGGTAAATGATAAGGGCGAGCATCCTAGGATCCTAGCCAAGACGAGTAGTAGCTTCATCAGTGTTGTAACGAAGCCTCTTGCGCGGAGGGGAAGCTGTAGTCTGGTATGGCATGACTTCCTGAGGCAGTCGCTGTCCTGCAAGTTGTGCTTCCGGCCGTGCTATCTTTGCCCGAGCGACTGCGCAGCTCTTCATGATACTTGTTTATCTCCAAAGTTGCTCCCTCCGGATCAGCATTCGAGCAGCGGTCACCCTTGCCAAGACATCGATGCGGTCATCGCCTCCCCGCCGGCACCACGGTCACTTCCGTGCCACTTGCACGTCGAGGCACATGACGGTACTCCGACCGGAACAACCGCACTCGATTAGCATTACAAACCGACCGCAGCGCCCTCCTTGCTGCATCATTCACCGCAGCGTCATCCGTAGAGAACTGAGCCGTGCTATGGTGGGATGAGCGATACCTCCATCCTTCGGCATCATTCGGAGGCTTCCCGATGTAAACTTTGCAAGTGTAGTAATCCCTCATTCCGGGCTCACCGAAATGCTTGGTCACATAGAGAGGCCTTATGGTATACCCCGGATACCTCGGAACATCCCACAAGAGAATGCGAACCGCCCATTCTCGGCTTCGTAGAGAGTGCTTATGGTATTCGGCTCCATGGTAGCGGGGATCTTCATCTTCCTGCGGGTTGCCAAGCAAAGATGATTACCATCATCCTCACCCACACCGTCATCACCGGAGTCTTCCGGATCACCTTCGGCACGAGATTAGCGAGGTGCGGGGGGTGCTTCCTCATTGACTTGCAGCGCCGGTGGAATCACAATGTCACCGTCTCGCGTCCGCTTCAAGCACCGTGCCATCGTACGACCGTGGTCGTTCCAATGGCTCTTCCGGCTCCTCCTCCTCCATCTCAACTTCTTCGGGATCCTCTTCTTCTTCTTCGGCCGGACCTCCTCCGGGTCTTCCTCAACCTCAACATCCCGCTGGAACTCCTCCTCGTTCCTCCTCAACATCCTCAAGACGATGGCGAGGGGCCACTGTCCGAAGGAAAATGCCCACCGAGTGCTCTTGCGAGGGGTCATGTAAGTCCCGGCCATCCGTCAAAGCAAAAGCCGATCTCGAGTACGAATAAATCAAAATGACAGTTTAATATGATAAACAAAATTAAATTAGATTTTTAATGCGTAAATAAGATGATTTGAAACATGATAAGGCTTTCTAGAACATGAATCCTTAATTTCGTCCATTTCTAACTAAGGCTGCGACCTACGATCATCACGGCTCTAGTACCACTATGTCACACCCGATTTTACAAGGAAAACCGAATGCATCTCATATGTGCGCCGAATCATTTACACACACATGATAGACAAAACGAGAGTAATACCATTGCCGTAATAAAACGTACAAGAGTTTAAACCAAGATGATAACCATTATTACATCCATAGGGGTGGACTCGAAGGTCCGAACACGACAATAACTAGACGACGACGAGCAACTCCATCGTTGACATCCACGAGCATGATGACCGGGGGATCCGCATGCCTAGAACTCCTCGAAGTCACTCCGGTACTCGTCCTCGCTTCCGACGTTCTCCCTCGAACGGCGGTAAGCAAGGGTGAGCACACTTATGGTTGGTGCTCGGCAAGTAGGGGGAAACAATGCAAGGCTATCAAGGATAGGCTATGGTTCACAGGTAAGCATTTTATAAGTTGGTCAAGTTTTATTAGCAAGCACCTAATTACTAGGTGTAAGTGTATACCAACCCACTTAACCTTAAAAGAAATCTCAAACCAAACCACAAACCTATGATTTGCATTAATCTTCAAGTTTATTAATCATGTGAGGGTCCAAGCCGCTCGTGACCGTGAGCACGGCCGATCGATCGTTTTACACTCGAGAGGTTGTACACTTTACCCACGGTTCGTGTTCCCCATCTTGCCCGGGTTAGCTAGACCCTTAAACACTTCCAAGGTGAGTGGCTAGGGGTCCACTACGAAGCCTTTACAAAGGAAAGAAGAGAAACCAACAGCCCGCAACGCATTCTGACGGCGGCGGAGCGGCCATAACCCTCCCTAGTGGTCAACACCTTAGCCAAGGCTGCTACCCCAAAAGGACCGGGCTATACCCCTTCAACTCCGGCCCCCCGTGCCCCTCTCGGAAAAGAGCTATCGGCTAACCCACTCTCCTAATTAATTGGCTAAGCCGCAGCCATGTAGACTGTGGTTGTACCGTTATCTTGGGTGGTTCTCCATGTTCCGATTATATATCAAGTTATCTTATTTTAAGCACAAGCACATATATAAGCAAACCGAGATGTATAACATAAACAAAGCATAACCAAACTCATGTAGAGCAAACTAAGCATTTATCTACCCCAAGCATTTGTTTAAACGGGGTTGATCAAGGTAAAGTGGTAAAGCATCTAGTCAAGTCCTTAGTTAGGTGTTTGCCCATCGGGTTTATGCATAACAACATGAATAGTAAACAAGTGTTTAACATGCGGTGACATAGGTTCAAAAAGATAATGCAGAGGGGGAAAGCCACTTGCCTTCCTCTACGTGCCGAGTGAAATCCTCCTCGAAGACAAGTTCTTCCCGATCACCTCCGACGGGGAGCTCGGACGAAATAGGCACGATATCTACGAGTCACACATGAACAACAAACAATAAATAAAACAGCACACCAAACAGTGACAAAACTGGTAAATTTGTTGATTAAAAGATTCTACTCGTCGAGATGATCATTTCGGTATATAGAACGCTAAAAACGGAGTTAAAATGAAAAAGATATGATTAAAACAAGTTTACGGGGGCCTATCGCAAGAAAACTAAGTTTACGGGGCTTTTATAAATAAAATCGGGGGCTAAAACATATTTATAAATTAAATCAGAGGGGTTTATATGCTAAAAGGATGAAAAAGGACCTTTATATAAAGAATCTAGGCGGCCGGGGGCTAAAGCATAAAAATCGGGACCTATCCGTGACAATACTCTAGGGTGGAAGGACCGGCTTGCAAAAACATAAAAGTTCGGGGGCCCTTTAAGCTAAACGGCTCGGGCCGAGCCATGGATCGCTGATCCAACGGCCAAGGATGCCGTGGACCGAGCCGTGGGCGCGGTCCATGGGTCCACGGTGGACCGGCCTCATCAAATGAAGGGGTATGCGATCCCGTCCGCTCATCGCGGATCGGACGGCCCGGAACGCGTGCAAGTGAGGGCGGCGGCGGCGGTGCGGAGCACGGCGGTGCGCGGCGGCGGCTTTGCGGCGCAACCCAAGACCGAGCCGTGGGGCATTGTTTCCGCGCGCGAGCGAGCCCTACACGTAGGCGAGCGGCATGCGCACCCCTCCGGGGGTTTAGGGTGGCGGATCGTGCTACCACGGCGGCCCGCACCGAAGGGGGGCGGCGCGGGGTTCGCCGGCGTGCGGGCGCCGGTGTTGCGGCGGGGAGTTCGGGGGAAAAATCAACCGGGGTGTTGATGCTCACCACGTGAAGAAGCGTGGAACGTGTTCACAGGCGAGGAAGAGGCGACAGCGAGGAAAAACGTCGACGGCGGCGAGCTCCGGCGGAAACAGGGGCGCGAGCTCCATGTGCGGCCGACGCGCGCGATGAGGAAGGCGACTGCAGCAGGGGAACTCGATGAGCATCAAGTGCATCGCAAAAACATGGAAGAGAGGAAAGGAGAAGCCCTTCACCGACGACGAGCAACACCGGCGGCCAACAATGGCTTGGCGGCCGGGGGAGCGACGGCAAGGGCGCAAGCGAGTGCGTGGGGCGATGCTAAGCCCTGCTCGGGTGGGAAAAGAGGAAGGCGTGCAAGGCCCGAGCACGCTCTTAAAGGACAAGGGAAGGGGAAAAAGGAAGTGGCGGCCGTGCCTATGGCCATGGGGCGCGGGCGGCCGGATTCCAAAAGATTGGGGTGGGATTAAAGGAAACCGACGAGGATTAAAGGGGGGGGTAACTAATCCCTAGTGCTCCGGCGCTTGATTGACCGCCTTGATGGCCAAAGGGAGCAAAGGAAGGCGGGCGGGCGCAGCGGGATCCGCGGCGGCGCCGCCGTGCAGAGGAAAGGAAAGGGGAGAGGGGGAAAGGAAGGGGAAGCGCTGACAGGTGGGGCCGCAACGTCAGTGGCTCGGTGAAAAAGAAAAAGAGAAGGGGGAGAGGTGGGCTGGCACGGGAGGCGGGTTGGGCCGCTTGGGCCGAAAAGGAGCCGGGCTGTTTTCTCTTTTTTTTCTTTTCCTTTTTCAAACTTCATTTTCAAACCAAATTTCATCTCAAATTCAATTCAAACTTTTTCAAACTTTTCTCAAGAATTTTATAGACTTTTTAGAAACCACACAAGCAACCAAAAACCATGCAAGCCAACTGATGATGCACATACACTTGTTGTCTCTAAGTTTATTAAATTATCTTTAATATTTTTAGAGCTCAATTTAAATAGCAATTTAATCTCCTTAAATCCTTAAGACTAATTTAAGTTGCTAAGTAATTTTAGTGATGGAATTTTAGGGTGTCACAAGAAATTGGTACAAAAGGGTGCTTGCGGATAACGATGCTAAGACCCAAGCTTGGGACAAGTTGTTAACACCAAAATTTGGTAAGGAGTCCGACTTGTGGGTCCGGTTCGATAAAGAGTCCGTCCGGTGGAAGGAAGGATATTTTCGAGATATTCGGCAAAGAGATCTCGCGGTCGGCTATCCGCTCCGGTTCGACAAAGGAACAAGAGAGCCGATTTTGCGGGATTGGACGATGACGTGGCTCAATCGGGGGAGACGAATGGATAGATAGGCGATCGAGCTCGGAGATAAGTTAGGCAACAAATCCATTCGCAGTTGTACTCAACAGGGTATAAATATAACCCCTGAATGTATGTAATGTACACAATCATTCCTCAATACACACCGGCCTTACGCCAAACCCTAGAGTCCTTGTCGTGTCGTCGAGTTCTTCGAGAGGGCCAGTCGATCCGTCGACCTCCGTGAGTACCGGCAACCTTGTATCATGTCTAGTATCATGCGGTGGATTTAGATCTGATGCAAGTAGTCTTGTTACCATGCTTCGTGTCATGCGGTAGATTCAAGCTTGGTTCAAAAGGTTTCTTGTTAGATCATGAGCCATGCGGTAGGCTAAGATCTAGCTCGAAGCTAGTTATCGGCTCTATTGGATTTTGGCAAGATCCAATAGATTCATTAAGTTACCCCGTGTTAGCTTGAGTTTTACTTTATGTTTAATTCATGTAACACACCTTTGCCCAATCTAGATGGGTTTGGATCGGCTTTATCTCTTTTATGATCCTTGTTCGAATAGATCTCATGTTCTAACACGTGGATCTTGTGCCTTCCGATAGCCGAAACCGAATCGATCTAGGTTGTTACGTGTTGCGGGTTCAAGCTTGCTCATGTTCGTATAAATCTTGAAAGAGCCGGGTATCATGCGGTAGATGCAGGTTTTTGGGTTGCTTTGGGGCTAGTCATCCGGTGGATTAGATTCCCAAATCAATCTGATAGATTTATTCACTTGGTAATGTTTGTTCCTTCTTCATGGACCCCGAATCGGTCGTTCAGCCGCATTCGGTTATATTTCTCCACGAGTAGAACACGTGCGTTATCCATGCTTTAAATGATGTATGCTTTTAGCTTTCCATATTTAGATTGTATCATGCGGTGGATAGATCTATTTGTGGAAAGTGGTACGGTTTTTCATGCAAGTTGTATCATGCGGTGGATAGATTTGTTTGATATCGTACCCGACGGGTTTTAAAGTAACTAGACATGCGGTAGACTAGTGCTTTGGGTCTATGCATACTTGTTTAATACATGATCATGTCCGTGCTTTACTTTATTTATTTATTTAATGTTAATCTTCATGGGGATCGGTCATGGTCTCGTGTGCATGCGTCCTTGTTCAAACAAAGACCGATCGTCGTCATGCTTACGTCATCCATTCGGCGGTGCTACTTTTTCCTATTTGCGGTTTCCCGAATGGTCGTAGTCCGCCGGCGGATAGCTTTCTATAGCTATGTGTCATCCCATCCGGCTCTTTAGCCGTAAATATGGAACCGTTTGGTACCACCGGCAAGTTCCAAGCTTTGATATCTAACTCGCTTTATCTTTTGTTAATTTTCGGGAAAAATTGATCGGCACGTCTTTCGCTCTCGCGCGTGTGAAGCCGCCTTTGTTTGGCTTGTCGTGTGATTGGCGTTGAGTGCACTTTTCGCGTCAACACACTTTTTGGCACGCCCGGTGGGACAACGGCCGAATTGATTCAAGATGCCCGAAATCTCGGACCTCATGGATGTCAATATTGAAGACCTTTCTCCGGAAAGCGGCGGCGAGCAACTCCAAGACGTCGTAGACCGGTTTCGAGCAGAAATGTCCGTCGTCGTTCAAAAAGAATAGAAGCGGCGTCCCGTATCCGAAGAACGAGATGCCCGGTGTGCCGCCGGTGGAGAGCGATGCTACATCTCGGCGGGGAAAAGGAGGAATGCGCGTGAGTATTCCAAGAATCAGCAGATTACATGCTTAGCAAGCACAACAAGGCTTTCCTCGGATCGCTTCAGCAGATGATGGTGGCCATCTTTGGACCGGGCATGGAGCAAGCGTTCGGCAAGGCACCCGTCCAGGGGAAGACCGTGGAGCTGGGTGAATCAAGCTCGCAGCCGCCGTTGCGGAGCCGGCCCGCAGCAGCCTCCTCCTCGAGCTGCGGGAAGCCAAGCGTTCCGGCCCTCCTCCGCGAGGCACCGGAGGGGCGCCGGTTCGGCCCCCCGTTACAAGCTTCGGGGAGTCGGCCCGTTCGCCGCCACCACGGAGCAAAGACGGGTCGGCCCGTGCAACGCCCGAATCCGTACCGGCCTACGTACGGAGACGTAGCGTTCGGCTCTTACGGGGCCCCACTTGATCCCGGCCGAAGGATTGCTCCATCGACCAACTAGGCCGCAGAAGAATTTGTACGGTGGTGGTTATCATGAAGTGGGAAACTACGGTGCGTTCGACGCCTTCCCGCACCCGGGATACACGCCACCTGCGAGCGCGCAAGAAGATGACGCCCGTCGCGCAAGATGGCCGAATTGATGCAAAATCGGTTCGGTCTCAAGCCTAAGATGCAAGGACCCGCCTATAGGCCGCCGTTCCCGAATGGTACTACAACATACTCTTGCCGCCAAGGGTGAAGCCGCCAACGGAGTTCACAAAGTTCTCGGGGCAAGACGACACGAGCACGGTCGAGCACATCGCTCGTTACCTCATGCGGCTCGGGGAATGCTCGGCCCGAGGAGACGTTCGGTGGTCCGCTACTTCGCCGCATCACTGACAGGTCCAGCGTTTCAGTGGTTCTCGTCCCTGCCTCCTGAATCAGTTGCCAGATGGAAGGATTTAGAGCGGAAGTTCCACGCTCATTATTTCAGCGGCAGCTCGGAGAAGAAGCTAATTGACCTTGCGACCATGAAGCAAAGGCACGGCCGAAACGCCGCCGGAATTTCTTAGAAGATTCGGGGAAGTCAAAGGCATGTGCTTCTCGCCGAACTTGCCGACGATCGGTTGGCCGATATGGCCGTCGCCGGGATGTTGCCGGCCGTGCGCAAAAAGTTATTTGGGATGGAATTTGAGAACCCGGGCCGCCTATCGCGAAACTATCTCGATGAGCAATCGGGCATATGGCCTCAAGAAGGACCCCAAATTTGGCAAGAGCAGCACGACGTAGCCGACATCTACAATCGGTTCCGGACAAAGCCGATCCGTTTGAGGATTCCGAGGATGAATTGGATGTAGCCGCAGCGAGAGATCATGTGGGGTAAGGAGCCCTTGACAATGAATCGCTGGGTCAAGCAGACCAAGGGGACTTATGACTTTGATATCACGAAGGCTGATAAATTGTTTGAGCTCCTGGTGAAAGAAGGCCGAATCAAGCTGCCCGAGGGGCATTCCATGCTTCGGCCCGATGGAGTTAAAGCAAAACGTTACTGTGGTTTCCATGACAGGGACTCACACTCCATCAATGATTGCAGGGTCTCAGGATGAAGATCCAGAAGGCCATCCAGGAGGGTCACCTCAAGTTCGATAACAAAATGAAGCTGGATGGCCACCCCTTTCCTCAGAACATGGTGGGCTTTTTCGTCAATGTGATAACGAAGTCGAGGAGAAGGGAAAGGTCAAGGTCCCGACCTCAACCGGGTCCAAGCAAGGTGGGGTAGTGGACCCGGAGCGCCAAGTGACTCGGGAGCGGATGCAAGGTGACGCCCCCGCGTTCTTAAGAGTCACATTGAGATTGGGGAATCATCCGGGGCTAAGCCCGGGGTAACATCGCGCATTCTCCTCAACAAATGGCAGCGCCAAATAGAGAAAGAGCGTTACCGAAGCGGCGCTACGAGGAGGAGCGGCGCATGGCCGAAGAAGAGGCGCGCGGGGAGAGACCGGGGAGCAAGTACACGCGCGAACGGGGAGCGCGCACACCGGGGATGCGCCTTCTTCGTGCACCGCCGGAATGAGGGTTTGAAACCGCCCATGTTGAAGAAGCTGTCCCGAATGCGGCGACGGGTATGTTGAGTACGAGGCATTACTTCGAGGGCTTCAATATTTGAGGGAAGCCGGGGCCGTTTCGGTTGAAGTCTATGGAGATTCGGAGGCCGGTAATCAAGCAATTGAACGGCCAATACGAGTGCGAAGTGAAGCGCCGAGGAGTTACTACGAAGAATGCGGGGAGATCTTGAAGAGCTTCCCATTAGTAACTCGCAAAGATATTCCTAGAGAACATAACGAAGAAGCAAACAAAGGCGGCTCGAGCGCCTCCGGTTACAAAGAGAGTCAAGAAGCGTTTGTTGCGGAAATGTTTGCACTAGGGGCGGATCTTGCGAGAAGATGATTGGAGGAAAGAGATCGTTGATTACTTGAAGGATCCATCCCGAAAGGTCTCTAGGAAGCTAAGGTACAAGGCCATCAAGTTCGTTCTTCTCCGGATGATAGTTTATTCTATAAATCATTAGACGGGGTATTACTACGATGCACGGGTCCGAGAAGAGGCCAAGAACATGATGAGCGAAGTACACGATGGGATATGTGGAGCGCACCAATCGGCTTACCGTATGAAGTGGGTTATTAGACAAGCCGGATGCTTTTGGCCGACGATATTAGAGGACTCGCTTTGAGTATTACAAGGGATGTCGGGATTGCCAAAGGTTTGGGAATATTCAAAGAGTCCCCGCATCACGCATTGAATCCCATCATCAAGCCATGGCCATTCGGGGCCGGGGTATAGACTTGATTGGCCTTCGTGCTTTTGGCCACGATTATTTCACTAAATGGGTTGAGGCGATCCCACTGAAGAAGGTGACGTCAGAAAACATGATTGAATTCATCAAGGAGCACATCATCTATCGATTTGGGATCCCTCAGACAATTACCACTGATCAAGGGGCACAATTCGTGTCACTGGAGTTCAGAGAATTTGCCGAAAGCATGGGGATCAAATTGTTTAACTCCTCTCCCTATTATGCCCAAGCTAATGGTCAAGCAGAGGCTTCTAATAAGATCATGATCAAGTTGATACAAAAGAAGATCGATCATAAGCCAAGAAGGTGGCATTCGGTTCTCGGCCGAAGCACCGTGGGCTTACCGAATGGCCCCCTATGGAGCCACAAAGACTTCTCCTAACGAGTTGGTTTATGGGCATCACGCAATCTTGCCCCGGGAGATGCAATCGGATTCAAGGAGAGTGGTGCTGCAAAATGAGTTGAGCTCCAAAGATTACGGCGGCCTAATGATGGATGAGCTAGAAGATTTACATATGATCCGTCTTAGGGCGCCGGAAAACATCGAGAAAAACAAACCGCGAGTTGCCAAGTACTACAACAAAAAGGTAAAAGTGAGGCAATTTGCGAGAAGGTGATCTAGTATGGAAAGCATTATTGCCGATTGGAACTAAATACGTTGAATTCGGCAAATGGTCCCCTAACCGGGAAGGACCTTTTCGCGTGGTCGATGTGTCCCCGGTAATGCATACATATTGAAAACTTTGCTAGGAGAAAAAATTTCCGCAGCAATAAATGGAAGATATCCGAAGAAATATTATCCTAGCATTGAGATTGATCGATGATTACACACATCCGACACGAGAGATAGCCGGCGCTCAAGAATGAGGCCGCCTTCGAACAAAGATCCTCGGACGGGAAAAATGGCCAGTGCCCAGATGCATTGCCCTTAGCACAAAAACTACATTACAACTGCTTCTTGCAGGATTACATCGAACAACCCTGATGGTCAGATCTCCGAAGAGGTGGGAAGCAGAAGGCGTGGAGGAAGAAGCGAAAGTATGATTCAATCTTTTCTTTACTTCTTCGGCTGCTCCCTCTTCAGTTGTTCCAGGACAACCGTGATGGCAACTTGGAACGCATGGGGATGACCATGGTTGGCGGCCTCCACCAAGCTATCCCGTGCCGCCTTCAAGTTGTTGTACCCGTCGAAACATCCGAAGCGGGGGGATTCAAGGTTAGGGGCAAGAAATCCAAGTACAAGCACGAGGTCAAGAAGGAGTCGGGAGCGTTTACCCCCTACTAGTGCCTCCGAGCCATGCGACGCTTGCGCTCGGCTCGGCAACGGGCGGTGATGTCCCCGAGGCCGTGCTCGGATGCCGCACACGGCGGCGCGGTCGATGGTTGGTCCTCTCGTTCGGGCGTGGCATCCTCTCGCTTCAAGGGAGGAATCGGAGGAGATGTACTCGGGCACATCTTCGGTCCCGATGATTTCTTCGGGGAGCAAATCAAGGCCGGAGGAGGACAAGAAGAAAACATGAAGCACAAGATCATGCGGAAGAACGAGGAGTAGATCAAGAGGGAACTCACTTCCGAATCGTACGCTTCTTTGATGAACCGCTCTCCGGGGGCCGCTTGCCCTTGTCCATGGCTTTGGGGTTTTCTTCTCTAAGGACAGGGGAGGAGATGAGAAATGATGGATGAGTGCGCGAGTGGATTTGCGGGGCATCCCGGCGAGGCTATTTTATTGACCAAGGAGTGCATTGGGAGTGATGACCGGCCGTACACACTTCCGGAATACCAAGCGGCGGGGTTTTCTCCCAAGTGTGAAGGGTTTTCTCTTGAACAGTATTTATGGATTGCCGAATCGGGATCCTTTGTGGATTTTGTGCCAAGGGGCGGTTATTCTCGCGCGTTCGGCTCAAGATAGCTCCCGAATGCATTCAAAGAAAACAAAATTCACGAGCGCAAGTGCAAAGGAAGTCATCACAAAACAAGCACGGGGTGCAAAAGTTCTTCATCTATTGCCGATATTTACACATCCCTAGTACAATCTAATCGAAAAGCATATTCAACACGGACCGGGGATGAGTAATTTCGGCAATGGCGTCGCCGTGGCCATCGAGGCGCTCCGAGATGAGCTCGATCTCGTCGATGTCCTCCCGGCGCGCCGCCCGGAAGCCGCGCGGCCCGGTAGAGCGAGTCGATGTCCGTATGCGTCGCCATGGCAGCCGTGCCCAAGGTGGTGCCCGGACGAACGCCATGGACGGCCACCTCGGTGATGCGGTGCTCCACCGCGGCAAGGCGCTCCGCCGGCGTGTCACCGCGGGCGTTCACCTTCTCGGCCGGCCGCTCTACCAGCTCCTTCAAATGGTTGAGCTCAGCATCGCGGCCGCAAGAAGCAAAAGAGCAAGATTAGCATCAAAAGCCGGGTTGGATCAAGAATTAACCTCAGAGTCGTACCATCAATGGCTTCCAGCAGCTGTCTGCGCTGGTCCTCCCACTCCAGCTCGGCTATGCCCGCTTTCTTGGAGACGTCCTCCAGCTCACGCCGGGACGCCTCCAGCTCCTCCTTGAAGCGGAGGGCGTCTTCTTCCCCGTACGGCACCGGGGAGTGGCCATCGGACTCCGAGGAGTCATCTGGGAGGGGTTGATTGGCCGGCGCAGGAAGCGGATTCCACCGAATCAATGCGAAAAAGGGGATGATCGTCAAGGCAAGAAGAAGATCAAAAGTTGAATCAAAGAAGAGGAATCAATGATCATTGCCTCCCGCGCGCATTGGCGCTGCTCCCTTCGCCTCGTCGGAGGCGCGGCGGCGGTTGAGGCGGCGCACCATGATGGTTTGGGATGTGCACCGTTTGCAAAGGGGCCGAGATTGGCAAAGATTCGAGAGCTAGGAGGCCCGGTGGAGAGCTAGGGGCACCTACGGTTGCATTTATAGGCCGGCGGCAGATGAATCGTGGCTTCGAGTCGTGGCTTTGGATCGTGGCACATATCCCAAGAAAATCGGAAGGTGGAAAGGTTTCCTTGGCCGGCCCGCCGGCGGGTCGCTTGGAGTTCTAAGCCGAGTCGTGTTCGGTTGATTTGGTTCGGCTAAAAAGAATCAAAGTGCCATTCGGGAGTTTGGCGCTTCTTTGCCGAATGGGTCGTTCGGCGTTATGTTTGAAGATACGCGAGAAGAAAGGAAACAAATCGCAAGATAATATTACAAGAACGACCGGTTCGGTTATACATCAATGGTGGCATTCAAATGTTCGAAGCTTCGTGATCACGCTACGAGCATTGGAGGTGGTTAGACGGAAATTGTCCGAAGCAACTCCGGCAATCTTTCCGAGTACCGGACAAGTCGGTGAGTTCGCGTCACATTGCTTCATCTTGGTGATAGCCGATTTTGCTTCCGCCCGAGTCTTTTCTATTAGTCGGGGAGTTCGGCCATTTTCTCTTTGTCGGCCTCCATCTCTCGCTAACGAGCTTCTCGGTTCGCTTCTAGAGCGGCTTTCCGGGCAGCTTTCGGATCATAAGCGACTGCGGGTTAGCCGGTGTATCCTTGTGTCTCTCGGCTTGGGATTGCGCCCTGTTCATGGCATGTTCAGCATCGGCTTTCGTCTTTTCAATAGCCGGGCGGGAGCGCAATTTCCTCAAAGCATGCTTTATGGGTGCATAGAGGGTTTCTAAGCCATATACAGATGATAGAGAAGCTCTGATGTCTTCAGGAAGGTCTTGGCTGATGGGTTCAAACATTTCTTCAAAGTGATCAAGATCTTTGAGCTGATCTTGAGCGTCCCTTTCTAGCCGGGCAAAGCAATTTCTTTAAGCTTTGACGACACTTCATCCGACAAGGACCGGTGTAATCTTTCCATCACCTCGGCAGACAAGATTGCTCTCTCGATGGCGAGGCTTAATGATGATGGAGTCGATCCCGGGAAGCATAATTGCCAAGTTAAGAATGCTAAGCATGGAGGTAGTAGAGTTAAGTGCGGATGGATACCTCTTGAGTAGGGGCAACCGCGGTGAAGGAGGTGCTCCGGGTAGAGCCGAAGCTTCCAAGCCGGGGAGGTGCCGATGCTACCGCCGGTAGCTCGTGAGCTTCGGCCGATGAGAAGTTGGGTCCACCTCTGTTGGAATGGTTATCTCCGCATGACCAGCAGGTGATTGTACCCTTGGGGGACTTGGTGGCCCTGGTTGGATTGGGAGGTTCATCTCGGGGAATTTATTGCTTCGCGAGAAGGTGATGAAGATGAGATCTCCACCGGGACAAGCAATTCAACCCCGGGTGGGCTTGCTTGTTTAATCACCGGGACATCTACAAGCCGGTCTTCCATTGTTTCTTCGCAAGTATCAAATTGAAAGGGTAAATGCCGGTGTTCATCCTTGAGAAAGGACGATGGAGATCATACCGGTGGATGGGGCATTGGCGGGGTGTTGGTCCCGAAGGCCTGCTGGGCTCGGTCCGAAAATGTACAATAATATGATTCATCAAGAACAGAGTAACCTTGCGGTCAAGAAGGTAAAGGGTTTTACCTCAACAAGCACTTTCTTGACAGTTCTTCTCCTTTTAGCACTTGGAGGGGCAATCGGATGCGGACCTTGCCTCCGTCAACAAAGCAAGGCTAGAAAGGCTAGGATCCGTCGTAGCATACCCGGCCATTAGTTGAGCCGAGTGGTGGATTTAAATCCCGAGTGCTTGAAATTGGGCCTTCAAAGCATTGTAAGCAACTTCCCCGGCTCGAGGGGCGAGCATCGTGTTCGTGGACAAGAAGATGAAGGTCGGGATCATGAATAAAGAGGACATGTCCGATTCAAGGGTTCATTGTATTACCTCCGAAGTTGGCAAGAAATCGAGGCACCAACTCGCATAGAACACATGGACGGGCTCACCGAAGGTGTGATCATGGAATTCTTGCCACCGGGGAGTTAAAGGTGGGGTGAGCTATGGTTGTGGGCACGAAAGGACATGTGTAGACGGTTGACCGCACACATAATTAAAAACCCCGCTACCCCGCATCGGCTCTTTGATTTCCTCTCCGGGTTTGAGGAATTCGTGCGGGAACAATCTTGGGGGCATCCTGTCCACATCCAATTTGCCCGGCCATTACATTGGGCCGATAGTATTCATAAGTGTCGACATTCGGCCTTCCTCCGTTAAACTCGGCGGCGGTATGCATGGGCGGATTATGATGTTAAGAATCTCTAAGAACCTCCCATCTTGATGGCCGGGTTCGAAGGAAAATTCAACGGGGAAGGTCAAGGTGTCGTTGCCCGGATAAGGAAGCCGGAGAGGATTAGAGAAACCTTTGAAGAATAGCTCGAAAAGCCGGGGCGATGTCGTGGAAATTGTTTGAGGCTGCGGTAATTCTCGAAGCCGCTTCTCCGTAATTCGGCATCCTCTCGGTAGCTTGAGGCTCTCCTTCGGGGTAATTGGACAAGGGGAAGAACCGGAGTTCGGATCGACACCAACGATCCGATGCATGTGGAGCCGCTGCGGCCACATTTGAACAAACCATCGGGGCTCGTTGACACATGTTATCCTTTGGCTGGTATACATCCGGGTAACGATCGATGAAGCATATGGTATACGCTGCCCAAGAAGAATTTTCCCAGGGGGAAGGCGGTTGCCACCGGCCAAATGAGATGCCATTGCAATATGGTTCAAGGTGGGCTCGTTGGCTTTCCCACAGAAAACAAATCTGCACAGCCACATATTCAGAAAGGCTCTGTATTCAACTTCACCAAGGGGATTGTCTTTCATATGCTTCAAGATGTAATGCTTGTATCCGTTCCCCGGCTTTACCCCCGTCCGGCGTGAAGAGCCTTTGATGTTCCGGGGGCCGGGACGGACCCCGTGATGTCAAGGCCGGTGATCATATACACATCGGCCAAAGTTGGAGACATTAGGCCATGCCCAAAAAGGAAGGCGTTGACACCATTTGACCAAAAGTGACAGTCGCTATCGGGGAGGTCTTCGTTTTTGGGGGTCTCGACCACGGATAACTCCGAGCACTCGGGCGATACGGAGGCTATCCGGGTTGGTCAATCCACTCTTGTCCGCAAGAATCCTCCGATACCAAGTCTTCCGACTCGCAATTGGAGGTAAAGGCCGGTTCTTGAAGGCATCTTGCCACCGAAGCGGCGGAGACATAGGCCGCTTTGAAGGGGATTCTCTAAGATTCGACCGCAATGAAATCTCGAGGGTCGGAGTTCCCCACGGGACCAAGGTAATAAGACCTCGAATTGGCCCCGTACGAATCAAAAGCTCGGAGAGGGCTCTTGGAAGAAAAGCGGAAAAGGAAATCTCGGGTGAAATTGAAAACCTAATGCCGAGCAAGGCTTGCGGGGGGATGAATTTACCCGAGCATCTTGGTTCCGAGCTACCATTGGAGGTTCGAGCTCGGAACGAGGGGATCTAGGGTTGGATCCGGATGAAGATTCCGGCGGATTGTGAAGAACGGTGTTGACAGATTTGATTCGAAGATTCGTAGCTAGAGTCAATTGTGGAACAAAATTACTTTTATCCCACAATTGAAGGGGCATGTGTTAACACCAAAATTTGGTAAGGAGTCTGACTTGTGGGTCCGGTTCGATAAAGAGTCCGTCTGGTGGAAGGAAGGATATTTTCAGAGATATTCGGCAAAGAGATCTGCGGTCGGCTATCTGCTCCGGTTCGGCAAAGGAACAGTAGAGCTGATTTTGCGAGATTGGACAGTTGACGTGGCTCAATCAGGGGAGACGAATGGATGGATAGGCGATCGAGCTCAGAGATAAGTTAGGCAACAAATCCATTCGCAGTTGTACTCAACAGGGTATAAATATGACCCCTGAATGTATGTAATGCACACAATCATTCTTCAATACACACCGGCCTTACGCCAAACCCTAGAGTCCTTGTCGTGTCGTCGAGTTCTTCAAGAGGGCCAATCGATCCGTCGACCTCCGTGAGTACCGGCAACCTTGTATCATGTCTAGTATCATGCGGTGGATTTAGATCTGATGCAAGTAGTGTTGTTACCATGCTTCGTGTCATGCGGTAGATTCAAGCTTGGTTCAAGAAGGTTTCTTGTTAGATCATGAGCCATGCGGTAGGCTAAGATCTAGCTCGAAGCTAGTTATCGGCTCTATTGGATTTTGGCAAGATCCAATAGATTCATTAAGTTACCCCGTGTTAGCTTGAGTTTTACTTTATGTTTTAATTCATGTAACACACCTTTGCCCAATCTAGATGGGTTTGGATCGGCTTTATCCCTTTTATGATCCTTGTTTCGAATAGATCTCATGTTCTAACACGCGGATCTTGAGCTTTCCGATAGCCGAAACCGAATCGATCTAGGTTGTTACGTGTTGCGGGTTCAAGCTTGCTCATGTTCGTATAAATCTTGAAAGAGTCGGGTATCATGCGGTAGATGCGGGTTTTGGGTTGCTTTGGAGCTAGTCATCCGGTGGATTAGATTCCCAAATCAATCTGATAGATTTATTCACTTGGTAATGTTTGTTCCTTCTTCATGGACCCCGAATCGGTACTGTTCGACCGCATTCGGTTATATTTCTCCACGAGTAGAACACGTGCGTTATCCATGCTTTAAATGATGTATGCTTTTAGCTTTCCATATTTAGATTGTATCATGCGGTGGATAGATCTATTTGTGGAAAGTGGTACGGTTTTTCATGCAAGTTGTATCATGCGGTGGATAGATTTGTTTGATATCGTACCGACGGGTTTTAAAGTAACTAGACATGCGGTAGACTAGTGCTTTGGGTCTATGCATACTTGTTTAATACATGTGTTAACACCAAAATTTGGTAAGGAGTCCGACTCGTGGGTCCGGTCGAAAAAGAGTCCGTCCGGTGGAAGGAAGGATATTTTCGAGAGATTTTCGGCAAAGAGATCGCGGTCGGCTATCCGCTCCGATTCGGCAAAGGAACAAGAAAGCTGATTTTGCGGGATTGGACGGTGACGTGGCTCGAATCGAGAGAGACGAATGGATGGACGGACGATCAAGTTTAGTTAGGCAATGAATCCATTCGCAGTTGTAATCGACGGGGTATAAATACGATCCCCGGATGTATGTAACATACAATCATTCCTCAATACACACCGGCCTTACGCCAAACCCTAGAGTCCTTGTCGTGTCGTCGAGTTCTTCGAGAGGGCCAATCGATCCGTCGACCTCCGTGAGTACCGCAACCTTGTATCATGTCTAGTATCATGCGGTGGATTTAGATCTGATGCAAGTAGTCTTGTTACCATGCTTCGTGTCATGCGGTAGATTCAAGCTTGGTTCAAGAGGGTTTCTTGTTAGATCATGAGCCATGCGGTAGGCTAAGATCTAGCTCGAAGCTAGTTATCGGCTCTATTGGGTTTTGGCAAGATCCAATAGATTCATTAAGTTATCCCGTGTTTACTTGAGTTTTTACTTTATATTTTAATTCATGTAACACACCCTTGCCCAATCTAGATGGGTTTGGATCGGCTATATCTCTTTTAAGATCCTTGTGCGAGCGGGTTTCGTGTTTTGACGCGTGGATCTTATGCTCTCCGATAGCCGAAACCGAATCGATCTAGGTTGTTACGTGTTGCGGGTTCAAGCTTGCTTTGTTTGTATAAATCTTGAAAGAACCGGGTATCATGCGGTAGATGCAGGTTTTTGGGTTGCTTTGGGGCTAGTCATCGGTGGATTAGATTTCCAATTCGGTCGATAGATTTATTCACGTGGTAATGTTTGTTCCTTCTTCATGGACCCTGGATCGGTACGTTCGGCCGTATTCGGTTATGTTTTCACGAGTAGATCACGTGCATTATTTATGTTTTAAATGACGTATGCTTTTAGCTTTCCATATTTAGATTGTATCATGCGGTGGATAGATCTATTTGTGGAAAGTGGTATGTTTTTCATGCAAGTCGTATCATGCGGTAGATAGATTTGTTTGATATCGTGCCCGACGGATCTTAAAGTAACTAGACATGCGGTAGACTAGTGCTTTGGGTCTATGCATACTTATTTAATACATGATCATGTCCGTGCTTTACTTTATTCGTTTGATGTTAATTTTCATGAAGATCGGTCACAACTTTGCACATGCATCTACGTTTATCCAAAGACCGATCGTTGTCATGCTTACGTCATCCATTCGGCAATGTTCTTTTTCCCTTTGCGGTTACCCGAAATGGTCGTGGTTCTTTGACAAATAGCTTTACATAGCTATGTGTCATCTTGCTTGGCTTTTAGCCGTAAATATGGAACTGTCTGGTACCACCCGGGAAGTTCCAAGCTTTGGTATTTAACTGTTTTATCTTTTGTTAATTTTCGGGAAAAATTGACCGGCACGTCATTTGCTCTCTCGCGCGTGTGAAGCCGCCTTTCCGCTTGCCGTGTGATGGGGCGCCGAGTGCACTTTTTGCGTCAACACACTTTTTGGCACGCCCGGTGGGACAACAACTCGAATTGGTTCAAGATGCCCGAAATCTCGGACCTCCCGGATGTCAACATCGAAGAGCTTTCTCCGGAGCAAGCATCGGCGGCTCCTAGACGCCGTGAACCGGTTTCGGCAAAAGTGTCTCATGTCGTTTAAGAAGAATCGAAGTGGTGTACCGTATCTAAAGAATGACCCGCCCGTAGTGCCGCCGCGGGGAGAGAGCGATGCCACATCCCAACAAGAGAAGGAGGAATGCGCGCGGATATTCCAAGAGTCGGTAGACGACATGCTCACCAAGCACAACAAGGCTTTCCTCGGATCGCTCCGGCGGATGATGGTGGCCCTCTTTGGCCCGGCGCGGGGCAAGCGTTCGGGAAGGCGCCCGCCGGAAAGAGCACCGTGGAGCCGGGAGAATCAAGCTCTCGGCCGCCGCTACGGAGCCGCTTGCGGCAGCCTCCTTCTCAAAGCTCCGGAAGCCAAGCATTCCAACCTCCTCCGCAGGCGCCGGGGGGCGGCCGGTTCGGCCCCCGTTGCAAACTTCGGGGAAGTCAACCAATCCCGCCGCCACCACGGAGCAAAGACGGCCGTCGGCCGTGCAACGGCCGGATCCGTACCGGCCTACGTACGGAGACCTAGCGTTCGGCTCATCCGGGGCCCCACTTGACCCCGTCGAAGAATAGCTCCGTCGACCAACCGGCTCCCGAGAAGAATTTGTACGGCGGTGGTTATCATGAAGTGGGGAAATTACGGAGCGTTCGACGCCTTCCCGCACCCGGGGTACGCGCGGCTACGGGCGCTCGGAAGAAGACGCCCTAGCACGCAAGATGGCCGAATTGATGCGAGAATCGGTTCGGCCTCAAGCCAAAGATGCGGGGCCCCACCTATAGGCCGCCGTTCCCGCAGTGGTACTATAACGTGCTCCTGCCGCCGAGGGTGAAGCCGCCGACCGAATTCACAAAGTTCTCTGGGCAGGACGAGACAAGCACGGTCGAGCACATCGCCCGTTACCTCATGCAGCTTGGGAAATGCTCGGCCGAGGAGGCGTTCAGGGTTCGCTACTTCCCCGCCTCACTGACGGGTCCAGCTTTTCAGTGGTTCTCGTCCCTACCGCCTGAATCAGTGGCCAGATGGAAGGATTTGGAGCGTAAATTCCACGCTCACTATTTCAGCGGCGGCTACGAGAAGAAGCCGATTGATCTCGCCACCCCGAAGCAAAGGCACGGCGAAACACCGCCGGGAGTTTCTTAGGAGATTCGGGGAAGTCAAAGGCATGTGCTTCTCGCCGAACTTGCCGGACGATCGACTGGTCGATATGGCCGTCGCCGGGATGTTGCCGGCCGTGCGCGAGAAGCTATTTGGGATGGAGTTTGAGAACCTAGGCCAGCTTTCACAAAAGTTATCTCTGATGAGCAATCAGGCATATGGCCTCAAGAAAGACCCCAAGTTTGGCAAGCAGCACGACGTCGCTGACATCTACAACCAGTTCCTGGACAAAGCCGATCTGTTCGAGGATTCTGACGATGAATTGGAGGTAGCTGCAGCGGAAATCATGTGGGGTAAAGAGCCCTTGACAATGAATCAGCGTTGGGTCAGGCAGACCAAAGGGACTTACGACTTTGACATCACGAAGGCTGATAAGTTGTTCGAGCTCTTGGTGAAAGAAGGACGAATTAAGCCGCCCGAGGGGCATTCTATGCTTCGGCTTCGATGGAGTTAAAGCGAAGCGTTATTGCGGCTTCCATGACAGGGACTCGCACTCCATCAACGATTGCGGGGTCTTCGGGATGAGGATCCGGAAGGCTATCCGGGAGGGACACCTCAAGTTCGATAACAAGATGAAGCCGGATGGCCACCCCTTTCCTCGAACATGCTCGGCTTTTCCGTCAATGCGATAACGGCCCGAAGAGAAGGGGGAAGGTCAAGGTCCCGACCTCGGCCGAGGTCCAAGCAAGGTGGATCAAGAGACCCGAGCGCCGGGTGACCCTAGAGCAAGTGCGGGGCGACGCCCCTGCGTTCTCAAGAGCCACATCGAGATTGGGGAATCGTCCGGGCCTAAACCCAAGGTGACGTCACGCATTCTCCTCAACAAATGGCAGCGCCGGATGGAGAAGGAGCGCTACCGAAGCGTCGTCACGAGGAGGAGCGGCGCGAGGTCGAAGAGGAAGCGCGCGAAGGGACCGAGAACAAGACACGCGCGAGCGGGAGCGCGCCCATTGGGGGTGCACCTTCTTCGAGCACCGCCGGGAATGAGGGCCTAAAGCTGCCCACATTGAAGAACTGTCCTGAATGCAGCGACAGATATGTTGAGTACAGGCAGGAAACTGCCAATCGCCGATCCGTCCACGAAAGACTTGGAAGGATTCACCCGAATGGGGATCGGCGTCAAAAAATTGAAGTCATAGATCACCCCGAGAAGCGCCAAGCTGATCTCAAGTGGGCTGATCAGGAAGAGGACGAGGACGTCTACGTCTGGCAGAAGGGGCAGTGGTGCCCGCCCGGTCTACGCGGGGAGCCGAAGAGGCGGGTCCAGCGCTTGAGGAACCGCGAGATGAAACAAGCCGGGATCCAGACGAGGCAGAAGTGGCGCACCAAGGACCAGCCAGAAGGATCGAAGCGTTCGGCTCCTGCTTGCATGGTATACTTCCCGCCGAACGAGTTCATGGCTCCGCTAACCGGGTTGTGCAGAGGAAGCTTCCTTTGATGACAAGCGGCCCCGAGGAGATGATGGCGCAACCGGTGCTTGCCAAGCTGGCCGTCTTCGACAAGCCGGCCAAGAATCGCCATATGAGGCCACTGTACTTGAGGGGGTACGTCAATGGCAAGCCATTGACCAAGATGTTCGTCGACGGTGGGGGCGGCAGTCAACGTGATGCCGTACACCACCTTCAGGAAGCTTGGCATGGGCCCAAGCGATCTGACACCTACAAGCATCATCCTGAACGACTTCGCTGGGAACCCCTCAGACACCAAAGGATGCGCTCACGTGGACTTGATGATCGGGTCCAAGACGCTGCTCACCACCTTCTTTGTCATCGAAGGCAAGGGAGCCTACGACCGTCGCTTGGGCGGGACCGGATTCACGCCAAGCTGCCGCGTCCCATCCACCATGCATCAACAAGCATATCCGGTGGGTGGATGATGAGATCGAGGTCGTCCGGGCAGATGACTCCGTGAGCGTGGCCAACATGGAACCGGCCTTCCGGGAGTACCAAGGCATCGATTGCTTCTCGGGGAAGGACCGGGGAGAAGGTCCTTTTGAACTGTCGGCGGTGACCAATGTACCGATTCAAGCGATCGGCTCTTATAGTAATTTTTAATGGAGAACCCCGTGGATGGCACCGATGGCAAATTAGGGCGAGGATTCATGTGGGCCGATAAGCCGGAAGAAGTTGACATTGGAAGCGGTGATAAGCCAAGGCCGACGTTCATCAGTGCAAATTTGCAACCAGATTTCGGGGGGGAACCTAATTGAGCTTCTCGGAGAATATAAGGATTGCTTCGCACGGGATTACTCGGAGATGCCCGGATTGGATCGTTCCATCGTCGAGCACCGGTTGCCAATCAAGCCTGGTTTCAAACCATATAAGCAACCGCCCCGGAAAATCTACAAGGATGAGGTATTGGCCGACATGAAGAAGGAAATCGAGAGATTACTTGACGCAAACTTCGTTCGGCTGTGCGGATATGCGGAGTGGATTTCTAACATCGTCCCTGTGTATAAGAAGAACGGGAAAATGAGGGTTTGCATAGACTTCGGGGACCGAACGAGCTACTCCCATGGACGGATACCCGATGCCTATTGCCGATTTGTTAATTGACGCCGCCGCTGGACACAAGGTGATTAGCTTCATGGATGGCAACGCGGGATACAATCGGATCTTCATGGCAATAGAAGACATATCGAAGACGGCCTTTAGATGTCCCGGACATATAGGCCTATTTGAATGGATAGTCATGACATTTGGGTTGAAAAATGCCGGTGCAACCTATCAACGGGCCATGAATTACATTTTTCATGAGTTGATCGGCAAAACTGTGGAAATCTACATCGATGACGTGGTGATCAAGTCCTTAAGTCATGACACCCATCTGGAAGATGTGAAGAAGACCTTGGAATGCACCCGGAAGCATGGTCTGAAGATGAATCCGAACAAGTGTGCATTCGGGGTATCAGCTGGAGAGTTCTTGGGGTTTTTGGTCCACGAAGGGGGAATCGAAGTTGGCAAAAAGAGCATGAAAGCCATTGATGAAGTCGTTCCTCCAACCAACCTCAAGGAATTGCAATCACTGCTCGGCAAGATCAACTTTGTGAGAAGATTCATCTCAAATTTATCACAGAAGGTGTTGCCATTCTCTCCACTGCTGAAGCTAAAGAAAGATCAGAAATTCACATGGGGCGACGAACAACAAAAGGCTTTTGATGAGATCAAGCAGTACATGAAGGAGTCGCCGGTGCTGGTTCCTCCCCAGCTAAACAAGCCTTTCAAGTTGTACGTGGCGGCCGATACCCAAACTATTGGATCGGCCCTTATTCAAGAATTCGAAGGAAAGGAGCGGGTAGTAGCTTATCTTAGCCGAAAACTACTTGATCCTGAAACCAGGTATTCGGCTATAGAGAAACCGAGTCTTTGCGTATACTACTCGTGTACAAAGTTTCGGCACTACTTGTTGAATGCCAAATGCACTGTATACTCGAAGTTTGATGTGATAAAACATATGTTATCTATGCCGATTTTGAATGGTCGGATTGGCAAATGGATTTTAGCTTTATCAGAATTCGAGTTGAAGTTCGAATCGGCAAAGGCCATCAAAGGTCAGGTTATTGCCGATTTTATAACTGAACATCGTGACCCGTCAATTGATCTGCTTGAAATTACCCCTTGGGCTCTATTTTTTGATGGGTCATCGTGTGGAAAAGGTGGGGGAGTAGGGATCCTACTGATTTCGCCCGAGGTGAGATGTTTGAATTCGCCATTCCTATACAACCCACCGTCACAAATAACCAGCCGAGTACGAGGCACTACTTCGAGGGCTTCAATATTTGAGAGAAGCCGGCGGTCGTCTCGGTTGAGATCTATGGAGATTCGAATTGGTAATCAAACAATTGAACGGCCAATACGAGTGCGAAGCGAAGCACCGAGGAGTTACTACGAGGAGTGCGGGGAGATCTTGAAGAGCTTCCCATTAGTAATCCTACAAGACATTCCTAGGGAGTATAACGAAGAAGCAAACGGGCTAGCTCGGAGCGCCTCCGGTTACAAGGAGAGTCAAGAAGCGTTTCTTTGCGGAAGTGTGTGCACTAAGGGCGGATCTTGCAGAAGACGATTGGAGGAAAGAAATCGTTGATTACTTGAAAGATCCATCCCGAAAAGTCTCTAGGAAACTCAGGTACAAGGCAATTAAGTTCGTTCTTCTGGATGATAATTTATTCTATAAATCATTAGATGGGGTATTGCTACGATGCCTGGGTCCAGAAGAAGCCAAGAACATGATGAGCGAGGTGCACGATGGGATATGTGGAGCGCACCAATCGGCCTATCGAATGAAATGGGTTATTAGACAAGCTGGATGCTTTTGGCCGACGATACTAGAGGATTGCTTTGAGTATTACAAGGGATGCCAAGATTGCCAGAGGTTTGGGAATATTCAAAGAGTCCCTGCATCAGCATTGAATCCCATCATCAAGCCATGGCCATTCGGGGCCGGGGTATAGACTTGATTGGCCAAATTAATCCGCCGTCTAGCAAGGGGCATAAGTTCGTGCTCGTTGGCTACGGATTACTTCACCAAATGGGTCGAGGCAATCCCACTGAAGAAGGTGACATCAGAAAACATGATCGAATTCGTCAAGGAACACATCATCTATCGGTTTGGGATCCCTCAGACGATTACCACCGACCGGGGGCACAATTCGTGTCATTGGAATTCAGAGACTTTGCCGAAAGAATGGGAATCAAATTGTTTAATTCTTCTCCATATTATGCCCAAGCTAATGGTCAAGCGAGAGGCTTCTAATAAGATCATGATCAAGCCGATACGAGAAGAAGATCGATCGAAGCCAAGGAGGTGGCATTCGGTACTCGGTGAAGCGCCGTGGGCTTACCGAATGGCCCCCCATGGAGCTACAAAGACCTCTCCCTACGAATTGGTTTACGGGCACCATGCAATCCCGCCTTGAGAGGTACAATCGTATTCAAGGAGAGTAGTGCCGCAAAACGAGTTGAGCTCCAAAGATTACGGGGGCCTAATGATGGATGAGTTAGAAGATTTGCATATGATCCGTCTTAGGGCCCCGGAAAACATCGAGAAAAACAAGTCGCGGATCGCCAAGTACTATAACAAGAAAGTAAAAGTGAGGCAATTTGCGAAGGCGACCTGGTTTGGAAAGCACTATTGCCGATTGGAACTAAGTACAACGAATTCGGCAAATGGTCCCCTAACTGGGAGGGGCCTTTTCGTGTGGTCAGATGCGTTCCTGGTAATGCATACATATTGAAGACTTTGCTGGGAGAAGAATTTTCCGCCTCGATAAATGGGAGATATCTGAAGAAATATTATCCTAGCGTTGAAATCGATCGATGATTACACGCATCTGGCACAAAAATAGCCGGCGCTCAAGGATGAGGCCGCCTTTAGAACAAAATCCATGAAAAAGAGAAAATGGCCAGTGCCTAGATGCATTGCCCTTAGCTCAACACCGCATTACGGTACTCGCTTCTTGCGGGATCACATCTAACGACCCCGATGGTCAAGTCCCCGAGGAGGTGAGAAGCGAGAAGGCGTGGTGGAAGAAGCGAAAGTATGATACAATCTTTTCTTTACTTCTTCGGCCGCCGCCCCCTCTTCGCTTGTTCTAGGACCACCGTGACGGCAACTTGGAACGCACGAGGATGGCCATGATTGGCGGCCTCTACCAAGCTATCCCGTGCCGCCTTCGGGTTGCCGTACCCGTCGAGACATCCGGAGCGAGGAGAAATCGAGGTCGAGGCAAGAAATCCAGGGGCGGGCATGAAAGAGTCGGGAGCATTTACCCCATACTAGTGCTTCCCGAGCCATGCGACGCTCGCGCTCGGCTTGGCAACGGGCGGACATGTCCCCGAGGCCATGCTCCGGGTGCGGACGCGGCGGCGCACCGATGGTTGGTCCTCTCGCTCGGGCGTGGCATCCTCTCGCTTCGAGAGAGGAATCGGAGGAGATGTACTCGGGCACATCTTCGGTCCCGATGACTTCTTCGAGGGAGCAAATCAAGGCCGAAAAGGACTAGAGGAAAACATGAAGCGCAAGATCAAGCGGGAAAACAAAGAGCGAGATCAAGAAAGAACTCACTTCCGAATCGTACGCTTCCTTGATGAACCGCTCCCCCGAGGTTGTTTACCCTTGTCCATGGCGTTGGGTTTTTTTCCTCTAGCAAGCAGGGGAAGAGACGAGAAATGATGGAGGAGTGCGCGAGTGGATTTGCGAGCACCCCACGGGCTATTTTATTGTTCGAGGAGGCGCATTGGGAGTGATGATTTGGCCGGTACACACCGTTGGAATACCAAGCGGCGGTGGTTTTCCACCGGATGCGAAGGGTTTTCTCTTGAACAAAGTGTTTGCGGATTGCCGAATTGGGATCCTCTCGTGGATTTTACGCCATGGGGCAGTTGTTCTCACGCGTTCGGCTAAAGATAGTTCCGGATGCATTCAAAGAAAAAATTCGCGAGATGCAAAATGCAAAAGGGAGTCATCGCGGAACAAGTGCGAATTCAAAAGTTTCTCATATATTGCCGACATTTACACGCCCCTAGTACAATCTAGTCGAAGAGCCTATTCAACACATATTGGGGATGGGTAATTTCGGCAATGGCGTCGCCGTGGCCATCAAGGCGCTCCGAGGATAAGCTCGATCTCATCGATGTCCTCCGGCGCGACACCCACGAAAGCCACGCGGCCTGGTGGAATAGTCGACGTCCGTATGCGTCGCCATCGCAGCCAGGCCCAAGGTGGTGCCCAAACGAACGCCATGGACGGCCACCTCGTCGACACGGCGCTCCACCGCGGCCAGGCGCTCCGCCGGCGTGTCGCCATGGGCGTTCACCTTCTCGGCCAATTGCTCTACCAACGCCTTCGGACCGGGCCGAGCTCGGCATCGCGGGCCGCAAAGGATAAACAGAAAGGATTAGCATCAAAGGCCGGGCTGGGTCAAGAATCAATCTCAGAGCCATACCGTCGATAGCCTCCAGCAGCTGCTTGCGCTGGTCCTCCCATTCTAGCTCGGCCACGCCCGCTTTCTTGGAGACGTCCTCCAGCTCGCGACGGGACGCCTCTAGCTCCTCCTTGAAGCGAATGGCGTCCGCTTCCCCGTACGGTGCACGGGGAGTGGGCCATCGGACTCCGAAGAGTCATCCGGGAGGGGCCGATTGGCGCGCGCGCGAGGCGGATTCCACCGAATCAACCTAAAAAAGGGGGATGATCATCAAGGCAAAAGAAGATCAAGAAAAGAATCAAAGAGGAGAAATTGATGATCATCACCGCCGCGCGCATTAGCGCGCTGCTCCCCTCGGCCTCGTCGGAGGCGCGGCGGCGGTTGAGGCGGCGCACCATCGTGGTTTGGGGATGTGCCTTGTTTGCAAGAAGGCCAAAGATTGGCAAAGATTCGAGAGCTAGAAGACCCGGTGGAGAGCTAGGGGCACCTATGTTAACATTTATAGGCCCGGGCGGATGAATCGTGGCTTCGAGTCATGGCCGTAGATCGTGGCGCATATCCCAAGAAAATCGGAAGGTGGAAAGGTTTCCTTGGCCGGCCCCGCCGGCGGGTCGCTTGGAGTTCTAAGCCGAGCCGCGTGCGCATCGATTGGTTCGGCTAAAGGAAATCAAAGTGTCGTTCGGGAGTTGGTATTTCACTACCGAATGGGTCGTTCAAAGATTACATCTAAAAATGCGCAAAAGAAAGGAAACGAATCACAAAGGAGATATTACAAGAACGACCGGTTCGGGTATACATCAATAAGGATATTCAAGCATTCGGAAGTTTGGCAAGTACATGACGAACATTGGATATTATCAAATGGGAATTGTCTAGCATCTCTTGGCGTCCTTTTGGGCACGGATAAGTCAGCGAGTTCCGCATCGCAATGCTCTATTTTGGTGATAGCCGATTTTACTTCCTCTTGGGTCTTTGCTATTAATCCAGGAAGTTCGGCTATTTTCTCTTTGTCGATCTCCATCTCCGCTGACAGGCTTCTCAGTTCGGCTTCTAGAGCAGCCTTCCTAGCAGCTTTCGGATCTTAAGAAGCTTGCGGGTTAGCCAATGCATCTTTATGGTTCTCTCGCTTGGGATTGTGCCCCGTTCATGGCATGTTCGGCATCGGTTTTCCTCTTTTCAATGGCCGGACGGGAGCGCAATTTCCTCCAAGCACGCCTTAAGGGTACATAAAGGGGCTCCAAGTCGTAGACGGATGATAGAGAAGCTCGATGTCTTCGGGGAGTTTTTGGCTAATGGATTCAAACATCTCTTCGAAGTGATGGAGATCATTGAACCGATCCCGAGCATCCTTTTCTAGCCGAGCAAAGCAATTTCTTTGAGCTTGGACAACACTTCATCCGGGGCAAGGTCGGGATACTCCTTCCATCACCTCGGCGGCCTAGATTGCTCTCTCGATGGCGAGGCTTGGTAATGGTGGAACCGATCCCGATGAAAAACATTGCCGAATTAGGGATGCCGAACATCGAGGTACCAAAATTAAGTGCGGATGGTTACCTCATGGCTGGTTTCTTGAGTAGGGGCAATCACGGGTGAAGAAGACGCCCCAGCGGCAGCCGAAACTTCCGAGCTAGGAGGTGCCGATGCGGCCACCGGCGCTCGTGGGTTTCGGGCCGAAGAGGAGTCGGGTCTGCTGTCTCTGTTGGGTTGGTTATCTCTACTTGAACAATAGGTGATGGCACCCTAGGAGAACTTGTTGGCTCCGGTTGAGTTGGGAGATTCATCTCGGGAGAGTTTATTGCTTCGCGAGAAGGTGATGAAGATGAGATCTCCACCGGGATGGGTAATTCAACCCCTGGATGGGCTCGCTTGTTGAACCACCGGAACATCTACAAGCTGTTCTTCCACGGCTTCTTCGCAAATGTCCAATTGAAGGGATAAGTGCCAGTGCTCATCCTTGAGAAAGAACAGTAAAGGTCATACCAGTGGATGGGGCATCGGCGAGTGCGGCTCCGAAGGCCGCCGGGCTCTGGTCTGAAAATGCACAATGATATGATCCATCAAGAACAGAGTGACCCAGTAATCAAGAAGGTAAAGGGGTTTACCTCAACAAGCACTTTCTTGACAGTTCTTCTCCTTTTAGCACTTGGAGGGGCAATCAGATGCAGACCTTGCCTCCTGTCTACAGCAAGGCTAGAAAGGCTGGGATCTGTGGTAGCATACCTGGCCATTAGTTGATGCAGGGTTGTGGATTTAAACCCCGATCGTTGAAATTGGGCCTTCGGCATTATGAGCAATTGCCCCGACTCGAGGGGGGCAGTAATCGTATTCTCGTGAACGAGGAAGATGAAGGTCGAACCATGAATAAAGAGGAAGCGTACGGTCCAAAGGCTCATTGTATTACCTCCGAAGTCGGCGGAGGAAGTCGGTACCGGCTACGCACGAATACATGAACAAGGCTCACCGAAGATATGGTCGTGAAATTCTTGCCACCGGGAGTTGAAGGTGGGGTGAGCTATGGTTGTGGGCACAAAAGGACATGTGTAGACCGTGGGACTGCACACATAGTTGAAAACTCTGCTGCCCTGCATCAGTTCTTTGATTTCCTCCCTGGGTTTGAGGAATTCATGCAGGAACAATCTTGGGGGCATCTGGCCGCATCCAAGTTGTCTGGCCATTACATTAGGCTGGTAGTATTCATAAGTGCTGACATTCTGTCTCCCTCCATTGAACTCGGCCGGTAGTATGCATGGGCGGATTATGATATTAAAGATCTCCAAGAATCCCCTATCTTGATGGCCGGGCTCAAAGGAGAATTCGACAGGGAAGGTCAAAGTGTCATTGTCTAGATAAGGAAGCCACAGAGGATTGGAGAAACCTTTGAAGAACAACTCGAAGAGCTGGCTGATGTCCTGCTGGATGAGAACAGTTGAAGCCGCCTCTCCATAGTTTTGGCATACTCTGGTAGCTTGAGGCTCTCCTTCGGGGGGATTGGACAAAGGGAAGAACCTGGAGTTCAAATCGACGCTGACAATCTGGTGCATGTGGAGCTGCAGCCATATTTGAACAAACCACCAAGGGCCATTGACACATGTTATCCTCTGGCTAGTGTACATTTGGGTAACGATACCGATGAAGCATATGATATACACCGCCCAAAAAGAATTTTCCCGAGGGAGGCGATTGCCACTAGCCGGATGAATCGCCATTGCGATGTGGTTCAAGGTGGGCTCGTTGGCCTTGCCACGGAAGACGAATCCGCATAGCCACATGTTCGAAAGGCTCCGTATTCAACATCGCCAAGGGGATTGTCTTTCATGTGCTTCGGGATATAATGCTTGTAGCCATTCCCCGGCTTTACCCCCGTCCGGCGTGAAGAATTTTTGAAATTCCAAGGCCGAACGGATCCCGCAATGTCAAGGCCGGTGATCATATATACATCGGCCAAAGTGGGAGACATTGGGACATGCCCAAAAAGGAAGGCGTTGACTCCATTTGACCGAAGTGGCATGCGGCTATTAGAAGGTCTTCATTCTTGGGGGTCTCGGCCACGGATAACTCCGAGCATTGAGCGATGCGGAGAGCATCCGGGTTGGTCAATCCACTTTTATCTCGCCAGATCCTCCGTACCAAGTCTTCCAACCCGCAATTGGAGGTAAAGGCCGGTTCTTGAACGCATCTTGCCACTGAGGAGGTGGAGACAAAGCTGCTTTGAAGGGGATTCTCTGAGATTCAGCGGCAATAAGATCTCGAGGGTCAGGATTCCCCACAGGACCAAGGTAATAAGACTGCGAATTGGCCTCGATAGGAATCGAAAGAGCAGTAGAAGGTTCCTGGAAAAAGGCGGAAAAGGAAAATCTCAGGTAAAATTGAAAACCTAATGCCGAACAAGGTTTGCGGGGGATGAATTTACCCGAGCGGCCTTGGTTTTGAGTTGCCATTGGAGGTTCGAACTCGGAACGAAGGGGATCTAGGGTTGGATCTGAACGAAGATTCCGGCGGATTGCGAAGAGCAAAAGGTGTTGACAGAGTTAACTCAAGGATTCGTGGCTGGAGTCAATTGTGGAACAAAATTACTTTTATCCCACAATTGAAGGGGCATGTGTTAACACCAAAATTTGGTAAGGAGTCCGACCGTGGGTCCGGGTCGAAAAAGAGTCCGTCCGGTGGAAGGAAGGATATTTTCGAGAGATTTTCGGCAAAGAGATCGCGGTCGGCTATATCCGCTCCAATTCGGCAAAGGAACAAGAAAGCCGATTTTGCGGGATTGGACGGTGACGTGGCTCGAATCAGGAGAGACGAATGGATGGACAGACGATCGAGTTTAGTTAGGCAATGAATCCATTCGCAGTTGTAATCGGCAGGGTATAAATACGATCCCTGGATGTATGTAACATACAATCATTCCTCAATACACACCGGCCTTACGCCAAACCCTAGAGTCCTTGTCGTGTCGTCGAGTTCTTCGAGAGGGCCAATCGATCCGTCGACCTCCGTGAGTACCGGCAACCTTGTATCATGTCTAGTATCATGCGGTGGATTTAGATCGATGCAAGTAGTCTTGTTACCATGCTTCGTGTCATGCGGTAGATTCAAGCTTGGTTCAAGAGGGTTTCTTGTTAGATCATGAGCCATGCGGTAGGCTAAGATCTAGCTCGAAGCTAGTTATCGGCTCTATTGGGTTTTGGCAAGATCCAATAGATTCATTAAGTTATCCCGTGTTTACTTGAGTTTTTACGTTATGTTTTAATTCGTGTAACACACCCTTGCCCAATCCAGATGGGTTTGGATCGGCTATATCTCTTTTAAGATCCTTGTGCGAGCAGGTTTCGTATTTTGACGCGTGGATCTTATGCTCTCCGATAGCCGAAACCGAATCGATCTAGGTTGTTACGTGTTGCGGGTTCAAGCTTGCTTTGTTCGTATAAATCTTGAAAGAACCGGGTATCATGCGGTAGATGCAGGTTTTTGGGTTGCTTTGGGGCTAGTCATCCGGTGGATTAGATTTCCAATTCGGTCGATAGATTTATTCACGTGGTAATGTTTGTTCCTTCTTCATGGACCCTGGATCGGTACTGTTCGACCGTATTCGGTTATGTTTTCACGTAGATCACGTGCATTATTTATGTTTTAAATGACGTATGCTTTTAGCTTTCCATATTTAGATTGTATCATGCGGTGGATAGATCTATTTGTGGAAAGTGGTATGTTTTTCATGCAAATCGTATCATGCGGTGGATAGATTTGTTTGATATCGTGCCCGACGGATCTTAAAGTAACTAGACATGCGGTAGACTAGTGCTTTGGATCTATGCATGCTTATTTAATACATGATCATGTCCGTGCTTTACTTTATTTGTTTAATGTTAATTTTCATGAAGATCGGTCGTAACTTTGCACATGCATCTATGTTTATCCAAAGACCGATCGTTGTCATGCTTACGTCATCCATTCGGCAATGTTCTTTTTCCCTTTGCGGTTACCCGAAATGGTCGTGGTTCTTTGACAAATAGCTTTACATAGCTATGTGTCATCTTGCTTGGCTTTTAGCCGTAAATATGGAACTGTCTGGTACCACCCGGCAAGTTCCAAGCTTTGGTATTTAACTGTTTTATCTTTTGTTAATTTTCAGGAAAAATTGACTGGTACGTCATTTGCTCTCGCGCGTGTGAAGCCGGACCTTCGGCTTGCTTTGTGTGATTGGCGCCGAGTGCACTTTTTGCGTCAACAACATGATCATGTCCGTGCTTTACTTTATTTATTTATTTAATGTTAATCTTCATGGGGATCGGTCATGGTCTCGTGTGCATGCGTCCTTGTTCAAACAAAGACCGATCGCCGTCATGCTTACGTCATCCATTCGGCGGTGCTACTTTTTCCTATTTGCGGTTCCCCGAATGGTCGTAGTCCGTGGCGGATAGCTTTCTATAGCTATGTGTCATCCCATCTGGCTCTTTAGCCGTAAATATGGAACTGTCTGGTACCACCCGGCAAGTTCCAAGCTTTGATATCTAACTGCTTTATCTTTTGTTAATTTTCAGGAAAAATTGACTGGCACGTCTTTCTCTCTCTGCGCGTGTGAAGCCAGCTTTGTTCGGCTTGCTGTGTGATTGGCGTTGAGTGCACTTTTCGCGTCAACAACGGTGTCACACCCGATTTTCCATAGAAAACCGAATGCATCTCATATGTGTGCCGGGATCACAATTTCACACATATGATAGACTCATGAGTGTAATATCACAAGACATTGCTCAAAACGTACGTAAAAGATTTATTAACTTTTATTACACTCACGATGGTAGACACGAAGGTCTTTACACGAACAACGATAACTATGAAGACGCGACTCCATCTTTATCTTCCACGGGCTTCGATCGGTTGATTGCATCCTCGAACTCCTCGTAGTCGGTGAAGTACTCCACTCCGGGATTCTTCTCTCGAACAGCGTAAGTAAGGATGAGTACACTTATGGTTGGTACTCGGCAAGGCCATAGGAATAACCGGAAAGCAATATTAATCCATCTTTAAGTTCAATTAATCATGTGAGGGTCCGGGCCGCTCTTGACCGTGAGCACGGGCCGATCGATCGTTTTACACTCTGCGCAGAGGTTGCACACTTTTCCCACAGTTCGCGTAAAAGTTCCAAAGAACTTTGAACCCAACCACGCATGTGCCGATCGTGCACAATACCACACTTCCGAGGTGTGATTGCATAGGGATGCTACGAAGCCTTTACAAAGATATGAAAAAGCATTAACAACCCACGACGATTCTGACTCGGGGCGGACCATAACCCTCCCTAGTGGTCGGCACCTTAGCAAAGGTCGCTAACCCAAAAGAACCGGGCTATACCCCCGCAGCCGGAGCCCCCGTGTTCCTTTCGGATAGGGTCGTCAATACAATCGCACACCTAATTAATTGGCTAAGCCAGAGCCATATGGACTGTGGTTGCACTGTTTTCCTGGGTGGTTCTCCATGTTCCAATTAATTTATAGTACTCTTGATTAAAGCATAGGTAGAAGGATGGTTAGGGTCACTTGCCTTTCTCCAACGATAAGCTACTTTCCTTATCTGCAAAGCTCTGCACTTGTTCTTCCTCGAACGGCGTGTTGGCTACGATCATGCAAGAAAACATACAATAAATAAAACAATACATCAAACATTACCAAAAGTCTAAAACAAGCTTTTAGAAGTGACGGGCTGCGAGAGACGATCGCGTGGACACCAAGAACGCGTAAAACGGAGCTAGGATGGAAAAGATATGGCTGAAACAAGATTCAGGGACTAATTTGTGATTATCTGAAAGTTTATGGAGTTTTCTGCAAGATTTCAGGGACCTAAACATAAATATGTGTGAAACTAGGAGGTCTAACATGTAAAAGATCAAGGGTGGGCTGCTGAACATGAAAACTATGGAGTTCAGGGTTCAAAACATAAAAAAAAGGACTTGTTTGGAAGGGTTTCTACCGGTGGGAGGACCGGCTTGTGATTCAAAAGAAAACTAGGGTCTCTTTAGCAAATCGCCGGCGGCGGCTTTGTTTGACCGGTACAAGAAACTTTGACCCGGGGCTGAGATCCACCGGGCCGTTGGATTGGGATCGGACGGCGACCGGCTAGCGGGCGGCGGCGGACGGCGGAGACCGGCGGCGTGCGGCGAGGAGGCGGCGGCGGAGCTCACCGGCGATGGCCGGGAAAGCGTTCCCGTGCTCCAAATCGCACGAAAAAGACTCCGGGAGGAAGAGGGGAAGATGTGGAAGCTCACCGGGGGCTTGGAAGGGAGGTAAGAGCAACGGTGGAGGAGATCGAGGCGGCGCTCCGACGGGCGGGCGGTGCTCCGGCGGCGCGCGCGCCGCGTGGTGAGGGAGGAGAGAAGGAGAAGGGCGTGGGGTGGAGAGGAGGTGCTGCTCGCCCCTTTATAGGGCGAAGGGGGGAAGGGCGCGGAGGCGGTGGTGTGGGAGCTCGCCGGCCGGCCATTAATGGCGGCGGCGGGCGGCTCGGTGTGGCGCCCGTTACGGGGAGGGGAAGGGCCGAGGCGGCGCGAGTGGGCGGCGGCGGCGCCTTCATGGCGTAGTGGAGTAGGCGGAGGGACGCGGGGAGGCCGGGTAGGCGGGACGGCGCGGGGAGCCGGCGGCGCGGGGACGAGCGGCGCCGGAGGTAGGGGGGACGACCCCGACGGGTGGGCCCCACCCGTCGGCGGGCCGTGAGAGAGAGAGGAGGGAGGCGGGCGTTGGTGGGCGGCGTGGGCCGAAAGATGGCTAGGCGGGCGGGTTTAAATGGCGGGCGAATTTGGTGGGCCGCGGGGAAGGGATGGTGGGTTGGGCCGCGAGGTTGGGCTTGTTTGTTTTTTTCCTTTTTTTTCAAATCCATTTTTAAACCAATTTCAAGCCTTTTTAAATTCAAATCTTTTACATGTTTTCAAATTCAAATTTTAACACAAATTTCTCCAACTATTTTAAAGGCTTTTCACAAACCATTTTTAATAACTTTTCAAACATTTTTTTTAATCCAAACCTTCAATTTTTTTAATTCAAACTTTTACACAAATTTTCACAATATTTTTCACAATTATTTTAAGGACTTTTTCACAAATGTTCTTTTTAAGACTTATAAAACCACACCACAACCAAAACTCGTGCATTTCAACATGATGCACAAACACTTGATTGATTCGAATTATTTAAATGTTGTTTAATTTAATTAAAGGCAAATTTATTTATTCAAATTTATTAAATCCTTAGAAAATAAAACTAAACCATGTTGCTAACAATATTTTATTGTGATGGAATTTTCAGGTGTTACAAATCCTACCCCCTTAAAAAGAATCTCGTCCCGAGATTCGGAGAGATTGGGAGAAAGGGGCTAAGATTCAAATTTCAACTTTTAATTATTTTATTGATGCTTTTGTGGCCATCACTCCACAAAAACATTCCAAACATGTCAAAGATCCAAATCATGCATGTTTACAATCAACAAGCATTAACATCGCACGTCCTCACAAGAACGGCTCTATCGAAACGAAACTGATAGAAGGGGTAGGCAACTTATGAAACTATCCTATAAACACGGGTGGTAGTTCAAGGTAGAAGATCAAGAATCAGACTCGGTGTAGAAGAAAACAAAAGATATGATTTTGATAAAGAATAAAGAATAAAATATTTTTTAAGCGTAAATAAGATATTTTGAATGCTGGAAAGGCTTTCTAGATAAAGAGTCCTTAGTATCGACCATTTCTATCCGAGGCTGCGTCCTACGATCAGCAATGCTCGACACCACTCTGTCACACCCGATTTTCCGTAGAAAACCGAATGCATCTCATATGTTTGCCGGGATCACAATTTCACACATATGATAGACTCATGAGTGTAATATCACAAAACAATGCTCAAAACGTAGTTTATTAACTTTTATTACACTCACGAGGGTAGACACGAAGGTCTTTACACGAGCAACGATAACTATGAAGACGCGGCTCCATCTTCATCTTCCACGAGCATCCGAGCGGTTGATCGCATCCTCAGAACTCCTCGTAGTCGATGAAGTACTCCACTCCGGATTCTTCTCTGAACAGCGTAAGCAAGGATGAGTACACTTATGGTTGGTACTCAGCAAGGCCACAGGAATAACCGGAAAGCAATATTAATCCATCTTTAAGTTCAATTAATCATGTGAGGGTCCGGGCCGCTCTTTACCATGAGCACGGCCGATCGATCGTTTTACACTGCGAGAGGTTGCACACTTTTCCCACAGTTCGCGTAAAAGTTCCAAAGAACTTTGAACCCAACCACGCATGTGCTTGATCGGGCACAATACCACACTTCCGAGGTGTGATTGCATAGGGATGCTACGAAGCCTTTACAAAGATATGAAAAAGCATTAACAACCCACGACGATTCTGACTCGGGCGGACCATAACCCTCCCTAGTGGTCAGCACCTTAGCAAAGGCTGCTACCCCAAAAGAACCGGGCTATACCCCTGCAACCCGGAGCCCCCTGTGTTCCTTTCGGATAGGGTCGTCAATACAATCACACACCTAATTAATTGGCTAAGCCAGAGCCATATGGACTGTGGTTGCACAGTTTTCCTGGGTGGTTTTCCATGTTCCAATTAATTTATAGTACTCTTGATTAAAGCATAGGTAGAAGGATGGTTAGGGTCACTTGCCTTTCTCCAACAATAAGCTACTCTCCTTTACTGCAAAGCTCTGCTCTTGTTCTTCCTCGAACGGCGCGTTGGCTACGATCATGCAAGAAAACATACAATAAATAAAACAATACATCAAACATTACTAAAAGGCTAATACAAGCTTTTAGAAATGACGGGCTACGAGAGACGATCGCGTGGACACCAAGAACGCGTAAAACGAGCTAGGATGGAAAAGATATGGCTGAAACAAGATTCAGGGACTAAATTGTGAATATCTGAAAGTTTATGCAGTTTTCTGCAAGATTTAAGGGACCTAAACATAATTATGTGTGAAACTAGGAGGTCTAACATGTAAAAGATCAAGGGTGGGCTGCTGAACATGAAAACTATGGAGTTCGGGGTTCAAAACATAAGAAAAAGGACTTGTTTGGAAGGGTTTCTATTGGTGGGAGGACCGGCTTGTGATTCAAAAGAAAACTAGGGTCTCTTTAGCAAATCTGCCGGCGGCGGCTTTGTTTGACCGGTACAAGAAACTTTGACCCGGGGCTGAGATCCATCCGGTCCGTTGGATTGGGATCGGACGACGACTGGCTAGCGGGCGACGGCGGACGGCGGAGACCGGCGGCGTGCGGCAGGAGGCGGCGGCGGAGCTCGCCGGCGATGGCCGGGAAAGCGTTCCCGTGCTCCAAATCGCACGAAAAAGACTCCAGGAGGAAGAGGGGAAGATGTGGAAGCTCACCAGGGGCTCGGAAAAGAGGGAAGAGCACCGGTGGAGCAGATCGAGGCGGCGCTCCGACGGGCGGGCGGTGCTCCAACGGCGGCGGCCGCTCGCGGTGAGGGAGGAGAGAAGGAGAAGGGCGCGGGGTGGAGAGGAGGTGCTGCCGCCCCTTTATAGGGTGAAGGGGGAAGGGCGCGAGAGGCGGTGGTGTGGGAGCTCGCCGGCCGGCCATTAATGGCGGCGGCGGGCGGCTCGGTGCGGCGCCCGTTACGGGGAGGGGAAGGGCCGAGGCGGCGCGAGTGGGCGGCGGCGGCGCCTTCATGGCATAGTGGAGGAGGCGGAGGGACGCGGGGGAGGCCGGGTAGGCGGGACGGCGCGGGGAGCCGGCGGCGGCGCCGGGGACGGGCGGCGGCGGGAGGTAGGGGGACGACCCCGACGGGTGGGCCCCACCTGTCGGCGGCTGTGAGAGAGAGAGGAGGGAGGCGGGCGTTGGTGGGCCGGCGTGGGCTGAAAGATGGCTGGGCCGGCGGGTTTAAATGGCCGGGTGAATTTGGTGGGCCGCAGGAAGGGATGGTGGGTTGGGCCGCGAGGTTGGGCTTGTTCGTTTTTTTTTCCTTTTTTTCTCAAATCCATTTTTAAACCAATTTCAAACCTTTTTAAATTCAAATCTTTTACATGTTTTCAAATTCAAATTTTAACACAAACTTCTCCAACTATTTTAAAGGCTTTTCACAAACTATTTTTAATAACTTTTCAAACATTTTTTTAAATTCAAACCTTCAATTTTTTTTAATTCAAACTTTTACACAAATTTTCACAATATTTTTCACAATTATTTTAAGGACTTTTTCACAAATGTTCTTTTTAAGACTTTTAAAACCACACCACAACCAAAACTCATGCGTTTCAACATGATGCACAAACACTTGATTGATTCTAATTATTTAAATGTTGTTTAATTTAATTAAAGGCAAATTTATTTATTGAAATTTATTAAATCCTTAGAAAATAAAACTAAACCATGTTGCTAACAATATTTTATTGTGATGGAATTTTCGGGTGTTACGGGACGGCCTCCGTATTGCTCATTGTTTAGAACTTTCTTTAGCCGAGACCCCGAAGAACGAAGACCTTTTGATAACGACTTGTCATTTTTGGTCAAACGGCGTCAATGCCTTCCTCTTTGGTCACGGCCCAATGTCCCCAACTTTGGCCGACGTATATATGATCATCGGCCTTGATGTTTCGGGATCCGTGTACCCCCGGGACTTCAAAGGCTCCACATGACAAACGGGGGTGAAACCAGGAAGTGGTTATAAATCATATATCTAGAATCACATGAAGGATGCCCCCCGGGTGAAGTTGAATACAGAGCATTCCTGAACATGTGGTTGTGCAGATTTATTTTCTGTGGTAAAGCCAATGAACCCACTCTGAATCACATTGTAATGGCTACACATTTGGCTGGTGGTAAGCGCATTCCTCTTGGAAAATATCTCCTGGGTGTGTATCATATGCTTCATCAGACTATCACCCAAATGCATACTGGCCAGAAGATACTATGTGTCAACGGCCCTTGGTGGTTCGTACGGATCCGGGCCGCAACCGCATATGCACCGGATTGTCGGCATTGACCTCAACAACCGGCTTTTCCCTTCATCCGGCCTATAATGAAAGGGAAACTCGGATCACCGAGAGGATGCCAAACCTATGGAGAGGTCGCTTCAATCGTTTCCATTAATCGGAATGTCGGCCCGGCTTTTCGAGCTCTTCTTCAAAGGCTTCTCTAACCCTCTTTGGCTTCCTTATCTTGATAATGACAATCTAACTCTCCCCCGTGAATTCTCCTTTGAGACTCGGACGCCAAGATAGAAGGTTTGTAGGGATCTTTAACATCTTGATCCATCCATGTTCTTTGCCACTGAATTTTGTGGAGGGAGGTTAAATCACAAAGACATATGAATACTATCGACCAAATATGATGGCCCGACAACTTGGATGTGGCCGGATGCCCCCAAGATTATTCCCGCACGAATTCCTCAAACTCGAGAGGAAATCAAGGAAAATATGCAATCCGAAGGGTTTTTGAGTATGAATGCAGCCCAACTCTTTACACCTGGCCTTTCACACCCACAACAATAGCACATCCCACCTTCAACTCTTGGTGGCAAGAATTCCATGACCATATTTTCGGTGAACCGGTGCACTCATTTTGTTTAGAGCCGATGCCGATTTTCGGCCAACTTCGGAGAGGTAACATAATTATTTTCTTTTCTCTTCGGATCGGACATTCCTTCTACTAACCATGATCTTGACCATTCCCTGCAGAATACGCGTGCTCGCCCCTAAAGCCGGGACAATCATTTATAATGCAAGATATCCAATTTCTCGCTCTAGGATTTAAATCCCCAACTTTGGCTCAACCGATGGCCGGGTATGCCACAATGGACCCAATTCTCTTCGGTGCCACCGCCGACAAGAGAAAAGGCATGTCCCCGACTACACCTCCAGTTGCCAAGAGGAAAAGAACCACCAAGAAAGTACCGTTGAGGTAAGATTTCCTCCTTCTCAATCACAAGATTACTTTTATTCGACAAATTTCACTTTGTGCAATTTCAGACTAGAATCCGAGCAACCTTCACTTCAGAACCTGCCAATGCTCCATCTACTAGTATGACCTGTATTACCTTTTCCTCAAAGATCAACATTGGCATTTACCCTTAATCTGGTATTCGCAGAAGAAACACTGGTGAATCATCCTGTGGATATCCCTGTTCCTCAACATGTAAGTTCACCAAGAGCTGAGCCATCTTCTGCTCAAGTAGAGATCTCGTCCTCATCAGGGACCCAGTCACCCCCTGCTCAAACAGAGGTGTCAGCTTCACCAGAGATGAACCCCTCAATCCAATCAGAGGCTTCAAGTCCTTTAAGGGCTCAATCCCCTATTGGCCAAGCAGAAACCCCAACCTTAACAGAGGCAAATCCACCTCCTCTTCGACCGAAGCTTCAAATGCGCAGACCGCACCAAGCACCCTCTCAGCGAAGCCTCGGCTTGCCAAGAGCTCCTCGGACCCCTCTTTCGTCGGTGGCCCAAGAAATTCCCCGTGAACCCGAACAAAACCTTGCCCCAACTCGGGAAATCGGGCATGAGGTAAGCACATGCACTTAACTCGTCATCTTCCTCTTTCAATGAACCACTCCTAACTCGGCAAAGTTACCCCTTTAGGATCAAACTCCATCATCATTAAGCTCATTAGTGGAGAATGATCCGCCGCCGAAACAAGAGAAGGAGGAACTCAAGCCCTATCGGAGGAAATGCAAGCAAGGCTCAAGGAAATCTTTGCCTGGCCGCAAAAGGATGCTCGAGACCAAATCGAGAGATGTTGATTATTTCGAAGGAATGCTTGAGCCCATCAATCAAAAGCTCCCCGAAGACATCAAGACTTCGTTGGATCACATCTCCGGTCTAGATATTAATTAGGTGGCAATAAGGCGAGCTTTGAAAAGTGTGTCTACCCGACCATTGTTGAGCAAAAGAAAGCCAAAGCTGAACAAGCTGCGAAGGGAGCACAATCCCAACCGAGAGCCACAAAGGAATGTTGACCAATCTGCAAGCTGCTCGTGAATTGAAAATCGCCATAAAAGCTGCATTGGAGGCAGAGCTGAAGAATTTGTCCGCCGAAATAGAAGCCGATGACAAGCAAATAGCCGAACTTCCCGGATCGATAGAGAAAACCTAAAAGGAAGCATCATCGGCCATAAGCGAAGTGAATCGGTGCGAGGCGAGAACTCACCGTCCCGTCCAATGCCCAGAAAGATTACCAGGAACGAATGGAGAATATCCACCAAACAATATCAAGCGCCTCCAACGTAATCGCAAAATATTTAAACATTTAACTGTACTGAGCAATGTGTAACTGAATTGACTGTTCTCGTAACATTTGCCTTTTATAAATTCGTTTTCCTTTTCTTTGCATGACCTCGATTGCAACTCTGAACGATCCATTCAGTAACGAGTAGTAAAATAGTGTCATACCCGAACGACACCTCAACTGCAACTGAGCCGAGCCAGTCAACCGAATACGACTCAGCCTTGAATCCCAAACGACCCGACGACGAGTTGGTCAAGGAAACCTCTCCACCTTCCAAGTTTTTCGGGATATGTGCCACGATCCGAGGCCACGATCTTTTTCACCAGGCCTATAAATAAAACCGTAGGTGCCCCCCGGCTCTTTACCAATCCTTTAGCCTTCAAATCTTCGCCAACCTCAAGCTTTCTTTTCCCAATCACCGGCGTAGCCCCAAGAACCATGGTGGGCGGCAACAACGGGCGCCGCGCCGCGACGAGGCGGAAGGGAGCGCGCTAGCGCGCATCGGAGGCAATGATCACCGACTTTTCTTCACGACTTGTCTTAAATTTCCCTTTGTTTCTGACGATCCTCTCTGTTTCGAGGCTTATTCAATGGAACCCGTCCTCTACGCCGGCCAATCGACCTCTGCCGGACGACTCCTCGGACTCGGATCACTACTCCCCCGTGTCCTACGGGGAACTCGACGCTCTCCGTTTCAAGGCGGAGCTCGAGGTGGCCCGGCGCGAGCCGGAAGACGTCCCCAAGAAGGCTGGCATAGCCGAACTGGAGTGGGAGGACCGGCGCAAGCGCCCTGGCGGCAACCATCGACGGTACGGCCCTGGAACTGCTCCCAAATCCAATCTGGCTTTTGATACTAATCACCATCGCCTTGCACTTTGCAGCCCGTGACGCCGAGCTCAACCAGCTGAAAATGCTGGTGGAGCAATTGGCTGACAAGGTGAACGCCCGTGGAGACACGCCGGCGGAGCGCCTTGCCGCGGTGGAAAACCGCGTGGACGAGGTGGCTACCCACGGCATCCGCCTGGGCACCACTTTGGGCTTGGCCGCCATGGCGATGCACACCGGCGTTGACTACTCCATCCGCCGCGTGGCTTCCGGGCGGCGCACCAGAAGACATCGACGAGATCGAGGTCATCTTGGAGCGCCTCGACGGCCACGGCGACGCCATTGCCGAACTCACTCATCCCGGTCCGTGCTAAACGGGCTCTTTGATTAGATTGTACTAGGGATATTTGATTATCGGCAGTAAATAAAGAACTTCCAATTCCCGTGCTTGTATTGTGATGATTCTTCCGTGTTTGCAACTCGCGAGCCTCATTTTCCTTAAACGCATTCGGGAACTCGCTTGAGCCGAACACGTGAAAACGGATGCACCTTGGCGCAAAACCCGCGAGAAAATCCTCAATTCGGTAATCCATAAGCACTGTTCAATGAAAACCCTTCACATTCGAGAGGAAAACCCCCGCCGCTTGGTATTCCAATAACGCACGCTAGCCGATCATCACTCCCAATGCACTCTCTCGGTCAATAAAATAGCCTGCCGGGATGCCCCGCAAATCCACTCGCACACTCATCCATCACTTCTCATCTCCTCTCCTCGCTCCGGAAGAGAAAACCCCAAGGCCATGGACAAAGGAAAGCAACCCAAGGAGGACAACGCCCCGAAGAAACGCACCATTCGAGAGTGAGTTTTCCTTCAACTTGCTTCTTGCTTTCATGTGCGATCTCGTGCTTGACCCCCTCTTTGTTTTCTTTAGCCTTGATCTCGCTTCCTGAGGAAATCATTGGGACCGAAGAAACGCCCGAATACATCTCCTCTGATTCCTCCCTCGAAGCAGAGGACGCCACGCCCGAGCAGAGGATCAACCATCAATTACGCCGCCGCGTTCGCATCTGGAGCATGACCTCCGGGACATCACCGCTCGTTGCCCGCCGGCCGAACGCGAGCGCCACATGGCTTTGGAGGCATTGGTAGGAGGTAAATATTTCCATCTTCATCTTGACTCCGTGCTTGCACCCGGATCTCTCGTCCCTAACCACCGTTCCTCGTCCCGGATGTTTCGACGGGTACAATAACCCGAAAGCGGCTTGGGACGGCTTGATGAAGGAAGGAAGCCATGGTCATCCCCACAACTTCCAAGTTGCCGTCACGGTGGTCCCTGGAACAACCGAAGAGGGAAGAGCCGAAAAATCAAAGAAAAAAGGATTGAAGCATACTTTCGCTTCTTACGCCGGGACTTCGCTTCCCACCCCTCCGTAGTCCCGAGCAACGCGGGTTGTTAGATATAAACTCGCAAGAAGCATTTGCAATGTAGTTTCGTGCTAAGGGCAATACATCTAAGTATTGGCCATTCCCTCTCGTTTAGGAATTTTTTGTTCTAAAGGCGGCTTCGTTCTTGAACGCGCCGTTTCTATATCAAATGCATGTAATCCCGGTGCTTGTGATCAACGATCGATTTCAATACTAGGATAATATTTCTTCAAATATCTTCCATTTATTGCAGCAGAAAATTCCTCTACTAGTAAAGTTTTCAACATGTAGGCATTACCGGGCACGCATGTGACCACCCGAAAAGGTCCCTCCCAGTTTGGGGACCATTTGTCGAATTCACTGTATTTGGTTCCAATCGGCAGTAAAGCTTTCCAAACCAAATCCCCTTCTGCAAATTGCTTGACCTTTACTTTCTTGTTGTAATATTTAGCAACTCGCAACTTGTTCTTTTCGATATTTTCCAGGGCTCTAAGACGGATCATGTGCAAGTCCTCTAATTCATCCATCATTAGGCCACTGTAATCTTTGGAGCTTAAGTCCTTTTGCAAAACCACTCTCCTAGAATCTGATTGTATTTCCCAAGGTAAAACTGCATGGTGCCCATAAACCAATTCATAAGGAGACGTTTTTGTAGCTCCATGAGGGGCCATTCGGTAAGCCCATAAAGCTTCATTGAGTACCGAATGCCACCTTCTTGGCTTCTGGTCGATCTTCTTTTGTATAAGCTTGATCATGATCTTATTAGAAGCCTCTGCCTGACCATTAGCTTGGGCATAATAGGGAGAAGAATTGAACAATTTAATCCCCATGCTTTCGGCAAACTCCCTGAACTCCAAGGACACAAACTGAGCTCCTTGATCAGTTGTGATTGTTTGAGGGATTCCAAACTGATAGATGATGTGTTCCTTGACAAACTCAACCATGTTCTCTGATGTTACCTTCTTCAGTGGAATTGCCTCAACCCATTTGGTGAAGTAATCTGTTGCTAAAAGCACAAACTTATGCCCCTTGCTAGCTAGATGGTGGGTTAATCGGCCAATCAAGTCTATACCCTAGCCCCCGAATGGCCATGGCTTGATAATGGGATTTAGTGCCGATGCAGAACCCTTTGAATATTTCCAAACTTCGGCGCAGTCTTGACATCCCTTGTAATACTCAAAGCAATCCTTCAACATCGTCGGCCAAAAGCACCCAGGCTTGCCCGATGACCCATTTCATACGGTAGGGCTGATTGATGTGCTCCACATATCCCATCATGCACCTCACTCATCATCTTTTTTGCTTCTTCGGACCCGGGCATCGTAGCAATACCCCATCCAATGATTTGCGAATAGACTTCCATCCAGAAGAACAAATTTTATGGCTTTGTACCTGAGTTTCCTAGAGACCTTTCGGGATGGATCCTCCAAATAATCAACGATCTCTTTTCTCCAATCACCCTCTACAAGATCCATTCCTAACACACACAGCTCCATGGAAAACGCTTCTTGATTTTCTATATAGCCTGAAGCGCTTTGAGCCAACCTATTTGCCTCTTCATTGTGTTCTCTAGGAATATGCTGTAGAATTACTAACTAAAAACTCTTTAAAATGTCTCTGCATTCCTCGTAGTAATTCCTCAGGGCCTCACTTTTACACTCGTATTTGCCGTTCAATTGCTTTATAACCAACTCTGAATCTCCATAAACCTCAACTGAAACAGCCCCGGCTTCTCTTAAATATTGAAGCCCCCGAAGCAATGCCTCGTACTCAGCTTGATTGTTAGTAATAGTGGGCTGGATAGGGATAGCAAACTCAAACATCTCACCCCCGGTTGAAATTATTAGAATCCCTACTCCCCCACCTTTACCACATGATGATCCATCAAAGAACAAAGCCCAAGGAGTAATTTCAAGCAAATCAATCGATGGATCACGATGTTCGGTTATAAAATCGGCAATTGTTTGACCTTTTATAGCCTTTGCCGATTCGAACTTCAACTCAAACTCAGATAAGGCTAAGATCCACTTGCCAATCCTGCCATTCAAAATTGGCATAGATAACATATGTTTTATTACATCAAACTTGGAGTATACAACGCATTCGGCATTCAATAAGTAGTGCCGAAATTTTGTACACGAGTAGTATACACATAGGCAATGTTCCTCCGGTGTACCGAATACCTGGTCTCAGGATCAAGTAATTTTCGGCTAAGGTACGCTACTACCCGCTCCTTTCCTTCAAATCCTTGAATAAGGGCCGATCCAATGGTTTGGGTATCGGCCGCCACGTACAACTTGAAAGTCTTATTCAACCGTGGAGGGACCGATCGGTGGTTCCTTCATATATTGCTTGATCTCATCAAAAGCCTTTTGTTGTTCGTCACCCCATATGGACCTCTAATCCTTCTTAAGCTTCAATAATGGAGAAAGGGGCAAAACCTTTTGCGACAGATTTGAAATGAACCTTCTCACAAAATTGATCTTGCCAAGTAGTGACTGCAACTCCTTGAGATTGGTTGGAGGGACAACTTCATCAATAGCTTTCATGCTTTTCTTACCAACTTCAATCCCCCTTCATGTACCAAAGCAATCCCAAGAACTCTCCAGTCGACACCCCAAAAGCGCATTTGTTTGGATTCATCTTCAAACCATGCTTTCGGGTGCATTCCAACATTCTCTTCACATCCTCCAAGTGTGTGTCATGACTCGAGACTTGATCACGACATCATCAATGTAAATTTCAACAATTTTGCCGATCAACTCGTGAAAGATGTAATTCATGGCTCGCCGATAAGTTGCACCAGGCATTTTTCAACCCAAATGTCATGACTATCCATTCAAACGAGCCTATATGACCGGGACATCCGAAGGTTGTCTTTGATATATCCTCTATTGCCATGAAAATCTGGTTGTACCACCGCATTACCATCCATGAAACCGATAACTTTATGTCCAAAGCGGCATCAACCAACAAATCGGCAACGGGCATTGGGTAACTCGTCCATAGGAGTAGCCCTGTTCAAGTCCCGGAAATCTATGCAAACCCTCATCTTTCCATTCTTCTTGTAGACGGGGACAATATTAGAGATCCACTCCGCATATCCGCATGGCCGAATGAAGTTTGCATCAAGTAGTCTTTCAACTTCTTTCTTCACATCGGCCAATACTTCGTCTTTGTAGATTTTCCGGGGAGGTTTCTTGTATGGTTTAAAACCAGATTTGATTGGCAACCGATGCTCGACAATGGAACAATCCAAACCGGGCATCTCCGAATAATCCCAAGCGAAGCAATCCTTATATTCCTTCAACAACTTGATTAACTCTTCTCCGAAACTTGATTCCAAGTTGGCGCCGATAAATGTCGGTCTTGGCTTGTCACCGTTCCCAATATCAACTTCCTCCAATTTGTCGGCCGACATGAATCCTCGCCCCAACTTGCCATCGGTTCCATCGACGGGATTGTCCATTAAAATTACTATACGAACCGACCGCTTGAATCGGTGTTGATCACCGCCGATGGGCTCAACAGGACCTTCTCCCCAGTCTTTCCCTGAGAAACAATCGATGCCTTGATATTCCCAGAAAGCTGGTTCCACATTTGCGACGCTCACTGAGTCATCTGCTTGGACCACCTCAATATCGTCATCTACCCATTGAATGAGCTGCTGATGCATGGTAGATGGGATGCAGCAATTGGCATGAATCCAAGTCCCGCCCAAACAAGTAGGCTATAGGCTCCTTTGCCTTCGATGACAAAGAAGGTCGTGAGCAATGTCTTGGCTCCGATCATCGGGTCCACATGGACGCACCCCTTGGTATCCGAAGGATTCCCGGCGAAATCATTTAGAATTATGCTCGTCGGCGTCAAATCTCCAGGGCCCATGCCAAGCTTCCTGAAGGTAGTGTACGGCATCACGTTGACTGCAGCCCCACCATCGACAAACATCTGAGTCAATGGCTTGCCATTGACGTATCCCTTCAAGTACAACGGCCTCATGTGTCGATTCTTGGCCAGTTTGTCAAAGGTGGCTTGCTTGGCCAATACTAGTTGCGCCACCAGTCCCCCAAGCTGTTCATCATCGTTGACGTCCAGGGACGTTTCTTCCCGCACAACTTGATTAGCGGGAGCCATAAACTCATTCGGCAAAAAGTATACCATACGGGCCGGAGCCGAATGACCGGATCCTTCGGGTTTGTCCTTCGGGCGCCACACCGTTTCTTCCGGATCCCCGCCTGCCACAATTCACGGTTCCTCAAGCGCCGAACCCTTCTTTTCTGGCTCTTCCTCAAGCCAGGCGGGCACCACTGTCCTTCTTGCCAGATGTATTCATGCTCATCTTCTTCTTGATCAGCCCATCTCTGATCAGCTTGCCTCTTTCTGGGGTGATCAATGACCTTAATTATTTTTTGACGCCGATCCTTCCAATTCTCTCATGGACGGATCGGCGATTGATTTCCCCGCCTATACTCAAAGTATCCGTCACCGCACTCGGTGCGTTTCTCAATGTAGGAAGTTTCAAGCCTTCATTCCGGCGGTGTCCGAAAAACGCGCACCCCCAATGTGCACGCTCTTGTTCGCGCGTGTACCGGTCCGGTTCTCTCCTGCGCGCTTCTTCCTCGGACTGCGTCTCTCCTCCTCGTGTCTCCGCTTCGGTAGCGCTCTTTCTCTAGGCCGACGCCGCCACTTGTTGAGGAGGATGCGTGTGGTGACCCTAGGTTTGGCCCTGGATGACTCCCCAACTTCAATATGGCTTTTGACAACACGAGGGGCTTCTCCATGAACCTGCTCCAACGTCACTTGCCGTGGCCGGATCCTTTGCTCCATCTTGTCTTGCTCTAGCCGACATCAAGACCTTGACCTTCCCTTTCGCCTCGGCGGTTACCATGTTAACGAAAAGCCAATCATATTCGAGGAAAAGGTTGTCCATCCGAGTTTCATCTTGTTGTCAAACTTGAGGTGTCCCTCCTGGATAGCTTTACGGATCCTCATCCCGAAGATCCCGCAATCGTTGATGGAGTGAGAATTCCTGTCATGGAAACCACGGTAACGTTTCTCTTTTACTCCATCGGGCCGAAGCATAGAATGCCCTTCGGGCAACTTGATTCGGCCTTCCTTTACCAAGAAGTCAAAAAGCTTATCGGTCTTGGTGACGTCGAAGTCGTATGTGCCCTTGGTCTGCTTGATCCAACGCTGGTTCATGGTCAACGGCTCCTTGCCCCACATGATCTCAGCAGCAGCCACTTCCTGATCATCGTCAGAATCTTCCATTTGGTCGGCCTTTTCAAGGAACTGATTGTAGATATCAGCTATGTCGTGTTGCTTGTTGAACCTGGTGTCCTTCTTAAACCCATAGGCTCTGGTTGCTCATTAATGACGACTTTTGAGACAATTGGCCCGGATTATCAAACTCCATACCAAACAACTTCTCCCGTCTTGCCGGCAGCATTCCCCGCAACGGCCATATCGCCCAACCGGTCATCCGGTAGATTCAACGAAAACACATGCCTCTCGCTTCAAAGTGGTTAGATCGATGAGCTTCTTTTCTGTGCTACCACTGAAGTAATGGGCGTGGAACTTTCGCTCCAGCTCCCTCCATGTGCCAACTGATTGGGGAGGCAAAGAAGTAAACCACTGGAATGCTGGGCCCGTCAGTGACATGGGAAAATACCTGACCCTGAATGCCTCATCAGCTGAGGCCTCTCCAAGCTGCATCAGATAACGAGCAATGTGCTCCACCGTGCTAGTATCATCCTGCCCAGAAAACTTTGTAAACTCCATTGGAGGTTTCACTCTTGGCGGCAGGATCACTTTGTAGTACCATTCTGGGAAAGGAGGCGTGTAGGCTGGTCCTTGCATTTTAGGCTTGAGGCTGAATTGATTTTGCATCATATCGGCCATCTTCTGAACCGGGATATCGTCCTCTTGCACTCCCCGCACCGCACCGTACCCCGGATTCGGGAGAGCGTCAATAGCACCATAGTCCATAACTTCGTGGTAGCCCCCACCGTACAAGTTCTTCCGCAACCTATTGCTAGGCGGGGTAATCTTGTAGGTGGAAGTGAGCGGAACTCCGGACGAACCGAATGCCATCTCCCCATACGTAGGCTGATATGGGTTCGGCTGCTGAATCGGTTGACTGCATCGCCCGTGGAGGTGGCCGGACCGGTCGTCCCCCCCGCACCCCGCGAGAGGAGGTTGAACTGGCTGACCTCCAGTGCTTTGCGGAGGGGGCTGGATGGGCTGGCTCCCAATGCTGCGGGAGAGGCCGGGACCGGCCGGCTTCACAATGGTGGCTGAGTTCCTGGTTGGGCAGAGCTGGACTCTCCAACCTCAATGCTGTATCCCTGAGGGGATACTCGACTGAATACTTGCTCCATGCCCGGGCCAAACACACCCACCATCATCCGCTTGAACACGCCCGGGAAAGCCCTATGATGTTTACCCAAAGCACGTCTTCCGCAAGCATCCCGAAAAGCTTGCATGCATTCTTCTTTCTCTTGCGAGTTGTGGCGTCGGCTCTCTCCGACAAGTAGAACCCCGGGCATTTCATTTTTGAGATACGGAACGCCACTTCGTTCTTTTTGAATGACATCAAACATTTTTTCCGAAACTGATCCGTAGCATCTTTCGGCCATTGTAGCCGCTCTCCGGAGAGAGATCCTTGATGGCGACGTCCGTAATGTCACCGATTTCGGTGCATTTTGATTTCGGTCGTTGGTCCCACCGGCGTGCCAAAAAGTGTGTTGACGCAAAATCTGCACCCTGCGTCAAGCACACAGCAAGCCGAACAAGCTAGCTTCACACGCGAAAAGATTCCAAGATGTGCCAGTCAATTTTTCCTGAAAATTAACAAAAGACAAAGTAGTTAAATTCCAAAGCTTGAAACTTGCGCCGGTGGTACCAGGCAGGTTCCATATTTACGGCTATAAAGCCAAATGAGATGACATATAGCTACGATAAGCTATCTGCCAACAAACTATAAACCATTCGGGAACTTCAAAACGTAAAACAGAACATAGCCGAACGGATGATGTAAGCATGACGGAAAATCGGTCTTTACTTGAACGAAGTTACATGTGCACAAAGCCATGACCGATCCTCAAGGATAAATAACAATAAACAATAAATGAAGTAAAGCATGATCATAAACATGTAATAAACAAGCATGCATAGGCCCAAAGCACTAGTCTATCGCATGTCTAAGTACTTTAAACCCCGTCAAGCATGATGCCAAACAAATCTATCCACCCCATGATACAACCTGTTTGAAAATCACACCACTAACCACAAATAGATCTATCCACCGCATGATACAATCTAAATATGGAAAGCTAAAAACATACAATATTTAAAACATAGCTCGTGAAAGCATAACCGAATACAACCGAAGCGAAGTAGAATCGGGGTCCATGAAGAAGGAACAAACATCGCCAACGATGATAAATCTATCAGATTGAAATAAGAATCTAATCCACCGGATCATTAGCTTTAAGACAACCCAAAAACCTGCATCTACCGCATGATACCTGGTTCTGTCAAGATTCACACAAAATTAGCAAGATTGAACCCGCAACATGTAACAATCTAGATTGGATCGGTTTCGGCTATTTGACAAACACGTGATCCACGTGCCTTTCGGAGCAAGATATGAACGTGCGATGTAAAATCACGAAACAAGATAAAGCCGATCCAAACCAATCTAAATTGGGCAAAGATTGTTACATGAATTTAAACATAAAGTAAAAACTCAAAACAACACGTGGTAACTTAATGAATCTATCAGATCTTGCCAAAATCTAATAGAGCTGATAACTAGCTCCAAGCTAGATCTTAGCCTACCGCATGGCTCATGACCTAACAAGAAACCTTCTTGAACCAAGCTTAAATCTACCGCATGATACTAAGGATGGTAACAAGACTACTTGCATCACGATCTAAATCCACCGCATGATACTAGACGTGGTACAAGGTTGCCGGTACTTACGGAGGTCGACGGATCGATGAACCCTCTCGAAGAACTCGACGACACGACAAAGGACTCAAGGGTTTGGCGTAAAGCCGGTTTGTTATGAGAATGTTTCGAATACAATTACATACATCCAGGGTCTATATTTATACCCTGTCATGGCATGACTCCGAATGGACTACGAGCACAATATTTGATACCTAATTTATCTCTAAATGTGATTGCTTATCCATCCATTCGTCCCTTCCGCTCGGGCCACGTCATCACGCAATCCCGCAAAATCAGCACAAACAGTTTCCTTGCTGAACGGAAGCCAACTGCCGACCGCGAGCCCCTTTGCCGAATCTTTACGGGAGAGACCTTCCTTCTTCCGGACGGATTTTTCACCAAGCTAGGCCCACAAATCGGACTCCTTCCGTACCAAATTTTGGTGTTAACACACTCATCCAACAATGATGCAGGCCAACCACATGTATCAGCATGCCAAAGAAACTTGTGAAACAAAGGCAGAGGCAACGATTGTTACTTGGTTCCCGTTACAGATAAGCGAGGCAGGCCGACCCTGGGGCTGGCCTTCGCAACGCCCGTTACCAATGTGGACTTTTGGTAACGGCCTTCTTAAACGCCCGCTACATGAATTATTTGTAACGGACGTTAAATAGAGCCCATTACACAAGTTAAACCTATCTGTAACAAGCTAGTAAAGTCAGTTACTGATCAATGCCCTATCGCATAACGGGCTGTTTAAGTCCGTTACCGATAACTCCGTATTGGCAACGTGCTATAAAGTCTGTTACCGATGAGCATTTGACGCCGGTACTAGTTTGAGAGCCCAATAATTAAAGTCCGAGGGCACTCAACCGCCGTGGAAGCGGGAGCGCGGCGTCGGTGAACAAATAAGACCGAGGTTTGTTAATCATTATCTCCTTTGAGTCCGTCCTCATTGACGGTGTCAACTCGATCTATCTCTCATTGCTTCCATTTCGACATACGGGCACAATCAACACACATATCTTCTCGAGGCAAAACAGACATCATAAGAGAGATAACTTGTCCACAAAGATGAAGATAACTTGTCCACGGGAATAAAGATAATTATTAAAAAAGGTTAACTTGTCCATATATCGAGGCTAGGACTTAACTAGTCCATCACATTATTTACTATGGTCGTGCTATCTGACTGTACACATCAACAAAGGCATGCCCCTTGAACATCCACAAAAGTATGGCTACTCACCCTGCACATCAACAAGCTTGAACTAGATCATGCCCCATCAGGATTATTGGCTCTTTTTGCAGCCTCTTCGTAAGCAACCAAGGATTCTTGAAGCCCTTCTAGCGCACCTTCAATGGGCTCGAGATTTTGTTCAGTAGTATAATTGTACCTCCTTATGTGCTTAGCCTTTTTGATGAGGATGTTCACTTCTTTTGTGATTTTTTCAAACTCAGGTTTCACATAATCCCAGACATTAAGGTTAAGAAGTAACTCAAGCTCTGCTCGCGACTCAAAGAGTTTTGCCTGAAACAGGGTTAAACATGGTATAAGAACAACATAGTTAATTCGTAACTAATTTGCCTCGGACCTTGGAGTAGGGTGTGACAAGTAAAAGAGGAACTTAGTTCGGAATCGATTTACCTCGAACTTGGTATAGTTAAGATCATGACAAGCATGGAAGACATCATCATAGGAACTAATTAACTTTATGAAGCCCAAGCTCGAGCTACCTTAAGCTCTATCTATAGAACAAGTAAAAAGGCAGTACGATTTTCGAGAGAAACTTGCCTCTCCGTCGTTGTAGTCGTTGCCGAGTCGAGATGAGATCCTCTACACCTTCTTCGCCGCTCCCTCGACACCTCTTCGCAGTTGCTAGACACTTGTGCTCGCAAACGTGAGGCGGGGCCACTCGCCCACTTCGCTGCCCCCCTCACCGGCACGCTCCTCCTTGCCGCTACTTGGCCCCTCGTCTCCGGCATTGGGTTCACTCCACCACCACTTGGCCCCTCTCCGGCGCTCATCATCGTCTCCCTCTTCGCTGCCATCTCGCCGGCACGCGAGCGGATTCAGTTGCGGCACCACTTTGCGTTACGGTTCTCCTCGATCCCGGGTGTGCGGGGTCGTCCGTTGCTTGGCCCCTCACCGACGCTCATCGTCGTCTCTGTCTCCACGCCTCCTATCACGCCTCCCCTATGCTTTTTTTCAAGGAAAGTTCTGCTCTTATCCATTCGGAAAGAAGAAAGGGGCAATATTTGGGATGGAGGGGGTAGTAGTCAATGCCGACGCGGGTTAACAAACCCGCATAGCTTTGTTGGCTGGTGCGCGGGCAGTGGTTACCTTCTTTAACGCTTTTTTTTGAAATGACACTTAATTGCTTACGTCAAAAATTAGGGCCCATAAAGCAGCACCTAAAAACTAGGTAATTCCCTGCGCTTTGCTGCGAGATATGAGAAATTTTTTTAATAAATTATGAACCATTTTGCTACACGACCAGTTTATGCAATAACCCTTAGTTGGTGGAAGATGATGTGGGTAGTTTGTAATGAAGAGAAAAGGAGATAGAGTTAATAACCCTTAGTTTGATGGGAGATGATGTGGGTAGCTTACATGAAGAGAGAAATGAAGTTAATGATAGTTAGTGGGTACCAATTATATAAGTTATATAGATTAATAAAAATACGAACAATTCATAGTTTTTTTTAATAATCGAACAACTCATAGGAGTAGTTGGGCATTTGGTATTTTTGTGACACGTCTCCTTGTGACCACATGATTTTTGTGGCTAAGAGATCTCCCGAGCGGACACGGGTTCCGAGGCGCGTGACCGACCGCCCGACGGCTCGCCGTCTTGTCAATATAAATCCCGGCCGGCCAAGAACTTCATCAACCGTAGCACCAAGAAAACCCCAGCAACACCGTCTTCGGTCACCAAGTAGTGAATCCAAGATCTTCTTCTTCCTCAAGCAAGCGCATGGTGTCAAGCGAGCCATCGAGGAAGCGGGGGAGGGAGGAGGTGTCGTCGCGCCCGCCCGCCGAGCCCGATGAGGTTCCGCCGCCCCCCGCCCGCCGAGCTTGAGGAGGTGCCGGCGGCCCTACCCTAGGAGGTACCGCCGCCCACGCCCACCGAGGTGAAGCCGCCCCCGCCCGAGGAGGTGAAGCCACCGTGAAGCCTCCACGACGCAAGGTGGTGCGACAGCTCGTGGTGCCCCCGCGTGCTCCAAAAGTAAATGTGGAGGACGCCGCTTTTTTAGTGAAGATGCCATTCTAATAAACTAGATGAGAGATGTAGACATTTGTACACAACTATAATCTTCCGTTTTCGAAACAATTTAAATTTTTTAGACAAGCTTAGGGACTTAAATTATGTTGCCAAGTCAACTTGTAGAATTTTTAGAACACACTAAGACGTTATTATAATTATTATATCGTAAACAAGAGATAAAAATTCTAATTTTAAGAAATTTGGTTAGATAAGTGTGGCTGTTGATATTTTATTCAAATACTAAGTTTCCAACTATGAATAATTCGTATTTTTTTACGAATGTTTTGGTGCTGTTTATGGGGTAGAATATTTGATGAAACCAAGTTTCAATTCGGAAAAAATAGTGTCGGGCCCACGCGTTAGCATCGAAGCCTATATAAAAAAAGATAATCGTAGCCCCGCCCGACCGACAAACATTTTTCTCCGTCAACCGTAATCCAAATTTGATGGTATTTATTTCTGAATTTTTCTAAAATCAACATCTATTCATTTATGACATATTTTCGTATGTAATTCCATTTCTTGGATGTTGTTTAGACACCTTATATTGTTCCTTATAAGTACAACATATAAATACTATTTTTTTACACAACCATTACTAATTAAACTTTGCATTTCGTAATCTTATGGTGAACATAAGGTTATATTAAAAATTTCAAATGCATATGAGTTCGAACATGTTTTACAGGTGTGGAGAACTTCAATGTTGAAGTAGCATGCACCAACCAGTTCAACCCAAAAGTTTAAGCTAATAGGGAAATGTGGGCAATTCACTTATACTCCAACACCAACAGCTCCCATAGGCTCTTCGGTCTTTACCTGAGTTTCATGAGTTATATGGATGGCGTAGCAACCTCGGACACTGTATACGGGAGGGAGGGTTCATGTGGGGGATACAGCAAGAGGGTATAGCGCGTGAAGCAGAACCGAAGCATGCCGGAAGCAACACAGATAAACAGGCACTGAAAGACCACGTCAACGAAATTGGTCCAACCTTAATGTTTTTATATGACGGCACACCCAGCTTTAACACAGATGAACAGGAACTGAAAGCACACCGCCGGCTGGTCGTGACCCAGTGTGAACTAGTGTAAAAAAGTTATTTTTGATTTAGTATTGTTGGCATAAGCTAAGTACGAAGTGTTGTTCAAATGGTAATCACATATTTTCCCACCCGATATAATGTTCTTGAAATTGATAAGACTTCAATTATAAAAAGAATTGCAAACACACACATGGTGTAACGCATGGCTTATAGTAGAACTTTTGGTGCTCACTAGATACCTTTTTACAGTACTCATTTTAGTGGAAATTCAAGTATTCTTCTTTCATACACTAATGTGACGCTTCCTTTATGGAAAACTCAATGTAGGAGCCAATGCTTACAGGGATGGAAAGACGGCGGATATTTCACGTCAACAAAGTAGGTCCAACCTTAATGTTTTATATGACGACTAAGCCCACAACTACCCACCGCAGATATATGCACATATTGTTAAAAGTTACTACCCATCACACCAGACGCAATGATCAGTGCCAGAGTACGTATCAATTCTCTACTGATGTTTTAATCCTGTTTTGTATTGTAATGTATTACAAAAATTGAAACAAACAATGCAACTTTGTGTCAAACATTTGCTTCTAATTATATTGTACCTTAAAAGATGACATTTACTTTATCTCTTGTCAGTTAGTTTTAAAGCAAGCAGAGCCTAACATTCAACCGGACAGGAGACTGCCAGAAGTAGCAGTGATGGAAAGATGGAGATATTTTACGTCAACAAAATAGGTTCAATATCTTAATAGTTTAATATGACTAAACCACAACCCATTGTGACTTTATGCAAAGTTTGTAATGATGACATTTTGGATTTCATATTGTTGATAGGCTTCATGAACTAAGTTGAATGGAAAAATGTTGTTTAGTTCTAGAAAGACACTGAGTTATGTTTTAAAAATTGTTGTGCGGAGGAGAAGGTGTGATGGTACTTAAAATAGATGTAGTGGGGTGGGTAGGGTGATAAAGCAAGGAGCTAGCAACAACAAGGCATTTTATATGACTAAGCCACAACCCGTCGTGATTAAGCGTAAATTATGAAAATTTGATCCATTGGATATCTAATTATTGACAGTCTTTATAGAGTAAGTCAAGAACTGTTACTCGAATATATTGAGGAGTTTGATTATGTTTAAAAAGTTTCTGAATAGTGACTGAAAATTGTGACAGAAGAATATTCACATCGGCAGTTTCAAAATTTAGAAATATTTTGAACACAAGAAACGCTGAGATTGGAATTGAACTAAATAAGATATGGGTGTCAAAAACAAAGCGATAGATATTGAATATGATGGTCAACAGACATGCATTGCATGCACTACGGGAAAACTTGGGTTTGCCGAGCGCACGGCAAAGGCTAAAAAACGCACGGCAAAGCCTTTGCCGTGCGTTTTTAGTCAAGGCGCACGGCAAAAGGCACACGGTAGCATATCGCACGGTAAAGGTGCATTGCCGTGCGCCTTCTTTAACCACGCACGGTGAAAAATCTTTGCCGTGCGTTTCTAACAGCGCACGGCAAAGAAAAGGTGACGAACGTTTGCGAGGTCAGGCACGTTCACGGCAGGAGGTTAGGTCCTGTTTGTCGTGCGCCCAATTCTCACGCACGGCAAACATTTAGAAAAAAAACAAAAAAAAGGCAGAGAGCCACCGCCGTCGCCGTCGAGCCCACCATCAAGCTACCGCCGCCGGGCTCACCACCAGGCCGCCGCCGGGATCACCACCAGGACATGCATCCACCCACAACACAGCAACACCACATGCCTCCACCGCCAACACAGCAACACCAGGACATGCCGCGCCGTCGGAGGAGGAGGCGACCATCGAGGGAGACACCACCACACCGGCCGTCGAGGGAGCCACCACCGCGGCGGCCGTCGTGGGAGGGGAAGAGATGACGAGCGTCGTCACCATCCGCCGTGAGGGAGGGAAAGGGAGGCCGGCCCGCCACGATGCCATCGAGGGAGCCACAAGTGCCGCCACGAGCACCTCGCCCCCACCCGCCGCCAGATCCAGGAGCGCCGCTGGATCTCACCGTGGGTCCACGAGCGCCGCCGAATCCACGAGCGTCGCCGGATCTCGCCATGGGTCGATGAGTGCCTCCGCATCCGCCGTCACCGGAGATGAAGGCCGCCGCATGCCATGGGGAGAAGGCCGTCGGGGGAGGGGACGGCCGGATCCGGCGTCCACGAGCCGGCCGCCACCATTGGAGAGGCCCGGCCGCCACCGCCATTGGAGAGGACCGGTCGCCGCACCGTGTGAGGGAGGGAGGGGGGGGGAGGACGGGCGCGTCACCTTCCGCCGTCGCCGGCGCGGGGACGCGGATGGGGGGCACGGGGGTGCGGAGGGGGGGGGCGAGGGCGCGGGGTCCCGCCCTATCCGCCGCCGCTGGTTGCGGCGCGAGAGGAGGGTGAGTGAGAGGGGGGCTAGGGTTAGAAAAGGGGGGGTATATAAAGAAGCTCCGAGTTGGGCTGGTGGAAATGGGACGCGCGGAAATAATGGGCCGAGTTGCATTCTTTGCCGTGTGTTTTGATAGGGCGCACGGCAAAGATTTTTGTTTGCCGTGCGCCTCTATGAAAACGCACGGCAAAGGTACTTTTTTGCCGTGCGTTTTGTAAAAACGCACGGGAAAAATAGTTTTCTACAATTTTATAAAATTCAGGAAAATTATCAAATAAATTTAAAAATTGATATAAAATTGATACAAACTAATTTATGTTATCTCGTTGCTTATAGAAACAAGATTTGATGGCAAAACTCAATTTGAATGTTGCGTCACATACAAATTTAACCATATCATTCGTAACTCTACGAAACTTCATCGGAGATATTTCGAGAAACAAATATCGTACATGAAAAAATGTTCAAAACTCATTCATGGGCTTCACATAGGATATCATGAGCTCTAGACGAATCTCATGATTTTCATGATTCGTGGTTAAAACGATCGCGGAATTTCTAAGTTTCATGATATATAATTAAAAACATTGCAACCGCATGTGCAATTTCATGATTCGTGAACAAAATGATCAAAGTTTCATCCAATTTCATGGATAAGGTCTTAAAATTAATTAAATTAGATGAATATCATTTTTTCACATACTTTACTTCATTACTTTATGCACTTGCAGTTCAAATTTGACTTATACCAGAAAAAATCTTTAAGAATCTTTAAGTGACACGTAATTGTTATTAATAGTAAATTTATCGAGACATGTATAGAATTATACTATAGAGTACAAAAAATGTTGTTGTAGTGGAGAAATAAAAAGAAGGACAAAAATCAACTTTTTTAAAAATACTTTGCCGTGCGCCTTCGGAAAACGCACGGCAAACATATGTGTTTGCCGTGCGCCTTGTCTTGGCGCACGGCAAAGGTAACAAAAAAATCTAACTTTAACGGTAGGACAAGGTGGTAACGGCCGGCGGTGGGGAAAAAAAGTTTACCGTGCGCCAATGCAAAAAACGCACGGCAAAGTTTGTGTTTGCCGTGTGCCGAGAAAAAACACAAGGCAAAGTTTGTGTTTGTCGTGCGCCAATGCAAAAACGCACGGCAAACATTTTTTTGGCCGTGCGTTTTTTTCGCCGTGTGTCTTTGGAAAAACGCACGGCAAAGCAACTCTTTGCCGTGCGCCCAAAAAAAATACGCACGGCAAACATTTAGGCGCACGGCAAACATGGAGTTTCCCGTAGTGATGGCTGCACACCAACAACAGATAGCTTATAATCACGTTGCATGCTAGAGGTGCATTCGTGCATGTAATTTGAGATAAACAAAATCATTATTGCTCAAGCAAGATGTCATCAAGCCACTTAAGCAATAAGAATAATAATATGGCAAAGGGATTGATGTTCACCTGCCTCCTCGCATGCAAACAGGCATGCATGGCCTTGTTAACTTGCATCTTGCACCGACCGACAGGCAACAGCAGCGCGAAGCAAGCGCAAGCTGCAGCAGCTAGCTCGGCATGCAACAGCAGGACATGCAATGGCCGCAGGCGAGACTGCAGCATATATAGATTGCAAAGTTGCACCGATTAGAGAAAAACGATGGACAAAGGTGTGTGAGTGTGCAGGTCATCTCACCAGCGGCGAGCTCGACATCAATAGGCGAGACGGACGGCGACCACGAGGGCATCTGCTGGCACGGATGGCAGCAACGCAGGGCACAGCAGGTCCCGTGGAGGTGACCCACATGAATGGGACTCCGAACAGGGTCGAGTGCATACAACGGCACGGTTCCTGCATGACAAGTCAGGTCTGCATCTACAAAGTTCATGGAGAAGGCGGCAGTCATCTGGATGGAAGGAAGACATATATAAACGGAAGGGGTAGGTGCAGCGGGACGATGATCACGATGGGACGGCGTGCTCACCGCGGTCAGAAATTGATGGCCGGGATCTGGTCGGCAGCCAGGAAAACAGCGGCCCTGGCGGCAGTCTTCGCGCAGGCGAAATCCTCCGGTGGTGCTTCATCGGCGGCGAGTAGCTGGAAAAATGTGGCTCCACGTCGGCAGATCAGGACGGTGTTGCCGGCATGTCCTTGCCGGGTTTGCTGGCCAGCACAGTGAAACAGCGTGGCCCTCTCGTACCCTGCGATGGTGCCAGAGGTGAGCCATGGACCAGATGGCTTCACGGCAGTGCGGCGGCGGCTTGGCACGCGAGGCGCTGTGGTGCTATTGCGAAGAGTTGGAGCATGTAGGGATACAAGGTAATATAGAGGGCACGGCCTGGACGTGCACACAACAACTTTGATTAAAGGAGTCCGAGTTGGACCTTCATCTGGTTTTGTGGCGGCAAGCTGATGCCGGATACAACTTGATGTAAGTTAGAACTGGATTTAGAAAGATCTAAAGCTTACACAAAGCAAGACACACAAAAAAAAGAACGTCTAACGATCGATTTCTTATGTGAACATAGAAGACTATAAGCTTAGATTTGTTTTAATTAACAAAAGCTATGTAAATGATATTTCATAAAGAAAATACCCTAAGTTTGAATTGATGCGATATAATATTTTATTTGCAATGACCGAAGTAAGAACCTAGTCAAATTTTTATTTATAAATGTTTATGTATAAACTATACAAATTAAACATTTAACTTAGAAAAGGTTATAACAACTAATCGAATAGAGGCACATGACGTGTTGAGCTAAACAAACTTAATTTAGAAAATACATGCATGTTAACATTAGTAAAGTTAACATTTATTATAAAATACGGTGCAAAAGCCAAATTAACTTTTAATTATAAAAGTTAATTAATTTCTAAGCAAACTAATATTTGACTTATGGAAAACCGGGTAAATATCTAATTAGATTCTATTTACAAAAGCATGTGAAATAAACATTAATCAAATTAAATTTGATTATGAAAAACAATTTATAGCTCTATATAGATTTTATTTAGAAAAGACATGTTTAATAAGCATTAATCAAAATTGATATTAAATTTATTTCCAGAAAACAAACACGATGAAAACACTCTACTAATACGTGCTTTACATTATTATGAACCTAACACAACTTGAACGGATTGAAACGATGCTAAAACATGGAAGATATGAAGAAAACAAGATATAAGGACCTAGTCGTGATTAACTATAGATCTCGGTGGCTAGCGAGAAAAGATTCCCGAGACACAAGAACAAGTGCTCGCAAATAGATCTAAACATAGGGTTAGATCTGAAAAAGAGTCTCGGTTGGATCCGGATGAAAGAATCTAAAGTATCTAGGGTTTTTATTTGTGAAAGATGCAAGACACAAACGATAACATAAACATTATAGGAAACGGCAGGGGCTAAACCGCAAAACCTCATGAGTGTTCTCCTTCCTCTATCCGGGGGCGGGCGGCGGCGCTGCCCGTTCAAATCGCCGGCGCTAGGGACCCCGCGGGTTCGGCCAAGGTGAGGAGAAGGGAGAGGAAAACAAGGGAGACTCATGGAGGTGCTCACCCGCGTAGGAGACGGACGGTGGCGGCCGAAATCGACGGTGGGTGGAGCTCGGGGTGGCCGGCAACTCGGCTTCAAGGGGCAGCGGCACTCCGCAGGTCCGACGGTCGGGGAAACAGGTGGGACACGCTCGGATCGACCTCCTATGGCTCCCGGTGGTACTCGCTTGGCTCGAAGGTCGACGGAGGCGGCGAATCGGGTGAGCGGTCGGCAGAGGCGTTCGGCCACGGCGGCTCGGACGGTGGAGGCGTGTTGAGGCGAGGGCAAGGCGGCTAGGGCACGCGATGCCCGTGGCGCTAGCCCCTTTATAGGGCGCAGGGTGGAGCTTGGCGTGGTGCGCACGCCAAGGAGCGACGGCGGCCATGGCCATGGCTGCGCCCTCGCCTAGTCGGGGTGGCCGATGGGCCTTGTGGGCCGGCGGCCGGGCCGGGATGGACCGAGTCGGGCCTTCGGGCTCGGCCCGGGTAGAAAAGGATAATTTTATATTTTTTCGGAATTATTTTCCGGTGCAAAACAAATTCAGGAAAACCCGTAAAATGTTTAAAGGCACGAAAAATATCCAGAAAATTCCAAAATTCCAGGAAAATTCCCAAGATAGATTGGAGCTCGAGCAATCCAAATAAAGTATTTTATGCTCATGAAAAAGATTTTAGAGCCTTCTAATAAATAGAATAAGCTCAAGAAAAATGAGAATAAATTCTAGAAAAGTCCGTAAAATTTTTGGAAGGATTGGACAACACCTAAACACATTTTTGAAACCGTTTTCACTCAAGAAGCACCAAGATGCATCGGTATGAATGCTACACTCACAACCTTTTATTTGATTCAAAAAATCAAGCAAGGATTTTTCCTATACTATATTTCCAAGAAAGAAAAATAAATGTTGCAAAAATTTTAAAATTATGAGTAAATTGTTGTTTTATTATTCTCTCTATTCACATCCCGAAATTGGAAATTTCAGGGTGTGACAAGGTGGCATCAAGGTGACTAAGGGAGCTTGGCAAGTACCTAATTGGCTAGCCTTTGTGGCGAGTCAAGTGGTGCTCTTGGGAGAGACTTGGTGACCGGGAAGCAATACCCTTGTGTAAGTGCTTCAACAATGTGGACTAGGGGTGGCTTAGTGCGTACCGATACCACGGGATAAATCGCGTGTCAAGAGTTTGCTTCCTCTCATCCTCTTTACGTTTCCACATTTACTCTATTGCGATCTTTGCTTGCCTTTACTTTCCTATAGTAGTATCATGATAGGATTGACTATAGGTTGCAAACCTTGTTTTGGGATGAGAGTTTCACATTAGAGCAACCTTAGTTGCGCATCTAGATAGTATGTTCTAGTTTACTTTGAGAAAAAGTAGTGAAGCTATAGGTTATCAAGGTTTTCAGATTGCCTAATTCACCCGCTCCTTCTATTAGGCTACGAGCATCCGATTCCTTACAACACTAACCATGACAGCATTGCACGCACGCTTCCATCCACTAGCCCGGTCGTAAGTAGTCATATACTGGGAGCAAGGATACTTTATTGCACATATATATTTTGATCATTCTTTAGTAATTTCTATGCTTAAGGAAGTAAGACGCAGGTATTTAAGGGGAACCCGGGGCAGGGTGTTGAGGGTGTGTACAAACGTTCATGCAGGGGGTAAGGCATAGTTGAGTGGTCCGCACTTCGCATGTATGAAACAGATTCAGAGGTTAGATTAAGAGGTTTTAGGATAGTAGGGGCGAGCTCAATGATGCAATTGTTGCAACGATCAGAAGTGAGGCGTCTGCACTTCATTTGAATTACAACAGATCATGAGTTTGAATAATATGCAATCAGTAATTTCTAGAAGACAAAAGTCCACCAAAAACTCCATCCAGGCCGGCTGTGTTGTGGTTGTCCGTCTGGCCCGTGACAGCGCACACACACACAACAAGATGAGGACACAAGGCCAGTCAAATCACCGCTGCTGATGTTTACCACTATACAAAGTTATGTCTTTGCTTGTACCGAAAATCAACCGGTTCTTAATTTAAGAGTAAAATACACCAGTGGTCCCTCAACTTGTTTTGGTGTGTCATCCCGGTCCCCAAACTCGCAAAATGCACATATAAGTCCGCAAACTTGCTATGTGTCATTTGAGTCCCAAATATACTTCAAACAACCTATTAAATCTAGCTACTTAGACCGCGGGACCGGGACGAGCCCGGCACCAGCGCCGAAGCCGGCGGGCGCGTGCAGATCCGCCGCGGCCTCTTGGGCTGGAAGGAGCTGCTCCGCCGCGGCCGCGCTAGCGGGCGGGAGCTGCTCCGCCGTGGCTTCACGGGAGGGCGTGAGCAGCCCCGCCGTGGCCACGCGGGCCAGCGCAAGCAGCTCCGCCGCTACCTCACGGGCCTGCGCTAGGAGGGGTAAGGTGGCACAAGAGCTTCGACCTTATCTCGGTGTCCGGTGTTCTCCGGGAGCAACAACGCTATCAATGGAACGATGGAGGAGATGACCGACGTCGGGGAGGACTTGGTCTCGCAGCCTAAGTAGATTTAATAGATTGTTTAAGTAGGTTTGGGACTCAAATGACACAATTAGCAAGTTTGAGGACATATATGTGCATTTTGCGAGTTTGGGGACCGGGATGACACACCATAACAAGTTTAGAGACCGCTGGTGCAGTTTACTCTTAATTTAATGTCATGTGGCTCTTTCAAAAACCCTTGATCTGCTTTCCTCGAAACCGGCGGCACCACGTAAGTCCTTTGCTTTGGTCCGTTGCCCAGTGTTGTCAATGACGCGCGAAAAGAGCAACAGGTAAAAATAGGGCTTCTGAAAGAAACTAATATTATATTATTACTAGTGGGCAGTGTTAGGTTAGGGGTGAGGCGCACTTCGCATGTTTGGAAGAGATTACTGCACGTTTCAAATTTTAAGACAGAGTACTATATGTTGTGTGAGGAGTGGAGAAAAAATTTGAGGTGTACAAGATAATTTTTATTCTCCCCTTTTTGCCTTGTGCTTGCAAAGTATTTTGCCGTGCGTATACACACGGCGAAATCATTTTCGTTTTTGCCGTGCGCAAAAAAAAAGCAGGACAAACAATGAATTTGTTGTGTGCGTTTTCTTCGCGCGTGCACCCTATAAAAGGCACACCACAAAGAAGTTCTAAGAGTTTCCGGTAGTGCTGGTTTGTCCGGCAATAATTGGTGCCGTTTTTTTTTGTCATCAACACAACCATGCATATATATAATTATTTTCTGAACGGAAGATTATTGAAGAATACAACCATAACCAGATTAGAGGTGCAACATAACCAGCTTGATCGATCGACCAGCTCGCGATCGAGTTGGCCGGATGGCCATCAGATGTCATCATCACTGTCGAAGTTGTCTGCCTGCTTAGCGTACTTGATCATGCGCGGCAGCTTCCTGTAGAGGTCGACGTCGTCCTCGCCGTTGTCGGGGTGACCCCGCGCCGCGAAGCGCTGGCGTCCGTGCGACAGTATGGCGGCCAGTAGGTAGGCGAACCCGTGCTGGTTGTAGACCTCTTGCGACACCAGTAGCCTCCGGAGCTGCTCCAGCTCCCGAGACAGGGCGTCCATCAGGTCCAAGCAGATCCTGGCGTGTCGCATTATCCTCACGGCGTTCATGGCCTCCGCTAGGTCGTTCATGGCACCATTGAGTCTCCCCGAATCCGCCAGGCGCTTCATGCTCCGTAAGCTGTGTGCATGGTCGCGACGGGTGAGCTCACCCAAGAATGGTTCGCTCGGGTCCTGATCGCGGGCGTTGCCGGTGCGGGCCATAGTAATTTTGTCGGCGTGCCTTCTTTCCCTAGCTCCCGGTAGACTGAACACACACGTTGCACGGACACGCGTTAGTTGGTTGTATGTAATAAAGCTGCAGTAATACGCTCTACTCCCTCCGTTTCAGAAAGAGTGTCGCCCGGTGGGAAGCGTGTTATTTCTGCGACAGAGGGATGTAGTAGCCAATAGACATACCGATATGTGCATTCGACAGTCATGACCGTCCTTGGAGGCTCGTTACGGCGGACAGCTGGGAGTTCTATCTCGATGACGATTTTCCGGTCCTCCTTACGGGCGAGTTCACCGAAGTCGATGGTGGAAGATCCATCTTCGTAGTCTGTGACATGCATGGTAGCTACCGGGATCCACTTCCGTTATGGTCGTCCCGGCCCGCGGAATCAGGGTTACCTCCACGTTCATAACGGAGACGTCGCGGAGGATGGCAAGGACCGTAGCGAAATACTTGAGCAGAGTGTTTTTGTTAGGTGAATGTGGAGTGTTATGGTATGTGCCTCCATGGCTTCTCTTCGCGATGTCGTGAAGCAGCTGCGTACGTTTAATTGGGGGCCAGGGTTAGTCATCAAAGGGTGTGTAGAGACAGAGAGAGCGAATAATACAACAGAAGCAGGTAGGCGTACCTGTTTGTCGTGGTTACTGCCAAAACCAAACGTGAATACCGGGAAATTAGCGACACGGCGGACACTCCTGGCGTCACCGAGATGCTCCAGCCCATCAGACATGAGGAAGATACCTGCGGCGCGGCCTGTCTGGTCGGTACGACGACGGAGGATGTCGATGGCGGCACGGAGGCCACTCTCGATGTTGGTGTTGCCGCGTGCCCTGCGGGCGTCAACAAATCTTCTGGCGGCACTCTTCCGCTCCGGGCTCATTTGCAGCGGCGGATCGTTGCTCGGTTCCCCGGCTTTGTCCGAGAAGGGTACGAACACAAGGGTGTCCATTGCGCCTATCTTCTGGATGACGAACTTGGCGGCTTGCTTCATGTCAGCGAGCTTCTGCTGCTTGCCCATGCTCCCGCTGGTGTCTAGGACGACCACGAGGTCCAGATCTGCAGTTTGGCTTTTCTTGGTGGAAGGCCCCGTGATCTCCACCATTATGTCCTGCTGGTGACGCTTGAGCGGCACCTCGTGGTTGTAGTGCGCCGTCACGCCCAACCTCGTCCTCCCTGCTGCGTGCTTTCACTCATCAGATATCGTGCACAGGCGGCAGATGATCATGACGACGACGATGCGATTAACAGCACACAGCTCATCTTTTGTATGGAGTAATAATGAAAACAGGACTTGCAAACTAAACATGGGCTCAGCTGCCGAGAAATTAAACTGCGCAAACCTGCCATTAATTGGTGTGTAGTAGTAGTAGTAGTAGGAGGTGGTCGTCGATCCTAGCTTTCACCACCGATGGTCACACAGAGGCACCTCGATCTCAGTCCCTAGCTAGCTTCCTTCCTACTCGTAAACCCACCCATCCACCGCTATATGTATCTATACACACACTCAACGCGGTGCTGCTATATATTATGGTGTCAACGTCGTGACAACAAATATGGGTAATATAATTAGGGACAACATAGTCATATGTTTCCCATCACAACAACTACTACTACTCCTCTCGGTCAAATTGAAGAGCAGCAACCGCATGGTCTTGGACCGCGTCGCCGATAACCTGCCTACTCTGAGGTCTGGCCGGGGCTTGAACCTCGGTACCTGGCGTCCGGCCTGGTTAAAGTCATGTGATGCATGGGGCTACTCTAGTCTGTGGCCGCTTTTAAATTAATGTGTAAGGAGAACCGACAGAAGCAGGATCTCTATTTAGCTTGACAATAAAATGAAATGGAATTTCGATACAGAGATTGTTTCGATTTCTATCAAGAGCTCATTTTAGCAAGAGCCAACTAACCGAGCAGCAGAGGAGCTAAAATTATGCGAAGCACAAGGGCAGTTGGAAAGTAGTGATAACCTACTGCTACAAGATGTCTAATAAGTGTAAACTAAGACGGCAGACCTGCTTTTGCCTGCTTATGGGCATCTACTTTAGTTAATAAGTTAACAGAGCAATAAACAATACAATACTTTGGTATTCCTAAGCTTCGTGCCTACGCACTACAGGAGCTAAAATTAATGATCGAAAGTGTTAGAAATCAATTCGTTGGTGCACACACAAGAACACAGTGGAGTCACACAGGAGCGCAGGGGGTAGTTCTGGGTGCTCTTTGCAATGGTGAAAGTGACATCCTATTTATATCCAAGGAGGATGAGATGAGTACGAAAGTTACAGTGTTTGAACTCATGAAATTGCTCCTCCCCTTCGTTTAATTGGCCACCAGTCAAAGTCTTTTGTTCACATTGTGCTGGACTTTGATTCACAACACAAAGTACAAGGGCAAGTTGAAAAGTGACGATAGATGTCTAAGAAGTGTAAACTAAAATGCCCGCCCTGCTTTATACTGCACTTGGACATCTACTTTAGTTAATAAGTTACTAGTGCAATGAACAATATAATAGTTTGGCATTCCTAACGTTTGTGGCCACTCCCTCCGTCCCGCAAAGAATGTCCATATAGCTTTCAAAATTTGTCTCACAAAGAGTGTTCTTTCAGCTTGTAGTAAATGCTCTTCTCATTAAACTAACATCAAGTACCAAGGAAATATTGCATTGAGAAACACATGGAGCCAACGAAATGCGTATTTGATGTCTCTTTTCAAGTTCCAATGCATATTAATTAGGACAACAAGGTCATTTGTCACAACTATTAGCATGTCTTAAATTTTCTAAACGAAAGGTCTTTGTGGACGGAGGGAGTACGCGCTAGAGAGGAGCTACAATGATGCAAAAGAAAAGGAGCAGTTGTGAACATTACTTAATAAGTTAATATAGAGCAATAAACAACATAATTAATTATTAAAATTGGTATTCTTAAGGTTGGTGAATTGACCATGTTCCATGAGGTCGGTTCACGCCGTTTAGATCGCATATGTAGAGAAAGGGCATGCCTTCTGTCGGTGTTTTAGACCGGCAACCTACTAAGGGAAGTACCCGAAGTAGATGAATGTGACTCGCCGAGATCGGTAACTCGAAGGAAGAGACACGTGGTACACAATTTAGACAGGTTCGGGCCGCGAGGTGCGTAATACCCTACGTCCTGTATGCTGCGTAGCTCTGGATTGATTGGGCACGATTACAAGATAGTGCAATAGTGCGCCGTGAGTTGTATGAGATGAGACCGGATGCTAGAGATCGGTCCCCGCCTCGCCTTATATAGTCGGGAGGCGGGGTTACAAGTCGGAGTAGGGAGAGAGTACTAGTCGAGTACGTCTAGGAGTCCTCCATACGGCGCGGAACGTGTACGGCTCCCTAACCGAGTACTACTCCCCGTGCGGTCCTTGTGCTCCATGCCTTCGGGTGCCGTGTAGCGCAAGCCGGTAGTCCAAGGAGCCCACCGAGTAGTCGGTCCCGGTACCCACCGAGGTAGTGGGCCCGTGGAGGTCCATACGACAAGCCCCCGAGTACTTTGTAGTCGAGAAGGATAGCTTCAAGTAGTCTTGATGGCCTTAACGAGTAGTCCCCAAGCGTCCCCGAGTGCTACGAGTCAAAAGTCCTCAAGAGTAGTCGAAGCATCCCGAGGGCCGGAATGTACTCCACCGATGTTTGAGCAATCTTGAAGTCTTCTCGAGTAGTTCCAAGCGTCCTCAAATACTGCCTTCAAAGGTCTTCAAAAAATGCCCGTCTTGTCTTGAAGCCGGAGCTGATATGGAGGTGCGATTGCAAAATCGCACTCCATATGGAGTAGCCCCCGAGCCTTAGGTTGAGCCGCAGGCTCTGGCTGAGGGTCCATCTGAAGTCTTAGCAAGAAAATCCCGAAAAATCCGAGAGAAAAAACCGAAGGACACGTGGCACGGAGCCCCCGAGCCTTGAGTCGAGTACTTCCTCTCGAATTGAAGGGTCATCTTGAAGAATGTGTCCTGAGATGCTCTTGAGACTAGCCGCTTCCCCGGGTAGTCGAGTAGAAGTAGCCGAGCCCCCGAGGTGAGGCGCGTCGACTAGTAGAATACGAAGGGTCACGCGCAGCCGCTGAGTCAGCCGCGCGTGGACTTATCCGGCCGCCCGTTGCGGAGCCGGTTTGACTTATAAATAGAAGCCAAAACCTTTAGGGTTTTTCACCCATTCGAGCTGCAAGTCATTTCGATTCCATTTGAAGCAAATCCACTCCCGGCGCTCGGCCGCCGCAAGAGTAGATTCAAGTGCGCCGCCACCCAAAGCTTTTAGGGTAGCCCCCGAGCGGATGCGCGTGAAGACGCCCTGTACTTGGAGGATGAAGCCGTCACCGTCCAAGACGTCGAAGGCCACCGGGAAGAAGAGGGGCCGCGAAGAGGCCGCCGCGGCCGCCACCGGAGTAGCGCCGCCCATGTCTCCACCGCGGGCTGATCCAAGCCGCGAGTGGAAGAAGTCCAAGGTGAAGACAGAAGATCTGCTGACTCTCCTGAATAGTGGGTTCATCCGAGAGAAGGAGGTCGACATGTGGAGATCCGCTGCTGGAGATCCATATCCGATGGAGAAGGCCGAAGACGAGATCCCAATGTTCGCGCGGTTCGTGGAGCGCGGGCTTGCGCTCCCGGCCAGCGATTTCTTCAAGGGGCTGCTCGGGTACTATGGGATCGAGTACCTGAATCTGAACCCCAACGGCATCTTCCACACCGCGGTCTTCGTGCACTTCGCGAGGCCTTCCATGGAATCAAGCCGCATTGGATTCTTTTCCGGAAGTTCTTCCGCGTCAAGCCGCAGCCAAGTGCCACCAACCCAAGGGTAGTCGGAGGAGCCGGCATCCAGTTGAGAGAAGACGCCGCGGAGCAGTACCTGGCGTACAAGCTTGTTGATTCCAACACTGACTGGAAGACAAGGTGGTTCTACATCACGAACCACCACCCCGGCCTGCCGAAGCCGAGCGGACGGCAGCCCAGGCACCGCGAGTGGTGGAACACAGAGCCCACCATGCAGGAGGGGATCCAGCTTCCCGAGCTGCTGGCACGCATCAAGGTGCTCAGGGAAGCGGGACTGAGGGCCGAGCACGTGGCCTTCAGTTTCATGAAGCGGAGGGTGCAGCCGTTGATGGCTCGAGACACACCGGGTTTCGAGTACACCGGCGACGACGACACATTGCGAATGCCCGGAGGCGAGCCGGACGACGGGCCGACATCATCGAGAGGTTGTCGCGAATCTTCAAAGATATGCCGCCGTACACGGCGTGCCCCGTCCAAGAGTACTCCGCCGCATGCCCGCCAAAGGAGGTGAGTAGTCGTACTCCCCCCGGTCGAGTAGTCATTACTTGGTGTAGACTTACCGACGTCTTCGTGTCTTGCGGGATGACTTGAAGAAGTTCATCTCCGAGCCGCAGCCACCTGCGAGCGGAATCGAGATCCCGAAGGAAGGGAAGGCGAAGGAGCGGCGAGAAGTTGGTGAATGCGATGACACCGTCATCGTGGAAGACACCACCGACGACGACGACGACGACGACGACGACGACGAGACGTTGCGGGACCACTTCCGCTTGCGGTCGAGGTTTAGCCGTCCGGGCTTGCCTCATGTGCCTCGGTGCAAGACCCCCCGACTAGCCCGGAGGCTAGCTCGGCCGCGCCGCCACGGAAGCCGCGCAACCCCGCCGAGAAGCGGGTGGCAAAGAAGCTTAAGGTCTCGCAGACCACGCCTCGGGAGGTTAGATGTCTTGACTAGAGTAGTCGAGTACCCATCGCACGAGTACCCTTGTTGATGAGTAGTCTTCCTTGTATGCGGGAGGTGCCGCCAACGGAGCCCGTCAAAGAAGGCGACGAAGGCGTGTGGGACACAGGTGGGGGAGCCACCGGAAGTCGTAGTCCGGCCCCCCACCGTCGAGGAGATCTTGGCGCGGTCGGGAGCGCCGGCCCCCTCGCTCCACAAGGGAGCACGGAGCCCGTAGCCGCCGCCGTTGAAGAGGTGGTGGCTTCGGGGGAGCGCAGAGAGCACCGCGCCGCCGCCGCCGTTGTGGAGGAGGCGGTAGCCGCGGGGGCGCGGGAGGAGGCGCCCGCCGAGGGTGGACCGGTCGACATTGCCGGCATCCTCCGTGCCCCCGCCGTGACAATAGTCCGGTCGAACTTGTAAGTACCGCATCTTCGCGAGTAGTACTTGTTGTAGTAGTCGATGTTGACCGACGACCGATTGTGTGTGCTTTCGCAGAAATCCACGGATCCGTCCCGGGGGAGGGGGACGAGCCCTCTTCGGGGGTGGCGGAAGAAGTCGCGCCGCCGCCGAGGAGTCCGCTCCTACTTCCCGGGCGGTGCCCGAGCCGCCGGCTACCGAAGCGCGTTGCCGGAGGCCGCATAGTCGAAGGTGAGTACTCTTCGAAGTTGTGGAGCTCCTCGGGGAGTAGTCGTAGTCGCTGATGCACTCGTCTTCTCTTTGACAGGTGCTGAAGCTGAAGGTGGTGACATCCCTGCAGGGGTGCCGATGCAGAAGTCGACACCAGAGGCCTCGGAGGCTGCGGGAGGAGCCCCCGAGCCCATGGAAGAGGTCGTCGAAGAGGCCGCCGTGACGGCCGGGGGAGAGGGGGTCACCACATCGCCAGAGGTCGCTCTGGAGGTGGCTATCCGCTCCCCGGAGATCCAGGACGCAGAGCCCATCCGCTCTGCGCCGATGACGGAGGCCACCACGAGTAGTCGTGGTGGGATAGAGCTGCTCGCAGACGATCTTGTCGAGCCGGCGATGGTGGCCAAGCATCCGGAGGTGATCCGCAGAGCCGAGCGCTGATGAAGGTAAGTAGCCGTAGCTTCTGAGTAACCAATCCTCTTTCGTTGGGTACTCGTGTGACTTGAGTTGTCTTTGTAGGACGTTGCGGAGCGGTCCCGCGACAAGTCGAACATGCTGCAAGGCTATGGAGACGCGGTGCTCCGAGCTGAGGCGCTGGAAGAGCAACTTGTGAAGTCACGTAAGCACGCGACTGCCATGCAGTCGAAGCTCGACACCGCCTTCGCCAAATACCACAACGATGTCCAAGAGTTGCAGGCGAAGGGCGACGACTTGGTGCGGAAGAATAAGGGCCTCCGCAACAAGAACAAAGGTACGCCGCTGAACTTGTCGGGTACTTGTTGGAGGTCGAGAAGTCCCCGACCCGCCGTATCGTTACCGTGTTACGTTGCTTGAGGGCCGGGTGGAGCAACGAAGTCCTCCGAGACGAGCATGAAGAACCTCTTCTACCGGGAGCAAGAAGCCCGCCGGTACTCGAGCTCGACTACAAAGAACTTGCCTTCGAGTGCGAGAAGCACATGGAGCTCCGGATTGCCTCTCGACCGCGATCTCGTCAACCTGCTACAAATCCTTGCGAAGTTGAATGAAGACCGCGAGGCACCGCGGGCCCACTCGAAGGAGCTTGAAGAAGCCGCACCGCCGATCGCAAGGCTCCCGGTGCCGCACCCGGCGGCCCCAAGAATGCTCCACCGGTGGATCGCCTCAAGGAAGCTCCAAGCCGGCCGGCGGCCTATGTGAAGCACATGGCGAGGTCGATCCCAAGGCAGGTCTTGGCCTTCATGAAGTCATACTTCCCGAAGGCCCCGGTGGAAGTAGTCGCCGGCGGAGTAGCCGCCAACCGCACCGATGAGCAAGATGCGTAGCCGCCGGAGCGAGATGGCTCCCATCGCGGAGCAAGTAGCTGAGAAGCTTAACCTCCAGTAGCCCTGTAATAGATAGCTAGTAGCCAGGGTTGTACAAAAAACAATTGTAATGAATTGCTTAAGTATCAATGAATGAAAATTTTCCAGCAATGAGTACTCGTAGTCGCAATCTCAGAGTGCGGAGCCCCCATCGTGAAGTGGATGCGAGTAGTAGTACTCGGCAGTAGTGGTCCCGGTGTAGGGAGTAGACAGTAAAGAAGTTGACGAACGATCAGACTTTATTACTGAAGAAGTACACCTGGATGGCCAGGGCCGTGGTTACGAGTAGTTCTTGGACCCGGAGGCCGCTTACGGCGAGTAGCACCGGAGCGGGTAGCCGCTTACGGCAAAGTAGATCCGTAAGTAGCCGTGTAGGCCGGACCATAGATCCGTAGGTAGCCGTGCAGGCTGGATCTTGGAGTGTGGTCTCTTAGTAGACCGCTGCTAGAGTCCTTGACGCTCGTCGCAGCCCAGGGTCCGTAGGTAGCCGCACGGGCTGGATCCTGGAGAGGAGAAGTCCGGAGACTGGAGCCAGGACCCGGAGGCCGCTTACGGCAAGGGGGGTGTTGATGTAGTCGTGTAGACTTGAACCCCAGAGTAGTCGTGTAGACTAGGCGTAGAATCGATAGAGCTGGTCGACATTCCACGAGTTGTTGACGTCTCCGCGCCTTCAAGTGTTTGGAGGCGATAGGAGCCCGGCCCGGTCACCTTTGCAACGGTGAAGGGCCCTTCCCAGGGGGAGCTGAGCTTGTGAAGTCCCTCCGTGTTCTGGATACGGCGGAGGACAAGATCCCCAACGTTGAAGGAGCGTTCCTTGACGTTGCGATCGTGGTAGCGTCGGATACCCTCTAGGTACCTTGCTGATTGGACGAGGGCTGCGCAGCGAGCTTCTTCGAGGCTATCGATGTCAACTCGTCCGTCGTCTTCGAGACGCCTTCGTCGTAGTGTTCCACTGCTGGCGAGTTCCATATGACGTCGGCAGGGAGGATTGCTTCGGAGCCATAGACCAGGAAGTAGGGGGATTGCCCCGTTGGCTTGGATGGCTGAGTCCGCAGCCCCCAGAGTGCATTGGGTAGTTCCTTGATCCACTTGCCCCCTTTGGAGTTCGCGGCGTCGTGTAGCCGCTTCTTGAGAGCGTCGAGCACCATCCCGTTGGCGCGCTCGACTTGTCCGTTGGCCCGTGGATGGGCAACTGAGACGTATCGGACATCAATCCCGCTCGTTCTCGCAGTACTCCCAGAACTGGTGGTTGTTGAAGTTGGAGCCCAGGTCTGTGATGATGCGGTGGGGTAGTCCGTAGCGGTGCACGAGTTCATCCAGAAGTCGAGTACTCGCCGCCCTTGGGGCATGTGACCGGCTTGACTTCGATCCACTTGGTGAACTTGTCGATAGCCACCAGTACCCTGTTGAAACCTCCTGGCGCACTTGGCAGTGGCCCAATCATGTCGAGCCCCCAGCAGGCAAAGGGCCCGGTTGGCGGTATGGTGACTAGCTTGTAGGCTGGGATGTGTTGCTGCTTGGCGAAGTACTGACATCCTTGGCACCTTCTGACGAGTTCTTCGGCGTCGCGCGTAGCCGTGGGGCCGCAGATAGCCCGCCGGAAGGCCTTGCCGACCGGGGCCGTGCGTGAGGACGCGTGGTTGCCGCGACGCCCTTGTGGATTTCCTCCAAGATGTCCTTGCCTTCTTCACGAGGGACGCACTTCATGAGTACTCCGAGAAGATGCGCCCCGCTTGTAGAGCTTGTCTCCGACGAGGACGTAGGATTTGGCGTGGCGGACGAGTTGCTCGGCCACGTTTTTGTCGGAGCGGACCTTCTCGCTCGCCGAGGTAGTCGATGAAGGGTTGCCTCCGGTCCACGTCGATCATCATGACCTCCCCGCCCACCTGGTGGATGGGCCGGGACAAGGGGTCGGTGGCGCCGGCTCCGGGATGGATGGCGTGTAAAGCTCGTGGACGAAGACACCCGCTGGCACTTGAGCGCGGGTGGATCCAAGCTTCGAGAGGACGTCCGCTGCAATGTTGTTGTCGCGGACGATGTGATGGAACTCGAGACCGTAGAACTTGTTCTCGAGCTTGCGGACTTCTAGGCAGTAGGCGTCCATGTTCTCCTTGTTGCGGTCCCAGGACTTGTTGACTTGGTTGATGACCACTGCGGAGTCGCCGTAGACTAGTAGCCGCTTGATGCCCAGTGAAGCCGCGAGGCGGAGCCCGTGTAGGAGAGCTTCGTACTCGGCTTCGTTGTTTGAGACCTTCCAGAAGATCTGTAGGACGTACTTGAGTTGTTCGCCCGTTGGAGAGATCGGGGAGTACCCCCCGCACCCGCGCCCTCGAGGATAAGTGAGCCGTCAAAGTACATCACCCAATGCTCGGTCGCACGGTGGGAGTAGGTAGCCGGTTCTCCCGCCACTCGCCATGAAGTCGACTAGTGCCCGTGACTTGATGGCCGTGCGTGACTTGAAGTCGATAGTGAGGGCGCCAAGCTCGACAACCCACTTGGAGATTCTTCCAGAGCATCTTGGTTCCGCGGGATGTCGCCGAGCGGGTAGTCGGTGACAACGAAGATCGAGTCTTGCTAGAAGTAGTGTCGTAGCTTCCGCGAGGTGATGAGTACCGCATACGTAGCTTCGCACAGCCGATAGCGGGCCTTAGACTCGATAGAACCTCGCCGACGAAGTAGACCGGGCGCCGGATCGGGTAGGCGTGGCCGTCTTCTTGCCGCTCGACAACGATGGCAAGATCGACCACGTAAGTAGTCGCATCTAGGTAGAGCAAGAGTCGCTCGCCCTTGTGAGGAGCCGTGAGGATCGGTGGCTTTGATAGGAAGTCCTTGAGCTGGGCAAGGGCTTGATCCGCCTCTGGAGTCCACACGAACTTCTCTTGATGCTTGAGTAGTTTGAAGAAGGGGAGTCCCCGTTCTCCTAGCCTCGAGATGAATCTGTTCAGCGCCGCCATGCACCCCCGTCGCTTCTCGGACGTCTTTGATGCTCATGGGAGCTTTCATGCTGGTGATGGCGGAGATCTTCTCGGGGTTGGCTTCAATGCCACGCCGGGCCGATGATGAAGCCGAGTAGTTTGCCGAAGGGACGCCGAAGACGCACTTGTTCGGGTTGAGCTTCCAGCGGTACTCGCGCAGTGATGCGAAGGTCTCTTCAAGGTCGTCGATGAGGGTGCCGGAGTCCCTGGTCTTGACAACCACGTCATCCACGTAGGCCTCGACGTTCTTGTTGAGTTGCCTCTTGAAGCAGCCCGGATAGCTCGTTGGTAGGTAGCGCCGGCGTTCTTCAACCCGAAGGACATGGTCGTGTAGCAGTACGCGCCAAACGGGGTGATGAACGCGGTCTTCTCCTGGTCTTCTTCCTTGATCGCGATCTGGTGGTACCCGGAGTAGCAGTCGAGGAAGCAGAGCAGGTCGCAGCCCGCCGTGGAGTCGATGACTTGATCAATCCGCGGCAACCCGAAGGGGTCCTTGGGGCAGTGCTTGTTGAGGTCGGTGTAGTCGACGCACATCCTCCACTCGTTCGAGTTCTTCTTGCGGACGAGGACAGGGTTGGCGAGCCACTCAAGATGGAAGACTTCTCTGATGAAGCCAGCCGTGAGTAGTTTGGCGAGTTCCTTCTTGATGGCGTCCCGTCTGTCGTCGGCAAAGCGTCGGAGGTGTTGTCGTTTGGGGGGTGGCCTTAGGGTCGACGCTCGAGGCGTGCTCAATCGCGCTCCCCGGGCACTCCCGACATGTCCGCCGGCTTCCACGAGAAGATGTCGCGGTTAGCCCGGAGGAAGCCGATGAGCGCGTCTTCCTATTTGGGGTCGAGGCCCGCCCCGATGGTGGTGGTCTTGCTGGGATCGCCCGTTCCAAGGCCGATCATCTTGACGAGTACCCTCCTCGGTGTGGCCGAGGCTTGTTGGCGCTATCATACTTCTCTGCGGGATGTCGAGTTCACTTGTGGCAAGCTTCTTCGTCGCAGCGTAGACCTCCATCATCGCGTTGGGTACTTGATTTGTGGAGGCGATCTCCACGGCTTCGTGTCGCGGCCGTGGGAGATCTTCGTGTCCCCTTGGAGGGAGAGTACACCGGGCCGGGCTTGGCATCTTGAGTACCAAGTAGGTGTAGTGGGGCACCGCCATGAACTTGGCGATGGCCGGTCCGCCGAGGATGGCGTGGTAGGAGGTCTCGAAGTCCGCGACCTCGAACTTGATGTACTCGGTACGGTAGTTGTCCCGAGACGCCTCGAAGGTGATCGCGGGGACCACCGAGCCCGGTGGAATAGCCGCGTTGCCGGGGACGATGCCGTAGAAGGGCGTGTTGCTCTTGGTGAGCATGTGAGTGATGTCGAGCTTCATTTTCTTCAAGGTCTTGGTGAAAAGGACGTTGAGCCCGCTTCCACCGTCGATGAGCACCTTGTTGAGTTTGGAGCCCGCCACCACTGGCTTCAGGATGAGGGGGGACCGTCCTGGTTCAGAGAAGCTGGTCCATTGATCCGCGCGGAAGAAGGTGATGGGTACCTCTGACCACCTGAGAGGGGTCGGGACCGCTGGCTCAATGGACATGACTTCACGATGGGTAGCCTTCTGCTCCCACCTGCTGGGCAGTCCACCGAAGAGGACGTTGACGGTCTTGTCAGGCTCCTGGAAGTCGTTGTTGTTGCCGTCCTTCTTCTTGCCTTTTTGGTCGTGAGGGTGCGGTGGCTCCGGCGTATCCTTGAGTGCATGCCTGAGTTGGTAGCACTGCTCGGTGGTGTGGTTGCCATTTGGATGCCACGGGCACTTCTCCTTCGCCAGGTCTTTGAAGCCGCCGGAGTTCTTCTTCGAGTTCACCTTTGCGGTGGCGCCGGATAGCCGCGATAGTGTTGTCTTGCTTGCGCTTGCGGTTGGGGCCCGAGTAGTAGTAGTTGTTGTTGTTGTTGCGGCCGCCCGGTTTGCGTTGCTGCCGCGCCGCCGCCGCCCGGTTCTCGCTTGGTCTTGTCGCGGATGGTGTCGTATTTGGCATTGGCCTTGTCCTCTTCATCCGCCCAAGACGTGATCATGTCCTTGAGGTGGGGGATGGACCTGGGGCGGTGGCGACCGAAGTCTTCAAAGGTGCGACGGTGATAGAGACCGTCTTGGAAGAGGTCGATGACCTCCTTGTCGGTGACGTCGACGACGGTGGCGCGCTTGTCGAAGAAGCGGCGCATGTACTTGCGGAGGGTCTCGCCTTGTTCCTGCTTGATCATGGCCTTGTCCATGCGAGTACCCGATCGGCCCATGGCGCCCGCGAAGTTGCTTGTGAACCGCTCCTTCGACCGGTCCCACTTGTCGATCGAGTGCTTATCCGGCCGACTCGAGCCAAGTGAGTGGTGCTTGGTCCGAGGCGAAGGGGAAGTAGAGGCACTTGGTGTCGCCGTTGCCGCCGTTGTTCTCGATGGAGAGGGCGTAGCACCCGAGCCATCGTATGGGATCCGCTTCGCATCGTACTTGGTGATCCCCAAAGGCATGAACTTGTCGGGGAGAAGCAAGTTGCGAAGTCGAGGTGAGAAGGCGGGGAAGCCGTCGCCTTCGGGGCCGGCGGTGGTCGACTTCTTCCGCCGCAGCCTCCTCAATCTTCTCGGCGGCGTCGTAGCCGCCCGCGAGGGCGCCGCAGGCGTGGCCGTTCGCGTGGCCTCGGCCGCCGCGACCGCCGCCGCCGCCTCCGGCCCTCCCCGTTGGCCCCATGGTTGGAGCTTCCGCCGCCGCCGCCGCCGCCGTCGGGGTCATTGCCGCCCCCCGCCGGCCGAGCGCGGTGAGGGACGACTTCTCGTTGTCGTGGTCACGCAAGTGAGGGTCCGTCGGCGTTGGAGCGACGACGGTTTGGCCTCGGCCGGGAGGTCGGCTCGAGTACGGTTAGGACCGTTGTTGGCACCGCGACTCGTGGCTTCGTTGTCGCGGTGTCCGGGCCGGAGGAGGTTGGTTGACTCCGTTGTCGACCCGCATGAAGTAGGCGTTCGCACCGAGCTTGGCGATGACCTCTCCGGCGCGTATGCCCCGAGCCCGGCGTGCGATCGCCGTGATCGACATGAGGCATTGCTCGGGGGTAGTGTGTACTCGCTCTCGACCGCCTCGAGAGCTTCCGCAAGGTTGCGGACGGGGGAAGTTGTCGCGGAGGCGCCGGCGACGTTCGGCCGCGCTTCCGGTTACGCTCACGTCGAGCGTCTCCGTCCGCGGGGTTCTCGTTCGGTGGAGCATCGGCAGAGAGCTCGTCGGAGGAGATGTCTTCCGGGTACTTGTCCCGAGCCGTGCCTCGAAGGCCCCGGGGTGTCGCCGGCCGCCATGAAGACTTGGTGATCGGGGGTGCCAAGGCCGGACTCGCAGGGTGCCACCTCGCCTGGTGTGCTTGAGTCGGCCCGGCTAGGGGTGTTCCCTCCGGAACGGTAGCGAGTCGATGTAGGCGATGTAGCGTGAGTCTTCCTTTATCGGGTCGCAAGCTTGCGGTCCGGCCGCAGACGTATCCGCCGGCCGGCCGTAGATGTTATAACCGGCCCCGCAGGCCGGCCCCGACAAGGGAAGCTCGGTGGAGTTGTCTTCGGACTCGGGCTCGTCGGGTCCGACCCGAAGTCGAACTCGTAATCCGGGTTCGAGTAGAACTCGGAGAGAGGGCCGGAGTCCGGAGCGCGATCGGGGGTGGCGTCGGAGTCCGGGTTGCACTCGAGCACGGGCTCCTTGCCGCCCGCGCGAAGTGGGAGCCCCCGTGCGGGCCCGGCCGAGAAGCCGGCTCGCATGCGATGGCCCATGGCGACGTCGAGTTCGGGTTGGAAACGGACTCGAGCTCGAAGTCGCCGTGGTGGTTGAAGAGCGAAATTTCACCGAACTTGCCGGCGAGTTCGCCCGTGACAACTTCGGGAAGCGGCCACGAAGCTCGTCTTCGGGTTGGGCCGCATGGTCGGGCGGCGCCGGAAGGAGCCCGCGCCGTCGGCGGTGCGGACCTAGGCACCGAACGCGAAGGTGTCGCCGCGGTTGAAGGCGACGGTTGGCTTGAAGTAGACGGGAGCCATCGAGTTCGTCATGTGATCTCCGGCGAGATCCCCTACCGGCGCGCCACGGTGTCGGTGTTTTAGACCGGCAACCTACTAAGGGAAGTACCCGAAGTAGATGAATGTGACTCGCCGAGATCGGTAACTCGAAGGAAGAGACACGTGACACACAATTTAGACAAGTTCGGGCCGCGAGGTGCGTAATACTCTACGTCTTGTATGTCGCGTAGCTCGGGATTGATTGGGCACGATTACAAGATGGTGCAATAGTGCGCCATGAGTTGTATGAGATGAGATTGGATGCTAGAGATCGGTCCCTACCTCGCCTTATATAGTCCGGGATGCGGGGTTACAAGTCGGAGTAGGGAGAGAGTACTAGTCGAGTACGTCTAGGAGTCCTCCATACAGGCGCGAACGTGTACAGCCTCCCTAACCGAGTACTACTCCCGTGCAGTCCTTGTGCTCCACGCCTTCGAGTGCCGTGTAGCGCAAGCCGGGTTGTCCTGTGGGCCCACCGAGTAGTCGGTCCCGGTACCCGTTGACGCAAAATGTGCACCTAGCGCCAAACACACAAAGCAAGCCGACAAGCCGGCTTCACACGTGCAAAGAATCACAAGACGTGCCGGTCAATTTTTCCCGAAAATCAACAAAAGACAAAGCGCTTAGATACCAAAGCTTGGAACTTACGGTGGTACCGCACGGTTCCATATTTACGGCTACAAAGCCAGATGGGATGACACATAGCTATAGAAAGCTATCTGTCGATAAACTGAAACCATTCGGGAACTTGCAACGAGAAAAGTAACATAGCCGAATGGATGACATAAGCATGACGACGATCAGTCTTTGTTTGAGCAAAGATGCACATGCACGAGGCCATGACCGATCCCCATGATGATTAACATTAAATAAATAAATAAAGTAAAGCGCAAGCATAAACATGTAATAAACAAGCATGCATAGATCCAAAGCACTAGTCTACCTCATGTCTAGGTACTTTAAAATTCGTCGGGTACGACACCAAACAAATCTATCCACCGCATGATATAACTTGCATGAAAATCGTACCACTTTCCACAAATCGGTCTATCCACCGCATGATACAATCTAAATATGGAAAGCTAAAAGCATACATTAATTAGAGCATGAATTACGCACGTGTTCCACTCGTGAAGAAACATAACCGAATACAAATTTCGAACGTACCGATTCGGGGTCCATGAAGAAGGAACGAACATTACCAAGCGAATAAATCTATCAGATTGGTTTGAAATCTAATCCACCGGATGACTAGCTCCAAAGCAACCCAAAAACCTCGCATCTACCGCATGATACTTAGCTCTTTCAAGATTTATATCAACGTTGGCAAGCTTGAACCCGCAACATGTAACAACCTAGATTGAATCGGTTTCGGCTATCGGAAAACACGTGATCCACGTGTTAAAGTTAACCCCAAGGCACAAACTCGACTCGTACAAGGATCACAAAAAGAGATAGAGCCGACCCAAACCCATCTAGATTGGGCAAAAGGTGTTACATGAATCTAAACATAAAGTAAAAGACTCAAAGCAACACGGGGTAATCGAATGAATCTATTGGATCTTGCCAAAATCCAATAGAGCCGATAACTAGCTTCAAGCTAGATCTTAGCCTACCCGCATGGCTCATGACCTAACAAGAAACCCTCTTGAACCAAGCTTGAATCTACCGCATGACACGAAGCATGGTAACAAGACTACTTGCATCACATCTAAATCCACCGCATGATACTAGACATGATACAAGGTTGCCGGTACTCACGGAGGTCGACGGATCGATGAACCCTCTCGAAGAACTCGACGACACAAGTGGACTCTAGGGTTTGGCGTAAGGCCGGTTTGTATTGAAGAATGATTGTGTTCGTTACATACATTCAGGGCTCATATTTATACCTCGCTAAGTACAACCTCGAATGGATTTGTTGCCTAACTTATCTCTAAGCCCGATCACTTATCCATCCATTCGTCCTTCCTGCTTGAGCCACGTCACCGTCCAATCCCGCAAAATCAGCTTCAACTGTTCCTTTGCCGAGCGGAAGCAGATAGCCGACCGCGGATCTTTCTGCCGAATACATCTGAGAAAAACCTTCCTTCCACCGGACGGACTCCTCATCGGGCCGGACCCACAAATCAGACTCCTTACCAAATTTTGGTGTTAACACATGCCCCTTCAATTGCGGGATAAAAGTGATTTTGTTCCGCAATTGACTCCAAATCACAAGCATTTTCAAATCGAATCCGTCAACACCCGTTCTCTCTCTTCGCAATACGCCGGAATCCTCGTCTAGATCCAAACCCTAGATCCCCTTGTTCTAAGCTCAAATCCCCAATGGCGGCTCAAAACCAAGCCGCTCGGGTAAATTCCCCCCCCATAAGCTTCACTCGGCATTTTAGGTTTTCAATTTTACCCGAGACTTCTTTTACCCGAGGTAGTGGGCCCAGGGAGGTCCATACGACACTTACTTAAGGACGCCGTTTACTTATCAACTATTTTGTTGATGATAGTATTTTCGCATGGGTCCAGCCTAGACCACGTGCCCGGCCCGTACCTCGGCCCCCGTGAAATCTCGTGGCTTGTTCGCTTATATGGGATTCAATCTGGCCGGAATAATAGATATATCAAGAAATTTGTGATAGAGACTTGGATTCATTTCGGATTGAGATTTAATTTACTCATCATGATAGGTAGAACAAGAGACCGAAGAGCCGGATTGAATCCACACCTCTTGACTAGTGGATTGATTCGGAGTCTCGTGATGTGCCTATCATGAGTAAATTAATTTTCGACCCGAATAAATCCGGATCTCTTATAGTATCTATCATGATTTTCGTATTACATTTATCAATTCCGGTCGGAATCAACTCGATGGAAACGAATGAGGCCTCAATCTATCTTGTTTCATATTTGTGTGAGGAGCCGAGCGACGCGATGTCCACCTCCTACAAATCAGCAGAAATTTCGTTGACGCAAAAAGTGCACCCGGCGCCAAAACACACAGCAAGCCGAACAAGCCGGCTTCACACGCGCAAAGAGTAACAAGACGTGCCGCTCAATTTTTCCCCGAAAATTAACAGAAGACAAAGCAAAGAGATACCAAAGCTTGGAACTTGCCGGTGGTACCGCATGCTTCCATATTTACGGCTAAGAAGCCGATGGGATGACACATAGCTATAGAAAGTTATTTGCCAATGAACTAAAACCATTCGGGAACTTGCAAAGGGAAAAAGTAATATTGCCGAATGGATGACGTAAGCATGACAGCCGATCGGTCTTTGTTTGAACAAGGATGCACATGCACGAGGCCATGACCGATCCCCATGAAGATTAGCATTAAATAAATGAATAAAGTAAAGCACGGACATGATCATGTAATAAACAAGCATGCATAGGCCCAAAGCACTAGTCTACCGCATGTCTAGGTACTTCAAAACCCGTCGTGTACAATATCAAGCAAATCTATCCACCGCATGATACAACTTGCATGAAGACCGTACCACTTTCCACAAATAGATCTATCCACCGCATGATACAATCTAAATATGGAAAGCTAAAAGCATACATCATTTAAAGCATGAATAACGCACGTGTTCTACTCGTGAAGAAACATAACCGAATACGGCCGAATGTACCGATTCGGGGTCCATGAAGAAGGAACAAACATTACCAAGTAAATAAATCTATCAGATTGATTTGGGATCTAATCCACCGGATGACTAGCTCCAAAGCAACCCAAAACCTGCATCTACCGCATGATACCCGGTTCTTTCAAGATTTATACAAACATTAGTAAGCTTGAACCCGCAACACGTAACAATCTAGATCGATTCGGTTTCGGCTATCGGAATGCACAAGATCCACGTGTTAAAATACGAACTCGACTCGTACATGGATCCCAAAAGGATGAAGCCGATCCGGATCTATCTAGATTGGGCAAAAGTGTATTACATGAGTTTAAACATAAAGTAAAACTCAAAGTAACACGGGGTAACTTAATGAATCTATTGGATCTTGCCAAAATCCAATAGAGCCGATAACTAGCTTCAAGCTAGATCTTAGCCTACCGCATGGCTCATGACCTAACAAGAAACCCTCTTGAACCAAGCTTGAATCTACCGCATGACACGAAGCATGGTAACAAGACTACTTGCATCGATCTAAATCCACCGCATGATACTAAACATGATACAAGGTTGCCGGTACTCACGGAGGTCGACGGATCGATGAACCCTCTCGAAGAACTCGACGACATGACAAGTGGACTCTAGGGTTTGGCGTAAGGCCGGTTTGTATTGAAGAATGATTGTGTTCGTTACATACATTCAGGGCTCATATTTATACCCTGCTAAGTACAACCTCGAATGGATTTGTTGCCTAACTTATCTCTAAGCCTGATCGCTTATCCATCCATTCGTCCTTCCTGCTTGAGCCACGTCACCGTCCAATCCCGCAAAATCGCTTCAATCGTTCCTTTGCCGAGCGGAAGCGTATAGCCGACCGCGGATCTTTCTCGCCGAATACATCCGAGAAAAACCTTCCTTCCACCGGACGGACTCCTCATCGGCCCGGACCCACAAATCGACTCCTTACCAAATTTTGGTGTTAACACATGCCCCTTCAATTGCAGGATAAAAGTGATTTTGTTCCGCAATTGACTCCAGCCACAAACATTTTCAAATCGAATCTGTCAACACCTGTTCTCTCTCTTCGCAATCCGCCGAAATCCTCGTCTAGATCCAAACCCTAGATCCCCTTGTTCTAAGCTCAAATCCCCAATGGCGGCTCAAAACCAAGCCGCTCGGTAAATTCCCCCCATAAGCTTCACTCGGCATTTTAGGTTTTCAATTTTACCCGAGACTTCTTTTCCGCTTCCCTTTAGGAGCCTTCCACCGAGCTTTTGATTCGCACCGAGGCCAATTCAAGATCCTATTACCTTGGTCCGTGGGAAACTCGATCCTCGAGATTTCATCGCGGCCGAATCTCAAAGGATCCCTTTCAAAGCGGCTTTGTCCCCACCTCCTCGGTGGCAAGATGCTTTCAAGAACCGGCCCTTGCCTCCAATCGCAGCCGGAAAAATTAGTACCGCAGATTCTTGCGTACAAGAGTGCCGTAACCCAAAACGCGGGATACCCTCCGCATTGCTCGGTGCTCGGAGTTATCTTTGGCCGAGACCCCCAAAAATGAAGACCTCTTGATAGCAAGGCTTGCCATTTTTGGTCAAACGGTGTCAACGCCTTCCTCTTTGGCCACGGCCCGATGTCATTGCCGAAATCACTCATCCCCAATCTGTGCCGAATAGGCTTTTTGACTAGATTGTATTAGGGATGTTTGAATATCGGCAATAAATAAAGAACTTTTGAATTCGTGCTTGCTCGTGATGATTTTCTTTATGTTCGCATCCGTGAATCTTGTTTTTCCTTAAACGTATCCGGGAACTGTCTTGAGCCGAATACGTGAGAACAGATGCCCCTTGGCGCAAAATCCACAGAAGATCCCTGAATCGGCAATCCATAAGCACTGTTCAAGCGAAAACCCTTCGCATTCGGGAAGAAAACCCTGCCGTTTGGTATTCCAACAGTGTACGCTGGCCAGTCATCACTCCCAATGCACCCCTTCGGTCAATAAAATAGCCTGCTGAGATGCCCTGCAAATCCACTCGCGCACTCATCCGTCACTTCTCATTTCCTCCCCTGTCTCCAGAGGAAAAAACCCCAAGGCCATGGACAAAGGCAAGCAACCCCGGGGACGGCAGCCCTCCAAAGAAACGCACGATTCGAAGGTGAGTTTTCCCTTGATTTACTCCCTGTTTCCCATATGATCTTGCGCTTTACCTCCTCTTCTTTTCCTCTTTCAGCCTTGATTTGCTTCCTGAAGAAATCATCGGGACCGAAGACGTGCCTGAGTACATCTCCTCCGATTCCTCCCTCGAAGCAGAGGACGCCACGCCTGAACAGAGGACCAGCCATCAACTGCGCCGCCGCGTTCGGCACCTGGAGCATGGCCTCAGGGACATCACCGCTCGTTGCCAAGCCGAACGCGAGCGTCGCATGGCTCTGGAGGCACTAGTGGGGGGTAAATGTTTCTGACTTCTTCTTGACTTCGTACCCACATCTGGATTTCTTACCCCTAACACCCACTCCTCTGTTTCGATGTCTCTGACAGGTACAACAACCTGAAAGCGGCTTGGGACAGCTTGGTGGAGGCCGCAAATCATGGTCACCCCCGTGCATTCCAAGTTGCCGTCACGGTGGTCCTGGAACAACTGAAGAGGGAGCAGCCGAAGAAGCAAAGAAAAGATTGATTCATACTTTCGCTTCTTTCTCCACGCCTTCTGCTTCCCACCCTCTTGAGGTCCTGATCACCAGGGTTGTTGGATGTAAACCCGCAAGAAGTAGCCGTAATGTAGTTTTGTGCTAAGGGCAATGCATCTAGGCACCGGCCATTTCTTCGTTTGTGAATTTTTTGTTCTAAAGGCGGCGTCGTTCTTGAGCGCCGGCCGTTTCGTGTCGATGCGTGTAATCCCACCGCTCGGTGATCATTGATCGATTTCAATACTAGGATAATATTTCTTCAGATATCTTCCATTTATTGCGGCGGAAAATTCTTCTCCTAGTAAAGTTTTCAATATGTATGCATTACCAGGGACACATCTGACCACACGAAAAGGCCCTTCCCAGCTAGGGGACCATTTGCCGAATTCGCTATATTTAGTTCCAATCGGAAATAACGCTTTCCAAACCAAATCTCCTTCCGCAAACTGCCTGACTTTTACTTTCTTGTTATAGTACTTGGCAACCCGCAGCTTGTTCTTCTCGATGTTTTCCAGGGCCCTAAGACGGATCATGTGTAAATCCTCTAGCTCATCCATCATTAGGCCACTGTAATCCTTGGAGCTCAAATCTTTCTGTAACACAACCCTCCTTGAATCTGATTGCATCTCCCAAGGTAGAACCGCATGGTGTCCATAAACCAGTTCATAAGGAGAGGTCTTTGTAGCTCCATGGGGGGCCATTCGGTAAGCCCACAGTGCCTCACTGAGTACCGAATGCCACCTTCTTGGCTTCTGGTCGATCTTCTTTTGTATCAGCTTGATCATGATCTTATTAGAAGCCTCCGCTTGACCATTAGCTTGGGCATAATAAGGGGAAGAGTTGAACAATTTGATCCCCATGCTTTCTGCAAACTCTCTGAACTCCAGGGACACGAATTGGGCCCCTTGATCAGTTGTGATTGTTTGAGGGATCCCAAACCGGTAGATGATGTGCTCCTTGACAAATTCAACCATGTTTTCCGACGTCACCTTCTTCAGTGGGATCGCCTCAACCCATTTAGTAAAATAGTCCGTAGCCAAAAGCACAAACTTATGCCCCTTGCTAGATGGTGGATTAACCCGGCCAATCAAGTCTATACCCCGGCCTCCGAATGGCCATGGCTTGATGATGGGATTTAACGCCGACGCGGGGACTCTCTCGAATATTTCCAAACCTCTGGCAATCTTGACATCCTTTGTAATACTCAAAGCAATCCTCTAATATCGTCGGCCAAAAGCACCCAGCTTGTCTGATAACCCATTTCATACGGTAGGCCGATTGGTGTGCTCCACATATCCCATCGTGCACTTCGCTCATCATGTTCTTGGCTTCTTCTGGACCCAGGCATCGTAACAATACCCCATCTAATGATTTGTAGAACAAATTGTCATCCAGAAGAACGAATTTTATGGCCTTGTACCTGAGCTTCCTAGAGACCTTTCGGGATGGATCCTTCAAGTAATCAACGATCTCTTTTCTCGAATCATCTTCCGCAAGATCCGTCCCCAAGTGCACATACATCCGCGGCAAACGCTTCTTGACTCTCTTTATAACCGGAGGCGCTTTGAGCCAGCCTGTTTGCTTCTTCATTATGTTCCCTAGGAATATGCTGTAAAGTTACCAACGGGAAGCTCTTCAATATTTCCCCGCATTCTTCGTAGTAACTCCTCAGCGCTTCACTTTTGCATTCGTATTGGCCGTTCAATTGCTTGATCACCAACTCGAGTCTCCATAAACTTCAACCGAAATGGCCCCGACTTCTCTCAAATATTGAAGCCCTCGAAGCGAGTGCCTCGTACTCGGCCCGATTGTTTGTGACAAGGTCGTATAGGGATGGCAAATTCAAACATCTCACCCCTAGGTGAAATTAGTAGGATCCCTACTCCCCCACCTTTACCACACGATGATCCATCAAAAAACAAAGCCTAAGGGGTAATTTCAAGCAAATCAATCGACGGATCGCGATGTTCAGTTATAAAATCGGCAATGATCTGTCCCTTGATTGCTTTTGCTGATTCGAATTTTAACTCGAACTCTGATAAAGCCAAGATCCATTTGCCAATCCTGCTATTCAAAATTGGCATAGATAACATATGTTTTATTACGTCAAACTTGGAATACACAGTGCATTCGGCATTCAACAAGTAGTGCCGAAACTTTGTACACGAGTAGTACACGCACAGGCACAGCTTCTCTGTAGCCGAATACCTGGTCTCAGGATCAAGTAGTTTTCGGCTAAGATATGCTACTACCCGCTCCTTTCCTTCGAATTCTTGAATAAGGGCCGATCCAATGGTTTGGGTATCGGCCGCCACGTACAACTTGAAAGGCTTATCCACTCGAGGAGGGACCAAGACTCGGTGGCTCCTTCATGTATTGCTTGATCTCATCGAAATCCTTTTGTTGTTCGTCGCCCCACGTGAACTTCTGATCTTTCTTTAGCTTCAACAGCGGAGAGAATGGCAAAACTTTCTGTGACAAATTTGAAATGAAGCTTCTTACGAAATTAACTTTGCCGAGCAGTGATTGTAAATCCTTGAGATTAGTTGGAGGGACAACTTCATCAATGGCCTTCATGCTCTTCTTGCCAACTTCAATTCCCCCTTTGTGAACCAAAAATCCCAAGAACTCTCCAAGCTCGATACCGCAAAAGCGCACTTGTTTGGATTCATCTTTAAACCATGCTTCCGGGTGCACTCCAAGGTCCTTTTCACATCTTCCAAATGTGTGTCATGACTTAGGGACTTGATCACCACATCATCAATGTAGATTTCCACAACCTTGCCGATCAACTCGTGAAAAATGTAATTCATGGCTCGCTGATAAGTTGCACCGGCATTTTTTAACCCAAATGTCATGACTATCCATTCAAACAGGCCTATATGACCAGGACATCTGAAGGCCGTCTTTGATATGTCCTCTATTGCCATGAAGATTTGGTTGTATCCCGCATTGCCATCCATGAAACTGATCACTTTGTGTCCAGCTGCGGCGTCAATCAACAAATCGGCAATAGGCATGGGGTAACCATCCATCGGAGTAGCTCTGTTCAGATCCCTGAAATCTATGCAGACCCTCATCTTTCCATTCTTCTTGTAAACAGGGACAATGTTAGAAATCCACTCCGCATATCTGCATGGCCGAACGAAGTTTGCATCAAGTAATCTTTCAACTTCTTTCTTCACATCGGCCAATACCTCATCCTTGTAGATTTTTCGGGGTTGTTGCTTGTATGGTTTGAAACCAGATTTGATTGGCAACCGATGCTCAACGATAGAACGATCCAAGTCCGGGCATCTCCGAATAATCCCAGGCGAAGCAATCTTTGTATTCCTTGAGCAGCTTGATTAATTCCTCCCTGAAGTCTGGCTGCAAGTTTGCGCTGATGAACGTCGGCCTTGGCTTATCACCGCTTCCAATGTCAACTTCTTCTAATTTATCAGCCGACATAAATCCTCGCCCCAACTTGCCATCAGTGCCATCGACGGGGTTCTCCATTAAAAATTACTATAAGAGCCGACTGCTTGAATCGGCTGTTGATCGCTGCTGACAGGTTCAACAGGACCTTCTCCCCGGCCTTTCTCGCGAGAAACAATCAATGCCTTGATACTCCCGTAAAAGCCGGCTCCATGTTTGCAACACTCACGGAGTCATCCGCTTGGACAACCTCGATATCATCATCCACCCACCGGATGAGCCGCCGGTGCATGGTGGATGGGACGCAAAGAATTGGCATGAATCCAGTCCCGTCCAAGCAAAGAGGGCCGTAGGCTCCTTTCCCTTCGATAACAAAGAAGGTCGTGAGCGTGTCTTGGACCCGATCATCGATCCACGTGAGTGCATCCCTTGGTGTCCGAAGGATTTCCGGCCGAAATCGTTCGGCATTATACTTGTGGGCGTCGGATCGCTAGGGCCCATGCCAAGTTTCCCGAAGGTGGTGTACGGCATTACGTTGATCGCCGCTCCACCGTCGACGAACATCTTGGTCAATGGCTTGCCATTGACATATCCCCTCAAGTACAGCGGCCTCATGTGTCGATTTTTGGCCGGTTTGTCGAAGATTGCCTGCTTGGCCAGCACCAGTTGTGCCATCATCCCCTCTATCTGCTCATCATCTAGGGACGCCTCTTCCTGCACAACCTGATTAGCAGGAGCCATAAACTCATTCGGCAGAAAATATACCATGCATGTTGGAGCCGAACGCCTTGACCCTTCAGGTTGATCCTTTGGACGCCACACCTGCTTTGTTTGGATCCCAGCCTGCCTCAGTTCACGGTTCCTCAAGCGTTGAACCCGTCTCTTCTGACTTTTCCTTAGGCCAGGCGGGCACCATTGCCCCTTTTGCCAGATGTACTCGTCCTCATCCTCTTCTTGATCAGCCCACCTTAAATCAGCTTGCCTTTTCCTGGGATGATCAATGATTTCAATTTTTTGGCGCCGATCCTCGTTAGGGTGGATCCTTCCAATTCTCTCATGGACGGATCGGCGATTCGCGCTCTCCCCGCCCGTACTCAAAATACCTATCACCGCACTCGTGCGCTCCTCGGCCGTGCGCAGCTTCAAACCCTCGTTCCAACAAAGGCTCGAAGAACGCACATCCCCGTGTGCGCGCGCTCGCTCGCGCGTGTATTGCTCCGGGTCTCTTCGTGTGCCTCTTCTTCGCCCTCTCGCGCTTCTCCTCCTCGTATCTTCGCTTCTGGTAGCGCTCTTTTTCCATCTGGCGCTGCCACTTGTTGAGGAGGATACGCGTGGTCACCCTGGGCTTGGCTTTGGATGATTCCCCGATTTCGATATGGCTCTTGAGAATGCGGGGGGCTTCACCATGCACCTGCTCCAAAGTTACTTGACGCTCCGGGTCCACGGTTCCATCTTGCCTAGCCCTGGCTGAGGTCAAGACTTTGACTTTACCCTTCTCCTCAGCTGTCACCACGTTGACAGAGAAACCCACCATGTTCTAAGGAAAGGGGTGGCCATCCAAACCTTCATCTTGTTATCAAATTTGAGGTGCCCTTCCTGGATGGCTTTCGGATCCTCATCCCGAAGACCCGGCAGCCGTTGATGGAGTGTGAGTTCCCGTCGTGGAAGCCGCAAGTAACGCTTCTCCTTTACCCCATCGGGCCGAAGCATGGAATGCCCTTCGTGCAACTCGATTCGGCCTTCCTTCACTAGGAGCTCTAACGGCTTGTCGGCCTTTGTGATGTCGAAATCGTAGGTGCCTTTGGTCCGCTTGACCCGGCGTTGATTCATCGTTAATGGCTCTTTCCCCCACATGATTTCGGGCCGCGGCCACATCCGAGTTCATCATCGAATCTTCTATTAGGTCGGCCTTGTCCAAGAACTCGGTTGTAGATGTCCGCCACGTCATGCCGTTTGCCAAACCCGGCATCCTTCTTGAAGCCATACGCTTGGTTGCTCATTAATGACAGCTTTTGAGACACCGGCCCCGTGTTTTCAAACTCCATACCAAACAGTTTCTCACGCACGGCCGGCAAGCATCCGGCGACGGCCATGTCGGCCAACCGGTCATCCGGCAAGATGAGCGAAAAGCACATGTCCTTAACTTCCTTGAACCTCCCGAGAAATTCCAATGGCGTCTCGCCGTGCCTCTCGCTTCGGGGTGGCAAGGTCGATCGGCTTCTTCTCCGAGCCGCCGCCGAAATATTGAGCGTGGAATTTCCGCTCTAGGTCCTTCCATCTGCTAACTGACTCAGGGGGCAAGGACGAGAACCACTGGAATGCCGGGCCCGTCGGTGACGCGGGGAAGTATCTGACCCTGAACGCTTCTTTAGCTGAGCATTCTCCGAGCTGCATTAGGTAGCGAGCAATGTGCTCCACCGTGCTTGTGTCGTCTTGCCCGGAAATTTCGTGAATTCCGTCGGAGGTTTCACCCTTGGCGGAAGGAGCACGTTGAAGTACCACTGCGGGGAACGGCGGCTTGTAGGCGGTGTCCCCGCATTTTCGGCTTGAGGCCGAACCGATTTTGCATCAACTCGGCCATCTTCCGCGCCGGGCGTCGTCCTCCCCGTGTGCCCGCACCGGTGCGTAACCCGGATGCGGGAAAGCGTCAATGGCTCTATAGTTTCCCACCTCGTGGTAGCCTCCGCCGTATAGGTTCCTCTCGCGGCCGGTTGCTTGCCGGAGCAATCCCGTGGCCGGAGGCAAGCGGGGCCCCGTGTGAGTCGAACGCTATCTCCCCGTACGTGGGCTTGTATGGGTTCGGGCCGTTGCACGGAGCTGACCCGTGCCGCCCGTGGTGGTGGCCGGATTGGTTGTCCTCCTAAGGCCGTAGTGGGGGCCGAACCGGTTGACCCCCGGCGCCTTGTGGAGGAGGTCGGAACGCTTGACTTCCAAAGTGCTCCGAGGAGGAGGCCGGACCGGCCGGCTCCGTAATGGTGGTTGAGAGCTTGACTCGCCCGGGCCCACGGTGCCCGCTTGGATGGGTGCCTTGCTGAATGCCTGCTCCATGCCTGGGCCAAAGACAGCCACCATCATTTGCTGGAACGCACCAAGGAAAGCTTTGTGGTGCTTGCTCAAAATGTGGTCTGCAGAATCCCGGAATGCTTGCATGCACTCCTCTCTCTCCTGCTGGGTCGTGGCGTCGCTCTCCCCTGGCAGCAATACCCTGGGCATCTCATTCTTCAGGTACGGGATGCCACTTCTGTTCTTCTTGAAGGACAGCAGACATTTCTCGCCGGAACTGGTCCACGGCGTCCTGGAGCTGCTGCCGTTGTTCAAGAGAGAGGTCCTCAATGTTGACATCCATGATATCCGCGATTTCAGGCATCTTGATTTTTCGGCTGTGGTCCCACCGGGCGTGCCAAAAAGTGTGTTGACGCAAAATGTGCACCTAGCGCCAAACACACAGCAAGCCGAACAAGCCGGCTTCACACGTGCAAAGAATCACAAGACGTGCCGCCCAATTTTTCCCGAAAATCAACAAAAGACAAAGCAGTTAGATACCAAAGGTTGGAACTTGCCGGGTGGTACAAGACAAGTTCCATATTTACGGCTACAAAGCCGGATGGGATGACACATAGCTATAGAAAGCTATCGTCGATAAACCGAAACCATTCGGGAACTTGCAACAAGAAAAGTAACATAGTCGAATGGATGACGTAAGCATGACGGCGATCGCCTTTTTTTGAGCAAAGATGCACATGCATGAGGCCATGACCGATCCCCATGATGATTAACATTAAATAAATAAATAAAGTAAAGCGCGAGCATAAACATGTAATAAACAAGCATGCATAGATACAAAGCACTAGTCTACCGCATGTCTATGTACTTTAAACCCGCAACATGTAACAACCTAGATTGAATCGGTTTCGGCTATCGGAAAACACGTGATCCACGTGTTAAAGTTAACCCCAAGGCACGAACTCGACTCGTACAAGGATCACAAAAGAGATAGAGCCGACCCAAACCCATCTAGATTGGGCAAAAGGTGTTACATGAATCTAAACATAAAGTAAAGACTCAAAGCAACACGGGGTAACTTAATGAATCTATTGGATCTTGCCAAAATCCAATAGAGCCGATAACTAGCTTCAAGCTAGATCTTAGCCTACCGCATGGCTCGTGACCTAACAAGAAACCCTCTTGAACCAAGCTTGAATCTACCGCATGACACGAAGCATGGTAACAAGACTACTTGCATCAGATCTAAATCCACCGCAAGATACTAAACATGATACAAGGTTGCCGGTACTCACGGAGGTCGACGGATAGATGAACCCTCTCGAAGAACTCGACGACACAAGTGGACTCTAGGGTTTGGCGTAAGGCCGGTTTGTATTGAAGAATGATTGTGTTCGTTACATACATTCGGGGCTCATATTTATACCCCGCTAAGTACAACCTCGAATGGATTTGTTGCCTAACTTATCTCTAAGCCTCGATCGCTTATCCATCCATTCGTCCTTCCCGCTTGAGCCACGTCACCGTCCAATCCCGCAAAATCGGCTTCAATCGTTCCTTTGCCGAGCGGAAGCGTATAGCCGACCGCGGATCTTTCTCGCCGAATACATCCGAGAAAAACTTTCCTTCCACCGGACGGACTCCTCATCGGGCCGGACCCACAAATCGACTCCTTACCAAATTTTGGTGTTAACACATGCCCCTTCAATTGCGGGATAAAAGTGATTTTGTTCCGCAATTGACTCCGAACCCACAAGCATTTTCAAATCGAATCCGTCAACACCGTTCTCTCTCTTCGCAATCCGCCGAATCCTCGTCTAGATCCAAACCCTAGATCCCCTTGTTCTAAGCTCAAATCCCCAATGGCGGCTCAAAACCAAGCTGCTCGAGTAAATTCCCCCCCCCATAAGCTTCACTCGGCATTTTAGGTTTTTAATTTTACCCGAGACTTCTTTTACCCGAGGTAGTGGGCCCGGGGAGGTCCATACGACACTTACTTAAGGACGCCGTTTACTTATCAACTATTTTGTTGATTATAGTATTTTCCCATGGGTCCAGTCTAGACCACGTGCCCGGCCGTACCCGGCCCCCGTGAAATCTCGGGGCTTGTTCGCTTATATGGGATTCAATCCGGCCGGAATAATAGATATATCAAGAAATTTGTGATAGAGACTTGGATTCATTTCGGATTGAGATTTAATTTACTCATCATAATAGGTAGAACAAGAGACCGAAGAGCCGGATTGAATCCACATCTCTTGACTAGTGGATTGATTCCGAGTCTCGTGATGTGCCTATCATGAGTAAATTCATTTTTGACCGGAATAAATCTGGATCTCTTGTACTAGCTATCATGATTTTCTTATTACATTTATCAATTCCGGTCGGAATCAACTCGATGGAAACGAATGAGGCCTCAATCTATCTTGTTTCATATTTGTGTGAGGAGCCGAGCGGCGCGATGTCCACCTCCTACAAATCAGCAGCACCGTTGACGCAAAAAGTGCACCGGCGCCAAAAACACACAAGGAAGCCGAACAAGCCGGCTTCACACGCGCAAAGAGTAACAAGACGTGCCGTCAATTTTTCCCGAAAATTAACGAAGACAAAGCAAGAGATACCAAAGCTTGGAACTTGCCGGTGGTACCGCACAGGTTCCATATTTACGGCTAAGAAGCCGATGGGATGACACATAGCTATAGAAAGTTATTTGCCAATGAACTAAAACCATTCGGGAACTTGCAAAGGAAAAAAGTAATATTGCCGAATGGATGACGTAAGCATGACAGGGATCGGTCTTCGTTTGAACAAGGATGCACATGCACGAGGCCATGACCGATCCCCATGAAGATTAGCATTAAATAAATGAATAAAGTAAAGCACGGACATGATCATGTAATAAACAAGCATGCATAGGCCCAAAGCACTAGTCTACCGCATGTCTAGGTACTTCAAAACCCGTCGTGTACAATATCAAGCAAATCTATCCACCGCATGATACAACTTGCATGAAGACCGTACCACTTTCCACAAATAGATCTATCCACCGCATGATACAATCTAAATATGGAAAGCTAAAAGCATACATCATTTAAAGCATGAATAACGCACGTGTTCTACTCGTGAAGAAACATAACCGAATACGGCCGAATGTACCGATTCGGGGTCCATGAAGAAGGAACAAACATTACCAAGTAAATAAATCTATCGATTGATTTGGGATCTAATCCACCGGATGACTAGCTCCAAAGCAACCCAAAAACCTCGCATCTACCGCATGATACCCGGCTCTTTCAAGATTTATACAAACATTAGCAAGCTTGAACCCGCAACACGTAACAACCTAGATCGATTCGGTTTCGGCTATCGGAACGCACGAGATCCACGTGTTAAAATACGAACTCGACTCGTACATGGATCCCAAAAGGATGAAGCCGATCCGCATCTATCTAGATTGGGCAAAAGTGTATTACATGAGTTTAAACATAAAGTAAAACTCAAAGTAACACGGGGTAACTTAATGAATCTATTGGATCTTGCCAAAATCCAATAGAGCCGATAACTAGCTTCAAGCTAGATCTTAGCCTACCGCATGGCTCATGACCTAACAAGAAACCCTCTTGAACCAAGCTTGAATTTACCGCATGACACCGTTGACGCAAAATGTGCACTCAGCGCCAATCACACAGCAAGCCGAAAAGCTTAGCTTCGCACGCGCAGAGATAAAGTGACGTGCCAGTCAATTTTTCCTGAAAATTAACAAAAGATGAAACGGTTAAATACCAAAATTTGGAACCCACGGTGGTACCAGGCAGTTCCATATTTACGGCTAAGAAGCCAAGCAAGACGACATGTAGCTATGCGAAGCTACTCCGTCAAAGAGTCACGACCATTCGGGTAACCAAGAAGGGAAAAAGAACATTGCCGAATGGATGACGTAAGCATGACAACGATCGATCTTTGAATGAACATGGATGCATGTGCCAAGCCATAACCGATCCTCATGAAGATTAACATTAAATAAAGTAGAGCACGAACATGATCATGTATTAAAATAAGCATGCATAGATCCAAAGCGTTAGTCTACCGCATGTCTAACCACTTTAAGATCCGTCGGGCACGACATCAAGCAAATCTATCCACCGCATGATACCACTTGCATGAAAGAACGCACCACTTTCCATAAATAGATCTATCCACCGCATGATACAACCTAGATATGGAAAGCTAGAAGCATACGTCTTTTAAAACATAAATAACGCACGCGATCTACTCGTGAAGATACAACCGAATGCGGCCGAACAACCGATTCGGGGTCCATGGAGAAGGAACAAACATTACCACGTGAATAAATCTATCGAGCTGAATTGGAAATCTAATCCACCGGATGACTAGCTCCAAAGCAGCCCAAAAACCCGCATCTACCGCATGATACCCGGCTCTTTCAAGATTTATACTAACAAAGCAAGCTTGAACCCGCAACACGTAACAACCTAGATCGATTCGGTCTCGGCTATCGGAGAGCACAAGATCCACGCGTCAAAACACGAGACCCACTCGTGCACAGATCTTAAAAGGAAAAGAGCCGATCCAAACCCATCTAGATTGGGCAAAGTGTATTACATGAATTAAAACATAAAGCAAAACTCATGATAACACAGGGTAACTTAATGAATCTACTGGATCTTGCCAAAATCCAATAGAGCCGATAACTAGCTTCGAGCTAAACCTTAGCCTACCGCATGGCTCATGATCTAACAAGAAACCCTCTTGAACCAAGCTTGAATCTACCGCATGACACGAAGCATGGTAACAAGACCACTTGCATCAGATCTAAATCCACCGCATGATACTAGACATGATACAAGGTTGCCGGTACTCACGGAGGTCGACGGATCGATTGGTCCTCTCGAAGAAACTCGACGACACGACAAGGGACTCTAGGGTTTGGCGTAAGGCCGGTGTGTATTGAGGAATGAACGTCTTTTTTTACATACATCCAGGGATCATATTTATACCCTGCTGATTACAATTGCGAATGGATTCATTGCCTAACTAAACTTGATCGCCCGTCCATCCATTCGCTTCCCCGATCGAGCCACGTCACCGTCCAATCCCGCAAAATCGCTCTCTCGTTCCTTTGCCGAACTGGAGCAGATAGCCGACCGCGGATCCTTCTGCCGAAAATCTCTGAAGATACCTTTCCTTCCACCAGACGGACTCTTTTCCGAATCGGACCCACATGTCATACTCCTTACCAAATTTTGGTGTTAACACATGCCCCTTCAATTGTGGGATAAAAGTAATTTTGTTCCACAATTGACTCCAGCCACGAATCCTTGAGCCAAACCTGTCAACACCTGTTCTTCGCAATCCGCCGGATTCTTCGTTCAGATCCAACCCTAGATCTCCTCCGTTCCGAGCTCGAATCTCCAATGGCAACTCAGAACCAAGCTGCTCAGGTAAATTCACCCCTCCAAACCTTTGTTCGGCATTAGGTTTTCAATTTTACCTGAGATTTTCTTCTTCCGCTCTCTTCCAGGAACCGTCTACTGCCGTTTTGATTCCTATTGAGGCCAATTCGCAGTCTTATTATCTTGGTCCTGAAGGGAATCCTGACCCTCGAGATTTCATTGCCGCTGAATCTCAGAGAATCCCTTTCAAGGTAGCTTTATCTCCACCTCCTCAATGGCAAGATGCGTTCAAGAACCGGCCTTTGCCCCCAATCGCGGTCGGGAAGACTTGGTACCGTAGGATTCTTGCGGATAAGAGTGGATTGACCAACTGGATACTCTCCGCATTGCTCAATGTTTGGAGTTGTCTGTAGCTGAGACGCCCAAGAATGAAGATCTTCTGATAGCCGCGTGCCACTTCTGGTCCAATGGCGTCAATGCTTTCCTTTTCTTGGCGTACTTTGAGATGTGATGCCGAACGACCCATTCGGTAGTGAAACGCTAACTGCCGAACGACACCTTGAATTCCTTTAGCCGAAACCATCGACCCACACGCGTTTCAGCTTAGAACTCCAAACGACCCACCGGTGGGTTGGTCAAGGAAATCTCTCCGCCTTCCGATTTTATTGGGACGTGCGCCACGATCCACGCCCACGATTCGAAGCCACAATTACCCCCGCTGGCCTATAAATGTTGCCATAGGTGCCCCTAGCTCTCCACCAGGCCTTCTAGCTCTCGAATCTTTGCCAATCTCTGGCCTTCTTGCAAACAGTACACATCCCCAAGCCGCAATGGTGCGCCGCCTCAACCGCCGCCGCGCCTCCGACGAGGCTGAGGGAAGCAGCGCTAATGCGCGCAGGCGGTAATGATCGTCAATTTCTCCTTGTCGATCTTCCTTTTGATCTTCCTTTGCCTTGACAATCATCTCCCCCCTTCAGTTTGATTCAGTGGAATTCGCCCGCGCGCCGGCCAATCGGCCCCTCCCCGATGACTCTTCGAGTCCGATGGCCACTCCCCGGTGCCGTACGGGGGAAGCGACGCTATTCGCTTCAAGGAGGAGCTAGAGGCGTCTCGTCTTGAGCCGGGAGGCCGTCTCCAAAAAAAGCGGGCGTGGCCGAACTAGAGTGGGAGGACCGGCGGGAAACACCGCCGGAAGCCATTGATGGTATGGTTCGATTCTTGATTCGGTCCGGCCTTTGGTGCTAACCCCTTCTTGTTTGTCTTTTGCAGCCCGTGATGCCGAGCTCAACCAGCCTAAAAGCGCCGGTAGAACAGTGGCGGAGAAGGTGAACGCTCACGGCGACACGCGGCGGAGCGCCCGGCCGCGGTGGAGCGCCGCATTGACGAGGTGGCCGTCCATGGTGTTCGTCCGGGGCACCACCTTGGGCCCGGGCCGCGATGGCGACGCATACGGACGTCGACTATTCCACCAGGCCGCGTGGCTTCCGTGGCGGCGCGCCGGAGGATATCGACGAGATCGAGCTCATCCCGGAGCGCCTCGACGGCCACGCGGCGACGCCATTGCCGAAATTACCCATCCCCGGTCCGTGGCCGAACGGACTCTTTGATTAGATTGTACTAGGGATGTGTAAATGTCGGCAATATATGATGAACTTTTGGAATCTGCATTTGTTCCGTGATATTTCCCCTCGCATTTGCATCCGTGAACTTGTCCTCTTCGAACGCATCCGGGAACCGGCTCCGTAGCCGAACGCTCGCAAACAAGCGCCCCTTGGCGCAAGATCCACAAAGGATCCCAATTCGGCAATCCGCAAATCGTTCAAAAGAAACCCTTCGCACTCGGTGGAAACCCCTGCCGCTTGGTATTCCCACAGTGTGTGTACTGGCCAGATCATCACTCCCAATGCGCCCCCTTGGTCAATAAAATAGCCCGTGGGGTGCTCGCAAATCCACTCGCACACTCCTCCATCACTTCTCGTCTCTTCTTCGTCGCTAGAAGAAAAAACCCCAACGCCATGGACAAGGGTAAACAACCTCGGGGGAGCGGCTCGTCAAGGAAGCGTACGATTCGGAAGTGAGTTCTTTCTTGATCCGCTCCTTGTCCTCTCGCTTGATCTTGCGCTTCATGTTTTCCTCTCGCCTCTTTCGGCCTTGATTTGCTTCTCGAAGAAATCATCGGAACCGAAGATGTTCCCGAGTACATCTCCTCCGATTCTTCTCCCGAGGCGGAGGATGCCACGCCCGAGCAAAGGGTCATCCATCGCCGCGCCGCCGTGCTCGGCACCGGAGCGTGACCTCGGGGACATGTCCGTCCGTCGTCAAGCCGAACGCGAGCGTCGTATGGCGCCTGGAAGCGCTAGTAGGGGGTAAACGCTTCTGTCCCCCTTCATGTTTGTATCTGGATTTCTTGCCCCTAACCTTGATTCTTTTGCCCCAGATGTTTCTGACAGGTACAGCAACCTGAAGGCGGCCTGGGATAGCTTGGTAGAGGCCGCCAATCGTGGTCATCCTCGTGCGTTCCAAGTCGCCGTCACGGTGGTCCTGGAACAACTGAAGAGGGAGCAGCAGCCGAAGAAGTAAAGAAAAGATTGAATCATACTTTCGCTTCTTTCTCCACGCCTTCTGCTTCCCTCCCTTAGGGGACTTGACCTTCAGGGCTGCTATGTGTAATCCTGCAAGAAACCAGTTGTAGTGTAGTATTGGGCTAAGGGCAATGCATCAGGCACTGGCCATTTTCTTTTGTTCATGGATTTTTTGTTCTAAAGGCGGCCTCATCCTCGAGCGCCGGCTGCTTCTGTGTCAGATGTGTATAATCATCGATCGATTTCAATGCTAGGATAATACTTCTTCAGATATCTTCCATTTATTGCGGCGGAAAACTCCTCTCCTAGCAAAGTTCTCAATATGTATGCATTACCAGGAACGCATCTGACCACACGAAAAGGCCCCTCCCAGTTAGGGGACCATTTGCCGAATTCACTGTATCTAGTTCCAATCGGCAGTAGCGCTTTCCAAACTAGATCGCCCTCCGTGAATTGCTTCACTTTTACTTTCTTGTTATAGTACTTGGCGACCCGCAGCTTGTTTTTCTCGATGTTCTCCAGGGCCCTGAGACGGATCATATGCAGATCTTCTAATTCATCCATCATTAGGCCACTGTAATTCTTGGAGCTCAAATCGTTTTGCAACACTACTCTCCTTGACTCTGATTGCATTTCCCGGGCGGTGGCCGCGTGATGCCCGTAAACCAACTCGTAAGGAGAAGTCTTTGTAGCTCCATGGGGGGCCATTCGGTAAGCCCACAGCGCTTCACTGAGTACCGAATGCCATCTCCTCGGCTTCGGTCGATCTTCTTCTCGTATAAGCTTGATCATGATCTTGTTAGAAGCCTCTCGCTTGACCATTAGCTTGGGCATAGTATGGAGAAGAATTAAACAGTTTGATTCCCATGCTTTCGGCAAAATCTCTGAAGTCCAATGACACGAATTGTGCCCCTTGGTCAGTGGTAATCGTCTGAGGAATCCCAAATCGATAGATGATGTGTTCCTTAACGAATTCGATCATGTTTTTTCGACGTCACCTTTTTGAGTGGGATTGCCTCAACCCATTTGGTGAAGTAATCCGTAGCCAAAAGCACGAACTTGTGCCCCTTGCTAGATGGTGGATTAATTTGGCCAATCGGGTCTATGCCCCAACCCCCGAATGGCCACGGCTTGATGATGGGATTTAATGCCGATGCGGGGACTCTTTGAATATTCCCGAACCTCCGGCAATCTTGACACCCCTTGTAATACTCAAAGCGGTCCTCTAATATCGTCGGCCAAAAGCATCCAAACCTTCGCCTAATAACCCATTTCATGCGATAGGCCGATTGGTGCGCTCCACATATCCCATCGTGCACCTCGCTCATCATGTTCTTGGCTTCTTCGGACCCGGGCATCGTAGCGATACTCCATCTAATGACTTATAGAATAAATTGTCATCCGGAAGAACGAACTTGATTGCCTTATACCCGAGCTTCCTAGAGACTTTTCGGGATGGATCTCTCAAATATTCAACGATCTCTTTCCTCCAATCATCTTCCGTAAGATCCGTCCCCGTGCGCTCACCTCTCGCAAAGCAAATGCTTCTTGACTCTCTTTATAACCGAGGCGCTCCGAGCCGGCCGTTTGCTTCCTCGTTATGCTCTCTAGGAATGTGCTCGTAGGGTTACCAGTGGAAAGCCCTTCAAGATTTCTCTCGCATTCCTCGTAGTAACTCCTCCGCCTCGCTTCTCGCACTCGTACGGCCGTTCAATTGCTTGATGACCAACTCGAATCTCCATAAATTTCAATCGAAACGGCCCCGGCTTCTCTCAAATATTGAAGCCCTCGAAGCGAGCGCCTCGTACTCGGCACCGTTATTTGTGACGGTGGGTTGTACGAGAATGGCAAATTCGAACATCTCACCTCTCGGGGAGAAATTAGTAGAATCCCTACTCCCCCACCTTTGCCACATGATGACCCGTCAAAGAATAGAGCCCATGGGGTAATTTCAAGCGAGATCAATCGAAGGGTCACGGTGTTCAGTTATAAAATCGGCAATGACCTGACCTTTGATGGCTTTTGCCGATTCGAACTTCAACTCGAATTCTGATAGAGCTAAAATCCATTTGCCAACCCGACCATTCAAAATTGGCATAGATAACATATGTTTTATCACATCAAACTTCGAGTACACAGTGCATTCGGCATTCAACAAGTAGTGCCGAAACTTTGTACACGAATAGTATACGCAAAGACATAACCTTTCTATAGCCGAATACCGGTTTCGGGATCAAGTAGTTTTCGGCTAAGATAGGCTACTACCCGCTCCTTCCCTTCGAATTCTTGAATAAGGGCCGATCCAATAGTTTGGGTATCGGCCGCCACGTACAACTTGAAAGGCTTGTTCCACCGAGGAGGAACCAAGACCGGCGGCTCCTTCATGTATTGCTTGATTTCTTCGAAAGCCTTTTGTTGTTCGTCGCCCCATGTGAACTTCGATCCTTCTTTAGTTTTAGCAACGGAGAGAACGGCAACACCTTTCGTGATAAATTTGAGATGAACCTTCTCACAAAGTTGATCTTGCCGAGCCGATGATTGTAACTCCTTGAGGTTGGTTGGAGGAACGACTTCATCAATGGCCTTCATGCTCTTTTTGCCAACTTCGATTCCCCCTTCGTGGACCAAAAATCCCAAGAATTCTCCAGCTGACACCCCAAATGCACACTTGTTTGGATTCATCTTCAGGCCATGCTTCCGGGTGCATTCCAAGGTCTTCTTCACATCTTCCAGATGGGTGACATGACTTAAGGACTTGATCACCACGTCGTCAATGTAGATCTCCACGGTCTTGCCGATCAACTCATGAAAGATGTAATTCATGGCCCGCTGATAGGTTGCACCGGCATTTTTCAAACCAAATGTCATGACGATCCATTCAAACAGGCCTATATGGCCAGGACATCTAAAGGCCGTCTTCGAGATGTCTTCTATTGCCATAAAGATCCGATTGTACCCCGCATTGCCATCCATAAAGCTAATCACCTTGTGCCCGACGGCGGCGTCAATCAGCAAATCGGCAATAGGCATCGGGTATCCATCCATGGGAGTAGCTTCGTTTAGGTCCCCGAAGTCTATGCAAACTCTCATTTTTCCATTTTTCTTATACACAGGACGATGTTAGAAATCCACTCCGCATATCCGTCGTGGCCGAACGAAGTTTGCGTCAAGTAATCTTTCGATTTCCTTCTTCACATCGGCCAATACTTCATCCTTGTAGATTTTCCGGGCGGCCGCTTATATGGCTTGAAACCGGGCTTGATTGGCAACCGGTGCTCGACGATGGATCGATCCAATCCAGGCATCTCCGAGTAATCCCGAGCGAAGCAATCTTTATATTCTTTGAGAAGCTCAATTAGTTTCCCCCGAAGTCCGGCCGCAAATTTGCACCGATGAACGTCGGCCTTGGCTTATCACCGCTTCCAATGTCAACTTCCTCCGGCTTATCGGCCGACATGAATCCTCGTCCCGGCTTGCCATCGGTGCCATCCACGGGGTTCTCCATTAAAAATTATCGTAAGAGCCGATCGCTTGAATCGGCCGTTGGTCACTGCTGACGGGTTCAACAGACCTTCTCCCCAGTCCTTCCCTGAGAAGCAATCGATGCCTTGGTACTCCCAGAAGGCTGGTTCCATGTTAGCCACGCTCACAGAGTCATCCGCCTGGACGACCTCGATTTCATCGTCCACCCACTGGATCAGCTGTTGATGCATGGTGGATGGGACGCAGCAGTTGGCGTGGATCCAGTCCCGCCCAAGCAGCAGGCTGTAGGCTCCCTTCCCTTCGATGACGAAGAAGGTGGTGAGCAGCGTTTTGGACCCGATCATCAAGTCCACGTGAGCGCATCCTTTGGTGTCTGAGGGGTTCCCGGCGAAGTCGTTCAGGATGATGCTTGTTGGTGTCAGATCGCTCGGGGTCATGCCAAGCTTCCTGAAGGTGGTGTACGGCATTACGTTGATCGCCGCGCCGCCGTCGACGAACATCTTGGTCAATGGCTTGCCATTGACGTACCCCCTCAAGTACGGTGGTCTCATGTGGCGGTTCTTGGCCGGCTTGTCGAAGACGGCTCGTTTGGCGAGCACTAGTTGTGCCATCATCTCCTCGGCGTGCTCGTCGTCGAAGGGAAACTTCCTCCCCGCATGACCCGGTTAGCGAGGAGCCATGAACTCGTTCGGTAGGAAGTATACCATGCATGTAGGGGCCGAACGCTTCGATCCTTCCGGCCGATCCTTGGGGCGCCACTTCGTCTTGTCCGGATCCCGGCTTGTTTCAACTCGCGGTTCCTCAAGCGTTGGACCCGCCTCTTCGGCTCTTGCGCGCACGGGTGGGCACCATTGCCCCTTCTCGCCGTACGTAGACATCTTCATCCTCCTCGTGGTCGGCCCACCCGAGATCGGCTCGGCGCTTCCCGGGGATGATCAATGATTTCAATTTTTTGCCGCCGATCCCCATTCGGGTGGATCCTTCCAAGTCTTTCATGGACGGATCGGCGATTGCGCTTCCCCCCCGTACTCGCATATCCGTCGCCGCATTCGGAGACGTTCTTTAATGTGGGCAGCTTTAGGCCCTCATTCCAGCAGTGCCTGAAGAAGGCGCATCCCCAGTGGGCGCGCTCCTGCTCGCGCGCGTGCTGTTCCTGATTCCATCTGCGCGCTTTCTCCTCAGCCCTGTGTTGCTCCTCCTCGTGACGACGTTCCTGGTAGCGTTCCTTCTCCATCTGGCGCTGCCATTTATTAAGGAGGATGCGCGACGTCACCTTGGGTTTGGGATTGGACGATTCCCCGATCTCGATATGGCTCTTGAGAACGCGGGGGGCGTCGCCCTGTACTTGCTCTATGGTCACCTGGCGCTTCGGGTCAACTGATCCATCTTGCTTGGACTCCGGCCGAGGTCGGGACCTTGACTTTCCCTTTCTCTTCGGCCGTTATCGCATTGATAGAAAAGCCGAGCATGTTCTCGCGGGAAGGGGTGGCCATCCGGCCTTCATCTTGTTGTCGAACTTGAGGTGCCCCTCCCGGATAGCCTTACGGATCCTCATCCCGAAGACCCCGCAATCGTTGATGGAGTGCGAGTCCCCGTCATGAAAGCCGCAAGAACGTTTCGCTTTGACTCCATCGGGCCGAAGCATAGAGTGCCCTTCGGTGCGGCTTGATTCGGCCTTCCTTTACCAAGAGCTCAAACAACTTATCAGCCTTTGTGATGTCGAAGTCGTAGGTTCCTTTGGTCTGCCTGACCCAACGCTGATTCATTGTGAGAGGCTCTTTACCCCACATGATTTCCGCCGCAGCCTATCTCCGGCTCGTCGTCGAATCCTCGAACAAATCAGCTTTGTCCAAGAATTGATTGTAGATATCGGCGATGTCGTCGTCGCTTGCCAAACTTGGGGTCTTTCTTGAGGCCATATGCCCGATTGCTCATCGGGATAACTTTTGCGACAACTGGCCCGTGTTCTCGAACTCCATCCCAAATAACTTTTCGCGCACGGCCGGCAACATCCGGCGACGGCCATATCGGCTAGCCGATCGTCCGGCAAGTTCAATGAGAAGCACATGCCCTTGACTTCTCTCGAACCTTCGAGGAACTCCGGCGGTGTTTCACTATGCCTTTGCTTTAGGGTGGCGAGATCAATCAACTTCTTCTCGGTCGCCGCTGAAGTAATGAGCGTGGAATTTGCGCTCCAAATCTTTCCACCCCGGCCACGCATTCGGGCGGCAAGGACGAGAACCACCGAAAAGCCGGACCCGTCGGCCGAGGCGGGGAAGTAGCGAACCCCGAACGTCTCTTCGGCCGAACACTCCCCGAGCCGCATGAGATAACGAGCGATATGCTCGACCGTGCTTGTCTCGTCCCCGCCCAGAGAACTTTGTGAATTCCGTCGGCGGTTTCACCCTTGGTGGCGGGAGCACGTTATAGTACCATTTCGGGGAACGGCGGCTCGTAGGTGGGGCCCCGCATCCTTGGCTTGAGGCCGAACCGATTCTCGCATCAATTCGGCCATCTTGCGTGCTAGGGCATCTTCCTCCCGAGCGCCCCCGTAGCCGCGCGTACCCCCGGGTGCGGAAAGGCATCGAACGCTCCGTAATTCCCCACTTCATGATAGCCACCGCCGTATAAATTCCTCTCCGGGAGCCGCTGGTGGACGGAGCTATTCTTCGACTGGGGTCGAGTGGGGCCCCAGATGAGCCGAACGCTAGGTCTCCGTACGTGGGCTGGTACGGATTCGGCTGTTGCACAGGCTGACCTGTGCTGCTTTGTGGTGGCGGCAGGATTGGTTGACTTCCTGAAGCTTGCAACGACGGCTGAACTGGCTGCCCCCCAGCTCCCTGTGGAGGAGGTTGGAACGTTTGGCTCCCGGAGCTCTGAGGAGGGGGCTGCTGCACCGGGCCCCGTGGTGGCGGCTGAGAGCTTGATTCGCCCAGCTCCACGGTGCTCTTTCCGCGTACGCCTTTCCGAACGCCCGCCCCGCGCCCGACCAAAGAGGGCCACCATCATCCGTTGGAGCGACCCAAGGAAAGCTTGATTGTGCTTGGTGAGCACGTCGTCCATTGACTCTTGGAAGATCCGCGCGCATTCTTCCTTTTCTTGTTGGGTCGTAGCGTCGGTTTCTCCCGCAACAAGACACTGCGGCGGAGCCATTCTTCGATATGGTACACCGCTTCGATTCTTTTTGAATGACATGAGACACTTTTGTTGAAACTGATTCACGGCGTCCAAGAGCTGCTGATGCTGCTCCGGAGAAAGGTCCTCAATGTTGACATCCAGGAGGTCTGTGATCTCAGGCATCCTGAACCAATTCGGCTGTAGGTCCCACTGGGCGTGCCAAAAAGTGTGTTGACGCAAAATGTGCACTCAGCGCCAATCACACAGCAAGCCGAAAAGCTTAGCTTCGCACGCGCAGAGATAAAGTGACGTGCCAGTCAATTTTTTCCTGAAAATTAACAAAAGATGAAACGGTTAAATACCAAAATTTGGAACCTACGGTGGTACCGGGCAGTTCCATATTTACGGCTAAGAAGCCAAGCAAGACGACATGTAGCTATGCGAAGCTACCCGTCAAAGAGTCACGACCATTCGGGTAACCAAGAAGGGAAAAAGAACATTGCCGAATGGATGACGTAAGCATGACAACGATCGATCTTTGAATGAACATGGATGCATGTGCCAAGCCATAACCGATCCTCATGAAGATTAACATTAAATAAAGTAGAGCACGAACATGATCATGTATTAAAATAAGCATGCATAGATCCAAAGCGTTAGTCTACCGCATGTCTAACCACTTTAAGATCCGTCGGGCACGACATCAAGCAAATCTATCCACCGCATGATACCACTTGCATGAAAGAACGCACCACTTTCCACAAATAGATCTATCCACCGCATGATACAACCTAGATATGGAAAGCTAGAAGCATACGTCTTTTAAAACATAAATAACGCACGCGATCTACTCGTGAAGATACAACCGAATGCGGCCGAACAACCGATTCGGGGTCCATGGAGAAGGAACAAACATTACCACGTGAATAAATCTATCGAGTTGAATTGGAAATCTAATCCACCGGATGACTAGCTCCAAAGCAGCCCAAAAACCGCATCTACCGCATGATACCCGGCTCTTTCAAGATTTATACTAACAAAGCAAGCTTGAACCCGCAACACGTAACAACCTAGATCGATTCGGTCTCGGCTATCGGAGAGCACAAGATCCACGCGTCGAAACACGAGACCCACTCGTGCACCGATCTTAAAAGGAAAAGAGCCGATCCAAACCCATCTAGATTGGGCAAAGTGTATTACATGAATTAAAACATAAAGCAAAACTCATGATAACACGGGGTAACTTAATGAATCTACTGGATCTTGCCAAAATCCAATAGAGCCGATAACTAGCTTCGAGCTAAACCTTAGCCTACCGCATGGCTCATGATCTAACAAGAAACCCTCTTGAACCAAGCTTGAATCTACCGCATGACACGAAGCATGGTAACAAGACTACTTGCATCGATCTAAATCCACCGCATGATACTAGACATGATACAAGGTTGCGGTACTCACGGAGGTCGACGGATCGATTGGTCCTCTCGAAGAAACTCGACGACACGACAAGGGACTCTAGGGTTTGGCGTAAGGCCGGTGTGTATTGAGGAATGAACGTCTTTTTTTACATACATCCAGGGATCATATTTATACCCTGCTGATTACAATTGCGAATGGATTCATTGCCTAACTAAACTTGATCGCCCGTCCATCCATTCGCTTCCCCTGATCGAGCCACGTCACCGTCCAATCCCGCAAAATCAGCTCTACTGTTCCTTTGCCGAACTGGAGCAGATAGCCGACCGCGGATCCTTCCCGCCGAAAATCTCTCGAAGATACCTTTCCTTCCACCAGACGGACTCTTTACCGAATCGGACCCACAAGTCATACTCCTTACCAAATTTTGGTGTTAACAGACACGAAGCATGGTAACAAGACTACTTGCATCAGATTTAAATCCACCGCATGATACTAGACATGATACAAGGTTGCCGGTACTCACGGAGGTCGACGGATCGATGAACCCTCTTGAAGAACTCGACGACACGACAAAGGACTCTAGGGTTTGACGTAAGGCCGGTGTGTATTGAAGAATGATTGTCCTTGTTACATACATTCGGGGGTCATATTTATACCCTGTCAAGTACTACTTCGAATGGATTCGTTGCCTAACTTATCTCTAAGCTTGATTGCCTATCCATCCATTCGTTCTCCCCGATTGAGCCACGTCACCGTCCAATCCCGCAAAATCAGCTCTCTTCGTTCCTTTGCCGAACCGGAGCGGATAGCCGACCGCGGATCTCTTTGCCGAATATCTCTCGAAAAGATCCTTCCTTCCACCGGCGGACTCTTTATCAAACCGGACCCACAAGTTAGACTCCTTACCAAATTTTGGTGTTAACACATGCCCCTTCAATTGTGGGATAAAAGTAATTTTGTTCCGCAATTGACTCCGACCACGAATACTTCAAATCAAATCGTCAACCCCCGTTCTTCGCAATCCGCCGAATCTTCATCTAGATCCAAACCCTAGATCCCTTCGTTCCGAGCTCAAATCCCCAATGGCAGCTCAAAACCAAGATGCTCGGTAAATTCCTCCCCCCGTAAGCTTCGTTCGGCATTTAGGTTTTCAATTTTACCTGAGATTTCCTTTTCCGCTTTTCCTCCAGGAGCCTTCTACCGAGCTTCGATTCGCACGAGAGGCCAATTCGAGATCCTATTATCTTGGTCCTGTAGGGAACCCTGATCCTCGAGATTTCATCGCAAAGTCGAATCTCGGAGAATCCCTTTTAAAGCGGCTCCGTCCCCACCTCCTCGGTGGCAAGACGCTTTCAAGAACCGGCCTTTACCTCCAATTGCGGTGGCCGGAAAACTTGGTACCGGAGGATTCTTGCAGACAAGAGTGGATTGACCAAAAATCGGGATACCCTCCGCATTGCTCAATGCTTGGAGTTATCCGTGGCCGAGACCCCCGAGAATGAAGACCTCCCGATAGCACCGCCACTTTTGGTCAAACGGCGTCAACGCCTTCCTTTTTGGCCATGGCCCAATGTCTCCAACCCCGGCGGATGTGTATATGATCACCGGCCTCGACATTACAGGATCCGTTCAACCCTGGAACTTCAAAGGTTCTTCACGCCAAACAGGGGGTGAAACCGGGGAATGGATACAAACAAAGATATCCTGAGCCACATGAAAGACAACCCCCTTGGTGATGTCGAATACAGGGCTTTTCTGAATATGTGGCTGTGCAGATTTGTCTTCTGTGGTAAAGCCAATGAGCCTACCCTGAATCACATCATAATGGCGTCTCATTTGGCCAGCGGCAACCAACTCCCTCTTGGGAAATTCCTCCTAGGCAAAGGTGTACCATATGCTTCACCGATCGTTACCCAAATGTATACTAGCCAGAGGATCACATGTGTCAATGGTCCTTGGTGGTTTGTTCAAATGTGGCTGCAGCTCCACATGCATCAGATCGTTGGTGTTGATTTGAACACCAGGCTTTTCCCCTTATCCAATCACCCTGAAGGGGAGCCCCAAGCCACCAGAGGATGCCGAGTTATGGAGAAGCGGCTTCAACCGTTCTTGTTCAGCAGGACATCGGCCTGCCTTTTCGAGCTATTCTTCAAAGGTTTTCAGAATCCTCTCCGGCTTCCTTATCCGGACAACGACACTTTGATTTTTCCCCGTGATTTCTCCTTTGAATCTGAACGCCAAGATAGGAGATTCTTTGAGATTCTCAACATCATAATCCGCCCATGCATGCTGCCAGCTGAATTCAATGGAGGAAGGCGGGAATGCCAGTACTTATGAATATTATCAGCCCAATGTAACGGCCAGGCAACTTGGGTGCGGCCAGGTGCCCCCAAGGCTGTTCTTGCATGAGTTCCTCAAGCCCGGAGAGGAAATCAAAGAGCTTATGCACAAGACGAGGTTTTCCATAATGTGTGTAGTCCCACTATCTACACCGGCCTTTTGTGCCCATAACCATAGCTCATCCCACCTTCAATTCCCGGTGGCAAGAATTCCATGATCATATCTTCAATGAGCCCGTGCACTCGTTCGTGCGAGTTGACGCCCGATTTTCAGCCAACTTCGAGGTAACATGATGAATTACCGAATCGACATATCCTCTTTCAACCATAATTCGACCTCCATCTTCTTATCCACGAACACGTTGACTTCGTCCCTCGAGCTAGGAATATCACCTATAATGTTGTAGGCCCAATCTCAAAGACTCGGGATTCAAGTCCACAACTCTAGCTCGGCTAATGGCCGGGTTTGCTACAACGGACCCTAGCCTCTCTAGCCTTGCTGTCGACGAGAGGCAAGGTTTGTCTCTCGGTTGCTCCTCCAAATGCCAAGAGGAGGAGGACCGTCAAGAAAATCCTTGTTGAGGTAAAATCCTTTGCTTTCTTGATCACAAGATTACTCTGGCCCTGATGAACCATATCCTGTGCATTTTCGGACTAGAGTTCAAGAACCTTCAAGCACGAGAACACCGCCAATGCCCCATCCACTGGTATGACCTCTACTGTCCTTTCTTAAGGATGAACACTGGCATTTATCCTTTCAATTTGACACTTGCGAAGAGATAATGGAAGAACAACTTGTGGATGTCTCGTTGACGGTGAAAATCCGTCAACCTAGCCATAGTTTACCTTCGGTGTTGGCATGAGTTTTATACCTTATCCATTGGTACTAACCCCCGTGGTATAACAAGTTCACGTGTGCATGTCGGTTTTGGAGTTTAATGTTTATGCGGGGTTTTAGTGTTGAATGCAAGACTTTCGGGATAAGTTCATCAAGCACCTCATGACAAGACCTTGAAGCCCCGAACAAGTCATGCAATGAAGCAAACTTAACTCCAAGAAGCCGGGGGACTTGATCCGAGAAGACGACGGACTCCGGGGACCACGACCGGAAAAGTGCCGAATCTTGCAAGACAAGGAGTTGAGTCCAATTCGGAGAGAAACCGACGACATGGACCACATGCGAAGGGGGAAACATCCGGGAAGCAAGGGAACCGACGTCGGGCAAAGGAGCCCACGGGGCGGGGCCTAAATGGGCCCGGGCGGCCGGCCAAGTCCGGTCGGCCCGGTGCCCATTTTGGGCCCAAATCCGTCGTCCTTTGCCCTAGCCGCCAATCGGGCTATTTATAGTCCCCCGACCGAGAGCCACGCGAGAGAAGATTTCGTCTTCGGCCGCCGAGAAGCGAGAGAAGAGAGGGACACCATCTCGGAGAGGAGAGGGTCGAGCTAGTTGACTAGGGTTTCCCTAGCCGACGTGGGAACCTTGCAAGGAAGACCACGTCGGAGTTCCGGGAGCTAGAAGCAAGATCAAGGAAGGATCTCGGTGGTGATCTTGTGTATGTATCATTGTTATAGTTGAATTATCAAGTTGAATCTTTTCCCGCCGATCAAGTGTTTCCTCGAAGATTTCGTTTTTCGATCGGCTTTGCTTATTCCAATTCTATTCGTACGATAGATTACATAGGGTGTTCTTGTAGCCGCGGTGGCTAGAGGTACACGCCGGATCTTCCGAGAGAATCTCGACTTGTCTTTTGACTCTCCCTAAGCTCCCCGCATGAATAGGGATACGTTGTGACAGAACGGGGGTCTCGAAAGGCGGATGTTTTCGGATTTGGACGGGAAACCACGATTTAAAGAGGCTTTTATTAAGATTCGATTTGCTACTTCTTCTCTTGCTTGGAACTTCAAAAAAAGGCTTACCCCGATCCCTCTAGATCGGTTTATCTACCCAATCTTACTTTGTTTTCTCCGGTTTTTAGTAGATTAGATCTGTTTTGTGTCTTTAACTTAGATGCATTAGGTTTTTATCGAAGATTGAAGATTACTTGGCTTTAATAGATTAAGTCTTGCGTCACACATTTGTTCCACGGATTCGATACCTTGGGTTCACCACTCGAGGGAAGAAGGGTCCCTTGACTACGACGGGAGACTTGTACGCTTGCGAGTCACGAACGAACTTTGATACAATTATTAACCGTCAACAAGCCCCTTTTTTCCGGCGCCGTTGTTCGGGGAACAAGTGATCAAGATTTGATTTTTTATTGCTTTTTTTTGTAATTTTCAGTTCTGATTTTGTTTTATTTTTGCATCTACTAAATTTTGATCATCCTCAAAATACATCTAATCTAGTTTGTCTAACTCTAGTCTTTATAGATTTGTTTTGTTTTCTAGTTTTTTTTGCATACTTTGTTTATTGCTAACCCTAACGGGAGATGGACGGCTACCTCTCCAACAAACCCAATAATTTTGTGGATGATCCAGAAAAACTTTACGAGGCTAAGGAGACGCGAAGCACATCAAGCTAAAAAGCTGGATTTTGTAGATTCGGAGTCGGAAGACAAAGGATCGCGAGGAATCTCCGAAGAATTCACCACCTCAAAGTCCGCGGGAGAATCGACCTCCACCAATGGGTGACCAACCACGGAAGAACGCAAGATTGGGGAGCTATGCACCCCAGACATCATCGACCTACCAATCTTGAACCTCGAGGAGATCGGAAGACCGTTCGAAATCAAGACCTCAACAATCCGCATGGTGCAACATTCACCCTTCACCGGCAAAGAGGATCCGAACCTTCACCTCCAAGCATTCATTCAACTATGTCGGACTTTCAACATGGATGGGGTGACTCAAGATCGGATGAGGGCAAGGCTTTTTCCGTTTTCACTACTCGGGAAGGCTCGCAATGGGTCCACTCTCAACCGGCGGAGACGGTGCAAAATTGGAACACGTTGATGAAGGCTTTCATGAAGGAATACTACTCATAGGGTAAAACTCAAAGCTTGCGTAATAAGATTGCCACCTTGGTTCAATATCCTACGAAACCATCTCGGAGGCATTCGAGCGCTTCAACGAGTACACCGGGCGGTTCCACATCACAAGTTCCCGAAAGAAGACCTCGTGCAAAAGTTCTATCAAGGACTCACCATGGCGTCAAGGACGATCATCGATGCATCGGCGGGAGGATCTATCATCGAGCTCACACCGACGGAAGCTTTCACGCTATTCAAGAAGGTCGCGGATAATGACACGTGGGCGTCATCCGGGCGCCTACATCCGGCTCAACCCATGGGTAACGTCAAAGGAGTCTTGCAAGTGGAGAAGGAAGACATACTTGAAGGCAAGATCGACTCGCTCATGAGAAGGTTGGAGAAGATGGAGATGGAAAAGAAAGAGGCTCAAGACTTGAAGGCCGCCGAAGCAAGGTCCACATGCGAAGAATGTGGAGAGTATGGCCATGTCCGCAAAGATTGTCCGGAGGAAGCCAAAGTGCTCGACTACATGAGGAAGGGAGAATTGCCGAACTTCCGCTACGGGCAAGGTAGGCCTCAATTTAATGCAAGCTCATCTATTCCTAACGCGGTTCCACTTCGGATACAATTGAAGGAGTTCATGGATGAGCAAGCTAAGATCAACAAGGACACCGTCACTAAGTTCAAGACCATAGACAAGGTGTTGGAGAACATCGATAGCAAAGTGACGGAGGTCGGAAGTTCCAATCATCAAGTGCTCAACATGATGAAGATGCTCGAGACGCAAGTTGGACAACTTGCGGGGCGCCTCACTAATGATGAAGGGAAGCTTCCGGGACAACCCAAATGTCCCGAATCGGCAAAGGCCATTCAAACGCGTTCGGGGAAGGAGACCGAAGATCCGGAACGTTCCGCGGGAGCAAGGAAGCTTAAACCGTCCACCGAGGTGGAAGGAATTGCTAAAGAGAAGGTTACGGGGATCGTCACCGAGGAACCCGAATTCGAGATGCCGGAGGAAGACACGAGGATACCGCAACTCAAGCAACGCTACTTCCGAGGTAAACTTGACAACCACTTTGAGAAGTTTGTGGAAGTTGTGCGTAGACTTAGCATCAACATGCCATTACTAGATGCCCTACAAGTACCTACATATTCTCGTTACTTTAAAGACATACTTGCAAATAAATATGAGATAGCAACACTCGGGGTAGATCATGTCAAGATGTCCGAGGAGTGTAGTGCGGCTATTGCTTATGGGCTAGAGAAGCAAAAAGACCCCGGGTGCCCTACAATTCCATGTTCGGTTGGTTCTTTCAACTTCGAGAAGGCGTTATGCGACCTTGGAGCTAGTGTGAGTGTCATGCCGAGGGATGTGTTCGAGAAGCTACGCCTACCGATGGAGCCTACGGGAATATGTTTGGAGTTGGGTGACAACTCCATTCGCTATCCCTTGGGCATTGCTGAAGATGTACCCGTGAAGATTGGACACCACTTCATCCCCGTCGACTTCGTTGTGCTCGAGATGGGAGAGAGGGAGAAGCCGCCGCTCATCCTAGGGAGGCCGTTCCTCAAGACCGTGGGAGCTACTATTGATGTTGGCAAGGGGGAGATCATGTTCGATATCAACGGAGAAAGGAGTTCCTTCAAGTTCCGTCCAAGGATTGAGGCATGCAACATGATTGGAGTGAAGGGAGAACCAAAACAAACGGAGGGGCTGAAAAAGAAGAAGGAGCCGAAAAAAGTGAACGTAACGAAAATCAAAGAAGGCGTTGCATCCGTCAAGACAAAGGAAGAGAAGCCGCCGTGAAGACCAAAAAAAATGACTAAGCCGAGATAAGCCAAAAGACAAGCCCGCGCCCAAGATGGTGCGGAAGTGGGTACCCAAGATTGCAACGCCCGCAAAGAGCGTTGATCCGGAGTAATCAAGTGAAGAAGTCTAGCTATAGACTATAAACGAAGCGCTAGGCGGGAGGCAACCCGTTTCGTCGAGTCAAGAATAAGCTACGGGAGGACCCGATTCCAGGTTTTTCGAGTATTTTTAATAATTTAGTTTTTGAGTTTTAGTACGCAAAGACATTAGACTTAGAAGTGGTTGAACAATATTAGAGACATAATTCTTGATTGAATGTTTGCTTTATCATAAACCCTTTGCATGAACCCTCCTATGTGCTTGTTTGATTCTTTTCTTTTCGAGAAACCCCTCAACCAAATAATTTCAGAACCTTAACTCAACCTTTCACCCTCATTATGGTGCTGAGGTTGACTTATTTTTCATGCTAAAACCACACGAGTAGAGCCACGATTTATGTTTAAGTGTTAATAAAATTCAGCACGTGGTAGGACTCGCGTGAACCTAGAAATCAAAGCTTTTGGTTGGTTTTAAAAATCTTTATCCTTGGTTTCTCTAGGATTAGAATTTTTCTAAGCCTATTCTAATTTTGTTTTATTCAAAATCTTTCTTACTTAGCCAAAATTAGAACCTAAACCTATGCCCCCATGATCAAGCCGGGAAAACGTTCGCTCTCAACCAATGAAAGCAAACTATACCGGTGAGACCGAAATCGACGTAGTCGAAAAATATTTTCGACTTACATTTGTTTTTAATGGTTTAAAAACTTCTCTAAAATTATTCTTGAGCTCTTGCATGGCTCTGAAAAATATTTTAAATTTCGAATTAGAGGAGTGCTTAACCTTAAACACACCTAAATGGAGGCAACTAGTTTGAATTAATCATGCATGCACCATTGGATTCCCTTTTATCAACTTTCACCAATTCCACATGCAAAGGACAAGCATGGTGGGCAGCAAGCATCAACTTTGCAGGATTTTCATGGTGGCATGTGAAGCAAGTGGAGCTAGGGAGCATGGACATGACCCAAAGCATGGAGCATCAAGTGGGAGGACCAATAATTCAAGAAAAGGAGTGGACGAGAGCGTTTGGGCGGTGCAACTCGTGGAGCACGCGGGCGGGGAAAGTTGCGAGAGGCGAAATGATCGTGCCGGGAGAAAGACGCGCCGAGGAGGAACCGGAGGAGCCCCGGGCCGGCCGGCCCGAGCCGGCCGGCCGCCCTATTTAAGGAGCCCCCCGGCTCCCGTTTTCTGCAGGCAAGCTTCCCTCTCCTTCCCTTGTTTGTGTGTTCAAGTTTGTGTGCCAACCATCCCAAGCTTGATAGCTCAAGAAAAATCCACATCCTTAATCCACTCAAAGTCCACATCCGAAGCAAAGAGTTTAAGTGCCTAGTTTACCGGTGCAACCCGGAATTTTAGTTGAAGAAAGAGTGCAGCAACCATGTGGAAGAAGACCACAAGTCTCTTCTCCAAGAAGAAGAGTTCGTCGTCATCCAAGCCGTCATCAACCACGTCTTCGAGGAGGCACTCGGTTTCCGAGTCTCCCGGAGCATGGAGACGGACACGGCACCACCGAGGAGGAACGACGCTCTCCTCCTTGGTGGTATGAGGGCTGCGAGAAGCACTTCCATGAGGTTCACCGAACCTCGTGGGCACACGGAGGAGCAGCCCGCGCCACCACGACGATCGACTCGCTCAACCGCACCACCTCCTTACACCCCGACACAATCTTCGTACGGCTTCATCATCTTGTCGGCGGAGGAGGAGGAGAGGCTCGCCAATCTTGAGAAGAGGCTTGTGCCGAACGTCGAGTTCGACGACCAAGCACTCTACACCTTGGGTTTTTGCACCGACATATACTACATGTTGGGGCACCTCGGATGGGTGCGAGTTCTCCAACGGAATATCGGTGGACACCCATTTGGGTTACGCCTTGGAAATTTTGATGACTATTGCACCCATCGTTGATGATGATGGGGTGCAAAGCTTGTCATTCCGTTTGGAGGGAATCGAGCAAGTGGTTCCCTACGAGCACGTAAGGGAGCTGCTTGGATTCCACAAGGGAGCTCCGGAGGAAGTTGACGTGCCACCCGGCATGTTGTCGGGATTTTGGAATATGATCTCCGGAGAAGCCCATCAACAACGCAATTGCATCCGCAACCCCATTATCCGGATATTTCACTCTTGGATGTGCAAGAGGGTATTGGGGAGGATGAAGGAAACAAAGGTGACCGACACGGAGTTGAATTGGCTATACTCGGCTTTAATTGCCGGGCAGCCAATTGACCCCTCTTACCTCATGATCAACCGTTGGTGTTGTGAAGCAACATCGGGGGCGGGTAATATTGGTTCGGGGTGTTACCTCTCCATGTTGGCCTTTTCCTTGCGACCGGGGATCGCAAGAAACCCCCGCTCACCTTTTGCGTGGTACCTCTCTCGGTTTTGAGTATTTGTGGCAAGGCAAGTACATTAGTGGAGATGAGAGAGGAGGTTATCGGTTGGCCATAGTGAACCTACCCCTTCCGAATGAGAGGCTTAGGCTTTTCACCGAAGGAAGGGAAGATTGGTTGGAAGAGGGACTACTTGTCCCGCAAGGAAGAACAAAAGAGGAAGGATCGTAGAGGAGGGAACATCCTCCGCACAAGCGAGTGAAGCACAACCCAATGTGCAACCATTCGGCGGAGTCCCTCCTCCGCCAAGTTATTACGGAGGGTCTCAACAACAAGCATGGGGGGGTGGTGCACCGGTACCCCCACAAAATTATGTTGTGCCCAACGCTAACTTCGCGGAGTCTTACGCTCATCATCCCCAACCACAACAAAGCATGGCCATTATTGGAGGGTATGCTGCAAGAAATGCTCAAAACATCGCAGCCATCCAAGCTAACGCAGCTCAACTCGGTGAAGGCAACGCAGATATCGCCTTTGAACTTGGACGCCTTCACCTTGTGGAGCCAAATCAATTCGTCGGAGGAAGTGTCCAACCATATTATGAGCAAGGGTATTATTATCAAGACTATCAACATCAACCACCGGCGGAGGACTAGAAGATTTAGGAACTTTAGTTTTCTTTTCTTTTCTTTTTCTCTCGTAATTTTCAGCTTTTGCTTATGTGTGTTTGCGTAGTATTTTCTGTTTTTATTTAAATTTCAGCAAGCATGTTTGTTTATTTTCAGTGTGTATTTCAACTTGATGTCACCATTAATAAAGTCACCACCTTGATTATAACATTAGAAAAGTTACGAAATTCGTGCCATGATGATATATGATTAAAATTGCAGCTTTGTTCATCTTTGTAATCGATTTATGCATGTTTAAACTAGTGCTCTCTTAAAAATACAGATCTGAATTTATTTAAATACTAGCTTAATTTTCAGCGGAGGTTATGATTAAAATAAAGACCCATAGTGTTTTATGTGCTCTCAAGTTATGAATAGATTAAAGATGTCTTTTATGCTCAAAAATATTGCTAACCTTGTCACAAATATCACTTGTGTGTTGCTCAACCTATCCAAAGCCTTATATATATTTGAGTGCATAAACCTTAGTGTACAAGATTTATTTTTGAGTGAGTTATTGCAGGCCATGATTTCTCCGGCCCGAGACTAAGAAGTTTGGTCATTCCGTTTTTGCGTATCTATCTTTTTGCTAGCCTTTTATCCGTGCATTGTGTATCCCCGCATCGGTGATCTCACAAACTTCGCCGGATATCCACCCTTAAACCAAATATCATCTTTTGTGATTACCTCCTTGACCACAACCTATCGTTGAGAATGGATCATCAATTCAAGGAAGATCGCAAGACGGTGCCAACGTTGAAGATTTCAAGTATCTCTCCAAGGAAAAATATCTCCGGTACCTACCTTATTTTTCGCCTCTTTGCTCGAGGACGAGCAACGTCTAAGCATGGGGGAAGAGGTAGGTACGGTGCAGTTTTAGAGTTCAAAAGGGAGTATTTAAAATATATATATAATGATGAAAGAAAAAAAATCCAGCGATATTCATGACTTTCAAGGTAAAAAAAATATATATATAAGAAAGAAAGAAAGAAAGAAAGAAAGAAAGAAAGAAAGAAAGAAAGAAAGAAAAGAATGAGAAATATGAGAAAGAAAAAAATATATATGAGCGTAAAGTGAACTCCCGGTTCTCTAAGAGTGCATTTAAGGCTTCAAGATAAAAAGATCCATTCTCATTTTCCAACCATGTGCAATCCGATAACGAGGACTTCTTTTGTGCCTCGGGATCACTCTTTGCCATTTGCACATGTCCACTCATCTAAAAGTGTGTGTATTTTTCTCTTTCCCCTCCTTGATTTAACATTATTTTCCAATGACCTTTTTGACGAGTCTCGGTAAGACCATGAGAAGCTTGTCTTGTTTTGACAATACCTCATTTATAAAATCTTGTTAGGACTAGACTTTCCCAAAGCTCCATATAAAGCCTACCACATATATATGAGAGGGAAAGGAGTAGAATATATAGGCTTGAGAGACAAGTGAGATGAGAGTTTATGAGAAATACATGAGATGATTTAAATTTGTGAATTTGGTTTAGCTTTTCTTTATCTCGTTCTTCATTTCAAAAATTCGAGATCTATTTAAAACTTTGTGAGAATGTTAATACTTGTGGGATAAGCTTAATAAGAATCTACCCTCCGTAGAGATGAAGGCTAGTACATTATGGAACTTTAATGAATTAAAATTTTGAGACCATTATGTTTTCTCATGTGTAATCAAGTGCAAAGTTTAAACATTGTTTAGCAATGATGATATCCATCGAAGGCTTACTCGAGTACGAGCAAGGTTTAAGCATGGGGGAGATGTTGACGGTGAAAATCCGTCAACCTAGCCATGAGTTTACCTTCGGTGTTGGCATGAGTTTTATACCTTATCCATTGGTACTAACCCCCGTGGTATAACAAGTTCACGTGTGCATGTCAGTTTTGGAGTTTAATGTTTATGCAGGGTTTTAGTGTTGAATGCAAGACTTTCGGGATAAGTTCATCAAGCACCTCATGACAAGACCTTGAAGCCCTGAACAAGTCATGCAATGAAGCAAACTTAACTCCAAGAAGCCGGGGACTTGATTCGAGAAGACGACGGACTCCGGGGACCCGACCGGTAAAAGTGCCGAATCTTGCAAGACAAGGAGTTGAGTCCAATTCGGAGAGAAACCGACGACATGGACCCACATGCGTAAGGGGGAAACATCCGGGAAGCAAGGGAACCGACGTCGGGCAAAGGAGCCCACGGGCCGGGCCTAAATGGGCCCGGGCCGGCCGGCCCGGTCCGGTCGGCCCGAGCCCATTTTGGGCCCAAATCCGTTGTCCTTTGCCCTAGCCGCCAATCGGGCTATTTATAGTCCCCCGACCGAGAGCCACGCGAGAGAAGATTTCGTCTTCGGCCGCCGAGAAGCGAGAGAAGAGAGGGACACCATCTCGGAGAGGAGAGGGTCGAGCTAGTTGACTAGGGTTTCCCTAGCCGACGTGGGAACCTTGCAAGGAAGACCACGTCGGAGTTCCCGAGCTAGAAGCAAGATCAAGGAAGGATCCCAATGGTGATCTTGTGTATGTATCATTGTTATAGTTGAATTATCAAGTTGAATCTTTTCCCGCCGATCAAGTGTTTCCTCGAAGATTTCGTTTTTCGATCGGCTTTGCTTATTCCAATTCTATTCGTACGATAGATTACATAGGGTGTTCTTGTAGCCGCGGTGGCTAGAGGTACACGCTGGATCTTCCGAGAGAATCTCGACTTGTCTTTTGACTCGCCCTAAGCTCCCCGCATGAATAGGGATACGTTGTGACAGAACGGGGGTCTCGAAAGGCGGATGTTTTCGGATTTGGACGGGAAACCACGATTTAAAGAGGCTTTTATTAAGATTCGATTTGTTACTTCTTCTCTTGCTTGGAACTTCAACAAAAGGCTTACCCCGATCCCTCTAGATCGGTTTATCTACCCAATCTTACTTTGTTTTCTCCGGTTTTTAGTAGATTAGATCTGTTTTGTGTCTTTAACTTAGATGCATTAGGTTTTTATCGAAGATTGAAGATTACTTGGCTTTAATAGATTAAGTCTTGCGTCACACATTTGTTCCACGGATTCGATACCTTGGGTTCACCACTCGAGGGAAGAAGGGTCCCTTGACTACGACGGGAGACTTGTACGCTTGCGAGTCACGAACGAACTTTGATACAATTATTAACCGTCAACAATGTCCCAGTGGCTCAACAAGCAAGTCCTCCTAGAGTTGAATCGTCTATCCCAGTGGAGATCTCATCTTCATCACCTTCTGCAGAAGCAATGAATTCTCCAGAGATGAATCTCCCAATCCAGCCGGAACCATCAAGTCCTCCAAGGGCACAATCACCTGTTGGTCATGCAGAGACAACAATCCCAGCAGAGGTGGATCCAACTCCTCTTCAGCCAGAAGCTCATGAGTTACCAGTGACTGTATCAACATCCTCCAACTTGGAAGCTTCAGCTTTACCTGGAACACCTTCTTCACCTGTGATTGCCCCTGCTCAAGAAATTAGCCCTGAGGTACTCAATTGCACTCAACTCTGCTACCTTTGTATTTAGCACTCCTAACTCGGCAATACCGCTTTTTAGGATCAAGCCCCGTCATCATCAAGCCCGTCAATAGGGAACAATCCGATTGCCGAGGCGATGGAAGAAATACACCATCCTCTCGTCGATGAGGTGCTAGCAAAGCTTAGAGAAATCGTTGCTGGCCGGAAAGAGATGCACAAGATCGGTTCAAGGATCTCGATCACTTCGAGGAGATGCTTGAATCGTCGCCCAAGAACTTCCCGAGGACATCAGTGCTTCTCTGGCACCCATCTGCGGCTTGGACATCTTTTATGCGCCCATAAGGCACGCTTTGAGGAAATTGCACTCCCGCCCGCCATCGAAAAGAAGAGATCCGATGCCGAACAAGCCATGAACGGGGCGCAATCCCAAACAAAGAGCCACGAAGACACATTGGCTAGTCCGCAGGCTTCTTGTGATCCGAAAGTTGCCAAGAAAGCCGCTCTAGAAGCGGAGCCGAGAAGCCCGTCGACCGAGATAGAGGCCGATAAAAAGAGAATAGCCGAGCTTCCCGGATTGATAGAAAAGACCCAAGAGGAAGCAAGATCGGCTACGCCCAAGATGGAACAATGCGATGCGAACTCACCACCTTATCTAGCGCCCAAAAAGACCGCCAAGAACTCGTTGGACAATTTCCGCCAAGCAACATCCAATGCTCGTGGTGTGATTGCGAAACACTTGAACATTTGAATGCTCTAATTGATGTGTAACCGAATTGGTCGCTCTTGTGATATTTTTCTTGCAATTTATTTCCTTGCGTACCTTCAAATATAATGCCGAATGACCCATTCGGCAAAGAAACGCCAACTCCCGAATGGTACTTTGACTCTCCTTAGCCGAGCCAGTCAACTGAATGCGACTCAGCCTAGAACTCCAAGCGACCCGCCGGCGGGCCGGCCAAGGAAACCTTTCCACCTTCCGATTTTCTTGGGATATGCGCCATGATCCAAAGCCACGACTTGAAGCCACGATTCATCTTGCCGGGCCTATAAATGCAACCGTAGGTGCCCCTAGCTCTCCACCGGGCCTTTTAGCTTTCGAATCTTTGCCAATCTCAGTCCTTTCTCTTTCCAAACAGTGCACATCCCAAACCACCATGGTGCGCCGCCTCAACCGCCGCCGCGCCTCCGACGAGGCAGAGGGGAGCAGCGCCAATGCGCGCCGGAGGCAATGATCGTCGATTCCTCCTCTTTGCTTCAACTTTGATCTTTTCTTGTTTTGACGATCATCTCCCTTTCAGATTGATTCAGTGGAATCCGTCTCCTGCGCCGGCCAATCAACCCCTTCCAGACGACTCCTCGGAGTCCGACGGCCACTCCCCCGTGCCGTACGGGGAGCTCGATGCCCTCCGCTTCAAGGAGGAGCCGGAGACGGCCGGCGTGAGCTACGGGACGTCTCCAAGAAGGCGGGTATAGCCGAGCTGGAATGGGAGGACCAGCGCAAACAGCTACTGGAAGCCATCGATGGTACGGCTCTGAAATCAATTCTTGATCCAACCCGGCTTTTGATTGTAATCTCTTTTCTTCTTGCTCCTTGCAGCCCGCGATGCCGAGCTCAACTAGCCGAAGGCGCCGGTGGAGCAACTCGGCCGAGAAGGTGAACGCCCGCGGCGACACGCCGGCGGAGCGTCTTGCCGCGGTGGAGCACCGCGTCGATGAGGTGGCCACCCATGGTGTCCGTTTGGGCACCACCTTGGGCCTAGCTGCCATGGCGACGCACACAGACGTCGACTACTCCACCAGGCCGCGCGGCTTCGGGGGCGGCGCGCTGGAGGACATCGATGAGATCGAGCTCATCCTAGAGCGCCTCGATGTCCACGGCGACGCCATTGCCGAAATCACTCATCCCCAATCCGTACCGAACGTGCTTTTCGACTAGATTGTATTAGGGATGTTTGATCATCGGCAATAAATAAGAACTCTTGAATTCTGTGCTTGTGCTGTTATGATTTCGCTTTGCATTTGCGTCCATGGTTCTTATTTTCTATGAATGCATCCGGGAACTATCTTGAGCCGAACGCGCGAGAACAACTGCCCCTTGGCGCAAAATCCACAGAAGATCCCGATTCGGCAATCCATAAGCACTGTTCAAGCAAAAACCCTTCGCATCTGGGAGAAAACCCTGCCGTTTGGTATTCCAACAGTGTGTACTGGCCGGTCATCACTCCCAACGCGTCCCTTCGTCAATAAAATAGCCCGCCGGGATGCCCCGCAAATCCACTCGCACACTCATCCATCATTTCTCATCCCTTCCCCGTCTCTAGAGGAGAAAACCCCAAGGCCATGGACAAGGGCAAGCAACCCCCGGAGAGCGGCTCATCAAAGAAGCGCACGATTCGAAGGTGAGTTCTCCCTTGATCTATTCCTTGTCCTCCACATGATATCGTGCTTCATCTTTTCTTCTTTTCCTCTTCCAGCCTTGATTTGCTCACTAAAGAAATCATCGGGACCGAAGATGTGCCCGAGTACATCTCCTCCGATTCCTCCCCGCGGGAGGATGCCACGCCCGAACGAGAGGACCAACCATCAAGCCGCGCCGCCGCGTTCGGCATCCGGAGCACGGCCTCGGGGACATCACCGCCCGTTGCCAAGCCGAGCGTGAGGGTCGCATGGCTCTGGAAGCACTAGTAGGGGGTAAATGCTTCTGACCTCTTCTTGACCTTATGCCTGCATTTGGATTTCTTGCCCCTAACATCGATTCCTCCGCTTCGGATGTCTCTCGACGGATACAACAACCTAAAGACGGCCGGGAGAGCTTGGTGGAGGCCGCCAACCATGGTCACCCCATGCGTTCCAAGTTGCCGTCACGGTGGTCCCGGAACAGTCGAAGAGGGAGCGACGGAAGAAGCAAAGAAAAGATAGAATCATACTTTCACTTCTTCCTCCACGCCTTCGCTTCCCACCTCCTTGAAGATCCGACCACTAGGGTTGTTAGATGTAAACCTGCAAGGAGCGAGTTGTAATGTAGCAATTGTGCTAAGGGCAATGCATTTAGGCACCGACCATTTCTTCTGTTTATGGATTTTTTGTTCTGAAGGCGGCCTCATTCTTGAGCACCGGCTATCTCTGTGTCAGATGTGTGTAATCATCGATCGATCTCAATGCTAGGATAATATTTCTTCAGATATCTTCCATTTATTGCAGCGGAAAATTCTTCTCCTAGCAAAGTTTTTAATATGTATGCATTACCAGGGACGCATCTGACCACACGAAAGGGCCCTTCCCAGTTGGGGGACCATTTGCCGAATTCACTGTACTTAGTTCCAATCGGCAATAGCGCTTTCCAAACCAAATCGCCTTCTGCGAATTGCCTGACTTTTACCTTCTTGTTGTAGTACTTGGCAACCCGCAGCTTGTTTTTCTCAATGTTTTCCAGGGCCCTAAGACGGATCATATGTAAATCCTCCAGCTCGTCCATCATTAGGCCACTGTAATCCTTGGAGCTCAAATCTTTCTGTAACACAACCCTCCTTGAATCTGATTGCACTTCCCAAGGTAGAACCGCGTGGTGTCCATAAACTAATTCATAAGGAGAAGTCTTTGTAGCTCCGTGAGGGGCCATTCGGTAAGCCCACAGTGCCTCACTGAGTACCGAATGCCACCTCCTTGGCTTCTGGTCGATCTTCTTTTGTATTAGCTTGATCATGATCTTATTAGAAGCCTCTGCTTGACCATTAGCCTGGGCATAATAGGGAGAGGAATTAAACAGTTTGATCCCCATGCTTTCGGCAAATTCTCGAACTCCGGTGACACGAATTGTGCCCCTTGATCGGTGGTAATTGTCCGAGGGATCCCAAAGCGATAGATGATATGCTCCTTGACAAAGTCAACCATGTTCTACGATGTCACCTTCTTCGGCGGGATCGCCTCGACCCATTTGGTAAAATAATCCGTAGCCAAAAGCACAAACTTATGCCCCTTGCTAGATGGTGGATTAATACGGCCGATCAAGTCTATACCCCAACCCCCGAATGGCCATGGCTTGATGATGGGATTCAATGCGATGCAGGGGACCCTTTGAATATTCCCAAACCTTTGGCAATCCCGACATCCCTTGTAATACTCAAAGCAGTCCTCTAATATTGTCGGCCAAAACCATCCAAACCTTGTCTAATAACCCACTTCATACGGTAGGCCGATTGGTGTGCTCCACATATCCCATCGTGCACTTCGCTCATCATGTTCTTAGCTTCTTCCGGACCCTGCATCGTAATAATACCCCATCTAATGATTTATAGAATAAATTATCATCCAGAAGAACGAACTTTATGGCCTTGTACCTGAGCTTCCTAGAGACCTTTCGGGATGGATCCTTCAAGTAATCAACGATCTCTTTCCTCCAATCATCTTCTGCAAGATCCGTCCCCAGTGCACACGCCTCTGCAGCAAATGCTTCTTGACTCTCTTTGTAACCAGAGGCGCTTTGAGCCAGCCTGTTTGCTTCTTCGTTATGCTCCCTAGGAATGTGCTGTAGAGTTACCAACGGGAAGCTCTTCAAGATTTCCCTGCATTCTTCGTAGTAACTCCTCAGCGCTTCACTTTTGCACTCGTATTGGCCGTTCAATTGCTTGATCACCAGCTCTGAATCTCCATAAACTTCAACTGAAACGGCCCCAGCTTCTCTCAAATATTGAAGCCCTCGAAGTAATGCCTCGTATTCACCGGTTATTTGTGACATGGGGCCGTATAGGGATGGCAAATTCAAACATCTCACCTCTAGGTGAAATCGGTAGGATCCCTACCCCCCACCTTTACCACATGATGATCCTTCAAAAAATAGAGCCCAAGGGGTAATCTCAAGCAAATCAATTGACGGATCGCGATGTCCGGTTATAAAATCGGCAATGATTTGTCCTTTGATGGCCTTTGCCGATTCGAACTTCAACTCGAACTCGATAAAGCTAAAATCCACTTGCCAATCCCGCCGTTCAAAATTGGCATAGATAACATATGTTTTATCACATCAAACTTGGAATACACGGTGCATTCGGCATTCAATAGGTAGTGCCGAAACTTTGTACACGAGTAGTACACGCAAAGACACGAGTTTCTCTACGTCGAATATCCGGTTTCAGGATCAAGTAGTTTTCGGCTAAGATAAGCTACTACCTGCTCCTTTCCTTCAAATTCTTGAATAAGGGCCGATCCAATGGTTTGGGTATCGGCCGCCACGTACAACTTGAAAGGCTTGTCCAGTTGAGGAGGGACTAGCACGGGTGGCTCCTTCATGTACTGCTTGATCTCATCGAAAGCCTTTTGTTGTTCGTCGCCCCATGTGAACTTCTGATCTTTCTTTAGCTTCAGCAATGGAGAGAATGGCAAAACCTTCTGTGATAAATTTGAAATGAATCTTCTCACGAAATTGATTTTGCCGAGCAGTGATTGCAATTCCTTGAGATTAGTTGGAGGAACAACTTCATCAATGGCCTTCATGCTCTTCTTGCCAACTTCAATTCCCCCTTCGTGGACTAAAAATCCCAAGAATTCTCCAGCTGATACTCCAAAAGCGCACTTGTTCAGGTTCATCTTTAAACCATGCTTCCGGGTGCACTCCAAGGTCCTCTTTACATCTTCCAAATGTGTGTCATGACTTAGGGATTTGATTACCACGTCATCGATGTAGATTTCCACAATTTTGCCGATCAACTCGTGAAAAATGTAATTCATGGCTCGCTGATAAGTTGCACCGGCATTTTTTAACCCAAATGTCATGACTATCCACTCAAACGAGCCTATATGGCCGGGACATCCGAAGGCCGTCTTTGATATGTCTTCTATTGCCATGAAGATTTGGTTGTATCCCGCATTGCCATCCATGAAACCGATCACCTTGTGTCCGGTTGCGGCGTCAATCAACAAATCGGCAATAGGCATTGGGTAACCATCCATCGGAGTAGCTCTATTCGAGTCCCCGAAATCTATGCAAACCCTCGTTTTTCCATTCTTCTTGTACACGAGGACGATGTTAGAAATCCACTCCGCATATCCGCATGGCCGAACGAAGTTTGCATCAAGTAATCTTTCCACTTCCTTCTTCACATCGGCCAATACATCATCCTTGTAGATTTTCGGGGTGGTTGCTTATATGGTTTGAAACTAGGTTTGATTGGCAACCGATGCTCGACGATGGAACGATCCAATCCAGGCATCTCCGAATAATCCCAAGCGAAGCAATCCTTGTATTCTTTGAGAAGCTTAATTAATTCCCCCCTGAAGTCTGGCTGCAAGTTTGCACTGATGAACGTCGGCCTTGGCTTATCACCGCTTCCAATGTCAACCTCTTCTAATTTATCAGCCGACATGAATCCTCGCCCCAACTTGCCATCAGTGCCATCTACGGGGTTCTAAATTAAAAATTCTATAAGAGCCGATCGCTTGAATCGGCCGTTGATCGCCGATGACGAAGTTCAACAGACCTTCTCCCCGTCTTTCCACGAGAAACAATCAATACCTTGGTATTCCCAGAAGGCTGGTTCCATGTTTGCCACGCTCACGGAGTCATCTGCTTGGACGACCTCAATTTCATCGTCCACCCACTGGATAAGCTGTTGATGCATGGTGGATGGGACACAACAGTTGGCATGAATCCGGCCCCGCCCAAGCAAAGCAGTCGTAGGCCCCTTTACCTTCGATGACAAAGAAGGTAGTGAGCGCGCGTTTTGGATCCAACCATTAAATCCACGTGAGCGCATCCCTTGGTGTCCGAAGGGTTCCGGCGAAATCATTCAAGATTATGCTTGTAGGCGTCGATCGCTCGGGCCCATGCCAAGTTTCCGAAGGTGGTGTACGACATTACGTTGACTGTCGCTCCACCGTCGACAAACATCTTGGTCAATGGCTTGCCATTGACGTATCCTCTCAAGTACAGCGGCCTCATATGTCGATTCTTGGCCGGCTTGTCGAAGATTGCCTCGCTTGGCCAGCACCAGTTGTGCCATCATCCCTTCGGTCTGCTCGTCATCGAAGGAAGCTTCCTCCCCGCATAACCCGGTAGCGGGAGCCATGAACTCGTTCGGCGCAGAAAGTATACCATGCATGTTGGAGCCGAACGCTTCGATCCTTCGGTTGGTCCTTGGGGCGCCACACCGCTTTGTTTGGATCCCGGCCTTGCCTCGGTTCACGGTTCCTCAAGCGCTGGACCCGTCTTTTCTGACTCTTGCGTAGGCCGGGGCGGACACCACCGCCCCTTCGCCAGATGTAGTCGTCCTCGTCCTCTTCTTGATCAGCCCACCTTAGATCAGCTTGACGCTTCCTAGGGTGATCGATGACTTCAATTTTTTGGCGCCGATCCCCATTAGGGTGGATCCTTCCAATTCTCTCGTGGACGGATCGGCGATTGGCAGTCTCCTGCCTGTACTCAAAATACCTGTCACTGCATTCAGGACAGTTCTTCAACGTGGGCAGCTTCAAACCCTCATTCCAGCAATGCCTGAAGAAGGCACATCCCCAGTGTGCGCGCTCCTGCTCGCGCGTGTATTGCTCTTGGTCCCTTCTGTGTGCCTCTTCTTCGGCTCTACGCTTCTCCTCCTCGTAGTGTTGCTTCGGTAGCGCTCTTTCTCCATCGGCGGCGCCGCCACTTGTTGAGGAGGATGCGCGAGGTCACCCCGGGCTTGGCTCCGGATGACTCCCCAATTTCGATGTGACTCTTGAGAATGCGGGGGGGCTTCACCGTGCACCTGTTCCGCAGTCACTTGGCGCTCCGGGTCTCTTGCTCCATCTTGTCTAGCCCGGGCCGAGGTCAAGACCTTGACCTTTCCCTTCTCCTCGGCCGTTATCATGTTAACGAGAAAAGCCCACCATGTTCGAGGGAAGGGGTGGCCATCCAGCTTCATTTTGTTGTCGAACTTAAGGTGCCCTTCCTGGGTGGCCTTCTGGATCCTCATCCTGAAGACCCTGCAATCATTGATGGAGTGTGAATCCCTGTCGTGGAAGCCACAGTAACGTTTTCCTTTAACTCCATCGGGCCGAAGCATGGAATGCCCCTCAGGCAGTTTGATTCGGCCTTCCTTCACCAAGAGTTCAAACAGTTTGTCAGCCTTCGTGATATCAAAATCGTAAGTGCCCTTGGTCTGTTTGACCCAGCGCTGATTCATCGTCAAAGGCTCCTTCCCCCACATGATCTCTGCTGCGGCCACATCCAATTCATCATCGAATCCTCGAACGGATCCGCCTTGTCCAAGAACCGGTTGTAGACGTCGGCCGACATCATGCCGCTTGCCAAACTTAGCATCCTTCTTGAAGCCATACGCCCGGTTGCTCATCGGTGATAGCTTCGCGATAGGCGGCCCAGTTCTCAAACTCCATCCCGAACAATTTCTCGCGTACGGCGGCGGCGCATCCCGGCGACGGCCATGTCGCCCAACCGGTCATCCGGCAAGTTAAGCGAGAAGCACATGCCTTTAACCTCCCCGAATCTTCCGAGAAATTCTAGCGGCATCTCGCCGTGCCTCTCGCTTCGGGGTGGCAAGGTCGATCAACTTTTTCTCCGAGCTGCCACCGAAATAATGAGCGTGGAATTTCCGCTCCGGATCCTTCCATTTGCAAACCGATTCGGGGGGTAGGGACGAGAACCACTTGAACGCCGGACTGTCGCTGATGCGGGGAAGTAGCGGACCCCGAATGTTTCTTCACCGAGCATTCCCCGAGCTGCATGAGGTAACGAGCGATGTGCTCCACCGTGCTCGTGTCGTCTTGCCCTGAAAACTTCGTGAACTCCGTTGGCGGCTTCACCCTTGGCGGCAAGAGCACGTTGTAGTACCATTCTGGGAACGGCGGCTTATAGGCGGGTCCCTGCATTTTTGGCTTGAGGCCGAACCGATTTTGCATCAATTCGGCCATCTTCTCGCGCCGGGGCGTCATCCTCTTGTGCGCGCCGCACTCGGCGCGTATCCCGGATGCGGGATGGCGTCAAATGCTCCATAGTTTCCCACCTCATGGTAGCCTCCGTCGTACAAGTTCCTCGCGCGGCCGGTTGTTCGCCGGAGCAATCCTGTGGCCGGAAGCAAGTGGGGCTCCAGGCGAGCCGAACACTAGATCTCCATACGTAGGCTGGTACGGATTCGGCTGTTGCACAGGCGGACCCGTGCCGCTCTCGCGGTGGTGGGCTGGATTGGCTGCCCTCCTGAAGCTTGTAGTGGGGGCTGAACTGGCTGACCCCCAGCGCCCTGCGGAGGAGGCTGGAACGCTTGACTTCCAGAGCTCTGAGGAGGAGGCTGCTGTGGCTGGCTTCGTAACGGTGGTTGAGAGCTTGACTCGCCCAGCTCCACGGTGCCCCCCGGATGGGTGCCTTGTTGAACGCTTGTTCCATGCCGGGCCAAAGACGGCCACCATCATCTCGCCGGAGCGCACCGAGGAAAGCTTTTTTGTGCTTGCTAAGCATGTAGTCCGCAGATTCCGGAATACTCGCATGCACTCCTCTTTCTCCCGCCGAGCCGTGGTATCGCTCTCCCCCGGTAGCAACACCCCGGGCATCTCGTTCTTCAAGTATGGGACGCCGCTTCTATTTTTCTTGAATGACAAGCAGACATTTCGCCGGAACCGGTCCATGACGTCCGGGAGTTGCCTGCCGCTCCTCGGGAGAGAGATCTTCAAGGTTGACGTCCATGATGTCCCCGATTTCGGGCATCTTGAATCTATTTGGTCGTGGTCCCACCGGGCGTGCCAAAAAGTGTGTTGACGCAAAAAGTGCACCGGCGCCAAAACACACACGGCAAGTCGAACAAGCCGGCTTGACACGCGCAAAGAGTAACAAGACGTGCCGATCAATTTTTCCCGAAAATTAACAAAAGACAAAGCGGTTAGATACCAAAGCTTGGAACTTGCCGGTGGTACCGCACGGTTCCATATTTACGGCTAAGAAGCCAGATGGGATGACACATAGCTATAGAAAGCTATTTGCCAATGAACTAAAACCATTCGGGAACTTGCAAAGGGAAACAGTAATATTGCCGAATGGATGACGTAAGCATGACAACGATCGGTCTTTGTTTGAAAAAGGATGCACATGCACGAGGCCATGACTGATCCCCATGAAGATTAGCATTAAATAAATGAATAAAGTAAAGCACGGACATGATCATGTAGTAAACAAGCATGCATAGATCCAAAGCACTAGTCTACCGCATGTCTAGGTACTTTAAAACCCGTCGGGTACAATATCAAGCAAATCTATCCACCGTATGATACAACTTGCATGAAGACCGTACCACTTTCCACAAATAGATCTATCCACCGCATGATACAATCTAAATATGGAAAGCTAAAAGCATACATCATTTAAAGCATGAATAACGCACGTGTTCTACTCGTGAAGAAACATAACCGAATACGGCCGAACAAACCGATTCGGGGTCCATGAAGAAGGAACAAACATTACCAAGTAAATAAATCTATCAGATTGATTTGGGATCTAATCCACCGGATGACTAGCTCCAAAGCAACCCAAAAACCTGCATCTACCGCATGATACCCGGCTCTTTCAAGATTTATACAAACATTAGCAAGCTTGAACCCGCAACACGTAACAACCTAGATTGATTCGGTTTCGGCTATCGGAAAGCACAAGATCCACGTGTTAAAATACAAACTCGACTCGTACAAGGATCCCAAAAGGATGAAGCCGATCCAAATCTATCTAGATTGGGCAAAAGTGTGTTACATGAATTTAAACATAAAGTAAAACTCAAAGTAACACGGGGTAACTTAATGAATCTATTGGATCTTGCCAAAATCCAATAGAGCCGATAACTAGCTTCAAGCTAGATCTTAGCCTACCGCATGGCTCATGACCTAACAAGAAACCCTCTTGAACCAAGCTTGAATCTACCGCATGACACGAAGCATGGTAACAAGACTACTTGCATCAGATCTAAATCCACCGCATGATACTAGACATGATACAAGGTTGCGGTACTCACGGAGGTCAATGGATCGATGAACCCTCTCGAAGAACTCGACGACACGACAAAGGACTCTAGGGTTTGGCGTAAGGCCGGTGTGTATTGAAGAATGATTGTCCTTGTTACATACATTCGGGGGTCATATTTATACCCCGTCAAGTACAACTTCGAATGGATTCGTTGCCTAACTTATCTCTAAGCTTGATTGCCTATCCATCCATTCGTTCTCCCCGATTGAGCCACGTCACCGTCCAATCCCGCAAAATCGCTCTACCGTTCCTTTGCCAACCGGGAGCAGGATAGCCGACCGAAGATCTCTTTGCCGAATATCTCGAAAAGATCCTTCCTTCCACCGGACGGACTCTTTATCGAACGGGACCCACAAGTTAGACTCCTTACCAAATTTTGGTGTTAACGATACCGCCACCTCCACAAAATAATAACTTCTAGTACAGGGTTGGTGGGCTAGTGTCACACCCGTTTTTCTAAAGAAAAATGAAGTGGATAACTATATGTATGGCATGATCTATTTTCATATATACGGGGACATATAAGTGAATACGAAACAGTATCACGTAAGAAAGAAAAAGGAGATTATCGAGAGATTTACACTTAATCCCGGAAACGAAGGCACCAAACTCAACAAGAAATGGACGGGGGTCGCGTACGACTAGAACTCAACAACATCTTTAACAAACTCCGAAGTAGCTTCCTTTTTCGAACAACATTGTTAATAGTAAGTGTGAGCACATGTCTTACTCTCCAAGTGTGGGGAAAGTATGAATGTAAAGTGTCACACTCGAAATTTCCAATTTCGGGATGTGAATAGAAAGAATAATTAAATAAAGATTTTCTCATAATTTTAAAACTTTTCCAACATTTAATTTCTTTACAAGAAATATAATATAGGGAAAAAATCTTTGTTAGATTTTTCGAATCAAATAAAAAGTTGTGAGTGTTGCATTCATGCCAATGCATCTTGGTGTTTGTTGAGTGCAAAAGGTTTCAAAAATGCGTTTAGGTCTTTGTCCAAATCCTTCGAGAATTTTTCGGATTTTTTCGAAATTTATTCTCATTTTCTTTTGAGCTATTTCTATTTATTAGAGGGCTCTTAAATCTTTTTCATCAGATCCAAAGACTTTATTCGGATAGCTCATGTCCCAATGTGTCTCCGGAATTTTCCTGGAATTTTTGGGAATTTTAGAATTTTTTCCGTGGCTTTATTGATTTATCTAGATATTTACGGATTTATCTTTGCACATGAAAATATTTCAAAAAAAAACATTCCTTTCCTACCATATCGAGCCCAAAGGTCCGACCCCTATCCGCCCGCCCGGCCCAAAGCAAGTCCGCGCGAGGCCCATCTTGGCCATTGCCGCCGGGCGAGTAGGCTAGCGGCCGCGACCAACCTCGGCGTGCGTGTCAAGGCGGGCGCGAGCCTCGCACACCTATAAAGGGCGAGGCCCCGGCCTCCCGCGTGCCCTAGACGCCACCGCCGCCCGTATCGCCGCGTGCCGAAGCCGCCTCCGCCGCCCGCATCACCCCCCGTGCAGCCGCCCGCCGGAGCACCGAGCCGCCGCCGGCCGTTCGCCGATTCGTCGTCTCCCGGAGCAAAACGACACCGCCACGAGCTCGCCCGCACCGCACCGAAGCCGACGCACCTCTTCCCCGCACCGAGGTCCGCTAGAGCGCCGCCCACACCGAACCCGAGCAGCCACCCGAGCTCCGCCCGCCGCCGTTTTCCGGTCGTCTCCGTCCGTCTCCGCCCGCGGTGAGCGGCTCCCCCGAGCTCCGCTTCCTCTCTTTTACCTCCCGTGCCACCCAATTGAAGCCCTAGCTTCCCGGAGTTGCCGCCGTTTGGAACGTGCGGACCCACCGACCTCCATCTCCATCATCCGCCGTGCGCCAAAATCCGGCAGCTCTTGTCCTTCTCCGTCGCCGGTGAGCGGCTTCACGAGTTCCCCTTCACTTCCTCTCTCCGTTCCGCGCTTCACCCGAGCCTCTAGCCGCCCATAGCGCCGGTGACATCAACGCCGGGAGCTCCCATGTCGTGCATGTGTATCCATCTCGTGCTAAGCTTGAAGAAGATAAAGGCTGTTTTGTGATTAGATCCCCGGAGAAAAAGAAAATCCCCACCTATGATGTGTCTTGTAACTTTTGTGGAAAACCCAATACGTAAATCCCACCTTTCACACGAAATCCAACCCGAGTCTTTTTTCAGATCTAACCATGTCCTTTATCTTTTTTCGCGAGCATTGTTGGATGTGCCTTGCTAATCTTATCGGCTAGTCCCCGTTGTCTACGAGTTAATCTCGTTTAAGTCCTTACAATCTTGTTTTACTCATAAAATCTTTGTTTTAGCTCCGATTTAATCCGTTCAAATTGCGTTAGGTTCACAATGACATAAAGTGCACGTTAGTAGTGAGTTTTCATCATGTGTGTTTTCTGAAAATTAATTTGACATTAATTTTTCTTAATACCTATTAAACATGTCTTTTCCAAATAGAATCTATATAGAGCTACATACCATTTATCATAATCAATATTAATTTGATTAATTTTTATTTCACATGCTTTTATAAATAAAATTTAATTACATCTTTATCTTAGTTTTTCAACAAATATTAATTTGTTTAATAATTTAATTAACCTTTTCTAATTAAAATTTGATTAGGTTCTTTCTACGGTTTTGCAAATAAAGTTTAACTTGAATTAATTTCAACTTAGGATGCTTTTCTTTATGAAATATCCTGTCATATGTTTTGCTAATTAAAATAACCCTAGTACATAGTCTTTTGTGTTTCACATATGCAATGCGTTCGTTAGACGTTCTTTACCAAGCTCTATTTCGGTGTGATCTTTCCGGCCTTGGTCAATCTTCCACAAACATCTCCTTAAAGCTAGACGAGCCTATCCTTTAATGCGTTCTTTAAAAGCTTTTCTTTTGATTGGTGCTTTGTTCTTAGTTTGTTTGTTTGTCTACTTTGTATGCTTGTCCGATAATTGATGCGCTCAGAGTGAACGTCGTTCGAGAAGTTTTGAAAAGCAAGAAGTGAAGATTCTGAGCAACTACCCTTTGGTTAAAGGCAAGTGTGTCCTTGATCTTTTGTCCTAAGAATTATATTTAATCACTCATTGCATTTCTTGCATTAATTTTGATGGGTTCCTATTAAGGATTATGACTAGTTTCTTTTTACCATTGCCTTGTATAATCGGGTTGTTTAATTAATCTTTATGGTAGATCTTGCTTAGTCTAGGAACAAGCCCGGCAAGCGCCCCGAACCTCGCGCTTTTGAGTCAATGGTACTAGCATCCCCACTATGTCGACCTCGGTGACTATCATTGTGTCACTTGGCCACTTTGTGGATGTCCTTGGCGCTCGCCTCGGCCGCCGAGCCCCACCCATTTGGTCTTGTTGTGCACTAGTAATGTCATAACCATCTTCTTCATCCCGTGGCGCGAGTCTATAGTCCTCGTCAAAATTATCCCGTGAATTAATAGTCAAGGGAATTACAATAACTACTTTAGCCCATTGTAATATCATTGGTTATTGGTAAACCATTAACATAAATAGAAAATTCAAGTAACCAAAAAATTAGTGCGGGCAAAGCGACCATACCATTTTAAAGAGCAGAGATGAAGTCGCCTCGATTGCCGATGAGGTACTTATTCAACTTGGAGAGAATATGCGGATGTGCATAGGAACAAGAGCAAAACTAAATGTAAGAGTCAATCTAAAGGGAAATGCTAAGTATGTATACAATCGACGGATAAGTATGTCCACATGTACTTACACAAAGGAGCCACCGCATACCCCGCAATTCCCACAAGTATAAGTATATTTATACGCATTTATATAAAAGGAAAACCATACTCACGCATACCAAATTATGTTATTACTGAATTGTTGTTAATTTTACAATTATTACCGAGTTGGTAGAATGCATTTACCGAATTGTATGACATTTTTAGAGCGGCATACCATAAACTCAAATCCTAGATTCGCCACTGACCTTCGCACTGCCGGAGCGGAGGGATCTCTACTCCTCATCGCTGCCTGCTCGCCGTCACGTCCTCGTCCTCGCGTCGACCTCGTGGCTGGATCCCTCCTCCTCCTAGTCGTCGTCGTCGTCATCTGGATCCCTCCTCTAGTCGTCGTCGTCGCCGCCGCCGCCGTTGCCGGGTCCCTCCTCTTGATCTCGCCTGTCGGGAGGTGTGGTGCGCGTCGTGCCGAGCGTGGTGTGGCACGCGTCTCGGCCGAAAGGGTGTAGCGTGGGTCCGTAGCGAACATGGCCTCATATTCCATGAGTTCGAATTTGATTTTGGTGATTCATGACAACATGATCTTTGGGACTAACCTTATTGTTTTAGCATGTCTTTGTAGACAGTTCTAGGTCCCAAGGATGCAAGAAAACTACATGCAAAAATTAGAAAAACAAAGGTCAAAACCGAGCAAGAAAAGGAAAAGAAAAGACACGCGTCGGATGAACCGACGGTCCCTCATTTACAAGCGTCGGTGCAATCGTCGGACGAGTTGGTGCACCGGGTCAAACCCTAGGTACCATCGCATGAACCGACGGTCCATTATTTAGTAGCGTCGGACGAGTTGCGGAGGAAGAGCAAGGAAGATAGTAGCACCGGATGATCCGACGGACCGAGTGGGGACCCCGTCGGTCTATCCGACGCTCGGCTTGAATTCATACGAGAGATGCGCCGAGACGAAGCCTTCGAAGCACGGGCCGATCCGACGCCTTGGTCGGGGTGAAGCGTCGGTTTATCCGCCGGTCGGTTGGAAGCTAACGAGAGGCGGTTTGAGCGCGGAGTCTTCAAAGACCGGATGATCCGATGTAGCGTCGGTGCATAGCGTCGGAGCAGTTGTGTCAGAGAACCTCAACGGCTACGTGACATGGGGGGCACCGGATGAACCGACGCCCTGGAAAAGCATAGCATCGAATCATCCGACGGTACCTTTTTCAGAAGCTTTTAGCCAACGGCTAGTTTGATGCCTTGGGCTATTTATGCCCCCTCCACTCACCCATTTGAGGTTGCTGGATTATGTGGAAGTGCAGAGGAGTTCAAGACACATTGAAGATCATATCCAATCCATCCAAGTGCTTAATTGCTCATCCTTAGACTAGTACATGCTTTGTGTATGTGCTTAGTGCTAGGCTTAGCTTAGAGTTGAGTGAGTGCAAGGTTGTGCCAACCTTGTGAGGTGATTCTTGAGTGAATCCAGTTGTACAAGGTTCGCCGGAAGCCTTGGGGCCTAAGTGGCTCACCGGCAATCGTCATCGACCCTCCGGCTTGGTGTGGAGCGGCGAGGACACTTTGTGTGGGGAACGTGGAGACCCCCTTCCTTGGTGGAGAAGCTCCTTAGTGGAGGCGGCATCAAGGTGACCAAGGGAGCTTCGCAAGTGCCTAAGTGGCTAGCCTTTGTGGCCAGTCAAGTGGTCCTCTTGGGAGAGACTTGGTGACCGGGAAGAAATACTCTTGTGTGAGTGCTTCAACAACGTGGACTAGGGGTGGCTTAGTGCCTACCGATACCATGGGATAAATCGCGTGTCAAGAGTTTGCTTCCTCTCATCCCCTTTTCGTTTCCGCATTTACTCTATTGCAATCTTTGTTTGCCTTTACTTTCCTAGAGTAGTATCATGCTAGGATTGGCTATAGGTTGCAAACCTTGTTTTGGGATGGGAGTTTTACACTAGAACGACCCTAGTTGCACATCCGGATAGTATGTTCTAGTTTACTTTTGTGTAAAATTAGTGAAGCCATAGGTTAAGGTTTTAAGTTGCCTAATTCACCCCCTCCCCCTCTTAGGCTAACGAGCATCCGATTCCTTACAAGTGGTATCGGAGCAGGGGACTCACTTCCTTCACAAGGAAACACCAATTCGATTGGTAAATTGTGAAAACCAACTCATTGGAACAGTTAGGCTTCACCGCCTAGTGAGTTTCTCTATAGAGGAATGAAGGGGGTGGATACCTTAGGTTTGGCTCCACATTTCGATGGCATGGGCTATCCTCGGTGGATGGTTCTCATGGAGGCCTATCTCCAAGCAAGGGACCTTGATGTTTGGAGAGTCACCGCCGAGGGCATGAAAATGGTACTACAAAGGAAAAGCAATTTGATGTGATTGCTAATAGTATCATTTTGTCCTCACTAGATGTAGGCGTTTTCAATAGAGTTTTTACTTGTGAAAATGCTCATGAGCTATGGAAAACCATCAAGGAGCAAAATGAGGGTTCAAAAGAAGTTGCTAATGAACGCTATGGTTGTCTCCTCGAGGAATTCAATAGCTTTAAGCAACTTGCTAATGAAAATGCCGAATCTATGTACTCACGCCTAAATGTGCTTGTCAATGAGATCAATGCTTTAGGTGTGAAGGAAATCTCGGACTTGAACATCAACCGCAAGATCCTTCAAAGTCTTCGGAAGCCCGATTATGACTTGGTGAAGGCAATCATCTACGAGAAGAAGCTCGAAGATTTGAAGCCATCGCATATCTTGAGGAGCAAGATCATGGCACATCGGCTTCAACTCATGCCCAAGTCAAAGAAGGAGCCCCAAGAAAAGCCCCAAGAACCATCCTCTCCAACTACAAGCCATGCTCTCTCAAGCCGACAAGAGAAAATGTTGAGTAGGATGGCTACTCATGGAAGCTCAAGCGAAGATGATGGTGATGATGGTGACGATGGAGATTCCTCAAGTGATGAAGAGGTTGAATCCATGGTGGCCGAGTACGTGAAGAAGGTCTTCAAGTATGTGAAGAAACTCAACATGTACGGCTACAACGTCCACTTGAGAGAAGGGCGTCATCATCAACACATCAAGTTCACCAAGATCAAGCACAAGCCCAAGAGGAAGGTGGTGAAGGAGAGAAGACCAAGGCAAGAAGCAACTTTCGCCGTCCGTGAATGGACAATTGGTGGAGGATCAAGTTCTTCTAGCTCAAGCAATGAATCAAGAAAGAACTTCACCACCCGCTTCATGCAAGGTCCTTCATCATCACAAATGTGCCTTATGGCCAAAGGTATGGAAAGCAATGCAAGTGATGATGAATCCGACACCATCTCTCTCAATGATCTTGTTGAGCTAGTCCATGAGCAAAAAGGAATGCTTGAAAAACAAGCTAATGAAATTAAAGAACTCAATGCTCTCAATGATCTTAGTGACACCCTTGCTACAAATTATGAACATTTGTTGTGAAAATTCAAATTGCTTAGCAAGGAGTGTGAGGAGCTAAAATCTAAGCTTGAGAGCAATGAGACTAAAACAAGTAATTCCTTTGAGCTTGATGAAACATCTATCCCTTGCGCAATTCCTATCTCCAAGGTAGATGCTTCAACTTCTTGCATTGATTTACTTGATGAATCTTGCTCACTATCTTGCCATGAGAATGTTGTTGTAGAAACATGTGATTATCTCATAGGCAAGGAAAATGATGAGCTCAAGCAAGAAGTGAAATGGCTCCGAGAGAGGTTGGCAAACTTGATGGGCAAGGGCAAGAACGATGAAGAACAAGTGGACATCTCTCAAGACATGAAGAGCAAAGTCCAACCTTCTCAAGATAACCGTGATCCCATGGTGAAGAAGCTTGAGAAGGGTGCAACCGTGACTTGCTACAAGTGTCATGGAGAAGGGCACAAGTTCTACAAATGCCCTCAATTTGTTAAGAAGATGGACAAGGGCGCAAAGAAGAAGTTGAAGCCCACCATCAAGAGCTCCCTCATCTACACCAAGCCCAACCGCAAGAACAAGACCAATAGCAACACTTATGTCATCAAGAAGAAGGCAAATGGCAAGGTGGTTGCACACAAGGTTGGGAAGATGAAGGAAGAGCGGGGTTGGAACCAACCCATTTGGGTGCCCAAGGAAGTCATCACCAACATGAAGGGGCCTCAAATGGTTTGGGTTCCAAAGGCCGCTTGAAGGCCTTGAGAGCGGGGACTTGGGAGGTTTGGCACAATCAAGATGAGAAGATTCAAGCCTATAAGCCAAGCTTGCAAATTGGACATGTGTTGCCCAAGTTCCCGGTTAAGGTAATGGAAACTAGTACCTATCTTTTGCATCATTGTAGCTCCATTGCCTTGTTTAGGTTGCATTTGTTGCAATATTTACATATGGTAGGTTGCTTGTGTCATGTGCTAACCCATCGGTAATCTACATGGTTTGGTTAGTGTGTAGGAAATCTACACTTGTTCTTTCATGGTGCATGTTTTCATATATACTCTTTGCATCATGAGCAAGCTATAGGGTTAGCTTCCCTTTTGTTTTCATAATCAATGTGCATACATTTGGTTGCTGATTCAAACACTAAATGCACACATTTAGGGGGAGCTCATCCTATGGTTTGGTTATGGGACTAACATTGTTTAAAGCTTATCTTATGTAGTCCCTTAGCGACGCGTTCCGGTGCGGTGTTTCATTCTAAGAGAATGACATTTCACTCTCAATATGATCTAACATCTCTAAAAGAGTAAATATAGCAATATGAGCCTCATGCTATTGAGTCATGTCCTTGTGAGCTTATGTCTCTATATAAGTTCAAACGCAATGAACTCATACATTCCTAACCCTTGTGGTACCCCAAGTGTCTTTTATGCAAGCTTCTTCCAAGTGGTGTCACCTAGTGATATCATTTCCAAGTGGCTCATCTCAATGTGGTGCCAACAAGGTAGAGAGGATCAACCCCCGGAGGTATGCAATGATCAAAAGATTACAAGTGATATCTACAAGTGGTAATGTAACAAGAACCCATTTGTTTTATCTCTTGTCCTTTAAGCTACCTCCTTGCATGATATGATCTAAGCTTCCTTGTCTTTCACGTTTATAGTTGTGCACTTGTTTCTCACTACCCTTGTCTTACAAGTGGTATCCTTTTGTGCACACACTTAGGGGGAGCTTAGGTTATATCATGATAGTCTCATGAGTTCATGATCCATCTTAGTTATTTTCACATGTGGTATCTTCATTGATATCATACATATGGATCATGGTTCATGCGACTTTCTCCCTTGCATCTAACTTTTCTCCTTGAGCTATGCTTGATTGGACTTGCTAGTTTCCTTGGACCCTTTTTCTTTGGGACATTTGGAGATTTTATTCCAAAGGGGGAGAATGTGGGACCAAAGCAAGCTTGTGGCTTAAGCTTACAAGTGGTTTCAAGGATACTTACAAGTGGTTTAAAGGATATGAGACCAAAGGGGAGAATATGAACATGAAGATCAAAAGGGGGGAAGTTTGATCTAGGGGGAGTTTGGATGATGGTAAGCATCCAAGCAAGTGTAACTGGTTCCAATTTTGTCAATTCTTGCAAATTTATGCTTACTTTGGTTGTGTTGTCATAAATCACCAAAAAGGGGGAGATTGTAGCGAATATGGCCTCATATGCCATTAGTTCGAGTTTGATTTTGGTGATTCATGACAACATGATCTTTGGGACTAACCTTATTGTTTTAGCATGTCTTTGTAGACATTTCTAGGTCCCAAGGATGCAAGAAAACTACATGCAACGATGATAAAAACAAGGGTCAAAACCGAGCAAGAAAAGGAAAAGAAAAGACACCGTCGGATGAACCGACGGTCCCTCATTTACAAGCGTCGGTGCAATCGTCGGACAAGTTGGTGCATAGGGTCAAACCCTACGTACCGTCGGATGAACCGACGGTCAATTATTTAGTAGCGTCGGACGAGTTGCAGAGGAAGAGCAAGGAAGATAGTAGCACCGGATGATCCGACGGTCTGAGTGGGGACCCCGTCGGTCTATCCGACGCTCGGTTTGAATTCATACAGAGACGCGCCGAGACGAAGCATTCGAAGACCGGCCGATCCAACGCCTTGGTCGGGGTGAAGCGTCGGTCTATCCGATGGTCGGTTGGAAGCTAACAAAGGCGATTTGAGCGCGGAGTCTTCGGACCGGATGATCCGACGTAGCGTCGGTGCATAGCGTTGGAGCAGGTTGTGTCGGAGAACCTCAACGCCTACGTGACGTGGGAGGGGCGCCGGATGAACCGACGCCCGGAAAAGCATAGCGTCGGATCATCCGACGGTACCTTTTTCGGCGCCTTCTAGCCAACGACTAGTTTGATGCCTTGGGCTATTTATACTCCCTCCACTCATTTGAGGTTGCTTTGGATTGTGTGGAAGTACGAGAGGAGTTCAAGACACATTCAAGATCATATCCAATCCATCCAAGTGCTTAATTGCTCATCCTTAGACTAGTACATGCTTTGTGTATGTCCTTAGTGCTAGGCTTACCTTAGAGCCGAGTGAGTGCAAGGTTGTGCCAACCTTGTGAGGTGATTCTTGAGTGAATCCAGTTGTACAAGGTTCACCGGAAGCCTTGGGGCCTAAGTGGCTCACCGGCAATCGTCATCGACCCTCCGGCTTGGTGTGGAGAGGTGAGGACACTTTGTGCGGGGGACGTGGAGACCCCCTTCCTTGGTGGAGAAGCTCCTTAGTGGAGGCGGCATCAAGGTGACCAAGGGAGCTTGGCAAGTGCCTAAGTGGCTAGCGTTTGTGGCGAGTCAAGTGGTGCTCTTGGGAGAGACTTGGTGACCGGGAAGCAATACTCTTGTGTGAGTGCTTCAACAACGTGGACTAGGGGTGGCTTAGTGCCTACCGATACCACGGGATAAATCGCGTGTCAAGAGTTTGCTTCCTCTCATCCCCTTTACGTTTCCACATTTACTCTATTGCAATCTTTGTTTGCCTTTACTTTCCTTGAGTAGTAACATGCTAGGACTGGCTATAGGTTGCAAACCTTGTTCTGGGATGGGAGTTTTACACCGGAACAACCCTAGTTGCACATCTAAGTAGTATGTTCTAGTTTACTTTTGTGTAAAATTAATGAAGACATAGGTTAAGGTTTTAAGTTGCCTAATTCACCCCCTCCCCCTCTTAGGCTAACGAGCATCCGATTCCTTACGGGGTCGTGCCGAGGGGGGAGGTGAGGGGGACGAATGCGAGGGGGAGAAAGTGGCGGCGGCGGCGCGAGGGAAGGGTGGGAGGAGACTCGCGTGATGGAGGCATCCTTCCCTACTAAGTACTAACCAAGCACGTGTGGGCTTGTGTGGGCCTTAAAACAAGTAATTTAGCTCGTATCACCAAGCAAACTAACTCATAAATCATAACAAATATATTCACATCGACATGCATCGGCGGGGCACATCACCAAAATAAGACCGCATAGTCGGGCACATCACCAAACTAGATTGTTGCTACAAGGGAACTAGTTAGCTAGCTAGATGGCTTCTTTTGTCTTTCGCCTCAAGTTCGGCTAGCCTTGTCTCTAGTTTTGTAACTATTTCTCGCCACTCAACATTCTTCTTTAGAAGTTCAATCTCCTGCCTCTTTTGTGCGGCTTTAAGCTGCTCATCCGCTTGTCAATTCCTTTCCATATGTAGTCAATGGCATCACGAGTAACGGCTCGGTCCTATAACAATGGAAAAAATTATATTGATGCAAGCTTCATAACGGTTGTAATTTACGGGAAAGTCGTTTCAGCTCTAATCGGTTTCAAAACTTGCTCGATTCTCAACGGCCGATTCCTTGAGCTTGTTGACTTCAATCCAAATCCGTCAATTTCATGTGCAACAACTTCCTACAACAAATGGAAATTGATGCATTAGAACAATTGATCGGTGAAGATGTGAAAGTCCAAGGACAAATCTCATGCGTGATTGTTTTAGAACTTGCCTCATGGTGTTCGAGAATCGTCACCGAAGTTGTTGCCGGAGTTGTCGTCCGAGTCGTTGCCGGAGTCGTCACCGAAGGGGATGAGGTCTACAAGCACCACTCTTCTACCCGGGTCGTCGCCGGAGGAGTCCGCGCTCACCTCAATGTGCTTGGAGCACTTCAACGCGTTGAGGAAAAAATCCTCGCCTCTCCATGGCGGGTGTTGACGGATAAAAGACGTATCCCTCTACGATCCGCAAGCGTACGGACCCCACACCTTTTTCACCACGGGATTCCCAAGGTTCTTGTCAATCCGCGGAGCAAGGGGATTACAAGCGTTCGATCAACAACGACACACTAGCTACTAAAACCCTAACTACTATTATACTAGAAAACACTAAACTACACTAGAGAGAATGATAAACGATCAAGATAGAAGACACTCGCCCACGGGTCTACGATACTAGAGCATGCAATCGCTTAAAGACATGAAAACCAATCTAATCTATCGGGGATGTGGCCACGGTTTCGCCCTTTCCCTCCTCTCGTACCGTCACTACGCGAAGGTATTCATGACTAGACCTTTGATGGACACGGCGTATTGAATGGATCCAAGGAAGCATTGAGGCCTATACTCCCTTTACGGTACGGTTGCAAGCCATAAGCATTAAAGTATATTCAACACAAGATGATAGATAGATAAACCGACAAAGTGCGATTACATCTCACGATCGATTACAACCCATGGACGAATGAGAAGATTACCCCATCAAGGTGCCGATCATGGCACCGTTGATCATGGTTTCCCTTCCGCCGTGTCTTCCTCCTTCTCCACGAGAGGGTGCTTCCTTCGAGGTGGTTGATCTCCCGCCGGAGATCCTCCTCCTCTCTCTCTAGCTTGTGGATGGCCTTCGGTGCGAATAACTCCTCCTCTCCGTGTTGGCGGCGCGTCGGGGGTTTTAGGGTCGAAGATCCTTCGAGGGCAAGGAAGACGGGACCGAACCGGTGCCGAAGTGGGCCGGGCCGCCCGCCCGGGCCGGCCGGCCCGAGCCCGGCCGGCCCGGTTCGGTCGCCCTTTTTGCTCCGTGGGTCCTCCCCGCACTTATCTACTTTGCCCCCTCCACTTGGATGATTTTGACGCCGTTATCCTCGCGATCAAGATGGAGGCTCTCTTTGCATGAAGTTTGATTTTTTACGCTTCAATCCCGGGGGTGTTCCTCGTAGCACTTCGGTCCTCACCACCATTGGAAGTAATTTCAGCGAGCTCATGAACACGAACAAGACTCCATGAATGCTCCTTTGAACTTATTGCGAATCCGTCCTTTATGTCCATGTTTTCCTACATAAACATAACACTTCCAAATGCATGCACAAAGATGAACTTGTTATATGATTAGTGTGCCTAGTGGCGGGTTAGTTCCATAATCAAATCCAAATCAAAGTGTAATGAATATGCTAGGTGCACCAAAATACACCGTCAACATCTCCCCCACACTTAGCTCTTGCTCGTCCTCGAGCAAGTACTCGTAAAAGAACTTCGTCCAAGGAGTGTAATCGTGTACCACTTATCCTTCTTCACAAGTTAGTCAATCCCTTTATCTTTAATACATAAACACAAAGTAATGATAATCAAACATAAACATGGGCGTTTAGAATTTTTACCACGTCGAGATTTACCCCACAACTCAAACTCTTCACTCGAAGCTTTCAATTTCAGCCATACTTACTTCTTTGCTTCCATCGGAGGGTTTTTATGATTTTCAAAACAAAAATTCCTGCAACAAGTATTAGACAAAAACCTTTCTCCAAGCTCTCTCAAGTCACTCATATGAAGTGGCTATCCTAACCAAATTTTATAAAACTCTCACCTCCCATTAATCTCTCATATATCATGTAAAAGTGGAGCTATAGGTAGGGCTAGCGCAATCAACACAAGTATTGTCAAACTAAGAACTTCCTCTAATGGTTGTCTACCTTTCAAAGCCAATGATCATGAGAATTAACCATATGTAGGGATATCAAGGATGAGAAGATTTAGAATGGTGGACATGTGCAAGGGCAAAAGAAAATTGTGACTTCAAGGCACCAATGATGTCCTCGTTGTCGGATTGCACATGGTTGGAAATAGAGTAAAAGTTTCGTCTCACAATCAACGTGACATCCTTCCTTACACTTTATTTTTTTTCTTTTCTTTCACTTGATCCATCCCTCTCATACCTTTATTGCTAACTCATCTTTCTCTTTTTTTTTCTTTTTTTTCTTTGATTCACATATGATTTTTTCTTTCTTTCTTTCTTTCTTTTCCATACACATACTTTTTCTCTTTATTTTTTGTCTCTCTTGACAACTTTTCAAAGCTTTCAATTCTCTCTTTCCTCGCATGCATACAATCTGAAATTTTTAAATAAATCATGCTAGAGACGAGACGAAACTTTGAAAAATAGGTTGTGTTCAAGGAATACGATGTACAAAAGAGATGTATAGGGTTGGGTATGGAATCCGGCGATATTCATGACTTTCGTTGTGAAAGTCATGGACCGAATATACGACGAGGCTAGCAACAAAAGATAAGCACAAGGACATGATCATTGCTCGAAATTAAAACTCACCAAGAGAGAAGGGTCCTAGCCTAACTCATCGTGCTAATCATACTTATGGTGGAGCGAAAAAAATAAACTTGGCTTTGGATAGGAATTTTTTTCTTACCCTCAACTTGGAAAAAGAGGTTTTGCTAACCTTTATTACAAGGGTTTTAAAATAATTTTCAGAACTGAAATCCTCCAATTTTTAGCATCGAACATAGCACAACTAGCATGTGAAGCTCAAGATCGAAGTGCGGTATGGGTACTTTAAGTAGTAGCGATTCCACTAAGCACCACGGTAAACGATTTCAAACCACATACTTGTGTTCATATATCAAGAATCGAAGATTAAACAAACAAGTAAATAAAGATAAACAATACATAAAACATAAAGATATATATAAAGACTCTTTTTATTTGGTTTTCTTGACTCAACACTAATTTAATACACTTGCAAAAATTTTAAAACAGACTCAAAAACTAAAGACTCATTAAAACACTAAGACTCTCACATGAAGATTAAACCGAACCTAAACTTGAAGTTCAAAAGGTAAGGCTAGCGAGCTAGCTCTCCCCCACACTTAAAACATACGACGTCCTCGTCGTATCTTACAAAAATCCTAAGGGGAAAACCGGATCTAGTGGTACTTCAAGCAAGTTTTGCACCACTTGCCTCTCATGTTTCCAACCATGCCGAAAAGTTTGCGCACGTTACGGTTAAGGAACTTGTAGTCATCTTCAACTATGCGCTCCAAGTCCTCCATACGCCGCTTCATCGCTTCCATGGCTTGGAGACATTCGTCGGCCGACGTGTAGAGATCCGCGATGGATTGACGGCAAACTCGACAAGACACCGGATGCAATCCGAAGGGGTCGTCGTCGCCATAATCTCCACCGTTGTCACCACCGTCGTCGCCACCTCCATTGTTGTTGCCTTCGCCACCACCGTTGCCGTCGCCGTTGGGGCCTTCGGGAGTCCTTTCATAGGGCTCGCTCGCCCCAATCGTCATCGTCTCTACCGGCAGCCGCCCACGAGCTCGGGCTACGATCGTCGGAGTAGTCGCTATCCCCATAATCCTTAGGCTCCGGCGACACCTCCTTGTAATCCTTGCGCTCGATGCCTTGGAGGCGTGCCGACCTTCGAACGGGTGTAGGGACCTTCTCTCCTTCGACGGGGTTGCGAGATGCAAGAGCTCCGGTCGGGACACGTCCTCCGCAACGGATACGTGCGGTCCTCTTGACGGGTAGCTTGACCTCGCATCGCATCGCCTCCTCCATCGATGGCTTCTTGGCTTCTACCTTCAACTCTAAGCTTTTTGGAGGCTCAATGGCTGCTACAAGGGTGCAACACATTGCTTGAAAGGTTTGATTCTCGAGCTCCCAATTCGGCCAAATATATAGTCCTGAGAGAAAAGCCCTGGGAACCTTATTTTCCTTTTTTACACTTCCCTTAAAATTTTCCGACCAAACAAGGAAGTCAAAAAGGAGCAATTCGGGCGAAATTCGGGGACATCGGGCGTCGGGCCACCCCTGGGCCGGTCCGCTTGGGCCGGCCGGCCCACCCTGCCTCGGGGGCCGGGCCGGTCCGGTTTTTTGCACACCGCCCTATTTTTTCTTCCTCAGCCCATGGGAAAAAGTTGGCCCAGTTAATCTTCGCGAAAAACTCCAGAAAACTAAAAGAAAAATTATTTACAGAAGTTGATGCCTTGTTTTTCGTCCTAGGCGGGACGTTCGGGCTCTTCCTCCATGGTAAAGACGTCAACATGATGAATGGGCACGACATCGGGTTCGTAGTAAACCTTAAGCCGCTGTCCATTCACCACAAATTGATCGCCATTTATATCCATAATGGTTACCGCTCCGTTGGAGAACACCGAATGCACAACATAAGGTCCGTCCCACTTGCTTTGCAATTTCCCCTTTCCGAAGGTTTTAAACCTCGAATTGTAGAGGAGGACCTTATCTCCTTCTTTAAATTCTTTTTTCTTCAATCTTTTATCATACCACCTTTTGATTCTCTCCTTGTATATGCTTGCGTTTTCATAAGCTTTCAACCTCAACTCCTCTAGCTCGCTTATTTGAATTCTCCGTTTCACCACCGCGGCATCGAGATCAAGGTTCATCTCTTTAATCGCCCACTAGGCTTTATGTTCAAACTCAACCGGAAGGTGCCAAGCTTTTCCATAGACGAATTGATAAGGGGTCATACCTATCGGTGTTTTAAACGCCGTTCGATAAGCCCATAAAGCTCCGTCTAATTTCTTTGACCAATCCTTGCCTCCCTTCTCTATGGTTTTGTTAAGTATGCTTTTTAATTGCCTATTTGACGTCTCCGCTTGTCCGTTGGTTTGTGGGTGATAGGCCGTGGAGACCCTATGCTCGATTCCCAACTTGGACAAGCACTTTTTGAAGTTCTTCCGGTGAAATGAGTTCCTCCATCACTTATCAAGATTCTCGGTGTACCGAAACGGGGAAAAATCACGTTCTTGATCATAGTGATGGACTCCTCCGTGGAAGCTTTACGACATGGTATAGCCTCTACCCACTTGGATACATAATCAACCACAACAAGTATATACTCGAATCCAAATGAGTTTTTAAAAGGCCCCATGAAGTCTATGCCCCATACATCGAATATGTCGATTTGCAAGTTGTATTTCAAAGGCATAGAATTTCTTTGAGAGATGTTTCCGGTTCTTTGGCATTCGGGGCATGATGCAACATATCTTTTAGTATCTTCATGCATCTCCGGCCAATAGAATCCGCTCGACCATACTTTGGCTTCGGTTCGAAAATGGCTATAGTGCCCACCGTACTCCGCCGAGTGGCACTTCCTTAGAATCTCAAGCCTCTCTTCTCTTGGCACACATCTTCTCATCACTCCATCATTGCCAAGCTTGAAGAGGTATGGTGCATCCCAAAAATATTTCTTACTTTCGGAAATTATCTTCCTTTGAGTGTTTTTGTCTAGATGGTCGAGGGGCATTTTTCGAATTGCTCGAATGATGTCGATCATCCAAGTATCTTCATCAAGCACTCTATAGAGGTGGTCATCTCTCATCTTATCTTCTATGGGCTCTTTATCATCTTGTCCACGATTCATCCTAGACAAATGATCGGCCACAACATTTTCCACCCCCCTTTTTATCACGAATTTCAAGATCAAACTCTTGGAGAAGAAGGATCCAACGAATCAAACGTGGTTTAGCTTCCTTCTTAGCCAAGAGATACTTGATGGCTGCGTGACCGGTGTAAACAATGACTTTCGAGTTCACGATGTAAGATCTGAATTTTTCGAAAGCGAATACCACCGCTAGCAACTCTTTTTCCGTAGTGGCGTAATTTAATTGTGCCCCACTAAGAGTTTTGCTAGCGTAGTAAACGGCGTGAACTCGGCCTTCCTTTCTTTGTCCCAAGACCGCGCCTACGGCGTAGTCACTTGCATCACACATGATCTCGAAAGGTTGGCTCCAATCCGGAGGTTGGATGATGGGAGCACTCACCAACGCATTTTTCAAGGTCCGGAATGCCGCTAGGCACTTCTCATCAAAGTCGAAAGCCACATCCTTTTGAAGAAGGTGTGTTAAAGGCTTAGTGATCTTCGAGAAGTCCTTTATAAATCTTCTATAGAATCCGACATGGCCTAGAAAGCTCCTTAAGGACTTAACATCCGTAGGAGGTGGGAGTTGCTCAACCGTCTCTACCTTAGCCTTGTCCACTTCAATTCCTCTCTCGGATATAACATGTCCGAGCACTATGCCTTGCTTAACCATGAAGTGGCATTTTTCCCAATTTAAAACCAAATCTACCTCCGCACACCTTGTAAGGACCTTTTCTAAGTTTGCTAAGCAATCCATGAACGTCTTCCCGTAAACAGAAAAATCATCCATAAACACTTCAACAATTTCTTCGATGAATTCCGAAAACACGGCCATCATGCAACGTTGAAAAGAGGCCGGAGCGTTGCATAGGCCGAAGGGCATCCTCCTATATGCAAACGTTCAGTAAGGACAAGTAAACGTTGTCTTGTGTTGATCTTCCGGGTGAATGGGAATTTGCATGAACCCCGAGTATCCATCGAGAAAGCAAAAATAAGCGTGGTTTGCTAACCTCTCGAGCATCTCGTCTATGAACGGTAGGGGGAAGTGATCTTTCTTTGTCGCTTTGTTAAGCTTACGGTAATCAATACACATCCGCCACCCGGTCACGGTTCTTTGCGGTATCAATTCGTTCTTCTCATTCTTCACCACGGTCAAACCTCCTTTCTTCGGTACACAATGTACCGGGCTCACCCATTCGCTATGTGGAACCGGTAGATGATTCCGGCATCAAGTAACTTGATAACCTCTTTCTTTACTACCTCTCGCATGGCATGGGTTAGCCTCCTTTGATGGTCCACTACAGGCTTACATTGGTCTTCCATTGGTATACGATGAGTGCAAAAGGCTGGGCTAATACCTTTGAGATCATTAATTGAATATCCAATCACCTTCCTATGTTTTTTTAATAAAATCAGCAACGCTTCATTTTCTTTGGGGCTCAACTCGTCGCTCACAATGACCGGATAAGTTTTGTCCGGGGCCCAAAAATTCATATTTTAATCCCTTGGGCAAAGGTTTAAGGTCTACTTCGGGCACTTGTGGCTCCTCGGGTTTGATTTCTCCTATGTCTTCGAACTTCTCTTCCTCCACACTACCATCATGCGGCTCTAAGCCTTTTGTTGCTTCCTCTAGTTCTTCATCTTGTTGATTACTAATTTGATTTTCCATCGCTCTTTGCAGCGGGTCTCTAAGGGTTTCAACAAAACAAAGACTATCTATCTCTTCTACTTCTTCATCTTCGGGAGGAAAAGGAGTAAGGTGTTTAGAAGCACGAAGTAAGTTATATGTGTACTTTGTTCCATTAAGGTTCATTGTTACTTTGCCTTCTCCGCATCTAACACGGCATCAACCAACTTAAGAAAAGGCCTACCTAAGATTATATGATCAGAATTACCATGGTAAGCATCAATAACAAAGAAATCGGTTGGTATATAGTTTCTAGAAATTTTTACTTTCATGTTGCAAGCAATACCTAGAGGTTTGATAGTTCTACCATCTCCCATAATTAATTTCGTTGATGTTGGAGCTAAGTCTAGGTTGTGGTATTGAACTTTATCGTAAATTTTAGAAGATAGAACACTTACTTGGGCTCCGATGTCGCATAAAGCTTTGCATTGAACTCCGTTGATCTCGCAACTCATGTGCGGCGTCATCTTCTCTTCTTCTTCGGATCCGATCGAATAAATTTCAGCAAGGCGGGCGTATGGTGATGCTTCGGGCTTGATCCCCATGATCCTCTTCACCTCGGCAATATGTTCCGGATCCACCACGTCATCTCCAAAGAGCTTTTCAAAAATCTCACCGGTGGTTTCGAGGTCGTATGAATTTTCAGCCTTCTTCTCCGGTGGGAAATCGACTTCCAATGCTCTTGCCATTCCCTTTTGATTAGGGAACGGTCTTCTCTTGTCGAATACTTCTCCGTAATCAATAGGAACCCAATCCATTGGCTCGAACTCCCTTAGTGGCTTCGCGCTTGACATGCTTCTCTTGTTCGTCTCATTTGGTGCGGCGAAGTCGACGTTTGGTGTAGTTCTTGACTTGATGTGTTCTTGTTCAAGCTTTTCCATGATTGGCTCCTCTTTTGTGACTTCCGGCGTTTCCTCTTTAGAAAATTCAGCAAGCTTTTTCTTCCTTGAATTGAATTCCGGCTCTTCCGCAAGTCTTGTTTCCCAATCTCTTCGCATGGCAGCCGCTTTACTAACTTTTTGTAGAAGTTGGGCGGCTTCCGTGAGTGTTTTCTCCATGAGATCCCCACCGCACACATTTTCGACGTGTCGCATGCAACTAGGGGTTAGGGAAAAGAAAAATGTATGCAAGAGTACGTCACCGGTGAAGCCGAGTTTTGGTCCTTGTTCGATTAATTCATTAAACCTATCCCAGGCTTGGTCTATCCCTTCCTCTTCTCCTTGCATGAAAGTGATCACTTGCCTCCTTAGATGTTGAACCTTGCTAATTGGAAAGAACTTCTCGCAAAACTTCTTTGTCAACTTGTTCCAATTGCCTTCAACTTCAAAGGACGCAACCGAATACCATGTCTTTGCTTTGCCGGCAAGTGAGTAGGGAAAGAGATTCCATTTGAACCATTCATCGGGAACTCCTTCTTGACGCACCGTGTTGCATATTGTCGTGAAATCCCTTATGTGTCTATATGGGTTCTCCGTAACCATCCCTTCAAATGGGTTTTCCGCCACCATCTTCATGATCTTGGATTTAATTTCATACTTGGTCGCTTCGAGCTTCGAATCCGACTCTTGTACTTTTATGTCTTCACATCGAGGGCTAGTGTAATCCCTTAATGATTTCTCCGGTTCTTCCACGGGTTGATTAACGAACTCCATCTAGACAATAAGATAAAAACAAAAAACAAAAACAAAAAAGAAACAAGTGTTTTTCTAGATAATATATGTTAGATATAGCAAATAAAAGATAAACTAAAATATAAAACTAAGTTAGATGCAAATCAAACGATGTAAACTAACTTGCTCCCCGGAAACGGCGCCAGAAAAAGGGGCTTGTTGACGGATAAAAGACGTATCCCTCTACGATCCGCAAGCGTACGGACCCCACACCTTTTTCACCACGGGATTCCCAAGGTTCTTGTCAATCCGCGGAGCAAGGGGATTACAAGCGTTCGATCAACAACGACACACTAGCTACTAAAACCCTAACTACTATTATACTAGAAAACACTAAACTACACTAGAGAGAATGATAAACGATCAAGATAGAAGACACTCGCCCACGGTTCTACGATACTAGAGCATGCAATCGCTTAAAGACATGAAAACCAATCTAATCTATCGGGGATGTGACCACGGTTTCGCCCTTTCCCTCCTCTCGTACTGTCACTACGCGAAGGTATTCATGACTAGACCTTTGATGGACACGGCGTATTGAATGGATCCAAGGAAGCATTGAGGCCTATACTCCCTTTACGGCACGGTTGCAAGCCTTAAGCATTAAACTATATTCAACACAAGATGATAGATAGATAAACCGACAAAGTGCGATTACATCTCACGATCGATTACAACCCATGGACGAATGAGAAGATTACCCCATCAAGGTGCCGATCATGGCACCGTTGATCATGGTTTCCCTTCCGCCGGTCTCTTCCTCCTTCTCCACGAGAGGGTGCTTCCTTCGAGGTGGTTGATCTCCCGCCGGAGATCCTCCTCCTCTCTCTCTAGCTTGTGGATGGCCTTCTCGGTGCGAATAACTCCTCCTCTCTCGTGTTGGCGGCGCGTCGGGGGTTTTAGGGTCGAAGATCCTTCGAGGGCAAGGAAGACGGGACCGAACCGGTGCCCGAAGTGGGCTGGGCCGGCCCGCCTGGGCCGGCCGGCCCAGGCCTAGTTTCGGCCCGGTTCGGTCGCCCTTTTTGCTCCGTGGGTCCTCGTGCACTTATCTACTTTGCCCCCTCCACTTGGATGATTTTGACGCTGTTATCCTCGCGATCAAGATGGAGGCTCTCTTTGCATGAAGTTTGATCTTTTACGCTTCAATCCCCGGGGGTGTTCCTCGTAGCACTTCGGTCCTCACCACCATTGGAAGTAATTTCAGCGAGCTCATGAACACGAACAAGACTCCATGAATGCTCCTTTGAACTTATTGCGAATCCGTCCTTTATGTCCATGTTTTCCTACATAAACATAACACTTCCAAATGCATGCACAAAGATGAACTTGTTATATGATTAGTGTGCCTAGTGGCGGGTTAGTTCCATAATCAAATCCAAACCGAAGTGTAATGAACATGCTAGGTGCACCAAAATACACCGTCAACGGCGGGCATCGCGGGAGTCCGCCAACTTCATCCCCCCGAGCCGACGAAGAACCAGCCTCTTCCATGGAGCGTCGTGGAAGACGCACGGGGGCGACACACTCGGGACGGCTCCTCTTCGTCACCGCGGAACCTCACTCTTCCGGCGGGGGCGGCGGACGGCATCGAGGAAGACGGATAGGGACGTGGCCGCGGGGCCTCCTCCTTGCGGAACCTCCCCCCTAGAGTCGCGGGCCATACCGCGACGAAGACGAGGAAGGCGGAAGCCGGAGAAGGGGATAGAAGGCGAAAGGCACGACAAAGCGTTTATTAAAATGGTTTGGATGCACAAATGATACAATGATTAACAAACACCCATCGCCAATGAAGGGGCGGGGCCGGTGTCCGTTCGAATGAAGAATAGTTTGCTTTTCCCCTTTTAATCTCGCAAGCAAATTTTGTATCACGTTTTTCTCTCGTCAACCGTAATCCATATTTGATGATATTTGTTTCTGAATTTTTCTAAAATCAACATCTATTCATTTATGACATTTTTTCATGTAATTCCATTTCTTGGATGTTGTTTATACACCTTGTATTGTTCCTTATAAGTACAACATATAAATAATATTTGTTTTACACAACCATTACTAATTAAATTTTTCATTTAGTAATCTTATGGTGAACATAAGGTTATGTTAAAATTTCAAATGCATATGAGTTCGAACATGTTTTAAAGAGTGAAAAACTTCAATGTTGAAGTAACATTATAAGAAACTATGTCGGAGATGTAGACATTTGTACACAAGTACAATCTTCCATTTTCAAAACCATTTGAATTTTTGTAGACAAGCTTATGGACTTAAATTATGTTGCCAAGTCAATTTGTAGAATTTTTAGAACACACTAAGATGTTATTATAATTATTATATCGTAAACAAGAGATAAAAACTCAAATTTTAAGAAATTTGGTTAGACAAGTGTGGTTGTTGATATTTTATTCAAATACTAAATTACCAACTAAGAATTGTTCGTATACGAATTTTTTGTGCTATTTATGGGGTATAATTTTTGAGGGAAGCAAGTTTCAATTCGGAAAAAAAGTGTGGGGCCCATGCGTCGGCGTCGAAGCCTATATAAAAAAAGATAATCGTAGCCCGCCCGACCGACAAAGGTGATGCGGGTAGACTAACCATCATCGCCAACAAGTGCTCCATTATGCCCCCGGTCGGCATCCGCCCGGCGATGGTGGTACACTAACCATCGTCACCAACAAATGCTCCATTCTCGTAAATGCCCTTGCCGAATGAATATGCATCCACCCCCGGAGCCCCGACCCCCGCCCCCTTCTTCTTCCCTTACGGAGCTCCACCACCACCGCCCGCCCGTCCTTCCTCGCCGTTGCGCACATGTCGCACTATGCCGATTCGTCCGGAGGTGAACATGCGAGGAGCAGGGTCCAAGGTTGACGGAGCGACCACAATCACTCCATCGACTTGGATCCGAGTTGGTGAGCTAAGCGGCTTTCCACTGGTCCCTTGCCCGGACTGTGGTATGGCTCGGGTGGTGGAGGGGCAGACGCAGAAGGAAGGTGACAACCACAGTCATCTTTATTTCAAGTGTGCAAGGAACTCGGTGAGTCGTCTGTTGTGTCTCCCAAATCTGAGTTAGGGTTCTTATGTTCTTTTGATTCGCAAAGACGCCAACAATTGTGGATTTTACCGTTTCCACAAGGAGTATCTTTAGATGTTGAAGGATGTTGGCGTCATTGTTTTTCGATCGTCGAACCGGGCGTACGCGGTCGTTGAAGTAGTTGATTCGGTGGAATGTCAAATTGGGAGCGGCGAGCGAGAGGCAAGCACTAGAGGACAAACAGAGGAAGAAAGCACTAGAGGAGAAGATGGACAATGTGATCCGGAAGATGAACTTGATTATTGTGGCTCGTTGTTTGTGTAGTATTTGGATGTTTACTAGGAATGTGTGCTACAAAGAAGTAATTGTGATGTTAAAAGTTGTGCTTTTGCTTCATCCGTGTGGATGAAAAATGAAAAATTTTTCACATATGACAAACTTAAATGTATGAATAAAGAATGGAAGGAATGACAATTGGGTCACAAATCTTAATGTGTCACACATCACAAATTTCATCAATTCATCCGTGCCGACATTTCATTGCAAAGCACGAGGCAAAGGAAATGCGGATTATTAGGACAAACAGAGTAACAAACTTCGGCATACACATTGCAATTCATTGTAAGATGCTACCATAGACATTGCAATGCCTTCCAAAATAGGAGACATGGATTGATCTACCGCGCCTCTTAGATCCACTAGTTCATCACAAGTTCAACATACACAGGAGGAACATACAGAGGATCTACTAGCTAGTCCATTACAAGTTAATTAAGCAAATGTGGTCTCCGCCGGAGGAGCCCCACCGTTGGAGTCGGGGTTGGAGCCGCGGCCGGAGACGTCGCGGCCGCCATCGTCATCGCCGTCGTTGTCATAGATGGGGGGGGCGGGGGAGGGGGGAGCACTCCTCTCTCCGGCTCCCTAGCCAAGACATTGATCTTGAAGGCGTAATCCATCACGGTCGTGCGGCGGATCGGCGGGTCGTTGGACCCCGAGATGAACGACCACCTTTCCAAGTCTCGGGAAAGAGCGGTGGAGCATCTTCACCGAAAAACCGGCGTCCTCCACATTTACTTTTGGAGCACACGGGGCCACCACGAGCCGTAGCACCACCTTGCGTCGTGGAGGCTTCACGGCCGGCTTCACCTCCTCGGGCGGGGGCGGCTTCACCTCGGCGAGCGTGGGCGGCGGTACCTCCTCGGGCGGGGCCGGCGGCACCTCCTCAAGCTCGGCGGGTGGGGGGGCACCTCATCGGGCTCGGCGCGCGGGGGCGACGACACCTCCTCCCTCCCCCGCTTCCTTGATGGCTCGCTTGACGCCATGCGCTTGCTTGAGGAAGAAGAAGCTCTTGGATTCACTTCTTGGTGACCGAAGACGGTGTTGCCGGGGTTTTCTTGGTGCTGCGGTTGATGAAGTTCTTGGCGGACGAATTTATATTGGCAAGACGGCGAACGGTCGGGCGGTCGGTCACGCGCCTCGGAACCCGTGTCCGCTCGGCGGAGCTCTTAGCCACAAAAATCATGTGGTCACAAGGAGACGTGTGACCGTTCATATTTTATTCAAAATACCAAATGCCCAACTACTCCTATGAGTTGTTCGATTATTAAAAAAACTATGAATTGTTGTATTTTTATTAATCTATCTATATAACTTATAGAATTGGTACCCACTAACTATCATTAACTTCATTTCTCTCTTCATGCAAGCTACCCACATCATCTCCCATCAAACTAAGGGTTATTAACTTTATCTCTTTTTCTCTTCATTACACCAAGTCTTTCTTCATACAAACTACCCACATCATCTTCCACCAACTAAGGGTTATTGCATAAAGCGGTTGTGGTAGCAAATTGGTTCATAAGTTATCAAAAAAATTTCTCATATCTCTCGGGAATGCGTGGGGAATCACCTAGTTTTTAGGTGCCGCTTTATGGGACCTAATTTTTTAGTGAAGCAATTAAGTGTCATTTAAAAAAACATTAAACAGACCTCGGGTGCTATTAAACAGGGAAGGCAGGGGCTAGAACATAAGATTCAGGACCTGTTTGTGAAGGTTTATATAGGTGGAAGGACCAGCACGCAAATACATAGAAATCCAGGGGTTCATAATCAAATTTGCCACGACTGACTGGTGTGCTCAAGTTTGACCTGGGGTTGGACACGATCCGAGCCATAGATCTCGGATCCGGCGGTTGAGGAAGTGGTGGACCGCGTCGTGGTCGCGGCCCACGAGTCCACGGTGGACCAACCTCATAACATGAAGGGGTACGCGATCTTGTCCGTCCATCACAGATCGCACGGCCCAGGACACGTGCAAGCGGAGTGCGGCGACACGCGGTGGAGGGTTCGTCGGTGCGACCCTAGATCATATTGTGGGGCATCATTTCGTGCGCATGTGGGCTCTACGCGTAGCTGGAGCAAACACGCACACATCCAAGGGTTCAAGGGGGTGGTTTGGGCTTACACGACGGCCGACACCGAAAGGGGGCGGCGCGGGGCTCACCGGCGTGCGGGCACCGGTGCCGCGGCATGCGCCGAAGGGAAAAATGATCGCGAAGACGATGCTCACCACGTAAAGAAGAGTCGGGCGTGCTTGCAAGCGAAGAAGAGGTGATGGCGATGAAGACCAACATCGGTGATGAGCTTGGGCGGCGCACCGACGGCAGAGGAGCAGGCACCGCTCCGTCCGGCCGACGAGGAGCGGTCCCTGACACAGGGGAGGCACGGGTAAGTGTCGAGTGAGAGAGAGAAAGAAAAAAGAAGGCGGGTAACCACTTCACCGACGGCGTCTCTTCCGGCGGCGGTGAGATGCAGAGGCGGCGGCGATGGTGAATGGGGTGCTCGAGCATGTGTGGGCGCGATGCGAGTGCAAAGGGGAGGGCGTGAGCTCGAGCTTGAACTTAAATAGCGACAGGGAGAGAGGGGAGGGGAAGCGGAAGGGGAACGGCGACCGGCGGCCTTGCCATGGGTGGCCGGCGGGCATTGCGGGAGGTGGGGCCGGGAAACGGCAGAGCAAAATAGGGAGGAGGGGGCGCGGGGATTAACTTCCCATTAATCGCGACTTAAGGATGGAAAGGAGGGCGAGGAGAGACGAGCGGGCGCGGCCGGGAGCTTGATCGGCGCCGGTGGGCGAAACAGGGGAAGGAAAGGGAGGGAGGAAGGAGAAGGAGGCGCCGACAGGTGGGGTCACGGTGTCAGCGGCCGCGGGAAAAAGAAAAGAAGAAAGAGGAGGCGGGCCGCTGCGGGAGATAGAGAGGTAGGCCGTGGGCTGGGCCAAAAGGAAGTTGAGGTGCTTTTTCTTTTTTTTCTTTTCCTTTTTCAAACTCTTTTCAAAATCAAACCTTTTTAATTCAAATTCATTCAAAACTTTTCAAACCTTTTTACAAAATTTATAAACCTTTCAGACCTCACACAAGCAACCAAAAACCATGCATAGACAAATAGTGATGCACAAACACTTGTTGTCTCTAAATTAATTAAATTAAGTTAAATACTTTAGAGCTCAAATTAAATAGCATTTCATTTTAAACCTTAAGACTATGTTAACATGTTGCTAGGTGAATTTTAGTGATGCAATTTTAAGGTGTCACACTCTCAGATCCACCGCCGTCCTTTCTGTGAGAGTAGCACACAATCGTCCGTAAGCCTCGTTCGTTTGGCCGGTGGCCGATGGCCGGTGCCGATTTGTTCCGAGAGAAAAGTACCGCCGGGCCGGTCGCCGGTGGCCGGTTTGTTCCGAGAGAAAAGTACCGCCGGGCCGGTGGCCGATAAGCCAAACGAACGGGGCATAGCTTAGCAGTCGACGTCTGCGTGTTGGATCGGATAATGCTGACATGAAAGCAGATGGGACCCGCATGATCCTGCAGGGGCGCATTCTGATGTGGAGCAGATGGACGAATCGATGGTTCGAACCGACCCACAGCTGCATGTTTTTTAAGCGCCGCTGCATGTCCCTGGAGTTCCTGTCCGCACAGGAGCTTCTGTCCGTCACGAACCGGAGCAAGAAGATGAGTTGGGCGCTTTGCGATTAGATCCCCGTGCAATCCTTTAATCTTTCAAGTTCTTTTGTGTGAAACCCACCTTTTACACATAAACCCTATCCGAGACTTCTTCACATCTAACCCTGGTTTTAGATCTTTTCGCGAGAACTATTCAATGTGTCTTGCATGTCTTCTTTGCTAAACCCCTGAGATCTATAGTTAATAACAACTAGGTCCTCCAATCTTGTTTATCTCATAAAGTCCATGTTTTACCTCTGTTTTAATCCGTTCAAGTTGTGTTAGATTCATAATGATGTAAAGTATACGTTAGTAGTGAGATTTCATCATGTTTGTTTTCTGAAAATTAATTTAATATTAATTTTGATTAATGCTTAGTAAACATGTCTTTTCCAAATAAAACATATATAGTGCTATACACCGTTTTTCATAATCAATATTAATTTGAGTAATGTTTATTTCACTTTTTTTTGATTAAAAGATAATTAGATCTTTATCTCGGTTTTCGTAAACCAAATGTTAACTTGTTTAATAATAATTAATATTTTCTGATTAAAATTTCTTTAGGCATTACATCGGTTTTATAATAAATGTTAATTTGATTAATACCAATGTAATGATGTTTTGAATAATAATATGATCCACTCGAATCAGAAAGTTATGTTTAGATTATTCATATAGTTTATCTTTTCTAAGTTAAATGTTTAATTAGTATAATTTATACATGATTTATAAATAAAAGATGACAGTTCTTCACATTCATTTTGTAAATAAAATTTAACTTGTTTCAATCTCGATTAGGATGTTTCCTTAATATCCTATGCATATGTTTTTCTATTAAAATAAACATAGCTCACATAGTCTTTCATGTCACATATGCAAATAGTTCGATAGACGTTCTTTATCAAGCTCTATCTCAGTGTGATGTTACCGGTCCTAGTTTATGATCAACCTTCCACAACCATCTCTTTTAAGCTAACCAAGCCTTTCCCTTCTCAGCACGATTTATGTGCTAGTGATCCATAGGATCTAAGCCTATCCCTTTAGTGTGTTCTTTTAAAGTTTATCTTTGATTAGTGCATTGTTCTTAGTTAGCTTGTTTGTTTGCTTTGTATGCTTGTTCCAATTGTTGATGCAAGTAGAATAAACGTGGTTCGAGACCTTTGAAGAGCAAGAACTGAAGACATTCTGAGCAACGTCATTACTCAGGTTAAAGGCAAGTGTGTCCTTGTTCTTTTGTCCCAATAACTATGATTAATCACTTTGCATATGCTTGCATTTAATTTGATGGGATCTATTAAGGTTTATCCTTGTTCTTATGATCATTTATTCTCAACTTGGGTTTACCTTTATGTTGGGTAGCTCTTGCTTAGCTGATATACTTTGGGTTATGGTGGTTTTAATGAACATTAATGATGAACTTTCTTTACCTTTATATTATATATCTCTGGTTAATACAAGATCACAATGTTTAATCGGAACAAAGAGAACCACCCACGAAAACAGTGCAACCACAAGGACTAAACGAGCACTGGTCTTGGCCAATTAATTAGGAACTTTAGCTTGGGGTGACCTTACCTGATAAGGATGAGGGATCAGGGGTATTGAGGGGTATGGACCGGCTCTAGCAGGGGGTTGGGTGAGTTCTTTCTATGGTGGGGTATTGACCTGCTAGGGGACTTTATACCTTGCTAACTGATCTGGACCTTGTGGGTCACAACTTGCTGGTAACCTTTGTAAAGGCCTCGTAGTGTCTCTATGCAACCACACCTCGGTAGTGTGGTATGGTGCTTGGCCGACATCGTGGTTGGGTTCAAAGTTCCTCGGAGCTTTTACGTGACTTGTGGTCAAAGTGTACAACCTCTGCAGAGTGTAAAACGAGCCGGTTAGCTGTGCTCACGATCAAGAGCGGTCTGGATACTTACATGATAATTGAACTTGAAGATGGACTTAAATTGTGGTCATGGATATGCTTGCCATATTCTTATGGTGTATCTCTTACCTTTATGCTTAATGTGGGTTGGTATATACTTATACTATACTAGTAATCATGTGTTAATAAAATTTGACCAACTAAAAGTTCTTAATGTAGTCAACCTTTCAGCCTTTCCTTGCTTAAGCCTTTGCATTCATACTTTCCCCACACTTGCTGAGTATGACATGTGCTCACCCTTGCTATAAACACTTTTGCTCAGAAAGAAGAAGCTGCTATGAAGATGTTGCTGGTGCTAGGCGTATGCAACCCCCAGTCGATTGCTTGTGAAGTTTGGTGCCTTCGTTTCCAGGATAAAGCGTAAATCTCTGATAATCTTTCTCTTTCTTTACGTGATATTGTTTATGTATTCACTTATATGTCACTATATGTATGAAAATAGATCATGGCATACATATAGTTATGCACTTGGTTTCCTTTGGAAAAACAAGTGTGATAATTTCCTCAAGCCACCCAACATGTCTTCCTCTTTCTAGCCTTGCTCCCCCACCAAAAGCTTCTGAGCAGGCTGTCGATATGCTGGCATAGTCCCCTTGGCAATCTAAAGCAAGACATTGAATAGGTTGGCACCACTTGTGCCACCGTCTTAATAAGGACCTCTTTTTCTTCAACTGACAAAATTTGTTCCATCCACCCTTGAACCTTGTTCCACATTCTATCTTTTAAATACTTGAAAGCCCCATTTGTGGCGGTGCTCGTCGGTGTTTTAGACCGGCAACCTACTAAGGGGAGTACCCAAAGTAGATGAATGTGGTCTCGCGAAGATCGGTAACTCGAAGGAAGAGACACGTGGCACACAATTTAGACAGTTCGGGCCGCGAGGTGCGTAATACCCTACGTCCCGTATGCCGCATAGCTCGGGATTGATTGGGTACGATTACAAGATGATGCAATCTTATGCCGTGAGATGAGAAGATGAGAGAGGGGTCCCTCGCCTCGCCTTATATAGTACGAGAGGTAGGGTTACAAGTCGGAATAGGGAGAGAGTACTAGTCGAGTACGTCTAGGAGGCTTGCATACAAAGTGCGGGACATGTACAACTTCCTAACCGAGTACTTCTCCTCTCGTAGTCCTTGTGCTTCACGCCATCGTGTACCGTGTAGCGCAAGTCGGGTAGTCCCGGGGCCCACCGAGTAGTCGGTCCCGGTACCCACCGAGGTAGTGGGCCCGGGGAGGTACATACGACAAGCCCCGAGTACTTTGTAGTAGAGCGAGATAGCTTCAAGTAGTCTTGACGGCCTTAACGAGTAGTCCTCAAGCGTCCCCGAGTACTACAAGTCAAAAGTCTTTAAGAGTAGTCGAAGCATCCCGAGGCCGGAATGTACTCCACTCGATGTTTGAGCAATCTTGAAGTCTTCTCGAGTAGTCCCAAGCGTCCTCGAGTGTTGCCTTTCAAGGTCTTCAACAATGCCCGCGTTGTCTTGAAGCCGAAACTGATATGGAAGTGTGATTTCAAAATCGCACTCCATATGGAGTAGCCCCCGAGCCTTAGGTTGAGTTGTAGACTCTGGCTGAGGGTCCATCTGAAGTTTTGGCAAGAATACCCCGAAAAATCTGGAGAAAAAACCGAAGGACACGTGGCATAGAGCCCACGAGCCTTGAGTCGAGTACTTCCTCTCGAATTGAAGGGTCATCTTGTAAAGTGTGTCCTGAGTTGCTCTTGAATCTTGCCGCTTCCCGGGGAAGTCGAGTAGAACTAGCCGAGCCCCCGAGGTGAGGCGCGTCGACTAGTTGAAGTTGAAGGGTCGCGCGCGACCGCCGAGTCGCCCGAGCGCGAGTTATCCATCCGGCCGTTGGAGGGCCGCGTTGACTTATAAATAGAAGCCAAAAACCTTAGGGTTTTTGACCCTACGCGTACCGTAGCCATTCCGAGCAGATCTTGGCCAGAAATCGCCACCAGTGCACGCCGCCGCCGCTGAGTGAAGCGTATATCGGAGTGCGCTGCCGTAGAGAGCCACTGCAGTAGCCCTCGAGCGAATGCGCGTGAAGACACCGTGCACTTGGAGGATGAAGCCATCTTCGTCCAAGACCACGAAAGCCGCCGGCGGGAAGAAGAGGGGCCGTGAGGAGGCCGCCGGATCTGCCGCAGGGACATCACCGCCGGTGTCCCCGCCGCGGCCAGATCCAAACCGCGAGTGGAAGAAGTCCAAGGCGAAGACCGAAGACTTGCTCGCCCTGCTGAATAGTGGATTCCTGCGCGAGAAGGAGGTGGACATGTGGAGGGACGCCGCCGGGGATCCGTACCCCATGGAGAAGAATCCAGATGAGATCCCAATGTTCGCGCGGTTCGCGGAGGGTGGACTTTCTCTCCCGGCAAGCAACTTCTTCAAAGGGCTCATGGGGTACTACGGCATCGAGTACCTCAACCTCAACCCCAACGGTATCTTCCACACTGTTGTCTTCGTACATTTCTGCGAAGCCTTTCAGGGATCAAGCCCCATTGGATTTTGTTCCGGAAATTCTTCCGGGTGAAGCCGCAACCCGGCGCCAAAGAACCCACGGGTAGTCGGAGGGGCGAGGATCTAGATGAGGGAGGACGCCGCCGAGCGCACCTCTCGTACAAGCTCATAGACTACAACCGAGGATTGGAAGGCCGTGTGGTTCTATGTCACGAACCACCATCCGGAGCCGCCGAAGCCGAGCAGAAGCAGCCCCAAGCATCGCCCTTGGTGGAACTCAAAGCCGACGATGCGAGAAGGGATCCGGCGGCCCGAGTTGTTGGCGCGGATCAAGGCGCCGAGGGAGGCCGGGCCGAGGGCCGAGCACGTGGCCTTCGGCTTCATGAAGCGCAGGGGTGCGGTGGCCGATGGCTCGTGATACCCCGGGGTACGAGTACACCGGGGATGACGACACGTCGCGGATGCCTAGAGACGAGGTCGACAACGACGATATTGTTGACAGCCGGCCCGAATCTTCAAGGATATGCCGCCGTACACGGCGTGCCCCGCACGGAGTACTCCGCCGCACGTCCACCAAAGGAGGTAAGTAGCCGCATCCATAGTCGAGTACCCATTGCATGTGAGTAGTCGCACCGATGAGTTCTTCTTCTTGCGGGATGACTTGAAGAAGTTTGTCTCCGAGCCGCCGCCGCCCCCTCGCCTAATCGAGGTCCCGGAGGGAGGGGAAAACCAAGGCTAAGGAGCGGCGTGAAGTCGGCGAAGGAGACGACACCGTTGTCGTAGAAGACACGTCCGAGGAGGACGACGACGAGGAGACATTGCGGGACCGCTTCCGGTTGCGGTCGAGGTTCGGCCCGCCCGGCTTACCTCACGTTCCTCTCGTTCGGGATCGGCCGACCAGCCCGGAGGCTAGTCCGGCCGCGCCGCCAAGGAGGTCGCGTAATGTGTCCCGCAAGCGCGTGGCCAAGAAATTGATGGTCACTAAGACCACATCTCGGGAGGTAAGCCGTCTTCACATGTATGGTCGAGTACTCGTGTCTCGAGTTCACTTGTTGATGAAGAAGTTTCCTTGCTTGCAGGACTTGCCGCCTACGGAGCTCGTTGATCAGGGAGACGAAGGCGAGTGGGACACGGTGGGGGAGGCCACTGGAAGTCGTAGCCCAGCTCCCCGCGTCGAAGAACTCTTGGCGCAGATGGAGCGCCGGCCCCCCGCCGCCGCCGGGGAGCAAGAAACCCGCGCTGCCGCCGCCGCGGAAGAGGCGACGGAAGGAGCGGCGACCACGAGGCGCGGGGAGGAGGCGCCGCCGAGGCCGGGACCGGTGGACATCACCGGCATCCTCGGCGCCCCAACCGTGACGGTAGTCCGTCAAGCCTATAAGTGTTGAATCTTCCCGAGTAGTACTTGTCGTGGTAGTCGTACTTGATTGACACCCGCTTGTGTACTGCGCAGAAATCGACGGATCCGTCCCGGGATGGGGATGAACCCGCCGTAGCGGTGGCGGAAAAAAGAAACCGCGCCGCCCACCGAGGAGTCCACTCCCGAACCTCGGGCGTAGCCCGAAGCGCCGGTCACCGAGGCTACGCTACCCGTGGCCGCATCATTGAAGGTGAGTACTATGCTAAAGTCGAAGAGCCTTCGTAGAGTAGTCGTAGTCGCATGTTGACTGATACACTTGTCTTTCTGTCGACAGGTGCCGAGGCCGAAGGAAACGAGATCCCGTCGGCGGTGCCCGTAGAAGACGTGGCACCGGAGACTCAAGAGGCAGCCGTAGAAGCCTCTGAGCCGATGGAGGTGGCCCCCACGGAAGCCGCCGTGACGACTGGAGGGGAGGAGGTCGCCATGCTACCGGAACCCACTGCGGGAGGTGGTCGTCCGCTCGCCGGAAATCTAAGACGCGGAGCCAATCTGCTCGGCACCGATGACCGAAGCCGCTACGAGTAGTCGTGGCGGGATCGAGTTGTTGGCGGACGACTTGGTCGATCGGGCAACGGTGGCTCGGCATCCGGAAGCGGTCCGCCAAGCCAAGCGGTGGATGAAGGTGAGTAGCCATAACTCTTGAGTAGTCAATCCGTAGTGTTGAGTACCCATTTGATATGAGTTGTCCGTGCGGGACGTCGCGAGAGAGGTCCCGCCTGAAGTCGGAGATGCTTCAGGGGTACGGCGACGCGGTGCTTCGGGCCGAGACGCTGGAGGACCAACTTGTGAAGTCCCGGAAGTACGCTGCCGCCATGCAGTCCAAGCTGGATACCACCTTCGCCAAGTACCATAATGACATCCAGGAGATGCAGGCGAAGAGCGACGACTTGGTGCGGAAGAACAAGTCGCTCCGCAACAAGAACAAAGGTACACCACTTGTCTTGTTGAGTACTTGTTGGAGGTCGAGAGGTAGTCTAACCCGCCGTGCTTTGTTGTTTGCGAGCTTGAGACTCGGGTAGAGCAGCCGAAGACTTTAGAGGCGATCTCGAAGATTCTCTTCTACCGGGAGCGAGGAGGCCCGCCGTGTACCGGAGTTAGATTATAAGGAGCTTGCTTACGAGTGCGACAAGCACATGGAGCTCTGTATTGCATCCGACCGTGACCTCGTCAACTGCTACAAATCATTGCAGAAGCTGAACGAGGATTGCGAGAAGCTGCGGGCCCAGCTCAAGGAACTCGAGGAGGCCGCGCTCCCCATCACGAGGCTGCCGATGCCTCCGTTGACGGTTAATAATTGTATCAAAGTTCGTTTGTGACTTGCAAGCGTACAAGTCTCCCGTCGTAGTCAAGGTACCCTTCTTCCCTCGAGTGGTGAACCCAAGGTATCGAATCCGTGGAACAAATGTGTGACGCAAAACTTAATCTAATAAAGCCAAGTAACTTCAATCTTTGATAGAAGAAACCCTAATGCATCTAAGTAAAAGACACAAAACGAATCTAATCTACTAAAGACCGGAGAAAACAAAGTAAGATTGGGTAGATAAACCGATCTAGAGGGATCGGGGTAAGCCTTTTGTTGAAGTTCCAAGCAAGAGAAGAAGTAGCAAATCGAATCTTAATAGAAGCCTCTTTAAATCGTGGTTTCCCGTCCAAATCCAAAAGCATCCACCTTTCGGAACCCCCGTTCTGTCACAACGTATCCCTATTCATGTGGGGAGCTTAGGGCGAGTCAAAAGACAAGTCGAGATTCTTTCGGAAGATCCGGCATGTACCTCTAGCCACCGTGGCTACAAGAACACCCTATGTAATCTATCTCGAGAATAGAATTGGAATAAGCAAAGCCGATCGAAAAACGAAATCTTCGAGGAAACACTTGATCGCTAGGAAAAGATTCAACTTGATAATTCAACTATAACAATGATACATACACAAGATCACCACCGGGATCCTTCCTTGATCTTGCTTCTAGCTCCGGGAACTCCGACGTGGTCTTCCGTGCAAGGTTCCCACGTCGGCTAGGGAAACCCTAGTCAACTAGCTCGACCCTCTCCTCTCCGAGATGGTGTCCCTCTCTTTCGCTCCTCGGCGGCCGATGACGAATTCTTCTCGCGTGGCTCTCGGTCGGGGGGCTATAAATAGCCCGATTGGCGGCTAGGGCAAAGGAGGGGGCAAATGGGCCCCGGATGAGCCCGGGCCGACAGACGGGCCGGCCGGCCCATCTAGGCCCCCCCGAGGGCTCCTTTGCTCTACGTCGGTTCTCTTGCTTCCCGGAAGTTTCCCCCTTCGCATGTAGGTCCATGTCGTCGGTTTCTCTCCGAATTGGACTCAACTCCTTGTCTTAAAAGATTCGAAGCACTTTTCGGTCGGGTCCTCGGAGTCCGCCGTCTTCTCGGATCAAGTCCCCGGCTTCTTGGAGTTAAGTTTGCTTCGTTGCATGACTTGTACGGGGCTTTCAAGGTCTTGTCATGAGGTTCTTGATGAACTTATCCCGAAAGTCTTGCATTCAACGCTAAAACCCCGCATAAACATTAAACTCCAAAACCAACATGCACACGTGAACTTGTTATACCACGGGGGTTAGTACCAATGGATAAGGTATAAAACTCATGCCAACACCGAAGGTAACCTCATGGCTAGTTTGACGGATTTTCACCGTCAACATCTCCCCCATGCTTAAACCTTGCTCGTCCTCGAGTAAGCCTTCGATGGATTATCATCATTGCCAAACAATGTTAAACCTTGCACTTGATCATACACGAGAAAACATAATGCTCTCAAAATTTTAATTCATTAAAGTTCCATAATGTACTATCCTTCATCTCTACGGAGGGTAGATCCTTATTAAGCTTATCCCACAAGTATTAACATGCTCACAAAGTTTAAATAGATCTCAGAATTTTTGAAATAAAGAACGAGATATAGAAAAGCTAAACCAAGTTCACAAATTTAAATCATCTTGTATATTGCTCATGAACTCTCATCTCACTTGTCTCTCAAGCCTATATATTCTACTCCTTTCCCTCTCATATATATGTGTGGTAGGCTTTATATGGAGCTTTGGGAAAGTTTAGTCCTAACAAGGTTTTATAAATGAGGTGTTGTCAAAACAAGACAAGCTTCTCATGGTCTTACCGAGACTCGTCAAAAAGGTCATTGGAAAATAATGTTAAATCAAGGAGGGGAAAGAGAAAAATACACACACTTTTAGATGAGTGGACATGTGCAAATGGCAAAGAGTGATCCCGAGGCACAAAGGAAGTCCTCGTTATCGGATTGCACATGGTTGGAAAATGAGAATGGATCTTTTTAACTTGAAGAGTTGAATGCACTCTTAGAGAACCGGGGAGTTCACTTTACGCATATATTTTTTTTTCTCTTTCTCATATTTCTCATTCTTTTCTTTCTTTCTTTCTTTCTTTCTTTCATTATATATATATATATTTTTTCTTCTTTCTTCTTGTGAGACCTTCACCTTGGAAGTCACGTATATCGCCGAATTTTTTCTTTCATCATTATTTCATTTTTTAAAAAAATACTCCCTTTTTGAACTCTAAAACTCGCACCGTACCTACCTCCTCCCCCATGCTTAGACATTGCTCGTCCTCGAGCAAAGAGGCGAAAAATAAGGTAGGTATCGGAAATATTTTTCCTTGGAGAGATACTTGAAATCTTCAATGCCGGCACCGTCTTGCGATCTTCCTTGAATTGATGATCCATTCTCAACGATAGGTTGTGGATATCCGGCGAAGTTTGTGAGATCTCCGATGCGGGGATACACAATGCACGGATAAAAGGCTAGCAAAAAGATAGATACGCAAAAATGGAATGACCAGCTTCTTAGTCTCGGGCCGAGAAATCATGGCCTGCAATAACTCACTCAAAAATAAATCTTGTACACTAAGGTTTATGCACTCAAATATATATTAGGCTTTGGATAGGTTGAGCAACACACAAGTGATATTTGTGACAAGGTTAGCGATATTTTTGAGCATAAAAGACATCTTTAATCTATTCATAACTTGAGAGCACATAAAACACTATGGGTCTTTATTTTAATCATAACCTCCGCTGAAAACTAAGCTAGCATTTAAACAAATTCAGATTTGTATTTTTAAGAGAGCACTAGCTTTAACATGCATAAATCAATTACAAAGATGAACAAAGCTGCAATCATAATCATATATCATCATGGCACAAATTTTTGTAACTTTTCCAATGATATAATCAAGGTGGTGTCTTTATTAATGATGACATCAAGTTGAAATACAAACTGAAAATAAACAAACATGCTTGCTGAAATTTAAATAAAAACAGAAAATACTACGCAAACACACATAAGCAAAAGCTGAAAATTACAGAGAAAAAGAAAAGAAAAGAAAACTAAAGTTCCTAAATCTTCTAGTCCTCCGCCGGTTGTTGATGTTGATGATCTTGATAATAATACCCTTGCTCATAATATGATTGGACATTTCCTCCGACGAATTGATTTGGCTCCACAAGGTGAAGGCGTCCGAGCTCAAAGGCAATATTTGCATTTCCTTCACCAAGTTGAGCTGCGTTAGCTTGGATGGCTGCGATGTTTTGGGCGTTTCTTGCAGCATACCCTCCAATTATGGCCATGCTTTGTTGTGGTTGGGGATGATGTGCGTAGGACTCCGCGAAGTTAGCATTGGGCACCACATAATTTGGTGGGGGTACCGGTGCACCACCCCCCATGCTTGCTCTTGTGGCCCTCCGTAATAACTTGGCGGAGGAGGGATCCCGCCGAATGGTTGCACATTGGGTTGTGCTCCACTCGCTTGTGCGGAGGATGTTCCCTCCTCTACGATTCTTCCTCTTTTGTTCTTCCTTGCAGGGACAAGGAGTCCCTCTTCCAACCAATCTTCTCTCCCTTTGATGAAAAGCCTAAGCCTCTGATTGTGAAGGGGTAGGTTCACTATGGCCAACCGATAACCTCCTCTCTCATCTCCACTAATGTATTTGCCTTGCCGCAAATACTCAATGCCGAGAGAGGTACCACGCAAAAGATGGTCGGGGTTTCTTGCGATCCCCGGCCGTAAGGAGAAGGCCAACATGGAGAGGTAGCACCCGAACCAATATTTCCCGCCCCCGATGTTGCTTCACAACACCAACGGTTGATCATAAGGTAAGAGGGGTCTATTGGATGCCTGGCAATTAAAGCCGAGTATAGCCAATTCAACTCCGTGTCGGTAACCTTTGTCTCCTTCATCCTCCCCAATACCCTCTTGCACATCCAAGAGTGAAATATCCGGATAATGGGGTTGCGGATGCAATTGCGTTGTTGATGGGCTTCTCCGGAGATCATATTCCAAAATCCCGCTAACGTGCCGGGTGGCATGTCAACTTTCTCCGGAGCTCCCGTGTGGAATCCAAGTAGCTCCCTAACGTGCTCGTAGGGAACCACTTGTTGGACTCCCTCCAAATGGAATGACAAGCTTTGCACCCCATCATCAAGGATAGGTGCAATAGTCATTAAAATTTCAAAAGCGAACCCCAAGTGGGTGTCCACCGATACTCCATTGGAGAACCGCACCCATCCAAGGTGCCCCAACATATAGTATATGTCGGTGCCAAAACCCAAGGTGTAGAGTGCTTGGTCGTCGAACTCGACGTTGGGCACAAGCCTCTTCTCAAGATTAGAGAGCCTCTCCTCCTCCTCCGCCGACAAGATGATGAAGCCGTACGAAGAGTATGTCGGGGTGTAAGGAGGTGGCGCGGTTGAACGAGTCGATCGTCGTGGTGGCGCGGGCTGCTCCTCCGTGTGCCCGCGAGGTTCGGTAAACCTCATGGACGTGCTTATTGCAGCCCTCATACCACCAAGGAGGAGAGCATCGTTCCTCCTCGGTGGTGCCGTATCCGTCTCCATGCTCCGGGGAGACTCGGAAACCGAGTGCCTCCTCGAAGACGTGGTTGATGACGGCTTGGACGACGACGAACTCTTCTTCTTGGAGAAGAGACTTGTGGTTTTTTTCCACATGGTTGCTGCACTCTTTTCTTCAACTAAAACTGCGGGTTGCAACCGGTAACTAGGTACTTAAACTCTTTGCTTCGGATGTGAACTTTGAGTGGATTAAGGATGTGAATTTTTTCTTGAGCTATCAAGCTTGGGAAGGTTGGCTATGTCTACGGAGGTTTTGAGCACACAAACTTGAACACACAAACAAAGGAAGGAGAGGGAAGCTTGCTGCAGAAAACGGGAGCCGGGGGGCTCCTTGAGTAGGTGAGGCCGGCCGGCCGGGCCGGCCGGCCCGGGGTCCTTCTCGGCTCCTCCCCGCCTCGTCTTTCTTCCGAAGACGATCATTTCGCCTCGCAACTTTCCCCGCCTCGCGTGCTCCACGAGTTGCACCGCCCAAACGCTCTCGTCCACTCCTTTTCTTGCATTATTGGTCCTTCCACTTGATGCTCCATGCTTTGGGTCATTTCCATGCTCCCTAGCTCCACTTGCTTCACATGCCACCATGAAACTCCTGCAAAGTTGATGCTTGCTGCCCACCATGCTTGTCCTTTGCATGCGGAATTGGTGAAAGTTGATGAAAGGGAATCCAATGGTGCATGCATGATTAATTCAAACTAGATTGCCTCCATTAAGGTGTGTTTAAGAATAAGCACTCCCCTAATTCGAAATTTAAAATATTTTTCAGAGCCATGCAAGAGCTCAAACATAATTTTAGAGAAGTTTTTAAACCATTAAAAACAATTGTAAGTCGAAAATATTTTTCGACTACGTCGATTTCGGTCTCACCGGTATAGTTTGCCTTCATCGGTTGAGAGCGGACATTTTCCCGCTTGATCATGGGGGCATAGGTTTAGGTTCTAATTTTGGCTAAATAAGAAAGATTTTGAATAAAACAAAAGTAGAATAGGCTTAGAAAAATTCTAATCCTAGAGAAACCAAGGATAAAGATTTTTAAAACCAACCAAAAGTTTTGATTTCTAGGTTCACGCGAGTTCTACCACATGCTGAATTTTATTAACACTTAAATATAAATCGTGGCTCTACTCGTGTGGTTTTAGCATGAAAAATAAGTCAACCTCAGCACCATGATGAGGGTGAAAGGTTGAGTTAGGTTCTGAAATTATTTGGTTGAGGTTTCTCGAAAAGAAAAGAACAAACAAGCACATAGGAGGGTTCATGCAAAGGGTTTATGATAAAGCAAACATTCAATCAAGAATTATGTCTCTAATATTGTTCAACCACTTCTAAGTCTAATGTCTTTGCGTAATAAAACTCAAAAACTAAATTATTAAAAATACTCGAAAAACCTGGAATCGGGTTGTCCTCCCGTAGCTTATTCTTGACTCGACGAAACGGGTTGCCTCTGCCTAGCGCTTCGTTTATAGTCTATAGCTAGACTTCTTCACTTGATTACTCCGGATCAACACTCTTTGCGGGCGTTGCAATCTTGGGTACCCACTTCGCACCATCTTGGGCGCGGGCTTGTCTTCCGGCTTAGTCGGCTTAGTCATTTTTTTGGTCTTCACAGGCGGCTTCTCTTCCTTTGTCTTGACGGATGCAACACCTTCTTTGATTTTCTTTACGTTCATTTTTTCGGCTCCTTCTTCTTTTTCAGCCCCTCCGTTTGTTTTGGTTCTCCCTTCACTCCAATCATGTTGCATGCCTCAATTCTTGGACGGAACTTGAAGGAACTCCTTTCTCCGTTGATATCGAACATGATCTCCCCCTTGCCAACATCAATAGTAGCTCCCACGGTCTTGAGGAAAGGCCTCCCTAGGATGAGCGGCGGCTTCTCCCTCTCTCCCATCTCCAGCACAACAAAGTCGACGGGGATGAAGTGGTGTCCGACCTTCACGGGTACATCTTCGGCAATGCCCAAGGGATAGCGAATGGAGTTGTCTCCCAACTCCAAACATATTCCCGTAGGCTCCATTGGTAGGCGTAGCTTCTCGAACACATCCCTCGGCATGACGCTCACACTAGCTCCAAGGTCGCATAACGCCTTCTCGAAGTTGAAAGAACCAACTGAACATGGAATTGTAGGGCACCCGGGGTCTTTTTGCTTCTCTAGCCCATTAGCAATAGCGGCACTACACTCCTCGGACATCTTGACATGATCTACCCCGAGTGTTGCTATCTCATATTTATTTGCAAGTATGTCTTTAAAGTAACGAGAATATGTAGGTACTTGTAGGGCATCTAGTAATGGCATGTTGATGCTAAGTCTACGCACAACTTCCACAAACTTCTCAAAGTGGTTGTCAAGTTTACCTCGGAAGTAGCGTGGCTTGAGTTGCGGTATCCTCGTGTCTTCCTCCGGCATCTCGAATTCGGGTTCCTCGGTGACGATCCCCGTAACCTTCTCTTTAGCAACTACTTCCACCTCGGTGGATGGTTTAAGCTTCCTTGCTCCCGCGGAACGTTCCGGATCTTCGGTCTCCTTCCCCGAACGTGTTTGAATGGCCTTCGCCGATTCGGGACATTTGGGTTGTCCCGGAAGCTTCCCTTCATCATTAGTGAGGCGCCCCGCAAGTTGTCCAACTTGCGTCTCGAGCATCTTCATCATGTTGAGCACTTGATGATTGGAACTTCCGACCTCCGTCACTTTGCTATCGATGTTCTCCAACACCTTGTCTATGGTCTTGAACTTGGTGACGGTGTCCTTGTTGATCTTAGCTTGCTCATCCATGAACTCCTTCAATTGTATACGAAGCAGAACCGCGTTAGGAATGGATGAGCTTGCATTAAATTGAGGCCTACCTTGCCCGTAGCGGAAGTTCGGCAATTCTCCCTTCCTCATGTAGTCGAGCACTTTGGCTTCCTCCGCAATGCTCCATCTTCTCCAACCTCCTCATGAGCGAGTCGATCTTGCCTTCAAGTATGTTCTCCTTCTCCACTTGCAAGACTCCTTTGATGTTTCCCGTGGGTTGAACCGGATGTAGGCGCCAGGATGACGCCCATGTGTCATTATCCGCGACCTTCTTGAATAGAGTGAAAGTTTCCGTCGGTGTAAGCTCGATGATAGATCCTCCCGCCGATGCATCGATGATTGTCCTTGACAGCATGGTGAGTCCTTGATAGAACTTTTGCACGAGATCTTCCTTCGGGAACTTGTGATGTGGAACCACCCGAGTGTACTCATTGAAGCACTCGAATGCCTCCGAGATAGTTTCCATAGGATATTGAACAAAAGTGGCAATCTTATTGCGCAAGCTTTGAGTTTTACCCGGCGAGTAGTATTCCTTCATGAAAGCCTTCATCAATGTGTTCCAATTTTGCACTTGTCTCCGCCGGTTGAGAGTGGAACCATTGGAAGCTTTCCCGAGTAGTGAAAACGGAAAAAGCCTTTCCCTCATTTGGTCTTGAGTCACCCCATCCATGTTGAAAGTCTGACATAGTTGAATGAATGCTTGGAGGTGAAGGTTCGGATCCTCTTTACCGGTGAAGGGTGAATGTTGCACCATGCGGATTGTTGAGGTCTTGATCTCAAACGGTCTTCCGATCTCCTCAAGGTTCAAGATTGGTAGGTCGATGATGTCCGGGGTGCATAGCTTCCCAATCTTGCGTTCTTGCGGTGGTTGGTCACCCATCGGTGGAATTCGATTCTCCCGAGGACTTTGAGGTAGTGAATTCTTCGGAGATACTGCGATCCTTTGTCTTCCGACTTCGAATCTACAAAATCCAGCTTTTTAGCTTGATGTGCTTCGTGTCTCCTTAGCCTGTAAAGTTTTTCTGGATCATCCACAAAATTATCGGGTTTGTTGGAGAGGTAGCCGTCCATCTCCTGTTAGGGTTAGCAATAAACAAAGTATGCAAAAACTAGAAAGTAAAAAACAAATATATAAAAACTAGAGTTAGACAAACTAGATTAGATGTATTTTGAGGATGATCAAAATTTAGTAGATGCAAAAAGAAAAACAAAAAGAAAACTGAAAATTACAAAAAAGGCAATAAAAAATCAAATCTTGATCACTTGTTCCCCGGCAACGGCGCCAGAAAAAGGGGCTTGTTGACGGTTAATAATTGTATCAAAGTTCGTTTGTGACTTGCAAGCGTACAAGTCTCCCGTCATAGTCAAGGGACCCTTCTTCCCTCGAGTGGTGAACCCAAGGTATCGAATCCGTGGAACAAATGTGTGACGCAAAACTTAATCTAATAAAGCCAAGTAACTTCAATCTTCGATAGAAGAAACCCTAATGCATCTAAGTAAAAGACACGAAACGAATCTAATCTACTAAAGACCGGAGAAAACAAAGTAAGATTGGGTAGATAAACCGATCTAGAGGGATCGGGGTAAGCCTTTTGTTCAAGTTCCAAGCAAGAGAAGAAGTAGCAAATCGAATCTTAATAGAAGCCTCTTTAAATCGTGGTTTCCCGTCAAAATCCGAAAACATCCGCCTTTCGGAACCCCCGTTCGTCACAACGTATCCTTATTCATGCGGGGAGCTTAGGGCGAGTCAAAAGACAAGTCGAGATTCTTTCGGAAGATCCGGCGTGTACCTCTAGCCACCGCGGCTACAAGAACACCCTATGTAATCTATCTCGAGAATAGAATTGGAATAAGCAAAGCCGATCGAAAAACGAAATCTTCGAGGAAACACTTGATCGCCGGAAAAGATTCAACTTGATAATTCAACTATAACAATGATACATACACAAAATCACCACGGGATCCTTCCTTGATCTTGCTTCTAGCTCCGGAACTCCGACATGGTCTTCCGTGCAAGGTTCCCACGTCGGCTAGGGAAACCCTAGTCAACCGGCTCGACCCTCTCCTCTCCGAGATGGTGTCCCTCTCTTCTCTGCTCCTCGGCGGGCGATGACGAATTCTTCTCGCGTGGCTCTCGGTCGGGGGGCTATAAATAGCCCGATTGGCGGCTAGGGCAAAGGAGGGGGCAAATGGGCCCTGGATGGGCCGGGCCGACCGGGACCGGGCCGGCCGGCCCGGGCCCATCTAGGCCCGGCCCGAGGGCTCCTTTGCTCTACGTCGGTTCTCTTGCTTCCCGGAAGTTTCCCCCTTCGCATGTAGGTCCATGTCGTCGGTTTCTCTCCGAATTGGACTCAACTCCTTGTCTTGCAAGATTCAAGACTTTTTCGGTCGGGTCCTCGGAGTCCGTCGTCTTCTCGGATCAAGTCCCCGGCTTCTTGGAGTTAAGTTTGCTTCGTTGCATGACTTGTACGGGGCTTTCAAGGTCTTGTCATGAGGTGCTTGATGAACTTATCCCGAAAGTCTTGCATTCAACGCTAAAACCCCGAATAAACATTAAACTCCAAAACCGACATGCACGCGTGAACTTGTTATACCACGGGGGTTAGTACCAATGGATAAGGTATAAAACTCATGCCAACACCGAAGGTAAACTCATGGCTAGGTTGACGGATTTTCACCGTCAACGGCCTCACCCACGGCGGCCCCAAGACGGCGCCGTTGGTGGATCGGTTGAAGGAAGCCCCCAGCCGGCTGGCGGCCTACGTGAAGCATCTGGCGAAGTCAATCCCAAACCAGGTGCTGGCCTTCATGAAGTCGTACTTCCCGAAGGCACCCGTAGACGTAGTCGCTGGCGGACTAGCCGCCAACTGCACCGACGAGCAGTATGCGGAGTCGCTTTGGAGCGAGATGGCGCCCATTGCAGATCAAGTCGCCGAAAAGCTTAATCTCCGGTAGTCCCGTAATAGTTAGCTCGTGGAAGTAGATGTACAAAAACAATTGTAATGAAATTGTTTAAGTATTAATGAAGAAAAGTTTCCATCAATGAGTACTTGTTGCCGCGATCTTAGAGTGCGGAGTCCCATCGTGGAGTTGTCGCGAGTAGTCATACTAGGCGTAGTAATCCCGTTGAGGGAAGAAGATAGTAAAATAGTTGATGAACAATCAAACTTTATTATCGAAGAAGTACGCCACGGGTGGCCGGGGCCGTAGTTACGAGTAGTCGCCGGGACCCGAAGGCCGCCTATGGCTAAGTAGTGCTAGGGCGTATAGCCGCTTACGGCGCAAGAGATCCGTAAGTAGCCGTATGGGCTGGATCTAGAGGTACATGGTCTCTCTCGCAGACCGCTGCTAGAGTCCTTTGTCGCTCGTCGCAGCCCAGGATCCGTAGGTAGCCGCATGGGCTGGATTCTGGAGAGGAGTAGTCCGGAGACTGGTGCCTGGACCCGGAGGCCGCTTACAGCGAAGAAGTAGTCCGGAGACTGGAGCCTGGACCCGGAGGCCGCTTACGGCGGAGAGGTAGTCCGGAGACTGGAGCCTGGACACGGAGGCCGCTTACGGCGGAGGGGTCTTGGTGTAGTCGCGTAGACTTGAGCTCCCAGAGTAGTCGTGTAGACTAGGCGTAGAACCGACAGAGTTGGTCGACATTCCATGAGTTGTTGACGTCTTCGCCTACAAGTGTCTGGAGGCGGTAGGAGCCCGGCCTGGTCACCTTTGCCACGGTGAAGGGACCTTCCCAGGGGGAGCTGAGCTTGTGTAGTCCTTCCGTGTTCTGGATGCGACGGAGGACGAGATCACCGATGTTGAAGGAGCGTTCCTTGACGTTGCGATCATGGTAGCGTCGAATACCCTCCGGGTACCTTGCGATTGGACGAGGGCGGCGCGGCCGAGCTTCTTCGAGTCCGTCGATGTCAACTCGTCTGTCGTCTTCGAGACGCCTTCGTCGTAGTGCTCCACTACTCGGTGAATCCCATATGACATCGGCATGGAATATTAGTTTGGAACCGTAGACCGAGAAGTAAGGGGATTGCCCCGTTGGCTTGGAGGGCTGAGTATGTAGCCCCCAGAGTGCATTGGGTAGTTCCTTGATCCACTTGCCTCCTTTGGAGTTAGCAGCGTCGTGTAGTCGCTTCTTGAGAGCGTCGAGCACCATCCCGTTGGCGCGCTCGACTTGTCCGGTGGCCCGAGGATGGGCAACCGAGACGTATCGGACGTCGATCCCGCCGTTCTCGCGGTACTCCCAAAACTCGGTGGTTGTTGAAGTTGAGCCCGTGTCCGTGATGATGCGATGGGGTAGTCCGTAGCGATGCACGAGTTCATCCAAGAAGTCGAGTACTCTGTCGCCTTGGGACATGTGACCGGCTTGACCTCGATCCACTTGGTGAACTTGTCGATGGCCACCAATACTCGTTGAATCCACCGGCGCGGTTGGTAGTGGCCCAATCATGTCGAGCCCCCGGCGGGCAAAAGGCCGGAGTTGGCGGTATGGTGACTAGCTTGTAGGCCGGGACGTGTTGCTACTTGGTGAAGTGCGGCACCCTTGGCACCTTCGACGAGTTCTTCGGCGTCGCCCGAGCCGTGGGCAAGTAGAAAGCGCGTCGGAAGGCCTTGCCGACCAACGTGCGAGAGGACGCGTGGTTGCCGCGAGACGCCCTTGTGGATCTCTTCCAAGATGTCCTGCCTTCTTGTCCGGGGACGCACTTCATGAGTACTCCGGAAGATGCGCCCCGTCTGTAGAGCTTGTCTCCGACGAGGACGTAGGACTTGGCGCGGCGGATGAGCTGCTCGGCCAAGTTCTTGTCCGAAGGAATCTTATGCTCGCTGAGGTAGTCGATGAAGGGTTGCCTCCGGTCCACGTCGATCATCATGACCTCCTAGCCAGCCGGGGGATGCGCTAGGGTAGTGGTCGGTGGTGCCGGCTCCGGGATGGATGGCGCGTGAAGCTCGTGGACGAAGACACCCGCCGGTACATGAGCGTGAGTAGAGCCAAGCTTCGACGGTACGTCCACCGCAACGTTGTTGTCGCGGACGATGTGGTGGAACTCGAGACCGTAGAACTTGTTCTCAAGCTTGCGGACTTCTAGGCGATGGCGTCCATGTTCTCCTTGTTGCGGTCCCGGGACTTGTTGACTTGGTTGATGACCACTTCGCGGAGTCGTCGTAGACTAGTAGCCACTTGATGCCCGGTGAAGCCACGAGGCGGATCCCATGTAGGAGAGCTTCGTACTCGGCTTCATTGTTTGAGACCTTCCGGAAGATCGCGGGACGTACTTGAGTTGTTCGCCCGTTGGAGAGATCAAGAGTACCCCGGCACCTGCGCCCTCGAGGTTGAGTGAGCCGTCGAAGTACATCACCCAGTGCTCGGTCGCTCGGTTGGAGTAGGTAGCTGATTCTCCCGCCACTCCGCCATGAAGTCGACTAGTGCTTGCGACTTGATGGCCGTGCGTGGCTTGAAGTCGATGGTGAGGGCGCCGAGCTCGACTGCCCACTTGGAGATTCTTCCGGTAGCATCTTGGTTCCGCGAGATGTCGCCGAGTGGGTAGTCGATGATGACGGAGATCGAGTACTCCCGGAAGTAGTGTCGTAGATTCCGCGAGGTGATGAGCACCGCGTACAAAAGCTTCTCGCATGGGCCGGTAGCGTGTCTTGGATTCTGATAGGACCTCGCTGACGAAGTAGAGCGGTCGGCCCGGACCGGGTAGGCGTGGCCGTCTTCCCTGCTGCTCGACGATGATGGCGATGCGACCACATGAGTAGTCGCGGCGAGATAGAGCAAGAATGCGCTCGCCTTTGCGAGGAGCCGTGAGGACTGGTGGCTTTGATAGGAAGTCCTTGAGCTGGGCAAGGGCTTGGTCCGCATCCGGAGTCCACATGAACTTCTCTTAGTGCTTGAGTAGTTTGAAGAAGGGGAGCCCCCGTTCTCCAAGCTTCGAGATAAATCCGTTCGGGGCCGCCATGCACCCGATCGGCTTACGGACGTCTTTGATGGACGTGGGAGCCTTCATGCTCGGTGATGGCAGAGATCTTCTCGGGGTTGGCTTTGTGCCACGGTGGCCGATGATGAAGCCGAGTAGTTTGCCCGAAGGTAAGCCGAAGACGCACTTGTTCGGGTTGAGCTTCCGGCGGTACTCGCGCGAGAGATGCGAACGTCTCTTCAAGATCGTCGATGAGGGTATCGGAGTTTTCGGTCTTGACGACCACGTCATCCACATAGGCTTCGACGTTCTTGTTGAGTTGCCTCTTGAAGCAGGCCTGGATAGCTCGTTGATATGTGGCGCCGGCGTTCTTCAACCCGAAGGACATGGTCGTGTAGCAGACGCGCCAAACGGGGTGATGAACGCGGTCTTCTCCTGGTCTTCTTCCTTGATCGCGATCTGGTGGTACCCGGAGTAGCAGTCAAGGAAGCAGAGCAGGTCGCAGCCCGCCGTGGAGTCGATGACTTGATCAATCCGCGGCAACCCGAAGGGGTCCTTGGGGCAGTGCTTGTTGAGGTCGGTGTAGTCAACGCACATCCTCCACTCGTTCGAGTTCTTCTTGCGAACGAGGACGGGGTTGGCGAGCCACTCAGGATGGAAGACTTCTCTGATGAAGCCAACCGCGAGTAGTTTGGCGAGTTCCTTCTTGATGGCGTCCCGTCTGTCGTCGGCGAAGCGGCGGAGGTGTTGTCGCTTCGGGGTAGCTTTAGGATCGACGTTGAGGGAATGCTCGATCAACTCCCCGGGCACCCCGGCATGTCCGTCGGCTTCCACGCGAAGATGTCGCGGTCGGCCGGAGGAAGTGGACGAGTGCGTCTTCCTATTTGGGGTCGAGGGCCGCCCCGATGGTAGTAGTCTTGCTGCTGTCGCCTGTCCCGAGGTCAATGGTTTTGACCAGAACCTCCTCAGCTGGCTGAGGCTTGTTAGCTTTGTCTGACTTCTCAGGGATGTCGAGTTCTGTTGGGGCAAGCTTCTTCGACGCAGTGTAGATCTCCATCATAGCATTGGGAACTTGATTCGTGGAGGCAATCTCTACAGCTTCCGTGTCGCAGTCGTGCGAGATCCTCAAGTCCCCTTGGAGTGAGAGTACACCGCCGGGCTTGACATCTTGAGTACCAAGTAGGTGTAGTGGGGCACCGCCATGAACTTGGCGATAGCCGGCCTGCCGAGGATGGCATGGTAGGACGTCTCGAAGTCCATGACTTCGAACTTGACGTACTCGGTACGGTAGTTGTCCCGAGATTCCCCGAAGGTAAGCGGCGGGGACCACCGAGCCCGGTGGAGTAGCCGCGTTCCACGGGGACGATGCCGTAGAAGGGAGAGGAGCCCTTGGTGAGCATGTGCGTGATGTCGAGGCCCATCTTCTTCAAGGTTTTGGTAAAAAGGACGTTGAGCCCGCTTCCACCGTCGATGAGGACCTTGTTGAGCCTAGAGCCTGCGACCACTAGTTTCGGGACAAGAGGGAAACGCCCTGGTTCGGAGAAGCCGGCCCATTGATCCGCGCGGGAGATGGTAATGGATACCTCCGACCACCTGAGAGGGGTCGGAACCGCTGGTTCAATGCTCATCACTTCTCGACGAGTAGCCTTTTGCTCCCGTCTGCTGGGTAGTCCGCCGAAGAGGACGTTGACAGTCTTGTCGGGTTCCCGGAAGTCGTCATTGCCTCTGTCGTTCTTCTTCTTGCCCTTTTTGTCGTGAGGGTGCGGTGGCTCTGGAGTACTCTTGAGTGCCCGCCTGAGTTGGTAGCACTACTCGGTGGTGTGGTTGCCGTCCAGATGCCACGGGCACTTCTCCTTCGGGAGGTCTTTGAAGCCGCCGGAGGTCTTTTTCGAGTTCTCCTTCGCGGGCGCCGGATAGGCGCGACGGTGTTGTCCGGCTTGCGCTTGCGGTTGGGACCCGAGTAGTTGTTGTTGTTGCGACCGCCTTGATTCCTGTTGTTGCGGCTCGCCGCCCGTGTTATGCTTGCTCTTGCCACGGATGGCATCGTACTTGGTGTTGGCTTTGTCTTCTTCATCCGCCCAGGACGTGATCATGTCCTTGAGGTGGGGGACGGACTTGGGGGCGACGGTGACCGAAGTCTTCGAAGGTGCGGCGATGGTAGAGGCCGTCTTGGAAGAGGTTGATGACCTCCTTGTCGGTGACGTCGACTACTATGGCGCGCTTGTCGAAGAAGCGGCGCATGTACTTGCGGAGGGTCTCGCCTTGTTCTCGCTTGACCATGGCCGGGTCCATGCGAGTACCGGTCGGCCCATGGCGCCCGCGAAGTTGCCGGTGAACTGCTCCTTCGCTCGGTCCCACTTGTCGATCGAGTGCTAGTCCGGCGACTCGAGCCATGTGAGTGGAGCTTGGTCCGGGCGTAAGGGGAAGTAGAGGCACTTGGTGTTGTTGTTGCCGCCGGCGTTCTCAATGGAGAGGGCATAGCACCCGATCCACCGGATGGGATCTCGCTCGCGTCGTACTTGGTGATCCCCAAAGGTTTGAACTTTTATGGGAGGAGGAAGTTGTGAAGTCGAGGTGAGAAGGCGGGGAAGCCGTCGTTGTCGCCCGTGGTGGCGGACTTCTTCCGCCGCGGCTCTTCAATCTTCCGGCGGGCATCGTAGGCGCCTCGCCGTGAGGCTCCGGAGGCGTGGCCGTTCGCGTGGTCATGACCGCCGCGGCCCGCTTCCGCCACCGGCCCTCTGTTGGCCCCATGGTTGGAGCTTCCGCCGTCGCCGCCACCGCCGCCGCCGGGGTCACGGCCGCCGCCGCCGGGGCCGCGGTGAGGGTCCGTCGGCGTTCATACGAGTGCGGTTGGGCCGAGCCGGCGGCTCGGCTCGGGTACGGTTGCGACCGAGGTCAGCCTTGCGACTTGTAGCTTCGTTGTCACGGTTCCTGGTGGGAGGAGGCTGGTTGACCCTGTTGTCGACCCGCATGAAGTAGGCGTCTTCTGCGAGCTTGGCAATGACTTCTCCAGCGCGTATCCCCTGAGCTTGGCGTGCGATCGCTGTGATCGACATGAGGCATTGCTCGGGGGTGGTGTGTAACCTGCTCTCGACTTGCTCGAGGGCCTCCACAAGGTTGCAGATGGGTAAGTTGTCCCGAAGACGTCAGTGTCGTTCGTTCCATCTTCGGTTGCGCTCACGTCGAGCGTCCCTGCTGGCGTCGGTTTCGTCCGCGGGAGCCTCAGCAGGAAGCTCGTCTGCGGAGATGTCTTCGAGGTACTTGTCAGTTGCCGTCCCCGAAGGCCCTGGCGTGTCGCCGACAGCCATAAAGACTTGGCGATCGGGGTTGCCAAGACCGGAGTCGGAGCTCGCCACCTCGGTTGAAGTGTATTCCTCGGCTCGAGCAAGTGGTGTTCCCTCCCGAAACGGGAGTGAGTCGAGGTAGGAGATGTAGCGTGAGTCCCCGCTTATCAGGTCGGCGGGCTTGCGGTCTGGCCAGTAGACGAATCTCCCGGCCGGCGTCGACGTTATAACCGGCCGGAAGCCGGCCCGATAAGGGTTGCTCGGTTGTGTTGTCTTCGGACTCGGGGTCCTCGGGGGTCCGACCCGAAGTCGAATTCGTACGCGGAGTCCGAGTAGAAACCGACGAGGGGGTTGGAGTCCGAAGCGTGGCCGGGATTGGTGTCGGAGTCCGAGTTGTACTCGGGTACGGGCTCTTTGCCGGCCCGGCGCGCGAGAGGGAGCCTCCGTGCGGGCCCCGCCGAGGTTGCGGGGGCCACGTGTGGAGCGCTCGCGGGGTGAGGGGACCGGATGCGATGGGCGAGCGGCCCCTGCTCGCACACGGTAGCCCACGGAGACGTCGAGTTCGAGTTGGAAGCGGATCCGAGCTCGAAGTCGGCGTGTTGATCGAAGAGCGAAATTTCGCCGAACTTGCCGGCGAGTTCGCCCGTGGCTACTTCGGGAAGCGTCACGAAGCCGGTCTCGGGTTGGGCGGCATGGGTACGATTACAAGATGATGCAATCTTACGCCGTGAGATGAGATGATGAGAGAGGGGTCCCTGCCTCGCCTTATATAGTCCGGGAGGCAGGGTTACAAGTCGGAATAGGGAGAGAGTACTAGTCGAGTACGTCTAGGAGTCTTCCATACAGTGCGGGACATGTACAGCTTCCTAACCGAGTACTTCTCCTCTGTAGTCCTTGTGCTTCACGCCATCAAGTACCGTGCAGCGCAAGTCGGGTAGTCCCAGGGGCCCACCGAGTAGTCGGTCCTGGTACCCACCGAGGTAGTGGGCCCAGGGAGGTCCATACGACAGTGCCAACATCCTTAGGCATGCCAAGGTACTTCTCGCTAAGAGCCTCGTTGTGAACTCCAAGCACCTCCTTGATATCCTGTCTCATGCTCGCACTTACTCCCTTAGCAAAATGTATAGATGATTTTTCCATGTTTACTATTGTCCAGAGGCTTGACAGTATATGTTAAGAACTCCATCGCCTCAACCGCACTCTCCCTGTTCGCCTTGAAAAGCAGTAGGCTGTGATCTGCAAAAAGGAGGTAGCTGACCATCGGGGCTGACGGAGTCACGCAAATTCCATTGAGGTTCGATGGCTGAATTCTAGATTTTAAGAGGCATGAAAGGCCCTCTGCTGCTAACAAGAACAAATATGGTGAGACTGGGTCCCCCTGACGGATTGCCCTGGATGGTAGAAAAGCATCAAGACGGCCTCCATTAAAAAGCACTGAGAAAGAAACCATAGTTACCAATCTCATAACCATATCCACCCAATTACGATGGAGACCAAGCTGAATCATGATAGCTCATAGGTACTCCCATTCAACTCGGTCATAAGCTTTCCTCATATCCAGCTTGAGGGCATAAAACCTATTGTTTCGATCTCTATTCTTCTTCATAAAGTGCATGCACTCATAAGCTGTTATTATGTTGTCTGTTATAAGCCGTCCCGGAACAAACGCCGACTGCTCCTCAGCTATAATTTCTAGAAGAACAATTTTCAACCTGTTTGCCAACACCTTAGATGCAACTTTGTAAATGACATTGCACAGGCCGATCAGTCAGAACTAACCCAAATCCCCGGAACCCTAGCACTAAAGGCCTCCACCTAGACCACCGCCTGCGGCTGCAGCAACTCGCTACTGGCCGCCCCTGCTCACTCCCACCCGCTGGGAGAGCGCGGGGATGCGTGGGGAGAAGAAACGTAGAAGAAAGAGGAGGCACGCCGGGAGGTAGGAGGCGACCTGACGACGTTGTTGGATGCCACTTTGCACCAATCTTGAAGCGGAAGTTTCAATGAGAAAAAACTTCCAGAAGATGTACAGGAATCTTGGGCACCCAGCAGTCCAGCAGGCCCACGCAGTGCTCGAGTGTCTCTGGATTTTCGTCGGCCCATTAGGCCATTGCAGCCCACAAACAAGTTCCTGAGTCCTGCTGACAGCATTAATTACTTCGTCATGCCGGCATCGCGGGTGCCCCAACGGCGGCGGCGGCGGCCGTGGCATCAGCAAGGCCGGGAGGAGTAGAGGTTTGGGCCTTTGGAGGATCAGGTGGAGGAGGAACGATCGGCGCGGACCGAGGCGGCGGCGACGATGGGGTCATGGATTCCGACAAATCGACGAGCGCTGGCCCTTACTCCACTCCACACGCGGTCGTTGACTCGTTTCTGTACAGGTAACAGGTATCGCCTTTGCTTTGGGGAGGGAGACTAAGCTAGCTGCATGCTCAAACCAGAGCATGCGGCATATATGTGAGCAGGAATAGTCTGATTAGCTCAAACCAGAGCATGCTCCATCACCCCTTTCATCATTTTTATTCAAGAGAAGCATCCAGATTCCAGACTCAGTCCTAGATAGAGCGCACAGTCCACACCTATTCCACATCTATAACAAGCTACAGCAGATGTAATTCCTTTGTCAATCATGCATAGCACACAAACTCGATCGGTATCAATTAAAAATCTATAAGTCTGAATACACAGCAGTTTTCGTGATGAAATAATACACGCAAATCAAATCCCACACCAGTTACTCTGGAGTTCAGCTAGGCCAACACTTGGCACAGAAATTCAGGTCCAGAGGGTACAGAGAATTAAAACAGAACAGACGGTCGTACATGCAGGGAGACAACCGAATAGGGACATGAAGGAACAATAAAATTCTGATTCATGTGGCAGAAAGGAGATGACCAGGCTCCCCTTCAGCTGCATCTTTATTCGAGGATTGCGAGGCTGCTAGCAAAGGATCGAAGCTTGCAGTTGCTGAAGAGGTATTGACTACTCCCGGTCCCGGAGCTGATGAGGGCAAGGTTGCCACCAGAGCTTACTCTCCCTGGCGTTGCTGGCATGGCTTATGTTCAAGTATGGCATTGTTAGGATGCCCTTCAAGTGCTTCTTTAATCGGGTCCAGATCACAGTCGCCGTTAAGCACCAGCTTCTTCAACATAGGGAGCCAGTCGATTCCAGAAAGATCACCCATGGTTGCAAAAGTCCAGACAATCCACTCGAGCTTAGGAGCTGCACCAATGGCAAATCTAATTTTGGTGGTGTCTTCGCCCTCGACAAGGAGATAGTTGAGACTTCTGAATTCACATTTCTTGAAGGTGAGCTCACTTCCGGTGTACGACCCATGCAGAAGCCTTAGGCTGCAGAGGCTACCAAGGTTCCCAAGGATACATAGGTCACCTTCCTTCAAATAAGTATCACTCAGTGTTATCTTGGCAAGATTATGGTGATCTTTAATAGAGTGACCAAGCCCACTAGTGATGCCACAGATGTTTAGTCTTTCGATGAACTCTGGAATGGTGGGTAAAACATCTACCTGTTCAGCACCTTCAGCATCTGCTGTTCTGACAATTCGGATCGACAACGAACGAAGGCATTTATGTAACTTCTTAATCTGAATGAACAGATCACCTAACATGACATCTTTACCTCGAAGGGATACACCAAGTTTCCTCAGTTTCAGCAACCGAGCGATGCCGGAAACCTCATTGTCCTTGTTGGTAACATGGATATGGGACAGTATCTCTATGTTTCCCATTTTCTGAATTCCGAGGGGCATGCTTACTGCAGCAAATGATTCTTCAGATGCCATTGTGTCTTTGCCTGCAGAAACCTTGTGACCAGCAAGGAAATGCTTTAGCAGTGGTAGCAAAATAGGCTTCTTGGCAAGTACCTGTACCTTGGTTTGCCTGATGTCCAGTGTCTCCAGGCACCGGAGGTCCTTGATTTGCTTGGGAAGTTCGGTAACATCGGTATTCCTGAGGCTCAAATACCTGAGCAGCAGTATCTTGCAGATGCTCTTCAGATGCTTCTTCTCCAAGCCTTTACACGCCTCTAGGTCCAGCACTTTCAACAGTTCCCATTGAGGAGAGGCTGCCAAAGATGGAAAATAAGCTACAAAGTCTTTGCTGTCACCATCTGAATAGGAATTTTGCAATGCTATTCTGTTGTGAATGGAAAGGTGGTGAGCCAGTTCTGTTGGTTGATCAGTCTCCACAAAGTTTATATCTCTTGCAACCTTGATGATGAATTCACGAACCTCATGGTGCAAAGTGAAGCTCTTGATGTCCATGCGAGGACCAATTTCCACAGGAGTGATGAACCCATGAGTGAAAAGAACATCCAAGTGGTGCTCGGCTTCATCTGTTATGATACGTTGTTTTCCATGACTTGCACAAGTCGTCGTGATCAAGCCCTCAGCAACCCATCTTCTAGCCAAGCTTGTAGTCCTGATGACATGGTCTTTAGGATAAATAGTGTGACACCCTAAAATTCCATCACTAAAATTACTTAGCAACTTAAATTAGTCTTAAGGATTTAAGGAGATTAAATTGCTATTTAAATTGAGCTCTAAAAATATTAAAGATAATTTAATAAACTTGTAACACCCCGCCCACCAAAGCCGCACCGCCCGGCCCTTCCGTAGGGGCGAGCACGCGTACACATAGCACCTCGCTTACACTTTCGTCCTCGCTTCGTGTAAAAGGGTTAACCTGAGGGTGGTATGACTGGTGGACAAAGCCTTATAAGTTGACTCCACCCTTGCTCAACTGCAATGTGGCACTAAACACACACCTACGCTTATGGTCCACTCATGGCCATTCAAATTGGGCCGGGTGTGACATTCACCCCCCCCTCAAAGAACCCGACGTCCTCGTCGGTCCAACTCACCCGTCCAGTGCCGACCCATACGCCATGTCATGTGCCCCATCCCGGGCCCACATGCACATGCATATGTCCGCACACCGACCCGAGCAAATGTCCGGGAACCTCCCCTCTTAGCGCACGACCGTACGTCCGGCGCCGACCCATATGCCACGCGGTGTGTCCCATCTCGGGCCCACACGCACCATGCGCCCTATGTCCGCAGAGCCGACCCGTACGCGCAACCGCGAGGGTCGGCTCGATACCATTCGTAACACCTCGACCACCAAAGCCGCACCGCCCAACCCTTCCGTAGGGGCGAGCACGCGTACACATAACACCCTGCTTATACTTTCGTCCTTTCTTCGTGTAAAAGGGTTAACCCGAGGGTGGTATGGTTGGTGGACAAAGGCTTATAAGTTAGCTCCACCCTTACTCAACTGGCAATGTGGCACTAAACACACGCACCTGCGCTCATGGGCCACTTATGGGCCATCCAAATTGGGCGGGTGTGACAAAACTTAGAGACAACAAGTGTATGTGCATCATCAGTTGGCTTGCATGGTTTTTGGTTGCTTGTGTGGTTTCTAAAAAGTCTATAAAATTCTTGAGAAAAGTTTGAAAAAGTTTGAATTGAATTTGAGATGAAAAATGATTTGAAAATGAAGTTTGAAAAAGGAAAAGAAAAAAAAAAAGCGCGCGGCTCCCTTTTCGGCCTAAGCGGCCCAACCCGCCTCCCGCGCCGCCCACCTCTCCCCTCCCCCTTTTTCTTTTTCCACCAAGACGGCGGCCCGAAGCCAACCTGTCGGCCTCCCCCTCTCCCCCCCTTTCCTTTTCTTCTTCCCCCCGCCGCCGGCCGCCGCCGCGCGCGCGCGCGGGGTCGCCGCGCCCCCGCCTTCTCCCCTTCCTTTCTCTCCCCTGTGAGCACGCCAATTAAGGCAATTAATCCCCCACTCAAATCCCCGGCCGTTTCCCCTTTTCCCCTTGCCTTCTTTACGCCGGACGGCCCGCCGGCCATCAATGGCAAGCCGCCGGCCGCCCCGTCCCCTTCCCGCTTCGCCTACCTCCCTGCGCCCCTACTTAAGCCCGTGCACGAGCTCCTCGCGCCTCCCTTTGCACCCGCAGGACACCTACGCACGCAACCGAGCCCCAATTCCCCAGCGCCGCCGCCCTCGGGTCCCCGCCGCCGCCGTGCAAGCGAAGCCGTCGGTGAAGGACCACCTCCGCCGCCTCCCTTCTCTTCTCTTGGGGTTCACCAGGGGCTCATCAAGCTCAATTGGCTGCAGGTTCACGTCCTCGGAGCCCGTGGGCGCCGCGCCTCGTCCACGCCGGAGCGCCGCCCGAGCCGCCGCCGTCGTTGAGCCCCTCTCGCCGGCGCCTCCTCTCCGCCCGTTAGCTCGCAGTCGTCCTCTGTGCGCGGTAAGCGTTTTCCCCCGCCCAATTCCTCCTTGTATCGCGCACGGCATCAACTCCCCAGGCTCGCCGGAGTAGCCGCGCCGCCCCCTTACGGTGCCGGCCGCCGGTGAGGCCCGATCGCTCCCGTAGACCCCACGAGCACGTGCGCAAGCGTCCCCCGCGTCATTTTGCCCCAACCCGTGGTCGAAGAGATGGCCGGCGGCGCCGTCCATAGCTAGCGCCGGCGAGCTCCCGCCGCGCGCGCGCCGCTCTTTGGCGGCGCCGCCGCCGCCCTCGCGTGCACACGTCCGGGGCCATCGGATCATGCGTGGACGGCCCGGATCGTGTACCCCTTCGGGTTATGCGGCCGGTCCACGCGTGGACCCGTGCGCGGGCGCACGGCGCGGTCCACGGGACGCGCGCGCATCGGTGGCTGTTGGATCCGAGATCCACGGTGCCGCTTTGGCGATTTTGATTAAGAGCCCCTGTGTTTTTACAATTTCACAAGCCGGTCCTTCCACCTTTAAGAATCTTTACGGTTAGGTCCCGATTTTTAGAATCTAGCCCCGTCTACCCCGGATAATATTGTTAAAGTCCCTTTTCACTCCTTTTTACACCTAGACCCCTCTGAATTAATTTATAAATATGTTTTAGCCCCTGATTTTATTTATAAACAGCCCTGTAAACTTAGTTTTCTTGCAGATAGGCCCCTGTAAACTGTTTTAATCATATCTTTCTCATTTTAACTCCGTTTTAAGCGTTCTATATACCGAAATGATCGTCTCGACGAGTAGAATCTTTTAAATAGTAAATTTATCAGTTTTGTTACTGTTTGGTGTACTGTTTTATTTATTGTTTGTTGTTCATGTTTGATTCGTAGATATCGTGCCTATTTCGTCTGAGCTCCCTGTCGGAGGTGATCAGGAAGAGCCTGTCTTCGAGGAAGATTTCACGCAGCTCGTAGAGGAAGGCAAGTGTCTTTCCCCCTCTGCATAATCTTTTTGAACCTATGACACTGCATGCTAAACAATATTTACTATTCCTGTTGTTATGCATAAACCTGATGGGCAAACACCTAGCTAAGGACTTGACTAGATGCTTTACCACTTTACCTTGATCAACCCTGTTTAAACAAATGTTTGGGGTAGATAAATGCTTAGTTTGCTTTACATGAGTTTGGTTATGCTTTGTTTATGTTATACATCTCAGTGTTGCCTATATTATGTGCTTGTGCGTAATACAAGATAACTTGATTCATAATCGGAACATGGAGAACCACCCAAGATAACGGTACAACCACGGTCCACATGGCTCGGCTTAGCTGATTAATTAGGAGAGTGGGTTAGTGATAGCTCTTTTCCGAGAGGGGCACAGGGGGCCGGAGTTGAAGGGGTATAGCCCGGTTCTTTTGGGGTAGCAGCCTTGGCTAAGGTGCTGACCATTAGGGAGGGTTATGGTCCGCTCCGCTGCTGTAACTGTTGTGGGCTGTTGGTTTCTCTTCTTTCCTTTGTAAAGGCTTCGTAGTGGACCCCTAGCCACTCACCTTGGAAGTGTTTAAGGGTCTAGCTAACCCGGGCAAGATGGGGAACACGAACTGTGGGTAAAGTGTACAACCTCTGCGCAGTGTTAAAGGCGATCGATCAGCCGTGCTCACGGTCACGAGCGGCTTGGACCCTCACATGATTAATAAACTTGAAGATTAATGCAAATCATGGGTTGGTGGTTTGGTTTGAGGTTTCTTTTAAGGTTAAGTGGGTTGGTATACACTTACACCTAGTAATTAGGTGCTTGCTAATAAAACTTGACCAACTTATAAAATGCTTACCGCTGTGAACCATAGCCTATCCTTGATAGCCTTGCATTGTTTCCCCCACTTGCTGAGCTCCAACCATAAGTGTGCTCACCCTTGCTTACCGCTGTTCAGAGGAGAACGTCGGAGGTGAGGACGAGTACTGGAGTGACTACGAGGAGTTCTAGGGCATGCGGATCCCCCAGTCATCATGCCTGTGGAAGACAACGATGGAGTTGCTCGTCGTCGTTTAGTTATCGTCGTGTTCGGACCTTCGAGTCCACCCCTATCGATGTAATAATGGTTATCATACTGGTTTAAACTCTTGTACGTTTTATTACAGCAATGGTATTACTCTCGTTTTGTCTATCATGTGTGTAAATGATCCTGGCGCACATATGAGATGCATTCGGTTTTCCTTGTAAAATCGGGTGTGACAAAGTGGTACCAGAGCCGTGATGACTGTAGGTCGCAGCCTTAGTTAGAAAATGGACGAAATTAAGGATTCATGTTCTAGAAAGCCTTATCATGCTTCAAATCATCTTATTTACGCATTAAAAATCTAATTTAATTTTTGTTTATCATTTTAAACTCGTCATTTTGATTTATTACGTACTCCGAGATCGGTTTTGCTTTGACGGATGGCCGGGACTTACATGACCCCTCGTAAGAGCACCGGTGGGCGTTTTCCTTCCGGACGGTGGCCCCTCGCCATCATCTTGAAGATGTTGAGGAGGAACAGGAGGAGTTCCAGCCAGAGGTTGAGGTGGAGGAAGACCCAGAGGAGGTCCAGCCAGAAGAAGAAGAGGAGGATCCTGAAGAGGTCGAGATGGAGGAGGAGGAGCCGAAGAGCCGTTGGAACGGCCACACTGTTCGATGGCACGATGCTAGAGGCGGACGTAGATGGAGACATTGTGATCCCACGGCGCACCGTAGCCAATGAGGAAGGACCCCCCGCACTGTTGATCCCGTGCCGAAGGTGAAGAAGGTGACCCGGAAGACTCTAGTGATGACGGTGTGGGTGAGGATGATGGTGACAATGCTGTTGGCAACCCAGAGGAAGATGAGGATCCCCGCTATCACGGAGCTGAATACAACAAACATTCTACTGAAGCTGAGAATGGACAGTTCTGCATTCTTTTGTGGGATGTTCTGAGGTATCTGGGGTATACCATAAGGCCTCTCTATGTGACCAAGCATTTCAGTGAGCCCGGAATGAGGGATTACTACACCTGCAGAGTTTACATCAGGAAGCCTCTGAATGATACAGAAGGATGGAGGTATCGCTCATCTCACCATAGCACAGCTCAGTTCTCTACGGATGACGCCGCGGTGAATGATGCGGCAAGGAGGGTGCTCCGGTCGGTCTGCCATGCAAATCGGGTGCAGTTGTTTCAATCGGAGTACCGCCATGTGCCTCGACGTGCAAGTGGCACGAAGTGAGCGTGGTGCCGGCGGGAGGCAATGATCGCATTGACGTCTTGGCACGGGTGACCGCTGCTCCGAACGCAGGATCCGGAGGGAGCAACTTTGGAGATGAACAAGTATCATGAAGAGTTGCGAGTGCTCGGGCGAAGATAGCACGTCCGAAAGCACACTGGCCGGGACAGCGACTTCCTCGGGAAGTCATGCCATATCGGACTACGGCTTCCCCTCCGCGCAAGAGGCTTCGTTACGGAACCGATGAAGCCACCACTCGTCTTGGCTAAGGATCCTAGGATGCACGCCCTTATCATTTACTTTTCGTTAGACCGTTCCGTGTGAACGTATTTGCTTGTAATAATGAATGCTGTTTGCAACATGTTTGAGTTGGATCTTTGCTTGATTGTGAATTGTATGGTGGAGTGATGGCCACTATGCAATCTGAATTGTTAAGTTAATTAAAGAATGGTTTGGGTTTTATCGGTTGTCATTGCTTAATCTCTTATGCAAGATTGATTGGATCAAATCTGTTTTCAGATCATATGACATACCAGTAATGTTTTGTTTATAACTCAAGCTACAGAACTCCAAATGACATGAAACCAGTTGGGTTAGTTCACAAATTTAGAGGATGAAATTCTGTCAAAAATTCAATGGTATACAATATTTATTCTGGGAGTTATACACGAAGTAATGAAAATGTCAGAATCTGTAAATCTCTGTTGATATAGCTGTACTGTTTGAATTTTATCTCGAGTTATAGATGTCCAAATGAGGTGATTCCAGTTGGGATGATTCCATAATTTTATACATCATAATCTGGTAAAAATTCGTGGTCATTGCCTCATTGGATAACTAAACAGAAAGTTATACATAATTCTTTGAGGGAAACAGAATCTGTCTTAACCGAAGAACATGCTGTTATTTTATTTTGAGTTATCCTCTTATGCAATGATTCAAGTACAATTATCCGAGATATGATTTTTCTAACGGTCGGATGGTAAACACCATGTCCGGAGGAGATCAAGACGTGCCACCTATGATCCGGGCACATATTGCAAATCAGCAAAACCCAAGCACCACCTCCACCGATCAACCAAGCAATGTACCCAAACATGCGGCGAGTTTACGGCGACACGGATGCACCGATTCAGAATCTCACCAACACAGTGCAGCAGATGCAAGCCCAACAGAACCAGCCACCACAGCCGATCCCTCCACCACCCCCGCCACCAAGGGACAGGCACAAGGAGTTCATGAGCCACCATCCCCCTACATTTTCCCACTCGGCTGATCCACTGGATGCTGATGACTGGCTGAAAACTATCACCAAGAAGCTGGAGATCGTGCAATGCACTGACAGAGAGATGGTCCTGTATGCTGCTGGAAGACTTGTGGGGCAGGCCGCAGATTGGTGGGATGCGTACTCAACTGCTCATCCCAACAGGCATAACATCACTTGGCGCGGGAGTTTCGTGAAAACTTCCGTACTTACCACATTCCTTCGGGGGTTCTCAAGCTTAAGCGAGAGCGAGTTCTTGTCACCGAGGCAAGGCAATATGTCGGTGATCGAGTATCCGGACAAGTTCACTCACTTGTCACGCTATGCACCTGATGAAGTCAACACTGATCCAAAGAGGCGGGAAAGGTTCTGTATGGCTTGATTGGTCCTTTGAACTATCAATCGAGAGTCACATCTTCCCGGACTTTCGGTACGCCGGTGAACAAAGCTATTGGGCTGGAAAGCAAGAGAAAGGAGATGGGTGAACGAAACGCAAGTTTCGGTCTCATGGGTAGTCTAGCGGTAACACCCGTCCCCGTTACGGTTCTCGGCAGAGCCCGACTCCATATCGTCTGGTGGTCAAGGCGGGAGGTACCCACAAAACATGCGCGCAGCGGCGCTCGTTTCGGCCACGGCGCTTCAACCCTCGGACACCGCGAGCTCCTACCCCTCGGTGAGTCGTCCTAGCAACAACTGCGGGGCTCTGTCGGAAACACCAACCCCTGTTCGGCCGGTGGATGCTTCAAGTGTGGAGAGCTGGGGCATTATGCTAAAAATTGTCCCAAGAGGGTGATGCGGACTCCGCAGAGGGACAATGGAAACGGGGCTCGGGCAGCCATCTTCACGGGCTCGTACTCCACGGACACCCGGCAAGAGAGGCCGGCGAGTCATGTGCGTGGCCGAGTCAATCATGTATCGGTGGAGCAAGCTCGGAATGATGCGGCGTGGTATTGGGTACGTTTTTCGTCAACTCTGTACTGCTACCGTATTATTTGATTCGGGAGCATCACATTCATTCATAACCGATCAATTTGTAGCAAAATATAACTTATCTATGAGCACAATGAAGAACCCACCGATAGTTAGCACTCTTGGGGGAGAAATGAAAACTGGTCATATATGCCCACAAGTAAAGATTAATATCATGGGGGTAGACTTTCTTGCTAATCCGGTAGTTCTAAAATCATGGGGAATAGATGTCATTCTTGGTATGGATTGGTTCGGGAGTTGTGATGGAGTTATTCGGTGTCGGAAGAGGTCGGTGCTATGCTTAGGTTCTCAAGGGGAGAGAGTAGAATATGTGAGTGCACCCTCATCCAAGGAAAGGAGTTGTGAACTCGTTGAAGGCAAAGCCTTGGAGGATATAAGGGTAGTGAATGAATTTCCCGATGTGTTTCCGGAGGATTTGCCGGGTATGCCACCTCGATCGTGACATTGAATTTAGTATTGAACTTATACGGTATCGCTCCCATATCTAAAAGACCATATAGAATGGATGTTAAAGATCTAGCTGAATTAAAGAAACAAATCGAAGAATTACTTAGTAAAGGGTTTATCCGTCCTAGTTCATCACCATGGGAAGCCCCCACACTCTTCGTTGATAAGAAGGATGGATCTAGGAGGTTGTGTATAGACTATCGATCACTTAACGAGGTTACTATCAAGAATAAATACCCTTTACCTCGGATTGAGGATTTGTTTGATCAGATGAGAGGAGCTAAGGCCTTCTCTAAGATAGATCTTAGATCAGGTTATCACCAGTTAAAAATCCGTGTGGAGGATATACCAAAGACAAGCATTCACATCTAGATACGGGTTATATGAGTTCACCGTGATGTCCTTTGGCACGACCAATGCACCAAAGATACTTTATGTATTTGATGAACAAGGTATTCATGGAGTATCTGGATAAGTACGTTGTGGTATTCATTGATGATATATTGGTATTCTCTCGGAGTGAGGAAGAACATGAGGAACATCCGAGGCTTGTGTTACGAAGCTACGGGAACATCGAGCTGTATGCCAAGTTCGGCAAGTGTGCTTTACGGTTGAAGGAGGTCTCTTTTCTCGGACACATCATCACGGATGGAGGCATAGCGATCGATCCAAGCAAGGTTCGTGATGTATTGAACTCGGAGTCCACCTAAGAATGTGCCGGAGATCGAAGTTTCCTTGGACTTGCGGGATACTATCGGAGGTTCATTGAAGGGTTTTCTAAGATAGTGAAGCCACTTACCACTCTGCTCGAGAAAGGAAGAGAATTCAAGTGGGATGAGAAGTGTCAGGCTAGTTTTGAGGAGTTGAAGAAGAGGCTGACCACGACACCTGTGTTGATCATGCCAGACATACACAAAGGGTTCGATGTATATTGTGATGCTTCTCGGTAAGGTTTGGGATGTGTGTTAATGCAAGAAGGAAAGGTAGTAGCTTATGCTTCAAGACAGTTGAGGAAACATGAGCAGAACTATCCTACTCATGATCTTGAGTTAGGTTGCGGTTGTTCACGCATTGAAGATGCGGGAGACATTACATGATTGGGAACAAGTGCAAGATCTTTACTGACCATAAGAGTCTGAAGTATATCTGTACTCAAGAGGATTTGAATTTGAGGCAGAGAAGGTGGTTGGAGTTAATCAAAGATTATGATTTGGATATTCAGTACCATCCTGGAAAGGCAAATGTTGTAGCGGATGCTTTGAGTCGGAAGGGACGGACTAGAATGCCGATAGGACACTGTTACCTCGGCGGCTATGTTGGGAGATGGCACGGCTTAACTTGGGAATGGTTGCTTCAAGTGAGACTTTGGCATTAGAAATTGAGTCAACACTTGAGCGGGATATCGGGAAGGGACGGTTGAGCGACGCCAAGATTGCGAGAATACGGGGAAGTTGATTAAGTTAGGCAAAGTTCCGAATTCGAGAGAAGATGAGCAAGGAACAAGTGTGGTTTAAGAACGGAATCCGTGTACCGAGATCAAGGAGTTGAGAGAAGCTATCTTGAAGGAAGCACATGATTCGACCTACTCTATGCACCCCGGAAGTACCAAGATGTATCGGGACTTGAAGCGAGAGAGGCGGTGGTATGGGATGAAGAAAGATGTAGCGCTCATGTAGCTTTGTGTGATGTGTGTCAAAGAGTGAAGGTCGAGTATCAAAGGCCGGCGAGGATTGCTTCGACCTCTAAAGGTACCGAGTGGAAATGGGAGGAAATTAGTATGGATTTCATAGTGGGATTACCTCGTACTCGTGATGGGTATGACTCTATTTGGTTATTGTGGATAGATTAACCAAGGTAGCGCACTTTATCCCAGTGAAGACGACCTATACAGGAGTGAAGCTAGCTGAGTTGTATAATTCAAGGATAGTGTGTTTGCACGGGGTACCGAAGAAGATAGTGTCAGATCGAGGCACACAGTTCACTTCACGGTTTTGGCAGAAGTTGCATGAATCGATGGATACAAAGTTAAACTTCAGCTCAGCATACCATCCTCAGACAGATGGGCAGACAGAGAGAACAAATCAGATACTTGAAGATATGTTGAGAGCTTGTGCGTTAAAGAACAGTGGCAGTTGGGATAAGAGTTTACCTTATGCAGAGTTTGCTTATAACAACAGCTATCAGTCCGGCATTAAAATGGCACCTTTTGAAGCTCTGTATGGAAGGAAGTGTAGAACACCGTTGTTTTGGAACCAAACTGGTGAAAGACAATTCTTTGGGCCAGACAGCATACGAGAAGCAGAAAAACAAGTTGAAATCATAAGGGAGAATCTTAAAGCAGCACAGTCGCGTCAGAAGAGTTATGTTGATCCTCGGAGAAGAGAGGTGATTTTGGAAGTCGGTGATTATGCATACCTCAGAGTGTCACCTATTCGGGGATTACGAAGGTTTAATGTCAGAGGGAAGTTATCACCTCGATTTATCGGACCTTTCAAAATTTTGGAACGGAAAGGAGAAGTAGCATACCAGTTAGAGTTGCCAGCACAGTTATTGGGAGTTCATGATGTGTTTCACGTATCACAACTGAAGAAATGCACAAGTGAGGTTAGAATAGAACCGGTACAGTTAGAGGATATTCAAATGGAGAATGACCTGACATACAAAGAATACCCTGTTAAGATCTTGGATGTGTCAGAAAGAGTTACCAGGAGTAAGATCATTAGAATGTGTAAAGTGCGGTGGAGTCATCATGCGAGGAAGAGGCAACTTGGGGAAGAGAGGATGAACTCAAGGAAGACTTTCCTCATTTGTTCTCTAAGTCTTCGAATCTCGGGACGAGATTCTCTTTAAGGGGGTAGGATTTGTGACACCCTAAAATTCCATCACTAAAAGTACTTAGCAACTTAAATTAGTCTTAAGGATTTAAGGAGATTAAATTGCTATTTAAATTGAGCTCTAAAAATATTAAAGATAATTTAATAAACTTAGAGACAACAAGTGTATGTGCATCATCAGTTGGCTTGCATGGTTTTTGGTTGCTTGTGTGGTTTCTAAAAAGTCTATAAAATTCTTGAGAAAAGTTTGAAAAAGTTTGAATTGAATTTGAGATGAAAAATGATTTGAAAATGAAGTTTGAAAAAAAGAAAAGAAAAAAAAGAAAACAGCCCGGCTCCTTTTCGGCCCAGGCGGCCCAGCCTGCCTCCCGCGCCGGCCCACCTTCCCCCTCCCCTTTTTCTTTTTCCACCGAGACGCTGACAGCCGGGGCCCACCTGTCAGCCTCCCCTCTCCCCCCTTTCCTTTTCTTCTTCCCCCTGCTCGCCGGCCGCCGCCGGCCCGCGCGGGTCGCCGCGCCCCCGCCTTCTCCCCTTCCTTTCTCTCCCCTGTGAGCACGCCAATTAAGGCAATTAATCCCCCACTCAAATCCCCGGCCGTTTCCCCTTTTCCCCTTGCCTTCTTTACGCCGGACGGCCCGCCGACCATCAATGGCAAGCCGCCGGCCGCCCCGTCCCCCTTCTAGCTTCGCCTACCTCCTCGCGCCCCTACTTAAGCCCGTGCACGAGCTCTCGCGCCTCCCTTTGCACCCGCGGCACACCTACGCACGCAACCGATCCCCAATTCCTCGGCGCGCCGCCTCGGGTCCCCGCCGCCGCCGTGCAAGCGTCGCCGTCGGTGAAGGACCACCTCCGCCGCCTCCCTTCTCTTCTCTTGGGGTTCACCGGGGGCTCATCAAGCTCAATTGGCCGCGGGTTCAAGTCCTCGGAGCCCGTGGGCGCCGCGCCTCGTCCACGCCGGAGCGCCGCCCGAGCCGCCGCCGTCGTTGAGCCCCTCTCGCCGCCACCTCCTCTCCGCCCGTTAGCTCGCGGTCGTCCTCCGTGCGCGGTAAGCGTTTTCCCCCCGCCCAATTCCTCCTTGTATCGCGCACGGTATCAACTCCCCGGAGCTCGCCGGGAGTAACCGCGCCGCCCCCTTACGGTGCCCGCCCGCCGGTGAGGCCCGATCGCTCCCGTAGACCCCACGAGCACGTGCGCAAGCGTCCCCGCATCATTTTGCCCCAACCCGTGGTCAAAGAGATGGCCGGGAGCGCCGTCCGGCCGCTAGCGCCGGCGAGCTCCCGCCGCGTGCCGCCGCTCTCCGGCGACGCCGCCGCCGCCCTCGCGTGCACACGTCTAGGGCCATCGGATCATGCGTGGACGACCCGGATCGCGTACCCCTTCGGGTTATGCGGCCGGTCCACCGTGGACCCGTGCGCGGACGCGCGCGCATCGGTGGCCGTTGGATCTGAGATCCACGGTGCCGCTTTGGCGATTTTGATTAAGAGCCCCTGTGTTTTTACAATTTCACAAGCCGGTCCTTCCACCTTTAAGAATCTTTACGGTTAGGTCCTGATTTTTACAATCTAGCCCCTGTCTACCCTGGATAATATTGTTAAAGGCCCTTTTCACTCCTTTTTACACCTAGACCCCTCTGATTTAATTTATAAATATGTTTTAGCCCCTGATTTTATTTATAAACAGCCCTGTAAACTTAGTTTTCTTGCAGATAGGCCCCTGTAAACTGTTTTAATCATATCTTTCTCATTTTAACTCCGTTTTAAGCGTTCTATATACCGAAATGATCGTCTCGACGAGTAGAATCTTTTAAACAGTAAATTTATCAGTTTTGTTACTGTTTGGTGTACTGTTTTATTTATTGTTTGTTGTTCATGTTTGATTCGTAGATATCGTGCCTATTTCGTCTGAGCTCCCTGTCGGAGGTGATCAGGAAGAGCCTGTCTTCGAGGAGGATTTCACTCAGCACGTAGAGGAAGGCAAGTGGCTTTCCCCCTCTGCATAATCTTTTTGAACCTATGACACTGCATGCTAAACAATATTTACTATTCCTGTTGTTATGCATAAACCTGATGGGCAAACACCTAGCTAAGGACTTGACTAGATGCTTTACCACTTTACCTTGATCAACCCTGTTTAAACAAATGTTTGGGGTAGATAAATGCTTAGTTTGCTTTACATGAGTTTGGTTATGCTTTGTTTATGTTATACATCTCAGTTTTGCCTATATTATGTGCTTGTGCTTAATACAAGATAACTTGATTCATAATCGGAACATGGAGAACCACCCAAGATAACAGTACAACCACAATCCACATGGCTCTGGCTTAGCCGATTAATTAGGAGAGTGGGTTAGCTGATAGCTCATTTCGAGAGGGGCACGGGGGGCGGAGTTGAAGGGGTATAGCCGGTTCTCTTGGGGTAGCGGCCTTGGCTAAGGTGTCGGCCATTAGGGAGGGTTATGGTCCGCTCCTCTTTGTGCTTGTTGCGGGCTGTTGGTTTCTCTTCTTTCCTTTGTAAAGGCTTCATAGTGGACCCCTAGCCACTCACCTTGGAAGTGTTTAAGGGTCTAGCTAACCCCGGCAAGATGGGGAACACGAACCGTGGGTAAAGTGTACAACCTGCGAGTGTAAAACTGATCGATCAGCCGTGCTCACGGTCACGAGCGGCTTGGACCCTCACATGATTAATAAACTTGAAGATCAATGTAAATCATGGGTTGGTGGTTTGGTTTGAGGTTTCTTTTAAGGTTAAGTGGGTTGGTATACACTTACACCTAGTAATTAGGTGCTTGCTAATAAAACTTGACCGACTTATAAAATGCTTACCGCTGTGAACCATATCCTATCCTTGATAGCCTTGCATTGTTTCCCCCACTTGCTGAGCACCAACCATAAGTGTGCTCACCCTTGCTTACCGCTGTTCAGAGGAGAACGTCGGAGGCGAGAACGAGTACCGGAGTGACTACGAGGAGTTCTAGGGCATGCGGATCCCCCAGTCATCATGCCTGTGGAAGACAACGATGGAGTTGCTCGTCGTCGTTTAGTTATCGTCGTGTTCGGACCTTCGAGTCCACCCCTATGGATGTAATAATGGTTATCATCTTGGTTTAAACTCTTGTACGTTTTATTACGGCAATGGTATTACTCTCGTTTTGTCTATCATGTGTGTGTAAATGATCCTGGCGCACATATGAGATGCATTAGGTTTTCCTTGTAAAATCGGGTGTGACAACAACCAATTCGAGAAATCTTGCCACCACCCCCAGACAGCTCGTCAAGACCTCAGTCAAGTGCAGGACCTCAGAACTCCAAAGCATTGCCGTTTTTCGGGACTATCATGCCAATCACAGGAGGGTCTGCCATGGAGTTCGAGACTAAGAAGCAAAGAAGCAACTACTTTAGGTTTGTGAATACCATCATCAATGACGGTCCAGTTGCACGTCCGGAATGTGCAAAGGTGCCAATCACTTTCACAGAAGAGGATTTCAGTCGAAATCCACGATTCACAATGATGCTATGGTCATTGAGGTAAACATAGCCGGGTGGGTCATCGACAAAGTCCTAGTTGACAATGGAAGTTCAGCAGATATCTTGTTCTAGAAGACTTTCGAAAAGATGAATCCGAGCCGGCACATGTTGGACCCGCCGAGTACCCATTGCAAGGGTTCGAGAGGAAAACCAATCAAGCCGGTTGTAAAGATATCACTCCCTGTTTCCTTTGGAGATCTCAAAAATGCCGAACGGAGTCTCACCTTCGCCGTGGTTGACATCTATCACCCGTACCTCACGATTTTCGGCGGAGGCTTCATGAACAAATTCGACGCGGATCATAAGGCAGCGATTCTTATGCATGAAGATGCCTGCGCCCAAGGGGGTCATCACGGTGTTCGGCAATCGGCAAGAGGCCGAAACATAGAAAAAGGCCACACGCCCGCCGGATGAACATGTACCGGTTGAAAACGGTGACAAGAAGAAGGAAACTTACGGAGAGGACAAGCGGGATAAAGAAAAAGTTGAAATAGCTCGTAGATGGTGAAACCAAGAAAGTGTATCCGGATGACATGCCCGATGGAGCGATCCACAATAGGGGCTCACCTCGGTGCCGAAGAGGACGAGACCTCGTGCAATTCCGAACAAAAACAAAGATGTTTTCGCATGGTCAGCTAAGGACCTGCAAGGTGTTGACAGAGACATCATTGAACATGCCCTGGAAACAGATGAAAAAATACCTCCCAAGAAACGAAACTTCGGAAAATGTCCGAGGAAAAAGTGAAAGCGAGTGGAAGCCGAAGTTCGAGACCGCAAGACGCGCAAGAAATTAGAGAAGTAAAGTATCCGGTCACGGCTAGCCAACACCTGTACCGATCAAGAAGAAAAATGGAAAGTGGAGAATGTGCGTGGACTTCACAGATTTGAATAAGGCATGCAAGAAAGACGATATTCCCCTGGAAAGGGTAGACAAAATCGTAGATGACGCAGCCAACAGCGAAATGCTCTCGCTCCTAGACATGTTCTCTGGGTATCATCAAATCATGGTTCGCAAAGAGGACGAAGAAAAAACAAGTTTCATCACTCCCTTCGGAACATTTTGTTTCGTGAGAATGCCGGAGGGGCTAAATAACGCGGGATGTACATTCTCAAGAATGATAGCAATAGTACTTAATCCCCGGATACGGAGGAACATCTTGGCGTATGTGGACGATATAGTCGTCAAAAGTGTTCGAGAGGAAAGACCAAATCGGTGACTGGCGAAACATTCGCGAACATGAGAGCGGCAAATCGGAAGTCGAATCCGGAGAAATGTGTATTCGGCATTCACAAGGGGAAAGTTCTCGGATGTCTAGTTTCAGCAAAGGGCATAGAGGCGAATCCCGACAAAATCGGGCGCTAGTGGAAATGCAAGATCTAGTTTCGGTGAATTATGTGCGAAGGCCGACGGGGAGAGTGGTCGCCCTTAACGGACTCATTCCCGGAGCCGCGAGAAAGAAGCTTACCATTCTTCCAAGTCCTCAGAAGTGCCAAGAACTTCCAGTGGTCTGAACCTCAGAAGCGAGCTTTCCAAGAATTGAAAGATTACTTGTCCAATATGCAAGTTGTGCTCTCTGAACCGAAATCGCCACTTGTTCTATATGTGTACGCATCAAATTCGGCGGTAAGTGCGGTGCTAGTGCAAGAAAAGGAGGAAGAAGGGAAGCTCAAACAAATTCTCGTATACTTTTCTTCGAAGCTTTGTACGGCTCCAAAATCTTCTATTCCGAACCGGAAAAAATCGCATATGCGATCATCATGGCAGCTAGAAAGCTAAGGCACTATTTCGAGGGTCACGGGATAAGAGTCATCACCAACCGGCGGTTAAGCGATTTGTTTGCGAATAGAGAGGCATCCACCCGAATAATCAAGTGGGGCGGCCGAACTCTCGGAATATGTGGTGGACTTCGAGAGAAGAAGTGCAATAAAGTCGCAAGTTACGGCAGATTTTGTCATGGATTGGACTTCACCTACTCGAACTTCGAGGAAAAGATACCGAGCCTTGGATAGTACGGTGTGATGGGGCCTGGTGTTACAAGGGGGTTGGAATTTTGGGCGTAGTAACATCCCCGATGGGGGTAGTGATAAGATACGGAACTCGACTCCTATTCGCGAACAATGAACATTCCACGAACAACACAACGAGAATATGAAGCCTTGCTTCGGCACTAAGAAAGATGAAAGCCTTGGGGCGGTAGACCTTCATAATCGAACGGATTCAAAAGTCATTCAAGAACATATCGAGAAGGAAAGCGAAGCAAGAAATCCTGTTCTCATGAAGTATCTAGAAAAAGTCGGGGAAATGGAAAGGCACTTCAAAGGCTACTCGATCCGAAGCATATCCCAAGAGATGACAACAATGAGGCGGATAAGGGTGGCGAAAGCAAACAACGGGAAATCAAGAACTACCCCGGATGTGTTCTTCGAAATCATCAGAGAACCATCCATCAAGGATTCAAGGCCGAAAATCGTGAATGTAGTGGAGACTCCCGATTGGAGAGCAGAAATCATGGCTTATCTGAGAGGCCACTATGAACCACAAGATGAGTTGGAAGAGAAAAGATTGAAACAAAGGGCACGGGGCTATACAGTGGTAAACGGAGAACTATACAAATCAGGAGTCACCGAGCCTTGGGCGTGGTGGATCACTTCCGAAAAGGCCCGGAACTTCTAAAGGAAATTCAAAGTGGATTTTGTGGTGCGCACATAGGCACCGGGGCTTTGGCTGGAAAGGCGATAAAGCGAGGAATTCTATTGGCCCACCATAAACATAGACGCCAAGGCATTGGTTCGGCAATGTGAAGCGTGCCAAAAAACAGCGAACCAACAGAATCTACCCTCAATGCCAGTTCACTTAATTCCACCATCATGGCCACCGCAAAGGTGGGGAATGGATCTAGTGGGCCCATTGCCAACGGCTCAAGGGAATTGCCGATTCGCTCGTTGTTGCGATCGATTATTTCACAAAGTGGGTGGAAGCAAAACCACTCGCGAATATCAAAGCATCAACAATTCGGAAGTTCTTTTCGCAAAACATAGTACGCAGATTTGGGGTTCCTAGAGAACTAACTGTTGACAATGGCAAACAGTTTGATTGTTACACCTTCAAAGAGTATTGCAAGACCTTGGGTACTCATGCGAAATTTTCGTCAGTGTACCACCCACAGTCCAACGGAGCAGTTGAAAGGGCAAATGGCCTGATTTTTTCGGGAATCAAAAAATGCTTGTTCGACCAAAAGAAGGGTAAATGGGTGGATGAATTACCGAAAGTGATCTGGTCTCACAACACTACAGTGTCAAGAGCAACGGGTTTCACGCCTTTTCGCCTACTTTTCGGCACTGAGGCAATGACACCGGAGGAAATCAAAAATGAAAGCATGCGAGTCCTGAAAGCAAAAGAGATTGTGGAAATTGATGAGAAAGTGGAAAAGGACATGATCGAGCTAGCAATCCTTGAAGCCGCTCGAAAACATTAAGAAGTACCAAAAAGAGACTAAGGCTTGGAGAGACAAGAAAGTGGTCCGAAAGGACATCAAAACTGGCGATCTTGTATTGAAAAGGAAGAAAAACTGGGAGAACCCAGGAAAACTTCATGAGTCTTGGGAAGGGCCTTACATTGCAAAGGAAACAAACATGCCGGGGGCTTTTCACTTAATGGAGAAAAGCGGCGAAGAGTTGCCATATTCATGGAATGCGACGGACCGAAAAGGTATTACCCTTGAAAGTTCCGGTTGTAGCTAGATGTAGTATAGAGTATTTTTTCCATTTTCGCAAATTTGCATTCGAAAAACAAATCCGAATCACGTGCCTATAAGTGATTTCGGGAAAAAAATAAGTTGTAGCTAGATGTAACATAGCCTTTACTTTCTTAGTAGTATTAGAATAAGGAGGACCGTACTCTTTTCCTTGCAAAGGGGCTCTAAATCAAGAGGCAAGGTTTTTAACGAGGCGGATCCTGTGTAAATACTCTTTGTATATATATATATTTATATATATAAAGAGTCTTCCCCCAAATTGCGTATTTCGAGAATTCCATCGTGAAAAAAAAAGAAAAAATCGTGAAAGGCTTCGTGATAGCGGAATTCCATCGTGAAAAAAGGAAAGTTTCGTGAAAGGCTTCCTAATAGCGAATTCCATCGTGAAAGAAGAAAAGTTCGTGAGAAAGCTTCCGATAGCCGAGAATTCCATTGTGAAAAAAGAAAAAGTTCGCGAAAAAGGCTTCTTGATAGCGAGAATTCTATCGTGAAATGAAGACAAGGTTGTGAGAAAAGGCCTAAGACAACAATAAGTTGTGGCCTAAAATGCCATCCACGAAACGATTCCCACCGAAAAGGCCCGAGACAACAATAAGTTGTGGCCTAAAATCCCATCCACGAAGGGATTCCCACCGAAAAGGCCCGAGACAACAATAAGTTGTGGCCTAAAATCCCATCCACGGAGGGATTCCCATCGAAAAGGCCCGAGACAACAATAAGTTGTGGCCTAAAATCCCATCCACAAAGGGGTACCCACCGAAAAGGCTCGAGACAACGATGAGTTGCGGCCTCGGTTCCGTGATAAGCAATGACGATTCCGGTTAAGTGAATGTGCGCGGCATTGCTGCGAAGTTCTTTATCCTTAATGAAAACTACCGAAAAATTTTCGCAAAAAATCGTTACGGCGAGAAAGGGCAAGGGGCTCGCGTAAGAATTCATAGAAGTTCATGGTTGAAGCAACTTAGGGTTGCAATATCAACCGGGGTAGGTATGCCAACGGGGTCAAGTCCACAAAATTCGAGAACAAATTTGGTCGACTTGTCTAACAGCGTTTGAAGTTTTAAAGAATTTGCGAAAATTTCCACAAAAGCGCGTCTGATCAAAGTATTCGAGGAACAGTAGAGCTTCGCTAATTTGTCTACAAATTTTCATGCGAAACGGCAAGGTGGGGGAGGGTGATGTTTTTTCAAAAGAAAACATCATCGTTGCCTTATTTGCATCAAAATTTCAAAACAGTTCAACACCAATTACATTGATAAGTACAAAAATCTAGAACAGAAGTTCGACAACATATCCGGGTTCGCAACTGCCATCTTCCGCAATATCGCTAGCGTAAGCAAAATTGAGCTTGCCGTCAGTTGGGCTAAGGGGCTCCGTCTTCGGAATCTTCGTGGAACTCGAGTTCGCAGATGTAGAACCTTCTCTCTTACAAAGCAAGAAACAGGAAGCAAGATCGAAGCATCCCATAGAGAACTTAAGCGAAGTTTCGAGCCAAAAATCGGAAAAATCCTGTTCGGAATGAGCTCTTTTGAACAAACGCCACGCTTCGCCACTAACAATCATTTTGTCGCAATGAATCCGTAGTGGCATCACGTCTGCGTAGGCCTAGCTTGCGGGACTGCGCGAGGGTTAAAGTTTACAAAACAACCGTTCAGAAAAACTAAGCGAATATACAAATATACAGAGGCAGCCTCGAGGGCGCGAATAATTCGGATAAACATCTAGCCCGTGACGTCAACCTTCGGAGAATTCCCATTGTGCCCAGAAGTTTGACTGTCATCACTGCCATTGTCGCTGCTGCTGCTGCTGCTCGAGCCCTCTTTGCCCGAGTCGCTAGAATCTTCATCGTCAGTAGAGTCTCCAGGGGACGCAACACCTTTCCCGCGATTTTCTTCCTCGATCAGCTAAGAAAGGTAGAGAAACAGATGTAAGGAAAATCAAGGAACAAAAATGTCATGAACTAGCGGTGGCGACGAAATCGTACAAAAATTTACACGAGCAAGCTTAGCACGTGCAATGGTCTTAACGGCTTCTTTCCGTGGCCGGCCAAAATTCCCTCACGAATTTAGACTTGATGACTTGAACATCTTCGTTTGGTCGAATTATCGAGGTACTCATGGCGCGGGAACCGAGAGACTTTTTCACGAAACTTTGCGAGGTCCGCGCTGTCGAAGTCATGCGAAGCTTCGGGAATACTTTCGACCGAGAAGGTCGCTGCGAAATCGCTAGCGCCGAAATAACGTCGGGAAGCGCCTTAAACTCGTGTCGATCCAATCCATGAACTGCGAAATCCCTAGGTTCGAAGGGAGCGGTCTTTGGGCGAACGCCAAATTCATTTAGGGATTTCTCATATTCTCGCGAATAGAGCTTTCAACTTGTCGATAACCTCGAAATCCTTCTCCCGAGAAGATTCTCTCTGTTCGGTCAAGGCCTTCTCAAGATCTTGAATTCGTTGGTCCTTGCTTTGCTAAGGGATCCGGCCAAATCGGCATTGTTAGGACGCGGATCCTCGGCAACTTTCGAGAATTTGTCATGGTTCTTGCGAATGTTCTCAATCGAGCTTAGATCGTCCTCGTGGGTCTTTCGCGGCTTCTCCAACTCCTTCGGGATTGCTCAAGTCCTTCCTCGGCGACTTTCTTTGCATCCTGGCAAACCTTCGGGACGGGATCCTCACCCCGTGAATGGTGAGTTCGAGCTCCTTGGTGAATTCGGGGGGAAGCTTCGTCGCGAGAGGGGACGGGCGAGAGAAACATCGGCGGCGGCAACGGGGGGCTTCGGCGGCAACGTCGAGCACGACATCCTTCCGAACTTCGGGAGTAGCATCTCGAAAAAGAGTCAATGTCCACGAACTCATTCTCGAACCCGATGGGCAATTGTATCGAAAGTTAAATCTCAACAAGGGCCGGAAGAAAGAACCTTTCGGCTATCCGCTTCCACAAAGGGGTTGTCATCAAATGCGGACGGAACCCGCCGAACTCCCGAAGACGCAACCTTTTTCACCGCCTTCTTCAATTTCTTGCGACTCATCCGGGTGAGCCGGAAGCCGCTTGGAGCTCGACGTTCGAAATTTGTTCGGAGGTCTTGCGCTTACGCTTCGACGATTCTAGGGACCTTGTCCTAGAAGGCCGGACGCCGAAGAAGTACTCTCTTCGATGACCGACGGGCCCCGTTTCGAAGATCTTCTTCGCGGGGCACTAATAGGAGCCGCCGAACAAGCGGCGACAAGAACCACATGAACCTTCAATTTGCAACCGGGCGTCGAGAATTAAAGGACTTGTCACCACGAGTCGTACACACGATTAATTCTTCTCTTGTGCTTCACCGGTGCCTTGTATGCCTTGTATTCATTCATGGTGTACTCGCCTATCATAGAGTAACTCTTTTCTCGATCTCAACCATGAAAGCATCGGCACTTTGGCCTTCCCTCAGTTTAATATCAAATTTCGGGAAAGGTACTTCTTGAGTCCCCCAGTTCACATTGAAATGCACGATCTCGTTGGGGGCCCATCCACAAGAAATCGGCCAAATTTTTGCAGCAACGAACTCCTCGATAATGTCGCGGCCCCCAAGTATAGTGCTGGCGAGGTGAAAAGCACTTTCGCAATTTCTAATCCCTCCGCTCGATGATTGAATTCGGCGGCATTCACGGCGATCGGGGGTGCGATAGAGTAGGACAAAGGGTAAGCTGGTCCTTCATACCCGGGAACTTCGGACATGTTGACCTTCACGTAAAACCTGTATGAATTCCGGTCGTCGTAAGGTTGGTCTTGCGGCAAGGAGTGATACGTATTCGCGTAATCCCTTTTCGAGTGTTTTGGCGTCGAGTGTTGAAGGTGCGGCATGCATGCCGAGCTTTGTACAAGCGCCCATCAACGACCTTGATAACAACGGGAACGATGACCGAGTTCGAAGAATCCGGCGAAAGCGTCAATGCTAAGATTACGACCAAAGGTCTTCATGATCCAAATAAACTTTGACACCTCAAGAAAAGATGTCGGCAAAAGCCGATGAATCTTCAGCGAAAAGGCATCCAAGATCGTGGGCAAAATCGGATCACAAGGAAACCCAAGTCCGCGGATGAAGAAGTCCCGAAACACAACAACCTCCCCATCTTCGGGAGGCGGGGTTTGTTTGTCCGGCGGGGCTCGCCCGGTGCCCGAAGGGAAGAACCCGGCTACTTCATATTCTCGAATCATATTGGCCGTAACCTTCGATTCTCTGAAAACGAGAGAGGGAGGCAGAGGTCCACCAACCCTTGCCCTGACCAGATCTCCGATGCCGGCGTCTACATCTCCGACATCTTCGTCATCCGTTCTGACTTCACCATCCTCGTGACTCCTGGAGCCACTGGCGGTGGGAGAACCTCCATCTTCGGGAGGTGGAGCATTCTCAGGACCCTCGACAATCGGCTCGGCTGGGAGACCAGCTGCGACAAGTTCTTCAGTAGTCTTGGGTCTCGCGGTGCTTTTGACTCGGGCCACCTATTCGACGAGTTTTACGGTGAAAGATGATATAAGAACAATTTTCGCGAACGAAGTTTGCAAAATGAAAACCTAATGCAATAAAAAGAACAAATAAGAACTAAAGAGCGAAAGGAACAATACCTTAGAGAAGTTCAAAGAAAGCTAGAAGATCGCAAACTGCGGAGCACAAGGCTAGGTTCCACGAAGAGGAAGAGTTACGGTTCGCGACGAAAGCAAGAGAGCGGTGAAAAAATTTAACAGCGGAAGCCTCCTATTTATAGGGGCGAGGGGGGTAGTTCCGCGAAACCTGCCTCGATTAGACCATTGTAGGGTATTTGGGTGACGCGTGTCCACTCCGACGTTCCGAGGGTGACGTTTTTTACTAAATTTCCGAAATGTTCGTGGAATTGGATCGACGGAGTCAACCCGCTTCCCCGAGGGGCTAGTGTTGGGGAATTCGGGGAAAACTGTCACCCTCGAAACATCGAGTTTAACGAAGTTCTTGAGATATGTTTTTCAGGAGCAGGGCATTCACGATTTTCGGGGAATGCGGGAAGCGGCGAAGCCTCGGGGTCGCGAACATGCGATTTTCGGGAATCTTGGACCTACGAAGCCTCGGGTTCGCGGACATGCGATTTTCGGGGATCTTGAATCGGCGAAGGCTCGGAGTCGTGAACATGCAAAAGCACGGAACCTCGGGCGGCAAAGTCACGAACTTCGGAGGACGGCTAATTCGGGAATCCGTCGGAAGTCTAGTTCGGAAGTCGTGCGCGGAGAAATTCACGAACCGAGAGAGAAGCAAAGTCAAAGTTGTTGTCCCAAAAAGTCCGGGTTTAGAGTGTGAACTAGTGGCAGGCTTGTAAATGTGTGAGATGAAAAAGACATTCTTGTATGTGTTCACATTAGGAATATTCCTTGGGCTCGAGGGTGTTTTTGGAATGTAAAAGTCCCTTCGTCTCCCTATAAAAGGGGGCGTGAGGGCACGTGTAAATTCATTCGGACTTTTGGGAATTTGAGCCACCCGAGGGAGATTTTCGGTCTCCTACTTTGCTGTTGCACTTGAACGTGTTACTAATCTTTCCTTCATCCGTGTTCGGGGAACCCATCCGGATTTTCGGATAACCCCCAACAGTCTCTTGTCTCATTAACATTACATATGGGGTTGCAATCCTCATGTAGCACACATGCATGACCTATCTTTCTAAATTATGCAGCAACTCAAAATCCATGGAGATTCAAGACAAAATGTTTTTGCAAGCTGCTAATGAATCCACCTTTTACTAATATACTGGCAGCAATACCTTATTCCAACTGATACTTATTTTTCATTTCTTTTTTTTACCACCAATACTTGAACCTCACTGCTGGAATATATTGCTTTTACTACCACCTTTCCTTTCTCCAAGCGAGCATTTAGTCTATCTCCAGAAATGGTGCGTGGCAACATTAAAATGAAAATTTTAAAATGAATCTATTGCAGTCACATTAAAATGAAAATTTATATTTTGTATAGTATTTTCAGCTGGCAACATTTTTCCATACATGTGGTTGTACTGAGCTGTAGGGGGGAGGGGGGATCCTGTATGCTCTAGGGGGATCATATGTCTTCAAAGATGTGCTGAAATTCCTAGTGATTTACCTATTATCACATGTATTTTCTTGCATAGCAGTATAACACTGATATAAAAATAAAAAAATTGTAACAAATCATCTTAACAACTTCTGACTTGAAATTTATTATTTTTATAGTATCATCATGTCATAATCTACATGTGTATTTTTTTTTGAATTTAGATGACTTTGTTGTTCTTTGCATGGGTTTTCACGAAAGTTGTGCTTTGCATTGCTATTTAACCCCCTTGCGTACAAACTCCATCATTACTTAAACTTGGAAATAGGAGCCGGATGCAATTATTTTATTTGTCATGTGTTGATGGCTGGTATGCATTGCTCATCCTTGTTTTTTTTCTGCTTAAATGGCTGGTATGTAGCTGACAATAGATCAGTCTTTGAGACTTCTAGATAAAGTGAGGTTTGGATCACGTGCTCCATTATAAACTGCCTTCAGTCAAAGATGCTAGAACTTAGAAACTAGTGCCACATCATACAATTCTATCAATTATTGATAGACATGTTACAAAAGCCCTTAAGGGAAATTTGCCGAAAGATATTGTAAATTCGTGGTTCTTTGCCCAGACACACTGCACCGATTATTTTATTGATGTCTCAGCTTTCAGAAGAGAAAAGATGTTGGAAATGTCCAAACTACCCTTATCTCCTACTTCCAGCTCTTCACTGATTATTTGCCATAACACACTGTCACCGCCGATTTGGTCGGATTTGGTCGTTAGTTGGCCGGTCAGATCCCAAATTTCTGTCGGGTCCGTCTCCTCCTCCAGCGGTGTCTTTGCACATCTTCCAGACTTCCACATGGTCAGCAAAAGGGAGAGAGAGAGACAGAGAATAAAGAGGTGGCGCAAGGAGGGGTGTGCAGTGGGGACATAGGATCTTGTTAAGGGTGCAAAGGGTAACCATTAGGTGCACCTCCAAACTTCTTTAGTTCAATCATTTGTACTACTTTTTCAAAATTTTGAAAAAGTAGTACAAATAATTGCACTAAAGAGGTTTAGAGGTACATCACATTATAATCAACTTGCACCCCTAGATCTTGTGGTGCTAGGGAGGCGTGGAGGAGCCGGTGCGAGGCTGCTAGCCGGGGCGACAAGTCGCAAGCCGGTGGCTCGGTAGAGGTGCAGGGGGGCGGGGAGCTGGGAGCAGGTGTCCGCCGGTGGTGCTTCGGCGTGGAGGCATACGGATAGCCGCTGGCCGCAAGCCGCAGCTCCTCGAGGTAGCCGGTGACCGCAGCTCATCCATGAAGCTAGGAGAGCTCCTTGCTGCCGCATCTCGGCTTACTTGGCCCCGTGCCCTCTCCAGGCGCGGCCTCTTGTCGGCGGCAGTAAGCTCCAATCACGGTCATTGGTCAGAGGTTGATGACAAGGGCAAAGATGACATTTCCAGCACCTTCTCTCTCACGGAATCTAAGAAATGAATAAAATAAGCGGCGCGATGTGTATGTGCAAAGAATCACGAATTTGCAATGTCTTTTAGCAAATTCTTGATCTGGCAGTGCGAACTAGCCAATTACACGTTTCTCCGGTGTCCCACAAGCAAAATTCCCCATCCCTTTTGTTGGGGAATTCGGGAAAACCTGTCACCCTCGAAATGTCGAAGTTTATGAAATTTGTGAAATGAGCTTTCGGGAACATCGAATTCGCGAAGATCCGGAATCTCGAACCCGCGAAGCTCCGAAGTCGCGAACGTGCGAAGATCCGGAATCTCGAACCCGTGAAGCTTCGAAATCGCGAACTCGCGAAGATCCGGAATCTCGAACCGCGAAGCTTCAAAGTCGCGAATTCGCGAAGACCCGAAGTCAAGAACCCGCAAAATCACGAAATCGGGAGTCCGCGAAATTCGGGGAATCTACTAGAGGTCAAGTTCGGAAATCACGGCGCGCGAAGATTTCCCGAACGGGGAGTTTCACGAATCGGTAAGAAGCAAAGTCAAAGACGTCGTCTCAAAAAGTCTGAGTTTGGTGTGTGAACTAGTGGCAGGCTTGTAAATGTATGAGATGTAAAAGACATTCATGTACATGTTCACACTAGGAATATTGTTTGAGGTCGAAGGTGTTTTCGGAATGTAAAAGTCCCTTCGTCTCCCTATAAAAGGGGGCGCGAGGGCACGTGTAAAGGGACTCACAACTTTTGAGGCGTAATCAGTCTTTGGGAGGTTCTTTGTCTCCTCTTGCGTCATTGTTGTACCTGAACGCGTCTACTGTACTTTCTCTCGTGTTCGGGGATTCCATCCGAATTTTCGGATACCCCCAACATTGGTGCCCACGGTATTCCAGCCGAAAAGCAACTCACGATGCCACCACAGGAGAGGTCCAAGAAGAACAATCCGGTTGAGACAGATGAAGAAGAGCACCATAATCTCGAAGGAAATGAAATCTCTTTCGCTCCCCGAACCTTCAAACATCACAGATCAAGAACGGAGAGCAAAACTTGAAGCTCGATGAAGGCAAGAGCGAGAGAAGACAACACACATTCAAGAACAACCTACCGAACAACAAACGCATGAGAACAATGATGATGATGACGAGACCATAGACGAGAGAACTAGAGAGAGTTCGGCGAGAAGATACAACATCTCGAGAAAGAGAAAGAAAAATTCGCAAGCCAATTGCGGGCAAAAAGAAAGATCTGCGAAAAGCTAGAACAGCTCAACTAGGCAACGAGAACAAATTGAAACAATACAAAGAGAGATAGATGAAATGAAAGAACAAGAAAACAATTCACTATGGCAAGATTCACCACACCGAACTGCGGACCAACCGAGAAGAACCCCGAAAGAAAATTTCTTCACGGGAAATGGAATCTCACGGTTCGTAGATTACGAATCACCACTATCCATAGGGCTGCAAACTGCACCATGGCCACCGAAATTCAAGCCGGTCTCTCTCCCGAAATATAACGGCTTCGGAAGCTCCAAGCAGTTCCTTATGAGGTACGAATCAGCTGTGCGTTCAGCAGGAGGAGACGATGTTGCACTGGCCAAATCCTTCATCATTGCTTGTGAAGGACCAGTACTGAATTGGTATTCTTTGCTGCCACCACATTCAGTCTGTAGCTGGGTAGACCTCAAGACAAAATTCATGCAAGCATTTCAGATGTTCCATGACACAATGATTGAATCATCAGATCTGTATAACTGCAAGCAGAAAGATAGAGCCATTGCGGAACTTGTGAGAAGATTCATGCAGCAGAGATCCCAGATTCCAGGAGCCGATGACAAAACAACGACCAAGGCACTGATCAAAGGTTTGACTCTAGGACCAACGCTTCGCATCGACCCGGAAGAAACCCAAGACGGTTGAAGAACTTTTTCATGAAGCGGAAGAATACATCTTGTCCGATGATGATCATCGCAAAAGAGTGGCCGAACGAAATGAAGCACGACAAGTCAACAGAGAAATATCTTGAAGAGCACAATCCCGAGAATCCACGAAACGTCAATAATGTGGAAAATCGTCGACCGACCAAAACAACGAGGCCTAGTACAAGAGGAGGATTCGCACCCGGGGGAAGGGGAAGAGGAAGAGGACCCGCGAGACTCGCGAATCACAACCCAAAAGACCCGTACTTCTATTGTCGGTATCATGGAAGAGGACACAGACCGAAGGATGCCGGAAACCAAGAAGAACACGGCAAAAATCCAGCAAGAGAAAGCGTTGATGAGCATCGCATCCTCAATGCCGAATCAATTTCGCCCGAACTTTTGGCGACCACAACTCATGAACTCTCAATCAAGACCGGTAGCAATGCAGCAATTTCAACAACCATAATCATCATGGCAACCATCTCGAAATTTTTCCCTCGGTCGCAGGCAATCCAATCGATTCGACAACCACGACCAATTCGGGAAATCTTACCACCACCACCCGATAGTTCGTCAAGACCATAATTAAATTCAAGACCCCGTAACTCGAAAGCCTTGCCATATTTCGGGACCATTATGCCAATTTCGAAAACTCAAGCGATTCCGGTATATTTCGCTTCGAAGCCCTATACGGCTCGAAAATCTTCTATTCGAGTTGGAGAAGATTACATACGCGGTCATCATGGCTGCGAGGAAGCTGAGACACTACTTCGAGGGTCACAGGATAAGGGTCATCACCAATCAACCACCGAGTGCCTTGTTCGCAAACGAGAGAGGCATCTACCCGAATAATCAAGTGGGGAGCCGAACTCTCGGGAATACATTGTGGATTTCGAGAGAAGTAGCGCGATAAAATCGCAAGTATTGGCGGGACTTTGTCGTGGATTGGACTTCACCAACTCAAAATCTTGATGAAGAGATACCTACGCCTTGGATAGTGCGGTGTGATGGAGCTTGGTGCTACAAGAGAGTTGGAATTTTAGCGGTGGTAACATCTCCGGTGGGAGTCGTGATAAGATACGAGCACGACTCATATTCGCGAACAATGAGCATTCCATGAACAACACAAGTAGAATATTAAGCCTTACTCTTGGCACTAAGAAAGATGAAAGCCTTGGATAAGCAAACCTTCATCATCGGAATGGATTCAAAAGTTATTCAAGAGCATATCGAGAAATAAAGTGAAGCAAGGAATCCTATCTTGATGAAATACCTCGAAAAGGTTAGAGAAATGGAAAGGCATTTCAAAGTTTATTCGGTGCAACATATTCTAAGAGACGACGACAACGAAGGCAGACAAGCGGCGAAAGCGAAGACGCCGAGAAATCAAGAATTGCCTCCTCCGAAATCATCGGGGAACCAGCTATCAAGGAATCAAGGCTCAAAACCGTGAATGTTGTGGAGACCCCCAATTGGATAGCAAGAAATCATGGCTTATCTGAGAGGCCATTATGAACCACAAGATGAGTTGGAGGAAAGGTTAAAACAAAGGGCAATGGGTTATACAGAGGTGAATGGAGAATTGTACAAATCGGGAATCACTGAGCCTTGGCTAAGGTGCATCACCTCCAAAAAAGGCCTTGAACTTCTCAAAGAAATCCACAGTGGATTCTGTGGTGCACACATAGGCACCATAGCTTTAGCAGGGAAGGCAATAAAGCAGGGATTCTATTGGCCTACCATAAACATAGATGCGAAAGCGCTAGTTCGGCATTGTGAAGCTTGCCAGAAAACGACGAATCAACAAAATTTACCTTCCATGCCATTGCACTTGATCCCACGATCATGGCCACCGCAAAGGTGGGGAATGGATCCGGTCGGACCATTGCCAACGGCTCAAGGAAATTGCCGATTCTCGGCACCGTTGTTCTGTCGACTATTTCACGAAGTGGGTAGAAGCAAAACCACTCGCGAACATCAAAGCACCAAAAATTCGAAGTTCTTCGGCGGAACATAATCTGCAGATTTGGAGTTCCTAGAGAATTGATTGTCGATAATGGGAAACAGTTCGACTGTTACACTTTCAAAGAGTATTGCAAGACCCTGGGAACTCATGCGAAATTTTCATCAGTGTATCATCCGCAGTCCAACAGAGCAGTTGAAAGGGCAAATGGCCTGATATTTTCGGGAATCAAGAAGTGCTTATTTGATCAGAAGAAGGGTAAATGGGTAGATGAATTACCGAAAGTGATCTGGTCCCATAACACTACTGTTTCAAGAGCAACAGGTTTCACACCCTTTCGCCTACTCTTCGGCACTAAGGCAATGGCACCCGAGGAAATGAAGAATGAGAGCATGAGAGTGCTGAAAGCAAAAGAAATTGAAGAAGTTGATCAGAAAGTGGAAAAAGATATGATTGAGTTTACAATCCTCGAAACCGCTGAGAACATTGAGAAGTACCAAAAAGAGACGAAAGCATGGAGAGACAAGAAAGTGGTTCGGAAGGACATCAAAACTGGTGATCTGGTGTTGAAAAAAAGAAGAACTGGGAAATCCGGGAAAACTTCATGAATCTTGGGAAGGGCCATTCATAGCAAAAGAAACAGACATGCCAGGGGCTTTTCGTTTGCTAGAGCAGACTGGCGAAGAGTTGCCATATTCGTGGAATGCCGACAGCCTGAAAAGGTACTACCGTTGAAAGTTCTAGAAGTAGCTAGATTTAATTTTGAGTACTTTTCCTTTTTTCGCAATTTTACATTCTAGCAAATCAAAAAAGCCGAATCACGTGTCCACAAGTGATTTCGGAGAAAAAACATTAGCTTTCTTTTTCGTAGTAGCATTAGAATAAGAAGGACCGTACTCTTTTCCTTGCAAAGGGGGCTCTAAATCAAGAGGCAAGATTTTTAACGAGGTGGATCCTATGTAAATACTCTTTGTGATATATGTATGAAAAGAGTCTTCCCCCAAATCGCGCATTTTGTGAATTCCATCGTGAAAAGGAAAAGTTCGTGTGAAAGGCTCCTTGATAGCCTGAATTCCATCGTGAAAAAGAAAAGTTCGTGTGAAAGGCTCTTTGATAGCTAGAATTCCATCATGAAAAAGAAAAGTTCGTGTGAAAGGCTCCTCGATAGCCGAATTCCATCGTGAAAAAGAAGAGTTTGTATGAAATGCTCCTTGATAGCCGAGATTCTATTATGAAAGAAAAATTCATGAAAAGGGCTTTGTCATAGGCGGGATTCCATTGTGAAAGAAAAATTCGTGAAAAGGGCTTCGTGACGGCCGAGATTCCATTGAAAAGGAAAAAATTTCCGGTGAAAGGCTTCACGATAGTCGAATTCTATTGTGAAAAGAGGAAGAGTTTGTGAAAAAGGCTCCGTGAAAGCCTAAATCCCATCGTCAAAGGGATTCCCACCGAAAGGCTCGAGACAACAACAAGTTGTTGCCTAAATCCCACCGTCAAAGGGATTCCCACCGAAAGGCCGAGACAACAACAAGTTGTGGCCTAAATCCCACCGTCAAAGGGATTCCCACCGAAAAGGCTCAAGACAACAATGAGTTGTAGCCCGAGTTAAAATCATGAAAATTAATGGCGATTGCAACCAATCGATTGTATGTGTCGGTTGTTTTAAAATTCCTTGATACGAGGTTCATGAAAATTTTTCGTGGCGAATATATTTCGTAAAAAGTGCAAGGGGCTCGTGTGAAGATTCATAGAAAATCATGGTTGAAGCAACCGAGGGTTGCGGTATCAACCGGGGCAATTATCCCAAGCGAGGTCAAGTCCACAAAATTCGCAAACAAATTTTGTCGACTTGCATCTTAGTATTTGTAATTTCAAAATTCGCGAAAATTTCTCAAATGTGTATATAATCAAGATGACCGAAAAAAGTAAAATTTCTTTAACTTGCCTCGAAATTTTCATGCAAAACGGCAAGGTGGGGGAGGGTGACGTTTTTTCAAAGAAAACGTCTTTATTGCCTTAATTGCATAAAAAACTTCGACATAGTTTCGTAACAATTACATTGAGAAATACAATTCATAGAACGAAAGTTCAACGACGTGCCCCGGTTTACGGCTATTATATTCTACAATATCACTCGTGTAGGCGAAGTCGAACCCACCGGTAATGGGGCTAAGGGGCTCCGTCTTCGGGATCCGTGAAGGGTCCGAGCTCGCGAGTCGGGTTCTTGTCTTTACGAAGAAAGAAAATAAGAAGAAAGATCGAAGCGACCGATCGAAAATTTGAGTGAAGCTTCAAGCCGGAAATCGGGAGAAGTCTTGCTGCGGTTGAGCTTCCTTGAACAAACGCCAAGCTTCGCCACTAACAAAAACATTCCCACGATGAATTCGTAGTGGCATCACATCTGTGCGGGGCCCAACTTCCGGGACTGCGCGAGGTTAAAGTTTACAAGACAGCTTGTTCAGAAAAAATGATACAGCCTAATAAATTTACATATGTACACAATGGCCACGAGGGGCAAATGTTTCATCAATGACTAGCCCGTGATGTCAACCTTTGGGGAAATCTCCTCATGATCGAGCTTTCTTCGACATCGTCGCCGCCGCTAGCTTTGCTATCGCTAGAGTTCTCTTCGTCTTTCCCGTTAGCATCATCATCTTCGGTAGAGGATTACGGAGGCGCTATGCCCTTTCCTCTAAGGGAGGCAAAGAAAGATATATAAGAAAAATCGAAGAGAAAACTTTGCGAATTAGCAAAAGCGAATAGAATAGTTCGGAAATCAACTCTGGGCAAGCTTAGCATGCATGATGCTTTTAACGACTTCTTTCCCGCTTGTGAGCCGAACTCTCTCGCGAACTTAGACTATAGCTTGAACATCTCCATTTGGCTGAAGTCTTTAGGTGCTCAGGGCATCAGGAAATTGTGGAAGTTTCTCGCGAAACTTCACAAGATCCGCGCAGTTGAAATTGTGAAGAAGCTTCGGGATGCTTTCTACAGAGAAGGCTACTGCAAAATCGTTAGCACCAGAAATAACCTCGTGGAGCTCTTTGAATTCAGCATCGATCAATTCCATGAATTCGGAAGTCCTAAGTCGGCGGGGAGTGGCGCGGGACGGACACCAAACTCCTTCGAGAGATCTTTTATACTCTTCAAATAAGTTCTTCATCCCGCTGATAATCTCGAAACGCTTCTTTCCAAAGTTTCCTTCCGTTCGGCTAGTGCTCTCTCAATATCCCGAATCTTTTGTTCTTTGCTGCTCAAAGACTTAGCCGGATCAGCATTGTTGGTGCGGAGATCTTCGGTAGTTTTCAAGGATTTGTCATGATACTTGCGAAAAATTTTGATCGACCGCAAATCGTTGTTGACGGTTAATAATTTCGTATCAAAGTTCGTTTAGACTTGCAAGCCGACAAATCTCCCGTCGTAGTCAAGGGACCCTTCTTCCCTCGAGTGGTGAACCCAAAGTATCGAATCCGTGGAACAATGCACAACGCAAGGATTCAATCTAGTAAAGCAAGGAAAGCTATCTAATGAAGAACTAAGTTGCATCTAATCTACTAACTCATAAAGGAAACACATCTAATCTAATCTACTAAAGAGGTAGCAAGAGAAAGCAAGAGATAACCGATCTAGAGAATCTAGATCATGCTTATGTTGTAGCTCCAAACAAGATAGATGAAGATAGAAAAGCGAATCTCATTAAAAGCATCTTTAAACCGTGGCCTCCGGTCCGACTCCGAAAACGCCCACCTTTCGGAACCCCCGTTCTGTCACAATGTATCCCTATTCATGCGGGTAGTCTAGGGCGAGTTCGATAAGAACAAGTTGAAATCACTTTGTCGGTCCGGTATGCACCTCTAGCCACCACGGCTACAAGAGCACCCTACGCAATCTAGCTATAGACTAGATTGGGGAAGAAGCAAAACCAAGAAGAAAGAAAATCATCGAGAAGGCACTTGATCGCTAGAAATCGGATTCACTATAAAACTTCACCATGAATGATTACATGAACAAGATCACCACCGGGATCCTACCTCGATCTTGATCCTTGCTTCGGAGCTCCGACGTGGTCTTCCATGCAAGGTTCCCACGTCGGCTAGGGAGACCCTAGACAACTAGCACGACCCTCATCTCCGAGATGGTGTCCCTCAAGCTTCTCTCGCTCCTCGGCGGCGGATGACGAATTGATTCTTTGCGTGGCTCTCGGTCGGGGGGCTATAAATAGCCGAGAGATGCATCTAGATCAAAGGGGGGCCGACTAGGCCTCGAAATAGGCCGGGTCGGCCGGCACGGGCCGACCGACACGGGCCCACTTCGGCCCGGTCCGCGGCCTCATTCGCCCGACATTGCTTCCCGAGTCTTCTAGATCCTACCCCTTTCTGCATGTGGTCCCTTGTTGTCAGTTTCTCTTCGAATTGGATGAAGCTCCTTGTCTCGCAAGATTCGGCACTTTTCTGGCTAGGTCCTGGGAGTTTTCGATCTTCTCGGGTTGGGTCCTTAGGCTTCTTGGAGTCGTGTTCACTTCATTGCTTGACTTCTACCGGGCTTCAAGGTCTTGTCATGAGGTGCTCAATGAACTTATCCCAAAAGTCTTGCTTTCAACGCTAAAACCCTGCATAAACACTAAACTCCTAAACCTACATGCGCAAGTGAACTTGTTATACCACGGGGGTTAGTACCAATGGATAAGGTATAAAACTCATGCCAACACTGAAGGTAAACTCATGGCTAGGTTGACGGATTTTCGCCGTCAACATCTCCCCCATGCTTAAACCTTGCTCTTCCTCGAGTAAGCCTTCGATGGATATCAACGTTGCCCATCCATGCTTAAACCTTGCACTTGATCATACATGAGAAAACATAATGCTCTCAAAAGTTTAATTCGTTAAAGTTCCATAATGTACTAGCCTTCAACCCTACGAAGGGTAGATTAATAATTAAGCTTATCCCACAAGTATTAACATGCTCCCAAAATTCAAATGAATCTCGAAATTTTGAAATAAAGAACAAGATGAAAAAGAGCTAAACCAAGTTCACGGATTTAAACCACCTTGCATCTTGCTCATGAACTCTCATCTCATCTTGTCTCTCGGGCCTATTTTTTCTACTCCTTTCCCTCTCATAGCATATTTATGTGGTAGGCTTTTATATGGAGATTTTTGGGAAAGTTTAGTCCTAACAAGATATTATAAATGAGATGTTGTCAAAACAAGACAAGCTTCTCATGGTCTTTCCGAGACTCGTCAAAAAGGTCATTGGAAAATGAAGTTATATCAAGGATGGGAAAGAGAAAAATACACACACTTGAGATGGGTGGACATGTGTAAATGGCAAAGAGTGATCCCGAGGCACAAAGGAAGTCCTCGTTATCGGATTGCACATGGTTGGAAAATAAGTATGGATCCTTTAATCTTGAAGCCTTAAAATTCCTAATGCACTTTGCGGAACCGGGGAGTTCACTTTATTTTATTATTATATCATACGTACTCATATATTTTTTTCTTTTATCATTTTTTTCTTTATACTCACTTTTTTCTTCTTCTTTCTTTCTTTTTTTCATTCATTCATTTTTTATTTGCTCCCCTTCAACTCTAAATTGCATTGTACCTACCTCCTCCCCCATGCTTAGATGTTTGCTCTTCCTCGAGCAAAGAGGTGATAGAGATAAGGTAGGTACCGGAAATACTTTTCCTTCGGAAAGATACTTGAAATCTTCAATCTTGGCACCATCTTGCAATCTTCCTTGAATTGGCGATCCATTCTCAACGATAGGTTGTGGTCAAGGAGGTAATCACAAAAGATGATATTTGATTTTAAGGGTGGATATCCGGTGAGGTTTGTGAGATCTCCGATGTGGGGATACACAATGCACGGATAGAAAGGCTAGCAAAAAGATAGATACGCAAAAACGGAATGACCAGCTTCTTAGTCTCGGGCCAGAGAAATCAAGGCCTGAAATAACTCACCCAAAAATAAACCTTGTATACTAAGTTTTTGCACTCAAATATTTATATGGCTCTGGATAGGTAGAGCAACACGCAAGTGGTATTTATGACAAGGTTAGCATTACTTTCAAGAACAAAAATAAATTAACTTTAATCCATCTAAAACTTGAGAGCACATAAAACACTATGGGTCTTTATTTTTATCATAACCTCTCGCTAAAGATTAAGCTAGCATTTAAATAATTTCAGATTTGTATTTTAAGAGAGCATTAGCTTAAACATGCATAAAACAATTACAAAGATAAACAAAGTGGCAATTATAATCATACATCATTATGGCATAAACCTTGTAACTTTACTAATGGTAAAAACTTAGTGGTGAATTTATTCATGATGATAATAAGCACTAACACACATGCTGAAAATTAAAGTAAAAACTAAAACTTAAAGTAAAAACTGAAAATACTACGCATGCATAGGCGCAAACAAGCTGAAAATTAAAGAAAAAGGGGGTAAAGGAAAGAGAACCGAAGCTCCTCCTCTCTCTAATCTTCCGCCGGTGGTTGATATTATTAGTCTTGGTTGTTGCACCCTTGCTCATAATAGGAATGCACTACTCCTCCTATGAATCGTATGAAGGTGCTAAGTGAAGGTGTCAAGGCTCATAAGCGATGTTTGCATTTCCTTCACCCATTTGGTTTGCATTGGTTAGGATGGCTGCAATAATTTGCATGTTCCTCACAGCGTATCCTCCAATGATGGCCACATTTTGTTGTGGTTAAGGAAGATATGCATATTGTAACACCCATAATGCGTAAAAGGAAAATACGTTTTGTATGATGGAATACATAAAGTGGACGACCAAAAACATGACTTTTTGGTACGCCGCTCGGATGGACAAACGGAGGTCATGGTTCGTAGAGCTCGCCGAATCCTTTCCGTTTGACTACTCACATGCATAATTTGGGATTCGGATCAAGAAGTTATGCGTGGTCAAAAATTAACCCATGGCGCTACGGTAATCGCGCATCTACGGTACCCGCGCCTGCTACGGTAACCGCCCGGACCGGCATCACGGTTTTCCCACTTTCCACCGTGACCTTTTCTTTTCCTAATCGCACATCCCCTACGAGCCCAACAGCCGCCCCCCTTCTTCCACGGGAAAACAAGAGAAGAGAGGGAGATTAGGGTTTGCCGCCGTTCGTCGACGTGGTTTCTCTTCAAAAATTGGTCGGACTTCCTTTCCTCTCTCCGTTTTCCTTCAATTGATTGCCTTTCCTCGCTGTTCATGGTGGTGCCGCCATGTGTGATGCAGTTGAGATGAAATCGAGAGAGCCTCTGTGACATTCGTCGCTAGGGAGAGGAAAACGGCGGGAGTTGTCGTCGGAATCGCTGCCGTCATCTTTGCCCTCACCGTTTTGAAGGGAAACCCTAGGTGAGGCATGACTCACTGTATTTCATTCTTCCCCTAAGTTTTTGGACGTTCTAGCACATGCTTGTAGGGTCAATCTTTACCGTTAAGGGCTAGGGTAAAGTGGTACCCTCGTCGTTGTTTTCAGCACAAACTCAATCTGCGCAGTTTCCAGTAATTTCTATTTTACACCCTTTTAATCGTCTCAAAAAAATAACAAACCTATATATGAGTTGTAGGAAATTTTTAGGGGTTTCCATAGCCGTAAAGAACACTACAATCGGATTTAAGATCTAAGAGATATCGAAGTTTCATTCTGTCAGTTTTTCAGAGTCACAAATCTGGGCAGCATCTGTTCACATAAATTTTAGGCAACCCAAACGACAGAACTGGATCTTGGGATGACTAATGAAGTTTTAGAGAAATTCATAAACTTTCCATATTGGTTAAATACATATTCATATGAATTTTGGAGCTCAAGATATGCCCTTTTTGCTAGGACTGTTCTGCAGAGATTGCCAGATTTTCAGTATGAGATTCATCTCAAGATTAGTCTTTGTTCATGATTTTTCCCCTCTTGATGGATCACTAGAAAGTTGTGACTACTGAATTTATCTTTGTTTTGGCACAAGATTGGAATTTTTAGCCATCAGAATTAAAAGATACAAAAAAGAGAAGACTTATCGCTGCTGTCATGTCTAGACTTGTGTGTCTTTTTGTGAGAATGTCGGGTTCATACGTAGAAGCGCTGTGATTTAAATTCTTTATGCTTGTGTGTATGTGTTGGTGCTGAGATATGTTTGTGGACAGGTGGTGCGCCTTCGGATCGTGCTTAGCTCACGCTCTTGATCTTTGGTAAAGGCAAGTAAACGTAGCGATGGTCTACATGCTTTAACTTTGTTGTTTGAATTGCCTCCATTTAATTTCAGTACCTCACACCGGCAAGATCAATCTAAATTTATCTTTATATCGGAGTATTTTGATCCACGTCCGGCTTTACCTCTGAATTGAAGTTAAGAATTATGATGTATATGAAGTTCATGCATTGCAATCTTCCACTTGCATTCTCATGTTTTTATGCATATGAAGAAAACCGTAGCCGGATTGGTGCGGTAAGTACCGGTACAGCAACGCACGTTGAGATATAGCAATGTGGTTGCAGCCCTCATATCCTTCCTTCGGGATGTGTGGGTAGAAGTGAAGACATGCATTACATTGCACCATTTGCAATTCATCATGAAGCATTATCGTGGAGCATTTATTTTAACTTATTACTTGAAGTTATGTGGTGCATCTTTGATTATAGTGACTCTTAAGTTGCTGCTTATTTTATTGTGATTTAAATGGCTTGGTTGAAGCGGTTTGCTTGCCGAGGTTTCCATAAACCTCATACGCTTTTTTCCTCCCCGCAGGTCTTTGAGTTTGGAGTGCGATGGTAGATGGGAGTAGCAGCACGTGTGCACACACGTTCTTTAAATATATATTTTGGTCACATGTGTTGTAATAAAAATGTTTAGTTGGGAAGTCCTTGCTTATCTTATAATCTCTTTGGACCTGTTTTGAGATGGTTGCCTAGATGATTTATTTTGCTTCCGCATGCTCTATTAATTTATCTCTTTGTTGTGTGTGCCTATAATAGCTTGTTGTGGTGTGATAACGCTCCGGGATGTTGTTCCTATTACGGGGTGTTACAGTTGGTAATCAGAGCGTAAGGTTATAGGTTCTTTTTGTTAAAACTTGACTCAATTTAAAACATGACACACTTGCACACGTAGGATGGGAGTTATTTGGTTATATGTTGTTCTATCTTTTGTTTTCCCTTGTGGTTGTGTTGTTGTACTGACATTGTTGTGTGGGCTGTAGATGCCTCCTGGTCGCCGTGGTCGTGGTCGTGGTCGTGGTAGGGGTGAACCTGCTCCTGAGGATCCTCCTGCCAATCCAGATCTGGCTGCAATCTTAGCAGAGATGCAAACAATGCGGGCAGAGATGAATGCCTTACGTCAGGCACCTGTGGGTGGTGCTAATCCTGGTGGTGCTCCTAGTACTCCTGGTGGTGCTCCTAGTGCTCCTGGTGGTGCTCCTGGTAATGCCCCTGGTGCTAATCTTGATGGAGCGCCGGTAGTGCCTCCTGAGCGTCCGTTGGACTTGAGAGATTGGTGTCGTACGGCACTAGAGAAGTTTGATGGTACAGGTGCTCCTATTGAGGCAAAGCAGATTGGATATCTTCGGTGGTTGACAAGCTAGAGTCCTTTCGGGTTCCTGCTTCGATTGGGTTCGTTATGCTCATCGATTCTTTGAAGGGTGAGGCTGCGGTATGGTGGAGGGGTGTTCGGTCATCTTATCATGCCGCACGTGGACCTATCACATGGATGGACTTTGTCGGCTAGTTTGAGAGGAGGTTCTATCCTATTGCTTTCATGGATAAGATGAAGACACGGCTTGAGAGGTGCCATCAAGGCAAGAGGACTGTTGCGAGAATATGAGGTTGAGTTTAACAAAATTGTGCCTTTGTACCTCATGTGGCCCGTGATGACTATGAGAAGGCACGGATTTTTAGACAAGGTCTAAAGGCTTCCATTCGTCGTGTTTTGGGTGCTTTTGTTGTGGAGGATTTCCGCTCGACCGTTGAGAGAGCTTTGGGAGTTGAGGTGCGGGATGACTTTGCGAGGAGCTTAGAGGTGGAGACCATGCACATGTGCGGAAGGAGCGAAGGGCCATTCTAGTGGTCCAATTCGGAAGAAGGATAAGCATCATCGTCACCATCCGTACGGCGGTAGTTCTTCTCGGTCTCGAGGTTCGGGAAGTGGTTACTGGAGGTGGTTCTAGAGATGGCTCTATTCGGTATCGAGCTATTGTCAAGCCGGGACTAGGATTGGTCCGTTTCCGTTGCGGCGATGCTCACCACCGTGCGAACCGCCGTTGGACCGGTCGGTGCTCTAGGTGTGGTCATGATCATAAGGAGGATGTGTAGGAAGAATCCTAACGATGGGCGATCCGGGAGCCGGTGACTTCTTCCTCGTCCGGTCGGCGTGGCTCGCACACATGATGGGCCGGAGGTTCTTTTGGGCAGCAACACACTACTCTAGCACGGCGGTTGCTACCGGCTTTGTTGCACAACGTGACTTGCCCTGGCATCCTCTTCGCGGCGGCTCTTGCTCCGCGCCTTCGGCCGACACCGAGGCTTGGTTCTTCCCACACCCCTATTCCTGGTGGTGCATATTGGGTGACTCATGCTCCTACTCCTACTCCATCGGCTCCAACATGGGCACCTACACGATGCGGGATTCGAGAGGCCTTCTCCTTCTAGTGGTGTTCATGGGGCATACTCTATGCCCTCAGCGCGGTCGAGACCGTAGTGATGTGGTGACGGTACTATCTCCGTTGATTCATTTGATGCATATGTTCTGTTTGATTCGGGAGCTAGCTTCTCGTTTGTTTCCGAGGGTTTTGTGGGTCATACCGGTGTTGGGGGGATACCGAAAAATTCGGATAACTACCCAAACACGAGTGGAGATCTCAACACGTTCGAGTACACGGTTAGAGCGCAAAGAGACGGTGATGCTCTCCGCAAGTAGCACAAGTACCAAAAAAAGTCCGAATCCGTTTACGGGTGCCCTCACGCCGCCTTTTATAGGGAGACGAGGGGACTTTTACATGCCGACAACACCCTCGGCCCGAGAGAATATTCCTAATGTGAACACACATAAGAGCGTCTTTTCACCCCTTACATATTTACAAGTCCGCCACTAGTTCACACTCTAAACCCGGACTTTTTGGGACTACAACTTTGACTTTGCTTCTCCCGTGATTCGTGGATGTCTTCACCCGAAGTTCCTGAATCAGGTATTTAACAGATTTCCGAAGTGGCTTTCGCTTCCCCGCGAGTTCGCGCGCGTCCCAGCGCCTGAGTCTCGAACGGAGTCTTCACTGGATTCCCGAATCGGAAAATCTCCGAAATTCGGGTCGCGAACAGTTGAGATTCGGGCTTCCGCATGTTCATGGCTCCGTTTCTTCGCCGAACCAAGTTTCCCGAATTCCGCACATCCGCGAACTCGAGGCTTCACAGGCCCCATACTTCCTGTATTCGCGAATTCCCTGCTCCTGAAAAACATACTTTGAGAATGCCATTAGACTGCGACGTTTCGAGGGTGATGTGTTTTCCTGAATTCCCCAACACTAGCCCCTCGGGGAAGCGGGTTGACTCCGACGATCCGATTCCACGAACTTTTCGGAAATTTAGTAAAAAACGTCACCCTCGGAACGTCGGAGGGGACACGCGTCACTCAGGGAGCCAACGGCGGTTAAATCGAGACGGACTTCGCGAAACTGCCCCTCCCCGGCCCTATAAATAGCGGGCCGGCGCTGTTAAAAAATTTTTACTGCTCCCGCGCCTTTCACGACTTTCACAGTTTCTTTCTTTCGTGAAGCTAGCTTTCTCTGCTAGACGACTTGCGAACCCCAGGCCTTGCTCGCGCTTTTCTAAGGTATTCGTTTATGTTTGCTTTGTTGTTTCGTTAGTTCGTTTAACTTTGGTGTAGTAATGTTACGAATTTCGTAGCTTCTTTTTCGGCCATTAATCTAAGCTGTCTGAATGCCCATATTCACTAGGTGGCTCGCATCAGAAATACAGCTAGACCCATGACTACCGAGGAGTTGATCGCCGCCGGTCTCCCAGTCGACCAAGCTGCCGAAGATGCTGGATCACCTAGCGGTTCCCGAAGCCGCGAAGACGGGGAGGCTGGATCCGATGGTGGCGAAGACGTCGGGGATGTGGATGCTGGGGTAGACGATGCGGTCATCTCGAGGACTTCTGGCCCACTGCCGCCCTCGCTTGCCTTCGGAGAGTCGAAGGTCACAAGCAACCTTATTCGTGAGTACGAGAAGGCTGGATTCTTCTCTCCTGGGGCCGGGCGCGCCCCGCTCGATGAAATAATTCCTACCCCCAAGGCCGGAGAAGTTGTGGTTTTTCGGGATTTCTTCATCTGCGGGCTGCGGTTCCCTTGTGACCCCATTCTGCCAGAAATTCTCGATGCCTTCTCAGTAAAGATTCACCAGCTTACCCCGACGTCATTTCTCGAAGTCTCGAAGTTTATCTGGATTCTGAAGACCTTCGGCTGTAGCCCTATCATCGATGCCTTCACCGGATTTTACGAGCGGTGATTACTCCGAGTTGTTAAAGGTGAAGATGGGCGGTTCTACCATAGTCGCACGCATGTTGTACCTTCAATACCCGACGCGGAACACCCGTCAAGGGATTACCCGACCGTCAGATTTCTCCCTGCCGCAAGACCAACCTTTCCGAAGATTGGAAGTCGTGCGGTTTTACTTGAAAGTTGATGTGCCGAAGCCGCATTGCCCGATCACGCCCTTCTTGCATTAAATGTGGGGAAGTACAACCGACGCGCTGCGGGAATTCGGAATTGCGAGAGTGCATTTCATTTGGCCAGTACGATACTTGGCGGTCGCGACATTATCGAAGAATTCGTCGCCGCGCGAATCTGGCCTATTTCGAACGGCTGGGCCCCTGCCGAAATCGTACACTACAATGTCAACTGGGCAGATCGGCAGGTTCCTTTCCCGAAGTTCGGGCTTAAACTTCGCGTGGGCCAGACCGCCAAGGACTTTATGGACGAAGTAGAGAAGAGGGTCAACATCATGGTAGGCGAATATACCATGAACGAATATAAAGCTTACAAGGCCCTGGTAAAGCACAAGAAGAAGATCAACCGCGTCTTTTCGGAGATCTGCGGTGACAAATTTTTCAGCTCTCGAGCCCCTGGTCCTAAACTGAAACTTCCTGCCGTCGCCGTGGCCAGCTGCTCAGCCGCCCCTATCAATGCTCCCCGCATTAGATCATCGAAACGCGGCTCGTCGCCTGCCGTCGAAGGAACTTGTTCGGGAGTGAAGCCTTTAAAGACCAAATCTCTTGAGTCGTCGAAGCGCAAGCGAAGTACCTCCGAACCTCAAACTTCGGAAGCTGAACTCCAAGCCGCTTCAGGGCTTGCCCAGATGAGCCGGAAAAAATTGAAGAAGTCCGCGAAGAAGGTTTCTTCCTCCGGAGTTCGGCGGGTTCCGTCCGCCTTCGACGACGACGTCCCCACAAAGGCGAGATAGTCCCAAAGGTGTTTTCCTGCGGCCATTATTTAACTTTCGAGACATTTGTCCTGCTGGTTCCGAAAATGAGTTTGTCGACATCGATTCCTTTTCGGATGTTGCTCCCGAAGTCCAACGAGAGGCATCCCCCGCCGCTCGCCGAGAAGTCGACCTTTGCCGCCGAAGCTGTTGCTCACACTGAGTCCCCCGCTGCTGCCGAAACTCCTGCTGTTGATGTCACTACCGCTGATCAAGTCTCCTCCGATTTTGCCCGTGACCTTGAGCGAACCATTCAAAGGGATGGCCCTTCCTCCGAAAATATTCCACTGGTCGAAGTTCGGGAGGACGTCCCCGAAGACCAAGCGCCGTCTCCTTCCTTGGCTGCCTTTAACAAAAGCTTTGGTACGTCTCATCGAGGCAAATTGTTGCGTGTTGGTTTCGAGACAATTGGCGTCGGGGGCAAGACGTCCAAGTTTTTAACTCTATGGAAATCGTCCACAATTGTTGATGAAACGAGAGGAGATGCGTCGGAACAACCCGAAGAAGCCGCTCAAGGCTCCGAAAAAGGCCTCTATCTATCTCCGACACTACCCCTTCACCTCGGGGGAAAGCCTCTTCGGGTTCGACCAAACAAGTCACAATGCGGCACTTTAGCAAGCAAGGTTCGTTGATTCCCCTTTGTTCTCTTGTACGATTCGTGGACCGTAAAATGTTCACACGAAATTTATTCTTGAATTTTTCAGAATTCAAGAATCTGCTGCATTCCTATTCTCCTTCGAAACTTGCGCGCTTCCATGAAGACTATACTCTCAAGCACTCTATGCTCGGGAAAGTTGCCATAGAGCGACTTTCTGAGCAGGAGAGGATTAATGAGGAACTTTCTCGGAAATCCAAGGAGTTGGAGCGCAACTTTGGTCTTGCGGAATCCACGAACCTAGAGCTGGAAAAGAAGGTATCCGAGGCGGGCCGAGGCCTTGAAAAGGAGTCGGGACGAGAAGAAGGTCGGCGAAGCCGCGCTCGAAGATTCCGGGGAAAGAGCCGGAGAAGGTTCGAAAATGTCACGAAGATGACACGAGTATAATCGAGAAACTTCGGCAACAACAAGAGCGTGCTTCGCCAAGATTGTCGAAGATCTCCGCGTCAACAACGCCAGCCTCGCCAAGTCACTAAGCTCGAAGGATCAGAAAATCGTAGATCTTGAGAAAGCACTGTCGGCAGAAAGTGAATCTTCGAAGAAACAAATTTCTGAAATTCTGGGAAGATTAAAGTTGCTTTATGCTGAGTACCAGAAGTCCTTGAATGAGTATGGTGTTCGTCCAGCTCCTCTTCCAGATGACATTGATGTTTCCGATTTCATGGACTGGCTCGAGGAGGAATTCAAGGCTCTCCATGAAGTCATCGATGGTGCCGGCAATTTTGCCGTATCTTTTTCTGTAGAAAGCATTCTGAAGGTCCTTCATGACTATGGCCGTTGTCGACTTGGCAAAGTTTCGCGCGAACCTTTCTCAGTTCCCAGGCGTTACCAGTGAAACTATACTTCAAGACAACCCTGACGTTATTGCTATAAAGCGAAAGTTCGCTAAGGAATTCTGGATGGTTGGCGGGGCGGAAATGGCTAAGACTGTTGGGCGGTTGAAGCTTGACGAGGTAATTCTTTGGCCTATTTCGTGACTTATGTTCGTCGTATGTGTTCCAGTTTCTTAAGATTTCCTTACTCTTTTCTTTCTTTCGCAGCTAAGAGAAAAGGAGGAGCGAGAACACGCCGCCGCGTCTCCCGAAGTATCGACTTCCGGGGAGAGTTCGGGAGGATCCGGCGAGGATGGCTCAGGCAGCAGCAGCAGCAGCAGCGGTGGTGGCGACGACCGTGGACAAGTCCCCGATCCAGAAGAAGAGTCACCGAAGGTGGATGTCGTGAATTAAACGACATGCTCGAACTTTTGTGTAGATTGAAGATCAGCTTGTACATTCGTGTAGATTCACCAAACTTACCTGAACAAATGTTTTGTATATTTTAACCTGCGCAGGTCCTGCAAGCTGGGCTGCGCAGGACGTGCTACCACTACGAATTCATCGAGATAGAATGTTTGTTAGTGGTGAAGCATGGCGTCTATTCAAACAAGCACATCCTGAGCAAGATTTTTCCGATTTTTGGTTTGAGGCCTCGCTTAAATTTTCTATAGGTTGTCTTGATCTCACTTCGTTTTTCTTGCTTTGTAAAAAGAGCCGTTCGCATCCTCTACTTCGCGATCCGCGAAAGCTCCGAAGACGGAGCCCCTTAGCCCCTTAGCCGGTTCATCCGAGTTCGCCTATGCTAGTGATGTAGGCCGACAACAACGTTTGTAAACCCGGACATGTAGTAGAATTATCATTCTAAGCTTCGTGTTGATTGTTGTAATTCTCGATGAACTATTCGTGAGTTTTTATGCGAATAAGGCAATGAATATGTTTTTTCAATGAAAAAACGTCACCCTCCCCCCCTTGCCGTTTCGCATGAAAACCGGATTGCGGATTTGCGAACCCTACTATTCTCGAATTTTGTAGCGCATTTTTCGAGAGTAATCTTCCTTAGTTTTTGCGAATCTCGATTGCTAATGTGCAAGTCGACAAAATTTGTTCCGAATTTTGTGGACTTGACCGAAGCGGCGGAATTGCCTCGGTTGATACAGGCAACCCTCGGTTGCTTCAACCAAGGTTTTTCTCGCGATCACCCGACCGAGCCCCTTGCCCCTTTTTTACAATGATGATACCGAAAAAAATTTTAAACAATCTATACCAAGTGAGAAAACACAAGCAAATCCTTAGACATTCACTTTTTTCGAAATCACCATGCGAATTTCTCGATGGGAATCCCCTCGTGGATGGGATTTTTCCGGGCCACAACTTGTTGTTGTCTCGGAGCCTTTTCGATGGGAATCCCTCGATGGATGGGATTTTTTCTAGGCCACAACTTGTTGTTGTCTCAGGCCTTTTCAGTGGGAATCCCTCGATGGATGGGATTTCGGCTATCGAGAAGCCCTTCTCACGAACTTTTTCTTTTTTCACGATGGAATTCGGCTATCACGAAGCCTTTCTCACGAACTTTTTCTTTTTTCACGATGGGATTCGGCTATCACGAAGCCTTTCTCACGAACTTTTTCTTTTTTCACGATGGGATTACGGCTATCACGAAGCCTTTCTCACGAACTTTTTCTTTTTTCACGATGGGATTCTCGAGACAGAAAATACGAAACACGCAATTTGGGGGAAGACTCTTTTCATATATATATCGGAAAGAGTATTTACACGGGATCCGCCTCATTAAAAACCTTGCCTCTTGATTTAGAGCCCCCTTTGCAAGGAAAAGAGTACGGTCCTTCTTATTCTAGAACTACGATTAAGATATAGAACTAACTTTTTCCGAAGTCACTTATAAACACGTGACTCGAGCTTTTATTTTCCTACGGTGTAAACTTACGAAATTTGAAAAACTGCTATCTACTATACTCATGTACAACTAAGATCTTCATGGATAATACCTCTTTAAGGTGTCGGCATTCCACGAATACGGCAACTCTTCGCCAGTTTGCTCCATCAGGCGAAAAGCCCCTGGCATATTTGTTTCCTTAGCTATGTAAGGCCCTTCCCATGACTCATGAAGCTTTCCTGGGTTCTCCCAATTTTTCTTTCTTTTCAAGACAAGATCACCGGTTTTGATGTCCTTCGGACCACCTTTTTGTCTCTCCATGCTCTTGTCTCTCTCTGATATTTCTCAATGTTTTCTCGTCGCTTCGAGTATTGTCGGCTCTATCATGTCTTTCTCCACCTTCTTGTCAATTTCCTCTATCTCCTTTCCTTTCAAGACCCTCATGCTTTCATTCCGATCTCCTGCGGTGTCATAGCCTCGGTCCCGAAGAGTAGGCGAAAAGGTGTGAAACCTGTTGCCCTTGAAACTCGTGGTGTTATGAGACCGGATCACCTTAGGAAGTTCATCCACCCATTTTCCTTTTTTCGATCAAACAAGCATTTCTTGATTCCCGAAAAAATCGGGCCATTGGCTCTTTCAATCGCTCCGTTGGACCGTGGATGATAAAGCGACGAAAATTTCACTTGTGTGCCCGGGGGTTCGCAATACTCTTTGAAGGTGTAGCGATCAAACCGTTTGCCATTATCAGCGTCGGTTCTCTAGGAACTCCGAACCTCGCGACTATGTTACGCCAAAAGAATTTCGAAGCTTATTCTTCGCCGTGATGTTCGCGAGTGGTTTCTCTTCTACCCACTTCGTGAAATAGTCGACCGCTACGGCCGCAAATCGGCAATTACCCCGAGCCGCCGGCAACGGTCCTACTAGATCCATGCCCCATCTTTGCAAAGGCCGAGTTGGAGGAATCAAATGAATGGCATTGAAGGCAGATTCTGCTGATTTGCCGTCTTCTGGCATGCTTCACATTGCTGAACCAACATCTTGGCATCGATGTTGATGGTTGGCCAATAGAATCCTTGTTTAATTGCCTTGCCAGCCAAAGCCCTGGTGCCTATGTGTGCCCCACAAAATCCACTGTGAATTTCTTTCAAGAGTTCACGACCTTTTTCGGAGGTAATGCAGCGTAACCAAGGTTCAGTGACTCCTGATTTGTACAATTCTCCATTTACTACAGTGTAGCCCCGAGCCCTTTGCCTCAACCTTTTCTCTTCTAGTTCATCCTGTGGTTCGTAATGTCCCCTCAAGTAGGCCATTATTTCTGCTCTCCAGTCTGGAATTTCCACCATGTTCACGATTTGAGTTCGTGAATCTTTGATGGATGGCTCTCTGATGATTTCAAAGAACACATCTGGTGGTAGCTCTTGATTTCTGGCTGCTGCCTTCGCGAGCTTATCTGCTTCATTGTTATCATCCCTTGGGATATGCTGAACTGAATATCCTCTGAAGTGTCTTTCCATTTCTCTGACTTTTTCAAGATACTTCATGAGAACTGGATTCCTGGCCTCGCTTTCCTTCTCGATGTGTTCTTGGATTACTTTCGAATCCGTTCTGATTATGAAGGTCTGTTGCCCCAAGGCTTTCATTTTTCTCAGTGCCAGCAGTAGAGCTTCGTACTCCGTTGTATTGTTCGTGGAGTATTCATTGTTCGCGAATACGAGCCGTGCTTGCATATCTTATAACCACGCCCGTCGGTGATGTCACAATGTACCGAAATTCCAACCCCCTTGTAACACCATGCTCCATCACACCGCACTACCCAAGGTTCGGGCATGTTTTCCTCCGTATCTGAGTAGGTGAGGTCCAGTCCACGACGAAATCTGCCAGCACTTGTGATTTTATTGCACTTCTTCTTTCAAAATCCACTACATACTCGGAGAGTTCAGCACCCCACTTGATGATTCGAGTAGATGCCTCCCTGTTTGCGAACAGGTCACTTAACGGTTGGTTGGTGACAACTCTTATTCTGTGGCCCTCGAAGTAGTGCCTTAGCTTTCTTGCTGCCATGATGACCGCATACGCGATTTTTTCCAGTTCGGAATAGAAAACCTTGGAACCAGACAATGCCTCAGAGGCGAAATATACGGGGATTTGCCTCGGCTTTCCTTCTTCTTCCTTCTCCTGAGCCAACGATCGCGCTTACCGCCGAATTTGATGCGGACACATACGGCGAAGCGGCGATTTTGGCTCGGGAGGACGAGCTTGGTCATCTTTGGACGAGGTAGTCCTTCGTTCGCGAAAAGCTTGCTTCGAGGCTCGGCCCACTGGAATTTCTTGGCACTTCGAGAACTTGGAAGAACGGCGGGACTTCTTTACGCGGCTCCGGGAATGAATACGGTAAGGGCGGCCACTCTCCCGTCAACTTCTGAACATCTTTCACTGAGGCCGGCTCTTGCATTTCCATCAAAGCCTTGATCTTGTCAGGGTTCGCCTCAATGCCCTTAGTTGAAACTAGGCATCCGAGAACTTTCCCCTTGTGAATCCCGAACACACATTTTTCTGGGTTCAGTTTTAAGTTCGCTGTCCTCAAGTTCGCGAACGTTTCTGCCAAATCACTGATATGGTCTTTTCTCTGAACACTTTTGACAACTATGTCATCCACATATGCCAAGATATTTCTCCGAATCCGCTTGGTGCAGGCACTATTGCTATCATTCTTGAAAACGTGCACCCCGCATTCTTCAGCCCCTCTGGCATTCTTACGAAACAAAATGTTCCGAAGGGAGTGATGAAGCTTGTCTTTTCTTCGTCCTCTTTGCGAACTCGGATTTGATGATATCCAGAGAACATGTCCAGGAGCGAAAGCATCTCACTGTTGGCTGCATCATCCACGATTTTGTCTACCCTTTCCAAGGGAAAATCGTCCTTCTTGCACGCCTTGTTCAAATCGGTGAAGTCAATACACATCCTCCATTTGCCATTTTTCTTCTTGACTGGCACAGTATTGGCTAACCAAACTGGGTACTTGACTTCTCTGATTACCTGGGCATCCTGCAATCTCTGAACTTCTGCTTCCACTGCCTTGACCTTTTCGTCAGACATTTTCCGGAGTTTTTGCTTCTTTGGTGGTATCTTGTCATCCGTTTCGAGGACATGCTCGATTATATCTCTGTCCACGCCATGCAAATCTTTGGCCGACCATGCAAAAACATCCTTGTTTCGTTCGGAAATCGCATGAGTTCATCATCCTCTTCGGCGCCGAGGTTCGCCCCTATTGTGATCGCTCTTCGGGCATATCGTCCAGTACACTCTCTTTGTTTCATCTTCTCGCGGCTATATTATTTTTCTCTTTGTCCCGCTTCGGCTCTTCATAGACTTGCTTTCTCTCTTCGTGCTTTCCAGTGATACACATTTGTTTGACCGGGTGTGTGGCCCCTTTCAATGTTTCGGCCTCTTGTTGATTGCCGAAAAGCGCGATAACCCCTTTGGGCGCAGGCATTTTCATGCAAAGGAACTGTTGCCTTATGACGGCATCGAACTTGTTCATGAAGCCCCTGCCGAAGATCGCAAGATACGGGTGATATATGTCAACCACATCAAAGGTGAGGTTCTCAGTTCTGGCGTTCTCAAGATCTCCGAAAGAAACTGGGAGTGATATTTTTCCAACCGGCTTGATGGGTTTCCCGCCGAACCCCTGCAATGGGTATTCTGGTGGATCCAACATGTGCTGACTTAAGTTCATTTTCTCGAATGTTTTCAGAAACAGGATGTCCGCCGAACTCCCGTTGTCCACCAAGATTTTTCCTATGACCCATCCAGCAATGTTGACTTCAATCACCATAGCATCATTGTGGATCGCGGATTTCAGCCGAAATCTTCTTCTCGTAAAGGTGATTGGCACCTTCGCCCACTCCGGCGGGCGGCTAGACCATCATTGATGATGGTATTCACGAGATACGAAGTAGTTGCTTCGTCGCTTCTTTGTTTCAAACTCCATGGCGGGACCCGCCCGTGATTGGCATGATTGTCCCGAATGATGGCGGTGCTTTGGAATTCGAGGTCCCGAACTTGACTGAGGCCTCGAAGAGCTTTCTGGTGGCGGTGGCAAGATTTCCCGAATGGGTTGTGGGCGTTGGATTGATTTCGTATTGCTTGTGACTGAGGGAAGAATTGCTGTGAAGGCTGCCATGTTGATTGCGATTGTGGAAATTGCTGAACTGGTACAGAACTTGGCTGCGGACTCGCGAACTGCTGTGGCCAGAAGTTCGGCCGAAACTGGGTTGGCATCGAGGATGCGATGCTCATCAACGCCTTCTCTTGTTGGATTCGTGCCATGTTCTTTTTTGTCTCAGGGCACCCTTCGGTGCTGTGGCCTCTTCCATGATGCGGCAATAGAAGTGGGGATCTCTTGGGTTGTGGTTCGGAAGGTTTGAGGTTCCTCTTCCTCTCCCCCTTCCTCTTTGACTGAATCCTCCCCTGGCACTTGGCCTGCTTTCTTGCTGTTGCTGAGGATTTCCAACATTGTTCACATTTCGCGGATGCTGGGGTGGTGCCCTCCAGGTCATATCTCTGCCGCCCTGCCTTGCCTCGTTCCGTTCGGCTACTCTCTTGCGGTGGTCATCATCGGACAGAATGTAATCTTCTAACTCCCGAAATAGTTCTTCAACTGTTTCAGGCTTCTTTCTTGTGAGATGGGAGGCTGTTGGCCCTGGGGTGAGGCCCTTGATCAATGCCTTGATCGTTGTCTTGTCGTCAGCATCGGGGATCTGAGACCTCTGTTGCATGAATCTTCTCACGAAGTTTCGCAGTGGTTCCCTGTCCTTCTGTTTGCAGTTATACAGATCTGAGGCTTCGGCTGTTGTGTCGTGGAACATCCGAAACGCTTGCATGAACTTTGTTTTGAGATCTACCCAGTCGTAGATCGAGTGTGGAGGCGAAGTGAGTACCAATTCGATCGGTCCTTCGCAAGCTATGATGAAGGATTTGGCAAGTGCAACATCATCTCCCCCGCCGAGTTCACGGCCGACTCGTATCTCATGAGAAACTGTCTAGAATTTCCGAAACCATTGTACTTGGGAAGAGAGACGAGGCTTGAACTTCGGCGGCCAAGGTGCTTGTTTGCGGCCCTATCGAGAGTGGTGATTCGGAATCCACGAAGTGTGAGATTCCGTTTCCCGCGAAGAAGTTTTCCTTCGGGGATTCTCTTGCGGTGCGCGGGGTTCTGCGCCGTGGTGTTTCTTGCCATAGTGAGCTCGTTCTCTTGCTCTTTCATTTCATCGATTTCTCTCTCGTATCGCTTGTATCTGTTCCTTTGCTTTGTTCAGCTGCTCTAGTTTATCAGAGATTTTCCTCTTCGCCTGCAATTGAGCCGCGAACTTTTCTTTGTCTTTCTGCAACTGTTGTATCTTTTGGTGGACCATGGCTAGCTGTCTGTCTATGGCATCATCATCAGCATCAACATTCTCGTGTTCTTGCTGTTCAGTAGGTTGTTCTTGGATATGAGCTGTTTTTTCTGCTCTCGCCTTCATGAGGGCTTCGATCTTCTCTTTTCGCTGCTGGTCTGTTACGTTCGAGGATTCTGGCACAAACGAAGTTTCATTTCCTTGTGTGGGAAGGCGATCATCCTGGTTCGCCTGCACTGGAGCGTTCTTCTTGGATTTCTTTTGAGGTGGCATCGTGAGTTTCTTTTTCGGCTGAGACACGGTGGGCGCCAATGTTGGGGGGATACCCGAAAAATTCGGATAACTACCCAAACACGAGTGGAGATCTCAACACGTTCGAGTACACAGTTAGAGCGCAAAGAGACAGTGATGCTCTCCGCAAGTAGCACAAGTCCCAAAAAAGTCTGAATCCGTTTACAGGTGCCCTCACGCCGCCTTTTATAGGGAGGCGAGGGGACTTTTACATGCCGACAACACCCTCAGGCCCAGAGAATATTCCTAATGTGAACACACATAAGAACGTCTTTTCACCCCTTACATATTTACAAGTCCGCCACTAGTAAAAATATACAAAACATTTGTTCAGGTAAGTTTGGTGAATCTACACGAATGTACAAGCTGATCTTCAATCTACACAAAAGTTCGAGCATGTCGTTTAATTCACGACATCCACCTTCGGTGACTCTTCTTCTGGATCGGGGACTTGTCCACGGTCGTCGCCACCACCGCCGCTGCCGCCGCCGTCGCCGCCCGAGCCATCTTCGCCGGATCCTCCCGAACTCTCCCCGAAGTCGATACTTCGGGAGACGCGGCGGCGTGTTCTCGCTCCTCCTTTTCTCTTAGCCGCGAAAGAAAGAAAAGAGTAAGGAAATCTTAAGAAAGCCGGAACACATACGACGAACATAAGTCACGAAATAGGCCAAAGAATTACCTCGTCAAGCTTCAACCGCCCAACAGTCTTAGCCATTTCCGCCCCGCCAACCATCCAGAATTCCTTAGCGAACTTTCGCTTTATAGCAATAACGTCAGGGTTGTCTTGAAGTATAGTTTCACTGGTAACGCCTGGGAACTGAGAAAGGTTCGCGCGAAACTTTGCCAAGTCAGCACAGCCATAGTCATGAAGGACCTTCAGAATGCTTTCTACAGAAAAAGATACGGCAAAATTGCCGGCACCATCGATGACTTCATGGAGAGCCTTGAGTTCCTCCTCGAGCCGGTCCATGAAATCGGAAACATCAATGTCATCCGGAAGAGGAGCCGGACGAACACCATACTCATTCAAGGACTTCGGTACTCAGGCATAAAGCAACTTTAATCTTCCCGGAATTTCGAAATTTGTTTCTTCGAAGATTCACTTTCGCCGACGAGTGCTTTCTCAAGATCTACGATTTTCGATCCTTCGAGCTTAGTGACTTGGCGAGGCCGGCGTTGTTGACGCGGAGATCTTCGACAATCTTGGCGCACGCTCTTGTTGTTGCCGAAGTTTCTCGATCATACTCGGGTCATCTTCGTGACATTTTCGAACCTTCTCCGGCTCTTTCCCGGAATCTTCGAGCGCGGCTTCGGCGACCTACTTCTCGTCCCGACTCCTTTTCAAGGCCTCGGCCCAGCTCAGATACCTTCTTTTCCAGCTCTAGGTTCGTGGATTCCGCAAGACCAAAGTTGCGCTCCAACTCCTTGGATTTCCGAGAAAGTTCCTCATTAATCCTCTCCTGCTCAGAAAGTCGCTCTATGGCAACTTTCCCGAGCATAGAGTGCTTGAGAGTATAGTCTTCATGAAAGCGCGCAAGTTTCGAAGGAGAATAGGAATGCAGCAGATTCTTGAATTCTGAAAAATTCAAGAATAAATTTCGAGGTGAACATTTTACGATCACGAATCGTACAAGAGAACAGGTGGGAATCAACGAACCTTGCTTGCTAAAGTGCCGCATTGTGACTTGTTTGGTCGAACCCGAAGAGGCTTTCCCCCGAGGTGAAGGGGTAGTGTCGGAGATAGATAGAGGCCTTTTTCGGAGCCTTGAGCGGCTTCTTCGGGTTGTTCCGACGCATCTCCTCCGTTTCATCAACAATTGTGGACGATTTCCATAGAGTTAAAAACTTGGACGTCTTGCCCCCGACGCCAATTGTCTCGAAACCAACACGCAACAATTTGCCTCGATGAGACGTACCAAAGCTTTTGTTAAAGGCAGCCAAGGAAGGAGACGGCGCTTGGTCTTCGGGGACGTCCTCCCGAACTTCGACCAGTGGAATATTTTCGGAGGAAGGGCCATCCCTTTGAATGGTTCGCTCAAGGTCACGGGCAAAATCGGAGGAGACTTGATCAGCGGTAGTGACATCAACAGCAGGAGTTTCGGCAGCAGCGGGGGACTCAGTGTGAGCAACAGCTTCAGCAGCAACAGCTGACTTCTCAGCAGCAGCAGGGGATGCCTCTCGTTGGACTTCGGGAGCAACATCTGAAAAGGAATCGATGTCGACGAACTCATTTTCGGAACCAGCAGGACAAATGTCTCGAAAGTTAAATAATGGCCAGAGGAAAACACCTTTGGGACTATCCGCCTTTGTGGGGACGTCGTCGTCGAAGGCGGACGGAACCCGCCGAACTCCGGAGGAAGAAACCTTCTTCGCAGCCTTCTTCAATTTTTTCCGGCTCATCTGGGCAAGCCCTGAAGCGGCTTGGAGTTCAGCTTCCGAAGTTTGAGGTTCGGAGGTACTTCGCTTGCGCTTCGACGACTCAAGAGATTTGGTCTTTAAAGGCTTCACTCCCGAACAAGTTCCTTCGACGGCAGGCGACGAGCCGCGCTTCGATGATCTGATGCGGGGAGCATTGATAGGGGCGGCTGAGCAGCTGGCCACGGCGACGGCAGGAAGTTTCAGTTTAGGACCAGTGTCGGTGTTTTGGACCGGCAACCTACTACGGGGAGTACCCGAAGTAGATGAATGTGACTCGCCGAGATCGGTAACTCGAAGGAAGAGACACGTGGCACACAATTTAGACGAGTTCGGGCCGCGAGGTGCGTAATACCCTACGTCCTGTATGCCTTGCGTAGCTACGGGATTGATAGGGCACGATTACGGGATGGTGCAATGGTGCGCCGTGAGTTGGGATTGGATGAGGTGATCCGAGGATCGGTCCCCGCCTCGCCTTATATAGTCCGGGAGGCGGGGTTACAAGTCGGAGTAGGGAAGGAGTACTAGTCGAGTACGTCTAGAAGACCTCTACACGGTGCGGAACATGTACGAGTCCTATCCGAGTACTACTCCCGTCTTGTCCTTGTGCTCCACGCCTTCGGGTGCCGTGTAGCGCAAGTCGGGTAGTCCCGAGGGCCCACCGAGTAGTCGGTCCCGGTACCCACCGAGGTAGTGGGCCCGGGGAGGTCCATACGACAAGCCCCCGAGTACTTTGTAGTCGAGAAGGATAGCTTCCGGTAGTCTTGACGGCCTTAACGAGTAGTCCTCAAGCGTCCCCGAGTGCTACAAGTCAAAAGTCCTCAAGAGTAGTCGAAGCATCCCGAGGCCGGAATGTACTCCGCCGATGTTTGAGCAATCTTGAAGTCTTCTCGAGTAGTCCCAAGCGTCCTTGAAATCCGCCTTCAAAGGTCTTCAAAAATGCCCGTCTTGTCTTGAAGCCGGAGCCGTCAAGAAGATACGATTTGCGGAACCGCAATCCACGTAGGGCAGCCCCCGAGCCTCGAGCCGCGGGCTGCGGGCCGAGGATCTATCCGAAGCCTTCGCGAGAAAACCCCGAAAAATCCGGAGAGAAAAAACCGAAGGACACGTGGCACGGAGCCCCCGAGCCTTGAGTCGAGTACTTCCTCTCGAATTGAAGGGTCTTCTTGAAGAATGTGTCCTGAGATGCTCTTGAGACTAGCCGCGTCCCAGGTAGTCGAGTAGAAGTAGCCGAGCCCCCGAGGTGAGGCGCGTCGACTAGTAGAATACGAAGAGTCACGCGCGGCCCGCCGAGTCGCCCACGCGCGGACTTATCGGGCCGCCCGTTACGGAGGCGATTTGGCTTATAAATTCAAGCCGAAACCCTTAGGGTTTTTCACCCAAGTGAGCCGCAGGCATTCGCCACTTGAATCTTGAAGTAGATCCACTCCGGCCGAGCACCGCCGCCGCAAGAGATCCAAGCGCATCGCCACCCAAAAGCCGTAGGGTAGCCCCCGAGCGGATGCGAGTGAAGACTCCCCGTTCTTGGAGGATGAAGCCGTCCCCGTCGAAGACGTTGAAGGCCGGCGAGAAGAAGAGGAGCCATGCGAGAGGCCGCCGCGGCCGGCACGGAGCGGCGCCGCCCACGTCTCCACCGCGCGCTGACCCAAGCCGCGAGTGGAAAAGGTCGAAGGTGAAGACCGAGGACTTGCTGACCCTGTTGAACTCGGGTTCATCAGGGAGAAGGAGATCGATATGTGGAGATCTGCCGCAGGAGATCCCTATCCAATGGAGAAGGCGCAAGACGAGATCCCGATGTTCTCGCGCTTCGTGGAGCGCGGGCTTGCGCTCCCGGCCGAGCGATTTCTTCAAAGGGCTTCTCGGGTACTATGGCATCGAGTACCTCAACTTGAACCCCCAACGGAATCTTCCACACTTCGTCTTCGTCCACTTCTCGCGAAGCATTCTTGGGGATCAAGCCGCATTGGATTCTCTTCCGGAAATTCTTCCGCGTGAAGCCGCAGCCCCGTTGACGGTTAATGTTTGTATCAAAGTTCGTTCGTGACTCGCAAGCGTACAAGTCTCCCGTCGTAGTCAAGGGACCCTTCTTCCCTCGAGTGGTGAACCCAAGGTATCGAATCCGTGGAACAATGTGTGACGCAAGAATTAATCTATTAAAGCCAAGTAATCTTCAATAATCGATAAAAGACCTAATGCATCTAAGTAAAAGACATGAAACGAATCTAATCTACTAAAAACCGGAGAAAACAAAGTAAGATTGGGTAGATAAACCGATCTAGAGGGATCGGGGTAAGCCTTTTGTTGAAGTTCCAAGCAAAAGAAGAAGTAGCAAATCGAATCTTAATAAAAGCCTCTTTAAATCGTGGTTTCCCGTCCAAATCCGAAAACATCCGCCTTTCGAGACCCCCCGTTCGTCACAACGTATCCCTATTCATGCGGGGAGCTTAGGGCGAGTCAAAAGACAAGTCGAGATTCTTTCGGAGGATCCGGCGTGTACCTCTAGCCACCGCGGCTACAAGAACACCCTATGTAATCTATCTCGAGAATAGAATTGGAATAAGCAAAGCCGATCGAAAAACGAAATCTTCGAGGAAACACTTGATCGGCTGAGAAAAGATTCAACTTGATAATTCAACTATAACAATGATACATACGCAAGATCACCACCGGGATCCTTCCTTGATCTTGCTTCTAGCTCCGGGAACTCCGACGTGGTCTTCCTTGCAAGGTTCCCACGTCGGCTAGGGAAACCCTAGTCAACTAGCTCGACCCTCTCCTCTCCTAGATGATGTCCCTCTCTTCTCTCGCTTCTCGGCGGCCGAAGACGAAATCTTCTCTCGCGTGGCTCTCGGTCGGGGGGACTATAAATAGCCCGATCGGCAACTAGGTCAAAGGGCGGCGTGTTTGGGCCCTAAATGGGCGGGCCGGGCCGACCGGACCGGGGCCGGCCGGCCCGGGCCCATTTAGGCCCGGCCCGCGGGCTCCTTTGCCCGAGGTCGGTTCCCTTGCTTCCCGGATGCTTCCCCTTCGCATGTAGGTCCATGTCGTCGGTTTCTCTCCGAATTGGACTCAACTCCTTGTCTTGCAAGCTTCAAGACTTTTCCGGTCGGGTCCCCGGAGTTTGTTGTCTTCTCGGATCGAGTCCCCGCCTTCTTGGAGTTAATATCACTTCATTGCATGACTTGTTCGAGACTTCAAGGTCTTGTCGTGAGGTGCTTGATGAACTTGTCCCAAAAGTCTTGCATTCAACAATAAATCCCCGCATAAACATTAAACTCCGTAAAACGACATGCACATGTGAACTTGTTATACCACGGGGGTTAGTACCAAAGGATAAGGTATAAAATTCATGCCAACACCGAAGGTAAACTCATGGCTAGGTTGACGGATTTTCACCGTCAACATCTCCCCCATGCTTAAACCTTGCTCGTCCTCGAGTAAGCCTTCGATGGATATCATCATTGCTAAACAATGTTTAAACCTTGCACTTGATTACACATGAGAAAACATAATGCTCTCAAAATTTTAATTCATTAAAGTTCCATAATGTACTAGCCTTCATTTCTACGGAGGGTAGATTCTCATTCAAGCTTATCCCACAAGTATTAACATGCTCACAAAGTTTTAAATAGATCTCGGAATTTTTGAAATGGAGATCGAGATAAAGAAAAGCTAAACCAAATTCACAAATTTAAATCATCTCGTGTATTGCTCATAAACTCTCATCTCACTTGTCTCTCAAGCCTATATATTCTACTCCTTTCCCTCTCATATATATGTGTGGTAGGCTTTATATGGAGCTTTGGGAAAGTTTAGTCCTAATCAAGAATTTATAAATGAGGTGTTGTCAAAACAAGACAAGCTTCTCATGGTCTTACCGAGACTCGTCAAAAAGGTCATTGGAAAATAATGTTAAATCAAGGAGGGGAAAGAGAGAAATACACACACTTTTAGATAGGTGGACATGTGCAAATGGCAAAGAGTGATCCCGAGGCACAAAAGAAGTCCTCGTTATCGGATTGCACATGGTTGGAAAATGAGAATGGATCTTTTTATCTTGAAGCCTTGAATGCACTCTTAGAGAACCAGGGAGTTCATTTTACGCACAAATATATATTTTTTTTTTTTCTCTTATATTCTCATTTCTCATTCTTTTCTTTCTTTTTTTCTTTCTTTCTTTCTTTCATTCATTATATATATATATTTTTTCTTTCTTCACCTTGGAAGTCATGTACATCGCCGAATTTTTTTCTTTCATCATTACATATATTTTTTTTTTAAAATACTCCCTTTTGAACTCTAAGGCAGCACCGTACCTACCTCCTCCCCCATGCTTAGACGTTGCTCGTCCTCGAGCAAAGAGGCGAAAAATAAGGTAGGTACCGGAGATATTTTCCTTGGAGAGATACTTGAAATCTTCAACGTTGGCACCGTCTTGCGATCTTCCTTGAATTGATGATCCATTCTCAATGATAGGTTGTGGTCAAGGAGGTAATCACAAAAAGATGATATTTGGTTAAAGGGTGGATATCCGGCGAAGTTTGTGAGACCACCGATGTGGGGGTACACAATGCACGGATAAAAGGCTAGCAAAAAGATAGATACGCAAAAACGGAATGACCAGCTTCTTAGTCTCGGGCCGAGAAATCATGGCCTGCAATAACTCACTCAAAAATAAATCTTGTACACTAAGGTTTATGCACTCAAATATATATAAGGCTTTGGATAGGTAGAGCAACACACAAGTGATATTTGTGACAAGGTTAGCAATATTTTTGAGCATAAAAGACATCTTCAATCTATTCATAACTTGAGAGCGCATAAAACACTATGGGTCTTTATTTTAATCATAACCTCCGCTGAAAATTAAGCTAGTATTTAAATAAATTCAGATTTGTATTTTTAAGAGAGCACTAGCTTAAACATGCATAAATCAACTACAAAGATGAACAAAGCTGCAATTTTAATCATATATCAACATGGCATAAATTTTGTAACTTTTCCAATGATAAAAATCAAGGTGGTGACTTTATTAAAGGTGATATCAAGCTGAAATACATACTGAAAATAACATAACAAGCTTGCTGAAATTTAATTAAAAACAGAAAAATACTACGCAAACACATAAGAGCAAAAGCTGAAAATTACGGAGAAATAGAAAAGAAAAGAAAACTAAAGTTCCTAAAGTCTTCTAATCCTCCGCCGGTGGTTGATGTTGATAGTCTTGATAATAATAGCCTTGCTCATAATATGAATGAACGCTTCCTCCGTCGAATTGATTTGGCTCTACAAGGTGAAGGCGTCCTAGTTCAAAGGCAATATTTGCGTTGCCTTCACCGAGTTGAGCTGCGTTGGATTGGATGGCTGCGATATTTTGAGCATTTCTTGCAGCATATCCTCCAATAATAGCCATGCTTTGCTGTGGTTGGGGATGATGAGCGTAGGACTCCGCGAAGTTAGCGTTGGGCACAACATAATTTTGAGGGGGTACCGGTGCACCACCCCCCCCATGCTTGTTGTTGAGACCCTCCGTAATAACTTGGCGGAGGAGGAACCCCGCCGGATGGTTGCACATTGGGTTGTGCTCCACCCTCTTGTGCGGAGGATGTTCCCTCTTCTACGATCCTTCCTCTTTTATTTTTCCTTGCGGGGACAAGTAGTCCCTCTTCCAACCAATCTTCCCTTCCTTCGGTGAAAAGCCTAAGCCTCTCATCCGGAAGAGGGAGGTTCACAATGGCCAATCGGTAACCTCTTCTCTCATCTCCACTAATGTACTTGCCTTGCCGCAAGTACTCAAAACCGAGAGAGGTACCGCGCAAAAGGTGAGCGGGGTTTCTTGCGATCCCCGGTCGCAAGGAAAAGGCCAACATGGAGAGGTAACACCCCGAACCAATATCACTAGCCCCCGATGTTGCTTCACAACACCAACGGTTGATCATGAGGTACGAGGGGTCAATCGGCTGCCCGGCAATCAAAGCCGAGTATAGCCAATTTAACTCCGTGTCGGTCACCTTTGTTTCCCTCATCCTCCCCAATACCCTCTTGCACATCCAAGAGTGAAATATCCGGATAATGGGGTTGCGGATGCTTTTGCGTTGTTGATGGGCATCTCCGGAGATCATGCCCCAAAATTCTGCCAACATGCCGGGAGGCACGTCAACTTTCTCCGGAGCTCCCTTGTGGAATCCAAGCAGCTCCCTAACGTGCTCGTAGGGAACCACTTGTTGGATTCCCTCCAAACGGAATGACAAGCATTGCACCCCATCATCATCAACGATGGGTACCATAGTCATTAAAATTTCCAAGGTGTAACCCAAGTGGGTGTCCACCGAGATTCCGTTGGAGAATTGAATCCACCCGAGGTGCCCCAACATGTAGTTTATGTCGGTGCGAAAACCCAAGGTGTGGAGTGCTTGGTCGTCGATCTCGACATTTGGCACAAGCCTCTTCTCAAGATTGGCGAGCCTATCCTCCTCCTCCGCCGACATGATGATGAAGCCGTACGAAGATTGTGTCGGGGTGTAAGGAGGTGGTGCGGTTGAGCGAGTCGATCGTCGTGGTGGCGCGGGCTGCTCCTCCGTGTGCCCACGAGGTTCGGTGAACCTCATGGAAGTGCTTCTCGTAGCCCTCATACCACCAAGGAGGAGAGCGTCGCTCCTCCTCGGTGGTGCCGTGTCCGTCTCCATGCTCCGGGAGACTCGGAAACCGAGTGCCTCCTCGAAGACGTGGTTGATGACGGCTTGGACGACGACGAACTCTTCTTCTTGGAGAAGAGACTTGTGGTCTTCTTCCACATGGTTGCTGCACTCTTTCTTCAACTATAAATCCGGGTTGCAACCGGTAAACTAGGCACTTAAACTCTTAGCTTCGGGTGTGGACTTTGAGTGGATTTAAGGATGTGGATTTTTCTTGAGCTTTCAAGCTTGGGATGGTTGGCTAAGTCTACGGAGGTTCCGAGCACACAAACTTGAACACACAAACAAGGGAAGGAGAGGGAAGCTTGCTGCGAGAAGACGGGCACCGGGGGGTGCATTTTATAGGGCGGGCCGGCCGGCCTAGGCCGGCCGGCCCGTGGCTCCTCCGCGTGCTCCTCGGCGCGTCTTTCTCCCGGCGTGATCATCTCGCCTCGCAACTTTCCCCGCCCGCGTGCTCCACAAGTTGCACCGCCCAAACGCTCTCGTCCACTCCTTTTCTTGAATTATTGGCCCTCCCACTTGATGCTCCATGCTTTGGGTCATGTCCATGCTCCCTAGCTCCACTTGCTTCACATGCCACCTTTGAAATCCTGCAAAGTTGATGCTTGCTGCCCACCATGCTTGTCCTTTGCATGTGGAGTGGGTGAAAGTTGATAAAAGAGAATCCAATGGTGCATGCATGATTAATTCAAACTTGATTGCCTCCATTTAGGTGTGTTTAAGGTTAAGCACTCCTCTAATTCGAATTTTAAAATATTTTTCAGAGCCATGCAAGAGCTTGAACATAATTTTAGAGAAGTTTTTAAACCATTAAAAACAAATGTAAGTCGAAAATATTTTTCGACTACGTCGATTTTCGTCTCACCGGTATAGTTTGCCTTCATCGGTTGAGAGCGAACGTTTTCCCGGTTCGATCATGGGGGCATAGGTTTAGGTTCTAATTTTGGCTAAATAAGAAAGATTTTGAATAAAGCAAAATTAGAATGGGCTTAGAAAAATTCTAATCCTAGAGAAACCAAGGATAAAGATTTTTAAGATCAACCAAAAGCTTTGATTTCTAGGTTCACGCGAGTCCTACCACGTGCTGAATTTTTATAACACTTGAATATAAATCGTGGCTCTACTCGTGTGGTTTTAGCATGAAAAATAAGCCAACCTCAGCACCATAATGAGGGTGAAAGGTTGAGCTAAGGTTCTGAAATTATTTGGTTGAGGGGTTTCTCGAAAAGAAAAGAATCAAACAAGCACATAGGAGGGTTCATGCAAAGGGTTTATGATAAAGCAAACATTCAATCAAGAATTATGTCTCTAATATTGTTCGACCACTTCTAAGTCTAATGTCTTTGCGTAGTAAAACTCAAAAACTAAATTATTAAAAATACTCGAAAAACCCGGAATCGGGTTGTCCTCCCGTAGCTTATTCTTGACTTGACTTGACGAAACGGGTTGCCTCCCGCCTAGCGCTTCGTTTATAGTCTATAGCTAGACTTCTTCACTTGATTACTCCGGATCAACGCTCTTTGCGGGCGTTGCAATCTTGGGTACCCACTTCCGCACCATCTTGGGCGCGGGCTTGTCTTTTGGCTTGGCTGTCTTAGTCATTTTTTTGGTCTTCACAGGCGGCTTCTCTTCCTTTGTCTTGACGGATGCAACACCTTCTTTGATTTTCGTTACGTTCATTTTTTTCGGCTCCTTCTTCTTTTTCAGCCCCTCCGTTTGTTTTGGTTCTATCTTCACTCCAATCATGTTGCATGCCTCAATCCTTGGACGGAACTTGAAGGAACTCCTTTCTCCGTTGATATCGAACATGATCTCCCCCTTGCCAACATCAATAGTTGCTCCCACGGTCTTGAGGAACGGCCTTCCTAGGATGAGCGGCGGCTTCTCCCTCTCTCCCATCTCGAGCACAACGAAGTCGACGGGGATGAAGTGGTGTCCAATCTTCACGGGTACATCTTCAAGCAATGCCCAAGGGATAGCGAATGGAGTTGTCACCCAACTCCAAACATATTCCCGTAGGCTCCATCGGTAGGCGTAACTTCTCGAACACATCCTCGGCATGACACTCACACTAGCTCCAAGGTCGCATAACGTCTTCCGGGAAGCTGGAAAGAACCAACTGAACATGGAATTGTAGGGCACCCGGGGTCTTTTGAGTCCCGTTCTTACAAGAAGCGACCATACCCCTGACATCTTGACATGATCTACCCTGAAAGTGTTGCTATCTCATATTTATTTGCAAGGATGTCTTTAAAGTAACGAGAATATGTAGGTACTTGTAGGGCATCTCGGAAGTAGTGGCTTGAGTTGCGGTATCCTCGTGTCATCTTCCCAAGATCTCGACTCCGGGTTCCTGACGATCCCCCGTAACCTTCTCTTAGCAACCTTCCACCGCGGGATGGTTTGCTTCCTGCTCCCGCGGAACGTTCCGGATCTTCGGTCTCCTTCCCCGAACGTGTTTGAATGGCTGGCCGATCTTCGGGGACATTTGGTTGTCCCTAAGCTTCCCCTTCATCATTAGTGAGGGCGCCCCGCAAGTTGTCCAACTTGCGTCTTGAGCATCTTCATCATGTTGAGCACTTGATGATTGGAACTTCCGGACCTCCGTCACTTTGCTATCGATGTTCTCCAACACCTTGTCTATGGTCTTGAACTTGGTGACGGTGTCCTTGTTGATCTTAGCTTGCTCATCCATGAACCTTCAATTGTATCCGAAGTGGAACCGCGTTAGGAATAGATGAGCTTGCATTAAATTGAGGCCTACCTTGCTCCGTAGCGGAAGTTCGGCAATTCTCCTTCCTCATGTAGTCGAGCACTTTGGCTTCCTCCGGACACCCAGGATACATACTCTCCACATTCTTCGCATGTGGACCTTGCTTCGCGAAGCCTTCAAGTCTTGAGCCTCTTCTTTTCTATCTCCATCTTCTCCAACCTCCTCATGAGCGAGTCGATCTTGCCTTCAAGTATGTCTTCCTTCTCCACTTGCAAGACTCCTTTGACGTTCCCCATAGGTTGAGCGGTGTAGGCGTCCGGATGACGCCCACGTGTCATTATCCGCGACCTTCTTGAATAGCGTCAAAGCTTCCGTTCGTGTAAGCTCGATGATAGATCCTCCCGCCGCGATATCGATGATCGTCCTGACGCCATGGTGAGTCCTTGATAGAACTTTTGCACGAGGTCTTCTTTCGGGAGCTTGTGATGCGGAACCGCCCGGGTGTACTCGTTGAAGCGCCGTATGCCTCCGAGATAGTTTCGTAGGATATTGAACAAAGGTGGCAATCTTATTACGCAAGCTTTGAGTTTTACTCCGGTGAGTAGTATTCCTTCATGAAAGCCTTTCATCAACGTGTGTTCCACTTTGCACCGTCTGCCGGTTGAGAGTGGAACCATTGCAACGCCTTCCCGAGTAGTGAAAACGGGAAAAGCCTTGCCCTCATTTGATCTTGAGTCACCCCTCCATATTGAAAGTCTCGACATAGTTGAATGAATGCTTGGAGGTGAAGGTTCTGGGATCTCTGCCGGTGAAGGGTGAATGTTGCACCATGCGGATTGTTGAGGTCTTGATCTCGAACGGTCTTCCGATCTCGTCGAGGTTCAAGATTGGTAGGTCGATGATGTCCGGGTGCATAGCTCCCCAATCTTGCGTTCTTCCAAAGGTTGGTCACCCATTGGTGGACGTCGGTTCTCCCGCGGACTTTGAGGTGGTGAATTTTCCGGAGATTCCTGGGTGATCTCGTCTTCCGACCTGAATCTACAAAATCCAGCTTTTTAGCTTGATGTGCTTCTGCGTCTCCTTAGCCCGTAAAGTTTTTCTCGGATCATCCACAAAATTATTGGGTTTGTTGAGAGGTAGCCGTGTCCATCTCCCCGTTAGGGTTAGCGATAAACAAATATGCAAAAGAAACTAGAAAAAAACAAAACAAATCTATAAAGACTAGAGTTAGACAAACTAGATTAGATGTATTTTGAGGATGATTGAAGCTTATTAGATGCACAAAAAATAAAACAAAATCAGTACTGAAAATTACAAAAAAAGCAATAAGAAATCAAATCTTGATCACTTGTTCCCCGGCAACGGCGCCAGAAAAGGGGGCTTGTTGACGGTTAATGTTTGTATCAAAGTTCGTTCGTGACTCGCAAGCGTACAAGTCTCCCGTCGTAGTCAAGGGACCCTTCTTCCCTCGAGTGGTGAACCCAAGGTATCGAATCCGAGGAACAAATGTGTGACGCAAGAATTAATCTATTAAAGCCAAGTAATCTTCAATAATCGATAAAAGACCTAATGCATCTAAGTAAAAGACACAAAACGAATCTAATCTACTAAAAACCGGGAGAAACAAAGTAAGATTGGTAGATAAACCGATCTAGAGGGACGGGGTAAGCCTTTCGTTGAAGTTCCAAGCAAAAGAAGAAGTAGCAAATCGACCTTAATAAAAGCCTCTTTAAATCGTGGTTTCCCGTCCAAATCCGAAAACATCCGCCTTTCGAGACCCCGTTCGTCACAACGTATCCCTATTCATGCGGAGCTTAGGGCGAGTCAAAAGACAAGTCGAGATTCTTTCGAGGATCCGGCGTGTACCTCTAGCCACCGCGGCTACAAGAACACCCTATGTAATCTATCTCGAGAATAGAATTGGAATAAGCAAAGCCGATCGAAAACGAAATCTTCGAGGAAACACTTGATCGCCGAGAAAAGATTCAACTTGATAATTCAACTATAACAATGATACATACACAAGATCACCACCGGGATCCTTCCTTGATCTTGCTTCTAGTCGAACTCCGACGTGGTCTTCCTTGCAAGGTTCTCTACTGTCGGCTAGGGAAACCCTAGTCAACCAGCTCGACCCTCTCCTCTCCTAGATGATGTCCCTCTCTTTCTCTCGCTTTCTCGGCGGCCGAAGACGAAATCTTCTTCGCGTGGGTTTCGCCGGGGACTATAACAGCTCCGACTGCCAGTCAGGGCAAGGGCGTCGCATTTGGGGCCCCAAATGGGCTCCTCGGGGGCTTCATCGGATCGGGGTCGGCCGGCCCGGGCCCATTTAGGCCTGTACCGCGGGCTCCTTTTGCCCGAGGTCGGTTCTCTTGCTTCCCGGATGCTTCCCCTTCTCGCATGTAGGTCCATGTCAGCCGGTTTTCTCCGAATTGGACTCCAACTCCTTGTCTTGCAAGCTTCAAGACTTTCCGGTCGTGTCCCCGGAGTATGTTGTCTTCTGGATCAAGTCCCCCGCTCTTGGAGTTAGTTTTGCTTCATTGCATGACTTGTTCAAAGGCTTCAAAGTCTTGTCATGAGGTGCTTGATGAACTTATCCCGAAAGTCTTGCATTCAACACTAAATCCCTGCATAAACATTAAACTCCAAAAACGACATGCACACGTGAACTTGTTATACCACGGGGTTAGTACCAATGGATAAAGTATGTACCCATGCCAACACCGAAGGTAAACTCATGGCTAGGTTGACGGATTTTCACCGTCAACAGGGGGGAGGCGGACTCTGAGGCTTCTAGGGGCGCGGAACGACTCGGGGAAGTGTGTGCTACACCTCGGGAAGGGGCGCGGGCGCGGCCCCAGCTTCCGGGGCGCGGGCGGCCGGGGCCGCGCGGCGGGCGGGCGGGGCAGCGGGCCGGGAGCGCGAGCGACGCGCGCGACGTCGCGCTCTCGGCGCCTAGAACTTTCACCGTGCCCCCGTTCGAGCAAGTTTTTCTCCAAAATTTTGAATACAAGTGCAACATGTGGTCAAATGCGGAAAGTTGTAGATCTAACTACCCTCTACAACTTTTGTAAAGGCCGCCTAGTGTTTTTCTCAACGGCGTATTTTGCAGGAACGTCGTGCCAATATTGAATGCTCATTGTTCTCGGGAAAACAGAGGTACCGGCGGTTGACCAAGTGTTTCACCAATTTCCACCAAAAATTTGAAATGCCAATCTACATGAAAGTTGTGTCCCTCAACAAGATGGATAACTTTCCTAAAGGTAGATTTTGAAGTGTTTAGTGGAATTTTGGGAACGCGGCAAAGTTCGACGACATTCGCCGACGCGACCCACAAGCGGGGTTTGACCGTGTCTTTGACCACGGTCCACTACGGGTGTGTGTAGGCTTGGTCAAGGGGTTCATTAGGGTTCATTGGCTAGGTTTTCGGGCATGACCCAAAGCTGACCTAGGTTTGACCGAGGCTCTGGATCGGTTTGTCCCGGCATTGATCCGGTCATTAGTGTTAATGACGGTAATTAAAAACCTGGGGCGTCACAAACCCCGTCCTCGTCCGTAAGAAGACCTCAACAAGCACTGCCCCAAGGACCCCTTCGGGTTGCCGCGGATCGACCAAGTCATCGACTCCATGGCGGGGAGGCGACCGCTTCCGCTCTCCCTCGATCGCTACTCCGGTACTACCGCATCGCGATCAAGGAAGAAGACCAGGAGAAGACCGGCGTTCATCACCCCGTTTGGCGCGCATCGCGCACGACCATGTCCTTCGGGTTGAAGAACGCCGGCGCTACATACCAACAAGCTATCCAGGCCTCCTTGAAGAGGCAACTCAACAAGAACGTCGAAGCCTACATGGATGACGTGGTCGTCAAGACCAGAAACTCCAGCACGCTCATCGATGACCTTGAAGAGACTTTCGCATCCTCGCGCGGAACACCGCCGGAAGCTCAACCCGAACAAGTGCTTTTCGGTGTACCATCGGGCAAACTACTCTGCCATCATCGACCATCGCGCATACGGGCCAAAGCAACTCGGCGACCGTATTGATGTCTACTTGCGTCACTAGTTGATGACTTGAAGATATTGTGGAAGCCCGGTGTGCCGCAGGTTTGAGATGAGTACAAGCGTGAGGAGTTCACAATGCATGGCATGCTGTTCACCACCATCAACGACAACCCTAGCTCAAATACAACCCTCTCTCGCTCGCAGTAAAAGGAAAGGTGCAACTTTGCCCACACGTTTGGAAGATACTTGCGCAATATGGCTAAGACATTCAAAGAAATACGTATTTATGGGGCACCGCGTTTCCTCAAAGCAAGAAACATTCATACCGGGCCATGGATTGTCGTTTAACGGGGAAAAGGAGAATCGAGAGGCGGTGCCGTTGCATGTGACTCGGAGATCTAGTCCACTTGAAAGTCAAGGACATCAAAACTATCGAGGAGTTACCCAAACTGACCAAAAACCCTCGGGCAAAAGAAAGAAACGAGATGGTGAAGAAGAAGAAGGAATGGAACAAGATATCAATTCTGTGGGAGCTAGAGTATTGGCCAATGTTGGATGTGCGTCATTCGATCGACAACATGCATGTCAAGAAGAATGTGTGTGGAGCTACTTGTGGAACATTGCTAAACAGAAGTCCAAAGGAAAGATCATAAAAATGCAAGGGAGATCTTAAAGAGCCGGCATTAGGCCTAGAGCTCTGCGTGCAGGAAACAGAGATTTTGGACGAACTCCTTCCCGTTGCCGCAACCACCTTGTCAAATGCAAGTAGAGAAAAGAATTGCTAGTTTTTGCATGATTTAAAGTACCTCTGTGCTACTCATCAAACTTCAAGAGGCTAGTGCCGTTGAAGGACATGAAAATGAATTTCAACTGATGAAATCTCATGATTGCCATGTGTTGATGATGCCTCTTCTTCCCCGTTGCACTTAGAGGTATCAAGACGTGGAATCGTTCGCGAGGCGGTCAGAGCTTGTGTTTATTCTTCAATGCAATAGAAATTTAATGTGATTGATGAGGAAAACTATTGCACTTGGAGAGGCGGCATTTCGAGACCCTAAGGCCGTTGAAGCTACCTTACCACCGCTATTCTTTGATCTCATGTTGTATCTAATGGAAGACATCCGGTGAGGGAAATCGTCTCGTCCATCTTACCTTCATCAGATGTTTCCATATGAGAGGTTCTAAGGATTCCTAAAATCACAGCATATAACAGGTTATTTCCGTGAGGGAGCCATTGTTCGTGGCTATGAGACCATCTGAGTAGTGGAGTGGGCCATGGGTTATATGGACCCGTCACAAACCCCATTGGTGTGCCTCGCCACAAAGATGAAGGTAGGCTTTAGTGTTGGGACCATGGGGAAAGGTCGTAACACTGTGATGCAGATGCCTTCGAAAAGGCTCATTTCACCGTGATACAACAACACCTAATTACATCGTTTTTCACAATGAGCACAAACATAACTACGTGAAGACAACCCTAACCGTGGTAGGGCTTGCCTGCAAAGATGCACATGCAAGGTTTCAGCGCATGTGGCTCCAAGATTGTGTCGAGACATGCAAGAATAATGTTGTAATTATCGACTTCAGGATAAGGAATCTAGCAAGGGGGGCCATTGTTCACCGTTACAAGATACGAATGAATGGATATCAATGATACACGTTCTATACCATGACCCATGATGAAAAGAGCATCTTATCAAAATAGTGGTGTGCGTGGTAATGGGCCGTCGTTGATGACAAGCCATGACGACGATGATGACATCGTACGTACACATATTATGGTCAAATAGAGGAGATATGGGAGCTGATTATGGGATTAAAAGGTAGCCTTGTTTCTGTAGATGGGTCACCAATGGGAAGAGAGCCGTGAGCAAGGACAAATATGGTTATGTTAGTGCTGACTTCCCGGTCTTTGCTACAAACCGAACCATGGTCCTCGCCACGATGCTGATGTCTTTATGTACCGACCTTGCAAAGAAGAACCCTGTCCGTGGTTATGCCCGGGAAAAAAAAGGATTGTGGGGATTGAAAATGTCATGGAGGAGGAGGAATACAACTCAGCTTGACGAAATTCCATCCTTTGACACTTCATACAAGCCCTAACTATTCGAAAATAACAAAACACCGTACTTGCGAAGCGACTATAGTGAAATCCATATACGTAAATCAAGGAAGAAAGAGCAAGCCCGATTTCGCCGAATCCAATGCCGGAGGATGTGTCTATTGGTGGAAATGGAATCCGTTTTGTACTATAAAGGATGCGATGTATTGGTGGAATTTCAATCCTTTTTATAATATATGGGATGTGGTGGAATTTGAATCCCCGCTTGTAATATATTCTCGCCAAAGATACTATATATATATACTCTCGTTTATATTCTCGTCTCGCCCGCACCCGGCAAGAGACGAGGACTAACAAACCAAATGTCAGCCGTGTTACGGCAAGAGACGAGGACTAACTAACCAAATAAGCCGCCTTGTTACTGTGCAAGAGAAGAGGACTAACGAACCAAATGTCGCTTTGTTATGGGCAAGAAGATATGCGAAATCATGAATAGATTACATCAAAGAGACACGGATTAGAGCATCTCCAAGAGGCTGCTTGTCTTTACTGGGCAAATTCAAGGCTTTGCCAACTTCTAAAAAGGTTATGCCAAGTAAAAAAAGAGTTCATCTCCAACAATCTAGCATAATTTCACTTGTCAAATCTAGATCAGGAATCCTGAGAGAAACAAGTTGATTTGCCAAACTGTTGAGATAATCACAAGCTTTGCAAGTGAGTAGGTAAATCATACAAAAAATTGTACTACATAGAGATAATCACAAAAGCATGTCTCTTGAGATGCAAAATCACACACACAGATTACAGTCATCATTCATACATCAGAACAAGGTTACAATGTGGCCATATCTTCATGACGCCTAGATATGCAAAATCACACACACACACATCGATCTTGCTCGTTGTGTCGTCGATCTGCCGCACGTGGTCATCGAACAAGCTCCACATCACCGATCCCGCTTAGAGACTCGATTCCTTGCATGACTAATTAAAGAAAGCTCTTATCTAGCAACCCTAATTTTGGCTGCCGTAAAAGGTCGTCCTTAATTATGCTCATCTTACAAGGAAAAATAATGAGATATGCTCTATCCAGACTCGTCGGCTCTCATCTTCCAAGTGAACACAAGAGAAAGATACAGAGAGGGTGGAAACATATCTCTGAAAATCCCTCCTCCCCGGAGGAGAAGGGGGAAAGCAAAGGAAGTCGGGCGGTGACGGAGAAGCTGTAGCAAGCTTTCCGTCGGGTTGTACATCCCATGCCGTAGGCCGGCTACCTTCCCCGACACGACCGCGTGGAAGGGGTACGTCACAAGGATTCTTCTCGGGCAAACGTGTTCGAGGGATGAGCAACCCAATCACCCCCTATCACAAGAATTCTTCTAGCAACTCGAGAGATCGAGGAGGAGTGGAGGAAGAGAAAAAGTAAAAGCTTGCGCCCCCATAAGTATCTATTCTTTGCACCATAGCTAGATCTAGATCTAGAGAAGAAGGAAGCAAGTGACTCGCTTTATTGTACGAAGAAGGAAACCATATAGCTACATCTAGATCTAGAGAAGAAGGAAGCAACTTGAAGTGAGGAGGACCGACAGTATCGGTGCCGTTTTATAGAAAAACAAGGAAGGGATATGATCAAGAGCACAGAACGGCCGGGAAGGTTCCCAAGATGGTCAAGATGGTCGTGAACCGTTGCTAGTCAATGGCCGAGGAGCAGAGTCACAGAGGTAGTGATTCCAATGTAGAATTAAATGATACGCTGAGTAAGCAAACATCGTCTCCAATGACCGTGGTTGGATGGTAGATATTAGTGTTAATTAAGTAGTGGTAGCTCTAACACCTCCAAATTAACACATGTGTTTGGCTCCAAAGTTATTTTGGTGTTAGTTTGCTACAAACTAACACTAACACCTCCATCCAAACATCCAATGTAGTCATCATCTCCAAAAAAAAGAGAGGAAGGGATAAGATCAAGAGCAGCCAGAAACGGGAAGAGATTCTCAAGACGGTCAATGGCGAAATCAAGGTTAGCCTAATACTAGCAGAATGCAGGTAGTGATTCCAATGTAGAAATAAATGATACGCGGGGTAATGAAACATCGTCTCCATGATTAGCCAAATGTCGTTTCTAATTGAGTATTTCAACATAATGCTGGATGAAGCCAAACGTCATCTCCATTGCATACTTAAACCGTGTTTGGAAACAAATATCCTCAGATTTCTTCCAAAACACTAGATCTCCGCTCTCTTTCATCTCTACCCGGCGAAAACAAATGTACCGCCACTCTCATCAGACGACCATTCCCGACGCATAGATAGCATGCCGGGAAAAGAAGCACGCGCACTGCCTGCCACGCTGTTGGGCCTCCTCAATACCTCCGCATTGAGATTGCGGCCCGCGTCGGTGTGCGACTCGGGAGCGGCCCTTGGCCGACCTCCGCAGCTCACGCGGTACCTCTGCTCGACCATGCGCCGCGTGTGCAAACACGCGACGCCGGCCGCATTTGTCGATAGAGGGGATACGAAATGAGATTTCGGTGTGGAACCCCACCGCTACAAAGCATCTCCTGCTGCGTCGAGCGGTCTCGGGAATCCGAGGCTTGTTTACTCTCCGGAATCAAAGCTCTTCTTCATCGAACAAAGGGACACACGATCTCCGCGCGCCGCCGAGGGTGGGCACGCATGCGATGCTTATCTATACGCCATCTTGCTCTATGCAGACAATGGCGGTGTCGCCGCCGGCGATACCGCGAAGGGGCATGAGGTGGGCCGCAGGCGGTGGCGTCGACGTCGTCGAGACGGCCGAGCACCGAAGGGTGTCTCGCCTTGTGCGAAGGTCGCGCGTGCGCTCCATTACTCGACTCTGGCGCATTTGGGGTGAACCGCTACCGCCTCCGACACATAGGTAAAGGCCAGGATCGTTGCACAGTAATCGGCGGCGGTTGTGGCATGGAAAAAGGATGGCCTTGGGATTGCTTTGCGTTGAAGACTTGAGGCTACGCCGCGAAATGGTGAAGTTCGCACAGAGAATAGGAAATCAAGAGGTAGTAGATTAGCTTTGAATGATGCTCGCATTATCCGTGTAAAATTTTGGGGAGAGCAGTAGTAAATCCGACGCGGTTATCGCCCCACGTCGCTAATGCCTCGTGGGGCCCGCTCTATTCAAATGAAGAACGGTTCTCATTTCTCCTATTAATCTACAATCAAATGTTGTAACAAGTATTTTTTCGTCCTTATTAATCCAAATTTGATACTTTTTTTGTAAATTTTTGTAAAATCACCATCTATTCATTAATTTCATCGTTTAGTGTATGACTCTGCTTTGCTGAGTGATGTTTATATGCCTTATTTTGTGAGGGAAGATGCCGCCGAGCGCACTTGGCGTACAAGCTCGTGGACTCCAACACGGACTGGAAGACGAGGTGGTTCTACACCACGAACCACCATCCCGAGCTGCCGAAGCCGAGCGGACGGCAGCCCAAGCACCAAGAGTGGTGGAACACAGAACCCACCATGCAGGAGGGGATCCAGCTCCCGGAGTTGCTGGGACGAATCAAGGCCCTGCGTGATGCAGGACTGAGGGCCGAGCATGTGGCCTTCGCTCCATGAAGCGTCGGATCCGGCCCGCCGGCGCCGCGGGATACGATGGGCTTCGAGTACACCGGCGACGACGACACGTCGCGGATGCCGGGGGGCGAAATTGAAGACAACGACATCATCGAGAGGTTGTCGAGGATCTTCAAGGACATGCGGAGTACACGGCGTGCCCCGTCGAGGAGTTCTCCGCCGCGCGCCCGCCCAACGAGGTAAGTAGCCGTACCCGCCTCGTCGAGTAGTAGGCACTTGTAGCAGAGTTGCTAACGCCTTTTGTGTCTTTTTGATGCAGACGATGTGAAGCGGTTTGTCTCCGAACCGCAGCCACCACCGAGCGGAATTGAGATTCCAGCGGTGGAGAAGGTGAAGGAGCGCCGAGTAGTCGGGAGGCGACGACGATCCCGTCATCGTGGAGGATACCTCCGATGACGAAGAGGACGAGGAGACGCGGCAGATCGCTTCACCGCGGTCGAGGTTTAGCCGTCCGAGCTTGCCTCATGTGCCTCTCATCCAAGACCCTCCGCCAGCCCTGGAGGCTAGCCTTGCTGCGCCGCCGAGGAAGCCGCGCAACCCTGCTAAGAAGCGGGTGGCCAAGAAGATGAAGGTCTCAGAGACCACGCCTCCAGAGGTAAGTCATCTTGAGCAGAAGGCGTCGAGTACCCAATGATCGAGTACGGTGCTGACGAGTAGTTATCCCCATGTGCAGGAGAGGCCGCCAGCGGAGCCCGTGGAGGAGGGCGATGAGGGCACGTGGCCCACGAAAGTTGGGGGAACCGGGCCGGAAGCCGAAGTCCGGCGCTCCCACCGGCCGAAGAGCTCGGCGCAGCCGGAGCGCCGCCCCCCGCCCCGAAGGGAGCGAGTAGCCCGCGGCCGCCGCCGCTGAAGAGGTGGAAGCCGCGGGGGCGCAGAGAACGTGCGCGCGGCCACCGCCGCCGTGGAAGAGGCGGTAGTCGGAGAGGCGGAGGAAGAAACGCCCGCCGAGGGTGGATCGGTCGATATCGCCGCATCCCCGTGCGCCGGCCGTGACTATCGTCCGGTCGAACTTGTAAGTACCACACTTTCTTCGGTAGTGCTCATTAGAGTAGTCGATCTTGTCTAACGATCCTCTCCGTGGATACTTGTGCGTAAAAACTACGTACTTGAGCCGGGACGGAGAGGAGCCCACGGCGGAGGAGGCGAGAGAAGGCCGCGCCGCCCGTCGAAAAGCCCGCTCCGTAGGCCCAAGCCGCGACCGAGCCCCCGCCCGCCAAGCGCCGGCCGCCGCAGGCGGCCGTGGTCGAAGGTGAGTACTCTTCTTGAAGCCGTAGAGCCCCAAAAAGAGTAGTCGTAGATGCCGATGCGCGTGCTCTTCGTCGACAAAGGGCCGAAGGGGGTGACATCCCCGCAGGGGTGCCCGTGCAGGAGTTGACACCGCAGGCCCCGAGGCCGCGACAGAGCCCCCGAGCCCGTGGGGGAAACCGTCGAGAAGTCCGCCGAGGAGGAGGCGGGCCGCCACGTCGCCGGGGGTTGCCCCGGAGGTGGCGATCCGGTCCCCCGGAGATCCAAGACGCGGAGCCTATCCGCCGGCGCCACGACGGAGGCTACGACAAGTAGCCGTGGCGGGATCGAGTTGCTTGCCGACGATCTCGTCGAGCCGGCGGTGGCCGGGGCGCAAGCATCCGGAGGCGATGCGGCGAGCCGAACAAAGGATGAAGGTACGTAGCCGTTGCCTCCCCCGAGTAGTCAATCCTTTCGTTGAGTACTCGCTTGACTTGAATTGGTTTTGTGCGGGACGTCGCGGAGCGATCCCGCGAGAAGTCAAATCGGCCGCAAGGCTACGGCGACACGGTGCCGCGAGCCGAAGCCTTGGAGGAGCGACTCATGAAGTCGAGGAAGCACGCGGCCGCCATGCGGTCGAAGCTTGACGCCGCCTTCGCCAAGTACCATAACGATGTGATGGACTTGCGGCGAAGAGCGACGAGCCGGTGCGGAAGAACAAGGGCCTCCGCAACAAGAATAGAGGTATGTCTCTTGACTCGTCGGGTACTTGTTAGGAGTCATCAAGCTCGACCCGCCGTGTGTGTTCCGATGCCGCAGAACTCGAAGGCCGGGTGGAGCGTTCGAAGGGCTCGGAGATCAGCATGAAGAATCTCTTCTACCGGGAGCAAGAAGCCCGCGTGTACTTGAACTCGACTACAAGGAGCCGGCCTTCGAGTGCGAGAAGCACATGGAGTTGAGAATTGCATCCGATCGGGATCTCGTCAACTCGCTACAAATCCTTGCGATGTTGAACGAGGACCGTGAGGCGCTCCGGCCCGGGCCCGAAGGACCTTGAAGAGGCCGCCCTCCCGATCGCGAGGCTCCGGTGCCGCACCCGGCGGCCCCAAGATTGCTCCGTTGGCGGATCGACTTCGTGAGGCGCCAAGCCGGCCGGCCGCCTACGTGAAGCACATGGCCAAGTCAATCCCGAAGCGTGTGCCGGCCTTCATGAAGTCGTACTTCCCGAAGGCCCGGTGGAAGTAGTCGCCGGGCGGGGTAGCCGCCAACCGGCCGGATGAGCAAGATGCGCAGTTGTCGGAGCGAGATGGCTCCCATCGCGGAGGCAGGTAGCCGATAAGCCGAATCTCCGCAGCCCCGCGTAGATAGCTAGTAGCCATGGTTGTATAGGAAACGCTTGTAATGAACTATCTCATATATCAATGAAATGTGAAGTTCCATCAATGAGTACTCGTAACCGCGATCTCGGAGTGCGGAGCGCCCATCGTGGAGTAGGTGCGAGTAGTAGTACTCGGCTTAGCCGGTTCCGTCGCAGGGAGTAGTCGCAAAGAAGTTGATGAACAATCGAACTTTATTACCGAAGACGACACACGGGTGGCCGGGGCCGTAGTTACAAGTAGTCGCCGGACCCGAGGCCGCTTACAACTCGAGTAGCACCGGGAGCGGGTAGCCGCTTACGATGAGTGATCCGTAGATAGCCGTGCAGGCCGGATCGCATCCGTAAGTAGCCGCGCAAGCCGGATCTTGGAGTGTGGTCTTCTTGGTAGACCGTCGCTAGAGTCCTTGACGCTCATTGCGGCCCGTGGTCCGTAGGTAGCCGCACGGGCCGGACTCCGGAGGAGGGTAGTCCGAGACTTGAAGCCAGGACCCGAGGGTCGCTTGCGGCAAGGGGGTGTTGATGTAGTCGCGTGGACTTGAACCCCGCAGTAGTCGAGTAGACTAGGCGTAGAATCGACGTAGCCGGTCGACGTTCCACGAGTTGTTGACTTCTTCGCCTTCAAGTGTTTGGAGGCGGTAGGAGCCTCGGCCCGGTCACCTTAGCCACGGGGAAGGGTCCTTCCCTGTGGGGAGCCGAGCTTGTGAAGTCCTTCCGTGTTCGGGATACGGCGGAGGACAAGATCTCCCACGTTGAAGGAGCGTTCTTTGACGTTGCGGTCATGGTAGCGTCGGATACCCTCGAGGTACCTTGCCGATTGGACGAGGGCGGCACGGCCGAGCTTCTTCGAGGTCGTCGATATCAACTCGTCCGTCGTCTTCCGAGACGCCTTCGTCGTAGTGCTCCACCGCCGGCGAGTTCCATATGACATCGGCGGGGAGGATGGCTTCGAGCCGTAGACCGAGGAAGTAGGGGGATTGCCCCGTTGGCTTGGATGGTTGAGTCCGCGGCCCCCGCAGTGCGTTGGGTAGTTCCTTGATCCACCCCGCCCCCTTTTGAGTTAGCGGCGTCGTGTAGCCGCTTCTTGAGGGCGTCGAGCACCATCCCGTTGGCGCGCTCGACTTGTCCGTTGGCCCGTGGGTGGGCGACGGAGACGTATCCGACGTCGATTCCGCCGTTCTCGCAAGACTCCCGTAACCGGTGGTTGTTGAAGTTGGACCCCGAGTCCGTGATGATGCGGTGGGGTAGCCCGTAGCGGTGTACGAGTTCATCCGAGAAGTCGAGTACTCCGTCGCCCTTGGGGCATGTGACCGGCTTGACCTCGATCCACTTGGTGAACTTGTCGATAGCCACCAGTACCCTCGTTGAATCCTCCCCGGCGCAAGCTTGGCGGGGGCCCAATCATGTCGAGCCCCCGGCAGGCGAAGGGCCAGGTTGGCGGTATGGTGACTAGCTTGTAGGCGGGGACGTGTTGCCGCTTGGCGAAGAACCCGACATCCTTGGCACCTTCGACGAGTTCTTCAGCATCCCCCGTGGCCGTGGGCCAAGAGAAGGCTCGTCGGAAGGCCTTGCCGACCGCCGTGCGGGAGGACGCGTGGTTGCCGCGGACACCCTTGTGGATCTTCTCCAAGATGTCCTTGCCTTCTTCGCGAGGAACGCATTTCATGAGTACTCGGAAGATGCGCCTCGCTTGTAAAGCTTGTCGCCGACGAGGACGTAAGACTTGGCGCGGCGAACGAGTTGTCTTGGCCGCGTTCTTGTCGGAGGGGACCTTCCTCCTCGCCGAGGTAGTCGATGAAGGGTTGCCTCCGGACCACGTCGATCATCATGACCTCCTCGCCCGGCCTGGTTGGTTAGCCGGGACGGTGGTCGGTGGCGCCGCTCCGGATGGATGGCGCGTGAAGCTCATGGACGAAGACGCCCGCGGGTACTTGGGCGCGGGTGGATCCGAGCTTCGAGAGGACGTCCGCCGCAACGTTGTTGTCGCGAACGATGTGATGGAACTCGAGACCGTAAAATTTGTTCTCGAGCTTGCGGACTTCTAGGCGTAGGCGTCCATGTTCTCCTTGTTGCGGTCCCAGGACTTGTTGACTTGGTTGATGACCACTGCGGAGTCGCCGTAGACTAGTAGCCGCTTGATGCCAAGTGAGGCCGCGAGGCGAGCCCGTGTAGGAGGGCTTCGTACTCGGCTTCGTTGTTCGAGACCTTCCAGAAGATCTGCAGGACGTACTTGAGTTGTTCGCCCGTTGGGGAGATCAGGAGTACCCCTGCGCCTGCGCCCTCGAGGTTGAGTGAGCCGTCGAAGTACATCACCCAATGCTCTGGTCGCACGGTGGGAGTAGGTAGCTGGTTCTCCCGCCACTCTGCCATGAAGTCGACTAGAGCCTGCGACTTGATGGCTGTGCGTGGCTTGAAGTCGATGGTGAGGGCGCCGAGCTCGACGGCCCATTTGGAGATCCTTCCGGTGGCGTCCGGGTTCCTCGGGATGTCGCCGAGTGGGTAGTCGGTGACGACGGAGACCGAGTACTCCCGGGAAGTAGTGTCGTAGCTTCCGCGAGGTGATGAGTAGAGCGTGCAGGAGAGCTTCTCGCACGGGCCGGTAGCGGGCCTTGGACTCGATAGAACCTCGCCGACGAAGTAGACCGGGCGCCGGACCGGGTAGGCGTGGCCGTCTTCCCCGCCGCTCGACGACGATGGCGATCGACCACGTGAGTAGTCGCGGCGAGGTAGAGCAACGTTGCCGCCCTTGTAGGGAGCCGTGAGGACCGGGGGGCTTCGACAGGAAGTCCTTGAGCCGGGCAAGGGCTTGGTCCGCCTCTGGCGTGTCCACACGAACTTCTCGTGGTGCTTCGAGTAGTTTGAAGAAGGGGAGACCCCGTTCTCCTAGCTTCGAGATGAATCCGTTCAATGCCGCCATGCACCCCGTCGCCTTCTCGGACGTCCTTGATGCTCGTGGGAGCTTTCATGCCGGTGATGGCGGAGATCTTCTCGGGGTTGGCTTCGATGCCACGTTGGCCGATGATGAAGCCGAGTAGTTTGCCCGAAGGTACGCCGAAGACGCACTTGTTCGGGTTGAGCTTCCGGCGGTACTCGCGCAGCCGATGCGAAGGTCTCTTCAAGGTCGTTGATGAGGGTACCGGAGTCCCCGGTTTTGACAACCACGTCATCCACGTAGGCCTCGACGTTCTTGTTGAGTTGCCGCTGGAAGCAGCCCGGATGGCCCGTTGGTAGGTAGCGCCGGCGTTCTTCAACCCGAAGGACATGGTCGTGTAGCAAGATGCGCCAAACGGGGTGATGAACGCGGTCTTCTCCTCGGTCTTCCTCCTTGATTGCGATCCGGTGGTACCCGGAGTAGCGCCGAGGAAGCAGAGCAGCATCGCAGCCCCGCCGTGGAGTCGATGACTTGATCAATCCGCGGCAACCCGAAGGGGTCCTTGGGGCAAGTGCTTGTTGAGGTCGGTGTAGTCGACGCACATCCTCCACTCGTTCGAGTTCTTCTTGCGGACGAGGACGGGGTTGGCGAGCCACTCGGAGATGGAAGACTTCTCTCGATGAAGCCGCCAGCCGAGTAGCTTGGCGAGCTCCTTCTTGATGGCATCCCGTCCGTCGTCGGCGAAGCGTCGGAGATGTTGTCGCTTGGGGGTAGCCTTTGGGTCGACGTTGAGGCGGTGCTCGATCGGCCCCCGGGCACTCCCGGCATGTCCGCCGGCCTCCACGCGAAGATGTCGCGGTTAGCCCGAAGGAAGCCGATGAGCGCGTCTTCCTATTTGGGGTCGAGGCCGGCCCCGATGGTGGTAGTCTTGGTGGGGTCGCCCGTTCCGAGGTCGACCGACTTGGTGAGCACCTCCTCGGGTGGCCGAGGCTTGTTGGCGCCGTCGTACTTCTCTCGGGATGTCGAGTTCGCTTGTGGCAAGCTTCTTCGACGCGGCGTAGACCTCCATCATTGGGGTGGGTACTTGATTTGTCGAAGCAATCACCACGGCCTCCGTATCGCAAGCCGTGAGAGATCTTCAAGTCCCCTTGGAGGGAGAGTACGCCGAGCCTCGGGCTTGGCATTTTGAGTACCAAGTATGTGTAGTGGGGCACCGCCATGAACTTGGCGATGGCCGGTCCGCCGAGGATGGCATGGTAGGAAGTCTCGATATCCGCGACCTCGAACTTGATGTATTCGGTGCGGTAGTTGTCGCGGACGCCCCGAAGGTAATCGGCGCACCACCGAGCCCAGGGGGGATAGCCGCGTTGCTCGGGACAATGCCGTAGAAAGGCATGCTGCTCTTGTCGAGCATGGGGGTGACGTCAAGGTTCATCTTCCCGAGAGTCTTGGTGAAGAGGACGTTGAGCCCGCTTCCGCCGTCGATGAGCACCTTGTTGAGCTTAGAGCCCGCCATCGTTGGTTTCGGGACGAGAGGGAAACGTCCCGGGTTCGAGAAGCCGGTCCATTGGTCCGCGCGGGAGAAGGTGATGGGCGTCTCGACCACCCGAGAGGGGTCATAACCGCCGGTTCAATGGACATCACTTCACGGCGAGTAGCCTTCGCTCCCGCCCGCAAGGTAGTCCGCCGAAGAGGACGTTGACGGCCTTCTCGGGTTCTTGGAAGTCGTCGCCGTCCTTCTTCTTGTTCTTCTCGATCGTGAGGGTGCGGTGGCTCCGCGTATCCTTGAGCGCATGCCTAAGCCGGTAGCACCGCTCGGTGGTGTGGTTGCCGTTTGGATGCCACGGCACTTCTCCTTCAGCCAGGTCTTTAAACCCGCCGGAGTTCTTCTTCGAGTTCCCTTTCGGGGGGGACGCCGGATAGCCGCGACGGTGTTGTCCGGCTTGCGCTTGCGGTTGGGACCCGAGAAGTTGTTGTTGTTGTTGTTGTTGTTGCGGCCGCCTTGGTTTGGGTTGCCGCGCCGCCGCCGCCTTGGTTCTCGCTTGGACTTGCCGCGGATGGCGTCGTACTTGGCGTTGGCCTTGTCCTCTTCATCCGCCCGAGACGTGATCATGTCCTTGAGGTGGGGAATGGACTTGGGGCGGCGCCGGCCGAAGTCCTCGAAGGTGCGGCGATGGTAGAGCCCGTCCCGGAAGAGGTCGATGACCTCCTTGTCGGTGACGTCCACGACGGTAGCGCGCTTGTCGAAGAAGCGGCGCATGTACTTGCGGAGGGTCTCGCCTTGTTCTCGCTTGATCATGGCAAGGTCCATGCGAGTACCCGAACGGCCCATGGCGCCCGCGAAGTTGCTTGTGAATTGCTCCTTCACCTGGTCCCACTTGTCGATTGAGTGCTTGTCCGGCCGACTCGAGCCACGTGGAGTGGGGCTTGGTCCGTGCGAAGGGGAAGTAGAGGCACTTGGTGTCGCCGTTGCCGCCGCCGTTCTCGATGGAGAGAGCATAGCATCGGAGCCACCGGATGGGATCCGCTCGCGTCGTATTTGGTGATCCCCAAAGGCTTGAACTTGTCGGGGAGGAGCAAAGTTGCGAAGCCGAGGTGAGAAGGCGGGGAAGCCGTCGCCTTCGGCGAGCCGGTCGTCGACTTCTTCCGCCGCAACTCATCGATTCTCCGGCGAGCATCGTACCCGCCGTGAGAGGCGCCGGAGGCATGGCCGTGCGCGTGGCCGCGGCCGCCGCGGCCGCCGCCGCCTCCCGGCCTTTCTTGTTGGCCCCGTGGTTGGAGCCGCCGCCGCCGCCGCCGCCGCCGTCGGGGTCGTTGCCGCCACCACCGGCCGGAGCACGGTGGGGGACGACTTCTCGGTTGACGTCGTCTTGTCGTGAGGGTCCGCCGGGCGGTGGAGCGTCGACGGTTTGGTTCACCGGGATGTCGCCCCGAGTACGGTTAGGACCGGGATCAACATCGCGACTAGTAGCCTCGTTGTCGCGAGGCTTGGCCGGGAGAGGTTGGCTGACTCTCTTGTCAACCCGCATGAAGTAGGCTTCCTCGCCGAGCTTGGCGATGACTTCTCCGGCCCGTATGCCCCCGAGCCCGCCGTGCGATCGTTGTGATCGACATGAGGCATTGCTCGAGAGTGGTGTGAACTCTGCTCTCGACTGCTTCGAGAGCTTCCGCGAGGTTGCGGATGGGGAGGTTGTCTCCGAGCCGCCGGCGTCGTTCGTTGCGCTTCCCGTTACGTTCGCGCCGGCGTCCCCCGTTGGCGTCGGTCTCGTCCGCGGGGGCATCGCAGACGGCTCGGCTCCGCGGAGATGTCCTCCGTGTACTTGTCCGCGGCCGTGCTCGAGGTTCCCGGGGTGTCGCCGGCAGCCATGAAGACTTGACGATCGGGGGTACCCAAGCTTGGCTCGAAGGTGCCACCTCGTTGGTGTGCTTGAGTCGGCTTGGGCTAGTGGTGTTCCCTCCGGAACGGTAGCGAGTCGATGTAGGCGACGTAGCGTGAGTCCTCCGTTGTCGGCCTCGGCGGGTTTGCGGTCCGGCCGCAGACGTATCTCCCGGCCGGCGTTGATCTTATAACCGCCCCGCAGGCCGGCCCCGACAAGGGAAGCTCGGAGGAGTTGTCTTCGGACTCGGGCTCCTCGTGTCCGACCCGAAGTCGAACTCGTAGTCCGGTTCGAGTAGAACTCGGAGAGAGGGTCGGAGTCCGAGACGCGGTTGGAGACGGCGTCGGAGTCCGAGTTGTACTCGGTTGCGGGCTCCTTGCCGGCCCGCGTGGCGTAGAAGCCTCCGTGCGGGCCCGGCCGGGAACGCGAGGGCCACGCACGGAGCGCCGACGTGGAGAGGGGACCGCTCGCGATGGCCGAGGAGCCGGCTCGCATGCGATGGCCCATGGCGACGTCGGGTTCGAGTTGGAAACGGACTCGAGCTCGAAGTCGCCGTGGAGGTTGGAGAGCGAAATTTCGCCGAACTTGCCGGCGAGCTTGCCCGTGACAACTTCGGGAAGCGTCACAAGGCCTCCGTCCTCGAGTCGGGTTGCATGATCAAGCGGCGCCGGGAAGGAGCCCGCGCCATCGCCATGCGGCACCCGGTGCGCCGAAGACGAAGGTGTCACCGCGGTTGAAGGCGGCGGTTGGCTTGATGAGAACGGAAGCCGTCGAGTTCGCCATGTGATCTCGAGCGAGAGCCCCTACTCGGCGCGGCCATGTCGGTGTTTTGGACCGGCAACCTACTACGGGGAGTACCCGAAGTAGATGAATGTGACTCGCCGAGATCGGTAACTCGAAGGAAGAGACACGTGGCACACAATTTAGACAAAGTTCGGGCCGCGAGGTGCGTAATACCCTACGTCCCGTATGCCGCGTAGCTCGGATTGATAGGGCACGATTACGGGATGGTGCAATGGTGCGCCGTGAGTTGGGATTGGATGAGGTGATCCGAGGATCGGTCCCCGCCTCGCCTTATATAGTCCGGAGGCGGGGGTTACAAGTCGGAGTAGGGGAAGGAGTACTAGTCGAGTACGTCTAGAAGACCTCTACACAAAGGCGGAACATGTACGAGTCCTATCCGAGTACTACTCCCGTGTGTCCTTGTGCTCCACGCCTTCGAGTGCCGTGTAGCGCAAGTCGGGTAGTCCCGGGGGCCCACCGAGTAGTCGGCCCCGGTACCCACCGAGGTAGTGGGCCCAGGGAGGTCCATACGACACCAGGGGCTCGAGAGCTGAAAAATTTGTCACCGCAGATCTCCGAAAAGACGCGGTTGATCTTCTTCTTGTGCTTCACCAGGGCCTTGTAAGCTTTATATTCGTTCATGGTATATTCGCCTACCATGATGTTGACCCTCTTCTCTACTTCGTCCATAAAGTCCTTGGCGGTCTGGCCCACGCGAAGTTTAAGCCCGAACTTCGGGAAAGGAACCTGCCGATCTGCCCAGTTGACATTGTAGTGTACGATTTCGGCAGGGGCCCAGCCGTTCGAAATAGGCCAGATTCGCGCGGCGACGAATTCTTCGATAATGTCGCGACCGCCAAGTATCGTACTGGCCAAATGAAATGCACTCTCGCAATTCCGAATTCCCAGAGCGCGCTGGTTGTACTTCCCCACATTTAATGCAGTGAAGGGCGTGATCGGGCAATGCGGCTTCGCACATCAACTTTCAAGTAAAACCGTACGACTTCCAATCTTCGGAAAGGTTGGTCTTGCAGCAGGGAGAAATCTGAATTCGGGTAATCCCTTGACGGGTGTTCTGGCGTCGGGTATTGAAGGTACAGCATGCGTGCTGACTATGGTAGAACTGCCCATCTTCACCTTTAACAACTTCTGGAGTAATCACCAGTTCGTAAAATCTGGTGAAGGCATCGATGATAGGGCTACAGCCGAAGGTCTTCAGAATCCAGATAAACTTCGAGACTTCGAGAAATGACGTCGGGGTAAGCTGGTGAATCTTTACTGAGAAGGCATCGAGAATTTCTGGCAGAATGGGGTCACAAGGGAACCGCAGCCCGCAGATGAAGAAATCCCGAAAAACCACAACTTCTCCGGCCTTGGGGGTAGGAATTATTTCATCGAGCGGGGCGCGCCCGGCCCCAGGAGAGAAGAATCCAGCCTTCTCGTACTCACGAATAAGGTTGCTTGTGACCTTCGACTCTCCGAAGGCAAGCGAGGGCGGCAGTGGGCCAGAAGTCCTCAGCATGACCAGATCGTCTACCCCAGCATCCACATCCCCGACGTCTTCGCCACCATCGGATCCAGCCTCCCCGTCTTCGCGGCTTCGGGAACCGCTAGGTGATCCAGCATCTTCGGCGGCTTGGTCGGCGGGAGACCGGCGGCGATCAACTCCTCGGTAGTCATGGGTCTAGCTGTATTTCTGATGCGAGCCACCTAGTGAATATGGGCATTCGACAAGCCTTAGATTAATGGCCGAAAAAGAAGCTACGAAATTCGTAACATTACTACACCAAAGTTAAACGAACTAACGAAACAACAAAGCAAACATAAACGAATACCTTAGAAAAGCGCGAGCAAGGCCACGGGGTTCGCAAGTCGTCTAGCGAGAGAAAGCTAGCTTCACGAAAGAAAGAAAGCGTGAAAGTCGTGAAAGGCGCGGGAGCGAAGAAAATTTTTAACAGCGCCGGCCCGCTATTTATAGGGCCGGGGAGGGGCAGTTTCGCGAAGTGCGTCTCGATTTAACCGCCGTTGGCTCCCTGAGTGACGCGTGTCCCCTCCGACGTTCCGAGGGTGACGTTTTTTACTAAATTTCCGAAAAGTTCGTGGAATCGGATCGTCGGAGTCAACCCGCTTCCCCGAGGGGCTAGTGTTGGGGAATTCGAGAAAACACATCACCCTCGAAACGTCGCGGTCTAATGGCATTCTCAAAGTATGTTTTTCGGGAGCGGAAGTCGCGAATACGGGAAGTATGGGGCTGTGAAGCCTCGAGTTCGCGGATGTGCGGAATTCGGGAAACTTGGTTCGGCGAAGAAACGGAGCCATGAACATGCGGAAGCCGGAATCTCAGCGTTCGCGACCCGAATTTCGGAGATTTTCCGATTCGGGAATCCGGTGAAGACTCCGTTCGAGACTCGGGCGGGACGCGCGCGAGCCGCGGGGAAGCGAAAGCCACTTCGGAAATACGGTAAATACCGATTCGGGAACTTCGGGTGAAGACATCCACGAATCACGGGAGAAGCAAAGTCAAAGTTGTAGTCCCAAAAAGTCCGGGTTTAGAGTGTGAACTAGTGGCGGACTTGTAAATATGTAAGGGGTGAAAAGACGCTCTTATGTGTGTTCACATTAGGAATATTCTTCGGGCACGAGGGTGTTGTCGGCATGTAAAAGTCCCCTCGCCTCCCTATAAAAGGCGGCGTGAGGGCACCTGTAAACGGATTCAGACTTTTTTGGGACTTGTGCTACTTGCGGAGAGCATCACTGTCTCTTTGCGCTCTAACTGTGTACTCGAACGTGTTGAGATCTCCACTCGTGTTTGGGTAGTTATCCGAATTTTTCGGGTATCCCCCCAACATTGGCGCGTTCGAGTACACGGTTAGAGCGCAAAGAGACGTTGATGCTCTCCGCAAGTAGCACAAGTCCCAAAAAAGTCCGAATCCGTTTAGTGTGCCCTCACGCCGCCTTTTATAGGGAGACGAGGGGACTTTTACATGCCGACAACACCCTCGTGCCCGGAGAATATTCCTAATGTGAACACACATAAGAGCGTCTTTTCACCCCTTACATATTTACAAGTCCGCCACTAGTTCACACTCTAAACCCGGACTTTTTGGGACTACAACTTTGACTTTGCTTCTCCCGTGATTCGTGGATGTCTTCACCCGAAGTTCCCGAATCGTGTATTTAACAGTATTTCCGAAGTGGCTTTCGCTTCCCCGCAGGTTCGCGCGCGTCCCAGCGCCTGAGTCTCGAACGGAGTCTTCACTGGATTCCCGAATCGGAAAATCTCCGAAATTCGGGTCGCGAACAGTTGAGATTCCGGGCTTCCGCATGTTCATGGCTCCGTTTCTTCGCCGAACCAAGTTTCCCGAATTCCGCACATCCGCGAACTCGAGGCTTCACAGGCCCCATACTTCCTGTATTCGCGAATTCCCTGCTCCTGAAAAACATACTTTGAGAATGCCATTAGACTGCGACGTTTCGAGGGTGATGTGTTTTCCTGAATTCGCCAACAACCGGTATTTCGTTCAAAGCAAATTGGTCGTGCGATTCCGATTAGTTACGCTAAGGGTCCCGTTTCTATACGTTTGTTAGTCCAGGTTGTCGTATCTCCCTAGCAGATGAAGATTTTGTGGCCAATCTAGTAATTATTCCACTAGATATATTTGATGTTATTCTCGGGATGGACCGGCTTTCTCTCTATCGGTCGTTATCTCTTGCTTCTGGAAGACAATCTCACTACAGGCACCTTCAGGACGTGAGGTTGTATTCCAGGGTAGTGCTCCTAAGTTTTCCCTTGCACTGCTATGCTACTTGTTTCCTGGTCGCTGGATGAGGAAGTCAGGTCTTTTGTGGTCCATGGTCGAGGTTCCTGAGGCTATCTTACGTGTTGAGGATATTCCAGTTGTTTGCCACTATCCAGATGTGTTTCCCGCTGATCTTCCTGGCTTGCCTCCTGAAAGGGAGTCTATCTTTGAGATTAAGTTGGTCCCTGGAACTCAGCCAATTTTCAGGTCGCCGTATAAGATGGCACCTGTTGAGAAAGTTGAATTAAAGAGGCAGATTGATGAGCTCTTAGCAAAGGGATTTATTAGGCCAAGTGTCTCCCCTTGGGCTGCACTTGTGATTTTTGTGAAGAAAGATGGCACTAAAAGGTTATGTGTTGATTATCGAGGGCTTAATCAAGTGACCATCAAGAACAAGTATCCTTTGCCTCGTATTGACGCATTATTTGATCAGTTAAAGGGTGCTAAGGTGTTCTCCAAGATTGACTTGCAGTCGGGTTATCACCAATTGAGGATTAAGGAGGAGGACATTGAGAAGACGGCTTTTAGCACGAGGTATGGACATTATGAGTATGTGGTTATGTCTTTTGGTCTAACCAATGCTCCCGCCGTTTTCATGGAAGCCATGAACGGGATGTTGCACCCATACTTGGACATTTTTGTGGTCGTGTTCATTGATGATATCCTAGTTTATTCGAAAACGCGTGGAGAAGCATGAGGTGCATCTCGGATTGGGTCTTGGATAAGCCGAGGGATTATAAGTATTATGCAAAGTTGAAGAAGTGTGCATTTTGGCTTTCCGAGGTTGCTTTCCTTGGTCATGTTATTAACCAAGATGGTATTATTGTTGATCCAAAGAATGTTGCTTCGGTGGTGAAGTGGCAGAGACCGACTACGTTACGAGAGGTTCGGAGTTTTCTTGGTCTTCTTCGGATACTATCGTCGGTTTGTTCGGAATTTTTCTTCCATTACAAAGCCAATGACGAAGCCGACGATGAAGGGTGTCCCATTTGTTTGGACCGAGGATTGTGAGGCGAGCTTTCGTACTCTAAAGGAGAGGTTGGTGAGTGCTCCTATTCGGTATTGCCCGAGAGTGGCAAGCGTTATACGATATATACGAGATGCATTTCGTATTGGTCTTGGTTGTGTTCTCATGCGGAAGGTAGAGTTATTGCCTATGCATCTAGGCGGTTGAGAAAGCATGAAGAGAATTATCCTACACATGACTTAGAGTTAGCGAATTGTGGTTTTTGCATTGAAAATTTGGAGGCATTATCTCTATGGTGAATCATGTGACATCTTTACGGATCATCGAGTCTTAAGTATATTTTCACTCGAAGGAATTAAACATGAGACAAAGGAGTGGCTTGAATTGATTAAGGATTATGATCCGAATATACGGTACCATCCCGGTAAGGCAAATGTCGTTGCGGATGCACTTAGTAGGACCGGTGTTCGAAGACTTGTATGAAACCGACTAATGAATTGGACCATATGGGTATTTCTCTCTGCTATGCTTGGTGTTGCCCGTGAGGAAACCGAGTTGGTTATTCGATCACCATTGCGGGAGCGAGTGCGTGTGGCGCAATTACGGGATCGCTTGCTCTTGGCCGTTTGCAAGCGTATTGAGGCGGGGAGAACTCGTGATTTCAGCATGGAGGATGGTACTATTTATTTCGGAGGTCGCCTCTCGTGTGCCACAAAAAGCTACGGTTAAGATGGAAATTTTGAGGGAAGCTCATCGGACTCCATATACGGTGCATCCGGTGAAACTAAGATGTATCAAGATTTGAAGTAGAGTTTCGGTGGAAGCGGATGAAGGTTGATATTGCCAAGTATGTGGCTTCTTGTGGTATTTGTCAGAAAGTAAAGGCTGAGCATCAAAGGCCTGCAGGGTTATTAAAACCATTGGAAATCCCTACATGGAAATTTGAGAACATTACCATGGATTTTGTGGTTGGATTACCTCGTTCCCCAAGAGGCAAGGATGCAATTTGGTTTGTGATAGATAGACTCACAAAGGTTGCCCATTTTCTCCCCATGAAGACTACTAATTCTGCTTCAGATTTGGTTCCTTTATATATCAAGGAAGTGGTGAGGTTGCATGGTGTGCCTAAGTCCATTGTTTCTGATCGTGATTCAAAATTTGTATCGAATTTTTGGACGAGTTTGCATAGCGCTTTGGGTACTAATTTGGACCTTAGCACTGCTTTTCACCCTCAGACAGACGGTCAGTCAGAGCGTACCATTCAGACCTTAGAGGACTTGTTGCGTTCTTGTGTGCTCTCTTGGAAGGGCAGTTGGGAGGATCACTTGCCATTGGCAGAGTTTGCTTATAATAACAGCTATCAGGCTAGTATCAAGATGGCTCCATTTGAAGCATTGTATGGCTGCAGAAGTATTTCCCCACTCTGTTGGGATATTGTTGGTGGGGGATCCTTGGTCGGCCCAGATTGGGTGCAACAAACTCATGATAAGGTACGTGAAATCCGTCAGAACTTGTTGGCTGCTCAGAGCCGACAGAAGAGCTACGCAGATGTCAGACGGAGGGATCTGGAGTTTGCAGTTGGTGACGAGGTTCTTCTTAAGGTGTCGCCAACAAAAGGCATTGTTCGGTTTGGCACTAGAGGGAAGCTCAACCCTAGGTATATTTGACCTTATTTGATCACTGCTCGAGTAGGTTCCTTGGCTTATCGTTTGCGGCTACCGAGTCGATGAGTGGTGTGCACCCCGTGTTTCATGTCTCTATGTTGAGGAAGTATTTGAAAGATCCGGAGAAGCGAGAGGATGGAGGCCGAGCCGGTGATTATTGAGAAGGATTTGACTATAAAATGCCATCCAGGTGCGTATATTGGATTTCTCTCGCCGTGTCATGCGGAATAGGACTATCAAGTATGTGAAAATCCTATGGACTAATCAGTCGGAGCGGGAAGCAACATGGGAATTGGAGGACTCTATGCGCGGGGAATATCCGGAGCTCTTTGAGACTGGTAAGCAATATTTTATATACATATGGCTCTTTTCTCGTTCTTTCCTTAGTGATGGTGAATTCGGGGACGAATTCTTTTAAGGAGGGGAGAATGTAACACCCATAATGCGTAAAAGGAAAGTACGTTTTGTATGATGGAATACATAAAGTGGACTGCCAAAAACATGACTTTTTGGTACGTCGCTCGGATGGACGAACGGAGGTCATGGTTGCGTAGAGCTTGCCGAATCCTTTCCGTTTGACTACTCACATGCATACTTCGGCATTCGGATCAAGAAGTTATGCGTGGTCAAAAATTAACCCATGACTGCTACAGTAATCGTGCATCTACGTACCCGCGCCCTGCTACAGTAACCGCCCAGCTGGCATCACGGTTTTCCCTCTTTCCATCGTGACCTTTTCTTTTCCTAATTGCACATCCCCTACAAGCCCAACAGCCGCCACCCCCTTCTTCCACGGGAAAACAAGAGAAGAGAGGGAGATTAGCGTTTGCCGCCGTTCGTCGACGTGGTTTCTCTTCAAAAATTGGTCGGCCTTCCTTTCCTCTCTCCGTTTTCCTTCAATTGATTGCCTTTCCTCGCTGTTCATGGTGGTGCCGCCATGTGTGATGCAGTTGAGATGAAATCGAGAGAGCCTCTGTGACATTCGTCGCTAGGGAGAGGAAAACGAGCGGGAGTTGTCGTCGGAATCGCTGCCGTCATCTTTGCCCTCACCGTTTCGAAGGGAAACCCTAGGTGAGGCATGACTCACTGTATTTCATTCTTCCCCTAAGTTTTTGGACGTTCTAGCACATGCTTGTAGCGTCAATCTTTACCGTTAAGGGCTAGGGTAAAGTGGTACCCTCGTCATTGTTTTCAGCACAAACTCAATCTGCGCAGTTTCCAGTAATTGCTGTTTTACACCCTTTTAATGGTCTCAAAAAACAACAAACCTTTATATGAGTTGTAGGAAATTTTTAGGGGTTTCCATAGCCGTAAAGAACACTACAATCGGATTTAAGATCGAAGAGATATCGAAGTTTCATTCTGTCAGTTTTTCAGAGTCACAAATCTGGGCGGCATCTGTTCACATAAATTTTAGGCAACCCAAACGACAGAACTGGATCTTGGGATGACTAATGAAGTTTTAGAGAATTGTATAACCTTTCCATATTGGTTAAGTACATATTCATATGAATTTTGGAGCTCAAGATATGCCCTTTTTGCTAGGACTGTTATGCAGAGATTGCCAGATTTTCAGTATGAGATTCATCTCAAGATTAGTCTTTGTTCATGATTTTCCCCTCTTGATGGATCACTAGAAAGTCGTGACTACTGAAGTTTTCTTTGTTTTGGCACAAGATTGGAATTTTTAGCCATCAGAATTAAAAGATACAAAAAAGAGAAGACTTATCGCTGCTGCCATGTCTAGACTTGTGTGTCTTTTTGTGAGAATGTCGGGTTCAGACGTAGGAGCGCTGTGATTTAAATTCTTTATGCTTGTGTGTATGTGTTGGTGCTGAGATATGTTTGTGGACAGGCGGTGCGCCTTCGGATCGTGCTTAGCTCACGTTCTTGATCTTCGGTAAAGGCAAGTAAACGTAGCGATGCTCTACATGCTTTAACTTTGTTGTTTGAATTGCCTCCATTTAATTTCAGTACCTCACACCGGCAAGATCAATCTGAATTTATCTTTATATCGGAGTATTTTGATCCACGTCTGGCTTTACCTCTGAATTGAAGTTAAGAATTATGATGTATATGAAGTTCATGCATTGCAATCTTGCACTTGCATTCTCATGTTTTTATGCATATGAAGAAAACCGTAGCCGGATTGGTGCGGTAAGTACCGGTACAGCAACGCACGTTGAGATATAGCAATGTGGTTGCAGCCCTCATATCCTTCCTTCGGGATGTGTGGGTAGAAGTGAAGACATGCATTACATTGCACCATTTGCAATTCATCATGAAGCATTATTGTGGAGCATTTATTTTAACTTATTACTTGAAGTTATGTGGTGCATCTTTGATTATAGTGACTCTTAAATTGCTGCTTATTTTATTGTGATTTAAATGGCTTGGTTGAAGCAGTTTGCTTGCTGAGGTTTCCATAAACCTCATACGCTTTTTCCTCCCCGCAGGTCTTTGAGTTTGGAGTGCGATGGTGGATGGGAGTAGCAGCACGTGTGCACACACGTTCTTTAAATATATATTTTGGTCACATGTGTTGTAATAAAAATGTTTAGTTGGGAAGTCCTTGCTTATCTTATAATCTCTTTGGACCTGTTTTGAGATGGTTACCTAGATGATTTATTTTGCTTCCGCGTGCTCTATTAATTTATCTCTTTGTTGCTGTTTTTTTCTTATGTGTGTGCCTATAATAGCTTGTTGTGGTGTGGTAACGCTCCAGGATGTTGTTCCTATTGCGGGGTGTCACACATATGGCTCCGCAAAGGCTACGTTGGGCACCGCAAAATTTGGTGGGGGTATGGCTGTACCACTCCCCCATGCTTTCATTGGTACACCATCGTAGTAACTTGGCGGCACCGGAATTCCTCCAAATGGTGGCACATAATATTGTTGTGCACCTCCTTCTTGGGCCGCGGAAGAACCTTCTCCTATAATCCTTCTCTTTTATTTTTCTTCACCGGCACAAGAAGTCCTTCCTCTAACCTATCTTCTTCCCCTCAAGAAAAAGTCTTAACCTTCATTCCGAAAGGGGCAAATTCACCTTGGCCACTTTGAAGCCTCCTCTCTCATCTTCACTTATATATTGGCTTTTCTTCATATAATCAAATCCTAGGGAAGTCCCGGCTAGGAGATGCTTCGGGTTCCTTGTAATACCCGGTCTCAAAGAGATTGCCAACATGGAGAGGTAACCCCCCGAACCAATATCTCCCGAACCCGATGTTGCTTCACAACACCACCGGTTGATCATGAGGTGAGCGGGGTCGATTGGCTGCCCGGCAATCAAAGCCGAGTAAAGACAATTCAACTTCGTGTTGGTTATCTTTGTCTCTCTTATTCTCCCCAAAAATCCACTTGCACAACAAAGTGACATACTTGGATGATGGGGTCCGGATACTATTTCTTTGTTGATAGGCTCCTCTCGCGATCATACTCCAAAAACCTTCCCATGTGCCTTCATGCACATCCACTTGTTTCGGGGCTCCTTTTTTGAAAACCGAGCTATTCCCTAATACATAGGGAACCGCTTGTTCAATCAAGATAGGAGACACTCGCCCATGGGTCTACGATACTAGAACATGCAATCATTTTGAACATGAAAACCAATCTAATCTATCAGGGGTTGTGACCACGATTTCGCCCTTTCCCTCCTCTCGTACTTACTATGCGAAGGTATTCATGACTAGACCTATGATGGACACGACGTATTGAATGGATCCAAGGAAGCATTGGAGCTCTTACTCCCTTTACGGCATGGTAGCTAACCTTAAGCATTAAAGTATATTATACGGAAGATTATAGATAGATAATCCAACAAAGCATGATTACATCTCAAGATAGATTGCAACCCATGGATGAAAGGAGATTACCCCATCAAGGTGCTAGATAGCACCATTGATCATGGTTACTCTTCCGACGGTGTCTTCCTTCTTCTCCACTTGTGGGTGCTTCCTTCGAGGTGGTTGATCTCCCTCGGAGATCTCCCTCCTCTCTTTCTAGTTTGTGGATGGCCTCCGGTGTGAATGGCTCTCTCGAAACGGAATGAGAGAATCGACACTTCTTTATCAAGGATATGCGCCATGGTCATGAGAATTTCTTAGGCGAATACCTTGTGGGTGTTTGCCGACACTCCGTTAGAGAATTGCACCCACCTCGGTACCCCGTATGAAAACCCAATATGTGGAGAGTTAGGTCATCAGAGTCGACGTTCACTACAAGCCTCTCAAGGCGAGGGGGGTTCTTCTCCTCCTCCTCCGTCGTGATGATAAACCCATTGGAACACCACGGAGTGTATGGAGATGGAGCGGATGATCGTGTCAAGTGGTGAGGTCGGACGAGCGGCTCCTCCGTGCATCCTTGAGGTTCCGTGAACCTCATAGACGAGCTTCGTGTGACCCTTATGCCACCGAGGAGGAGAGTGTGGTTCCACCTCAACGGTGCCGTGTCCTCCTCCATACTTTGAGGATACTCGGAAACCGAGCGCCTCCTCGAAGAGGTTGTCGATGATGGCTTAGACGACGATGATCCCTTCTTCTTGATGAAAAGACTTGTAGTTTTCTTCCATGGTTGCAGCACTCTCCCTCACAATTGAATATCCGGGGTTTTCAACCGGTACAAGGTACACCAATATTATTTTGGAGTCTGGACTTTGAGTGGATTAAGGATGTGATTTGTTGCACGAAACAAACGGGGTGGATGGCTAAGTCTAAGGTGGTTTCGGACTACAAACTAGAGCACACGAACAAAGAGCTGGATGGGAGACTTACCCCTCTCCTCTTGGCTCGGTTCTCCTCTAGTGCATTCATGCTTGTTGCTTCGTGATCGCGTGCACCTTCCTAACATTCTCGTCCACTCCTTTGCTTGCATTATTATTCCTTCCGCTTGATGTTTTCGCTTTGACTCACTTCCGTACTCCCTTGCCTCACATGCCTCCATGATATTCCTACAAAACAAAGCCTTGGGTGCCCCCCATGCTTGTACTTTGCATGTGGTATGATAAAAGATGTTGAAGGGGCATCCCATGATGTATCATGGTGCATGTATGGTTAGGTTAACTAGATTGCCTCCCTCTAAGCATGTTTTAATGCTAAGCACTCCTCTAATTTTGAAAATAAAAAATAAAATCAGAGATATTAATGAGTTTAAATAAAAAATTAGAGAAGTTTTTAAAGCATTAAAAACAAGTGTAAGTCGAAAATAATTTCCGACTACTTTTATGTTGGTCTCACCGGTATTGTTTGCCTTCATTAGTTGAGAGCAAGCTTTTCCCGGCTTGATCATGGGGGTATAGATTTAGGTTCTAATTTTGATTAGATGACAGAGATTTTGAATGAAATAAAATTAAATGAGCCTTAGAAAATTCTAATCTTAGAGAAGCCAAGGATATGGATTTTTAATCAACAAAAAGTCAAATTTCTAGGTTCACGCGAGTCCTACCATGCGCTGAAATTTAAATAACATCTAGGTACAAGACGTGGCTCTACTCGTGTGTTTTTAGCATGAAAAACAAGTCAACCACAACATCATAAAGGGGATGAATGGTTGAGTTATGTTCTGAAATTGTTTTTTGGTTGTGGTTTCTCGAAAAGAAGCAAACAATCACATAGAAGGGTTCACGTAAAGGGTTTATGATCAAGCAAAATATTCAACCAAGAATTATGTCTCTAATATTGTTCAACCATTCTAAGTCTAATGTTTTGCGTAGTAAAATTAAAAACTAAATTACTTGAAAAGACTCGAAAAACCTAGAATCGGGTTGTCCTCCCGTAGCTTATTCTTGAATCGACGAAACGGGTTGCCTCCCGCCTAGCGCTTCGTTTATAGTCCATGGCTAGACTTCTTCACTTGATTACTTCTGATCAACGCTCTTTGCGGGCATTGCAATCTTGGGTACCCACTTCCGCACCATCTTGGGCACGGGCTTATTCTTCGGCTTAGTCGTTTTTTTTGTCTTCACGGGTTGGCTTTGTCTTTTGGTCTTGACGGATGCAACAACTTCCTTCATGTAATGGCTCGACATCTCAAACTCCGGTCCTTCGGTCGTGATCTTCATGGTCACCTTAGTGTGATCCTCCATCTCTCCGAATGAGTTTGAGTAGCCTTCGCCTTCTCGCGACCTTGAGATTGTCTCGGAAATTCTCCTTTGTTAGTCATCGGGTGCACGACAAGTTGTCCCACTTGCGTGATGCGTCTCTAACATCTTCATCACGATGAACACTTCATGTATAGAGTTTCCGACCTCCGTCACCTTGCCATCTAGATTCTCTAATACTTTCTCCATAGCCTCGAACTTAGTTACGGCGTCCTTGTTGACCTCGGCTTGCTCGTCCATGAAGTTCTTGGACATGGCCGTACTCCTCACACTTCTTGCATGTGGATCTTGCTTCGGCAGCCTTTAGGTGTTGCACTTTATACTAGTACAACAAACACTCATCCATTGTCGACTCAACATACCGACCATCTTATTATTACTAATTGGAGACTCCTTTTGAAGCCTCCGGATGAAGCCACCTAAGAATCCTAGGTGCACACTTAAAAAGAGAGAAAACTCACGAAAGCCTCCACATGAAGCCACGTTGGAATCCTAGGTGGACACTCTAAAAATAGAGAAATCATAGAAATTCTAAAAAACCAACTTTATTTCTAAAATTACCTACCTATGCGATTATGAAGAAATAAAAACAACCACCTATATTTATGTCTAAATTACCACATATACCTCTATTAAAATTAAATCTAAATGATCCACCGGTCGCATCATACATAATAATAAGTATAACAAGTATATGTGTACGTTGTTCGATCGAAGAATTAATTTCCATTGGACTGTCCCAATTCATGCCAATGAAACTTGCAATGGAAAAAAAAAGCCAAGCTAATCAATCAAGTCAATGGATGTTGTTTCCGATCCTTGCCATGCGGAAATGGACCTCATGGTCCGCGATTCCGTGCGAAATCGTCGTTGCTTCCTCATGGAGAATCGAGAGATCAAGCCATGCGGTAGTTGCTTCTCATAGTTTTTGCTTAATGTTTAAACTAAAAAATATAGACAAGCATTTAATTGTTCCCTTTTAGGATGTAATATCCAACTACATGAACTGTCCATACTCATTTAGGAGTAACGTAGAAAAGCTCTTATGAACATTTAGGAAGATCCTCATGAGATTATCGGGGTGAGAGGTTTTGGAGTCCATATCTTATATTACTATTCACTATGCCATAACACCGAATTGCCATCACAAGATCCGACGCTAAAATTTTTCTTTATTGATGGATAATCGACGCTAAATATTACTCGGGAGGTGATCCGACGCTAAATCCATGTTTGGCGATGTCTTTGGCCGACGCTAAAAAGTTCCAGATTTAGCGCCTCTCTGTCTGACGCTAAAACAAACTATAGCATCGTGTAGTCTGACGCTAAACATATATGGGCCCCTCTCGTCTCCCAAGACACGCCTACGCCTAAATATGACTTTTTAATTTTTTTATATATTATTAGATGCAAATGTAGTTTAATTTTGAATTATTTCAAGAAACCACGCAAAAGTTCCTTTAATTTACATAAAATAGTAAATGAGCTCAAAAATATTTGAAACTTCTACCATACGAATAATATGTAGTATATTACATATAGAAAATATATTAGTGTATATAGGATAGTTTTTCTTGAGTATATTAGTGTATATAGGATAGTTTTTTTAAAATTGTGTATATAGGATAGTTATTCTTATATGTTACTTCGCAATAGAGCAATAAATGAAAAAAAAAATTACCATTCTCTCGGTGGAGTGCCTTCTCTAGTGGAGTTGGAGCCGTTTTGAAAAACGTTTGGCAAAACGGCTTCACAAGTTGGATTGAGATGGTAAAAAGTCAAAATTACCCTTGCTTGCATTTCTCCCTTTTCCCCCCTCATATTATTTTTTCTTTTCTCCCTTTTCTCCTCCCCCTTTCGTTTTTCCTCCTCTCTTTTCCTTCCCTCCTTTCTTTTTTTTCCTTTCCTCTTTTCCTTTTTCTCCTCCCCTTTTCCTTTTTTCCTCCTCTCCTCTTATCCGTTCACCCCGTGCACCTCCTCGCAATCCACCGCGGTGCCCCCCTCCAACGGCCCAAGATCCCACGGGTGGCCTCAAGGAGCGGCGTTGCCGGCCCCCACGGGCGGCGTGCCCGGCCCCCACGGGCGGCGCGGGCGGCCTCAGGGGGCGCGCGCGGCCGACCCCCACGCGCGGCTCGACCGGCCCCCACGTGCGGCGCGGCCTGCCCCCAAGGTCAGCGCAGCCGGCTTCAAGATGCGGCGCGGTCGGCCCCCACGGGCGACAGGGATGTGTGTTACTTTTGCTTCAAGCAGTTGCAATCTATGATGTTGAGATACTATGATGTTTTTTCAATGCTTATGTTGGCATTTTTTCAATGCTTATGTTGGCAGATCAGTATAGTTTTGAATCTTATTAATGAGCTTGGCAAAATTTTACATTTCTATATCTGTTAGCATGCTTTCATGACTGCCTTTATGGCTCAGCACACATGTTTTATCTATGTTTGTAATGCAGTATGACCAATATCTAATTTTGTCTTTACCATGAACTGCTGTAACATAGCTAGTCCTGCACATATCAAAGATCTGCGCATATTTTTGTTTTCATGCTCCATTTATTCCTGTGATATTTGCTTATTGCTTCCGCTTTATAGACATCAACATAAACACTATTCTTTCCTTTCTTTTATTTTGTTCAACTGTGCTTGAACATGTTTAGATGCAAACCTATTAACTGAGAATGTAATTAGTTCCTGGGAGCAGAGGCCGTTACCAAGGCCAGAGGTAATTGTCACTCTGAAAGTTAGCAATTTACATACAACCAGTACTAAGAAACCTTAAGAACTGGACACCATTGCAGACATAGCCCTTGCTTTGACAGTTTGTAGTTGGAACATTGAAATGTTAATAGACAACATTTATAATTACCTTGTTTTGCTGTCTACCCAGTGCTACATTAAAGGTGGCATTTCTTCTCTCATGCTTTATACAGTGAGTTATGGTCTATCTTATTTCCATGCAGGAAGAAGATGATGACATTTCAAATTGGGAGAAGAAAGGTCTTAATTTCTTTTACTTCCATTTAGTTTTCCGTACTATATCTTGACCTATGTTGGTATTTCTTGTGCTTCTGCATCATTCTCACTTCATCCTTTTGTCATTTTGCTCATTTTGATCTAGTTCTTAACCTACGGTGGATTACCGTAGTAGTTTGAGCCTAACATCTTTTTTTGGTGTTTGTTCCCCTTTAGCATTTGGAAGCCGGGTTGTCCGTGAGGAACAATGAAGGATTTGTCGAAAACAAGTATATGCTTCATTTTATATGATTGTCATTTTGAAATGGAAGCAACACATTTGCTCTCTCTGTCCCAAATTACTATTTGTTTTTACTTTCTAGGTACATAGCTTGTCTAGATACATGGCAAATGCTAGTAATTTGGGATAGAGGTACTTTATCTTTATTATTGCAAATCTGCAATAGCCATTGATGAGTAAATCTTCTTGGGCATGTTTAGTTAATGAATAGAAAATGTGATCTTGATTTTTGAATGGATTGGCTTTTTTTTGGTTTAATGTTGGATGACATGTGTTGCTTTTGGCTTTGTTGTGCTTATTTTTTAAACTATTGTGAAAGCACTCCTTCTACTGATAATGTGAATTCTAAGATCTGAAGTGAGTCAATATTGTTTCCTGAATATTTCAAGAACCGTTGTTTGCCTAACTTGATTTAAACGACATCTGTGTGCACTCAACTCATTGGTTACGGAAATGGCATTAATATTTGGGGGTAATTGCTGAACCCAATCCAGTGCACTAACTTGAAGATATGCTCACGAATGTGAAATCTGATATCGTTTTACCTGGAAAAAATTGAAGAGCTACCATATGTTTTATCTTCAGTTATAATTGTTATTGCAGGAAGATCAGATTTTCCTGCCTAATGCTTGATACATACCTCCATGTCTGTGTAGATGCATGTTTAAATATACTACAAATGTTCAACACTATTTTTATCCAAAAGAGGACATCCTTGCTGTATACATCCTTGCTATTCTTGTTTTTATCAAAGGAGGGAATCCTTCTATAAATATATTAGTAGATATCTTAGAAAGTTAAGCATTTCTTATATATTTCCAAAATAAATCTTCTAGTCAATAGCACACGTACATGCATAGTATTCCACGTATCTGTTATGTTTTTATTCATGTGCATTCTATTACTATTGCTACTGTACTCCTAGAACAGTTCATATACTTTCTTCATTTATCTAATTACATGGTTATATTTTTCAGGAAGTGCTAGGCGGCTTGTGGTGCAAACCTAGTGGATGTGCCATTGTGTTGGCAAGCCATTGCTTTTGGTTTTTGAGTTCCTAGAAATGATTGTGTACACAATTCTTAGTATGTTAAACCCCAAATACTAGTATTGCTTGATGGGATGTGCATTTGATGCAATCTTTTGCTACTTGACTTGCATTGTTGGATGATTCAAACAGTGCGCATGGACAAGATTGTATGATATATATTTATATGTATTGAGCTTCATGTGATGTATGTGTGTATGTTTATGTGATGGAGCATCAACTTGAATCTGTATGATATTTTCTAATTGTATTATTTTTTTCTGCATATTTTATAGTCCTATCAAACAATCTGACGCTATAAATTCATGGACCATTGGATTGTCTGACGCTATATGAATGGTAACTGAGGATCTGACGCTGAAAACTAGCAACGGATGATCTGACGCTAAACATTTTCAGGACATACGCTATAAGTCTGGTCTGATGCTAAAAAGTTTTAGCGTCAGGACTTACAACGTCAGCTGAAGTCTGACGCTATATGTTCTTAGGGTCAGACTGTCTGACGCTATATGTGGCATTCAGTGTCAGACCATCCAACGGTAATTGTGGTGTTGTGGCACGGTGATTACTAATTGTAATTGGTAACTTTTTTGAAGCCTCCAAATTAAGCCACCCAAGAATCCTAGATGGACGCTCTAAAAAGATAGAAAACTCACGTAAGCCATCACATGAAGCCAAATAGAAATTCTAGGTGGACACTCTGAAAAGAGAAATCCAAGAAATTCTAAAAATCAACTTTGTTTCTAAATTTACCAACGTGGGCCATTATGAAGAATTAAAAACAACCCTCTATATTTATGTCTAAATTACCCACATATTCCACTGTAAAACATAAATCTGAACAATTCACACCATACATAATAAGTATCTTTGCTTCAACTAAAATAAAAAATAATGATAGCCTGCATTGTCGGTAATGTACGACAAAACTAATCTCTTGCCTTCTATCTCTCCCCGCTATTTAAATCATACAAAGAATCTATCGTCATAGGATCATTAGACAATGCTCATTAAAGTATTATACACTATTAAATAAAAATATTAATGATTGTTGTTCCTAATCTAAATAATAGTTTATAATATGAAGGAAGAAGTCCATGTTTGGTCATTGAACCATTATCAAAGTTTGGTTTTTGACCATCGAATGCCAAAACCAGGAATCTTCGGCTATCAAACTCTTAAAACCTTTCACTTTTGGCCATCCGGTGGTTTTGCACGATGGTTTTATCGACGTGGCTGCCACGTGGTGACGGGGCCCACATGACAAGCCCATCTCTATCCTCTCTCTTTCTCTCGCTCTCTCTCTCTCTCTCTCTCTCTCTCTCTCTCTCTCTCTCTCTCTCTCTCTCTCTCTCTCTCTCTCTCTCTCTCTCTCTCTCTCTCGCTCGGACTACGGCGGCCATCTACCTCCTCGGCGTCCTCCTACGGCGTGGTCATTATTTGGCCACTACCGGTGCCATCATCTCCCGGGTACTCCCGGGTGCGCCCCTCGCCTCCCATGGGGATTCCGCCTCTCTCCCATCGTCGACGGCGACCGAGACGTCGGTAATCCAGAAGGTAGTTCTCCTCGGGGAGGTCGTAGAGCCCGTAGTTGCTGCTGCTGCTGCCGGCCGACGGGCGGGAGGTGAACGTCGGTACTAGGTCGCCGCCATCGGCCGGCGGGAGGGAGCACCGACATAGATCGAGTTCCCGCTCGCCGTCGAGGCTTGGCCGCGAGCCCTCGCTCCTTCGCCGCCGGCCGCGAGTGGGAAGGGTGGGCGCGGGGAGCTTCACCGGAGCCGATGACAACAAGGAGCAGGGGGAGAGCTCGAGCTTTGTCGCGGGCAGCACCGCCGGGTGAGCGAGCCGGAGCTATGCCGCGAGCTAGTGCCGCCGGCCGTGCGAGCTCGAGCTCCGCCATTGCCGGGATGCGTAGGGGCAGCCGGAGGCGCAGGGAATGGCCTCCGGTAGTCGGAGGAGAAAGAGGAGAGGAAGGAGAGAAGAAAGAGATAGAGAGGAGAGAGGAAAGTGATGGCGTTGTCATGCAGGCCCTGTCACCACGTGGCAGCCACATCGTAAAACCGCCGGATGGCCAAAAGTTGACGGTTTTAAGAGTTTGATGGCCAAAGGTTCCTGGTTTTGACTTTCGATGGTCAAAAATGGACTTCTTCCTAATAATCATTATATATCATCTAAGAGTATTAATAGCCCGTGCGAATGCATGGGTTGATGGACTAGTTTAAGAAAAAAGCATGGATAAGCCATGAACACCAGGCAAATAAAATATTTCTAATTTTGTGGCATTCTAGAGTTTGCACGTAAGGGGGCCGCTAAAGTTCAAGTAAATTGTTGTTTTTCTCTCAACGGCTTGAGCTCCTGGGTCGAACTGTTAGGTGCATGCAACTCAATAAAGTTTATGAAATAGTGAATGGGATTACATTTTACTAGGAGAAATTCCAGAACAAGGTTTGGATTCACAAATGAACAATTGTGTGTTTTAGTGAATTATTTCGTACAAGACCGAAAAAGATTGAAGTTGACCAAACTTTACCGAAGCTTTTATCCTTGCTGTTATCCACCACTGATTGAAGGGACTTTAAAAATAAGCTCGTGCTCTTGTAGTTGTTTTTTTTTTTGGAGAGAATCAGAGAAGTATATTTGAAAATTTTGGAGGTGGCAATAAAGAATAGTCGCGTCTGCGCTGCAAACTATGGCCACCAGCTTGGAATGATTCAAACTATGGAACTATTCTCAGAAAAAAGATTGAAACTATGGAACTAATTGATGTGTTTCTATATGTGCTATACTGCTATGCACAAAATACCTGTGATAATATGGAAATTGTTAGGAATTTCACCATACCTTTTAAGACATAGTAACCACATCAAGTCATCAACTAAAAAACAAATTTATGTATGACACGCATGGAAAAATGTTACAAGCTGAAAAATATGATACGGATGTTTTAATTTTAATGTGTGACTACACGTATACATGTGTGCCACTCACTAACGCTGGAAGTGGAGTACACGCTCGCTTCAAAAAAGGAATGGTGAAGAAATAAAAGCATCAGATTCCAGCAGTGAGGCTCAAGCGTTGGTAGAAAAATGCAATGAGATGAAAAGGTAGTATCAAGTGTAATTAACAAGTAGTATTTTAGTAAAAGGTAGTTCAGTGTGCTATGCTAATGTAATGCTAAGTACCAAAACTAAACACTATCAATTTTGTGGTACTGAATATCGGGTTATTTGAAGTGTTGAGTAGTGAGTTAGTATAAGAATTAATATGAAATTCCACCAAAACATAAGTAAAATTATTTCTTAATGCAATATATGCTCTTACTTTAGATAGTTAATGCAGATCTCGATTATCAATGAGAAATTCCCAATCTTCCTTCATAACTCTTGTTTCATTTGATGCTAGAAGTTGTTCATAAGTCAATACTAAGTACCTTATAGTAACTCATTATAAGGTCTAATTTAAAACAATATGGTTCTATAGTGTATTTCACTACGCCAGAATCATTTTGCGTTAGCACATAGGAAATAGATTGCTGGCACATGGCAATTCACACCTCCCAACACCGGTGTAGGCACAATGTTGGCGGGTGTAAACATAGTGTCGACGAGTGCTTATGTCACCCACCCAGCACAGATGGCACAGTGCTTGGCAGGTGCCTTATGTCATCCGCCAAGCACGGATGGCACATCTTTGCCGGCGGGTGCCTTGTGTCGTCCGCTAGCACCGTGCCTTTGCAAAATCAACAATCCATTTTTAAAGTAGTAAAAAATTGTCAAAATAAAAGTTGTAAACTACAAAGTTTCATAACTTCTCAAGATATAGTTTCAACAAATGAATGAACAACCCAAATGAAAGTTATAGATCTTGAGATGTTATGAAACTTTGTAGTTTACAACTTTTTATTTGCAATCATATTGTCAACAAAAAACTAAGTTTGAATCTCTCAAATTTGAAATTTATGGAACTTTGTAGTTGTAGAATGGAGAAACTCCCAACATGAAAGTTATAGATCTCAGAAAGTTATGGAACTTTGTAGTTGTAGATCCCCATTTACAGCATAAAAAAACAATATACACTCGGTGTACTATAATATGATTAGAACGAAAAAGCGGGTATGGACGCATATGAGTGTGTGGTGTAGTAGAGGAGGCTTCACGTGAGGGTGGAGGTCGCACGTTCGAACCCCCGCCGACCACGTAGCGGCGCCACTTTACACGAAAAATGGCTGGTGGGGTTCCTCCCCTAAAAAATTTTTTTTTGCTATTTATTTTGAGGTTTTTGGGCGCTAGCCCGAAAACCTCGGTGCCGGCGCCCGCCAGCACTAAGGTCTCTATGCTAGCGGGGGCACCCACCAGCATTGAGACGATTTGTGCCGGCACAAGGTTACCGGGCGGTGCGTTCCACCCACCATCAAAGACCCCTTTTAGCCGCTAGCACAAATCGTTTGTGGCCTAGTGTTTAGCATATATTTGTTATGGGATGATTATATTAGTAGTACTTTCATAGGAGATGATAGCAATCTATAAAAAACTACATAGGTGCGACCCACTACAAGTCATGTATATATTTTTCTCTACATGCAAGCATTCCACATCACCATGCACTATACAACATGCCACCACCCACTGTACGCCATTTCACAATCTCACTATTCAGTAAATCATATATTTATGTCTTCATTCGATTTTCTGTGGTTAATATCATTCCTTTGTGCGTAGATAGCATGCTACAAAATTCATGTAATAGAGAAAAAATGCAGGATCAATAATTTAGAATGTTTCTCTCTCCATAATTATCATGCTTCCATGTATAATGTTGTTTCAAAAAAAATTTTGTTCATGAAATCACTTTGGTGTTCCTACTTTCACATTGCACCTCAAAACTTTGTTTAAGAAATTTCCGCAGCATCGCGCAGGGTATCACCAATTATGTATGATCATCAAGGATATAATAGTTCAAAGCAGATTGTATTACATTTGATGCGAATAAAATTGACTCAGCAGAATTTCGTTGTGTGTGGTAATTATGCACCCAGAATACTTCTATGAGAGAATAATTTAAAGTTGATTGGATTGCTTTGAGTCGGAATAAGCATAATTAATCTTGAGTACAGTTGGAAGCAATTAATTAGTAACTGTTGATTGCACTGCTTTAAGTTGGAATGATAAGCATCTATCGCACAGTTTGGATTCAATTACACAGAATTTCTTTGTGTGTGGTAGTTGTGCACTCAGAATACTTTTATGAGAGAATAATTTAAAGTTGTTTGGATTGTGCTTTGGGTAGGAATGAGAATAATCTAGGGTATAGCTGGAAGCAATTGCTAACAGTTGACTGGACTACTTTAAGTTGGAATGAGAACAATCTTCCGTACAGTATGGATGCAATTAAAAAAATGATTGGATGTGTCTGTGTTCTACCGTGCATACTTTGCATAAGCACTAATGAATACTTTTATGAAATAATAATTAAAAGATGATTGGATTACTGCTTTGAGTTGTAATATGAGAATTACCTTTGGTATTATTTGGTCGAAGTCGTTCAAACTTGATTGAAATGTTTGGGGAGTGCTTTGCGTGTTTTCCTAAAACTTAACACTACGAATATTTAAAGCAAAGAATAATTCAAAGCAGATTGCATTTTGCTTCATTGGGACACAATACTTTTAGGAGGTGGAATTTAAAGTTAATTGGATTGCTTTGTTGAGGTCGAATCAGAATAACCTTTGAGTGCCTGCTGGTCCCCCTAGCTCCTACCTCCATCCACTTGCCTATAAAACATATACCACGTTTCTAGTTCCATATATAGCAACATCCAACACATCAGGACATTAGAAATCATACATATCTTCACACCTGAAAAAAAATACAAAGAAGAAAGCAGGAAGGAGAGTAGCAGGCACAATGGAGCTCGTGGTGAGTGCCACGACGGGTGCCTTGAAGACTCTCCTTCCCAAACTCTCGAAGATGCTAGCCGATGAATACAAGTTGCACAAGAGCGTCAGAGATGGGATCGTGTACCTCCAGAAAGATCTGGAAAGCATGCAGGTCGCCCTGGAGAAGGTGTCGGAGGTGCCGACCGCGCAGCTCCAAGGGCACGTCAAGCTCTGGGCGAGGCATGTCCGGGAGCTATCCTATGACATTGAGGATACCATTGACTCCTACATGGCGTGTCGCCGCCAGGGCAGCAGCCGTGACCACGAGCTGGAAGACAAGGCCTCGGTTGCGTGCTTCAGCGCCGTGAAGCAGTTCATCAGAAGAATCAAGAGCTTATTGCCACCGCCACCAGCCACATACAGGGCCCAACGCTCCATTGCCATCCAGATTGAGCGCATAAAGAGCGATGTCAAGGAGGCGAGTGAGCGCAGGGAGAGCTTCAAAGTTGATAGCATCCTTGCAAGCCCAGCCCAGCTGAGGGACCCTCGCTTGCCGGCACTCTATGAAGATGTTGCCAAGTTTGTTGGCATTGATCGCACCAAGGAGGAGCTAATGAAGCTGCTTTTACTTGAGAATGAGGACCCAGTGAACCAGAAGAAGCTGAAGCTTGTCTCCATCGTTGGTACAGGAGGATTAGGCAAGACCACTCTTGCCAACCTGGTGTACCAAAACCTCCGGCCGCAGTTTGATTGCGTAGCCTTTGTGTCGGTGTCTCTCAAGCCCAACAACAAGAACATCCTCTGCAGCATACTCCGTGGAGTAAGCCAGCAAAAGTCCGAGAACGCTGAGGCATGGGAAGAGAAGGAAGTCATCGACAGAATAAGAGATATCCTCAAGGATAAGAGGTATGTATATATTTGTGAATCCATATCTTAAACCACTATTAATTTCTACTATCAATCTCATATACAAAATGGAAAGTTACTCTGAATGGTTCAAAAGCATGCAGTGACGTACCTGCTAGTGTGTGGGAATTGAATTTCATTTTGTCGAGTACTTCTTTAATATAATTAACTTTGCATTCTGTCCAGTATCTTGATCTGTTAAACAAACGTTTCCAACTGCTGTCAAATTAAGTATTACATTAGCATCTGTCCATTAATAACCAACAACGATATATCTGTCAGATATATATATTGTAGAGGTAGTTAAAAAATTATACATGTAGATTTGTGTTTCTTTTTATTCAATTAATATGAGAATTCGGCCGTTGGTATCGACTTGGAAAGTACTTGTGATGTTATTTTACCATAAAGTATACAAAGTATCCTTTTTTTGGTTGTATATAGTCAGATCCCCATGTAAATAGCTCGAAAACTAAACTAATAGCGTTCTAAAGCTTTGACTTGAATGAAAGATATACCTTGCAACTTTTCGGGAACATGATATTTTTTTTTATGATTCCTGCTATAATTTTGGAGCAAAATTATCTGAGACTCAAAACATTTTAGACGAAATTTGTTGAAAACTGTGGTCATGCTACATATTTCAAATTTTATCCCGATATCTAGTCTTTGTCTTGTGTTACGTGAAAAAATTGATTTCATCCCTATAATCTGAACATTTTTTTAGAAAAACGAATTGTATCGAACCTCTGTGACCGCACACGCACATAGCTAAGTTCTTACACCAAATTCAGCTTAAAAGATGATCTCCGAAATGAAAATAAAAGTTCACTCAACGGAAAAATCATAAGCAAAAGTCTATTATTGCTTCTCCATCCGTTCTTGATAAATATAGGCAAAGTGACAATTTCCAATGCTTATAGCCACCCGAACAGATTCTCTCATGTCCTCACGCTGCAACAGGGACCAAAACCATAGCCAATAAACTACCCTCAATAACGCTTGCATAAAAGAGGTTAACTTTTTTCCTAAAAAAATATACCATTCTACTACCCCAAATAGTCCATATAAGAGCAGCAAAACTCCCACAGATATCAAACATCATATCTTATTTCTATACACATTTAGGGGTGGGCACTTTAAACCTGAAACCCGAAAACCGAACCGAACTGAACCCAACTAACCTGAATTGTTGGTCAATTCGGGTTTCGAGATTCGGGTTCTGTTTAGATAAACTTATAATTGGTGTTCGGGTTTGGGTTCGTTTCTTGTGGTTTATACGCGAATAGACCGAATAACCCGGAATTCAATATAGTTGTGTATTTTGGTTCAAACTATGATGTTACAACTTTGTGTTTTCAACTATTTTTTGAATTTTTTCACGAACCTGTTAGTTAGTTGCTTTAGTTGAGTAGTCCTTAAATCCATAGACTTGAAAATGAGGTGGAAATTTGAATTTCTAGCATAGAGTTTTGAGAGGTAACAAGGATCCCTATGAAAATCTGGGTAATTCGGTGGACTGAATAGACCGAACTGAAATAATTAGTCTATTCAGGTTCGGTTCCTATTATCCTTTTTTTAAAACCTCGGTCCTCACTTTTCCAAAACCTGAAATCTCCAAACATCGAATAGATCGAACCGAAATGACTGAATAAACCAAACGACACGTTAACCAATTATGTAGCATATGATTTACGGACCTAGGTGGGGTGAACCTTGTAGCAACACAAAGAATCCTCCAAATAGCATTTGGATGAGGACAATTGTCTCATTATTATTGATATTAAAAAAGCAACATTTTCACTATCCTTCAATTCTCACTTGACTAGATTATTCTTTGTTAATATTACACCCTGCTAGATGAGCGAACGGAGAATCTTTATTTTTAGAGAAATTTTAGGGTGAAAGGTATTCCATGGTTCATCATATATTTGTATGTAGACTAAATCGAAAACATATCGTTATTATGTAGCTTCCAATGGAACCTATCTCTCTTAGTAATTAGCTGGTAGCAAGCTACTTTAGCCACTAGTACTTAGTTGATGTGGGTTTTGTTCTCCTTTGGTGAATCTTTTGGTGAATTAAGGTGACTTTTTTGCCGTGGTTTGCATGGGTTTTCACCAAGATTGTGGTTTCCACCTAATATGTTTCCATTAATTAATGGTTGGCTGCCTCTATAAGATGCGTCATAAGAGAATTAAGGGCCAGACTTTTTATTAGAATTTTTAGAGTACTTCTTTTTTTCTTTTCCTAGCCACTGCAGTTTGAAGTCATCTCCTTTTATTGGTAAATAAATAGAGTAGAAGCCTGTTTGGTTTGAATTAGCTATTGTTTCTTAAATTGGTTGTTAATCTCTAATCGCCGTATATTACACATAGATCCCTCAACTTCATTATTGTTTGCAAGTTTTGCCACCTAATGCTTCTACCAAATTAAAATATGCTAGGTACCTCATTGTTATTGATGATTTGTGGCATGAATCAGCATGGAAGCATATCAAGTGTGCCCTGATTGAGAACAATCTTGGTAGTAAAATAATTACAACAACTCGGATCATGGGTGTCGCTGAAATATGTTGCTCTTCTGATCTTGTTGATGGTAGCATATATGAACTACGGCCTCTTTCTTTAGCAGACTCCGAAAGCCTATTCTATCACAAAGTGTGCCGACAGGGTGTACTCCCTTCTGAATTGAAGGACATGGTTCAGAAAATCTTAAGAAAATGTGAGGGCCTCCCGTTATTCATTGTTACTGTTGCTAATCTGTTCGCTCACAAATGGGCAGAGGTAGATGACCGATTGTATAGTCTGTGCAATTATATTGAAACTGGACTTGAAGATAGCAATGATATGAAGGACATGCAGGGAATACTATCTCTTAGTTACTTTGACCTGCCTTCGCAGCTAAAGACTTGCCTATTGTACCTCAGTATATTTCCAGAGGATCATATAATTGAAAGAGATGACTTGATACACAGATGGATAGCTGAAGGTTTTATCCATGCCAAACATGGTGTAAGCCAGCATGAACAAGGAGAGAGTTACTTTAAGCAGCTAATTAATAGAAGTTTGATACAGCCAGTGCATGTTGGCACCCATGACAGATCACAAGATTGTCGGGTCCATGACATGGTGCTCGAGTTTATCACTTCCTTGGCAATGGAAGAGAATTTTGTTACAATAGTAAGCAGTATGAAACCCACATCTTTTTCAGGCACGGTCCGTCGGTTATCTGTCCAAGGAAACATAGAGAAGCAAGCCATACATCATGCAACCAAGGACTTATCCCATGTGAGGTCACTCACAGTATTTTGTGAAGCTACAGATTTGAACCTACCCATTTCTAGTTTTCAACTCTTACATGTCCTCGAATTAAAAAACTGCAATAACTGTAGCATTAAGGGTATTGGCAGTTTGACTCTCTTAAAATATCTGAGGCTAAGTTCTACAGATTTTATTGAGCTTCCTGCCGAAACCGGAAATTTGCAATTTTTACAGACACTGGACGTGAAACAGGCCGTAGTAAAGGAACTGCCATCAACATTGGTTAAGCTAGGACAACTTGGGTGCCTTTATGTTAACACACAAACAAAGCTCCCTGATGGGATTGGGAATATAAAATCTCTTGAAGAGCTGTCAGAGATAGATATCAGCAAATACCCAAACCTTCTGTCTGAGCTAGGCAACCTGTCCCAACTTAGGGTGCTAAAGATGTCCCTCCGTACATGGGATGAGAACTATGAGAAACCATTGCTTGAATGCATATACAATCTGAAGAAGCTCCAAAATCTCTCTATTTTTACTTCATGTGTGTCCCTGGATTTCATGTCAGCAGCAAAATTTTCACCCTCTCGACTCCTCAGGCGATTTATGGTATGTGTCCCGGGACACAGAGAGAATATATTTGAACAATGTGCAGAAATCAATCCATTCTCTACACTGCCAAGATGGATTAATTCCACACTTCTGAAGCTCTCTGACCTATCCATCATGGTGTCCAAACTGTCACAGCAGGATCTTGAAATTCTTAGGGATTTGCCCACCCTTTATTCCCTTGATTTGCATGTGGGAGAAGTCACAACACAGAAGTTAGTAGTCACCAGTAGTACAATGCCAGCTTTCAAGTGCCTAGCTAAGTTCAAGTTTACAAGTAGAGCAATGGTGTTGGTGTTCAAACGAGGTGCCATGCAGAAGCTTCAGGCTCTTTCCCTCAGCTTTCATCTAAAGGAAACAAAAAGTGTCCTTTCCAGCTTCAACCATGGTTTTGAGAATCTCACCTCTCTTAAGGTTGTAGATATTGCAATCAATTGTCAATTTGCTTTTCTTTGGGAGGTGAAGGCTGCAGAGGCTGCCATAAAGAGTGCAATTAACTTGAATCCAAATCATCCCACCCTTGACATTACCAGGCATTTTGAAAGGGAGATGCTATGGCATCAAAATCAAGATATCGCAGCATTGGAAACCATGAAAGAGGACGAACTAGTAGTATGGCCTTGTTCTCTGTGGCTTCATTCTATTTCATTAAGTTCTTCTCCTAATTCTTCTTTATCTTTTATTTATGCAGGCTGGGATGGCTAAGACCGGACTATGTGGTGGCAATGGTGGAAGGCCTCACGATGTCAAAGTGGCCCCCCATCGTCTTAAGAGTGTGACAGTTTCTAGTAGCACAGTAGTTGATTCACTTTCATTTTCATACAGTGACCATGCTGGGAAGCATCACACTGAAGGTCCATGGGGTGGGCATCGTGGAAGCAATCATACGGTGAGTTGTTGAGGAAACCAATCGAGGATATTAGTATTTGTAAAGGAAAAACAAGCACAAACCGTGTATATAAGTACTACTTTTATGGGCAAACCAAGCTCAAACCATATAAATGCATGTGTACTAGCTTTCTGTTGACCTTTTGTTTCCCATCACTTAAACTTTCTTAGTCACTATTATCAATATGCCTTTTCTGTTCATACAGATTCTACTTGGTTCTTCAGAATCCCTGAAGGAAGTTCACGGAACAATTGGTTCCTTACCAGCAAACATCGTTATAACGTCACTCACATTTGTCACCAACTATGGTTGCTACGGACCATTTGGACGAGAAGAAGGTACTCCTTTCCGCGCTACAACGCAAGGCAATGGCAGCATTGTTGGCTTCTTTGTTCGTGCAGGGTCTGATATTGAGGCAATTGGTGTTTATGCGGACCATGATCATGAAACAATAAATGTTCAAGGAGATATGGTGCTTGTAATTTATTTCACACTTTACTCTTTGGCTCATACTTTACTCTATAATATACGTGGTTATTTAATTCTTCCATTTTTCCCTGACAGGTTGGCCTTTCCAAATTTGGGATGTGGGGTGGCAGTGGAGGATGGTCTCACGACATTGAAGTGGAACCCCACCGTCTGGAAAGTGTGACGATTTGTAGTGACATGGCCATTCATTCGCTTGCATTTTCATATACTGATCACAATGGGCAGCAGCATACTGCTGGTCCGTGGGGTAGTTTTGCATTTTCACATAGCGATGACACTGGATTGCAGAATACCACTGGTCCGTGGGGTAATGATAACAGAAGCAATAATCACACGGTCAGTGTTAGTCTTATTAAAGCTTGTTTTCATATATATGACATTTTCTATTGATATATATATATAATTAATTTTCTTGTGCAAATCAGAATGTTGTTTTTCCTTTTTGCTGCAGATTCATCTTGGCCCATCGGAGTTTGTAACCGAAGTCCGTGGAACAATGGGACCCTATAGTAACCCAAGCAACAAATGTATTACCTCACTTAAGTTTGTTACCAACATTGCTAGCTATGGGCCATTTGGCAAGGGAGAAGGAACTCCATTCCACATTCCAGAGCAGAGCAACAACAGCAGCATCGTGGGTTTCTTTGGACGTGGAGGTTGGTATGTTGATGCCATTGGTGCCTATATCAACCATGATACGGAAAACCCAAAACAGAAGGAAAAGGTACTATTGGCTTCTGTTGGCTTACACACCATTTGCTTTCATTGTTTGTCACTTCTTTTTTGTTTGACTGTGCTGCACTTAGGTTCAGGAGATTTTGAAGACTGGGCTTTGGGGTGGAAATGGAGGATCACCTTGTGACACCAAGGTGGAACCACATCGCCTGGAAAATTTTACAATTTGCAGCGGTGCAGTCATTGACTCACTTGCATTTTCATTCCGTGACAAAAATCAGAATCAGCATACTGCTGGTCCATGGGGTGGTAATGGCGGTCGAAGTCAGACGGTGAGTGTAAATATGAATAAATTAAAAAAGAGCTCCTTCGATGAAAGCCAAAATACATTTGAGTGTTTACCATTTCGTATGTTCACCAACATTCCTGATTAATAGTTTTGGTAACACTTTTCTTCCCGTACGTTCCAGATTCAGCTAGGGCCTTCAGAAACTTTACTGAAGGTTTCTGGAACATATGGTCAATTCAGTTCTGATGTCATAACATCACTTACACTGGTCACTAATTTTGCAACCTATGGACCATTCGGCCATGGAGGTGGTACTCCTTTCCGCACTCCGGCTCAGCGCAACGGTAGCATTGTTGGCTTCTTTGCACGTGCAGGGCAACGTGTGGACGCAATCGGTGTCTATATCAACTCTGAGCAGGTAGATGGTGTTGTGATTTTCTCATAATTTCCCTTACTGTTTTTATTTTATTTTTTCCCCTTTGATCTTTTTTTTTTGTAAATTTTTAATTTATTTGCACACAGGCTGGGCTTGCCAAGGTTGGACCGTGGGGCGGAAAAGGAGGGTACCGTAAAGACGTCGTGGGGACACCTCACCATCTTGACAGCATAACAATTTGCAGTGACACTGTTGTAAATTCTCTTGCGTTTTCATATACTGACAGCGAAGGGCGGGTGCACTCCTCAGATACATGGGGTCGTCAGAGCGGAATGAATCAAATGGTGAGCAAGTCTTAATAGAAGTTAGTTAGTTCTTCAGAATATCAACGCGAAATCAAATATATTTTTCGGCTAATCCGTGCTGCCATCATGCACTTATATTAACAGATTCAGCTTCGCCCTTCAGAGATTCTAACTGAAGTTTCTGGAACATTTGGTCAATTTAGTTCTGATCTCATAACCTCACTGACACTGGTCACAAATGCCAAAAGATATGGACCTTTTGGACGAGAAAAAGGAACACCGTTCGATACACCAGTGCGGAGCAACGGCAGCATTGTTGGTTTCTATGGACGTGCAGAACAGTACCTTAATGCAATTGGACTCTACGTGAACACTGAGCAAAAATAGAATATAATATGAACCACTAATATGCTGTGTGAAGGATATCAATCTTCGTCCTTTCAGTTCTAGTTATTGTATCAACGAGTGATGGGATTGTATTACAATTTACAATAATAAGTGATGAAATTATAGTTCGCAACTTGCATTGGGTGGGTTCTGGGCAAAATGAAAACTAAGGGCCATTTTTGGACTACATATTTATTTTTTATTTGACAAAATAAACTATGGGCCCATGATCTTCGTTGACATCGGAATTACGTGAAGACAACAGAGCATCCCTTCACTAGTATAGAAACCACCTTCCATCTTGTCGGTGCGGAATGTGGTCCCGACACTAACCAGGTAATGAGCGCCAAGGTCTATCCCTCAATGGTCGATGCTAAACAATCCAAGACACAAGGTTTATCCTGGTTCCGGCCGGGGGCCGTACGTCCAAGACGGTGGCATGCTTAGGGCACTATATTGCTCGGCACCGGGGGTGCTCGTAGTGGGGCAGCTACAAGCAAGGCGGGAGAGGAGGCGTGGCCTCCAAGTCCCTGGTGAAGTGGCTGAAGATGTTGTGGGAGAATTGGGGAATGTACGTGTGGTGCGTTGTATCTTGTCCGTTGTCTCTCGTCCTGTGTCCCCCCGCGGCGGGGGAGTTCGCCTTCCTTTTATAGGCCAAGGAGAGGGCGAATTACATGCATGCCGCACTATTCGGCTAAATGGGGAAGTATGGTGCGCCACGCGGTAGAGTAGGCGGCCGCCTTGACGGTCCTTGCCGCGATCCGGCCATCATGGCGTATCTTGTACCCGAACGGGGCGGCTTCGAGGGTAGGGGCGCGGTGGTTGACCGTGATGTCCTCAGGCGGGCTCGAGGGGGTTGCTGACGACGATCCGTACGGGACACAGTGGCAGGCGTGGTGGCGTCCCGTTCTTGCACGCCTCACAGCGCCGGGAGCTTTTACCACAGTGCCCGGCATGGGGCTGTACGCGCGGGGGTGTCCGCCTGCAGTTAACAGTGGCAGGGATGGCACCCCGCCGGCCTAGCGTCATGACCTGGCCCTGCAAGACCACGGGAAAGCATTTCGAGGGTGTGGCCGGCCCCCCTTTGAGGGCTCGGCACGTTAGCCGTACGGGAGTAGGCGGCGTGGCGTCACGGGGCTGACACCGGCCATGTCGCACAGTCCCCCACAGTAGCGGGGATGGGTTCCCCCTAGGGAGTTGGTGCAACAGGACCGGGGCGTGAGTCCCAGGCGCATGATGGCGCCGCCCCGCCGTTGTCAGAGCATTAAATGCCCGTACCCGCGTGCGGGGAACGGGCGTGCGCGTGCGGAGCGCCCTCGAGCGAGGCGGAGCCCGCTCGAGGGGAGGCGTGTACCCTCGAGCGGGCGCAGCCCGCTCGAGGGAGGTGTGTACCCTCGAGCGAGGCGGGAGCCCGCTCGAGGGGACTTTGAGTGGGCCGCCTTGGTGGGCCGCGGGGGCCACCGCGGCGTGGGCCGTGCCCCGTGTGCGCGCTTAAGCAAGATGCGCTTAGCTTTGGTTTTTTGTAGGTTTTAAGCGGGATTTCCCCATTTGTTTAAGGGGACCCCAGGGCTGTCCCCGACAGTAGCCCCCGAGCATCTGCGGGTTCGCCGGCCAGGCTCCCGCGGATGCGGAGCCTCCGATAGGACGTCCTTCCCCCTGGTTCGCAAACGCTTTCCGTGGGGCCGCGTCGGCGGACCCGCGGGTCTAGCCCCCGAAGCCCTGTAGGAGCGTGAGTGCTCTGCGGGGGGTTTTACCGCGGGATTTGGTCGAGAGGGCGTGGTGCATATTCCAACCGGCGTCGCCGATGTTTCAACCGGCTTTGGTGACGCACGCGCGGTGGCACTATCCGCGGCCGGCGCGGTCCGGGGGGGTGTAGCCGTGCGCCGAGCCCCCGAGCCTGGGCCTGTTCGAGGCGATCGGGTAGAGCTCTACGACTTGTTTTTAACGCGCCCTCGCCGTCCCTCCGCAGGACGGAGGGTGAGGTTTCCGCAACCTCCATCGATCGGGTCGCGGATTGCGGATTCCTCGTTGAGCTGTTAGTGGGTGGTTCGAGTGGACGCCCATGCCCCGTTCGATAAGGGTAGGCTGCGCGGTTCGGAGACGCATCCATTAAAGCGCTTGCGTGGGTTTGCTAGGTGGGGCTCGGTCCCGTTCGCTAGGGACCGAGGGCGCGGAAGCTCTCCCTCGGTGGGATCCCCCCGGCTAGCTGCCCTCGCTGGCTCTCGAACACGACATGTGGGGCACCCTCGAGCCGGCGGGCTCGAGGAACGGCTCGAATGCGCGTGCCCTCGTCGTCCCTGACTCTGGTGATCTGGGGCGCCTGTTCGAACCCGTCGAGGGTCAGGCTTCGAACCTCTGATCAGTAGGGCCGTGCGGGGCGGCGGCTAGGCGCTCCCGTCTTTGCATCTGCGGGTTTCGAGGGTCCCTGACCGTGTCAGCCCTCGAAACGCTGATCAGTAAAATAGTGCGGGGTAGCGGCTAGGCGCTCCCGTCTTTGCATGCGGGTTTCGAGGGTCCCTGACCGTGTCAGCCCTCGAAACGCTGATCAGTAAAATAGTGCGGGGGGTGGCGGCTAGGCGCTCCCGTCTTTGCATACGCGGGTTTCGAGGGTCCTTGACCGTGTCGGACCTCGAAACGCCGATCGATAAAATAGTGCGGGGGGTGGCGGCTAGGCGCTCCCGTCTTTGCATCTGCGGGTTTCGAGGGTCCCCGACCGTGTCGGCCCTCGAAACGCCGATCGATAAAATAATGCATCGAAGGTACCTATGGTGCCTCGTTTTACTTCAAACGGGCCCCGAGGTTACCGGCCGATGCTTGCACCCTTTGAGGATCGATTTTTTTCGAGCCAGGGGCTCGCGCCGCTCGAGGGTCTTCCTTACTTAGTAAGGGACCGGGCCATTTAATGCTCGCGGTCGCGGATGTAATTTCGCGTCGCGGGCGCGCCTTTTAGGCGCCGCAACCGCGCGCGTAGTGGGCGGCGTGGGCGGGCGGATGTGACCGCCCGCCACGGCCCTCTTGTTCTACGCCGTGATGATGGCCCGTGAGAGGTTGCGCGGCCGCCGCGGTCGTGGTGGGGCCCGTCCGTCGGCGAGAGAATATTCCTCTCCGGTTAATGCGCGCGGGGCGCACGCTCGGAGAGCACGCCCGCGCCCTTTAAATCCGATGAGGGGGCGACGGCGGTTTTTACCTTAGCATTCGCCATTCCGCTCCTCGCACTCCCGGCCCCCGAGTCGTTTTGGCCATCGCATCTTTCTCCTCTCGAAGCTCTTCTTGTTCCTTGTGCTTCGCTTCCTCGCCCGCTCGCATGGCGCCCCGGCGGCCTCTCATCATCATCGACCCGTTCTTGTGGGGAGCGCTCGTCGGTGACGCGGGCGGCCCCGGGGCCGGTTGGTAACCGCCGGCCGGTGGCGGCGAATGAGGATGGACGGCCGGCCGAGTGGATCGTGCCGCCGGCAAGGCACCACTAGCCCAACCCCCCGAGTGGCTACGTGGTCAGCTTCATCCGCTTCCACGAGCGGGGCTTCATGGCGCCGCGAGCCGTTTCATGCGGGCTCTCTTGCCTCCACTAAGGCGTGGAGCTCCACAACTTCGCGCCGAACGCGATCTCGCAGGCGGCCACGTTCGTCGGCGTTTGCGAGGGCTTTACGGGGATCCCCGGTGGGCGGGATCTCTGGATTCACCTGTTCCGCGGGGAGCTGTTCACGTTGTCGACGTCGGAGCGAGAGGACCCGCCGCGCGGTGCGCGCGCCGGCGGTCCGTCGCTCGCCTTGCGGGGCCGGCGCAAGGACGACTACATCCCCTGCACGATGACGACCAATAATGCAGGCTGGGAGCGGGGGTGGTTCTACCTCCGCAACGATGAACACGGCCTCCCCCCTTACACTGGCCTGGTGCTCCGGGAGAGGCCAACCTCCTGGCAGCACGGGGTGTCCCCGCCCCAACACCAGAGGCGGTTGGATTCGCTCCTGACCGCGCTGAGAGATCTAGCGGGCCGCGGGGCCGACCGCGGAAGTCGTTCTCGCGCACCTCCACCACCGGCGGATCGTCCCCCGATGGAGAGGCCGCTCCGCATCTTTGAGATGACCGAGACGGCGGACCCCGTCGCGTTGGCGAGGTCGCGGACGCCGCGAGTCCCCCTCCGCGGGATTACGCGGCTACCCCGGCACGGAGCGCCGTCGACCCCAAGTCCATGCGCACCGACGGGTCCTTGTGGGATCTTGAGATGTTGCCCACCGGCCGCTGGTGAGTGGGGTTCTTGATTTCGTTTCGATTTTGTCGGTTCCCGGGTTGTTGACACTTTTCAATGTTTTGTCTGCAGCTGGTGAGCGTGAGCGCCGCGAAGTCTGTGCCGCCCACTCCCCGCTCTCGCGCACTCGCGCGCGGCGCGGCGGCGCGAGCGAGTGGCTCGCAAGAGGGAGCGCGCGACACGACACGGGGAGCGCCGCGAGCGGAGGAGCGAGGAGTACCGGTTGCGCAAGCGACATGGGCTCTCCTCGCCAAGGACCGAGGAGTACTCGTCATCGGACGAGGAGGACGAAGAGGAGGAAGAGGAGAGGGGGCGGGGGCCTCCCCGATAGGTGGGAGCTCGCACCCCCGTCACCGGAGCCGGCTTCGGTGACGGGGGAGCGCATCGCCGGGGCGGGCGCGGAGGGCGCCCGCCGCCGGGCAAGCGGCGGCCGGGAGGGGCGCGGGCCGCGGGGGGCGCCGGCGCGCGCCCCGCAGGTGCGCACGGGCGACGCGCCCACGCGCGGGCGAGGCCCGCGCTCGCGGTGGAGGCGGCCGGAGGTGCGGCGGCGGCCGTGCCGGCCTCGCCCGCATCGTCGGTCGGGGCCTCGAGGAAGAGGAAGCGCGCCTTCTCCTCTTCGTGGTGAGGGATTTGTCCTCTCGAGAAGTTGCATGCCTAATAGGTAGGGATTTGACGGTTTTCATGTATTTGCGCGGGGGTGGTGCCAAGCGTGCCTCCCCTTGCGCCGGCCAAGGTGTTGAGGACGGATGCGTCCATCCCCACCCGACGGCGCTCATTGAGGGCGCCGCGAGCGGGGGAGCGAGCGCGGTGGTGGCGGCGGGCAAGAGCTCGCGGAGTGCGGGCCGAGGCCTCGAGGCCACGGCCGGCGGTTTCGCTGTGGCGCCACGGCCCGGCGGCCGTCGAGGGGCGGCGAGGCACCGGTCGTGGTGGAGGCGCGGCGGGCGACGGCGCGTGGAGGCGGCGCGGCCGGAGGTGGGGGCGCGGCCAACGGCGCCGGTTGCGGCGGTGTTGCCGGCGGCGTCGCCGTGGAGGGCCATCCGGCGCCCGCGGCCGGCCGAGGCGCGTCCGGAGGTGGCGGCCGCGGCGCTTGCGGCGGGAGCCCGCGGCCACGGGGGGCACGGACGGAGGCGACGGTGGGGGCGCGGCCGGTGCCGTGCTCGCCGGCGGCTCCTAGGCGGTGGGCGTGGAGATCCCGGACGACGACTCCCTACCGCCGGGTGCGACCGGTGGGTAAGCTTCCCCACGCCGTCCCCCGAGCCCCGGGAGGAGGGGGCGCTCGTGACGCGGTGGGTCGGCCACATGGTGGCCGGAGGCCGAGGACAAGGTGTCGAGGCCTCTTCCTCCCGCGCCGGCCACCCCGCTTCGGGAGGGGGCGCGTCGACGCTCCGCCCGCCTTCGCCGACGCTCAAGAGGAGCAGCGGCGTGGGAGGAACTCCGTGACCATGGTGCCGCGCTCAACCGGGCGTTGAACGAGGCGGCGCGGATCCATGGCGGCCGGCGTGGCGCGTCTTTCGGGTGAGGCACCGTTGTCTAGTTCTTTTGATTTCGTCGTCTTCATGTTTGTTCCCGGCGGTGCGACGCTCACCGAGGTTCGGTTTGTTGGCGGCGGGAGCTCGAGCATCGTGCCCGCAACAAGTATGGCGCCTTTGACGAGATGAGCGCCGAGCTCCGCCGTCTCCGGGGAGCGAGGGTGACGCCTTCGTCTCGCTCGCGGAGGCCCCGAGGACGCCGGACGGTGGGCCGTCGTGCGGGCGAGGAGGCCCGCGCGACCGGCTCCGGGGGAGTGCGAAAGGGAGGCCCCGGCGCGCCCCTCCACCCTCGAGCGGATTTGCACGACCCTCATCGAGCGGGATGAGGCGGCGCGGCAAGCGCGGGGGGGACACGGAGAGGATGCGCACCCGGCGACCAAGCGGGAGGCGGAGGTGGGCGCCGTCCGCGGCGACAACCCGGAGCTCCATTCGTTGCTCGGGGGTCGCGAGGCCCCGGCGAGTCGGGGCCGAGGAGCGAGCGCGCGCGGCCGAGCGGAGAAGGACAAGGAGGCCGACGAGGCGAAGGCCACCCTCGACGCCAAGGTTGCGGCACTCGCCATCGCGGAGGACCGGCTCCGCAAGAGCGTACCGCCCGCCGGGGGGGCGAGGGGCGACTCCGGCGGGGAGCGGGCCGCTCTTGCCGACGCCGGTCGGCGCTCGAGCGGGAGCGCATCGCTCGCGAGGCGGCGCAGAAGTCGCTGGAGGAGCGGAACGCGGAGTTCTCGAAGCTCCGGGAGCGAGGCCCTCAAGGAGCGAGAGCGACATCGTCAATAGCCTTCGGCGGGCGGTCGAGGGGCGAGCGCCGCGCCCTCGAGGTGGAGAGGGAGCGAGGTCGAAGGTAGGTCACCTTGTCGTCTTTTGTTTTGCTGATTTTCCCTTAGAGGGTTCGTTCCCTTTTGTTATTTTTCTCTTGCCGGCAACGTTCGGGCTGCGCACCGCGCCGGGGCACTCGGCCCGACCGGGCCGAGGCGGCTGCGAGGCCTCCTACGACTCCTCCGAGCGGAGCCGCCGGAGTTGCGCTCGCGGCCCTCGAGACCCGCCGGGCCGTGGAGGAGGGCGAGGCGCGGAGGATGGGAGCTCGGCGGCCGGCCGCCCGCGCGCCCTTGGCGGGCACGTCTCCGGGCGCATGCGCGGGCTGCGCACCTCGGCGTCCGAAGGCCCTCGGGGTGGTGCGATCTCATTATGAGATCAACTTCGAGGCCGTGGCGGAGGGCTACATCGTCCCCGAGGGCGTTGAGGACGAGGTGGCGATGGAGCGCGTGGACGCGTTAGCTGCTGACGCCGCCGAGGCGCTCGCCGAAGCCTTCGAGGAGTTTCTGTTCCCGGATGCCACCGACGCAGATGCTCCGCTAGCCTGAAGATTGCTGGGCGCCAAGCCCTTTTTATTTGTGTGTTAGTGTATGGGCCGCATGGCCATGTAAATGAACAGATCATTTGGTTTCAAACGTTTGTGAAAGCGAAATGGTGTCCTCTATTTTATTGCAGGTTGTTTTGTTTCTCCTTCTTCCGAGTAAATTCGAGTTGGGGAAGTTCGATTTTCGCGAGCCGCCCGTTGGGCCGGAGGCAAGAGAGAAGGGTCGTATCCTTGCGGAGGCGTAGGCTATCTCGACTCGCGTGTCCTTTCCGCTAGGCCGCCGGCCCCTGTTCAAATTTTGCTCGAGGCCGAAGTCGAACCGTACTTAGCGCGCGTGGATTTTTGCGAAAAAATGGGACCATTTTGGGGGGGGGGGGCACCGTAGTAGCCCCGAGGGTGACTTGGGTTTCGGGGGAAAGCCGAGTTGCCCTTTTTATTGAAGCTCGGTGATGTTTACATGGTCGTCGCCAAGCGGGGTGTTGGGCACGTGATTTACAACAAAAGACTTGGAAATCCTAGCTAGGGATAGAAGCAACGTAGGCGTTGGATGTTCCAAGCGTTGGTGAGTTCCTCGCCATCCTCGTTGGCTAGCTTGTATGTGCTGGGCTTGAGCACCTTCACCACGACGTAGGGTCCCTCCCACAGAGGCGATAGGTTGTGGCGTCCTCGATTGTCTTGGCGTAGCCTTAGGACCAAATCCCCCTCGCTGAAGTCCCGCCGGCGTATCTTCCGTGCACGGTAGCGCCTGTGTTGACGGTTAATAATTGTATCAAAGTTCGTTCGTGACTCGCAAGCGTACAAGTCTCCCGTCGTAGTCAAGGGACCCTTCTTCCCTCGAGTGGTGAACCCAAGGTATCGAATCCGTGGAACAAATGTGTGACGCAAGACTTAATCTATTAAAGCCAAGTAATCTTCAATAATCGATAAAAGACCTAATGCATCTAAGTAAAAGACACAAAACAGATCTAATCTACTAAAAACCGGAGAAAACAAAGTAAGATTGGGTAGATAAACCGATCTAGAGGGATCGGGGTAAGCCTTTTGTTGAAGTTCCAAGCAAAAGAAGAAGTAGCAAATCGAATCTTAATAAAAGCCTCTTTAAATCGTGGTTTCCCGTCCAAATCCGAAAACATCCGCCTTTCGAGACCCCCGTTCGTCACAACGTATCCCTATTCATGCGGGGAGCTTAGGGCGAGTCAAAAGACAAGTCGAGATTCTTTCGGAAGATCCGGCGTGTACCTCTAGCCACCGCGGCTACAAGAACACCCTATGTAATCTATCTCGAGAATAGAATTGAAATAAGCAAAGCCGACCGAAAAACGAAATCTTCGAGGAAACACTTGATCGGCGAGAAAAGATTCAACTTGATAATTCAACTATAACAATGATACATACACAAGATCACCACCGGGATCCTTCCTTGATCTTGCTTCTAGCTCGGGAACTCCGACGTGGTCTTCCTTGCAAGGTTCCCACGTCGGCTAGGGGAACCCTAGTCAACTAGCTCGACCCTCTCCTCTCCTAGATGGTGTCCCTCTCTTCTCTGCTTCTCGGCGGCCGAAGACGAAATCTTCTCTCCGTGGCTCTCGGTCAGGGGACTATAAATAGCCCGATTGGCGGCTAGGGCAAAGGGCGACGGTTTTGGGCCCAAAATGGGCACGGGCCGACCGGGCCCGGGCCGGCGGCACGGGCCCATTTAGGCCCAGCCGTGGGCTCCTTTGCCCGAGGTCGGTTCCCTTGCTTCCTGGATGCTTCCCCCTTCTGCATGTAGGTCCATGTCGTCGGTTTCTCTCCGAATTGGACTCAACTCCTTGTCTTGCAAGATTCAGCACTTTTCTGGTCAGGTCCCTGGAGTTTGTCGTCTTCTCGGATCAAGTCCCCAGCTTCTTGGAGTTAATTTTGCTTCATTGCATGACTTGTTCAGGGCTTTAAGATCTTGTCATGAAGTGCTTGATGAACTTATCCCGAAAGTCTTGCATTCAACACTAAATCCCTGCATAAACATTAAACTCCAAAAACGACATGCACACGTGAACTTGTTATACCACGGGGGTTAGTACCAATGGATAAGGTATAAAACTAATGCCAACACCGAAGGTAAACTCATGGCTAGGTTGACGGATTTTCACCGTCAACATCTCCCCCATGCTTAAACCTTGCTCGTCCTCGAGTAAGCCTTCGATGGATATCATCATTGCTAAACAATGTTTAAACTTTGCACTTGATTACACATGAGAAAACATAATGCTCTCAAAATTTTAATTCATTAAAGTTCCATAATGCACTAGCCTTAATCTCTACGGAGGGTAGATTCTCATTAAGCTTATCCCACAAGTATTAACATGCTCACAAAGTTTTAAATAGATCTCACAATTTTTGAAATAAAGAACGAGATAAAGAAAAACTAAACCGGATTCACAAATTTAAATCATCTCGTGTATTGCTCATAAACTCTCATCTCACTTGTCTCTCAAGCCTATATATTCTACTCCTTTCCCTCTCATATATATGTGGTAGGCTTTTATATGGAGCTTTGGGAAAGTTTAGTCCTAACAAGATTTTATAAATGAGGTGTTGTCAAAACAAGACAAGCTTCTCATGGTCTTACCGAGACTCGTCAAAAAGGTCATTGGAAAATAATGTTAAATCAAGGAGGGGAAAGAGAAAAATACCCACACTTTAGATAAGTGGACATGTGCAAATGGCAAAGAGTGATCCCGAGGCACAAAGAAGTCCTCGTTATCGGATTGCACATGGTTGGAAAATGAGAATGGATCTTTTTAACTTGAAGCCTTGAATGCACTCTTAGAGAACCGGGGAGTTCACTTTACGCACATATATATTTTTTCTGTTTCTCATATTTCTCATTCTTTTCTTTCTTTCTTTCTTTCTTTCTTTCTTATATATATATATATATTTTTCTTTCTTCACCTTGGAAGTCACGTACATCGCCGAATTTTTTCTTTCATCATTATATATATATATATTTTTTAAAATACTCCCTTTTAAACTCTAAAACTGCACCGTACCTACCTCCTCCCCCATGCTTAGACGTTGCTCGTCCTCGAGCAAAGAGGCGAAAAATAAGGTAGGTACCGGAGATATTTTTCCTTGGAGAGATACTTGAAATCTTCAACGTTGGCACCGTCTTGCGATCTTCCTTGAATTGATGATCCATTCTCAATGATAGGTTGTGGTCAAGGAGGTAATCACAAAAGATGATATTTGGTTCAAGGGTGGATATCCGGCGAAGTTTGTGAAATCACCGATGCGGGGATACACAATGCACGGATAAAAGGCTAGCAAAAAGATAGATACGCAAAAACGGAATGACCGGCTTCTTAGTCTCGGGCCGGAGAAATCATGGCCTGCAATAACGCACTCAAAAATAAATCTTGTACACTAAGGTTTATGCACTCAAATATATATAAGGCTTTGGATAGGTTGAGCAACACACAAGTGATATTTGTGACAAGGTTAGCAATATTTTTGAGCATAAAAGACATCTTTAATCTATTCATAACTTGAGAGCACATAAAACACTATGGGCCTTTATTTTAATCATAACCTCCGCTGAAAATTAAGCTAGCATTTAAATAAATTCAGATCTGTATTTTTAAGAGAGCACTAGCTTAAACATGCATAAATCAATTACAAAGATGAACAAAGCTGCAATTTTAATCATATATCATCATGGCACGAATTTTGTAACTTTTCCAATGATAAAATCAAGGTGGTGTCTTTATTAATGGTGACATCAAGTTGAAATACATACTGAAAATAAACAAACATGCTTGCTGAAATTTAAATAAAAACAGAAAAATACTACGCAAACACACATAAGCAAAAGCTGAAAATTACGAGAGAAATAGAAAAGAAAAGAAAACTAAAGTTCCTAATTCTTCTAGTCCTTCGCCGGTGGTTGATGTTGATAGTCTTGATAATAATACCCTTGCTCATAATATGGTTGGACGCTTCCTCCGTCGAATTGATTTGGCTCCACAAGGTGAAGGCGTCCAAGTTCAAAGGCAATATTTGCGTTGCCTTCACCGAGTTGGGCTGCGTTAGATTGGATGGCTGCGATGTTTTGAGCATTTCTTGCAGCATACCCTCCAATAATGGCCATGCTTTGTTGTGGTGGGGATGATGAGCGTAGGACTCCGCGAAGTTAGCGTTGGGCACAACATAATTTTGTGGGGGTACCGGTGCACCACCCCCCCATGCTTGTTGTTGAGACCCTCCGTAATAACTTGGCGGAGGAGGAACTCCGCCGAATGGTTGCACATTGGGTTGTGCTCCACTCGCTTGTGCGGAGGATGTTCCCTCCTCTACGATTCTTCCTCTTTTGTTCTTCCTTGCAGGGACAAGTAGTCCCTCTTCCAACCAATCTTCCCTTCCTTCGGTGAAAAGCCTAAGCCTCTCATTCGGAAGGGGTAGGTTTACAACGGCCAATCGATAACCTCCTCTCTCATCTCCACTAATGTACTTGCCTTGTCGCAAGTATTCAAAACCGAGAGAGGTACCACGCAAAAGGTGAGCGGGGTTTCTTGCGATCCCCGGCCGCAGGGAAAAGGCCAACATGGAGAGGTAACACCCCGAACCAATATTACCAGCCCCCGATGTTGCTTCACAACACCAACGGTTGATCATGAGGTAAGAGGGGTCAATTGGCTGCCTGGCAATTAAAGCCGAGTATAGCCAATTCAACTCCGTGTCGGTCACCTTTGTTTCCCTCATCCTCCCCAATACCCTCTTGCACATCCAAGAGTGAAATATCCGGATAATGGGGTTGCGGATGCAATTGCGTTGTTGATGGGCATCTCCGGAGATCATGCCCCAAAATTCCGCCAACATGCCGGGTGGCACGTCAACTTTCTCCGGAGCTCCCTTGTGGAATCCAAGCAGCTCCCTTACGTGCTCGTAGGGAACCACTTGCTCGATTCCCTCCAAACGGAATGACAAGCTTTGCACCCCATCATCATCAACGATGGGTGCAATAGTCATTAATATTTCCAAGGCGTAACCCAAGTGGGTGTCCACCGATATTCCGTTGGAGAACTGAACCCACCCGAGGTGCCCCAACATGTAGTATATGTCGGTGCAAAAACCCAAGGTGTAGAGTGCTTGGTCGTCGAACTCGACGTTTGGCACAAGCCTCTTCTCAAGATTGGCGAGCCTCTCCTCCTCCGCCGCCGACAAGATGATGAAGCCGTACGAAGATTGTGTCGGGGTGTAAGGAGGTGGTGCGGTTGAGCGAGTCGATCGTCGTGGTGGCGCGGGCTGCTCCTCCGTGTGCCCACGAGGTTCGGTGAACCTCATGGAAGTGCTTCTCGCAGCCCTCATACCACCAAGGAGGAGAGCGTCGTTCCTCCTCGGTGGTGCCGTGTCCGTCTCCATGCTCTGGGGAGACTCGGAAACCGAGTGCCTCCTCGAAGACATGGTTGATGACGGCTTGGACGACGATGAACTCTTCTTCTTAGAGAAGAGACTTGTGGTCTTCTTCCACATGTTTCTTTGCACTCTTTCTTCAACTAAAAATCCGGGTTGCAACCGGTAAACTAGGCACTTAAACTCTTTGCTTCGGATGTGGACTTTGAGTGGATTAAGGATGTGGATTTTTCTTGAGCTTTCAAGCTTGGGATGGTTGGCTAAGTCTACGGAGGTTCGAGCACACAAACTTGAACACACAAACAAGGGAAGGAGAGGGAAGCTTGCTGCGAGAAGACGGGCGCGGGGGGCTGCATTTATAGGGCGGGCCGGCCGGCTGGGCCGGCCGGCCCGGGGGTCTTCCACCTCCTCCTCGGCGCGTCTTTCTCCCGGCACGATCATTTCGCCTCGCAACTTTCCTGCCCGCGTGCTCCACGAGTTGCACCACCCAAACGTTCTCGTCCACTCCTTTTCTTGAATTATTGGTCCTCCCACTTGATGCTCCATGCTTTGGGTCATGTCCATGCTCCCTAGCTCCACTTGCTTCACATGCCACCATGAAAATCCTGCAAAGTTGATGCTTGCTGCCCACCATGCTTGTCCTTTGCATGTGGAATTGGTGAAAGTTGATAAAAGGGGATCCAATGGTGCATGCATGATTAATTCAAACTAGTTGCCTCCATTTAGGTGTGTTTAAGGTTAAGCACTCCTCTAATTCGAAATTTAAAATATTTTTCAGAGCCATGCAAGAGCTCAAGCATAATTTTAGAGAAGTTTTTAAACCATTAAAAACAAATGTAAGTCGAAAATATTTTTCGACTACGTCGATTTTGGTCACACCGGTAAAGTTTGCTTTCATCGGTTGAGAGCGAACGTTTTCCCGGCTTGATCATGGGGGCATAGGTTTAGGTTCTAATTTTGGCTAAATAAGAAAGATTTTGAATAAAACAAAATTAGAATAGGCTTAGAAAAATTCTAATCCTAGAGAAACCAAGGATAAAAATTTTTTAAAACCAACCAAAAGCTGATTTCTAGGTTCACGCGAGTACTACCACGTGCTGAATTTTATTAACACTTAAACATAAATCGTGGCTCTACTCGTGTGGTTTTAGCATGAAAAACAAGTCAACCTCAGCACCATAATGAGGGTGAAAGGTTGAGTTAAGGTTCTGAAATTATTTGGTTGAGGGGTTTCTCGAAAAGAAAAGAATCAAACAAGCACATAGGAGGGTTCATGCAAAGGGTTTATGATAAAGCAAACAATCAATCAAGAATTATGTCTCTAATATTGTTCAACCACTTCTAAGTCTAATGTCTTTGCGTAGTAAAATTCAAAAACTAAATTATTAAAAATACTCGAAAAACCTAGAATCGGGTTGTCCTCCCGGTAGCTTATTCTTGACTCGACGAAACGGGTTGCCTCCCGCCTAGCGCTTCGTTTATAGTCTATAGCTAGACTTCTTCACTTGATTACTCCGGATCAACGCTCTTTACGGGCGTTGCAATCTTGGGTACCCACTTCCGCACCATCTTGGGCGCGGGCTTGTCTTTTGGCTTGGGCGGCTTAGTCATTTTTTTGGTCTTCACAGGCGGCTTCTCTTCCTTTGTCTTGACGGATGCAACATCTTCTTTAATTTTCGTTACGTTCACTTTTTTCGGCTCCTTCTTCTTTTTCAGACCCTCCATTTGTTTTGGTTCTCCCTTCACTCCAATCATGTTGCATGCCTCAATCCTTGGACGGAACTTGAAGGAACTCCTTTCTCCATTGATATCGAACATGATCTCCCCCTTGCCAACATCAATAGTAGCTCCCACGGTCTTGAGGAACGGCCTCCCTAGGATGAGCGGCGGCTTCTCCCTCTCTCCCATCTCGAGCACAACGAAGTCGACGGGGATGAAGTGGTGTCCAATCTTCACGGGTACATCTTCGGCAATGCCCAAGGGATAGCGAATGGAGTTGTCACCCAACTCCAAACATATTCCCGTAGGCTCCATTGGTAGGCGTAACTTCTCGAACACATCCCTCGGCATGACACTCACACTAGCTCCAAGGTCGCATAACGCCTTCTCGAAGTTGAAAGAACCAACCGAACATGGAATTGTAGGGCACCGGGGTCTTTTTGCTTCTCTAGCCCATAAGCAATAGCTGCACTACACTCCTCGGACATCTTGACATGATCTACCCCGAGTGTTGCTATCTCATATTTATTTGCAAGTATATCTTTAAAGTAACGAGAATATGTAGGTACTTGTAGGGCATCTAGTAATGGCATGTTGATGCTAAGTCTACGCACAACTTCCACAAACTTCTCAAAGTGGTTGTCAAGTTTACCTCGGAAGTAGCGTGGCTTGAGTTGCGGTATCCTCGTGTCATCCTCCGGCATCTCGAATTCGGGTTCCTCGGTGACGATCCCCGTAACCTTCTCTTTAGCAGCTCCTTCCACCTCGGTGGATGGTTTAAGCTTCCTTGCTCCCGCGGAACGTTCCGGATCTTCGGTCTCCTTCCCCGAACGCGTTTGAATGGCCTTCGCCGATTCGGGACATTTGGGTTGTCCCGGAAGCTTCCCTTCATCATTAGTGAGGCGCCCCGCAAGTTGTCCAACTTGCGTCTCGAGCATCTTCATCATGTTGAGCACTTGATGATTGGAACTTCCGACCTCCGTCACTTTGCTATCGATGTTCTCCAACACCTTGTCTATGGTCTTGAACTTGGTGACGGTGTCCTTGTTGATCTTAGCTTGCTCATCCATGAACTCCTTCAATTGTATCCGAAGCGGAACCGCGTTAGGAATAGATGAGCTTGCATTAAATTGAGGCCTACCTTGCCCGTAGCGGAAGTTCGGCAATTCCCCCTTCCTCATGTAGTCGAGCACTTTGGCTTCCTCGGACAATCTTTGCGGACATGGCCATACTCTCCACATTCTTCGCATGTGGACCTTGCTTCGGCGGCCTTCAAGTCTTGAGCCTCTTTCTTTTCTATCTCCATCTTCTCCAACCTCCTCATGAGCGAGTCGATCTTGCCTTCAAGTATGTCTTCCTTCTCCACTTGCAAGACTCCTTTGACGTTCCCCATGGGTTGAGCGGGGTGTAGGCGCCGGATGACGCCCACGTGTCATTATCCGCGACCTTCTTGAATAGCGTGAAAGCTTCCGTCGGTGTAAGCTCGATGATAGATCCTCCCGCTGATGCATCGATGATCGTCCTTGACGCCATGGTGAGTCCTTGATAGAACTTTTGCACGAGGTCTTCTTTCGGGAACTTGTGATGTGGAACCGCCGGGTGTACTCGTTGAAGCGCTCGAATGCCTCCGAGATAGTTTCTGTAGGATATTGAACAAAGGTGGCAATCTTATTACGCAAACTTTGAGTTTTACCGGTGAGTAGTATTCCTTCATGAAAGCCTTCATCAACGTGTTCCAATTTTGCACCGTCTCCGCCGGTTGAGAGTGGAACCATTGCAAAGCCTTCCCGAGTAGTGAAAACGGAAAAAGCCTTGCCCTCATTTGGTCTTGAGTCACCCCATCCATGTTGAAAGTCGACATAGTTGAATGAATGCTTGGAGGTGAAGGTTCGGATCCTCTTTGCCGGTGAAGGGTGAATGTTGCACCATGTGGATTGTTGAGGTCTTGATCTCGAACGGTCTTCCGATCTCCTCGAGGTTCAAGATTGGTAGGTCGATGATGTCTGGGGTGCATAGCTCCCCAATCTTGCGTTCTTCCGGTGGTTGGTCACCCATTGGTGGACGTCGGTTCTCCCGCGGACTTTGAGGTGGTGAATTCTCCGGAGATTCCTGCGATCCTTTGTCTTCCGACTCCGAATCTACAAAATCCAGCTTTTTAGCTTGATGTGCTTCGCGTCTCCTTAGCACTTGTAAAGTTTTTCTGGATCATCCACAAAATTATTGGGTTTGTTGGAGAGGTAGCCGTCCATCTCCTGTTAGGGTTAGCAATAAACAAAGTATGCAAAAAAAACTAGAAAACAAAACAAATCTATAAAGACTAGAGTTAGACAAACTAGATTAGATGTATTTTGAGGATGATCAAAATTTAATAGATGCAAAAATAAAACAAAATCAGTACTGAAAATTACAAAAAAAGCAATAAAAAATCAAATCTTGATCACTTGTTCCCCGGCAACGGCGCCAGAAAAAGGGGCTTGTTGACGGTTAATAATTGTATCAAAGTTCGTTCGTGACTCGCAAGCGTACAAGTCTCCCGTCGTAGTCAAGGGACCCTTCTTCCCTCGAGTGGTGAACCCAAGGTATCGAATCCGTGGAACAAATGTGTGACGCAAGACTTAATCTATTAAAGCCAAGTAATCTTCAATAATCGATAAAAGACCTAATGCATCTAAGTAAAAGACACAAAACAGATCTAATCTACTAAAAACCGGAGAAAACAAAGTAAGATTGGGTAGATAAACCGATCTAGAGGGATCGGGGTAAGCCTTTTGTTGAAGTTCCAAGCAAAAGAAGAAGTAGCAAATCGAATCTTAATAAAAGCCTCTTTAAATCGTGGTTTCCCGTCCAAATCCGAAAACATCCGCCTTTCGAGACCCCGTTCGTCACAACGTATCCCTATTCATGCGGGGAGCTTAGGGCGAGTCAAAAGACAAGTCGAGATTTTTTCGGAAGATCCGGCGTGTACCTCTAGCCACCGCGGCTACAAGAACACCCTATGTAATCTATCTCGAGAATAGAATTGAAATAAGCAAAGCCGATCGAAAAACGAAATCTTCGAGGAAACACTTGATCGGCGAGAAAAGATTCAACTTGATAATTCAACTATAACAATGATACATACACAAGATCACCACCGGGATCCTTCCTTGATCTTGCTTCTAGCTCGGGAACTCCGACGTGGTCTTCCTTGCAAGGTTCCCACGTCGGCTAGGGGAACCCTAGTCAACTAGCTCGACCCTCTCCTCTCCTAGATGGTGTCCCTCTCTTCTCTGCTTCTCGGCGGCCGAAGACGAAATCTTCTCTCCGTGGCTCTCGGTCGGGAGACTATAAATAGCCCGATTGGCGGCTAGGGCAAAGGGCGACGGTTTTGGGCCCAAAATGGGCCTGGGCCGACCGGACTGGGCCGGCCGGCCCGGGCCCATTTAGGCCCCGGCCGCGGGCTCCTTTGCCCGAGGTCGGTTCCCTTGCTTCCTGGATGCTTCCCCCTTCGCATGTAGGTCCATGTCGTCGGTTTCTCTCCGAATTGGACTCAACTCCTTGTCTTGCAAGATTCGGCACTTTTCACGGTCGGGTCCCTGGAGTTTGTCGTCTTCTCGGATCAAGTCCCCGGCTTCTTGGAGTTAATTTTGCTTCATTGCATGACTTGTTCAGGGCTTCAAGGTCTTGTCATGAAGTGCTTGATGAACTTATCCCGAAAGTCTTGCATTCAACACTAAATCCCTGCATAAACATTAAACTCCAAAAACGACATGCACACGTGAACTTGTTATACCACGGGGGTTAGTACCAATGGATAAGGTATAAAACTAATGCCAACACCGAAGGTAAACTCATGGCTAGGTTGACGGATTTTCACCGTCAACGACCGAGGGACCGCCGGTATCTTGCGGAGTGCATTAAGGCCACAAGGCACGCTTCATCCAGCTCTGGTCCCGGAGAGTCCTCGCGGGCTCGGCCGGTTGGCATCCTCGTCATAGCCTAGTACCCCGGGTGATCCATATTCTAAGTCCGTGGGGAGGACGGCCTCCACGCCATGGACTAGAAAAAGCGGGGTGAACCCGGTGGCTCTTCTTGGGGTGGTCCTTAGGCTCCACACGACCGCGAGCAATTCCCGGAGCCATTTTCGACCGGACTTATTCAGGCGGTTGAAAATTCGGGTTTAAGGCCTTGTAGGATCATGCCATTGGCACGTTCTACTTGGCCGTTGGTCTGTGGGTGTGCCACAGCTGCCCAGTCCACACGGATGTGGAATTTGTCACAAAACTCCAGGAATTTCCTGCCCGTGAACTAGGACCCGTTGTCGGTGATGATGGAGTTCGGCACTCCAAAACGATGGACGATGTCAGTGAAGAATGTCACTGCCTGTTCCGCCCTGAGATTCGTAATGGGGCGTACCTCTACCCACTTGGAAAATTTGTCGATTGCGACCAGCAAGTGGGTGAAGCCCCCGGGCGCCTTTCGCAAGGGCCCGACAATGTCCAGCCCCCACACGGCGAAAGGCCATGTGATGGGGATGGTGCGCGGGACGTGGGAAGGGAGGTTGGATTTGCGGGCGTAGAATTGGCACCCCTCGCGAGTGCGTACGATCTCGGCGGCATTCGCGACCGCAGGTGGGCCGGTAAAAGCCCCTCGTGGAACGCATTTCCTACGAGGGTGCGGGGCGCGGCGTGGTGGCCGCAGACGCCCGCGTGAATGTCCCGGAGGAGCTCGCGCCCCTCGGGGATGGGCACGCATCAGCTTGGCGGGGATGCGGAAGCGGCGCGCTTGTACAGCTCGCCGTCGACGAGGGCAAAAGACTTGGCCATCCTGGCGCTGCGCCTGGCTTCAGACCGGTCCGAGGGGAGTTCCCCTCGGGCCATCCAGGCGATATACTTGTCGCACCAATCTGCCCTGATGGGGGCTGGCTCGACATCCATTACTTTGGCCTCGTCGGCGCCGTACCCCTCGTGGAGGGAGAGCACGTACGCCTCGTTCGAGGGGTCCTCATCCATGGGCTCGCGCCCGCCGGATTCGAGGGAGCCACCGAGGGTTCCGTGTGGTTTGAGGGGTGCGGCTTGAGGGTGACGGAGGGCTGGGTGACATCTCGGGCAAAAACGTTCGGGGGGACGGTGATCCGCCCGGACGCGATCTTTGCCAGCTCGTCCGCCCGCTCATTGTACCGGTGGGGCACGTGATTGAGCTCGATGCCGTAGAACTTGTCCTCGAGGGCTCGCACGGCCTTGCAGTATGCTTCCATCTTATCATCGTGGCGGCTCGCATTTTTCATGACTTGGTCGGTCACGAGCCGCGAATCCCCCCGTACGTCGAGGCGCTTGACGCCTATCTCGATGGCGATCTTGAGGCCGCGAGAGAAGGGCCTCGTACTCGGCCATGTTGTTCGACGCGGGGAAGTGGAGACGTATCGCATACCGCATGTGTTCCCCGAGGGGTGACACGAAGAGCGAGCCCGCGCCCGCCCCGGTCTTCATCACCGAGCCGTCGAAATACGAGTCCGGCACTCGCCCGGATCCGCGGTGGTGGCGGTTGCGTGTCCGTTCACTCGGCGACGAAATCCGCCGAGGATGCGGGACTTGATGGCCTTGCGCGGGGCGTAGGCGAGTGTTTCGCCCATCGGCTCCACCGACCACTTGGCAATTCCGCCCGCCGCGTCGGATTGCGGATGATCTCCCCCCGGCGGGAAGGAGGAGACCACCGTGACGGGGGTGGGCCTCGAAGTAGTGGCGAAGTTTGCGCCTCGCAAGGACCGCCGCGTACGGCAGCCTCTCGGACTTGAGGGTAGCGTGTCTTGGTGTCGGACAAGACTTCGCCGATGTAGTACACCGGCCGCCGGACCGGTAGGGGCGTGACCTTCCTCCGCTCGCTCTACCACGATCACGGCGGCCGACCACCCGGGTGGTCGCGGCCACGTAGAGTTGCGAGAGGTTCGCCGTCCCCGCGGTGGTGTGAGGATCGGGGCGTGAGTCAAGGACTCCTTCGCCTTGTCGAGCGCCTCCGGGCCTCGGTGGTCAAGGAGAAGTGCTCGTGCTTCTTGAGGCGGTAGAGGGGCAAGCCTTTTTCGCCAAGCCGAGCGATGAAGCGGCTCAAGGCGGCAAGGCACCCCGGCACCTTTTGTACCCCTTTGAGGTCTTGGATTGGACCCATTCACTCGAGGGCCACAACCTTTTCGGGGTTGGCCTCGATGCCCTCGCCGGGAGACTATGTATCCTAGAAGCATGCCCCGCGGCACACCAAAGACACATTTTTCGGGGTTCAATTTTACCCCGTTGGCCCGCAGAGCGGCCCAACGCGATGCCGAGATCGCCAACCGGGTTGTCCGCCTTCCGGTTTTCACGACGATGTCATCTACATACACCTCGACGATCCGCCCGATGTGGTCTCCGAAAACGTCCCGCATGCGGTGTTGGTACGTTGCGCCCGCGTTCGGAGGCCGAACGACATCGTGACGTAGCAAAACATCCCGAACGGCGTGATGAATGAAGTCGCGAGCTGGTCGGACTCCTTCATCTTGATTTTGTGGTACCCGGAGTAGGCATCAAGGAAGCAAAGTAGCTCACACCCGGCGGTCAAATCAACAATTTGATCGATACGTGGCAAAGAAAAAGGAACTTTGGGACATGCTTTATTAAGAGCGGTGTAGTCTATACACATCCTCCACTTCCCGTTCTTTTTCTTTACTAGTACGAGATTGGCTAGCCACGTAGGGTGGAATACTTCCTTGATGAACCCGGCCTCGAGAAGCTTCCGCAGCTCCGCTCCGATTGCCCGCCGCCGCTCCTCGTCGAAGCGGTGGAGCCGTTGCTGCACAACGCGGGAGTGAGGCGAGATGTCAAGGGAGTGCTCGGCCGACCTCCCTCGGGATGCCGGCATGTCCGAGGGACTCCACGCGAAGATGTCGGCGTTGGCGCGGAGGAAGTCGACGAGCACCACTTCCTATTTCGGGTCGAGGGTAGAACTGACCCTCAACACCTTGCCCTCGGGGGCGGCAGGGTCGAGGGGCACTTCCTTGGTCTGCTCCGCGGCCTCGAAGTTGCCGGCGTGCTTGGTGGTGGAGTTGAGGTCCTCGTTGACCATCTTCTCCAAGGTGGTCACCAGCGCTTCATCCAGCGCCAGTGCTTCCGCGTGCTCGACTCATTCGACATCGCAGTCTAATGCGTGCTCGATGGACGAGCCTACGGTGATGACGCCGTTCGGTCCCGGCATCTTCATTTTGAGGTAGGTGTAGTTCGGGATGACCATGAACTTGGCGTAGCAGGGCCGCCCAAGTATGGCGTGATAGGCGCCCCAAAACCCCATCACCTCGAAGGTGAGCATCTCCTTGCGGAAATTGCTCGGAGTGCCAAACCAAACAGGCGGCATCGATCGCCCGAGGGGCCGGACGCGCTTGCCGCGCGCGACACCATGGAATGGCGTCGTGCTGGGCCGCAGCTGGTCCAACCCGATCCCCGACGAGGCGTAGCGTGTGCGCGTAGAGGATGTTGAGGCTGCTGCCCCCGTCCATCAGGACCTTTGAGAACCGCGCGTTCCCAATGACCGGGTCGACCACCAGTGGGTACTGGCCCGGGTTAGGGATGCGGTTCGGGTGATCTTCACGGCTGAAGGTGATGGCATCCTCCGACCAGTCAAGGAAGGAGGGAGGCGCCTTCTCCGCGGCGAGGACCTCGTGTCGCTCCCGCTTGCGCTGGCGGCTCGACATGTCGACGGTCGCCCCCCCCCCCCCCCCGAAGATGAGGAACCCGTTCTCCACTGCGGGGAAGCCGCCGGCGTCGCTGTCTCCTCCGTCTTTCTTGGCCTCTGCGTCCTTCGCGGCGGCGCGGCCGTAGAACTTTTTGAGCATATCGCACTGCTCGAGGGTGTGGTTCACCGGAGTTTTGTGATATGGACATGGCTTCTTCAGCATGTCGTCGAACACCCCCGGACCTCGAGGGGCCGGTCGAGGGCCCCATCGAGCCGGGTCAACAGCAAGGGCCTCGGCGTCGTCGCCGTCGCGTCCCTGCTCGCGCGCCGCGCGGCGCGGCTTCTTCCCTTTCTTGCCCCGCTTGTCCTTCCGGTGGGGCTCCCGGGACTTGCTGCCCCCTCGCGGGTGCGTCGTCCGAGCGCTTGCCCTTCCCGCCGTCGAAGATCGCCCCCACGACCTCTTAGCCCGAGGCGAAGCCGGTGGCGATGTCGAACGGCTCGTTCGAGTCCGCCGGCCGGCTATGCCCCAACTCGCGCACGAGATCCCGGCACGTGGTGCCCTCGAGGAAGGCATGCACAATCTCGGATTGCGCCACGCTTGGGACCTCCATGCGGCGCTTGGAGAAGCGCCGTATGAAGTCCCGGAGCGACTCGCCGGGCTTTTGGGTCCCGGGAGTTCCCGGGGCGTACATACGTGCCCCCGGAAGTTGCCCACGAACGTGCGGACCAAGTCTTCCCAGTTATGGATCTGACTGGCCGGCAGATGCTCGAGCCATGTCCGGGCTGAATCGCCGAGGTGCCGGGGGAGGTTGCGGATGATGACCTCGTCGCTGGTGGCCCCGCCCAGCTGGCATGCTAGATGGTAGTCGTTAAGGCACATGCGGGGATCTGTCTCCCCGTTGTACTTGACGATGGCCGTGGGTTGGCGGAAGCGCTGGGGGAAGGCCGCCGCGCGGATCTCCCTGCTGAACACGCGGGTTCCGGGGGTTCGGCGTCGGCGAGAGGTCTTCGTCACTGTCGTAGCGTCCACCTCGTTGAGCGTGGTAGCCTGCCGCTGCTCGCGCATCTGCTATGCTTGTCCGCCGAGCGTTGATGACATTGCGGGCGTCGCCGTCCCGTGATCTGCGCGTGTCGAGGAGCCGTTCTTTAACTGGTGTGCGTCCCGGGTTGGCGGGTCGCTCCGCCGCTCCACCTGCGTGGACCGAGGGTTCGCCCGCCCTGCGCGCCCCCATCTCCCTGCGCGTCTCCTTGCTGGCGGATGCGAGACGCCGAGCTCTCGGCCTGCTGGACGGCCGCTTGCTCGATGAGCGCTTGCGCCTCACGGTGCAGGTTCCGCGCCTCGGGAGTCGAGGGGGCGGGCATGGCCCGCAACGGCGTAGCGGCGGCAATGAGCTTCGGCTCGCTCGCGGAGGCGTGTTCGGGTTGTCGACGTTGAAATCGGTGTTGATGCGGTCACGGGCCCGTATGCCCGGCTTTCGCGCGCTCGCCGGGCGCGAGGCTTCCCCCCGCCATAGAGGCGCGGAGCAACCGCACCGTCCGATACTCCTCCGCCGCCTTGGTTTCGAGTTCGCGGGCTTGGGCTAAGCGCACGTCGATGTCGGCCCCGGCCAGGGGTGCTCGGTCCCGCCGCCGGGCGCGGAGCGATTCCCGGGGTGGGTGTAACTTCCCCGTCGCCGGCGCCCGCCGCGCGGTGGCGTTTGCTGGGTCGTTGGCGATGACGACGCAACATTCCCACGCGGGGTCGTGGCTCCCGGTGCTGGATTCATCAGAGCAACCGAACCAGTAGTCTGTGGCGTCGAGAAAACGCCAGAACATTACCGGGTCCGGCACGCGGAAAAGTCCCACTCCGCGTACCCGTGCAGGTTGGCGGGTAGCAACGCGTCGAGAGAGCCTAGAGATGACTCATTGCCGGCTGAGGCGCTAGGATCCCTGGCGATGTAGACGTGACGGCCAGGGGGAACCCTACGCATCATGGTGTTGACGTTGGCGTTGTAGGCCGTCGTAGCGCCGCGCAGGCCGATGGGGAAACGTGGCCCGGAGACCGCGCGTTCCCCGCGCGGGGCGGCGGCCGTCATGCCGATGGGAGCGCCGCGTTGGGAGGCGGCGCGTTCGGCCTTGCCACCGCTCCGACCGCACCCGGCGTGAGCGCCGACCGGAGCGGCGGCGATGCCATGACGCCGACGAACCCGCGGCGTCCGTGCCGGCCGGGCGTTTGCGTCGTGGCGACGCGCGCGCGGCGATCGGGGCGGACCCGCGCTTGGCGCCGCGCATGGAGCTCCTCACGATTGGTGAGGCGCATCAGGTAGCCGTTCCTAGTGGCCTGAAAGTTCAGGCCCCCGAACCGGATTTCGAACCCGGTGGGGAGGGGGTCAGAGCTGCCCATGGAGTAGCTCGTACCGCGGTACTCGGTGCGAATCACCATGGAGAGAGTTGACGGCGGATTGACCTCCGGCGCTCGTTCGCCCCACGGTGGGCGCCAGCGTCGGTGTGGAAAGTGGTCCCGACACTAAACAAGTAATGAGCGCCGAGGTCTATCCCTCAATGGTCGATGCTAAACAATCAAAGACACAAGGTTTATCCTGGTTCCAGCCGGGGGCTGTACGTCCAGCAGTGGCGTGCTCGGGGCACTATATTGCTCAGCACCGGGGGTGCCTGTAGTGGGGCAGCTACAAGCAAGGCGGGAGAGGAGGCGTGGCCTCCAAGTGCCTAATGAAGTGGTTGAAGATGTTGTGGGAGAATTGGGGAATGTACGTGTGGTGCGTTGTATGCTGTCTGTTGTCTCCTCGTCCTGTGTCCCCTGCGGCGGGGAGTTCGCCTTCCTTTTATAGGCCAACGAGAGGGCGAATTACATGCATGCCGCACTATTCAGCTACATGGGGAAGTATGGTGCGCTGCGCGGTAGAGTAGGCGGCCGCCTTGACGGTCCTAGCCGCGATCTGGCCATCATGGCGTATCTTGTACCCGAACAGTGGCGGCTTCGAGGGTAGGGGCGCAGTGGTTGGCCGTGATGCCCTCAGGCGGGCTCGAGGGGGTTGCTGACGACGATCCGTACGGGACACGGTGGCGGGCGCCGGCGTCCCGTTCTCGCACGCCTCACGGCGCGGGAGCCGTTACCACGGTGCCGGCGTGGGGTTGTACGCGCGGGGGCGGCCGCTGCGGTTAACGGTGGCGGGGATGGCGCCCCGTCGGCCTAGCGTGTTGACCGGCCCCGCAAAGTCACGGGAAAGCATTTCGAGGGTGTGGCCGGCCCCCCTTCGAGGGCTCGGCACGTTAGCCGTACGGGAGTAGGCGGCGCGGCGTCACGGGGCTAACACCGGCCATGTCGCACAGTCTCCCACAGTGGCGGGGATGGGTTCCCCCTAGGGAGGTGGTGCAACGGGACCGGGCGTGAGTCCCAGGCGCATGATGGCGGCCCCCCGCCGTTGTCAGAGCATTAAATGCCCGTACCCGCGTGCGGGAACGGGCGTGCGCGTGCGAGCGCCCTCGAGGGAGGCGGAGCCCGCTCGAGGGAGGCGTGTAGGGAGGTGTGTACCCTCGAGTGAGGCGGAGCCTGCTCGAGGGAGGTGTGTACCCTCGAGCGAGGCGGAGCTCGCTCGAGGGGACTTTTGAGTGGGCCGCCTTGGTGGGCCGCGGGGGCCACCGCGGCGTGGGCCGTGCCCCGTGTGCGCTTAAGGGCCGTTTGGCGGGGCTCCGGCTCCTCCAAAAACGGCTTCGGCTGCGGCTTCTTTCTTTGGAGCGGCTTTTCGATGGAGCTGAAGTCATTTTGGAAAACGTTTGGCAAAACGGCTTCACCTCTTGGTTTGAGGTTGTAAAATGTCTAATTGCCCTTTTCTTTTTTATTTTTTCCTTTTCTTTATTTTCTTTTTCCCTCCTATTTTCTTTTCTTCCCCCTCCTTTCCTTATGACCTTATCCGGTCACTCCTTATCCATTCACGGGCCACAACTTCTCTTCCTCCACTTGCTCCCCGATCCGCCGGCCGGCGCCTCCGGCCGGCCCCCGCCCGCCGCTCCCCGCCTGCCGGCGCCTCCACCCGGTCCCGCCGCTCCCCGCCCGCCGGCGCCTCCACCGGTCCCGCCGCGTCCCGCCCGCCGGCCGCATCCGCCGACGCCGCCCCGCCCACCGGCGCCTCCGCCGGCCCCGATGCGCCCCGCCCGCCGGTGCCTCCACCGGCCCCGACGCACCCCCGCCCGCCGGTGCCTCCCTCCTCTTCCCTCCGACCCGGCCCGCGTCTCCCTCCTCCTCCTCTCGCCCCCGCCGCACTCCCCCGCCGGCGGCGCCGGCGGGCCCACCCGGGGGTGGGGGTGGAAAAGAGCGGCGGAGCCGGGCGAGCCGCTCTTTTGTGGCTCCGCCGGGCGAAATGGCTCCGGAGAGCGCATTTCGCGGGGCTCCGCTCGGGAGCCGGTGCTTCGCAACGCTCGTTTGGGAGGGCTCCGCCCGGAGCCGCCCGTGGAGCCGGAGGCCGGAGCCATCCCAAAGAAGCCCTAAGCAAGATGCACTTAGCTTTGGTTTTTTGTAGGTTTTAAGTGGGATTTCCCCATTTGTTTAAGGGGACCCCTAGGGTCGTCCCCGACACATCTAGTTACAAAGTCTCGGTCGTTTATATTATGGACGTAGGACTAAATGAGCTTTATAGTTACAGGTCCAAAAATCAACTCTGACAGGGTCACTTCAGTCTCGGTCAGTAATATCAACCGAGATCAGAGAGCACCCTTTAGTCTGGTTGTAATAGTTAGCAATGATGAGAGATTCTTATGGAGCATTTAGTCCCGGTTGATAATCATTTAGTTTCGATTAACGTTTCCAAGCAGAATAAGATTTACTTCCGGTTGGTTGATCGTAACAACGGGGACTAAATGGTGCACTGTAGTCCTGGTTGAAACCAACAATCGAGCCTATGTCCTTTTTTTCCCAATCAACTCTGCACGAGTCTTAGGCCAGTCTCAGTGGGAAGGGTCATGAGAGGGTCATGAACATTAAATTTCCTGCCACATCAGCAAATTTATGAGGAGAGAGGATGCAGAATGTTATGGAATGAGAAAGGAGGGCCATCACCATGACCTTGCACTGGCACGGTTCTTAATATTCTAGTCTTGTTAACGGTGCGATGACCTCCTCCATTGAGACTGACCTTATCTTCCCACCTGCTTCTATCTCCCTAAAACTACTACGGTGATACCTTATCCTTTCCCTCTCCAACCGCGGGCATGCGGCCTTCCCAGCCGCCCCCCGTAGCACAGCGGCTTGATGTGGCGCAGGCACCCGACGAGGCGGGGTGTTGCAGCCAAATGAGGGAAATACTTCAGTTATTGGCTGGTCCAGCCATCCAAGCAAGAAAGCAAGCTCCGACATGTTCTAACTCCTTTATGGTCGCAATGGCGGGCGATCGATTGAAAATTCAATACATTTAAGGAGATAAGGAACATACAATTTGGTTTGAGTATGGACAAAATGAATCCTTTTAACATGGTCAGAAGCACGGTATGTTACTCTTTGCAGACACAACCTTCCGTCTTGGCTTTTTATGAAGTAGACATAAATTATGATGTCGTTCACGTTAATGATCCAAGGCCCATGTCAGTCTTGCAATGATATGTATTTAGGGTAAATTTTGTCCCATTTCCTCCCTCTACCCTCATCATAACACCCCCTACAAAAGGGAGGGTTTAACCTATATGCCATTAAAAAAAAGTTACTCATGACCTGTGTGGCACTGAAAAGTTTGTTTGCACCTATATGTCACTGCTTCAAATTTTTGTGGCCCGTGTGCCATTCCGTCCATGATCAGTTAGGTTTCACCGTTAGAGAGCCCTGGCATGTAGGACCAGACATGTGAAATGTCCATTTTGCCCTTAGAGTCACTGCAAGTGGGACCCACCTGATCCCCAACCTGCAGCGTCCGAGGGAGCCTTGACGCCATCGTCGCGTGGCGCGTTCGCCGCGGCGGCGCCATCACGGCGCATGCCATCGACTCACATCCATCACGGCGCCGCCCCTCGCTCTCTCCCTGTCTGCTTCCCGCGCTGGATAGGGAGGAGCCTGGCCCCGACCTGGTCAAGGAGGAGGTCGACGGAGACGCACGACGAGGCCGAGGGCGAAGGCCACCCGCACACAGGGGAGCGGCGGTGTGCCGGCAGGCGAGCGCCCGGTGGAGGGGCAGGTCCGCGTCTGGTCTCCGGGAGATCATTCCATCGCCGCGCCGCCCAAAGGCATGGACGCATGGTGCAGACCGTCCACACTGCCGTGATTCTGGTTTGGAGCGATGTCTCGTATCGAGACAAATCACGAATTGAGCATCGAGAGGCCAAAATCAAGCACACGATGTCGTTCTAGCGTTGCACATCAGGCACTCAACGTCGCATCCATCCGTGACGGAGCGTCGGCCGTTGCACACCGCACTGCGCGCACCCATCACCGCCCGCATGGGCTCACATCGCTTGGGAACTTGCCGCGCGGCATCAAGGAGGAGGCTGAGGGTGTGCGCGGTCTCTCTCCCCACCCGCGTCTTTAATCTCGTCGGCGCCCGCCCAAATCCCTCTGCTGACGATGCCGCGACCAAGAGGGCGGCTACGGCGCAGATGGCCGAGGAGGCCGAATCTAGCGAGAGAGCGCCGAGACGCGGCCGGTGCGGGGCTCGCAGGCGAGGCGACACTGTCCTAGGCGCATGGTCGCTCGTTGTCCTCGCCGAGCATGGTCGCGTGGAGGCGTGGAGCGTGAAAATCTGAATGGGAGGAGGATGAAGGAGAAGCTTGGTGGGACTCACAGGGGTAAAATGGTCATTTCGCCAACCTACATGACACCGGTAGCCGAATAAATGGACGGAATGGCACCAGGGTGCGAACAAACTTTATAGTGGCATACGGGTCTAGAGTAGTTTTTTTAATGGCGTATTGTCACACCCGATTTTCCGAAGGAAACCAAGTGCATACCTATATGCATGCCAGGATCAAGTTTCATGCATCACGTAAGAAAAAGAAAGATTATCAGAGATTTACGCTTAAATCTTGGAAACGAAGGCTTCAAACATCACATGCAGTCGACTGGGGGGCTGCGTACGCCTAGCACCAGCAACATCTTCACAATACTTCAAAGTAGCATCCTCTTTCTGAGCAACAATGTTTATAGCAAGGGTGAGCACTTGTCGTACTCAGCAAGTGTGGGGAAGATATGAATGCAAAGGCTTTATAGTGGACTGGGCTATAAGCATTTAGCATTTTTAGTTGGTCAAATTTTATTAGCAACTGATTACTAATAAAGTATAAGTTTATACCAATCCCACATTAAGCATAAGATAAGAGGTACGCCATAAGCACATGACAAGCATAACCAGAGAGCACGATTTAAGTTCATCTTTAAGTTCAATTATCATGTGACGGTCCAGGCCACTCTTGACCGTGAGCATGACTAATCGATTAGTTTTACACTCTGCAGAGGTTGTACATCTTTACCCACAAGTCGCGTAAATGTCCCGAAGAACTTTGAACCCAACCATGCGATGCTGCGCAGGCATCATACCACACTACCGAGGTGTGATTGCATAGGGACGCTACGAGGCCTTTACAAAGAGTCCTCCCATGCGTATTAGTCCATAGTAGTATGTCATAGAGGCTATCTTTCGTACCACACTTCTATTACGGACGGTCAGCCATAAATTACCTCCGTTCCAACACCACTCCGGAATAGAAGAGCCATCAAAGTGTTCCTCCGTCCCCAACCTACTATGCGAGTAATAACCACACAAAGACTTCCCTAATTACTCGGCAAGACCAGAGCCATATAGTTCTTGTGGTTGCACTGTTGTCCTGGGTGGTTCTCCATGTTCCGATTAAACATATGGTCTTGTATTAGGCAACCAAAGATATAACATAAAGGTATAGCATGATTCATTATTATTGTTGTAGCGATAGCCGAAGCTACCGCGCACAAACAATGAGAGAAAACCAAAGCTCAAGAACCAAAACCTAAACTCAGGACAAAGGACAACTAAAAGCTCTTTACTCAACAGTTGATTTCTCAAAAGTCGATCCCCTTTACAAGTGACGGTCCATCTCCTTTTATAGGGAGGCGGACGGACTTTTTACACTCCGAGAACACCCTCGTGTAAAACGAATCAAAACAGAATGTGCTAGGCTATCTTCGGGTAATCTCCAATTAGGTCTCCACGTAATCGGCGCTTCATGATGTCACGCCGCAAATCGCGGCGCCTTTCCGGCTTTCATCACGTGCGCCCGTCGGGATGAAAACCTCCGAGCCTTTTGGAGATCCCCCCTTTCGCCTAGCGCTCTTCGTCACCCGAAACAAAAACCACACTCAAGTTTGAACTCATTAAGTGTTAGGAACGACGAAACCCCCCGTTCGAATCCCGTGCCGAGGCTCCCCGGGTGGATAATCTTCACCCTAGGGGTTTCGTCATGGAAATGAGTCGCTAAGCGGGACTTTGACGCCCGGTGCTAAGTTGGATTCGTGTTGATGGCTTCGGTGGCGACGAAGGGTGCCCACTAAAACGCGACGCCGGAGGGTGGAAATGGAATCCACTACTTCGGGGTTTTGTTGCCGCATCCTTCGCACGGCCGCTCTCTATTTTTTGGGTATGCGAAGGCTCGATTCCGAATCCCCCCAACAATTATTGTTCATTAAAACCACCATAACCCAGGTATAGCAACTAAGTATAGCTACCCAACATAAATGTAAACCCAGGTTACCAAGGAATGATCATAAAGACTAGGTAATCCTTAATAGGAACCCAAAAAAGTTAATGCAAGCAATGCAATGAGTGATTAAATATAATTCTTAGGACAAAAGATCAAGGACACACTTGCCTTTAACCAAAAAGTAGTTGCTTAGAATCTTCAACTTCAAGCTCTTCCAAGCTCCTCGAACGGCGTTCACTCTAAACGCATCAATCATCGGGCACAAGCATACAAAGCAGACAAACAAACAAACTTAGAACAATACACCACTAAAAACAAAAGCTTTAAAAGAACACACTAAAGGATAGGATCGATTAGATGGATCACTAAAGAACACAAAGGGTGCTTGGAAGGAAAGGCTTGGTTAGCTTTAAAGAGATGGTTGCGGAAGATTGAGCAAGAACCGGAAAGATCATATTGAGATAGAGCTCGATTCTATTGATTACGCAAGCGCAAGAAACGCTGAGAACAGAACTAAGCTCGAAACTATCGTGAGATCATGTGGAAGAATATTTCAGAGAAATACTCTATGTTACCATTAAACAAGTTACATTTAATTAAAGAAATCATGATAAACCTAATCATGTTTTATTTATAACATTCGAGTGGAAGTTATGTCAAATTAACAATTACTTTAGAAAGATAAAGCAAGTATAAGATATTTAGACAAGTAACTTTATGTCACGTGTTCAACTAAACATACTTAATATTGAAAAGGCATTGATGATGTCATTAAGCACATTAACTTTATTATGAAAACCGATGTTAAACTCTAACATCTTTTATTTAGATAACTAGTTATGAATAGAGATTAACCAATTACATCATGATTAAAGAAAATCGGATTAAAACCTAATCACTTTTTTATTTATAAAAGCAATGGAATAAGAATTAGTCAAGATTAACATGCAGCTTTAGTGTTAAAACAAGTAACAGGTGATACACATGCTAACGTACAAGTTAAGGTGAAACGAACGAGAAGGGCACAAACGAACTATCAACGCACAAGAAAACCTTAAGGTGGGTTTAGGAAAATTAGTCTACGAAGAGAACTAGACCGAAAGGCAACAACTGAGCAAAAGGTAAGCTAAACTAGTTGGTAAAGGAACCGATAACAAGATTAGCTCTAAAGAAACGTATAGCTACGAAAGATTGGGCATAAGAACATAGCTGATTTATAAAAAGACAATCTAACAGAGATGGGATAGACATCAACTAGCTAGATGCTGATAAACAGGATTCTAAGATAAACATGAAACAAGAGTGATAAGATTACTTGATAGGCAAATGAGCAGTGCAAACTACTCACACAGATAAAGCTACTAAGCTAAGCAGAAACTCTAAGGCTTGATTAGATGCACACGGTTTAGCTTGGGCTAACACTAGAAAGGTTTAGAGCTTCTGATAAACTTGATCAAAAGAGATACTAAGATAAAGCTGACACCGAACGTCTAACGAATTATTTGCATTTATGATAGAACAAGATTATGAGCTAGGTTCATTTTAATTAACAAAACAAATATACAGGATAATTCAGAAATAAAATACCCTATGTTGACATTAATGCAATATTATACTTTATTTACGAAACCGGTGTAATGAACTAATCAAGTTTTATTAATAAAGATTCATATATTGATTTAACCGATTAAACATTTAATTTAGAAAAGCTAAACTATATGAACAATCTAAACGAAACATTGTAATTCGAGTAGATCATTTTATTATTAAAAACATTATGGAACTGACATAAATCATATTAACATTTATTATAAAAGCCGAGTTAAAAGCCTAATCAAATTTTAATTAGAAAATGTTAATTAACGATTAAACAAATTAACATTTGGCTTACAAAAACCGAGATAAAGATCTAATTAACTTTTATGTAAAAAAACATGTGATAGAAACATTAATCAAATTAAATTTGCTTATGAAAAACGATGTATAGATCTATATTGCTTTTATTCATAAAAGGCATGTATAACTAGACATTAATCAAAATTAATATTAATTTTATTTTCAAAAAACAAAACATGATGAAAACTCACCACTAATGCGTGCTTTACATTTTTATGAACCTAACGCAACTTGAACGGATTAAAACGGAGCTAAAACGAAGATTTTACGAGATAAACAAGATCAGAGGACCTATCTGCAATTAACTATAGACTTCAGGGGCTAGCTGAGAAGAAACCGGAGACATAAGAAGCAGTGCTCATGAAAAGGATAAAACTCAGGGTAAGATCTGAAAAAGTCTCAGGTGGGATTTATGTGTGTTGACGGTGAAAATCCGTCAACCTAGCCATGAGTTTACCTTCGGTGTTGGCATGAGTTTTATACCTTATCCATTGGTACTAACCCCCGTGGTATAACAAGTTCACGTGTGCATGTCGGTTTTGGAGTTTAATGTTTATGCAGGGATTTAGTGTTGAATGCAAGACTTTCGGGATAAGTTCATCAAGCACCTCATGGCAAGACCTTGAAGCCCTGAACAAGTCATGCAATGAAGCAAACTTAACTCCAAGAAGCCGGGGACTTGATCCGAGAAGACGACGGACTCCGGGGACACGACCGAGAAAAGTGCGAATCTTGCAAGAGAAGGAGTTGAGTCCAATTCGGAGAGAAACCGACGACATGTACCTACATGCGAAGGGGGAAACATCCGGGAAGCAAGGGAACCGACGTCGGGCAAAGGAGCCCACGGGCCGGGCCTAAATGGGCCCGGGCCGGCCGGCCGGTCCGGTCGGCCCGAGCCCATTTTGGGCCCAAATCCGTCCTCCTTTGCCCTAGCCGCCAATCGGGCTATTTATAGTCCCCCGACCGAGAGCCACGCGAGAGAAGATTTCGTCTTCGGCCGCCGAGGAGCGAGAGAAGAGAGGGACACCATGTCGGAGAGGAGAGGGTCGAGCTAGTTGACTAGGGTTTCCCTAGCCGATGTGGGAACCTTGCATGGAAGACCACGTCGGAGTTCCGGAGCTAGAAGCAAGATCAAGGAAGGATCCCGGTGGTGATCTTGTGTATGTATCATTGTCATAGTTGAATTATCAAGTTGAATCTTTTCTTAGCGATCAAGTGTTTCCTCGAAGATTTCGTTTTTCGATCGGCTTTGCTTATTCCAATTCTATTCGCGTGATAGATTACATAGGGTGTTCTTGTAGCCGCGGTGGCTAGAGGTACACGCCGGATCTTCCGAAAGAATCTCGACTTGTCTTTTGACTCGCCCTAAGCTCCCCGCATGAATAGGGATACGTTGTGACGAACGGGGGTCTCGAAAGGCGGATGTTTTCGGATTTAGACGGGAAACCACGATTTAAAGAGGCTTCTATTAAGATTCGATTTGCTACTTCTTCTCTTGCTTGGAACTTCAACAAAAGGCTTACCCCGATCCCTCTAGATCGGTTTATCTACCCAATCTTACTTTGTTTTCTCCGGTCTTTAGTAGATTAGATTTATCTTTGTTTTGTGTTCTTATCTAGATGCATTAGGGTTTCTCTTTTACCAAAGATTGCGGTTATTTGGCTTTACTAGATCAACTCTTGCGTCACACATTTGTTCCACGGATTCGATACCTTGGGTTCACCACTCGAGGGAAGAAGGGTCCCTTGACTACGACGGGAGACTTGTACGCTTGCGAGTCACGAACGAACTTTGATACAATTATTAACCGTCAACAAGCCCCTTTTTCTGGCGCCGTTGCCGGGGAACAAGTGATCAAGATTTGATTTTTTATTGCTTTTTTTTGTAATTTTCAGTACTGATTTTGTTTTATTTTTGCATCTACTAAATTTTGATCATCCTCAAAATACATCTAATCTAGTTTGTCTAACTCTAGTCTTTATAGATTTGTTTTGTTCTCTAGTTTTTTTTGCATACTTTGTTTATTGCTAACCCTAACCGGAGATGGTTGGCTACCTCTCCAAGAAACCCAAACCTTTTTGTGGATGATCCAGAAAACTTTACGAGGCAAAGGTGACATGCAACACAAGCTAAAGGGGTGGAAACCCTAGATTCAAAAGTTGAAGTCGAAGGACCGTCGGAATCCCCAAAGGAATCACGACCTCCAAGTCCAAAGGAAGATCAACCTCAACCACCGAGAGCACCGCGCACCCGGACATCGTTGATCTACCTATCATAAACCTTCAAGACGCCGGGAGGCCGTTCAAGATCAAAGTCTCAACTATCCGCATGACGATTGCGAGAGCCGAATGCATACGAGTCGGATTCCTTGAGTGGCATATCGGTTTACTTAAGAGGAGGATGGAGAAGATGGAGATGGAGAAAGAAGCTCGACACCTAAAGGCCGCCGAAGCAAGATCCTCATGCAAGGAGTGTGTGGAGTACGACCATGTCCAAGGACGCCGTCACTAAGTTCGAGGCTATGGAGAAAATATTGAAGAATTTAGATGGCAAGGTGACGGAGGTCGGAAGCTCTATACGTGAAGTGTTCATCGTAATGAAGATGCTAGACGCAAGTGGGACAACTTGCCGGGCGCCCGATGGGTAACGAAGAAGAATATCCGAGACAACTCCAAGGTCCCAAGACGGCGAAGGCTACTCAAGCTCATTCGGGAGAGATGAAGGATCACACTAGAGACCATGAAGATCACGACCGAAGGACCGGAGTTCGAGATGCCGAGCCACAAGGAAGTTGTTGCATCCGTCAAGACCAAAGGACAAAGCCGACTCGTGAAGATCAAAAAAATTGACTAAGCCAAAGCGGGTACCCAAGATTGCAACGCCCACAAAGAGCGTTGATCCGAAGTAATCAAGTGAAGAAGTCTAGCCATGGACTATAAACGAAGCGCTAGGCGGGGAGGCAACCCGTTTCGTCAAGTCAAGAATAAGCTACGGGAGGACAACCCGATTCCAGGTTTTTCGAGTCTTTTTAATAATTTAGTTTTTGAGTTTTATTACGCAAAGACATTAGACTTAGAAGTGGTTGAACAATATTAGAGACATAATTCTTGATTGAATGTTTGCTTTATCATAAACCATTTGCATGAACCCTCCTATGTGCTTGTTTGATTCTTTTCTTTTCGAGAAACCCTCAACCAAATAATTTCAGAACCTTGACTCAACCTTTCACCCTCATTATGGTGCTGAGGTTGACTTATTTTTCATGCTAAAACCACACGAGTAGAGCCACGATTTATGTTTAAGTGTTAATAAAATTCAGCACGTGGTAGGAATCGCGTGAACCTAGAAATCAAAGCTTTTGGTTGGTTTTAAAAATCTTTATCCTTGGTTTCTCTAGGATTAGAATTTTTCTAAGCCTATTCTAATTTTGTTTTATTCAAAATCTTTCTTATTTAGCCAAAATTAGAACCTAAACCTATGCCCCCATGATCAAGCGGGAAAATGTCCGCTCTCAACCGATGAAGGCAAACTATACCGGTGAGACCGAAATCGACGTAAAAAAAATATTTTCGACTTGCATTTGTTTTTAATGGTTTAAAAACTTCTCCAAAATTATGTTCGAGCTCTTGCATGGCTCTGAAAAATATTTTAAATTTCGAATTAGAGGAGTGCTTAACCTTAAACACACCATAATGGAGGCAATCTAGTAATCATGCATGCACCATTGGATTCCCTTTCATCAACTTTCACCAATTTCACATGCGAAGGACAAGCATGGTGGGAAGAAAGCATCAACTTTGTAGGAATTTCATGGTGGCATGTGAAGCAAGTGGAGCTAGGGAGCATGGACATGACCCAAAACATGAAGCATCAAGTGGGAGGACCAATAAAGGAGTGGACGAGAGCGTTTGGGCGGTGCAACTCGTGGAGCACGCGGGCGGGGAAAGTTGCGAGAGGTGAAATGATCGTGCTTTGGAAGAAAGACGAGGCGGGGAGGAGCACCGAGGCCGGCCTCACCTACATAAGGAGCCCCCCCGGCTCCCGTTTTTACGCAGCAAGCTTCCCTCTCCTTCCTTTGTTTGTGTGTTCAAGTTTGTGTGCCCAAAACCTCCGTAGACATAGCCAACCTTCCCAAGCTTGATAGCTCAAAAAAAAAATCCACATCCTTAATCCACTCAAAGTCCACATCCGAAGCAAAGAGTTTAAGTGCCTAGTTTAACGGTTCCAACCCGGAGTTTTAGTTGAAGAAAAGAGTGCAGCAACCATGTGGAAGAAAACCACAAGTCTCTTCTCCAAGAAGAAGAGTTCGTCGTCATCCAAGCCGTCATCAACCACGTCTTCGAGGAGGCACTCGGCTTCCGAGTCTCCCCGGAGCATGGAGACGGATACGGCACCACCGAGGAGGAACGATGCTCTCCTCCTTGGTGGTATGAGGGCTGCGAGAAGCACTTCCATGAGGTTCACCGAACCTCGTGGGCACACGGAGGAGCGGCCCCGCGCCACCACGACGATCGACTCGCTCAACCGCGCCACCTCCTTACACCCCGACATACTCTTCGTACGGCTTCATCATCTTGTCAGCGGAGGAGGAGGAGAGGCTCTCTAATCTTGAGAAGAGGCTTGTGCCCAACGTCGGGTTCGACGACCAAGCACTCTACACCTTGGGTTTTGGCACCGACATATACTATATGTTGGGGCACTTCGGATGGGTGCAGTTCTCCAACGGAGTATCGGTGGACACCCATTTGGGGTTCGCCTTGGAAATTTTAATGACTATTGCACCCATCGTTGATGATGATGGGGTGCAAAGCTTGTCATTCCGTTTGGAGGGAGTCCAACAAGAGGTTCCCTACGAGCACGTTAGGGAGCTGCTTGGATTCCACAAGGGAGCTCCGGAGAAAGTCAACGTGCCACCCGGCATGTTGGCGGGATTTTGGAACATGATCTCCGGAGAAGCCCATCAACAACGCAATTGCATCCGCAACCCCATTATCCGGATATTTCACTCTTGGATGTGCAAGAGGGTATTGGGGAGGATGAAGGAAACGAAGGTGACCGACACGGAGTTGAATTGGCTATACTCGGCTTTAATTGCCAGGCAGCCAATAGACCCCTCTTACCTCATGATCAACCGTTGGTGTTGTGAAGCAACATCGGGGGCGGGTAATATTGGTTCGGGGTGTTACCTCTCCATGTTGGCCTTTTCCTTGCGGCCGGGGATCGCAAGAAACCCCGACCACCTTTTGCGTGGTACCTCTCTCGGCATTGAATATTTGCGGCAAGGCAAATACATTAGTGGAGATGAGAGAGGAGGTTATCGGTTGGCCATAGTGAACCTACCCCTTCCCAACGAGAGGCTTAGGCTTTTCAACGAAGGGAGAGAAGATTGGTTGGAAGAGGGATTACTTGTCCCTGCAAGGAAGAACAAAAGAGGAAGAATCGTAGAGGAGGGAACATCCTCCGCACAAGCGAGTGGAGCACAACCCAATGTGCAACCATTCGGCGGGGTCCCTCCTCCGCCAAGTTATTACGGAGGGCCACAAGAGCAAGCATGGGGGGGTGGTGCACCGGTACCCCCACAAAATTATGTTGTGCCCAACGCTAACTTCGCGGAGTCCTACGCTCATCATCCCCAACCACAACAAAGCATGGCCATTATTGGAGGGTTTGCTGCAAGTAACGCTCAAAACATCGCAGCCATCCAAGCTAACGCAGCTCAACTTGGTGAAGGCAACGCAAATATTGCCTTTGAACTTGGACGCCTTCACCTTGTGGAGCCAAATCAATTCGTCGGAGGAAGTGTCCAACCATATTATGAGCAAGGGTATTATTATCAAGATCATCAACATCAACCACCGGCGGAGGACTAGAAGATTTAGGAACTTTAGTTTTCTTTTCTTTTCTTTTTCTCTGTAATTTTCAGCTTTTGCTTATGTGTGTTTGCGTAGTATTTTCTGTTTTTATTTAAATTTCAGCAAGCATGTTAGTTTATTTTCAGTTTGTATTTCAACTTGATGTCACCATTAATAAAGACACCACCTTGATTATATCATTGGAAAAGTTATAAAAATTCGTGCCATGATGATATATGATTAAAATTGCAACTTTGTTCATCTTTGTAATTGATTTATGCATGTTTAAGCTAGTGCTCTCTTAAAAATACAGATCTGAATTTATTTAAATACTAGCTTAATTTTCAGCGGATGTTATGATTAAAATAAAGACTCATAGTGTTTTATGTGCTCTCAAGTTATGAATAGATTAAAGATGTCTTTTATGCTCAAAAATATTGCTAACCTTGTCACAAATATCACTTGTGTGTTGCTCAACCTATCCAAAGCCTTATATATATTTGAGTGCATAAACCTTAGTGTACAAGATTTATTTTTGAGTGCGTTATTGCAGGCCATGATTTCTGCGGCCCGAGACTAAGAAGCTGGTCATTCCGTTTTTGCGTATCTATCTTTTTGCTAGCCTTTTATCCGTGCATTGTGTATCCCCGCATCGGTGATCTCACAAACTTCGCCGGATATCCACCCTTAAACCAAATATCATCTTTTGTGATTACCTCCTTGACCACAACCTATCGTTGAGAATGGATCATCAATTCAAGGAAGATCGCAAGACGGTGCCAACGTTGAAGATTTCAAGTATCTCTCCAAGGAAAATTATTTTCGGTACCTACCTTATTTTTCGCCTCTTTGCTCGAGGACGAGCAACGTCTAAGCATGGGGGAGGAGGTAGGTACGATGCAATTTTTAGAGTTCAAAGGGGAGCAATTTTAAAAAAAAAAGAAGTTCAAAAGAGGAGCAAGCAAATAAAAAAATCAAAACTTCGTTGTGAAAGTCATGGACTGAATATATGACAAAAAAAATGAATGAATGAAAGAAAGAAAAGAATGAGAAATATGAGAAAGAGAAAAAATATATGTGCGTAAAGTGAACTCCCTGGTTCTCTAAGAGTGCATTCAAGGCTTCAAGTTAAAAAGATCCATTCTCATTTTCCAACCATGTGCAATCCGATAACGAGGACTTCCTTTGTGCCTCGGGATCACTCTTTGCCATTTGCACATGTCCACTTATCTAAAGTGTGTGTATTTTTCTCTTTCCCCTCCTTGATTTAACATTATTTTCCAATGACCTTTTTGACGAGTCTCGGTAAGACCATGAGAAGCTTGTCTTGTTTTGACAACACCTCATTTATAAAATCTTGTTAGGACTAAACTTTCCCAAAGCTCCATATAAAGCCTACCACATATATATGAGAGGGAAAGGAGTAGAATATATAGGCTTGAGAGACAAGCGAGATGAGAGTTTATGAGCAATACACGAGATGATTTAAATTTGTGAATTTGGTTTAGCTTTTCTTTATCTCGTTCTTCATTTCAAAAAATTTCGAGATCTATTTAAAACTTTGTGAGCATGTTAATACTTGTGGGACAAGCCTAATAAGAATCTACCCTCCGTAGAGATGAAGGCTAGTACATTATGGAACTTTAATGAATTAAAATTTTGAGAGCATTATGTTTTCTCATGTGTAATCAAGTGCAAAGTTTAAACATTGTTTAGCAATGATGATATCCATCGAAGGCTTACTCGAGGACGAGCAAGGTTTAAGCATGGGGGAGATGTTGACGGTGAAAATCCGTCAACCTAGCCATGAGTTTACCTTCGGTGTTGGCATGAGTTTTATACCTTATCCATTGGTACTAACCCCCGTGGTATAACAAGTTCACGTGTGCATGTCGGTTTTGGAGTTTAATGTTTATGCAGGGATTTAGTGTTGAATGCAAGACTTTCGGGATAAGTTCATCAAGCACCTCATGGCAAGACCTTGAAGCCCTGAACAAGTCATGCAATGAAGCAAACTTAACTCCAAGAAGCCGGGGACTTGATCCGAGAAGACGACAGACTCCAGGGACCTGACCAGAAAAGTGCTGAATCTTGCAAGAGAAGGAGTTGAGTCCAATTCGGAGAGAAACCGACGACATGGACCTACATGCGAAGGGGGAAACATCCGAGAAGCAAGGGAACCGACGTCGGGCAAAGGAGCCCACGGGGCCGGGCCTAAATGGGCCCGGGCCGGCCGGCCCGGTCCGGTCGGCCCGGGGCCCATTTTGGGCCCAAATCCGTCCTCCTTTGCCCTAGCCGCCAATCGGGCTATTTATAGTCCCCCGACCGAGAGCCACGCGAGAGAAGATTTCGTCTTCGGCCGCCGAGGAGCAAGAGAAGAGAGGGACACCATGTCGGAGAGGAGAGGGTCGAGCTAGTTGACTAGGGTTTCCCTAGCCGATGTGGGAACCTTGCATGGAAGACCACGCCGGAGTTCCGGAGCTAGAAGCAAGATCAAGGAAGGATCCCGGTGGTGATCTTGTGTATGTATCATTGTCATAGTTGAATTATCAAGTTGAATCTTTTCTTAGCGATCAAGTGTTTCCTCGAAGATTTCGTTTTTCGATCGGCTTTGCTTATTCCAATTATATTCGCGCGATAGATTACATAGGGTGTTCTTGTAGCCGCGGTGGCTAGAGGTACACGCCGGATCTTCCGAAAGAATCTCGACTTGTCTTTTGACTCGCCCTAAGCTCCCCGCATGAATAGGGATACGTTGTGACAGAACGGGGGTCTCGAAAGGCGGATGTTTTCGGATTTGGACGGGAAACCACGATTTAAAGAGGCTTCTATTAAGATTCGATTTGCTACTTCTTCTCTTGCTTGGAACTTCAACAAAAGGCTTACCCCGATCCCTCTAGATCGGTTTATCTACCCAATCTTACTTTGTTTTCTCCGGTCTTTAGTAGATTAGATTTATCTTTGTTTTGTGTTCTTATCTAGATGCATTAGGGTTTCTCTTTTACCAAAGATTGCGGTTATTTGGCTTTACTAGATCAACTCTTGCGTCACACATTTGTTCCACGGATTCGATACCTTGGGTTCACCACTCGAGGGAAGAAGGGTCCCTTGACTACGACGGGAGACTTGTACGCTTGCGAGTCACGAACGAACTTTGATACAATTATTAACCGTCAACAATGTGTGAAAGGTGGGATTTTTCTAGGGGGGTTCTATAGATTTGCAAAGACACAAGAAAACAACTTAAAGATTAAAAGGAACACAGGGGCCTAATAGCAAAACAACCTTATCTTCTTCTACCATGGATTCGATCCATGGATGGGACGCACAGGGACTCCGGGCAGCTAGGGGCTCGGCCGAGGCTCTGAACGGAAAGAGGAGGTCGAGGGGATTTCGTGGGAGTGCTCACCGGCGTTGGAGACGAAGGGGAGGAGTCGGATTTTGGAGAAGGGCAGACCGGCGGCGGGTCTTGTCAGCCAGCTCGGGTTCCTGCCCGTGACGGTGCACCTGTGGTCCAATGACGGCAAGGGGGCGGCAAGGATGCATCTCGTCCTGGAGATTACCAGCCATAGGCGCACGGGAGGCGGGCGGAACACGAGCTCCAGGAAGGACCGGTCATGGTGACTACAAACATAGACACAGAGAGGAAGAGAGTTGGGAATTTGATGGGGACGACTTCCAAATGTGCACGGGAATGGCAACACGGAACGAGATCGACGAGGTGAATGCGATGGTGTGCTCACCTTCGGCCAAAGATGAACGACGGCGATGGAAGAACTCACCGGAGTTGCGGAGGAGTCGCCGGAGTTGGGGAAGATGACGGAGTCGACGTCGGATTCGCGTGACCGACCCCATCACGGCGTAGAGCTCGACGAGGGAAACTCCAGGGTGGTGTCCATTTGCACTGGAAGTGCACGGTTTTGCGGAAGTTCGCCGGAATTTAGTAGATGCAAAAGTTCGGCGAGGGTTCGTGGGAGCTAGGGTTATCGAAACGGGATGAGGTTGGCGGCGTTGGAAAGAGAACGCCTAGGAGATCGCCGGCAACTATTTATTGGCCGAGATTGAGTCCAACTTTATTTTCTTTTTTTAATTTCTGAAATTAATTTCGGATTAAATAATTTCAGGAAATCCTGAAATCATAATTAAATCACGAAAAATACTCTGAAAACTCAGAAAAATTCAGGAAAATTACTAGAGATGATTTGGGATGTGAGGAAACCAAATAAAGTATTTGGAGATCATGAAAAAGATTTTAGAGCATTCCAATAAATAGAAATAGCTCGGGAAAAGTGAGAATAAATTACAGAAAAAGCCGGAAAATTCTCAAAAGTTTTTGATCAGCACCTAAACGCGTTTCAAAAGCTTTTTACACGCATGAAAAAACAAGATGCATAAACATGAATGCAACACTCACATGAAACCATTTTTTTATTCAGAAAATCAAACAATGACTTTTTCCTATACTAGATTTCCTGTAAACAAAATAAATGTTGAGAAAATTTTTAAAATTATGAGAAAACTCTTGTTTAATTATTCTTTCTATTCACATCCTGAAATTGGGAAATTTCAGGGTGTGACACGTATAGGTAAAACTCTCTACAAGAGGGGATCTCGTTGGATGTGTGCCTAGCGCCGCCATCGCTCCCCCACCCCCTAAACCCTAGCGGGCCGCAGCACACAGACGCACCCGGGAAATTCCCTATTCGATCCCAACCCTAGCAACGCGATGGGGGACAAGGGGAAATCGGCGATGTGGTTCCACGACGACCTTATGGAGTCGGCGGAGCTTCCTGCGAATGCGAACTCGTCCGGAAGCGTCAACGGCAGTGCCGATCCCGCCGAATCCTGCATCAAGGATCCGACCGACCTCAACATCCGGACCTCCCTGGCCGCCGGTAATTTTTATTTCCTCCACTCTTCACCGCTAGTCTTCGATACGTGCCTTGTTTACTGCCGCTGCATGCTGTTTAACGCCACTGGCCACTACAAATCCTGTGCGAAAATAATTCTGACGCAGCTGCTGCCTTTGCAGAGAATGAGAAGTGTACCAAAAACAACGCTCCTAAAGAGAAGGGACAAGAGGCGAGCCACACAGACTCTCAGGAGAGGAAAATGAGCACCGCGCGGAATTTCGCCAACGTAAAGGTATTGCAGAGGGCACTGTTTCTCTTACATTTGAGATCTCAGATCTTACTGCTCGAAACTAAAACAAATCATATTCTGAACGCTATTGACAATATGCTCCGAAACACATCCATGAGACTTATGATATTTGACAAAAATTACAAAAAGGGCATACCCAACTTGCACACATTAAATTTTTGTGCCTCTTTGGTGGAACTCTTACAGTGATCAATATATGAAAAATCGTTTAGGTCGTTTAAACATTAACACTGATGTTGTTAAAATCATCACAAAGAATACTTCCATACTGTGTAATTGTACTTTCCTTAAGAAATTGCTAGTTAAAGTCTGGATGTCCTAAACGACTTATATTTTGGATCAAAGGGAATATTTTATGAGTGCTAGCTAGTACCAGATGCACCTAAATGATTCTTGTAAGGATGAATTATGCTGTTGGCGTTTCTAATGTGTGCAGTTTACCATCATGCATGCTCCAAAGAATGATCTCTAATTTGAAATATTATGTTTTCGAGCATTCATATGTTTGTTAATGCAACTACTATTATCATTTGTTTAGTTTTTATCTGTCTTTGTATATGTATTATAACATTCTCACATTTATGTACTTTCTCCATAATAGGCTATGAAAGCCAAAAACTGGGCATGTGTAAATTTTTCACCTTTAAGTGGTAAATCTGTATTGAGGTTTCTGCGCAAGCTGGGAAAAATGTGCCTGTCCATTGGAATGGTAAAGCCCTGCTCTCTTCCTTTTTCTAAGGCATTCAGATAATCACATATGACAGATCTGACATTGCATATCAAACTTAGCAGGAATTAAGTCTGGAGCCAACGCTGTTGATCCAAAAAAACTCTTATACGTCCACTGATATACAAAACAGTTTGTGGACTGTGCACAGATTCTTTGACAACCCTGAAATGATGAAAGACAAGGCAAAATTTCTACTTGTAATTCTGCCAGAGACCAGAACGTTTGACGGTATTTAAGTTGTTACTTTGTTCAGATGCAACTCTTTTTATACTTCTTTATTTTGGTGACAGTTTCATGTCAAATTCTGCAGCCTTCGTTAGAGATGTGTGTAAGCGTGTTGGGCATGCACATCATTGTTGTTTGCCTCAACATGATATGATGTTGAGCAATGAATATCTGGAGGATGTTGCTAATGAAATAAAGAAGGTAACCTTTTCGTTTTCTGTTCGGTGTGATTTTAGTTTTTTCATGTTATGGAATTCTCATGGTTGGTGTTTTTCAATCAGGTCGTAGAATACAATTCACTTTCTTATTCTAGTGAGGATATGAGTGAAGACGAGGACTCTGGTTTGGACAAGGAGTCAGAAGATGATGGCTCTGACTCTGAGACGGAAATTATGGAAGACATACTTTCTGATTCTTGCGAGGATATGAGCGAAGAAGAGCAACACACTTTGGAGTCCGGATTTGTACAGCCCAATAGTTCCTCCGACGTTTTGGTAGAATACGTCATCTGTGAGATGCATGCTGGCTCCAGTGAGGACAATGAAGATGGTGGTTCCAGTGATGAGGTAATGCTTGCTGTTTAGTTCTTTTTCGAGTCATGAAAGGATGTTGGTTTAGAAGTTTACATGGCGTGTGAAATTTTTATTTAGTGGATATATTATACCTCGTTATACCACCTGATGATGTTTCTCCAAGACAAAAATATGTACCATTTTCTATTCCTCTAATCTGAATATTGTTAACTTTTAGAAATCTTGTAGTGTCCACGAACAGTATTACTTGCCCTACCTAGCTATTGTTGCTGAATTAGCTTATTTCACTTGAATTAAAACCATAAGACTACAGAAGCATCCACTTCCATTATGTTACAGTGTTAAAACTTTTCTCTAACCTTTCGAATAATGCAGTGAGAATAATTTCGTCAACTCTTTAACAGGAAACACCGATATTTCAATCCCCTGCCAACTCCAAAACCATTTAAAATACAACCTTGAACTGTGAGCTCAATACCTCATACAAGAGTAAGGTGTTTTAGAACATGTGGTGTACGTGTCAGTGCCTGGTATCCTTGCTCTTTTAGGGTCATCTTCCACAATCCACAACCCCTGCCCTGCGGTCTATCTTCAAAGCAAATCTGCATTTATGATGCCAAAAGCTTCTCTCAAATTTGGCACAAAGTAAACTCGAATAAACAAGTTTGTTTCTTCTCATTCTATTTCGGAGTTATAAGAAGCTAAAATAAGTATTGTGAACTGGTGGGAGTATATATTGTCACCGTGATAGCCGGGCCTCACCACTGTCCTCGTGATGTTAATGCAGCTCTTGTCATTAATATAATTTCGTTTGCCAGTCCTATTATACTATATATATTATGGAATCATCTCTTATGGATCTTTTCTCATTAGGTTGGAAGTGATGTGAAAATCTGGGGATGCGTATCTTTTTCACGTATGCATGGTAATAAAGCCTACAAGTTCTTCCAAAAGCTCAAATGTACATGCATGCACATTGGAATGGTAAATTACTGCACTATTTCTGATTAAGGCATTCACATAATCTCATTTGACTCATCGTTCTTGAACTATCAACATTATAGGATTTTAATCCATTGCCAAGTGTATTCCTCCATGAAGTCTCTGCTTGTCCTACGGATATAGAAAACACTCTATGGCAAGCGCGTGACTGGATGCCAAATCGGGACCGGATAGATCTTCTTATTGTAATTCTGCCAGACACTAGATCCTCTGATGGTATGTGAGTGTATTCCTTTTGGGGAATCAGATGTGACTTTGATTTTCCTTTTGTTGGTGAGTCACATGTGATCCTTGCAGACAAAGTTGAAGAGGTGTGCAACACTATGGGGGTCACATATCAATGTTGTTTGCCCAAGTTTGCTAGGACGCAAAGCAAGAACTATCTGCTGGAGGCTGCTCATGAAATAAAGGCTAAGGTTAGTTTTTCTTTTTTTGTTGATGTGGGTTTTTGTTGTACAAAATTCTCATGCTTGGAGTTTCTGTCAGGTTGTAGAGCGCAGAACACGTCCTCTACGCAAGGCCATACCATTTGTATCAGAAGCCACAATTATTTTTGGTGCTGACATCTCACATTGCATACTAGGAGAGGGTTACATATCTATTGCATCTGTATGTCTTAACATCTCTGTGAATATGTTGCTGTCTGGTTTGGTCATGGAATGGTCTTCTAAAACTTGTACCTGTGTGCAATAATGTTTTGTGGATTCATGTAGTTGGTGGCATCAATGAACTGGCCTGAAGTCAGTAAGTATAGAACTGTGGTCAATTATCAACCCCATAGTGAAGTGGTTATAAATGGTGACATGGTCAGGTAATTGTTCTATCTACAGCTATGTCACATGTTCCATTTGGGTACCTAACATTTTTTTTACAGTGAACTTCTGTTTGCCTTCAAAAAAAAAACAAAAAAAAGACCTCAGAAGATAATCTTCTTCAGGTAGTACTTCTATCTGTTCCATCTTTTGTACCAGGTGAATTTGTTGACAACATTGTTACCTTGCACAGACATGGCATAGTTGGAGGTCTCAGTCTCAGCAGCATTCTGAGTGTTGAAAGAGGTGCTATTAAAAAGGTAAGTAGATATTTGCCTTCCTGTATGTGCTTTGGTTTGACTTTGCTCATTTTGTCATTTTGATGGTTTTGTATTCCCTTGGTAGGCTTGTGCCTCTTTAGAGTACGGATATGAACCAACAATCACATTCGTTATTGTTACTTCGCAAGGCATGAGTGAGATGACCGATACAAGCGAGAACATTTTGCTGGTTAGCATGAGCATGCTACCGTTTCTTTTTATTACTAAAAATACATATATGCCACTTGTAGCTTTGGGTGACCAAGTGTCCTATTTTCCCATAGGAATAAGAATTGGAGAAGGTGGCCCAGATCCTAAAGAGGTTGAGTTCTTCTGTAACCATGCTGCCCATGAGGTACTCTGTACATTTTGCTCTAGCCTCTCAATATTTTTTGCAGTATTGGCTGACTGTAATTATATTCATTTTCAGGGGACTAGCATGCTGGCCCATTATCGTGTTATTCATGATGACAACAATTTTACAGTTGATCAAATCAAGTATATATGCAACAATCTCTTCACTCCGTAAGTTCAACTTGCTCTTGAATTGTTGTGTAACTTTTAATCATTCAAGTTTAATTCTGACCAGCATCTATTATTATTGGCAATGCAGCCATGATCGCTGGGCCTACCCACAAATGTCCATGGGTGAGTTCTTCCATACAACGGAACTGTTGATTATTCTTGTTTTTGTGTGACTCACACCATCAGCTACTCCATTCCTTCCAAATTGCTGGTCGTTTTTAACATATATATGAACTGGCATACAATTTGAAACGCAGGGAGTAATTGGAAGTGCTAAGCTTGCCAATTGTTTTACTATAACCATTGTCTCCATTCATGGATGCATCTTTTGTGTGACTCAGTACAATAACATTGTTTCTGTTGTACTAACATAGTTTCTTTTTTTTAGTCCCACCAACCTTCTTTGCATCTCTTGTGGCATCCCGTGCTCGCAACCATGTTGAAGAACAGATAAGCTCGGGACGGGTGATCAATGACCCTTCAACTCTTTATTTTGAAGATTATGTAATCTTCTGCTAAAATAAACACTTTCCCGAAGATGAGAACATGATGCATGTGTTCGGCCAATAATAACCAAGATATCTGGTGACCTAGTTTCTTGTGCTCAGCCCTGCTAGGGTTGTTGTCAATGTATTCTCCTACCATGAATGTTACTTTCTGGATTGTTAGGTATTCTTGTAGCTAGCAGAGCGAACATTGCTCTCCCGGTAATGTTGGTACTTTAATTTAAGCCCACCCAGTGATATAATTAAGAAAACCTTCAGAATTTGCTGTTGTTGGGCGTTGAGTAGTCAGTGCTCACTTCAACACCGTTGGAAACATTGAGGTCACATGAGATGCAATCAGACGTGGGTGGATTTCGAAATCCAAAGCCATATTGTTTTTTTTATTTCGATATCCATGGACGTCCAAACTGTGTGCATGGATTTTGAATTCACGCGTCAAACTTTTCTTATGTTCAGGTGGAGTCGCACATTTAGATTTCAGACATGATGCATAAATACAGATTCCTTCAAGATTAACAAATGCACTTTGAGCAAGCCACAAATCACTCTGAATCTCTAGTTACGAATATAATGCTCGCTATGAATATAATGCGGAAATCAAATCACTCTGAACCTCTCGCTATGAATATAATGAGGAAATATGATGCTTCAGCAATCTCATGATGACAGTGACAAGATGGAAAAAATAGGTAATACTGCTCTGTGCAATTCACAAACCATCCAACAATGCGTACGACTGTACGAGCCACAATTTCAAATTCACAATTATGTTTATATATGTGCAAAAACGATTCCAACAATTAGTCAAAACGTTCAAATCCAAGAGGCTAAACCTCATGTCGATGGCAAGCTGATAGCAGCTAGTGTTCTTTTTTTTTGAATTATAAGGGTGCGTTTGGTAGAGATTCTCACAGCTCAGCTCCATCTGACATGCATTTACTGATCTACACACATACTATAGCGTAACTATTAACTGAATCCATTTTTCTCTCCTTTCCACCCTCTCACAGAGCGACGATGAGCTGGAGGAGGAGCTGCGAAATACTCGCTCCCACGCCGCTTACTCTGGCACGCGCTATAGTGTCGCAACAGTGTAGGAACTGAAGTTGGTGAATTGGTGCCAAACGCACCTAAGTTATTAGCTGGCTACACTTAGTAATAATATGAATTACAAAAATTACACTAGGCACCCATATGCTATGATAAATCCACAAAGAACACGTACAATTTTGTTCAGTTATTGAAAGAAAAGCCAAATAAGATAACACACACTCATGTTCTCATGAGACCTAGTAGTATTCCCATGATAGCAACCACCAGTACTAAAACTAATGAGAAGCCACTGTGCTCCCCGCTGATGTCTCGCCTCAGAAGATCCTGTTAAAATCCCACCAATAAATTATTATTAGACTAGGCCTGTAAATTATTATTAGACTAGGCATGTACACCTAGGGATGGAAAGTGGTATGCGGTTGTTTGGAATATCCGAATTCGTATCCGCTAAAATGGAAATGTGGTTATCCGAATCCACGCCCGACTGCTAATATGAACACTGAAATTGATGTATCTGAATTCGTTTTCACTATTTTCCTCTATCTGAATCCATATCCGTATTCGAAATAATTGTGCGTATCCGACAATTATTCGTATCCGACCGGGCTCCACCCCAGTGAACTCATTGTATAATATAGTTTTAAAATAAATATATTATTTTGATTTAGTCAGAAAATGATGTATTTGTTAAAATAAATTATTTTCAATATTTTATTTTATTTAATCATTGATGTAAATTATTTTATGTATTATACTTTTATTTATTTCTTCTAAATAATAATAGATTTATTTGCAAAATTATCTATTTATAATTTAATTTATTATTTATATATTTATTTCTTAAAATAACCATAGATAAATATGTTCTTGGTTGACAAGCTATGTTTTGTTTACACCGTTCGTACTTTAATTTTTATCCCCGTAATGATTTTGTTCTTCTAAAATTATCACTAAAGAAATAAAACCTAGCTATCTTTAAATCGAGTAGATATCCGAATGCAAATTCGAATTGGAACTATTCGTTTTGCATTCGAATTCGATTATATTCGAATCTGAATACGTATCCGGCAAAAAATGTGGATATCCGACTAAAAATATTCGAATGGCATCCGTATCCGCGTCGTTTCCATCCCTACCGAGATTGATCCAAGTATTCCTATCTCACTGTTGCAGAAAGCAGCATAGTGATACTCCATCAGTCCATTATTGTGGGCATATTATGGTATGATGAAGTTTTTAAAAGGAGTAAAATGCACCCCGGGTACTCAACTAATGGTCTCCTCCCATCTAGGTACTCAAACTATCAAAATGATTATGTGGGTACCTGAACTATCGCTGATGCACACCGAAGGTCTAAAACATGCCACGTCAGGGACATTTTTCAAAAAGAACCCTATATGTTTTTTTCCTTCTCGCAAACAACTCCATCCTCTACCTCCGTGGCCGACTACACTTATGAGAATGGATTTAGTGTGAGGAAGGATTACTGCGAGTGGGACAGAGACCTAAATGAGAGGAACCTTCGCAAGTTTGTTTGCAGCAGTGAAGGTTTCCGCGCAGAGAAGCACCTTAGGAGGGAGATCAAGTAGCAGAGGTGTCGTGCTAAACTTGTGATTGCACAGGATTATAACACAGAGCAGTGGTATGTGAAGGATTTCATCAACGAACACAACCATCTGATGATTCCACCAGACCTTTCTTGTTTGATGCGTTCTTGCAGAAAAATTACTGATGAGCAGAAAGCAGAGATTGTGCATATGCAGGTTTCTGGAATCTGCAAACACCAGATAATGGACAGTATGCTGAAGTGGCACGATAGTTATGATAAGGTTGGATTTACAGTAAGGGACATTTACAATTTCTGCCATTGCAATAAGTTGCAGATGCTCTCCGCCGGTGATACTGAAACAATCATGAATTACTTGATAGCTCAGAAACGTAGAGATTTAGATTTCCATTTCGACCACAAGAGAGATGGGGGAGGGCATATGACTGGAGTGATTTGGTGCGACTTCCAATCTCAGATGGATTATAGAGATTTTGGTGATGTCACTATATTTGATGACACGTACAGAACCAATAAATACAACCTGCCCCTTGTATTTTTGCTGGGGTGAATCATCATAAAAGCACAATTCTTTTTGCTTGTGGAATTGTTGGTCATGATGTTACTCAGACCTATGTGTGTCTGCTTAGGGCATTCACTAAAGCCATGCCTCAGAAACATCTAGTATGTGTCGTCACTGACGGAGACCTTGCTATGCAAAATGCAATTAGTATTGTGTGGCCGAATTCATCGCATAGGCTATGCAGATGGCATATTGAGAATAACATTGTGAGTAATGTTAGGGATGACGATGTGAAGGAAGGGATTAGGTGCTTTCTTTATGATCGTTTCTGTATAGAAGAGATTGAGTTGAAATGGATGGTTTTCTTGAATAAGCATGATGTCACATATGAGAACTCGTGGCTATATCAGATGTATGAGAGGAGGCAATCCTGGTGCGCTGCGTATCATGCTTGTAAGCGCTATTTTGAGGAGCAACCAGCGTAGCGAGAGCCTACACTCTAGGATCCAGTTTAATCTAGATTGGAAAATGACACTGCTAGAGCTATTTCAACACTTTGACAACTGTCTTGTAAACCTGTTCACTAGAGAAGCGAATCTGGATTTTGTATCCAATTACAAGCCTTGCTTGAAACCAGATGCTTCATTTTTTGTGCATGAGGCTGCAAAAAGGTTCACAACAAGTCTTTTTATGATGATGTGCTGTCCAGTCTCAAAGCAGCTGAGAAGTGTTATTTAATTGAGAAAATAGATGCATATAACATTGTTGAGTATATAGTTGCAAGGGTTGATAAAGGAGAAAAATGATACTTTGTGAAATGTGACATATGTGTTGTTGAGGATAAGGTCAAGGAAATTTCATGTTCTTGCCTAAAGTTACAGTCCCTTGGAACCCCATGCTCACACATCTTCTTTGTGTTGGGACTTCGCGAAGAAAGTAAGCTTCTAGACTGATGTGTTTTGGAAAGGTGGACGATGTGTGCCAAGCGTGGATTTCCTCCTACAAGGAAGAGAACAATGTATGACTATTATGATAGCGTACAGAGGTACAATGACCTACACAATATTAGTCAAACGGTAGCCTACGCAGCAGCTCAATCACAAGAAGCATTTGAACGACTCAAACACATTCTTGAAGATGAAGCTTCTATGATCCCTCGAAATAGAGGAGAGGGTGGACGCAAGACGTTTGGTCCTGTGCTCCCACAAGACCTGGATGTTGATTCTGCGGAGTGATGCAATCTATTAGATCCCATATGTGTGCCTGGCAGAGGGGCCCCAAAGTTGAAGTCAAGTTCAGATAAATCTGACAAACATTGTACCCTATGTAAAGATTGGGGTCACAATTGGCGAACATGCTACTTCAGAGATGAGGTAAGCTTAGAGTAATTGTGATCAAAGTTTAAATTGATTGTCTGTGAGCCATGTGTACTTTTTTCTAATGTCCCTCTTCATTTGGATAAAATGCTCCCTAAGGATGTGTTGGATAAATGATTCGGCAAAGGTATACATTCCAACAAAATTCTAGATCCTTGTACATGACTTCTCTTTCTCCGGTACCTGTGGGTTCTTGTTTGGCTTCATGAAACCAACAGTTCTCTTTCTCATGTACCTGTGGGTTCTTGTTTGGCTTCATGAAACCAAGCTGAGTTTGTGGGGGCTGGTCAGAGTTATGTTCTTGGCAAATTTCATTCGCTTAATAATTTTCATTGTTCCTGCCTTCATGTTTGTGGCTTTTGTATGAGTGCTGGCTGTATCGAGTGTTCAACTCTTTTTCAACCAAGATAAGATTTAACAAGGATTGGGTCATTAACCTGGTCAGAGTAGTTCTGAAGCATTCAGATGGATCATGGTACTCAATAAAAGCACTCAGATGAAGCTAAAAGCACTTGGATGAAAAAAGCACTCGGACGAAGCTAAAAATGTAACCAGGTGGTGCATTCCCGCCCACAAGAAATTTTTGGTGCAGCATATGTTAGGATTGTTTGCTAGGTGTTACAAGTAGTTGTGTGGGCATCGTTGGTCCAGTACATTTTGTTTGTGGCTTTCTGTATCAGAGTTATACAAGAGTCTTGTAACCTTTGCAATGCGGAATTGATCATTTGACATGTGGATCATGTTTTCGTTTTGGTCACTGCATTTCTTGTTAATTGAGAGTGCAAAAGGAACGTTAACATACCATCGTTACATTAACATGTGATGTATGGATCGGCAAGTTACCATGACATGGAAAACAACATATTGTCGTCAAGTTAACATGCCATAATATATCTTTGTATAAGCTACCATGTCATAGATTGGTGCCACATTGTAGTTAGCGTGCCGCCAAGTTAACATGACATGTCAAGTAAACATGCCATATCTTTTAGTATCTTCATGCATTCGGGGCATGATGCAATATATCTTTTAGTATCTTCATACATCTCCGTCCAATAGAATCCGCTAGACCAAATTTTGCTTGGGTTCAAAAGTGGCTATAGTGTCCACCGTACTCCGCCGAGTGGCACTTTCTCAAAATTTCTAGCCTCTCTTCTCTTGGCACACATATTCTCATAACTCCATCATTGCCAAATTTGAAGAGGTAAGGTGCATCCCAAAAGTATTTTCGACTTTCGGAGATTATCCTCCTTTGAGAGTTTTTATCTAGATGATCAAGAGACATCTTCCAAATTGCTCCGATGATATCAATCATCCAAGTGTCTTTATCGAGCACTCGATAGAGGTGGTCATCTCTCATTTTGTCTTCTATGGGCTCTTTTTCATCTTGTCCACGGTTCATCCTAGACAAATGATCGGCCACAACATTCTCCACCCCCTTCTTATCACGAATTTCAACATCAAACTCTTGGAGAATAAGGATCCAACAGATCAATCATGGTTTAGCATCCTTCTTAGCCAAGAGATACTTGATGGCTGTGTGATCGGTGTAAACAATGGCCTTTGAGTTCATGATGTAAGATCTGAATTTTTCAAAGGTAAATACCACCGCTAGCAACTCTTTCTCCATAGTGGCATAATTTAATTGTGCCACATTAAGAGTTTTACTAGTGTAGTAAACAGCGTGAACTCGGCCTTCCTTTTTCTGACCCAAAACCGCTCCTACGGCGTAGTCACTTGCATCACACGTGATCTCGAAAGGTTGGCTCCAATCCGGAGGTTGAGTGATGGGAGCACTCACCAAAGCACTTTTCAAGGTCCGGAATGTCGCTAAGGACTTCTCATCGAAGAAAAAGCCACATCTGTCACACCCTGAAATTTCCAATTTCAGGATGTGAACAGAGAGAATAATTGAACAATGATTTTCTCATAATTTTAAAATTTTTCTCAACATTTATTTTGTTCACAGGAAATCTAGTACAGGAAAAAAATCATTGTTTGATTTTCTGAATAAAAATAAATTGGTTCGATGTGAGTGTTGCATTCATGCCGATGCATCCTAGTGTTTCTTGAGTACAAAAGGTTTCAAAAATGCGTTTAGGAGCTATCCTAACTCTTCCGAGAATTTTCCGGATTTTTGTGGAATTTATTCTCATTTTCTCTGAGCTTATTCTTTTTATTAGAAGGCTCTAAATCCTTTTTCATGAGCCCCAAATGCTTTATTTGGATTGTTCATGTCTTAATCTATCTCTAAGAATTTTCCAGGAATTTTTTTGATTTTCGGAGTATTTTTCGTGGCTTTAAACAATTTCTAGACTTTTACGGAATTTGTTTTCGCATTAAAAATAAATTCGAAAAAAAAAGAAATCTATCCTCCTAGAACGGGCCGAGCCCGAAGGCCCGACTCGCTCCGGCCCGCCTGCGCCGCGCGGCCCGGCCCGCCGCAGCCCGCAGAGGCCCATCTCGGCCAAAGGCCGCCGCACCTTTGGCCCCGGCCATGGCCGCCGCCGGTGCCTTTGGCGTGCGCGCCCGGGCCGCACGGCGAGCCCCGCCCCTATAAAGCCGCGGCCTAGCCCGGCGCGCGTGCCTCGCCCCTACCCCGCCGCCTCGCCGCCCTGCCCTCTCGCCGGCACGCGCGCGCCGCCAACCAACCGAGCGTCGCGCGCCGCCTATGCGCCCGTCGCCGATTCGCCGGATTGGAGCATCCCCGGGCGAACCGACCCCACCGGGGAGCATCCACGCGTCGAGCCCTACCCGATCCGTCGCTCCCCGCCGCCGGAAACCCATTGGAGCGCCGCCGCCGGCCGTCGCTGCATGCCGCCGACGGCTACCTTGCCGTCTCTCCTCCACCCCAGGGTGCACGTCGGTGAGATCCCCTCGACCTCCTCCTCATTTTCCCCACCTCACTCGGGCCCCTCGCAGTGCAGGTCGCCGGCGCCACTGTAGGGTGGAGTTCCCTGTTCGCCGACCATGGCAGTCCAGAGGAGGAAGAAGGAGATGTCGATTTTGCAGTAAGGACCCTGTCCTTTTCTGTAATCTTTTGTAATCTTTATGTGTCTTGCATCTTTTACACATAAAACCTTAGATCTATTGGATCTTCACAACCAGATCCACCCAAGGATCTTTGTAGATCTAACCCTGAGTTTTATCCTTTCACGAGCACTGTTTACTTTGTCTCGGGAATCTTTTTAGCTACTCCCTGTTATCTATAGTTAATCGCGAACAAGTCCTTTTCATCTTGTTTTCCCCGTACCTTTTATGTTTTAGCTCCGTTTTAATCCGTTCAAATTGCGTTAGGTCCATAATAATGTAAAACATGTGTTAGTGTGTGTTTTCACCATGTTTTGTTCCTAAAAATAAAATTAATATTAATTTTTATTAATGTCTAGTTATACACGACTTTTCCAAATAAAAGCTATATAGAACTATGCATCATTTTTTATAAGCAAATTTAATTTGATTAATGTTTCTATCACATGTTTTTGTACATAAAATTAGATCCTTATCTCGGTTTTCATAAACCAAATGTTAATTTGTTTAATAGTTAATTAATCTTTTCTAATTAAAATTTGATTAGGCTTTTACATCAGCTTTTGTAATGAATATTAATTTGATTAAAGCCAATATCATAATGTTTTTAATAATAATATGTCTACTCAAATTACAAAGTTTCGTTTAGATTGTCCATATAGTTTAGTTTTTTTTAAATTACATGTTTAATCGGTTTAATCAATATATGAATCTTTATTAATAAAGCCGATCGAAATCAAAGATACATGAATCAAAGACGTAGGAGAAACACTTGATCGTTAGAAATCGGATTGCAACTTGATAATTCAACATTACATGATACATGAATAAAGATCACCACCGGGATCCTACCTTGATCTTGCTTCTAGCTCCGTGAACTCCGACGTGGTCTTCCTTGCAAGGTTCCCACGCCGGCTAGGGAGATCCTAGTCAACTAGCTCGACCTTCTCCTCTTCGAGATGGTGTCCCTCTCTTCTCTGCTCCTCGGCAGCCAATGACGAATGAGTTGATGCGTGGCTCTAGGCCTCGGGGCTATAAATAGTTCGAATGGCAGCTAGGTCAAAGGGGGGGTCAACTGGGCTTGGAAATGGGCTGGGCCGACCGACTAGGGCCCATTTCAGCCCACCCGACGGCCTGCTTTGCCTGGTGTCGGTTCCCGAGTCTTCTAGATCCTTTCCCCTTCTGCATGTTGGCCCTTATCGTCAGTTTCTCTCCGGATTGGATGAAGCTCCTTGTCCCGCAAGATTCGACACTTTTCAGACTCGGTCCTCGAAGTTTTTCATTTTCTCGGGTTTGGTCCCTGGGCTTCTTGGAGTCATGTTTACTTCATAGCTTGACTTGTACCGGACTTCAAGGTCTTGTCACAAGGTGCTTGATGAACTTATCATGGAAGTCTTGCTTTCAACACTAAAACCCTTCATAAACACTAATATCCAAAACCGACATGCACGAACGAACTTGTTATACCAAGGCGGTTAGTACCAATGGATAAGATATAAAAGTCACGTCAACACCAAAGGTAAACTCATGGCCAGGTTGACGGAATTTCACCGTCAACATCTCTCCCATGCTTAAACCTTGCTCGTCCTCGAGTAAGCCTTCGATGGATATCATCGTTGCCCTTCATTGTTTAAACCTTGCACTTGACTATACACAAGAAAACATAATGCTCTCAAAAATTTAAGTTTCATAATCGTTGATGTAGTTTATATATGTGGCGTGTAAATTTGGATCAACTCCCTTCCATAGCAGTCATGTTTTCCGGAACAATAGAAATGAAGAATGAGAACGTGGAACATGCAACACCGGTTTGGGAAACTATGAAACAAAGGGTGTGTATCTCTGTTGACACCATTTTTCTACACATCTCAAAATCGACATCTAAGAAGAAGCAGAAAGGGTAAAGCAAGGCATGGAAGCGACGGCTAGAACGAGTCGGCTAAATGGAAGATAAAGTGGGTTCTGCTGAGAAGTGTTTCATGGCCGCGGGCTGTGCCTCCGATCCATAGACCTCGATTTCCTAACCGAGAAGGTCGTCGAGTGTTAGTGTGTCATGTGTTGGGTGCACGCCTATGACAACATCCTTGACCGAGAGCGAGACTGGACCAATTGTGGGAGTTAATTTGGACCACCTGCACGAGCAAGTCAGCAAGTCGTTGGAGCGCCTACACCACCTCGTCGTGGAGGAGAGGGTGAGGCTCTGTGCTGCCGAGGTTAAAGTGATTACAGATATGTACTCGACCTTTCAAGACGGAACTCCTGGATCTCACTATGGAGACACAGCAGGACCTTGACAAGCTTGTGGAAGCGATCCAGACCGACTTCAAAGACTGAAGAGATCGAGCGAATGCTTCAGTTTTGCTTTTCATTTGTCCTTATATTTCGTGCACTAAGGGGAAAAAACTACTTTGGATCATTGGTGTTGGAATTATGTGTTGTCTTTCTTTAATTATTCTCCACATGTCAATTATTGTGTTTATTCAGGAACGATTTACCACTTGATAAAATTATTTCTCACCACCAGGCCATTTGCAAAATACTACTGCTCAAGTATTAATTTCAGCCTGAAAACTATTTCTCACGAGTTAACACAAATCCGTTTCAGTACTTTGGGGCTGCAAAATACTACTTTGAATCAACTCCCTGCACCTTCAGCCGGATTCAGAAGTTTGCTTTAGGAATTTTGCTGTTTGCTTTGGTGACAAAATGAATTTGTGTGAGCAGATAAAATGATTCAATGGTAAGGTGCTGTATGCTCCGTAATTTAATTAGTTTGGCTAGCTGCAGACTAGATGCAAACATTTATGCGTCGTTCCATTTTCATCTAGATGGCACTTGAGCAGTTGCACTCGAATCGGTGAAAATGTGCAATCGCTCGGAACTAATAGGATCGTCGTATATAAATACGTACAATTTACACAACACATGAGATCTATCTATCACTGACATGTAAGTTCTCCATCCGACGACTCGTCGGCAACCGCGAGGGCCGCTCCCTCCTCGTCATCCTCGATCGTATTCCAAGAACGACCTCTTTCAGTTCCAGCAGCGCCGGCGGCGCCGCCACTGGGAGCGCCGCGGCGGCGGCGGCTTTCCCGGCGCACAATGCCAGGATGAGACAGAGGCGAAACCCTGGGCGAGCGGTTTGCCTGCTGTGGCCTTGGGCCACAAGATCTACTCTCTCTGTGGGCCGGAAGTTAAATCTACAATTTATTTCGTTGGGCTGTTCAATAGTACTTGGAGTGCAAGAAGATCAATAGTGGGCCATTTATTTGTAAGAGATGCCTGCCTGGAATTTCTTTTATATATTTTTTATTCCAATTTGCAAATTTATACGACCGTTTTGAAATTTATCAAAAATATACATCAACGACCGTGGTGTATGGCGGTTAACTGCAGCCGTCGTACGCCACAACGTTTACATTCCAACCGCTGTGGCCCACGGCGATTGGTGGGCGTCCACGGCGGTCGGGAACCTCCACGGCGGTTATACCTAACCGCCGTGGCCCACGGCAGTTAGGCTCATTTTATTTTTTAAAAAAACTTTATTAAATTATAAATTTATAATAGATCCAGTAGAAAAGTTAAAAATATTATTACAACACAATCACAATAGGATCCGGTTCAAATATTACGGCACTGTAGGAAAGACTATAACATCATACAAAATTACAAACTTCAGCCATTCTTGTGATGTGATGACGAAGATTTATCTTTCTTGGTAACTTTTTTTAGCTGGTGGATTAGCAACACACGGGTTTGCTAGTGGAGCATAAAGACCACCCGGAGCATAAAGACCACCCAAGGAGGTTCCTCTCCTCTTGCAATGGCATCTGCAGTTTTTCTTTGCAAATAATGATGCATGCCTGGTGGAGCATAAAGAGCATCCCAAGGTGGTTCCTCTCCTCTTGCAATGGCATCTGCAATTACTCCTTGCAAATGATGAAGTATACCTCTTTCGAACATGCTCAAATTTTCTTCGGATCAGCTGCCACATTTGTGTTTTTCCCCTTCGGATCACCACCACCATTACTATGCTCACCCCCCCCGGCGGGCGATAGACATCTCTAGTTACTGTTACACAAAATCATTACTAATTTAACTAATTACACACTTCTCGACTAATGTAACTAATTACATAAAATAAATAAAGAGAGGAAACTTACCTAAGAGGGAGGAGCAGCCCACGGGGGGGGGGGGGGGGTAGGGTCGAGCAGGACGGCTGGTGTCGTCGCCCTTTATATAACTGCAACATCCGTCATTCGCCACGGCGGTCGGACCTACCGTCGTGGTCCACAACGGTTGCTTTACGACTTTAATACTACATGATTTAATAATACTCTATCTCGATCCTACAGCCTACCGCCGCGGTTGTTTTTCGGCAGGTTGTATTTTTAACTTTATGACAAAGAAAACTAGGTGGTAATAATGAAAAGCAAAGTGACATGATAAAAATAGTCACCATCACATATAAGAGTGTTGCTGTATAAACAATAAGCGACCTAATCCAACATCGGCTGGTCTTCTTGTGCAGCTTGTCTGCTCGGACTGCGGTGCGCGTCTGCTCGTGAGGGTACGCAATGGGCCACGTGGGTGGATCTGCAGACGCCTAGCATCAGCAGTGGCCTGCGGTGTCGCCATCGCCGCCACCGACCCTGCAACCTCGTGGGACGACCCTGGCAACCCTCATGGAGATGGTTGCGCCACCTCTCGCGCTTGGCAGCTGCGACCCTCCTGGCTGCGTCCCTGCTCCCTCCTTGGGTGGCGCGCCTCCTAGTTGCGACCCTCCGAGCTCGTCCTGCGGCTGCATATTGTGCAAGAAGTCAAAGTCGAAGTCGTAGTCCTCTAACCAGGACCCTCCCGCCTAGTCCTCTAAGGTGGAGTTAGGAGTGTCGTCGTTGCCGACGTAAGCTGGAACAAATAGTATTATTAAATCACGTATCATAATTAATAGAATTTAGTATTTGTATATGGTTCGAGATAGAGTTGTGGTCATTACCTAACGGAAGAACAATGCCCAGTGGATGAGGAAGGGACCAGTGGTACTAGTAGTGTTGCTCGTGTTGCTGCTGTTGAAGGTCCTCCTGGTGTTGGTACTAGTGCAGGACCTCTGGGAGACAGGCCCTCTAGAAGAGACATCCTCTAGGGAGGATGCACCGGAGGGAACGGCGCATAGAAAGTGTCTGAGTAGGGTCGCTGTGACGAGGACGATGGTGCTGTGTAGGAACGACCAGTCGAGGAGGAGCTGGAGGACGACTGGTGGTACCGTAGAAACAGGGGTCGAGTCCGGTTGCCGCAAAAGTTGAACACGACAAGGAACCTCGTGGTGATGGCCTGCATCCTATCCCACGTCTGCTCGATCTCCTAGTGTGACATGAGGTTCAGCCTCGCCTTTGACTCTCCTATAACGTGAAAGATCCGCAATCACGTGGATCTGCAAAATAAATTATTAGTAAATGTTAGAATGTTTAAGACCATACAAAAAATTAGTTCCATTTTTAAACTCACTGCCTCGGCGTAGTGTTGATCCCGTTGCACCGGGTATGGGACAGTGGTAACGATCACCCTTGCCGCGTCCGGAACTGGCGCTAGTGGCTGTGGTGGAACGTACATCACACGCGTTCGAGTTCTCGGGGTGTATCACTGGATGTACGCCTCCCACGCTGTGTCGTCATGGGATAGGTCCTCCGTGACGACGTTCTCTAACGTGGTAGCCCAACCGTCCACGTACGTCTGCACCCTCTGAACCCAAGAAACACGCCCCGCAACTCCCCTCCGAGACCACCTACGATGAATTAAACATATTTGTCAGCGTCTAAAATATTCGAACACTGAATTAAAATTAAAAATTGACGAGAACTCACCTATGGTGGGCGCTGGGAACAGTGTGCACCACAGTCACAGGTGACTCCTGGTAGCGGTGAACTGCCTCAGCACCCTATCGACGACATACTCCTCCACGTACATGTCGAACAGCAACGGCGTCCTCGTCATCCAGTAGTGCTGGTCTCGGAAGCACAAAGATGAGAGGCCCTGTGGTGCGTGGGTCGCAAGAGCCTCCTCTGAGTACGACGTCCACCTGACGTCGCGTTAGTGAGTGTCGAACTGACCGATGAAGTCCTTATACGCCCTCTTCGTCTGGTCGTGAGCGTACGAGGTTTGCATTTCAACGAAATGTGAACCGTAAACGTGGATTGAACAAACTAGACAAAATGAGAGACAAATTGAAAGTGAAGTTAAGAAATTACCTTCCGGAGGCACCACAACGATCCGATGGTGAAACAGTCGAGGGGGTCGTGGCCCTATGGCAGGGGCTCGTACGCGTAGAGGGGGACGACTGGCCAACCAATCGCAAACCGCTCGTGGCACCAAAGCTGAAGAAGGAGAGGACAGATGAGAAGGATCGCCTCCGCCAAACAACCCTTCAGCACCCCTAAGCACAGGCCCCTGTACGTGCCCGCAAGAACAGAGTTGCCCCAACTAATCTGGGGCACGTCGTCCAATGGTGCGTCAGCGACCCTCCGAGTGTGGGGGATCAAATACCTCTCCACCACATCTCCCTGCGAACTGTAGAACAACACGAACCCAAACAGCCACATCAGGTACGCCTCGAAGAACATGTTGACTGTCTTGGGATAGGCGTCATCTGCTAGGTAATCAGCCTTGGGCTAGGCGTCATCTGCTAGGTAATCAACCTGCATAAACAAAATCAAACATTAGTTACATTGTCTCCATATCTCCAAAAAGGAAAAAAATATGAGGTAAAGGTACGTATGCTGAACTGCTGCAACCAGGTCAAGGTGGGTCCGTGAGGGTTCGCGAACTCCTGGTACAAGGCGGGGGTGTGATAGTTCTGAGGAACGTTTGCGAACCGAGCAAGGAACTAGTACGCCACTCGTCGGAGATAAATTAATTTCACTAATTTTCAACATTTTCTATATCTATCTATAAGTCCTATATAGGAGCACCCCACTAGGGAGTTCTCTCAACATGCAAGTATGCCACCTCAACAGCCCCACTAAGACCATGACATCCAGTGGTGCGCCCCAATGTTTGAACTAGCTAAAAAAGTTATAACTCAAAAATAAAAAAACCAAATTAAATTCTGATTACACCATTAGATTCCTTTTAACAAATCTTTCAAAACAAGATCTCATGTGAATATATTTTGATAAAATGACAAATATGCCCCATCGATGATAGTTGGTATAGAGTAAAGTGAAAAATAAAAAAAAGAATGAAAAAAGGAAAAGAAAAAATAAGAAATAAAAAATAGGAGGGTGATACTAATATTCTAACTCATAGATTTCTCCTACATACTTGCGGCAACGCGCAGGGAATTTAGGAATATAAAGGAATACCAGTGTAGATTTAATTTTGACGTGTTCAAACCTAGATCGAAGAATACCAACGACTGCGACGAGGTTGCCAATGTCTCCGAAATTCTCTCTTATAATTAGACGCGCGAGGTTGCCAGAATTCTCTCTTACGATCATTGCATTTTCCTTAATTCCCGCAGCAACGTGCGGGTGAGATTCCCCTAGTTCTCTAAATAAATTAAAGTAATTTCAACAATTTCCTTAACAGATAAACTAATTTTCTACATTCTCTACATTTTGTAAACGATATAAAGTAATTTTTTAGAATTTCTAAACGTGCTAAAGTAATTTCTACAATATCTAGAACAGATAAACTAATTTTTCTATATTTTCTAAAGAACCTAAAGTAATTTCTATAATTTCTAAACATGCTAAAGTAATTTCTACAATTTATAGAACAGATAAACTAATTTTTTATATTTCCTACACAAACTAAAGTAATTTCTACAATTTATAGAACAGATAAACTAATTTTCTACCTTCTCTAATTAAAACTAATTTTCTAAATTTCTATATAAAAACTAATTTTCTAAATCTAAACTAATTAAATTAATTATTGTCTAAATTTTCTAATTAAAAACTAATTTTCTACACTAATTACAGTATCCTAAACTAATGAAACTAATTAAATAAAAAGGAAGAAGGCTTACCTGAGAGGGGGCGGCGGCAGGGGTGGGGGACGTCGGTCACCGTCGTCCTTTATATATAGAGGCGGCTGCCGCTGTCCGCCACGGTGATTAGGCCCTACTGCCGTTTGCTACCGCTGTGCGCCACGGTGGTAAGGTGCTACGGGGCCTACACCCTGGCCCCGACCGTTGGCGGTGGCCTTACCGCCTTGGGCCACGACAGTTGGACATGCTGCCACCGTGGCCTACGACGGTAGGCTCTATCCGCAGTGACCCACGGCGGTGGATGTATATTTTTGATAAATTTCAAAACGGCCGTATAAATTTGCAAATTGAAATAAAAAAATATAAAAAATTTCGCCTGCCACTCATCCATGGAAACCACCGTGGCTGTGCAAACTATGGAAACTCCTATCAGCGACGTTGGATTTAGATCTAAAGGCTACACTACGGGAAACCGAGTCTTCGCCGAGAGCAATAGTCTTCGGTGAGAGCTTAATCTCAAGCTCTCGGCGAAGACCTCTTTGGCGAGAGTAAAAAAAAATATTCTCGGCGAAGAAAAAACTCTCGGCGAAGAATTTCTTCGCCGAGAGCAAAAAAAAATACTCTCGGCGAAGAATTCTTCACCGAGAGCAAGACGTCTGGCTCTCGGCGAAGAAATTCTTCGCCGAGAGTTTTTTTATTGCTCTCGGCGAAGAAATTTTAAAAAATCACTTTTTCACCTTCAATTTTTTTCTATCATCAACATGCACTTATACAAAGGATATTTTCAAATTTGACGCAAATTTATGTTTGTTTGCTATATTTAAAAATTTTACTTCATTCTAGGCAATTTTATCGAAGACGTATGATATGAACTGCAAGTGCATGGAATCATAGAGTAAAGTTGTTGGAAAAATGAGATTCATGCTCATGAGACATCTCTAAGACAACGTACACTAAATAAAACTAAATTTCAAACATTTTGTCCTCTGATCATGATGAGGATCGTGTCGCAGAAAGGTTTTAAAATTATATAAAATTCAAATGAAGTTTGAAAATCACAAATTTTGTCGAGCCCTCGTTATATCATATGTCGAGGTTGTGGTAAAAAGTTGAGAACATTTTGAGCACTTTGACACGCATGTTGTTTACAAACCGGAACATCTCACGAGAAGTTTCAGAGAATTTGAACTAATGTCACTAGGTTTGATACATTAGAGAAATTTAAATTTGAGTTTGACCACAACAAGTTTTTTAGAAGAAATACACAACATATCTAGTGTCGTGTTTAGTTTTTGAGATTTTTTGAATTTATTTGCTATTTTTTGAGTAATTAAATGCATTTGAAAAAAAATCTTCGCCGAGAGCCATTTATTGGGCTCTCGGCGAAGCCACTTCCAGCCGGCCCATCTAACCGACGGCCCACTAAACCAACCGGCGGCCCATTAACCGGCGCCTCTTATATAAACACCCCCAACCCTAACCCTACCCCCTCCCCCTCCCTCTCCCACCGCCGCCTCTATCTCTCCCCGCCTCCTCCTCCGCCATCCCCGCCGTCCACGCCGCGGGGCCCAACGCCGCCTCCTCCTCGGCCATCCCCGCCGTCCATCCCCGCCGTCCGCGCCGCCCCCCACCTCCCCCCTCCGCTCGCCCCTCACCTCGTGGCGAGGAGCGGCGGCGGGGCGAGGTGAGGTGGTGGCGGATTCGGCGCCGCCTCCTCGCCTCTTGTCTCGACCGGCGCCGCCTCCTCGTCTCCTCGTCTCGACCGGCGTGCGGCGGTGGAGCAAGTGGCGGATCCGTCGCCGAGGGAGGAGCTCGTCGCCGGGGAGCGGCTCGTGGCCGGCCCGACCTCTCTCTCTGTCTTTTTTTCTCCGGGTGGCGGGGCGGCGGTGTGATGGCGGGGCGAGCCGGTGTGATGGCGGGGCGCGGCGGCGTAGGTGGCGGGGCACGGGCCGGTGCGGGTGGCGGGGTGCACCGGTGCGGGTGGTGGGGTGCGCCGGCGCGGGTGGCGCCGGTGGCGGCCGGTGGGCGGGTGGTGGTGGTGAGGTTGAAGGTGGCCGCGGCGGGCGGTGGTGGTGGGGGTCGGGGCGGCCGGCCGTGGAGGAGGCGGCGGCGGTGGTGGGGGCCGGGCGGCGGGCCGGTGGGCCGTACGTTGGGGATTTTTTTTTTGTTTCATAAAATTGTCTTCGCCGAGAGCTAGGTGGGCCTCTCGGCGCATGTCCGCCGAGAGGGGTCCCTCATGCTCTCGGCGAAGACGCCTTCACCGTACGGTGTCCGCCGAGAGGCCTTCACCGAGAGCAAACTCTCGGTGAAGGCTTCGGTGAGAGGAAAGGGTCCTTCGCCGAGAGGAATCCCACTCTCGGCGAAGACCTCGAATCCGGTAGTGCTAGAGAGAGATGGGAGCATTATACTCTTAAACCCCAACCAATAGCACAAGTAACCGAAGTTTTGCATTAACCCCCCTTGAAATTAGACCCTCGAGCCCCCACGACGCGATCTGTTTTGCCCCGCCGCCGCAGTAGCAAAGGTGTCCGCCGCCGCCGCCATGGAAACTGCCGCCGACGCTACGAATGAGTCCGCCGCCGACACCGGGGAGTCGATTCGTTTTCCCCATGGCCGCTGTGTCGCTTCGTTCCCTCGACCAGAGGCCGCAGAAGAGTTGCCGCGGGGGAGTTCGTTCTTGCGCCGGCAGGGAAAACCAGTTGCCGCGGGGAGTGGCCGTCGCCGCCTCGAGGAAGACCTCGACTTCCACCACGCCCTGGACGCCTCTCGTCCATGACACTTTGCTTCCAACATCGTTAGGATCAGGCTCAGATTAGCCAAATAGTATGTTGTTCTGCCAACAGCCTCGATTCTAGATCTGGCTCTACTACCTTCATAGTTTCCAGAATAAAATCTTGAAGAACAACATCGGGACTATATTTAATTTCACTGCCTGTTGCAGATGCATTCAAGAAACGTTGATAAGCAGCAGCGCCTAACAATGCACGAAAGCGCCAGCGAACTTGACTCTCCCACAAGCAGCAATCCCTGGTTTCAGATTTTGCACAGAATCACCTTATCGTGCGCGTTGACCTCCTCCACACCTTACCGGCAGCCGCGCTGCAAAGGGGCGGCGGCTGGGCTCGTGGAGAGGCAGCATCTGGAGGGCGGCGACATGGCTTAGTGGTCCGGTGATTTTTTTGGTGATGCGGCTACGGGAGAGATGGCGACGGAGGGAGCGGAACACAGCGAACCTCACGACTCGAGGGGCCGGCGGGCGACTGGAGGAAGGAGGTGCGCGCTAGGGGGGTGAAGTGCAAAAAATGGAATTAGGAAGGGGGCTGGTGGGCGGCTGATTGCAAATTTCCTCACCTCTCTCTAGCCTTTGGATCCAGATCCAACGTCTCTGATACGAGTTTCCATAGTTTGAGCAATTTCTACCCTGGTTTTCATCTCGATACGCTCCCATTTAGTTTACTTGCCTAACCTGCGGTTTTCACTCGATACGCTCCCTTTATATAAACGTTAAAGATAACTAAAAAATATTAAACGTGAAAGAGTGTCTAGCCTGGTGATGGTTAGAGCACACATAGGTAGAGGTTCCCCTACGGAAGTTCGGTAAAAAAATGTGGTATAGAAACAAAGAAAAATCTAAAGTAAGTACACTGAACATTTCTTTTCATATTTGAATAATATTAGAATGATTTTTAATCAATGAAACAATCCAAAATATACAATGTAGCAGCACGTTTTCGTAAGCAAAGTAATCGATTATATATTCCTTGAAATACAAAAGGTACTACCACATTTTAATATCTACTCATGGTCATTTATTTTTCACTACTTAATGGTTATTAGAACTTTATAAAAAAAATAGTGTTAAATAATTTATGCACACACAGCTTATACCATGGCTAAGTGATAATGTATTTGATTACAGAAAACATGGTGAAAAAAGTTACAAAAAAGAAAAAAAATGAAAGTGTAAAAAAAGACACTCTAGTGCGTAAGCGGGGTACCGACACGCCGATTCCGGCACCACCACTACACCGTGAGTGAGCATTTTTCGGGTCGGGGGCGAGTTTCGACAGGGTTGAAAACCAAGTTATTTCGGGTCAGGAAAATCCTGCCCATCAGCGTCCCATTGGACACGTCGGGCCTCAATTTTCGGGCCGGGCTCGGCCCTGGTCCGGGCTTGAGGCGGGCCGCCCATGCGTATTGTAATGCAAAATAACTAAAAACAGCATTTCCGGTAGAGCTCAAGTTATCATTTTTTTTCGTGGCCTGCAAAATCTGTGTCCAGACCCGCCCAACAAGGTTCGTGGCGCGGGCCGGTTTGGGCCGGGCCAGCGGGTTGGACCGGGGAAAAATGCTCAGGTACCACCACCACCTCGTCTCGCAGGCGCGGCAGGACGACGAAGCGCACTGGCAGGATCAACATGGCGTCAGTTATTTGTGTTCACCAGTTTGGGGAAAGGATCTTGTGTTCAGAAATCGTGCGAGGGAACCAGTGGCAGGGAACAGAGCACCAATCTCCATCAGGGTTCGTTGAGGGCACGAATTCAAACAACCATCTGGTGGCCAGTAGCGTCGTGTGGCCGGCCTCGATCGGACTTGTTTGTGTGAAGGATCTCTCGCTCTCTCCAGTCTCCAACGGATCGGAGAGAGGTCGAGAGGACCATGGCGGCCGCGGTGCCCGGCGGGAGCGGCACTGGCGGCGAGCGGTGGAGCCTGGCGGGCGCGACGGCGCTGGTGACCGGCGGCAGCAAGGGGATCGGGCACGCCGTCGTGGAGGAGCTGGCCGCGTTCGGCGCGCGCGTGCACACGTGCTCCCGCAGCGCGGCGGACCTCGAGGAGTGCCGGCGGCGGTGGGCTGAGAAGGGCCTCGCCGCCGTCACCACCTCTGTCTGCGACGTCGGCGTGCGCGCCGACAGGGAGCAGCTCATGGACACCGTCAAGGAGACCTTCGACGGCAAGCTCGACATCCTGGTAAGGGCGATTGTCGTGATTCGTGAACACTACACAACACCACCTCGGCAAATGCTCTGTGTATAGCACGAACATCGGCTGGACGGCGCCGCGCACTGTGCACAGGTGAACAACGCCGGGATGCTTCTGTTCAAGCCGGCGGCGGAGTACACGGCGGAGGAGTACGCGCGGCTCATGGCGACCAACCTGGAGTCGTGCTTCCACCTCAGGCAGCTCGCGCACCCGCTCCTCCGGAAGGCTGCCGCCGTCGCTGGCGGAGGTGCAAGCGTCGTCCACATCTCCTCCATCGCGAGCGTCATCGGCTACCCGTGGGAAGCGCTCTACTCCACCTCCAAAGGTACACGACAACATCATCCATCCATTCAGTGAAAAACAAATTAAAGAATAGAAATTCAAATTCAGAATTCCGAATTCAAAATCCACATTTCGCACACGCGTCTTCAAATTGCTCTCGCCGTGTATATATGACGAGACATGCAGGAGGACTGAACCAGCTGACGAGGAGCCTGGCTGCCGAGTGGGCCGGCGACAACATCCGTGTCAACTGCGTCGCGCCGGGAACGACCATGACTGACATGGTCAAAGATGTAAGAAACTTCAAGTGAAAATGTAGAATGCTTTTTATTTACTCATATAAGTGTTACAATTAGTCGAATGTACGTATACAGGCGCCGCCGGGGGCGCTGGAGCGAGAGGTGTCGCGGATCCCGATGCGGCGGACCGGCGAACCCGCGGAGGTGGCGTCCGCCGTGACGTTCCTCTGCATGCCGGCGGCGTCCTACATCACCGGGCAAGTCATCTGCGTCGACGGTGGCCGGACTATTAGTGCCTGATCTAGAGTGAGTGATGATATTGCGGACGCTGTGCTGTGTTTTGATTGACTACACGAGTACTGCTGTTTTGGACCGCGAATCAGCTGGGAACGAATGTGAGCTTGTATTTAAAATCCAGCGTTCTTTCTACCGCTTCATTTGTATAGAGAAAAATCTTTAGCATTTCACCGGATTATATTTCTTTTTATTGAACCATGACGTGCATATGCATGTATCCTATCTTCAATTTAGAAGAGCTCACCGCCATCTCCCGTACTAAGGAGGCTCTGTTTTTGTTTCAACTTCTCTGTCTCACTTTCCGACTTTTGGCAATACTGGACGCGGTCCAGAATGCGAACTCCAGTATGGATTTAGGGTCGAAATTGCTGCACCGGGGTAATCGGAAAAGCACGCTGCGTTCCGTGCGTTCCGTTCACCCTAATCGTGCTGCTCTCCCCGGACACGCTACGACGAATTGATGCCGCTGTCCACCTGCAGCAACTCACTCCTCTCCTCCACCAGTAGGCCGCTTCGCCCTCATCACTTCCACCACCGGTGCCATGTCGTAGAGCGCCTCCTCAGCAGCCCGAGCGCTACCGGTGTCGCGTCACGTGGCCGCCAAACAGTGGAGCCATCGCGGTCGCCGGATCCGTGGGCAGGGGTGGGCCCGCCGGCCAAGTCCGGTCGTCGAACGCCCCGTCCATGGTCCCGAGAGAGCAGGAGAGGCGCAATCTCCGCTCCGTCGCCGCCGCCCGGGCGGAGATTGTGAGGTCCCTCCGAAACAGAGAGGGGGGCGGAGAGAAAGAGACCACGGGGAGGGAGAGTAACAAGGGCGGAAATAAAGAGAGGGAGGGAGGAGAGAGAATGAAAGGTGGACCCCATAACTGGTGGCTGGTATGGAGTATGACATATGGAAGTACTGATGGGTCTTGGGAAAATTGGTGCTTAGGGATCGTAAAATCTAGACGTGGTGATGTGCAACGGTCATCGCAATTTACTATAGCACGCAACTGATGACGTGGATGTGTTCTTCCATCAGTATAGTGACATGGAATAAAAAAACATTTTGACTCACTACTCACACATCGTTTCTACAAGCGGTTTCGATGCCCTTGTCTGCGCATGCATCAACTGTACACGTGACCTAATTTTCTTGTGTTCAGAAAATGACATCAAAATTAGTGGCAGAAAATAGAGCCCCGGTCCGAACTCGGAAGAGAGGAATAAGTAACATTCGTAGCACGTATACCTGGGATTGGATTGGGCAAAATCCAAATCCAATAGGATTTTGGGACATGGATTTTATTGGACTTAGGAGCTAGTTGGATATGGATGTCCATTTGCGTGACATCAATAGGGTTGGACTGGGTTGGACAAAAACGAATGGGATAATCTAATTTATGTTGGATTTTGCACAGCCGTGGCCGGAGCTCGCTCTCCCCGGTCGTCGAGCTTCAAGTACTGCGTGGTGAGAATGAGCTTCAAGCCTTCAAGCCTCGTCCGGCGAGTTCTCGCTGGTCGTCGCGGTGGCCCTACGTGGGCCGGGTCGCGACCTCCTCGGCCGCCACCGCAGCTCCGCCAGTTGTGCGCGCCGCCGCGAGGACACCCACACCGCCACAGCGGGGGACGAGATCGCCTCGCCTCGCACGACCCGATGAGGCGGAGGTTCCCGCCACCGCATCGCGGGCTGCGTCGTGTGCCTCGGCCGCGAGGGCTGCCGAGCCGGCCGAGCCGCTAACCACGTGCGCCCCCGGCCGCGACATCACGCATCGGCGAGGATGGAGGGCGGCCGCGCGCATCGACGAGGAGGGGGCTGCGACTGCGAGTCTGCGACGGCGAGCTGGAGCGTGGTGTGGCAATTAGTGTAGGAGTTCTGCACGACCGGCGAGGGCAAGTGGACCCGCACGACACGGCGACGCTGGATCGCCGACGCCTTGCTGAGCCTGCTGGACGCACCACCGCCGCCTCTACCTCTCCCACGTTCGCTGCCAGCTACGAGCCTACGAAATTTGGATGTGTTGGATGGATTTGGATTCAAATGATATTTTCTGCCAGCTACGAGCCTACAAAATTTGGATGTGTTGGATGGATTTGGATTTAAATGATATTGGATTGGACGAGGATTGGATGAAGAGATTAATTTTTAGAATTGGATTGGATGAGTAGGCGACGTTAGTTGGACTTTAATTGGATTCCGTCGATTGGATAATGGATATCAGTCCATTACCAGGTCTAGTAGCACGCAAGCAGTACTGCCGGCAACGTGTGACTGCGTACTGCCGGCAGGAGCAGCTAGCATGGGCGAGAGCGGTGGAGCCTGGCCCGTGAGAACTTAGGCATTCGTGGGAACTTATGCGAGAAGTGCTCATTGCCTGGGTTTGGGTCAACATGCAAAGACACCGGACCTGGCATATCCTTAAGCCATTTCGCAACAACACAAACTCCTAAACCATAATGATCTCAAAAAAAAAACTCCTAAACCATAATGAGGATCTTGCCAATGTCCTGACGGTTCATTAATTTGGTATTTAGATTTTAATATAATTTATTAAAATTTGATATATGTAATTTAGAAAGAACTAGAACATCTTACATTTTGGAATGACAAAATTGTGACAACTTAGAGATTGAAATCCAATATTTGGAGGCCGAATCCCTGACATTTTGGACGAGCAGATTTGTTATGAGATAAAAAAATACCGTGCACTAATCGGTACGGTAGATTAGTTGTGAGAGAAAAATACTCCAGAAGAAGTCGAAATAAGACAAATAGAACGTACTCTGCTAGCATCTCTAATCAGGCTCGGTTCATAGACTTTGGAATGATTTTTTAATATTGCTGATGTGCATATTCCATATATATTGTACATAGTCGTTCATTACAAAAAAGTTCAAAAAATTAATGTTGTACGTTGCTGAAAACTGTGGTTTTTGAACTCTGATGAAGCACGGGTGGTGCTTTTGGACGGTAACGAAAGAAAAGTTGGGCTGCTCCTTCCATGTGGGCCGTCGATCATGCTGGCTTATTATTTGAGCAAACTTGCTGGGCCAAAATGTTCAACGTGTACAATGTTGTGCCGAATCACGTATACCTGCCACAGGCTAATACGTAACTCCCTAAACATTTTTTGAAAAAAAAAATACTTCTACACTTTTCATATATGAACATGGAAAAAAACAAAATTCCATGTTTGACTCAAACGAAAATCGTAAACACAAGCAAAGTATAAGGGACTCCAGGAATGCACTTGCTTGCATGTCAACTTCGACATGGTTTGACTTCTCTTTCATTTACTGGTTAGCAAAACCGTGGCAACATCCCTCCGCCCATGTGATTGATTGCCACATATCCAGCGCTCGTTAATGGGGAAGATTTGCGTATCTACACCACTTGTACATACAATGGATTAATACAAGATTGGGTATCCCCGTCAGCCTATAAGATGAGAGCATCATCGGATTTGTGACTTGTGATCTTGCCCAATCTAGCAACGATCAAGGCACCGTCCCCAAAAGATAGTGACGGCGGTGCAGAAATACTCCTGCCATGTTCTTCTCACCGACATGCGATTTCAACATCGGATGTGCACACGTTTGCTGCCAGATGGACAGCAAAGAATATGCATGATCCATTATTTGAGATACCTTGACACTGCCATTTGCGTTGGTTTTTGTCTTTTTGATCAGACATGGGCGCTACTCAGTCTGATTGTTTTTCTTTTCCTTTTTATATGCAATGTTTTTATGTTGATATATAAATGAGAGGATGCGGTACATGCAGTAAGAAACTCCAATGCTAGAAATTTGTACACGCAAAAACTGTAGAAATATTCGCATAAATTTCACCATCTTGGTGCATGCATCTCTTCCTGCATAATATGGACCATTAGCGCATATATATATATATATATATAGTATATATATATATATAGTATATATATATATAGTATATATATATAGTATATATATATATGTATTGACAGTAGCATATCAACGATCTGCTCAATCAAGTCAACGGTGCACATTGGTGTGTCTTTTTGGTCAGATGTAAGCCTCATAGATTGGTTGCAGTGCAAATGCAGACACAAACATAATTTATTGCTCAAGACTAAGCACATCGTCCATTTTATCAAACAAGCTCACCCTCCCAAATGTTTTTAAAGGTCTGTTACAGATACCTGTGCGCCTTTTCAAGGAAAAGTTTGGTTTACTTTTGGCGCCAATCAAAGGGAAAAAATATTCTATTCGTATTTCCTGGGCTGTGAAAGTCAGAAAAGCTTCGACAATAATAATATTTGACCCGGTCGAGTTGCATACATAATTTACCAGACAATCATACTCCAGATTAAATGTTTTCCATGATCCATAAGTTAAGTTGAAGGCGACCCAAGGACGCCTGCAGGCAGACTGCACACACACAGTTTTGCTTGTGACTTGAAGTTCATGTCAGCTTGCTTCACTGTTGCAATAAAAAAAGCATGTTCGGTCCTTACCTTTTGTATATTCAGGTGACTGTGCATTATATGTATTCATAACTTTGACATTAGCAGCTCAACGCACGACAAAATTAAGTCAACTCCTTGTCATGTATGTATGAACACATATAATGCACAATATCATGTATAGAATAGCACTGTATCATCGTCACAATTGGGTGCACGTTATCTGTTAGGCAGTGCGAACAAATAAGATATATAGAGAAAACTGTGCCTAGAATGGTTGTTCAGGGCACTAGCGTGGTATGCCACCGGCCACGGTTCGAACCCCTTCAGGAGTGAATTTGTGGCCGGGTTTGTGTGCATTTAGTGTGTGTTGTAAAAAAAACGTCTTGTCTATCATCCCACACCAAAGCACAGGTCTAAGGGCAGCGTCATCTCGAGTGTTGTGATGCTGTTGTGCATGGGTGGGGTAGGGCGTTCGAGAGATTTCGATCGGTGTGAGAAGGTCTTCTTATACTTAATTAATACAATACCGTGGGAGTGATCTTACTCCCCACAGGTCAAGTTTTTTTTATAATATCTATGGGTGAAGAGTCCCACGGGTTTTCCATAATATACGAAGTAACCTGTTAGTTACATATATTGGTGCCATTTGCCAAGTGATTCACTAAGGTTGAGTAAATGAGGGAAAAAGTGGTTGATAATCTAAAGAGAAAAAAAAGTTAAAAAGTGAATGCAGTCGTTGATAATTCATTTGTTGGTTCCCGGGACTATACTTTAGTCCTGTCCCATTGATACTAATTAGATATATTAATTATAGACTAATTATAAAACTAATTAAATAGATGGAGGCTAACATTGGGAAGGTAGGAAAAGAGAAAAAATAAATGCAATCGTTCAGTCACATCAGATGTTTGGATAATAATTATGAGCATTATTAAATATAGACTAATTATAAAATTAATTACATTGATGAAGGCTAATTTGTTAAGCCTAATTAATAATACATAATAGTGCTATTAATTTTTATGTAGCTATATATGGTTGGAAACATGTATCGTGCCATTGGAATTTAATATAAACGGCAGTCAAATTTGGGTGCATGTTATCAGTTGCAGCGCCAACAAAGATATATTGATAAAACTGACTACTTAATATATGAAACAGAAAATTGACTACTTATAACATACAAAAGTAGATCATTATACTGAACAGTATAACATCTATTAGGATGAACCTAACTCTAAAATTGGAAAAAATGATTAAGCTTTGAGTTTACGTGGCACTCCCTCTGTCCCGAATTACTATTGTTTTGGTTTTTACGTATATAGTTTTTCCTATGTAGCTAGACATAAGATGTTGTGTAAAACAAATCTATGTATCCAGACAAAGCACTACTGGATTCGGGGCCTTCGCCGAGAGCAGGGATCCTCTCGGCGAAGGCCCTTTCCCACTTGCCGAAGCCTTTGCCGAGAGGAAACTCTCGGCGAAAGTCACACGTTGACGCCCCACCGGTGATGCGGCCTTCGCCGAGAGCTTCACTGGATCCTCTCGGCGGACATGAGCCGAGAGGCGTCCTCGGCTCTCGCCGAAGGCCCTCTTACCGTCACGGCACGGCCCTCCGTTAGGAGTGGGGGCCACTCCTTCGCTGAGAGCCAGATATCTGGCTCTCGTTGAAGACGGGCTCTTCGCCGAGTGCTACGCATTATGCTCTCGGCGAAGGTCTGTACCCCGCAGATCTGGGCACACCCCCTTCGCCGAGAGCATTGGATTTTGCTCTCGGCGAAGAGTTTTTCTTTTTTTTCTTTTTTTTCCAGCAGCCTCAAATATTCACACAAATCACATATATCATCGCAGGCATATATAATATTCATCACAGACATATGATATTCATCACATAGTCCACCAACAATCACATAATCGACAAATTTATCACATAGTCATGAACTACAAGTCATAATGGTCCAGTGCAAGTCACAAATGTCCAAATGCAAATAAAAGTAGCTAAGTCCACGAACACACTCGTCCGCCTACTGATCATGCGGCGACTGGGACCCCGACCCCCCGTGGGTGGCTGCTGTGGCCACGGGACCCACCTAGACGCCTGTGGCATCCCCTGCGAACTTTGAGGCTGCTGAAGGGCAGATCTCGGCCACGGGCCAGGTGGCACCCACTGCATCCCACCCCAAGGAGTCTGCTGAGCTGGCGGGGACCCGTCGAATGCTGCAGGCCCATCATTTGATGCCGCAGATAGATCCTGCGTAGAATTTAAAGTGTTAATTAGAAATTTCGACAGCACCTCCCCTGCACTGTGAGGTATTCAGAACCCGCAAGAAAAGCCACAACACGAAGGTCGGGCTACAATAAATGTCTTCTCACGGCTCGATGGCCGGACACATGTCATGTGGTACCGTACGACACGTGGTCAAATTGACATAAATGAATGTACAAGGTTTTCAGCATTTGTATGAAGTCAGTTTAGGTCACTACTAGAAAAAATAGCAGGGTTCAAAGTAACTCACCGGAGAAATAGCGGCCAGTCGAGCGAGTGGAGGAATGAACTGCTGTGGTAGTGGAGGGAGTTGCACATACGGTAGTGGAGGGAGTTGCAGCCGTGGCGCCACCGCGTGACCAAGGTTTTCCAAGTACTGAAGCACGGAGGCAAACTGCTGATTGTGGGCCGACTGTAATGCCTCCATCTGCTTCTGGTGGACCTCGCCATCAGCCGCAGCTGCTCATTGGATTGCCTTTGCGTCTCTTCTACCTGCCTCTCCCGCTCGGCCTTCTTTGCTGCAAGATGGGCCTACAATACACGTCCCGTTAGGGAGATTGTGTATTCGGAGAACAACGGGGAGGCGCTGCCGAAACTCTATCTCGGATCAGAGTAGACCATAGAAACTAACCCCATCTACGCATCCACGGGCTGTCCAAAAAAACGTGGACAATTCGAAACAGATACAGCCATAAATATGCAAAGATTTGCATATTTCAAACTGTATCTCTTTCGAACGGGAGACGCCTAACTAGGTTTTGCGATCTACAACATCTAGGAACTTGATGGCGAGGCAGGGGTGTGCTCACCTAGTGACTTGATGGAGAGGCGAGGGCAGGCGGCAAGACCGGGGTCGACCGGGCCTCCGAGACAATGTGAGCGTGAACTCCAACTCCTCCTTCAGCGGTGCCGACCGGGCCTCCTTCCCTGCAAAAATAGATCAATGAGGGGTGTTTAGTCGAAATTTCGGCGGCACCTCCCCCCGTACGGTGAGGTTTCCAAAACCCGCAACAAAAGGCACGACACGACGGTCGGGCTACACATGGGTTTTCTTCCAACGGCTCGATGGTCGGAAAATCACATGTAGTGCCCCCATGCTATCCACGAGTCTCACCTAGGTGATCGACAAATCACCCCTCTTGCTCCAAAAAAAGCTTCCGGTGTTCGGTGCGGCATCTCTTCCTATAAAATTGATATGCATTAGATGTATGAAAACAAAAATTAGAGACATGATAAATTTGCTAGTATTAGATACCTTAATTGCTAACTAGCAAGAATTCGATTTATTATTAGCTAAGGATCCAGTAATTAATTCGACCGTGACGGAATGAAATGAATATAAAGACACATACGTATACAACGATGCAATTGATATAAAGACATACTAAACACAACGATGAAGAGAGGCTAAACCGGCAAGGAACACTTATAATTTATTCTTAATTCTGCAGATCACGAGAAATTTAAGAAGTTACCATGTTAAGTGGCACGGGGAGGGAGGCGGTCGGGGACAGGGCGGCAGGGGAGGGGGCGGCCGCGGCCACGGGGACGGCCGGGGAGGGAGGCGGCCGCGGACGCGCGCGGCCGGGGCGTGGCGCAGGGGGGCGGAGCGGGGCGGGCGGCGGTGCGGGCGGGGCCGGCCGGGGACGGGGGCGGGGGGGGGCGGCGGCGCGGTCGGGGCCGGCCGGGGACGAGGCGAGGGCGGGGCGGCGCGCGCGGCCGGGCGGAGCGGGGTGGGCGGCGGCGTGGCCGGGGACGGGGAGCGGGGGCGCGGCCGGAGGCGGGGCGGGCGGAGTGGTGGCGCGGCCGGGGGGTGGTGCGGCGGCAGAGCGGTGGTGCGGCGGCGGGTGTGGCGTGGTGAGGGTTCTGCGTTGTGTTGTGCGTATGTGCGTGGAGGTGTTGAGCCTGTGTACCTGCATGTGTGGCTGCACAGTGGGCCAGGCGAGAGCCTTCGCCGAGAGCCCAGATCTAGAACTCTCGGCGAAGAGCGGCTCCAGGCGGGCCCACCTGCAGCCCCCAGCGATCGATTTTTTTTAAAAAAGCGGCTTCGCCGAGAGCTACGTGGCCCGGCTCTCGGCGAAGAATTTGGGCGGGCCCGCAGCCACCCCCGGCCGCGACCGATTTTTTTTGAAAAAAACCTAACCTTCGCCGAGAGCCTAGAGGCCCTCTCGGCGAAGAACCCCTCTTCGCCTAGAGCCAAACACTCACCAAAGATTATTTTGATCAATTTTTATTTAAAAATAGCAAACAAATTCGAAATTCCGCCAAAACTTAACATGTCACTAGATATGTTGTGTATTGCTTATAAAAAAGTGGTTGTACTCAAATTCAAAATGAAATTTCACTATGAGACCAAACCAAGTGATATCAGTTCAAATTCTCTGAAACTTCTCGTGAGATGTTCCGGTTTCTAAAGAGTGTACGTGTCAACTTGTTCAAAACACTCTCTACTATTTATCACAATCTCTATGTATGATATCACGACCACTCGACAAAAATCGTGATTTTTCAACTTCATTTGAATTTTATATAATTTTTTTACCTTTCTACCACGCTATCTTCATCCTGATACGAGAACCAAATACAAGAAAATTGAGCTTCCTTTCATGTACATGGTCTTAGAGATGTCTTATGTACATGAATACCATTTTTCGAACAAATTTTCTCTATAATTTTATGCACTTGCAGTTCATATCGGACGTATAAGAAACAAATACAAAGAAAGAAGTGAAATTGGTAAATATAGCAAACAAAGACAAAATGGTGCCAATTTTGAACATGTATATTGTATGAGTGTAAGTGGATCAAGAAAAAAGTTTGGACTACAAAATGTGAATTTTTTTGGAAACTTCGCTGTGAGCAGAAACAAAACACTCACCGAAGGTGTAATGGTCTCGGTGAAAGGGATACCTGCGCCGTGTGTATTTTCTTCGCCGAGAGCCAAACCTCCAGGCTCTCGGCGAAGTTAACGGACGTAGGTGGCCGTCACGGCCGTGGCTGCGGAGCCGTCAGCCCAACCCTTCGCCGAGAGCTTAGAGTAGAAAGCTCTCGGCGAAGGTGTTGTTCACTGTGGGCCAGCCCTTCGCTGAGAGCCAAAACATTTGCTCTCGGCGAAGAGGGTCTTCACCGAGAGCTGGAGGTTTGGCTCTCGCCGAAGCTTCCAGCTCTCGGTGAAGACTCTGTTTCCGATAGTGAAGCCAAAAATCAATAGTAATTATGTTAGTGTCCTCCGGCGGCAAGTGATTCACTAAGGCTGAATAAAATGATGGATAATCTAAAGAAGGAAAACAGAGAGAAAAAATGAATGCAATTGAAACTTGAAGTGTGTAGCAACATGTTGCCTTTGTATACAAGAGGTGAGAGAGTTAGAATATGGTGTGTGGGGGGGGAGGGGGGGTGCGCCACCACTAGCCCCCACCCCGCCCTCCTTTCCTGCTCCTCTCATCCCCTCCGCCCTCCTTTCCTGCTCCTCTCATCCCCTTCCTCTCCTCTTCCTTACCTAGATCGACAGCCGCCACCTCCCTCGCCGACTGCTCTCCCCTTCCTCTTCTTAAAAAGAAAGCAGTCTTTTGCTCCTGTTTGCTCTCGTCAGTAAATTGAGACAATCGGACACACGACACATAGGCATATGATAATTGAATGGGTGTGGAATTCCTAAATAAATTTACTGGTGCATGTATTTTGTTCTCTGGTTCATGACCGGATGCTTTGAATAAACCAGGAGTCGTTGGCCGGCCTGACGGTAGCCGCTAGATGACCATAAATTGCACATATCTAGATAGAAATCATAGGTTGAGTTTTTACGCTGATTATAAATTCACCCCTAACTCTCTTAGGCTACGAGGATAAATAAATGAGGAGGGAGAGTTAGAATATGGTGTGCTCACCTTTACACAGTGACATTTTTAAATTAGTTTCAGCAGTCTTTGGCTCCTTTTTGCTCAGGTCAGCAAATTGAGACAATTGGACACTGGACACACATGACACATAATAGTTGAATGGGAGTGGAATTCCTAATAAATAAACTAGTATTGTGTTTTCTAGCTTCAGTGTGCATCGGCATGGCCGGATTCTTCAAATAAATTAACTGGAGTCGTTGGCCGGCCGGCCGGCCGGTAGCCGTCTTCTTGTGCGCCGTATCTGTCCAAATCCTGCCGTCAGATGAACATACGTGGTCTTAAACTAATTTAATCAAAGTCAGCAACTCTTCTTGGATGTAGAGTAGACATTTCGACAAGGAGGTGTCATCTCGTCAGGCCACTATAAATACCAGTGCATGGATCTGGAGTAGCATCTCATCACAGTCTCATTTGCACTCTACATCCATTTATCGATCACATTTCTCTAGCTACAAGCTCCCGGAGCAGACAGAATTAGAAGATGGTGGCTGCCGGCAGGAGCATGGCCGAGCGGTGGAGCCTCGCCGGAGCAACTGCGCTGGTCACCGGCGGCAGCAAGGGCATCGGGCACGCGATCGTGGAGGAGCTGGCGGGGTTCGGCGCGCGGGTGCACACTTGCGCCCGCAACGCGGCGGAGCTGGAGGAGTGCCGCCGGCGGTGGGAGGAGAAGGGGTTCGTCGTCACCGTCTCCATCTGCGACGTTTCCGTGCGCGGCGACCGCGAGGACCTCATGGCCACCGTCAAGGCCGTCTTCGGCGGCAAGCTTGACATCCTTGTCAACAACGCCGGGCAGTCGCTGTTCAAGGCGGCGGCGGACTGCACCGGCGAGGACTACTCCCGGATCATGGCGACCAACCTCGAGTCGTGCTTCCACCTCAGCCAGCTCGCGCACCCGCTCCTCCTCGGCGGCGGCGGCGGCGGCGGCGGCAGCGTGGTCCACATCTCCTCGGTCGCCGGCTTCATCGGGCTCCCGGCGCTGGCCGTCTACTCCATGACCAAGGGCGCCATGAACCAGCTCACCAGGAGCCTCGCCGCGGAGTGGGCCGGCGACGGCATCCGCGTCAACTGCGTCGCGCCCGGTGGCGTCAGGACTGACATCAGCAGTGATGTAAGTTTGTTCATTCTTGTCACGATGAGTTGATCATCACCTGATCGATATAGTTTTTTATTTCATTTGAATTAACTTTGATTTACGTTGGGTACGTTGAGCAGAGGACGATAGACCCGGAGCTGGTGAAGAAGGAGATGGCACGGCTGCCGATGGGGAGGATCGCCGAGCCGGAGGAGGTGGCGTCCATGGTGGCCTTCCTCTGCATGCCGGCGGCGTCCTACATGACCGGACAAGTCATCTGCGTCGACGGCGGCCGCACAATAGCTTGATTAGCTAGCTTAGTTTAATTTGTCCTACATGATCGACCGGCCAGGTCATCTGCAGGCACACTACATTCTGTTTTACATTTGTGTGCATTGTGCTGAGGATTTCTGGTTTGGGTTTGTAATATAATAAGCTTGTTTTTTCTCTAGTGTCATTGTGTCAATTTGCTGACCTTAAAAAGAAGAAGAAAAATAACTGTTGTAAATTGTAATAAGGCTACATGATCCAAATGTGAAAACTCATATTTGTGCTTTAGAGATGACGAAACAAAAAAAAACAACTGCTGTATAATAAGGCTTCCTAGTGCATTTTATTTCTCAACATTAGGTAGGCTTGCAAGGCAAAAGAAAGTTTGGTAGAAATTGTTTTTGCGGGGTAAAGTACGGTAGAAATTTTAAGGTAGGCGATGACAGGACCAGAAAGAATGTGGCTAGAAATGCCATATGTAGGGCGTGTTGAGAGAGAAAGGATGAGACATAGAAGAAGAGCAACACCTTGGCTATAATTAATTCATTTTCAATTTAGTTACTAAACACTCCCTCTTTCCTAGTTTATATTTAGCTCATTTGTGAGCTCATCGGCCTCAGATAAAGGAGAACGGAAGTACTAACTGGCAATCTCTAGGCAATACTTTAGTAATGTCTATCAAAATTCATGTTTTCCATGAATTTAAAATCATGGGATATTTGGCTGGTTTTGCTTTGGAAGCTTCATTTTCATTTTCTCGTGCGTTTATCCAAGAATGAGAGTGAAACCAAAAATCCTGTTTACATGAACTTGTTTTAACAAACAAAAACTAAGTATCAATGTTAATTGCAGGTACTTTACTTTCTTATCCTTCTTACCAAAATAAATATATTTAAACATAAATAAAAGTGTATTATAATTATTTCTCACTATTTGGGTACTTGTTCTCACCAAATTGGTACTTTTTGGTACATCTCCATGTAATTCACAGTACTGCTTTGTTTTCACCATTTGATTTCGCAGGATGGATGGCTCTTATTAGTTTTTTCAAGAACTAAAAAATATTTCTATAAAGAAATATAGAAGCAACAACAGTGATATTTTGTTTGATCCTTTTGGATCATTTTCAGTTTTTATGTTTCATATGCTGGGCCAAGGGGTTGCCTCTCAAGCTAACCAAGCCACATCTCACCTAACAGAACCCTCTCTTCGTTCTTATCGTGTATTAATATGTTGCTTGTGAAATGTCTATTACTAAATTAAACATTTCTATGTATTATATTGCGCTATATGACGACACATATCATATTGATGTCTTTCTACTATTTTACTAAAACTTTTGGTTTCAATTCGCCTACAAATTTAATGCCATCATCTTGACAATAATACAATATTCATGATTAAATGAAAAATTTTGTGAAACTAGAAATGATCTTTCCCAATGGTTTTCTCTCCGGCCTGTGCATGGAGGAGGATGCTCATGTACTAGCTGTTTGGTTCTCTTTCAACTAAACCAACCATTGGACAAGTATCTTAGTACGTTGACTCATTACTCTCACTAAGAAAAGAGAATATTCACGACATTGACTAAAACGGCAAATCCTGAAGTAACATATATATGCCAAATAAGAGTCAACTGGAAGGCACACGTTGACACGTACGCATATATTCAACATCATTTATTTGACTCTCATTTGGTCTCGGCTCCATCTCCATGCATGTGATCACCACTACTCCATGAAAAAGATCGCGTATCTACACCCATATGTGCCATATCTCCCAAAACAATTGATGAATATATGCTAGTATATAGTATCCCCCAAGTCTTCCAGATTGGTATATATATATCAAGGTGTGTTGTGACTTAGCTAGGCTAATCATGCTCATGGGAGTTATTAACTATATAACTAGCCACCTCACAAGGTCAGTAGTGTGATTAGTTATAACCATAAATGTAGGTCAATTTCTTGCAAAGATGAATGCACCCAAAGATAGTGACGGCCGAGCAATCCTCCTGCCATGTTCCCCTTCTAGAATTGCTAGTTTTATACAGAGTCTTCTTGCCGACATACAATTTCACATCTTATGTATGCATGAACTCGTTGCTCAGATAGGCAAAGAATATACACATGAGATTCATTATTTGCGATAGTCGTACCTTGACACCGGCAGATCAACGGCAGGCTTAAGTCAATGTTGCATTAGGGTTTTCTTAATTTCTGTCATCTGGCTAGATCCATATGGTCAGATGCAGCTTATGAATATCTCTAACCTGAAGCACAGAAAAGATATGGGCGGCACTCGCAGATTGTTTTTTGGAATGTAGTTGCTGGCCATGATGTATAGAGTAGACCAACATGTTCGTCGAGTTTTAGCTCAACTGTCGTCGCCCGCGAAAATATAATCTCGAACAAAAACGTAGTAGAAATCGTATCCTGAATTTCAACATCTCTGCTGCATGCATTTCAGGTTTAGCTAGAATATATAATGCCTGCAACCACAGACTATAAGTTCATTATTATTTGAATTTCAATAAACTTGACACTGGCAAATCAACGGTTGGCTTAAAAGTTGATGGTAGACTAGTTTTTCTTCTATTGATAAAAGTTGATGGTATAGACTAGTTTTTCAAGTAGCTAGTAGGTACATTCAGAACAAGATAAATGTATAAATTATGTTTAAAAAGTAGAAAAAAAAAGTAGTTGAAGTTTGAATTTGTCTAGCATACTAATAATTAGATAACAAAATGCGTGAATTTTACTTTTGGTGGACCAGCTTCACAGGATCATAACAACACAAAATTTGTAGTTTGTGAACTCTACTAAAAAAAATTGATGACTCACCTGGAAACAAATATATGAGAGTGCTAGATATTAGAAAGAGGGTACAGACAAACCGAGGCAGGTTTAATTTAAAGTCTTTGTCACAATACGAATCTCTATTCGGGAAAATAATGCCTTACATCTTCATGTACCGACCTTTGTTGCCATGCAGAGAAATAAAGAATAAAATGCCTTTTTTGTGCTAATAATGTCTTAATCGATCTTTTGACCGATAATGATTTTGAAGAATTTAGAGATTGTACTACTAGTAATTTAAATTTAGAATAATTCGATTCATTACAAATTAACCTTGCTACATCATTTTCAGTCTCAACTCACCAAGTTAACACAAGGACACAGATGGTCAGAAACTTCAACCGGATGGTACCCGTAGTGGAACTTGTGCTATTATGCCGTTGGCCGGGCACGGCAGCCGGCCAGTAGCCGTCTTCTGGTGTGGCTCATATATTATACTAGGTGACTCCCCCGCGTGTTGCTGCGGGATTTGAGATAACTTCTCAATGACAGTATAACACGTGAATAGATATTTTAAACAAAATTTTTAGGTAAACTTTGAAAGTTGGAAAGTAAAGTGGGTGCTAAAAATTCATTGTCTAGCAAAGCAAGTCTCAAGTGACGTACCGCTAGAGAGGTGGCACTCGTTGTGCGTGGTTAGCCTGGTGTGTGGTTAAGTTGTATGCATGAATTTCCTTCTTGCGACCTTGGCCTGGCCCAAATAAAGTGGCTTCCGTGCAGCCCATAGAGGGCAGGCCCATACAAACCAAAGAAAACTCACCATCCTGCAGCTTGCAACCCTAGTCCATACGGAGTAGATGCTAATCCACTCACTGTGTACAACCACCGCCGCCGCCATCTCTGCTGATCTGCGCGTTCGCCGTAGTAGCATGCCATTCAAGCTCACCACTCCACGCTCCTCTCGACCTCCCTCCCTCTGCAAACTCTTGTGTGCCGCATCAGGCCAGACTCCCCCGCGTGGCCAGCAACTGAGAGGTAAGCCGTCAAGCACCGGCCACCTGACGGCAGGAGCAAAGCACGATTCCTACAGCAGCACTACTAATCAAGCACTCGAGCACCTCATCAGCGTGGGTCACATACGGAGGAGGGCTAGCGCAGGCTCGAGGAGAGGCGGAGGAGTGGCGCCGTCGACAGCTTGAGGTGAGGTAGCGTCGGCGAGGCACACTCGCACGGGTAGGAGGCGATTTATGGAGATTGGTGAGGAGATAGGAGGTGGGGAGGCGAGGCCGTAGGGAGGTGAGGGGGTAGCGGTGGGGAGGCGAGGTGAAGGCGGCGGCGACGAGCTTCGATGTGTGACGGGTGAAGGTAGGGCGGCGCGGCGAGTAATTTACCCATGCATGAGGGGAAGGCGTTGATAGCTGGGATTGGGGGGGGGTATTGAGTGCCGGCAACTTGGGGGAGAAGAAAGGGTGCCACGCGTTGGTGGGGACAACGAAGGGCGTCGGGGGAGGGGGTGGGGGATGACATCACGTGATGACGTGGATGGTTGTGGTTTGAGAGAAATGGCTAGTGGGGTGCTTTTATTAAGTTTTGTACGATGATATCCAAATCTGGCCGTGTCTATGTGTATGAAGTGTCTTATTACCTACCTATATCCTCCAGCTATTTAAATAAGAAAATATCACAACTACAGAAAATGTTTGTAGGATAGGTTGGATTCGCATTTTCAGGTGCAGGCTACGCGGTCCTAGTTGTCGCTTTTAGAAATAGCGATTTTCCAGAAGCGGGTACAATGCCCGCACCTAGAAATGCATTTCGTCGCACCGCTACGCGGTCAACAGGGTTCGAACCCGCGACCTCCAGCCTCGCGTAAAGCCTCCTCTACCACTGCACCATACACTCATATGCGTCCATGTCCAGTTTTCATTCTACTCCTATTATACTACACCGAGTGTAAATCATTTTTTAGGCTTTAAATAGATTCAAATTGAAAACCTGTCAACTACAAAATTTCTTAACTTTCTAAGATTTGCAACTTTCATGTTGGGAGTTTTTCCATTTGAGGTCGTTTACAAAATTTGAATTTCAAATTTGAGATATTCAAATTTGAATTTTATTAACGGTATGATTTCAAATAAAAAAGTTGTAAACTACAAAGTTTCATAACTTATCAGAATCTACAACTTTTATGTTGAGAGTTTATCCGTTTGAGGTCGTTTGAAAATTTCAAATTTTTAAATTTCAAAAATTCAGACGTACTGTATCTTGACAAACGTTATTCACTAGATGGATGATTTACATTCATTACAAGCACCTTAAAATTTCCCTATATACCATCAACATATTGATTTACAAGAAAATAAAATGATCATGAGAACAATCGATTTTTTCAAAGCTTTCAACAGCTAATTGTCTCTTGAAGATTTAGTTCTAACTGATCATGTGCACAAGAGTTTTCTCTAAACCACTTGGTAGATAATTACAAGATAGCAGCAACATATACATCAAGTTTCAAAACTTGGCATCGACAAAAGCAATGATACACTTCTGATAGGAGGTATGGTAATAGTCACCACCCAAGCTAGCTGAACAACTACTAGAATTTCTAAGTGCTGAACCTGTAATATAACATAAAACTAAGAAAACCCTCCTCAAACGCTTTAAAAAAACCTTCTCAAACTTGATTGTCCACTTAACTAATAAAATCAAAGCAATCTAATCGATGGATTAAACAAACAGGGAGTTAGTGAGGAGGAGGCGCTCCGAGGTCCACCATTTTGTAGTCTGAACTAGCTAGAATTTCTAAGACTCTGTCCATAGTTGATATAATAAAAAAATTTAAAGGATCGCATCTGAATATCTGATTGACGATCAAGCATATACTAATCCTTCTCATACATCTGCGCTGCCAAAAGTGTTTACATAATGTCACTGACTGTTGGCGTTTAGCTTGTCTGTAACTTCTACTGCTATCACAATGCATTTGAGCATCCGTCTCCTGATCCCAGATGAACCAGTCATCGTCACTCGCGCCCATGTGTTGAACGGCTCCTGCTTGACGCGTTCCTCAGGTCTTGCGTGCGCCAAGTCTTGGTAATCGTACCTGCTGCTCGAGGAGATCCAGCTGTAGCACGACGACAAGATGGAGTCCGGCGCTGCCTACGTGGCCTCTCACGGCTGCACCTCCGGCTCTGGTGGCTCCGCTTCCTCCGGCGTGCAATCCGGATCCTCCGCCCCCTCCACCGGATCCGGCGGATCCCGCTCCAAGCTCGCCGCGGTTCGGGGTCCTCCGGCGTCGGATCCTCTACCGGTGGCGGCCAAGATGCTGGTGGCGGCACCGGAGTCGGAGCTCAGGCCCGAGAGAGAGAGAGAGAATGGCAGCCGCTGGAGAATACTTCTTCACGGACGACGTCGCGGCGATGGTAAACGAGCTGCCGGAACTCCGCGTGGCATGCTACAACTAGTACTTCGTCAAGAAGCTGGTGTTCGTAGCCATGTTCCACCACGACAGGGAGGAGGAGAGATGGCGGCCGTGCAGAGCTCTACGGCGACGTCGTCCACCACCCGCAGCTGTGCAAGGCTTTTGCAAACTCGTTGAGTCTTGCGACGACCTCTCCGTCGACACACCCAACGCCGTAACCATTTGAAAAACCCTCATTTGTACCGGTTGGAAACTCTCATTTATACCGGGTATCTAACCCATATAAACGATCCGGTACACCTTGAGAGATTAAACCCCGGTACAAATGCCGAATGCCCCCTATGCTTGTTTACTCTCCTCTTTTCCTTTTCCTTTTCTTTCTTTTCTTTTCTCATCTCATCTCTTGGAGTTTTTTTTTTTCAAATAATATACCTTGATAGATAGAGATCCGTTTTTTTGCGGAGGCCCCGCGTCGCTCCCTCCTCGGGTGACTCGGGCGTCGCTTCCCCTCGCCGCCACCGCTAGCCACCACCCACCTCCCTCCCTCGCCGTCGCCGAAAGGAACCGCCGGAAGCCCGCACGGCTCCCTGTGATGGCGACGACGGGGTCTCTCAGATTGGACGCGGGGCGCGCACGGAGGCCCTCTTCTCCTTGTGGTGGTGCTCTTCCCCGCCGCTAGCGCGTGCCTCCATGGCCTCCACGACCCCCACGACGTCGAGCAGCTGGATGGTAGCGGCGTGCCTCGGTGGCGGATAAGCTTTTCCGGCGATCGGCCAGATCTGCGGCCTCGGCGGCTGTTGCCGGCGAGGACAAGGCGGATGCCCACATCCTGTGTGTGGCTGTGCCGTGGCGTTCTTTGGCCAGCCGCCCTGCTCCTCTCACCGACCCAGCGGCTTAGAGGTCGGATCCAAGGCCTCCAGTCGCCGGTCGCACAACCTTGGCCGCGGACGTCACTCGGTGCGGCACCCTGATGAACTCACCGTCCCTCCCATCGCGATCCCAATGTCGTGAGCATCGATCTGGCCCGCGAGCTGCCACATCACTGCCTCACATGGCCTCCGCCACGATCAAATGTCCGCCACCAACATCCACCCCGTCCTCTCAGGATCCGGCTTTCTCATGGCTGGAGCGGCGGTGCACGTCCTCCATTCTATAGAGGACGACACCCATAGAGATGGCTGGCGGGGGGCCCTGTGGATGACGTGCGGTGTCTGGGTGTGGCCGCGTGGGATACCAGATCCGGGGGGCTGCATTTCGTCGCCTCCCTTGGCTGCCGCAGATGTGTTTCCATAACATGCAAGATCATCGTGCGAAAGCTTGCAACACGTCATGTATCTTCCTGAAGGCTGGGTTGCCGAAGGAGGAGGTCAAGAAGGAGAGGATGGGATCGCAGATCCAGTGGCGACTACCCGTCTTCGCCTCCGCAACGAGTCGTTCCTCACACATTCTAACAGTGAGCAACGACCTCTCGGTCACTGGATGTAAACATTGGCGACAATATTTGGCGTCGCGATGCACCTCGACGACCCGAGAATGCTCAGATCGGTGGATCGAAACATCAAGGTGGAGGGGCAATGGTGAGGACAAACGATTTCAAGCGTGGGCCGATTTGCCACCTACAGTGGGGGTTGTCTACATCCAATGAGTTTCTTTCAAGTTCATTTTGGTACACGTTGTTCAAGGTGTGGAGGTTGATTTGAAGACCGTCATGATGCGACATCGATATCTTTAGTACTATCTTGAGTAGTGAACTCATTTCTTTTTTGGATGTAATAGATCTTTAGTACATATATCATCATGTACTATTTATTCTTAGTGTTTCTAATAAGTTTGACTGTGTGTGGTCAGGCAGAGTAGGCTGCGTGTTGCCGCAGAGGCCGGAATGTTAATTCCATTATCTAAAAAAATCTTTTGAAGCTTCTAGCTATCACTTGAGTGACAAATGTGAAGTCACAAAAAAGCATGGGGAGGTTCATGTGCATGCATGCAAAAGAAAACAAAATTGATGAGACCAGCCACATCCAATATTGATTGAAACTAAAAAATATATAAATCATAAACCAAGCACCAAAATTAAATTGTGATTGCACCATTGGATTTCTGACATTAAAAAATTCAAAAAGGGTCTCACTTGACTATATTTTGACAAACTTTTTTTATTCTTATTTTGCAATTATGGTTATGTATTTTGTTACGCTAGAACAAAACGAATGAAGTGCCAAAACAAACGAGAACAACTGTCAAAACAAGTTTATATGTCATCCCGAACAAATCAGAACAAGGGTCCGAACCTGTTATTATTATAGACAGAACAAGATATTACTAGAGCCAGAACAAGATATTATTATAGACAGAATAACTTATTATTATAGCTAGAACAAGTTTGTATGTCATCTGGAACAAAACAAAAAAATGTGTCAAAACAAATGAGAACAAGTGCTAGAATAAAATCTTATTATAGTCAGCACAATTTTGTGTGTCATTTCGAAAAAACAAATGTAGTGTTAGAACAAATCAGAACAAGGATCAGAACAAGTTGTTATTATAGCCCGAACAAGATACTTATAGTGAGAGCAACTTATTATTATAGAGAGAACAAATTTACATCTAATCTCGAACAATAAAAATATTAATGGAGGGAAAATATTAAAAAGGAAAGAATATAAAAATGAAATAGAAAAAATAAAGTAGAAAGTAATAAATAAATAAATAAAAAGAAAATAGAGATAAAAGTGAAATAAGAAAAATAAAAGAAATAAAATAAAAAGAAAGAAGAATAAAAAGAAAGAAAGAAAAATGAAACAGAAAAAATAATATTAGAAAAAGGAAATGTAGAAAAAGAAAAACAAGAAGAAAAATGAAAAATTAGAAAAAGCGTTCAATAAAAATATGAATTAAAATAAACAAAGGAGAGAAAGAAAAAGAAATATAAAAGGAAAAGAAAAGATTAATAACGAGAAAGAAATATAAAAAGAATGAAAAACAAAGAAACCACCCCAGCCACCTAGTCCACGACCCCCACGAGCCCCCGCGGCCTTCACTGACAAAACACGATTTTGTCGCTGAAGTGATACATTCCAGCCTCATCTCATCTCATCTCATCAAAATCCCACACAATCACAAACACAAGATATAAGATTCACGAAATTCATGAAATCACAACACAAGATTCATCTCATCCTCAACACAAGATTCACAAATTCATCTCATCACAACACAAGATTCATAGGACATCACAGGAACAGGAACCGAAGTACCACTGGCCCCGGCGCTTGCCTTGCATTGCTGCGACCGGGAGGCCCCTCTCGCCCGCGCCCGCGCCCAGCAGCTTGGCCCCGTGCCGCCGCGGTTGGGAGGCCGCACCTGGCCCCGTGCGCTCGCGCTCGACGGCCTGGCCCACGCAGCCATGGCCGGGAGGCCCCGCCTGGTCGCGCATGCCCGCACCACGCCGTCTCTGCCTCCTGCGTGGGAGAGAAGCAATCAGTAGAGAGAAGAGAAAGTTAAAGGAAGAAGAAAGAGAAAGAATGAGAAAGAGCTAAGAACGGAGGATGATCGAGAGAATTAAAAGGATGGCTGGGCACTAGAGGCGTCGACACAAAATTTTCAAAGTCCTCCCAAAGTCCCATTGATGGAATGACATGTTACCCGGTACAAATGTCGCCACATTTATACTGGGTGGTGGATCCGCCTGGTATAAATGTGAGGCAAGCACATTTGTACTGGGCGGAGCCACCACGCGGTACAAATGTGAGGCATTTGTACCAGTTGGAGCCACCTCCCGATACAAATGTCCCCTCACGGGGGCGCATCGAGACCTCCTCCTCTCCACTCGGTACATATACCCTCATTTGTATCAGGGGCAAAAATACTCGGTACAATACCCGATTCTCTAGTGGTGCATCGACATGCTCGCCGTCTTTGTCGCCCTTGCCATCATCAACGACATCCTGTCGCTGTCGTTCCTAGCAAAGTAGGCCGCTTCATCAAAGGGAGCGCTCGTCTGGAGGCTCTACCTCTGAAGGCGGAGACCCCGCACATATGGTGCCACACCGCCACTTCAAGTAAGGCACTGTTGCAGCCCCGTACCACTGCGGTACCACCTCATGTTCTCCCTGGAATCCCAGTGGAGTAGTGTTTGGAGCTCAAGGTGAAGGGGGATTGAGTGGAGCTCATAAGGTGGGCGAGCTGTTGGTGGGGGCGAATGGGTTTTGGCGCGGGGTGGCCTAAGGATTTGGCCAATGAAGAGCTAAGGATGGCGGCGGCCATGGTAGGCCAGGAAACTTGAACTCCTGGTAGGAAGGTTGAGGGTGAGCAGCGTGAGGAGGATGAGGGGGGCGGAGAGGTGGAGACAGGGGAGCGGACTCTTAGACTACGGTAGCATGCGCATGCTGCGAGTTCTTTGCCCCCCGCCCGCCCCCCCCCCCCCCCCCCCCGAGGCCATGAGGGAGACCAACGAGAGACAAAAGGAGATGAAGATGGGGCCATTTGGTCCAAATATTGTGTGAAACCCATTGAAGGGGTAAATAATGATATATTTTAGACAAAGAGTGAGTTGTAGTGGCATATTTGCCAATAGATTTTAAGTGGCACATCTCCAAATTGATAAAAGGTCTACTTCACCCCCAACCTCTAAGGGCTGGAACACATCAACCCCCAACCTGTGAAAATGGAATTTTTACCCCCTAAACTTTCTAAAACAGGACAAATCGCTGCCTGAAGTAGCTATGAAAAATCATAGTAAATCACAGAAAAATCATAAAATGGAAAATCTAATTGTGTTGGATTCTAAATAAGTAAATCTACACAATGAACATATAATATGGTCTGTTTAGTACATTTTTTTTGCAGTTATGGAGAAAAAGCATAGATCTAAAGTTACAACAAAAAATATGTACAAGTAAAGCATTCCATATTGTATGTTCACTACGTAGAACACTACTAATTTGAAGTCCAACACAATTTGATTTTTCATTTTATGATTCTCCTGTTGTCAGGAGGTGAGACCTGGACAGATCCGCAAGGGGGCTACCCAAGTGGTTGTAGGTTGGCTAATGGGGGATTAGGACCTAAGAGCGCAAGCGGTAGTTCTTGGATGAACTCGGAACTCAACGAGTATGGCAAGGACACAGGGGATTTTAGACTGGTTCAGGCCTCTGGAGAGTAGAACCCTACGTCCAGTGTGGTGGGATTATGTGGAAGATGATCTCCCTTGCAATGGAGCTCTAGGTCGCCTTATATGGTCGGCGGGCTAGGGTTTCCATTCGAGGTCGGTAGATCCTCATCGGGGTCGGTTACAGATTTTAGGAAGGTCGCCTTCCATAATTACAGAGAGGATCCCGCGATCCTTGGGTCTACTGGCGGTGTCGCCGCCGTGACCTAAGGAGAAGCTTGCTCCACAAGCCCGGCAGGTCGCCTGCGATCTGGATAAGGTCGTCCGAGGTCTTCCAAGGTCGTTGGGATTGTGGATAAGATCTCCGGGCCCACTTGCAGGTCGGCAGGGCTTCTGGCAGGTCGGGTCCATTTGACAGGGACTTCTGGGACCCTGGTCGGTGGGGACCCATGGGTACCCATGTCTCACAAGCCCTCGATCGACATGTTGTAGCAAACATGGCCTCATATACCATTTGTTCGGAGTTTGATTTTGGTGATTCATGACAACATGATCATTGGGACTAACCATATTGTTTGAGCGTGTCCTTGTAGACAATTCTAGGTCCCAAGGATGCAAGAAAACCACATGCAAAAATGCCAAAACAAAGGGTCAAAATCGAGCAAGAAAAGGAAAAGAGAAGACACCGTCGGATGATCCGACGGTCCCTCATTTACATGCGTCGGTGCAATCGTCGGACGAGTTGGTGCACAGGGTCAAACCCTAGGTACCGTCGGATGAACCGACAGTCCATTATTTAGTAGCGTCGGACGAGTTGCAGAGGAAGAGCAAGGAAGACAGTAGCACCGGATGATCCGACGGTCTGAGTGGGGACCCCGTCGGTCTATCCGACCCTCAGTTTGAATTCATACAGAGACGCGCCAAGACGATGCCTTCAAGCCTTTGGATGATCCGACGCCTTGGTCAAGGCATAGCGTCGGTCTATCCGACGGTCTGTTGGAAGCTAACAGTATCGACTTGGACGCAAGGCTTTCATCACCGGATGATCCGACGTAGTGTCGGAGCATAGCGTCGGAGCAGTTGTGTCAGAGAACCTCAACGGCTACGTGACGTGGGAGGGACACCGGATGAACCGACGCCCTGGAAAAGCATAGCGTCGGATCATCCGACGGTACCTTTTCCAGAGCTTTTAGCCAACGGCTAGTTTGATGGCTTGGGCTATTTATACCCCCTCCACTCACCCATTTGAGGTTGCTGGATTGTGTGGAAGTGCGAGAGGAGTTCAAGACACATTGAAGATCATATCCAATCCATCCAAGTGCTTAATTGCTCATCCTTAGACTAGTGCATGCTTTGTGTATGTGCTTAGTGCTAGGCTTAGCTTAGAGCTGAGTGAGTGCAAGGTTGTGCCAACCTTGTGAGGTGATTCTTGAGTGAATCCTAGTGTACAAGGTTCGCCGGAAGCCTTGGGCCTAAGTGGCTCACCGGCAATTGTCATCGACCCTCCGGCTTGGTGTGGAGAGGCGAGGACACTTTGTGCGGGGGACGTGGAGACCCCCTTCCTTGGTGGAGAAGCTCCTTAGTGGAGGCGGCATCAAGGTGACCAAGGGAGCTTGACAAGTGCCTAAGTGGCTAGCCTTTGTGGCAAGTCAAGTTGGTGCTCTTGGGAGAGACTTGGTGACCGGGAAGCAATACTCTTGCGTGAGTGCTTCAACAACGTGGACTAGGGGTGGCTTAGTGCCTACCGATAGCACGGGATAAATCGCGTGTCAAGAGTTTGCTTCCTCTCATCCCCTTTAAGTTTCCGCATTTACTCTATTGCAATCTTTGCTTGTCTCTACTTTCCTAGAGTAGTATCATGCTAGGATTGGCTATAGGTTGCAAACCTTCTTTTGGGATGGGAGTTTTACACTAGAACAACCTTAGTTGCACATCTAGATAGTATGTTCTAGTTTACTTTGAGAAAAAGTAGTGAAGCCATAGGTTAAGTTTTTAAGTTGCCTAATTCACCCCCTCCCCCTCTTAGGCTAACAGGCATCCGTTTCCTTACAAGTGGTATCAGAGACGGGACTCACTTCCTTCACGAGGATACACCAATTCGATTGATAAATTGTGAAAACCGGCTCATTGGAACGGTTAGGCTTCACCGCCTAGTGAGTTGCTCTATAGAGGAATGAAAGGGGTGGACACCTTAGGTTTGGCTCCACATTTCGATGGCACGGGCTATCCTCGGTGGAAGGTTCTCATGGAGGCCTATCTCCAAGCAAGGGACCTTGATGTTTGGAGAGTCACCGATGAGGGCATGAAAAATGGTACTAGAAAGGAAAAGCAATTTGATGTGATTGCTAAGAGTATCATTTTGTCGTCACTAGATGTAGCCGTTTTCAATAGAGTTTTTACTTGTGAAAATGCTCATGAGCTATGGAAAACCATCAAGGAGCAAAATGAGGGTTCAAAAGAAGTTGCCAATGAACACTACGGTTGTCTCCTTGAGGAATTCAATAGCTTTAAGCAACTTGCTAATGAAAATGCCGAATCTATGTACTCACACCTAAATGTGCTTGTCAATCGGATTAATGCCTTAGGTGTGAAGGACATCACGGACTTGAACATCAACCGCAAGATCCTTCAAAGTCTCCGAAAGCCCGACTATGACTTGGTGAAAGCAATCATCTACGAGAAGAAGCTCGAAGATTTGAAGCCATCGCATATCTTGAGCAAGATCATGGCACATGAGCTTCAACTCATGCCCAAGTCAAAGAAGGCGCCCCAAGAAAAACCTCAAGAACTGTCCTCTCCAACAACAAGCCATGCTCTCTCAAGCCGACAAGAGAAAATGTTGAGTAGGATGGCTACTCATGGAAGCTCAAGCGAAGATGATGTTGATGATGGTGACAATGAAGATTCCTCAAGTGATGAAAAGGTTGAATCTATGGTGGCCGAGTACATGAAGAAGATCTTCAAGTATGTGAAGAAAGTCAACATGTACGGCTACAACATCCACTTGAGAGAAGGGCGCCATCATCAACACATCAATTCACCAAGATTGAGCACAAGCCCAAAAAGAAGGTGGTCAAGGAGAGAAGACCAAGGCAAGAAGCAACTTTCGACGCCCGCGAGTGGACAAGTGGTGGATCAAGTTCTTCTAGCTCAAGCGATGAATCAAGAAAGAACTTCACCACCCGCTTCATGCAAGGTCCTTCATCATCAAACATGTGCCTTATGGCCAAAGGTATGGGAAGCAATGTAAGTGATGACGAGTCTGACACCCCCTCTCTCAATGATCTTGTTGAGCTAATCCATGAGCAAAAAGGAATGCTTGAACAACAAGCTAATGAAATCAAAGAACTCAATGCTCTCAATGATCTTAGTGACACCCTTGCTACAAATTATGAACATTTGTTGTGCAAATTCAAATTGCTTAGCAAGGAGTGTGGTGAGCTAAAATCTAAGCTTGAGAGCAATGAGACTAAAACAAGTAATTCCTTTGAGGTTGATGAAACATCTATCCCTTGTGCAATTCCTATCTCCAAGGTAGATGCTTCAACTTCTTGCATTGATTTAATTGATGAAACTTGCTCACCATCTTGCCATGAGAATGTTGTTGTAGAATCATGTGATTATCTCATAGGCAAGGAAAATGATGAGCTCAAGCAAGAAGTGAAAAGGCTTCGAGAGAGGTTGGCAAACTTGATGGTCAAGGGCAAGAACGATGAAGAACAAGTGGACATCTCTCAAGACATGAAGAGCCAAGTCCAACCTTCTCAAGATAACCGTGATCACATGGTGAAGAAGCTTGAGAAGGGTGCAACTGTGACTTGCTATAAGTGTCATGGAGAAGGACACAAGTTCTACAAATGCCCTCAATTTGTCAAAAAGATGGAAAAGGGCGCAAAGGAGAAATTGAAGCCCACCATCAAGAGCTCCCTCATCTACGCCAAGCCCAACCGCAAAAACAAGACCAAGAGCAACACCTACGTCATTAAGAAGAAGGCAAATGGCAAGGTGGTTGCACACAAGGTTGGGAAGATGAAGGAAGAGCGGGGTTGGAACCAACCTATTTGGGTGCCCAAGGAAGTCATCACCAACATGAAGGTGCCTCAAATGGTTTGGGTTCCAAAGGCCACTTGAAGGCCTTAAATGCGAAGACTTGGGAGGCTTGGCACAATCAAGTTGAGAAGATTCAAGCCTATAAGCCAAGCTTGCGAATTGGAAATGTGTTGCCCAAGTTCCCCGATTGAGGTAATGGAAACTAGTACCTATCTCTCGTATCATTGTAGCTCCATTGCCTTGTTTAGGTTGCATTTGTTGAAATGTTTACATATGGTAGGTTGCTTGTGTCATGTGCTAACCCATGAGCAATCCACATGGTTTGATTAGTGTGTAGGAAAGCTACACTTGTTCTTTCATGGTGCATGTTTTCATATACATCTCTTTGCATCATGAGCAAGCTATAGGGTTAGCTTCCCTTTTGTTGTCATAAACAATGTGCATACATTTGGTTGGTGATTCAAACACTAAATGCACACATTTAGGGAGAGCTCATCCTATGGTTTGGTTATGGGACTAACATTGTTTCAAGCTTTTCTTATGTAGTCCCTTAGCGACGCGTTCGGTGCGGTGTTTCATTCTAAGAGAATGCTATTTCACTCTTAATGTGATCTAACATCTCTAAAAGAGTGAATATAGCAATATGAGCTTCATGCTATTGAGTCATGTCCTTGCGAGCTTATGTCTCTATATAAGTTCAAAGGCAATGTACTCATACATTCCTAATCCTTGTGGTACCCCAAGTGTCTTCTATACAAGCTTCTTTCAAGTGGTGTCACCTAGTGATATCATTTCCAAGTGGCTCATCTCAATGTGGTGCCAACAAGGTAGAGAGGATCAATCCCCCGGAGGTATGCAATAATCAAAAAAACTACAAGTGATATCTACAAGTGGTAATGTAACAAGAACCCATTTGTTTTATCCCTTGTCCTTTAAGCTACCTCTTTGGATGATATGCTCTAAGCTTCCTTGTTTTACAAGTTTGTAGTTGTGCACTTGTTTCTCACTACCCTTGTCTTGCAAGTGATATTCTTTTTATGCACACACTTAGGGGGAGCTTAGTTTGTATCATGTTAGTCTCATGAGCTTGTGATCCACCTTAGTTATTCACACATGTGGTATCTTCATTGATATCATACTTATGGATCATGGTTCATGCGGCTTTCTCCCTTGCATTTAACATCTCTCCTTTGAGCTATGGTTGCTAGATCTTGCTAGTTTCCTTGGACTGTTTGCTTTGGACTTTTTGGAGATTTTATTCCAAAGGGGGAGAATGTGGGACCAAAGCAAGCGTGTGGCTTAAGCTTACGGGTGGGCTCAAGGATGCTTACAAGTGATTTCAAGGATTTGAGACCAAAGGGGGAGAATGTGAACATAAGATCAAAAAGGGGGAAGTTTGACCTAGGGGGAGTTTGGATGATGGTAAGCATCCAAGCAAGTGTAAGTGGTTCTAATTCTGTCAATTCTAGCAAATTTATGCTTGCTTTGGTTGTGTTGTCATAAATCACCAAAAGGGGGGAGATTGTAGCGAACATGACCTCATATGCCATTTGTTCGGAGTTTGATTTTGGTGATTCATGACAACATGATCATTGGGACTAACCATATTGTTTGAGCATGTCTTTGTAGACATTTCTAGGTCCCAAGGATGCAAGAAAACCACATGCAAAAATGCCAAAACAAAGGTCAAAACCGAGCAAGAAAAGGAAAAGAGAAGACACCGTCGGATGATCCGACGGTCCCTCATTTACATGCGTCGGTGCAATCGTCGGACGAGTTGGTGCACAGGGTCAAACCCTAGGTACCGTCGGATGAATCGACGGTCCATTATTTAGTAGCGTTGGACGAGTTGCAGAGGAAGAGCAAGGAAGACAGTAGCACCGGATGATCCGACGGTCTGAGTGGGGACCCCGTCGGTCTATCCGACGCTCAGTTTGAATTCATACAGAGACGCGCCAAGACGATGCCTTAAGCACCGGATGATCCGACGCTCAAGGCATAGCGTCGGTCTATCCGACGGTCCGTTGGAAGCTAACGATGCGACTTGGACGCGAGGCCTTCGAAGACGGATGATCCGACGTAGCGTCGGAACATATGTTGACGGTTAATAATTATATCAAAGTTCGTTTGTGACTTGCAAGCGTACAAGTCTCCCGTCGTAGTCAAGGGACCCTTCTTCCCTCGAGTGGTGAACCCAAGGTATCGAATCCGTGGAACAAATGTGTGATGCAAAACTTAATCTAATAAAGCCAAGTAACTCCAATCTTCGATAAAAGAAACCCTAATGCATCTAAGTAAAAGACACGAAACTAACCTAATCTACTAAAGACCGGAGAAAACAAAGTAAGATTGGGTAGATAAACCGATCTAGAGGGATCGGGGTAAGCCTTTTGTTGAAGTTCCAAGCAAGAGAAGAAGTAACAAATCGAATCTTATTAGAAGCTTCTTTAAATCGTGGTTTCCCGTCCAAATCCGAAAACATCCGCCTTTCGGAACCCCCGTTCGTCACAACGTATCCCTATTCATGCGGGTAGCTTAAGGCGAGTCAAAAGACAAGTCGAGATTCTTTCGGAAGATCCGGCGTGTACCTCTAGCCACCGCAGCCTACAAGAACACCCTAAGTAATCTATCTCGAGAATAGAATTGGAATAAGCAAAGCCGATCAAAAAACGAAATCTTCGAGGAAACACTTGATCGCTAGGAAAAGATTCAACTTGATAATTCAACTATAACAATGATACATACACAAGATCACCACCGGGATCCTTCCTTGATCTTGCTTCTAGCTCCGGAACTCCGACGTGGTCTTCCGTGCAAGGTTCCCATGTCGGCTAGGGGAACCCTAGTCAACTAGCTCGACCCTCTCCTCTCCGAGATGGTGTCCCTCTCTTCTCTGCTCCTCGGCGGCCGATGACGAATTCTTTCATGCGTGGCTCTTGGTCAGGGGGCTATAAATAGCCCGATTGGCGGCTAGGGCAAAGGAGGGGGCAAACGGGCCCTGGAATGGGCTGGGCCGACCGGACCGGGCCGGCCGGCCGGGCCCATCCAGGCCCAGCCCGAGGCCTCCTTTGCTCTACGTCGGTTCCCTTGCTTCCGGATGTTTCCCCTTCGCATGTAGGTCCATGTCGTCGGTTTCTCTCGAATTGGACTCAACTCCTTGTCTTGCAAGATTCGGCACTTTTTCGGTCGAGGTCCTCGAGTCCGTCGTCTTCTCGGATCAAGTCCCTTGCTTCTTGGAGTTAAGTTTGCTTCATTGCATGACTTGTACGGGGCTTCAAGGTCTTGTCATGAGGTGCTTGATGAACTTATCCCGAAAGTCTTGCTTTCAACACTAAAACCCTGCATAAACATTAAACTCCAAAACCTACATGCACACGTGAACTTGTTATACCACGGGGGTTAGTACCAATGGATAAGGTATAAAACTCATGCCAACACCGAAGGTAAACTCATGGCTAGGTTGACGGATTTTCACCGTCAACATCTCCCCCATGCTTAAACCTTGCTCGTCCTCGAGTAAGCCTTCGATGGATATCATCATTGTCAAACAATGTTTAAACCTTGCTCTTGATCATACATGAGAAAACATAATGCTCTCAAAATTTTAATTCATTAAAGTTCCATAATGTACTTAGCCTTCATCTCTACGGAGGGTAGATTCTTATTAAGCTTATTCCACAAGTATTAACATGCTCACAAAGTTTAAATAGATCTCAGATTTTTTGAAATAAAGAACGAGACAAAGAAAAGCTAAACCAAGTTCACAAATTTAAATCATCTTGCATATTGCTCATGAACTCTCATCTCGCTTGTCTCTCAAGCCTATATATTCTACTCCTTTCCCTCTCATAACATATATGTGTGGTAGGCTTTATATGGAGCATTGGGAAAGTTTAGTCCTAACAAGATTTTATAAATGAGGTTTTGTCAAAACAAGACAAGCTTCTCATGGTCTTACCGAGACTCGTCAAAAAGGTCATTATAAAATAATGTTAAATCAAGGAGGGGAAAGAGAAAAATACACACACTTTTAGATGAGTGGACATGTGCAAATGGCAAAGAGTGATCCCGAGGCACAAAGGAAGTCCTCGTTATCGGATTGCACATGGTTGGAAAATGAGAATGGATCTTTTAAACTTGAAGCCTTGAATGCACTCTTAGAGAACCGGGGAGTTCACTTTACGCATATATTTTTTTTCTCTTTCTCATATTTCTCATTCTTTTCTTTCTTTCTTTCTTTCTTTCTTTCTTTCTTTCATTCATTCATTATATATATATATATATTTACTTCTTGTGAGACCTTCACGTTGGAAGTCACGTTCGTCGCCGAATTTTTTCTTTCATCATTTTTTTAAAAAAATACTCCCCTTTGAACTCTGAAACTGCACCGTACCTACCTCCTCCCCCATGCTTAGATGTTGCTCGTCTCGAGCAAAGAGGCGAAAAAAAAGGTAGGTACCGGGGTATTTTTCCTTGGAGAGATACTTGAAATCTTCAATGTCGGCACCGTCTTGCAATCTTCCTTGAATTGATGATCCATTCTCAACGATAGGTTGTGGTCAAGGAGGTAATCACAAAAGATGATATTTGGTTTAAGGGTGGATATCCGGCGAGGTTTGTGAGATCTCTGATGCGGGGATACACAATGCACGGATAAAAGGCTAGCAAAAAGATGGATACGCAAGAATGGAATGACCAGCTTCTTAGTCTCGGGCCGGAGAAATCATGGCATGCAATAACTCACTCAAAAATAAATCTTGTACACTAAGGTTTATGCACTCAAATATATATTAGGCTTTGGATAGGTTGAGCAACACACAAATGATATTTGTGACAAGGTTAGCGGTATTTTTGAGCATAAAAGACATCTTTAATCTATTCATAACTTGAGAGCACATAAAACACTATGGGTCTTTATTTTAATCATAACCTCCGCTGAAAATTAAGCTAACATTTAAATAAATTCAGATTTGTATTTTTAAGAGAGAACTAGCTTGAACATGCATAAATCAATTACAAAGATAAACAAAGCTGCAATTATAATCATATATCATCATGGCACAAATTTTGTAACTTTTCCAATGATATAATCAAGGTGGTGTCTTTATTAATGATGACATCAAATTGGAATACAAACTGAAAATAAACAAACATGCTTGCTGAAATTTAAATAAAAACAGAAAATACTACGCAAACACACATAAGCAAAAGCTGAAATTACGAGAGAAAAAGAAAAGAAAAGAAAACTAAAGTTCCTAAATCTTCTAGTCCTCCGCCGGTGGTTGATTTTGATGATCTTGATAATAATACCCTTGCTCATAATATGATTAGTGTTGGGGAATTCAGGAAAACCCGTCACCCTCGAAACGTTGAGTTTAACAAAGTTCTCGAAGCATGTTTTTCAGTAGCAGGGAATTCACGATTCTCGGAAGCCCGGAACCTGCGAAGCCTTGAATTCGCGAATGTGCAAAGTTCGGGAATCTTGATTCGGTGAAGAAGTGGAGTCACGAACATGCGGAAGCCCGGAATCTCAAACCGTCGATGGCCCGAACTTCGGAGAACGGCTAGTTCGGGAAACTATTGAAGACCCTGTTCGGGAATTTCGCGCGAAGATATTCACGAACCAGCTGAGAAGCGAAGGCCAGTTCGGGAAACTGTTGAAGACCCTGATCGGGAGTTTCACGCGAAGACATTCACGAACCGGGGGAGAAGCAAAGTCAAAGTTGTAGTCCCAAAAAGTCCGGGTTTAGAGTGTGAACTAGTGGCAGATTTGTAAATATATTAGATGAAAAAGACAATCTTGTATGCGTTCACACTAGGAATATTCTCTAAGGCTAAGGGTGTTATCGGTATGTTAAAAGTCCCTTCGTCTCCCTATAAAAGGGGGCGCGAGGGCACGTGTAAACGGATTCAAACTTTTTGGAACTTGTGCTACTTGCAGAGGGAATCACAGTCTCTTTGCGCTCTCACTTTGAACTTGAACGTGCTAAGAACTCTCATTTGTGTTAGGGTAGTCATCCGAATTTTTCGGGTAACCCCCCAACATTGGCGCCCACCGTGTTCCGGCCGAAAAGAAGCTCACGATGCCACCTCAAAAGAAATCCAAGAAGAATGCTCCGGCACGAGCAAACCGGGATGATCGCCTTCCTACCCAAGGGAATGAAACCTCATTTATTCCCGAATCCTCGAATGTAACGGACAGAGAACGAAGAGAAAAGCTTGAAGCCCTCATGAAGGCAAGAGCAGAAAAGACAGCTCACATCCAAGAACAACCTGCTGAACAGCAAGAGTTCGAGAATGTGGATGGTGACGATGATTCCATAGACAGAGAGCTAGCCATGGTCCACCAAAAGATACGAAAGTACTGCAGAAAGACAAAGAAAAGTTCGCGGCTCGGTTGCGGTGCGAAGAGAAAAATCTGCGAAAAGCTAGAGCAGTCGAACAAAGCAAAAGAGCGAGATACAAGCAATACGAAAGAAATTGACGAAATGAAAGAACAAGAGAACAGCTCCCTGTGGCAAGAGTCACCGCATCGAACCCCCGCGCCCGCAAGAGAATCCCCGAAAGAAAACTTTTTCGCGGGAAACGGAGTCTCACACTTCGTGGATTCCGAATCGCCCTCGTCAATAGGGCCGCAAACAAGCACCTTGGCCGCCGAAGTTCAAGCTTTGTCCCTCTTCCCAAGTACAACGGCTTCGGAAATTCCGGGCGGTTTCTCATGAGATACGAGTCGGTGTGAACTCGGCGGGGAGGAGATGATGTTGCGCTGGCCAAATCCTTCATCATAGCTTGCGAAGGACCAGTACTGAATTGGTACTCACTACTGCCTCCACACTCGATCTACAGTGGGTAGATCTCAAAACAAAGTTCATGCAAGCGTTTCAAATGTTCCATGACACAACGGCGAAGCCTCGATTTGTACAAGCGCAAGCGAAGGACGAGAGAACCACTTTGCGGAACTTCGTGAGAAGGTTCATGCAACGAGACGTCTCGGATCCCCGATGCCGATGACAAGACAACGATCAAGGCACCGATCAAAGGTCTCACCCCGGGGCCAACGGCTTCTCACCTCACAAGAAAGAAACCCGAGACAGGTTGAAGAACTATTTCGAGAATTGGAAGATTACATTCGTCCGATGACGACCACCGCAAGAGGGTAGCCGAACGGAATGAGGCAAGACAGAGAAACGAGAGATATGACCGGCGGGCACCACCCAAAGCATCCACGAAACGTAAACAATGTGGGAAAGTCTCGGCCCACAACAAGACAAGAAAGCCAAGCACCGGGGGAGGATTCAATCCCGAGAGGAAGAGGGAGAGGCGAGAGGACCCTCGGGACTCACGAACGAGAACCCAAGAGACCCTCACTTCTATTGTCGGTATCATGGAAGAGGCCACAGCACCGAAGGGTGCCCAGAGACAAAGAAGAACATGGCAAGAATCCAACAAGAGAAAGCACTGATGAGCATTGCATCCTCGATGCCAGGCCAGTTTCGTCCGAATTTCTGGCAGCCGCAATTCGCGTATCCACAATCGAGTTCCGTCTCAGTTCAGCAATTTCCACAGCCACAATCAGCATGGCAGCCATCGCAGCAATTCTTCCCTCAGTCGCAAGCGATACAGTCAATCCAGCAACCACAACCCATTCGGGAAATCTTGCCACCGCCCCCGAGAAAGTTCGTCAAGGCCTCAGTCAAGTTCGGGACCTCGGAACTCCAAGGCATTGCCATCGTTCGGAACTATTATGCCAATCACGGGTGGATCCGCTATGGAGTTCGAAACCAAGAAGCGAGAGAAGCAATTACTTCGGATCCGTGAACACCATCATCAATGATGGCCCACCGCGCGCCGGAATGGGCAAAGGTGCCAATCACCTTTACGAGAAGAAGATTTCGAGGCTAAAATCTGCGATTCATAATGACGCCATGGTTATCGAGGTCAATATTCTTGGGTGGGTCATAGGAAAAGTCCTAGTTGACAACGGGAGTTCGGCGGATATCCCGTTCCCGAAAACATTCGAGAAAATGAACCGAGTCGGCATATGCTCGGACCCACCGAGTACCCATTGCGGGGATTCGAAGGAAAGCCCATCAAGCCGGTGGGAAAAATATCACTCCCGGTTTCTTTCGGAGATCTCGAGAATGCCGAACGGAGAGCCTCACATTCGATTTAGTCGACATATATCACCCGTACCTCGCGATCTTCGGCGAGAGGTTTCATGAATAAGTTTGATCTTGTCATAAGACAACAATTCCTATGCATGAAGATGCCGGCGCCCAAAGGGGTTATCACGGTGTTCGGCAATCGGCAGGAGGCCGAAACATAGAAAAAGGCCACACGCCGGCCAAACGAATGTGTACCGGTGAAAGCGATTGATGAGGTGAAGGAAACCTATGAAGAACCTAAGCGGGACAAAGAGAAAAATGAGATAGCCGCGAGAAGATGAAGCAAAGAAAGTGTATTTGGATGACATGCCCGACAGAGCGGTCATAATAGGGGTGAACCTCAGCGCTGAAGAGGACAGCGAACTAATACGATTCCTGAACAAAAACAAGGATGTTTTCGCATGGTCAGCTAAGGACTTGCAAGGTGTTGACAGAGATATAATCGAACATGCCATGGAAACAGATGAAAAAATACCACCCAAGAAGCAAAAACATCGGAAAATGTCTGACGAAAAAGTCAAAGCAAAGTGGAAGCGCGAAGTTCGAGAGGTTGTAGGATGCCCAAGTAATCGGAGAGGTCAAGTACCCGGTCACGGTTAGCCAACACCGTGCCGATTAAGAAGAAAAATGGAAAATGGAGAATGTGTGTGGATTTCACCGATCTGAACAAGGCGTGCAAGAAGGACGATTTTCCCTTGGAAAGGGTAGACAAAATCGTGGATGATGCAGCCAACAGTGAGATGCTTTCGCTCCTGGATATGTTCTCTGGGTATCATCAGATCAGGGTTCGCAAAGAGGACGAAGAAAAGACAAGTTTCATCACTCCTTTCGGAACATTTTGTTTCGTGAGAATGCCAGAGGGGCTGAAGAATGCAGGATGCACGTTTTTGAGAATGATAGCAATAGTACTGCACCTGCAGATTCGGAGAAACATTCTGGCATATGTGGATGACATAGTTGTCAAAAGTGTTCGGAGGAGAGACCATATCGGTGATGCGGCGAAACATTCGCGAACATGAGGGCAGCAAACTTAAATCTGAATCCAGAAAAATGTGTGTTCGGCATTCACAAGGGGAAAGTTCTTGGATGCCTAGTTTCAACGAAAGGTATAGAGGCAAACCCACGACAAAATAAAGGCTCGATGGAAATGCAAGAGCCAATCTCGGTGAAAGATGTTCGGAAGTTGACGGGGAGGGTGGGCGCCCTCAACGATTTATGCCCGAGCCGCGGAAAGAAGTCTACCGTTCTTCCAAGTCCTCGAAGTGCCAAGAAATTCTAGTGGTCCGAACCTCGAAGCGGACCTTTCGCGAATTGAAGGATTACTTGTCCACCATGACCAAACTCGTCCTCCCGAACCAAAATCGCCGCTTCGTTCGTATGTGTCCGCATCAAATTCGGCGGTAAGTGCGGTATTGGTCCGGGAAAAAGAAGAAGAAGGAAAGCTCGGGCAAATTCCCGTATACTTCGCCTCTGAAGCATTGTATGGTTCCAAGGTTTTCTATTCCGAGCTGGAAAAGATCGCATATGCGGTCATCATGGTAGCGAAAAAGCTAAGACATTACTTCGAGGGTCACGAGAATAAGAGTCATCACCAACCAGCCGCTGAATGATTTGTTCGCAAATAGGGAGGCGTCTACCCGAATCATCAAGTGGGGTGCCGAACTTTCCAAGTATGTGGTAGACTTCGAGAGAAGAAGTGCAATAAAATCGCAAGTTACGGCGATTTTGTCGTCGGCGGACTTCACCCACTCGAACCCGGACGAAAATATACCCGAACCTTGGATAGTGCGGTGTGACGGAGCATGGTGTTACAAGGGGGTTGGAATTTCGGTACGTTGTAACGTCTCCGACGAGCGTGGTCATAAGATACGCAATGCGGCTCGTATTCGCGAACAATGAGCATTCCACGAACAATACAACGGAATATGAAGCTCTCTCGTTGGCACTAAGAAAAATGAAAGCCTTAGGGCAGACGAGACCTTCATAATGCGAACGGATTCAAAAGTGATTCGGGAACACATTGAGAAGGAAAGTGAGGACGGGAACCCGAGTTCTTATGGAATATCTCGAAAAGGTCGGAGAAATGGAAAAACACTTCGAGAGGGTATTCGGTCCAAGATATCCCAAGGGATGACAACAATGAGACAGACAAGGCGGCGAAAGCGGCGGCCGAGAAATCAAGAGCTACCACCGGATGTGTTCTTCGAAATCATCATAGAGCCCTCCATCAATGATTCAAGGGCTCAAATCGTGAATGTAGTGGAAATTCCGGATCGGAGAGCGAGAAATCATGGCTTATCTCGGAGGGCATTACGAACCACAAGATGAATTGGAAGAAAACAGATTAAAGCAAAGGGCTCGAGGCTATGCGGTAGTAAACGGAGAATTGTACAAATCGAGAGTCACCGAGCCTTGGGCTGCGCGCCGCATCACCTCCGAAAAGGGTCGGGAACTTCGAAAGAAATTCACGGCGGATTTCGTGGGGCACACATAGGCACCGGGGCTTTGGCCGGTAAGGCGATAAAGCGAGGGGATTCTATTGGCCCACCATAAACATCGATGCCAAGATGTTAGTTCGGTAATGTGAAGCATGCCGGAAGACGGGGAAATCAACGAGTCCGCCTTCTATGCCGGTTCATCTAATTCCTCCAACTTGGCCTCTGCGCAGAGATGGGGAATGGACCTCGTAGGCCCGTTGCCGGCAACTCAAGGCAAGCTGCCGATTTGCGGCCGTAGCGATCGATTATTTCACGAAGTGGGTAGAGGCAAAACCACTCGCGAATATCACGGGGCAGCAACGGTTCGAAATTCTTTTGGCGAACATAGTACGCGGGTTCGGAGTTCCTAGAGAAATGACGGTTGACAATGGCAAACGGTTTGACTGCTACACCTTTAAAGAATCTTGCGGAGAACCTTGGGCACACGGGCGAGGTTTTCATCGGTATATCATCCACGGTCCAATGGTGCAGTCGAAAGAGCCAATGGCTTGATTTTTTCGGGAATCAAGAAGTGTTTGTTAGATCAGAAAAAGGGAAAGTGGGTGGATGAACTTCCGAAGGTGATCTGGTCTCACAACACCACAGTTTCAAGGGCAACAGGTTTCACGCCTTTTCGCCTACTTTTCGGGACCGAGGCTATGACACCGGAGGAGATCAAGAATGAAAGCATGAGAGTCCGAAAGGAAAAGAGATAGAGGAAATTGATAAAAAGGTGGAAAAAGACATGATCGAGGCGACAATCCTTGAAAAGGCGGAAAACATTGAAAAATACCGAGAGAGAGACAAGGGCATGGAGGGACAAAAAGGTGGTCCGAAAGGACATTAAAGCCGGTGATCTTGTCTTGAAAAGATAGAAAAATTGGGAGAACCGGGAAAACTTCATGAGTCTTGGGAAGGGCCTTACATAGCCGGGGAAACGAGATATGCCGGGGGCTTTTCGCCCGATGGAGCGGTCGGCGAGGAGCTGCCGTATTCATGGGATGCCGACGACCTAAAAAGGTATTATCCATGAAAATCCTAGTTGTAGATAGATGTAACATGTAGTAGTTTTTTGATTTTCGTAAGTCCGTACTTTAGAAAACTAAAAAATCCGAATCACGTGTCTATAAGTGATTTCGGCACAAAAATTAGTTTTACTTCTTCTAGTCGCATTAGAATAAGAAGGACCGTACTCTTTTCCTTGCAAAGGGGGCTCTAAATCAAGAGGCAAGGTTTTTAACGAGGCGGATACTATGTAAATACTCTTTATGATATATATATGAAAAGAGTATTCCCCCAAATTGCGCATCTCGAGAATTCCATCATGAAAAAAGAAAAAGTTCGTGAGAAAAGGATTCGTGATAGCCAGAATTCCATCATGAAAAAAGAAAAAGTTCGTGAGAAAAAGCTTCGTGATAGCCAGAATTCCATCGTGAAAAAAGAAAAAGTTCGTGAGAAAAGGCTTCGTGATAGCCAGAATTCCATCGTGAAAAAAGAAAAAGTTCGTGAGAAAAGGCTTCGTGATAGCCAGAATTCCATCGTGAAAAAAGAAAAAGTTCGTGAAAAAGGCTTCGTGATAGCCAGAGTTCCAACGTGAAAGAAGAAAAAGTTCGTGAGAAAAGGCTTCGTGATAGCCAGAATTCCATCGTGAAAAAAGAAAAGTTCGTGAGAACAGGCTCCGTGATAGCCGAAATTCCATCGTAAAAAAGAAAAAAAAGTTCGTGAGAAAGGCTTCCTGATAGCCAAAATCCCATCCATCAAGGGATTCCCACCAAAGAGGCCCGAGACAACAAGTTGTGGCCCGGTAAATCCCATCCACGAAGGGATTCCCATAAAAATTTGTACGAAGATTTCGAGAAAATGAATGCCTAAGGGGTTACCGTAGGTTTTTACTTAGTAAAGATTGTTGAAAGTTATTTAAACATCATCGTTGTAAGAAAAGGGCAAGGGGCTCGTTCGGGAATCGCGAACGCCTTGGTTGAAGCAAGCGAGGGTTGTTGTATCAACCGAGGCAAGTCTACCGATCGGGTCAAGTCCACAAAATTCGAAACAAATTTTGTCGACTTGCACAGAATAACAATCGAGGTTCACAAAAAACTAAGGAAGACTTCTCCTAGAAAGATATGCTAGAAATTCGCGAATAGTAAGATTCGTGAACTCGCCATCTAGTTTTCATGCGAAACGGCAAGGTGGGGGCGGGTGACATTTTTTTTCAAGAAAAAACGTATTTCCGCCTTATTCGCATAAAAACTTCCGAACGAGTTCCTCGATAATTACAACACTCGGTGCAAAATTCAAAACGAAAGCTCTACAATATGTCCCGGTTTACAAACATTGTTTTCGGCCATATCACCGGTATAGGCGAAGTCAGATGCATCGGCTAAGGGGCTAAGGGGCTCCATCTTGGGAACCTTCGAGGACGGCGGAGTAGACGACGCGGAACGAATCTTCTTACGAAGTAAGAAAAACGAGGAGAGATCAAAACAACCTATAGAAAACTTAAGCGAGGCCTCAAGCCAAAAATCGGAAAAATCTTGTTCGGGATGTGCTCGCTTGAACAGACGCCACGCTTCACCACTAACGAACATACTATCCCGATGAATTCGCAGTGGTAGCACGTCCTGCGCAGGCCCAGCTTGCAGGACCTGCGCAGGTTAAAATATACAAAACATTTGTTCAGGAAAGTTTGATGAATCTACATGAATGTACAACCAATCTCGAATTCACCCAAAAGTTCGGACATATCATTCAGTTTGTAACATCCACCTTCGGCGAATCCTCCTCTCGTTCGGGGACCTGTTCGCCGTCGTTGACATCATCGGCGCCGGCCGCCGCTGCCGCCGCGCGCCATCCGAGCCGTCTTCGCTGGACTCGCTCGAACCCTCGCCGGAGGTCGATCCTTCGGGAGACGCGGCGGTGCCCTCTCATTTCTCCTCTTCGTTCAGCTGAGAAAGGAAGGCAAAAGTGAGGAAGGTTTAACAAACTGAAATAGCTGCGACAAACATAAGTTACGAAATCGGACAAAAGGAACTACCTCAGCAAGCTTTGCTTGCGCAATGGTCTTAACAACTTCCTCCCCGCCAGTCAGCCAGAACTCCTTCGCGAACTTGATCTTGATAGCTTGAACATCGGAGTTGGCTTGAAGTATCGCGGTACTAGTAGCGGCGGGGAATTGAGAGAGATTCGCGCGAAACTTCTCCAGGTCGACACAGTCATAATCGTGAAGAATCTTCAAGATACTCTCCACGAGAAAGCAACGGCGAAGTTCTTTGGCGCCGGAGATCACCTCGGTAAGGGCCTTGAACTTGGCCTCCGGCCAATTTATGAAATCGGGAATATCGATGTCATCCGGAAGAGGGGCTGGGCGAACACCGTACTCATTCAAGGACTTCTGGTACTCCACATAGAGCAGTTTCAGCTTTTCCAGAATCTCCGAAGTGTTTTTCTTCGAGGCTTCACCTTGTTCTGCCAACGCCTTCTCAAGATCCACGATTTTGCGATCCTTTGTGCTCAGGGACTTGGCGAGGCTGGCATTGTTAATACGAAGATCCTCGGTGGTTTTCGTAGCTCGCTCTTGCTTCTCCCGAAGCTTTTCAATCACACTCAGGTCATCTTCATGAGATTTTCGAACCTTTTCAAGTTCTTTCTTGGACTGTTCGAGCGTTGCCTCCACGACCTTCTTTTCATCGTGACTTGTCTTCAACGCCTCCGCCAATTCAGCAACCTTTTTCTCGAGTTCCATGTTCGCGGATTGCGCGAGGGCGAAGTTACGCTCCAGTTCCTTCGACTTCTGGGAAAGCCGTTCGTTAATCTTCTCCTGCTCGCCGAACCGCTCTATGGCAACCTTCCCGAGCATAGAGTGTTTGAGGGCATAATCCTCTTGAAACCGTGCAAGCTTTGAGGGAGAGTAAGAGTGCAGAAGATTCTTGAATTCTGAAAAATTCAGGAGTAAGTCTCAGACCAAGATTCAACAATTGTGAAACATATGAAAAGGTAGTGAGAAGGAACGAACCTTGCTTAGAAAAGTGCTACATGGTGACTTGTTTAGTCGAACCAGAAGAAGTTTTCTCGCGAGGCGAAGGACTGGTTTCGGAGACAGTGTGAGGCCCCCTCTCGGAGTCCTGGGCAGCTTCTTCGGGTCGCTCTGAGGCCTCCTCTCCTGTTTCATCAACAATTGCGGACGATTTCCACAGAGTTAAAAACTTGGACGTCTTGCTCCCAACGCCAGTTGTCTCGAAACCAACACGCAATAGCTTGCCGCGATGGGACGTACCAAAACTTTTGTTAAAAGCGGCCAAGGAAGGAGACGGAGCCTGGTCTTCAGGGACAATCTCCCGAACTTCAACCAAAGGAATATGTTCGGTAGGATTGTCTCCCCTTTGAATAGTGAGTTCAAGGTCCTGGGTGAATTCGGAAGAGGCTTGCTCAGCAGCAGGGACTTCGGCAACAGGAGCTTCGGCAGCAACGGGGGACTTAGTGGGGACGGCAATGTCGGCGGCAACAACGGACTTCTCAACAACAACGGGGGATGTCTCCTTTCGAACTTCGGGGGACAACATCCGAAAAGGAATCAACATCCACGAATTCATTCTCGGAACCGGATGGACGGTTGTCTCGAAAGTTAAACAATGGCCGAGAGGAAAACACCTTTAAGGCTATCCGTCTCCGCGAAGGTGTCGTCGTCGAAGGCGGAGGGGACTCGCCGAACGCCGGAGGAAGAAATTTTCTTAACGACCTTCTTTGGTTTCTTGCGGCTCATCCGGGCAAGCCCCGGCGACCGGAGTTCGGCGTCGAAGTCCGAAGTTCGGAGGTCTTTCGTTTCGGTCCGACGATTCCGGCGATCTAGTCCTCAAAGGCTTGACTCCCGAAGAGGCCCCCTTGCGGCGGGCGACGAGCCTCGCTTCGACGACCTTATTCGGGGAGCGTTGATTGGGGCGGGCGAGCAACCGCGGCCACGGCAACGGCGGGAAGTTTCAACTTGGGACCAGGGCCTCGAGAGCTGAAAAATTTATCACCACAAACTTCCGAAAAGATGCGATTGATCTTCTTCTTGTGCCTCACCAAGGCCTTATATGCCTTGTACTCGTTCATGGTATATTCGCCTACCATAACGTTAACCTTCTTCTCTACTTCGTCCATAAAGTCCTTGGCACTCTGGCCTTCGCGGAGCTTGATCCCGAACTTCGGGAAAGGCACCTTCTGGTCGGCCCAATTGACGTTGTAATACACGAGTTCAGCGGGGGACCAACCGTTCGAGATAGGCCACACCCGCGCGGCGACGAATTCTTCGATAATATCACGGCCGCCAAGTATCGTGGCGGCCGGGTGAAATGCGTTCTCACAACTTCGATTCCCACGGCCCGCTGGTTGTACTTCCCTACATTCACCGCGGCAAGAGGCGTGATCGGGCATGCCAGCTTCGGCATATCGACCTTCAAATAAAACCAGTAAGATCTCCAATCATCGGTAAGGTTGGACTTGCAGCAAGGAGCGATCTGGATTCGGGTGATTCCTTGTCGGGTGTTCTGACGTCGCGTATTGAAGGTGCAGCACGCGTGCTGACTGTGGTAAAACTGCCCATCTTCACCTTTGACAACTTCGGGGATGATCACCAGTTCGTAGAATCTGGTGAAAGCGTCGATGCTAGGGACTGCGGCACCGAAGGTCTTCAAAATCCGGATAAACTTCGACACTTCAAGGAAGGATGTCGGAGAAAGGCTGGTGGATCTTCACCAAAATTGCGTCGAGAATAGCCGGTAGGATGGGGTCACAAGGGAACCTCGGCCACGGATGAAGAAATCCCGAAATACCACAATCTCTCTGTCTAGTTGGAATGAGCTCATCAAGTGGGGCACGCCCGGCGCCGGGGGAGAAGAATCCGGCCTTCTCGTATCCACGAATCGTGTTGCTTGTCACCTTCGACTCTCCGAAGGCGAGTGAGGGTGGCGGCGAGCGGGAGGTCCTTGCCCTGATCAGATCGTCGACACCAGCATCCACATCTCCGATGTCTTCGCCGCCGTCAGACCGAACCTCCCCATTTTCGCGACTACGGGAGCCGCTGGGCGAACCAGAATCTTCGGCCGGTGTAGCATGCTCCGCGCTTTCGGCAACTGGGTCGAGTGGAAGACCAGCCGCAACGAGCTCTTCGTTAGTCATAGGTCTAGCTGTGCTTTTAACTCGAGCCACCTAACCAACAGATACGAATAGTTAAGAATAACATTCGAGAATAAACCTTGCGAAATCGCGACAGCATTACAACGAAGTTTAACGACTAACAATTGACAAAAGAAAGATGAAGGGATACCTTAGAGAAGCGTGAACAAGACCGGAGCTCGGGAACTTTTTAGCGAAGCTCGGATTCCGCGAAGAAAGAGAGTTGCACAAATCGTAAAAAGCGGAGAGTCGTAAAATTTTTTAACGGCAACGAGCGGCTATTTATAGGGCCGGGGAGGAGTAGTTCCGCGAAACGCGCCTCGATTTAACCGTCCTTGGCTCCCCGGGCAATGCGTGTCCCCCTCGACGTTCCGAGGGTGACGTTTTTTACTAAATTTCCGAATAATTCGTGGAATCGGATCGTCGGAGTCAACCCGCTTCCCCGAGGGGCTAGTGTTGGGGAATTCAGGAAAACCCGTCACCCTCGAAACGTTGAGTTTAACAAAGTTCTCGAAGCATGTTTTTTCGGGAGCGGGGAATTCACGATTCTCGGAAACCCGGAACCTGCGAAGCCTTGAATTCGCGAATGTGCAAGTTCGGGAATCTTGATTCGGTGAAGAAGTGGAGTCACGAACATGCGGAAGCCGGAATCTCGAACCGTCGATGGCCCGAACTTTGGAGAACGGCTAGTTCGGGAGGCTGTTGAAGACCCCGTTCGGGAATTTCGCGCGAAGACATTCACGAACCGACCGAGAAGCGAAGGCCGGTTCGGGAAGCTGTTGAAGACCCCTGTTCGGGGAGTTTCACGCGAAGACATTCACGAACCGGGGGAGAAGCAAAGTCAAAGTTGTAGTCCCAAAAAGTCGGGTTTAGAGTGTGAACTAGTGGCAGATTTGTAAATATATTAGATGAAAAAGACAATCCGTATGCGTTCACACTAGGAATATTCTCTCGAGGCTAAGGGTGTTATCGGTATGTAAAAGTCCCTTCGTCTCCCTAAAAAAAGGGGGCGCAAGGGCACGTGTAAACGGATTCGGACTTTTTTGGAACTTGTGCTACTTGCGAGAGGGAATCACGATCTCTTTGCGCTCGACCTTGAACTTGAACGTGCTAAGAACTCTCATTTGTGTTAGGGTAGTCATCCGAATTTTTCGGTTAACCCCCCAACAATTGGACATTTCCTCCGACGAATTGATTTGGCTCCACAAGGTGAAGGCGTCCAAGCTCAAAGGCAATATTCGCATTGCCCTCACCAAGTTGAGCTGCGTTAGCTTGGATGGCTGCGATATTTTGAGCGTTTCTTGCAGCATACCCTCCAATTATGGCCATGCTTTGTTGTGGTTGGGGATGATGAGCGTAGGACTCCGCGAAGTTAGCGTTGGGCACAACATAATTTGGTGGGGGTACCGGTGCACCACCCCCCATGCTTGCTCTTGTGGCCCTGCGTAATAACTTGGCGGAGGAGGGATCCCACCGAATGGTTGCACATTGGGTTGTGCTCCACTCGCTTTTGCGGAGGATGTTCCCTCCTCTACGATTCTTCCTCTTTTGTTCTTCCTTGCAGGGACAAGGAGTCCCTCTTCCAACCAATCTTCTCTCCCTTCGATGAAAAGCCTAAGCCTCTCATTCGGAAGGGGTAGGTTTACTATGGCCAACCGATAACCTCCTCTCTCATCTCCACTAGTGTATTTGCCTTGCCGCAAATACTCAATGTCGAGAGAGGTACCACGCAAAAGATGGTCGGGGTTTCTTGCAATCCCCGGCCGTAAGGAGAAGGCCAACATGGAGAGGTAGCACCCCGAACCAATATTTCCCGCCCCCGATGTTGCTTCACAACACCAACGGTTGATCATGAGGTAAGAGGGGTCTATTGGCTGCCCGACAATTAAAACCGAGTATAGCGAATTCAACTCCGTGTCGGTCACCTTCGTTTCCTTCATCCTCCCCAATACCCTCTTGCACATCCGGGAGTGAAATATCCGGATAATGGTGTTGCGGATGCAATTGCGTTGTTGATGGGCTTCCCCGGAGATCATATTCCAAAATCCGGCTAACATGCGGGTGGCACGTCAACTTTCTCGGAGCTCCCTTGTGGAATCCAAGCAGCTCCCTAACGTGCTCGTAGGGAACCACTTGTTGGACTCCCTCCAAACGGAATGACAAGCTTTGCACCCCATCATCATCAAGGATAGGTGCAATAGTCATTAAAATTTCCAAGGCGAACCCCAAGTGGGTGTCCACCGATACTCCGTTGGAGAACTGCACCCATCCAAGGTGCCCCAACATATAGTATATGTCGGTGCCAAAACCCAAGGTGTAGAGTGCTTGGTCATCGAACTCGACGTTGGGCACAAGCCTCTTCTCAAGATTAGAGAGCCTCTCCTCCTCCGACAACGACAAGATGATGAAGTTTGTACGAAGAGTATGTCGGAGTGTAAGGAGGTGGCGCGGTTGAACGAGTCGATCGTCGTGGTGGCGCGGGCTGCTCCTCCGTGTGCCCACGAGGTTCGGTAAACCTCATGGACGTGCTTCTTGCAGCCCTCATACCACCAAGGAGGAGAGCATCGTTCCTCCTCGGTGGTGCCGTGTCCGTCTCCATGCTCCGGGGAGACTCGGAAACCGAGTGCCTCCTCGAAGACGTGGTTGATGACGGCTTGGACGACGACGAACTCTTCTTCTTGGAGAAGAGACTTGTGGTTTTCTTCCACATGGTTGCTGCACTCTTTTCTTCAACTAAAACTCCGGGTTGCAACCGGTAACTTGGCACTTAAACTCTTTACTTCGGATGTGGACTTTGAGTGGATTAAGGATGTGGATTTTTTTTTGAGCTATCAAGCTTGGGAAGGTTGGCTATTACTACGGAGGTTTTGAGCACACAAACTTGAACACACAAACAAAGGAAGGAGAGGGAAGTTTGCCTGCAGAAAACGGGAGCCGGGGGGCTCCTTATGTAGGGGAGGCCGGCCGGCCGGGCCGGCCGGCCTGGGGTCCTCGGTGCACCTCCCCGCCTCGTCTTTCTTCCAGCACGATCATTTCGCCTCTGCAACTTTCCTGCCCGCGTACTCCACGAGTTGCACCGCCCAAACGCTCTCGTCCACTCCTTTTCTTGCATTATTGGTCCTTCCACTTGATGCTCCATGCTTTTGGTCATATCCATGCTCCCTAGCTCCACTTGCTTCACATGCCACCATGAAATTCCTGCAAAGTTGATGCTTGCTGCCCACCATGCTTGTCCTTTGCATGTGGAATTGGTGAAAGTTGATGAAAGGGAATCCAATGGTGCATGCATAATTAATTCAAACTAGATTGCCTCCATTAAGGTGTGTTTAAGGTTAAGCACTCCTCTAATTCGAAATTTAAAATATTTTTCAGAGCCATGCAAGAGCTCAAACATAATTTTAGAGAAGTTTTTAAACCATTAAAAACAAATGTAAGTCGAAAATATTTTTCGACTACGTTGATTTCGGTCTCACCGGTATAGTTTGCCTTCATCGGTTGAGAGCAAACATTTCCCGGCTTGATCATGGAGGCATAGGTTTAGGTTCTAATTTTGGCCAAATAAGAAAGATTTTGAATAAAACAAAATCAGAATAGGCTTAGAAAAATTCTAATCCTAGAGAACCCAAGGATATAGATTTTTAAAACCAACCAAAAGTTTTGATTTCTAGGTTCACGCGAGTCCTACCACGTGCTGAATTTTTTTTATTAACACATAGATATAAATCGTGGCTCTACTCGTGTGGTTTTAGCATGAAAAATAAGTCAACCTCAGCACCATAATGAGGGTGAAAGGTTGAGTTAGGTTCTGAAATTATTTGGTTGAGGTTTCTCAAAAAGAAAAGAACAAACAAGCACATAGGAGGGTTCATGCAAAGGGTTTATGATAAAGCAAACATTCAATCAAGAATTATGTCTCTAATATTGTTCAACCACTTCTAAGTCTAATGTCTTTGCGTAATAAAACTCAAAAACTAAATTATTTAAAATACTCGAAAAACCTGGAATCGGGTTGTCCTCCTGGTAGCTTATTCTTGACTCGACGAAACGGGTTGCCTCCCGCCTAGCGCTTCGTTTATAGTCTATAGCTAGACTTCTTCACTTGATTACTTCGGATCAACGCTCTTTGCGGGCGTTGCAATCTTGGGTACCCACTTCCGCACCATCTTGGGCACGGGCTTGTCTTCCGGCTTAGTCGGCTTAGTCATTTTTTTGGTCTTCACAAGCGGCTTCTCTTCCTTTGTCTTGACGGATGCAACACCTTCTTTGATTTTCTTTACGTTCATTTTTTTCGGCTCCTTCTTCTTTTTCAGCCCCTCCGTTTGTTTTGGTTCTCCCTTCACTCCAATCATGTTGCATGCCTCGATTCTTGGACGGAACTTGAAGGAACTCCTTTCTCCGTTGATGTCGAACATGATCTCCCCCTTGCCAACATCAATAGTAGCTCCCACGGTCTTGAGGAAAGGCCTCCCTAGGATGAGCGGTGGCTTCTCCCTCTCTCCCATCTCGAGCACAACGAAGTCGACGGGGATGAAGTGGTGTCCGACCTTCACGGGTACATCTTCAAGCAATGCCCAAGGGATAGCGAATGGAGTTGTCTCCCAACTCCAAACATATTCCCGTAGGCTCCATTGGTAGGCGTAGCTTCTCGAACACATCCCTCGGCATGACGCGCACACTAGCTCCAAGGTCGCATAACGCCTTCTTGAAGTTGAAAGAACCAACCGAACATGGAATTGTAGGGCACCGGGGTCCTTTTGCTTCTCTAGCCCATTAGCAATTGAGGCACTACACTCCTCGGACATCTTGACATGATCTACCCCGAGTGTTGCTATCTCATATTTATTTGCAAGTATGTCTTTAAAGTAACGAGAATATGTAGGTACTTGTAGGGCATCTAGTAATGGCATGTTGATGCTAAGTCTACGCACAACTTCCACAAACTTCTCAAAGTGATTGTCAAGTTTACCTCGGGAGAAGCATGGCTTGAGTTGCGGTATCCTCGTGTCTTCCTCCGGCATCTCAAATTCGGGTTCCTCGATGACGATCCCCGTAACCTTCTCGTTTAGCAACTCCTTCCACCTCGGTGGATGGTTTAAGCTTCCTTGCTCCCGCGGAACGTTCGGATCTTCGGTCTCCTTCCCCCGAACGTGTTTGAATGGCCTTCGCCGATTCGGGACTTTTGGGTTGTCCCGAAGCTTCCCTTCATCATTAGTGAGGCGCCCCGCAAGTTTTCCAACTTGCGTCTCGAGCATCTTCATCATGTTGAGCACTTGATGATTGGAACTTCCGACCTCCGTCACTTTGCTATCGATGTTTTCCAACACCTTGTCTATGGTCTTGAACTTGGTGACGGTGTCCTTGTTGATCTTAGCTTGCTCATCCATGAACTCCTTCAATTGTATACGAAGCGGAACCGCGTTAGGAATAGATGAGCTTGCATTAAATTGAGGCCTACCTTGCCCGTAGAGGAAGTTCGGCAATTCTCCTTTCCTCATGTAGTCGAGCACTTTGGCTTCCTCGGACAATCTTTGCGGACATGGCCATACTCTCCACATTCTTCACATGTGGACCTTGCTTCGGCGGCCTTCAAGTCTTGAGCCTCTTTCTTTTCCATCTCCATCTTCTCCAACCTCCTCATGAGCGAGTCGATCTTGACTTCAAGTATGTTCTCCTTCTCCACTTGCAAGACTCCTTTGACGTTCCCCGTGGGTTGAACCGGATGTAGGCGCCCGGATGACGCCCATGTGTCATTATCCGCGACCTTCTTGAATAGAGTGAAAGCTTCCGTCGGTGTAAGTTCGATGATGGATCCTCCCGCCGATGCATCGATGATCGTCCTTGACGCCATGGTGAGTCCTTGATAGAACTTTTGCACGAGGTCTTCCTTCGGGAACTTGTGATGTGGAACCACCCAGGTGTACTCGTTGAAGCGCTCGAATGCCTCTCGAGATAGTTTCCGTAGGATATTGAACAAAGGTGGCAATCTTATTACGCAAGCTTTGAGTTTTACCCGGTGAGTAGTATTCCTTCATGAAAGCCTTCATCAACGTGTTCCAATTTTGCACCGTCTCCGCGGTTGAGAGTGGAACCATTGCAAAGCCTTCCCGAGAAGTGAAAACGGAAAAAGCCTTGCCCTCATTTGGTCTTGAGTCACCACATCCATGTTGAAAGTCGACATAGTTGAATGAATGCTTGGAGGTGAAGGTTCGGGTCCTCTTTACCGGTGAAGGGTGAATGTTGCACCATGCGGATTGTTGAGGTCTTGATCTCGAACGGTCTTCCGATCTCCTCGAGGTTCAAGATTGGTAGGTCGATGATGTCTGGGGTGCATAGCTCCCCAATCTTGCGTTCTTGCGGTGGTTGGTCACCCATCGGTGGAAGTTGATTCTCCCGAGGACTTTGAGATGGTGAATTCTTCGGAGATTCCTTTGATCCTTTGGCTTCCGACTCCGAATCTACAAAATCCAGCTTTTTAGCTTGATGTGCTTCGCGTCTCCTTAGCTTCGTAAAGTTTTTCCGGATCATCCACAAAATTATTGGGTTTGTTGGAGAGGTAGCCGTCCATCTCCTGTTAGGGTTAGCAATAAACAAAGTATGCAAAAACTAGAAAGTAAAAACAAATCTATAGAAACTAGAGTTAGACAAACTAGATTAGATGTATTTTGAGGATGATCAAAATTTAGTAGATGCAAAAAGAAAAACAAAAAGAAAACTGAAAATTACAAAAAGGCAATAAAAAATCAAATCTTGATCACTTGTTCCCCGGCAACGGCGCCAGAAAAAGGGGCTTGTTGACGGTTAATAATTATATCAAAGTTCGTTTGTGACTTGCAAGCGTACAAGTCTCCCGTCGTAGTCAAGGGACCCTTCTTCCCTCGAGTGGTGAACCCAAGGTATCGAATCCGTGGAACAAATGTGTGACGCAAAACTTAATCTAATAAAGCCAAGTAACTCCAATCTTTGATAAAAGAAACCCTAACGCATCTAAGTAAATACATGAAACGAATCTAATCTACTAAAGACCGGAGAAAACAAAGTAAGATTGGGTAGATAAACCGATCTAGAGGGATCGGGGTAAGCCTTTTGTTGATGTTCCAAGCAAGAGAAGAAGTAGCAAATCGAATCTTATTAGAAGCCTCCTTAAACCGTGGTTTCCCGTCCAAATCCGAAAACATCCGCCTTTCGGAACCCCCGTTCGTCACAACGTATCCCTATTCATGCGGGGAGCTTAGGGCGAGTCAAAAGACAAGTCGAGATTCTTTCGGAAGATCCGGCGTGTACCTCCGACCACCGCGGCTACAAGAACACCCTAAGTAATCTATCTCGAGAATAGAATTGGAATAAGCAAAGCCAATCGAAAAACGAAATCTTCGAGGAAACACTTGATCGCTAGGAAAAGATTCAACTTGATAATTCAACTATAACAATGATACATACACAAGATCACCACCGGGATCCTTCCTTGATCTTGCTTCTAGCTCCGGGAACTCCGACGTGGTCTTCCGTGCAAGGTTCCCACGTCGGCTAGGGGAACCCTAGTCAACTAGCTCGACCCTCTCCTCTCCGAGATGGTGTCCCTCTCTTCTCTACTCCTCGGCGGCCGATGACGAATTCTATTATCCGTGGCTATCGGTCAGGGGGCTATAAATAGCCTGATTGGTGGCTAGGGCAAAGGAGGGGGCAAACGGGCCCTGGAATGGGCTGGGCCGACCGGACTGGGCCGGCCGGCCTGGGCCCATCCGGGCCCGGCCCCCGAGGCCTCCTTTGCTCTACGTCGGTTCCCTTGCTTCCCGGATGTTTCCCCCTTCGCATGTAGGTCCATGTCGTCGGTTTCTCTCCGAATTGGACTCAACTCCTTGTCTTGCAAGATTCGGCACTTTTTCGGTCGGGTCCTCGGAGTCCGTCGTCTTCTCGGATCAAGTCCCCGGCTTCTTGGAGTTAAGTTTGCTTCATTGCATGACTTGTACGGGGCTTCAAGGTCTTGTCATGAGGTGCTTGATGAACTTATCTCGAAAGTCTTGCTTTCAACACTAAAACCCCGCATAAACATTAAACTCAAAAACCGACATGCACACGTGAACTTGTTATACCACGGGGGTTAGTACCAATGGATAAGGTATAAAACTCATGCCAACACCGAAGGTAAACTCATGGCTAGGTTGACGGATTTTCACCGTCAACGACGCATAGCGTCGGAGCGGTTGTGTCGAGAGAACCTCAACGGCTACGTGACGTGGGAGGGGCACCGGATGAACCGACGCCCGGAAAAGCATAGCGTCGGATCATCCAACGGTACCTTTTTCGGCGGCTTTTAGCCAACGACTAGTTTGATGTCTTGGGCTATTTATACCCCCTCCACTCACCCATTTGAGGTTGCTGGATTGTGTGGAAGTGCAGAGGAGTTCAAGACACATTGAAGATCATATCCAATCCATCCAAGTGCTTAATTGCTCATCCTTAGACTTGTACATGCTTAGTGTATGTGCTTAGTGCTAGGCTTAGCTTAGAGCTGAGTGAGTGCAATGTTGTGCCAACATTTTGAGGTGATTCTTGAGTGAATCAAGTTGTACAAGGTACCTAACAAAAATAAACAAGACCAAAGAAACTTTAACATTTGTGGGCCATCTTATTATCTCATCTTACTATTACTTATTTATTGGAGCGCGCGTTCATACTCACATGGTATGCTAAAAAAACAGAATTCTAGAAACCCCCCCCCGGAAAAAAAAAGCAAAGACAAGCAGCTATCAATTTCGTAGTTAGCCTAGACTGCCATAGGCATTTGATCTAATTTCTTTCCAAATTATTCATTTCAGCCATGACAATATGAACAAAAAACCATAAAATATGTATTCGAGAGAGAAAGAATGAGAGAGACCTTCTAGCGAACATGGCCCCATTTGCCATTTGTTCGAGTTGATTTTGGTGATTCATGCTAACACAAGCAATGAGACTAACCACATTGTCTAGCATGTCCTTGTAGGCATAGTTAGGTCCCATGGATATTACCACAAGTTAACATGTTGTTAACACCAAAATTTGGTAAGGACTCGACTTGTGGGTCCGGCTCGGTGAAGAATCCGTTCGGAGGAAGGAAGGTTTCTTCAGATGAATTCGGCAGAAGAGTCCGCGGTCGGCAATTTGCTTCCGTTCGGCAAGGAGACTGTTGCGCTGATTTTGCGGGATTACGTGGTGACGTGGCCCGAGCGGAAAGGACAGATGAATGGATAAGCGATCACATTTAGAGATAAATTAGGTATCGAATCCATTCGAGGTCATGCTTAACAGGGTATAAATATGAACCCTGAATGTATGTAACATATCGAAACATTTTCAATACAACCCGGCTTTACGCAAACCCCGAGTCCTTTGTCGTGTCGTCGAGTTCTTCGAGAGGGTTCATCGATCCGTCGACCTCCGTGAGTACCGGCAACCTTGTATCATGTCTAGTATCATGAGGTGGATTTAGATCCGATGCAAGTAGTCTTGTTACCATGCTTAGTGTCACGCGGTAGATTCAAGCTTGGTTCAAGAAGGTTTCTTGTTAGGTCATGAGCCATGCGGTAGGCTAAGATCTAGCTTGAGACTAGTTATCGGCTCTACTGAGTTTTGGCAAGATTCAATAGATTCATTAAGTTACCCCGTGTTACTTTGAGTTCTTACTTTATGTTTAAATTCACGTAACAACTTTTGCCCAATCTAGATTGGTTTGGATCGGCTTTATCCCCTTGGATGATCCTTATGCGATTCAAGTTCGTACCCATAGCTTCACTCGCACGTGGATCACATGTTCCTTAATAGCCGAAACCGATTCGATCTAAGTTGTTACGTTTTGTGGGTTCAAGCTTACCAAATCTTGTATAAATCTTGAAAGAGCTGAGTATCATGCGGTAGATGCGGTAGATTTCTGATTCAATCTGATAGATTTATCTTGTTTGGTAATGTCCGTTCCTTCTTCATGGACCCCGATTCGGCTGTTCAGTCGTATTCGGTTATGCTTTCACGAGTGAAACATGTTTATAAGTTATGTCTTGAATATTGTGTGCTTTTAGCTTTCCATATTTAGATTGTATCATGCGGTGGATAGATCTATTTGTGGATAGTGGCATGATCCCGAGCAAGTTGTATCATGCTGTGGATAGATTTGTTTGGCATCATGCTTGACGGGTTTTAAGGTATCTAGACACGCGGTAGACTAGTGCTTTGGACCTATGCATGCTTGTTTATTACATATTTATGATCATGCTTTTACTTTATTCTCGTTATCGTTGCTTATCACGAGGATCGATCACGGCCCGCGTACGTGCAATCTTTATCCAAATAAAGACCGGTCTATCGTCATGCTTACGTCACTTATTCGGTTATGTTACCTTTTTAAATTTTAAAGCCCCAAATGGTTTCGGTTTGTTGGAGATAGCTCTTTATAGCTATATGTCATCTTATTTGGTCGCCTAGCCATAAATATGGAACTGTCCGGTACCACCCGGCAAGTTCCAAGCTTTGGAATTTAACTACTTTGTCTTTTTTCAATTTTCAGGGAAAATTGAGCGGCACGTCTTGTGATCTCTTCGCGTGTGAAGCTAGCTTGTTCGGCTTGCTGTGTGCTTCGCGCGAGGTGCAGATTTTGTGTCAACACACTTTTTGGCACGCCCAGTGGGACAATAGCCGAAAATCGAGATGCCTGACATCAGTGACATTATGGATGTCAATATCGAAGACCTCTCTCCGGAACAGCGGCAACAGCTGCAGGATGCTGCGGATCAGTTCCAACAGAAGTGTTTGCTGTCATTCAAGAAGAACAGGAGTGGCGTCCCATACCTAAAGAATGAGATGCCCAGGGTTTTGTTGCCAGGAGAGAGTGACGCTACGACCCAGCAGGAGAGGGAGGAATGCATGCAAGCGTTCGGGATGCCGCAAATCACATCTTGAGCGAGGCATCATAGAGCTTTCCTGGGCGCGTTCAAACAGATGATGGTGGCTGTCTTCGGCCCAGGCATGGAGCAAGTGTTCAACCGGACACCCTTTCAAGGAGGCACCGTGGAGATGGGTGAGTCCAGTTCTCAGCCGCCATTGCGGAGCCAGCCAGCCCAGCCTCCTTCGCAGAGCGTTGGAAGCCAAGCCTTCCAGCCTCCTCCACAAGGCGCTAGAGGTCGGCCCGGTTCGGCCCCCCCCCCGCGGGCCGCAGGAGGGCAACCAGTCCAGCCACCTCCGCAGGGCGGCGCAGGTCGGCTGTGCGGCGGCCGAACCCGTATCAGCCCACGTACGGGGAGCTGGCATTCGGCTCGTCGGGAGCCCCACTTGCTTCCGGCTACAGGATTGCCCCGGCTAGCAACGAGGCCGCGAGAAGAATCTGTACGGTGGAGGCTATCACGAAGTGATGAACTATGGCACCATCCACGCTCTCCCTAATCCGGGCTATGGCCCTACTACGAGCATACGGGAGGATGATATCTTGGCTCAGAAGATGGCCGACTTGATGCAGAATCAATTCGGTCTCAAACCTAAAATGCGGGGACCTACCTACGCGCCTCCGTTCCGGAGTGGTATTACAATGTGATCCCAGCCACCAAGAGTAAAACCTCCGATGGAATTTACAAAATTTTCCGGACAGGATGACACGAGCACGGTGGAGCACATTGCTCGCTACCTGATGCAGCTCGGAGAGTGCTCATCTGAAGAGGCGTTCAGGGTCAGGTACTTTCCCATGTCACTGACGGGCGCAGCGTTCCAGTGGTTCTCATCTCTGCCGCCCCAATCAGTTGGCACATGGAGGGAGCTGGAACGGAAATTCCACGCCCATTACTTCAGCGGCTCCGCGGAAAAGAAGCTCATCGACCTCGCCACTCTGAAGCAAAGACACAATGAAATGCCCTTGGAATTCCTTAGGAGGTTTAGGGAAGTCAAAGGCATGTGCTTCTCGTTAAACCTGCCAGATGATTAGTTGGCCGACATGGCCGTTGCGGGGGATGCCTGCCGGCCGTACAAGAAAAGCTGTTCGGTATGGAGTTCGACAACCCGGGTCAACTATCCCAAAAGTCGTCGTTGATGAGCAACCGAGGCCTACGGTTTTAAGAAAGACACTAGATTCGGCAAACAACATGATGTAGGCGATATCTATAATTAGTTCCTGGAAAAGGCCGACCAAATGGAGGACTCGACGATGACCGGGACGTGGCCGCGGCCGAAATCATGTGGGGGAAGGAACCATTGACCATGAATCAAGACCGGGTCAAACGGACTAAAGGCACCTACGATTTTGACGTCACTAAAGCCGATAAGCCTGTTTGAGTTCCTGGTGAAGGAAGGCCGAATCAAGTTGCCTGAAGGGCATTCCATGCTTCGGCCCGATGGGGTAAAGGAGAAATGTTATTGCGGCTTCCATGACGAGGAATTCTCACTCCATTAATCACTGCGGGGTCTTCAGGATGAGGATCCAGAGAGCTATCCAGGAGGGACATCTCAAGTTTGATAACAAGATGAAACTGGACGGCCACCCTTTTCCCCGAACATGATAAGCTTTTCCGTCAACATGGTGACAAGGCCGAGGAGAAGAGAAAGGTCAAGGTCTTGACTTCGCCCGGGGCAAGGCGGAGATGGAGCGAAGAGACCCGAACGTCAAGTGACCCCGGAACAGTGCACGGTGAAGCCCCCCGCATTCTCAAGAGCCATATCGAGATCGGGGGAATCTTCCGGGGCCAAACCCGGGGTGACTACGCGCATCCTCCTCAACAAGTGGCGGCGCTAGGCGGAGAAAGAGCGCTACCGTAAATGAAAGCACGAGGAGGAGAGGCGCGGGGCCGAAGAGGAAGCGCGCGGCAGAGAGATCTAGAGCAATATACGCGCGAGCGGGAGCGAGCACACCGGGGGTGCGCATTCTTCGGTGCACCGCCGGAACGAAGGGTTGAAGCTTCCCACGCCGAAAACCGCCGTGAGTGCGGCGATAGGTACTTCGAATATAGGCAGGAGAGCGCCAATCGCCGATCCGTCCATGAAAGAATTGGGAGGATACATCCTAGTGAGGATCGGCGTCAAAAAATTGAAATCATTGATCATCCCGGGGAAGAGACAAGCTGATTTGAAGTGGGCCGATCGGTAGGAAGACGAGGACGAGTACATCCGGCAAAAGGGGCAATGGTGCCCGCCCGGCCTAAGAAAAAGTCGAAAAGGAGGGTTCAACGCTTGAGGAACCGCGAATTGAGGCGAGCGGGGATCCGGACAAGACGGGTGTGGCGTCCGAAGGATAAACTCGAAGGATCAAACCGTTCGGCGGCATGTATGGTATATTTTTCGTAGAATGAATTTATGGCTCCCGCTAATCGGGTCGTGCGAGAAGAAGCGTCCCCGGACGATGAGCGACTTGAGGGACCGATGGCGCGGCTCGGTGCTAGCTAAGCAAGCCGTCTTCGACAAACCGGCCAAGAATCGACACATGAGGCCGCTATACTTGAAAGGATAAGTCATTGACCAAGATGTTTGTCGACGGTGGAGCGGCGAGTCAACGTAATGTCGTATACCACTTTCAGAAAACTTGGCATGGGCCCTGGCGACTTGACACCCACAAGCATAATTCTGAACGATTTCGCCGGGAATCCTTCAGATACCAAGGGGTGCGCTCACGTGGACCTAATGATCGGGTCTAAAACACCGGCTCACAACCTTCTTCGTCATCGAAGGTAAAGGAGCCTACGGCCCTACCGCTTGGACGGGACCGGATTCATGCCAACCGCCGTGTCCCGTCTACCATGCATCAACAGCTCATCCAATGGGTAGATGACGATATCGAGGTGGTCCGGGCAGATGACTCGGTGAGCGTTGCAAATATGGAACCGGCTTTACGGGAATACCAAGGTATTGATCGTTTCTCGGGGAAAAGGCGGGGAGAAGGTCCCGTTGAGCTCGTCGGCGGCGATCAACAAAACCGATTCAAGCGATCGGCTCTTATAGCAATTTTTAATGGATAACCCCGTCGATGGTACCGATGGCAAGTTGGGGCGAGGATTCATGTCGGTCGATAAATTAGAGTAAGTTGACATTGGAAGCGGTGACAAACCAAGGCCGACATTCATCAACGCAAACTTGCGGTCGGACTTCGGGGAGGAATTGATCCGATTGCTTAAGGAATATAAAGATTGCTTCGCTTGGGATTATTCGGAGATGCCTGGACTGGACCGTTCCATTGTTGAGCATCGGTTGCCAATCAAATCTGGTTTTAAACCATAAAAGCAACCTCCCCGGAAAATCTACAAAGATGAAGTATTGGCCGACGTGAAGAAAGAAGTGGAAAGATTACTTGATGCAAACTTCGTTCGGCCATGCAGATATGCGGAGTGGATCTCTAATATTGTCCCTGTCTACAAGAAGAATGGAAACATGAGGGTCTGCATAGATTTCAGGGATTTAAACAGAGCTACTCCGATGGATGGTTACCCCATGCCTGTTGCCGATTTGTTGGTTGACGCCGCTGCTGGGCACAAAGTTATCAGTTTCATGGATGGTAATGCGGGATACAACCAAAGTTTTATGGCAATAGAGGATATATCAAAGACGGCCTTCAGATGTCCTGGTCATATAGGCTCGTTTGAATGGATAGTCATGACATTTGGTTTGAAAAATGCCGGTGCAACTTATCGGCGAGCCATGAATTACATCTTTCACGAGTTGATCGGCAAAGTTGTTGAAATTTACATTGATGATGTCGTGCTCAAGTCTTTGAATCATGACACACATTTGGAAGACGTGAAATGAACCTTGGAGTGCACCCGAAAGCATGGTTTGAAGATGAATCCAAACAAATGCGCTTTTGGGGTATCAAATTTCGGAGAGTTCTTGGGATTTTTGGTCCACGAAGGGGGAATTGAAGTTGGCAAGAAAAGCATGAAGGCCATTGATGAAGTTATCCCTCCAACTAATCTCAAGGAATTGCAATCACTACTCGGCAAGATCAATTTCGTAAGGAGATTCATCTCAAATCGTCACAAAAGGTTTTGCCGTTTTCTCCATTGCGAACCTTAAGAAAGATCGAAGTTCACATGGGGCGACGAACAACAAAAGGCTTTTGACGAGATCAAGCAAGATATGAAGGAGCCACCGATCGGGTCCCTCCGCAGTTGGACAAGCCTTTCAAGTTGTACGTGGCGGCCGATACCCAAACCATTGGATCGGCCCTTATTCAAGAGTTCGAAGGAAAGGAGCGGGTAGTAGCGTACCTTAGCCGAAAGTTACTTGATCCCGAGACCAGGTATTCGTACCGTAGAGAAACCGTGCCTATGCGTGTACTACTCGTGTACAAAATTTCAGCACTACTTGTTGAATGCCGAATGCATTGTATACTCCAAGTTTGATGTAATAAAACATATGTTATCTATGCCAATTTTGAATGGAAGGATTGGCAAGTGGATCTTGGCTTTATCGGAGTTTGAATTGAAGTTCGAATCGGCAAAAGCTATAAAAGGTCGATCGTTGCCGATTTAATAACCGAACATCGTGATCCATCAATTGATTTGCTTGAAATTACTCCTTGGGCTTTGTTTTTTGATGGATCATCGCGTGGCAAAGGTGGAGGAGTAGGGATTTTATTAATTTCACCCGAGAGGTGAGATGTTTGAATTCGCCATCCCTATTCAACCCATTGTTACAAACAATCGAAGCCGAGTACGAGGCATTGCTTCGGGGGCTTCAATATTTGAGAGAAGCCGGGGCCGTTTCGGTTGAAGTTTATGGAGATTCAGAATTGGTGATAAAGCAATTGAACGGCCAATACGAATGTAAAAGTGATGCACTGAGGAGTTACTACGAAGAATGCAGGGAAATCTTGAAGAGTTTTCGGTTGGTAATTCTACAGCATATTCCTAGAGAACACAATGAAGAGGAAAACAGGTTGGCTCAAAGCGCTTCCGGTTATAAAGAAAATCAAGAAGCGTTTGCCGCAGAGACATGTACGCTGGGGATGAATCTTGCAGAGGATGATTGGAGAAAAGAGATCGTTGACTATTTGAGGGATCCGTCCCGAAAGGTCTCTAGGAAGCTCAGGTACAAGGCCGTAAAATTTGTTCTTCTGGATGATAATTTATTTTATAAATCATTAGATGGGGTGTTTCTACGATGCCCGGGTCAAGAAGAAGATGGGGCCGTTTCGGTTGAGGTTTATGGAGATTCGAGTTGGTAATCAAGCAATTGAACGCGCCACTACGAATGCAAAAGTGAAGCGCCGAGGAGTTACTACAAAGAATGCGGGGAAATCTTGAAGAGCTTCCCGTTGGTGACTCTACAAAGATATTCCTAGGGAACATAACGAAGAAGCAAACAGGGTTGGCTCGGAGCGCCTGCGGTTACAAAGAGAGTCAAGAAGCGTTTGCGGACATATGCGCACCGGGAACGGATCTTGCGGAGGATGACCGGAGAAAAGAGATCGTTGACTATATGAAAGATCCATCCCGAAAGGTCTCTAGGAAGCTCGGGTACAAGGCCATAAAATTCGTTCTTCCGGATGGCAATTTGTTTTACAAATCATTAGATGGGGTGTTGTTACGATGCCGGGTCCAAAAGAAGCCAAAAGGATGATGAGTTAAGTGCATGATGGGATATGTGGAGCACACCAATCGGCCTACCGCATGAAATGGGTTATCGGGCAGCCGGGTGCTTTTGGCCAACGATACCGGAGGATTGCTTTGAGTACTACAAGGGATGTCAAGACCGCCGGAGGTTTGGAAATATTCAAAGAGTTCCCGCATCGGCATTAAATCCCATCATCAAGCCATGGCCATTCGGGGGCCGGGGTATAGACTTGATTGGCCGATTAATCCACCATCTAGCAAGGGGCATAAGTTTGTGCTTTTGGCTACAGATTACTTTACCAAATGGGTTGAGGCAATCCCACTGAAGAAGGTGACGTCAGAAAACATGGTTGAATTTGTCAAGGAACACATCATCTATCGGTTTGGAATCCCTCAAACAATCACAACTGATCAGGGAGCCCAATTCGTGTCCTTGGAGTTCGGGGAGTTTCTTTGAAAGCATTGGGATCAAATTGTTTAATTCTTCTCCCTATTATGCCCAAGCTATCGGTCGGGTAGAGGCTTCTAATAAGATCATGATCAAGCTTATACAAAAAGAAGATCGACCAGAAGCCAAGGAGGTGGCATTCGGTACTCAGTGAAGCATTATGGGCTTACCGAATGGCCCCTCATGGAACTACAAAAACATCTCCTTATGAATTGGTTTATGGACACCGTGCGGTTTTACCGTGGGAGGTACAGTTAGATTCTAGGAGAGTGGTCTTGCAGAAAGAATTAAGCTCCAAAGATTACAGTGGCTTAATGATGAATGAGCTGGAAGATTTGCACATGATCTGTCTTAGGGCCCTGGAAAATATCGAAAAGAACAAGTTGCGGGTTGCCAAGTATTATAACAAGAAAGTAAAAGTTAGGCAATTTGCGAGAGGGAGATTTGGTTTAGAAAGCGTTACCGCCGATTGGAACCAAATACGGTGAATTCGGCAAATGGTCCCCTAAGCGGGAAGGACCCTTTCGAGTGGTTAGATGCGTGCTCGGCAATGCCTACATGTTGAAAACTTTGCTAGGAGAAGAATTTTCCACCGCAATAAATGGAAGATATTTGAAGAAATATTATTCTAGTATTGAAATCGATCGGTGACGACCAGCATTGGGATTACATGCATAGCCGGCGCTCAAGAACGAGGCCGCCTTCGTAAAAAAAAATCCCCAAACGAGAGGGAATGGCCAATGCCTAGATGCATTGCCCTTAGCACAAAACTACATTACAAATGCTTCTTGCGGGTTTACATCCAACAACCCCGGTGATCAGGACTTCGGGGAGGCGGGGAAGCGGAAGGCCGGAGAAAGAAGCGAAAGTATGATTCAATCTTTTCTTTGCTTCTTCGGCTGCTCCCTCTTCAGTTGCTCCGGGACCACCGTGGCGGCAACTTGGAATGCGTGAGGGTGACCATGGTTTGCTGCCTCCACCAAGTCGTCCCAAGCCGCTTTCGGGTTATTGTACCTATCCGAGACATCCGAAACAGAGGAGTGGTCATTAGGGGCAAGAAATTCGGATGTGAACGCGGAGTCAAGAAGGAGTTGAAGATGTTTACCTCCTACTAATGCCTCCAAAGCCATGCGACGCCCGAGCTCGGCCCGGCAACGAGCGGTGATGTCCGGAGGTCATGCTCCGAGTGCCGAACGCGGCGGCGCGCTTGATGGCTGGTTCTTTGCTCGGGCGTAGCATCCCTCGCTTCAAGGGAAGAGTCGGAGGAGATGTACTCGAGCACGTCTTCGGTCCCGATGACCTCCTCGGGGAAGCGAGATCAAGGCCGAAAGAGGAAAAGCGAGAGAGGAGGTAAAACATGAGACTACAAGAGGCAAGATCAAAGGAAAACTCACTCTCGAATCGTGCGTTTCTTTGGGATGTCGCCTTCCCGGGGCTGCTTGCCTTTGTCCATAGCCTTGGGGTTTTTTTCCTCCGAAGACGGGGGAGGAGATGAGAAGTGATGGATGAGTGTGTGAGTGGATTTGCGGGGCATCTTAGTAGACTATTTTATTGACCGAGAGAGTGCGTTGGGAGTGATGGACCGGCCGGCGTGCATTATTGGAATACCAAACGACAGGGTTTTCTTCCCGGATGCGAAGGGGTTTCGTTCGAACAGTGCCCACGGATTGCCGAATCAAGGATTTTCTACGGATTTTGCACCAAGGAGGGTCTGTTTTCGTGTGTTGGGCTCAAGCAAGTTCCCAAATACGTTTAAGGAAAAACGAGATTCACAGATGCAAACACAGAAAAAATCATCGCAGTACAAGCACGGGAATTAAAAGTTCTTTATTTATTGCCGATATCAAACACCCCCGATACGGTCTAATCAAAGAGCCCGTTTAACACGGAGCGGGGATGAGTGAGTTCGGCAATGGCGTCGCCGTTGCCGTCGAGGCGATCCGGGACGATCTAGATCTCATCGATGTCTTCGGTGCGCCGCCCCCGAAAACCGCGCGGCCCGGTGGAGTAGTCGACGTCGGTGTGCGTCGCCATGCCGGCCATGCCCAAAGTGGTGCCCAAGCGGATGCCGTGGGTGGCCACTTCGTCCACGCGGTGTTCCACCGCGGCAAGGCGCTCCGCCGGCGTGTCTCCACGAGCGTTCACCTTCTCGGCCCGGTTGCTCCACCCGCATTTTTAGCCGGTTGAGCTCGGCGTCACGGGCGCAGTGCAAGATAAAGGTGATTAGTATCAAAAGCCGGATTGGATTGAGGGGTGGTTTCATGGGCCGTACCGTCGATGGTCGCCCAGCCGCTTGCGCCGGTCTTCCCACCCGGTTCGGCCTACGCCGGCCTTTTCGAGACGTCCTCCCGGCTCGCTGCGGGCCGCCTCCGGCTCCGCCTTGAAGCGGAGAGCATCAAGTTCCCCCATAGGGAACGGGGGGAGTAATGGTCCGACTCCGAGGAGTCGTCGGAAGGGGCCGACCGGCCGGCGCGGAGAAGATGGATTCCATTGAATAATCCCGAAACGAGAGATGATCGTCAAAAACAAAAGGGAATCAAAGATGAATCGTAAAAGAAAAGATTGACGATTATTGCCTCCGACGGCCCCCGGCGCGACTCCCCTCCGCCTCGTCGCAGCGCGGCGCCCGTTGTCGCCGCTCGCCATACTTACGGGATTTGCACCGATTGGGGAGAAGAAGACTTGAGATTGGCGAAGATTTGAGGGCTAAAGGCTTGGTGAAGAACGGGGGCACCTATGGTTTTCATTTATAGGCCCGGCGAAATAGATCATGGCCTCGGGTCGTGGCTTTGGATCGTGGCGCATATCCCAAGAAACTTGCAAGGTGGAGAGGTGTCCTTGACCAATCCGCCGTCGGGACGTTTGGAGTCCAAAGCCGAGTCGTATTCGTTTCACTAGCTCGGTTAAATGGAAGTTCGAGTGCCGTTCGGGTATGGCACTTTTTGGCTATCGATTACCGAATGGGTTGTTCAAAGATTGCGATTAAGGACATGCAAAGAAAAGGGAAAATAAATTTACGAAGTAAATATTGCAAGGACGGCCGGTTCGGTTACACATCGACCAGTGCATCTAACTCGTTTAAATACTTTACAATCACATTGGAGGCGTTCGATGTTGCTTGGTGAAAGTTCTCCATCCGTTCTTGATAATCTTTCTGGGCGTCGGATAGGATGGTGAGTTCGCATTACATTGATTCACCTCGCCTATGGCCGATGTTGCTTCCTCTTGGATCTTCTCTATCGGTTCAAGAAGTTCGGCCGTTTTCTTGTCATCGGCTTCTATTTCGGCTAACGGTACTTCTCGGTCCCGCCTCCAATGCGGCCTTTCTGGCGATCTTCAATTCACGAGCAGCTTGCGATTGGCCAATGTCTCTTTGTGACTCTCAGTTTGAGATTGTGCTCCCTTCACGGCTTGTTCAGCTTTGGCCTTCTTCTGTTCAACAGGCGGGCGAGAAGACATATTTCTCGGAGCTCGTCTTATGGCCACGTAATGAATATCCAGACCGGAGATGGGTTCAAGTGAGGCATTGATGTCCTCAGGGAGTTCCCGGCTGATGGGTCCAAGCATCTCTTCAAAGTGATCAAGATCTTTGAATTGATCTCGTGCATCTCTTTGCAGCCAGGCAAAAATTTCCTTGAGTTTTTCTTGCACTACCTCTGACAAGGTTTGAGGCACTCCTTCCCTTGTCTCGGCGACTCGGATTGTTCCCCATTGATGGGTTTGATGATGGTGGAGCCCGATCCCGAGAGAGTAACATTGCCGAATCGGGAGTATTGGAAATAAAGGATAACAGGATTAGGTGCAAGTGTTTACCTCATGCCTAACTTCCCGAACCGGAACGAGATTTTGTTCGGTTTCACGGGCAACCCCCGGAATCACCGGTGAAGGAGATGCTCTAGGCAAAGCCGAAGCTTCGTGTGAGAGGGTGCCGACGCAGTTTCGGCAACTCGGAAGCTTCGGGTCGGGAGAGGAACCGGGTTCACCTCTCGCTAAGGTTGATGTTTTCGCCCGGCCAATGGGTGATTGAGCCCTTGAAGGACTTGACGGCTCCGGTTGGATGGGGAAATTCATCTCTCGGTGAGGTTGGTATTTCGTCCGAGCGGGGGGTGATTGAGTCCCCGATGAAGATGAGATCTCTACTTGGGCGAAGGCTCGGCCACCGGGTGGACTCGTATGTTGAGAGACGGGGACATCCACAAGTTTATCCACCATTGTTTCCTCTGCCGGATGCCGATTAAGAATGAATGCCGTGTTCATCTTTAAGGAAAGGACAAGAAAGGTCATACCGGTGGATGGAGCATTGGCGGTGTTCCGAAACCGAAGGTCGCGAGTTCTAGTCCGAAATCACACAAGACGAGATTTATCGAAAAAAAAGTAATCCCGTGATTAAGAAAGAGGGAATTTTACCTCAATGAGGACTTTCTTGATGGTTCTTCTCCTCTTGGCGAGTTGGAGGTGCGATCGAGACAGAGGCCTTGCCTCCCGTCGGCAGTGAATACCTTGGACAAAACCGGGTCCGTTGTAGCATATCTAGCCATCGGTTGAGCCGGGGTTGGTGATCTAAATCCCAATGCCGAGATTGGGCCTCTTCGCATTGTAAGCAATCTCCCCGGCTAGAGGGGCGAATCGTGTTCGTGGACAAAAAATTAAGATCATGGTTAGAGGAAGAAGTGTCCGATTTGAGGAAAGGGATAATCATGTTACCTCGAAGTTGGCTGAAAATCGGGCATCGGCTCTATACAAAATAAGTGTACGGGCTCACTAAAAATGTGATCATGGAATTCTTGTCACCAGGAGTTGAAGGTGGGGTGAGCTACCGTTGTAGGTGTGAAGGGCCGGTGTAAACGGTTGAACCGCATACATACCGAAAAACCCTACTCGGTTTGAGTAAGTTCTTTGATTTCCTCTCCGGGCTTGAGAAATTCATGCGTAAATAGCCTTGGGGGGCATCTCGCCTACATCCAAGTTGTCGAGCCATCATGTTGGGCCGATAGTATTCATAAGTCCGTAATTTAGCCTCCCTCCACTAAATTCGGGTCGGCGAATGCATGGATGGATGAGGATATTGAGGATTTCCGGGAATCTTCCATCTTGGTGTCCGGCTTCAAAGGAGAATTCACGGGGGAGAGTTAAATTATCATTGTCCGGATAAGGAAGCCGAGAGGATTTGGGAAGCCTTTGAAGAAAAGCTCAAAGAGCCGGTCGATATTCCGATTGATGGGAACAAGTGGAAGCGGCTTCTCCGTAGGTGTGACATCCTCTCGGTAATCCGAATTTCCCCTTCATGATAGTTGGATGAAGGAAAAACCGGGTGTTGAGATCAACACCAACAATCTGGTGCATGTGCAGTTGAAGCCACATTTGTACAAACCACCAAGGGCCATTGACACATGCTATCCTCTGGCTGGTGTACATTTGGGTGACAGTCTGATGAAGCATGTGGTATACACTGCCCAAAAGGTATTTTCCAAGGGGAAAGCGCTTACCACTAGCCAATTGGGTGGCCATTACAATATGATTCGCAGTAGGCTCGTTGGCTTTACCACAGAAGATGAACCTGCACAGCCACATATTCGAGGAACGCCCTATATTCAACTTCACCAAGGGGGCCATCTTTCATATGATTCCGGATATAGTTCTTATATCCGCTCCCCGATTTCACTCCCGTTTGCCTCGTGGAGCCTTTGAAATCCCGGGGGTGGACAGATCCCGAAATGTCAAGGCCGGTAATCATGTATACATCGACCGAGTTGGGGACATTGGGCCATGACCAAAAAGGAAGGCGTTGACGCCATTTGACCGAAGTGGCAAGCCGCTATCAAAAGATCTTCGTTTTTGGGGGTGTCGGCCAAAGACGGCTCGAAGCATTGAGCAATGCGGAGGGTATCCCGTTTTGGGTCCCGACACTCTTATCCGCAAGAATTCTTTTGTACCAATTCCTCCGGCCCCGCAATTGGGGGCAAGGGCCGATTCTTGAAGGCGTCCGCCACGGGGGGAGGCTTAGTTAAAGCCGCTTTAAAGGGGATTCTTTGGGATTCGGCCGCGATGAATTCGCGAGGATCGAAACTCCCACGAGACCAAGGAAGTAGGATGTCGAATTGGCCTCGGTGCGAATCAAAAGCTCGGTGGAGAGCTTCGAGGGAAAGCGGAGAAGAAATCTCGGGTGAAGATTGAAAATCTAAGTGCCGAATGAAGCTTCTAGTGGAGGAATTTACCGGACGGCTTGATTTTGACCCGCCATTAAGGATTTGAGCTCAAAAAAAAGGGGATCTAGGGTTTGGATCCGGCGAAGACTCCGACGGATTGCGAAGAGAGAGAACGGGTGTTCAACGGATTTGATTTGAAGACGGCGATGGTCGGAGTCAATTCCGTAATAAAATCACTTTTATCGTGTAATTGAAGGGGCATATGTTAACACCAAAATTTGGTAAGGAGTCCGACTTGTGGGTCCGGCTCGGCGAAGAATCCATTCGGCGAAGCAAGGTTTCTTCGGATGAATTCGGCGGAAGAGTCCGCGGTCGACAATTTGCTTCCGTTCGGCAAGGAGACCGTTGCGCTGATTTTGCGGGATTACGTGGTGACGTGGCCCGAGCGGAAAGGACAGATGAATGGATAAGCGATCACATTTAGAGATAAATTAGGTATCGAATCCATTCGAGGTCATGCTTAACAGGGTATAAATATGAACCCTGAATGTATGTAACATATCGAAACATTTTCAATACAACCCGGCTTTACGCCAAACCCCCGAGTCCTTTGTCGTGTCGTCGAGTTCTTCGAGAGGGTTCATCGATCCGTCGACCTCCGTGAGTACCGGCAACCTTGTATCATGTCTAGTATCATGCGGTGGATTTAGATCTGATGCAAGTAGTCTTGTTACCATGCTTAGTGTCACGCGGTAGATTCAAGCTTGGTTCAAGAAGGTTTCTTGTTAGGTCATGAGCCATGCGGTAGGCTAAGATCTAGCTTGAGGCTAGTTATCGGCTCTATTGAGTTTTGGCAAGATTCAATAGATTCATTAAGTTACCCCGTGTTATTTCGAGTTCTTACTTTATGTTTAAATTCGTGTAAAACCTTTTTGCCCAATCTAGATTGGTTTGGATCGGCTTTATCGCCTTGGATGATCCTTATGCGATACAAGTTCGTACCCATAGCTTCAATCGCACGTGGATCACATGTTCCTTAATAGCCGAAACCGATTCGGTCTAGGTTGTTACGTGTTGTGGGTTCAAGCTTACCAAATCTTGTATAAATCTTGAAAGAGCTGAGTATCATGCGGTAGATGCAGGTTTTTGGGTTGTTTTGGAGCTAGTCATCCGGTGGATTAGATTTCTTATTCAATCTGATAGATTTATCTTGTTTGGTAATGTTCGTTCCTTCTTCATGGACCCCAATTCTACTGTTCACCGTATTCGGTTATGCTTTCACGAGTGAAACGTGTTTATAAGTTATGTCTTGAATATTGTGTGCTTTTAGCTTTCCATATTTAGATTGTATCATGCGGTGGATAGGTCTATTTGTGGATAGTGGCATGATCCCAAGCAAGTCGTATCATGTGGTGGATAGATTTGTTTGGTATCATGCTTGACGGGTTTTAAGGTATCTAGACACGAGGTAGACTAGTGCTTTGGACCTACGCATGCTTGTTTATTACATATTTATGATCATGCTTTTACTTTATTCTCGTTATCGTTGTTTATCACGAGGATCGGTCACGGCCCTGCGTACGTGCAATCTTTATCCAAATAAAGACCGGTCTATCGTCATGCTTACGTCACTTATTCGGTTATGTTACCTTTTTTCATTTTAAAGCCCCGAATGGTTTCAGTTTGCTGGCAGATAGCTCCTTATAGCTATATGTCATCTCATTTGGCTTCCTAGCCGTAAATATGGAACTGTCTGGTACCACCCAGCAAGTTCCAAGCTTTGGAATTTAACTACTTTGTCTTTTGTTAATTTTCAGGGAAAATTGATCGGCACGTCTTGTGACCTCTTCGCGTGTGAAGCCGCCTTTTTCGGTTTGTCGTGTGCTTGGCGTGAGGTGCTGATTTTGCGTCAACACATGTCACACCACAAGTTAACATACCATGCACACCAAAAGGGAAGAAAGCAGCCTCTTCATATCCCTTAATGAGTTCGGTGACAACTTTTGAACTTCCGAAAACAAAGGCCGGGGGATATGAAGCTTTCTAAGATATCAACTCATTAAGATTGACTTCGACATTAGAAATGTCCTCACCATCAATGGTTTCACACCCAGATCGAACATCCCCATCGTCACGACTACCAAATTCATGAACAACTTCGGCAATCAGACTACTTGTGCTAGGAGGAGCATTCCCGATGATGGCAAGATGCTAGTAGCAGCTAGTTCTTCGGCAGTCATTGCTCTAGTTGTGATTTTAGTACGAGCCACCTTTTATAAAAAAAGAAATAGCAAACACATTTAATTCACGACTAATAAAATAATACGAAAAAGGAGATAATACTTGAAAAAAATAAGAAGTACAAATGTCTTACCTTAGAGAAGCGAAGAAGTTACCGAACTTCGGGATCCTGAGATGAAAGGCCTTGCGCTATGAGGTCTTCAAAAGTTCGGAGAAAACGGCGAAGCGGTGAAATAAAGTTAGCGCATCGGGTCTCTATTTATAGAGGAAGAGGGGATAGTTTCGAGAAGATACCTCGGGATGACCGTTGCACATTTCAGGGGGGGGGGGGGCGTGTACACTCCGACATTCCGAGGGTGACGTTTTTTACCGAATTGTTGAGAGTTTTTCGTGGAAACAGATCGACGGAGTCAACCTGCTTCCCCGAGGGGCTGGTGTTGGGGATTTGGATAAAAACCATTCACCCTCGAAAATTCGGAGATATCAAGACTCTGGCGAATTCATAAAAAATGTGCAGGAAAGAGCCAAGTGAAGGTTTCATTTTCACGAGTTCTTAGAAATTCGCTAACCTACTGATTTTGGGCAAAACAATTGCCGAATAGGCTTGAGTTTGCAGATGTATTTCTTGTTTCAGGGCAGCGAGAACTTCGGAAATCATTGCAGATTCGGGAAAGACTGGCGATAGACACTTTGGAAATCTCTGTGGCATCGGTGAATTCTACTTCGGCTGTGGCGTCGGAAACTCAAGTCGGGAATCTGAATAACTGGTGACTTCCGCGAATGAAGAGTCGAAGGTCAAGGGGAGACCCAGTAAAAGGCGTGGCAACACAAGTCTGTGTTAGAAGTGTGAACTAGTGGCCGACTTGTAATTATGTAAAATTAGCTCCACAAATCATGGGATGTAAAATACATTCATGTACGTGTTCATACCTGGAATATTCTTTAGATTCGAGGGCAATCTCAGAATGTAAAAGTCCCTTCGCCTCCTTATAAAAGGGTGTCCGAGGGCACGTGTAAAGGGGTTCACAACTTTTGAGGCGAGTATAGACTTTCGGAGATTCTTTGTCTCCGCATTCCTGAGCACTTTCGCGTGTTCTTTCGTAAATTTCCCTTCACCTGTGTTCAGGGGTCCCATCCGATTTCCAGAAACCCCTCCTCCAACAGGGGCACACTCACTAAGAAGGATCGTCTCTTGACAATTCAAGAAGCTCTCATGGGATTCCACATGGACGAGGTGGTTAATCCACAAGGAAAATATTATTATGACAACCATCCAATTGACCGACTCACCTCCGAGGAAAGCTAATTGATACTAGAAATTTGAATTGAATGATATTTTGATGTATATATACTATATGGGGTTATGATGTATATATACTAGTTTAAGAAAATACTATTTATTTTCATGTGTATAAATTATTATGTGTATATACATTTATAAGTTTATATTTGTAGATATATATAGGGTTTAATTTATATATAGAGTAAAATGCACCAGAAGTCCATCAACTTGTAACAAGGTGTCACTTAGGTCCATCAAAGTGAGGAAAGCTAATTGATACTAGAAATTTGAATTGAATGATATTTTGATGTATATATACTATATGGGGTTATGATGTATACATACTAGTTTAAGAAAATACTATTTATTTTCATGTGTATAAATTATTATGTGTATATACATTTATAAGTTTATATTTGTAGATATATATAGGGTTTAATTTATATATAGAGTAAAATGCACCAGAGGTCCATCAACTTGTAAGAAGGTGTCACTTAGATCCATCAACTTTGAAAATGTATTTTTAGGTCTAAACTTGTTGAATCGTTCACCGCAGGTCCATAACTGCTCACATATACTTCTACTGGTGACTTGACATGATGACTTAGCTAGAAGAAGCATAATCTAATTGAGGCATTTCATCCAGCAGCTTATGAGTGACAAATACTTGATATTTTCAGAGCTAAACGATAGCAGCCTGCTCCTGTTGTAAACACAAGGAGACTATTGTTATTCAACCCAAGGACTGTCTAAGCATATGTGTCGCCCATTTGTAACCTACTCATTGAAATATCTCAGCTAGAAGATACTTCTTGAGCCAAGTCATGATGTTAGGTCACTAGTACAAGCATATCTGGACAGTTATGGACCTACGGTGAATGACTCACCAAGTTCATGGACTCAGAAATGCATTTTGAGAGTTGATGGACCTAAGTGACACCTCCTTACAAGTTGATGGACCTTTGATGCATTTTACTCTTATATATAAGTCTAATCTATGTGCGGTTATGATATATATTGACAACTATACATATATACAAGTGCAAATACGTATGCGTACATATACATGTTAGACAACGATTAGAATGTACAGTCAAATCAAAAACAACAAAAAAAAAAGAGACGAGACCCTTTAGTCACGGTTGTGACGGGGGGACGCATCTGCCTTGGAGCCAGCAATTATCTCTAACTACTGGACGCAAGGTTGTTAGGTTAGGTGCTCCGAGCAACAAGGATATGGACATTGATGGCAGGCTGCAAAAGATTCCATCGCACCCGTTGAGCTCAAGCTTGTCTCCTACCGCACGCATCGACCATAAGTTGTAACCATATTAATCTCCTTCGATCTGATCAATATGACGATAAAAAACTGAATGGTCACATCCATAGCGCTTAGGTACTCACTTCGATTTAGCATTAGAAGCCATTTAGGACATTGACATGATCACCAAAATACAACTTTGATATCTCTTTTCTATATTAAAATGTTTATTGAAGACTTATATATGATTTTCACATTTCCAAACTTAACGACTTAAAAGTTATTCATGATCTATGTTCTCAATGTTTGACTCAAATATTGTGCAAAACGGCTTCTAATACCGAATCGGATGGAGTGGCTCTCCTGCATTAAGATGTCGACAGCCTATTTTCCCCCCATTTTCGGTGGCAAACGTCAACTGCCGCCGCCTGCATTTGTTGTCGAGACAATATGGTCCTGGTCTTCTATTCAATACTCATGGGGCCTGTGGATCAAATTAAATATTAGTATAACGTTTTGGTTGTAACTGGCAACCAGCCAACCAGTTTGCTATCGACATGCATTGGGGGTCATGGATCAGGCCGCCAGCTGGCCGCTGATTGGAATATAATGCTCACCTGCCTGCTGGTGTCATCATTTGACAGTTAAAAACAAGCCACGCTGCTTCTGGGCTATGATTGGCCAGAAATTATTATAACAATTGGGAAAAAAAATATGTATTAGTGTTTCTTGTGCCCAACTTGACCTAGATTAAATCAAGCTTTACGTGGCTGTCAGAGATAATTGATATATACTACCTGACCTGATTTGGAATTGAAAACATGCATAACATAGAATCCATACAAATACAGTAGATCAATAATAAATATGTAAAATATAGGGCCATTCATAGCCCAGAAGACAGAGAGTTAAAAATGGAGAGTAATTTAATTCTCTTGTCAAATCATCATCGGAATTGATATCATTTGGTTGGGGCCAGCTACCCAAAGACAGACACAGAGAGAGAGAGAGAGAGAGAGAGAGAGAGAGAGAGAGAGAGAGAGAGAGAGAGAGAGAGAGAGAGAGAGAGAGAGAGAGAGAGAGAGAGAGAGAGAGAGAGAGAGAGCGCGCTCCTCTTCGAAGAAATCATCTCCCAACTACAAGCTTGCCCTGCCATTCCACCAAAATCATCGGAGTTTTGTGCAGAGTGAGCTCGAGAGAGATGGAGTTGTGCAGAGTGACCGCAGCGACAGGGTCATTGGGGCCGGTCCTGCTGCAGCTCAATGGTTTGCTGGGCGATCGGTACAAGGTTATTCAGCAGGGGACAAAGCGAGACATCGCGTCCATGAAATCCGAGCTCGAGCCCGTCCTCGATCTCCTGGGGAAGCTTTGGGGGAGGATGGATCTTGATGATGTGGCATGCAAGAACTGGATGATGGAGGCCCGGGAGCTGTCCTACGACATGGAGGATGCCATCGACAGCTTCATTGGTCTGGAGCGTGACGACGAAGGCAGCCCTTTCAAGGAATTCATGGGAAGGGTCAAAGGCGTATCGAAGCGGTGCGGCGAGATGCAGAAGATTGTTCGCGACACTACCTGCAGCAGTAGCAAGCTGACCAGCGACCCTCGAGCTCTCTTCCTCCACAGGGATGCATCGGAGCTCGTGGGCATGGAAGAAAAGAAGGAGGAGCTCATCGAATTGCTGCAGAAGCACGAACTGGTATGCATCGTTGGGTTTGCAGGGATGGGGAAAACGACTCTTGCGGACCTGGTGTATCAGACCATAGGAGATGAATTCCAGTGCCGGGCTTTCGTGTCTGTGCACCCAAGTCCTAACATGACGGATATTCTGGGTACTATTCTCAGCCAGGCAACAGATGGGGCAACAATGTCTGCCCGCGATGGCACCGACCAAAATCTCTTCGACGACATATCAGCTTTCCTCACTGACAAGAGGTACGTACGCGACCTTATTGCATCCTCTCCGTTGCCACTGATTCCCATATTATTGTGTGATGGTCCTAAATACAACTCCCGCCCTTGAATATATACGACTTCATTTACCAAACCGGAGGGAGTATGAACTTTTTGCTCGAAATTTAGTAATGATATTTGTTAATCAAACAATTAGTTAAGTAAGGCCCTTCTTTAGATCGTCACGGAACTTGTAGAGTTTTACTGTAGCAATTGTAAATCGAAGATTAAAAGTATGAAACAGGATAGAATTATAAAACTAATTACATGGATGGATGAGGAAACATTTGTGATAGATGAATAGTGAAAAGATGCTAGACTTAGCACAACTAAACAAGGCCTAAAGCAAAACGAGTAGTGCCATAAGATTGAACTTGTAGATTTTTCTAATTCCGTAAATGCTTCTACGAAAGACAAAAATGTCAAATGAATGGAAAAGTCAATAGCATCATTTAATTATGGATTAATTTGATATGCCACTGCAATTTGCACATTTTGAAGATATGCTATTGTAAATTAACTATTTGCAAATATACCATTATTGGTCGACCTCTTACCAAACTTGCCATTATATATGCTTCGCGTGATTTTTTACCCCAGTTGGAGGGTTTCGTAGACAGCCGGTGTTTTAGAGGATGGTATTGCCCCTCTATGTTTCTTCCTCAGCCCCCATCTTCTGATAGACCGCTGTGTTGCCGAGCTCCGTCCCTTACCTTGCGTGTTCAGTGTTCATTGCCGCCATTGTACCCCCGCCCCGCCCCAACCCCGCCATCACCACGCTCCGTCCCCCCATCTTAGCACAAGTACACTGACCATTGATACTCCATCTACATGTGGGTTATTGTGATTAGTGAGTCTAATTAACAGTCAAACCGGGCACTGCTGCCGTCTCATGCTCCCAGTGCATACAAACCACCCGTCACCCGTTGTATGGCACGTTGTGACTCCGCGATGGTGTTCAATCCGGTGTGGGATCCTTCAATTTGTCATGCAATTCCATTGATTGGCTGGTAGGACGAGCGTGGCGGCAAGAAAGAATACGTAACTTTCTGCGGCCGCTCGCCGCTCGATCCGTTCATCAAGGAGACTGTGAAGGCTATCGTGGTGCTGCTGCTCGTACTCCTCAGGGCGCCTGACGTTGTGTTCCTCTACGGCAGGGCGTTGCTCTGCGCCTAGTACATGCTGCTTGTTGTCGTGCACTCTTCACTTCTTCAGTGCCATGGAGCCATGGAGGTGGCCGAGGGGCCTAGACTGCCAGCATGGTCAGGGCAAGCTCCAGGTCAAATGCAAGCTGGGGAGAGAGAGAGAGAGAGAGAGAGAGAGAGAGAGAGAGAGAGATGAGATGAGACCGGAGAATGCATCTCGTTTTAACAATGTGCTCCCCGGCTATTTTATAATATAGTTCATATAAATGTAAAAATTACAAAGAACATCTTTAGTCATCAATATGATGAATAGGAAGATAATGTTATAACTGGTTCATATAATATTTTTCCTTGTCTTGCCGCAACCATTTGGAGTCCATTTCCATTTTCATGCTGATTGTTTTTGTACATCCCCTTGTTCTTGCTTCTATTTTCTTTGTGTGGATGTTTGATATTCTTGAATCGCCTCGTGTGCATCACGGTCACCTTGCCCCTCGTGCTAGACATCGGTGTCGCAGAGACAGTGGAGGTGTGCTCGAGCTTAAGCGTTGTGACTCCATGGCCGGGTGAAGATGTGGAAAGAGGGGGACGAATGGCGGTGGCTCTATGGCACAGGCCTGGAAGGGCAGTCCACACTAGCGACACCGGCGAGGGGTTTTCTCGTGATGGCCAGTGTCAGAGAGGCTTGCGGTGCATGGGGTTGGGGAGGGAGCAAATAAGGTCGGTGATCTCGGTGTAGGGCTAATGAGAGAGAGCCCTCTCACTCTAGGGGCCTCCTTAATTTGGAAGAAAAAGAAAGAGGAATGTCCCCTCATATTTGTTATAGCCCTCAAGATCTATGTTGGTTGGAGCTTCTCCTACGATGGATGCAGGAGCCCTAAGCATGTCGACTTGGTCCATATGTACGCTTGGACACATCCCAATTCCATGTCATATGTTGGGCTTGCGAATCAAAAAATCATTTGCTGCTTGGGCTCAAAAGTTTAGGCTCAAATGAATCTTGAACAAATTAAAACCGTCATTTTACGTTATTTTTATTCTTGTGATATCACAAGATCATGTAATAAAGAACTAATACATTAATAATGCATGCAAGTATTTGAAAAATAATGCCAATGATTCATCTGCTAATGATTGATTTTTCTTGCAATTGGCATGACAGCGTAACTTAAGGATGTTTTGGGTAATTTTTGTATTATTAGTTGAATAATTCAGAAATAAATTATATCCAATGCCTACAATTATGGAGGCTACCAAATCAAGTGGTTAGTTGTTTACTTTTCTTTTGGGTAATAAGATTTTTATTGTTTCTTCGGTAAGTCATGTGATTACATACTAACATTTCCAAAAATTTTAAAGATAGTTCAAATGTTAAAGTTTCTTTTGTTCTTTTATTATTTTATAGGTACCTAGTCATAGTTGATGACATATGGAAATGGGAAGAATGGGAAATCATGGTAAAGGCTCTTCCAAAGAATAACCTCGGCTGTAAAATAATCATGACGACCCGTATCAAAACTATAGCTGAGAAGTGTCAAACTGAACATGGTGCACAGGTGCACAGATACAGTTTTGGTCGTCAGGACGCTTCAAGACTATCGGACATAATACTAAAGAAGTCCGGTGACAGAGGCATACTGCTTGAAGCTAATGCCAAGAGGTTGTCTAGTAAGATTGTGGATATGTGTGATGGGATCCCGCTAGCTGTAATTTGTTTGTCCTCAGCATGGGCAGAGAGCAACCATCATTTGCAAGGTGATGATCGGGAATGGGATACATGGGCAAGCCACATGGTGATGGAAAGGTTCCTGAGTACTCCACCCTTGAAACCACTTGTCCAGAGTTTATCACTTGGTTTCGACCATCTTCCGGTTGACCCGAGGACTTGCCTGCTGTACTGTAGCATATACCCTCCGGGTTATCTGATTGAAAGGGATTGCTTGGTCAGAATGTGGATTGCGGAAGGTTTTGTTTGGAACGAGGAAGTAGCAGAAGCTTACTTTGACAGATTTGTCTGCATGAATCTGTTGCAGCCTGTAGGAGAGAGCACATACAGGGTCCACCCTCTAGTTCTAGCTTGCCTTGTTTGCAAAGCCGAGGAAGATAACTTTGTTGCTTGTCGGCGCAACAACATTGGTCCTGGTAGCAGCTGCTCACATGCCAAGCAGGTCCGTCGTCTTTCACTCTACGCGGATCACTGTCCTGATGAAGATTTCTCTCGTACTCGATCCCTTCTTGTTGGTCCGGAGGCCCAACTGGATGGCGTCCCCTTCACCAAGTTTAACCAGCTGCGAGTGCTAGAAATTGGCAGCCGAGATCTGGAGAACGCTCATCTCATGGATATATGTGGGCTCATCTGGCTGAGGTATCTTGGTCTCAAGTGGGCGTCAATCGACGCGCTCCCAGGGGATATCGGGAATCTCCGGAATCTTGAGACCCTGGATGTGAGGAGGACACGTATCAGTAAACTACCCACGGGACTAGAGAAACTGCAGCATTTAAGAACTATGAATATAAGTGACACAAATATCACAGAGCTACCAAAGGACATTGAGAAACTGCAGAATCTGGAAACACTAGATATAAGTGGCACAAAGGTCACAGAGCTACCGAGGGAAATTGGGAAACTACAGAATCTGCAAACTCTGAATGCAAGTAAAACAAGTGTCACGGTGCTGCCTGCGGAGATCGAGAAACTGAAGTATTTGAAGACTCTGAATGTAAGTGGCACAAAGGTCAGGGAGGTACCTAAGGAAATTGGGAAACTAGAGTATTTAAGAACTCTGGATATAAGTTACACTAAGGTCAAAGATCTACCAAGAGAAATCACAAAACTTGAGCGTTTGGAGAATCTGGATATAAGAAACACATGTGTGATGGAGTTACCTAAGGAAATGAGAAAACTGCAGCGTTTGCGGACTCTGGACGTAAGAGGAACCAAGGTCAGAGACCTACATTGGGAAGTTCAAAACCCGTTAAATGTGCATTTTGGTGGCCTGTGCTCTGTTAAAATGCTGAAGTTTCCTCTGACTGTCACCCCAGACCGGTTTACCTCCTGTTCTGGAGCAAATTGCAGGGGGGCCCTATCCATCGTGTTCCTTTATCCTTTCAATGCGAGGTGCGAACAACCTATACAAGTTCCGGTGCTTAGAGTAAACGGGAGACACATGAAACTACCGCAGTGGGTCAAGCAAGACTTGTGCAATGTCTGCTCCTTAGATATCAGTCTCTGCAAACTTGTGCAGCAAGACCTCGAGTTTCTCAAGACGCAGATGCAAAACCTGCAGTCTCTCCAACTAAGGTTGGTTGAGTTCAAGTTCTACAACGGTGGCTCAGCAAGGCAATGCTACTCCATGGGCATCAAGCACCTCGACAGTCTCGAGAGCATCGTGTTCAGATGCTCTGAGAATTATAAAAGTGACAGCCAGGGCATCGGCGCAACGATTGAAGCCATGAGGAAAGAAGCCACAGAGCACCCCAACTGCATCACCCTTTACTTCACTGACAGGATGCCAGAGGTGTTCCGCAGCGGTGCGAAATGGATAAGCCAGGCCGATAGGGCCATTATTCAAAAGGAAAATGAAGAAAGGGCACGCATTCTGGAACAAAGGGAACACCTATACAATGCAGCGAAGACGCGAGCTGAGCCGAACAAGAAGAACAGGACAGGTAAATTGGACTTCTCGAGGTTGGAGTGAATTCAGAGGTGCGCCAATCGTGTGGGACGACCCATTTTGTGTAGTAATAATTGCTGCAAGTTTGGATTGTAGACTCGTAGTATGTTTTACGCATTGGTTTGCCGGACCTGAACAAACAACTTATGTATTTTTCGAACATGGGTACAGTCTTCCTTCTCTTCCCTATGTGACACATTATCTGTAAGCACGCTTGTTTGCCATTCTCAATAATTTTTTCAGTTCAGATTCTATGCTTGTCATTTTTTTTAGATAAAGGAAACTTGTTCCGGCTTCCGGGAACTGTCTACAGCCACCATACAAGGAGAAGCAGCATCTAGGCTGCCAAAGCATAAACTCACACACCAGTCACGACAGCACCTAAGCTGAACCAAACCACACCATTCAACTATACAAGGCAAGAACGAAACACACAGAGAATCAAAACTAATTCTCAATACGCTTAAGAGCGTTCCACCCATACATGTGAAAGATCTCCAAAGCCACGGCCTCCAACTCACGACAACCATGCTTCAAAATACTGCGTCCATCCTCATTAGAAAGGACAGACCAACGCCTAATCCAGAACTTCCCCCTAAATATCACCTGCAAAATAGATTTATATTGTGACTTTTGAAATACCAAGTCATTCCTACTGATCCATAATGCCCAGCATAATGCCGCCATTCCGATCAGCACAAGATCCCTTTGCTGTTTCGAAAACCGTGGAGGACGGAGGGTCATCATCAAACCATGGGAAGCAGGCGGCGCCGCCGGAAGCTACGGAGGCTATCGCGGCGTCTTCCACTTCGTCATCCAGCTCGGAGTCTGGTAAGATCTCTGGTCTGGATTGGTCTGCCAGCTCTCGCGAGAGTGGCAGTACTTCATCCACCTCTAGTAGCGATGAAAGTAGGAGTTTGGGTAATGGGAGTTATGTTGAAATAATGCTGAGCGACACAGATGCTGGAAAACGTGATGCTGACGTGGAGGAGGGCGAAATAGGAGAGGATGCTGATGCAGCCATTGAAGAAGCTGCGGAAGGATCCGGGGAGAACTTAACTGGGGTGAAAGCTGATCTCCGTGACCTAGTGAAAGCTCGGACCTGTTTTATTGGTCGGTCTTTGATGATCCAAGCTGATTAAGCTGATTAAGCAATCATTAAGCAAATTAAATTATATTATGAAAAACGGGTATAGATCTATATTGCTTTTATCTCGGTTTTTCTTAAACCAAATGTTAATTTGTTTAATAGTTAATTAATCTTTTCTAATTAAAATTTGATTAGGCTTTTACATCGGCTTTTATAATACATATTAATTTGATTAATGCCAATACCATAATGTTTTTAATAATAATATGATCTACTCGAATTACAAAGTTTCGTTTAGATTGTTCATATAGTTTAGTTTTTCTAAATTAAATGTTTAATTGGTTTAATCGATATATGAATCTTTATTAATAAAACTTGACTAGTTCTTTACACCTGTTTCATAAATAAAGTTTAATATTGCATTAATGTCAACATAGGGTGTTTTATTTCTGAAATATCCTTTATAATTGTTTTGTTAATTAAAATGAACCTAGCTCATAATCCTGTTCTATCATAAATGCAAATAATTCGTTAGACGTTCTGTGTCAGCTTTATCTTAGTATCTCTTTTGATCAAGTTTATGAGAAGCTCTAAACCTTACTAGTGTTAGCTCAAGCTAAACCGTGTGCATCTAATCAAGCCTATCCTTTAGTGCGTTCTTTTAAAGCTTTCTTTTGATTGGTGATTTGTTCTTAGTATGCTTGTTTGTCTGCTTTGTATGTTTGTGCCCGATGATTGATACGCTTAAAGTGGACGTCGTTCGAGAAGTTTGGAAGAGCTTGACGTTGAAGATTCTGAGCAACTACCTTGGTTAAAGGCAAGTGTGTCCTTGATCTTTTGTCCTAAGAATTTTATTTAATCACTCATTGCATTGCTTGCATTAATCTTGATGGGTTCTTATTAAGGATTACCTAGTCTTTGTGATCATTCCTTGTTAACCTGGGTTTACAGTTATGTTGGGTAGCTATGCTTAGTTGTTATACTTGAGTTATGGTGGTTTTAATGAACAATAATGATGAATCATGCTATACCTTTATGCTATATCTTTGGATGTTTAATACAAGACCATATGTTTAATCAAAACATGGAGAACCACCCAGGACAACAGTGCAACCACAAGGACTATATGGCTCTGGTCTTGGCCGAGTAATTAGGGAAGTCTTTGTGTGGTTATTACTTGCATAGTAGGTTGGGGACGGAGGAATGCTTTTATGGCTCTCTATGCCTGACTGTCCGTAATAGAAGTGTGGTACGAAAGATAGCCTCTATGACATACTACTATGGACTAATACGCACAGGTGGACTCTTTGTAAAGGCCTCGTAGCGTCCCTATGCAATCACACCTCGGTAGTGTGGTATGATGCCTGCGCAGCATCGCATGGTTGGGTTTAAAGTTCTTCGGGACTTTTACGCGACTTGTGGGTAATGTTGACGTAAAATCTGCACCTCACGCCAAGCACACAGCAAGCCGAAAAAGCTAGCTTCACACGCGAAGAGATCACAAGACGTGCCAGTCAATTTTCCCTGAAAATTAACAAAAGACAAAGTAGTTAAATTCCAAAGCTTGGAACTTGCCGGGTGGTACCAGACAGTTCCATATTTACGGCTAGAAAGCTAAGTGAGATGACATATAGCTATAAAGAGCTATCTGCCAGCAGACTAGAAACCATTCGGGAGCTTTAAAGTGCAAAAAGTAACACAGCCGAATAGATGACATAAGCATGACGACAGATCGGTCTTTATTTGGATAAAGATGCACATGCTCAAGGCCATGACCGATCCTCGCAGCAAACAACATTAAATAATAAATGAAGTAAAAGCACGAGCATAAATATGTAATAAACAAGCATGCATAGATCCAAAGCACTAGTCTACCGCATGTCTAGGTACTTTAAAACCCGTCAAGCATGATACCAAACAAATCTATCCACCGCATGATACAACTTGTTTGAAATCATACCACCTTCCACAAATAGATCTATCCACCGTATGATACAATCTGAATATGGAAAGCTAAAAGCATACAATATTTAAAGCATAAATTATGAGCGCGTTTTACTCGTGAAAGCATAACCGAACACGGCTGAACAGCCGATTCAGGGTCCATGAAGAAGGAACGAACATTACCAAACAAGATAAATCTATCAGATTGGATTGAAATCTAATCCACCGGATGACTAGCTCCAAAACAACCCAAAAACCTGCATCTACCGCGTGATACCTAGTTCTTTCAAGATTTATACAAGATTTGGTAAGCTTGAACCCGCAACACGTGGCAACCTAGATCGATTCGGTTTCGACTATCAGGGAGCATGTGATCCACGTGCTATTTAAGCCAAGGATACGAACTCGATTCGCATAAGGATCATCCAAAAGATAAAGCCGATCCAAACCCATCTAGATTGGGCAAAGAAGTGTTACATGAATTTAAACATAAAGCATAAACTCAAAGCAACACAGGGTAAATTAATGAATCTATTGAATCTTGCCAAAATTCAATAGAGCCGATAACTAGCTTCAAGCTAGATCTTAGCCTACCGCATGGCTCATGACCTAACAAGAAACCCTCTTGAACCAAGCTTGAATCTACCGCATGACACTAAGCATGGTAACAAGACTACTTGCATCAGATCTAAATCCACCGCATGATACTAGACATGACACAAGGTTGCCGGTACTCACGGAGGTCGACGGATCGATGAACCCTCTCGAAGAACTCGACGACACGACAAGGGACTCAAAGGTTTGGCGTAAGGCCGGTTTGTATTGAGAATGTTTCGAATGTCTGTTACATACAATCAGGGTTCATATTTATACCCTGCTAATCATGACCTTGAATGGATTCGATACCTAATTTATCTCTAAATGCGATCGCTTATCCATCCACTTGTCCCTTCCATTCGGGACACATCACCACGCAATCCCGCAAAATCAGCACAACAGTTTCCTTGCCGCACGGAAGCAAATTGCCGACCGCAGACTCTTCTGCCGAATTCATCTGAAGAAACCTTTCTTCCACCAGACGGATTTCTCACCGAGTTGGACCCACAAGTCAGACTCCTTACCAAATTTTGGTGTTAACATATGCCCCTTCAATTACGGGATAAAGTGATTTTATTCCGGAATTGACTCCAGCCACCAACGTCTTCAAATTGAATATGTTCAACACCCGTTCTCTCTCTTCGCAATTCGTCGGAATCTTCGCCCAGATCCAAACCCTAGATCACCTTTATTTTGCATTTTGCAGCCTGTGACGCCGAGCTCAACCAGCTAAAGATGCTGGTGGAGCAATTGGCCGACAAGGTGAACGCCCGCGGAGACACGCCGGCGGAGCGCCTTGCCGTGGTGGAGCACCGCGTGGACGAAGTGGCCACCCACGGCATCCACTTGGGCACCACTTTGGGCCTGGCCGCCATGGCGACGCACACCGACGTCGACTACTCCACCAGGCCGCGCGGCTTCCGGGGCGGCGCACCAGAAGACATCGAGGAGATTGAGATCATCTTGGAGCGCCTCGACGGCCACGGCGATGCCATTGCCGAACTCACTCATCCCCAGTCTGTGTTAAACAGGCTCTTTGATTAGATTGTATCAGGGATGTTTGATATCGGCAATAAATAAAGAACTTTTAATTCCCGTGCTTGTACTGCGATGATTTTTTCTGTGTTTGCATCTGCGAATCTTGTTTCCCCTTAGACGTATTCGGGAACCCACTTGAGCCGAATAAGCGAAAACAGATGCCCCTTGGCGCAAAATCCGCAGAAAATCCTTGAATCGGCAATCCGTAAGCACTGTTCAAACGAAAACCCTTCGCATCCGGGAAAAAACCCTGCCGCTTGGTATTCCAATAATGCACACCGGCCAGTCATCACTCCCAACGCACTCTCTCAGTCAACAAAATAGTCTGCTGAGATGCCCTGCAAATCCACTCGCACACTCATCCATCACTTCTCATCTTCTCCCCTGTCCTCAGAAGAAAAAAACCCCAAGGCCATGGACAATGGCAAGCAGCCTCAGGAGGGCAGCATCCCGAAGAAACACACGATTCGAGAGTGAGTTTTCCTTTGATTTGCTTCTTGTTTCCTCATGTGGTCTCGCGTTTTACCTCCTTTCTGCCTTTCCTCTTTCAGCCTTGATCTGCTTCCTGAGGAAATCATCAGGACCGAAGACATGCCTGAGTACATCTCCTCTGATTCCTCTCTTGAAGCAGAGGATGCCACGCCTGAGCAGAGAATCAGCCATCAACTACTCCGCCGCGTTCGGCACTTGGAGCACGACCTCCGGGACGTCACTGCTCGTTGCCAGGCCGAGCGCGAGCGTCGCATGGCTTTGGAGGCATTAGTAGGGGGTAAATATCTCCAACTCCTTCTTGACTCCGTGCTCACATCTGGATCTTTGCCCCTAATGACCACTCCTCTGTCTCAGATGTCTCTGATAGGTACAATAACCTGAAAGCGGCTTGGGACAGCTTGGTGGAGGCAGCAAATCGTGGTCACCCCCACGCATTCCAAGTTGCCGTCACGGTGGTCCTGGAGCAACTGAAGAGGGAGCAGCCGAAGAAGCAAAGAAAAGATTGAATCATACTTTCGCTTCTTACGCCAGGCCTTCTGCTTCCCGCCTCCTCGAAGTCCTGATCACCAGGGTTGTTGGATGTAAACCTGCAAGAAGCATTTGTAATGTAATTTTGTGCTAAGGGCAATGCATCTAGGCACTGGCCATTCCCTCTGTTTGGGGATTTTGTTCTGAAGGTGGCCTCGTTCTTGAGCGCCGGCTATTCCTGTATCAGATGCATGTAATCCCAATGCTTGGTGATCACCGATCGATTTCAGTACTAGGATAATATTTCTTCAAATATCTTCCATTTATTGCAGAGGAAAATTCTTCTCCTAGTAAAGTTTTCAACATGTAGGCATTGCCAGGCACGCATCTGACCACTCGAAAGGGTCCTTCCCAGTTAGGGGACCATTTGCCGAATTCACTGTATTTGGTTCCAATCGGCAGTAACGCTTTCCAAACCAAATCTCCTTCCGCAAATTGCCTTATTTTTACTTTCTTGTTGTAATATTTGGCAACTCGCAGTTTGTTCTTTTCAATATTTTCCAGGGCCCTAAGACGGATCATGTGCAAATCTTCTAGCTCATCCATCATTAAGCCACTGTAATCTTTGGAGCTCAAATCTTTCTGCAAAATCACTCTCCTAGAATATGATTGTACTTCCCAAGGTAAAACCGCATGGTGTCCATAAACCAATTCATAAAGAGATGTTTTTGTAGCTCCATGAGGGGCCATTCGGTAAGCCCATAACGCTTCACTGAGTACCGAATGCCACCTCCTTGGCTTCTGGTCGATCTTCTTTTGTATGAGCTTGATCATGATCTTATTAGAAGCCTCTGCCTGACCATTAGCTTGGCCATAATAGGCAGAGGAATTAAACAATTTGATTCCCATGCTTTCGGCAAACTCCCTGAACTCCAAGGACACGAATTGGGCTCCTTGATCAGTTGTGATTGTTTGAGGGATTCCAAACCGATAGATGATGTGTTCCTTGACAAACTCAACCATGTTTTCTGACGTCACCTTCTTTAGTGGAATTGCCTCAACCCATTTGGTAAAGTAATCTGTAGCCAAAAGCACAAACTTATGCCCCTTGCTAGATGGTGGATTAATCTGGCCAATCAAGTCTATACCCCAGCCCCTGAATGGCCATGGCTTGATAATGGGATTTAATGCTGATGCAAGAACTCTTTGAATATTTCCAAACCTCTGGCAGTCTTGACATCCCCTGTAATATTCAAAGCAGTCCTCCAATATCGTCGGCCAAAAGCACCCAGCTTGCTTGATAACCCATTTCATGCGGTAGGTCGATTGGTGTGCTCCACATATCCCATCATGTACGTCACTCATCATCCTTTTAGCTTCCTCTGGACCCAGGCATCGTAACAACACCCCATCCAATGATTTGTAAAACAAATTATCATCTAGAAGAACAAATTTTATGGCCTTGTACCTGAGCTTCCTAGAGACCTTTCGGGATGGATCTTTCAAATAGTCAACGATCTCTTTCCTCCAATCATCCTCCGCAAGATCCATTCCCAGCGCACATATGTCCGTGACAAACGCTTCTTGATTCTCTTTATAGCCGGAAGCGCTCTGAGCCAACCTGTTCGCTTCTTCATTATGTTCCCTAGGAATATGCTGTAGAGTCACCAACGGAAAGCTATTCAAGATTTCCCTGCATTCTTCGTAGTAACTCCTCAGTGCATCACTTTTGCATTCATATTGGCCGTTCAATTGCTTTATTACCAATTCTGAATCTCCATAAACTTTAACCGTAACGGCCCCGGCTTCTCTCAAATATTGAAGCCCCCGAAGCAATGCCTCGTACTCAGCCTGATTTTTTGTGACAGTGGGCTATATAGGGATAGCAAACTCAAACATCTCACCTCTAGGCGAAATCAACAGAATCCCTATTCCCCCACCTTTACCACATGATGACCCATCAAAAAATAAAGCCCAAGGAGTAATTTCAAGTAAATCAATTGATGGATCACGATGCTCGGTTATAAAATCGGCAATGATCTGACCTTTAATAGCTTTTGCCGATTCGAACTTTAACTCAAACTCTGATAAAGCCAAGATCCACTTGCCAATCCTGCCAATCAAAATTGGCATAGATAACATGTGTTTTATTACATCGAACTTAGAATATACAACACATTCGGCATTCAACAAGTAGTGCCGAAACTTTGTACACGAGTAGTACACACACGAGCACGCTTTCTGCACGTCGAATACCTGGTTTCGGGATCAAGTAATTTTCGGCTAAGATACGCTACTACCCGCTCCTTTCCTTCGAATTCTTGAATAAGGGTCGATCCAATGGTTTGGGTATCGGCCGCCACGTACAACTTGAAAGGCTTATCCAACTGAGGAGGGACCAGTACTGGTGGCTCCTTCATATATCGCTTGATCTCGTCAAAAGCCTTTTGTTGTTCGTCGCCCCACGTGAACTTCTGATCTTTCTTAAGCTTCAGCAATGGAGAAAACGACAACACCTTTTGTGACAGATTTGAGATGAATCTCCTTACAAAATTAATCTTGCCGAGCAGTGATTGAAACTCCTTGAGATTAGTTGGAGGGACAACTTCATCAATGGCCTTCATGCTTTTCTTGCCAACTTCAATTCCCCCTTCGTGGACCAAGAATCCCAAGAACTCTCCAGCTGATACCCCGAAAGCTCATTTGTTTGGATTCATCTTCAAACCATGCTTCCGGGTGCACTCCAAGGTCCTCTTCACATCTTCCAAATGTGTGTCATGATTCAAAGACTTGACCACGACGTCATAAATGTAAATTTCGACAATTTTGCCGATCAACTCGTGAAAGATATAATTCATGGCTCGCTGATAAGTTGCACCGGCATTCTTCAACCCAAATGTCATGACTAACCATTCAAACAGGCCTATATGACCAGGACATCTGAAGGCTGTCTTTGATATATCCTCTATTGCCATAAAAATTTGGTTATATCCCGCATTACCATCCATGAAACTGATGACTTTGTGTCCAGCAGCGGCGTCAACCAACAAATAGGCAATAGGCATGGGGTAACCATCCATAGGAGTAGCTCTGTTTAAATCCCTGAAATCTATACAGACCCTCATCTTTCCATTTTTCTTGTAGACAGGGACAATATTAGAGATCCACTCCTCATATCTGCATGGCCGAACGAAGTTTGCATCAAGTAATCTTTCAACTTCTTTCTTCACATCGGCCAATACTTCATCCTTGTAGATTTTCCGGGGAGGTTGCTTGTATGGTTTAAAACCAGATTTGATTGGCAACCGATGCTCAACAATGGAACGGTCCAGTCCAGGCATCTCCGAATAATCCCAAGCGAAGCAATCTTTATATTTCTTGAGCAACTTGATCAATTCCTCCCTGAAGCCCGATTGCAAGTTTGCGCTGATAAATGTCGGCCTTGGTTTGTCACCGCTTCCAATGTCAACTTCCTCCAATTTATTGGCCGACATGAATCCTCATCCCAACTTGCCGCCAGTGCAAACGACGGGGTTATCCATTATAAATTGCTATAAGAGCCGACTGCTCGAATCGGCTGTTGATCGCTGCTGACAGGCTCAACAGGACCTTCTCCCCAGTCTTTTCCTGAGAAACAGTCAATACCTTGGTGTTCGCAGAAAGCTGGTTCCACATTTGCAATGCTCACGGAGTCATCTGCTTGGACCACCTCAATGTCGTCATCTACCCATTGGATGAGCTGCTGATGCATGGTAGATGGGACGCAGCAGTTGGCATGAATCCAGTCCCGTCCAAGCAGTAGGCTGTAGGCTCCTTTACCTTCAATGACAAAAAAGGTTGTGAGCAGTGTCTTGGACCCGATCATCAGATCCATATGGGCGCACCCCTTGGTATCAGAAGGATTCCCGGCGAAATCTTTCAGAATTATGCTTGTGGGAGTCAAGTCGCCAGGGCCCATGCCAAGTTTTCTGAAAGTGGTGTACGGCATTACATTGACTGCCGCTCCACTGTCGACAAACATCTTGGTCAATGGCTTGCCATTGACATATCCTTTCAAGTATAGCGGCCTCATGTGTCGATTTTTGGCCGGTTTGTCGAAGATGGCTTGCTTGTCTAGCACCAGCTGCGCCATCAGTCCCTCAAGCTGCTCATCATCCAGGGACGCTTCTTCCTGCACAACTAGCAGGAGCCATAAATTCATTCGGTAGAAAATATACCATACATGCCGGCGCCGAGCGGTTTGACCCTTCAGGTTTATCCTTTGGACGCCACACCTGCCTTGTCTGGATCCCCGCCTGCCTCAGTTCGCGGTTCCTCAAGCGTTGAACCCTCCTTTTCTGACTCTTTCTTAGGCCAGGCGGGCACCATTGCCCCTTTTGCCAGACGTACTCGTCCTCGTCTTCCTCCTGATCAGCCCATCTCAAATCGGCTTGTCTCTTCCTGGGATGATCAATGATTTCAATTTTTTGACGTCGATCCTCACTAGGGTGTATCCTTCCAATTCTTTCATGGACGGATCGGCGATTGGCAGTTTCCTGCCTATACTCAAAGTACCTATCGCTGCACTCAGGGCAGTTTCTCAGCGTGGGAAGCTTCAACCCTTCGTTCCAGTAGTGCCTGAAGAATGCGCACCCCCAGTGTGCGCGCTCCTGCTCGCGCGTATATTGCTCCAGATCTCTCCTACGCGCTTCCTCTTCGGCTCTGCGCCTCTCCTCCTCATGCTTTCGTTTCTGGTAGCGCTCTTTCTCCAGCTGGTGCTGCCACTTGTTGAGGAGGATGCGCGTAGTCACCCTGGGTTTGGCCCTGGACGATTCCCCGATCTCGATATGGTTCTTGAGAACGCGGGGGGCTTCACCATGCACCTGCTCCAAGGTCACTTGACATTCTGGGTCTTGTAAACCCCGGATTTTCATAGAAAATCCGAATCCCTGTACCATCGCGATAGTCCCTGGATCAGTGGCTATCGCGTACAGAACGTCTCACAGATAAATACACAAAGTCATACATCGCATCACATAAAGTTAATAGTAAATGAATTTATTACAAGTCCATTATGGAGTACATCAATACAAGCCTCTTGGCTGAATCAGAGTGAAAATTCTACGCAACGGTAGCTATCTTCTCAGAAGGGTCTCCATCTTTATTCTTCCCGCCACAGGCAAACTCGAGCGAAGCAACGTATCCCTCAGTCGTACCATCCGTCGGCGTTGCAGTCGAACTCGGACTCGTACCCTGCACACCCAAAGTCTATCCCCAAGGAGTGGGATAGGTCCACGTCACCAACTGTATGCAGCTTTAAGTGGCCTAACATCTAAAGGGAAAAGAAAGTAGACAAGGAAGCGGCTTTGGTTTCCTGAGCAGCAGTAGCAGAGTATAATCAAGGTATCTCCATCAATGTCTCGAAACCCAAGTCTCTCAACACAGCTCGGATCCACCTGGTTACCCAGGAGACCCGTCTCCACCTCCTACTCCTGTCTAGGGTCGATGCGAGAACTTCCTCTCCTCGCACCTCAATGATTGCAACCGGATCGACGAGGTAGATGGAGCCTCTCTCCTCTAGCCGGCTGCAACCACGGCTCACCACACACTCACCTATAGGGGGAAGGTAGAAATCCCAAAACATGAGGAACAAACATGTCTTCTAGGCAATGTCCATAACCGAGGACGCGGCTATAGCTATAGATCGAACAACTCTACAGAGTGTGTACACCTGTACCCATCCCGGAATGGTACCCGGCCGGTGTACGGCCGACCGAGTCCATCCTACCGGCGAACTCTCGGTAGTTACGAACCCATCCTGCACCCGGCCCTCAAAGCTGCCCCCCTCGGAAGGGACGGCACCGGAACAGTGAAATGCTCCCGTGTGGCCACACGGGAGTCGCTCTGAGAGGGTGGTATCACATCCACCGCTCCCCCACTGATACCCCGCTATCCATCCCAAGCAGGTATGGTTCCGCACTTGCCGAGCTCAACACGGCCCTATCCCCACTCTCGGCGGGGTGGTGTGTACGATGTCCTATAAACAAGTTGATCCACTCGGTTTCAGACCGGGGCGAGCTCATGTCCTCCAAGCGCACGTAAAACCCCAACACCTAGGCTCCGAAAACCGTAACAGGAGGGATGCACTGAGGAGTGCACCCCTATCCCCGATCCCAGATCGGTTGTTTCGAGCTCACCCCCGCCAAAGTACCCAAAACGCCTTCTCCTGCCGGTTCTTACCCCACACACGCCAAGAACCACTATTCCCATCCCAACACATGCATCGCGAAGCTCAGCGTATATACACGCTCACATAAACATATATATACAGTAGTAATAGGACAATCAAGGACAGGGTAAACAAAGAGGCAGTGTAAGATTCATCAACATGCATAAAGTAAAGCGCTAGCAATATTACTTAGCAATGCCTAATGGGTATTTCAGAATCAGTCGGGCGTGAACCTGGGGTCGGGTAGTCCTCCGCAGCGAAGTCGTCGGCGTAGTCGTACTCCTGGCTCAGCTCTCCGGCTCCTGCTGCTCCTATTAGCGCGAAGGGAAAAATAAATAGCGGTCCTAAAGCAATTTAAATCCAAATAAGAGCATTGAAGAACCAAAAGAGAGCAAACACCAACCCAACCCCAGAGTTTAAGATTTTAGAAATTTTCTGGAAGAGGTTTTACAATTTTTGGAGGTAAAATGGATTTTCTAGGATTTTTCAAAGGGAAAAACTATTTTCTGAAATTTAAATAAATCAAATTCCCCCCAAACAGGGCCGGCCGCACGGGATCCCCGGATCGCGGGTGCGGCCGGGATCCCGCGCGGCCCGCGCGCGGCGCGGCCGGCCATGCGGCCTCCGCGGGGAGATCCCCCCCGGCGGCCGGTGCGGCCGGGTGTGGTGTGGGCCGGCGTGTGGCTGCGGACGGGTTGGCTGGCCGCAGCGAATCCGGACGGATTGGCTGTGGCCACGCCGGCATGTGGCCAACCGTGCATCGCCCAGCCCGGTGTAAGCGGCGGAGTCCTAGGTGTTCGATCAAATGCCCGCAAGGCAACGGTGGCGCGGTTTGACATCGCCGGCGATGAGTCCCACGGCGCTCGGGCGGCTGGTCAACAAGGTGTGCCTATGTGGGTTTCTTCGGGTTGCTGGGCTCGGTGGGCGCTAGGACCCGGGGCGGTGGGCGTTGCGCGCGGCCATCGCCGGCGTGGGCGCGGCGGCGCGCGCGGCGACGGCGCCGGAAACCCAACTCGCGCGGGGCGCGGCGGTGCGAAGGGGACGGCGTGCGCGGGGGTGTGCACGCGCGTCGGGCGCTCCCTACCGGAGCGCGGGGGTTGGGGTCGCGACGGGGTGTCGTGGCGGCGCTCACGGTGGAGCCCGCTGGACGCCATGGGTGGCGGCGAGCGCGGCGCCCGTGGTTGGTTGGCGCGAACGCGACGGGGGTGCCGGTGGTGTGCTCGGGCGACCGAGAACGCGGCGTTTAACCCTCCTAGCGACCGTGCGCGCATCCCACAAGGCCACGGTGGTTCACGGCGGCGCGGCCGTCCTAGGCACGGCGGCGAGTGGCGGCGTAGGCACGAAAAGGGGCCAAAGGCCCGGCCTTGCCTTCAAGGCTACGGCGCACGCGTGCTGGGGTGCACGCTTGCGAGCGCCGCGGCCCGCACGCGGCGCGCGCGCGCGCGGTCACGTACGCGACGCGGACGCGACGCGGGCGCACCGAGCACGGCGCGGCGGCGACCAAACGGTGGCGGCGTCCTACGGCTAGAGGGGAGAGGCTAGGCGGGTGGCGCGTGCGTCGACGAAGGCGGCGGCACCGCAGAAGATTGCAACCCCGCCCGGCTCGAAGGCCGGCTTCACCGGCGGCGGCGCGGCGGCGCGGTGGCGCGGAACGTTCCGCCTCGGCTCGAAGGCCGCGGCGTTCACAGGAGAGAAGAAACGGCGTCCTCACCTGGGTGGCCACTGGTCGAAGCGCAGGCGTCGGTGAAGGGGTGTGCGGCGCGGTGACGAGGAAGGAGGCGGCGCTGGTAGGGGAAGCAGAGAGGCGACGCGGTGAAGAGGAAGCTGAGGAAGCAGGGGGTCGCAGGCGTGCTTGGCTCCCGCGGGTCCGGCTCCTCCTCGCGGGCGGCTCCGGCTTCGCGGCGGGTGGTGCTGCTCCGGGCGCCTCCGTTCTCCTCCTCCTCTCCCCCTTCTCCTTCTCCTCCGGCTGCGGATAGGCGGGCAGGGGATCGGATCCCCCGAGGCGGCTAGGGTTGGGAGAGCCATGGGGGTCGCTGCGGAGGCTACTTATAGCGGCGGTGGCGCGGGGTGTACGTGGACGGCAGGGATGCGCCGGGAGGCCGCGGGGGCGCGTCGCGACGGCGGCCATGCCCGGCGCGGCCATCGCTTTGGCCTTTCGCGTCGGCTAAAGAAGAAAGCGGGGAGATGACGACGATGACGCCGGCGTGACGCGAGGCGGCCCCACTTGGCGGTGAGCGGCGGGCGGCGCGCGGTAGGTGGGCAGGCGCGGGAGGTTGGCTGAGCGGGCCGATGGGCCGGAAGTGGCCGTGGGCCGGTTGGTTGGTTGTCGGCCCGCTCGGCATTGTAACGTTTATCAATTTCCTTTAGGCTTTTAAGTTGATTCAAATTTGAATTTCAATTCAAATTTGAATCCACCCAAATAAAATCCAAATAAAATTCAAATGAAGATCCAAATTTTCACACTAGCAGGTTATAAGTTCTAAAAGTATCGTTGAAGCCAAAATTAGATCTAGAAATTTGGGGAAAGGAACAGGAAGACACTCTTATTTGATTCACGAGCACTCAACTTCAATTCAACTTTTTGAAATTCACAATTTTGAATTCAAGTCAAAACTAAGGATGTTACAGGTCTACTGCTCCATCCTGCCTTGCCCTGGCTGAAGTCAAGACCTTGACCTTGCCCTTCTCCTCGGCTGTCACCATGTTGACGGAAAAGCTTATCATGTTCTGGGGAAAAGGGTGGCCGTCCAGTTTCATCTTGTTATCAAACTTGAGATGTCCCTCCTGGATAGCTCTCTGGATCCTCATCCTGAAGACCCTGCAGTCATTGATGGAGTGAGAATTCCTGTCATGGAAGCCGCAGAATGTTTCTCCTTTACTCCATCGGGCCCAACCATGGAATGCCCTTCAGGCAACTTGATTCGGCCTTCCTTCACCAGGAACTCAAACAGCTTATCACCTTTAGTGACGTCGAAATCATAGGTGCCTTTGGTCTGTTTGACCCAGCGCTGATTCATGGTCAATGGTTCCTTCCCCCACATGATTTCGGCCGCAGCCACGTCCTGGTCATCATCAGAGTCCTCCATTTGGTCGGCCTTTTCCAGGAACTGATTGTAGATATCGGCTACGTCGTGCTGCTTGCCGAACCTGGCATCTTCCTTAAAACCGTAGGCCTGGTTGCTCATCAACGACAGCTTTTGGGACAGTTGACCCAGGTTATCGAACTCCATGCCAAACAGCTTTTCACGTACGGCCGGCAGCATCCCAGCGACGGCCATGTCGGCCAACTGATCATCTGGCAGATTTAGCGAAAAACACATGCCCTTGATTTCCCTGAACCTCCTGAGGAACTCCAAGGGCGTCTCACTGTGTCTCTGCTTCAGGGTAGCGAGGTCGATCAGCTTCTTTTCCGTGCTACCACTGAAATAATGGGCGTGGAATTTCCGTTCCAGCTCCCTCCATGTGCTAACTGATTGGGGAGGCAAAGATGAAAACCACTGGAACGTCGCGCCCGTCAGTGACATGGGGAAGTACCTGACCCTGAACGCCTCTTCAGATGAGCACTCTCCAAGCTGCATCAGGTAGCGAGCAATATGCTCCACCGTGCTCGTGTCATCCTGCCCGGAAGACTTTGTAAATTCCGTCGGAGGCTTTACTCTTGGCGGCAGGATCACGTTGTAATACCACTCTAGGAACGGAGGCGTGTAGGTAGGTCCCTGCATTTTAAGTTTGAGGTCGAATTGATTCTGCATCAAGTCGGCCATCTTCTGAGCCAGTATATCATCCTCCTGCACGCCCGTAGCTGGTCCGTAACCCGGATTCGGGAGAGCATCGATGGCGCCGTAGTTCATCACTTCGTGGTAGCCTCCACCGTACAAATTCTTCTGCAGTCTGTTGCTAGCTGGGGCAATCCTGTAACCGGAAGCAAGTGGGGCTTTAGACGAGCCGAATGCCAGCTCCCCGTGTGTGGGTTGATACGGGTTCGGCTGTTGCACAGGTTGACCTGCGCTGCCCTGTGGAGGTGGCTGGACTGGTTGCCCTCCTGCGGCCTGCAATGGGGGCTGAACTGGATGACCTCCAGCTCCTTGTGGAGGAGGTTGGAAGGCTTGGCTTCCAACGCTCTGTGGAGGAGGCTAGGCTGGCTGGCTCCGCAATGGCGGCTGAGAACTGGACTCACCCATCTCTACGGTGCCTCCATGAAAGGGTGTTCGATTGAACACTTGCTCCATGCCCGGGCCGAAGACAGCCACCATCATCTGTTTGAACGAACCCAGGAAAGCTCTATGATGCCTGCTTAGGATGTGATCCGCGGCATCTCGAAACGCTTGCATGCATTCCTCCCTCTCCTGCTGGGTTGTAGCATCGCTCTCTCCAGGCAATAGAACCCTAGGCATCTCATTCTTGAGGTATGGGACGCCACTCATGTTCTTTTTAAATGACAGCAAGCACTTTTGTTGGAACTGACCAGCAGCATCCTTTAGCTGTTGCTGCTGTTCCGGAGAGAGATCCTCTATGTTGACATCCATAACGTCGCCGATGTCAGGCATCTTGATTTTCGGCTATGGTCCCACTGGGCGTGCCAAAAAGTGTGTTGACGTAAAATCTGCACCTCACGCCAAGCACACAGCAAGCCGAAAAAGCTAGCTTCACACACGAAGAGAACACAAGACGTGCCAGTCAATTTTCCCTGAAAATTAACAAAAGACAAAGTAGTTAAATTCCAAAGCATGGAACTTGCCGGGTGGTACCAGACAATTCCATATTTACGGCTAGAAAGCCAAGTGAGATGACATATAGCTATAAAGAGCTATCTACCAGCAGACTAGAAACCATTTGGGAGCTTTAAAGTGCAAAAAGTAGCACAGCCGAATAGATGACATAAGCATGACGACAGATCGGTCTTTATTTGGATAAAGATGCACATGCGCAAGGCCATGACCGATCCTCGCAGCAAACAACATTAAATAATAAATGAAGTAAAAGCACGAGCATAAATATGTAATAAACAAGCATGCATAGATCCAAAGCACTAGTCTACCGCATGTCTAGGTACTTTAAAACCCGTCAAGCATGATACCAAACAAATCTATCCACCGCATGATACAACTTGTTTGAGATCATACCACCTTCCACAAATAGATCTATCCACCGCATGATACAATCTGAATATGGAAAGCTAAAAGCATACAATATTTAAAGCATAAATTATGAGCGCGTTTTACTCGTGAAAGCATAACCGAACACGGCTGAACAGCCGATTCGGGGTCCATGAAGAAGGAACGAACATTACCAAACAAGATAAATCTATCAGATTGGATGGAAATCTAATCCACCGTATGACTAGCTCCAAAACAACCCAAAAACCTGCATCTACCGCTTGATACCTAGTTCTTTCAAGATTTATACAAGATTTGGTAAGCTTGAACCCGCAACACGTGGCAACCTAGATCGATTCGGTTTCGGCTATCAGGGAGCATGTGATCCACGTGCTACTTAAGCCAAGGATATGAACTCGATTCGCATAAGGATCATCAAAAAGATAAAGCCGATCCAAACCCATCTAGATTGGGCAAAGAAGTGTTACATGAATTTAAACATAAAGCATAAACTCAAAGCAACACGGGGTAACTTAATGAATCTATTGAATCTTGCCAAAATTCAATAGAGCCGATAACTAGCTTCAAGCTAGATCTTTGCCTACCGCATGGCTCATGACCTAACAAGAAACCCTCTTGAACCAAGCTTGAATCTACCGCATGACACTAAGCATGGTAACAAGACTACTTGCATCAGATCTAAATCCACCGCATGATACTAGACATGACACAAGGTTGCCGGTACTCACGGAGGTCGACGGATCGATGAACCCTCTCGAAGAACTCGACGACACGACAAGGGACTCAAAGGTTTGGCGTAAGGCCGGTTTGTATTGAGAATGTTTCGAATGTCTGTTACATACAATCAGGGTTCATATTTATACCCTGCTAAGCATGACCTTGAATGGATTCGATACCTGATTTATCTCTAAATGCGATCGCTTATCCATCCACTCGTCCCTTCCATTCGGGCCACGTCACCACGCAATCCCGCAAAATCAGCACAACAGTTTCCTTGCCGCACGGAAGCAAATTGCCGACTGCAGACTCTTCTGCCGAATTCATCTGAAGAAACCTTCCTTCCGCCGGACGGATTTCTCACGGAGTTGGACCCACAAGTCAGACTCCTTACCAAATTTTGGTGTTAACAGGTAAAGATGTACAACCTCTGCAGAGTGTAAAACTAATCGATTAGCCATGCTCACGATCAAGAGCGGCCTGGACCCTCACATGATAACTAAACTTGAAGATGAACTTAAATCATGCTCTCTGGTTATGCTGCCATTTGCTTATAGCGTACCTCTTATCTTATGCTTAATGTGGGTTGGTATAAACTTAAACTATTAGTAATCAGGTGCTAATAAAATTTGACCAACTAAAAGTGCTAAATTCTTATAGCCCAGTCCACTATAAAGCCTTTGCATTCATATCCTTCCTCACACTTGCTGAGTACGAAAGTGCTCACCCTTGCTATAAACAATGTTGCTCAGAAAGAGGAAGCTGCTATGAAGATGTTGCTGGAGCTAGGCGTACGCAACCCCCAGTCGACTGCTTGTGAAGTTTGGAGCCTTCGTTTCCAGGATTAAGCGTAAATCTCTGATAATCTTCCTTTTTCTTACGTGATACTATTTCTGTATTCACTTTTATGTCACATATAGGTATGCACTTGGTTTCCTTTGGAAAATCAGGTGTGACATCCAGCTTCCGCGATTTCTTGATTCCAGACTTCTGCGATTTCCTGATTCCAGACCTCCGCAGGAATTGCATACCCTGAAACAGTTCGAAAGTTCGAATATAAGGGCCTTGTTCGGCCTTTATTTCCATGCCAAAACAACTGAAACTCATTGGGACTCTTTATTCCACCCTTTTCATAAATATGAACCATTTTCCTACAGCTGTTTCGCGAACCTGTTTCATGTATTTCGGTAACCTGACATTTCGAGGGTGACAGGGTTTTACCGAGCTCCCCAACAGTCTGCAAGTCGGAGATGATGGCCCGTGTGAAGAACATCTTCGGCGGGCGGATCCGCAAGCGGTATGTCGTCGACCTTGATATGCATCCAAGTAAGGTCTTTGAAAGGTTACTTCTTTTGTCTTAGATCTGATTAAGTTGCTACGTCATGTGTTTTCAGCACCACGAGGGCATCTACTGGTGCCCGGCACCACTGCGCAATGAGGACCAGCGCAGTTGCAAGGTCTGCGATGCTGCGGACGTACAGGCGGCACCGACGCCTCCCTTCGACGAGTACGTCTCCGACTCGATGGTGGCAGGTACAGAGACAATACCCCTCTACTTCTCGGGAGTGGGGTGACGAGTGGAACTGATCACTGGGAAAAGTTCCGCTCTCAGACTTAAAAAGATGAGTCCTTTCGCCAAAAGGTAAAATTGCGAGTTATCTCATATTTCTCTTTTTACATTTTTTTGAGAATTACACAGTGCAACGCAGACGCTCACAAAACGCATGCACACTCACCCCTATGAATACACGTACGCAAACCCTACCCGTATGAGCACATCCGAAGGACCGAGCACCGGCAGATCTGGAGATTCTTGAAGTCACCAATGGTGGCTCGTCGTCGACGGGAACGTCGCTTACCACTTAACGCATAATTTAATTTTACTTTGATTTTACCCGATGCATATTTGAATTTTCCATTCTTGCATTTGCATGCTAGAATTCTTTCTGGCGGTGAGGCTGATCAGAGGCGCTAGATCATGTCCCTGCACACAGAGGCTCCTAAGTCCTAATCCCAGAGGGAAAAAAATGTGTGCAGGAGTGTTGCAACAATCTGCATTATGGCCGAAGACCTGTTTCCTTGTACTTCTGTGCTTTAACTTGGTCAGGTGAAAAGTTACTACTCCTGTGGCCCTCTTCTTTGATCTCATGGATCTTGGTTGCCTGGCTGCTGCTTGCATGATTGCTGACCTGTACCACAACCCACCACGTTGATACTGCAGAGTCTGCAAACAACTGAATTCTCCACTAGCCTTCAAAATCGTTCCGCCTAGGGCAGCGGAGCTCTGCCAGCCGCCCCAAGAATGCTACTTTTTCATATTTTCGGCAAAACTCTTTTCAAGCATGCTTATCGTATCTTGAATTTCAATTTTAATCTCAGCATTGTTCTTCTTCAGCTCGACAGGCTTCTCTGCTTCGGTCAGCAATCGAAGGCTTTGATCACGAGCGCGTCCCACCCTTTCTTCAATTTCCCTTCTCCTAGTTTCCTTTTCCCATTCATTACATTCCTGTCGGCCAGCGTCATTGCGTTCAAGAAGTAAGGCAAACTGATCTCGAATTTCCTTGTCAATTACAGCGTTGTTCTTCTCCTGCTCAGCTCGCCTTTCTACTGCCGTCAAGAGCCGATGCCTTTGTCGACAAATGTGTACCGCCTTTTCCTCAATTTCCCTTTTCCTGTTCTTAGCTTCATTTTTCCATCCTTGAAATTCCTTTTCAACAATGGCCTTAACCACAGGTCGTATCCCACTTCCACCCCTGCCGAGAACCTCTCGCTCCTTGCCAACTACCCAGAGGGTGATTTTGTTGGGGTGCTCCGCGGCTTCTTTTCTCACAGCATCAATTGCCTCACTGATTCCCGGACTGTCACTTTTGTAATTCTCAGAGCATCGGAACACGACCTTCTCAAGACTGGGGAGATGCATGATGCCCATGGAGTAGTCTTGCCTTGCTGAGCCACCGGTGTAGAACTTGAACTCAAGGTGTTTCAGCTTCGGCATCGCTCCTTCCTTGAAGGTGATCACCCGTGGGAGGCGGCAGTCAACGTAGAACGTCTCCAGCTTTGAGAATCTTCCACCAGTGGCAGTGATGGCAACCGGCTTCTTCGGTGGGAGGACCTCGATCCGTAGAGCCATAGCCCGCAGGTTGGGCATCTGCTTCAGAAACTGCAGGTCGTCCTCCCCTAGTTTGCAGCATGGTTTCTTTTATCGGCCGAAAATCACCGATATTTCCGAAATTTCCCATATATCCGTAGGGTCCGATAAAATTAGATATCTGTTAAAATTTTCCTATTTTTCCTACTTTACACAGACGACTCAAATTCAGCCACACAATAATCTCGTACTCATAATGTTTTATTCTTAATTTTATTTATGAACAAGTGATGTTTAATAGTTTATGAATAGTTTCAAGTCAAATTCTACAAAATTTTTTAAAATTTATTTGAATTATTTTGAATTTGGTCCGATATTTCCGATATATCTTGCTTTTCCTCTTTATCCTTGATCTCCGATAAATTTTTGTTTCCGATAAAAAAAACTATGGTTTGCAGAGGCTGATATTTAAGGAGGAGACATATCTCAAGTCTTGTTTGATCCACCGTGGGACATTCAGGTGTCTCCCGTCAACTCTAAGCAGCGGAACTTGTACAGGTTCTTCACACCTCGCGTCGAAAGGATGAAAGAACACCATCGACAGGGCAGCCCTCCAATTTGCTCCGGAAGAGGAGATGACCCAGTCTGGGCTGACAGCTTCTGGCAACCTCACCATTGTACCATGATGCGGTTCACCAACATGCACATTTATTGAGTTTTGAACTTCCCAGGGTAGCTCTCTGACCTTGGTGCCTCTTACGTCCAGGGTCCTCAGATGCCGCAGTTTGACGATTTCCTTAGGCAACTCTCTCACCAGTGTCTCGCTTATATCCAGAGTCTCCAAACTCTCAAGGTCCCCAGTTTCTGTCGGCAGTTTACTAATCCGTGTACCTGCGACGTGCAGGGACACCAGATTCTGCAATGGCCTTTTCAATCCTTGAAATTCCTTTTCAACGACGGATCTGCAGTTTGGCATGCGAGTAGTTGCCCGAGGTTCCATCGTGGTAAGCAATAAAGTTATCTTCCTTTGCTTCGCACATGAGGAAGGCTCGCATGATCGGGTGAACTGCGTGCATCCACCTGTCCCGCTCCAACAGATTCCTAGAGACGAGCTCCTCAAGGTAAGAATCTGCTACTTCAACTTGCGAAACAAATCCTTCAGCGATCCATTTTCTCACCATGCATCCCCTATCAATCACGTACCCCAGAGGATATACAGCACAATACAACAAGCATGTCCTCAACTGAGCGGGGAGGTCGTCGAAACCATGGCATAGACTCTGGACCATTGGCTTCAATGCTGGAGTACTTAGGAACCCATCACCCAGAACATGGTTTGCCCATGGTTCCCATTCCCCATCACCACCACCTTTCTGCCAATCTGCCCATGCTGACGACAAACAAATTACTGCTAGCGGACAACTATGAAATGGTGGCAAGCCACACATATCCGTAATCTCAGTGGACATCCCTATTGCAGTGGCTCCCTCGACAGATTGGCTCAGCCTCATGGCTGATAGTCTTTCAGCGTCCTCAAGATAAAACTCCAGTTTGTACTCACATGCATCTTGTTCTTCGGTTTTACATTTCCAAACTATACTATCCATACGGGTCGTCATGATTAGTTTGCATCCTAGATTGTTTTTGGGAAGAGCCTTACGGATGACTTCCCATTCTTCCCAGTGCCAAATGTCATCAATTATGACCAGGAACCTAAAAAATAAACAAAACGAAAGAAACATTACACTCCCTGAGTATGGTTTCACCATCAAATCGATGGAGGAAGAAGAGAGGCTTCAACATCTTGAAGGGAGGTTGACACCAAATGTCGACTCCGACGATGACGCACCTCAAACACTGGGTTTTTATTCGGATATTTATCCCTCATTGGAAAACCTAGGGTGGAGGCAATTTTCCGATGGAGTTCCGGTGCACACACAAACAGTATTCGTCATGGAGATGTTGATGACCATGAAGCCCATCATGAACAAGATATATATTAATATTGGAGAGGAGGTTCCGTGTATTTCATTCCGTCTTTCTAGACTAAGAGAAAATCATCTCCTATCAAGACATTAGAAGCTTACTAGGTTTCATGGGAAGTACTTCGGAATTTGTTGGAGTGCAAGGACGTGGGATAGAGAAATTTTGGAAGAAGCTTTCAAAGGAGAAAAAATGTAAATATGAGGATATTTCACTAATGTATGAGCAAGAGGATTCTCGAAAAGATGAGGGAGACTAAAATCACTGATATAGAATTAAATTGGCTTTATGTGGGGTTGGTGAAGAAGGAAGTTATTGATCCAAGCGACACTATGATTCATCGATGGACTTGTGAAGCGGTCTTTGGGTCTTTGCTGAGATATTGGTTTGGGTGGCAACCTCACTACGATAGCAGTTGCATTAAAGCCAAATATTGAGGGAAACGTGGAATTTCTCATGAGAGGAACCTCATTTGGAATTGAATCATTGCCGATCTGCGGCTGAAATTTTTTGGAAAAGGCAAAGAAAATTGGTTGGATGAAGGAGTATTTGTCCCGGCAAGGAAACATAAAAGAGGAAAGCATGTTGGAGAAGCATCGGCCTCGACATCCCATGTTGGGGAAGAAGGGGAATCTCAAAACGCACCAAGGGTCAGGTACCTCCCAAAGGATGGGGTCAACAATATGGAGGCGTTCCAATGCAAGCATGGGGGTTCGGGGCGACCATGCCACGACCATCCATGCCTCCACCACCTTCGTACTATCACCCCGGATATATGCCTTTAGCTTTTTAGTGGACTGTGCCTAACCCTGTGTTTAGAGCTACATTTCACTGGTAGGGTGAGGGTTTTTAGACCCGGTTGGTAGAGGCCTTAGGTCTTTCCAGTCCAACCGAGACTAATGTTGAGAGACAAAAGACTCCAACTTTAGTCCCAGGCGAGCACCTGGGACTAAAGGTGGCCTATAGTCTCGGTTGGTAATACCAACCGAGACTAAATGATTTTTAGGAAAACAAAAAAAGCCCAGCAAAAGCTAGAATCTTCTGCCAGCTCCAGCTCCGTCGGCTTCGACTCCAACTCCAGCAAGTTCAATTTCACTACACCATTCACAACAATAAAAAAATTCCCATAAATTTTGGGTTACCGGGAGACCATGTCGGAGTTCCAGGAATTTCACTACACTAGCATAAACATAATTTTCCCCACAAGACGGAATTACTGACGTTATAGATTACGGGATTACTACTAGATTCGCAGATGTAGCGGAACCGTCTCAATGTAAATGAATGCGTTGAGGGTATAGGTAGTGCAGTTGCTCACGTCTGCTTATTCCTTCATGTGTGGTTCGTCCTTGTGCTCCAAACGCAGCACCCCCAAGGTATCCACATGTGTGGTTCGTAGATGCATATACTAGCACCTCATGAATGATCACAAAACGGAGGACATAGATGGAGGAGGGGCTATAGGACAATCACAAGTGATTAGGTTTTCACCTCCCTCCACCTCTGTATATATATATAGGGTTTGCTAATGGGCCTTTCGATATTTGTGGTCCATTAAGACTCCAGTACCCTAAAGGATCAAATCCATCAAAACCCATTAGCATGGATCTGATTCGATTGGCTCTGCGGCATATATCCAACAAAATCAAGATCAAGGTATCTTCCATTGTGATGCGTACTCATTCATGGTTAAGTTATTTGTGAATCTGATTTCTTGCGATTATAGTGCCTCTTTTTATGATCTCACCCTCTCCTAATTTTGACTATACTTCAATAATCTATTCTTAAGATAGATTTCTCAGGGTGTTTTTGTAGACATAGTGGATATGAAGAAAGGGGGCATCATGAAAGGATGCCATCCCGAGTATGGTGGGTGCTTTCGAGGGTTTGACCAAAGGTCATGATGGTAATCTCTATGCTCTCTCTTGACACCTCTAGTGTTTAGTAGATTTGATTCAAAATCAATCTCTCAAAAGAAAGTGTTTTTGCTTATTAGATTGATTATTGTTTTACGTGTTCTACGGATTGATAAACGTCGAGGGGATACCTCGAGGGAAAAGATAGGATGATCTGTGCGCTTGTGGTTCAAACTTGTTTTTAACATTCTTGTGGTTCGAACTTGACATGCTATTGAGCCCTAGACAGAGATTACAGTGTCCAGACTCCACAGCAGTACCGGTAGGCCATGACAACCACATTGGCGGCGTTGTGCCATACTGCCATCCGAAGGTGGAGCAGAGAATGAGCAGCTGATCAGTGGCACCGGCAGGCAACGCGCAAATGTAGCGGTCTGGCGAGGATAAAGGCTAGGAGCGTTCTCCCGATGAAACTCCTCACCCAATTGTGGTTTTGGATGCGTATTCGTACTTTGGACTAGTGGCGAATCCAGGATTTTAAGATGGGGTGGGCCAAGAGCTAATTTTTTTCCTCCGTCGACGGTAGCTACTTTGGTTGCACAAGTAAAATCGGACTTTGTGCGAGTTTAAGTATGTTATACCTCTGGTTTCATAGTCAGAGCATCAAATTTGATTTTTTGTGATAGTTGAGGAGGATAAACCAGACTTTTTGAAAGTAAGATCAAATGTTCGTGACTCTTGGGCTGGATCTTAGGGTGGCCGTGGCCCAGTGAGACCACCCTCTAGATACGCCACTGCTTTGGTGGCTGAGCCGATTCGATTTCTCACGAAAGAAATTGTTTCCCTCTCTTTCTTAAATAACTATGTACTCACTTGATCAATTTGCCCAGGCTGTGTGCATCTTGTTATACAGAAGATGGAACTGCTTAGGACATTATATCCACTCGATATAATGCTCTTGAAATTAATAAAAGTTCCGTTATAGACAATGATCAATTTGCTAACATGACATCTTATTTAATGCTATGAAACTATGTAACAAATAGAGAATGGATTGCACAAAAAACAAATAGTGAATGGAGACGACGTACCTCTTTTCAAAGAGGAAAGTTGATATGCCTTTGATTAAATCATTTTTCTCGCCACTGCTAGGACAAAGAAAATTATAGGAAATCTGAATTGGTCAATAATGGCACATGGAACATATAAATGCTAAATTTTAGGGATTTATTATGAAGTTCAAATTTTCTTTTGCATTCTCAAAAGAATAATGCAAATATGTGCAGACGCATTCACGCAGGTTTTGGAACTTTTTAAGATGTGCATATCATATTTCTCATTAAGGAAGAAAATAACTCAGAACCGATTTCCCAACATAGTATGATTTGTACAAAATAGTAGAATAAAACACACGGAGTATTTAGGAACACAATCAGCAACCAAGTAGAGTGCTTGGCATTATATTTGGCAAAAGAAAAAAAAGAAAGTGGATTGAGATAATAGCACACACGGAGTATGATTTGTTCAAAATAGTATAATAGCACACACGGTGTAGAACACAATCAGGAATTGAATGAAGTAGAATGAGATTGGCCGGAGAGGTGATCGTAGTACCTGTTTTCTGTGATGGAAATTGCAGCCTGTTCGGTTGGCTGGTGGCTGATGGCTAGTCTTTGGTTTGTTTTGAGAGAAGAATCTTCTTGGCTGGTTGCGGCTGGTTCTTGGTGGCTGATTCGTTCGAGAGAAAATCTTTTGGCTGGTGGTGAGGATGCTACCCAGAATATCCATCATGTTAGGATTTGGGTGCACAGACACGAAAGCCCCGCACTGGAACTGATCCCTTATTGTGCGATACACCAGGTCCGCAAGAGTTGTTTTGCCCACCCCTGCAGAACCAACAATCCATACCATTTCGTGCTTCTGCAGCAATTCGATGACCTCGTCCACCTTTTCATCCATGCCCACGAGCTCCGAGGGATCCTTGTGGAGGAAGTGAGCTCGAGGATCGGTGGTCGGCTTGCTACGGTTGCAGATAATGGTGTCGCCAATCTTCTGCATCTCGCCGCACCGCTGCGATACACCTTTGACCCTCTCCATGAATTCCTTGAAAGGGCTGACCGTTCCTCCCCGCTGGATGAAGCTGCCGGCGCCGTCGTCACGCTCCAAACCATCGGTGAAGCTGTCGATGCCGTCCTCCATGTCGTATGACAGCTCCCGGGCCTCCGTCATCCATTCCTTGCATGCCACATCAAGATCCGACCTCCCCCGTAGCTTGCCCAGGAGATCGTGGACGGGCTCGAGATCGGAATTGAGAGACTCGATGTCTCGCCGGGTTCCGTCCTGAAGCTTGTACTCATCACCCAGCAAAGCGGTGAGCTTCTTCAGGACCGGGCCCATGGCTCCGGTCGCGGCGGTCACGGCAAACCGCTCCTCCATCTCTCTCACACCCTCTCTACGCTCGAGCTGTCGTCCATGGCAGGAGTAGGCCTTCTGTTGTGTAGTGGAGAACTCTTTGGAGTCCAGCCCTTTTTTTAATTGTGCGGGCCAATGATGGGCATCATAATTGATGCCGGGTTGGTGGCTGGTGAAAATTTCTTGTGAAGGTAAAGTACTGCTAACTGATGGCTGATAATCCAGACGAACAAGGTTACGCCTGCTCGTAATTAAACTAGATGGAAGCTGCTTTAGCTAAAGGAAAGAGGATGGGAAGTTGCTGTTTGGTTGGCTTTTTGCTTTGTTTTGGAAGCAAAATTAATTTGAGAAGCTCAACTAACATGCCGGAGCCCTTGTACGCTCACAATATTCTTACCTGCTGACTGCTGTAACACTGGCCAGATTGCAGAGGTGTTTCCTACTAATCCATCACATTTCGCTCAAAGCCTCCCACACCAAATCCATCGATACTTAATCCCTCAAGGTCACGTTTAACTTTCGGAGGGTCTATACTCTATAGCTCTCACTAGTGAAATGAAATCTCCTCACACAAATTTACGGACTATTATTGGATGTCACAAGTGGTTCAGAGATCAGATTGTGAGCCAGCAGCATTTTATTCATTCTTCCGAAATAATACAGTGACATGACGACATAAAAAATTAGACTTTTTGGATCGTAAAGGCAGCGGATCGATCAAAGGTACGGTAGTGGCCGGCAGGTCACGCAGCGGCAGCTGATTCGTTTCATCTAATTGATGCTGCGGCTCCACCGGTCTGCCTTTTTTTAGTGCGATCCAGCAGGAAAGAAATGATTCGGTTCATGCATGGCAACACTAGCGAGAGGCTGCTGATTCGATTTGTCTAATCGATTGATGTTGCACACTACGGGAGCTAGTGGCTTCCCCGAGTGCCAGCCAGGAAGAACCTCGGGGAAGGCCCGAGAAGAGCCTCCCACTAATCCTCTAACGGGAAAGGCCCTTTCCGCGAGTGCTGAAAATTGCGCACTCAGGGAAGTGTCACACCTGTTTTTCCGAAAAAAACCAAATGGGTCTCATATGTGTGTTAGGATCAGAATTTCACACATATGGTAGTCAAATAAGTGTAATATCACAAGACATTGCTCAAAATGTAAAAAAAAAAGTTTATTAACTTTATTACGCTCACGAGGGTGGACAGGAGGGTCTTTACACAAACAACGGTAACTATGACGATGTGACTCCATCTTCATCTTCCACACGCATCCGACTAGTGGATCTCATGCCTCGGAACTCCTCGTAGCCTCCGAAGTACTCTGCTCCGGGGTTCTTCTCTCGAACATCATTATGCAAGGATGAGTACACTTATGGTTGATACTCGGTAATGCCACGAAATAACCGAAAAGCAATATTAAATCCATCCTTAATTTCATTAATCATGTGAGGGTCCGGGTCACTCTTGACGGTGAGCACGGCTGATTGATCGGTTTTACACTCTGCGAGAGGTTGTACACTTTCACCACATTTCCCGTAAAAGTTCCGAAGAACTTTGAACCCAACCACACTTCCGAGGTGTGATTGCATAGGGACGCTACAAAGTCTTTACAAAGATATGGAAAAGAACCAACAACCCACGACGATTCTGACTCGAGCGGATCATAACCCTCCCTGGTGGTCAACACCTTAGAAAAGGCTGCTACCCCAAAAAGACCGGGCTATGTCCCTGCCACCCGGAGCCTCTTGTGTACCTTTTGGATAAGGTCGGTAGTACAATTGCACAACTAATTAATTGGCTAAGCCGAGCCATGTGGATTGTGGTTGCCTTGTCTTTCCGGGTGGTTCTCCATGTTTCGATTAATTTATAGTATTCTTGTAAAGGATTGGTAGAAGCTCGTCGGGGTGGGCACCACGGCTAGCGGCACACGGCGGCGGCCTACGGTGACGCAAAATGTGCACCTAGCGCCAAGCACACGGCAAGCCGAACAAGGCGGCTTCACACGCGCAAAGAATCACGAGACGTGCCGGTCAATTTTCCCACGAAAATTAACAAAAGTTAAAGTAGTTAAATACCAAAGCTTGGAACTTGCTCGGGTGGTACCGGGCAGTTCCATATTTACGGCCGAGGAAGCCAGGTAAGATGGTATATAGCTATAAAAAGCTATCTACGAACAAACTGACACCATTCAGGAGGTTAGGTAAGGAAAAAATAACATAGCCGGATGAATGACGTAAGCATGACGGCAATCGGTCTTTGTTTGGGCAAAGATGCACGTGCTCAAGATCGCGACCGATTCCCATGGTAAACAACATTAAATAAATAAATAAAGTAAAGCACGAGCATAAACATGTAATAAACAAGCATGCATAGATCCAAAGCACTAGTCTACCGCATGTCTAGGTACTTTAAAACCCGTCGGGTACGATGCCAAAACAAATCTATCCACCGCATGATACAACTTGCATGGGGATCGCACCACTTTCCACAAATAGATCTATCCACCGCATGATACGATCTAAATATGGAAAGCTAAAAGCATACATTATTTAAAGCATAGACTACGCACGTGTTCTACTCATGAGAAACATAACCGAATGCGGTGAACGACCAATTCGGGGTCCATGAAGAAGGAACGAACATTACCAAATGAGATAAATCTATCGGATTGGTTTGAAAATCTAATCCACCGGATGACTAGCTTCAAAGCAACCCAAAAACCTGCATCTACCGCGTGATACTCGGTTCTTTCAAGATTTATACAAACATTGGCAAGCTTGAACCCGCAACACGTAACAACCTAGATCGATTCGGTTTCGGCTATCGGAGAGCACGTGATCCACATGTTAAAAATAGCCAAAGGGTCGAACTTGACTCGCATAAGGATCATCAAAGGGTAAAAAGCCGATCCAAACCCATCTAGATTGGGCCAAAAGTGTTACATGAATTTAAATATAAAGCAAAAACTCAAAGCAACACGGGGTAACTTAATGAATCTATTGGATCTTGCCAAAATCCAATAGAGCCGATAACTAGCTTCGAGCTAGATCTTAGCCTACCGCATGGCTCATGACCTAACAAGAAACCCTCTTGAACCAAGCTTGAATCTACCGCATGACACTAAGCCATGGTAACAAGACTACTTGCATCAGATCTAAATCCACCGCATGATACTAGATATGATACAAGGTTGCCGGTACTCACGGAGGTCGACGGATCGATGAACCCTCTCGAAGAACTCGACGACACGACAAATGGACTCTAAAAGTTTGGCGTAAAGCCGGTTTGTATTGAGAATGATTACGTCTGTTACATACAACCAGGCTCATATTTATACCCTGTTGAGCACAACCTCGAATGGATTCGATACCTAATTTTATCTCTAAGCTTGATCGCTTATCCATCCATTCGTCCTTCCTGCTTGAGCGACGTCACCATTCAATCCCACAAAATCAGCTCAACTGTTCCCATGCCGAAAGGAAGCAGATAGCCGACCGCGGATCCCTCTGCCGAATGCATCTGAGGAAACCTTCCTTCCGCCATACGGACTCCTCACCGAGCTGGACCCACAAGTCACACTCTTTACCAAATTTTTGTGTTAACACATGCCCCTTCAATTGCGGGATAAAAGTGATGTTATTCGGAATTGACTCCGACCACCAACGTCTTCAAATCGAATCTGTTCAACTTTTGTTTTTTCTTTTCGCAATCCGCCGGAGTCTTCGTCTAGATCCAAACCCTAGATCCCCTTGTTACGAGCTCGAATCCCCAATGGCGGCTCAAAATCCGTTTGCTCGGGTAAATTCCTCTACCATAAACTTCATTCGGCATTTAGGTTTTCAATTTTGTACCGAGATTTTTTTTTCCCTTCCTGCCGGGAGCCATCCACCGAGCTTTTGATTCGCACCGAGGCCAATTCAAGATCCTACTACCTTGGTCCGTGGGAAATTCGATCCTCGAGATTTCATCGCGGCCGAATCTCAAAGGATCCCCTTCAAAGTGGCTCTGTCCCCACCTCCTCGATGGCGGGATGCTTTCAAGAAGCGGCCCTTGCCCCAATCGCGAGGTGGAAAAATTGGTACCGGAGAGTTCTTGCAGACAAGAGTGCCAGTACCCAGAATTGGGATACCCTCCGCATTGCTCAGTGCCTGGAGTTATCTTTGGCTGAGACCCCCAAGAATGAAGACCTCTTGATAGCAGCTTGCCACTTCTGGTCAAACGGTGTCAACGCCTTCCTCTTTGGCCACGGCCCGATGTCTCCAACTTTGGCCGATGTGTATATGATCACCGGCCTTGACATTACGGGAACCGTTCACCCCTGGGATTTTAGATGCTCCTCAAGACAAACAGGGGTGAAACCAGGGAGCGGATACAAAAACTATATCCTGAAGCACATGAAGGATGGCCCCCTTGGTGAAATCGAATACAGGGCATTTCTGAACATGTGGCTATGCAGGTTCATCTTCTGTGGTAAAGCCAATGAGCCTACCCTGAACCACATTGCCATGGCTTCATATCTAGTCGAGGGCAAGTGCTTCCCTCTTGGAAAATACCTCCTAGGCAATGTGTACCATATGCTTCATCAGACTGTCACCCAGATGTACACCAGCCAGAGGATAGCATGTGTCAACGGTCCCTGGTGGTTTGTTCAAATGTGGTTGCAGTTGCACATGCATCAGATTGTTGGTGTTGACTTGAACACCCGGCTCTTCCCTTCATCCAATCATCATGAAGGGGAACCTCAAGCCACCAGAGGATGCCAGACTCATGGAGAAGCTGCTTCAACTGTCCTCATTCATCAGAATATCAGTCAGCTTTTCGAGCTTTTCTTCAAAGGATTCAAAATCCTCTCTGGCTCCCCTACTTGGATAATGACAATTTGACTCTCCCTTGTGAGTTCTATTTTGAGACCGAACGCCAAGATGGAAGATTCCTGGAGATCTTCAATATCATTATCCACCCATGCATCTGTAGGCCAAATTCGGTGGAGGAAGGCTGATCTACAACACTTATGAATATTATCGGCCCAACATTATGGCCGGGCAACTAGGATGTGGCCAGATGCCCCCAAGACTGTTTTTGCATGAATTCCTCAAGGCCAGAGAGGAAATCAACGAACTCACTCAAACTAGCAGAGTTTTTCAATATGCATGCAGTCCTGCTGTTTACACCTGGCCGTTCATCCCCACAACAATAGCTCACCCCACCTTCAACTCCTGGTGGCAAGAATTCCATGATCACATCTTCAGTGAGCCTGTACACTTGTTTTGTACAGAGTTGATGCCTGACTTCCAGCCAACTTCAGAGGTAACATGATTAGCTCTTAAATCAGACATTCACTCTCAATCGTGATTCTGATTTTATTTCTGTTGCTCTCGAACACCATGCCTGCCCCTGCGGCCGGGGATATCACCTACAATGCGGATAGGCCCAATCTCGGCATTGGGATTCGAACACCAACCCCGGCCCGGCTAATGGCTAGGTATGCCACAATGAGACCCAACTCCGTCCGGCCCGGGGCTTCGACGGGGAGGCAAGGATTATCTCCGATTGCTCCTCCGAATGCCAAGAGGAGAAGAAGCTGTCAAGAAAATCCTTGTTGAGGTAAAATTTCCTCCTTTCTCGATCACGGGATTACTTTGTCTCTCGATGAATCATACCTTGTGCATTTTCGGACCGAAACCAAGCAATCCTCGGCCTCGGAACCTCGCCAATGCCCCATCCTTTGGTATGACCTTTCTTGTCCCTTTTCTTGAGGATGAACACGGCATTTATTTTTACTTTGTCATTTGCGAAGAAACAATGGAAGAACAACTTGTGGACGTCCCGGTGTCTCGGCAAGCAAGTCCACCCAAGGTTGAGTCACTGTCCCGGTGGAAATCTCATCTTCATCGGGAACCCAATCACCCCTGTTCAAGCGGGGAGCACCAAGCTCGCCGAGAGATGAGCTTCCCAATCCAACCGAGCCATCAAGTCCCCCAAGGGTCTAATCACCCACTGGTCATGCGGAGACAACCCCGGCGAGAGGTGAACCCGGCTCCTCTTCGGACCGAAGCTCCGAGTTGCCGGGAGCGCATCAACGCCTTCTCACATAGGAGCTTCAGCTCTGCCTGGAACACCTCCTTCACCAGTGGCTGCCCCTGAGCAAAATCCTGCCCCGGTTCAGGAAACCAGACATGAGGTACTTATTTGCACTTAAACCTGCTACCTTTTACTTCCAACACTCCTGACTCGGCAATATTTTTTTCTTAGGATCAGGCCCCATCATCATCAAGTCCATCAATGGGGAACAATCCAGTTGCCGAGGCAAGGGATGGAGCACCTCAAACTCTGTCAGAGGAAGTGCTAGAAAGGCTCAAGGAGATTTTTACCTCGGGTTGGGAAGAGATGCGCGAGATCGGTTCAAAGATCTCGATTACTTTGAAGAAATGCTCGAACCCATTAGCCAAGAACTCCCCGAGGACATCGGTGCCTCTCTTGCATCTATCTCCGCACGGAAATCCATTACGTGCCCATAAGACAAGCTTTGAGAAAGGTATCCTCCCGCCCATCCGAGGGGCACAATCTCGACCGAGAGCCACAAAGATACATTGGCCAATCCGCAAGCCTCTCGCGAACCGAAGATCGCCAAAAAAAGCCGCTTTAGAGGCGGAACCGAGGAGCCTGTCGGCTGAAATAGTGGCCTATGACAAGAAAATAGCCGAGCTCCCCGGAATGATAGAGAAGACCCAAGAGGAAGCAATATCGGCTATGACTAAGGTGACACAATGCGATGCGGAACTTACCACTCTGTCCGGCGCTCGGAAAGATTATCAAGAGCGGATGGAGAGTTTTCGCCAAGCAACATCAAATGTCCGTAGTGTAATTGCGAAATACTTGAACATCTAGACGCTTCAATCGATGTGCAATCGAATTGGTCGCTCCTGTAATATTTGTTCTTGCAATTTTATTTCCTTCTTCCTTTGCGCATTCCTGAATGTACTGCTGAACGACCCATTCGGCAAAGAAATGCCAACACCCGAATGGCACTTTGACTCCTCTCAGCCGAGCCAGTCAACCGAATATGACTCAGCCTAGAACTCCGAACGACCCATTGGCGGACTGGTCAAGGAAACCTTTCCACCTTCCGATTTTCTTGGGATATGCGCCACGATCCCGAGCCACGACTTGAGGCCACGATCCGTCTTGCCGGGCCTATAAATGAAACCGTAGGTGCCCCTAGCTCTCCATCGGGCCTTTAGCTCTCGAATCTTCTCCAATCTCAACTCTTCTTCTCCTTTCCGACAAAGTGCACATCCCGGAGCGGCATGGTGCGCCACCTCAGCCGACGCCGCACCTCGATGAGGCGGAGGGGAGTAGCGCCAATGCGCGCGGAGGCAATGATCGTCAATTCCTCTTCTCTCGATTCATCTTCGATCCCCGTTTGTTTTGACGATCACCCCTGTTTCGGGGTTGATTCAATGGAATCCGTCCCCTCGCGCCGGCCGGCCGGCCCTGCCGGGACGACTCCCCGCAGTCCGATGGCCACTCCCCCGTGCCTTACGGGGAACTCGACGCCCTCCGCTTCAAAGGGGAACTGGAGGTGGCCCAGCGTGAGCTGGAGGAGGTTTCCAAGAAGGCTGGCATAGCCGAGTTGGAGTGGGAGGACCAGCGCAAACAGCTGCTGGAGACTATTGACGGTACGGTCCTGACATCGCTCTTTGATCCAATCCGGCCTTTGATGCTAATCTCCCTTTTCTTGCACTTTGCGGCCGTGATGCCGAGCTCAACCGGCTCAAGATGCGCGGGTGGAGCAACCGGCCGATAAAGTGAATGCCCGCGGAGACACGCCGGCGGAGCGTCTTGCGGCGGTGGAGCACCGCGTTGATGAAGTGGCCACCCATGGCGTCCGCTTGGGCACAACCCCCGGGCCTAGGCCGCCATGGCGACGCATACCGACGTCGACTACTCCACCAGGCCGCGCGGCTTCCGGGGCGGCGCGCCGGAAGACATTGAGGAGATCGAGCTCATCCTGGAGCGCCTCGATGGCCACGACGACGCCATTGCCGAACTCACTCATCCCTAATCTGTGCTGAACAGGCTTTTTGACTAGATTGTATTAGGGATGCTTGAATATCGGCAATAAATAAAAGCCCTTTTGAATTATGTGCTTGCACTGTGATGATTTTTCCTTCATGTTTGCATCCGTGAATCTTGTTTTCCTTAAACGTATCCGGGAACTGTCTTGAGCCGAACACGCGAGAACAGATGCCCCTTGGCGCAAAATCCACGAGAAGATCCCACGAATCGGCAATCCGTGAACACTTGTTCAAACGAAAACCCTTCGCATTCGGGAAGAAAGCCCCGCCGTTTGGTATTCCAACAATGCACGCCGGCCGCTCATCACTCCCAATGCACCCCTTCGATCAATAAAATAGCCCGTCGAGATGCCCCCGCAAATCCACTCGCACACCGATCCATCACTTCTCATTTCCTCCCCCATCCTCGGAGGAGAAAACCCCAAGGCCATGGACAAAGGCAAGCAACCCCAGAGAGCGGCGCTTCGAAGAAACGCACGATTCGAGAGTGAGTTTTCCCTTGATTCACTCCTTGTTTTCCACATGATCTTGTGTTTTACCTCCTCTCTTCCTTTCCTCTTGCAGCCTTGATTTGCTTCTGAAGAAATCATCGGGGACCGAAGACGTGCTCGAGTACATCTCCTCCGATTCCTCCCTCGAAGCAGAGGACTCCACGCCTGAACAGAGGACCGGTCATCAAGCCGCGCCGCCGCGTTCGGCACCTGGAGCATGGCCTCAGGGACATCACTGCTCGTTGCCAGGCCGAACGCGAGCGTCGTATAGCTTTGGAGGCATTAGTGGGAGGTAAAATGTTTCGACCCCTTCTTGATTTTGCGCTCACATCTGGGTTTCTTGCCCCTAACATCCGCTCCTCCGCTTCAGATGTCTCTGACAGGTACAACAACACGAAAGCGGCTTGGGACGACTTGATGGAGGCCGCAAACCATGGTCACCCCCGTGCATTCCAAGTTGCCGTTACGGTGGTCTTGGAGCAAGCGAAGAGGGAAAAGCAAAGAAAAGATTGAATCATACTTTCGCTTCTTCCTCCGGGCCTTCGCTTCCCACCTCATTGTAGTCCGGATCACCAGGGTTGTTGGGTGTAAACCTGCAAGAAGCAATTGTAATGTAGTTTTGTGCTAAGGGCAATGCATCTGGGCATTGGCCGTTCCTTCGTTTGTGTATTTTTGTTACGAAGGCGGCCTCGTTCTTGAGCGCCGGCTATTTCCTGTGTCAAATGCATGTAATCCCACCGCTTGGTGATCATCGATCGATTTCAATACTAGGATAATATTTCTCCAAATATCTCCCATTTATTGCAGCGGAAAACTCCTCTCCTAGTAAAGTTTTTAATATGTATGCATTACCAGGGACGCATCTGACCATGCGAAAGGGTCCTTCCCAGTTAGGGGACCATTTGCCGAATTCGCTGTACTTGGTTCCAATCGGCAATAGCGCTTTCCAAACCAAATCCCCTTCTGCAAATTGCCTGACTTTTACCTTCTTGTTGTAATACTTGGCAACCCGCAGCTTGTTCTTCTCGATGTTTTCCGAGCCCCGAGACGGATCATGTGTAAATCCTCTAGTTCCTCCATCATTAGGCTTCGTAATCTTTGGAGCTCAAATCTTTACGTAATACGATTCTCCCGGAATGCGATTGCATCTCCCAAGGTAGAACCTCGTGATGTCCATAAACCAATTCATAAGGAGAAGTCTTTGTAGCTACATGAGGGGCCATTCGGTAAGCCCATAGTGCCTCACTGAGTACTGAATGCCACCTCTTTGGCTTCTGGTCGATCTTCTTTTGTATAAGCTTGATCATGATCTTATTAGAAGCCTCTGCCTGACCATTAGCTTGGGCATAATAGGGAGAAGAATTAAACATTTTGATTCCCATGCTTTCGGCGAATTCTGCGAACTCCGGGGACACGAATTGGGCCCCTTGATCGTTGTGATTGTTTGAGGGATCCCAAACCGATAGATGATGTGCTCCTTGACAAACTCAACCATGTTTTCCGACGTCACCTTCTTCGGTGGGATCGCCTCAACCCATTTAGTAAAATAATCGTAGCCAAAAGAACAAACTTATGCCCCTTGCTAGATGGTGGGTTAATCGGCCAATCAAGTCTATACCCCGGCCCCCCGAATGGCCATGGCTTGATAATGGGATTCAATGCCGACGTGGGGACCCTTTGAATATTTCCAAACCTCCGGCAATCTTGACATCCCTTGTAATACTCAAAGCAATCCTCTAATATCGTCGGTCAAAAGCACCCGGCTTGCCCGACAACCCATTTCATGCGGTAGGCCGATTGGTGTGCTCCACATATCCCATCATGCACTTCACTCATCATTTTCTTCACTTCTCCCGGACCCGGGCATCGTAACAACACCCCATCTAATGACTTGTAAAACAAATTGCCATCCGGAAGAACGAATTTTATGGCCTTGTACCTAAGCTTCCTAGAGACCTTTCGGGATGGATCCTTCAAATAGTCAACGATCTCTCTTCTCCAATCATCCTCTGCAAGATCCATTCCCAGTGCGCATATATCTGCAGCGAACGCTTCTTGACTCTCTTTGTAACCAGAGGCGCTCTGAGCCAACCTGTTCGCTTCTTCGTTGTGCTCCCTAGGAATATGCTGTAGAGTTACCAACAGAAAACTCTTCAAGATTTCCCTGCATTCTTCGTAGTAACTCCTCAGCGCTTCACTTTTGCACTCATATTGGCCGTTCAATTGCTTGATCACCAACTCGAATCTCCATAAACCTCAACCGAAACGGCCTCGACTTCTCTCAAATATTGAAGCCCTCGAAGTAATGCTTCGTATTCAACTTGATTATTTGTGACAAAGGGGCCGTATAAGGATGGCAAATTCAAACATCTCACCTCTAGGTGAAATCGATAGGATCCCTACTCCCCCACCTTTACCACACGATGATCCATCAAAAAACAAAGCCCACGAGTAATTTCAAGCAAATCAATTGATGGATCACGATGTTCGGTTATAAAATCGGCAATGATCCGACCTTTAATAGCTTTTGCCGATTCGAACTTTAACTCAAATTCGATAAAGCCAAGATCCATTTCCCAATCCTGCCATTCAAAATTGGCATAGATAGCATATGTTTTATTACATCAAACTTGGAGTATACAGTGCATTCGGCATTCAACAAGTAGTGTCGAAACTTTGTACACGAGTAGTACACGCACAGGCACAACTTCTCTGCAGCTCGAATACCTAGTCTCGGGATCGAGTAGTTTTCGGCTAAGATATGCTACTACCCGCTCCTTTCCTTCGAATTCTTGAATAAGGGCCGATCCAATGGTTTGGGTATCGGCCGCCACGTACAACTTGAAAGGCTTATCCGGTCGAGGAGGGACCAAAGACCGGTGGCTCCTTCATGTATTGCTTGATCTCATCAAAAGTCTTTTGTTGTTCGTCGCCCCATGTGAACCTTTGATCCTTCTTTAGCTTCAAGGCAATGGAGAGAACGACAAAACCTTCGTGACGGATTTGAAATGAATCTCCTTACGAAATTAATTTTGCCGAGCAGTGATTGCAATTCCTTGAGATTAGTTGGAGGGACAACTTCATCAATGGCCTTCATGCTTTTCTTGCCAACTTCGATCCCCCCTTCGTGGACTAAAAATCCCAAGAACTCTCCAGCTGATACCCCAAAAGCGCACTTGTTTGGATTCATCTTCAGGCCATGTTTTCGGGTGCACTCCAAGGTCCTTTTCACATCTTCCAAATGTGTGTCATGACTTAAGGATTTGATCACGACATCGTCAATGTAAATCTCAACAACTTTGCCGATCAACTCGTGAAAGATGTAGTTCATGGCTCGCCGATAAGTTGCACCGGCGTTTTTCAACCCAAATGTCATGACTATCCACTCAAACAGTCCTATATGACCAGGACATCCGAAGGCCATCTTTGATATATCTTCTACGCCATAAAAATTTGGTTGTATCCCGCATTGCCATCCATGAAACCGATAACTTTGTGCCCAACGGCGGCGTCGACCAACAAATCGGCATTAGGCATGGGGTAACCATCCATCGGAGTAGCTCGTTCAAATCCACGAAATCTATGCAGACCCTCATCTTTCCATTCTTCTTGTAAACAGGGACAATGTTAGAAATCCACTCCGCATATCTGCATGGCCGAACGAAGTTTGCATCAAGTAATCTTTCAACTTCTTTCTTCACATCGGCCAATACTTCATCCTTGTAGATTTTCCGGGGTGGTTGCTTGTATGGTTTGAAACCAGATTTGATTGGCAACCGATGCTCAACGATGGAACGATCCAGTCCAGGCATCTCCGAATAATCCCAGGCGAAGCAATCTTTATATTCCTTGAGTAGCTTGATTAATTCCTCCCTGAAGTCCGGTTGCAAGTTTGCGCTGATGAACGTCGGCCTTGGCTTATCACCGCTTCCAATGTCAACCTCTTCTAATTTATTAGCCGACATGAATCCTCGCCCCAACTTTCCATCGGTACCATCGACGGGGTTCTCCATTAAAAATTACTATAAGAGCCGACCGCTTGAATCGGCTGTTGATCGCTGCTGACAGGTTCAACAGGACCTTCTCCCCGATCTTTCCCGAGAAACGATCCAATGCCTTGATACTCCCGAATGCGGTTCCATGTTTGCAACGCTTACGGAGTCATCTCGCTTGGACCACCTCAATATCATCATCCACCCATTGGATGAGCCGTCGATGCATGGTGGATGGGACGCAGCAATTGGCATGAATCCGGTCCCATCCAAGCGATGGGCCGTAGGCTCCTTTACCTTCAATAACGAAAAAGGTCGTGAGCAAGTGTCTTGGACCCTATCATCAGATCCACGTGAGCGCACCCCTTGGTGTCTGAAGGATTCCCAGCGAAATCATTCAGTATTATGCTTGTGGGCGTCAGATCGCTAGGGCCCATGCCAAGTTTCCTGAAGGTGGTATACGACATTACGTTGACTGCCGCCCCACCGTCGACAAACATCTTGGTCAATGGCTTGCCATTGACATATCCCTTCAAGTACAGCGGCCTCATGTGTTGATTTTTGGCCGCGTTGTCGAAGACAGCTTGCTTGGCTAACACCGGTGTGCCATCGGCCCCTCAACCCGCCCATCATCCGGGGGCGCCTCTTCTGCACAATCCGATTAGCGGGAGCCATAAATTCATTCGGCGAGAAAGTATACCATGCATGCTTGGAGCCGAACGCTTTGACCCTTCGAGTTTGTCCTTTGGACGCCACATCCGCCTTGTCCGGATCCCGGCCCGCCTTAGCTCACGGTTCCTCAAGCACCGAACCCTTCGCTTCGACTCTTTCTCGGGCCGGGCGAGCACCATTGCGCCTCTCGCCGGATGTACTCGTCTTCGTCTTCCTCTTGCTCGGCCCACCTTAGATCGGCTTTGTCTTTTCCGGGATGATCAATGACTTCAATTTTTTGGCGCCGATCCTCGCTAGGATGTATCCTTCCAATTCTCTCATGGACGGATCGGCGATTGGCGATCTCCCGCCCGTACTCGAAATACCGCCGCCGCACTCGGGCGGTTCCTCGCCGTGGGCGGCTTTAATCCCTCGTTCCAACAAGGTGCTCGAAGAACGCACATCCCTAGTGCGCGTGTTCTCGCTCGCGCGTGTATTGCTCCAGGTCTCTCCTGCGTGCTTCCTCCTCAGCCCTGCGCTTCTCCTCCTTGTACTTTCGCTTCTGGTAGCGCTCCTTTTCTAGCTGGCGCTGCCATTTGTTAAGGAGGATACGCGTGGTCACCCTGGGCTTAGCTCTGGATGATTCCCCTATTTCGATGTGGCTCTTGAGAATGTGTGGGGCTTCACCATGCACCTGCTCCAAGGTCACCTGACGCTCCGGGTCTACTGCTCCACCTTGCCTTGCCCTGGCTGAGGTCAAGACTTTGACCTTGCCCTTCTCCTCAGCTGTTACCATGTTGACCGAAAAACCCACCATGTTCTGAGGGAAAGGGTGGCCATCCAGCTTCATCTTGTTATCGAATTTGAGGTGCCCTCCTGGATGGCTCTGCGGATCCTCATCCCGAAGACCGGCGAGTCATTGATGGAGTGCGAGTTCCTGTCGTGGAACCCACAGTAATATTTCTCCTTCACTCCATCGGGCCGAAGCATGGAATGCCCTTTAGGCAATCTGATTCGGCCTTCCTTTACCAAGAGCTCAAACAACTTGTCAGCTTTCGTGATGTCAAAATCGTAGGTCCCTTTGGTCTGTTTGACCCAGCGCTGATTCATAGTCAATGGCTCCTTTCCCCACATGATCTCGGCCGCAGCCACGTCTTGTTCATCATCAGAATCCTCCAACAGGTCGGCCTTGTCCAGGAACTGGTTGTAAATGTCAGCCACATCGTGCTGTTTACCAAACCTGGCATCCTTCTTGAAGCCATATGCTTGGTTGCTCATTAACGAAAGCTACGGGGACAGCTGGCCCAAGTTATCGAACTCCATGCCAAACGGCTTCTCCCGCACGGCCGGCGGCATCCGGCAACGGCCATGTCAGCCAACTGGTCATCTGGCAAGTTGAGCGAGAAGCACATGCCCTTAACTTCCCTGAACCTCTTGAGGAATTCTAAGGGCGTCTCACTATGCCTCTGCTTCAGGGTAGCGAGGTCGATGAGCTTCTTCTCTGAGCTGCCGCTGAAATAGTGGGCGTGGAACTTTCGTTCCAGCTCCTTCCAAGTGCTAACTGATTTAGGGGGCAAGGACGAAAACCACTGGAACGCCGGGCCCGTCAGTGACGCGGGGAAGTATCTGACTCTGAACGCTTCTTCCGCTGAGCACTCTCCAAGCTGCATCAGGTAGCGAGCAATGTGCTCCACCGTGCTGGTGTCGTCCTGCCCTGAGAACTTTGTGAATTCCGTCGGAGGTTTTACCCTTGGCGGAAGGATCACGTTGTAGTACCATTCCGGGAACGGCGGCGTGTAGGCAGGTCCTTGCATTTTCGGTTTGAGGCCGAACTGATTCTGCATCAACTCGGCCATCTTCCGTGCCAGGGCGTCGTCCTCCTGTGCGCCTGCAGCTGGCGTGTAACCCGGATTCGGGAAAGCGTCGATGGCTCCGTAGTTCCCCACCTCGTGGTAGCCTCCACCGTATAGATTCCTCTCGAGCCGCTGCTTGCCGGAGCAATCTGTGCCGGAAGCAAGCGGGGCCCCAGGCGAGCCGAATGCCAACTCCCCGTACGTGGGCCGGTACGGATTCGGGCCGTTGCACAGAGTTGGCCCGTGCTACCCTATGGTGGTGGCCGAACCGGTCGTCCTCCGCGGCCCGGCTGCGGCGGGGGCCGAGATGGCCGACCCCCCCGCACCTTGTGGAGGAGGCCGGAAAGCTTGACTCCCGGCGCTCCGAGGAGGAGGCCGGGCCGGGCCGGCTCGCATTGGCGGCCGAGAACCGGATTCGCCCAACTCCATGGTGCCTCCTTGGATGGGTGCCTTGCCGAATGCCTCGCTCCATGCCCGGGCCGAAGACGGCTACCATCATCCGCTTGAGCGCACCAAGGAAAGCTTTGTGGTGCCTCGCTCAAGATGTGGTGCGGCATCTCGGAATGCCCGTATGCATTCCTCCTTCTCCCCGCCGGGTCGTGGCGTCGCTCTCCCCCCGCAACAATACCCCGGGCATCTCGTTTTTCGGTGTACGGGACGCCACTCCCCGTTCTTCTTGAAGGACAGCATGCACTTCGCCGGAATTGATCCACGGCGTCTTGGAGTCGCTACCGCCGTTCGGGGGAGAGATCTTCAATGTTGACATCCATGATATCCCCGATGTCAGGCATCTTGATTTTCGGCTGTTGTCCCACCGGGCGCGCCAAAAAGTATGTTGATGCAAAATGTGCACCTAGCGCCAAGCACACGGAGAAGCCGAACAAGCTGGCTTCACACGCGCAAAGAATCACGAGACGTGCCAGTCAATTTTCCCTGAAAATTAACAAAAGATAAAGTAGTTAAATACCAAAGCTTGGAACTTGCCAGGTGGTACCAGACAGTTCCATATTTACGGCCACGAAGCCAGGTAAGATGGTATATAGATATAAAAAAGCTATTTACCAACAAACTGACACCATTCGGGAGCTTAGGTAAGGAAAAAAATAACATAGCCAAATGAATGACGTAAGCATGACGGCAATCGGTCTTTGTTTGGGCAAAGATGCACGTGCGCAAGATCGCGACCGATTCCCATGGTAAACAACATTAAATAAATAAATAAATAAAGTAAAGCACGAGCATAAACATGTAATAAACAGGCATGCATAAATCCAAAGCACTAGTCTACCGCATGTCTAGGTACTTTAAAACCCGTCGGGTACGATGCCAAAACAAATCTATCCACCGCATGATACAACTTGCATGGGGATCGCACCACTTTCCACAAATAGATCTATCCACCGCATGATACGATCTAAATATGGAAAGCTAAAAGCATACATTATTTAAAGCATAGACTACGCACGTGTTCTACTCATGAGAAACATAACCGAATGCGGTGAACAGTACCGATTCGGGGTCCATGAAGAAGGAACGAACATTACCAAATGAGATAAATCTATCGATTGGTTTGAAAATCTAATCCACCGGATGACTAGCTCCAAAACAACCCAAAAACCTGCATCTACCGCGTGATACTCAGTTCTTTCAAGATTTATACAAACATTGGCAAGCTTGAACCCGCAACACGTAACAACCTAGATTGATTCGGTTTCGGCTATCAAAGAGCACGTGATCCACATGTTAAAATAGCCAAAGGGTCGAACTTGACTCGCATAAGGATAATCAAAAGGGATAAAGCCGATCCAAACCCATCTAGATTGGGCAAAAAAGTGTTACATGAATTTAAACATAAAGCAAAACTCAAAGCAACACGGGGTATCTTAATGAATCTATTGGATATTGCCAAAATCCAATAGAGCCGATAACTAGCTTCGAGCTAGATCTTAGCCTACCGCATGGCTCATGACCTAACAAGAAACCCTCTTGAAACCAAGCTTGAATCTACCGCATGACACTAAGCATGGTAACAAGACTACTTGCATCGGATCTAAATCCACCGCATGATACTAGGTATGATACAAGGTTGCCGGTACTCACGGAGGTCGACGGATCGATGAACCCTCTCGAAGAACTCGACGACACGACAAATGGACTCTAGGGGTTCGGCGTAACGCCGGTTTGTATTGAGAATGATTACGTATCCGTTACATACAACCGGGGCTCATATTTATACCCCGTTGAGCACAACCTCGAATGGATTCGATACCTAATTTTATCTCTAAGCTTGATCGCTTATCCATCCATTCGTCCTTCCTCGCTTGAGCCACGTCACCATCCAATCCCACAAAATCGGCTCAATTGTTCCCTTGCCGAAAGGAAGCAAATAGCCGACCGCGGATCCCTCTCGCCGAATGCATCCGAGGAAACCTTCCTTCCTCCATACGGACTCCTCACCGAGCCGGACCCACAAGTCGGACTCTTTACCAAATTTTGGTGTTAACGGCCTCGTCGGCGACGCTCGATCTAGCGCTCCGGAGCTCGGTTTAGCATGAGGATAGGTTTTATTAGAAGGTGAGGGAGCTAGTGAACTCGACTGGGGTTAGGGAGGCGGCTAGGGCGGCGGAGCGGGCACCACAGCCAGCGAGGCGAATGACGATAGCAGGCTCAACACCGGCGAGCTTCTTTGGTAAGGATAAGCGCCGCTAAAAAGAAACGAAATGAGGGACGGCTTCATTACCTCGATGCAAAGCTCTTGGTGTCGGAGAGGCGGTGGAAAGTGAAATCGAGGCAGCGTTGCTCCGGCAAGAGGCGGCGCTCTGGCTTCGAGCTGCGACTGCGCTTTGTGCGAGCAGGGAGGAGAGGAGAGGAGAGGAGTTGTGGGGAGAGGCAGGGCAAGGGGCGCTTTTATAGAGTCAAGAGGGGAAGGGGAGGGGCGCGGTGAGGCGGTGGAGGAGAGCTCGGTGGCCGGCGGCCATTAAAGCTCTGGGAGCTTCGGTGGGAGGGGGGTCCGGGAGAGGAGGCGAGGCGGTGTGGGGGTGTAAGTGTGCCGGTGTATTGATAGCGGCTCGTGGAAGGGAAGGGGAGGAGAGGGGGAATGTCGGGGAGGCGGGTGGCGCACGACGTGGCCATGGGGGTGGCCGGCTGGAGGTAGGAGATGGCGAGAGGTAGGTGAAAGGGCTGATAGATGGGCCTTGTCTGTCAGCGGGTGAGAGAGGGAGAGAGGAGGTGGGCCGCGGGAGAGAAGTGGGCCGCAGGATCCGGCAGGGCCGAGCGGGAAAGGTGGGCCAGCAGGGTTAAGTGGGCCTATCCCCGCGCGGGAGAAGACTGGGCCGCAGGAGAAAATCAAAAGAAAGAAAAGGAAGGGGCCGAGCAAAGGAGCTGGGCTAAAAGATGGAGGGGGAAAGAGATTGTGAGGGGAGAGGTTGAGGTGGGTTTTTGAACTTTTGATCTTTTTATTTGAAAACTTCGACACACATTCAAACAAAACAAATGCATAGGCATGTATGCATCAAACTCTTGGTAAATTATAAATTTAAATGTTCTTTAAATTAATTAAAGGCAAATTTATTTGGTCAAATTTATTTAATCCTTATAGAAAAAAAATCTAACCAAGTTTCTATCATTATTTTATTGTGATGAAACTTTCGAGTGTTACAGGAAGCCTTCGCCGAGAGCCGTGCTAGCGCTTGAGGAAGATTTGATGTCATCGGCACCGTTTTCCTTTTTTTATATTATTTTCTTCTCGAGTTGTAACATCCCTGATATTTTTGAACAGTAATTGAGTTGATTAGTGAGGACTAAGTAAGGTTGACTAGTCAAACCTCTTCCATAAGATGTGAAAACCCTAGAACTCTGGCACTTATTCTAGTGTCTTGGCAATATTTCAAAATTTCCCCTATACACTCAAATTTCTGCCAATACAAACGTTGTTCCTCTTTTCCGGGAACACATTTTTCATGATTGGTGGCATTTAAAATTTTGAGTGGAAAGGCACCATAATGTTGGTAAAAAATGACAGCTACAAGAGTTCTGGGCGGAGGAAAACTGCAAGTTTGGCTCGATTTTCTGATAGATCGACCCTTTGACCTAAACGTAGGTCACCCTTTGTACAAGTTGTAGAGCTATGGTTCCTCTACAACTCTCTTTTTGGTCGATTCTGAAGTTGTATTCAACTTTGTAAAGTTTAAGTGTGTCGAAGTGGTGCAGTCCAAAACGGCCGACACACTCTACATGCCAGAACCGCGCTGCGCGTCGTGCACGCCGAATGCCGCCACTCCATGGCGTGCATCTCTCACCGCCACTGAACCGGCCGAGTGTCGTATCCTAGTGGGACCCAAGTGTGGCCCATGATCCTGCGAACCCCGGGCGTTGTCCTTGTGCACGTGGCACTTCACCACGTGGTTTCCATCGCCTGAGCACAGCCGCGGCCAGCCAATCCCCGTCGTCACGTCTCCCCGACAAAATGAGACTTGACGCCTTGGCCGCCACTCCTCGCTTCCAGACCGCCAATGGGACGTCGCCGCTCTTGTCGTGAGCCGCACGCGACCTCACGACCGCCTTGTGTGTCCGCAACACGGCACCTGCCAGTGAAGACCCACGACCATGCTCCCGACCACCTTACGGCTAGTGGCTAGCGTTACGGCAAGCCGCGAGGGCCACTCCTCACCCCTCCAGTGATCTCACCCTCTATAAAAATGAGCGTCTGGCTCCCCTTGCGCCCCTGCAGCTCCGCCTGGCCGCCATTGTCGCCGCCGCCGTCGAGCTCACACCTTCGCGCCTCACCGCCACCTCTGAGCACTCCAAGTGCTCTTCGACCCCTCACCACAGCTCTACGAGCTGCGCCTCACCACGCATTGCCATCGACCATGCCGAAGTTGGAGTAGAGGCAGACTGCACTGCTGCTGCCTTGCCACCAGCCATCACCGGAGGTCTCCCGAGCTCAACTCAACCACCAATCGACCCGTGGTGAGCACCTAGTCCACCTCGTGCTATTCCCCAACCAAGTCTGGTCGGCTATCGCCACCGAAGAACCTCCCCTGCGTTGTCAAGGGACATTGTTGTAAGGATTGGAATCTTTCTAGGGACTTAGTTGTAGAATCCGAGGGTATGTTTGTGAAGTTCAGAAAGATCTAAGGACCCTGTGTAAATAGATTCTTTGAATCTAGGTTTGAAATTATGAACATTATAAAATACCTAGAAAATCGTAGAATAATCAAAATATGCAAAATACCTAGAAGTAGCCTCTGCACGAAAAATGGCACATGTTTATGGTGTAGATCTAGTTATGATTTATTTCCTTTTTATGCTAGATCTGTCATGATGATTTTTATAGCCCTTTTAGTAAATCTATTGTAGCTCATCTTTGGCATGTGGCTTGTTGCCTATTTTTATTTTATGCATGTGGAGCTATTTACATGCATAGTTTAAATTCTGTTTAGATTATGAACCTGATTTTTTGTATGACATGCTAAGCTTGTGCTAGAAAGTTTAGCCTTGAAATACTTGTGGTTTGCTCTGAATAATTTATGTTTGGTGTAATTGGCTAAAATTTGGTATTTTTGTATAAATTAATCTAGACAGCTTCCGGAGCTAAATTTGGGTGTGAAAGACGTGTTTTTGTCATATCTGTATGTGTGCCAATTTATAGGACCAATGCATGTGTAGATTCTTCGGAAAAAATTTATCATGATTTTGGTTGCTTAATATTGTCATATTTTTTATGCCTAGCATATAGCTTTGTTTGTGGTGATTTTTGCTCAATAATTCTGTGGTCGGAACATGAGTTTATATAAAATATGGCACTGTATGTTTGATGTACAGTATTTTAGTTTTATTGAATGTGTGCACAATCACCATCAAAATTAAAGAACTCTAGTAAAGAAATGTTTGTTAAGGTTTTGTCAAGGTGAATATGGTCAACCATACAGCATTACCTCTGTTTTTAGAAATGTAAACCTTCTTAAGTTCACCAAATAATGTTGCATATGAATGCTTTGTGTACAACTCCCCGACGGTAGCGACGCTCTCGTGCCCATGGGTGACGAGGAAGGATCCGAAGGAGAGTTGAACCAGTTGGAGATGAGTCAAGACCCGGACCAGAGTTTAGGAGAGTTTCAGGCTAACCTCGCTGAAGAAGGCAAGCCTCGAGCATAACCTAACTTTTCCAACTCATGCAATTATCTATGTTTATGTTTTTGCATTTACGTTTCAGGATTTGTTTTGAAACCATAGATGCATGATCCCTATGTACCTATGCTTATACAAGTATGCTAGGTCCATAGTTGCCATGCTATAAGGACCCAGTACAAGTCGAGTGATGTTCATCACTCGTGAGATATAGGTTCTTATGTTGGAATCATAAGACTAGGATAAACTGGTTTGCTCACGTGGTAAGAGCATGGGATTTGGGCTCCTGTCTAGTTGCTTCCATTCGTTAAGTGTTTGAACCACCTAAGCACATGTCGGGAATGGGACCGGTAAGCCTAGTACCTAATTGAGGCTGCAAGGGATTTTTCGTTTACTAAACATGAGTATTCTTCTGCCCTGTTGTTGATGGCTGTTAAGTACCTACTTTAGCCATCAATATACTCATAAATAAAGGAGCAAAAGGCATTTTCTTACACACATTTAGTTAAGAATAATGTAGTTCCACATGTCCTTGGAGTTTCTGTGATTGTAGGTAAAATAAGAATAAAAGGAGTGACAACTCTGTTGACGTAAAATCTGCACCTCACGCCAAGCACACAGCAAGCCGAAAAAGCTAGCTTCACACGCGCAAAGATTCCAAGACGTGCCAGTCAATTTTCCCTGAAAATTAACAAAAGACAAAGTAGTTAAATTCCAAAGCTTGGAACTTGCCGGGTGGTACCAGACAGTTCCATATTTACGGCTAGAAAGCCAAGTGAGATGACATATAGCTATAAAGAGCTATCTGCCAGCAAACTAGAAACCATTCGGGAGCTTTAATGTGCAAAAAGTAACATAGCCGAATAGATGATGTAAGCATGACGATAGATCGATCTCTATTTGAATAAAGATGCACGTGCGCAAAGCTATGACCGATCCTCGTGGTAAGTAGCATTAAACAATAAATGAAGTAAAAGCATGATCATAAATATGTAATAAACAAGCATGCATAGGTCCAAAGCACTAGTCTACCGCATGTCTAGGTACTTTAAACCCGTCAAGCATGATACCAAACAAATCTATCCACCGCATGATACAACTTGTTTGAAATCATACCACCGTCCACAAATAGATCTATCCACCGCATGATACAATCTAAATATGGAAAGCTAAAAGCATACAATATTTAAAGCATAAGTTATGAACACGTTTTACTCATGAAAGCATAACCGAATACGGCTGAACAGCCGAATCGGGGTCCATGAAGAAGGAACGAACATTACCAAACAAGATAAACCTATCAGATTGGATTGAAATCTAATCCACCGGATGACTAGCTCCAAAACAACCCAAAAACTTGCATCTACCGCATGATACCCAGTTCTTTCAAGATTTATACAAGATTTGGCAAGCTTGAACCCGCAACACGTGACAACCTAGATCGATTCGGTTTCGGCTATCAGGGAACATGTGATCCACGTGCCACTTAAGCCAAGGGTTACGAACTCGATTCGCAAAAGGATCATCAAAAAGATAAAGCCGATCCAAACCAATCTAGATTGGGCAAAGAAGTGTTACATGAATTTAAACATAAAGTAAAAACTCAAAGCAACACGGGGTAACTTAATGAATCTATTGAATCTTGCCAAAACTCAATAGAGCCGATAACTAGCTTCAAGCTAGATCTTAGCCTACCGCATGGCTCATGATCTAACAAGAAACCCTCTTGAACCAAGCTTGAATCTACCGCGTGACACTAAGCATGGTAACAAGACTACTTGCATCCGATCTAAATCCACCGCATGATACTAGACATGATACAAGGTTGCCGGTACTCACGGAGGTCGACGAATCGATGAACCCTCTCGAAGAACTCGACGACACGACAAAGGACTCAAGGGTTTGGCGTAAAGCCGGTTTGTATTGAGAATGTTTCGAATGAAAATACATACATTCAGGGTCTATATTTATACCCCCGTCACAAAGATGACCTCGAATGGATTTGATACCTAATTTATCTCTAAATGCGATCGCTTATCCATCCATTCGCCCCTTTCTGCTCGGGCCACGTCACCACGCAATCCCGCAAAATCAGCGCAATAGTTCTCTTGCCGAACGGAAGCAAATTGCCAACCCGGAGTCTTTTGCTGAATTCTTCTGAAGAAACCTTCCTTCTTCCGAACGGACTCCTCACCGCGTTGGACCCATAGGTCAGGCCCCTTACCAAATTTTGGTGTTAACATATGCCCCTTCAATTACGGGATAAAAGTAATTTTATTCCGGAATTGACTCCAGCCACCAACATCTTGAATCTGTTCAACACCTATTCTCTCTCTTCGCAATCCGCCGGAATCTTCGTCTAGATCCAAACCCTAGATCACCTTTTCCTGAGCTCAAATCCTCAATGGCAGGTCAAAATCAAGCTGCTCAGGTAAATTCCTCCCCCACAAGCTTCATTCGGCACTCAACTTTTCAATTTTACCTGAGATTTCTTTTCCGCCTTCTTCCAGCAGGAACTCTCCACTGAGCTTCTGAATCGCACTGAGGCCAATTCGACGTCTTATTTCTGTGGTCCCGTGGGAATTTCTGATCCCCGCGAATTCATCGCAGCCGAATCCCAAAGAATCCCCTTCAAAGCAGCTTTAACCGAGCCTTCCCTGTGGCAGGATGCTTTCAAGAACTGGCCTTTGCCCCCAATTGCGGGCTAGAGGAATTGGTATAAGAGGATCCTTGCGGACAACTGTGCTAAGACTCAACTTTGGGACACCCTCCGAATTGCTCAAAGTTTGGAGCTCTCTTTGGCCAAGACCCCGAAAAATGAAGACCTCCTGATTGTCGCCTGTCATTTTTGGTCAAATGGTGTCAATGCCTTCCTTTTTGGTCACGGCCCAATGTCCCCCACTCTGGCCGATGTATACATGATTACCGGCCTTGATATTTCAGGATCCGTTCATCCCTGGGACTACAGAGGTTCCACAAGACAAACGGGAGTGAAGTCAGGGAGTGGATATAAAAATTATATTCAGAACCACATGAAAGATGGTCCTCTTGGTGAAGTTGAATATAGGGCCTTCTTGAATATGTGGCTGTGCAGGTCCATCATCAGTGGTAAAGCCAATGAGCCTACTCTGAATCATATTGTAATGGCTACACAATTGGCTGGTGGTAAGCGCATTCCCCTTGGAAAATACCTCCTGGGCAGTGTATACCACATGCTTCATCAAACTGTCACCCAAATGTACACCAGCAAGAAGATAGCATGCGTCAATGGCCCTTGGTGGTTTGTACAGATGTGGCTGCAACTGCACATGCACCAGATCGTTGGTATTGACCTCAACACCCGGTTTTTTCCTTTATCCAACTATCATGAAGGGGAAGTTCAGGTTACCAGAGGATGCCACACCTATGGAGAAGCTGCTTCAACTGTTCCCATCAATCAGAATGTCAGACAGCTCTTTGAGCTCTTCTTCAAAGGCTTCCCCAACCCTCTCTGGCTTCCTTACTTGGACAATGATAATTTAACTCTCCCTTGTGAGTTCTCCTTTGAAGCCGGACGCCAAGATGGAAGATTTCGGAAATCCTCAATATCCTCATCCATCCATGCATTCGCCGCCACCGAATTTAGTGGAGGGAGGTTAAACCACAGCACTTATGAATACTACCAGCCAAATATGATGGCTCGACAACTTGGATGTGGCCAAATGCCCCCAAGACTATTTCTGCATGAATTCCTCAAACCCAGAGAGGAAATCAAAGAACTTGCTCAAGCTAGCAGGGTTTTCAGTATGTATGCAGTCCAACTGTTTACACCTAGCCCTTCACACCTACAACAGTAGCTCACCCCACCTTCAACTCTTGGTGGCAAGAATTCCATGACCATATTTTTAGTGAGCCTATGCACTCATTTTGCATAGAACTGATGCCTGATTTTCAGCCAACTTCAGAGGTAACATGATTGTCCTTTCCTCCAAATCAAACATTTCCTCTTCTAGCCATGATCTTGATTTTTGAGCCTTTTGCAGAATACAGTGCCTGCCCCTCGAGCCAGGGCAATTGCTTACAATGTAGTATGCCCAATCTCAGCACTAGGATTTAAATCCCCAACCTTGGCTCAACTGATGGCTAGGTATGTCACAACAGACCCAATTTTGTCTAGTATCACTGCTAACAAGAGGAAAGGTCTGTCTCTGATCGCACCTCCAATTGCCAAGAAAAGGAGATCTGTCAAGAAAGTTCTTATTGTGGTAGAATCTCCCCTTTCTTGATCACAAGATTATCCTTTACTGATAAATTTCGTCTTATACAACTCTCAGACCAGAACCTAGCAGCCTTCAGTTTCAGAACCTGCCAATGCTCCATCTACTGGTATGATCTTCATTACTCTTTCTTCAAAGATCAACACTGGCATTTACCCTTAATCTGGTATTTGCAGAAGAAACACTGGTAGATCATCCTGTGGATATCCATGTCCCTCAACATATAAGTCCACCAAGGGCTGAGCCACCTGCCCAAGTAGAGATTTCATCTTCATCAGGGACTCAATCACCCCCTGCTCAGACAGAGACACCAACCTCACCAGAGATGACCTTTCCAATCCATCCAGAGTCTTCATGTCCTTCAAAGGTTCAATCCCCTATTGGCCAGGCAGAAACCCCAACCTTAGCAGAGGTGACTCTCTCCTCTCCATCCAGAAGCTTCAGAATTACTAGAGACTGCACCAGCACCTTCTCACACAGAAGCCTCAGGTTTGCCAAGAGCCCCTCCTTCACCAGTGGCTCCAGAAATCGCCCCTGAAACTGAACAAAATCCTGTTCCAGTTCAGGAAGTCAGGCACAAGGTAAACACTTGCACTTAACTCTGTTATCTTCTTAATTTCCCAACGCTCCTGACTCGGCAATGTTACTCTTTCAGGATCAAGCTCCGTCATCATCAAACCCATTAATGGAGAATAATCCAATTGCCGAGACAAGGGAAGGAGGGACTCAAGCCTTGTCAGAGGAAGTACAAGAAAAGCTCAAGGAAATTTTTGCCTGGCTGCATAGAGACGCTCGAGCTCAAATCAGAGATCTCGATCATTTCAAGGAAATGCTCGGACCCATCAGCCAAAAACTCCCTGAGGACATCAAGACCTCACTTGAACCCATCTCTGGTTTGGATGTTCATTATGTAGCCATAAGACGAGCTCTGAGAAATGTGTCTTCCCGCCCAGCTGTTGAACAAAAGAAAGCCAAAGCTGAACAAGCCGCGAAGGGAGCACAATCTCAAACTGAGAATCACAAAGAGATATTGGCCAATCTGCAAGCTGCTCGTGAATTGAAAATCGCTAGAAAGGCCATACTGGAGGCAGAGCTGAAAAGTTTATCAGCGGAAATAGAGGCTGATGACAAGAAGATAGCCGAACTTCTTGGACTAATAGGGAAGATCCAAGAGGAAGCAGCATCGGCCATAGCTGAGGTGAATCAATGTGATGCAGAACTCACCGTCCTGTCCAACGCCTAGAAAGATTATCAAGAACTGATGGAGAACATTCACCAAACGACATCGAACGCCTCCAATGTAATTGCAAAGTATTTGAACATTTAGCCGTACTGATCAATGTGTAACCGAACTGGTCATTCTTGCAACATTTGCCTTTTATAAGTTTGCTTTCCCTTTTCTTGCATGACCTTGACTGCCACGCTGAACGACCCATTCGGTAACCAATAGCCAAATAGTGCCATACCCGAACGACACCTTGACCGTAACTTAGCCGAGTCAGTCAACCGAATGCGACTCAGCCTTGAACTCCAAACGACCCGACAGCGGATTGGTCAAGGAAACCTCTCCACCTTCCAAGTTTCTTGGGATATGCGCCATGATCTAAAGCCACCACCTGAGGCCACGATCTGTTTCGCCAGGCCTATAAATAAAACCGTAGGTGCCCCCAGCTTTTTACCAAGCCTTTAGCCATCAAATCTTTGCCAATCTCAAGCTTTCCTCCCAATCGCCAACTTAGCCCCAAACACCAACGGCGGGGAGCAACAACAGGTGTCGTGCCGCCGACGAAGCAGAAGGGAGCCACGCCAGTTCGCGTCGGAGGCAATGATCGCCATCTTTTCCTTTACGATTCGTCTTTGATCCCCTTTCGTTTCTGACGATCATCTCTGTTCCAGGCTTATTGAATGGAATCCATCTCCCGCACCGGCCAATCAGCCTCTGCCGGATGATTCGTCGGAATCAGACCGCTACTCCCCCATACCCTACAGGGAACTCGACGCTCTCCGCTTCAAGGTGGAACTCGAGGTGGCCCAGCGCGAGCTAGAAGACGTCTCCAAGAAGGCTGGAATAGCCGAACTGGAGTGGGAGGACCAGCGCAAGCAACTGCTGGCGACCATCGATGGTAGGGCCTTGAAACTGCTCCCGAATCCAATCCGGCTTCTGATATTAATCGCACCACCTTGTACTTTGCAGCCCGCGACGCTGAGCTCAACCAGCTGAAAATGCTGGTGGAGCAATTGGCTGACAAGGTGAGCGCCCACGGAGACACGCCGGCGGAGCACCTCGCCACGGTGGAAAACCGCGTGGACGAGGTGGCCACTCATGGCATCTGCCTGGGCACCACCTTGGCCCTGGCCACCATGGCGACGCACACCGGCGTTGACTACTCCACCAGGCCGCGCGGCTTCCAGGGCGGCGCACCAGAAGACATCGACGAGATCGAGGTCATCTTGGAGCGCCTCGACGGCCACGGCGACGCCATTGCCGAACTCACTCATCCCCAGTCTGTGCTAAACAGGTTCTTTGATTAGATTGTGCTAGGGATGTTTGATTATCGGCAATAAATAAAGAACTTTTAATTCTCATGCTTGTATGGCGATGATTCTTCTGTGTTTGCATCTGCGAATCTTGTTTCTCCTTAAACGCATTTGGGAACTCGCTTGAGCCGAACACGCAAAAACAGATGTCCCTTGGCGTAATACCCGCAGAAAATCCTCGATTCGGCAATCCATAAGCACTGTTCAAATGAAAACCCTTCGCATTCGGGAGGAAACCCTGCCGCTTGGTATTCCAGTAACGCACGCCAGCCAGTCATCACTCTCGATGCACTCTCTCAGTCAATAAAATAGCCTGCTGAGATGCCCTGCAAATCCACTCGCACACTCATCCATCACTTCTCATCTTCTCCTCTGCTCTCAGAAGAAAAAACCCCAAGGCCATGGACAAAGGCAAGCAACCCCAGGAGGACAGCATCCCAAAGAAACATACGATTCTAGAGTGAGTTTCCCTTCAACTTGCTTCGTGATTCCTTATGTGATCTCGCGTTTTACCTCCTCTCTGTTTTTTCTCTTTCAGCTTTGATCTGCTTCCTGAGGAAATCATTGGGACCGAAGACATGCCTGAGCACATCTCCTCTGATTCTTCTCTTGAAGAAGAGAATGTCATGTCCGAGCAGAGAATCAGCCATCAACTGCGCCGTCGTGTTCGGCACCTGGAACATGACCTCCGGGACATCACCGCTCGTTGCCAGGCCGAATGCGAGCGTCGCATGGCTTTGGAGGCACTAGTAGGAGGTAAATATCTTCAACTCTTTCTTGACTCCGTGCTGACATCTGGATCTCTGCCTCTAACGACTATTCCTCTGTCCCAGATGTCTCTGACAGGTACAATAACCTGAAAGCGGCTTGGGACAGCTTGGTGGAGGCAGCTAACCAT